>CM042391.1:29412977-32387977 GCA_023634145.1 Thymallus thymallus
TTGCTGTCAATGACCAAGGGCCCTAGTGCCACGAGTTTGATACTAATCAAAGTCATTGATTGGCTTGTCTGAGCGCTGATTTCCACTGCTAAGTCTGTCCTAGTCACACTGGATCAGTGTAGATTAGCACATTACTTGATTTAGAAGTAGCTTATAACCTGTTATTGAGCATTTGCTTTTCTGCCCAATGCGAGGAAGCACCTTAAACGGTTTCATTCCATATTGGAAGCATAGACTAGAAAAAAGTGCAGGGTAAGCGGAAGATAAGAGAGCAAACCGAGGAAACCACTCTTCAGAGGGGTTCATAGGCTCTTAGGCTACACAATCTAGACTTAGGCTAGACATGTCAAACACTCCTTGCTCTCGTCCGTCAACAGGCCACATTGTACTACGCCCAAAGCTCCCAAAGAACTGTTGCTGCTTAACATGGATGAGAGGGGGGAAAAAATAAAAATCCATACAGCTCATTGCATTGGCCACCGAAATCTTCACAGTCCCTCTTCTGATGTCAGCGCGTATAACTGATGTTGGCGCATAGAACCCCTTTCTACAAGCCTTCATACTGCTTGTAGACCCCCTCCTCTCTCCCCTTGCGAAACAAAACAAGCCATAATCATACAGTTTTATCAATCCCTCAGATCTTAATACCTTTGTAAGTAGGACCTTACATCTAAAGCTGTTTTGTTTGATATTGACTTTACCCTCTAATCCATTTTCAAATGATACCAATGCCTTTCAGTTGAGACATACACCCAGTGGCCAATATATTAGGTACACCACCTCGTTCACTAAAATGGTTAGCTCCTACAGACAGTCACGTGGCTGTGGCTTGCTATATAAAGCAGGCAGACTGGCATCGAGGCATTGAGTTACTATTCGATTGAACGTTAGAATGGGCATAATGAGTGACCTAAGCGGCTTTGAGTGTGGTATGATCGTCGGTGCCAGGCGCGCCAGTTCCAGTATCTCAGAAACAGCAGGCATTTTCACACACGAAAGTGTCTAGGGCAGGGATGGGCAACTTTGATGGGGGTGGGGGCCACAAAAAACGGAACTCATCATGAGGGGCCGTAGTGGCTCGTGAGTCTGCGTACCCATGGTGGATACAAATGTTTCCAGGTTTGAATATAAGTGATGATCAATGGGCCCCACCCCGGGCAGTAGTTCGACCATGCTTACTACAAGTTTAGATAGCTGGCCTCTAGACACCTCAGCCTGGTGTCAACGAATCAGGCTGGTGGCAGTGGTGTAATGGTGTGGGGACTGTTTTCCTGGCACACATTAGGTCCCTTGACACCAATTGAGCAACATTTGAACGCCACACCTTAAAGAATCCATGCCCTAAAGAGGCTGTTCTGGAGGCAAGGGGGGGTCCAACCCGGTAATAGATGGGTGTACTTTTTTTGTCTTTATTTTGCCTCGTGCCTTCATTTACTCCCACCCCTCCCTACGTCTCGTCTCCCACCCCTCCCTACCTCTCATCTCCCACCCATCCCTACCTCTCATCTCCCACCAGCCATTCAGCCTTTTGAAGTCAGTGCCTTCTGCTGGCGGAAGTCTGACAGCAGCTGAAAATGGGATTGAGTGGTAAATTAAATTACGCTAGAGCACAATATGCCATAATGGCAGGTGTA
Organism: Thymallus thymallus; assembly: GCA_023634145.1. NCBI lineage: Eukaryota > Metazoa > Chordata > Actinopteri > Salmoniformes > Salmonidae > Thymallus > Thymallus thymallus. Next base: position 29,414,612 of record CM042391.1, read on the forward strand.
CAGTGGTGTCTGGGTGGACAGTCTTGATTGGTGGCAGCTGTTATAGCTAGTCTTGTCTTATGGCCGATGTCTAAATGGAGTAGCGACGGTCCGTGACGAGCCACATTTGGCCACGAAACGGGATGCAGGAGACAAATCCTCTCACTGTAGTTTGCCTCACAACATACTGTAGCTTGGCATCTAGGGTTCTGCATCGTCTTCCAGAGCCGTCGTTATAAATACATCTGCTCTTATTTTCACTAGCCTATGTTTGGCAGCTCCACTTGTATTTTTTAAAACAGTACATCAAACAACATTTGAAAACATCAATATAACATTGGCCATGATGCTCAAGTGGTTCTCCTCAAGCTTTAAAGCCAACCTTAATCTGTTGGTTTGGCTAGTTTTTTGGACTCTGTTACAGTAGTAATGCGTGACAAAGTCATTTGTAGCGATGGCATTGGTCATATTCAGCCTGGGCATTACTGTACTTCCTTCAAACTCTCTGACTGACGTTTTCTGACCTAGTTACATTATACATCAAGCTCAGCGGTTCAAAACATACTGCTATTTTTACTTGCTCTAGGAAGGTGCAACTGGGGTTTCTGGGCAGTAAAATCTCAACACTGAGGATGAATAATTAAGGAGACACAGCTTTGACCCATCGTCAAGGAGCCACTTCTGGCTCAAGAGCAATATTTGGGGTCTAGAGAATTGCGCTTGTTGCCTCTTCAGCTTCCTCTCCCAGTTGCCCGTCAACCATTGTCATGTCGTTCTGCTTACCCATGCCCGTTTGTAAATGAGTGAACCCTAAGAATGTCCTGGGGCTGGTTGTGGGTTTTCAGGAAGAACCTGCACTCCGTAATGGCAAGCGGGGAAGAACTTAGGCAGGCCTTGCAGTTTGCAGAAAATCAGCCGTTGTGCCAGTAATGGCACACACACACACACACACACACACACACACACACACACACACAGACATGCACATACACACATGCACTCGCTTCATCGTAGTGTGGCACGAATTGCTAAGGGCTGTTTGTTCACACCTCTGCAAAATTCAAAGAGCTTCTGAGAGTCTGGAGAGTGTGCAATGTCCCACTTCTTTTGTCACACACTTCTTATAGGCAGTTAGGCTAGGCTATATCTGCACAGTTACCACTGATTCACTGCTCATTGGGTGTAGAGATTTAGAATTTAATTTGATGGCCTTGGTGCTGCAATATCAGCAATAGGCCGGCTAACCTTTTCCCCGTAATCGCCACTTTGTAGCTGAATGTCAGTAGCTTCATTTAAACTGGGGGTGCGTTTAGAATAACAGCTGACCATTAATTTGTTTGCTCCACTCTGTTCCTCTCAAAGTCTGTGTCATGACAGTGCAGTAGCTGCCGCTATAGTAATATAATCTATATCATTCTAGTTGTATTTTTGTATTTTTTTTATTTAACCTTTATTTAACTAGGCATGTCAGTTAAGAACAAACTCTTATTTACAATGACGGCCTACACCGGCTAAATTCGGATGACCGCTGGGCTAATTGTGCGCCGCCCTATGGGACTCCCAATCACGGCCGATTGTGATACAGCCTGGATTTGAACCAGGGTGTCTGTAGTGACAGCTTTAGCACTGAGATGCAGTGCCTTAGACCACTGCGCCACTTGAGAGTTCTGTAGCTACCACAACCCCAAACTACTACAGTATAGGTTTTTGCCCTGAAAGTTTGCAGCGGGTGAAAGGGAAGAGTTTGGGGATTGCTTCTGTGGATCTTGGGACGGTTGTTGTTGTTGGGAAAATTTCTGCCACCTCCAATTGCAGCCAATCCTCTGAGGTAAATGTGTTTAGCCCTGTGTGCCGCGCAGAGGGTGGAGAAGAAGACAGCCTATGTGTCGCGCGGAGGGGGGAGTTGAAGACAGCTTGGGTGTGTGATGAATGATGACTCCTTCAACAGCAGCTGCCCCATTTTTCAGCCGAACGACGACGTGCACTGCTGCGACCCTCTGCCTCCTTATTCTCTTTCTCTCTGTCTTCCACCTCTCTATCTCATTCTCTCTCTCTCTCATCCGACTGGCAATGACTTTTGAGAAGGAAAAGAGAGACGGAGACAGGGCGGGAGAGACTCAAAGCCTGCGGGAGAATTTTGTGTAGTCCCCTAAGACGTCTTCAAGGATAGACACGTTATTGATGCAAGTCTTCTGGGGTTTACTCAAAGGACATTGGGGCTTTCATCCCTGACATGAAGGTGGAAGGGACGTTATTGGGCCTGTGACATCACAGCGCCTTCTTTAGAGTGGCCTTAAAAGGAAGTATCTTCTCCCCACACCCTTTGAGTAAGGAGTTCTGTAATTGGTTGAAACGGATGCTCTTTCCCATTTCCATTTCTGGGGGTAATTGGTGTTTATGAAGTATTTATGGCCACTCTTTGCCAATGTCAGCTCAGTGGAGTAAGATATTCCCTCTCTTTTCAAGTTTTTCTCCACTTTTTTTTTTTTCCTTTTTTATTCCTTGAATAAAAGAGTGACTTTTTTTGTTTACTCTGGCTTATGCATTCATGAATTCAGTGGTCTCATGAATTGTTGTAATTATATAAGCGTTAGAGGCAACCAGAGGTGGTTATTTTGGTGCGATAGATGCAGTCTGCTGTCTGCCGTCCCATCTGCGACAGTGACTTGAGGGATAGAAGGGATGCCCTTTGCCACTCCCTGCTAATAAGCAGGTTTTATCTAGCAATTAAACTAAAGTCTGTGAAAATATAGTCACGATTGTTTACAGATCAATCAAGCGAGGATCCCCGGGTTCACCTGTGAAGCAAGCTTTTCTTCCATCGCCATATAAACGCAATTAAAAAGGGAATGAGTAAATACATGATTTACATTTTTTTTTATTTAACTAGGCAAGTCAGTCAAGAACAAATTCTTATTTACAATGACGGCCTACCCCGGACGACGCTGGGCCAATTATGTGCGGCCCTATGGGACTCCCAATCACGGCTGGATGTGATACAGCCTGGATTTGAACCAGGGACTGTAGTGACACCTCTTGCACTGAGATGAAGTACCCTCTGCGCCACTCGGGAGCCCCAACATGGGCTTGACAACAGACATTCAAGGATATTATTGTTTTACCACAACTCAATGTAGGAGCTTTAGGGGGGAAAACAACAATTGGTGCAGTGGAAAATGAACGTACCCTGTCTTTGTCAGAGGGCTGTGGGAAAAGCGGCAGCTGTGTATTCTGCAGCCCCTGTGTTTCTCTTTTGCCTTGTCAGATACAGTGCAAAATCATTCTCCCCCTCTTTCATTATTTCACTGTTTATCCTACTGTACAGGAATGCACACTTTCTAGCTGACTGCATCACTTGTTCCTGCTCGTGCATTCTCTGCAGATTCAATTATACGCTGTTCTGGACACAATGAAAAAATATGAGAGGATGCGAAAGAGAGGGAGGAACAGACAGAGAAAGGGTAGGACTGAAATAAAGTAAGGGAGAGAGAGATGGATAGGGAGTATGTTGAGGGACAGAGAGAAGCATACTAGAGGGAAAGAGGGAGGGGAGGAGGGAGGCTGATGCAGAGCAGTCCCTGAAGTCATGTATTTATGTTGGGGGGAAAATCAATGATGCTGGAGTGGATGCTGTAATGGCACCCTAATGTATAATGATCAGCAGTGACCTGCTAAATGAGAGGATTAGTCCAAGGGCCCCAGCTGTGCAGAAATAATGAACCCCTGGCTCAGTGGGGGTCCAACCTACACTTGACACAACAAACATATAAAGAATGGGGGATCCCACCACTGACACCAACACGCACTCATGGTCACTGTAGCATGTTGTTGTCATATATCATACGAGGCCCCCTGCTCTCCTGTTAGATTGTGACCGCCGGACAGACAGCAGAGATCTATGGGCCCCATTATGTTTTGTGTGCGTCACAAGGCTTATCACCAGCATGACAATGGTCCATTGTCACGGCTCCATTGCACAGACACTGACCCCAATTAGACAACCAGATGAGATAAGGTGCAGTTTGCTGGGTATAAGCAAACAGATGCAAACATTCGCCAACAGGTCTTTTGATAGGGACCTATTGGTGAATGACCTGGAGGTTCAATGACAAATAGTATATTTGCTATCGCCCCCACTATAATACAAATACGGTATATTACAATGACCATCACAGTTGGAGTGAACGTCCATGACCAAAAATACTGACCATCTAAACATGTAGCCAAGTGTATGTGAAGAGTTTTTACTGAACATAGCCCTCACCACAGCACAACAGGAAGTAGGATATTGGTTGCCCGGGATGAGAGTGCCTTTGAAGAGGAATGGGAGTGGGGCGGGGGGGGGCGGTTGTTGTCATTTCTGTCAGGCAGCGTCAGGGCAGCCTCCAAATTTGAACATAGGGCTTAAGAGCGAATATGTGGCTAATAGCTGACTGCGGCCAACGCTCTCTTTTGTGTACTCTAATCCTGGTGGAGGAAAGCATCCATCTTTCTGCCTCTCCTTGTAATGTCATTAGCTGGCTAGAACGGGATATGTTTTAGTATTCTGTTAGAGATTGAACGGGATCTTAAGCACTTATTGTATTGGGTTTTGGAAAAAATGGGGGTCATGCTAGCATAAGGTTACTGTGAAACCAAGATTAATAAAAGCAATGGTAGGCAGAAATGTTTTCTGCACGTCAACATACATTTTATAAGCCTAATCTTATTAATAATCAGTCACCACTAAAGTGAAAGTAAGATCTTCAATAGATTTTTCTCTAATTTGACATCTCTCAACATAACCTAGCCGAGCAATAGTATGCGGAAAGAAAAACGCTGACCGGTTTCAAAAGAAAGAAGGCCTAGCTGATGTGTTGCCCTTGGCATGTTTCCTAAATGTCACCTTTTTTTTCCTCCCCCCTAAAAAAAAAAAATATTTTTGTTATTGAGTAGTAATTAAATTCCTTTTATAAAAATCTTGCATTGTTTGCAATAATGCAGGGTTTATGTATCTGTTTTGTCCAGTGTTGTACAGTAATGTCTGTCCTGGGCTCATGTTTGTGCGGATGTGGTTCCATACATTGGTAAATGAACCGCGTAGGCTATTGAATGCTGAATGTTTTACATGTCTTTATCCTAACTGAATGACATCTAAAACACTCCATGTAAAAAGGCATTGTTTGTGTTGATTAAACACGTTTTTATTGGTCCTCCACTAGGCCTATATGCCTAGTGTCTATATCTACAATTCACCAATGTAGAGGCTAATGTCCTATGAATGCATTACAGATGCAGAAAAACTTTGTTGTCCCAACATTGGGCATTGTGCTATGAGTCATGACATTGATTCATAAGTATAACTATGCACAAGTAGGCTATTATTGATCCTAATAAGTGCAGTAGTACATCCATAACGTAGAAAGTGGTTTATAGAAAGTGATACTGAAAACTAAAATCCAAACTCATCAAATGTATTTGTTTGTTTATTGTTCTCAAAAGTGTGGGTGGTGGAGGCAGGCCAATAAATCAATCTAAGGGCCTCTTCTCACTATGAGAGATTGCCTAGAGATTTAGAGAAAATACCCTCGGCTAGACCTTTTACTGTAATGTAAACTTGTCACGACTTGACCGCTACCGCCGGAGGTCGCGCACAACACTTGCCCGACAGTTGCCCCCCTCCAAGCAGGGCAGTGTAAACAGAATTGTCTCGTAAAAATGGTAATAGTAATACAGAGCCCTGTGTGGAATAGCCCAGCGTGCCCTAAAACAGAAGAACTGTGGCCAGTGATAAGATAGAGTTTCTGGCCAAAGCACATTACAACATCTGGTGGAGGGAGCCTCCTGCTAAGCATTCAAAATGTAACGAGTACTTTTAGGTGTCAGGGAAAATGTATGGAGTAAAAAGTACATTATTTTCTTTAGGAATGTAGTAAAGTAAAAGTTGTCAAAAATAGTACAGATACAAAAAAAAAAAAGAAGTGTTTTTACTTAAGTACTTTACACCACTGCTCTCCGCCACTTATGTTACTTCAGTCCATATTAACAGTGCATCACAACACCAAGTAACAACAGACCTTATCTGTGGCTTATTCTGCCTCCTTGGCGAAACTCGAAAACTCACAAAAAAAAAAGCGTGATCGTCTCGTCGTGGTGCCACAGAGGGCTCAGTCCCTATCCTTACTGACTCAAGCTCCGAGCGTGGATGAGCGAGCCAAGCCTTCCAGTGTAGGGGAAGGGGAGAGTGAGAATGAGAGAGACCCCCCCCCCCCTCCCGTTTGTGTGTGTGAGTAAGTGATGATTCAGACATGTAGATCTCTTTCTTGCAGTCTGTGTCACTCACATATACACAGTCACAGTGACACACACACAATACAGTATGGTCTCAATCGCAAGAGGAAGGCTCTCACTGTAATGTAGTCACAATTGGGTCACTGGGGCTTTCAAAACAAACACATTGTCACATTGTTGTCTGGAATAAGTTCAAATCCATTTTCATTCAGGCTTTGATTCACTGCAGCGGCTTGTAAGGGAGACAATGGGAGAGTGGTATTCATAATTACTTTTTAATGTTGCACACTCATCATGTCCAATTTCATGGCCCTCTAGCTGCATATTTCCGATTTAATCATGGCATAATGCGGTTATACTGCACCTTTTGAATGGGCTGGAGGGGGAGGACCCAGACACAACAAAATGTCTTATCTGTGCCATTCAGACCTGGGTGAAAGTAGTTTGGCTGTTGTTTTCTATCAAATATGTTGTGTGCACTTGATTTAGGGCTGGCACGTTTGGGACTACTACATGAAAGGTTGACAAGGTTATAGGTATGGAGTGTGGTGGTATGGTTCCTCTGATAAGGCCTTAGATCAGAGGAGGAAAGGGTTAAGAAATAATGTTAATGTAGAGAGTTCAGCAGAGAGTTAATGCTGTCAGAAGCTCCTTGACTTGATAGGATGGTGCTGACCGTAGCAAATTGATATGTATAGATTATTAACTTAGGTCTGCATTACAAACCACATTCCTCATGCAATAAGGTCTGTATTTTATATGAAAGGCGGTCATTTTTGCTACTGCTATAGAGTTTTTTTGCAGGTCTCTCACTCACAGAAACACGTGTTTCTGTATGTGTCATGCATGGGGATGTGCATTGGTATCCGTGTGCGAGAGAGAAGGCCAGCCTGTCTTTGAGCTGGTTTCCGTCATTTTCTAGCCATTTTGTGAAGTGAATTGTTCTTGTGGGCTGTAGAGGTGAATCTAAAGAGAGGCATCAGGCCTTCATTAATGCAGCCCAGGCTGGCTGACCCCTGGTTAATGTTCCTATCATTTCTAGAGTAGAGAGCAGCTACCTTTTCATTTGAAATGATTCATGTTTAATGCATCTCTCTGGTTCTAGCATTTAACCTTACCTCCGGGGTTGGACGGTTGCATACCGGCGACACGGCCATGCCGGGAAGAGGGGTTGGCAGTTACGCGGGTTAGCCACGCAGCCCCCCCTCCGGACCGGTGGGGTTGAAATGGCCACGCAAGAGTTATTCTGACCTGTTTGTCATTTACTTAACATGGCGAGCCCCCTTTCCCCCGACCTGTGTTCCAGGAACCTGATCTCCAGGGTGGCCCCAGGTCCCCTTGGCTCTCTGAACCACTTAGTGGCCGTGGCTTGGCCCATGACTGGAATCCTTAAGCAGGAGAGACTCAGTGGTGCTGTGGTTTTGGATGCGCTCTGTGTGCATGGGTGTGCATGTATGTGTGTTTTGGACTCGCTCTGTGCGTGTGCGTTGATGGATTGTAGCCTACTAACAGCAGAGAGAGTTAGACATGAATCACCCGTAAATGTTTCTATCTATCAATGTTGATGCATTAATCGATTACTGTGCTCTTGGTGGCCTGTAGGGCTTTGGTATGGTCAAGCTACTGGTGATCTCAACACTTAATTTCTATGTGCACAATCAGGCTACTTTTGCTGAGTACTAAGCTATACTCTCATGCTATCTACAGCCTAAAAGGGTTATTCGGCTGTCCCCATAGGAGAACTCTTTGAATAACCCTTTTTGGTTCTAGGTAGAACCCTTTTTCTAACAGTGTACCACTTATGTTTTTCCATGTTTGTCAGAGAAACTGCTTGAGATCATGTCATCCGAAGACACATTTTAGGCCATGGCACCACAAATTAGAGTTAAAATGTCTCTCAGGATACAAAAGAAAACCATTTCTTTTCAGTCTCCACACTGACATTTTCAACTGATTTCCCGGCTGCTAGGAGGAATCGACAAACTCCCACCCGTCTCTTGGAGAATTGTATTAGTATGTCACCGTGATTGAAATTTGGCAAATGTTGAAGGGATATGGGTTGTCTAATCAGAACCAGCCTCAGAGCAGAATCCTTATTCTCGGTTGGCGTAGAGTGGTTTTTAAGGATTTAACTGGTGCCAGGTGAACTGCATTATGGGTTCATTATGGGTGAAGATTCTCATTTTCAGGGGGATAGGGATGGCAGAAACCGGAGATGGACAATCTGGGACCTAAGATCTCTGAAATGGTGTCATTTGCTTTTGCTGTCATATGAAAACGGAATTGAACCACGAATAAGCTTGTGCTTGCTATTTAGACCAATTCTGAGATGTTCAATATTAAGATATGTTTATTATGCTATGATTATGTCACTGGCTATGTTGGTATTGAAAATGACATAACTGAACAGTCACTGGTGACTTACTGGTGACTTGACTGAGTTGAAAATGCCCGGTGTGCTATTGAATCTACGAAACCATTCACTCTTTTCCCTGAAGAAATCAAGCACCCTAAAAATCCTCTCATCCCTGCCTTCTTCAAATCAAATCTAAGTTTATTAGTCGTGTACACAGATAAGCAGATGCTATGCTAGTGAGCTAGCTGTCCTCTGCACTGGTGACTGTTGGAGGCTGTTAATCTGTGGTGAATTGAGCTAATTGCTAATACTAACGCTTCTCTCTTCTTCTCCCTCCCTTCCCCTGACACAGGAGCTGCTCAATACCCAGGTACTTCTCATTTACTTCTCCTTCTCTCACTTGTCTAGTACCCTTCTCTTCTCTCTTCGTTTTTACTGAATGGTCGCCTCTCAGCATCTGTGTTTCGCCATATCAATTTTATTTTCTCAGACTTTCTTTTTCTCTCTTTCTTTCTGCTCTGCTTTCATACGTCTACCTCCACCGCTGCATAGCTGCTGATAGACTGTCTGTTGCTTCTGTACATGCTTTTGTTCCTTCACTTATTTTCTTCCTCATCCCTCTCTTGTTCTGAATACCTTTTGCTCGCTATAGCTAGCCTAGGGTCGGTTTTGTTGAGTACTGCATAATGGATGATGGAAAATATCGGGGCAGGGAGAGCTGATCTGAAACCAGATTATATGAGCAGATGGTAACTAGACTTTAGAGCTTCAGATGTTGATGTTTGCATTGTTGATTAAACTAATCATTTTTGTTGATAAATTATGATATTGGAAGGACTTTTTTTTATGAACCTTTTTTGATGAACCAATTAAAAAGCTTATCACCTCACATGCCACACTATAATCTATCGCAACCTTTATTTAACTAGGCAAGTCAGTTAAGAACAAATTCTTATTTACAATGACGGCCTACACCGGCTAAACTCAGACGATGCTGGGCCAATTGTGCGCCGCCCTATGGGACACAATCACGGCCGGTTGTGATACAGTCTGGATTCGAACCAGGTTGTCTGTAGTGACGCCTCTAGCACTGAGATGCAGTGTCTTAGACCACAGCGCCACTTAGCAAAACCTCAGAGCTTATTTTAAGAATACCACCATTCATATTTAGACACAGTGAAAAGGATGGCATGTCTAGACATGCCTGATTTTTAAAATAACACCCTTGTCTCATTTGCCCGCTAACAAGGGCTATTTTAATCCACGCCATCACCAATTATCACGCAAATTGGCCACTCAAACACTTAAACTGGGCTGAATTCATGGGTTGGAACTAAAATAAGTGACACAAGCTACAAAGTAAGTTGTCTTTTTTGTCTTCAACTTTGATTGTTTTTAATACAGTCAGCCACAATTAAATAGCGCTTTAACAGATAGCATAAAGTCACTACTCTCTCACAAACTATAGCACAACTCCAGTCCTGGAGGGTGCACATCTTTATTACATCACAGTCTTGAAGGAGTTCCCACATATGCTGAGCACTTGTTGGCTGCTTTTCCTTCACTCTGTGGTCCAACTCATCCCAACTCATTTCTTTTCAGCAATTCGACCATGAAGGCCTGATTCACGCAGTCTCCTCTGAACAGTTGATGTTGAGATGTATCTGTTACTTGATCTCTATGAAACATTTATTTGGGCTCAAATTTCTGAGGCTGGTAACTCGAATGAACGTATCCTCTGCATCAGAGGTAACTCTGGGTCTTCCATTCCTGCGGGGGTCCTCATGAGAGCTAGTTTCATCATAGTACTGCACTTGAAGAAACATTTAAAGGTCTTGAAATGTTCCGGATTGACTGACTTTAATGTCTTAAAGTAATGATGGACTGTCGTTTCGCTTTGCTTATTTGAGCTGTTCTTGCCATAATATGGTATGTTACTAAATAGGGCTATCTTCTGTATACCACCTCTACCTTGTCACAACACAACTGATTGGCTCAAACACATTAAGAAGGAAAGAAATTCCACAAATTAACTTTTAACAAGGCACACCTGTTAATTGAAATGCATTCCAGGTGACTACCTCATGAAGCTGGTTGAGAGAATGCCAAGAGTGTACAAAGCTGTCGTCAAGGCTAAGGTGGCTACTTTGAAGAATCTCAAATGTAAAATATATTTGTATTTGTTTAACACTTTTTGGTTACTATAAATAGCTGCATAGTACATACACATACATTTACGTGCACACTATCTCACACACACTAACACACACCACTAACCAAGAGGAGAAAAGGTGAGTGTGGAGGAGAGGAGGGGGAAGAGGGATGCTGATAGCGTGTGTTCTGCTGCAGTGCCCTCTACCTCCCCACCTCTCTTTTTCTCTTTCTCTCGAAGTCTGTATCTCCCTCTTGTTCTCTATCACCATCTCTCTCTTTCTCCTCATTCAGACTATCTGCAGGGTCTCAACCAGCTTTTGTTTATCTGGCTGGGAGTGGAGGAGACAAGCCCCCTCAATCCCTCCCTGCCTCTCTCCCTCTCTCCTCCCTGAAAGAGATTTCCAAATGAGCCAGCATAATGGCAGGCCCTCTGGTTATAGCACCACTGCCTCTGACGCATTAATCACTGGGCTGCCACCCCCTCCCCCTCCCACACACACACACACACACACACACACACACACACACACACACAAAGTAGTACATAGACACTCACTCCCTGCTGGTGCACATACACAAATACCTTCACACACAGTCACGGTAAATGCACACATAATCATGCATTAATCACATGCATGGTCATCAACATAAATCACATGCATGCAAGCAGCCACACACACACACACACACACACACACACATACATACACACACACTTAATGACACACATCGTCCCATCACTCCACTGATTTGGATGCTTTTCTGCTCCACTTCTCTCCATCCATCCATCCTCCATTTTACTGATCATTAGCACCATAGGCCTCCCCATCCTTCTTTACTTCTCTTCTCCCTCTCTTTATTGGAATGCACTGCAAATGTCTCCCCACTGTCTCCTCTCCGAGTGGAGAAGGGGATGATGATGAGGGAGGGACGGGGGGGGGGGATAATAGCACACAATAGCCTTTGAGGGATTTTCTGTTTGTTTCTCGTCCAAGCCGTGGAGATGTAGGAGGTCAGTTTATAAACACCTAATCTGCATAAAAACGACATGCTATTGTTGCTAATTAGCCACTACAAAAGCTTCTTCAAACTTTTCTTCAGGGAGAGTAATCACAACTTAAGCGTTAGGCCCTTTTTGTATTTGGAATATGCTTTACGATTCTAGGTGGTATCAGTTCCCTATTAACATAATAACTACACTCTTAGAAGAAATGGTGCTATGTAGAACCTAAAAGGGTTCTTCGGCTGTCCCCATAGGAGAACCCTTTGAAGAACTCTTTTCGGTTCCAGATAGAACCTTATTGGGTTCCACGTAGAACCCTTTCCCCAGAGGGTTCTACATGGAACCCAAAATCTGGAACCAAAAAGGGTTCCTCAAAGGGTTCTCCTACGGGGACAGTTGAAGAACCCTTTTTGAAGGGTTTTTTAGTTATTTTTCTTGTTATTTTTATTAATATACTGTACCTCTGGAGACATTTATAACAATTAAATTACACAGGGAAGCATAGTAAAAGTCAAAGATGGAATCATTCCGAGTCATTCCCTTTGAATTAGGCTGCTATCTCAAATACTAAAACATCCTCAGTATTTAAGAAACCATGAACATTTGAGGAAAATTTTACCACTTGACGACGTTCAATGATTCAACATCATCCCTATCAAACCTCTAAAACGTCCTTTTTACTCCCTTTTAATAATATTTGTCTAATCTTAAAAGCAGGCCATTTCTAAAAGGCTTAAATCAGGCTTAATAAATGTTACATTCAGCAGGGTTCTTTTAGGCTGGTCCCAGATCTTTGTGTGCTGTAGAATTCAACTATGGTTTGGCAAGACAGCCCAAACAGGTTGGGACCAGGCTAGGGTTCTTTGCATTAAGGCAGTGTACGTATAGACAGTGACTGGTTGGTTAGGGATTTTGGCAGGGCTGCATCACTGTGAATTTCAGTTGAGAACAGGGTCTCCCACTCACAGATGGACAATGGCCGGGCAGAATTGGGTTGTGAAAAATCGAAGGGAGAAAAAAAAAGTGCCTCTTGTTTTTTGAGAGAGCGTGAGAGAAACACACACACTCACACATGGAATGCTAGCAGATGAGAGTCAAATCATCCAGGGTTCTTAGATACACCCTGAGTGTCAGTAAGATATGACTATTTGACCTCGCAAATTCACCATGTCAAAATACAGCATTGTTTGTTTGTTCTAAATTGTCTCCTTAGCTGTAGTCTGATACATAAGCTAAGCGTAAGTACAAGCTACAGGCCTAGTTAAATGCTGGGAAAATAGACCTAATCAACACTAATCTGACATAACTGGATAGGTGTAACCAATACAGTGGCAACCTTGCTTTCACCCACCCAATTATATCAGTGATCATCTCAAGGTAGAACCTGCCTTGTGCATATCAACAGGGTCAAGTGCTCTACAAACACTCCGGTAACATTCTAGCAACATTACCTAGTTATTTGCGGTTAGCTTTAGCAGGGTACAGCTCAACAAGGGGTGTGGCGGAGTAAGAGCCCATCACTGCTTACTGCTTGTTTAATAGCCTACTGTGTGCTAGCTAGTTCAAGAGCCCCTTCCATACGCAAACCCACTGGTCAATGGCTAATGCTAATTGACACCAGTGCTATTTTCACTGATTGAACCTGCTGAGCTTGTACTTGGGGGGCTACCAGCCCTGGCTGCCGGACCCTCTACATCCCCTCTACATAGAGGACAGGGCCAGTGAGGGCTCAATGACCTTTCCAACCCAGTGGTGCACTGCAGCCTTCAGCCAGCTGTCTGTGACATGCTGCACAGGTGGTCTTCTCCCAACTGCTGGTGTGCTCTCTCTCTGTCAGGGCGAACGCCGAAATGTACCACACACACTGGCGAAGTCACACTCGGGTCTCTCTCACACACACACACACACACACACACACACACACACACACACACACACACGCACACACACAAATACACACACACACACACACACACACACTCAAGTGTGTGCACCAACACACAAAGACAAGTGAAGTAGAGCTTACACACACAGGCACACACACAGGCACACAGTGTAGGCTATTGCTGTAAGTACAGAGCATCCTCATCTGACAAGTTTAATCTAGGCCAGAATGATCAATGCTCTGTGCTAGCGCATTTGAATTCCACTAATTAAATACAAAGATAATGTCACAGATCTGTTTGAACAGGTTATGCAAATGCAACATAAGTCTTTGCCTGCATGAAGGCAAGCCTTGTTGATGACGCATGCTCAGAAAGCAAATGCACATCAAAGTGGGCCTACAGCAAAGCTAAAGTATGTTGCACAATTCATTGAAGCAAAGCCATCCTCCAACTAATGTCCCTATTCCAATTATGGTTCTATTAGACCAGGATTTTCCAAACTCAGTCCTGTCTGTCTGCATGTTTAGCCCTAGCACTACACAGCTGATTCAAATAACCAACTCATCATCAAGCTTTGATTATTTTAATCAGCTGTGTGGTGCTAGGGCGAAAACCAAAATGTGCGCTCAGTGGGGGGCCCCAGGAACAAGTTTGGGAAACCCTGTATTAGACCATATCTTTCTTGTTGTTTATCCCCTGTTTTCTGGTCAGCTGCATGCAGGGTTGAGTTGAAAGGCTTTTCCCCAACTCACTCCGAGTGCTGCTGTATAGCTAGGTGTTTGCTAAAGGTTAATCCAATATGCACGTACAGTTGAAGTCGGAAGTTTACATACACTTAGGTTGAAGTCTTTACCTCTTTTTTCAACCACACCACAGATTTAATTTTAACAAACTATAGTTTTGGCAAGTCGGTTAGGACATCTACTTTGTGCATGACACAAGTAATTCTTCCAACAATTGTTTACAGACAGATTATTTCACTTATAATTCACTATATCACGAAACGTTTGACCCTAGTTAAACAATTTAAAGGCAATGCTACCAAATACTAATTGAGTGTATGTAAACTTCTGACCCACTGGGAATGTGATGAAAGAAATACAAGTTTAAATAAATAATTATCTTTACTATTATTTCACATTCTTAAAATAAAGTGGTGATCCTAACTGACCTAAGACAAGGAACTTACTAGGATTAAATGTCAGGAATTGTGAAAACTGAGTTTAAATGTACTTGGCTAAGGTGCATGTAAACTTCCGACTTCAACTGTAATCTCTCCCATTGAATTTGACAAGGTGGCTCCACCTTGTGGCTCAGACACATGCACATCTATTCATGTACAGTGCATTTGGAAAGTAGTCAGACCCCTTGACTTTTCCACATTTTGTTACGTTACAGCCTTGTTCTAAAATAATAATAATAATAACATTAAAAAAAGAAATACCTTATTTAAATAAGTATTCAGACCTTTTGCTGTGAGACTCGAAATTGAGCTCAGGTGCATCCTGTTTCCATTGATCATCCTTGATGTTTCTACAACTTGATTGGAGTTCACCTGTGGTAAATTCAATTGATTGGACATGATTTGGAAAGGCACACACCTGTCTATATAAGGTCCCACAGTTGACAGCACATGTCAGAGCAAAAACCAAGCCATGAGGTCAAAGGAATTGACCGTAGAGCTCCGAGACAGGATTGTGTCGAGGCAAGTGTACCAAAAAATGTCTGCACATTGACTCGGTATCGGTACCCCCTGTATGTAGCCTCGTTATTTTATTGTTGCTCTTTTATTTTTTACTTTACTTTATTTAGTAAATATCTTTTCCTAACTCTTATTTTTCTTAAAACTGCATTGTTGGTTAAGGGTATGTAAGTAAGCATTTCACTGTATGGTTTGATTTGATCATTCTTAAAATTGAAGATGTTTGGAACCACCAAGACTCTTCCTAGAGCTGGCTGCCCGGCCAAACTGAGCAATCTGGGGAGAAGGGCCTTAGACTGAGAGGTGACCAAGAACCCAATGGTCACTCTTACAAAGCTCCAGAGTTCCTCTGTGGAGATGGAAGGACAACCATCTCTGCAGCACTCTACCAATCAGGCCTTTATGGTAGAGTGGCCAGACGGAAGCCACTTCTCAGTAAAGAGCACATGACAGCCCGCTTGGAGTTTGCCAAAAGGCACCTAAAGACTCTCAGACATTGAGAAACAAGATTCTCTGGTCCGATGAAACCAAGATTGAACTCTTTGGCCTGAATGCCAAGCGTCACGTCTGGAGGAATCCAGACACCACTCATCACCTGGCCAATACCATCCCTACTGTGAAGCATGGTGGTGGCAGCATCATACTCTAGCTATGTTTATCAGCGGCAGGGACTGGGAGACTAATCAAGATCGAGGGAAAGATGAACAGAGCGAAGTACAGAGAAATCCTTGATGAAAACTGCTCCAGACTGCTTAGGACCTCAGACTGGGGCGAAGATTCACTTTCCACTAGGACAACAACCCTAAGCACACAGTCAAGACAACGCAAGAGTGGCTTCAACACAAGTCTGAATGTCCTTGATTGGCACAGCCAGAGCCCGGACATGAACCCGATTGAGCATCTCTGGAGAGACCTGTGACCTGACAGAGCTTGAGAGGATCTGCAGAGAAGAATGGGAGAAAGTCTCCAAATACAGGTGTGGACTCGAGGCTGTAATCGCTGCCAAAGTTGCTTCAACAAAGTACTGAGTAAAGGGTCTGAATACTTATGTAAATATGGTATTTCTGTTTTTCTTTTTAATACCTTTCCCCCATAAAATTAACCTGTTTTTGCTTTGTCATTATGGGGTATTGTGTGTAGTAATCCATTTTAGAATAAGGCTGTAACCTAACAAAATTAGGAAAAAGTCAAGGGTTCTGTATGTACAGTACCAGTCAAAAGTTTGGACACACCTACTCATTCTTTATTTTTAATATTTTCTACATTGTCAAATAATAGTGAAGACATCAAAACTTTTAAATAACACATGGAATCATGTAGTAACCAAAAAAGTGTTAAACAAATCAAAATGTGGAGTGTGACTTAATATGGTTAATATGTTTTCAGGGCTATTTGTGGTGTCAGTGGGTATTGTTTGGCAGGATGATTTAAATCCTGTTTGTCAGGCTAATTTAAATCCTGTTTGTCTGTCCTTATCTGTCGACATTTGAGGAGGCGATTGTGTTCTTCCCCCTCGTCTTTAAATGACAGGGATGTTTAGAGGTGCATGACAACTGAGTTTTTTCCACCACGCGAATCATCTATTCATATATTATTGTTTGGGTTTTTTATTAATTTCTTTAAGCTAAGAATCAAGGAGGCAAGAGATGAATCTTGAAGAAGATTAAAATCAAAAATCTCTTTCTCTCCTGACTTTAATGAAGTAGATAAAATCCATTTAGTTTGGCTAATTTTGATATATAACTGGGTGTACATATCATGTTAGGAAGTAATGCCAGAAGGTAGTACAACCTAAATTCATTCCATACTTGAGATCATGTTTGCAAACCAAATTGTGCTCGCTCAGATATTATCTTTTCATATAATTTCAGCACAGTTCCTGCAACTATGGTGGATGTGTAACCAGGCTGAGTACGGCTTGGCTCGGTTCAGCTCAGTGGTGTGAAAAACTACTGCACAAAGCTTGCCAGTTTTAATGACTAGTGTCTCTCTGTCTGTGCCTTCCAGTCCAGAGTCAGAACCTGGTGACGGACAATGTGGCGGTGGTGGAGGGCGAGGTGGCCGTCATCAGCTGCAGGGTGAAGAACTACGACGACTCGGTCATCCAGCTCCTCAACCCCAACAGACAGACCATCTACTTCAGAGACGTCCGACGTGAGTACCACACACACACACACACACACACACACACACACACACACCTTAAAAATAGAAGTATTACACAGACAGATATACACATTGACACACATAGCCATACTGTCACATCAACTCTACCAGAATCTTTGGGTCCACTTCAGAGACTACAGATGTTAGTTGTACTCTCCACTTGTTGGACAATACTAAATGCACCCACACACACACAAACGTAAAGTATAGCCCTAATCGCCGCACACTTTTGCAGTAAGTCCTCCTTCTGTCTACTTCAGAGACTTCAGGCATGAGCACACACACACAGAGAGAAGCAGCCACATCAGAAGGCCTCCCATCTGTCTCTGATGGATTCAACGTTCTGTCCCTCCCTCCCATCCTACCACCACACTCTTCCTCACTCACCCACACTCACACACACATACACAGCCATGTCCTCAGGATCCCCCTGGCATGCATAAATTCCGCCTGTGTTTTTCTGTTTCGCCGGGGCACCAAATACCAAGCCCACAGCTGGCTGTCAAGGGCATCTCATCTTCCGACGGGACGCCTTGATCTCTTGTGATCTTTTTCCGAGAACACTCGGGCATTTCACTGCAGCTGCACTTCTTAATTATAGCTTGGCTCTTCTACCAGCCTCCCTGAATATCATATTGGGCCCCTCCAACTGAAATCCATATTGGGGAAAAAAGGAGGGAGAGAGAGAAAGTGAGGAGAGAGCTTTGACATTGACATCCTAGTTGCGGAAAAGCTCAACGATAGCATGTTTCTCCATCACATCTGAAATTAATGTGACCCCACTTCAAGGGAATGGTCGTAGCCGGGTGTGGATGAGGGCTCCTCCCCAGTGTGGCCCTCTGCACACAAAGTGAGCACACACACATGCTTTCATGCTCCTTCATACACACACACACTTATATACTGTAGACACACTCAGCGAGTTAAGAGGCACACACACACTTTTGCACTCAGAGTGAAGAGGCAGACACTTGAAACCTGTGTAGTGGGTGGGCACCCGTCCTTTTGAAGACCAGAGAACACATGTGTGTGTAAGGAGTCCGCTGGGCCCCGGAAGGTACGTGTCTGAAAGCAGCCTCTGCATTGTCAAAGGACACCTTTACCTTACCTTGACCACCACCAACTCTCAATCTCTTAATGAGGACATCACCTTCATATCCTCTGTGTTTTCAAAGCACTGACCTCGTCATTAACAGGACCGCAGCCGCCAAGCCATAAAGGTCACCATCTAATCTCTCCTTATCATTAAAAGGCGTCTCTCTCCGGCAACATTTAAAAGTGAGATGTCGAAAACAGCATTGAGCCAGATAATGGGCCATGAGGCAAGAAGAAGGTTGGGTGCCACAAATCCCTTTTCCACTTTTGTTTGTGTGTGTGTGTGTGTGTTTGTGTGTTTGTGTATTGTGTGTGCATGTGTGTGTGGTGGGGGTCTGTGTGAAGAGCCAAAATACCCTCACCCACCTACCCTTTCCCTCTCTCACTCCATAATAAAACTTTGATGGGCTCCTCTCAAAAAGTAGCCGGGCCCACTAATCTGAATTTATTGCCACCGCTTAAGAAGAAGCCAGAAACTCGTCTCCAAGAAGCTGGAGCCAGCCCTCCTCAATGAAACCAGGGAGAAACAACACAAGAGGGGGAGAAAGATGGAAGAAAGGAATGCAGCCATTAAAGTTTAGTCTTTATATTATTTCGCTCTGCTATGAATTTGAGTTTATTTTTCCCCCTTTTATGTTTACAGTCAGCTTCATTTCAATGCAGAGATTGCCAGACTATGGATTTGGCCATGTGTGTTTGTGCAGTCTTTTGAGCCCCATCACCCGTTTCCTCGATGGTGCCGAACGGACCTTTGGCTATTTGCGATAACAAGAAAATAAGCAATGTATATTCAACACCACTTTAGGCGACTGTCCAACCCTCGAAAATGGAATTGAGTGGAGAAAAAGAACAAAACATTGTCCACGTTGATCTGACTCATGCAAATTTGTTAGTTTTATTATTTCATACTATTTTAAGTAAGTAAGATCACTTTATTCATGAGATGACTTGGGGCCTTCTGTTACGATGATATTAACAAAATAGCTGAATTTAGGTTTTTTTTTTTATGCTATAGCTTGCAATGTGAATTAAGTTTTAATTTAAAGGAAGCCTTTATTTTCATAGAGAGGCTGTTTGTTTGGTTGTAGAGAGGCTGTATGAAGATGTACTTTGGTTTTCACAATCTAATTTAAGACTGAAAAATGAAACATATACAGTACATCCCTGAAATGAAATGAGAAGTACAAATTCTCAGCCTTTTGTGGCTGTTAAAACGAATATATTAGCTCGTTTTGGAACCCCCTATTCTCTGCCTTGTGTGGCTGTTAAAACAAATACATTAGCTCGTTTTGAAACCCCTATTCTTTGCCTTGTGTGGCTGTTAAAACAAATGAGTTAGCTCGTTTTGAAACCCCTATTATCTGACTTGTGTGGCTGTTAAAACAAATAAATTATCTTATTTTTAAACCCCTATAGCTACTTTATTCAAGTATAAATCAGCAGGAACAGTGTACTATTGTGTTTTGAGACTTGCATGGCGCTCCTCCCTTCTTTTTCTTCTTTGTGGCTGTTTTTGTTCCTGTTCCTTGCCACTGAATCATATTCCCACATTTCATTTTGATTACGTGTTTGTTGCTTCACTGGTCTCTCCATACTGTTTTTTTACTGTAGTCATTGCATTTTCCTGCCCACTTTTGTCTTTCCTTGTTTGTTCCTTCCAAAAAAGTACATTACATGCACAGGAGGTTGGTTTCACCTTAATTGGGGAGGATGGGCTCGTGGTAATGGCTGGAGCGGAGTCAGTGGAATGGTATGAAACACATGGTGTTTGATACCATTCCATTCGCTCTGTTCCAGCCACTATTATGAGCCATCCTCCCCTCAGCAGCCTCCACAGATTATCTGAGAAACCCTCTGCCAAACTAAAGGAAATGAAAGAACAAAACAACATTGAAAGACAAATTCAGTTTGTTTTCTTTAGTGGAATTGCTTTCCACTACTAATGCCTTTGTTTTCCTGGAACTCACCCCATTGGACAGCACTGCTGCGTGTCCAATCCCGGGCTCCCCTGCAGTGAGATAGATGTTGCAAGTGGGTGCCGTTGTTGTGCCGTAATGGGGGACAACCTCCTGGGGCATGGCAGGCTGCTGTTAAGTCCTCACAACATGGCCACACTTGTGTCCAGGTACAGCACCACTGCTCTAGAGAAAGGCTACATTCCCTGTTGGACACAAAGCTATTGTGTTATCAAGCCCTAACACTGTTTTTCACTCCACCTCCAATTCTCTCTGTTTTTTTTGCCCCAAAAAATGTGGTGTTGATATAAACTATATTTACAAAAGTATGTGGACATCCCTTCAAATTAGTGGATTCGGCTATTTCAGCCACACGCGTTGCTGACAGGTGTATAAAATCGAGCACAAAGCCATGCAAACGCCATAGAGAAACATTGGCAGTAGAATGGCCTTACTGAAGAGCTCAGTGACTTTCAACGTGGAACCGTCATAGGATGTCACCTATCCAACAAGTCAGTTCAGCAAATGTCTGCCCTGCTAGAGCTGCCCCGGTCAACTGTAAGTGTTGTTATTGTGAAGTGGAATCGTCTAGGAGCAACACCGGCTCAACCGCAAAGTGGTAGCCCACACAAGCTCACAGAACGCCAAGTGTTGAAGCGCATAGCACGTTAAAATAATCTGTCCTCAAGCAACACTCACTATCAAGTTCCAAGCTGCCTCTGGAAGGAACGTCAGCACAATAACTGTTCATCGGGAGCTTCATTAAAAGTAATTTCCATGGCCGAGCTGCCGCACACAAGCCTAAGATCACCATGCACAATGCCAAGCGTCGGCTGGAGTGGTGTAAAGCTCGCCGCCATTGGACTCAGTGGAAATTCGTTCTCTGGAGTGATGATTCACCATCTAACGTTTTGAGGAGGAGGAATAATGGTCTGGGGCTGTTTTTCATGGTTCGGGCTAGGCCCCTTAGTTCCAGTGAAGGGAAATCTTAACGCTACAGCATACAATTACATTCTAGACAATTCTGTGCTTCCAACTTTGTGACAACAGTTTGGGGAAGGCCCTTTCCTGATTCAGCATGACAATGCCCCCATGCACAAAGCAAGGTCCATACAGAAATGGTTTGTCGAGATCAGTGTGGAAGAACTTGACTGAGCCCTGACCTCAACCCCATCAAACGCCTTTGGGATGAATTGGAACCCCGACTGCGAGCCAGGCCTAATCCCCCAAAATCAGTGCCTGACCTCACCAATGCTCTTGTGGATGAATGGAAGAAAGTCCCCGCAGCAATGTTCCAACATCTAGTGGAAAGCCTTCACAGAAGAGTGGCAGCTGTTATAGCAGCAAAGGGGGGACCAACTCCATATTAATGCCCATGGTTTTGGAATGAGATGTTCGACTAGCAGGTGTACAATTACAGTATATTAACACAACAACGTATAGAATGGTAAAGGAGGCAATGTATGCAAGGTATGCATTGAGCATACAGTATACCACAAAGGACTGGAGGCCATTTTCCGAATACCCCCAGTACACAAGACTTTAGTGCCATTATGAACATTATCAGTGTTGACATAATGCTTTAATCATTCCCATTGGTTTCCACCTAAAGCCGAGTCACACAACAGATTACCAGCAGTTTAGCCCGTGATGCCTCTCATTGGAGTGTTTAAATCCCAGCACATTCTTGAAATCAATACATTTAATTTAATCATTAGTGTCAGGCGGCCCCTCACACTGACAAGCCTAACCCTACTTTCAAGCCAGCCACTTTAATTAGTCACACATTATCTGTGTGTACATTAGCCTCTGTTGTGTTCAGCTACTGCTAACAGAGAATGAGCCAAGCACATTGGCTACTGGCGCTAATGCCAAATAATGAAAGTAATTGAGTTAAGAAGTTGGGACACCAGAATAGCTTTGCCAAATCAAATCAAAGTTTCTGTCACGTGCGCCGAATACAACAGTTGTAGACCTTAGTGAAATGCTTACTTACAAGCCCTATCCAACAGTGCAGTTTATGTAGGAAATAAGTATTATGCAAACGATAGATAAGTAAAGAAATAAAAAAACTGTAAAATGAGATGAGTTGAATGTTGAGGAGTTATGTTTTGATTTGACTTAAATCTTGGGCCCGCATGCTAAAAATAGAGCTCTCCTTTGAACATTTGTCTTTTTACTTCATACTCTGAATTCACACACTTGTTGCTATTCTGTTTGCCTCTGTTTGTTGTTCTCTTCCGATATTCCAAGACCACCACCCTGGCAGCAGGACCAAAGACATTAGCGATGAGTTGGCACGGCAACAGTTTTACCCCGCTCCTTTTGCGCCACGTGGCTTGACTTTGTGGTAGTAAGGGGAGGTGAGTGGAATCGAGATGGGGTCTTCTGATGAGGGGGCACATGGCTACTCCGAGGTGATGGGAGGGGGAGTCGGTCAGTAAGGTCGAGAGGATTAACTCGAGAGGAAAAAGGGTGGACGGCAGCAGAGATGGAGCCACGCTCTGTATTTCTTTGCTTCTCCACTTCCTCCACATCAGCAAAACCAGAGAGAAGGCTTCATCACCTCCTTTGATGAATTATGTCCTCGCATTTGACTGACAGCCTCTCTTTCTCTTATCCTCTTTTTCCCCGCCCTCCCTTTCTCTCTCTTTTGGCATGAAAGCGAAAGAGCACCGCTAACCAGCTGGAACCCAGAACAATCAGGTTCACCCCCCCCCCCCCCCCCCCCCATCACTATCACAACCCTGGCTTTCATGTGATTATTTCTTCATTTAGTTATTTGTTTCCGTCTATTTAGTTATTTATTAATGCTACCTTTTTTTCTTGTTGCTTTTGCTCCTTTGAACTGGGCTGCTGCGGGTGAGAATAAATGAGGTGTGGGGAGGAGAAGAAGACACAGAGAGCAGTAAATGGCCGCTGTTGATCTGTCAGAGGTGGTGGGGAGGCTTTCATCTGAACCAGACATCGGCCTACTCCATCGCGTTCACCAGGCAAAAACAACCCCCTAATGGACTGCTCATTGTTCTGCGTGTGTGTGTGTCCACACACTCCTGTTCTAATTAGAAACAAAAAACTAAGTTTTAAGTGAGAAGTAGGCATCGGTCTGAAGCCGAAAAATAAAGCACCATAATGCCTACTTCACCCATGCTCTCCCATCATCTTTGAAATGCAAGAGAAGGGCCATTATATTACTTAGGAGTCCAGGCACAATTTAGATCTTGGCCACTAGATGGCAGCAGTGTATGTGCAACGTTTTTGACTGATCCAATGAACCATTGCATTACTGTTCATAATGTTGTATCAAGTCTGCCCAAATGTGCCTAATTGGTTT
This sequence comes from Thymallus thymallus, assembly GCA_023634145.1. NCBI lineage: Eukaryota > Metazoa > Chordata > Actinopteri > Salmoniformes > Salmonidae > Thymallus > Thymallus thymallus. The sequence continues at coordinate 29,438,512 of CM042391.1, forward strand.
AGTGATACATTTTCAAGTACATAACTGTGCACTCTCCTCAAACAATAGCATGGTATTATTTCACTGTAATAGCTACTGTAAATTGGACAGTGCAGTTAAATTAACAAGAATTTAAGCTTTCTGCCCATATAAGGAAATGTAAAGCGATTCTTTACAAAGCATACCTGGCATCATGGATTGAACTACTGGCAAATTAGAAATTTTCCATCTCAAGAGTTCTTCCCATCTGTATTCAGCACAGCTTAAAGTCACAAACCATGATGGTGCAACAAGGTGTCAAAGCATACACATGACCTCAGAATGTTGACCATATCAGTATTCTTTACCACGAATACTTAAGATTCACCTGTAGAGATTTGTATTGTTCTTTAAGTCTGCTAAACTGAGGAAAACATTTTAAGGTGTGTGCAATACTCCCAGATTGAGCACCCAGCTCACTCTTCCAAAGCAAATGAAAAATGTACTCTGAACTCTGGTGTCAAAAGACAGTATGCGAACTGTTCTGTGCCTTCCACCTTTTCCTGATGGAAAAAGCACCTTTTTGGCAGCGATTACAGCCTCAAGTCATCTTGGGTATGACGCTACAAGCTTGGCACACCTGTACTGGTCCGTGTAGCTCAGTTGATAGAGCATGGCGCTTGCAACGCCAGGGTTGTGGGTTGTATGCACTCACTATTGTATAGAGGTCTTGGATGTCAGGAAGCTTGGCCCCAGTGATGTACTGGGCCTTACACACTACCCTCTGTAGTGCCTTGCGAACGGAGGCCGAGCAGTTGCCATACCAGGCAGTGATGCAACCAGTCAGGATGCTCTCGATGGTGCCTCTGTAGAACTTTTTGAGAATCTGAGGACCCATGCCAAATCTTTTCAGTCTCCTGAGGGGGAATAGGCTTTGTCGTGCCCTCGTTACAACTGTCTTGGTGTGTTTGGATCATGATAATTTGTTGGTGATGTGGACACAAAGGAACTTGAAGCTCTCAACCTGCTCCACTACAGCCCCGTCGATGAGAATGGGGGCGTGCTCGGTCCTCTTTTTCTTGTAGTCCACAATCATCTCCTCGTTAGCATTGTCAGAAATGCTACAAAAAGGTAGCACATCGTTGGTTCGTAATGGACAGAAATGAGCATGTGAGAGTGAGAAGAAGTGTAATGGTCCCTTTATGAACGCTGAAGCCTCGTTCTTATCCGGTATGTGGTTCTCGTAACGGCCGGACGGCTCATGACGAGAGGCGGGGGGTGTGGTGTGTACCTCCAATCAAGTTTATTAGCAACATTTTCATTGAGATTGGTGTCATATTGGCTAATATATGATGGTAGGAACATTTTAACATTGAGCTTCAATCAATCCCTACACATGTCTGTAGACTTGAACTCATAATCTAACTCCTGAAACTCCAACTGGAAATAACCTCAAATATACACACTCATACTCTCACCTAGTAGGTCAACAGTCATTGCCGTAGTCCAGTGTTTCCCAACTCCTCGAGTACATTTTTGTTGTAGCCCAGGAGATGCACACCTGATTCAACTTGTCAACTAATCATCAATCCCTCAATGAGTTGAATCACGTGAGTTTGTCAGGGACTACAACAAAAATGGGTATTGTTGGAGGTACTCGATGACTGGAGTTGGGAAACACTGCCATAGTCAATGCATAGACAATGACAATGATACTCTCTTTTGACCTTCACCCCCTTCCTCTTTATCTCCCTATCTCTTTCTTTGACCCCCCAGCCCTGAAAGATGCCCGCTTCCAGCTGGTCAACTTCTCTGACAATGAGCTGCGGGTGTCTCTGTCCAATGTGAGCCTGTCGGATGAGGGGAGATACGTGTGCCAGCTCTACACAGACCCCCCACAGGAGGCTTATGCTGACATCACTGTGCTGAGTATGACTACACACACACACCACACAATGTTTGAGGGGAAATATGTCTCTGACCGTTTACGTTGACATTCATTATGAGAGTTTGATTGAAAACACACACACTAGGGATGCACGGGTTGACACATAACCCGCCATCCATGCGGTTATATCCACGGGGCAGATGGGTTTACGGCCTAGAAATATTGTTTGGATGAAGGGCGGATGGGTGGGTGGCGGATTGAATAAAGTAAAAACAATGTATTAAAAATCCATAAATGTATCAGTCTTGTGCAATTCATATCTATAATAGAGAGTTGAAAATAAATAGTGCCAGAACAGTAGTCTGTTTGGGAAAGATTTGGTGAAGTGTTAAGAGGATGACAGCAGTGTGATGATTTAGAGGCGTTACAAATTTTACAGTAACAAGACAGAAACTTCAAAATGGCACCTCAAGGGAACTGTACTGTTCAGATGGATTAAATGGAATAGTAGCCAAACTGAAATCTGGACACTGACTGTAGGTCTATAACTTCTCACATAGCCTAATATAATATCACCTCCTGCAGAATTAGGCATTTCTAGCAGTAACATTTTGACTCGGGAACAGGAGTGGAGAAATGTATAAATTTATTTCAAAGTTAAATAAAGGTTAAATAAATACATTTCAGCATCTTGAGAGTGTCACGATCGCAGATAGACATGACCCAAGGCGCAGAGCTGTGGTGCAAAAACATTCCTTTAATCAGGTAAGGGTAATCCCAAAACCAAAAAAAGGAGAGACAGCGACCATGAACAGTCGTGAAAAAAAAAGGAACACACACAAAAACCCACAAACACAGGTGGGAATAACTAATACTTAAATAGGCTAGGCCCACCGGGCTAGGAACCGGTACTGGCGCTACCAAGCTGGGGACAAGCACTGGCGCCACCGGGCTAGGAACCGGCACAGTGCTTACCGGGTGTGGGGAGCCGGCACAGGGCGCACCAGGCTGGGTCCCAGAGCGCACCGGGCTGGGAAGGCACACCGGAGGTCTGGTGCGTGGGGGAGGCACCGGGCTGGCGGCACGCACTGGAGGTCGGGTGTGGGGAGCCGCCAGTCGTTCGGACCACATCCTCTTGCGGTTCTCGAAGTCGGACTCGTCCTCCCTCGGGCTGGTTCTCTTCGTCCTTGCTGCTCTGGGACCCAGCCTTGTCCCAGAGCTAAACAGTGGAGGAACTCCTCCTGGGAGAGAACTTCCATACCTCCAGGGAGTTCCTCCTCTGTCCAGCCCTGCTTGGTCCCGTGGTGGTGGGTTTTTCTAGACAGGACCCGAGGCGCAGAGCTGTGGTGCAAAAACATTCCTTTAATCAAGTAAGCATAATCCCAAAACCAAAAAAAGGAGCAACAGCGACCATGAACAGGCGTGAAACAAAAAAGGAACACACACAAAAAATAAATAAAACACAGGTGGGAATAACTAATACTTAAATAGGCTCCCCAATTAGAGGCAATTTGGCGCAATTAGAAGGCCAGTTATACACTGAAGTTGCTTACCAAAACGACATAGAATATTCCTAGTTACAGTTTTGACTTAAATTGGTTAGAAAATCTATGGCAACACTAGTAATAATCAATAACCAACTTGGCAGAGCTTAAATCATTCTGAAAATAATAATGTGCAAATATTGTACAATCCAGGTGTGCAAAGCTCTTAGAGACTTACCCAGAAAGACTCACAGCTCTAATCGCTGCCAAAGGTGATTCTAACATGTATTGACTCAGGGGGTTGAATGCTTATGTAATCAAGATATGTTTGTTTTATTTTTCATAAATTCTTTACAAATGTTAGAATTTTTCTTGCACTTTGACATTAGAGTATTTTGTGTAGATCGTTGACAAAAAATGACAATTAAATAAATTTTAGTCCCACCTTATAACACATCAAAATGTTTAATGAATCTTGCCCTGGTGGGAGTTCTGCAGAGGGGTAACTAGCTGGCACAGCCACGAAGTCATAAAATCTGATTTTAAACCCTTCCCTAGCCTTAACCCTACCCTTAATCACACTGCTAACCCTAATGCCTAACCTTACATTAAGACCAAAAAGCAAATGTTTGTTTTCATCAATTTCTACGATATAGCACATTTTTACTTTGCAGCTGGCCCATCTAGCGGAAATTGCTCATTTCTGCCGATCTAGTCGAAAAACATTGTCCTCAGCTCATAGCTGTATTTGGCGTCAACGCTGAAACACTTCAAGATCCACGGCAATCAGAACCCAGCACCTAGCCAGTTCTCCACTGTGCATCCTAGCAGGATTTAAGGGAAATTACATTGTGTGCGTATTAGAAGTTGCGACATATACAGAGCGTGTTTGAAGCCAGAGTAAGTACTTAAACATAATGATGGCGTTTTGGCAATGAAGTTTGACAGCGGGATGTGGGGAGTGTTTGTGATTTGAAAATGTTCACAAGGTGGAGATGGGGAGACTGGCACAGGCATGGATCTGCGTGTCTGGGCCAAGGCAGGAGTAGAACAGCGCAAATGTCATCAAGCTGTTTTGAGTGGCAGTAAGTAGCAAGCGAGAGCTGGAATTATGTAATCCAAAAATCAGTGAGTGGTCTCAGCTCGCACGTTTATGGGAAGAGTCTAGTTGAGAGAAGGGGGGGAAAGTATCCTAAAACATCTGAAGTGTACTGCATATAGTCAGTGTATGGGCTTTATTAAAAAGTGGATGATAACTTTTTTTTTAAGTGTCCTTTCGCCAAAGCTGATAGCGTCCGATTCGGACGTGCACTTAAATAGAACTTAGTCCTTATTCACATACTTTCCTCTTTGCGCACATTCTTAGGTTTTTCTTGTTAACAAAAAAATTACTGTAGTGTAGTATTTCCATAAACCTCTCAGAGAGACCGTACTATTGCAACAAAATGCAGTTATTTTATTTGGTATGTGGAGGGAGAAATTACATCACATCATGCTACCTCAACACCACCCCATTGCTGATGAAACTCCCTTCCACCACACATTTCTCTTCCTGTCATTTACCTGTACAGTTAATTTAACCATGCAAATATTCAATTACCTGTACATTTAACCAGACTGTATATTAAGTAAACTATTATTACCCTCACTTATATCATATGCACATTTAGCTATTTAAGTATCTTTATCTGCCATCAACCTGTATAGTTTAGTTAACCATGCAAATATTTTTTATTTATTTATATCAACTTGCAATATTTGTATAATTTCTTCACCTAACACCCTGTAACAATGTATAGTGTACATATTCAGCCATTCACTCATACTATGCAATGCCTTTTTATAGCTTTTTGCACTCCAGACTTCTTGTATTTTTATACTTTTTCATACTGCCGCACTATGTATCATGTATCGTGTATCTGTCTTTTGTGTATTTCGTTCTGGCATTTTGCACCTGCCCTATGTTTTGTTGCTGCTTGACAAAGACATTTCCCCTCAGGAATCAATAAAGTATCTATCTATCTATCTATCTATCTATCTATCTATCTATCTATCTATCTATCTAGGACAGTTAAGACATCTAAGAGGGAAGACTGACCCAACACCCCCTGGTTGTTAGGGTGATTTATGCCCCACGTTCACTAAACACAGTGTCTATTTGTCCCCCCTGCCAGTCCCTCCAGGCAACCCAATCATCGAGTCCCGGGAGGGGCAGGTCATTGAGGGCAACGAGACCGAGATGACCTGCACTGCTATGGGCAGCAAGCCCGTCGCCACAATCAGATGGATGAAGGGAGACAAAGAGCTCGAAGGTAGGTTAACACCCGTCAACACCGTCACGCCCAAAACACTTTGTCAACCCAGTCATGCCCAAAACACTTTAGCTCTCTACTATATCTTAGTTGGACTCTCCGACTGAAAGACTGAAGAGTCTTTAAAACAAGATTTTTCGGACGAAGAATAAAAAGGGCGAGGGTTAAGGTAACTGTAGGGTTAAGGTAACTAGTGAATTACTCTGTATGAATTGTAGAGTTGTCTGTTAATGTTCATGCATCATTTTCCATTCCCTACATTGACTAAGTTCAAATGAGTCGACCCAGTGATTTAGTCATACATTCATGACCCTAGCTTTATTCAAAAGCTTTATTTTTTAATAAAACCAGACAGACAAAATGGGTGATGGCTCATCACCAAGTCAAACCTAAACCCCTCCCCTTGCATCATCTTCATAGACGTTTTCTTTAACCCCTCTCTTGGCACCTCTACACTCTCTTTCTAACTTTCCTCGCTCTTGATTTCTTCTCTTCTTCCTTCACTCGTTCCCTTATAATTAGCCCCACGTCAACGACGCCTCAGCCTAATTAGGTCACTCCCATGGCTCTAAATGACTTCCATTAGAGTGATGGGCTGGTTCAGTGGTCGCCTAGCCGTTTGGCAGAGTGACAGCTTTCAAGCCTCTCTTCAAAGGGAGCTTGGCGATTAGCGGGCCCATGGATTGGGCCAATGGAATGACCCTGTGCTGCTTCAGCTCTTACTCAGCAGGGCCCAAACCCGTCACTCACGTCATAACCACAACCTCATACCAACCACTAATGGTGCAAAGCCCTAATGCGGAGTCAAGGCCTTGGTTTCATCTACTCAATAAACACTTTTACCTAGGAGAGGGTAGACTGACTCTGGTCCTCGAGCACCGTGCGCAGTTTGTGCAGGCTTAAGTTCCAGCCCAGCGCTAACACACCTGTTTCACATAATCAACTAATTGTGGTCTTTAATATAGACCAGGTTTAGGTGAATTTGGTGTTTTAGTGCTGGGCAGGAACAAAAGCCTGCGCACATTGCGGCACTCCAGGACAATAGGTGCCCATTCCCTGCATCAGCCGTTCCCTGCATTAGCGTAACTACAGTGATGTTGAATAACACTGGCTAGGCCTAGATGTGTGTATGATACCCTTCCTCAATCTCTGTGTTGACAAGAGAAGTTACTTGACAACAAACAGAGGGTGAAGGAGAGTTCACAGACCTGAGCTGCTTGCCGTGTAAAAAGTTTCGTCCATTGCCTATTTTTATTGTAATGTGGTCTTTTCATTTGGTTATTAAGAGGGTTTTATATTTCCGACCACCTCTGAAAGTAGTATCGCGTCGTCTTGAAAGATGTGGAGTGAAGTCCATGTTTTCCCCGTTAATTGCCACATCATCGTGATGAATATGGCACGCCGCATTGTTCAGTGGGAGTTTGACTGACTGAATGGAGTGTGGAGGTTGAGAAACGTGAGGACATAAAAGATAGGGGCTCTTTGTCAAGTCATATTTCCTGGGTTCTTTGAATCCTCTCTCCTTGCCTCCTTCTCTGAGGGGAGGGACCTTGGACCTCTAATACAGTTGAGAAGGAGGCGAGGAGATAGGATGTGAGGAATCATGGAATGACGAATTGAGATAGGACACAAAAGGGGAAGAGCGCGTCACCGTAGTCCACGCCACTCGCCGCCTGCTCCAAATTGCTTTCGGCGTCGGGGCGTCTTCTTGCCTTCCAGATTTATTTCTAATTAAACCTAATTACCTTAAGGGATAATCGGGCGTGTTTTAAATATAATTTAAAGGTTACACACCCATCCTGCTCACTCGCAAATGTAAACCAAGATGTAAAATCCACAGTTATCCTACTATCATTATTTCCCTTCTCTTGCCCTCTCTGTGTCTCTCCCCACCCCCCTCTCTCCCCACTATATCTCTCCCTTCTCCCTTCCAAACTCTGCCTCTTTCTTGTCCTCTCTCTTATCCTGCTTGTTTTGTGTTGTGGTTAATATTTCCCCCTATTTTACATCCTGTCTTACACAGATATCTCCAGCACTTAACCGTACGAGTGAAATGAAAGTCAAGGAACAATGGGAGTTCCAGCAGCACAGGTTATTCTGTCTGTACAAAGCGAGATGAGATGGAGAGAGACTTGGGGGGGGGGGGAGCAGTGACGGACAGGGACGAGCACGGCCATTAGCCTTAAGTCTTCTAAAGAAAACCCTGCCACACTCTGCCGGAATGACTGGCAAATTGATAAAATAATATTTGAACTTGATGAGGGCAAGTAGTCAAGGAATATCTGAGGCACTTCGATGCATCCAAGTCCACTCTCCCCAAACGCAGGCCCCCCGCGTACCCCCAGCGCTCCTAAATGGTGCTGAAATTACAATTAACAATTATTTTCAAATGTAAAATAGGGGGGACTATTAATGGCTCTGCATCTGAAGGAATAGCTAAGTGCACCCATTAACAGTAGATCGACTCTCTCTGCTTTGATGTTGAACCCCGAGCTTCACTATTCGACTACAAAAGCAATTCACTTTTCATTAACATTAATATGTTCGCTAGCACTCCAAAAATATTGTCGGAGTAATATCGAGCACCACATCTGAGACTGCGGCTATCAAACGGAGATGCTATCACCATGGGAAGATTATATCTTCATAAGTAAATCAGATTCAGTACGCATCATCCAATTCAATGGTATTTGCATATCTCAGTCGTTCATTGAAGTCTGCCCCTTGCATTGAGAAAATGCCCTACACATTTGTTATTGCATAATGTTGACAATGCAGTGCAGTGATATTCAACATGTCAGTAATTAAACTGCTGTGCTGTAATAATAACATCAAATGTATGGAGAATCAAATTAAATCCTTAGGTCAAGATACACCTTACACATTATCAATGTGATAGAGCCAGTGTATGCTGCCTGTCTTTTCCCCCTGGTAGTAAATTGTTCACTTTATCATTGGTCAGACAATCGCCTTAGCTGATTTCTCAGGTCTAACTCAGCTGTTAAAACGCTGTCAGTAATTCATTTTACTATGATACCTCGCTGCTCCATCTCTACGTTGCTATGTTTTTTTTCCCCATTTGTGTTTTATTAGCGACAAATTCGTTTCTACAGCGCTTGGCTTGTCAAATGGGGTAATACGCACCTGATTGTCACAAAGACTCGTTTTCCCATCAGCCTCCGAGACAGCTGTCACTGCGGTGACGGAGCGAGATGTGAAGCGGGTAGCTCATTATCCGTCAGATACCTGTGGCTGAGGAACAACAGCACTCAAAGGCAGTTCACTAGGAGCAAGAAGGCAGTTTGCCATTTCATCCTTATAATACAAAGCTACAGTGCCTTCAGAAAGTATTCACACCCCTTGACTTTTTCCACATTTTAATGTTACAAAGTGGGATTAAAGTGGGTTTGTCATTTTGTGTCAACGATCTACACAAAATACTGGTACTCGGCAATATGTTATGTTTGTGGCAAATCCAGAACACTTTGTATTCATTCAGGACAAAAAGTGAATTGCTTTGCCACATTTTTTACAGTTTTACTTTGTTGCAATAAGATCCCTTTCTGAGTCAAAATGCAAGCCGAGATCTACCGCTCAGATTTTTTAAAAACATGACTTAAACGTAAGCCTATGCAACATTAACCATAGGCCCAATACATTATTATTGCATATTTCTATGCTTAAATTGCCCTGCCAATGTTGTTCTTCTCAGACAATTTTGAAATTATATATTTTTTAATTAGGTACATGATCACACTTGTAATAGATAATTTGTTGTATTACTTAAGGCACACGGTTGTAGTGTAAGTGGGTAGGACGCACATTTTATGGCTTAAAGTGTTGACAGTGCTGTGTATATATACAGTGGGGAGAACAAGTATTTGATACACTGCCGATTTTGCCGGTTTTCCCACTTACAAAGCATGTAGAAGTCTGTCATTTTTATCATAGGTACTCTTCAACTGTGAGTGAAAATCCAGAAAATCACATTGTACGATTTTTAAGTAATTAATTTGCATGTTATTGCATGACATAAGTATTTGATACATCAGAAAAGCAGAACTTAATATTTGGTACAGAAACCTTTGTTTGCAATTACAGAGATCATATGTTTCCTGTAGTTCTTGACCAGGTTTGCACACACTGCAGCAGGGATTTTGGCCCACTCCTCCATACAGACCTTCTCCAGATCCTTCAGGTTTCGGGGCTGTCGCTGGGCAATACGGACTTTCAGCTCCCTCCAAAGATTTTCTATTGGGTTCATGTCTGGGGACTGGCTAGGCCACTCCAGGACCTTGAGATGCTTCTTACGGAGCCACTCCTTAGTTGCCCTGGCTGTGTGTTTCGGGTCGTTGTCATGCTGGAAGACCCATCTTCAATGCTCTTACTGAGGGAAGGAGGTTGTTGGCCAAGATCTCGCGATACATGGCCCCATCCATCCTCCCCTCAAAACGGTGCAGTCGTCCTGTCCCCTTTGCAGAAAAGCATCCCCAAAGAATGATGTTTCCACCTCCATGCTTCACGGTTGGGATGGTGTTCTTGGGGTTGTACTCATCCTTCTTCTTCCTCCAAACACGGCGAGTGGAGTTTAGACCAAAAAGCTCTATTTTTGTCTCATCAGACCACATGACCTTCTCCCATTCCTCCTCTGGATCATCCAGATGGTCATTGGCAAACTTCAGACGGGCCTGGACATGCGCTGGCTTGAGCAGGGGGACCTTGCGTGCGCTGCAGGATTTTAATCCATGACGGCGTAGTGTGTTACTAATGGTTTTCTTTGAGACTGTGGTCCCAGCTCTCTTCAGGTCATTGACCAGGTCCTGCCGTGTAGTTCTGGGCTGATCCCTCACCTTCCTCATGATCATTGATGCCCCACGAGGTGAGATCTTGCATGGTGCCCCAGACCGAGGGAGATTGACCGTCATCTTGAACTTCTTCCATTTTCTAATAATTGCGCCAACAGTTGTTGCCTTCTCACCAAGCTGTTTGCCTATTGTCCTGTAGCCCATCCCAGCCTTGTGCAGGTCTACAATTTGATGTCTGATGTCCTTACACAGCTCTCTGGTCTTGGCCATTGTGGAGAGGTTGGAGTCTGTTTGATTGAGTGTGTGGACAGGTGTCTTTTATACAGGTAACGAGTTCAAACAGGTGTAGTTAATACAGGCAATGAGTGGAGAACAGGAGGGCTTCTTAAAGAAAAACTAACAGGTCTGTGAGAGCCGGAATTCTTACTGGTTGGTAGGTGATCAAATACTTATGTCATGCAATAAAATGCAAATTAATTATTTAAAAATCATACAATGTGATTTTCTGGATTTTTGTTTTAGATTCCGTCTCTCACAGTTGAAGTGTACCTATGATAAAAATTACAGACCTCTACATGCTTTGTAAACCTGCAAAATTGGCAGTGTATCAAATACTTGTTCTCCCCACTGTGTATATATATATATATATATATATTAACTTAAACATGAACTTACCCAAAAACAGCAGCTCTTTACTGTATTCGTCAAGTCTCTCTAGTCATGGTTTAAAACGTTTTGAAATCTCACAGTATCAACTTTGCTGTGAGTTCAAGGCTTCTTTTTACAGTCTATAGCTCAAGGAAGCTGTGCAGACACGGTGATCTGTGCTATCTGATTGGCCAGTGGTAGGCTGAAAGGTGCCCTTAATTTGCTCTCTGGGCCTGCCGGGTAGGTGGAGTACTACTTTCAGACACGTGAAATTGTTAAAAAATGGGAACACTTAGCCTTCCCGGCGCTAGGGCTGCAGAATCAAGTGCACATATAGGAACGCAAGGCTTTATCATTGTTTTTTTTTTACAGAAATGATTGGTGATCGACTAGTAATGACTTGGAGATCAACAGGTTGGTGACTACTGCTGTACAGGCTTCCTTATGTAGATAGATAGATATATAGATAGATAGATAGATAGATAGATAGATAGATAGATAGATAGATAGATAGATAGATAGATAGATAGATAGATACTTTATTGATCCCCCGGGGGGGAAATTTCATTGTCAAGCAGCTACAACAAAACACAGGGCAGGTGCAAAATGCCACAACGAAAAGTACACAAAAGACAGATACACGGTACATGATACATAGAGCGGCAGTATGAAAAAGTATAGAAATACAAGATATCTGGAGTGCAAAAAAAAGCTATAAAAAGGACATTGAATAGTATGGGTGGTTGGCTGAATATGTACACTATACGTTGGTGGATGTTGGATGGTTAACTATACTATACAGGTCGATGGCAGAGAAATACTTCAGTAGCTAAAAATGCGTATGATATGAGCGAGGGTAATAATAGTTTACTTAATAGACAGACTGGGTAAATGAACAGGTAAGTGAAAATTTTGCATGGTTAAATTAGCTGTACAGTTAGGTATACAGTTATATTTACAGATAAGTGAATACTTGCATGTTTACACAAACTGTACAGGTAAATGACAGGAAGAGATACTTTAATAGCTAAATGTGTGTATGATATCATTTGGGGTAATAATAGTAATTCCCTCAAAATACAGTCCTTAGTGCGCAGGGTTTAATTACAGACAACTGCACTTATTGCACATTCGATATGCTAAAAGCAATGAGAAAAGGTGCAACTGGCAGGATACTATAATGCATTCCTGAGTGAATGCCTACGTCCAATAATTACTTACAATATTGCATGTGATATAATATAACAACTGTACATGAGTATGTATATACAGACCTGTATGAATAAATAGGTCCTGAGTGGATGAGTGCTGACGGACCAGAGTTACTCACGGATGGATGCATAATTGTTAAACTAGGTCCTAGCACCCCAACAGTTCCAGATCTATGTTGCCGACGGCACGGCACCCCGGTGAGGCATTATACAGTCTCATAGCCGCCGGCAGGAAGGACCTCCTGTAGCGCTCTCTGGCACACCGTGGTGGGATCAGTCTGTGACTGAAAGTGCTCCTCTGCGTCATAACCATAGCGTGCAGAGGGTGGGTGACGTTGTCCATGATGGCCAGCAGTTTGGCCAGGATCCGTCTCTCCGCCACCTCCTCTAGAGTGTCAAGGCTCATCCCCAGGACAGAGCTAGCCTTCCTGATCAGCTTATTTACCCGAGAAGCATCACCGGCTTTGATGTTTGCTCCCCAGCACACCACTGCAAAAAAGATGGCACTGGCCACCACAGACTGGTAGAAGGTATGCAGTAGTTTACTGCACACGTTGAAGGACCTGAGCCTCCTCAGAAAGTAGAGTCGGCTCTGGCCCTTTTGGTACAGGGCCCCGGTGTTACCAGCCCATTCCAGTCTGTTGTCCATATGGACACCCAGGAACTTGTATGACTCAACCATTTCCACATCCATCCCCTTTATAGGGACTGCAGTCAGTTGTGCCTTGGTTCTCCTGAAGTCCACCACCATCTCCTTAGTTTTGCTGATGTTGAGCTGAAGGTGGTTCTGCTCACACCACAACACAAAGTCACTGATTGTGCTCCTGTACTCCTCCTCCTGCCCACCCCTGATGCACCCTACAATAGCAGAGTCATCCGAGAACTTCTGTAGGTGGCATGTTTCAGAGTTATATCTGAAGTCTGAGGTGTAGAGGGTGAACAGGAAGGGGGACAGGACCGTACCCTGGGGGGCCCCTGTGTTGCTAACTGCCCGTTCTGACACACAGCTCTGTAGTCGCACAAATTGTGGCCTACCGGTCAGGTAGTCCGTGACCCAGGAGACTAAGGGTGCTTCCACTTTCATCCTCCTCATCTTCTCACCCAGTAGCAGGGGCTGAATGGTATTGAAGGCACTGGAGAAGTCAAAAAACATGACCCTCACAGTGCAACCTGCATTGTCCAGGTGAGAGTAGGCCCTCTGCAGAAGGTAGATGATTGCATCATCCACCCCGATGTTGAGCTGGTATGCAAACTGCAGGGGGTCCATTGATGAACACACCAGGGGTCTGAGGTGAGCGAGGACTAACCTTTCCAGGGTCTTCATGATGTGGGATGTTAGCGCTACAGGTCTGAAGTCATTCAGGACAGTGGGGTGTGCCTTCTTGGGCACTGGGACGAGGCAGGATGTTTTCCACAGCACAGGGACCCTTTCTAGGCTCAGGCTAAGGTTGAAAAGACGCTGGAGTATTCCACACAGTTGGTCAGCACAGACCCTCAGCACCCTTGGGCTGATGCCATCAGGGCCCGCAGCTTTCCACTGGTGTAGTCTCTCCAGCTCTCTCTTCACTTGGTTGGTGGTGAAAGCCAGCCCAGGTGGGGAGGTGGGGGGAAGGGGGTTGTTGAGGATCAGTCCAGGGGGGGCAGGGGCGGAGGTGGGGTCACTGATTGTCTCAGCAGAGGTGCTGTGAGCAAAGTGGGGGTGGGATAGCCGTGAGGGTGTGTGGTCTGGGGAGCTGGAGGGGAGGTGGACAGGGCCAGTATCGAACCTGTTAAAAAATTGGTTCAGCTCATTGGCTCTGTCCTGGATCCCCTCCGTCTGCCCACTGTTTGACTTTTTGAAGCCAGTGATATTTCTCATACCCTTCCACACCTCTCTCACCTGGCTCTGCCTCAGCTTGTCCTCCATCTTCTCCTTATACACTCTCTTCCCCTCAGCAATCCGCAACTTCAGCTCCCTCTGGACGCATTTCAATTTGTCCTTGTCCTTCTCCTTGAAGGCCCTCTTCTTCTCATTCAGCAGGGCCTTCAGGTCGCTGGTGACCCAGGGTTTATTGTTTGGGAAACAGCGTACCTTCCTGGTGGGTACAGTGTTGTCTACACAAAAATTAATATAGTCTGTTATGCAGTCAGTGAGTCCATCGATGTCCTCCCCATGAGCCTCACAGAGCACATCCCAGTCTGTTGTTTCAAAGCAGTCCTGTAGGGCCTCATTCGCCTCTGGGGACCATCTCCTAATAGTCCTGGTGGTTGCAGGCTGCTGTTGGACCATAGGCCTGTAGAGTGGGGTGAGGTGGACAAGGTTGTGATCCGATCTACCGAGGGGAGGGAGTGCAGTGGAGTTGTATGCATCCTTCACATTAGCATATAACAAGTCCAGAGTTTTATTATTCCTGGTTGGGCACTTCACGAACTGTTTGAACGTGGGCAGCGTTGAAGAGAGAGATGCATGGTTAAAATCCCCCGAAATTGCAAAAAAAGCACTGGGATGCGCTGTCTGTAACCTCGCGATAACAGAGTGGATGACGTCACATGCTGCGTTTGCGTCAGCAGAGGGCGGGATGTAAACAATAACAGCAATGGCCGCCGTGAATTCCCTCGGCAAATAGTAGGGTCTCAGGCTAACGGCTAGCAGTTCAATGTCCGGGCTACAAAACTGTTCCTTAAGAGTAATATGTTTCGGATGACACCATCTGTTGTTAACTAATAAAGCCAGCCCACCACCCTTACTCTTACCGGAAGAGACGCGATCCCTGTCCGCTGTGATGGTCTGGAAACCGTCGATAGTGACGTTCTGTATGGGGATGTTATCGTTCAGCCAAGTCTCAGTAAAACACATTAGGCTCGTTTCCCGATAAATCCTTTGTCCTCGAACAAGTCCCGCCAACTCATCCATCTTGTTATGTAGACACCTAACATTGCCCATAATAATAGACGGTATAGCCGGCTTGTACTTGAACCTCCTCCGCTTTGCCTTACATTTCAATCCCGCCCTGCATCCACGGCGTCGTCTTTTCAATTCGTCCGGAATATCAAACTTTTCCCTGGGGAGCAGCAGCGCTGCGTGGGCTAAATCCAGGAGCTGGGCTCTGTTGTAAACAATAACAGTTGACGACTCCTGACGACGTTCAGCTGCGATAAAATCCATAAAATCCATAATCCTGAACTGTTATAGTTCGACTGTAGCAAAATAAAAAATAAAACTAAAGAAAATAGACGAAAGAAAACGAACTAAAACAACAATTAATGCACGAACAACGGGAGCTGCTTAACAGGCGACCACTCAGGGCGGCGCTACAGTGTTGTTGATCCATCCTCAGTTTTCTCCTATCACAGCCATTAAAGCTTTTCTTTATTCCACTATGACATTATGGGGTATTGTGTGTATGCCAGTGACCAAATTTTTTATTTAAAATTCAGGCTGTAACACAACAAAATGTGGAAAGATTCAAGGGGTGTGAATACTTTTTCAAGGCACTGTATATGAAAATAAGTCCTCTGTCAGAAGCATTTTGCCTCACCCTCTGTCACTCCCTCTCCCTCTGCCTATCTCTACCTCTCTTTCTCCTTCTCCCCTCTACCTCTCTCCTCCCCTCCCCGTGTTCTTTCTCTCTCCCGCTCCCACTTTTTCTCCCTGATCAACCTCCCCATCTCAATCCAATGAAATTCTATTTTCTATTAACTTCTGGGCCACACCCTGACTGATGGCAGGCCATTCTTGCATAATCAATGCTTGGAGTTTGTCAGAAGTTGTTTGCCCACCCGCCTGTTGAGGATCGACCACAAGTTCTCAATGGGATTAAGGTCTGGGGAGTTTCCTGGCCATGGACCCAAAATGTCGATGTTTTGTTCCCTGAGCCACTTAGTTATTACTTTTGCCTTATAGCAAGGTGCTCCATCATGCTGGAAAAGGCATTGGTCCTCACCAAACTGTTCTTGTTGGTACCATTCTTTATTCATGGCTGTGTTCCACTCCCTTGGCTGAGAAGCAACCCCACACATGAATGGTCTGAGGATGCTTTACTGTTGGCATGACACAGGACTGATGGTAGCGCTCACCTTGTCTTCTCCGGACAAGGTGTTTTCCAGATGGCCCAAACAATCGGAAAGGGGATTCATCAGAGAAAATGACTCTGTCCTCAGCAGTCCAATCCCTGTACCTTTCGCAGAATATCAGTCTGTCCCTGATGTTTTTCCTGGAGAGAAGTGGCTTCTTTGCTGCCCTTCTTGACACCAGGCCATCCTCAAAGTCTTCGCCTCACTGTGCCTGCAGATGCACTCACACCTGCCTGCTGCCATTCCTGAGCAAGCTCTGCACTGGTGGAGCCCCGATCCCGCAGCTGAATCAACTTTAGGAGACGGTCCTGGCGTTTCTTGGGCGCCCTGACGCCTTCTTCACAACAATTGAACCTCTCTCCTTGAAGTTCTTGATGATCCGATAAATGGTTGATTTAGGTGCAATCTTACCAGCAGCAATATCCTTGCCTGTGAAGCCCTTTTTGTGCAAAGCAATGATGATGGCACGTGTTTCCTTGCAGGTAACCATGGTTGACAGAGAAAAACAATGATTTCAAGCACCACCCTCCTTTTAAAGCTTCCAGTCTGTTATTCTGACTCAATCAGCATGACCGAGTGATCTCCAGCCTTGTCCTCGTCAACACTCTCACCTGTGTTAACGAGACAATCACTGACATGATGGCAGCTGGTCCTTTTGTGGCAGGGCTGAAATGCAAGTACATTTTCATGACAAAGAGGGACTTTGCAATTAATTGCAATACATCTAATCACTCTTTATGACATTCTGGAGTATATGCAAATTGCCATCATCAACACTGAGGCAGCAAACTTTGTGGAGACCAATACTTGTCATTCTCAAAACTTTTGGCCACGACTGTACAAGGTCTCTCACAGAGCCTCTCCATTCAGAGACGCACAATGGCTGCCTCTATCCCTTATGCTGTTGTTACTACTCTTCCCTCGTAGCCTTGAGCGCAACAGTAGCCCTTTGTTACCATTTCTTTACAAAATAAATATATTCCACTCCGAATTAAATGTGGGAACACTTGGCTTTTCATAGGAGAGAAAAAAGCTGATTTGTTTTCAGGTATTTAGATTTCAGGTGTATTCAATTCCACAAAAAGTACCAAAGACCAGGCCTATAGGATCAGGTAGCTCTGCTGGCGAGAGGGAAGCGTAGAGAGGTCAAGGGTCTCTTCCTGTCGTGGAGGGTGGAGTTGTCTCTTGTGATGAGAAAACGTATAGGCCAGTTACATTAATGACTTGTGGTCTAAAGATGAAAACTGCTTTACAATAGGTCCCTACAGTATTTTATTGAAACATGGCTGTTTTTCTTCCCTATAAGAAAACATGACACACACACACACACACACACACACACACAATGTCTTTGAGCAGGTGCCGTATATTGTTCAGTAAACGATCAAAATAAACTCTACACACTGCAATCTATGCTTGAATATGGTTTATTGGTGACAATTGAGACAACGTTTCAACTACTCAGGTCTTCATCAGGTGCCATACAATAGGTCCCTGAAGTCTTTAGTAAAGACCCACTTCTTAATTCCCAAAACAACAAAACGATGATAAACAAACATGGCTGTAAATATCAGTGGGCTTTTAACCCCCTAGAGTTGATGTTCGCGTCCCACAAACATCTAATTAGCATCAAAATCCATGGGCTGCGTCTCAATCCACTGCTACCGCCAATGTCGCCCTTCCGCATCTGCGGTGAAAGGTGGCAAAGCTAGAGCGATGTTTGTCAGACCATGAGACATCCCAAAAGTCTGTCTTCTCATGAAAGCGTATGTAGCGTCCAAACAGTTTGGCCCACAAACTATTATGACCCCTCTCACGAACACGTACATGTCGGTTTGCTCTAGGATGCCTACAAGCCTCACAAGGCAGCTATTTTCAGGTCTCTCCAGAGATGTTCGATCATGTTCCAGCCCGGGCTCTGGCTGGGCCACTCAAGGACATTCAGAAACTTGACCCGAAGCCACCCCTGGTTTGTCTTGGCTTTGTGCTTAGGGTCGTTGTCCTATTGGAAGGTGAACCGGTTTTCATCAAGGTTCTGTCTGTACTTTGGTCCGTTCATGTTTCCCTCGATCCTGATTAGTCTTCCAGACCCTGCCGCTGAAAACTATCCCCACAGCAGGATGTTGCCACCACCATGCTTCACTGTAGGGATGGTGCCAGGTTTCCTCCAGACATAACACTTGGCATCAGGCCAAAGAGTTCAATCTTGGTTTCATCAGACCAGAGAATCTTGTTTCTCATAGTCAGAGTCCTTTAGGTGCCTTTTGGCAAACTCCAAGCGGGCTGTCATGTGCCTTTTATTGAGGAGTGGCTTCCGTCTGGCCACTCTACCATAAAGGCCTGATTGGTGCAGTGCTGAAGAGATGGTTGTCCTTCTGGAAGTTTTGACCATCTCCACAGAGGAACTCTGGTTTCTTGGTCACCTCCCCTATATGGAGATAGTTTAGTTCCTAAAATAAGTGGTTAAATGCATGTAAACAAAATATATAAATAGTTTCCTGATCTTTCTTATATCTCAAAGATATATGACAGACACTTTGGAACAAACTTCCTTTAGATTTTTTGGGGGACTATCTGTTTATCCATGTATAAAGCTGTTATTCAATGTGTTTCTATAATCTAATAGCAGTAAGGCCACCCCCCCCCCCCCCTCCCCCCCAGACTCTAGAGGGTTTTAAACATGGCTGTTTTTGTCATCCCTCCCAGGCATGTCCAAGGTGGAGGAGACGTATGACCACATGTTCACGGTGACCAGCCAGCTGAGGTTCATCGTCACTAAGGAGGATGACGGTGTGCCCGTGTTGTGCATCGTGGACCACCCAGCCGTCAAAGACTTCCAAGCCCTGACGTACCTGGTGGTACATTGTGAGTATGGGCAAACATTCGAGAGAAATAATACTTCCAAGTGTCTTTGTCCATTAACAATGTCTTTCCTGAGGGACTCAAACCTAGAAAATAAGATAGGATGCCATCTTGTCTATTTTTACAGAAATGTGCCTTGCAAACTATATACAAAAAGCTTATGGAGGGAAAGGGACTGTACATGTGAGATATATGTATGAGGCGGCAGGTAGCCGAGTGGTTAGAGAATGGGCCCGTAACCGAAAGGTTGTTGGATTGAATCCCCGAGCTGACAAGGTAAAAATCTTTCGTTCTTCCCCTGAACAAGGCAGTTAACCCACAGTTCCTAGGCCGTCATTGTAAATAGGAATTTGTTCTTAACGGACTTGCCTAGTTAAATAAATATGGTAAATAAAATGCTACTGAATGAGTGATATTGTTTAGATTTTGTTCTTCAAATGTTGAATGAACTTTAAGTCTATCCATAATTTTTTGCACACTGTCACGTTCGGGTGTGTAGAGAGACCAAGGCGCAGCGTAGCGATAGTTCGACATCGTTTATTGAACTAATAAACTCGACTGGATGCGAACCATACAAAGAAGTGGATATTTTCCTCCTCATTCCTACTGGGCCCGGACTGGGCACTGGTGTGGCAGGCGACTCAGGCCATTTAAAGGGGCAACCCACTGGTCCTGGAAATAACAATAGTGGGGCAAAAGGCTCAGGCCATGGAGCGGGGCAAATAACCGGGCCAGGACTGAGCACCGGTGTGGCAGGCGACTCCGGCCTTTCAAAGAGGTAAACAACCGGTCCTAAAAATGGCACCGGTGGGGAAAAAGACTCAGGCCATGGAGCGGGGAAAATAACCGGGCCAGAACTGGGCACCGGTGTGGCAGGCGACTCCGGCCTGTGGACCACCACGGGAGTCTCCGGGCTGTCGATCATCACGGGAGGCTCCGGGCTGTCGACCATCGTTGGAGGCTCTGGGCTGTCGACCATCGTTGGAGGCTCCGGGCTGTCGACCATCGCGGGAGGCTCCGGGCTGTCGACCATCGCGGGAGGCTCCGGGCTGTCGACCATCGCGGGAGGCTCCGGGCTGTCGACCATCGCGGGAGGCTCCGGGCTGTCGACCATCGCGGGAGGCTCCGGGCTGTCGACCATCGCGGGAGGCTCCGGGCTGTCGACCATCGCGGGAGGCTCCGGGCAGGGGAGGCGCACCGGCGGTCTGGTGCGTGGAGCCGGCACTGGAGGTACCTGGCTGGGCACACGCACTGGAGGTCGAGTGCGGGGAGTCGGCACGGGACGTGCCGGACTAGAGACGCGCACTTGAAGCCTGGTGCGTGGAGTCGGCACTGGTGGCACAGGACTAATGACACGCACCTCAGGGCGAGTGCGGGGAGCAGACACCGGACTGAAAACGCGCACTGGAAGCCTGGTGCGTGGAGTCGGCACTGATGGCACCGGACTGATGACACGCACCTTGGGGCGAGTGCGGGGAGCAGGCACGGGACGTGCCGGACTAGAGACGCGCACTTGAAGCCTGGTGCGTGGAGTCGGCACTGGTGGCACCGGACTAATGACACGCACCTCAGGGCTAGTGCGGGGAGCAGACACCGGACTGAAAACGCGCACTGGAAGCCTGGTGCGTGGAGTCGGCACTGATGGCACCGGACTGATGACACGCACCTTGGGGCGAGTGCGGGGAGCAGGCACAGGACGTACCTGACTGGAGACGCACACTGGAAGCCTGGTGCGTGGAGTCGGCACTGGTGGCACCGGACTAATGACACGCACCTCAGGGCGAGTGCGGGGAGCAGACACCGGACTGAAAACGCGCACTGGAAGCCTGGTGCGTGGAGTCGGCACTGATGGCACCGGACTGATGACACGCACCTTGGGGCGAGTGCGGGGAGCAGGCACGGGACGTGCCGGACTAGAGACGCGCACTTGAAGCCTGGTGCGTGGAGTCGGCACTGGTGGCACCGGACTAATGACACGCACCTCAGGGCTAGTGCGGGGAGCAGACACCGGACTGAAAACGCGCACTGGAAGCCTGGTGCGTGGAGTCGGCACTGATGGCACCGGACTGATGACACGCACCTTGGGGCGAGTGCGGGGAGCAGGCACAGGACGTACCTGACTGGAGACGCACACTGGAAGCCTGGTGCGTGGAGTCGGCACTGGTGGCACCGGACTAATGACACGCACCTCAGGGCGAGTGCGGGGAGCAGGCACAGGACGTACCGGACTGGAGACGCGCACTGGAAGCCTGGTGCGTGGGAGTCGGCACTGATGGCACTGGACTGATGACACGCACCTTGGGGCGAGTGCGGGGAGCAGGCACATGACGTACCGGACTGGAGAGGCGCACTGGGGCCCTGGTGCGTGGAGTCGGCACTGATGGCACCGGACTGATGACACGCACCTTGGGGCGAGTGCGGGGAGCAGGCACATGACGTACCGGACTGGAGAGGCGCACTGGGGCCCTGGTGCGTGGAGTCGGCACTGATGGCACCGGACTGATGACACGCACCTTAGGGCGAGTGCGGGGAGCAGGAACAGGACGTACCGGACTGGAGAGGCGCACTGGAGTGTAGCAGACGGCCGAACCCAGACTGGGCACCGGTGGAGCGGACTGCTCTGGCACTGGAGTGTAGCAGACGGCCGGACCCAGACTGGGCACCAGTGGAGCGGACTGCTCTGGCACTGGAGTGTAGCAGACGGCCGGACCCGGACTGGGCACCGTTGGAGCGAACTGTTCTGGCACTGGAGTAGAGCAGACGGCCGGACCCCGACTGGGCACCGGTAAAGCGGACTGCTCTTTCACGGGAGTGGAGTAGGCGACTGGACACGGACTGTTCCATTCCGACATTTCCCTTTCAACCTCTTCCGCTATCTCCCACATTTCCTCCAAAACGTCTCCAAAATGTCTCTCCAAATATTCCTCCTCTTCTTCAGTTTGCGCCCCCCATTTATATTTCGGGCACAGTGTATCCCAGATGGAGAGTGGTACTGGCTTGTCCTCCTCAAAACCAGACCACCCCCATAGCCCCCTCCCGAAATTTTCCAGGGGTTGACTACGGGCTCCGTTACCTCTTTTTCCTCGATTCCATCGCTGTCCTCCTTTCTTCTCCTTTGCTCCCAATTTACGCTGCTTGGTCTGGTGGTGGTTCATTCTGTCACGTTCGGGTGTGTAGAGAGACCAAGGTGCAGCGTAGCGATAGTTCGACATCGTTTATTGAACTAATAAACTCGACTGGATGCGAACCATACAAAATAACAAATACAATATAAAGATGAAACACACGTAGCACGAACACGGGACAACATATAACAATGAACCACGCCAAGGGAGTGGAACTCAGACATATAAGTAGGATCCCTAATTAGAGGTAATGCATAGCAGCTGCCTCTAATTAAGGATCCCACACACAACACCACACAGATGTAGAAATAATAGATCTGCCAGACTCTGACCATAGAAATATAGAGAAGCAAAGCTTCTCTATGGCCAGAGCCTGACACACACGTTTGCCCCTTTTTCCTTGAACAATGTTCCCAGAGGCCTTTGTCCATACTCAGACAACAGACATAGGCCTTCAAACTGAGTTTGAGCTGTCTCTCCATCAGGAGCTAAAATCAACCACCTTTATGCCCTATGTTTAATATGCAGTAGTGGCATTATGATACAATGCGTAAGGCCCTGAAGTGTGTGACTTGGCCTTTGGGCTGAAGACCTAGGCTTCAGATCCCATTATCTATGCAAAAGGGTAAGAATATTTTCTCCAAAACGTTGCCTTTCCTTCCAAACCTTGACATATGGCTCACTGTGAGTGTGTTGCTGTAGCAAGGTTAACCTAAGCCGTGCTTGTTGTCACTCCTGGAGCTTTGTCCGTTCTGTAAAAAGCTTCCGTCCAGGAATTAAAAAATAAACAAGGATGCTCCATCTGACCTTTCCTCGGAAGAGACAGGCTCATCTGCCTAGACGTGACATTTGGCCACTCTCCCATTACAGTAGCAGACAGGGCTAGAGCCTGGTTGGGCTGCCCCTCCAACTATTTGTGCAGATTCTGGTTGGGCTGCCCCTCCAATTGCTTTTTTCACATTGCGCTGAATACACATGGAAGAGGCAGACGTTCCACAATTTCACATGAACCACCAATATGGTGGCAATTGACCCTTCGCTAAGCCACACCCCCCTGATGTATATAAACCCTGAATTGCAGATGCTATGTATTGGACATTGAGAGGCTTTAAAGCCAACAGCCGGCCATATTGGCACTCCCCAGTTGGAGCTGTCCTACATAGGAATGAATGGAATTCTACAGTATTTAAATTAAAATTTTCTAGGACAAAATTACATGTATTTAAGTTTTGTTTTTGTAGTGAGGACAGTAACATTAGTACTCTCTACAAAATGTTTTTAATATATTTTTTCATTTTTTTTATGTTTGGCTCACATCCTATAAAAGTATGTATTAAGGCATCTGTAATATAATAAATGTGTCAAAAACTAATGTAGACATTAATAAATGCATTTCTATAGCTTTGTTAGTTTAAGCTAGCATGTGCTCAACCGACCGCACCTGCCGTGACAGGTAGCAGAACTACAGTGGTGTTCGTCAGACCATAAGATATCCCGAAAATGTGTCTTCTCACGAAAACTTCTGTAGCATCCGAACGTTTTGGCCTACAAACTATTATGACCCCTCTATGGAAAGATGAGACTCATGAACACGTAGATTTCAGTTGTTGTCCACAATCCTCACAAGACTAGTCTGAAGGTAGCCGGGTACCAGTTTAAAACATGAATGGAAGTACAGTATGCACTGAGTGTACAAAACATTAGGAAAACCTTGCTAATATTGAGTTGCACCCCCTTTTGTCCTCAGAACAGCCTCAATTCATCGTGTCTTGGACTCTACAAGATATTGAAAGTGTTCCACAGGGATGCTGGCCGATGTTGACTCCAATGCTTTCCACAGTTGTGTCAAGTTAGCTGGATGTCCTTTGGGTGGTGGACCATTCTTGATGCACACGTGAAACTGTTTGCAAATATGCAGAAGGAGTCGAAAAGAGAACACACAGAGGGCTATTGTATAAATCTTCAAACTAAGGGTAACCATGGCATCGGTGACAGAGGGAGAAGTGTCCATCCATGTATACTAGTAAGATAGTCTAGCTAGTTACATTTTCAGATATTAAACGTTTCTAATTTTGTTAGAACGTCGTTTTCATTTCAAGTTAAAGTGTGCTATTAGCTAGCTAGCTAATGTTACATGTATGATCTGTGTAGTAATATTATTTGTATCTCAGAGCCATTTGCATTGCTAGTTATAGCCTAATGTTAGCTAGCTAGCTAAAATTTAACCTGGTTTGTTAGCAACCTGCAGATTCATGCAGGATAGTAACGTTATGAGTTGGGATTATGGTTCATTGTTTAGCTAGCTTGCTGCATGTCTAAACAAAAGACTCTACTATACAAGTAACCATTTCAATAGAATGTTCATGATGTCACTGCGACAACTGCCGATAGACGTAGCTGGTCAATTTGCTCTGGCTATCTACTCCGATTTCAGAGCACTCTCATCTAAGTGTGCTGGAGCGCAGAATAACTGACGAATTTACGAATGCTCAACACCTGTTGAATATGGCCGGTGTCAGTAAATGTTGGCAAAAAAGCGTAGTTACAATATTACCAGCACTCTGGATAACATAAAAACAGCCTAACCATCTCTGCTAGGGCAAGTAAAATTGTCAGAGTTAGCCAGTTCGCTTGGGTGCTTGACTGCTGTTGTAAGGACAGAACGCTCGGATCAACCCTACTCCTCGGCCAGAGAGTCCAGTGTGCACTCTGAACGCTCCGATAGCGTAGCTCTTTGAATTTACAAACAAACAATCTGGCAACACTGGGTTTACAAATGCCCAGAGCACGCTCTTGCACTCCAGATAAAATGTACAAACACACCCGTAGTATAAATCAGCCTTTAGTCTTGAAATCTTTAGTTGTTTAGTACATGGCCTCATGTGAATCCTTAAAAGAGATGGGTGGAGCTAAAGCTTAAGAGGTTGTGAACGATGCTGAATGTGTGTAGACAAGGAAGACATTCAAGGGTCATTTTCTCAAAAGTGAAGTTTCTAGTTTATCAACTTTCAAAGCAAAATTACTTTCCCATTGTTTCTCAACTGTAGTGTATGATATACAATTTTCTAGATCTGAGTCTCTACTTTTATCCAATGTAAAAAACACAATTTCAGATTTTCCTACATAAGACCGAATTGAGCCGATCTGTCACAATTGTCTCAAGGCTTAAAAATTCTTCTTTAACCGGTCTCCTCCCCTTCATCTACACTGATTGAAGTGGATTTAACAAGTTTCATCAATAAAGGATCAACTGGATTCACCTGGTCGGTCTATGTCATGTTTCCTAATCTTTTGTACACTCAGTTTCTATGGAAATAGTTTAGTGCCTAAAATAAGGGGTTATATAAATGTAAGTATATATATTTACAGAACCCCTTATTTTAGGCACTAAACTATTTCCATAGAAACTGAGTGTACAATACAAAAGATTATATATAGTTTCCTGATCTTTCTCATACAATCTTTCTTATACAATGAATTCGGAAAGTATTCATCCTTATTCTAAAATTGATTAACTAAAAACAATTCCTCATCAATCTACACACAATACCCCATAATGACTAAGTGATAACAGGTTTTTAGTTTTTTCTTGCAAGAAAAATACAAATAATGACACAGAAACCCCTTATTGACATAAGTATTCAGACCCTTTGAGCTCAGGTGCATCCTGTTTCCATTGATCAGATGTTTCTACAACTTGACTGGAGTCCACCTGTGTTAAATTCAATTGATTGGACATGATTTGTAAAGGCACACACCTGTCTATATAAGGTCCCACAGTTGACAGTGCATGTCAGAGCAAAAACCAAGCCATGAGGTCGATTGAACTGTCCCTAGAGCTCCAGAGACAGGATTGTGTCGAGGCACAGATCTGGGAAAGGGTACCAAAACATTTCTGCAGCATTGAAGGTCTCCAAGAACACAGTGGCCTCCATCATTCTTAAATGGAAGCAGTTTAGAACCACCTAGACTCTTGCTAAAGCTGTCCGCCCGGCCAAACTGGTCAATCGGTGGAGAAGGGCCTTGGTCAGGGAGGTGACCAAGAACACAATGGCCACTCTGACAGAGCTCCAGAGTTCTTCTGTGGAGATGGGAGAACCTTCCAGAAGGACAACCATCTCTGCAGCACTCCACCAATCAGGCCTTTTATGGTAGCGTGGCAAGACGGAAGCCACTCCTCAGTAAAAGGCAAATGATAGTCTGCTTGGAGTTTGCCCAAAGGCACCTGAAGGACTCTCAGACCATGAGAAACAAGATTCTCTCTTCTGATGAAACTAAGATTGAACTCTTTGGCATGAATGCCAAGCGTCACATCTGGAGGAAACTTGGCACCATGAGGCATGGTGGTGGTAGCATCATACTGTGAGGATATTTTTCAGCAGCAGGGACTGGGAGACTAGTAAGGATCTAGGGAAATATGAACGGAGCAAAGTACAGAGAGATCCTTGATGGAAACCTGCTCCAGAGTGCTCAGGACTTCAAACTGGGGCGAAGGTTCACCTTCCAACAGGACAACGACCCTAAGCACATTATAAAAAAATATGTTTTAAATTTAACTAGGCAAGTCAGTTAAGAACAAATTCTTATTTACAATGACGGACTACACCGGCCAAACTTGGACGATGCTGGGCCAATTGTGCGCCGCCTATGGGACTCACAATCACGGCCGGTTGTGATAGTCTGGATTCAAACCAGCTTGACTGTAGTGATGCCTCTAGTACTGAGATGCAGTGTCTTAGGCCACTTGGGAGCCCGACATAGCCAAGACAACACAGGATGCTCTGAATGTCCTTGACTGGCCCAGCCAGAGCCCGGACTTGAACCCGATCCAACATCTCTGGAGAGACCTGAAAATAGCTGTCAAGCAACGCTCCCCATCCAACCTGACAGAGCTTGAGAGGATCTGCAGAGAATAATGGGAGAAACTCCACAAATACAGGTGTGCCAAGCTTGTAGCGTCCTACCCAATAAGACTTGAGGCTGTAATCGCTGTGAACAGTCCTTCAACAAAGTACTGAGGAAATGTGATATTTCAGTTTTAAATGTTTAATATTTTTGTGAAAATTTCTAAAAGCCTGTTTTTGCTTTTTCATTATGGGGTATTGTGTGTAGATTGTAAAAAATACTTTCCAAATGCACTGTACCTCTCAGATATAGGACAGAAACTTCCTTTAGATTTTTTTGGGGGGGACTGTTTATCCATATATGAAGCTGTTATTCAGTGTGTTTCTATGGCCTAATAGCAGTAAGGCCAAATTCAAGGTGTCATCAAATAATTTTGGCATATTTTTTTATACCTTAAGGGGTCCTAAAATTCAAAATCAAATAGCTAAATGACCCTTGGTATGATCATCTTAAAACAATTCCATATGTTAGCTTATGGGGCAAATACTAAAAAAGAATGATAATGAACTCTCATCAGACACATCTCTTCTCCATGCCTCACCATGCTGCCCGGGCAGGCAAAAGCAATCGATGCAGAGGCTGTCCTAATATACTTAATTCTGCCATAGGACAAAAAGAAAAAACATGGCCAGGGATATTAAATAAGCTCAGTAATAATATATATATATATATATACACATTTGCCCTATTGCGCTGTTAATCAACCCCCCCACCCCCCACCCGGGGGCAAATGGAGGGCCAAGGCTTGAGGGCTGCTGGGGGACACAGATAATAAAGCTAAGCAAATAATTCTGTTAACATAATGATAATGGCCGTCTAGCTCGACCGATACAGCTGCTCTCATTTTCCTCAAGTGGCAATATCAGGAAGTCACTGGAATGTTTAGTATTTGTATCTAAGGAGTCTAAGCCAGTACAACTCTGAGACAGGCAGTGGAACTGTAGTTATCAAAACACTTTAGTTTCATGATAACATTTTCAAGATGAGAACAATGGGAAATACTACACTGCAGTGGGAGGAAAATAAGGGATGTACTGTAGTGTCTTTTGTTAGTACTGACCCTCTGCACTTCTGCACTGCATGTAACGGTTTAATTTTAATCAACCAACCACAAGTTCTGGGCAAAGTGGTTACAATAACCTTTGGGATAGTGCAGTTTAGAAACTAACACAGCCCAAGCCTGAAACTAAATTCTCACTCGTAAAAATGGTACATGCCCGTCCAACCAACGTGGCTCACGCCCAGCCCTGTCCATCACCCAGACAGAGCACCACAGCTTCTGCCAGGTCTGTAATTTGGACGGATGGACGGCCTGCAGATTGCTGTGTGTTGACCGGAAAGGTCGTACAGCGGAGCTGCAGGGGTGAGCTACGCTGTTGACATATTTAGTGATCTGCAAAGTTTAGGTTGAGAATGAAAGGAGACCGGGCATTTGCCAATAAGGGCTCCTAGACTTTGGAATGGTCTGCCAGAGGAGATCAGGCTTGCTGATTCAGTGCCTTTTTTTTATATCCCTGCTGAAGACACACTTTTACTTATAATGTATGATTTCAATGTATGCTTTTAATTAGCTATATATTGTTTTCCTTCCTCTTGTTTATGTTTCTTTGTTAAAAAAGAGTACTCTCCTCAGGGAAATGAACCCATCCACAAGTCAAAACACTGTGCAGAATAGGCAAGCATAGCTTTTGGAGTACCAAATTATTAGACAAATATCTAGCGTATTGTCATAACGTATTTTTGTAGGAGATGCCGTTTAAAATAAATATACAGTACCAGTCAAAAGTTTGGACACGTACTCATTCCATGCTTTTTCTTAATTTTTACTATTTTCTACATTGTAGAATAATAGTGAAGACATCAAACTATGTAATAACACATATGGAATCATGTAGTAACTAAGAAAGTTTAAACAAATCGAAATATATTTTATATTTGAGATTCTTCAAAGTAGCCAACCTTTGCCTTGATAGCTTTGCACACGCTTGGCATTCTCTCAACCAGCTTCATCGGGTAGTCACCTGGAATGCATTTCAATTAACAGGTGTGCCTTGTTAATTTGTGGAAGGTAGGAGTGGTATACAGAACATAGCCCTATTTGGTAAAAGACCAAGTCCATATTATGGCAAGAACAGCTCAAATAAGCAAAGAGAAACGACAGTCCATCATTACTTTAAGACATGAAGGTCAGTCGATCCGGAACATTCCAAGAACTTTCAAAGTTTCTTCAAGTGCAGTCGCAAAAACCATCAAGCGCTATGATGAAACTGGCTCTCATGAGGACCACCACAGGAAAGGAAGGCCCAGAGTTACCTCTGCTGCAGAGGATAAGTTCATTAGAGTTACCAACCTCAGAAATTGCAGCCCAAATAAATGCTTCACAGAGTTCAAGTAACAGACACATCTCAACATCAACTGTTCAGAAGAAACTGTGTGAATCAGGCCTTCATGGTCGAATTGCTGCAAAGAAACCACTACTAAAGGACACCAATAAGAAGAGACTTGCTTGGGCCAAGAAACACGAGCTATGGACATGATGAGTCCAAATTTGAGATTTTTGGTTCCAACAGCTGTGTCTTTGTGAGACGCAGAGTAGGTGAACGGATGATCTCTGCATGTGTGGTTCCCACCGTGAAGCATGGAGGAGGAGATGTGATGGTGCTTTGCTGGTGACACTGTTGGTGATTTATTTAGAATTCAAGACACTTAACCAGCATGGCTACCACAGAATTCTGCAGCGAATACGCCATCCCATCTGGTTTGTGCTTAGTGGGACTATAATTTGTTTTTCAGCAGGACAATGACCCAATAAATACATCTCCAGACTGTGTAAGGGCTATTTGACCAAGAAAGAGAGTGATGGAGTGCTGCATCAGATGACTTGGCCTCCACAATCACCCGACCTCAACCCAGTTGAGATGGTTTGGGATAAGTTGGACCGCAGAGTGAAGGAAAAGCAGCCAACAAGTGCTCAGCATATTCCTACTCCTTCAAGACTGTTGGAAAAGCATTCCAGGTGAAGCTGGTTGAGAGAACGCAAAGCTGTTCATTTGTTTATAATTTTTTTGGTTACTACATGATTCCATTTCATAATTTTGTCTTCACTATTATTCTACAATGTAACAAATTGTAAAAAATAAAGAACCCCTTGAATGAGTAGGTGTGTCCAAACCTTTAACTGGTACTGTATATATTTTACTTTTGTTTTACAAAGGAAAAGAAACATAGACAAAAACAATAGACAACTTAACATTTACATACAGAAAGCATGAATTATTGAGTCATTGTTAGTTTTACACTTAAGATGACTGTCGTTGTGCTGTAAAATTTGTGGAAAAGTTTTTTGCTGTTTCTTGTGTTCCAATACTCCCTCATCTTCAAATCAAAATTCAATCTCATTTTATTTGTCACATGCGCGGAGTACAACAGGTGTAGACCTTACAATGAAATGCTTACTTACAAGCCCTTAAACAACAATGTAGTTAAAAAATAAGAAAATAGAAAAATAACAAATAATTAAAGAGCAACAATAAAATAACAGTAGCGAGGCTGTATACAGGGGATACCGGTACAGAGTCAATTTGCGGGAGCACAGGTTAGTCGAGGTAATATGTGCATGTAGGTAGAGGGGGAGGTCAATTCAAATAGTCTGGGTAGCCATTTGATTAGCTGTTTAGGAGTCTTATGGCT
Source organism: Thymallus thymallus (assembly GCA_023634145.1). NCBI lineage: Eukaryota > Metazoa > Chordata > Actinopteri > Salmoniformes > Salmonidae > Thymallus > Thymallus thymallus. Next base: position 29,469,453 of record CM042391.1, read on the forward strand.
TGGGGGTAGCAGCTTTTAAGAAGCCTTTTAGACCTAGACTTGGCGCTACAGTATCGCTTGCCGTGCGGTAGCAGAGAGAACAGTCTATGACTAGGGTGGCTGGAGTTTTTAGGGCCTTCCACTGACACCGCCTGGTATAGAGGTCCTGGATGGCAGGAAGCTTGGTCCCAGTGATGTACTGGGCCGCACGCACTACCCTCTGAAGTGCCTTGCGGTCGGAGGCAGAGCTGTTGCCATACCAGGCGGTAATGCAACCAGTCAGGATGCTCTCGATAGTGCAGCTGTATAACTTTTTGAACAGAATGGGGGCGTGCTCGGTCCTCCTTTTCCTGTAGTCCACAATCATCTACTTTGTCTTGATCACATTGAGGGATAGTTTGTTATCCTGGACCAACACTGCCAGGTCTCTGACCTCCTCCCTATAGGCTGTGGAGTCATGCCTGGCCATACAGTCATGGGTGAACAGGGAGTACAGGAGGGGACTGAGTACGCACCCCTGAGGGGCCATCGTGTTGAGAATCAGCGTGGCAGATGTGTTGTTACCTACTCTTACCACCTGGGGGCGGCCCTACAGACGTGAGTGCTATGGGTTGCTAGTGATTTAGGCAGGTTACCTTAGTCCCTGTGCCCAAGAACACCATGGTGGTCTGCTTGAAACATGTTTGTATTACAGACTTGGTCAGGGACAGGTTGAAAATGTCAGTGAAGACACTTGCCAGCTGGTCAGCGCATGCTCTGAGTACACGTCCTGGTAATCCGTCTGGCCATGCGGCCTTGTGAATGTTGACCTGTTTAAATGTCTTACTCATGTTCCCATGCCTTTAAAATAATGGTTCTGTTCCGGAACAGTATAGATCACTTTAATTCTCGGTTCTGTTCCTCCATTTTTTGTCCGGTTTTCGGTTCTGTTCCCTGAACTGGTTTTAGCCCCTGGTTTATACTCATGTTTAGCAATACTGATACCTGTTAAGTTTGCTTAATTCTTTCTGCAAGCGGTTCAATTGCCAGTGCAAACAGAGCGCATCCCTGTCTTGTGCCTCTTTCTAAAGCAAATTCATCAGATAATGTATTATTTGTGTATATTTTTGCTTTAGGATATTTATATAATATGTTTATGAAATGTATTATTTCAGCTTCAAAGCTGAAGTTTTTAATAGAAAAGGCCATTTAAGACGGTCAAAAGTATTTTCGGCTTCAACTGAAATGATTGATAAATCTACATCTTGTTTTTTAGCGTATTGTATAATACTGAAATATGTATTTGTAAGTGTCTATTTTTAATAAACCCTGCTGTTTTGACGGCAAGTCATCTATAGAATAATAGTTTTGAGTGCATGGTTGTGTGATAATGTTGGTTCAAAACACTTCAGGATTTAGCTACTGTATAAGTATACCACTGTATGCTATGTGAAGTAGTGCTGAAGTGATAGCACTGCAAGCTCCATCACAGGGAGAATATTAGATTTAGAGTCCTTTGAGGTACCCTGGGTTTGGAGCTGTGCCCATGTTTGGATGCGGTATCAGCTATTAGGCCTAACTACGAAGGCAAGATGCATATCTCTCCCAGGGATCCTAAAGGACATATTTTACAATGTGGTGCCCCCTTGTGCATTTAGCAAGGTCGTAGTTTATCATGTTATATTCTGTTTTGTACTGCTTCCTTTACCATGCCTCAACTAGCTAACTCTGCTACTACAACTTCTACTGCTGCTGCTGTTGATGAATGCAATAACATTAAAATGGTGATGATCATGTTGGTCAAATTAACACAACTCCCAGCAGTAGTAAGGTAGCCATACTGTGTGTTTATTTTCATGGTCCACGCCAACTGTTGTTGCCAGGTAACTGTTCATAAAAGGGAGGTAATGGTGTGCTTTCTTTGACTTTCTCTCTCTTTTTCTTCTCTCTCTCTCGTACCTTCACTCTCTCAAAATAAATTGCTCCCCTTTTCTCTCTCTCGCCCCCCTTTCTCTTCCCTTTCTCTGTCTCTCTCTCTTTCTTCCCCTCTCTTTCTTCTCTCCCTTTCTCTACTCTCCCTTTGTCTGTTCTTTCTCTCCTTGCTCTCATTAGCACTGTACAATAATACAGAGGCTGATCTTTCTTCTGAACACCAAAGGGAGCTTAGTGTTTACTTACTGTAAGGCAACATTCAAAGGCTGCCCTGGCTGATGTACCCACTTTTATAATCCTGTTTCTTGTTAACGGGGCAGATTTATTTTCTTATTTTATCTTGTTTCCCTTCCCGGATTCTACAAGGACAGCAGACGGTGTTGGAAGTTCATAAACATTACAACGACTGTCGTTAGTCTTGAAGGGACATGTTTTATTTTGACTAATTGCACCCTGCAATGGAACGCCTCTAGATAACCAATCGATATCGATGTAACAACTATTCCTCTATAAACGACAAGTTTGATCTGGGGCACTCCTTCACACACACTCTCACAACCTTAAGGCTAGAATACACACACGTTTGCAGCAAAAAGCTGAATTGCAGTGTACAGACAAAAAAAGAAACAAGAAAAAAAAGTTAGCTACCTGAAGAAAAAAGAAATGGAGTCTAGCCTGCTCCTATTAACGGCATCTATTCTGCTGGCAGCTGAGTTGGATGGTAGGGACAGGACTGATGATGGTGATTGAGCTGGAGTTGTCATCTCCTCAGACGTTGTTCTCGTCAATCTTCAGCTCACTCTGTAGCCACTGGGTGACTCCTCCACTATGCTTTCTCTGCTGCCGTTACTGGCGCTAAAAGCACACCACACACCAGTCTAGAGTATAAAGTCCTCACTACGAGGGAGCCCTCTTCCATCAGCACACTGCATTTCACTCACAGCCACAGGTGGGTGAAGTGTGTGTAACCTTTATTTAACTAGGCAAGTTAGTTAAGAACAAATTCTTATTTACAATGATGGCCTACACCGGCCGAACTCGGACAACGCTGGGCCAATTGTGCGCCACCCTATGGGACTCCCAATCACGGCCGGTTGTGTGCTGCTTCCAGAATGCATCTTTTGAATGCTAACAGTCAGCTAAGATAGCAAGCCAAGCAATCATCAAGGTTTCGCACAATAATGACACCTCAAACCATACACCAACCCCCCCCACTCCCATGTCACGAGGCTGTTTCATTTCACACAAATGTTGTAAACCGCGGAAGTAGCTACTGTATGGACAACACATGGACCAAGCAATCTGTTTAGGGCCTGGCAACTAACAGCCATTCTTCACTACCTGCTATCTATCACTGGGTGGTGGTGGTGGAGGAGTGTAGAACCTGACCAGTTTGTGTGTGGCGGCTAGTCAGGCCAGTCATGTTAATGGACGAGCTTAAGATGGTTACTGTGTGGACAGTGTGCTGCTGTGAAGATAGGAGTATACAGTAGGAGAATGTGGACCAGTGGAGGTTGCTAGAGTGAGAAATCGGAGGATGGGCTCATTGTAATGGCTGGAAGGAGCCCGTCCTGTGATTTTCCTTCCACTAGCCTCCAATAGTAGGCTACGTATTGAGGCCCAAACTTTGAAAGACTTTCGAATGGCGTAGTAAAAATTCTAACACAGATTTACCAAACTACAATACAAACGCCCCAGAGTTTGAAGAGTTAAGAGAGTTTGGCCAACTTCAGAGAGAGACATCATGTTGCTACCTCCTAAGCATTCCAGGCATGGATTCCACTTATAATGCGAGGTCCACAGTTTGTTAGTTTGTTTAAAACAATTCTGTCAATATTGCCCAACAGGCACAAACATGACTGAGGTGGAATTATGAGTTTAAGGTTGGCAGTAGAAAAGAGAAGACCTCTGTGTATCTATAGCAGCATTTACATTAGGGACTACAGCAGTAGTGTCTAGTTTTCGCAAATGTCAATTTAAACAAACCATGTATAATTTGAGCATTACTGTTAAACTAAGTTCCCAGTATTAAATGTTAAATTCCGCTCCAAGGCAGTGCTCCGAGGAACATGAATGATTTATGAAGCGCTGTATTGGCATCATTATTTTCTAAACTCTTTTGACCATCCTGGACTATCTCCGGTCATACTGTTAGTTATTGTTTTCTGTTTTCTATCATGCTGCGTGGCCCTGGAAAACAAGTATTTGGTCTTTCACTTCAAACTTTAAACATTAAGTTTAATGTGAAAGACCACAGTGACAGTTGGTTGGGAGAGACATTCCAGTTAGTCCGGTGTTCCTTTAAGAAAGATCCTAGAGGTCCAAGACTACATTTCCTCTCCCAAATCTGGCCCGTACCAGCAGCAGCCTGGTTTTCCCAAGTGGTCTCCCATCCACGTATCAACCAGGTCTAATCCTAAGGAAACAGCAGGATGGTATCTCACCCATTATTACTATAAAATAAAACCAACGCATGCCCTGCACTAGCATCCAGGTAAACAGTCTAGAACTTCATAATCTGATAATGGGAGGGAATAGAGTAGGCTCTTCCAATGGTCTCTCCTCAAGTGTTGTGAAAGGATACACAACTCTCAATTATACGCATCCACCGATTTTGTCCTCAGACGAGTCCTCCACATTTTTTTAAACCCTTATTTCGTGAACCTCCCAACCACACGTCGGTAAATTTCACATCACGTAGCCTGCATCAACTTGGAATTAAGAAACGTTAAGTAGACTGAAGCCTAGCTACTTGATCAACTTGTAACAGCACTAATGACTTGCATGTCACATTGACGCACTGTCTCTCCCTATCTTTCTCCCCTTCCTCCTTCCCTCCCTCCCTCTTTCTCCACAGATAAACCGGAGGTGAAGATCATAGTGGAGTTTCCTGATGGGCTGCCAAGGGAGGGACAGAACATGGAGCTGTCATGCCAGGTCAAAGGCAAACCCCAGTAAGACACACCACACACACACAAGCCACACCTCTCTCTCTCTCTCTCTCTCTCTCTCTCTTTCTCTTTTCTCTCAACACACACCTCCGTTAGGATGCCTGTAACTTCCAATTAGGATTCTGCCAAATGGCGGGAATGGAGCCAACAGAGCTCACACACACCTGCACACACACACGTGTAAATTAGTAGCGGTGCGTGTTTAAAAAAGCCATATTACAACCTATTTGTGGTGATAATTCCGCTGCTCTAGAACCTGTTAGTTCATATGCCTTGCGACCGTGATATAGAGGCCTAAAGGCCGAGACAATAAGAAGACAAAGTAGCAGAATGAATTCAACAACACCTTTGTTTCATCACAAAACCGGAGAGCAACCTCTGTCCGGTGAAGTCCACAAAGCATATTGTGTGTAACAAACAGTTACATGACCTACAGCATGGTCAAGCAAGTTAATGTTACCAACATTTTCGGACCACTAAACAACTATTGATTTAGAACCACTGAGAGTTACTGCAAGTCACAAAGAAAACAGGAGCTGCCTCCACTATTCCAGCACCATTTCAATTTCAATATCATCAAATCATCTATGCTTAATCTAATACAGTGACAACTAAAAGATAGCAAAAACGATTTAGTCCAATCAACGTAAGCTAAATATGATGTGGCTGTCCATGGTTTTGATTTCTGTGCGTGCGTTTTGCAAGTAGAAAAAACATGTTGACTCACCCTACTTGTAGAGAAACGCCAATGCTATCCCACTCTCTTTTATGTAGACAAAACGTTCTATCACTCTGTCATACAGTACACGCTTTTATTTTTTGTTGTCTTAGGCTACCTGGCTAAAAAGCTTGCTCGCTAGCATAACTTACTTTCTTGGGTAACGTTAGCTAGTTAGCATTATCCTTCCACATCTAGCTAGATATTGAACTTCCATCCTCTCAGGTATGAATTAATGGTTGGATCAGAATCTACATTATAATCATTGGCCAGTATGGAGAATAAAGTAAAAAGTCCAAATCCCTATCTCTATCCATGGCTAATTTAGGAAAGGGCCAATTTTAGCTAACTAGCTAGACACTGGACGACAACAACACAACGAGATGCAACAATTCAAGTTGTTTCTGTCAATGACGTATGTTCTCGATGCGATTTGAAAGGAGTGATGCCAAATCCAAACTGGCTTCCCTTGACACTTTATTTTTTTTTTTTAGTGCGCCAGGACCATTCACAACTGAGCTCATTCAATTTAGCTCAACACTTATTGGCTATTATTTTATACTTGTTTTAATCAAAGGAGGCCAAATGCTCGCTGGCCTCTCTTGCATTCAATGTATGGGCAGCATAAATGTCATACAGCAACAGATAGATGGCCTACACATACAGAGACAGAGGGGCGCTGTCTCGCTCGCTCGGATGCTTTTTCCGGTGAGATACATTCAGCCTATTGCGAATTGAAGGAAAATTATGAAACACTTTTTTTCTTGGTCTAGCTTACCTTGGCATCCATGAATACACACCGCTGGTGTACATATCCACAAACCTGTACATAATCCACACACCTCCATGGGCTTACTGTTGTATGGGGATGAATATGTATGGCTAGTACAGAGTAGGGTAAATGTATTTTTCATATGACTCCAGAAGAGAGACTGCTCCCCCTCCTCTCTTGCTGTTAGCTCACAGCCTCACCCAGAGACAGAAATGCCCGCCTGTGGCTCCGGGAGCAAACGGTGGTTGTGGCGAAAACGTGATGCCATCGCAACGATGCCGGCTGCAGCGGTACACCATGGGACACAAGTGGACCTTACAACATTATCCAGCCTCCTGTCCAGAGGCAACAATACACACACACACCACACAGGCCCCTCCCTCCCTCTCGTTCAAGTTTTGCCCTCAGCAGGGAGAGACAAGGCGGATCTCACCCGTATTAATTGAAAATATCAATACAATACAGTGGGCTAGAGCTTGAGAGTTCTCTGAACTCATTACTAAGCCAGGGTAGTGACGGGCTCTGGCCGTGTGTCCATTTGTATTCTATCTGCCTCCCTCTCTTCCCCCACGGCCTCCCTCTCTCTCTCCACCCCCCCCCCCCCCCTTTCTATCTCTCGTGTGTCACCCCCCAGTAAACCTCTTTTTCTAGGTCATTACTGCGTCTTTAGGCCGGCGCAGTGGGTGTATATTTAACCTCTGATTCCGGCTCCCTAAGATTCTCGCCCCGACGAGGGATTCCAATTTGCTCTCTCAAGCCGCCCGCCGGTGCCGCCATCAAAGGCGGAGAGAGTTTAACTGTTATTGAGCTCAAACTGCTCTTGTTTCAAGGCTTAGCCCTTTCTCTCTCTTCCTCCCTTTTCTCTCTCCCTTCCTCCGTTGGTCTCCCCAAATCAAGTATTTTTTTACCAGAGTGGCAAGAGGGAAAGTTGAAACAGCAACACAAAAACAGAACAACTAGAGAGGCCTCGGCCCACTCAAGGGAAATAACGACGCGCTAACTAGCAGCCAGCCATTGAAATTTTCAAGAGCAGAACAGAGTTAAGAGGTGCTTTGTTTTCGTTATTTTCCCCCCTCGGTGGCTGCTGGTTCCATCAAAGAAATGGGTTCCAGATCCAGCACTTCCTGTAGTTAACCACGTCGCGAGGCCAGGAACATAAAAGGCTCCCCACCTAAATAGCACACACAGACACACACCCACACACAAATAGTTTGGCAATCAAAGGTGTGTTGATGTTTACCCTATCAGATGTGCTCTATCGGATCCTAAAAAGGGAGAGAAAAAAAAATACCTTAAAAAAATAATTATTATACTTGGGGTGGTAATGGATTTAGTTCGCCAGGTACAAAGGAGCCAATTGAATATAGTCCAAAAAAAGGTAACCTATCATTATTTGAAAGTATTTTACATAATATGTAGTCTAGGTCTAGGGGAAACGATGTGTGTGACCAGTGTAATTACTGTCCCCTCTTTCTGCGGTGGAGCCAACAGAATAGTCCCAAAAGTGCAAACGCTGCTTATTTGATCACCTCTCTCTCTCTCTCTGTAGTCCCCAGCAGATCAGCTGGGTGAAGGTGGACGACGACCTTCCCTCACACGCCCTCATCACCGGCGCGGACTTGTACATCGAGAACCTCAACAAGACCTACAACGGCACCTACCGCTGCTTCGCTGCCAACTCAGTGGGCGAGTCGTATGACGACTACATCCTCCACGTCTACGGTGCGTACCTCTCGATCTTTATCTTTACATCCTCCCTCTCTCTCTTTTTCTCTCTCTCTCTCTGATGACTTCGTACTCTGTGTGTATGGTACGTACCTCCCACCACCCTCTCTCTCTCTATTCCCTCTCTGATACTCTACATGTATGGTACGTATCTCCCACCCACCTTTCTTTATCCATCTCTCTCTTTATCCCCCCATTTTCTCTCTCTCTCTCTCTTCCCCTCTTTTTCTCTCTCCCCACAGCGTTATCTGAACACGTTTGATTCCAATGACATTTCCTTCCCTGCAGGACATTACCATCTAATCTGGCCATTTTCCCTCTGCAAAATGTACTCGGCTGATATCGCTTACCGAGTCTTACTAAGCCTGCCGGATAAATTATTTGGCTGCTATTTTCAGAGGGCATTAATGGACTGAGAATAACCTTTTTAAAAAAGGACTTGTTGCCTGACAGAGGAACGAGCCGCTGAATAGACCTTATTTATAATTGAAGAGCAGGAAGTAGTATTAATGACAAATGTGGTAAAACAACGAGACTCATGAAAGACTGAAGCATTTTTTTGCCACCTTTTTATCGCCCTTGTTAAATGTGTATATGGACGGAGCCGTTTGGATTGATCGTTGAAGTATGTTAACACGGTGTTAGACAAAGATTGAGAGTTGTATTCATACACATTTAGTGTATGTGAACACAGTCGCTTTGCCGCCACAGACAATGTATCAGCGAGCTCCAGTTCTCTCTCACTTCTCACTGCTCGTGTTCTATAGGTCAGCCTCAGCTCAGCTCAAGGTGTACAGCGGGTGAAATAAGTATTGAACACGTCACCATTTTTCTCAGTAAATATATTTCCAAAGGTGCTATTGACATGAAATGTTCACCAGATGTTGGTAACAAACACAAATAAGTTCAGAAATTAAGTTATGTGTAATAATGTGAAATGACACAGGGAAAAAGTATTGAACACACTTACTGATATTTATTTAATACTTTGTACAAAAGCCTTTGTTGGTAATGACAGCTTCAAGACGCCTCCTGTATGGAGAAACTAGTCGCATGCATTGCTCTGGTGTGATTTTGGCCCATTCTTCCACACAAACAGTCTTCAAATCTTGAAGGTTCCGTGGGCCTCTTCTATGAATCTTGATCTTCAGTTCTTTCCATAGACTTTCAATGGGATTTAAGTCAAGCGATTGGCTGGGCAATTCTAGCAGCTTTATTTTCTTTCTTTGAAACCAATTGAGAGTTTCCTTCATCATTGTCTTGCTGAAATGTCCACCCTCGTTTCATCTTCATCATCCTGGTAGATGGCAGCAGATTTTTGTCAAGAATGTCTCGGTAAATTTTCCCATTCATCCTTCCTTCAATTATGTGAAGTTTGCCAGTACCATTTGCTGAAAAGCAGCCCCACACCATGATGTTCCCACCTCCAAACTTCACTGTTGGTATGGTGTTTTTAGGGTGATGTGCAGTGCCATTTCTCCTCCAAACATGGTGTGTATTATGACATCCAAACAGTTAAATTTTGCTCTCATCTGACCACACTATATTCTCCCAGTATTTCACTGGCTTTTCCAAATGTTGTGCAGCAAACTTTAAACGAGCTTCAACATACTTTTTTTTCAGCAATGGAGTCTTGCGTGGTGAGCGTGCATACAGGCCAAGGCGGTGGAGTGCATTACTTACTGTTTTCTTTGAGACAACAGTACCTGCTAATTGCAGGTCTTTTAGAAGCTCTCCACAAGTGGTCCTTGGCTCTTGGACAACTCTTCTGATTATTCTTTTCACTCCTCTGTCAGAAATCTTGCGAGGAGCACCTGGTCGAGGCAAATTTATGGTGAAATGATTGTCTTTCCACTTCTGTATTATGGCCCCAACAGTGCTCACTGGAACATTCAGAAGCTTAGAAATGCACCTATAACCAATGCCATCATTATGTTTTGCAACAATTAGGTTGCGAAGGTCTTGAGACAGCTCTTTGCTTTTACCCATCATGAGATGTCTTGTGTGACACCTTGGCAATGAGACCATTTTGTAGGCCATCAGTTGGGACTGAACTAGCTATTATGATATTAATTTGCACTGACAGGGGGCTGGATTGCTTTTTAATTACTGTTAGTTTTCAGCTGTTATCTTGGCTTTCCATGCCTTTTTGCACCTCCCTTTCTTCATGTGTTCAATACTTTTTCCCTGTGTCATTTCACATTATTACACATAACTTAATTTCTGAACTTATTTGTTTTGGTTTCTTTGTATGTATGGATTACTTGGGTTGTTACCAACATCTGGTATTTTCGGCTTCAACTGAAATGATTGATAAATCTACGTCTTGTTTTTTAGCGTATTGTATAATACTGAAATATGTATTTGTAAGTGTCTATTTTTAATAAACCCTGCTGTTTTGACGGCAAGTCATCTATAGAATAATAGTTTTGAGTGCATGGTTGTGTGATAATGTTGGTTCAAAACACTTCAGGATTTAGCTACTGTATAAGTATACCACTGTATGCTATGTGAAGTAGTGTGACAGGACCCACTCCCTCTCCTTTTCCCTCCTCTCCTCTCCTACTGTGAGAAACAAACAACACAGGAAACACGTGGACTGCAGAAAACACGTGGACTGCAGAAAAGAGAAAAAGATGTCTCTCCTCCTATTAACAGCAGCCTCTATGATAATTGAGCCTCTGTCTGCCCTTTGATGACTTTGGTTTCTGCACCCCCGCTCTAGAATTGCGCACGATATTTACCAGAGTGGCAAGATGTTAGCGAAACGAATGCACTGACACTGAAATATCCTCCCCTCTCTCTGGCTCTCAACTCAAAGACAGGCAGCGATGGCAACTGCGTGTAGCTGCACACATTCCCCTTCAAATTAACGGGCTGACACAAACACAAACACAGCAGCCCTGACATATCGGAGATGGCAAGCAAGCCACACACTCCATAAACACACAAACAGAGATGCACACACATGTTAATAGAAATGTTGTCTGAGCCATTATGAAAATGTACCTCAGGATCCTGCTAAAATACAGCATTAAAAAATCTAACAAATCGGCAAAAGTGAGTCATGCGCGTGTGACATTCAGGACTTTTTGTAGTTAAGTGTTTATTTCAGGTATTACTACCTACACTGGTACTACATGTTTTCACTATAATGCACTTTCCTGAAAATTACAATAGGAAATCCATTTGAGTTATAACTGTCCCAGCATGCTCAGTGGGGGCCTCAATATCCTCTAGGTTGGAGTGGTCTGGAAATGTGTAATAGGGTTTTCCCCCCTTCCATTATTTACCATTCACTCCTGAACACATCAAAGCCCACATACAGTAAGTCAAGAAGCCTCAGCATCCCTACCCACCCCACCTCCCCTTAGTCGACAGGCAGAACAGATGTAGCCCCAGCCCCCATCCCTCTAATACGTTTGTTTCCTCGACTATTGTGAAACTAAGTGATGGAGAGCACCGGGAGGGCAGCTGACACTAACCTAGTTACTGGGAGAAAGAATGCATTCCCTAGGACCATTTTTTTCAAGAGGCCCGTGGATAAAAGTTAAATCGGTTGGGCCCTGCAGTCGAATGAGATCTAGCGCCCAGGACTTTAACTGGTTTACAGAGCCAGCGTTAACCCAATAAAGAGGACCTCCCTCCTTCACAAGCTCAGGCTTTTAGCCCTCAGTGCTCTGAGACTTGTCGATCTCCTCTCGCCTCCATAACACTTCCACCTCCTCCTCCTTCCAGGGCTTTCCTCCTCCCAGCCCCTGGCGTCAGCGCCGAAGATCAGTTGCTACTCTTGGCGATACACTCCCCTAAACTGGTCTGGAGTGTGTGCTTTGTTTATCCCAACCACCAACACCCGACCTGAGTCAGGCTTAGCCAACAGTTTGTGGAAATGGAAGTCGTATTATTGTGTGGCCGGTACAGTATTAATGCCCCCTGTAAGGAGACACACAGCCAAAGCTGAAAAAAATTATCGGACCCTTTACAGTAACCTTGTTAGCCTTCATCCTACAGCTGTATTTACTCGCTGGCTTGGAAAATGAAAAACATGATGAAAAACATTGTCGCAAATAAAGAGCCACCGGTTCCTATTACACACCCTAACCTGGTATAGGGAAACATATTTTATCATCAGATGTGACTCACAATCGGGGAGCCTAACTGGAGACAATATACAGGACACCAGCTGCAGGGAAACAACATGTGCAGTCCTGCTATAGCCAGGCCCACTCCCAAAAGCTAGCCATTATGATGAAGCCATAAATTCTCTCCTCTTGACACCCTCCTCCAACCCCCATTCTTAACCAGGGTCTTGTGAGTGGTCATTCCTCCTGGTTAGGGCCTGGGCTGGCGCTTCAGAGATCAATGGTAGACTATGAGATCATGTCAGACATGGCTGTTGACTACCGTGACATGCATAACATGCAAATATATAGAAACAGATCAATTCACATTTTATTGGTCGCATACACATATTTAGCAGATGTTTGCGGGTGTAAAAAACAACAGTGCAGGAACAAATGGACAATGACCCCAAGCATACTTCCAAAGTTGTGGCAAAATGGCTTAAGAACAACAAAGTCAAGGTATTGGAGTAGCCATCACAAAGCCCTGACCTCAATCCTATAGAAAATTTGTGGGCAGAGTCCTACAAACCTGACTCAGTTACACCAATTCTGTCAGGAGGAATGGGCCAAAATTCACCCAACTTATTGGGGGAAGCTTGTGGAAGGCTACCCAAAACATTTGACCCAAGTTAAACAATTTTAAGGCAATGCTACCAAATACTAATTGAGTGTATGTAAACTTCTGACCCACTGGGAATGTGATGAAAGAAATAAAAGCTTAAATAAATAATTCTCTACTATTATTCTGACATATCACATTCTTAAAATAGTGGTGATCATAACTGACCTAAAACAGAGAATTTTTACTAGGATTAAATGTCAAATCTGAGTTTAAATGTATTTGGCTAAGGTGTATGTAAACTTCAGACTTCAACTGTATAATATTGCTCTGTTTTCTCAGTTTTTGCGTATTTTTGATACTGAATGTTATCAGATCTCCAACCATAGCGTAATATTAGATAAAGGGAACCTGAGTTTACAAATAATTAAATAACAAAGTTATGCAATACCCAATTCCCCTTTGTGAAAAAGTACTGGTTGTGCTAGCGCTAGCAACTGCCCTCATTCAATGCCATTTTAATTACGCTAGTACTTCCTTGTTTGGGGGCTTATCTAAGCTTCTGAAGGGGAAGGAGCTGCTTTCAGGAACTCAACTGGTTGCCTGTTGAGGCTAGGGTGTCCCAGATTAGACTGTGTTTGGTTTACAGGAGTATTTATGGTTCTGCGCCCAGATATCTAACTGATTACTTTCCCCATGTTAGAGATGCACACGATCACAGCACCAGATCAGGTATTGATAATGTGTTCAAGGGTAACGTTCAAGAGTAATGCTGGGAAAGGTACTTTCTTGTATACTGGAACCTCAGTATGGAATGTCTTGCCTCTGCCCATAAAAACAATGTCCTCACTGGGCAGCTTTAAGAATAAAGTAAAACACTTTGATTTGTTCTGTGCCCATTTGAATTGACCTTACGATGCAGTTGCATTGATGAGATAGATGTTCTTCTTTGTTTTTATGTTTTATCTCGCTGTCATCTGTGTGCAACCATCTTGCCTAGCCATCTTGTTTCAAGAGGACCACAACTGAAATACGTCCCAGACTTTATTGTGTGTTATCCTCTATGATTTTACTCCTCGATGGCTTTTCAAGTTTTATGTGTGCTTGTTTTTTTAAATGGTTGAATTAATAAACTTAACAAAACAGTTTTAGCTGCAATGACTGCAACCAAATGCTTCCTGTAGTTGTTGATCAGACTCTCACATCACTGTTGAGGAATTTTAGCCCACTCTTGCATGCAGAACTGCTTTATTTCAGCGACATTTGTCGGTTTTCAATCATGAACTGCTCGTTTCAAGTCCTGCGGATGGCCTGAGTTTTTCCTGTAGAATTCTCTTGATACAGAGCAGAATTCATGGTTCCTTCTATTAAGGCAAGTCGTCCTGGTCCTGATGCAGCAAAGCATCCCCAAACCATCACACTACCACCACCATGCTTGACCGTTGGTATGAGGTTCTTACTGTGGAATGCAGTATTTGGTTTTTGCCAGACATAATGGGACCTATCTCGTCCAAAAAGTTGACTCAAGTTTGCCAAAAATCACCGGGAAGCACCTGGATAAAGAAGAATGTTCTATGGACAGATGAGTCAAAAGTATAACTTTTTGGGCGACATGGGTCACATTATGTCTATATGCAAATATGGGCCTCACAATAGGCCTCAGGATCTCGTCACTGTATTTTTGTGCATTCAAATTGCGTTCGTTGTCCGTAGCTTATGCCTGCCCTTACCATACCCCCTCCACCACCATGGGGCATTATGTTGACACAACGTTGACATCAGGAAACTGCTTGCCCACATGGTCTGCGGTTGTGATTCTCTAAAAAGACCTTGGGGGGTGTCTAAATTATCTGGCAACAGCTTTGGTGGACATTCCTGAAGTCAGGATGCCAATTGCCCACTCCCTCAAAACTTGAGGTATCTGTGGCATTGTGTTGTGTGACAAAACTGCACATTTTAGTGGTCCACCTGTGTAATGATCATGCTGTTTAATCAGATTATTTTAATCAGATTCTTGATATGCAACACCTGTCAGGTGGATGTATTATCTTGGCAAAGGAAAAATGCTCACTAACAGGGATGTAAACAAATTTGTGCACCAAATTTGAGAGAAATAAGCTTGTGCGTATGGAACATATCTGGGATCTTTATTTCAGCTCATGAAACATGGGACCAACACTACATTTTTGTTCATTGTTTATATTTTTGTTCAGTGTAGGATAGGTCTATTTTATTTTTTTATTATATTTTCTTATTTATTTTAAAAAATGTACCCCTTATTCTCCCCTATTTCATCATATCCAATTGGTAGTTACAGTCTTGTCCCATCGCTGCAACTCCCGTACGGACTCGGGAGAGGCGAAGGTCGAGAGCCGTGCGTCCTCCGAACACAACCCGCCAGCCACACTGCTTCTTGACACAATGCACGCTTAACCTGGAAACAAACCACACCAATGTGTCTGAAAAAAGACCGTACACCTGGCGACCCGCTACAGCAGTCACTACAGCGCGATGGGACAAGGACAACCTGGACGACGCTGGGCCAATTGTGCTTCACCTCATGGGTCTCCCGGTAGCGGCCGACTGCAACACAGACAGGGCTTGAACCCGCATCTGTAGTAACCCAGCTTGCACTGCGATGCAGTACCTTAGACCACTGCGCCACTCGGGAGGCCACAGTGTAGGGTAGGTATTGACTAGAAATACAGTATATACTGTACATATGAAGTGGGTAAAACATTATGTAAATTTTATTAAAGTGACTAGTGTTCCATGACTATGTATATAGGGCAACAGCATCTAAGGTGCACGGCAGCGTAACCGGGTGGTAGCCGGCTAGTGCCAGTGACTACAGTTCAGGACGGTACTGGGCTGAAACTAGTGGCTAGTGGTGATTATTTAACAGTCTGATGAGATAGAAGCTGTTTTTCAGTCTCTCTGTCCCAGCTTTGATGCACCTGTACTGACCTCGCCTACTGGATGGTAGCGGGGTGAACAGGACGTGGCTCTGGTGGCAGAGGTCCTTGATGATCTTCTTGGCCTTCCTGTGACATCGGGTGCTGTAGATGTCCTGGAGGGCAGGCAGTGTGCCCTCAGTGATGCGTTGGAGAGCCCTACGGTTGTGGATGCTGCAGTTGTTGTAACAGGTGGTGATACAGTCAACAAGATCTGTAAAGGTTTGCATCTGTAAAGGTTTGGGACGGTCTTAGGGGCCAAGCCAAATTCCTTCAGCCTCCTGAGGTTGAAGAAGCGCTGTTGCACCTTCTTCACCACAATGTCTGTTTGGGTGGACCATTTCAGAATGTCAGTGTTGTGTCCGGCGAGGAACTTAAAGTTTTTCTCCTTCTGCACTGTGGATCTGTCGGTGGATGGGGACATGCTCCCCCTGCTGTCTCCTGAAGTCCACGATCAGCTCCTTCGTTTTGTTGACGTTGAGGGAGTGGTTATTTTTCTGACACCGCTCCTCCAGGGCCCTCACCTCCTCCCTCTAGGCTGTCTTGTCGTCGTTGGTAATCAGGCCTAACACTGTTGTGTCGATATCAGCCTTCGATATGGAAGAGAGAGGTTCTCTCCATCTTTATGGTTGAATAACACACAATTGCATAATTAGGAAATTGTGCTGCTTCCCACGATGCAAGATGGCATTGATTTAGCCCAGCAAAGGTGGCTAATTTGCAGAGGGATCCCCGTGCCATTCACTCCCTCTAATGAAAATGAACACAATTAGGTAAACATACGAACGGATGCCATTCAAAACACGAGTGGGCCCGACAAGGGACATTTCCCCTCGAAACCCCACACAGCGTTTATTAATGCGTAATTGTCCGCCCCTTGATTGCGTGAGACAAGCATTCGCTGCAGGTGTGCCGTTGGCTTCCAACAGCCATTGTTAGCTTGGTGCCATTGCCAGAAACTGTAATTGTTTTCCTCCTCTCTTCTTTTTCCTCCTCTCCTCCTACGAGTGGCCATCGATATTGTTTGTCATATCATGCTGCTGGCAGATTTGGGAGAGGTAGGGGGCCTCCTAATTCATTGCGCGGCAAGTGCCGGGCACCGTCCCATTGCTGTGCAGGCGACAGAGGGATGCCCAGCGCCTTGCTAAGAGTCGCCTGCTATCTGCCAGGGCGATTAATGGGGGGGTGGGGGGGGTGCTTTGTGCTGTTGATTAGCTTTTAATTGGAGTCAACCACCCCCAAGCACTCTTTTGGCAGTGGGAGATGTGTGTGCTTTAGTTATTGTTATTGTGCTGTAGTGTAACATCATTCACCCATCTATACACTTATTTCATAACTCTCTGGAATGATTGAGTAAGAGGGATTTTAATCAGAACGAAAGCTCTACCGGGTGTTTTGTCCTCTAGTTTTTATTGACATACCGCCTTGCGCTACAGGCCTAGTCATAACAGGTGTGGATCTTACGTTTATCCACTTCAATCTGTTTTTGCCTTTGGACATGCAAAACTAAAGGGGATGCACTATTACTGAGTTCCGAAGGGCTCAGGAGAGAGAGAGAGTTTGGCTAGGTCTTCCCACACCTTTCCTACCCTCGGAGCAGGAGAGAGACATTTGGGAGATTTTGACCGGATTACTCATCTTTCTGCTCCTCTACAATATGTAAAGCTGTGTGACTCCAGCAGGTGGCTGGTAGGGAAATCAACAGCCCAAAGTGCAGTATACATTAAGCGCTCTGTTAGCCAGATTGTTTCCTCATTGACTTGAGTGAGATTTTTATACTACCCCCACGTGCCAGTTTGCCACTCCCACACCTCTCTTTTGGTTAAAGGATTAATTGGCCTGTTGCCTTCCTGCCTCTCCCCTCCATATGTCTGTGTGCGTCTACTGTGTCATGTCCACCTGAGCAAATTTTCAGAGTGTTTATACTCCGCTGTCTAAGGGAATAAAACCAAGAGACACAGGAATTGAGAAACTGCATCTCTGGAGTTTCTTAGCACTTAGCTTGACTGGGGAGGGATATTTTCTGTCTCTCTCAAGCAGTCCCAGTATTTTAATGCAGCCTCCACTCTGGGCCGATTCTTAATCTGCCTCGGTAAACAAGCCACAGTGACTCAACAGTGAAACTCACTCGCAGCTCCCCATATTTGAAGTCAATAAGCTTCTACTGCGTTTGATACAACATCACTGGAATAACGGGTAGCGTGGAGTGCTGCTTTTTGTAAGGAAACCTTGGTAAACATTTGCTCCAGTCGAGCCTGTTTGGAGGGTGGGAAGCAGGGAAAGTATAGATCTTATTATCGCTGCCAAGTTTTTAATGAGCTATTGACACCGATGAACCCAAACATCTGCTGGGCCCTCGCAGTTCATTACGGGATAAATCCAATTAAGTAGCACCACAACCGAGCTTGAGTTTGTCAGCTCCCGACGTGTGTGAAACTCATCAGTGGCACAAGCCCAGTTAGCAAGGCTCCCGCCTCAAGATAGGCCCCCCTATTTGTCCATTCAGCCATTATTTTTTCAAGCATCTGTTCATAAGAATGGAATATATTCTTTGTTAGAAAAAAGAAAGAAAATATCAGAAATTAACGGAGTGTGTTTGCATAGAAATGCGTACCGCCTCAAGGCTGGTTTGGTTTTCTTATGAAATTGCTCCAGGCTGGATTCTCAAAGCTCTGCGGGTCGTTCCATGAAAACAGGGATGACCGAAACAGGGTTGACGATTTCATCTTAAATCAGCCATAAATCCCCTTGAGTAGGATGGAAGCTTGTTGTGTGTAACAGAGCTCGACCCACTCAGTTTTCCACTACAAAACACCAACAAATAGGCAAAAAGAGTAGAACCACCTCACCTGATTTGACAGAGATTTTCAGTGTTTCTTTTGAAAAAAATATTTTAAAAGGAATAGTTTGACCATATTAAAACTAGTAATTCAGTCCACATAACAGGCTTGACCTTAAAATCAGGGACAAAAAAAATCAAAAATATTTCATATTAAAAAATGACTTGCTAGAAGTCATAGAGAGTACACAGAGGGACATGTCAAAATGCTGAAATTGGCACTTTAAGTCTTTATTCATAGAAGAAATCTGATGTATCTATGTGATCTATATGAAAAGGGCACTTCGTTTAATATAACAGGCTTTTAAAATGCAATATTGGTACTTAAAATATCAAAGGGACGCAAAAGGGATTCATTTCGTGGACATTAACACCTCTCTTCTATTAAATTACTTTCTTCTCTACACATGTATCTATTTTATAAGGTCAAAAGGCCTACTGGAGCCAAACAGAGTACAGAGAATGCCAAGAGTGTGCAAAGCTGTCATTAAGGCAAAGGGTGGCTATTTTGAAAAACACTTTTTTGGTTACTACAAACCCTTGAATGAGTAATATTCCAAACCTTTGGCCCCCAGTGTATATGCACTCATTTCCCTAAGCACCCCATTTACTCTGTCCAATTTGAAATATAGTTGAGTAGTGGAGACCAGAGTCTATCAAACCTGGGCTATCTCTTGCGGAGGTCATAAGTGAGCTTTTCAAGAGGAAGATCGTCAACAATCTGGTCAATCCACATTTTAAATGTAGGAGAAGAAATCGAAGCCCACGGTAGGAGAATAAATTTCTCAGCAAAGTATGTGATAGTCATAAACACATTTTCTCTGTCTGGATCAAGAACAAAGTCCTAATGGGCATTAAGAAAATAGTAACACAGGTTCATATCAATATGACATACCTGTATAAATTGCCAATAAACTCCAAAATGCATGCATATAGGTTCCACTTTCAGAGGTACATATTTTACAATCAGGAGACATGTTTGTATTCATTCTATGGAGTCTCACTGGGGTGTAATAACTTTTTTTTTTTTTTTAAATGTGAGAGCATATCTGTGAGGAAATGCCAACGTATTTCTTACAGTCCTTCCATGCTAGTAGGGTGCTGTAAATCACAAAGGTTTTGGCTATTGCCCACAAAGTTATTAACTAATATAATTGAGCTTAGGGGCAATGAACCACAGAATTTGGCCTCTATCTGAATCCACATTGAGTCTTGTCTGTTTGTGATTTGTGATGTTAGCATGTTGCGGATTTGGGCAAGACCACCCTTAGATTGAGGTTTCGAGGTTTTTTATTGGCCCATATAAATTTGGTAATGCTTTGGTTGGTTGTTTTGAAAAAAGAAACAGCATGGGAGCATCTGAAATAAATATTTAAATCTAAGGAGGATGTTCATACGGATAACATTGATTCTTCCGACTAAGCGAATTGTGAGGGAGATCCAGCTTTGGAGATCATTCTTGATTCGATCCAGGAGTGGGAGATAATTTTCCTTGAAATGGCAATTACCATCTGGTATTACAAAGATCCCAAGGTATTGAAACCCCTGTGTCTTCCAATGGAACGGACAGAGTGTCTTCATAGAGCTGCTGAGTGTAAGATTGCGAGGGCAAACAATGGATTTTATATCAAATTTACCTATGAAATTTCCCCCCCGGGGGATCAATAAAGTACCTATCTATCTATCTATCTATCCTGAAAACTTGCTGTACTGAGCAATTGTGTCTAAAATGGGATGGAGAGATTTCTCAGGGTTGGATATGTTAGAGCAAGACATCATCCGCGTAGAGAGAAATCTTGTGCTGAAGGCCGCCTGCAGAAACACTAATACTTGGATTGCTCCTTATCAATTCCACCAAAGGCTCCGCCCCCAACAAGTAGAGCAGGGGGGACAATGAGCATCCTTGTCTTGTGCCACGTCCCAAAGGGAATCTGTCAGAATTCAAACCGTTAGTAGTCACCATGGCATTTGGATGAGAATATAAGGACTTAATCCATTTAATAAAATTTGGGCCCATATTGAACTTTTCTAAGACTGAGAACAGAAAGCTCCACTACATCCTGTCGAACGCCTTCTCAACATCTCGTGAAGCCAGAAGGACAGGAGTTTTCTGTGCGTTTACTTGATCTATAATATCAAAAAGACGGTGAATGTTATCAGAAGAGTACCTGTCTCTAATAAATCCAGTTTGGGAAGAAGAGTGTGTAGTCTTTTGGCGATCAATTTGGTAATTATTTAATAGGCGAAATCCAACAAGCTTATGGGCCTGAAGGACGAGCAGGGTAGAGGGTCCCTGTCTTCTTTGAGCAACACTGTAATGCGGGCTGTGTACATAGTCTGGGAGGGTTCTTGTAAGAATTAACTAGCATTGGCATGAAAATAGGGCTAAGCTGGGGCCAATAAGCTTTGTAGAACTCTCTGGGAAATCCGTCTGGGCCTGGGGACTTGTTAGGTGGTACTTTCTATATCTTAACGCCAAGCTGACTTCCTCCGTCAGTGTAGAAACTCATCATGTCACCACTCCCTAAGCTCCCTCCTGTCTCACCTTTGGCAAAGATAATCAACATGGGTGCACTGTTCCGAGAAACAACATGAAAGCAACTGCCCTGTCAAGGCGCGCCTTTGAATCACAGGGAGTTTGGGACAGGTAACTATTAAGTTCTGAAAACCCATGATCCATAAATATACTTTATTGACAAGCCAAACATACAAATCTCTTTAAGTACCTCTCCCTTTGAGAAATATGCTGCCGAATTTGTCCACTTGTCCCCCCCTGGGGAGAGGGAAAGTGCTACAGATATACCAACGGTGTTCTAGGTGGTCTCCAGTAGAGGGAAGGTGACCCTTGTGTACATCACAAGATGGCCGCCGTCTTTGAGTGTTGTTGACGTGAAGAAACACTTGAAAAGATGCATTGCTGCCCACTGTGATTTGATCCTTGTAGTAAAATTAAAGAATGTGTGTTTCAGTCTGGAAAAACTAAAGGGATATGGCACCAGTGAACCCAATTGGTTAGGTTAGGCTTAGAGTTATGGGTTGGCATGCCAATCACATCCCTTAAGTCACACCTGTTTTATTTACCCCAGCTTTTACCTCTGGAAGGTTCTGTAGGCTTGGTTGCGTCCCAAATGAAACCCTATTTCTTATTTAGTGCACAACTAATGAGCCCTGGCGCCTGGTCAAAATAGTGCACTATAAAGGGAATAGGGTGCCATTTGAGACACAACCCTAGTCAACACCAAGTATGCTTACAACTTCGAAGTGAAGTCATTGCAGAGGCCCTCAGATTTCCCTCACACCTGGATATGATCATTTCAGACACACAAGTTGCAGCTAGTATTACAAACTGTCAGTCAGAACCGAAAGCAATAAAAGTGGAGGAGAAAGTTACCCATCCATTTCAGCAGATGCATGCACCATTTCCTAATTTCTTTACCTTCAAGCTCAAATCAAATGTATTCATCAAATGCTTCGTAAACAACAGGTATAGACTACCAGTGAAATGCTTACTTACAGGCCCTTCCCAACAATGCAGAGCGAAAGAAATATAGAGAAATAATAGAAAAGTAAAACACATAATAATACAAGTAATAATAAATACACAATGAGTAACGATAACTTGGCTATATGCACGGGGTACCAGTACCGAGTCGATGTGCAGGGGTACGAGGTAATTGAGGTAGATACTGTATGTACATATAACTAGGAATAAAGTGACTGATAATAAATAGTGTATGTGATTAGTTTAAAAAGTTAGTGCGTAAAGGGTCAATGCAGATAGCCCGGGTAGCTAACTATTTATCAGTCTTATGGCTTGGGGTAGAAGCTTTTCAGGGTCCTGTTGGTTCAGACTGGGTGAATCAGTACCGCTTGCCATGCGGTAGCAGAGAGAACAGTCTATAACTTTGGTGGCTGGAGTCTTTGAAAATTTTTAGGGCCTTCCTCTGGCAGGTAGCTTGGCCCCAGTGATTTACTGGGCCGTTCGCACTACCCACTGTAGCACCTTGCGGTCGGATGCCAAGCAGTTGCCATACCAAGTGGTGATGAAGCCAGTCAAGATGCTCTCAATGGTGCAGCTGTAGAACTTTTTATGGATCCGAGGGCCCATGCCAAATCTTTTCAGCCTCCTGCGGGGTAAGAGAGGCCTTGCCGTGCCCTCTTCATGACTGTGTTGGTGTGTGTGGACCAGGATAGTTCCTTGTGATGTGGACATCGGCCCTCTGTTTCCTGTATTCTACGATCAGCTCCTTTTGTCTTGCTGACGTTGGGGGGACAATGAGTTTGTTGTCCTGGCACCACACTGCCATTGAAAATGTCAGTGAAGACACTTGCCAGCTGGTCAGCACATGCTCTGAGTAAGCGTCCTGGACGTCCGTCTGGCCATGTGGCCTTGTGAATGTTAACCTGTTAAGGGTATTACTCACATCGGCTACGGAGAGCGTGATCACACAGTCGTCCAGAACAGCTGGTTCTCTCCTGCATGGTTCAGTGTTGCTTGCCTCGAAGCAAGCATAGAAGGCATTTAGCTCGTCTGGTAGGCTTGCGTCACTGGGATCCTTACAGCTGGGTTTCCCTTTGTAATCCGTGATAGTTTGCAAGCCCTGCCACATCCAACGAGCATTAGAGCTGGTGTAGTAGTCCTGTATTGATGCTTTGTCTGTTTGCGTAGCAGGATTTCTTATAAGCGTTATTTTCCTGCAGGGATGGGCAGCATTCATTTCATTTTATTGACATGCATTTGAAATGCGGTATTTCAAGTATTATTAGCTTATCCTGACAGTGATATTTAAAAGCTTGGTAAACACAGCATGTTTGAAGACTACATTTTAGCTGTCAACACCCACACATGTCCGTCTCTCTGATGTGTCCCTGCCTGCCGCCCAGTTTTCCACATCTCATCATTAGTCTGTTGGAAAGTGTCTCTCTGCCCTCCTGCCGTGATGTTCTGATGGAACGCAGACAACAAATAAAGCAAGGAGGGAGGTAAGAAGGGAGACTTTCAGCACATTTCCCCCCACCTACACAGATGTTAACACAGTGGTATCTGTCTGGCTAGATGGCGGCGGGCGCAAGTCACCGCTCGCGCCTTTCAGCACAACACAAAATTCTCTCCTCTCTCTGTCTTTCTATTTTGCTCTCACTCTCCCTCTCTCTCCCTCTCTCGCTCTCCCCTCATCTCTCATTTCAATAACCTGTTTGGTTGTCGTCTCTCTCATCGCCGGAAAAAGCCGCCCCAATCACTCGCTCTGTGCACTCCTTTAACACTTCCCACTGTTTTTTGGTAAACTCTCAGGCAATCTGAGCAGCATGCCGAGTGTCAAGGCTCTCTCTCCTGACTGCAAGCCACAGCCCCAGGTTCTTATTAATGCAGCACCACCATTCCGACTGAGAGAATGTCACTTTTGATGTCCCCCTACAGTTATTGGTGGGGGGTGGAGCCGACTAATGAAGTAAAAGTAAAATGCAACGTGGGGGGGGGGAGATTGCCTTGAGCTGAAAGTCTGTGTGCCGAACGTCCCTCCCTCCCTCGGACATCACGACATGCCACTGTGTTTGTTTGTTTGTTGATGTCGTGGGCGTTTGACATTGCATTTTCATCACTTATCATGTTTTTTTAAAGGAAAGAGTTTTGTGTTTATTTTTTTATTTAAAAATAAAAACAATTACTTGGGATGGGGCTTTTTATTGATATCATGCCAACAGTATATCCATAGGAGAGATTCATTGACATATTTGGACGCCGCAGCCCAAGCTCCAGTGGATTATGCACTAGCCAAGCGTTTTTCGAGAATGGTGAATTATGTGATGTGTTTACATGGCAATTACTTGTCCAATAGGGGCAATGCGAGTGCCTGTTAACATACTCTAGCCTCACAACGAGGAAGGGCGTTATAGATAGGGTTGAGGAAGGGCTAAACCGTGAGTTACGGCTTATTAACTACTCAGAATTAAGCTGGCCTAACTTCATGGACCAATACAACAGTCCCAAAGCTACAGCCCTGCCCATGTGGCACTAGGCGGCTAAGCACAAACACAAAAGTATTTGAAAGATTTCAAATAGTATTTGAACCCAGGTCTGTTTCATTGTGTGTTTTGTTTTCATGGTTTACTCATTAGTTTCCGTGTCTGTCATGTATTTGTTTTCTTCATCCAGATGCCCCCACCACTACCCCTATACCCACTACAGCTACCACCACAATTCCCACCACCACCATCTCTCTCCCTGAAGCCACTGCAGGTACAGTATAACCTTCCACCACCTCCCTGTGTTTGTGTGTGCGAAAGCTGGTTGTTCGTGCATTGTTTGTGTGTATATACGATACCCTCATACCCACCACATCACAAACACCACCACTTCCAACATCCACACTGTGTGAGTGTGTGCCTATGTAAGCGTGTTCATTCTACAGGTACAATTACCACCACCCTCTGCCCATGGTAATGTATGACCTGACAACCCCCTAGTGTGTGTGTGTGTGTGTGTGTGTGTGTGTGTGTGTGTGTGTGTGTGTGTGTGTGTGTGTGTGTGTGTGTGTGTGTGTGTGTGTGTGTGTGTGTGTTGCAAGCAAACAAGCACACACGAGTGTGAGGAAAATATAAATATTTCCTGTCAGCCAGTCCTGATAAGATTGAGACTTATTGTTATGCTTTTATTGTTGATCTCTGGAAGTTTACAACCAATCCCTGGCCGGTAGATACCATGCAATCTCTACCAACCCCCTCTGATTAAAATAGAGCATGTCTTGGTCTAGTACATATTCATGTCAAAAGTCTAACCCCGAAAATAGACATGATTTAGAGAATATGAGCAAATATAACAAATGCAGACATAATGGTGTTATCAAAAACGCAGGCCATGGGCACAGACCGACGCTTCTGGCTCAGCACGTCCCAACAGGTGTCAGTCACGAACAGCCCAAGGCAAAAACAGGCCTAATATGTCACAATTCTTTTCCAAACAACTTCCATAAAATTGAGACAGGTCTAAAAAATAATAGTAGACATAAATATATATATATAGCATCCACATTCACATCAAAGTGACAAGATCAGGGTAATTAACACTAGAAAAGCCTCTTGGGACCCCCCTTCAAGTCAAAACAAGTAATTTTGACTCCAACATTCTAACAGTCTAATAAGTACATTTCATATACAGTATGCTATCGTAAAAAAAAAAATAACATGTCCTCTTAAGACTGCTTATAACACATTCTGTTTGTAATATCGAAATTCTAACAGCGTACGTGAGTTAAATAGACTTATTTTGGAAAATTCAAGGATGGAAGGGGGCATGACTTTAAAAATGGCAGAGATATTTAAATGTTAAATTCCTATTGAGTCAAATACTGTTAAAACATAAAAACACTTCAAACTCAAATCTCAACAATCAGACATACAAACGTTACTACTGGAGGGGCCAGGCCCAGGCTCCCTCCTCCCACTACAACTCAAGGCTGTCAATGGCACTTGTCAGAGTTGCCCACTTGCGCCCATCCCAATTCTCTCACTAAAATGTTCAGCCGCTCTCTCTCTTTCTCCCCATCTCTCCCCCTTTCTTTCCCTCTCCCTTCTCCCCCTCTCGCTATCTCTCCCTCTCTATCCCGTTGCTCCCAAAATGGTATCAAGATCTGGGGCTGTATCCTGTCCTGTCTGATTCCTTTGTATTTACTGAGGGGTGACAATGACGCCATATTTTCATACGCTCAAACAAAAGAGCTTGGACTGGGACAGGCGGACGACTCCCTTCTCTTCCATTCACGTTCATGTACTGTAGACCCATAGACTCTTCTTTCCCCTAGTGAGGTGCGTCTCTCTGTGACTGGAAAAGTTCAGGTCCCCTGCCACTCCTCAAAATATATCTGCAATATGCAAAAGCAATATGCGAAAAGTTAACTGCCCCCTTGCGCCGTCGCGAGAATGCATTCACAATGAACTCAGTCAGCGGTAAACTGAAATGATTAAGTTCAGATCGGTGCTCGGCTAAACGTTTGTTAGCCTTTGGAGCCTGCGTTGTAAATGCTGAGCACTGATGTTACGGTTGTATGGAATCACTCGTTTGCGCCGATTTCCTGTTATGGCTATTATACAGAACGCAGGTACAGTGATACATTTAGCTCTGATCTCTCCCCTGCCTTTCTTGTATCATATTGTACCTGATGCAATAAACAGGCAGTATATTTCCTTTTACTCCTGCTACCTTAGCCCACCAGTTACAGCAGATGCAATGTTTCTCCTTACTACTGCTTAGGCTTACTTTTATGCCTCCCAAACAAAACAGACTTGGTCTAGGAGAAACACTGACAAGATACCAATAATTCCTCTAGATCTTGGACCACATGTACTGACCACCTCAGAGTAAGAGTGCTGATCTAGGATTAGTTTTAACTTTGAGATAAAAATGAATAGCTAGATGGACAGGGCGACCTGATCCTAGATCAGCGCTTCTACTCTGAGACGCTTTTTGACAATGGGCCCTGGTATTTGCAGGCTGGCAGTTGATCTATAATTGATGTTGAAGCTATTTGTTAAATGAGTAATGAGCACGGATGTGGCCTGTCACTATCCACAACTGTATTTCCTTTCTCAGTCCAATCGCTAATATGAGCATGATAACACAATGTCACAAATCATTAGTCAACTCTATTATCAGGTCAATACGACATCTCGGTTTCCATACTATTGTGGACTAACTATAATCATTTGATTGTATTAGATTTTCAACTTAGTGCAACATAAAGCCATTTGCAACGGTTAGTAAATTCACGATTCTCTCTCTTTGTTCATAATGACTATCATTGTCAGAAACAGTTGCTGAAGGCCATTTTTGGCATTGCAATTTTAAATCTCCTGATTGTGCATAAACAAAACAACACTTTACAGCTGGCGTTTGAGCAGAGCAGCCTTGAACTAGGAATCCAATCAAAGTCTCTGACAGACCTTTCTCAGCACAATTAGAACAAATCTAGATGGGGAAAACACAGGCATTGTGATCGATTATGTCATCTGATCCTATTAAATGAAAGTCCAAAGACCTAATGACAATGCTGATTAGTTACACCTACTCACACCAAACAAGTGATTTTATAAGCCCAGGCTGTAATCTAGTATCGCAATAAAATAATATAAGAGGTACTTTATTGTCCATTAATTTATAGAGAACGTAAACGTGCCTTTATGCTGGAGGAAATTATTTTATAAAGACTTCATAAGCAGCGCGTGAGTTTCAAGTTTGGGGAAGCTTACAATTTATCCAACCATTTCAACCGGTCTGCGTGCCAATTAGGATTTTCATATGCACATTTTCATGGAACAGTGTCATTTCAATAATAACATTTGAGTTTATCAAAATCCTCAAAGTCACGTGGTTAATCATGAAAATCTGAATTAAGATGGTACAATTTTCAGTTAAAATTAAATTAATGCGAGAGCACCAGCTTCTGCCATATGGACACATTGATACACTGTGATCCATTGGCAACTAAAGAAATGAGCACCGGTATCTTGAGTATAATTAATGTAATGTATCTTGAGTATAATTTAAAATGTTGAGAATTGTTTGCCCTTTGATTGTTTGTTTTTTATAAATTCCCCATTACATATGTCACCAGTAGTAAACATATGTAATGAGGAATTTGGTCAAAGGAGTAGATCAAGACATATACAGTGCCTTCGGAAAGTATTCAGACCCCTTGACTTTTTCCACATTTTGTTAGAGCCTAATTCTAAAATGCATTAAATATTTATATTTTTCAGCAATCTACACAAAATAACCCATAATGACAAAACAAAATCAATTTTTTAGGAATGTTTGCAAAAATAAAAAACCGATACTTTATTTACTTAAGTATTCAGACCCTTTGCTATGAGACTCGAAATTGAGCTCAGGTGCATCCTGTTCCATCGATCATCCTTGAGATGTTTCTACAACTTGATTGGAGTCCACCTGTGGTAAATTCGATTGATTGGACATGATTTGGAAAGGCACACACCTTTCTATATAAGGTCCCACAGTTGACAGTGCATGTCAGAGCAAAAATCAAGCCGTGAGGTGAAAGGAATTGTCCGTAGAGCTCAGAGACAGGATTGTGTCGAGACATAGATCTTAGAAAGGGTACCAAAACATTTCTGCAGGATTGAAGGTTCCCAAGAATACAGTGGCCTCCATCATTCTTAAATGGAAGACGTTTGGAACCACCAAGACTCTTCCTGGAGCCAGATTGAATTCTTTGGCCTGAATGCCAAGGGTCAGGTCTGGAGGAAACCTGGCACCATCCTTACGGTGAAACATGGTGGTGGCAGCATCATGCTGTGGGGATGTTTTTCAGCAGCAGGGACCTCAGAGTAAAAATCTGTTAATTGATGAAAAACCTGCTCCAGAGCACTCAGGACCTCAGAGTGGGGCAATGACCCTAAGCACACAGCCAAGACAATGCAGGAGTGGCTTCGGGACAAGTCTCTGAATGTCCTTGAGTGGCCCAGCCAAAGTCCGGACTTGAAACCGCACGAACATCTCTGGAGAGACTTGAAAAAAGCTGTGCAGGATCTGCAGAGAAGAATGGGAGAAACTCCCCAAATACAGGTGTGCCAAGCTTGTAGCGTCATACCCAAGACTTCTCAAGGCTGTAATCGCTGCCAAAGATGCTTCAACAATGTACTGAGTAAAGAGTCTGAATACTTATGTAAATGTGATATTTCAGTCTTTTCTATTTTTAAGAAATTACCGAACATTTCTAAAAACCTTTTTTTGTTTTGACATTATGGGGTATTGTGTGTAGATTGATGAGGGAAAAAACTATTTAATCCATTTTAGAATAAGGCTATAGTGTAACAAAATGTGGAAAAAGTCAAGGGGTCTGAATACTTTCTGAAGGCGCTGTAGAAAGGGAGGCAGACAGGCTGAGTAGAGAGATGAATGCAATTGAAAGAACCTGAATTTATCATATTTTCTACTGTTATTTGTCGGCTTCATGTATATTGAACAAAAATATAAACGCAACATGTAAAGTGTCGGTCCTATGTTCCAAAATATCCCATACGCACAAAAAGCTTGTTTCTCTCAGATGTTATGCACAAATGTGTTTACATCCCTGTTAGTGAACATTTCTCTATTGCCAAGATAATCCATCCACCTGACAGGTGCGTCATATCAAGAAGCTGATTAAACAGCATGATCATTACACAGGTGCACCTTGTGCTGGGGACAATAAAAGGCCACTTTAAAATGTGCAGTTTTGTCACATAATACAATGCCACAGAGGTCTCAAGTTGAGGGAGCTTGCAATTGGCATGCTGACTGCAGGAATGTCCACCAGAGCTGTTGCCAGAGAATTTAATGTTAATTTCTCTACCATAAGCCGCCTCCAATGTCGTTTTAGAGAATTTGGCAGTACGTCTAACCGAACTCACAACCACAGACCACGTGTAACCACGCCAGCCCAGGATCTTCACATACAGCTTCTTCACCTACGGGATCTTCTGAGACCAGCCACCTGGACAGAGGATGAAACTGAGGGATATTTCTGTCTGTAATAAAGCCCTTTTGTGGGAAAAACTCATTCTGATTGGCTGGGCCTGGCTCTCCAGTGTGTGGGCCTATGCCCTCCCATGCCCAACCATGGCTGCACACCTGCCAAGTCATGTGAAATCCATAGATTAGGGCCTAATACATTTATTTAAATTTACTGATTTGCTTATATGAACTGTAACTGTATATCATTGAAATTGTTGCATTTTGTGTTAAAAAAAAAATTCAGTTTAAGTTTCTAACTGAGATTTTAATATCTGTCACATATGGAACCTCTGTCATCAGGTGCGCTGTTTAGAATAGAGTTTTCCTGCAAATGGCATTTTGGCTAGTGTTTGAAAATGAGGAGTTGCATGTTCTGTTAAAATAAATTACCATAATCTAAATGGGATTTCTGTCATTCTGAGCTCCGTGGATGGACACCCTAATGGATTATGCTCCCAAAAAAAGGTTTATTAAATGGCCAGTGAATTAAAATCTTCCTGGTGCTGTTGCCCGGTGAAACATTTTCCTAACGGAAACCCTGACACACACATACACCAATGAGCATGATTATAGACGTTAATGCACTAAACACTTATTGAGAATGAAGTTTACTTATGCAGGAACGCAGTGACATCAAAAGCAGATATTTGGTGCATGTAAACAAACTTAACTAGCAAATGCTGTAGACATATTGGACTGTAAATAATGATGACGTCACATTGTTCCTATGTTATTGCACTTAATAAAGTGGACCTCAAAATGGCAGAATCGTCATTATTAGAAAGATAAACCCCATTTACAGGGGTTTTTCCCAGGCCCTCTTTTCGCTTTTAACTCTCGGGGGTCTTCCATTATTCCTGTGTATTTAGATGTGAGGGAACAGTCTCTTATGACCATAATGCGCACTGCCGGCTGATTACATTTCTCCACCAGCGCAGATGCGTATAGATCAGAGGCAGTAGCGGCAAGCAAATCTATCGGCTCCCCCGCGGGATAGACACCACTTAGAAATGTAATACATTTTTGATAAACTGGCTATAAGGAAACTGGAATGGGGGTATACTGCACTTTTATAAAAATCTATTAAAGGCCTAACCCAAGACTAAGGTGCTCAGCGGCTTCAGGAGGTGACATTTAGAGATGACTAAATTTCCATTTACATAGCAAATAAATGGCTATGTGAAAGGACCTTGCTCACTACTATCCGCACGATGGACAGATGTTTTTAATTTCTATGTGCGTTGCTTTTATGTTGGGCCTCTAAACACAGCTCTGAAATGTATGTTTATCGATATACACTGGGGGCCAAAAGTTTGGAATATTACTCATTCAAGGGTTTTTCATTATTTGCACTATTTTTTACATTGTAGAATAAAAGTGAAGACATCAAAACTATGACATAACACATATGGAATCATGTAGTAACCAAAAAAAGTGTTAAACAAATCAAAATATATTTTATATTTGACATTCTTCAAAGTAGCCACCTTTGCCTTGAGGACAGCTTTGCACACTCTTGGCATTCTCCCAACCAGCTTCATGTATTTTTTCATTGCATATAGTTTATTGAATGTGCAATATGTGCATTTATCTGTAATTAAACTCTGTACTATGGACTGTATTTTAAGGGAATTATTGTTATTACCCTAAATTATATCATATGCACATTTAGCTATTTAAGTATCTCTTCCTGTCATTTACCTGTACAGTTAATTTAACTATGCAAATATTCATTTAATTGTTCATTTAACCAGACTGTATATAAAGTAAAATATTATTACTCTCATTTATATCATACGCACTTTTAGCTATTTAAGTATCTTTTTCTGCCATCGATCTGTATAGTTAACCATGGAACTATTTTTTTATTGATATTAACGTACAATAATTGTCAAATTTTTTTCACCCAACACTCTTTAACAATATATCGTGTACATATTCAGTCATTCACTCATACTATGCAATGCCTTTTTATAGCTTTTTGCACTCCAGACTTCTTGTATTTTTATACTTTTTCCTCCTGCCGCACTAGGTATCGTGTATCTGTCTTTTGTGTATTCTGTTCTGGACATTTGCACCTGTCCTGTGTTGTTCGTAGCTGCTTGACAAAGAAGTTTCCCCTCTGGGATCAATAAAGTACCGATCTATCCAAGACACAGAAATACCTCTGCTGCAGAGGATAGGTTCATTAGAGTTACAGCCCAAATATTGCAGCCCAAATAAATGCTTCACAGAGTTCAAGTAACCGACACATCTCAACATCAACTGTTCAGATGAGACTGTGTGAATCAGGCCTTCATGGTCGAATTGCTGCAAAGAAACCACTACTAAAGGACACCAATAAGAAGAAGAGACTTGCTTGGGCCAAGAAACACGAGCAATAGACATTAGAGCGGTGGAAATTTGTCCTTTGGTCTGGAGTCCAATTTGAGATTTTTGGTTACAACCTCAACCAAATTTAGATGGTTTGGGATGAGTCG
This sequence comes from Thymallus thymallus, assembly GCA_023634145.1. Lineage (NCBI taxonomy): Eukaryota > Metazoa > Chordata > Actinopteri > Salmoniformes > Salmonidae > Thymallus > Thymallus thymallus. The sequence continues at coordinate 29,501,974 of CM042391.1, forward strand.
GACCGCAGTGAAGGAAAAGCATCCAACAAGTGCTCAGCAAATGTGGGAACTCCTTCAAGACTGATGGAAAAGCATTCCAGGTGAAGCTGGTTGAGAGAATGCCAAGAGTGTGCAAAGCTGTCATCAAGGCAAATGTGGCTATTTGAAGAATCTCAAATATAAAATATATTTTGATTTGTTTAACACTTTCTTTGTAGGGATGCACCGATCGATCGGCAAGAGATCGGAATCGGACGATTTCCACTCAAAATACGAGATCGGTGGTAGTCCGATTTTCCTTTCTAATGGCCGATACAGAAAACAGATCTTTGACGTAAAATATGTGAGCCAAGAATTGATTTGCGCCAGTAAAGCTCTCAACGTGTTGGCCGTGTGGCAATTTTACAACGTGTCGGAGACAGATGTAACTAATGCAATTTGCAATATATGTAAATCCAGTGTATCTCGAGGTGGAAGCAAGTCAAAACATTTTAATACAACAAACTTAAGGCAATGTACGACTAAATATTGAGTGACACTCCAGAGGCACGGGAAAGCAGCAGCGGAGCTGTATCGCAGATGCAGCTTTACCTCTGAGGCACCCATTCCACGGAGCGCACAACCTCTGGCTTACTGGCAGAACAACAAGGGCCGTTTTCCTGCTCTCGCAACTGTGGCACGAGCTTACGTCTGCGCCCTCCACAAGTGTAGACAGCGAACGCTTGTTTAGCTCTGTTTCACATATCGTGGATGAAAAGAGGAACAGACTGTCTTCTGAAAAAGTGGAGACGCTCGTCTTTGTTAAAAGAAATCTACCATTGATGCTTAAAAGTGATAAATAGGAGATGTAGCCATATGGCATTGATATCTCACTGCCTCACTTATTTTCAAAGGTCCATGTTCATAGGCTAATTCATTTGTTTCGTAGAATGTTATTTTCTTTTTTACAAAAACCCTACTCATTTTGTTTCCTTTTATTGCCTATTTGTTGGCTTTTTAGTTATCTATTTACATAGGTTTTTGGCATCATTTAAGTATTCTAAATATTCAGATTTGGAAATAGGCCATAGGCAGGTGACTGTTATGCTGAAAAATATTTTGATTAGCCTATTATATAAACTCTGTTTTGTTGCTAAAATAATACAGTTAGTGTCACTTTTTGTCAGGTTATTCTGTTTTGTTCCTTTTTGTCAGGTTAGCATGCGTTACTGCATTTGCTAGTTGTCAATAAAATGGCTTTCAATTCACCACTAATTTTGAGTTTATCTGGAATAAAAATGTATCTTTAATGAATAATATACTTATAAAAAGTATAATATCGGTATCGGCCGATTTTGAAGACTGAAAATCGGCAATCGGTATCGGACTAAAAAAAAGTGATCGGTGCATCCCTACTTTTTTGGTTACTACATGATTCCATATGTGTTATGTCATAGTTTTGATGTCTTCATTCTACAATCTAAAAAATAGTGCAAATAAAGAAAAACCCTTGAATTAGTAATATTCCAAACTTTTGGCCCCCAGTGTATATATTTTTTTTATATACAGTGGGGAGAACAAGTATTTGATACACTGCCGATTTTGCAGGTTTTCCTACTTACAAAGCATGTAGAAGTCTGTAATTTTTATCATAGGTACTCTTCAACTGTGAGTGACGGAATCTAAAACAAAAATCCAGAAAATCGCATTGTATGATTTTTAAGTAATTAATTTGCATTTTATTGCATGACATAAGTATTTGATACATCAGAAAAGCAGAACTTAATAATTGGTACAGAAACCTTTGTTTGCAATTACAGAAATCATACGTTTCCTGTAGTTCTTGACCAGGTTTGCACACACTGCAGCAGGGATTTTGGCCCACTCCTCCATACAGATCCTTCAGGTTTCGGGGCTGTCGCTGGGCAATACGGACTTTCAGCTCCCTCCAAAGATTTTCTATTGGGTTCAGGTCTGGAGACTGGCTAGGCCACTCCAGGACCTTGAGATGCTTCTTACGGAGCCACTCCTTAGTTGCCCTCGCTGTGTGTTTCGGGTCGTTGTCATGCTGGAAGACCCAGCCACGACCCATCTGCTTACTGAGGGAAGGAGGTTGTTGGCCAAGATCTCTCGATACATGGCCCCATCCATCCTCCCCTCAATACGGTGCAGTCGTCCTGTCCCCTTTGCAGAAAAGCATCCCCAAAGAATGATGTTTCCACCTCCATGCTTCACGGTTGGGATGGTGTTCTTGGGGTTGTACTCATCCTTCTTCTTCCTCCAAACACGGCGAGTGGAGTTTAGACCAAAAAGCTATATTTTTGTCTCAGACCACATGACCTTCTCCCATTCCTCCTCTGGATCATCCAGATGGTCATTGGTAAACTTCAGACGGGCCTGGACATGCGCTGGCTTGAGCAGGGGGACCTTGCGTGCGCTGCAGGATTTTAATCCATGACGGCGTAGTGTGTTACTAATGGTTTTCTTTGAGACTGTGGTCCCAGCTCTCTTCAGGTCATTGACCAGGTCCTGCCGTGTAGTTCTGGGCTGATCCCTCACCTTCCTCATGATCATTGATGCCCCACGAGGTGAGATCTTGCATGGTGCCCCAGACCGAGGGAGATTGATCGTCATCTTGAACATCTTCCATTTTCTAATAATTGCGCCAACAGTTGTTGCCTTCTCACCAAGCTGCTTGCCTATTGTCCTGTAGCCCATCCCAGCCTTGTGCAGGTCTACAATTTTATCCCTGATGTCCTTACACAGCTCTCTGGTCTTGGCCATTGTGGAGAGGTTGGAGTCTGTTTGATTGAGTGTGTGGACAGGTGTCTTTTATACAGGTAACGAGTTCAAACAGGTGCAGTTAATACAAGTAATGAGTGGAGAACAGGAGGGCTTCTTAAAGAAAAACTAACAGGTCTGTGAGAGCCGGAATTCTTACTGGTTGGTAGGTGATCAAATACTTATGTCATGCAATAAAATGCAAATTAATAATTAAAAAATCATACAATGTGATTTTCTGGATTAGATTCCGTCTCTCACAGTTGAAGTGTACCTATGATAAAAATTACCAACCTCTACATGCTTTGTAAGTAGGAAAACCTGCAAAATCGGCAGTGTATCAAATACTTGTTCTCCCCACTGTATATATATTTTTTGCTTCAAAAAGCTTTTACAAATTTGATTAAAGGCCAAAGCTCACTCTCGTTCTCTTTGTACGTCTCCATTTTTACCCTCTCCCATCTACTTCATCCCTCACTTTATCTCGCTCTCTTTTTTTATGGAGCAATCTTTTTGGTCCTATTCCCAAAGTATTCCCAAAGCTTTCTTCCTACCAAATCTTTCTTCCAGCTTATTCTTTCCCTCCCTCTATGTATTGTTTCCCTCCATTTCTCCTGTTCCCTTATTCGTTCCCTCGATCTCCTTCTCTATCTTTATGTCAGTCAGAAAGGCAAAGAAAGAGCTTTTCCTCTTGACACGCAGCGTATTGTGCTGGCCCTGTCCTAAGGGCAGGCTGTTGTCCTTTTGGTAGTCAAGGGCAACAGTAGTTATTGTCATATCTAATGCGGACCCACTCCTGTTTGGTGAAGTCCACAGATATCAAGACACTCCCTACCTCTATCTTTCCTGCTCTCTCTCCATACACCTCTCTAGCTCTCTCTCTGGCTCCCTTTCTCTCCTACTCTCCCCTCTCGTTCTATATCCCTTTCTCTCCTTCCCTCCATCTCTCTACCTTCCACCCTCCCTCCCCTTACTCCCTCACTCCCTTTCTCTCTCAGCTTAAATACAGTATATGACTAATGATGTACCAAAATGAGACGTCAGAGAATTGCACTCAGCCCAACCCAGCAATGTAAATAGACACTTGTGAAGCAGTGTTTGGGAGACAGAAAAAGCCATTAATAAAATGTACCCCCACTAATAAAACTAAAGTGAATTAGGAGATCGAGCTGCCACCGCCTGTTAATTGACGAAAGCTATAAACGGAGACGGAAATTCATTTCACCCCCCTCCAAACACGAAAACATAAAAACGACAACAACAAAAACTATTTTGTCAGGGCTTAAATTGCACAAACACCATCTGGTAAACTGATTTTGGGATTGAACATATGAATTGCCCTTGCCTGCTCAAGCACTTGCAAGATAGTTGTCCATTTCTCTTGATTCTTTGTAGCAGCATAAATCAGGGAGAGAGAGGGATGGCTCGCCGGCAGAGGATGGGCTAATTCACTAAAGGTCAATTGCATTACCATGGGGGAAAACAACAACTGCAGTTGTGTGATACACTGCTCAGAGAGAGCATCCCGCTGAATTTATTAGGCTTAGCATCATGCAAACACAGAAATGCACCCAATACGTCTTCTTTATGTAGAGGTATATTGTTATTGGAGGCCATGATTGCGCCCCATGATGGGTCCAAGAAGATGGGACTCATAAAGCAGGCTGGGGAAGGTAATCAGCTAGCTAGGCCTGAATCACCTATGTCCTACGACAATGAAGCTTGGTGTGTGTGTGTGCATCAACAGAAGCATTGGTTCTTACATTTTTGTCGTTGTGTGTACACCTTGATTTTGATTTCTGTGATTATAGAGCACAGCAAGATAATTGATGTCAAGTTAATTTAAATACAGAATATTGGGACTTTGATGATAAATATACTCAGTGGCCAAACAATGTAATTTTGTAGTGATTGCTGTAAACTCCCAGAAACAGAATGCAATATAGTAAAGTATGTGGACACCCATTCAAATTAGTGGATTCGGCTATTTCAGCCACACCCGTTGCTGAGATATAAAATCGAGCACACAGCCATGCAATCTCCATAGACCAACATTGGCAGTAGAATGGCCTTACTGAAGAGCTCAGTGACTTTCAACGTGGCACCGTCATAGGATGCCACCTTTCCAACAAGTCAGTTCAGCAAATGTCTGCCCTGCTAGAGCTGCCCCGGTCAACTGTAAGTGTTGTTATTGTGAAATGCAAACTTCTAGGAGCAACAATGGCTCAGCAATCTCACAGAATGGGACTGATGAGTGCTGAAGCGCAGAGTGGGTAAAAACCGCCTGTCCTCTGTTGCAACACTCACTACAGGGTTCCAAACTGCCTCTGGAAGCAACATCAGCACAAGAACTGTGAATCGGGAGCTACATGAAATAGGTTTCCATGGCTGAGCAGCCGCACACAAACCTAAGATCATCATGCGCAATGCAAAGTGTCGGCTGGAGTGGTGTAAAATTTGCCGACATTGGACTCTGGAGCAGTGGAAACGCGTTGTCTGGAGTGATTAATCACGCTTCACCATCTGGCAGTCCGACGGACTAATCTGGGTTTGGCGGATGCCAGGAGAACGCTTCCTTCCCGAATACATAGTGCCAACTGTAAAGTTTGCTGGAGGAGGAATAATGGTCTGGGGCTGTTTTTCATGGTTTGGACTAGGCCCCTTAGTTCCAGTGAAAGGAGATCTGAACGCTACAGCATACAATTACATTTTAGATGATTCTGTGCTTCCATCTTTGTGGCAACAGTTTGGGGAAGGCCCTGTCCTGTTTCAGCATGACAATGCCCCCATACACAAAGTGATGACAGAAATAGTTTGTCGAGATCGGTGTGGAAGAACTTGACTGGCCTGCACAGAGCCCTGACCTCAACCCCATCGAACACCTTTGGGTTGAATTAGAATGCTGACAGGGAGCCCTGCCAAATTGCCCAACATTCTGCCCGATCTCACTAATGCTCTTGTGGATGAATGGAAGCAAGTCCCCGCAGCAATATTCCAACATCTAGTGGAAAGCCTTCCCAGAAGAGTGGAGGCTGTTATTAACTCTGTATTAATGCCCATGATTTTGGAATGAGATGGTGTCCACATACTTTTGATCATGTAGTGTATAACCAGAGGGTCATGTATATTATTATTATTTTTTATACAGGTTTTTTCTCATTGAGATAAAATCTATTTTTCAAAAGAGACCTGCTCCAACAGCAGCAGGGAGAACAAAGTTTCAGACAAAACAATTTACAACATTGAACAAAACTACAGACACACATACAGTACAACAATTGACATATTACGTAAAGAAACACAAATGTCATAACTAAAAAATAAATTACACTCTTCTATGATATTTATATCGACCAAGTGTTTAAACTCCACCAACTTGACTAGGTCATCAAGTTTTTTAATGTTCAGGTGAGAATTCCAGGACCAGCTGAGTAACTATTTCTACCATGACCTGTTCTAATTCTTGGTACTGTTAAACGCAAATGAGAATGGGACCATAACTGATATTTATTTACTGATCTTATTAAAAAATAACAGAGAAAGTGGCATTTTACCCAATACGGCCTTTTAAATCAGTGTATACTAGTGTTTAAGCCTATACAAGGTCAATGACGACCAGGCAATGGCGCTGTAGAGATCACAATGATGTGTTAGACGTTTTTTATTGGTAATGAATCTGAGGGCCGCATGATATACTGAACCAAGTGCTCTCAGGGTAGTGAGGCCTGAATATACTGTATATAACATCACTAAAATCTAAAGCCACCAGTAATGTACATCGTACCAGCTCCTTCCTGGCCTCCAGAGAAAAACAAGCCTTATGGCGATAATAATAACCTATTTTCAGCTTGAGCTTCCTTGTCAAGTTCTCCACATGAACGGTGAAGCTCAGCTTGTCATCCACCCACATTCCCAAATATTTGTACACTTGCTCTATAGTATGTCCATCCAATGTAGCAATGACATGATTAGTAATATGGCTGTAATTTGAAAGTACCATGCATTTAGTTTTAACCAAATTCAGAACCAGCTTCAAATCATACAAATTCTGTTGTATGGTGTTAAATGCTCTTTTGGCATTTTCAAATGCTAAAGATAAACTACTACCACTTGAATAAAGAACAGTATCATCTGCTTAAAAATGAACATCCGCTGTTTCAATATGATCCCAAATGTTGTTGATATACAAAATGAACAACAGTGGGCCCAAAATAGAACCTTGCGGAACACCTGAGCACAACTCTATGGACTCAGATTTACAACCATCCGCCATTACACACTGTATATGATTTGATAGGTAATTTATAAACCAATCTAGAGCATGACCAGTAATTCCACAACATTTTAACATTTGCATCAACACAGCATGGTCCATGGTGTCAAATGCCTTCGACAAATCAATAAAGACGGACACACAATGTAACTTCTTGTCAAGAGCACAGTGGATGTAATTTAAAATCGTCAATGTTGCTGAAACAGTGCTGTGGCCAGACCTAAAACCTGATTGCATTCCATTTAATATGTTGTTTTCTTGGAGGTAGGCCTTCAGCTGCCTACTAACTAAGGACTCCAGTACCATAGACAGTACAACAACAAAGCAGATTTCCATAACTTTGGGATTTCCTTAACGCCAAGCATGAGGTTAAAAATACATGTTAAGGGGGAGCAATGATGTCTGCAGCTAGGTGTAGGAGATGGGGCTCTAGATCATCAGGGCCAGGGTATTTCTTTCTATCCATTTCTTTCAGGGCTTTACGCACTTCTGAAACAGAGAAGGATGAGAAGGAGAACCTAGTGAAGGAGTGCACAGGGGTGTCAGGTAAATTCACAGGGGGCTCATTTAGACCCCCCTTTTAACCTTTTCAAATAAACTGCCTGCATCTAGAAAATGCTGATTTATGGCTTTCAGAATAGAGGTTACAATCTGTGTGTCTACCAACAATTGTTTAGGAAGCTGTGTATCTTTTTTTCACTCCAAACCTTTCACTACTTGCCAAAATTGAGGGATTATTGAAATTATCCGAAGTACATTTAAGGTAGTGGTCTGCTTTCAGTTTTCGGGTCATAGCCACACCCAGATTTCGAAGACGTTTAAAAGCCATTCTATCATCCGTCGAACCAGACCCTCTTGCTTTAGCCCACATCACATTTCGTTCCCTTATGATTTTAGCAAGTTCATCAGTAAACCAAGGGTTCTCTCTGCCCTTAATCCTGCATTATTTGAAAGGGGCATGCCTATTGCATACATCCTGGAATGCGTTATAGAAGTAAGAAAAGGCTAATTCAACATCAGGGATTAATTCAATTATATTCCATTCAATGCTAAATACATCATGTAAAAAACCTTGAATATCGAACTGCATCCAGTTTCTTTTTGTAATGACGCGTGTAGATCGCTTAGGAATTTTACCATCGCTCACACAGGCAATAGCACAGTGATCACTTATGTCATTTGCAAAAATACCAGAAGCATTAAAACGATGAGGAGTATTGGTTAAGATCAAATCAATCAAAGAGGAGTTCAGAGGATACTTTATATTCAACCTAATTACACTGTTGACAATTGTGAGTTGATCAGCGCTAGATGTTAACCAATCCTTATTCAGAGCACCCATCAAGACAAACTCAGGGTTGACATGCTGTGATAATTTGGTAATACAATCCAGAGAGCCAGCAGTAGCAGATGGAGGTCTATAACAACAAGATTAACAACAATAATTAAAGATGTTCAAAGACAGATATTCAAATTGCTTAGGTTTAGTAACATAAGTCAGAACGACCGCCAAGAACTTGTCTTTTACGATCTGCAGAAAAAAACATTGTAACCATTTATGCCAAAAGTTTTGCTGTAATAGATGTTTTTTAGCCATGTTTCAAAAAGCATAAATATTTCAGGGTCGTCAGTTTTTATCCATTCACAAAATCAAGCTTCGGCAGAAGACTTCTTACATTCAAATGCAGAAACTTCAGGCCACTCTGACTACTTAATTTCAGCAGGGGTAAAAATGTCAGGACCTGGGTTAGATTGCACATTTCCAGACAGTAGAAGCAGCGAGATAATGGCAAGTCTAGAACGGGGGTTAGAAGAATTTGGATTTACAGACAGCACTTGAACGACAATCCAGAGTCACCAGAGTCTTTAACGCCACATATTTCAGGAGATGTGTCCAGAGACATGGTTAAGTACCAAGAGAACAGTCCTGACATGTAAGCGCAAGTGACCGATCTCTCCCATGTTGTTTGGGAGAAATGTGCAGAGTTCTCACGTGCATTTACAGAGAAAGCGTGTGGTTTCTCACCAAGGCACGAGGGAGAAAGTCATATATTTTCCCATTCACAGAGCAACAGGCTCAAATATTGCCAACATTGTAAAAGCCAAGCGAAGACAACAGCAAAATGAGCAACAGCAACATGTTTGTTTATTTCCCTATCAATTAACATAAGAGAAAACACAGCGCTAAGCACATACAAAGTTAACCTAAGATATGTAGCCAACACAAAGCTAAAAACACATTTTTTTATTAGAACCTTCATAGAAAAGTGTTCCTAAATAATAATACAAACATAGCAAGAATCACTAATCAAATAGTCCAACAGCAGATCAGTAAAAAGTCTGCGGTGTATGATGTAGGCGAGCAAAGCTCCGGGGAGAGAGAAAGAGAGTGGCGGGGGCACCTGTACCATGACGATGATACAATCGCTAACCACAACGGTTAAATTTCTTCAAAAATGTATCAACCCCTACAAAAATGTCCAATTATAATCCACATAATAATTCCTGTTTCCTGTTGCTGTAGGATTATTTTCTTGCTGTGAGAAACTGGTCAAATTAAGATAGCAGATCTGTATGTGCGTTTACCCTCCACTACACCACTGATTTTGACTCTTATCAAAACCCATATCAAGCCTCCTGGACTAAAAAGTATGATATAACTGGGGGCATTGTACTTCTACAGTACAGACACTGGTTCCAGTGGAGATTCTCTCCTATGTACTGTCAACCAGAACAGGCTTTGCAGGGGTATTATCAGTAGGCCATTGTCACGTCTGCTGATGTTAGCTGCTGATGTCAGCAAGGACGCTAGTGCCTCAGGTGACCTGCGACACAAGGCGAGAGAGAGAAAGGGAGAAGGGGGAGGAGGGCCGAACTGTTGGCTGGCGATAGCTCGTCAGTAGACATATTGACCGGCCGGTGCTGCAGCCACAGCCAATTAATGGGGTTCGTACACATCCAGGGGCCACCAATGATTGAGGGTTGAGGAGACAGATGCTTTATTGTATTGCTTGATTTGAAGGAGCAGCGATATATTACTGCCGTATAGCGCCTAGTTTAGCTCTAACTAACCAGGACACATCCCTATTACTGCCGTATAGCGTCTAGTTTAGCTCTAACTAACCAGGACACATCCCTATTACTGCCGTATAGCGGGCTAGTGTAGCTCTAACTAACCAGGACACATCCCTATTACTGCCGTATAGCGGGCTAGTGTAGCTCCAACTAACCAGGACACATCCCTATTACTGCCGTATAGCGGGCTAGGGTAGCTCCAACTAACCAGGACACATCCCTATTACTGCCGTATAGCGGGCTAGTATAGCTCTAACTAACCAGGACACATCCCTATTACTGAGGTATAGCGGGCTAGTGTAGCTCTAACTAACCAGTACACATCCCTACCAGAGCCCTATAAGCAGCCCCTCCAGCTGTTTTAGGAGGACTGTATAAACCTTTCTCTCCCAGAAAGATTTTACTACACCTCAAACAGAGGCTGTGATGTCGTATTACATCTTAAAATGTTGAACGAGCAAGAAGGCAAAAACTATTTGACTGTGCACATGTTTGATTCTCTTCAAGCCTACTTGTTTCAGGACACTGTCCTTGAACCTCTCCGTCTTTCTCCTCCCTCCTTCCTGAGGGCACGCAGTCTGCTCCTCTTTGATAACTCCATCTACTTTCAAGCGTACCAGAGGTGATCTGGCCTACAATCAGCCCGATAAAGGAAGCGCTAGGAGCTGTCCGTGTAGGAGTAGCAGCTGCAAAGAAGCGAGGTAAAAAGCGAGCAGTGAAATGGCCCCTTTTTACAAGGTCAGAATAATTTTTAAAGAGCGAACCAAGGTGGTGAAACAGTGGCCGGGTCAGAAATCTGGCTTGCCTACTATTTAGAACATACTATTTAGTAAAAACAAATGCATTAAACAACAAATATCAACATACTAGGCTCAACCAACTGAGAATCCGTAATCTAACGTGCAATCTTGTCTCATCGCTGCAACTCCCCAACGGGCTCGGCAGGCGAAGGTCACGCGTCCTCCAAAACGCGCATCTTAACACCCTCCCGTTTAACCCGGAAGCCAGCCGCACCAATGTGTCAGAGGAAACACTGTTCAACTGACGACCAAGGTCAGCCTATAAGAAAGGGAAACGGATTCAACATGGGAAGTCTGTTTACATATACCTCTGGAAATGCATCCAGCCCCAACTTAACCGTGACTAAGATGGTGTCAAACCTGTCAGAATTAGATATGTTTTTTTTTAACCTTTATTTAACTAGGCAAGTCAGTTGAGAACAAATTCTTATTTACAATGACGGCCTACCTATAGGGTCAGCCCCTGGAGCAAGTTAGGGTTAAATGCCTTGCTCAAGGATACATCGACAGGTTTTTCACCTTGTTGGCCCTGCCACCCTGTTTGATACGTATGTTGTTTTAATGTTGCCGATATTGACACATTGACCTTGCGTTATGCAAGGTGTTCTCGTGATTTACGATGCGCTCGCTAGTATCTGTGTTCGTTGACAGGTTTCTCAACTACAAATCTAGCGTTGGTTGGGTACAGGCCTGCTTTGATAAACAGTGAGAAACCATGTTACCTGACAGGCTGCTTTGATTGGCAAGCAGACATCTCCCTGCATTTCTAAAAGCAGCCGAGTCCTCCGTGTTTCATCTCAGGAAGGTACAGGCTGTGTCCCAAATGGCCCCCTTTTCACTATATAATGCACTACTACAGTGCCTTCAGAAATGTAAAATTGATAGCCCACAATGTGGGCTTTTCTTTACAAATGAAAAATGAACAGCTGAAATGTCTTTACTCAATAAGTATTCAGCCACTTTGACAGAATATTGTGCAGATACAAAAAGATGATTAAATCCAGGTTAAGTTAAGGGGTGTGAATACTTTCTGAAGGCACTGTGTATAGTACCATTTGGGACTCAGCCGCAGTCAGTCTCCCTGCTCCCATCTCCCCCTACTCCGACACGGTGGAGCGCAATCAACATGTATCTCCTTTGTTTCCTAAGATTTCGGATAAACACAGAGGAAACTGGTAAAACTGTACCCAAAATCATAAAAAGACCACAATCAGATTACAACTAGATTTTGGTTTAATCTCCCTGGAGAGGGAGCAGGAAATGGAGTTACACCACTCTCTTGCAGCGATTGACCTTGCATAACAAGCCTTAGAGTTTCCTGCACCTCGAGGTTTGATGAAGGAAAAGTCTGGTAAAGGGAAAACAACCCTTGCTTGTGTCCCCTCAATGGTGCTGCATGGGGACAATGACAAATATCTTCCATGCATTAGACTCATTTACGATAGTACATTGTGAATGTGTACAGGCCACGGAAAAACTAATGGGCTTGTTTATATTGATCCTTCATGGATATTTATAGTTGAAGGGAGAAAGGATCAATTAAATAAACAGCAAATTCCGATTTATTGGCTGCAGAGATAGAACAGTGCTTGTTTTATCACCTAATGTCCTCTGCAAACCACATCTTTCATTGGAATACTCTTACTGTCATTTGATCATGAAAATATTATATTTGTCACTGATATATAACGTTTAGTTTTCATATCCAGTGCTTTAGACTATGAAACAATGGATATTTTCTCTCTTAAGGAACAAAAAAAAAGTATATTTCAGAGCTGAAAGGTCCTACTGTATGGGTAATATGCATGCCCTGTAACATTGCAGTTTATCACATCAAGGTTAGTATGATTGCATTTGACAAAGGTTGTTTCAGCTGTTGTAATTTATTGAGATTCCCAAAGTCATGTCATATCGATCAAAATATGCACAGCCATACCGAAATATGCCCTTTGTAAATGAGCTGTGAAATTTCTTCCCCAGCTCCCCACGGTCACATATGTCCACATTGGCCTCCAACATCATACAGGAGTGTGTGTGTACAGTTGTATTTTATTGATGAGCTGTCTGTGTACCACGCAACCGCTTTGGCGCTCCCCTCACAGTTTGACGTCCAATGTGTTTGTGTTGTGCTTTATCTTTGCGCTACCTTGGTTCTCTTTGATTTCCCTCAAGCCTCGTGTCTTAGTCTTTGTCATGTACTGGTCTCTGAATGCTTGCTTATGTGTTCCATTTGTTTTCTCCCTCCCGCCCCCATTTCTCCTTTTTTTGCATGCCATGTGCCACCTGTTCCCTTCCTCCCTCCACCACCACCACCACTGCTCCTCCGCTCCGCTCCTCTCCTTCGCCCTCGTGTGCTCAGACACTACGCCCAGCGCTGAACCCGCAGCTCACGGTTGGTATCTCTTCCCTACTTCTCTTTTTCTTCTACCCACCGCAGCATGCTCCACCGCAGCATGCTCCACCGCAGCATGCTCCACCGCAGCATGCTCCACCGCAGCATGGCACCTGATCTTCTTTGATTACTGTACTGTCTGCCACTACATGAAAAGATGACTTGCTATGGTTTCATTTGTTACTGTGTCCGTCTGTCTCTGCTTGTTTGTTTATATGTGCGTCTTTCTGTCTGTTGTACATCTATTGCTCAATCCCAAAACATCACCTAGCCTCTGGACACTTGTGTAGATCAGAAAGGTATAGCCAATATGGTATTAGCTCCATCTTGCCCTTTGATAGGATAGGTGGAATTTTGACAGCATTGCTGAAACATATTATGTATGCCCAATTCCCCTATAAGAGAGGAGTTAGGGGTCAATTTGGGGTTGAGCATTTTTATTACTAGCCTGCTGGTCCGTTTAGCCAGTGCTTTTAGCTAACTCCTCTCTGTGTTCGTAGCGTGTTATGCCAAACATGTATGCCATGACAATGAGAAAAGAGTTGGCTACAACACATACAGAATGGGACCAGGCTATTGGCTGACTATCCATCCTTTTTTGTGTCTGTCCGTCTTCCTGTCCTTCCATCTTTCTGCCCATCAGTCTCTATTTGTGTTAGAAACCCTCGAGGGTTCACCTTAACTCTAAAAACACCCCATCTGGGTTTCTTTAATCAAAATGCCCACTCGTAATTGAACACCAGCTCATATCTCCATGACAACGCATGAGGGTGCATAATTCCTTGTTGACATTTGCCTCCAGTGTTCTCATTTTGCACCCAAAAGTAATAAATAATAATAATTTGTTCATGAATTTAAATTATGTCTAAATGGCTGGTTTCTTAAGGTGATAGATCACAAACCTTTAGCTACCACTCAGGTACACAGACAGCGTAGTTTAGTTTGCCAGAGAATTACCACTTGGTTTCTATCCACTTAAGGCACAAACAGCAGACTATTCACAGAGCTCAGAAGGCAAGACAATTTTGTATGTAGCAAAAAAAAAAAACACTTAATACTGGCTGGTGTTTTATGGAAGAAAAACATATATATCCTTATAAACCTCAGAGCACGTTTGATTTATACATAGGGATGTACAACCTCAAGTTCATGTATTTTTAGGAACCTGGGTTGATACATCTCTCCTGTGGTTATGTAGGCTAATATATACGTAGGTTAATATGTTAATTAAACCCTTGGCCTTCATCACATTCTATCAGCTAATCCCAATTGGCTCAGAACCCTCAACTCAGCACACAAGCTGTTGCTGCAGAGTTCTGACAAACTAACCAATATTAACGGATCGTCAATGCTAACACTATGGGGTTGTTCCATTTGATTTCAATCACTTTTTGACCGCATCCCTTTCCATACATATTGCCAAAACATTCAGGAGATAGTTGCCCAAAGTTGACCCGTTTTGCATACCCAACCATACCCTGAGATATCCATGTCTACATCACTGCAAAAGATAAATTATATAATTTAAAAGTTTACAAAAGGGTTGGCAAACTGTTCTTTTTTTTCTTTTTTTGGGACACTCAACAGTGGGTGGACCGGCGGGCATTGTAGCAGCCAATAATGTAATAACTACTGTTAATGTAATAACTGGCAATAACATAATACATTTTCCATTCTTAATGTAATAAAAGTCTAATGTAATAACTTACCAATAATGTAATACAATTTCTGAACCAATAACGTAATAACGTTTTGCCCATAATATAATAATATTGGCTGGGTTAATAAAAAATAATAAAAATTGTAATAATTGGAGCCGATAATGTAATAATATACTTATACCACTGTTTAAGTTTTATTTATTAAGTGTCAGACTTCCATAACACTTATCCTTACTGTTGCTTCTTTCAAATAGCTGCTCAAAAACCTGACCAATCCTGACCCCTGAATCTTAGTCCTAACTTTGAGAAAACACACACAACACACACACACATTTGAGTACCAAATGAAATGGGAGCACACATGTTTGCAAACACAGACAATTACTCTTATGCCTCTTTGAATATGCTGTGTTCTCAAATAAAAAATACTACCATAATCTTTGAACCAAACTGGCACTATTACACCTTGTGCTCAACTTTCAACCTCTTAATGCAAAATTCTAAATGCTTTGGTAACACATCTTTCAGCTTTATAATGATAAAGGACGGTTTAAGGTCCCTTTTTAAAGAACTAAACTCTCTGATAATGTACTGTTCCTTTGACAAAATGGAGGTAAGGTGCTAATAAGTTTGTATAAGATTTCTGATGGTAGGTATTGAGCTCCATGCTCATTGTCAGGATTCACTACCATGTCACCCAAAGGGTTAGCCATAGACTGAACTTCAGGCTTAGCCAGAGGCCCAGGTTCAGGGTGAGCCAGAGGGCCAGGTTCAAGGTCAACCAGAAGTCCATGTTCAGGTTCAGCCACAGGGCCAGGTTCAGGGTTAGCCAGAAGGTAAGGTTCAAGGTAGATGGATGGATGAATGGATGGATAGATACTTTATTGAAAAGTTACTTAAAATGAGAATGAGTTTGTTTCCAAATATCGTCTTATGCAGATTGTACCGTCTTTACCTGTCCAATGTGTCTTGTACACTAGCTCGACTGATGCCAGAGTATTCTTCTCTAAGGTGTATGGTCACCTTTCTTGCACAAGAGCCTTTTGTTTCATCAAGAACCCTGTTCACAAGTGTAGGGATAGTTGACTTCTTAGCTGCCAATTTTCCAGCAATTGTAATTGCCAGTCCATCCTCACTGAGGGCGTAAAGTTGCCTATTCTGCCACAGTCGAACAAGAGCAGCATGCTGGGTCCTTGATATATGTACTAAAGGGACATTAAACTCCCCCTTGAGTGCCATGAGTATCACATCATAGGTCTCATTTGTCCATGTCCTGCACATACCCAAATGATACAGGACAGGAGAAAGATTGTTTCCAGTATTATCATTGTTCCAGATCTGTCAAATACATGAAATGGTGTTAAATAGGAAGCCTCATCTTTTTTATCACTGCTGAGGTGCTGCAGTGTCAAACCCTGGTCCTGAAAAACTACAGAAGGTACATGCCCCCTAGTCCAATCAGAGTACTATCAGTGAGTACTATGGATTTTAAGAGACATTCAAGTTTGTATGGAATTGATGTGTACTGATTGGAAAGTGGCACCAAACATTCTACAACCCATTGAGGTACAGTTGAAGTCGGAAGTTTACATACACTTAGGTTGAAGTTATTAAAACTCATTTTTTAACCACTCCACAGATTATGTTAACAAACTATAGTGCATGACACAAGTAATTCTTCCAACAATTGTTTACAGACAGATTATTTCACTTATAATTCACTATATCACAATTCCAGTGGGTCAGAAGTTTACATACACTAAGTTGACTGTGCCTTTAAACAGCTTGAAAAATTCCAGAAAATTATGTCATGGCTTTAGAAGCTTCTGATAGGCTAATTGACACCATTTTAGTCAATTGGAGGTATACCTGTGGATGTATTTCAAGGCCTACCTTCAAACTCAGAGCCTCTTTGCTCGACATCATGGGAAAATCTAAAGACCTCCAAGTTTGGTTCATCCTTGAGAGCAATTTCCAAACGCATGAAGGTACCACGTTCATCTGTACAAACAATAGTACGCAAGTATAAACTCCATTGGACCACGCAGCCGTCATACCGCTCAGGAAGGAGACACGTTCTGTCTCCTAGAGATGAACGTACTTTGGTGCGAAAAGTGCAAATCAATCCCAGAACAACAGCAAAGGACCTTGTGAAGATGCTGGAGGAAGCAGGTACAAAAGTATCTATATCCACAGTAAAACGAGTCCTATATCAACACAACCTGAAAGGCCGCTCAGCAAGGAAGAAGCCACTGCTCCAAAACCGCTATATAAAAGACTGACTACGGTTTGCAACTGCACATGGGGACAAAGATCGTACTTTTTGGAGAAATGCCCTCTGGTCTGATGAAACAAAATTAGAACTGTTTGGCCATAATGACAATAGTTATGTTTGAAGGAAAAAGGGGGAGGCTTGCAAGCCGAAGAACACCATCCCAACCGTGAAGCATGGGGGTGGCAGCATCATGTTGTGGGGGTGCTTTGCTGCAGGAGGGACTAGTGCACTTCACAAAATAGATGGCATCATGAGGAAGGAAAATTATGTGGATATATTGAAGCAACATCTCACGACATCAGTCAGGAAGTTAAAGCTTGGTCGCAAATGGGTCTTCCAAATGGATAATGAACCCAAGCATACTTTCAAAGTTGTGGCAAAATTGCTTAAGGACAACAAAGTCAAGGTATTGGAGTGGCCATTACAGAGCAAGGAGGCCTACAAACCTGACTCAGTTACACCAGTTCTGTCAGGAGGAATGGGCCAAAATTCACCCAACTTATTGGGGGAAGCTTGTGGAAGGCTACCCAAAACGTTTGACCCAAGTTAAACAATTTAAAGGCAATGCTACCTAATACTAATTGATTGTATGTAAACTTCTGACCCACTGGGAATGTAATGAAAGAAATAAAAGCTGAAATAAATCATTCTCTCTACTATTATTCTGACATTTCACATTCTTAAAATAAAGTGGTGATCCTAACTGACCTAAGACAGGGAATATATACTAGGATTAAATTTCAGGAATTGTGAAAAAAGGTATTTGGCTAAGGTTTATGTAAACTTCCGACTTCAACTGTACATTATTTCCGTCTATGAACTCTAAACTGAGGACATTACATGAACGTACAATATAAGCATATGTATAACAGAGAGTTTCAATTAAAGGGCAATACACAGGTGTGTTACATAAACATATTATTATCTCTTTGCACGTAGCAATTCCCCATAATGTTATTGATAGGTAGAAATGACATATAAAAAAATTAACAACAATATTTCCAACACTTGGCTCTTACACAATGGTTTACGAAACACAAAACGGTGTTAATTGGGAAGTTTTCCACACAAGCTCTGAAGGACCAGGGTTGAGATCTGCATGGTACATGATGTCACTGGTATTATCAAATTGTCATAGATATCTAATAATTAACCTACAATTAGCCATAGTCATTTAACATTAATTAGAACGATCTCACTCATTTCTATATCCTCTTGCACTAAATATATGACGTTAATGTACGTGCATGAATCTCAACTAAATGAACTGTATTTACGAACTTAAATTAGTTCACTAATTACCTTTCAACATGTGTGATAATGATGACATAAGTTTGCAAACAACTGAAGAAAGCCTAACGTCAGAGTCACATGATGATAACGTGTCAATCAATGGCCATCTATTGGTCAATTATGGGTACTGCAAAATAAAATACACGTTTTCAAGAATGAACTGTAGATATAATTTTCTTCAGTTTTAGATTCTTTGTCGAGCTTGTAATGGCTGTATTCAAATAGCCAGGGATGTATATAGGGTAAGCATTCTGATTTGGTAATACATTTGCATGTAACCTTTCAGGAGTCAGGTTTGGTATAAATACAGTACACAGAGAGAGATGGCTGAATAGCTATAATAGTGTTAAAACAGTTTGCTTGCAAAAGTTATTTAAAATTGTTTAATTAAAGATGACATTTTTTCATGAAAACAAATGGTGGTCTTTGTATTCGAGGACAAAGCATCTTCAAAGAGGTTTAGATTTCATATTATATGACATAAGAGTAATTGTCTGTGTTTGCAAAGATGTGTGCTCGTACTTCATTTGGTACTCAAATGGTTAAGGAGTAGAAGGCAAGGCTGGAGATAAGTCTACAAAATAATAAATAGTCTTGAGAGAGGGAGAGGAAGAGAGAGAGGTGTTGGGACTAAGATTCAGGGGTCAGGTTTTTGAGCAGCTATTTGAAAGAAGAACAGTAAGGGTAAGTGTTATGTAAGTCTGACACTTAATAAATAAAACTTAAACACACAGTGATAAGTATATTATTAAATTTTTGGCTTCAATTATTAGAATTTTAATTATTTTGTATTAACCCAGCCAATAATGTAATAGCCAGCCAATAATGTGAGAATGTATTACATTATGGGCAAAAAGTTAATGTTATTGGTTCAGAAATGTTACATTATTGGTAAGTTATTACATTATTGACATTTATTACATTAAGAATGGACAATGTATTACATTATTGGAAGTTATTACATTAACGGTAGTTATTACATTATTGGCTGCTACAGGCATCTTTGTGGTAGTAATTGGTGAAGTAAAAATTTCAATTCAATTAAAATTGCAATGGTGTACCAGCTACATTTCAGTGGTCTGAAGGGATAGGTCCATTCAATGAATTATATTTCTATGATTGAAATGACACCCACTCTGTATTCAAGAGTATGCTGTTTCTCAACCATTGGCGGGCACAACACATACACCTCAGGTCATGTAATTAGGGTTTAAACATACCGTACCAGACACACCTTCTCATTCAAGGGTTTTTCTTTTTTATATATATTTTCTACATTGTAGAAAAATAGGGAAGACATCAAAACTATGAAATAACACATATGGAATCATGTAGTAACCAAAAAAGTGTTAAACAAATGAAAATATGTTTTATATTCAAAGTAGCCACTCTTTGCCTTGATGACAGCTTTGCACACGCTTGGCATTCTCTCAACCAGCTTCATGAGGAATGTTTATTTGAGCTGCAATTTCTGAGGCTGGTAACTCTAATTAACTTATCCTCTGCAGCAGAGGTAACTCTGAGTCTTCCATTCCTGTGGCGGTCCTCATGAGAGCCAGTTTCATCATAGCGCTTGATTAGTTTTGCAGCTGTACTTGAAGAAACTTTTAAAGTTCTTGACATTTTCTGGATTGACTGACCTTCATGTCTTAAATTAATGATGTACTGTTGTTTCTCTTTGCTTATTTGAGGCTGTTCTTGCCATACTGTGGACTTCTTTTACCAAATAGGGCTATCTTCTGTATACCAACCCTACCTTGTCACAACACAACTGATTGGCTCAAACGCATTAAGAAGGAATGAAAT
Source organism: Thymallus thymallus (assembly GCA_023634145.1). Taxonomy (NCBI): domain Eukaryota; kingdom Metazoa; phylum Chordata; class Actinopteri; order Salmoniformes; family Salmonidae; genus Thymallus; species Thymallus thymallus. The sequence continues at coordinate 29,522,288 of CM042391.1, forward strand.
TCCACAAATTCACTTTTATCAAGGCACACCTGTTAATTGAAATGCATTCCAGGTGACTACCTCATGAAGCTGGTTGGGAGAATGCCAAGAGTGTTCAAAGCTGTCATCAAGGCAAAGGGTGGCTACTTTGAAGAATCTTAAATATAAAATATATTTTGACACTTTTTGGATTACTACATGATTCCATATTATTTCATAGTTTTGCTGTCTTCACTATTATTCTACAATGAAAAGAAAAATGAAAAAAAACTTGAATGAGTAGGTGTCCAAACTTTTGACTGGTATTGTATGTGAAAGCGTTTTTAGATAATTGATATCAAACGTTAATCTTGTCCAGTGATTTAAGACACGGATGTCTCATGATGGGGTATGCAAAATTGGTCAACTTCAAGCACATCTATTTCCTGAATATTTTGGCATTCAGGTCCACTTTCTGACCACTTCTACAATGGGCAAATGTGTATGGAAAGTTTTGTTCAAATCAAAAGGGGTTTGGTAAAAAAAAAGTAATTAATTTTTTTTTTTTAAGAATTACCCTATGTTATCCAACTAACGTAACACAGCAAATGCTTTCACATGTGGTTTGTTTTATTTTGGTTGAATTCAAGATAGAGGATAGGTTACATTAAGAATAGATTTTTAGACATTATAATAATAATAGTTTGTGCTGACACGTTCTTTGAGTGGCAGCACCAGCCTGGCTGTATAGTGTGTAAGTGGTGTTTTCTGAGGGGGAAAGGCACTCGGGCTTGACTACATAGTATGCTACGCGGTACATGTAGCCAGGCAATAATTGAGCTTTCTTGCAGTTCACTGCAGTTCTAAATACCATGTCACTAGGGCAATGTTAACCTTGTGGAGTAATGTCTGCCTTGCCTATGATGTATCACTTAGAATTACTGTAAGCCCCAAAATAAGCTAGTGCAATTTCCCCTAATCAAAAGGGACATGTGTTGGAAGGAAAGAACATTGGGTGAAACCCGATGAACAGATTTGTACAGTGGATTGATGCAGATTTCACATAAGTATACATGTAAATCAATTCTGGGAAAGGAGATGGGGGGGGGGGGTGGGGGGGGGGGGTATGGTATTGTATACACACACAATTCCTTCTCTCCCTTAACATAATGCCAACTCTGGTGTGAAAAGTGTTTAATGCAAAATGTCAAGCAGATTTATTTCACTCCGATTGCTAAATAAATGTTTGTGACCGGTAAGACGCGTGCATCTCTCTCTCTTAAGGTTAAACTAGCTTGGTTCTGAGAATTGCATTATGGCTTTTCTTTATCGGCGAGATAGAAAATATAGATTAACCTGTGTTTCTGCAACTCTGTTAAGAAACCTGTTCAGAATGCTTTTCATGTGGTCTAAAAAAAATGTTTTGTCATTCAAGGGGCATGGAATACAAAGACCCCCCCAAAAACACGTTTCACACAGATTTAATACACATTTGCGTTCTATCATTACAAAATGTGTTTTTTTCTTGTTGTTTTGGTGCCTTTTCACTGTTTTGGAGATGTTTCTACTCTGTAATAACAGTCTATTTTACCCTCGGTGTAGCCTATAGCAACAACCTGTTACAAAAATAAGAAAGATACTACAGTGAACCAGGAAGTCAGTGAAGATTAATCAGTACATTACCACCAAAGAAAAGCAGTTCCGTTTGTGTATTTATGCTACATTGTTGCATCATCCCCTCTGTCAGAGGTGCTTCACTCTAGCTGACACTATTCAGTTGCTTTGGAGAGAGATACTACAAGGCCGTGTTACTCCTTTGCGGTGTGGAGCTGAGGTGGTGTTGCCTCAGGAATATGAATTGCAGTGCAGGGCCAGAAGAAGCATTGCTCTTCTGGTCAGATAGATCAAACCCTTATCAGCACGTCAGCCTCGCTGTCAGACAGCACTTCTATCGCCACACACTAGTACCAGGGGTATTAATGGCATTTCCTTTACCTGACCCGCCGTGTATTTAATGTCACACTGCGCCGGGGGCCCGCCGAGACTTTTTTAAATGTATGATTTATCAATAGTGTGTCAACTTGTGTGTTTTATTGGTAACACTTTACTTGACCCCTAACGTCATAACATGTTATGATACGGTCATAACCATGTCACAATGTCATAACAGCTGACATAACTTGTCATAACCTGTCATAAAATGGTCATAACACTGTCATGACACATATTTAGACCTGACATATATTGCGTTATTTTATGACTGGTTATGACACCTACATAAGTGTCAAATCCCACAAAACCTACCGCACAAGGCAAAACATTCCATTACACCGTAGCCCACTTCTCTACAGTATTTATGTACCATTTTCTGAAATTGACCATATTGAATTATAATTATAATTGTGCACACATTGATGTCAGACATGCACCTACCCCAATTCTCTGTTGCTGATGACTGGAATGAATGCAGGAGCAGATTTCAGGGGCAGGACAAGACACCCTCTTTTTGACTGATGACTGACATAAAGGCATGTACAGTACCAGTCAAAAGTTTGGACACACCTACTCATTCAAGGGTTTTTCTGTATTTTCACTATTTTCTACATTGTAGAATAATAGTGAAGACATCAAAACTATGAAAGAACACATGGAATCATGTAGTAACCACAAATCAAAAAATGTTTTATATTTTAGATTCTTCAAAGTAGCCACAGCTTTGCACACTTGGCATTCTCTCAACCAGCTACGCCTGCAATGCTTTTCAACAGTCTTGAAGGAGTTCCCACATATGCTGAGAACTTCTTGTCTGCTTTTTATTCACTCTGCTGTCCAACTCATTCCAAACCATCACATCCCAAACCACTCCATCACTCTCTTTCTTGGTCAAATAGCCCTTACACAGCCTGGAGGTGTGTTTTGGGTCATTGTCCTGTTGAAAAACAAATGCGCAAACCAGATGGGATGGTGTATCGCTGTGGTAGTCATGCTGGTTAAGTGTGGTGTAAATATATGGGTTATGCTAGTGTTATGACAAGTTGTCATCTGTTATGACATGGTTATGACTGTATAATTTGAAAAAGAAAAGAAGTGCCGCACATTCGGATGGGAGCTCAGATGCTATAATTTAATAACCTAATAACCAACGTTTCGACAGACAAGCTGTCGTCATCAGGGTATAATGACAAACACTGCAGGTCACTAGTTTATATAGTGTCAAAGGACACACACAGGTGTCTGTAATCATGGGGTCAGGTGTGGCCTGATATCATTTGTTAATTCACAGATAAAAACAGAACATAAAAAAAACATTAATGGATAGCATACGATCATAGATGAATAGCACAATCACAAGAATGGCTTCAAATCAAAGTCTACTCTTGTTCTGAGCACCCGAGATTTACTATGCAATCTGACACACGGCAAATCAGTTTCCTTGATCTTCTGATTTTGTGTGAGGATAATGTTCTATACACTGATCTTTACAGGAAACCTACTGATCGTAACAGTTTGTTGAGGGCTGATCGTTGTCACCCGCTTCCCTCGAAAAACAGTTTGACCTACAGCCAATTCTGTCGAATCAAAAGAATTTGCAAAAAGCAATCAGATTTTGACAGAAATATGTCTGAGACTACAAAAATGGTACAAAAGTGGTCAGATTAATACTGCAATTGAGAAAATTCTAAACAAATCAAGACAAATCAAGGACAGTCTTGCAAAAGGAAGCATTCTTGGGTTCTAACTACCCGCTATTCAAAGTTCTCTGAACAAAGGAATCGTTCACAAACATTTGCACATTCTAAGATCCGATGATAGTATCGGTAATGTGTTTTAGGACCCTCCCTTGGTCGTATTCTCACGGGGCAGAAATCTCAGAGATCAATTGGTAAACTCTGATTTACCACCTCAAAATATCCCAGCACAACGTCTACTTGCGCCTCTACCGGATGGAAACTACAAATGTAATGGCTGCGCTCAATGCAATGGCACTTACAAATGTAGATCCTTCAAACGCCCCCAATCAGGGAAACAGATCCCAATAAAAGGTGTTATCACGTGCTCCACTAAAGCAGTTATTTATCTTATAACTTGTCCTTGTGGTAAAAATGATGTGGGTAAAACAAAGCGCAAATTAAAAGTACGAATCTCAGAGCACCGTAGCACCATTAGGTGAAAAAACGTGATGTACCCAGTTGCGGCTCACTTTTTGGAAGCAAACCACTCGATTTCGTCCCTACGTTATATTGGCACCGAACCTTCACAATTTATTGTTAAAACGTTGGTTATTAGGTTATTAAATTATTGCACCTGAGCTCCTGGAGTGTGCGGCTCTCTTTTTTCTTTTGTTCCACTCCGCTGGCCAGCACCTCGCCTAAACAGGTGTGTGTTTATTTCGCCTCTATGACTGTATCATAACATGTTATGACGCTAGGTGTATTTTACGATAAATTACGTTGGCATTTTTTCTCTATTCGAAGAGTGCATCCGCTCTTTTCCTCTGTTTGAATGGAGAGGTCTGCTGCCCCTTGTGTTTTCTCTCTCTCTTTCTCTCCCTCGCTCCCTCTGCGGATGCATTCAGGCGTGGTCCCTCGTTCTCTCAGTTAATTTCCAAAGAGGATGATTGAACTCACTTCATTTCATTCTGTCATTTCATCATCCCTTGTTCGGTATGGCAAAGCCAACACATTTCGCTCCGGCATCGTCAAAAACATGAGGCTAGCGTGTCCAGGCCAGTGGGTAATGATGTGCCTTAAGTAGCTGGATTGCAAAAAATGTTATCTACAAGAAGCCAGCCAGCACCAGTGTTCAGATCACTACACATATTAAGGGGTGGTGGCAGGGCAATAATGTTTCACCTCATTGTCGAAGTAATGCAATTGAATTTCAAGGACCACTTGTTTTTTGGCGGGTGGTTGTGTGTGTCCATTTCATGCATGACATTTTGGAGTTCATGATTTTTGTTGTTGTCCTACCTTGTTCTTCATGCTTAAATTGCCTCAAGGCCAGGAAATACCTTCTCACCGTTGCCAAATGTGTAGCTGAGGGCCCTGTGCTTTTCTGAATGCTACTCAGAATGAATTTCATTCATATTCCTGGCACTATCGCTAACAATACAACTCCTGAAGTAAACGTCCTGCAATCCTCAGAAAAAGTGACATTTGTGCCTTTGGAACATTAAGGAACAGCTTATTTGCATCTCTCCCTCTCTCTTTCCCCCATTCTCTCTCTCTGTCTGTCCGTAAAGTAAGCCTCTGTTTGACATGAGCTGAGCCTCCGCTGATGCACGCCTGTTTTACATGCCGAGAGTGCCAGCGCTAGCTAACTACCTTTCGCCTCATCCTCTCTCACCCAAAAGCTGTTGCCATGGTGATGCCCCTGCTTGTTGTGGCAGATAGAAGCCGGCGTTATTGAACATCTTGTAAAAAAAAATATATATATATATTAAAAAAGGAAACACCACACACACACACCCTTACACACCTCCCAATTGAAATGTTGCTCCAAAATGTGAGGGTGAAACATAATAAATGATGGACACATCCAAAAAAGAAAGGGCAGCAGAGAGATGACTTGCTGAGTCAGTGTTTTAGCCCGTTTCATCCCTATGAGTAGCCTAGCTTAGACCAGGTGTGTGAGGAGAGAGAGAGGGGACCAGACTTGCCACTACTTTTATGTCTCTAATGAGCGCTCCACACCAGAGATTGACAGTGTCCTCTCCACAGTAGCCCACTTTGCGTACGGGGGCTCAATAGCACACAGCAATATCAGAGGTACACATAGAAAATAGCCAAATGTAATGCATTCTATAGCATGTATGGCTGGCCTATGGACTACCGTAGTCATTTTCAGTGTATCCTGTTGTAGCACTGTAACAAGTGTTACATAAGCATTTCATACATCATGTTCTGCTTAGTGCTACCCTTGAGAGCCCCTGTTTGGGTTGACGTGGGGGCTACATCTCTACAGAATCTTCTGCTCTTATCAACATTTTCTTTTTGGAAAGGGCATAGTCAGACGTCTGTTCCATTAGTTGATGGCGAGCTCTGCCCTCTATGTGGAGAGGTGAGCGCGCTCGAAACGACACACCTGCCAACATGCCTGTGAGGGCGGCGTGCAAGAGAAGGAGGGGATAATTGAGCTAGGCCCAGGAAGCCGCTGGCAGAGCAATGGCGGAGCGGGAAGACGGCAGGATAATGGCCACTTTGCTCTCAGCTGGAACTGTTGCAGGTGAAGCGAAAAACGTATCGTTTCCCTTTAATACGGAACAGAGTTTGTCACATTTGGATGCCATAAAAAATAAGACCTGGTCATTAAATGACGGGAACCCAAGTCACTTCGAGGATTCGTCACGAGACATTTTTCCCCTAGTGTGTTTATTCTTCGGCTCTCTGAGTTGTCAGGGTTTTCATTGACTCCTTGATTACTGCCTTAAGGAGTCCACTGGCTTTGGAAGTCATGCTTACTGGCGGGAAAAGAGGTGGGAGAGACTGTGTGAATACGGTATGCTTGTAAATGGCATGTATGTATGACAGCTGTGTGTGTGTCTGTGTGTACATTGATAGTATATGTATTTGTGGGTTTAGTGTGAGATGAGTTTGTGTTAATGATTTTTGGTGTGTGTTTGTAGCACGTGGTGTGTCTGTGAGCCTGCTACTCCATGCCTGGAAGCCCACCTGTGGAGCTCTCTCAGGTTAGGCGCATATGCTGCAGTAATTACCCAGGAGGCTCACAAACTATTAAGGCAGACAACCAAAAGGGGACCCTCTTCCCCTCCTTCCTCTCCCACTCTAACTCATCCTCGGTTGACGGTTAAGTGGACCCCCAATGGGCCGTCTGGGGCTTGGACTCCCTGGCGGTTGGCGGGAAGTGAGAATCATTGGTGGTGGTTGCTGGCAACAGGGCGGACGAGAATGGAAATGAGTTTAGTCTCCTGAACAAACAGTCCCTCAGTCACCTGCAGTTCCTCTCCATCGCTCCCAGTCCACGCCAAATGCTATCTTCCAAAGCTCTGGCCCTTTTCTTCAATTATACTTCCATTTTCCCTTCTGTGGCCCAGTTTTGACATTTTGGGTAAAAAGGCAGAGTTACAGTTTGTATTTCTCTGGCAAGGCTTCTTAGCCAGCAGTTTTTTTGTTTTCAGTTCTTCCAAATCTGCCTTAATTTGTTTGGTTCGATCCTAAGATTTATATTGCGAAGAAATTATGCACATTCTGAATGTCGCAAGCCTTTTAAACCACAGGTACAATGACCTGATCTGTGGAATAGCAGATATGAGAGCAGATTCCCTTTGAGATGAGGTTTTGGATTAGAGATCACCTCCTCTCAAGACTGTACTCAGTCTGTTAAAGGTTTCCATTATCACTGTGTGCTTTGTGAACAATGGCCTCAACGAGAAAGTTCTACAAGATTGCGCCGTGTGTCCTCAAAAAGGGACAAACGATCTCCCCAAAACCTGACAATGCCAGCTCACAGTGGCCTACAGCTAGGAAATGAAACACCCTACTAGGCCAACATTCATTCATTACCAGATTTTATTCCCTCCACCTGTTTGCCTGCTTTTTGTGGAGGTTTCATTGTCCAACTCAAAGCCATCAACCAGCTGTACGTCGGCCACCACCATGCTGAGGCAAAGGTGACGGCTGTCAAAGCGAACCTCCATGTATGCTCGTCGGTGAGGGTCGACTGCTTCCCTGGCAGCCAGGGACAAGAATGAACCCTTATCCCTCTGCTCTCAGGAAACGAGGGAAGCTTTTGAGAAATGGGCCCTGCTCGCCTGAGGCTTTGCACAGTTCCTTGGAACAGACATCTTATCCTGGATTAGCCCTTACAAAACCTCACTTCCCCTGGCTCTTGCACAATGGGCAAACTTTGGTCCCCAGTGTTGTCTTGTGTTGTTTACACAGATTTACATAACAACACACACCCCACTGCAACACAGTGGGGTGTGGGGGGCATCTATATGTTGGCACACTAAGAAAATAAGCAACATCCAATTTCAACTGAGCCCTGCCACAATGTCCATCCCTAATTCTTCACTTGCCACAGGATATTCAGCTTTTTTTTTTTTTTTACAACTACATTAAAGCGCCAGGAATTTAATGGGGTGGTTTGTTTGTCTGATACAAGGAGTCCTCAGGCACCCTCTGTCAAGCAAAATATCTATTTGGTTTAACCGGCTTGTAAAGGTTGCCCTCCTCTCCCTCCCCTGCCTCCGTGCCACACTGGCGGCCCACTCCTGTCCTCCCCTCGCTACTGTAAATATAAATCTTGGGGAGTTTGTCGGCCGGCACAGTAATGACAAGGCTCCAGGCAGCTTGGTGACAGAGAGGGGGGCGAAATTGGAGAGGGGATGATAAACAGACGGGAGAGGAGAAGAAAGGGCAAACGGCGAAGCGAAAGCAGTTATTGCTCCGCTGTTCTGTTCTTTTTTTTTTCTGCCTCCTATCAACGGGGCTAGTGCTGTGTCTATGAGACGAGCTGCAGAGTCTCTGGACCTGGCGAGTCCCCTGAACATTTTGACAAACTCAGGAGGCCGCTGGGATACATTAGGATGTAGTTATGGAGGGAACCATGACCTAGTTCTAACCCAAACTTCCTGAGTTTATAGCTCATAGACTTGAATGTCAGTTATGTTTGGTCTATATTTTTCGAAGTCCATGATTATATCAAAGTCTCAATGAAGTTTTAAAATTGTTGCCAAGATACCATAGAGAGCTCTATTTAAAACATCCACATTTAGAAAACTTACCGCAATGAGTGTAATATTTTTTCTTTCATTAAAATCCTGACCCCAAACTCAGTGAATGGAGAGGGGACTTCATGGAGTACCATGGAACACAATTTCTCATTCGTTATGTGCATAATAGCCGTACAGGCGATGGAAAAACCACAAAAGACTTGGTATTAATTTACATTATTTTCACCTTTCTCCACTGTCCCCGTATCTCATAATAGAGAAGCCTTAGTCATGACCTAATAATACTCTCCCATGGATTGAAACGGCTTTTGGAGAGATGTCATGCCTTCCACGTGTCAGTCTACCGTTACCATGGCACCCAGATTAAATGTATTAACTAAACAATTAAGATCGAAATGGCAGAGCTCTCCCAGATCATCATTTTGGAAATTAAATGATGACATTGAGGTTGTTGTTTTTTTTCTCTATTCAACCTGACCAAAGTTGTGTTTTTGAAGTAATTAGATGGTTAATATGTTTAACTGAAAACTGTGTTATTGTCTTCAATAGGCCACGCCTCAGTGTAATCGGTAATAAGAATCACTGTTTGCCTTTTTATAAAAGGAGACGCTCCTCTATCTGAAACAGCTAGTTGTTATCGGAAATAAACACTATATGTATACACTTTCCTTGATGTTTTCTCTTATGTGAAGGTAGAGAAAAACAGTTTTACCTCTCTTAAAATTATGTTTCCCAGTGAGTGTTTTAAGAAATTCACTCTAAAGAATCAAACCATCCAACCAATTAAGTTTTGACACACAATCATCTTACTGTCTGTCAACTTGTACAGGTTATTTGTTACAAGTTAAACAAGTAGTTACCAAAGTCTAGTCACACACATTCGGTCTCAAAAGGCTTCTTGACTCGCATTAAGTTGAGCTACTTTATTTACAAGCAAACTTACGCATTATCCAGGAGGCAAAATATTAAACTGACATAATTAAATTGGCTCAATGGACTTTTTAATTACACGCACTGACAGCAGGGCCAGTGCAATAGTGATGCAGTTATATATAGTGAGGCTATGCAGTAACACATGTAGTATATGTAGCTATGAATGTAGTTTTGTATGGCACCCACCTGCTGGATGCTGCTCTCTTTTGATTTTCTTCCTATCTGCAGGCAGCACAGCCACACCACTGCAATCACTGTAATCATGCTTAATTACCAGATTAGAAGATCCAATTAGCAGATCTCCTGTCTTTCAGATCAGGCCGCTGCCCACACATCCTTTGAAATTAGATACTTTTGGTGCACCCCAGGGGTTGGCATTGCTCTGCTTCAAATTGATCGCACTCCTGAAACGGCAATGTGCTTGTTTGGCGTGTGGACCTTATTTCCGTACACTCTTGGAGGAGAATGACTTTACCGTACACATACTAAAATGGTGGTACTTAAAGGAGAACAAAGAATTGTGGAAACTAGGTGAATTGCCTACAACACCTGAATTCAAACAACCCTACCACCTCATCTGCCTCCCCTCCCCCGCAATCTCCTTAAGTTTAGCTTTTCAGTCTTTTACTTTCGGTTTTGTCCACCAACTTCAAACTGCTGAAAATATGAAATTATTATTTTAAAGCTATTTAAAAGTGATTTAGATGGTACAATGATTCTCTAAGCCTGCTTGTTTTGTCACATAAACTGAAATTGGGCAATGTATAATTTTAGCAACCAGATAATGGCAGAGCGATATCTACATGTTGGACCCTTGCCCAAGTTGCTGTTGTTGGTTGTGCTCGTGAGGAGATGACCATGCCTCTAATTGACGATGATGGAAGAGTGAGTTTTTTTTTCATATATCCTTAACCTCTATCAGCACATTGATGTTGGGTAAAAACACTGAACTTCAGATCTTATACTAGGGTTGGGGTTAATTCCACAAATGATATTCTAATTAAATTCCCTCCTTGTAAATTCCATTTAATTAAATTCAAATTCAGTCTTTGAATTCAGCGATAATTGAATTCCTCTGTTAGGTAAATTCCAATAATTATATTCCCAATTCAATATTATTCCCAACAATTCCACAAATTTGAATTCAAATTCAATTCCCTCAGGCTTTCAGGCTGATCATGTCACTGGAAATAAAAATTCAAATTTAAATTATATAAAACAAATCCTGCAGTGAACTTTTTATACTGACTACATTCCATTTACTGAGAAATGTACAAATATTGATTTCCAATTAAATTCCAAAGATTAAATGTCTTTCCAATTCCAACAGTCCAAACAGTCTAATTTAAATTTAATCGATTGTTGAAATTTAAATTGGATTCAATAGAAATTCTTCACTTCTTGAGTGAGTTCAAGAATTCAATTAGAATTTCAAATTTAATTGGAATTGACCCCAACCCTGCCTTATACCTTACACTTAAAATACCTGCTTAAGTATAAGATGATGAGAAGGATAGCCCCATGAGAGAACATACATATCAACATGAGTGATATACAAGATTGGCACGACATAGAGCAGAGCTATGATTTAGTAGTCCTTGTAACATACACATACACACACGTGTACACATGTCTCGCCCTGTGAACACTAGCACAGCCACACTCCAGCAGAACCCGAGATGGCCTGTTGCCGTGCTTCGCCTCCTTGTGGTGCCGTCCAATTATCTCTAATCATGAGATATTAAAGCTGAAAATGGCTTAGTCTCCTCATTCCTTCTCATAATACACACACGTACCTCAGTGGGGGACAGGCCAGAGCGACAGATCTACACGCCATCATGAGCGGGCACGCAGTGTGTTCACAGCACAGAACGCAACACATTCAATCACATATTTACAGACTTAGACACACACAAACACACTTGTGTACATTCACATACACTGTCATAAGAGAGTAAAGTTCATAGAAACTTACTCACACACTCACTCACATACACACAGTCATGTCTGTTTACAGTTTTGAAATAATTCACTAATATTTTAAAGGGAACCCTGAAACGTATCCTTGATTTCAGTCAGCAATGCTCATAAATTGGCTCGACAAATGTATTTGAAATGCCTGGTGAAGATTTACTAAAATAATGTTGTGCAGATGTGTGTGTGAGTGAATCCTAAATGTCGAAAGGCAAGGAGAGATGGCGATAGACCAGACTGAATACCATTTTAATTGTCCACCAGAGGATAGCATCTATTGCTATCGTGTGCTTCCTTTGAGAAAGTTATTAGAACTTGACAATGAGCACCCCGATCCAGGGTGCTAAAAAACAGCAGCCTTATCCCGAGGAAGCAAAGTAATTGACTCTGAGAGCAAGATCAAGTGTGGCTACAGGCTCCACTCACGAGATGGGGAGAAGGTGGGGGGGATGGGGATTGGAGCGGGGAAGGATGGGGGGTGGAGGAGAGAAAACAACACATTTCCACTCTCTCTCTCTCCACCTGAACAGCAAACAACCGGGAGAGGGCTGGAAACACTCTAACCCTCACTATCCTCTGGCGACACTTAACAAAACAATCATGGAGAGAAAGAGAGAACGTGGACAGAAAGGAGTGAAAGGAGGACAGAGTCAGGTGTCTGTGGCGCTCTAGTATATAGCTTGGCCGTTTGTCATTCAGGTCATTTGGGGGTAAATTGGAGTGTGTTGTTCTAGATCAAAACCCAGAAACCACAGGGAGGTATGGATGACTGAGGACAATACATTCTCAGCAAGAACTATAGACACAGATTTTCTCTTCTTTCCGACTGATATATCCTGAACAAAAATATATCCTGAAGAAAAATATAAACGCAACATGTAAAGTGTTGGTCCCATGTTTCATGAGCTAAAATTAAAGATATCAGAAATGTTCCATACGCACAAAAAGCTTATTTCTCTCAAATTTTGTGGACAAATTTGTTTACAGCCCTGCTAGTGAGCATTTCTTCTTTGCCAAGATAATCCATCCACCTGACAGGCGTGGCATATCAAGAAGCTGATTAAACAGCATGATCATTACACAGGTGCACCTTATGCTGAGGACAATTAAAGGCCACTCTAAAATGTGCAATTGACATGCTGACTGCAGAAATGTCGACCAGAGCTGTTGCTTCGGAATTTAAATGTTAATTTATCTACCATAAGCCGCCTCTAACGTCATTTTAGTGGGTAACCGATTTCAGTGGGCAAATGTTTACCTTCAATGGCCACTGGCCTGCTGAATAAGTGTGCTCGATAAATCACAGTTTCAACTGTACCAGGCAGATGGCTGATGTCAACAGAGTGCCCCATTTTGGGGTTATGGTATGGGCAGGCAGGCAGAAGCTATGGGCAACGCAATTGCATTTTATCGATGGCAATTTGAATGCACAGAGATCCCGTGACGAGATCCTGAGGTCCATTGTCGTGCCGTTCATCCTCCGCCATCACCATGTTTCAGCATGATAATGCACAGCCCCGTGTTGCATGAAGGATCTGTACACAATTCCTGGAAGCTGAAAATGTCCCAGTTCTTCCATGGCCTGCATACTCACAAGACATGTCACCCATTGAGCATGTTTGGGATGCTCTGAATCGACGTGTACGACATTGCGTACCAGTTCCCACTAATATCCATCAACTTTGCACGGCCATTGAAGAGTGGGACGACATTCCACAGCCCACAATTAACAGCCTGATCAAATCTATGCGACGGAGATGTGTCGCGCTACATGAGGCAAATAGTGGTCACACCAGATACTGATACCGTCCCTACCTTTTTTTGTGATCAACATGCGTATCTGTATTCCATAGATTATGGGCTAATTAATGTATTTCATTTGACGGATTTCCTTATATGAGCTGTAATTGTTGCATGTTGTGTTTATAGTTTTGTTCAGTTTAGATGGATAGATTGAGAGAGAGTGAAATTACCCGAAGGAAATTACCCAAAGGTGATTTGTCCACTCGCGCTTGACAAATCTTAAAAGATTGCTCCTTCTTTGGTGGTGTCTTTGGTCCAAAGGAATCCAAGTTGATGAACCCCTCAGGAAGGCACTGCTACTCACATGACACATCACCACATCACAGCAGCAACATGACATAGACTCCATCATGCCTGTCTTTTCCTCTCGGGATGTCGGAGAATGTGTCTCGGGTTACAAAAGGTGTGGGCAACAGAGTGCCTCGACCCTCTCAAGCCAGCCATCCCTCAGCGAGTGTTACGGTGATACCATTGTTCATGGATGACTTCCTATAAGGGCCGGTCACCAACTCTATCAGGGAAGCGTGTTTGAGGGTAACCCCGCATGACATCACTCCCAATGTGGTCTGCAGATGGACACCCCCGAGAGTTATCCTTTCCTTCCCATCATCACAACTGTGTTCACACTGGTATTTCACTTCAACCCAAAGTTCCTGCATCTACACAGAGCTTTGTTGGAACCTATTATTCTTTCTCTTTTGGTCTTTGTCTTGTAGTTGGATTTTGAAAACCCAGGAATGTCACTTTGGTGTTTGTTTCAGTTGTTGTTTGATTGAGGACTGCCTAGCGACTGGTTCTGTCTGCCATTTTCTCCATACAAAGAAGACGGCTCTCTGACTTCAATACATCAGCGAGCTGTAGAGAAAGATGGGTGATGGAGGATAGCGAGATCTGGGTGCCTGTGCTCGCTGGTTCCTGGCACTTTGTCTTCAAAGGCATTTGGTTACACAGAGGGGCCCTGTTCAGACAAAACATGAACCAGGTGTGTCTAGGTTAGACATAACAACACTTTGTTGTGCTGTGAGAATGCACAATTGGATTCATTTTAAACTAGGTTTACTGTGTGAGACAAAGTCAACCGGATTTCATTTCCAACATGCAACACAAGGAGAATTGTTGTGTTGCCTCACCCGAAAGTGACTGTATACCTGTTTTGATTGACTATGGTCTTGATCTTAATCCACGTGGTGAAGGGAGACGGAGGGTTAATCTTCCTTAAGGTTTTCGTTTCAATCAGTTTAAAATATACACCTTATCTCCTTATGAACTCCTATATCTGTTTGACGTATAGAAAGTCAGGAACGCTCCATTCAATCTTAAGTGCTTAACAAGGATTGCTGTTGGTGGTAATGACACTTCCATAAGCACCGTGCAATATGTATAATTAAGTGACTCATTTCAGTCAATTTGGATGGAGAGAAATTTCAGGGGTTTTCATTACCATGCCAATTCTCCGTGAATTATTGAATATTACTGGGGCAGAATGGGTTGGATGAGATTAGGAGTTTGTTGGTTTGTGTGCTAGAGTGAAGCAAATGATTTCTAAACCTTCTGCCCTCTCTGAAATTACACAATGCAACAATGTTGGTACACAGTGGACATTTATAAAATTACAATTTCTCCTCCTCTGATTGCGTTAGAGTACAGTGGCGTTCTGTATCACCTGAGTGATGCCCCTCACTGCGAGTCATCATAAACTCCAATCTACAGCCTGATTGTGGTTGACTACGTTCCCCGGCCCCCTGTTATACGGCTGCTCCACAGAGGCTGGCAGGGGAGGGTGGGGCGATTGGAGGAAGGGAGGGGTAGGGGTGGGCGTCAAGTGGGGGTCAGATCACTCCCAAGGAGGGATGGGAGGCGACAGTCGGCTCCCCAAGCCCAGTCCATTTGTCAGCTTATGTTAATTAGTGTCAAGTACAAGTGCAGTTGGAGCGAAGGACCTGAGTGGGACGTCAAACCCAGCTTGGACCCAGTGCCTCCTCCTCCCTCCCTCCCTCCCTCATCCACCATCCCTCATTCAGTACAAAATTAACTGAAAAAGGACAAGTTTTATCTTGGGGAGGGGACAGAGTGAAATTTCCTGACATTTCCATAGGCTTCTGTTTATCCCCCAGCCCCGATGGACTGGCCTAGCCCAAGTCCACTTTAACATCTTAATAGGAAAGTGTGTTAACGCACGTCTTTACCTCCCTCCTTGACAAGAACGAATTAGGTGTCAGAAGGATTTCTGCCGAACTTTAATTGAATCTGCCCAGCGGGAAAAAGGAAATCTGAAGTCAAAATAACCTATTAGGTTTATCAAGTAATGTTTGGTTGAGTTTGGCAGGTAGCACTGTGACTGTAGCGCTCTCTTCCCCCTTTCCCTCCCCCACCAGTAAGTTGTTTATGAGGTGAGTTGAGTGAGGAGGAGGGTGTGTTCCACAACAGCATGGGCTTCTCTCACTCTTCGTTATCCTATAATAAGTTGTGGCCTGCTGTTTTTTGTTTTTTGAGCTCCCACAGGAAAAGCCTTGAGCTGGGATTTAGGCTAGAGATGAGTGCGGGAGATTGCAGTGTGTAACTATGAGGGATGGGCTGATGGATTCCACTCGAGTCGATTGCAAAGAGGATGGTTGTTTGTTTTTCCCTCCTTTTCTCCATTCCCTCTAGCTTTCCTATCTTTCCCAGATAGCTCTTTGGAGGAGATGCACCTGTTAACATAAATAAGTCTGGAGTTAAATGCCCGGAATGACAAAGTGGAACCTGTGAGTCTTTGATATACAGTATGTAGCTGTGATATCTAGCATATGCTATTACCCAAGGACAGCTAGTTTTTCACTTTTACAAATGTATAATCCCTTAATGAACCTGAAACTTTTCCCTCTCTCACTGACATAAGTCCTTGTCGAAAGACCCCGGTCTCCTATCTATTCTCTCTCCCAAACTCTATCATTTCCTAGTAGAGTGTGAGCTATTGATGAAAGAGTTTGCTCCTCCTTTGCGCTGTGAAGAACCAATCAAGTCCACAAACTGCTATTAACTTTTGGTTGTCATGGATCCCTACACTTGATCAATAACCTTCACATATCATTACAGATTGGAGCCTCTGAGGCAGGCGCCTTGTTCTTCAGGCCAAGCTGGTATAAATCTTTCTTAGAAATTGCCTGGGATCCGCACTTTTTAGTCATCGCAGGCTAAATGTATTTCTCTGGCTCTGACTCGAGACAAGGCAGGGCCAGATTTATTTGAACGGTGTTGCTTGCTCTGGTATATTGAAGTTGAGAACCGCCTATATCACTTCATAAATCATGTTTAAATGTTCCACTATCTTCTGCTGTTCAGTTAAATGGCTAGCCACAGTAGAGTTATGCATCACCTTACTGTAAATTGGATTACATGCTATGTGATATATAAATGCATTTTGTATTGCGATTCTCCATCCAACTAAGGGTTTAACGGTACACGTATTCGTACCGAACCGTTCGGTACATGGACCTAGGTTCGGTCCACACTGTGAAGCCAAATGAATACATACAAAAATATATATACAAAATTGAAACACTAAGCTGCGTTGTAGGCCTCTTGAGTAAATCTAAACTAGAAAAAACTACAAATTACAGGCCATTCTGTAGAGCCTGTACACTAGAGCCTGTACACATTGTAATCTAAATTAAAATCTTAATTGGAGCATTTCAAGTGGTCCTTTTGTGAGGGCAGCCGGAAACTAGTTCTGTACGATGGCGGGGTCGATAAATCAGAACGATTCTCCAGTTTGGGAACATTTTGGCTTCCCAGTAGATTACAACGCCGATGGACAGAGAGAATATGTTGCCTTTGCTCAAGGAGAATAGCTTATGCAAATGTTGGCACATTTACGCCCCCTCGAACCCCCCCCCCCCCCCCCCCCCCCCCCAGTATATTCTGATTGGGCTAAATAAATTAAAGAGTGGTGGATATGTTTATAGCTGCGGATATGCGCCCATTCTCGGTGGTTGGGAAGAATAGGGAGTTTCAGCATCTCGTGAAAAGTACTCGATGCACCCTGTGTTGTGCTTACTACATATGGATGGACCTCCAGGGTTACAGAGAGCTACTTAACACTGACAGCCCATCACTTTAGTGGAGGAGGTTGAGAGCTTCAAGTTCCTTGGTGTCCACATCACCAACAAACACACCAAGACAGTCGTGAAGAGGGCACGACAAAGTCTATTCCCCATCAGGATACTGAAATGATTTGGCATGGGTCCTCAGATCCTCAAAAGGTTCTGCAGCTGCAACATCGAAAGCATCCTGACTGGTTGCATCACTGCCTGGTACGGCAACTGCTCGACCTCCGACCGCAAGGCACTACAGAGGACCTCTATACCAGGAGGTGTCAGAGGAAGGCCCTAAAAATTGTCAGACTCCAGCCACCCTCTGCTACCGCATAGAAAGCGGTACCAGAGCGCCTAGTCTAGTTCCAAAAGGCTTTTCAACAGCTTTTACCCCCAAGCCATAAGACTCCTTAACAGGTAATCAAATGGCTACCCGGACTATTTGCATTGTGTGTGTGTGTGTGTGTGTGTGTGTGTCCCCACTTATGCATAGTCATTTTAATTATGCCTACATTACATGTACATATTAATACAATTAGATCGACTAACCGTTGCCCCCGCACATTGACTCTCTACCAGTACCACCTGTATATAGCCTCGCTACTGTTATTTTTACTGTAATTTAACTGCTTTTTATTTCTTTACTTATCTAATGTTTATCTAATACTTATTTTTTACTTAACTGCACTTTCGGTTAGGGCTTGTAAGTAAGCATTTCACTGTAAGGTCTACACCTGTTGTAGTCGGCACACGTGACAAATACAATTTGATTTGATTACCCCGGAGTGGCAAATGAGAAGTACTGTGCTAAATTAACCCTTTATGAGTCACAAGTGTGCATATTTTTGTCTTGGTAAGAACCAATCAAATGTATTTATAAAGCGCTTTTTACATCAGCCGATGTCACAAAGTGCTATACAGAAACCCAGCCTAAAACCCCAAACAGCAAGCAATGCAGATGTAGAAGCACGGTGGCTAGGAAATACTCCCTAGAAATGCAAAACCTAGGAAGAAACCTAGAGAGGAACCAGGCTCTGAGGGTAGGCTCAGGTCTACCCGGAGGACCATGGAAAGCACCAGTAAGCCAGTGACTCAGCCCCCGTAATAGGGTCAGAGGCAGAGAATCCCAATGGATATATATGCTATAATGAGAAAACATAGCATAGTCCTATACAATGTCTAAACCATGTTTATATTGCACTTTATTTTAGTGTTGTTGATGAGTAATCATGTGTTTTCATTTAAGTAAATTCAAAGTGTTGGTATTCCTGATTGTACTCGAGTCAGGTATTATATGACTCATGATCATATATGGAATCAGGAATCCCAACACTTTGTATTTTCTTAAATAAATACAAATTAACTACAGTGACTGTTGGCATTTAAATCTTCCTCTAAACCGAACCGTGACGCCAAAAACGCAATGCGTACCAAACCGTGGGCTTGGTGAACCATTACACCCCTACATCCAACTTGTAATATCAGCCCTTACTCTCCAACTCCAAAGGCTGGAGTAGCTAACAATATACTATACGTGATTTATGTCATCATTATTATCCACCAAAGTGGACGTGATAACTTTCCATTGGCATGCACTGTTAGTGGATTCTCTAAAAGGTGTTTCTGTTACTGTGCTTACAGATTCCAGAGCTGGAGAGGGAGCACCGAGAGCGGTCGACCATGCAGTCATCGGAGGAGTGGTGGCTGTGGTTGTCTTTGCCATGCTCTGTCTACTCATCATTTTGGGACGGTACTTTGCAAGACACAAAGGTATGTGACGAAGCCTTTTGTTTTCTGTCTAGAATCACAAAGTTAAACATTTTAAAAGAGCACAGAAACATTTTTTTACTCAGTATCATACTAGTATTATCCCTCTCCCCCCAAACTCTGTTTTAGAAATTCAACCATACCTCCTGAGCCCAATCTTATTTTCTCTCTGTAATGGCTACTGTACTTTTGAAGTGGTGGTCTTTGGAGTGCAGCCGATGGTTTTGGTTTTGATGCCAAATTACTCCCTGCCTTTCTCCATTCGATCTGGGCTATCGCCTTTATTATCAGGCCCAAAACTGTTGGAATGTGAATAATCCCTGTCGGAAATTAAGTATGAAGTGGATTGCTCATTCCCTCTCGTTCGGTTAATTTGGAGGCGTGAGCCGAGCTGAAGCAGAATCTGAGCATCCCACGGTTAGGCTTGTTTCATGGAAATGAAATAATAGATTTTCATGCGTGAATCTTGAATGTCAATCAAGGAATTCCAACAGAGGGGGTTTGCAGTGGCAAATAAATAATTGACATACCAGAATTAAAAACCTAGCACATGATGTATAATTTTGAAGCTACAGTTTCCATTAGTTTGTCGGTGTGCCAAAGGCATAGGATTTACAGAATTTAAAAATTAGGATTAAATTTAGATAATGTATTTTTTGGTTCAAGGATTTGCTTGTTAATGTCAAGGAAACCTATGCGTAGGCATTCAAGAGCTTAGGAATGAAGTGCCCATTTTTATCAAGTCGTTAATTCCTTGTCCTTCCACCCCTTCAGGTACCTACTTCACGCATGAAGCTAAAGGAGCCGACGATGCAGCAGACGCAGACACGGCCATTATCAACGCAGAGGGGGGCCACAACAATTCGGACGAGAAAAAGGAGTATTACATATAGAAATCACAGGGCCCCAATACTGTCCCCTGTGGGATACCACACTGTCTTTGGGTGAGGGGTGCTTGGGGTTGACGTTGAGTTGGGTTAGGAAGGGGGGGTAGGATGGGTTGGGTTTAGGGGTGATTGCCTGGGATTGAACAATGTATAGTCCGATCTGTGCAGCTGAGGAGGAAATGTTTTGTGTGTATAAGGTGGAAAGATAGGGAGGGGAGAGTACGTTTTTGGTAAGGGTGGGTTAGGGAGGTAGGGGGTTTGGGAGTTGCCAGAAATCACTGTAGAGTGCTTCACCATTCAACACCTCCCAAAACTGCTGGTACGAATTTTGTTTAGTTCAACCATTTGCAGAAAATTCTGTGCCTTGTTCTGAATTTATTTTCTATTCATTATTTTTCCCCCCGTCAACATGCCGTTGCTCCCCACCGTCCCCTCTTCCACTCTCTTCATTATGATTGTGCTGTTGGCTTTCCTATGAGTGTAAAATAACACAGCGGCTCTGTTCATCTCTCCCACTGTGTTCGCACACACGTCCTCTCCTGCATACCGAAAGCTCATAAGAACCATATTTCCACTATACTGTGAGCAGGCCTGGTCTCAAGCCACCACCTTTCTTTTTTTCAAACCTTTTGATAACTCCAAAACACATCCAACGCTTTACATATCATCTTCGGAAGATGTACATGAGGAAAATATTATTGCCCATAAATAACATTACCCCCCTCTTTAAAACACACACACAAAGAAATATAATATAAAGGAAGACAGTGGAGGACAGTTGGTCTCGAAAACTGTCCTTGTTTTCATTTTATCTGAGCCAATTCCTATTCACTGTGGATGACTTGTATTCTTTCCTCGCTCTTCAATTTGTTTTTCAAATTAGATATGCCAGCACATTTAAAACATTGGCACTATTTGGAATAAGCAAAGTAGAAGGCACATTATTTCACCCTCCTTATGCTGAACTTAAAGGCATTTTCAATTCTCTTATTTTCACATTTTATTCTCTGTACAGTTAGGTTTTTGTTCTGTTCCAATTAATGGAACCGCAATCCCCTTGCAGGCATTTCATGTTTTGTGATGACATTTGGGGGTTTTACATCGTCTCTCTCATTCAGAAATATTTTGACAAATAACAAAACATTTAAAAAAGAATTAGTTTTTAATGGTTTCTTTGGTGGTGTGTACTCACACTTTGTCTTTCAATCAAGCTGCCTCGCTTTAGCCAAGCAGTAATAAAGTTGGTAAAAAAAAAAAAAAAAAATGTCATACTGATAGGATTCATTTCAATAAGAAATGACTGGAAGACATCTCCAAACTAATAAATTAATGTTGACTGTCAAAGGTGAATATCCTCATTATAAGACATAATCAATCTTCTGTAGGTTGTGAGGTACTAACTGCAATCAGCATTATAAAGCGATACTACCTTCATATTGTTAAATACAGAACAGTCAAATCTCACATGTAGTTGTATTTTTCCAGCCTTAGTTCCAATAATATACAAACTATGTCCAGACAATATATTCACACCAATGTATAATACACAAACCCGTGCCAGGATATATTTTTTACAATTTAGTGGAATTTCATGACAGAATACTTTTGTGTTTTTTTCTGATTGTCACAAGCTGTCTGTTGTGAGTTTTGTCACTCCATACTGTAAAACACAGTTGAGGAGCATGTGTGTCACTAGGAATTACCGCTGGAGACAGGGCCTTATTGCCCCTACTATCACACCCCAGCCTCTGGACTGTACATGGTCTTGTCATGATGCAACAATTTTCAGTTGCCCAAACAGTCAGCCAACACCACACAGCATGTGTGTGAGTGTGAACCTCTAAAACAACATAATACAGTCTTCTCGTTTTCTTTCTTTACAAATGACCTGCCTAAGCTTAAATATGAGACCATGTTGAAAGGGCCAGTTGGGGAGAGTTGGGGAATGCCAAAAGTACTTTTTGGGGATCTGTTACTTTTAATTTCTACATCACTACAGTGAACATTGCTGTTGAATTAATTTGTCCTGCTGAGGTTGTTGACCTGACAATTAGGTTGAAAAGATGACATTGCTTCCGTGTTTGATTTGATGTTTGTTCCGAATATAATATCTTGAAAAAGGATTTACCACTGATTTAATACTGTATGACAACAATGATGGTTGTTTATCAGGACCGTGGTGGCTTTATGTCTCGTTTAAATGCTCAATTTTAGACTGTGTGACTTCATATGAAACATTTTGGATCCCCTCTGTTGTTACAACAGAGAATGTAACCGTCTTTTAGATTGAGGTTGTGTGACTTGTATTTAACAGTGAGCATTATTTTGCTTTGGTCAAAAGTGTGGCAGCTTCCATTCAAAACTGGACCTTAAAAAGTCTGTTCTTACCAAGTGAACACATCTATTCACTCTTTCTGTAGGTGGACATTTTAATACATGTACATGTTTCTGCTTAACCATTTACTGATGTGTGTTGTGGTGTGGAATGGTGACCAAACCACAAGATCTCTCATGAAATGCCCCCTTTGTTACTCACGCTACAGTTGGTAGTCTTAGTGTTACTTTTATTTTATCAAATTACATTTTACATTCCTTTGTTAATGCCCTGTCTCAGGTTCATGTGCATTGAATAGTGTGATTGCATCTCAGGTAGAATGCAAAGTCTAAGGCCCACCACACATTGAAGTATATATATATATAAAAAAAAAGTATGCCAATCATTTTAGATCAAGAGACAACTGGGGATTTGTTTTGCATTTAAGCTGTACATGTTTTATGAATTTTCTTAAATATTCGGTGCACTGTATAAGATGTTTAAGTATTACTTTGTATAGACATAGGTCACAACAAAAGAGTACTCTTGTTTGTTAAAATGATGCAGGAACAGAACACACTCAGCTGTGGGTGTGCAACTATCAATTTAAACATGTCTCGGACGTTTAGTTTTCCTTCCAGGACGTTTGGTCGTTTATCACTTCATTGTTTTTAGGTTGATTATTTTTGTCTTTCTGCTGTACTAGGGCAATGTTAATGTGTATTAATGAAGAAAAAAATATATCCACATTCCCATACACATTTTGTATTGGTTCATAAATAGACATTTTTACAAAAAATGAAGAGTTCTTGTCTTAATAAAAAAAAAAGATATTAATGTTCAAAGTAACTGGTGTATGTGTTGTTTTTCCATTCTTCCTTTCCTTCGTTTCATGTATGAAGAGACATGTATAAAGAGACAGAAAATGTAATGCTTAATGTTGGATGCATGGCCTCAGACACGTTTTCAGAGCTGTTACTGTCAGGTCCTGACGGTAGGGATGCCTAGTGGCATCTCTATGTTTGGGTTTGGTTAACTGTCGGGGCCTGACGGTAGGCTGCCATACGTTGCCTCTAATTGGGGATCCTATTTAAGTTCGTTATTGTTCCCACCTGTGTGTGGTTCTTTGTTTTGTTGCTTTTTACCCATCAGTTTGTGCTTTTGTTCTCTCCTTTGTTATTTTGTATTAAAATAAAAGGAATGTCGTTATACTACTGCTCAGCGCCTCGGGTCCTGCTCTGTGGGCGGAGCCTCCCTCTGACCCGTTGCCCAGTCCTGCTCCGGGGGCAGAGCCTCCACCGGACCCGGTGCCCAGTCCTGATCTGGGGGTGGAACCTCCCCCTGCTCCGGCGTCGGGGGCAGGGACCTCGCAGGCTCAGGTGGCCCACCTGCTCCGGGGCCGGAGCCTCCACCGACGCTGGCACTCCACCCTTCCCTCCCCCCCTTGGGTGGTCCTGGTCTTGCGGTCGGGGGCCCGTGCCTGGGGGGGTTGGGGTACTATTTTGTATTCAAATAAAAGGAATGTCGTTATACTTCTGCTCAGCACCTCGGGTACAATCTCTAAACCATGACAGTTACATAGTCCGTTACGCACATTTTGTGGTTTGAGGAGCATATCAAGAGCAAGCTCGTCCTCCAAACCTATACAGTACTGCTACATCTTTATCACACACATAAACCCACATGGACATATACAGTTGAAGTCGGAAGTTTACATACACCTTAGCCAAATACATTTAAAATCAGTTTTTCAAAATTTCTGACATTAAATCCTAGTAAAAATTCCTTGCCTTGAAATAGATCCACAGGTAAGCCTCCATGTCAATTAGCCTATCAGAAGCTTCTAAAGCCATGACTTCATGTTCTGGAATTTTCAAAGCTGTTTAAAGGCACAGTCAACTTAGTGTATGTAAACTTCTGACCCACTGGAATTGTAATATAGTGAATTATATGTGAAATAATCTGTCTGTAAACAATTGTTGGAAGAATTACTTGTGTCATGCACAGAGTAGATGTCCTAACCGACTTGCCAAAACTATAGTTTTAACATGAAATCTGTCGAGTGGTTGAAAAATGAGTTTTAATGACTTCAACCTAAGTGTATGTAAACTTCCGACTTCAACTGTATAAAAACTGCTCATAATTAATATAAATATTATACTGAGGAGCACCAAGAGAGCCGTAATACATTTTACAAGGTTTGTGCTCTGCCTTGTGGACACTCAAATGCCATAGCAGCATTGTACAGTGTCGTGGGCCAAGGATGATGCTCTCATAATCAATATCAATAACATTTTATATGCATCCATAATCAGGCCAGTGCAATTCAGCTTTCAGCTGCCACGTACGGCATGCATGTAATGTAATAAAACTACTTCTTCTGTTATGGGCAGGGAACAGAATATCTTCCATTCCCTCCCAACAGACTAAAAAGCAGCAGCAAAGTTGCACTACAATTATGTTTGCTGGACTAGTCAACGTATGTAGAGTGCCATTATGTAGGAGAGTTTGTCAATATCTGGTAGTGTGCTGCACACTGGTTGTCAGCTGAGGTAAAGACTGACTGGAATTTCCTGCCAGAACCTTGCTTCACACAAGTTACCATCTCCCGAATTAAACTCTAAAGGTCTTTACCTATCAATATTTATAAAACAGTCAACGTATTAATCATTACCTCTTATCAGTCGTCATTCTGAATGGTTGCAGAATTCTTGAATCCGCAAGAACCCCAGCTTTACTTATGATTCAGCACTACATAAATTGGCTTAATTATTTATTTACTAGCTAACTAAATAATAACACAGAATACATACATACTTAATATATGAGAAAGTCCCTAGCGGACTAACAGCATGACTGCTTGGTTATCAAAAGAGGGAGGGGTATGGAAGAGAGAGGGAGAGACAAAGAGAGAGTCAACTTATCGTTGTTACATTTGGGAGCTACCCTCAAAGTAATCATAATACTTTGCTCATGAATCACCGCCCGTTTGGCTAAGAAATGCAATGTATTTACGTGTAGAATGTCTTCGTCGTTTATCTCTGTTGGACTCAATCAATCCTTCTATGGGAAAGGTGGTCGTTGGTTTTAGTGTCCCGTTTAGTTGTCCTGGCTTGGAGTGTTCATATAGAACCGATACTCAGATGCACCAGTGATTGTCTGAGATGGGATTTTCTTCCCACCTTGTGTGGTTAGTTCTAGATCACTTTACACGCCCAGCTGCAGACTGGCAATGTTCTGTTCTAGTGAGTTTATCTTCACCTCGTGTAGAGATTCAAAGTTCTAACCATTTTCAGCCATGTAGCCACAACTACACGTTAGAGTTAACCATTTGTAACGTTTAGCTCGCGCTTCACGTCTGCTGGTTTCATGTACATTTTGTTACCAAGGCTTTTTATCCTCGGGTAAAAAGTGGGCATTCCATCACGCCAACACACTTTCTGAGCCCACTTGGGGGCGTGACTACTGACTGTGCAAAAACAATTCTCAATAGAAGACTATAATCCCATTCCTATATTAACAAAAATACTCTCATACTTAATCATATATTTTATATTTAGATGTAAACTTGACAGAAATAATATGTACAGTTTCCAAGTTACAGTTATTTCTTGATACCATCCTTTATGACATCACAAAATAATAAACAATATGACTTGATTATTCTTAAGGTTTCCACTGACCATTCTTTACATTCAGATGATAGAAATAATGTTCCCTTTTTGGACAAAAAGGTTTGGGCGGAACAAAGACTCATTCCTATCCCCTGTACTAGAAGGTGAAAATAACCTTTTGCTGCATACAATTTATGACCGGGGTGTTAAGGTGTCAAAAACGGCCCAACTCCCCCTCTCCTCTTCTGTCAGCCATTTGCCAAGCTGATCTGACGCCTTTGATCCTCACCCAAGAGAGTCACGACAATGGGAGCGTCACTGCACAGCTATTTTCAGGTCTCTCCAGAGATGTTAGATCGGGTTCAAGTCCAAGCTCTGGCTGGGCCACTCAAGGACATTCAGATACTTGTCACGAAGACACTCCTGCGTTGTCTTGGCTGTGTGCTTAGTGTCGTTGTCCTGTTGGAAGGTGAACCTTCACCCCAGTCTGAGGTCGTGAGCGCTCTGGAGCAGGTTTTCATCAAGGATCTCTCTGTACCTTGCTCCATTCATCTTTCCCTCCATCCTGACATCCCAAAAGAGTTTCTCATGGTCTGAGAGTCCTTTAAATGCCTTTTGGCAAACTCCAAGTGGGCTGTCATGTGCCTTTTGCTGAGGAGTGGCTTCCATTTGGTCACTGTACCATAAAGGCCTGATTGGTGGAGTGATGCAGAGATGGTTGTCCTTCTAGAAGGTTCTCCCATCTCCACAGAGGAACTCTCCCCCGATTTCCTAGAGCTGGCCGCCCGGCCAAACTGAGCAGTGTCTTGGTGGTTCCAAACTTCTTCCATTTGATAATGGAAGAAGTTCAATGCTGCAGAAATGTTGGTGTACCCTTCCCCAGATCTGTGCCTCAACACAATCCTGTCTCGGAGCTCTATGGAAGATCCTGTCTCGGAGCTCTTCCTTTGACCTCATGGCTTGTCTTTTGCTCTGACATGCCTGTTTTCACTATGTCATTATGAGGTATTGTGTGTAGACTGATGAGGAAAAACATTTATTTAATCAATTTTACAATAAGACTGTAACGTAACAAAATGTCAAGGCGTCTGAATAGTTTCTGAATGCACTGTAATTTAATAATACCTTGGGGCAGCTAATATCTTGGGGGCAGGTAGCCTAGCGGTTAGAGCGTTGGGCCAGTAACTGAAAGGTCACTGGTTCGAATACCCGACAAGATGACAAACCTGGGGCCTCAGGAGTGGTGCAGTGGTCTAAGGCACTGCATCACTACAGATGCAGCTTCGAGCTCCGTCTGTGTCGCAGCCGGCCGCGACCGGGAGACCCATGAGACAACGCACAATTGGCCCAGCGTCGTCCGGGTTTGGCTGGCCGGGTTGTCCTTGTCCCATCACGCTCTAGCATCTCCTGTGGCGGGCCAGGCGCATGCACGTTCACTCAGTCGCCAGGTTTACGGTGGTTCCTCCGACACATTGGTGCGGCTGGCTTCCGGGTTAAGCGTTCATGGTGTCAAGAAGCAGTGCGGCTTGGTGGGTTGTGTTTCAGAGGACGCACGGCTCTCAACCTTCGCCTCTCCCGAGTCCGTACGGGAGTTGTAGCGATTGGACAAGACTAACTACCAATTGGATATGACGAAATTGGGGAGAAAAAAAAAAAGAAAAAAAAGATGTTGATGTGTCCTTGAGCAAGGCACTTAACCCTAATTTGATCCAGGGTAGGCCACCCTTGTAAATAAGAATTTGTTCTTAACTGACTTGCCTAGTTAAATAAGCAGTAAAAGTGGTTTACCCCAGTTGGGTGAAAGGGAAGCTACAGTACATAGCTGCTACACCGGGAGTGTAACGTTTCCCAGCATATGAAGAGCGTGAGCCACTTAATTAATCAAGTGTTCTCGGATGTGAGCCGCACATTGAATTATTGAAAATAGCTACGTCCAGGTTTCATTGAAATGAATGGCAATGTCTCACACTTATCAGACCTCTAACTCTTAAAGGACCTCTAACTCTCTATATCAAATAATTCTGGGTAACAATTAAATCCCTGTGCTTGTTTACAATTAAAATGTTCAAAAAGAAACAAAAAATAGCTTCTTAGCAAAGAGCAATTTCTCAAGCAAGAGCTGCTAGGACTGTCTGGGAGTGTTCTGAGTGGGGAGGGGGAAACTGAAAACTAGACGTTATTGGCAGAGAGGTTTGGAACTTTCTTATTGATCTAGTAACAAATTTACCGCTTGGCGATGTCGCCAGCCAGGCCAAAACTCCATCCCACTAAAACACCATCCCCTTTTCAAACAGCTCTTACACTAAAAGTGCATTATCATCATTCTCACAATTTCACAGTATTGTTCCAACCACATAGTGTGGAAATATACTGAACAAAAATACAGTATCAACATTGACAAAGATTTTACTGAGTTACAGTTCATAAAAGGAAATCAGTCTATACTTATCTATGGATTTCACATGACTGAAAATACAGATACTGTATGTGTTTGTTGGTCACAGACACCTTAAAAAAAGGTAGGGTTGTGGATCAGATAACCAGTCAGTATCTGGTGGGACCACTATTTGCCTCATGCAGGGCGACACATCTTTGAATAGAGTTGATCAGGCTGTTGATTGTAGTCTGTGGAATGTTGTTTGACTCCTCTTAAATGGCTGTGCGAAGTTGCTGGATATTAGCGGGAACTGGAACACGCTGTCAATCTAGAGCAGTGATGTCAGAGATACGGCCCGCCAGCAGGTTTCATCCGGCCCGAGATGTTATGGGGAAAAAAACAAAGGCAAAACGTTTGCATACAGTTATTATCAACTATGTGAGTAAAGTAATAGAGGTTTATATGATATGATCATAGATATGATATGATCACAGTTCTGCAACTGGCTTTTTATCTTAACGGTTAAGCTATCTTAGCAAAAAATGCTATTGAAAAAGAGAAAGGTTGACACGGAATGTAGGGTATTCCAAGAAAAATGGAAAGAGCAGTTGTTCTTCTGGGAGGAGCATGGCAAACCTATATGCCTTATTTGCTCACAAAAAGTGGCTGTAGTAAAGGAGTATAACATCAAACGACACTATGAGACCCACGCAGAAAAATATGACAAGTACACTGGGCAACTGCGAACCGAAAAGGTGAATGAGCTAGCATTATCTAAAAAAAAATATATATATCTGTATTTTCCAAATGTAGAGAGACACATGATGGAGCAGTTAAAGCCAGCTATATCATTGCCAGTGAAATCGCTGCAGCATCCAAACCATTCTCAGAGGGAGAATTTGTGCATGCTAAAGGCAGCTGAGCTGGTGTGCCCTGAGAAACGACAAGCGTTAGCTAACATTAGCTTGTCGAGAAATACTGTGGCAGAGGGAATCGGGGAACTTGCCGAAGTCTCTTGCTATTTAACATTTTGGTGTTTTCACACGCAGTTTCTGTAGTTCATTCTGATTGATTGGTACAGCTATTTGGCGTTTAATAACAATAACCTGCATTCTTTTAAATGTATAATCAATAAATAACACAGATATTCAAACATATGTAATTATTATGTATTCTTGTCAATGTTGCATAGAAAAAGGCTTTCTGTTCAACCTGTATTTTTCTGATTGCTTCATGTAATACTACATAGTGTTTTTTTCATGTGCCATCAATGCATTGATTGGTATCTGTAGGCCTTCTTGAATGATTTCAAATAAATCCGCCAGCAGCCTAAATAACCATGTGTAGAGTCAAAATGATTTTAGCAAAACATTATCGTGCCCCCATGAGGTCCCATTTAAACAAATCCGGCCCACTACCTAATATGAGTCTGACACCCCTGATCTAGAGTATCCCAAACATGCTCAATGGGTGACATGTCTTGTGAGTATGCAGGCCATGGAAGAACTGGGACATTTTCAGCTTCCAGAAATTGTGTACAGATCCTTGCGACATGGGGACGTGCATTATCATGCTGAAACATGAGGTGATGGCGGCGGATGAATGGAACGACAATGGGCCTCAGGATCTCATCACGGTATCAAATTGCCATCGATAAAATGCAATTGTGTTCGTTGTCCGTAGTTTATGCCTGCCCATACCATAACCCCACCACCACCATGGGGCACTCTGTTCACAACGCTGACATCAGCAAACCGCTCACCCACACGATGTCATAAACGTAGTCTACGGTTGTGAGGCCGGTTGGACATAGGGCTGTGGCGGTCATGAAATTTTGTCAGCCAGTGATTGTCAAACAAATAACTGCCGGTCTCAAGGTAATTTACCGTTAATTAACATAAACATGTTTAGCATCTCCTGGCTTCCAGCCACTGATGCAGACCTTTGGAACATCTACATTTTAAAAATAAACATGATATGATGAAAATATAGTCTATTTCAGAAGAACATAATAGAATCTCCCCATGTCCTTATAAGACCCTGATATGGCTATGCCATAATGGCTGTGGGCTACACTAGTTCATTTAGCAGACAAGATTTGCTTTGATTATTTTATAGTATGAAGAATATAATTTAACATACCTAAATAAAATAGATATCTCAATTCTTATTAGCCAATGCCCGTCACGTGACCGGTTATCGAATTCAGAGGCGCATATTGAAGATGTTGGAAGAACTGTCTACATTTAGCCTACTTTTCGTCAGCCAACAAGATGAGTAGGCCTAACGAACAGCAAAAGGACTAGCCTATGTCAATCTAATATCCCTCATGATACAAAGGTTAAGCTATTCTATTGGTCAACTTGTCCATCTGTGCAAGAAATACATTTTCCAAACATACACTGGGACAGTTGTGGGATGCGATAGATCCCAAATTAATGCAACTACTCGCATCAAAAAACCTTTTGAAAGCAATGAGGCTGAGCACGTGATGCCACAGAGCTGAGCAGACGTTAACAAACTGAGCTCTTCAAAGTTATCCTTTTATTACCTAAATAACAACGTTGAAACAATATTCTTACATCGGCTGATAAACTGTTAAGTACTTACCTTCCCAAAGAGCCATGGACCTCCGGCCGAGAGGCAAGAAGGATGACCAAAACATTATCCCAAGATAATAACACCACACCAAGCAAAATTAGCATTAGCCCTGATAATTCAGACTCAGTATTCCTCTCAGCTGGCATGCTTGCTACTCTCCTCCAGGAAATTCAAGGTGGTAACAAAGGTCTTTCACTGACAATTTACAAGAAAATGTCTGAACTCCATTCTTCCATTGACGGTCTAAAATCCTCCCTGAATTATCTCCTTTTGAGAACGACTGAGGCTGAGTTGCGCATTAGCACAGTTGAAGATACTGTTACCCGACATGACCAGGTTATGAAACAGCTACAGAAGGACAATGCATATCTCAAAAACAAGGTAGACCAGATGGAGAACCAGAGCAGACGTAGCAATATCTATGTGGTGGGATTGAAGGAGGACAGCGAGGGCCGTGACCCTGTCCGTTTCTTCACTCAATGGATCCCCGATGTCCTAGGCATAACTAACTTCACCAAGTCGGTGAAAGTCGAACGCGCCCACAGAACCTCAACAGTGAAACCCACGCCAGATGAGCCCCCCATGGGCCGTCCTGATCAGGTTCCTCCGTTTCCAGGACAGGGAGAAGATACTGTGACTCGCAAGAACCAAAGGGGACATCAACATCGATAGCAAAAGGGTCAGCCTTTTCCCGGATATGAGCCAAACGTTGCAAACAGTTCAAACCAGCCGCCAAAGCACAGAAGGAGAAGAACATCTCCGGCTACCTCATTCACCCTGCGAGGATGAAAGTTCAGTACAATGGCCGAAGCCATCTCTTCGACACACCGGGAGAAGTGTTCACTTTTCTCAAAGAACTGACCAGCGTTTGATTCACGAAGGTATATCCATGGGATTTCACCCAGTTTATTGTTTTTTTATTGTTTGTACTGTATTGTCCAGGAACTGAACTGCTTATGTCTATTTGGAATTTGGACATTTTCAACTAATAATTATTTTTCCCGTGGTGAACTGAACCACGTTTGATTCACGAAGGTCTATCCATGGGATTTGATGCATTTTATTGGTTTTTTTTTTGTTTGTACTGTCCTGGAACTGAACTGCTTATGTCTATTTGGAATTTGGACGTTTCAACTAATAATTATTGTTCTATTACATTTACAGGAGAGTATATTTTGGTTTTAACAATATCCACTGGGTGAAATAAATTAGCCCTTGTTGACAGTAAAATATTCAGCCATAACTGTTTGTTTTCAACATAGAGAGCTTGTAGGTTTTAATTTATGCCAAAGTTTAGCTAGTAAGAGCAAGATGGAAAGCAACATGTTTGATTGTTGGGATTGTGGTTTTAGTCCTGGGTTTTTTCTATGTTTAATGTCGTTTCCTTCCTAAAGAGACGCATAGGTTACTTCAGTGTGAAACATTACCGAACTCTTTACATATGAGTGGTTACCATTCGGTTATATATATTTGAAACCCTACCCATGCTTAATCCACTAAAATATGTCACATTCAACGTAAAAGGTCTTAACAGCCCGGTTAAGAGGAAAATAGTCTATACATACCTCAAGAAATTAAAGGCTGACATTGTGTTCTTACAAGAAACACATCTTACAGCCAGTGAACACAAGAAATTGAAGAGGGAACGGGTAGGACAGGTTTTTGCATCCTCTTTTAACTCTAAATTAAAAGGACCTGCACTTTTGATAAGTAGACACGTCCTCTTCTGTGTCAGCAACACCAAGTCTGATTCCTCAGGCAGGTTTGTTTTGGTGCAGGGACATATGTTTTCGGAGTCTTGGACCCTATTGAATATTTATGCTCCTAACTTTGATGACTACTTGTTTACTCAGAATGTCTTCCTTCAGGTTGCTCAAGCACCACCAGGATGGCCACTGGCTGGAGGAGATTAAAATGTTTGTTTAGATACAGTTCTTGATAGGTCCAAAATGTGGGTTAGGCCCCTCTGTCTGTGAGGCGAGAAAAACATGCTCTTCTGTTTATTTATAAAGCACTCCTTTTAAAACACCTGCCATATATTTCAGCATTCATTTCCACTAGACATACTAATTGTAATACCAGATCACAGTCATGGATTACATTAGAGACGCCTGCAGTCTACACAGATTTGGGTAGAACTGCCTTCAGTTCCTTTGCACCTTATCTGTGGAAAAAATTGCAGACCCACCTCAAGATAGACACTTTGGTGCCCCTTGCCCATTTCAAAAATATTTTAGAGGATCAATATTATGTTATCTGTGTTTGTTTCTGTTAAACTCTGTTTTTCTTTGTTTTTCTTGAAATGTTTCTCTGTTTTGTATGTTTTGAGATCTTTCTTCTCCAAATGTCTGTCTGTGTGTCTAAATTGTACATGTTAACATGTTTACACAGGGCACAGCCGTAAAAGAGATCTAGGTCTCAGTCTGTTTTTCCCTGTCAAAATATAGTTTAAATATAAAAAAATATAAAAAATAACTATTCCCTCTTACCAAAGATCTCAATTTACTAGAAGTCTGGAGACAGATGCACCCACATGATAGGGATTACTCTTTTTATTCACACACACAAACATACAACACACACACACGCATAGATAACTTGTTGCTATCAACGCAACTGTTTCATAGAGTGTTAGATACCAATTATCTCCCCAGATTGCTTAGTGACCATTCTTTACCAAGGTAAATGGAGCATATAGGTATAGACTAAATTCTACACTCCTGAAGCAACCTGAATTTTGTGCATTCATCAAAGAGCAGATCAATATTTTTACTTTGACAAACAAACCCTCTGCTCCTGACAGTTTCATTCTTTGGGACGCATTGAAAGCCTATGTGAGGGGACATATTATTGCCTATACTAAAGTGTTGAAGAGAGAACACGGTGCCGAACTGAATGTCTTTGAATCTGACATCTATGAGCTAGAGAACCTACCAAAGAGGCCAGACTAAAGACCTATACAGGCTTTTGGTAAATAGAAAACTGAAATATAATACTTAGCTGAGAGTTCCATCACTAAATCAAAACAACGTTACCACAAACTTGGAGAGAAAGCACACAAGTATTGGCACTGCAACTGGAAGCAGGGGAAAGTAAGATGACAATTAATGCTATAGAAACTCTTACTAATGAGATATCTTTCGACCCTACTGAAATTAATTATACTTTTAAGAAATACTACGAGGACCTCTGTACTTCCCAATCAAGCGATGATCTATCACAGATCGTTTCTTTTCTTTCCTCTCTCAACCTCTCATGCCTGTTAGAGGAAGACAGAGAGTGCCTGAGTGAACAGTTCTCAGTCCCTGAATTGTTGGAGGCCATTAAATCTTTACCTTCTAATAAATCTCCTTGGGAGAATGGCTTCCCACCAGAGTTCTATAAAGAATTTATGGAGCTGTTGGTACCCTACCTTATGGAGGTACTTAAAAAAGCAGGGGAGGACAACTGCTTTCCAGAGTCTTCTCTCAAGCTGTGATTACAGTAATTCATAAGAAAGGGAAAAACCCAGTAAAGTGCGCCTCCTATAGGCCAATTTCTCTCTTTAATACAGATTGTATACTGGTCACCAAGATGTTATCTAAGAGCCTAGAGTGATGCCTCCCCCTGTTGGTCAACCCAGATCAGACAAGCTTCATAATTAATAGTAATCTCAGAAGGTTCTTTGATATAGTTCAACTTGCTAACAAAAACAAAATAACTAGTGTTGTAGTCTCCCTCGACAAGGAAAGTCTTTTGATAGGGTCGAATGGCCATATCTCTTTCGCATTTTGGAAAAGTAAGGTTTAGGCAGCTGGTTTGTAAACTTGATAAAATCACTCTACAACTCTCCTAAAGCTAGGATTGCTACCAATGGGATTACTTCATCCTCTTTCCGTCTCTATAGGGGGAACAGACAGGGTTGCCCTATTAGCACCCACCTCTTCGCCCTCGTCATCGAACCGTTGGCTGAGGCCATTAGAACGTGCCCTGACATACAGTACATGGCTTTGAGGTGGGCCCCCATACCCATTAGTTATCACTTTTTGCGGATGACCTTACCTTCTTTCTAACAAACCCAGAACATGCCCTCTCTCACTTACAGAACCTATAAGGTACATTTTGATCAAAGCACATTTTTACTTTGACCATCAAGCATAAGTTTACTTTTAGATGGTCACCTATGGGCTTCACATACTTGGGGATAATGGTGGATGGTAACCTGAATAACCTCTATCAACTCAATCTATCTGACTTGTTGCAAAAGGTGGAGTGTGACCTGTGTAAATGGATGGACTTGCCTCTTACTCTACTGGATAGAATTTATGTAATTAAAATGAATGAATCCTGCCCAGATTTCTATATTTTTTTCAATCTCTCCCCATCCCTGTCCCCGTAGTATTATTTTCCTCTCTCGACAAGCTCACCAGACGGTTTATCTGGCACGGCAAAACTGTGCCAGATACAAATTGACCCTTGATTACGGTCAAGGGGGATTAAACCTCCCCAATTTCAGAATGTATTACTGGGCTGTGCAGTCAATACTTCTGGCTCAGAGGTTTGACAATAGTCCTTCTCCCTCATGGTTGAACATGGAAAAGTTTGAGGTACATGAAGATACTTTTGTTTTACAAATGGGACATCTATAAAAACTATAACAGACAACCCTTAAATTATACATTCTGTCCTGACATGGTGCAAACTGCATGAGCTGTTCAGATGAGAGGGATTTATTTATTTTATGGAACAATAGATACATTCCTATGTTTTTCCAGAATAGTAACTTTAGACCATGGTCTAATAAGGGTATGACTCTTCTAGAATATTGTTATGAGGAGAGAATTTGTATGTCCCTTGAACAGCTGAAAGGGAAATACCACTTGTCGAACAACGACTGCTTTAACTACAACTACAACATTTTATTAGGGTGAATCTCAAGGGCCAGTGGATCCCTCCTAGGATGTCACCTATTGAACAACTCTGCCATGCAGACCAACCACTGTTCAAGACCATTTCCCGTGTTTACGATGCTCTTATGTCAGGACTACCACTGCCTGATCTAGATAAACCCTGACTTAGATGGAAAAAAGATCTGGGTATTAATCTTGATGAGGGATTATGGAGTGACCTATGCAGGGATGGTGTTGC
This sequence comes from Thymallus thymallus, assembly GCA_023634145.1. Classification (NCBI taxonomy): domain Eukaryota; kingdom Metazoa; phylum Chordata; class Actinopteri; order Salmoniformes; family Salmonidae; genus Thymallus; species Thymallus thymallus. Next base: position 29,558,411 of record CM042391.1, read on the forward strand.
ATCCACATTATACTCCAGATACAGACTGATCCTGTTTAATTTCCTCCATCAGCTCTATATCACTCCATCTACAAGTTCAACCCTGGTATCTCCTCCCTATGTTTTGGATGTGGCTCAGATGAAGAAACATTCCTCCATTTCACTTGGCATGGAAAAACTACACCGTTTCTGACAAAGGGTTATGCGATACCATATCCTCAATTCATGGGGCTGCATTCCTTTTAGACCCGGAGGTCTGTCTACTGGGTAACTTTACTAATTCCAATCTTAGGCAAAGACACACTATAAAGCTAACAGAAACTCAAACATGAAGTACCCGTGGTTAGGTCTATTCAAAGCTGGTCGGACCAATCGGAATCCACGCTTCAAGATTGTTTTGAGCACGTGGACTGGGACATGTTCAGGGTTGCTTCAGAAAATAATATCGACGTATATGCTGACACGGTGAACGAGTTCATAAAGAAGTGCATAGGAGATGTCGTACCCACTGGGAGCATTTGCGCTAAACTGAAAGCGCGAACCACTGCATTTAATCAGGACAAGAAGGCTGGGAATATGGAAGAATACAAAGAGTGCAGTTATTTCCTCCGCAATGCAATTAAGCAGGCTAAATGTCGGTATAGGGATAAAGTTGAGTTACAGTTCAATGGCTCAGACACGGGACGCATGTGGCAGGATCTACAGACAATCACAGATTATAAAAGGAAAACCAACCACGTCGCGGACACCGACGTCTCGCTTCTGAACAGGCTGAACACCTTTGCTCGCTTTGAGGATAATACAGTGCCACTGATGCAGCCCGCCACCAAGGACTGTGGGCTCTCCCTCTCAGTGGCTGACATGAGTAAGATATTTAAGCCTGTTAGGGCTTGATACAAGGCTGCTGGCCCAGACGGTATCCCTAGCCGCGTCCTCAGAGCATGTGCAGACCAGCTGGCTGTTGTGTTTACAGATATGTATAGATGTACCACGTTCATCTGTACAAACAATAGTAGCAAGTATAAACACCATGGGACCACGCAGCCGTTATACTGCTCAGGAAGGAGATGTATTCTGTCTCCTAGAGATGAACGTACTTTGGTGTGAAATGTGCTAATCAATCCCAGAACAACAGCAAAGGACCTTGTGAAGATGCTGGAGGAAACAGGTACTGCAGGAGGGTCTGGTGCACTTCACAAAACAGATTGCATCATGAGGAAGAAAAATGATGTGGCTATATTGAAGCAACATCTCAGTCAGGAAGTTCAAGCTTGGTCGCAAATGGGTCTTCCAAATGGACAATGACCCCAAGCATACTTCCAAAGTTGTGGCAAAATGGCTTAAGGACAACAAAGTCAAGGTATTGGAGTGGCCATCACAAAGCCCTGACCTCATCCTATAGAAAAGTTGTGGGCAGAACTGAAAAGTGTGTGCGAACAAGGCGGCCTACAAACCTGATTCAGTTACACCAGCTCTGTCAGGAGGAATGGACCAAAATTCACCCAACTTACACACTAATTGAGTGTATGTAAACTTCTGACCCAGTGGGAATGTGATGAAATAAATAAAATATGAAATAAATCATTTTCTCTACTATTATTCTGACATTTCACATTCTTAAAATAAAGTGGTGATCCTAACTGACCTAAAACAGGGAATTTTTACTAGGATTAAATGTCAGGAATTGTGAAAAACAGAGTTTAAATGTATTTAGCTAAGGTGTATGTAAACTTCCGACTTCAACTGTATGTCTAAACTGTACGCTCTACTGTTCTTTTGTATCTTAGTCACCTAATTGTATTTACATACTGCATCACCAATCTCTTATGTGTATACTGTACACTATAAAGTTTACTATGCCACTGGATCTTAGTCCAATGCCGCCCTGACATATGTATATATTCTCAATCATTTCTTACTTTGATTTATGTGTGTTTGGGTAAATGTTAGATATTATTGTTAAATAGTTCTGTACTGTCGGAGCTTGAAGCACAAGCATTTCACTACACCCGCAATAACATCTGCTAACCACGTGTACAGTCGTGGCCAAAAGTTTTGAGAATGACATAAGTATTGGTGTCCACAAAGTTTGCTGCTTCAGTGTTCTTAGATCTTTATGTCAGTAGTTACTATGGTACACTCAAGTATAATTACAAGTATTCCATAAGTGTCAAAGGCTTTCATTGACAATGACATTCAGTTTATGCAAAGAGTCAATATTTGCAATGTTGACCATTCTTTTTCAAGACCTCTGCAATCCGCCCTGGCATGCTGTCAATTAACTTCTGGGCCACATCCTGACTGATGGCAGGCCATTTTTGCATAATCAATGCTTGGAGTTTGTCAGAAGTTGTGGGTTTTTGTTTGTCCACCCGCCTGTTGAGGATCGACCACAAGTTCTCAATGGGATTAAGGTCTGGGGAGTTTCCTGGCCATGGACCCAAAATGTCGATGTTTTGTTCCCCGAGCCACTTAGTTATCACTTTTGCCTTATGGCAAGGTGCTCCATCATGCTGAAAAAGGTATTGGTCGTCACCAAACTGTTCTTGGATGGTTGGGAGAAGTTGCTCTCGGAGGATTTGTTGGTAACATTCTTTATTCATGGCTGTGTTCTTAGGCAAAATTGTGAGTGAGCCCACTCCCTTGGCTGAGAAGCAACCCCACACATGAATGGTCTCAGGATGCTTTACTGTTTGCATGACACAGGACTGATGGTAGCGCTCACCTTGTCTTCTCCGGACAAGGTGTTTTCCGGGTGGCCCAAACAATCGGAAAGGGGATTCATCAGAGAAAATGACTCTACCCCAGTCCTCAGCAGTCCAATCCCTGTACCTTTCGCAGAATATCAGTCTGTCCCTGATGTTTTTCCTGGAGAGAAGTGGCTTCTTTGTTGCCCTTCTTGACACCAGGCCATCCTCCAAAAGTCTTCGCCTCACTGTGCGTGCAGATGCACTCACACCTGCCTGCTGCCATTCCTAAGCATGCTCTGCACTGGTGGTGCCCCGATCCCGCAGCTGAATCAACTTTAGGAGACGGTCCTGGCGCTTGCTGGACTTTCTTGGACGCCCTGAAGCCTTCTTCACAACAATTGAACCTCTCTCCTTGAAGTTCTTGATGATCCGATAAATGGTTGATTTAGGTGCAATCTTACTAGCAGCAAAATCCTTGCCTGTGAAGCCCTTTTTGTGCAAAGCAATGATGACGGCACGTGTTTCCTTGCAGGTAACCATGGTTGACAGAGGAAGAACAATGATTTCAAGCACCACCCTCCTTTTAAAGCTTCCAGTCTGTTATTCTGATTCAATCAGCATGACAGAGTGATCTCCAGCCTTATCCTCGTCAACACTCTCACCTGTGTTAACGAGACAATCACTGACATGATGGCAGCTGGTCCTTTTGTGGCAGGGCTGAAATGCAGTGGAAATGTTTTTTGGGGATTAAGTTCATTTTCATGGCAAAGAAGAACTTTGCAATTAATTGCAATTCATCTAATCACTCTTCATGGCATTCTGGAGTATATGCAAATTCCCATCATCAACACTGAGGCAGCAAACTTTGTGGAGACCAATACTTGTGTCATTCTCAAAACTTTTGACCATGACTGTATCTGACCAATAACATTTGATTTGATTTGAAATGCCAAGGAATTCCTTGTCTTGAAGTAAAAAAGAAAAAAGGCATGTGCTGTTTCTTGCCTTACTGCACACGCTGCATATCATTCACAATTGATAATACATAATTCACAAGTGATAAGCTAATATTGTCACTCATTAGACTATTCTTAATTAAATATTGTCTTTACATATACTAAATAATATACGGGGCGGCAGGTAGCCTAGTGGTTAGAGTGTTGGGCCCGTGTTGGGCCCGTAACTGAAAGGTTGCCGGATCAAATCCCCGAGCTGACAAGGTATAAATCTGTCGTTCTGCCCCTGAACAAGGCAGTTAACCCACTGTTCCTAGGCCGTCACTGTAAATAAGAATTTGTTCTTAACTGACTTGCCTAGTAAAATAAAGGTTAAAAAAAACAAAAGAAAAAACAGTACCAGTCAAAAGCTTGGACACACCTGCTCATTCAAGGGTTTTTCTTTAATTTTTACTATTTTCTACATTGTAGAATAATAGTGAAGACATCAAAACCATGAAATCATGTAGTAACCAAAAAAGTGTTAAACAATGTCAGGCTCTGGCCATAGGGAGGCCTTTGGCTCCTCTATTTAGCCATGGTCAGAGCCTGACAGATCTAGTATTTCTAGATCTATTATGTTTTGTGTTGGATCCGCAATTAGAGGCAGCTGTTAAGCGTTGTCTCTGATTGGGGATTCTACTTAAGTAGAGATGTCCCACACCTTGTTGTGGTTCATTGTAGAGTGTCACTGGCTGTATATGGAATGTTTGTACCGGTACTAGTAAGTACATATTCGTGTTTTGCTTATCGTTTAAGTAAACAAACATTATGTACCAGTATAACTATGCTGCTTCTTGGTCTGCCTACACCCCAAATTGTGACAAACAAAGTAGCCACCCTTTGCCTTGATGACGGCTTTGCACACTCTTGGCATTCTCTCAACCAGCTTCACCTGGAATGCTTTTCCAACAGTCTTGAAGGATTCCAACATATGCTGAACACTTGTTGGCTGCTTTTCCTTCACTCTGTGGTCCAACTCATCCCAAACCATCTCAATTGGGTTGAGGTCGGTGATTGTGGAGGCCAGATCATCTGATGCAGCACTCCATCACTCTGCTTCTTGGTCGAATAGCCCTTACACAGCCTGGGGGTGTGATGGATCATTTTCATCAAATCAAATGTATTTATAAAGCCCTTTTTACATCAGCCAATGTCAGAAAGTGCTATACAGAAACCCAGCCTAAAACCCCAAACAGCAAGCGATGTAGAAGCACGGTGGCTAGGAAAAACTCCCTAGAAAGGCAAAACCTAGGAAGAAACCTAGAGAGGAACCAGGCTCTGAGGGGTGGCCAGTCCTCTTCTGGCTGTGCCGGGTGAAGATTATAACAATTAATGTCCATTAAGGCCAGTTCTTTCTCCAAGATGTTCAAATGTTTATAGATGACCAGCAGGGTCAAATAATAATAAAAGTAGTTGTGGAGGTTGCAGCAGGTAAATACATCAGGAGTGTATTTACCTGTTGTCCTGTTGAAAAACAAATGATAGTCCCACTAAGCGCAAACCAGATGGGATGGCGTATCGCTGCAGAATGCTGTGGTAGCCATGCTGGTTAAGTGTGTCTTTAATTCTAAATAAATCAGTGTCACTAGAAAATAACCATCACACCTCCTCCTCCATGCTTCACAGTGGGAACCACACATGCGGAGGTCATCCGTTCACCTACTCTGCGTCTCACGAAAGACATGGCTGTTGGAACCAAAAATCTCAAATTTGTACATTGCTCATCTATCTTGGCCCAAGCAAATCTTCTTCTTATTGGTATACTTTAGTAGTGGTTTCTTTGCGGCAATTCAACCATGGAGGCCTGATTCACGCAGTCTCCTCTAAACAGTTGATGTTGAGATGTGACTGTTACTTGAACTCTGTGAAGCATTTATTTGGGCTGCAATCTGAGGTGCAGTTATCTCTAATGAACTTATCCTCTACAGCCAAGGTAACTCTGGGTCTTCCTTTCCTGTGGTGGTCCTCATGACAGCCAGTTTCCGGAAAATGTATGGTTTCTGTTCTTGAAATTTTCCGCATTGACTGACCTTCATGTCTTAAAGAAATGATGGACTGTCATTTCTCTTTGCTTATTTGAGCTGTTCTTGCCATAATATGGTATTTTACCAAATAGGGCTATCTTCTGTATACCACCCCTACCTTGTCACAGCACAACTGATTGGTTCAAACACAATAAGAAGGAAAGAATTTCCACAAGTTAACTTTTAACAAGGCACACCTGTTAATTGAAATGCATTCAAGGTGACTACCTCATGAAGCTGGTTGAATGCCAAGAGTGTGCAAAGCTGTCATAAAGGCAAAGGGTGGCTACCTTGAAGAATCTCAAATATAATTTTGATTTATTTAACACTTTGTTTGGGTACTACATGATTCCATATGTGTTATTTCATAGTTTCGATGTCTTCTATTATTCTACAATGTAGAAAAAAATATATATAAAGAAAAACCCTTGAATGAGCAGGTGTGTCCAAACCTTTGACTAGTAATGTGTGTGAAATTTGTTTGGATTTAGAATGGACCATTATCACGCACCTGTCTGCAATTAAATAGCAAATGGAGGACGCTTTTCCCATGGTTAATTTTCATGCAGGTCTGGTAGGCTATACTCCTGTTGTAAAGTGAAGCAATGTACTTCATATTAGGGAAGTTGATAAATAAAATATAGTAGGCCTAGCCTATAGAAAGCTGATGTGATCCTCTTTTTAATGGAAGCCATCAAAACTCTGTTCTCTCATGCAATTGCATGGTCTATAGAAATATTGCGCCACATGAGCTTTCATGAAGTGTTGATTTGAATTGAAGTCAGAGTAATTAGAGCGACAATAGAGTGTTGAGTACCAGGCAGTTATCAAGTTTGGTAGGCAACTAATGACCATAAGCAGCATCGGCGCTTGGAGAAGCCTAGTTACAATGACTAAATGGTCAGGTGGAAATTGACTGCCGTCATGACTCGTGACCGGTGTGGCGGCAATCCGGTGTGGCGGCAGTTCTACTTTTATCTAATTAATATCAACTAAATGTGTTGAAACGCTACGAGGCAGAGGAAATTTGACAGGTAGAATAAAAAGTTAACTAAAATGAGGAAGTTCAAGTGGCAGCACATTAAAACATGGATATTGGAATTAATTAAGTAAATTATGAAAAGATTGGTTGAGCCTCTTAAGACTCAATTAATGTGACATCTTCTGCAAAGGTCAGAAAAACTCTGGATTCTCTGGACAGATTCTATGGGTTTAAGAGTAAATTCTGTATTTACAATGTTAATATCTTTCCATATTGCTTAGTCACAGATTCAGCAAAGCATTTTAAAAGGATGTCATACAGAATTAATTGTGAATATGGAAAATGTTGTCCACATCGAAATAAGATGTGATGCATCCCCACTTATAGTTTGACAGAGTCTAGACACCCACACACACTCCTGACAACATTTCCCGATTATAGTTTTTCATCTAACATTTTGAATGTGTTTCAAGTCCTGCCTGTAGATTCTCTTTGAACAGAGCCCATGGTGGAAGTCTTTAGAAGTCCAGGCAACAACACACGCTCTGTGACTGCTCAACCATGGCCATGCCTATAGATTGCCCATGTTTGTGTCAAGAACACAATCTCAGCACACAATGGAGCTATTTACCCCCTCTGAGTGCTCCGAACAAAGTGTGTCCACTCAAACATATGGACTGCTGTAAAAATAATATAGAAAAGCAATGTCAAGATCTAGAACTGTTGTGCTTCATTCAAACTATCATTGCGATGCCAAATGGATTCACCAAATTGAACCCTAGCCATTCAGATAGAATTGGCATTCCTACACTCTTGGATACTTTACATTTTGTTGTTATTCTTCCTTTGCCGAGATATTTTGACATTCCCAATGTTGGACAATACTGCAAGAGATTCAAGGTGAGTATATCTCTCCAAACTACCCAGCAGCTCTCACCACTGCTGCCCCCGCAATCAAGGTGTCTTATGGTGAAGTTTCACCCCTACTCTCAGCGGCAATCTCTTGCGACAGCCTACTGCAGACTTTGGGTTGTTGTCTGTATGAAGCCCTGGCTTTTGATTGCCTGAGCAAGGACGCTGGAACAGCTTGTCATGCTGCCAGGGCTCAAAGTCACCTTGTACTACTGATAGAAGCCTATCTGCTAGCGGGCTGCCAGAGCCCAGCACAGATGTCATGTGGCATCATCTGCTGTCCTGAGACATGAAGACACTTGTGGTTGCGGAGGAGGGGAAGAAGGGGGACGTGTTAAACTTGGAGCCCCCTGTCAGGAGGATTCTATAATGATCCACATGTGTTGCTAGGAGATTTCATGTCAAGGCTTGAGCACCAGTTCCCCTGGCTTTTACCTCGTCTGGAAGAACAGAAGCACTGCATGAGCATTCTTTCCCAAAGTGTTCTTTTTCACTCAGATTTTTTTTGACACACAAATACTATTTCCATGTTTGCACTTACTGCTGGCACGCAGATATATAAAACATTATCAAAACTGATGGAGTGTTTAACATTGCGACAGATAATACAGTACATACTGTACAGTGCCTTCAGAAAGTATTCTTACCCCTTGACTTTATCCAAATGTTGTTGTGTTACAGCCTGAATTTAAAATAGCTTAAATTGAGATTTTGTGTCACTGGCCTACACACATTACCCCATAATGTCAAAGTGGAAGAATTTCAAATAGCTTAAATTGAGATTTAATTACACTTTGCATGGTGTATCAATACACCGAGTTACTACAAAGATACAGGCATCCTTCCTAACTCAGTTGCCGGAGAGGAGGGAAACCGCTCAGGGATTTTACTATGAGGCCAATGGTGACTTTAAAACAGTTACAGAGTTGAATGCCTGATAGGGAAAAACTAAGGATGAATCAAAAACACTATTTACTTCACAATACTAACTTAACTGACAAAGTTTAAAAAAGGAAGCCTGTACAGAATAAAACTATTCCAAAACATGCATTATGTTTGCAACAAGGCACCAAAGTAATACTGCAAAAAGTGTGGCAAAGCAATTCACTTTTTGTCCTGAATACAGTGTTATGTTTGAGGCAAATCCAATAAATCACATTACTGAGTACCACTCTCCATATTTTCAAGCATAGTGGTGGCTGCATCATGTTATGGGTATTCTTTTAATCGTTAAGACATGGAATGAGCTAAGCAAAATCCTACAGGAAAACCTGGTTTAGTCTACTTTCCTCCAGACACTGAATTCACCTTTTAGCAGGACAATAACCTAAAATACATGGCTAAATATACACTGGAGTTGATTACCAAAATTACGTTGAATGTTCCTGAGTGGCCTAGTTACAGTTTTGACTTAAATCGGCTTGAAAATGTATGGCAAGACTTAAAAATGGCTGTCTAGCAATGACCAACAACCAACTTGACAGAGCTTGAAGAATTTAAAAATAATAATGTGCAAATATTGTACAATCCAGGTGTGCAAAGCTCTTAGACTTAGCCAGAAGGACTCAGCTGTATTCACAGCTAAAGGTGATTCTAACATGGATTGACTCAGGGGTGTGAATATATTTCATTTTCAAAATATTTGCAAACATTTCTAAAAACATGTTTTCACTTTGTCATTATTCTGTATTTATTGTATGTAGATGGGTGAGAATTGTTTTATTTTAAAAATCATTCACTGTTTAACGGATTTCCCCCCCAGAAAAGTGAGGCTAGCGAGCGAGAACAAAACCCCTCAAAAAACATTAAGTGGATAAGGAATAACAGTACTTTACCACATTTTCCTAGGCTATATGGACATGAACAATAGGATAAATATTCAGTACTTCACCACATTGTCCTAGGCTATATGGACATGAACAATAGGATACATATTCAGTACTTCACCCCATTGTCCTAGGCTGTATGGACAATGACTATAGGAGAAATATTCAATTTGACAGATTTTCAGATTATTAATACATAAATAAACAGTATTCACATAGGATGTATAATAAAATGCAATATTCTATCATATTCAAAATTATTGAAAACAAAAAAGTTATGTATGAATGTATTATCAGTTTAATTATTCTACTTAATTGTATAGCCTAACAAATTCAAGAGTGATTGACAATACATAATTGTAATGAATGAATGTAGCATTGGAAAAAATACATCAATCCAGCCATAGTGTAACCTATCATCATCAAAACAAAAAATGTTGTTTATAACGTGCACAATTAGAAGCATCAATCTATATAGAGCAAGCGTGACTAAATTCGAGCACAGTAACTTTGCTCACCGCATTCTCCTTAGTTTGTCTCGTCTGGCTGCCACGAAAAGCCCCCACCTTAAAGACAGTCAATCACACCATTGTGGAGCTGCGTGCCACTGGCGATGTACTTTGCTGGACATGCTAGCTGTTCTCGGCGGCGCATCATCACTTCAAATGCATTCCGTTGTGGTGTTAACGGTTGGCCTACTACTACTGTTAGTACCGGTAAAATGTAATGTGGCGAGCTCGGCCAGAAGAAGATGGCAAGAGACAGAGATTGATTTACCAGAGTTCCTGTGCCCCATACACCGCACGACTCCAGGAACGTCACATTTTATTCACCCTCCTTCAATTATTAACAATGAACACATTATCCGGCCATGCAAGGCTCGGTCACGGTAGGCATTTTAACATTCCCCCCTACCCCCATAACCTGAACTAAGACACTTAAGGAAACATAAACACATAACATTAGCTTAACTACTAAAACATAAAGACATAACACAACCATTTTAATCACAGAACATGAGCTACCCACATAGCCCCCACCAGAGGGGTCAGTCGCCCCCGACGACCCAATCTCTCAACACAAAGTCCCTCAAATGTCTAGGACACCTCCACCGTGCAGTCTCGGCCAGGCACACGCACCCTTTACCCCCCTCCGACAGCCAGCCCAAGATATCCCCGGGCCCCTGCCAATAGCTGCGGAGCTTGGGAGAAACACCCTTTTTGGGTGTCGTAGGCCTGCTTCTGTCGTTTCCCCCTCATCGTAGTCGGCCACCCGGACACAAGGTTGGTGTGCTGTGTCCCTGTTGGGTGGGCCACCTGGAGAGTACCCCTTCGGCCTCGTGGAGTGCTTCACCGAGTCTTAGGCCTGGCGAGGCAGACATGTTGCCGTAGCTTTTCTGGTGCGAGTCCCCACAGGAAAGCGTGGAGGGCCAGTTCCTCTTGTGCAGCTCCTTGGAATTGGGGGTAGCCCTGTCGAGCATGCAGCTGCACATCTGCAGCGAAGGTGCCCAGGTTCTCTTCTCCTTGGCGATGGTGGCTGACCAGTTGCTCTCTGCTCTGGTCCGCGAAGAGTCGATGTCCAAACCTCCTTTCCAGCGCCCTGGTCAAGGCTCGGAGGTCCCGTTGTTCCGCTGGGGTTAGGTCGAGAAACACCTGCACTGCGTTCCCCTCTAACGCTAGCGCCAGGTGGGTAGCGGCTTCATCACTGCTCCAGCCGCTGTGTTGGGCTGCCTGGTGGACTTGGGAGAGGTAGGGCTCTAGCTGTGTTGTCCCGTTGTACTTGGGCAACTTGGCTGATTATCTTGGCACCCCTGCAGAACGTTGTAGGCTGGGCGTGTAGAGTAGGGGTTGTTGCAGCTCCGGACTTGCAGGTAGCATGACATTGTTGGTTGTAGCCACGGGTTGTGGGCGTGGCCTAGCAGCACCCTGCTGGGGTAGCCGTGGGGCACAGGAACCATCGGGACACGCCAGGTAGCCACCACCTCTGGCAGGCTCCCTTTTCTGCCGCAGTAGGCTCCTTAACCGCCCCTGGGTCTGCTTGAGCATCCTCTCCAGCTCTTCAAACTCCCTCTCCATCCTCTTCTGCTCGCTAATCCCACTTCTGACACCAATGTGGCGAGCTCGGCCAGAAGAAGATGGCAAGAGACAGAGATTGATTTACCAGAGAGTTCCTGTGCCCCATACACCGCACGACTCCAGGAACGTCACATTTTATTCACCCTCCTTCAATTATTAACAATGAACACATCATCCGGTCATGCAAGGCTCGGTCACGGTAGGCATTTTAACATTCCCCCCTACCCCCATAACCTGAACTAAGACACTTAAGGAAACATAAACACATAATATTAGCTTAACTACTAAAACATAAAGACATAACACAACCATTTTAATCACAGAACATGAGCTACCCACAATTCCCTTGCGCCCTTTAGTGGCTAGTGTATGCCGGCCAGATCGCTACAGTAAGTTATGAATCGCAAATCACCATACAGCTGACACACTTCGATTTCATCAATCATTTTGACTTCAGTTTGGTTGTCCAAAATACTATCAGCTTGCACTGCATATTTGCTGATGAATGCCTTGATCTCTGGTTCAATTACATTGTTTCGTCTATTGGGGCGTCAGGTAGCCGAGTGGTTAGAGCGTAACCGCGGTCTCGTAACCGAAAGTTTGCTTGATCGAATACATCGAGCTGACAAGGTAAACATCTGTCGTTCTGCCCCTGAACAAGGCAGTTAACCCACTGTTCCTTGGCTGTCATTGTAAATAAGAATGTGTTCTTAACTGACTTGCCTAGTGCAATAACCACGAAGTTTTTTATAATGAGCGACGTCCCATAAGGCTCGAACATGATCTGAGTCTGTTTGGTCTCTTGGGCATCAACTTGGGAAAGCCTCAAGGGAGAGTGGACAGTGCACTATAAACAAAGCACTGCATATATTGGCCAAAAAATAACACATCTGATTATTATTATTATTATTATTATTTCGAGGTTTGGGGAAAAGTGAGGGGGGGGGCATCCATTACACAGCAATTCAACTTTGTCCGGCCTTAGGTTGTAACAAAACTAAATGTGGAATAAGGCAAGGGGTATGAATACTTTCTGATGGCACTGTATATACATTTTATTATGGCCATAAATGGAGCTAGAATTTTCCTCTTCAGTCTCTAAATGGAACCACTGATGCTCTATGTGAGGGAGGAAGAATTTCACCTGAGAAAAGTGTGACTTAATAGCATCAATACACTTCTCACTATGGCCAGGGTCAAGAGGTGGAAAGGATGCTGATTACCAAAATTGCTTCAGTTTGAGAGGAAAAAGGGTAGGTGGAATTGTCTATTGAACTCAACAAAAGTGTTTCTGTGGCTCAACACAAACTATATCCACCACTGGAAGGAAAAAGGTACAGTACCAGTCAAAAGTTTGGACACACCTACTCAATAAAGGGGTAAATAAACTCTTTATTTTTACTATTTCAAAAATTGCAGAATAATAGTGAAGACATCAAAACTATGAAATAACACATATATAATCATATAGTAACCAAAAAAGTGTTCAAGATTTTATATTCTTCAAAGTAGCCACCCTTTGCCTTGATGACAGCTTTGCACACTCTTGGCATTCTCTCAACCAGCGTCACTTGGAATGCTTTTACAACAGTCTTGAAGGAGTTCCCACATATGCTGAGTACTTGTTGGCTGCTTTTCCTTCACTCTGTGGTCCAACTCATCCCAAACCATCTAAATTGGTTTGAGGTCGGGTGATTGTGGAGGCCAGGTCATCTGATGCAGCATTCCATCACTTTCCTTCTTGGTCAAATAGCCCCACTAAGCACAAACCAGATGGGATGGCATATCGCTGCAGAAGGTTGCAGAACCAAAAATCTGAAATTTGGACTCATCAGACCAAAGGACAGATTTCCACTGGTCTAATGTCCATTGCTTTTGTTTCTTGGCCCAAGCAAGTCTCTTCTTTTTATTGGTGTCCTTTAGTAGTGGTTTCTTTGCAGCAATTCAACCATGAAGGCCTGATTCACGCAGTCTCCTCTGAACAGTTGATGCTGAGGGAGCAGGACAGAGTTTGGGAAAACATTTTTTAATCAATATATGGTAACAACAGCTTGACTTTCCCTCTGTTTACCATTTCTGTATTTACGTCACGTTAATGTTTTTAAAAGAGTCTATTGACACACCGTCAATCTAAGTAACATAGTAAAAAAGATGACCTCACTGTGTAAAGGGGAGTCTCACACAGGACTCATCTTAAGGTAACCCATACAAATGAATGAAAGTATGGAGGTAGTTTTGTGCCCCCAAAAATAAGGGGTGTCTCCCCACAAGACTATTTCCTGAGCTTTATTATATCTCCAGACACAAAATCCCCCTATTGAGAGGTTTTATAAGGATTCCTTAAAAGTGCTCATAGACAAGTAAAAATACAACTCAAGTCTGCTTACAAGCAGAACATTGCTAGAGACGTGAGACATGGCACATTTTTGCTTAGTGCAGGAAAGTACTCTCTACATCCAAAGTCTATCTCAGAATACATCCTAGTTTATTTATATTCTACTCCTATATGTCTGTTTATGAATTGGACATGTTTACCTGTCCAAATAAAATATGTGACATTTTCAAATGAATAGGCCTATTTATTCCTACAGGTTAGGTTGTTTAGCCTGCAAGATGGTGTGAGCAACAAGATGTGCGTTTCATTTACGACCATTCCTATGCTCACCCCATAATACAGTCTCCTATCTGACACCATTGTTTACTTTACGTAATGGATGTTTTGATTTTATATCTAGCCTCGTTAATACAAGGACAGGCCCATAATTGTGTAAATGGGGAAGTAGATGAGTTCATAGGTACCTGCACGTTGAAGACAATACAACCTGGCATGTGAAATGAGAGGGGAAATGGGCATGGTAGATATGTGGAGGCTATGATTCATTTATTTCTCTATAGACTTTGTGTTTGACACAAGTGTAGGTCATTAGACGGAACTAGTGTTTCAAGATATAGGGAGTAGCTGCTATTGGTAATGGTACAGGTGATGGTGGGGATGATGATGATTCTACCTATGGTTATCAGAATTATGATTGTGACAATGGATACAATGCTTTATTTACAGTACAATAAATAAATAACACAACTCTGAGAGATTACTTTGACTGTGACAGATCGAGAACAATGTAGGCATGAGGATCTTGAAAGGGTTACACTGAAGGCCTTGTATCTGCTTGACAGATGGATGTAAGGAGTCCATACAAAATAACATGTATTTGCAGCATTATGATGGGTTCTTAGTGCTATAAAAGCCCTTCAAAATTGAAACATCACTGGATGCACTGGATTTGGGATGTCAATAGACTACCCAACAAACCGGGAACATTCCCAGGACATTAGCTAACGTTCCCATTAAGTTCTATTTAGAGTTTGATCTAACATTAGGATGATAACATCCCACAAACCAAATATTTTGGTGATGTTCAGTGTTCAGTGTTAAAGCGTGATTGACATTTAAAGGCAATGCCCCTGTGTTATGAGAGACTGTATTCACGGTAAACGCTGCATATGTCTGCTCAATCGGAAATGACCTTTAATTTACGATTGCGCAATCTGTAACGGTTCAGCGATACAGATTGAACCCCAGCCTTAAGAAAATGTTTTAAATGAAATATAATTGGAATGTTCTCCTAAACTTCATTAAAATGTTGTTCAAAACATCCTCATTAGGTTGCCAGGGAATGTAATAACACAATGTTCTGTAACTGTTCTTAGAACATATTCCATTGTCTCGGTCAGGTCCATATTGGGTAGACATCAATAGAAAAATAGGAAACTACAATTAAATAATACAATATTTCAGTTAGTTATATTACTTTGATTTTATTTGATGACTTTATTATTTGCCATTCCTTAAAGTCATCCTCTCATCTCTGCTCAGGCAGTAGCAGCCAGCCAGGCAACGTTATCTCTGTGCTCCCCATACTGTACTGTCTTTAGTCATCCTATTTAGCTAGGGTAAGTATGCTGCAGAGCTGTCTGACAAAATAATTGTACTAGTTCTTCAAAGTAGTTGAGGCAAACTTTCACAAACTGTCTCTATCCCTCCCTCTCTCTATCGTATTTTTGTTATGTATGTTTGACAGCAGTATACCACCCTGCGTCTCACTGCTGGCTTTCCTCTGAAACTAAGCAGGGTTGGTCCTGATTGGTCCCTGGATGGGAGACCAGATGCTGCTGGAAGTGGTGTTGGAGGGCCAGTAGAAGGCACACTTTCCTCTTGTCTAAAATAAAATATCCCAGACCAGTGGTTGGGGACATTGCCCTGTGTAGGGTGCCATCTTTCGGATTGGATGTTAAACGGGTGTCTTTGACCGGGGGTATATATATATAAAGAAATCAAGTGATAGACAATACAGATACAAATTAAAACAAACCCCCAAAAACAGTGTGCACAAAAAAACAATATACAATACATAAGTACAAAAATGAAAAAAGGTTTGTTAAAACACATAATAAAACCTACTAAATGTATAAATGAATTCATCAGTAATCATTTGTTTAAATGTGTGTGTGCATGTGAGCGTGCGAGAGGTAGGCTATGGAGGAGATTACTGAGTCGTTTGACTCATCAGGCTGACCCCCATTCTTCGCTTGAAGTTATTGAGGGACAATGATGTTTTGGCAATGTGAAGATAAGAATTCCAAAGTATGGCACCTCTGTATCTGATAGAAAATTGACTATGTGTTGGTGGGACAGTGAGGAGAGTGAAGGTTATCACAGTGTCTTGCGTTATATAGATGGATTTCAGAATTCACCTGGAAGAATCCATTGAAGAGTTTAGGTAAACTGTCTGGGAGGTATGAGTATTTGTAGATGAAAGTGCATAATTGGCTTACATTCATAGATATTGAGTTTCTTAAACAAAGGTGCAGATGGAGCCAGGTAATTAGAGGAGTCATGCTAGTCTTGCAAATTTATTTTGTGTGATGAGTAATTTGTGTAGGTAGGAGGCATATGTACTTGCCCAGACAATATAACAGTAAATTAGATATGGGTAAATTAGGCTATAGTATAGAGTTAGGAAGCAAGCCTGATAAACCAATCCACTAATTTGCCTAAAGAAAACTACAACTACCTTCAGTCCAGTGTCCCACATAGTTCTTGACTTGATTTCTCTCGTGAATGATTTGATTTCTCTGTAGAGAAACGGCGCGTTGGGCTCACAAAAAACGAAACGAAATGTAACTCAAGTAATTGAACAGACGTTGGACAATTTGTTTAATAACCGGAATAAGAAAAAAAGATTAATCGCTCAGCACTAGCACTAAGACATGAACAAAACTTCCATAGACTGTTCAACACTTTTTATCATTCAGGGAACATGGGAATAACACTCTGATACAAACATTGCAAGCATATCATCACAACTGGACATATTTTGTGTTTTAAAAACCTACACTCTAAAAATAATGGTTTCAATAATGGTTCTTCTAAGATCCTCAAAGTTTTTTGAAGACAAATTGGTGTTCTTGGCACTGAAAATGGCCCCCAAAAGGTTCTTCCAAGAACCCCCATAGGAGGTGGGGTTCATCGAGGAACCTCCTTAGTTGGTGGGGGTTCTTGCAGGAACCTAATTGCCCAACTGAAACACTTGGATTTAAATTTGAAAGGACAGCAGGTGCAGGCACTTAACTGAAAAATGCAAAGATCTCCTCAATTTAAGGTAAGGTTTGTGTCTTGTTTGATCTAACTTGATTTATGATGATACCATCTATCTTTTCATATTTGTGCAAATCTTTCTCAAATAGAAAATGGACACAATTCAATGGATATCAATCAACAAAGAGTTAAGAATATGTAGGCTATAAGAATATGTTGAAGGATAGGTGTATTGGGTGCTCACTTTTGTCTGTGTCTGCAGGTATACAGACAAGGAAGCATACAAATGTATGTCAATTGGTATTGGTATGTTATGCAGATCACATGTACCATCCTCCTCTACCTCTTCAATTAAAATCCCATAGGCCTCTACATTATGGACAAGGTATGTGTATGAAAATCATTAACAAAACAGTTTTATTTAATTCACATTTAACATGAAAACCAAGGTATGAATACTGTATGCATGTTTAAGTTAAAAATCTGTATAATTACTATTTTGGGGATTCAGAGACTTCACCCCCCCACACCTCTGATGACTATAACAGGAAACCTGTTTGATCACCATGCACTGCAAAATAATTCTGGCTATGGATACAGAGAACATCAACACGCCATTGGACTCAGGGCTCTGCTGGGAGTTGACCTCATATTTAGATTTTTTTCTATTCTGCTTTGCCACTAAAATCATAAAACACTGACAACAAAAATGTTATTGTTATGTGTATTAATATTATGAATAATAATCATAATAATATAGAAGAGGGGGTAGTTAAAAAATTAATCCTAATTGTAGAATCATCAACCAGGGTTGGGGTAAATTCCTTTTCAATTCAGGAAGTACACTGAAATTGACCCCAACCCAACAAAACTGGACTGATTTTGTGTTATTAGAACTTTTGGGAGAATGTTCTTACAGCTGTCCCACAACTTAATGAAATGCTCTGGGAACATTCACAGAACCAATTTTGGTTTGCTGGGCAGCCATTAATTCTGACATTTACATGTGGGTGTAAGAAAAATGAAGAGGGGACAAAACAAGGTCAAATGTACTTCTGCAGGTTTGTAGTTGGACACAAATTGCTGAGATAAAGCATCCCACTTAATTTGTAATTACCTCTGCTGAATCACTGCTGGGTTAATAATTGCACATCGGAAATAACTGGTGTTTGGTGGTTAGTGCAGACATTAGAGAAGCTTGCTTTGAAAGGTTATTTACAGAATGAAACAATTTAGGAACAAAATGTTTTGTTGGTTCCATCGGAGCGGGAGTGTTCAACGCTGCCTGCCTGCCTGACTCACTGTCTAATCATAACCTGTCACCATAAATGGATCTGTCCTTTTCAATGCTAGGAGTGGACAGGTTGTTTACCTACCCTGCCATTAAAACGGACTACTCTCTATGAAGACTTTGGCAGGGAAGTAAACACAGTTGACGATCCATTAATTTTCCTCAACCGCTGTAACTTAGCCCGGTTGCTTCCCCATTGGGAGCCTGCGTTCACTTCTTTAGTTGATAGCGAGCGCCGCGGCGGCCATTACAGCTTTGTAATGGACTGAGTCACCCTGCTCCACCATTTACAGCCCCCAACACTCTTCAAACGAAACTCCCATTTCAATGGACCATTCACAGCTGCTCCGGGAGGCATTTAATTGCAGTGTGTGTTGTAGCTGATGTCCCTCTGTTAACCCAGCGCCAATATCAATTCAGGAAAAAGGTAACGGCGCGCTCTCCTCTGTATCCAGGATTTTATAAGGTCATATCATGCTCCTGTCCTCATAATAAAACTTTTGTATTATTATTTTTCTGTTATTTATATTAATGATACACAGACTGAAGGTTCCAGCAGGAGAGATGAATAAATCAATTAATCTCTTCACCCTTCCGCCAAAAATGTATCTTATTCTGAACTGAAAGCATTTGGGATATAAATTGTATCTGCTGTCTTATTTTTTCTTGTGATAACACACTGAAACTCTATTTTGTGAGGTAGAACTGGCCTTTAAGGCCCAGTGCAGTCACATTTTCCTGTGTTTTATATACAGTGCATTCGGAGAAGTATTCAGACCCCTTGACTTTTCCACATTTTGTTACATTACAGCCTTATTCTAAAATGTATTAAATATTTTTTTCCCTAATCAATCTACACACAATACCCCATAATGACAAAGTGAAAACAGGTTTTTAGAAATGTTTGCAAATGTATTAAAAATTAAAACAGAAATATCTTATTTACATAAGTATTCAGACCCTTTGCTATGAGACTCGAAATTGAGCTCAGGTGCATTCTGTTTCCATTGATCTTGATTGGAGTCCACCTGTGGTAAATTCAATTTACTGGACATGATTTGGAAAGTCACACACCTGTCAATATAAGGTCCCACAGTTGACAGTGCATATGAGAGCAAAAACCAAGCCAGGAATTGTCCGTAGAGCTCTGAGACAGGATCGTGTCGAGGCACAGATCGGGGGAAGAGTACCAAAACATTTCTGCAGCATTGAAGGTCCCCAAGAACACAGTGGCTTCCATCATTCTTAAATGGAGGAAGTTTGGAACCACCAAGACTCTTCCTAGAGCTGGCTGCCTGGGAAAACTGAGCAATCGGGGGAGGAGGATCTTGGTCAGGGAGGTGACCAAGAACCTGATGGTCACTCTGACAGAGCTCCAGAGTTGGCCAGACGGAAGCCACTCCTCAGTAAAAGGCACATGACAGCCCACTTGGAGTTCGGTAATCCAGAGTGGTGGGGCACAGGTACAAGACGGCAGACAGGCTCAAGGTCAGGGCAGGCAGGATGGTCAAAACCGAGAACACTAGAAAACAGGAACTATAGAGAGACAGGAGCAGAGGGAAAACCGTTGGTAGGCTTGACAAAACAAATCAAACTGGCAACAGCCAAACATACAACACAGGGATAATATCATTCTTGATACTACGCAAGTTTTTTGGAGGCAAGACTTTTTTTGGTTTGAAGTAAGCATGTTGCCTTGGTTTTATGTCCACATGCGCTTATTATGTGTAGTGTTCCGCCGGTTCTCGCTTTGTTTTCAACCATTAAATAGCAAATCATTAATTAGCCGCACCATCACCACCAACTTCGGCTACATTAGCACCACCTTGCTAGCTCGTCTCCAAGGGACAACCCTGATTTTACACTTATTTCTAGTTAGTTACTTACAGTAAGTGCAGCCAATTACAAAGTATTAATAACAGCCTATCATTCATATGGAGGCAGTCTTCTGCCAAAATCATTATTATTATTATTATTAAGGCCAAAAAAGGTATATTTGCCTATTTTTTTAGAGGTGTGTGGGTGCCACCGTGGGAGCCAGGGGCACTGCCGCTGCACTGATGTGGTACTCATTCTTCAAGGTTGGCAGGTCTGATAATATAGGATTAGATCTGGCAAAACCTCCACCCGAGGTGGACAAGAATGCATTTTGGCAGTAGGGGTTTAACCTCACAATTTCTAGCTTAGAAAAGAGACACCACAAAGACAAACAGCTAAAAGCAGCGGGTGGCCACAATTTCGCCTCTGACCAGAATATTGGCGGTCATTTCCGGACAATTCTACATGTTGAATTGCCACCATTTGTCGCCAACCAGCACACCCCAGCCACATTCTGATTTTAGCTGTTCTTCTTCACAGTGTCTCTTACATTTCCAAACGGTTAAATTAAAATATTATTTTCTGAGCATTAAGGCATTGTGAGTTCACATGGTTTAAACATTAAGTGGATTCAATAGGCACAGCATTTAAGGGCTCTATTCAATCAGCATCACGGAAATTCAGCTTTACAGGGTGATTGAAATTTAAAGGCAATGTTCCCGCTTTAGTGGGGACTGCATTCGCGGTAAACGCTGCATATTACCTTTAAAATTCTAGCGCTGAATCTGTAATGCTTCAGCTTTACAGATTGAATAGAGTCCTAAGTGTTATGTTTTTGCATGGCCATTATCATTGCCAATTTTTTCTTATTTGTATGATTTACATTATTTGAATGTAATTAAAGTGTGCTGTAAGTGTCTGGCTGGAGGGACAATTTGTAATTTGTTCTCCATGGAAACCAAACTTTTCCAATTACTGGAGAACAGTAAGGGTACCTTTCTCTCACGGCAGGTGAATTAGGATTGACTCAGCTTAATTTCCCCACTCTCCTCGATTACAATAACTCCATTGTAAGAAAAAGAGATCCATAAAAACAATAAAAACTGAGCTAAAGCTAGGTAAATCCGGTATTAATTCCAGATTAAAGTTTGTCAATGCATGTATAATGAGGGCATCCAATGAAATTGGTCAAAATTATTCAACTTTCAATTTAACGCCACTTCAGGTTAAACTGGTAAGTGTTTAATGATTAATTTACAGGACCCCTAATGACGTTCCATGTAAATGTGCACTCAAAAACACAGCTAAAAGAAAATGGAAGATATTTAACTGTAATAATGTGAAACTTTTACACAATTAAATGCTCAGTCATCCAAAAGACATTCACTGAGCAACAACTTTGCTGTCGGTTGTAGCAGGTCTGAATCAGTCACAGGTTTTAATTTTAGTCAAAATCATTTTTCTGATTAATGGAGTGAAATATGAATGAGTGTGTTATATTTGTTTATTTTTTTACTATCTAGTGCCAGTTAGGTGTAGGCGAGGACACAAATAACCCAAGCAAATACAATTATTTATTGCTAAGTTTGCTGGGTTTTGTTAACTGCCAAAATCATGTTGTGAAATCATTGTTGATTCCCAGCTGGATGATACTAGCATGGAGAATACAAATATTTTATAAAGGTGATATGCTTACATAAAAAATAAATTGGGTGATAACAATTCCACATAGAGTCCAGTTTAAACTACACGGCTGTTCTCTTGTTTCTGCGAAACTACCCCCTCGGCCCCTCAACGCTTTGACCTTTCACTTGATATGCTAACGCTAATATGCTAACGGAGGTGCAACCAACCAAAGGACAACCCAGAAAAAAAAAAAAACATCTCTATCTCACCCTCTTTAATCAGAGTGATAAATCAACAGCTCCTCACACAGCTCACCAATGCTCCGAACCCACAGGAACCGAGAGGACACTTTTTTCTGATTGATAGGAATAGGATGTATTTGCCCTCAAACGCTAGGGCACAGGCAAAGTGAGAGTGAGTACTGTGTGCTCGCTCACCGTGTGGAAAAACCCCTCTGTATGATCATTGTACCAACAATTCTGTACTACCTGCATAGGAAGTATTTGCTGTCAAACATTGCCCTGAAAAATGATACCTTAAATTGTTAAATTTTATTATAAAATGTACATTCAACAGAGACAGAATGGGAGTTCTCCTCAGATCACAGAAGTGTTACTAGACATGTAGGGTCTTCTAACTCTACATCCATCCTATCTGACAAGCACCAACTACCACACCTGACTCATATACAGATATCACATTCTGTTGGTATTACATCTAGTGTAAACATTTGCATCACTGATGTACTGTATATCACATTGGGATCTACAGTGTATAAGCAAGGTCATTTTCTCCTGTTAGCCTTACTGCATCAGATGTAATCATGATTTTCTAACACATGCCTACATGTACACATACAAGGTGTGTACGTGTGTGTGGAGGTAGGGTGCGTGAATTGGAAATGTGTACTCAATTGCCTTCATTCAGTTATCACTGGTTTCCAATTATCAGAGATGGTCCAGTACAGGCAATAGTGTATGTCTGCAATAAAGCTGTCTATATCAGAGACGTGGTAGATAATGCACTGCAAACACTGGAGATGAAGGTTTAGAAGGTGTATATATATCTTTTTTTCTTCATAAACACTAACTCATACCTTTGTCTACTTCTATCCCTCTGAACATCACAGGGAGAGATCTCAGGCACCAGAGCTCCTTCTAGTGGCCAACCTGGGTACACACAGCAACATCCACCTCCATCAACATGCACATCCTCATTCGGAAGCCTTCTCCACTATTTCCTCCTATATATAGCGTTCTATTGTGAATAACATATTGGGGAGTAAACATTTATGTAACAAGGTCCATATTGAAAAGCTTTATTCAAAACAAATTCTACTTAAATTATAGCCTAAATAATTGTCTCATGGCTCTCCTACACAACCTGTTGCATAAGACACATTTATGGGAGGTTAAAATGAATGGCATTGAATAAACAAGTTACTATGAGTTATTAATGCTGCATCTGTTTGATTGCCAATTTAATTGATTACTCATTGGTATCTCAGAATGATTGTAAAGGTCACCAAGGCATCCTGTTTTTTCCAACAGGAAGAAATTAGCCAATCTCAATGTCTGCCGGCCATTGTATTGACATTTAGCACAATACATGGGAGTCCTGAATATCAACTTAATGGATCTTACAATTAGCCATGTCCTCCAAGAACAATATGAATTTATCAGAGCTTACTGTTTATACCCCTCCTTCCCACTTATCTTTTCTCCCTCTCTTTTTCTCCCTCTCTCGCCATTTGTCCCTTCTTGATTAATGATGACAACCATATCCTCCAACACAACAGTAAATTAAGTCCATTCATCCCAATGGAGCTCTTACTGGTTGGAAACATTCAAAGGGGCTTTATTTGTAATG
Organism: Thymallus thymallus; assembly: GCA_023634145.1. Taxonomy (NCBI): domain Eukaryota; kingdom Metazoa; phylum Chordata; class Actinopteri; order Salmoniformes; family Salmonidae; genus Thymallus; species Thymallus thymallus. The sequence continues at coordinate 29,582,100 of CM042391.1, forward strand.
TATAACTGTAGCAGACATGCTGTGTTAAATCCTTTCAGATTTTTCCTGAAGGATGTAATTCTCCTGAAGTGCATCATCTGATGCCAACAGTCCTCGATGAATGGAAGCAATAATGATATCAAAATAAATACAATATCTTTCTGTCTGTTGGTCTCTGTTAGCTAGGCAACTGTGGTAGTGGGTGAATTTGCGCACACACACACACAGTCCCTTCCTCCTCGTGTCCTCTCCCCTATCTCCACCTATATCCACTCTTCTCTGCCCTGATCAGGCGTTCTCACACCCTGCAGCAGGTTGTGGATGACGCCCCAGCAGGACTCGCTCAGGTCCACCCACCCCACTGCTTCTCATCAGAGAGGGGCTCAGCTGTGCGCATTGTGTGTGTGTGTGTGTGTGTTTGCGCATTTGCCTACCTCTTTGTGTGCATGTGTTTCTGTCTGTGTGTCTATGTGGCACCTGTGTATTTGAGCATGTGTGTGTGTGTGTGTATGTGTGTGTGAGCATGTTTGTGAGCATGTGTGTGTGTTCAATTGCTTGTTTTTGTGCCTGTGATGTGTGAATGTAGAGGGACCCAACAAGGCCCTGGCCACCGAGCACTATTTTTCAAATATTCCCTCAGTCTTGGCAGGATCCACAAAGGGGCCAGACGCACGCAGCCATGTTGCTGGACATCTGGTTAAGTGGCTGGCACCGAGATGAAATGAAAGGGAGTCTTGATATGAGTCCAGGTCCCTGACTTCACTCAAATATAAGGCTTCATATTGCATTTAGAGGTTTTTGCATTCATCATCCGGGGCACCATTTATTTTGTTGTTGTTTTTTGTTTCCCACCAACCCCTGCTGTCTAAACAGGAAGTACTAGGAGGACAACAGCCTCAGCTCAAAAGTGACTTCAAAAGATTCACCATGGGAACCAGACATATCGTTCTGGGGGAGAATTAGGATCAGGGATTGTAGGATGACCAATGGAGCATCTTGACAATTCCACATACACCTTGTATTGGCAAAGCTTGAGATTTGAAGCAATCAAATGGCAGTGATGGGGAAATGATAGTGAGACACACTTAACATTTGTAGTCAGAAACCAAAGGATTTGGACGCCTGTTCTCATTTGCAATTTGATCTGCGAATCCGATATGTATTCCAAAAGTAATTTGTGTTCAGAAAGCCTTAAACCTGAACACGTGTGCTTGCAAATAGGTTTGCACACGCGCACAAACGCATTCATGCACGCACGCTGACAGCATATTCACAGTCAGTCATGTACATCAGTATCTGTCAACAAACTGGTGAATATCAAAGGATTCAGTTAGTCAATCTCGCTGTCTGTTTTGTTTTCTGATTAATGTTGAGTGAGAGCTATAATGTTGCCTTGATGTATTTACAGACATCTATGTTCGCAACCATCCTCATTATTGGACTTCAAAGTGTTTTGATGCCTCAACAGCATCTCAATCTCCAGAGGTCAGATGCTGGGAGTTCTGATTCTCCACTATGAGAGCTTATTGCTCTGTCTACTAAGTACTACTGTAACTGCTTTTGCTCAATGCACACATGATTTTGAGATGACACCTTCGACCGATGTCCATAAAGTCACAGGTTGATTCATATTCAGGTGTGTTGGATTTTTTTTGTCTCATAGCTGCAACTCCCCAATGGGCTCGGGAGAAGCGAAGGTGGAGTCATGCGTCCCCCGAAACAAGGATCCGCCTAACCGCGCTCCTTAACACCCACCAGCTTAACCTTGAAGCCACCCGCACCAATGTGTCGGAGGAAACACCGTTCAACTGGCAACTGGAGTCAGCCTGCAGGCACCCGGCCTGCCACAAGGAGTCGCTAGGGCGCGATGAGACAAGTAAAGTGCCCCCGGCCAAGCCCTCCCCTAACCAGGGTGACGCTGGACTAATTGTGCACCGTCCTATGGGACTCCAGGCCACGGCCGGTTGTTTCACAGCCCAGGATTGAACCCGCGTCTGTAGTAACGCCTCTAGCACTGCGATGCAGTGCCTTAGACTGCTGCTCCACTCGGGAGGCCAGGTGTGTTGGATTCTACATACAGTGTGATATGCTATGATATCAGCCGTCATGTTGGGATCGACCATGACAATTTTCTGTCAGTGACACTCTTTTAGTGCGGTTTGACATGATTTGGGGTGGGTGGGTGGTTGTGTTAATATGTATGGTGGAAGAGGGGGTTGTTCTATTTTTATGCTATTTACATTCAAATTCATGCAGCAGCCTATGCGCTTCATGTATTTTTCATGAAATTAGATTTTTATTTAAATTGTTTTGATGATGTGTGGGTTGAGTATAATATATTTATTGTCCTTATGCATGTGGTCAACCCATATGTATCAATATGACTGCTGTTGTTTGTGTCGATTGTAACCAAGAAAATGCATCTGTAAGAAGCGGTTATACAGATTGCAGTAAATATGTTTAACGAGAGCTAAATTGTTTTTCCCTCTACACTAAGTGAAAAGAGTAACTGACTCTCACATTCACAATGTTTTTACAAAACAATTGGCAGTTTATTTTTATTCGAAAGACTTGACCTTTTGTTGTCTGGTTGGTCTAACAAGTATAAGCTAAAAGGAGATAAGTAGCATTGATTCAAGCGTCTTTGTTTCGCAAAACTCCTTTGTTTATCAAGTCAAGAGTGCTCAGACTTCGGAAGGCTAAGGTTGCCCTGACCCTCAAATACCAATCCCCTAAAGACACCACTTGTAGTATACTCAGTAGTGTTGGATGTTTAGTCATCAACACACATTAAAGGGCAGTGCTTGATTAAAATGCCTAAACTTTCAGCCTTGTACCTGATCTCACTCCAAGAGCTCAACGTTAATTAGCATAAACCTTTTTGGTGATAGAAAAAGAGAGGCCGCCTAGTCACTATTATTACTCAGTAACCAATAATGAAAAAGAATTACTCCATTCCCAGAATTACTCCATTCATATACCAAAATACGGGAGGCATCACTTGCAAACATACAAAGCTAGGATCTTAATTTGAGCCAGCTTGCAACAGGGTGATCAAATGAAGACCCTACTTCTGTACATTAAACTGTCACATCAAAGCACTGATAGTTCAATAATATTTCTGTGAAACGTGAACGGTACCATAAACACTTCTGTGAAAATGAGGTGGCTCAGTCCCAAGGCGCATTCAAAACTGCTAAGCATGCACAAGTCAAACAGTTGGAAGTAGTATGATATGGTAGTTCCCACCAAATAGTCCCTTTGGGACTTGGAAGCTTTGAAAATACATGTATTTTTTTATGTATAATGAATAGCCAAAGAAAATTCAGTAAATATACGACATATCCTTGACATCTTTGTACACTTCCATGACTGTATTTGTTTTGTATTGTGCAACTGACCCTTTAGGTTTAAGGAGCTGTATAAGGAATGCAGCAGACAGCCATGGAAGACTATGTTCAGTGACCATTAAAAAGCATCTCCGTAAGTCAGTCCCATTCTGGAAATTAACTATGGGCATCCATATCAGTCAGCTCAGACGGGAATAACTAACATATTTGAACTGCAGTTAAAACTACACAGCCTACAATCCGGCAGACACAATTTACAACTGACAGTGCTCCAAGTCTCAGCCAAAAGTATACAGTGCATTTGGAAAGTATTCAGACTCCTTCCCATTTTCCACATTTTGTTATGTTACAGCCTTATTCTAAAATGTATTAAATTACATTTTTTTCATCATCAATCTACACACAACACAAAGCGAAAACAGGTATTTAGGAAAAAAAATATATACCTTATTTACATCAGTATTCAGACCCTTTGCTATGAGACTCGAAATTGAGCTCAGGTGCATCCTGTTTCCTTGAGATGTTTCTACAACTTAATTGGAGTCCACCTGTGGTAAATTCAGTTGATTGGACAACTGTCTATATAAGCTCCCACAGTTGACAGTGCATGTCAGAGCAAAAACCAAGCCATGAGGTCAAAGGAATTGTCCGTAGAGCTCCGAGACAGGATTGTGTCGAGGCACAGATCTGGGGAAGGGTAACAAAAAATGTCTGCATCATTGAAGGTCCCTAAGAACACAGTGGCCTCCATCATTCTTAAAAGGAAGAAGTTTGGAACCACCAAGACTCTTTCTAGAGCTGACCGCCTGGCCAAACTGAGCAATCGGGGGGAGAAGGGCCTTAGTCAAGGAGGTGACCAAGAACCCAATGGTCATACTGACAGAGCTCCAGAGATCCTTTAGAATAAGGCTGTAATTATTATAATCTCCACCCGGCACAGCCAGAAGAGGACTGGCCACCCCTCAGAGCCTGGTTCCTCTCTAGGTTTCTTCCTAGGTTTTGCCTTTCTAGGGAGTTTTAGCCACCGTGCTTCTACATCTGCATTGCTTGCTGTTTGGGGTTTTAGGCTGGGTTTCTGTATAGCACTTTGTGACATCGGCTGATGTAAAAAGGGCTTTGTAAATACATTTGATTTGATTTGATCCACTGTGGAGATGGGATAACCTTCCAGAAGGATACCCATCTCTGCAGCACTCCACCAATCAGGCTTTTTTGGTAGCGTGGCCAGACGAAAGCCACTCCTCAGTAAAAGGTGCATGACAGCCTACTTGGAGTTTACCAAAAGGCACCTAAAGGACTCTCAGACCATGAGAAACAAGATTATCTGGTCTGATGAAACCAAGATTGAAGTCTTTGGCCTGAATGCCAAGCATCACGTCTGGAGGAAACCTGGCACCATCCCTAAAGTGAAGCATGGTGATGGCAGCATCATGCTGTGGGGATGTTTTTCAGCGGCAGGGACTGGGAGACTAGTCAGGATCGAGGGAATGTACAGAGAGATCCTTGATAAAAACCTGCTCCAGAGCGCTCAGGACCTCAGACTGGGGCAAAGGTTCACATTCCAACAGGACAACGACCCTAAGCACACAGCCAAGACAACGCAGGAGTGGCTTCAGGATAAGTCTCTGAATGTCCTTGTGCAGCAACGTTCCCCATCCAACCTGACAGAGCTTGAGAGGATCTGCAGAGAAGAATAGTGAGAAACTCCCCAAATACAGGTGAGCTTGTAGCGTCATATCCAAGAAGACTCGAGGCTGTAATCACTGCCAAAGGTGCTTCAACAAAGTACTGAGTAAATGGTCTGAATTTTATTATATAAATTAGCAAAAATGTCTAAACAGTTTTTGCTTCGTCATTATGGGGTATTGTGTGTAGATTGATAAAAAAATAAAATAAAAATATATATACAGTATATATACAGTGGGGAGAACAAGTATTTGATACACTTCCGATTTTGCAGGTTTTCCTACTTACAAAGCATGTAGAGGTCTATAATTTTTATCATAGGTACACTTCAACTGTGAGAGACGGAATCTAAAACAAAAATCCAGAAAATCACATTGTATGATTTTTAAATAATTAATATGCATTTTATTGCATGACATAAGTATTTGATCACCTACCAACCAGTAAGAATTCCGGCTCTCACAGACCTGTTAGTTTTTCTTTAAGAAGCCCTCCTGTTCTCCACTCATTACCTGTATTAACTGCACCTGTTTGAACTCGTTACCTGTATAAAAGACACCTGTCCACACACTCAATCAAACAGACTCCAACCTCTCCACTATGGCCAAGACCAGAGAGCTGTGTAAGGACATCAGGGATAAAATTGTAGACCTGCACAAGGCTGGGATGGGCTACAGGACAATAGGCAAGCAGCTTGGTGAGAAGGCAACAACTGTTGGCGCAATTATTAGAAAATGGAAGAAGTTCAAGATGACGGTCAATCTCCCTCGGTCTGGGGCACCATGCAAGATCTCACCTCGTGGGGCATCAATGATCATGAGGAAGGTGAGGGATCAGCCCAGAACTACACGGCAGGACCTGGTCAATGACCTGAAGAGAGCTGGGACCACAGTCTCAAATAAAACCATTAGTAACACACTAAGCCGTCATGGATTAAAATCCTGCAGCGCACACAAGGTCCCCATGCTCAAGCCAGCGCATGTCCAGGCCCGTCTGAAGTTTGCCAATGACCATCTGGATGATCCTGAGGAGGAATGGGAGAAGGTCATGTGGTCTGATGAGACAAAAATAGAGCGTTTTGGTCTAAACTCCACTTGCTGTGTTTGGAGGAAGAAGAAGGATGAGTACAACCCCAAGAACACCATCCCAACCGTGAAGCATGGAGGTGGAAACATCATTCTTTGGCGATGCTTTTCTGCAAAGGGGACAGGACGACTGCACCGTATTGAGGGGAGGATGGATGGGGCCATGTATCGCAAGATCTTGGCCAACAACCTCCTTCCCTCAGTAAGAGCATTGAAGATGGGTCGTGGCCGGGTCTTCCAGCATGACAATGACCCGAAACACACAGCCAGGGCAACTAAGGAGTGGCTCCGTAAGAAGCATCTCAAGGTCCTGGAGTGGCCTAGCCAGTCTCCAGACCTGAACCCAATAGAAAATCTTTGGAGGGAGCTGAAAGTCCGTATTGCCCAGCGACAGCCCCGAAACCTGAAGGATCTGTATGGAGGAGTGGGCCAAAATCCCTGCTGCAGTGTGTGCAAACCTGGTCAAGAACTACAGGAAACGTATGATCTCTGTAATTGCAAACAAAGGTTTCTGTACCAAATATTAAGTTCTGCTTTTCTGATGTATCAAATACTTATGTCATGCCAAATACCATGACATAAGTATAGAGTTGTTGCGAAATTGTATACATGACATTAAGTCATGGTTATCTTTAAATTTTTTAAAACTAAATGAAGAGAACTGAAGTTGTGTGGTTTGGAGCTCCAAATAATCTTGATGATCTGGGCAATTTGGCCCCCTTTTGTAAGCCATTAGTCCGAAATCTAGGTGTTCTTTTCGACAGTGATCTTAAGTTTGAGAGACAGATTTATTCTGTTGTTAAGTCTTGTTTCTATTATCTGAAATTAATAGCGAAAGTGAAACCATTTCTGTCTACTAGTGATCTCGAAAAGCTCATTCATGCATTTATATTTACAAGACTAGATTATTGCAATGCGTTATATGTCGGCATAAATAAAACACTGATAAATCGCTTACAATTAGTTCAAAATGCCGCTGCAAGACTTTTGACGGGTACTCGTAAGCGAGACCACATTACCCCAGTATTGAGCTCTTTAAATTGGCTACCAATTGACTACAGAATAAATCTCAAAATTTTCATTTTTGTTCACAAATCACTGCATGGTATGGCTCCATTGTACCTTGTAAATCTTATTAAGAAATACGAACCAAAACGGTCCTTGAGGTCAGCTGACCAGCTGGTTTTAACGACTCCAAGAACAAAGCAGAGAAGTGGAGATCGAGCATTTGTAGCGATAGCTCCTAAACTCTGGAATGATCTACCACCTTTTATCAGATTGGAACGTACATTTACTGTTTTTAAACATAAGCTTAAAGAATACCTCCTAGCTCTAGCATTTGATGGGGTTTAGTAGTTGCATTTGTAGGTTTATCAAACTGAGGGGTTTATTTTATTTTATTTCATTGATATTTTATGTGGTGTTAAATGATGTATGTTGTCATGATTGTTTATGTGTTTGTACAGCACTTTGTTCAATGACAAGTTGTGTAAAAGTGCTTAATAAATAAAATAAAACAAACAAACAAACATGCAATAAAATGCAAATTAATTACTTAAAAATCATACAATGTTATTTTCTGGATTTTTGTTTTAGATTCCGTCACTCACAGTTGAAGAGTACCTATGATAAAAATTACAGACTTCTACATGCTTTGTAAGTGGGAAAACCTGCAAAATCGGCAGTGTATCAAATACTTGTTCTCCCCACTGTATATATATTCATCAATTTTAGAATAAGGCTGTAATGTAGCAAAATGTGAAAAAAAGTCAAGGGGTGTGAATACTTTCCGAATGCACTGTATATTCGATCTCAAACTACAAATTCCCTGTGATATCAATGCCAGGTCCACTTTCGGAAAGGCAAACCATCCAGAATAAACCCGTGTTTATTGGAAACCTTCAGAGAAGGGGAACAAGGGGATTTTTTTTTTTACAAGGCATTAACACCAACGACTGTGACAGGAGTGCTTTAACAAAATGAGGATCTGTCAGTGTTCCCCGCCCCCAATCACCCATACCAGCTAGATACCGCAGAAGGGCGGGAGAGGCAGCCAGTAAGAGGAGGTTAACGGGGGGAAAGAACAAGGAGGGAACACAAGGAATTTATCTCCCCTCCATGTTGGTAGCACCATTCTTTCTGTCAAGCAAGCCTTTTAGCAGCGTCTCCAATTTTATGTGCCCGATGCCCTTGACGTTATTTACTGTTTGGCCATTTGTTGTTGTGAGGTATACCTTTTCGGGCTTTACACCCCCGTATCAGTAATATCGAGATTGCATGTAAGGTTGTTTGCTCCTATGGATTCCGCTGCAGGTTGATGCTGCAGTAAACAATTTTAAAAATGGAGTGATTTCTTCTTCCTAGAAAAACAGTTATTTAGTTGGTTGACTTGTGGAAAAATTGTCTTAGGCAGACTTTCTATTCCTTGTTAATTCTCTGAGATAATGTGTCTTGACAGAGACTCCCCGAAGCTGGCCCGCTCTGCATCCCTGCAGAGAGCCCTGTCTGCCTTTGCCCTTTTGAAGACGTTATTGCTTTGATGTACGAGGGAACAGATAACACAGCACGTGGAGGGAAGAGTAATTGCGCTGAGTCTTCGGGGGGACAGTATTTAGCCCACACAATGACTCCAGTCCCTGTATCTCGCTATCTGTTTCTCACTCTTTCTTAGCCTAACGGACGATGCATCACGGGTGAAATCATTCTCTCAGCATCCACAGTCCACAGACAGCAGAGAGAAGGAGAGCAGGGTGTTGAATAGATAGACCACAGAGTGCTGTTTTTACTTTTGCTATGAAATCAAGATTGTAATACGGTCATGAGATGTGAGAAACATTAAACGATGTGTGACCATGGAGGTTAAAGAGTAGATGGCTCAGATAGACATCTCTGTGTTTACTTCACACCAAATAAACACTTGGTTTATATCAGTATTTCATTGATGAAAAATACATTTCTAACCGAAACGTTTCACTGTAAAGAGAGCCTAGCAGAAGTCAGAGAAACTTTAATTCCATGGAACTGTAAAGTAACACTGTGCCACTGTGTGGATTTGGCCAGACAGTGGGAATAGCATAGGGCTCTAGCGTTTAGTGGGAATTCGAGATCTAGTTGTTAGCTCCCTGAAGTACTTCTCCTTACCTTACCTGAACCGTGTCCACCCAGTACTTTACTCTCCACCTCAGCAAACTCAGCAGGTAGGCTACCCACACTGGAGGCTAACAACATAATTTCACAGCGGACTGAATCGTGAAAAAAGGTTAGCCTACCGCAAACTCATCAGTTCGTAGCCTGTTAGACCACATATTCTGAAGGGGAAATTCTCCTCGACAACAACAGATTTAAACTCATTTACATGTGTTTGTTAGTGCAGATTTGTTGTAAGTTGTAGGTACAAGATATATTTTTTCCTGTAATATTTAAAATGGCTACAGTTGAACAATAATGTGTCCTCAGTCATATAGCCTACCCTCTACTGTGAGAATGACTTAGCTAACCAAATTCCTGGGAACATGATGTTGCGTTAAACTGTGCAGTTTTGTAGATCTAAACTAAGTGTAGAAGTGTCTTCAGAAAGAAAGCAACAACAGGATGCATTGCATTGCATCCCAGGCATTCAAGGTAAGCAAGCACAGAGAAGTCATTTCATCACCTGGTGAGAGGAACATCAAAGGGAAACATTAAAAGGGAAAGTACAAACCTGCAACTGGACGTTAAATATTACTGTGAATGTTTTTGAAGATGTGGGAGAACAAGGACAAATACCTTTCATCCTTAGATCAAGCTTGGAGCCCATAAGAAAATCACTTTGACAATGTTTTTATGATTGCACACAAAGCCCGTCATAGTATATGGCTAATGCAACAGGACAAAAATACATTATATTACAATACATTCACAATGTCTGTATTTGTGTTTAGACTCACTTTTACATATTGTATAAAATCCCTGCCTAATACTAGCCTGAGGCGCTATGTTTGTGTTGCTTACAGCATTAAAGGCCCACTTTTGATAACACGTCAACATACAGAATCTTATGTCTGAATGTATGTTTCAACTGTAGGCTTTAACAAGCAGGATCAGTTGTGACTTGTCACAGTCTTACTGAGTCTTTGTGTTTTGTAAGTAGCGCAAACCTGATTAAAAGGCCTTCACTCTAAAAGAGGCCTCACGGAAAAGTTGTAACTATAAAAAATGTGATTGACATGACTTCAAAAGCAGGGGTCACAGATACCCCCTCCAGATTTTCCACATCAGCCCTGGGATTTGAACCAGCATCTCTGCCTCACTAATCTTGAGGCTACTGCTGCCCATGGCAGCCTATCAAATCAATGCCTGTAGCAAGGCTTTGTATTGAGTGCATGCTTTATTTATTAGATTAAGGTATATGTATTGTACATTTTACTTTTGCATTAAAGATTGTTGCTATGGTATATGCAAGCATATACTTTCAAACTTGTTAGATGCGTTTGCAGTTAGTTTTGGTTGTTTTGTGCTCACTAGAAATTAATGGTAAATCATGTATTGTATCATTTGGAGTCACTTTTATTGAAAATAAGAATATAATTGTTACCTGTTATTGGTAACGCTGAGAGGTTAGCATGTCTTGGTGATATGATTTTTGACCCTCACTCATTATTATTCACAATTCATTCAGGATTATACATAATTATGGTAGCATCCATTGGTTAGAAACATATTCTATTCTTATTTATATATAATAAAAGTGACTCTAAAATGACACAATACATTATTTACCATTAATTTCAATTGAGCACAAAATAATCTGAAACTCAACCAAAACTAACTGCAAATGCTTCCAACAAGTTGCTAGGAATATGGGACCAACTCTTAAACTTTTGACTACTTTATTTAAGAATCTTTAGGGGAGACCAACATTTTTACCCTTACCATTTTGAGAGACCAAAAGTATTCATTGTTAAACAAAATCTCTTTACATTTTAGTTATTTAGCAGACGCTCTTATCCAGAGCGACTTACAGGAGCAATTAGGGTATCAATAATTTCAAACTCTACTGTATATTGGTATTAGATTTTTACATAATGAAAAAAGAAAACCTGTCGGGATCACGAATTTAAACCATCAATCAAAGTAAAAACTAATCAAGCCGAGGCTCAAGGATATGTAGTATCAAAGAGATAAACACATATCGCATTACCTCCCAAAACGTGCAAACTACTACATGTATAACTTCATTACATCTAATTTAGCATCTGGCCTGTGCCGAGATAATGAAACTGATTGGCTGGAAGTACATTTCAGTGTACAATTAGCTCTGCCCTTTTTTCGTACCAATTATCTGCACGGCGGTGATTGATTGCATTCCAAAGCTAATAAAGGCTAGTCTTTCTTGTTACTTTTGACTAATTAGCTGAAGAGCAAAGTGGGGAAGGGAGATACTCTGGGAGAGTAATTTAAGGTCATGCATTCTGAGGAGTTCTCGAGGGGGCTTCTGACAGGTACACTCGTTTGACCTCTCTTGGGCCTGTCTCCCGGTCGCATCTATTACTTTGTCTCCTGTTTCATCATTCAGATAGGCAGGCACCACTACTGGGCGAGAGAACTATCGCTGAGTTGTTGTTGTTTCATCATTCAGAGAGGCAGGCACCACTGCTGGGCAGAGCAAGCTATCGCTGAGTTGTTGAGTGAGTTTGTGACAGAGTGCTGTCACTTTGGCCATTTGTCAAACTGGATTGCCCACTGAAGCCCCATGCGGAACAGGGCCTTAAAATGCCAGGGCATAAACTGTGGGAATACTAGCTGAATTACTGAGGGAATGTCCAAAGAAGCTACTACTACTAAAACTGTCAACCAGCAAACAGCAAACATTTTAAGTGTCTCCTATCCTCACTCGCAATAGCCAAAGATATCTTTTTCATTCTAGGTGTTATATGATTTTACATATCTATTTGGATTTCTAAATGCTTTGAAAGTGGAGATGTCACAAATGTCAAATTGTAAACATTAGAGAAGATACCAGTTTGTTAGTAAAGAGTGATGCAGTGCTTAACTGGCTGTAAATACATTTATTATTTTGCTCCACAGGATCCAAATTAGTTAGTTAGCTGGCCCTACACTCTTTTTGCAAGCTACTGTAACACTGTTGTGTCAATAACAGGTCTCCAAAAATAACAAGGTATCTCCAGTTGTGTTTGACAGAATTTGACACAATCCACTTTCCAAGAGTATTGGCACACTATATTATTATTGGCACAGCATGTAACATAGCAATAATGTGGCTCTATATATCTGTGCTCATTGTAAACTGCATCACAATATAAGTATAATTAACTGAAAAAATATATAAAACGCAACATGCAACAATTTCTAAGACTTTACTGAGTTGTAGTTCATATAAGGAAGTCAATTAAATACAACTTTTAGGCCCTAATCTATGGATTTCTCATGACTAGGAATACAGATGTGCATCTGTTGGTCACAGATACCTTAAAAAAAAGAATTATGCTGAAACATGAGGTGATGGCGGCAGATGAATGGCACAACAATGCGCCTCAGGATCTCGTCACGGTATCTCTGTGCATTCAAAATGGAATGATTTCGCAATCTTCCAACAAAAGTCTGAGGATGAAATATACTAATTTCCCTTTCATTAGAGCATTTCAAAATTTTGGGAGAGTTTTAAAGAGCCTTCTTGGTTAAATCAGTAATCATTCTCCAATCTGCCTCTAGGAGAAAGAGAAATCTAATTTGATAAGGAGGTAATGAAGCCTCACAGCCATTATCCTAGATAACCTATTTGTGGGACTGGTTGAGCAGTGATGGAAATTCTATTTAACAAAGCTGTCTGATTTCTCTATTTTGATCTGTGGAGAAAACCCTGAGATGATGGGCTTTTTTTGCCCTTGCCAATTTACTTTGAACTCTCCAAGTTGCCAGGGATCATTACATTGAGGAGCTTCAAACAGAAAAAGTCTAATCTTGTGATAATAACCTGTGCACACGCTATGCAGGAAACATTGGGAGCAAAGGCCACTTGTGGGCAGTTGTCCTCTAGCAATAGTCTACTCACTGGACGGCATTACAGAGTATGTTCTAAGCTTTTAGTAATGAGATCAAATTACATCCAATTCTATACGCCTGACATTGACCAAGTACAATATACAAAATATTATAATACTTATTCATGCCAACAGAGACCTCCATAAGCTCTGAAAATCACTTCTTACGTCTATTAGCCTTCTGCACTGTTAACTGGACCTACATCCCTTAACGTGCTCGGCAGCTTGCACCCTCAAAATGGGTTAACTATGGTGTAGATTAGAAAAATAAATAATCCAATCTGGCTATATGGCAACACAATAATCAGGTTGAAACAGTAACAAATCTATGACACCGGTCTTTCCTTAACCGTTTTTGATAGATGAGATTAAATGTTTAACTATATCACAATGCAGAACACACACAACAATTCAATAACACACAAAGCACTAATACAACCAGAAGCCCAGAGTTTGTGTTTTGTCGAAACATGATAATAGGCCTCTAAAAGAACATTGTTACCTTCATCGCTGATAATACTGCTCCATTTTCCCTTGTTAAATTAATAGGGCTGGTTATTAAAAGTGACAAGATTAATTAAACAGAAATAAATTAAAACATTAGGAATCCATCAAATAAAAGCCATAGTGTATAATTAACTAGAGGACTTTGATTGCATTACGTTTCACTGTGCTTTATTAGCAAGGAGACAGTAGGTTACCATACAGTAGCTCCTACATTTCTGTTAGAGAGCTTATGGTTCTAGAATGCTTCGGGCAGTACCTATAGCACCTCACTCTGGCTTGGAATAATGTCCTAGGAAGCAAATTAAAATCCTTTCGTGCTTTTGTTAGGTTCATTGTATCTGACACCCAATACAACAAATACCACAATACTAAAAATCATGCGATAACACAAGGAAGAAAATAAACAAATAATTTTAGCAAGTCTGTTCTTGGAAAATGAAAAGCACGGGACATAAATGTGTTCGGTACATAATTGATTGGAGTATACATAATGTACTAAGCTGTTCGATATATGAGCAGAATTTTGGGGATAATAAAAGCAGCATGTTTAAGCATGCGCTCTCTTGTCAATATTTATTTGCTGCAGCATCCTAGACCTCGACAAACCCAGACTGCATCCTGATGCTCGCAAATCAATCATGTGCATAGCTAAATTATGAAAATAACAACTCCTGAACACGGCCCAACTCCACAGGTCTTAGGCTGTCCTGAACAGACCACAGCACTGGCTTGGCATCACTCTCCTACCTCCACTTTCACTCAGCATCTGTTTTTAATGAACTGCTTTGCTGGAGTATCTCCCCCATCTGCTCCTCCCCGCTCTCCTCTCCTGTGGTCTGGCGGGCCACACCAGAGGCATCCCACAGAGCAAAAACTGATTGAACAACATTGTTTCCACATCATTTAGAAATAAATATTTAATGTGATGACGTTGAATCAACGTGAAAAAAGGATTAGATTTTTTAAAAGTTAACATCTTGTTTTTTTATCCAACTTTTAACATAAATCTAATGACATGGTGAAATGTTTTGTTGATTTCATGTTGAATACACATTAGCAGTACCCGTTGGGCTGCTCAAAACCATTCAGTCAACATTACTTCTATCAGGGAGCAGTTAGCCAGGCGCACGCTCTGTGCAAAGAGAGAAATATTGACAAAGTGTCTGGCAGCCACCTTATTATCTCGCCGGTTGGCATTGAACAGCAGTGTGCCTGCCTGGTGGTGGCTTGAGAGAAGCTTTGCGCAGTGCCCATGTTTGTAGAGCTAACAAATCTGGAAGCACTGTTGTTGGTAAAAGAAGCGGTGAATGCCTGCTCTGTCCATCACATTAGTGTGGCTGGCTCTGATAGCATGCAGGCAGGGCTAAAGTGAGCCAGTGAGCGGGACAAGATCACTGATTTCACTCTGTCCCACAAGAAAATCTAGGGGCTTCCTCCTGCTCAACCACTGCCTGGGCCCACATTCATAAAGCCAAAATGGAAACACCAAATCATGTTTTTCCATTTGTTGCACAAGAAAACCCAATGACAGATATCCTTTTCTAACAACTGTCAATCTCCATGACCTGATTTCAAAATGATTATGGAACTAAGTGCTTTGCATGAGGTAAATGCATTTAACCATACTGCCACAGCTCCGACAGACTGAAGAGTTCAGCTTGGGTTCAGACCACAAACCTCCCACCGTAAGGATACACTTCCCTGATAGCACCAGGACCATGAAAACAGCAATATGCATAATAAGGAAAGATGATTTACATTTTAGCCACATAATCTGTCTAACCATAGCTAATAGTGGGAGGTCTGCAAATACTCAATAATGTAATACAAGAGCATTCTTGGAAATCTGCTTAAGTAGACATTATCATGTTTTCAAATGATAATGTTCAAATCAAAGTTTATTTGGTCTCGTACACAGTTTAGCAGATGTTAAAGCGTGTGCAGGGAAATGCTTATATTACTAGCTCCTAACAATGCAGTAAAATGTCAAATCATCAAAAAAAATAATAATAATGAAATAAAAGCAACCAGGTAACTGCTGGAATGTGACAATGTAGTCTAAAGGTTATCTTTTGAAGGTATAACGTCATGATCATATGTTCTATATTTTTTCACAGTTAAAGTGCTTTGTCACATTTACATTGAACTGTTAAATGCATCTGAGTGTCTGTGCGTACAAGGAGTGACAATGTGTACGGTAAATATGTGTTTGTAGATGGTAGACACCATTGAAAAGAAAAGTAGATCATCTTATTCACAGTGACCTAATTGCTATTCATCCTAGCTGGCAGTCAGTATGACAAAACAATTTGAGAGAGAAAAAATGTCAGTATTTTTTATGGATGGCTGTGACAGAGTTATTTAGAACTGACAACTTCAAAAGAGATCAACGTGTATTCGTTTTGGAGAGGCAAATCCCCAGTTGCAGCACTTGGTAATTGAACTGAGAAAAGAGTCACAAATGCAGGGTGAGTACAAATGTTTAGTTTATTCATTTGTGTTTTATTATAGGAACTTATTGTTGTCGCAGTATTGTGATTCATGTTTCATGAATGAGACTGAAAGTATAGCAATATGAAAGAATTAAGAGATGAATGGACTGCAATGATTGTAGGAATTGATGCATACGACACCATCGGGACTTAACAGGTGTGCTACGCCATCTGCTAAGTAAAATCCAACATCTTTTGTATTGGTGATGCTAAGATGCTTTTCACGACGACTTCAACTGAGTTCTAAGTTTTGAAATTGGCGTATACAGTACACTTACTATTATCATAACAAGTAGACTAAATTAAGAATCCCCAGAATCACCAATCTCCATTTTCAGATGACATAAGATGCTTTTAATACAGTATTCACACCTTTTGACTTTTTCCACATTTTGTTGTGTTACAGCCTGAATTTCAAATGGTTTATTAAAAAAATATATAATTGTCACTGGCCTACACACAATACCTCATTACGTCAAAGTAGAATTATATATTTTTTTTTACATTTTTCAAACTGATTAACAATGAAAAGCTGAAATGTCTTTAGTCAGTAAGTATTCAACCCCTTTGTTATAGCAGGCCTAAATAAGTTAAGGAGTAAAAATGTGCTTAACATGATAAGTTGCATGGACTCATTGTGTGCAATAATAGTGTTTAACATAAATATGTAATCTCTACCTCATCTCTGTACCCCACACATACAGTTTTCTGTAAGGTCCCTTAGTCGAGCATTGAATTTCAAAGACAGATTCAACCACAAAGACCAGGGAGGTTTTCCAATGCCTCGCAACGAAGGGCACGTATTGGTAGATGGGTATAAAGAAAAACAGACATTGAATATGCCTTTGAGCAGAACAAAATTATTAATTACACATTGGCTGGTGTATCAATACACCCAGTCTCTACAAAGATACAGGTGTCCTTCCTAACTCACTCAGGAAATCACTCAGGGATTTCAACATGAGGCCAATGGTGACTTTAAAACAGTTACAGAGTTGAATTGCTGTGATAGGAGGAAACTGAGGATGGATCAACAACATTGTAGTTACTCCACAATAATAACCTAATTGACAGAGTGAAAAGAAGGAAGGAAGCCTGTACAGAATACAAACATTCCAAAACATGCATCCTGTTTGCAACAAGGCACTAAAGTAATACTGCAAAAGAAATTGGCAAAGCAATTTGCTTTTTGTACTGAATACAATGTGTTATGTTTGGGTAAAGTCCAATACAACACATTACTGAGTACCACTCTCCATATAGTGGTGGCTGCATCTGGGTAAGCTTGTAATTGTTAAGGAATGGGGAGTTTTTCAGAATAAAAAAGAAATGGAATGGAGCTAAGCACAGGCAAAATCCTAGAGGAAAACTGGATCAGTCTGCTTTCCACCAGACACTGGGAGATTAATTCACCTTTCAGCAGGACAATAACCTAAAACACAAGGCCAAATATACATTGGAGTTACTTACCAAGAAGGCAGTGGCCGAGTTACAGTTTTGACTTAAATCTGCTTGAAAATGTATGGCAAGACCTGAAAATGGTCGTCAACAACCAATTTGACAGAGCTTGAAGAATTTATAATAATAGGCAAATGTTGCACAATCCAGGTGTGGAAAACTCTTAGAGACTTACCTAGAAAGACTCACAGCTGTAATCACTGCCAAAGGTGCTTCTACAAAGTAGGAATAAGAGAATACTTATCTAAATGAGGTATTTCTGTAATTCATTTTCAATAAATTAGCAAAAACAGGTGAGATTAATGTTTTGATAAATGTTAAATGCAGGCTGTAACACAACATAATGTGCAATAAGTCAAGGTGTATGAATCCTTTCTGAAGGCACTATATGCTCCATTTTTTAAACTACTGCCCTTTGTATTCCCAGAAACGGAATATAGATCTTCAAAAACCTGAACATGAAAACACCGAATATTCTGTTGTTGGGGTAGGCTGGCTTTTTTTATGCATCTGTTTATGAAATGCATCTGAACCTCTTGACAAGACGGCAACATTTCCGCACGCCACTACAAAGGCCATCTCTTTTTGGGTATCTAACAAGGACCGATTGAAACCAAATTACAGCAGGGCCCGACTTTTGTCTCAACTCTGCATTTGGAGGAGGAGGGACTGTGATCATTCGGATAAACACATTCGGAGGAAGAGAAAAAAGAGAGAAAGAAACAACTGAAGAAGCTGTTAACGTCACTGGAGCTTTCCTCTGAGAATATGTAAGCAAGACCACTATCGTTTAATTTCAAGTGAAGGAAAGCCAGGTGCATGGATCATTGAATTCCTGCTATTACCACATCTTGTCATGCTTGATTTCAAATCATGTCAGCGGGTGCCTCAATAACAGGCAAAATATATTTGCTGTTTTCCAACTGTCAGTGGAGTGAGGCGGAAATAGGAATGGGGGCTTAAATAAAGAGGGGGGCTGTCAAGACCCCATGTACTCCTTCTACGGACCATTTACACATGATAGACCTCAGTTGTCGTGGGATAAAGAAAACAATTTGTAGGATTTGGGAAAGGGTCATTACTTGACACCAGATAGATTACTTGTTTCCAACAGAGAGACAATTTTGGTCTTATCAGTTTGTGTGTGTTAATAGCAAACACTGTAGGTTTAAATTCTGGAAATGAGGATTATCTCTATTGAATTGAATGAATGAAGTTGTGAGATACTGAAACAATACCGTCTACTGAACATCTACACTAGCATTACACTACGATACTGTCTACACTACAGTTTTTAGACACCAGGGGCATTTTGGATATGTTGTTTGTTTTCAATTAATACTCTGTCCCTAATCATCCACTCTTTGTACGCAATCATATTATACTAATTGTCTAACTTCACTATCTATCAAAAATAAATTTGTACGGTCTTCAGAAAGTTGCTGCCATACTCATCAACTCATTGAGGTTCACCAACTTATTGGGGAAAGGGGAGAGGAAGATCTACATTACAATTATTTGGCATCGATGTCTCTTGGAAGTCAAATAAGTTAAATCGTTGGTATTCATGGATCTGACCATAAAAACCACATTTCAATGACTCAAGCAAGGTGTGAGGTACCGATGAGCAAAGGTCGGATGCAGCCAGCTAAGTGGAGAGGACAGCTGTGCGAGCGTCTTCTGGACATGGCAACATTCCTTTGATATTTTAGAAAGTCTACATCCGTTTCCATGAAAGCAAACTTCAGGTCTTTCCCGCTTGGCTAGCTGGGGAAAAGTCAGCTACACTAAGCCTCTTGATAGATGAAAGGAAGGAGATATTTTTTAGCTTGTTAGATAGAGTTGGGGGTGTGCACGGCTTCTCTCGTCAACTTTTTGTTGAGTTATTGGAGAGCAAAATATCAGGGATAACTAAGAAGAGCTGCGTGTCAAAATCTTGAAACAGCCAGTATGGTGCCTACAGTGTACACTGAGTGTACAAAACATTAGGAACACCTGCTCTTTCCATGACATCGACTGACCAGGTGAAAGTTATGATCCCTTATTGAAGTCACTTGTTAAATCCACTTCAATCAGTGTAGATGAAGGGGAGGACACAGGTTAAATAAGGATTTTTAAGCCTTGAGACAATTGAGACATGGGTTGTGTATGTGTGACATTCAGAGGGTGAATGGGCAAGACAAAAGATTTAAGTGCCTTTGAACGGGGTATGCTAGTAGATGCCAGGCACACCGGTTTGAGTGTGTCTAGAACTGCAACGCTGCTGGGTTTTTCCACGCTCAACAGTTTCCTGTGTGTATAAAGTATGGTCCAGCACCCAAAGGACATCCAGTCAACTTGACACAACTGTGGGAAGCATTGAAGTCAACATGGGCCAGCATCCCTGTGGAACTCTTTCAACACCTTGTAGAGTCCTGACGAATTGAGGCTGTTCTTCGAGCAAAAGGGGGTGCAACTCAATATTAGGAAGGTGTTCCTAATGTTTTGTAACACCCTGTGTAACTCACTCTTTTAAAATTTGTGCGGGTCCTCCGACCCCTCCTGGCTGCAGCGTGACCCATTTGAAGAGACTATGAGTTACAGCCTTCTTCGATCCTCGAGGACTGACAGAGTGGTTGCGTCTCTAAAGCTTTTCAGCAGGTGAATGCAAATCTAACCGGATGCCTGACTGACTGGTTGAATGCCTGTCGGCTTGTATGCCTGCCATTGGAGTTTTCACTGTTGTTCTGGGGAGAAGCGATTGCCTGGATTCCTTGGTTTATTCGGGTATAAACATGGACTGAGAACCTCTTTGTCTCTTCATTCTGACACAAATGAACAGCTGGTATCAATTTGGATTATTTGAGTCCTTGTTTATTTAGTTCTACCTGGATACGCATTATGGGATTCGGATGTTTGAAGTCTTCGGTTTGTTTATAAGCTGCAACCAAAATAATGCATTACTTACATCTCCAAAATAACAAGTTAGACAAACAGTGTTTGGAAGCTGTTAAAAACAGGATGTCTTGCTGCTATTGAATTGGTATTATTTATCCTAAAAATAGTAAACCCATTAGATAGGTAACAACACTAAGGCCCAAGAGAACCAAGTGTGACAGGAGTTGGTGCTGGTATTGCATCATCAAAACATTGCCAATGTCACTGTCAGTCAGAGAAGCAGAAGGCTTTAACTTTCTCTACAAAATCAAAAAACGTGACAATGTTTTTTTCCCCTAAGACAGCTCTTGTATGTCCCCCCTAGCTACTGCACTTTTTGACACTAATAAACGTAGGACCATTTCGTGACATCTCCTTGTTCCTAATCCAAATTGACAACAAGGCATATTTTCCCTGTCAGAGAAGCGCAGAAGGGAAATTGAAGCAAGGATTCCCAAGAGTGGAACAAAAATATCAAATCAGTGGGAAGGCTCTTTGGAATTCTGAGTTCCCTGTCATAGTTTGGTTTAAGTAGCTGCGATTTCCCGGCCATCAATCATCTGTCTCTTTCACTCAAAGCACCTGGCACCTCAAACGCATCAGATCAGCAAATGAAAGTAACTGTGATTGCACCCTTTTACTTTAAATGTATTTAATATCCCTCCTCGCTTTTTCATGCTGTGTTGAACCCACAGAGCTTTTTCTGAAACAGCTGAGGACATTCACCCATAGTAGCGTGCTGGTTGAGGAGCATCTAGTCTAAAAGGTAGTGAGGCAACAAGTAGCAACACCTTACTCTCCCCATAATTACCAAGTCTGCCAGAGGGGCTGTGCCCTCCAAAACAGACCTCTTCCTTTTTAATGTTGCTATTAAAAAAGAAAGGGGGGTCTATTTGAGAGACGGGTTCGGCAGTCCTCATGAATGTATATTGCTGTGCACTGTTCCAGAGCCAGGCCTTGCATCTGCACTGCTGCTGCTGAATCATTACTGAGCACGGGCCTCTGAGCTTCTGTGTGCAGGATGAAATGATGTAGAATCACCTTCTCTAGCCTTGTCAGTAGCGGTTATCGCTGCAGGATTGGAAGGGTTGCCTCTCGCACACGTTTCCAGGTTTGAAGAGTTTGGACGGGTGAAAGATTGTCCACGCCCTGCATGCATATTCATTTGGGGATCAGATCATCCTCATGGAATATCATATGCAAAAGAAGACTATCATATCAAATAAAGTACGTAAGTAAGTGCCATCAAAATTGTGTTGGCTCTCAAAACTGCTGCACAGATTGTTTTCCACATATACGCTGCAAATTCTAATTGAAAATGTAATATTATTATTTTTATTGAGACTCCCATACAGTTTGAAGTAGAAGCTTACTGAAATGCATCCACTGTTTTATTACTGTTCTGCGTATCACTGTTTGCATCAAACAAATCCTCCTGAATAATATCCAGATCTACCTAGTCAATCACTGTGCCTGGGTTGTCTTGGCACAACCAGTCATTTGGTCATCCTTGCCCTTTGAGTAATCACCTTTCATCATTTTCAGCTGATTGAAATCAATGTACTGTAGTACCCTGATCGGTAGCCAACTATATAAGTCATTATTGCACAGAATGAATTGCTACTCCTATGCTTTTCCAGACAGTGTGGAATGACTACAAGGATGGGATATATTCAGTGCTGCAGCAAATAATGCATGCTCAAAGTATCATCATCATCATCATCATCAAAATCCTCCCTCGCAGACCTGCATTCCAAATTCTCATGCCTTAGTCATGTTATTGTTTATTAAGTCTCAGGTGGTAATCAATAATTCATAAATATTCAACTATTGAACTAAGAGTGCACTGTGGAGCTGTCTGACTCCAACCACTCTCTATCTATACAATGTGTAATCAGTGAGGAAAAGAGGAGTGTTGGTTTGCTCCACTATGTCTGTCTCAGTGTCAGTCGGACCCTATAAACCCGGGGCTTTATTAGAGCACGGCTCATAGCAAGGCTGAAGGGCGATAAACAAACAACGGATACACGTTCTGTAGGGTACGCTCATACAAACAACAGAGAAAGAAACAAGGGGATGGAGAGGGGGGAGCAGACAAATTGGAATGGAGAGAGAGAGAGAAACAAAGAGCACAAAAATAAATAAACAGGGTGGGAGAGAGAGTCAGGGGTGGTAGAAAGAGAGTAGCAGCCTCAAGTGCAACAGATTCTAGATGAATCTCAGTAGGCACAACATGCTCACTGAGATAGTCCTATTTTGACTCTCTCCCTCTTCCACTGCCTTACTGTATTTCACAGACAAACTCCCATAGGTGACAGCAGCACAACAGAGAGAGCCAGAGTGCACCTGTGCTAACAAAGGCTGACGTCTACCCTGTCGCAGAGGCTGGTGATGGCGTTAATGCCTGCGCCTCTGCCTTCATTTTCTGCGTGTGCTCTGGAGGTGTATTGCAGGCGTCTTCTATTCATGCATTTTGTTTTTGAGGGCAAACATTTTTCAAAATAAGGTCTATTACCTTTTAAATCACCAGCTACAACTATTGTTTTAAAATTGCCCATATTGTGACATTGAATGTTGAAAGTTTAGCCATAGAATTACATGTAATGGGGCCTCTCTGTTTTTGGATTGTAACTTTGATAGTAGAAGCACCAAATTGCACACACACAGCTAGGCGTGGGTATTAAACAGATTTGTGGATACAGCAGGCCTGGCTCCACGGGGGGGGGGGGGGGGGGGGGGGGGGGGGGGGATGTGCAAAGTGGGGCATTGCCCCCCCCAGATAGAATTTGTGCCCCCCCAGTTCTGTTTTTCCATAAGCATTGCAAATGGTAGGCTATATTATTTATTCTGTCGACGCAGTGCACAGAACTGAACATCACGAAATATGTATTTAAAATCTAAAATAGTGTTCTGCTTGTTACTGCCTTATTTAATCTTGCTTTGAAAGTTCATTGGATCTCAGAATGCATCAAGTGAAAAAAATCGTGAGGGAAAAAGTTATTCACTATCACTACTGCTGGGTACTTTCATTGTGGTAGGTAGCCGTAGCAAAAATGGATATCCGAAGATGGCTTGGAAGTGGCCCTGCCAAAAACAAGGATCGCCAGGGCAATGCAATGCAGGTAGATGCTGCTAGCCCGATCACCGAGCATACTCGCGCACTCCCAATGCCGCCTACAGCCCAACAAAGTGGCGAAGAACCCGGACCTAGCAATGCTAGCACAAAGCAACTCAACCGCCCAGAAGCACCTGCACCTGTCTTACCCCTGCCACAAGCTCCTGACGATCTTGGGAAAGAGGAGCCAGCACAGGTTTGCCTTGAAAGGTATCCAAGTCGAATGTTCAGTGGGAAAAAGCACGCCTTTTGTAGTGCCTGGTACAAGGACCGAGATTGGTTGGAATATTCCCGCAAAGCAGATGCAGCGTTCTGTTATCCTTGTAGGACTTTTAGCCTTGGCTCCAATGCTAATTCAGACAGAGCATTCACTCACACTGGCTACTCAAATTGGAAAAACGCAAATGACAACAGTAAAGGTCTGGCAAAGCATACTACTTGTAAAGAGCATCTGAAATGCATTCTTTTATGGAAAACAAAGACAAAGCGCAATTGGAAAATACATTTCTAGGCCGGAATCGTCTTTATGTGTCAGCAATTGTGGATATTGTAGTATTTATTGCCGTAAATAAAGCGATTGTGGATATAGTAGAATTTATTGCATTCCTTGCAGCTAGGCCAGGATCATCTTTATGATTCTAATAGCTATACACTTTAAGTGTGTTAAACTACACCCTAGCCTAGGGCTTATAGCCTCAAACTTAGAATAAGGCTGTGTAAAAAGGCCTTATATAACCAATTGGTTTTACAGTGAGCACTGCATGCTCATTGCCTTGTCTTTAGCTTCACCTGCGTTCTTGTTTATAACATTTGTTGTGCATTTGCTTGCATTTGAACCTAAGTACATTTCATTTACATTTTGAAATGTAGTCTACTAAAAAAAGTAGCGAATTATTTGCATAACAGTTGTGTAATTATAGCCTACTGTAAAAAGTACATGAAAATAAAAACATGTGTTTTGTGATGCCATGTACGGAATTTGCGTCATTTCGGTTTGGGTTATTTGTGTACGGCTTCATTTTCGATACATTGTTTTAGCATTGCAGGCTTGCAGCAATGAGACACATCTACCTTGTTTTAATAGGTTTTACAGCAAAATTAGTTATAAAACGTATGCATTAACCCCATAGAAGTCTTTTCACAATTTTGCCACCAAACAACTCAACGGGGTCTTATTGGACAATTTCGCATGACCATACCCAAAAATATCTTTAAATGTTCATAGTGATGTAGAATACAGAACCACATGAGCCAGGTGTGCCAGATATACTATATAAAGATGTATAATTATTCACAGAAATGTTGCAAGAATGTTAGATAGATATATAGATAGATAGATAGATAGATAGATAGATAGATAGATAGATAGATAGATAGATAGATAGATAGATAGATAGATAGATAGATAGATAGATAGATAGATAGATAGATAGATAGATAGATAGATAGATAGATAGATAGATATATCCCCAAGGGGAAATTTCCTCATCAAGCAGATACGAAAAAACACAGGGCAGGTGCAAAATGCCTGAACGAAATACACAAAAGACAGATAAACGATACATAGTGAGGTAGTATGAAAAAGTATAAAAATACAAGAAGTCTGAAGTGCAAAAACTATAAAAAGGCATTGCATAATATGGGTGAATGGCTGAATATGTACACTATACATTGTTACAGAGTGTTAGGTGAAAAAATTATACAAATATTGCAAGTTGATATAGATGAATAAGGAATATTTGCATGGTTAACTATACTATACAGCTCGATGGCAGAGAAATACTTAAATAGCTAAATGTGGATATGATATAAGTGATGGCAATAACAGTTTACTTAATATACAGTCTGGTTAAATTAACAGGTAAGTGAAGTGTATAAGGAGAAGATGGAGGACAAGCTGAGGCAGAGCCAGGTGAGAGAGGTGTGGAAGGGTATGAGAAATATCACTGGCTTCAAAAAGTCAAACAGTGGGCAGACGGAGGGGACCCAGGACAGAGCCAATGAGCTGAACCAATTTTTTAACCGGTTCGATACTGGCCCTGTCCACCTCCCCTCCAGCTCCCCAGACCACACACCCTCACGGCTATCCCACCCCCACTTTGCTCACAGCACCTCTGCTGAGACAATCAGTGACCCCACCTCCGCCCCTGCCCCCCCTGGACTGATCCTCAACACCCCCCTTCCCCCCACCTCCCTACCTGGGCTGGCTTTCACCACCAACCAAGTGAAGAGAGAGCTGGAGAGACTACACCAGTGGAAAGCGGCGGGCCCCGATGGCATCAGCCCAAGGGTGCTGAGGGTCTGTGCTGACCAACTGTGTGGAATACTCCAGCGTCTTTTCAACCTTAGCCTGAGCCTAGAAAGGGTCCCTGTGCTGTGGAAAACATCCTGCCTCGTCCCAGTGCCCAAGAAGGCACACCCCACTGTCCTGAATGACTTCAGACCTGTAGCGCTAACATCCCACATCATGAAGACCCTGGAAAGGTTAGTCCTCGCTCACCTCAGACCCCTGGTGTGTTCATCAATGGACCCCCTGCAGTTTGCATACCAGCGCAACATCGGGGTGGATGATGCAATCATCTACCTTCTGCAGAGGGCCTACTCTCACCTGGACAACGCAGGTTGCACTGTGAGGGTCATGTTTTTTGACTTCTCCAGTGCCTTCAATACCATTCAGCCCCTGCTACTGGGTGAGAAGATGAGGAGGATGAAAGTGGAAGCACCCTTAGTCTCCTGGGTCACGGACTACCTGACCGGTAGGCCACAATTTGTGCGACTACAGAGCTGTGTGTCAGAACGGGCAGTTAGCAACACAGGGGCCCCCCAGGGTACGGTCCTGTCCCCCTTCCTGTTCACCCTCTACACCTCAGACTTCAGATATAACTCTGAAACATGCCACCTACAGAAGTTCTCGGATGACTCTGCTATTGTAGGGTGCATCAGGGGTGGGCAGGAGGAGGAGTACAGGAGCACAATCAGTGACTTTGTGTTGTGGTGTGAGCAGAACCACCTTCAGCTCAACATCAGCAAAACTAAGGAGATGGTGGTGGACTTCAGGAGAACCAAGGCACAACTGACTGCAGTCCCTATAAAGGGGATGGATGTGGAAATGGTTGAGTCATTCAAGTTCTTGGGGGTCCATATGGACAACAGACTGGAATGGGCTGGTAACACCGGGGCCCTGTACAAAAAGGGCCAGAGCCGACTCTACTTTCTGAGGAGGCTCAGGTCCTTCAACGTGTGCAGTAAACTACTGCATACCTTCTACCAGTCTGTGGTGGCCAGTGCCATCTTTTTTGCAGTGGTGTGCTGGGGAGCAAACATCAAAGCCGGTGATGCTTCTCGGGTAAATAAGCTGATCAGGAAGGCTAGCTCTGTCCTGGGGATGAGCCTTGACACTCTAGAGGAGGTGGCGGAGAGACGGATCCTGGCCAAACTGCTGGCCATCATGGACAACGTCACCCACCCTCTGCACGCTATGGTTATGACGCAGAGGAGCTCTTTCAGTCACAGACTGATCCCACCACGGTGTGCCAGAGAGCGCCACAGGAGGTCCTTCCTGCCGGCGGCTATGAGACTATATAATGCCTCACCGGGGTGCCGTGCCGTCGGCAACATAGATCTGGAACTGTTGGGGTGCTAGGACCTAGTTTAACAATTATGCATCCATCCGTGAGTAACTCTGTTCCGTCAGCACTCATCCACTCGGGACCTACTTATTCATACAGGTCTGTTTATACATACCCATGTACAGTTGTTATATTATATCACATGCAATATTGTAAGTAATTATTGGACCTAGGCATTCACTCAGGAATGCATATTAGTATCCTGCCAGTTGCACCTTTTCTCATTGCTTTTAGTATATCAAATGTGCAATAAGTGCAGTTGTCTGTAATTAAACCCTGCGCACTAAGGACTGTATTTTAAGGGAATTACTATTATTACCCCAATGATATCATACACACATTTAGCTATTAAAGTATCTCTTCCTGTCATTTACCTGTACAGTTTGTGTAAACATGCAAGTATTCACTTATCTGTAAATATAACTGTATACCTAACTGTACAGCTAATTTAACCATGCAAAATTTTCACTTACCTGTTCATTTACCCATTCTGTCTATTAAGTAAACTATTATTACCCTCGCTCATATCATACGCATTAGCTACTGAAGTATTTCTCTGCCATCAACCTGTATAGTATAGTTAACCATCCAACATCCACCAATGTATAGTGTACATATTCAGCCAACCACTCATACTACGCAATGTCCTTTTATAGCTTTTTTTTGCACTCCAGATATCCTGTATTTCTATACTTTTTCATACTGCCGCTCTATGTATCATGTACCGTGTATCTGTCTTTTGTGTACTTTCGTTGTGGCATTTTGCACCTGCCCTGTGTTTTTGTTGTAGCTGCTTGATAATGAAATTTCCCCCCCGGGGGATCAATAAAGTACCTATCTATCTATCTATCTATCTATCTATCTATCTATCTATCTATATTTGCATGGTTAAATTAACTGTACAGGTAAATATACAGTTAAATGTACAGGTAAGTGAATATTTGCATGGTTACATTAACTGTATAGGTAAATTACAGGAAGAGATACTTAAATAGCTAAATGTGCGTATGATAAAATTTAGGGTAATAATAATAATTCCCTTGAAATGCAGTGCTTAATACAGGGTTTAATTACAGATAAATGCACGTATTGCACATTCGATATACTAAAAGCAATGAAAAAAGATACAACTGACAGGACACTAATATGCAGTCCTGAGCGAATGACTGCGTAAATTCAATCCAAGAATTACTTACAATATTGCACGTGATATGATATAACAACTGTACATGAATATGTATATACAGTCCTCAATGAATGAGTGCTGAATGAATAAGTCCTGAGTGAATGAGTGATTACAGACCAGAGAGTTAGTCACGGATGGATGCCTAATTGTTAAACTAGGTCCTAACACCTCAACAGTTCCAGGTCTATGTTGCCGATGGCACGGCACCCTGGTGAGGCATTAAATAATCTAATAGCCGCCGGCAGGAAGGACCTCCTGTAGCGCTCTCTGGCACACCATGGTGGGATCAGTCTGTTACTGAAAGTGTTCTTCTGCATCATAACCATGGCATGCAGAGGTTGAGTGACGTTGTCCATGATGGCCAGCAGTTTGGCTAGGATCCTTCTCTCCGCCTCCTCCTCTAGAGTGTCAAGGCTAATCCCCAGAACAGAGCTAGCCTTCCTGATCATCTTATTTACCCAAGAAGCATTACCTGCCTTTATGTTGGCGCCCCAGCACACCACTGCTAAAAAGATAGCACTGGCTGGTAGAAAGTTTGCAGTAGTTTACTGCACACGTTAAAGGACCTAAGCCTCCTCAGAAAGTAGAGTCGGCTCTGGCCCTTTTTGTACAGGGCCCCGGTGTTACCAGCCCATTCCAACCTGCTGTCCATATGGACTCCCAGAAACTTGTATGAACCAACCATTTCCACATCCATCCCCTGTATAGGGACTGCAGTCGGTTTAGCCTTGGTTCTCCTGGTCAACAACCATCTCCTTTGTTATGCTGAAGGTGGTTTTGCTCACACCACACCACAACGTCATTGATTGTGCTCCTGTACTCCTCCTCCTGCCCAGCCCTAATGCTCCCTACAACAGCGCTATCCCTGTCCGCTCTGATGGTCTGGAACCGCCGATAGTGACGTTCTCTATGGGGATGTTATCCTATCATTTGTCCAAGGACTAGACCCTCAAGCTCATCCACCTTGTTATGTAGCGATCTCACGTTTCCCATAATGATAGACGGTATAGCCGGCTTGTACTTATTCAGCTTTGACTTACACTTCCGACCTGCCCTGAATCCACACTTTTGCCTTTTCAACTCGTCCGGAATATCAAACTTTTCCCTGGGGTGCAATAGCGCTGAGTGTGCTAATATCCAGGAAATTTGATTTAACACCATCAGAAATCATACATTGTGGCCGGGCACCTGCAAGCTGACTTCGGTCGCCAGCTGGACAGTGTTTCCTCGGACACATTTTGGTGCTGCTGTCAAGAAGCAATGCGGCTTGGCAGGGTCATGTTTCGGAGGACGAATGGCTCTCGACCTTCGCCTCTCCCGAGTTCGTAGGGGAGTTGCAGCGTATTTATACAGGTAATTCTGATATATAAACTAAACGTCAAAGTTCTGTTGTCCTGAACATTCAGAAAATATGTCTGGTGGATAGCTGTGAATCTAAGCTTTCCAATGATATACTGTATGATTAAAGGGTATGTGAGCAATAACTTGTTGTATACTGACATTGTTTGTCACAGGGTAAAACCCCTATGGGAAAAATGAATGGGATGGAGGGATGAAAGAAAGTGATAACACACAAAAAGCTACTATTGCTGCACTGCTATCACATATTTTCCAACTCTGGGGACATAGACTTTAAAAAGACATCATCGGCACAAGTGAGCGCGACAATGCAAATTTAGGGGGCTGGCTCATGGACTATAACCTAATGCAATACCAAAACAAGCAATTTTGGTTATCATAATAGTGAATGAACAATGGTAGTAATTAAACACAATAGTCCAAATGTTGTGCTACAACAGTGAGTCAAAGGTCTTATAGGCAGCAGGCGATGGTTTGGAGCCTGGTGCAACAGGGCATCTAATGCAAGACCAGTCTGTGTAGGAGGGACGGTGAGCAGGAGTGAAATCTGTTGCATGGAGTAGGGGGGAGTCTGGCAGAGATGTTCCATGGAGGTTGGATATGCTTGAAGGAGCCAGATATGAAAATATCAAATGAGGCATCAGAGGAACTGTGGCCAACATACTCTGATTCCAGTTTGTGTGTGTGTGTGATGGCCTGCCAACTCCTGGCAAACCTCATCATCTGCAGGGGGAAGAGGGTTCCAGGCAACACATCCATATGAACCCTCTGTGGCCAACCCGGAAACCATTTTGGCCATCGAGCAAAAGGGGCTTTGATGGGAGGAAGACACTGGTGAAGGCGTGAGGGGCCTCACAACCAGAATTGCCTTAGGACCAATGGACAACATGGAGAGACACTAGAGGGAAAAGACAGACATCCCCACATGGACAATTTACCCCACGTAACAACCCGGCCCAGCCACGACAGAATGTCCATTACAATAGTGGCAGAAGTCGAAAGATCAGAGAGATGCCTGTTGAGTGATTCAGCCTATGTGGAGTACTCCAAGCTTGTCTTCTCTGTCAAGAAAACATATCAAACACATTGACACATTGTATTTTCTAATAATCTTCCTACAGCTAATTTCTACATTTTGATTGAACTCATGACAAGACCCTTGTTCAAAATGTGTAGTCCATTCACTTTATGTACAGAAGATAAGGTAATTATATAGTGCCTTCAGAAAATATTCACACCCCTTGACTTTTTCCAGATTTTGTTCAATATAATTTAGATAGATTTTTTTTTATTTTACCCTCTTTTTCTCCACAATTTCGTGATATTCAATTGCGATCCAATTACGATTTTGTCTTATTGCTATTCCTCAACGAGCTCGGGAGTGGCAACGGTTGAGTCACGTGTCCTCAGAAACATGACCCACCAAACTGCGCTTCTTAACATCCGCCCACTTAACCCGGAAGCGAGCCACACCAATGTGTCGGAGGAAACCTCTTTGTTTCTTTCTTTCAATGCAGACATTGAATATCCCTTTGAGTATGGTGAAGTTATTAATTACACTTTGGATGGTGTATCAATACACCCCATCACTACAAAGATACAGACATCCTTCCTTCCTACAGAGAGGAAGGAAATCGCTCAGGGATTTCACCATTACAGAGTTGAATGGCTGTGATGTGAGAAAATTGAGTACGGATCAACAACATTGTAGTTACTCCACAATACTAACCTTATTGAAAGAGTGAAAAGAAGGAAGCTTGTACAAGTTAAAAAATATTGCAAATCCTGCATCCTGTTTCCAACAGGGCACTAAAGTAATACTTCAAAAAATGTGTCAAAGCAATTCACTTTTTCCTGAATACAAAGTGTTATGTTTGGGGAAAATACAATAGAATATCTTAACGAGTACCACTCTCCATATTTTCAAGCACAGGGGTGGCTGTTATGGGTATGCTTTTCATCAACTGGGGAGTTTTTCAGAATAAAAAAAGAAACAGAATGGAGCAAAGCACAGGCAAAATCCTAGAGGAAAACCTGGTTCAGTCTGCTTTCCACCAGACACTGGAAGATGAATTCACCTTTCAGCAGGACAATAAGCTAAAACAAGGCCAAATATACATTGGAGTTGCTTACCAAGAAGACAGTGGCCGAGCTACAGTTTGACTTAAATCTACTTGAAAATCGATGGTAAGACTTGAAAATGGTTGCGTATGATCAACAACCAATTCAACAACCAATGTGACAGAGCTTAAATCATTTTGAAAAGTATAAATAGGCAAATATTGTAAAATCCAGGTGCGCAAAGCTCGTAAATACTTACCCAGAAAGACTCACTGCTGTAATAGCTGCCAAACGTGATTCTATCATTTAATAACTCAGGGTGTGAATACTTACAGTACCAGTTAAAAGTTTGAACACATTCATTCAAGGGTTTTTCTTAATTTTTATGATTTTCTACATTGTAGAATAATAGTAAAGACATCAAAACTATGAAATAACACATATGGAATCATGTAGTAACCAAAAAAATGTTAAATTAAAATCCTCTTTAAAAGTATTTTATTCAGAAAGAGGTCAGATTTATATTGACATTGTGTTATAAAGTTCCTTGACATTCAGCTTTTTTCTGCTAGGACAATGCATGACTACATCTGTGGAAACGGCTTTATATGTTTGGAGTGCAAGGACTGGAATGGAGTTAGGCAGAGCAATCAAGCAAAGCACCAATTAAATTAGGCAATTGTTCAAAACCAGAACACAGGTCACCAAGGCAACAGTCATTTGAACCTGCTGTGGCGGTAAGTAGCTGATCAACCAATCATCTATCAGTGGCTTTGTACACACTTAAATATATTTCCATTTTCCCACTGGCGTTTAAATAATGTTTCTTGACCCTGAAGTTGATCTGCTTAGAGGCATCGCTCTTTCGCACAGTGATTGACATAACCCTACTTGGGAATGATGGCTCATTTAGATATTATTAATTTATTCACTTTCATTTTAGGTACTCAGGGCACCATTGAACATGATATCCTGGTCTCAATTGGGCTCTACTGATTAAATAAAATATCAAAATAACTTCAAGATACAATAACAAGATACAATAACAAGTACATTACATTAGAACATATCAATGTGTTTAACTGCCCTAGTGGCACCCGGGAATCCAAATGTAATGAATTTTGTAAGTGATTACAAAATAGGAGCATTAACTTAAAGCGGATGTACTTATTTCGGTGGAGACCCGAGGGTTCTCAAGAGTTAACTGTGAACGGGTTTGATATCTCTTGTTTTTATACGAAGTTGGGTAAATCGGAAGCTTGTATAGTAGAGCTTTGTAAACAAAAAGGGAGTAATGAAGTGATTTACCGGACTTCAATGGAGGACCAGCCAACCTTTTGATACAGGATGCAGTGATACGTGTTCAAACGATCACCTGTGATAAACGAAGGGTGCTATGGTGGACGACATCCAAAGGTTTAGGAGTAGTGGCTGCTGCATTCCGATAAATGGTGTCACCGTAGTCAAGAAACTGGCAGGAAAGTTGACGGTACAATCTGCCTCCTGCTGTTCAGGTAGAGACATGATATATCTCAATAAAAAATGTTAAACGTCAAATTATTATCAATCCAAAAGCCCAGATACTTATAGGTAGGAACCTGCTCAATGAAAGGACCATCCAATGCATAAGTGTGTAAGCCATCTGAAATACTACTACGAGAATTAAAAAACAACATACATTTCGTACCAATTTTAAGTCAACAAGGACTTTCTGCAAGGCAACAAAATCAGGTTGCAGCTCTAACATAGCCTGGTCAGCCGTAGGTTCAGTAGAGTAAATAACAGTGTCATCTGCATACAGATGAATGTTACAGGTTTTTGCAGATAGACCAATATTATTTATATAAATAGTAAAGAGGACAGGTCCCAAAATCTACCGCTGCGGGACACCATCAGAAATCATACAGTGTCCTATCTAACAGATAGTTCCCAAACCACTTGTAAGACGCCTGGTCGAAGGGCCATTTCAGAAAAACTTTGAATGAGTAGGGGATGGTCGACAGTATTAAAGGCCTTGGATAGGTCTATAAATACTGTATGTCAGCACAGAAAAACATACATGGCTCCGTGCGAAAGTCCTACTGATGTGGCCACAAGTACACAGATGTCTCTTTTTAATTTTCCAACTGCGCCGCGACCAAGTCTGTTTCCTAACAGCAACTTATCTGCCCACCTAAGAGATCAACATCTCCCGCTTCAGGCTTTTAAGGCTACAGGATGGAGATCGGCAGATAGTTTAACCTTGTTGTTCCAAACCACCACTATTGAAGCCTACAGTATAACAAGGGTTCTAAAATGTTTTTTCTACAGGAACAAGGGTTCTAAAGTGTTCTTTGTAGGAGGAAAGGTTCAACCTGCTACCAAAAAGGGGTACAGGGACACAGCAAAGAACCCTTTATGATTCTTGGAAGAATAATTTAAAGTGGTTTAGAGTGGTTTAGCTGCTATAAATACATAGCCATCACCCAACTGAGGACAAATGTATGCCCAATCATCTTAGCTGAATCTGTGGAACACAGGACATGCATGTACTACACAAGAATAATACCAGTCTCTGCAAATCAATTATGCGATTGGGTCGTGATGAAGTCACTCGTCTCTCGTAGTGCAAACACTGCTGACATTTCCTTCTTCAGCCTGTAAGAAATACCCCAATGAGAACACACATCAAATTATCTATCAATACATACTCATGTGTTCCTATTCACAAATCATTATGTATACACTGGTTTGTACGGCTACCCATATACATAAAATGCTAGTACCCAGAGATAGCCCCCTAAAATACGTATGTTTGAGAGGTATTCATTTTGAGTACAGTGCTAGGTCTTCTTTGCCTTGTTCTGACAAAAGAACATGTTTTGTGTATCTTTTTTTCATGACACAAGTGTTTTTTCCCTTTTTATTTTCTGAGGGGCAGAGGTTTTGAAATAAATAAATTAGGCCCTAATCTATGGATTTCACATGTCTGGGAAGGGGCACAGCCAGGGGTGGGCATAGGCCCACAAACTTGGGAGTCAGGCCGACCCACTAGGGAGCCAGGCTCAGCCAATCAGAATGACTTTTTTCACAGAAAAGGGCTTTAATACAAACAGAAATACTCCTCCGTTCCCCCATCCTCCCTTCCGATGATCCCGCAGGTGAAGAAGCCGGATGTGTTGGTCCTGGGCTGGCGTGGTTACATGTGGTCTGAGGTTGTGAGGCCAGTTGGACAAACTGCCAAATTCTCTAAAACGACATTGGAGGCAGCTTATGGTAGATAAAGGAGCATTCAATTATTTGGCAACAGTCAGCATGCCAATTGCACACTCCATCAAAACTTGAGACATCTGTGGCATTGTGTTGTGTAACAAAACTGCATATTTTAGAGTGGCCTTTTATTGTCCACAGCACAAGGTGCACCTGTGTAATGATCATGCTGTTTAATCAGCTTATTGATATGCCACACCTGTCAGGTGGATGGATTATCTTGACAAAGGAAAAATGCTCACTACCAAAGATGTAAACGAATGTGTGCACGTTTCTGGGATCTTTTATTTCAGCTCAATGAAACATTGGACCAGCACTTACAGCGGGTGAAATAAGTATTGAACACGTCACCATTTTTCTCAGTAAATATATTTCCAAAGGTGCTATTGACATGAAATGTTCACTAGATGTTGGTAACAACCCAAGTAATCCATACATACAAAGAAACCAAAACAAATACGTTCAGAAATTAATTTATGTGTAATAATGTGAAATGACACAGGGAAAAAGTATTGAACACACTTACTGATATTTATTTAATACTTTGTACAAAAGCCTTTGTTGGTAATGACAGCTTCAAGACGCCTCCTGTATGGAGAAACTAGTCGCATGCATTGCTCTGTTGTGATTTTGGCCCATTCTTCCACACAAACAGTCTTCAAATCTTGAAGGTTCCGTGGGCCTCTTCTATGAATCTTGATCTTCAGTTCTTTCCATAGATTTTCAATGGGATTTAAGTCAGGTGATTGGCTGGGCCATTCTAGCAGCTTTATTTTATTTCTTTGAAACCAATTGAGAGTTTCCTTGGCTGTGTGTTTGGGATCATTGTCTTGCTGAAATGTCCACCCTCGTTTCATCTTCATCATCCTGGTAGATGGCAGCAGTTTTTTGTCAAGAATGTCTCTGTAAATTTGCCCATTTATCCTTCCTTCAATTATGTGAAGTTTGCCAGTACCATTTGCTGAAAAGCAGCCCCACACCATGATGTTCCCACCTCCAAACTTCACTGTTGGTATGGTGTTTTTAGGGTGATGTGCAGTGCCATTTCTCCTCCAAACATGGTGTGTATTATGACATCCAAACAGTTCAATTTTGCTCTCATCTGACCACACTATATTCTCCCAGTATTTCACTGGCTTTTCCAAATGTTGTGCAGCAAACTTTAAACAAGCTTTAACATGCTTTTTTTTTCAGCAATAGAGTCTTGCGTGTTGAGCGTGCATACAGGCCATGGCGGTGGAGTGCATTACTTACTGTTTTCTTTGAGACTACAGTACCTGCTAATTGCATGTCTTTTTGAAGCTCTCCACAAGTGGTCCTTGGCTCTTGGACAACTCTTCTGATTATTCTTTTCACTCTTCTGTCAGAAATCTTGCGAGGAGCACCTGGTCGAGGCAGATTTATGGTGAAATGATTGTCTTTCCACTTCCGTATTATGGCCCCAACAGTGCTCACTGGAACATTCAGAAATGCGCCTATAACAAATGCCATCATTATGTTTTGCAACAATTAGGTTGCGAAGGTCTTGAGACAGCTCTTTGCTTTTACCCATCATGAGATGTGTCTTGTGTGACACCTTGGCAATGAGACCTTTTTGTAGGCCATCAGTTGGGACTGAACCAGATCATATTAATTTGCACTGACAGTGGGCTGGATTGCTTTTTAATTACTGATAGTTTTCAGCTGTTGTCTTGGCTTTCCATGCCTTTTTGCACCTCCCTTTCTTCATGTGTTCAATACTTTTTCCCTGTGTCATTTCACATTATTACACAACTTAATTTCTGAACGTATTTGTTTTGGTTTCTTTGTATGTATGGATTACTTGGGTTGTTACCAACATCTGGTGAAAAGTTCATGTCAATAGCACCTTTGGAAATATATTTACTGAGAAAAATGGTGACGTGTTCAATACTTATTTCACCCGCTGTATATGTTGCGTTTATATTTTTGTTCAGTGTAGAAGACTTATCCATGACCTATATGAAAAAGTGTCTGAGACCAAGCGTCCATGCCTGCCGTGGGATGCAGACAGACAGGGACATAAGGAAACTAGTTGATGTGTGCAGGGGAAACGAAAGAGCAGCTCTCAACAAGCTGCAACGTAACTTATCCTGCAGCATGAGCATTCTTTTTTAAAAGAGACCATCTAGAACTACATTTATTCAAAGAGTACAGAGCTTCCTTTTTGTTATTGCTAGGGCCACATTTTCCAAAATAATGTTGGTGTAGCAGTGATTCGGAATATTGTGTAGTGACAATACTTTCCTTGACCCAGAAATTAAGCAGACACCCTCACTTTGGTTTCTAGTTAGAGACAATTAAGTTTAGTTGTTACAACTGCTGACATTGGAGTTTGGGGTACTGGAAGAATCAAGAGATCTAATCAAGTGTAAGGATTTATGTTCAGAGAGGTCTCTGGAAACCTTTATGTTTTCCAGGTTTAGTGTCCAGAGACCTCTCTGGTATTCTCTATGTTTGTGTTGGAATTGGTCCCCAATTAGAGGCAGGCTGCGCCGCATTGCCTCTAATTTGGGAGCCTATTTAACTTCAGTTGTTTCACCTGTGTTTGTGGGTTTTTGTGTGTGTTCCTTTTTTGTTCGTGCCGGTTCATGGTCGCTGTCTCTCCTTTTGTTATTTTTGAGTTATCTAAAATAAAAGGAATGTTTTTGCAACACATCTCTGTGCTTCGGTTCCTGTCTCATAGTGACCATGACATCAAGGATCAAGTTGAACAACATTACAAAAGGGTGTTCCTTTTTCATACAGAGTGCCAGCGGTGATGCTTCTCTGGTAAATAAGCTGATCAGGAAGACTAGCTCTGTCCTGGGGATGAGCCTTGACACTCTAGAGGAGGTGGCGGAGAGACGGATCCTGGCCAAACTGCTGGCCATCATGGACAATGTCACCCGCCCTCTGCACGCAAGGGTTATGACGCAGAGGAGCACTTTCAGTCACAGACTGATCCCACCACGGTGTGCCAGAGAGCGCTACAGGAGGTCCTTCCTGCCAGCGGCTATTAGACTATATAATGCCTAACCGGGGTACCGTGCCGTCTGCAACATAGATCTGGAACTGTTGGGGTGCTAGGACCTAGTTTAACAATTATGCATCCATCCGTGAGTAACTCTGGTCCGTCAGCACTCATTCACTCAGGACCTATTTATTCATGCAGGTCTGTATATACATACTCATGTACAGTTGTTATATCATATCACGTGCAATATTGTTATTAATTCTAGGACCTAACCTACGTAGGCATTCACTCAGAAATGCATATTAGTATCCTGTCAGTTGCACCTTTTCTCATTGCTTTTAGTATATCGATTGTGCAATACATGCAGTTGTCTGTAATTAAACCCTGCACACTAAGGACTGTATTTTAAGGGAATTACTATTATTACCCCAAATTATATCATACACACATTTAGCTATTAAAGTATCTTTTCCTGTCATTTACCTGTACAGTTTGTGTAACCATGCAAGTATTCACTTATCTGTAAATATAAATGTATACTTACCTGTACAGCTAATTTAACCATGCAACATTTTCACTTACCTGTTCATTTAGCCAGTCTGTCTATTAAGTAAACTATTATTACCCTCGCTCATATCATATGCATTTTTTGCTACTGTAGTATTTCTCTGTATAGTATAGATAACCATCCAACATCCACCAATGTATAGTGTACATATTCAGCCAACCACCTATACTATGCAATATCTTTTTTTTTTTTTTTGCACTCCAGATATCTTGTATCTCTATACTTTTTCATACTGCCGCTCTATGTATCATGTATCTGTCTTTTGTGTACTTTCGTTGTGGCATTTTGCACCTGCCCAGTGTTTTGTTGTAGCTGCTTGACAATGAAATTTCCCCCCCCCGGGGGATCAATAAAGTATCTATCTATCTATCTATCTATCTATCTATCTATCTATCTATCTATCTATCTATCTATCTATCTATCTATCTATCTATCTATCTATCTATCTATCTATCTATCTATCTATCTATCTATCTATCTATCTATCTATCTAACAACACTCAGAGTTGTGAATGCAAAGACACCTATTCACTAACATGAACATTTTATAACATTCTTCTTTATATAAAGGTCTTGGATATGGAGTGTCAGGTATCTTAATTCGAGTCTGGTACTGAATCTATTAGCTAGAGAAGATGCTCAGCATTAAATTCAGAGCATGGTGATTGAGCTATTGGTTAAAGCAACATGACCTAACTTCAAGTCATCTTCTCCCATGTGCAGTAATTATCAGCCTCTCTTGTTTTCTTCTCAGATCACATATTTCTGACTGAGTAGAATCGAAGATTCCCTTCAGAACACGAATTTGTCTCTGACGTAAAAGTACAAATAGTTAAAATAATAACATTCTCTTTTGCTTCAAAGAAAATGGGAATTTATCACATTACTTTACGTGAGCCGTTCTGAAATTATTGTTAAATGAAATTGCATTTTTAATTACTCCATAGATCATCAAAGCTAGATGGCATCTCGCTCTGTCATCAGCAATATGAATTCAGACACTTTCAAAGGCAACAGTTTCTCATCTATCCTAAGTTGTGGTGGCGAGGCCCACTGTAAACAGGACACCTTGGAAATGCACACCATGTACACTACTTTATGTGTTTGCCTGTTATGCGTTTCAAATGGTTAATAAACTAGGTGTGTTTGAGATTAACTAATAAATTCACTATAAAATTCAATCTTCATTCTCAAAGTAACCATCATTGAAGATCTTTTATCGCTTCTCATAAGACAACTGAAATGCTAAGACAATTGCTGCTAATTTTAGAGATGCCGATTATAATAACGAGAATAGACCATAAGCCTTACATAATCAATATTCTATTTCTTCCATATATCCCTGTGTACATTCACCATAATTTAGACAGAGGTAAGGTCAGAGTGTTTAGAATTTACTAGGCCGCTAGGTATACTAGATCTGTCAGGCTCTGACCATGGCTAAATAGAGGAGCCAAAGGCCTCTCTATGGCCAGAGCCTGACAGTACCCCCCCTCAAAAGGCGCGGACCCCCGACCGCGAAAAAAAAATTATATACAGAAAAGAAATAACAAGGGGGGAGGGTCAGGGAGGGAACCTCAGCCTCGGTGGTGGTTCTGACCCCGGCGAAGTTGACAGCTCCCTCCCTGGAGCTGGTCTGACGACCGGTCCTGGAATGGGACCCGGTGTGGCGAACGGCTCCGACCATGGAGCGGGGAACACGACCGGGCCCAGACTGGGCACCGGAGTGGCAGGTGGCTCCGGCTCTGGAGCGGGGAAGATGACCGGTCCTGGAATGGGCACCGGTAGTGTGGACTGCTCCGGCACTGGATCGGGGCAGGCAACCGGACCCGGACTGGGCACCGGTGTGGCAGGTGGCTCCGGCTCTGAAGCGGGGCAGACGACCGGTCCTGGAATGAACACCGGTGGAGCGGACTGCTCTGGTGCAGGAGCGGAGCAGAC
The DNA here is from genome assembly GCA_023634145.1 of Thymallus thymallus. Taxonomy (NCBI): domain Eukaryota; kingdom Metazoa; phylum Chordata; class Actinopteri; order Salmoniformes; family Salmonidae; genus Thymallus; species Thymallus thymallus. The sequence continues at coordinate 29,622,695 of CM042391.1, forward strand.
GACCGGACCCGGACTGGGCACCGGTGGAGCGGACTACTCTGGCGCTGGAGCGGAGCAGACGACCGGACCCGGACTGGGCACCGGTAGAACGGACTGCACCAGCACTGGATCGGGATTGGACAGCAGGTCCTGTTAAGGCCTTGGTCCAGTGTACAACCCCAACCTCGGAGCAGGGCACCGACGCAGAGGAGGGCTCCAGCCACGTACCTGGGCTGGCTACCGGCCCCGGACTGGGCACTGGCGTGCTGAGGAGCTCCTGCTCCAATGCGGTACTGCACGCCGTGCCCAGCCTAGGCACCTACGCAGAGGAGGGTTCCAGCCATGTAGCTGGGCTGGCTACCGGCCCCAGACTGGGCACTGTGGAGCGGACTGCTCTGGCACTGGAGTAGAGCAGACGACCGGTCCCGGACTGGGTACCGGTGGAGCGGACTGCTCTGGAGGTGGAGTGGAGCAGACGACCGGTCCCGGTTGAGCCCCCGGTCCACTGTACAGCCCCAACCTCGGAGCAGGGCTGAACGCCATGCCCAGTCTGGGCACCGACGCAGAGGAGGGTTCCACCCACGTAGTTGGGCTGGTTACAGGCCCCGGACTGGGCACTGGCACGCTGAGGAGCTCCGACTCCCCAGCGAGACAGAACGCCGTGCCCAGCCTGGGCACCAGCGGTTGAAGAGGATTCCAGCCACGTAGCTGGGCTGGCTGCCGACCCTGGACTGGGCACCGGCATGCTGAGGAGCTCCTGCTCCAATGCGGGACTGCACGCCGTGCCCAGCCTGGGCACCGACGCAGAGGCAGGTTCCAGCCATGTAGCTGGGATGGCTGCTGGCCCCAACCTCGGAGCAGGGCTGGGCACCGACGCAGAGGAGGGTTCCAGCCACCTGGCTGTGCTGGCTGCTGGCTCCGGTCTCTGGACCGTCACGGGAGGCTCCGGGCCGTGGACCTTTGTGGTGCAGTCCGCTCCACAAAGGTGTGGGTCCTCACTGCTTAAAAAGAATCCCCAATTAGAGACAATGCATAGCATTGCACAAAAAGCACAAAAAATAGCACAAAAAATAACATAGATCTATGTATACTAGATCTGTCAGGCTTTGACCATGGCTAAATAGAGGAGCCAAAGGCCTCCCTATGGGCAGAGCCTGACACTTACAGACATAGACATTCTACGACTACATCTCATCTTCCCAGACCCACCTGCTCAAATCACCATCGCTAGTGTAGTTGGATATAATCTCTACAAGGTTTTGTATATCTTACATATCGTATGAACATCATTTTCTGACTCAAATAAGATTCCTTAAAAGGTTGCTCTGATGTCCAAAACATTTCAAATAGAAATTTCGTGACATGTAATTTCTAAGTTGCATGTATTTGAAAATATCTACATTGGTCAGTTCAAAATTGCTTTTTAATTCTGTCATAGAAATATATTTATTTCCTGTTACCAAGTAATTTAAGGTTTCTATGCCTTTAGAACAATTTATCGGTGAATTATGCTATTCAATGATTGTTCCATAAGGTTGCATTTTCAGGGAGTGATTTTGTAGAATATGTTTAATTTTCTTCCTTATTGTTATACTGCTCTTAACTATGAAGTTGTTCATGTCTTAGCTTTATCCTTTGGAAATAGACACATAAAAAGATTCTGAGAGTGAGCATGGATGTTTGTACCTGACACTGTCCGCTCCTCGGTCCTGGAGTGGGCCCACTCCTCCAAGCTTGCCTGCCACCCGGGCGCCCGTCGGACCCTGGTCTTCGTGCAATAACGCTTTTGGTGGCCGACCATGGTACCGGATGTCGCTGCGTTCGTCGCTGCCTGCACGGTCTGCGCACAGAACAAGACTCCTCTGCAAGCTCCGGCTGGTCTTCTGCAACCTCTGTCTGTCCCTGGTCCCACATTTCCCTGGACTTTGTCACAGGTCTTCCCCCGTCTGAGGGCAACACTGCCATCCTGACAGTGGTCGACCGGTTCTCCAAAGCCGCCCACTTCATTCCTCTCCCCAAGCTACCTTCGGCCTAGGAGATGGCCCAGCTTATGGTGCAGCATGTTTTCCGGATCCATGGACTCCTTGTGGACATGGTCTCCGTCCGGGGTCCTCAGTTCTTGTCCCGGTTCTGGATGGCGATCTGCACGCTCATTGGGTTGTCAGCCAGTCTGTCCTCGGGGTTCCACCCCCAGTCCAACGGCCAGTCAGAGCGAGCCAACCAAGACCTGGAGACGGCTCTTCACTGCCTGGCATCCACCAACCCCACCATCCGTAGCCAGCAACTGATGTGGGTTGAGTACGCCCGCAACACCGTTTCCTCCTCTGCCACAGGTCTCTCGCCTTTTGAGTGTTCCCTGGGCTATCAGCCCCCACTCTTCCCTGAGCAGGAGGAAGAGGTCGGCGTACCTTCGGCCCAGGTGTTTGTCTGCCGCTGTCGTCGTACCTGGAAGAGAGCCCGGTCGGCCCTTCTCTAGACCACCTCCAGGTATCGACGACAAGCGGACCGCCACCGCCAGACCCTGATCTGTTTTACCTGTCTTTGTGATTGTCTCCACCCCCCTCCATGTGTCGCCCATCTTCCCCATTATGTGTATTTATCCCTGTGTTCTGTGCTTGGCTGTTGCCAGTTTGTTTTGTTCGTAAAGCCTACCAGCGTTTTTTTCCCTTTGCTCCTGTCTTGATGTAGTTCCTGTTTTCTTGTTTTCCCAGTTTTTACCATTCCTGCCTGCCCTGACCCTGCCTGCCGTCTTGTACCTTTGCCCCACTACTCTGGATTACCGAACTCTGCTTGCCCCTGACCTGTCTTTTGTCTGCCCCTATTGGTGTAATATACATTGTTATTCTGACGCTGTCTGCGCCTGGGTCTTACCTTGAAACGTGATACTCTTGGCATTCTCTCAACCAGCTTCATGAGGAATGCTTTTCCAACAGTCTTGAAGGAGTTCCCACATATACTGAGCACTTGTTGGCTGCTTTTCCTTCACTCTGCGGTCCAACTCATCCCAAATCATCTCAATTGGATCATACTGCTTGATAGTTTTTGCGACTGCACTTGACAAAACTTTCAAAGTTCTTGACATTTTCCGAATTGACTGACCTTCATGTCTAAAAGTAATGTCGTTTCTCTTTGCTTATTTGAGCTGTTCTTGCCATGGTCTTTTACCAAATAGGGCTATCCACCCCTACCTTGTCACAAGACAACTGATTGGCATTAAGAAGGAAAGATATTCCACAAATTAACTTTTAACAAGGCACACCTGTTAATTGAAATGCATTCCAGGTGACTACCTCATGAAGCTGGTTGAGAGAATGCCAAGAGTGTGCAAAGCTGTCATCAAGGCAAAGGGTGGCTATTTTGAAGAATCTCAAATATAAAATATATTTTGATTTGTTAAACACTTTTTTGGTTACTACTTGATTCCATGTGTGTTATTTCATAGTTTCGATGTCTTCACTATTATTCTACAATGTAGAAAATAGTAAAAAATAAAGAAACTCTTGAATGAGTAGGTGTGTACAAACTTTTGACTGGTACTGTGTGTATGTGTGTGTATATATATATATATATATATACACACACATATACACACACACACACACACACACACACACACACACATATATACATATATATATATATATATACATATATATATATATATATACATATATATATATATACATATATATATATATATATATACACATATATATACACACATATATATATATATATATATTCCGGACTTTGACATTGCTCGTTCTGATGTTAATCTTAATTTCTTTATTTTTCTTTTGGGGATTTGTGTGTATTGTTTTGTATTGTTAGGTACTACTGCGCTGTTGGAGCTAGAAACATAAGCATTTCATGTACGTGACCAATGCAATTTGATTTGAAGTAGGGCCGCCAACTTTCACATATTGGGTTCAAAAACTATTTGGGACTCTTTAGAATACTTTTAGAGATTGCTTTAGCCTGCCTAAAGTGCAAAATAGGCAGGGATAACAATTTTGTGATTATTCTATTGGTTCCATTGTGCAAGCCAAGCTCAACCAAGCCCAGCGTAAGTATTTTAAATGAGTTGACATAACCCAGGTCTGCAACCTTGAGACACTGTGGGTGTCGTTGAGAAGCGTTGCCTCGTTACCATCACTGCCACCGTGCAGGGGGAGAACAGCTGTTAGATACATAATGAGATCATTTAGAAGGCACGCTGTGACATTTTTGTCTCAATCACTAACACTGGGTCAGAGCATGAATGTGTCTTCCAAGATGAAAAATAGTCCCAAACAGACAGGCAAACTTGGCATCCTATCGCCCCATTTCTAGATCTCACTTGGCAGACCGAAACACTGGGCCAAGAGATCTAGATTCTAAAGGGAATATTTGGTGTGGAGGGCCAACTGCAGTCTGCCATGAAGACTTATAACCAAGAAGCAATCAATTATCTCTTTAGTATGATAGAAAATGTCCATAAATTAGGCTACACACAGTCTGACCTGTAGAGTTAGTCTTTACGCTAGGATTATGATGTCACTACTGCAGGTAGATAAATGCTGACAGATTGGTACACTACTTTGTGGACTATAGTCAGTTCTCTTTAAAGGCCCAGTGCAGTCAAAAACGTGATTTTCTTGTGTTTTATATACATTTCCACACTGAGGTTGGAATAATACTGTGAAATTGTGAAACTTAAGAAGGACAGCACACCAATGCATCCTCGACTTGCATGTTCTGTTAATATGAATGACCATAATCTAAATGTTATTTCTGAGCACCATGTGTAGACACGCTAATCAGGTTACGCACCCAATGCATATGGGTCTGGCAGATTTCTCAAATGTACGGTAAATTAAAATGTTGCCTGTCAAATGCCCAGCACCACATTTTCCTAACGGAAACACTGGTTTGGAATAATACTGTGAAACTGTGAAATTTATGATAATGCCCTTTTAGTGTAAGAGCTGTTTTGAAAATACTGCCTGAAATGTCAGCCTATTTCAGGAGGGATTGAGTTTTTGCCTTCATGGTAAATGTGTTACTATAAATAAGAGAGTTCCAAACCTCTCTTCCAATAACAGCTAGTTTTCCGTTTTCACCTCCCCGCTCAGACTAGTCCCAGACAATTGCTCTTTGCTAAGAAGGCTTTATTGTTTACTTTTGACCATTTTAATTGAAAACAATCACAACAGCTAGGTAAGCAGCTTGGTGTTTATCCAAAAACGCCATTCATTTTCCCCATAGGCTTCGTCCAACGAACCATGGCGCCGTTAGTGTCTACAAAAAGACGCCATTACTAATTCTCTCTATTATGGACGAAAGAGCAAGATTATTTTTCTTTGTCAAACAGCAGCCAAGCATCGATGATCATGTCACCAGAATAAGACTCTCAATATTTATTGGAAGGGAGCTCATCACCTTGCACTTTCACCACCCTGTGAAGTTAATAATAACTTATTTAATCTGTAGCCTAATAAACTGCATGCTTTTCCAACAAGTCGTAGTGGGTATAATAACTTCGATATGATGGTTATTATATAAACATAAAACATAATTATATATGCACATAGAAGCGTTTCCACCTACATTTCTTGCATAATTTGTGTCAATTTTACTGACACAAAGGGATCCCATCTTGTCTAGCGTATTTCGTTTTGTTGACATTTGGAAAGTTTAACGAAAATGTTTCTGTATCCATCAGGCCTGTCATGACATTTTTTATCCACATGTATTTTACTCAAACAAAAGGTTGGATGCAAATCTGGTTAGTAAGGTACTTAATTGTTACCCAGAAAAAAAAAAGACTGAATTGGGCTTTAAGGTGTCCTCATGGTGTTGATCATAATGGGGAGGGAAGTGCTGTAGCATGATTGTCCTCAATGCGGCGGTCACCTCTGCACGGCGTCTCCCAGAGTATTTCTAAACAGTTAAGTGAACTTTTAAATAATGTGTTACTTCACCTCCGCAAGCTGCCAGGATTCAAATGAGTCACACAGCATCCCACGTACTCGTGCTCATCTACGGTATAATAAACCCATTTCACCCAGCAGGAAATAAAATGTAATTTTCAAGTTCAGCGATTGGGTTCATAAACACTGCCTCTCTGAGTTTCAAACAAACACACACACACACACACACACACACACAGACACATGATGAAAAGCGGTACATAAAAATTGATCAATTGAATTTCTAGAAAATTATATTTAGGAATCCATTTCGTGTAGCACTCTGACCTTTGGATGATAGTGGGAGTTAATAGAATTCTTCCTCTGTACAACAATTTCCTACTTTCTCATGGTTATTCTGCAAAGTAATATTTGCTGTTGCTATGTGGACAAGTGAAACAAATATGGGGAATGTAGGAAAATTTAGATTTTTACTTAGATTAATAAAACTGTGAATTATGGCTCCCAAGTGGTGCAGTGGTCTAATACAAAAACATTCCACCTCCATAATTCTACATTTACATCTTATGTATTCCCAATGGCAGTAACACTGCATTCTAGAGCCAAAAGCTAACCGAATGATCATATCTTTGATAAACTAACATCTTGTGTAATTTTGTCGATTTGGTGATTAAGTTCTGGGTCTATACGTGTTAGAAATTGAGAGTTCCGGTTTGAGAAGTCTCCCCAACCCCCACCCCCCTTTCCAATCTGTGCGGAAAGTAGTCAAGCGAAACAGTTTAAGCACCTCCTTCGCCCAATCCTGATATGTCCAAATAACCAGTGAGGAAAACCCAAACATCAGAACTACTGCTGCTCTTTATCCCACACATACAGATTCTACAGTTTACACACAAATATCTGTCCACGAGAGATTATATCTTTGATAGCTTCCAAATACCTTGTGACATTTCCTCCAAGTCCACTGATGTGAAAAGGACTTGACAGGGTTAAGCAATACGGTTGACACCTATCCTGTCTTTTCACTCATCGTTGGTTATTATGAGGCAAAGGAGACAAGGATCAAAGCTATTGAGACAAAGCTATTGGATTATTTATATAGATGGACCAAGGAGGTGGGAACACATCTTGAGGAAATTGATCATCAGTGCAACACATTTTCAGCTTATTTTAACCATTGACGAACCAAGCTTTTTGTCGCCTTTGTCAGCCTTGATAAAACTGTGCGCTTGACAAAGCCATAACACACCAAACCTTTGTCTCTTTATGTCTATATATAACGTTTCAGCCCTGCAGCTAGAATTAACCACTACCCTACCTTAGAAACCTAATCTCTACAGAGATAATATATTTGATTGAAGAGGCCAAAGATACTTAGATTAACAAACTCCCCAATAAACGCGGAAGGTCCCTGGTGAATCAATGAGAATTAAGATATTGCAGTGAAGGATTTAATCACTATTGTTCGGTCTGCCATAGAGCTCTCTGACTCGCTCGCTCTCTCCCTCTCTCAACATGCCCCAAGCCAACACCACAAATGCTCATGGATCTTCATTGGCTGAGAACATGGCAAAAACACGGCTGGCCCATAAAAGTACACGGAGAGCTAACATTAATGACATGCATGTCAATCTCTCATTGCTCAAAGTGGAAGAGAGAATAACTTCATCACTACTTGTTTTTGTAAGAGGTGTTAAGCTGAATGTACCGAGCTGTTTAAAATACTAGCACACAGCTCGGACACCCATGCATACACCACAAGACATGCCACCAGAGGTCTCTTCACAGTCCCCAAGTCAAGAACAGACTATGTGAGGCACACAGTTCTACATAGAGCCATGACTACATGGAACTGTATTCCACATCATGTAACTGATGCAAGCAGTAGAATCAGATTTCACACAATGGGGACTGTGAAGAGACACACACAATAGGCACAGACACATGCATACGCATACATTTTGATATTATAGTATGATGGTATTAAACATTTTGTACTGAAGATATGTAGTGGTGTATATTTTGCAATAATATTATATGATGTACTGTTTTATATTTTGTTTTATATGTAATTTAAGTGCTTTAATATGTTTAGACCTCAGGAAGAGCTAATTGGGATCCCTAATAAATACAAATTAGACCCTGAACAAACTGGAGACCACGCAGCGTTCATTGTCGCGGGAGACTTTAAATTTCTATCAACACATTTACTGCCCTACTCGTGGAAATTCTACCCTTGACCACCTTTTTGACACGAGCATAAGGCCCTCTCCCGTCCTCCTTTTGGCAAATCGGACCACAACTCCATTTTGCTCCTCCCCGCCTACAAACAAAGACCCAAGAGGGAAGTTACAGTGGTCAGGTCTGTACAACGCTGGTCTGACCAATCAGAATCCACGCTCCAAGACTGTTTTCATCACGTTCTGGGTCGCCTCTGGGGATAATATCATGACTATGCCAACTCAGTCATTAAACAAATGCATAGATGATGTGATACCGAGAGTGTCAAATCAAAAACCCTGGATTTATGGCAGCCTCGTTGGGAAACTGAAGGAGAGAGATGCTGCTTAAAAACATGGCAAGGTGACCAGAGACAATTGTATGGTTAAACAGTACAAATACAACCTACACAGATCGATCAATATGGAGAGACATAGGGACAAAGTGGAAGAGCAATTCAGCATGTTGGACAAGAGGAGTATGTGGCATGGGCTTCTAATGATCATGGATTACAAAAAGAAAGCCAGTCACGTCGCGGACACCATACCGCCCTAACAGACGAGCTAAACACCTTTTTCTCACACTACAAGCATAACAACTATGAGCTGCCGAGGAGAGCCCCGGAGGACAACGAGGGCTACATGCGTACGGTTTTCATGGAGGACATATGCAAGTCATTCAAATGTGTTAACCCTCGCAAGGCTGCCGGCCCACACTGCACTCCTAGTCGCCCCCTTTGAGCATGTGTTGATCAGGTAGCTGATGCGTTTTCTGACATTTTCAATTTCTCTCTAGCTCAGGCCATTATCCCCTCCTGCTTCAATCAATCAAATGTCTTTATCAGCAGATGTCACAAAGTGCTTATACAGAAACCCAGTCTAAAACCCCAAAGAGCAAACAATGCAGATGTAGAAGAACGGTGGCTAGGAAAAACCTCCTAGAAAGGCATGAACCTAGGAAGAAACCTAGAGAGGAACCAGGCTCTGAGGGGTGGGCAGTCCTCTTCTGGCTGTGCCTGGTGGATATTATAAGAGTACATGGGCTTCGAACATTCATAGATGACCAGCAGGGTCAAATAATAATCATGGTGGTTATAGAGGGTGCAACAGGTCAGCACCTCAGGAGTAAATGTCAGTTGGCTTTTCATAGAGAAGCATTCAGAGGTCGAGACAGCAGGTGAGAGATAGAATCAACATGTCCACTATCATCCCGTGCCCAATAAAGGGTAAGTAACTGAACTGAATGACTACCAACCCGTAGTACTCACTTCAGTCATCATGAAGTAATTCAAGAGGCTATTCAAAAAACACATCAACACCTCCCTCTGACACACTCAACCCTCACCATTCGCCTACTGCCAGACAGATCCACGTACGACGCAATCACGATTGCACTACACACTGCCCTCAACCTCCTGGATAAAAGGAATACATTTGTGAGGATGCTGTTCATCGACTACAGCTCGGCCTTCAATACCATAGTGCCCTCTAAGCTCACCACAAAGCTCACCGCCCTGGGACTGAACTCCTACTTATGCATCTTGGTCCTGGACTTCCTGACAGGCAGCCCCCAGGTGGTGAAGGTAGGCAACATCACCTCCTCCACACTGATCCGCAACAACGGGGGCCCACAAGGGAGTGTCCTCAGTCCCCTCCTGTACTCCCTGTATACCCACGACTGCTTGACCTCACACAGTTCTCGATCATCAAGTTCGCTGACCACACGACAGTAGTAGGCCTGATTACCAACAACGACAAAACGGCCTACAGAGGAAGGCACTCTGACAGAATGGTGCCAGGTTAACAACCTCTCCCTCAAAGTCAGAAAAATAAATAATTGTGGACTTCAGGAAGAACCAGGCTGGGCACACCCCTATCCTCGGCATACACATCTCTGATGAGATGAAATAGTCAAACCACACGGACACCGTGGTGAAGAAGGCACGACATTAACTTATCAACCTCAGGAGGCTGAAGAAATTTGACCTCTCCCCGAGAGCATACTGTCGGGCTGCATCACAGCCTGGTATGGCAACTCCACCGCCACTGACCGCAAGGCTCTACAGAGGGTGGTAGGCTTAGCCGAACGCACCATTGGGTGTACACTGCCTGCTCTCCAGGACACCTACAACATCAGGTGTCACAGGAAGGCCAAGAAGGAACTCAGCCACCCGAGCCACATCCTGTTCTCCCCGCTTCTATCACTCAGACGAGGGCAGTACAGGAGCAACATAGCAAAAATTGACAGACTGGCAAATAGCTTCTACCCCCAGACCATCAGGCTGCTGAATAGCCACCACTAGTAAGCTACCTGCCCCGTCCCCCCCTCCTGCCCCGTCTCGCTCCCCCTCCTGCCCCCCAGACTTCCTAACCCCCCCAGACATTTTAACCGCCCTCAATGGACATTTACCCTGCCCTCACCCCTCAATGGACATTTACCCTGCCCCCACCCCTCAATGGACATTTATCATTGTTCCAGCTATAAATGTGTATATATTTGAATTGTTATTTGTTAGTATTGTTTCATTATGTTTTATCATTGTTTCACTCACTCTCTTTGACCTGCACTGTTGGAGCTCGGAGCTTAAGAATTTCACTGTACCATGCAATCACATCTGCGACCCTGTGCATGTGACTAATGAACTATCTAATTTACAGACGGTTCCACTTCCAGCCTAGATAGCCGTGTTCCATCTCCTATTGTTTTATATTGTTCACTTGATTTGTTTGGTTCATAACAGAATTGCACTCTTTGTGTTAACTCTTAGTGAGCTGTTAAAGAGGGATTGCGAGATTGATCAATCTTTCCAGAAACTGGGTCTGGCACACCTTTTTGGAATTAGCCTAAAGATTACCAAATACCTCTGTGGCTGAAAACAGCCTAATCCTTCTTAATTAATATATCATGAATCACTAATCCCACCCCCTTAATGTCCATATAGGTTGTTGAAATTATTATGCAACTAGATACGTTTTTGCAGGTAGTGGGACTGGCTTCAATGTGGATGGTTCTTAAATGTTATTTTGAAGCCAGAGATAAATTACAATGGCAATAGATTTTGTACATTCAATTATACTAATGTAAATACAGTTTTAAACAGCTAATACAGTCTCCTCGCATCTCAGCTCAAAAGTGTTCCAGTTCTATTCCATGAGGTTGTTGTCCATGCAGTCAATTCATTTAGGAATTTGTTGGCTACATGCTTTCCTTCTACGTTGTAACAATTGATTTAACAGAAAGGGATCCTAACGAAAACCCAATGAAGTGTTGTTTTGCTGTGTGTTGACCTGATGTTTCATAAGTTGAAAAGATAAGACACTGAAAAGAAAACCTTGGGTAATGCAATAGCTCCCTCTGCTTTATTTAGTCTGAAATAACACCTCAAGAGTGCTGAGTCATGCAAGAAAACATGTCTTGGGAGTTAGGAATATTCCATCATTATTGCTTATGAGACATCACAAAGAAGAATATGAAATGAAACTATTTAGATTAACAGAATGCTTCTCAGATATTGTGATATAATTGTGGCCTCTCCAACACTTTCAAATGGGAGACTGCACAGGACTTTAATAAGATTAAGTTCCATGTTCAAGCTGCGTTTAGATAATTGAATATGTAAGGTTGGCGAGATTCAAAAGGCACAATATCAGGTGGCATTTGTCAGACACTGGTAGAACTACTAGTGTTCTGCCACCTGCATTCTCTAAAGACGTCTTCATATATTAGTTTCTAGGTTTGAGAAACTAGGATAAAACAAAGTCACTTGTTTTAAAACCTATCCCTTCCAGACATCAATAATTGCAGTCAATTATTTAACACTTAATTAAATAGTATTTCACGTGCATGACTGTACACATTGCCTGTGTGTTGTGGCCAAACTATTGTTCATTGTTATGCAATAAAATAGTTGGCTGCAGACAAACAGCCTATGGGATGAGGTTACCGTACATTATTTGATGTGTCCATATAGAATAGGATTTACTTTGTTTGCTGCTTGTAAACCCCAAATCACTATTCAAAAGTCCAACTTCTGGATGGGCAGCTACTTTTTATTTTGGGTTCTCTTTTTGCTCCAGATCAGCATGCTTTAAAATGCTAAACATTCAGATACAAATTCACAATCCCACCCACTTAGATTCATCATAGACTTTTATCCTGCACCATTCTGTATGCAGCCAATGGTGTTGGCGTAAAGTCCCAAAGGGTTTAAAACTGGGTATGATCATTACCAAATCTGACTAGTAATCTAGTACATAGGGGGTGAAGGAACACCATGCATTTTAATTTGCTTGCATTAAATCAGCACAAGACATCCTTTTTCATTGTCGTCGTCCGTCGGCTCAGACAGTCCTGTGTTGTCACAATAAAATCCATACAAACAGGCACAATCAGTGACATTCATTGAGTGCACGTGAAAATAAGCAATTATTTCTCAAGACAACAATGGTGAGTTCCAGGAAATTGTGAGAATAGCGTGGTGATTTTGTCTCTCTGCTAGAATTATCCCAACGAAAAATAGTCGGACCGGTTTAGAGATTGCAATAGACCAATAAGGAAGAGTTCCAAACCTTAGCGTGGTGATTTTGTCTCTCTGCTAGAATTATCCCAACGAAAAATAGTCGGACCGGTTTAGAGATTGCAATAGACCAATAAGGAAGAGTTCCAAACCTTAGCTAGTTTCCCCTCCCCACTCAGTCTTAGCAAAATTATTGCTTGAGAAATTGCTCTTCGCTAAGAAGCTATTGGTTTCATTTTTACAATTTTAATTTAAAACAATCACAGTAAGGTACTTAATTGTTACCTATAAATTATTTGATAAGGAGATAACATCAGTTTTTATTTTTTTAATTGTTTTACCTTTATTTAACTAGGCATGTCAGTTAAGAACATATTCTTATTTACAATGATGGCCTACCTACAGGGTCAGCCATAGTAGAATGGCCCCTGGAGCAAATTAGGGTTAAGTGCCTTGCTCAAGGACACATCAACAGGTTTTTTTCACCTTGTTGGCTCAGGTATTCGAACCAGTGACATTTCGGTTACTGGCCCAACGCTCTAACCGCTAGGCTACCCGACGCCCTTGTTTGGCAAATATAGAAACTGAAATTAAGTTCCAAATGTATTTTTTCACCCACATATTCAGCATAGTGCTTTTCAGTTAAATATATTTTTAAGGAAAGCTTGCCTTCTCCCATTCCCAAGCATTGAAACAGGAAAAAGTAATTCAAGGTACAATCAAAGGTAAATAACTGTAGATTGATTATTGGGATAAATGAAAAGGACCAATGTTTTTACCAGTAGGTAAGCTATTCCTTATCAATGACAACTAGCTTAGCTTTGCCAGCTAAGCTATCATTCATCATGACATTAGACCACATGCACAAACTACTCCTCCTTGCTCTTCGTACCGCTTCCGTTAGCATGCCCTGCAGGAAGCCGTCCAGCGGGTGGAAGGTTTGGCTGGCGAACGGTATGGGGATCTTCCACACTTGGTGCAGCATGTGGAAGTGCTGAGGGGAGGGAACACGTCACAGAGATGGTCAATTCAAGTGAACAGGATTCCAAAAGGAATTGTATTTAAAACATATTTGCTGAGGAAAAAATGGCTTTCAAGTGTGCAAGCAATTGAGGATGGGACCAGCAGACAATACACATGGGTACCAAAGACGTAGCACTGGCTTTGTTCTACCACTGTACATTACATACAAGTACTTAGCAACAATATATAGGCCAATAATTGGAGGGGCAAAACTGCACATTTGTTAATAAACTTTAAGACATAAGAGAATGAGCAGAATGATATGACTTAAAGCTGCATTATGTGTAACTTCTTGGGTGACACGACCATAAAAAAGCTGGACAGGCCATTATTTGGGCAATTAGTTTGGCTACCATGGCTATGCCCCTACAGGATGACAATGACCCCATCCACAGGGTACGAGTGGTTACTAAATGTTTTGATGAGCATGAAAAAGATCTAAACCGTATGCCATGGCCGTGTCAATCACTTATGGGAAAGTGGCGCCTGCGATAGCATTTTCCACCACCATCAACAAAACACCAAATTATGGAATTTCTCTCTGAAGAAGTGGTGCATTGAAGCTGTTCTGGCTCATGGTGGCCCAATGTCCTATTAAGACACTATGTTGGGGGTTTCCTTTATTTTGGCAGTTAACAGTTCCACACTTCCCCATTGGTAACAAGACTTTGTAACGCTCGCCTTGTAAATACGCTTGTGGTGAAGAAATCGATGAATCTAATAGATGCAACCGTCAATGAATAACAGGAAGGAAGTCATGCTGACTAGCACAAAGGGCCAGCTTGAAAAAACAAACCACCATTAGTGAACGCAGCACTGTCTTACCCATGGGAGATTCTTAAACGTTGTCATAGAGCTTGCTGTATCCACTGACCTCAAGGAAAAATAATGCCACGTTGGATATACTGATTATGGGTAGCGAGGTCATGGCGTATTTGATCTCCCGGAGCACTGGATTCTGAGGTCCAACACTTGGGAAGAATAGCAACCAAGAAGCAAAAAGCCAACTCATGTAGTAACCTTGCAGTATGTCAATAAACCTTCCTGGGTGCACTTCATAAATTGTTTGTTGTAGTTAAATTTGCATAAAACTAGATTGTAGTCTGGTCCCAGATCTGTTTATGCTCTTGCCTACAGGTATTGTGACATTTAACAAGATTTTTTTTTAAATCTGATTATACTGCTTGCATCAGTTACCTGATGTGGAATAGAGTTCCATGTAGTCATGGCTGTATGTAGTACTGTGCGCCTCCCATAGTCTGTTCTGGACTTGGGGACTGTGAAGAGACTTCTGGTGGCATGTCTTGTGGGGTATGCATGGGTGTCTGAGCTGTGTACTAGTTGTTTAAATAGGCAGCTCTGTGCTTTCAACATGTCAATACCTCTCACAAATATGATGAAGTCTATTTCTCCTCCACTTTGAGCCAGGAGAGATTGACATGCATATTAATATATCATTTCAGTCACTGTAGTAGCTGACATGTATAGTCATCCGCATACATAGACACTGGCTTTACTCAAAGTCAATGACATGACGTTAGTAAAGATTGAAAAAAGTAAAGGGCCTAGACAGCTACCCTGGGGAATCCTGATTCTACCTGGATTATGTTGGAAAGGTTTACATTAAAGAACACCCTCTGTGTTCTGTTAGACAGGTAACTCTTTATCCACAATATAGCAGGGGATGTAAAGCCATGCCACATACGTTTTTCCAGCAGCAGACTATGATCAATAATGTCAAAAGCCCCACTGAAGTCTAACAAAACAGCACCCACAATCTTTTTATCAATTTCTCTCATCCAATCATCAGTCATTTGTGTAAGTGCTATGCTTGTTGAATGTCCTTCCCTTAAAGCATGCTGAAAGTCTGTTGTCAATTCGTTTACTGTAAAATAGCATTGTATCTGGCCAAACACCATTTTTTCCAAAACTTTACTAAGGGTTGGTAACAGGCTGATTGGTCGGCTATTTGAGCCAGTAAAGGGGGCTTTACTATTCTTAGGTAGCGGAATTACTTTTGCTTCCCTCCAGGCCTGAGGGCACACACGTTCTATTAGGCTTAAATTGAATATATGGCAAATAGAAGTGGAAATATTGTCCGCTATTATCCTCAGTAATTTTCCATCCAAGTATTGAGTATAATAAAAAAGGAAATAAGTTTAGAAACTGTGGATGTTTCATGAGGTTGTGGTCAAAGATGAAGTGGTAGCTCAGCCCCCCCAGGCCCAGGTAGACCCCAGGTTTGTGACTACCACCAACAGGCTGATGATCTGGGGCAGCACCTTTTCCTCGGGCCATGATGACAGGTAGTCATAGGGGGTGAAGCCATAGTGGTCATCGACGTTCAGCACGAGATCCATGTTCGAATCTGTCAGTTTGATAAGCAATAGCTTTGAGCAGAGCGTTCTAGATTCCTCCTAGAAAACGTATCTCAAAAAGCCCATCCTACCAACAAATCATAAGTGACAAACAATTCTGCCACATTTGCAAATTTCTCACTTCTCAAAGCCAGAGAGAAGACTCAGCCAGAGGGAACGCTCAGGTTTTTAGAAGTAAGGAATTTGCAGATGTAGAAAATATGTGTAGAATAGACTCCTGGAGTGACACATCACATGTAAACTGGTTAAGGCTTATGGATAGGGTGGTTAGTCAAAGTTAACTGGTCAATGTTAGATCTGTAGGCTATATCAATTCTAGTTGTATATCTACACATTAGATTAAAACTACTACATTTAAAAGTAGGTTTGACATCTCAGTCCAATAGAATGCATTAGTGTTAGTCTACAGGGCCTTCAGAAAGTATTCATAACCCTAAACTTATTCCACATTTTGTTTTGTTACAGCCTGAATTCAAAATGGATTACATTGATTTTTTTTTACCCTCACCAATCTACACATTGACTATGCTCAGGGCCAAAATAAGAAATCATAGCACACCATTTTCTGTAAAGTAATCTATGCACCAAGAAGCAATTCAACGCGTTGTACATTTACTGTTGAAGAAAAATACTTTTGAGCAGAGGTATTTCCACAATGGGGAACATTTGTAGGGACCCCAAAAAAAGAATACGTCATTTACATGATAAAAGACATTAACAGAATACTTTTTAATACCACACAAATTACCAAAATGAGTGGCTACTCTGACACTGACAAACTGAGATCAATCTGGTCTTGAATTCAAACAAACAATAGCCCAGGCCAATGAAGTGACACATAGATTGTGTCACTTAGGAGATATATTTTATAGGCTACTAAATAAAAACTTCCATTGGCACACCAACTCGCCTAACTGATGAAGATGAAACCATAGGCTGCTACTCACGGTAATGTCCCAGTTCTTCTGTGGCCTGCATACTCACCAGACATGTCACCGATTGAGTATGTTTGGGATGCTGTGGATCAACTACGTGTTCCAGTTCCCGCCAATATCCAGCAACTTCGCACAGCCATTGAAGAGGAGTGCGACAACATTCTACAGGCCACAATCAACAGCCTGATCAACTCTATGCGAAGGAGACATGTCACGCTGCATGAGGCAAATGGTGGTCACACCAGATACTGACTGTTTGTCTGATCTGCATCCCTACCTTTAAGGTATCTGTGACCAATATCTGTATTCCCAGTCATTTGAAATCTATTTCAATTGACCAATTTCCTCATATGAACTGTAACTCAGGAAATTGTTTGTTCAGCTCTCCCCATTACACAGCTGCACCTTGGGCTGGGGACAATAAAAACCCACTAAAATATGACCGACCGGCTCAATCCTATTCAGCAAAATTTGAAATGTTATTTATTTTATTTTTACACATTGGATAAAAGTAGAGACTCTGAGCTAGAAAATGCTATATCATACACTATAGTTGAGGAACAATGGGAAATGAATTCTGCTTTAAATTTGATAAACTTCTATGGTCCTTGAATGTTTTGGTGCACATACTGGAGAGCTCGCCTACACCCATTCAGCATCGTTCACACCCTCTTAAGCCTTAGCCCCACCCATCTCTTTAGGGATTCACATGCATGACATCAGCAGCCTGGTGGTCCAAAATAGTATAACTGTTGTATTTTAACACCAATAAACCCATCCGTTTAAAACATGAATTTAGTACAGGTCAATCTAGCAAACCAGGCAACTAAAAGTAACTTTCTAAACAATGTTTTGGTTAGTTTCTAGCTTGTTAGCTAGCTATCTAACATTACTTTAGCTGGCTAGCCAGTTCAAATAAGGACCATATCATAGCTGACACCGTCTTAACTTCCGCTAAGAAAAATAAACAACAAGATCATAATTTACAAGTTAATGACGAGCTAATTACAGAAAATAGCTTACTGTTGTGAGTGTGACGAAATAAAAGCATTTTATAACTTTGACAGTGTCTCGGTGGCCTAACATTATATACAAATTTGACTTTGGTGCAGGTCATGTTCTTCGCATTACCGTTTCTGGTAAACTCACAATATCAAATACAATCTGTTTATTTGTCACATGCACAGGATACAAAAGGTGTAAACGGTACAGTGAAATGGTTACGTGCATAGTGGAGTCTTGTTTAGACATGTAGCTAGCTAGCTAGACAATGTTAGCTACAGTGGGGAGAACAAGTATTTGATACACTGCCGATTTTGCAGGTTTTCCCACTTACAAGGCATGTAGAAGTCTGTAATTTTTATCATAGGTACTCTTCAACTGTGATAGATGGAATCTAAAACAAAATCCCAGAAAATCACATTGTATGATTTTTAAGTAATTAATTTGCATTTTATTGCATGACATAAGTATTTGATACATCAGAAAAGCAGAACTTAATATTTGGTACAGAAACCTTTGTTTGCAATTACAGAGATCATACATTTCCTGTAGTTCTTAACCAGGTTTGCACACACTGCAGCAGGGATTTTGTCCCACTCCTCCATACAGACCTTCTCCAGATCCTTCAGGTTTCGGGGATGTCGCTGGGCAATACGGACTTTCAGCTCCCTCCAAAGATGTTCTATTGGGTTCATGTCTGGAGACTGGCTAGGCCACTCCAGGACCTTGAGATGCTTCTTACAGAGCCACTCAGTTGCCCTGGCTGTGTTTTTTTTCGGGTCGTTGTCATGCTGGAAGACCCAGCCACGACCCATCTTCAATGCTCTTACTGAGGGAAGGAGGTTGTTGGCCAAGATCTCGCAATACATGGCCCCATCCATCCTCCCCTCAATACGGTGCAGTCGTCCTGTCCCCTTTGCAGAAAAGCATCCCCAAAGAATGATGTTTCCACCTCCATGCTTCATGGTTGGGATGGTGTTCTTGAGGTTGTACTCATCCTTCTTCTTCCTCCAAACACGGCGAGTGGAGTTTAGACCAAAAAGCTCTATTTTTGTCTCATCAGACAACATGACCTTCTCCCATTCCTCCTCTGGATCATCCAGATGGTCATTGGCAAACTTCAGACGGGCCTGGACATGCGCTGGCTTGAGCAGGGGGACCTTGCATGTGCTGCAGGATTTTAATCCATGACGGCGTAGTGTGTTACTAATGGTTTTCTTTGAGACTGTGGTCCCAGCTCTCTTCAGGTCATTGACCAGGTCCTGCCGTGTAGTTCTGGGCTGATCACTCACCTTCCTCATGATCATTGATGCCCCACGAGGTGAGATCTTGCATGGTGCCCCAGATCGAGGGAGATTGACCGTCATCTTGAACTTCTTCCATTTTCTAATAATTGCGCCAACAGTTGTTGCCTTCTCACCAAGCTGCTTGCCTATTGTCCTGTAGCCCATCCCAGCCTTGTGCAGGTCTACAATTTTATCCCTGATGTCCTTACACAGCTCTCTGGTCTTGGCCATTGTGGAGAGGTTGGAGTCTGTTTGATTGAGTGTGTGGACAGGTGTCTTTTATACAGGTAATGAGTTCAAACAGGTGCAGTTAATACAGGTAATGAGTGGAGAACAGGAGGGCTTCTTAAAGAAAATCTAACAGGTCTGTGAGAGCCGGAATTCTTACTGGTTGGTAGGTGATCAAATACTTATGTCATGCAATAAAATGCAAATTAATTATTTAAAAATCATACAATGTGATTTTCTGGATTTTTGTTTTATATTCCGTCTCTCAAAGTTGAAGTGTACCTATGATAAAAATTACAGACCTCTACATGCTTTGTAAGTAGGAAAACCTGCAAAATCGGCAGTGTATCAAATACTTGTTCTCCCCACTGTAGCTAACATTAGGCTATAAGTAGCAATGCAATTGGCTTTCTGAGATATTAATAATATTACTACACCGATCATACACGTAATGTTAGCTAGCTAACTCTATGCTTTAACTTGCGATGAAAACGACTTTTACAAAATTAGAAACAAATAATATGAAAATGCAGTTAGCTAGACTCTCTTACCGGTATACATGGATGAACGCTTCTCCCTCTGTCACGGATGCCATGGTTGCCCTTAGTTTGAAGATTTAATCTGGAGACAGCTGTTTTATACAAACAGCTTTCTGTGTGTTCTCTTTTTGACTCTCTCCGCATATTTGCAATCAAATGCCAGAGGCAGATTGTACCGTCAACTTTTCTGCCAGTTTCTTGACTACGGTGACACCATTTATTGGAATGCAGCAGCCACTACTCCTAAAGCTTTGGATGTCGTCTACCATAGCACCCTTCGCTTTATCACAGGTGATCGTTTGAATACGCATCACTGCATCCTGTATCAAGAGGTTGGCTGGTCCTAAAATAAAAGTGAATCAATTAATAATAGCAAAAAATCTAAATGAGCCATCATTCCTCTTTTCAGCTGGGCTTAATTAATTATTCAAACCAATGTAGCAGGTAGGGTTATGTCAATTACTGTGTGAAGGAGCGATGCCTCTAAGCAGATCAACTTCAGGGTCAAGAAACATTATTTAAACGCCAGTGGGAAAATGGAAATACATTTAAGTGTGTACAAAGCCACTGATAGATGATTGGTTGATAAGCTACTTACCGCCACAGCAGGTTCAAACGACTGTTGCCTTGGTGACCTGTGTTCTGGTTTTGAACAATTGCCTAATTTAATTGGTGCTTTGCTTGATTGCTCTGCCTAACTCCATTCCAGTCCTTGCACTCCAAACATAAAAAGCTGTTCCCACAGAGGTAGTCATGCATTGTCCTAGCAGAAAAAAAGCTGAATGCCAAGGAACTTTATAACACAATGTCAATATAAATTTGACCTCTTTCTGAATATAGACTTTTAAAGAGGATTAAAAGGCCTTGAGTGTAATATGCATCCTCCACTTTCAAGAAGTGGTAAAAGACTAAGTGTCACTGCGTGGATGGCACATCTCATCAGTCCTATGTTGATTAACAAAGATTTTTCTTCACTCAAATATGCTTTAAATTTGCTTAGAGAAAGATTTGCACTAAGATTATGAAACTGGCAATAAGACAAACTGCAATTGAAAAAAGTGTCTTAAGGACTAAATAGTGGTCCTGTCATTGTCCAGAAAGTGTTTTGTTATCCTGACATTGTCCCGTTATCCTGATGTTGTCCTGACATTTTATCGCTATCCTGATGTTGTCCAGTTATCCTGATGTTGTCCCGTTATCCTAATGTTGTCCAGACATTGTCCCGTTATCCTGATGTTGTCCTGATGTTATCCTGATGTGCTTCTCAAAACACGACAATTGCCTACCAGAAACATCAGTGGATTTCTACTCTGGCCCTTGAGGGAAGAAATGGTGGCTGCTTTTGCTTTTCTGTAACACCTCATTGAGCATTTTGTCACTGATTGACCATAAAATCAGTAACTCTCAAAACTCTAACGTTAAACTTGTTGCAAAGAGGAAAACCAGTAGACATTTCTGCTTATGAGGGCTGGTGTGTTGTATCATGGTGGCAGAAGTGAGTGGCTGAAGCTATCAGTCTAATTCTGATTCCCTGTTGCCTCAAAAACCTGACTGATAAACCTGCTCCATTGACAGTGAAACATGGTGACAGATTGGGGTTCTGCGACTTTCAAATTGCTTTGAAAATAAGGCGGCGCACAATTGGCCCAGCATTGTCAGGGTTTGGTCGGGGTAGGCCGTGATTGTAAATAAGAATTTGTTCATAACTGACTTGCCTACAAGTGCTCAGTATATGTGGGAACTCCTTCAAGACTGTTGGAAAAGCATTCCAGGTATTCTGTATTCCCAGTCATTTGAAATCTATTTCAATTGACCAATTTCCTCATATGAACTGTAACTCAGGAAATTGTTGAGTATGTTTGTTCAGCTCTCTCTCCCCCATTATACAGCTGCACCTTGGGCTGGGGACAATAAAAGCCCACTAAAATGTGACCAACTGGCTCAATGTAGCAAAATTTGAAATGTTATTTATTTTATTTTTACACATTGGATAAAAGTAGAGACTATATCATACACTGCTATTTCATACACTATAGTTGAGGAACAATGGGAAATTGATAAACTTTTAAAGTTGATAAACTTCTAACCCCACAGAAAATGGTCCTTGAATGTTTTGGTGCACGTACTGGAGAGATCGTCTACACCCATTCAGCATCGTTCACACCCTCTTAAGCCATAGCCCCACCCATCTCTTTAAGAATTCACATGCATACATCAGCAGCCTGGTGGTCCAAAATAGCATAACTGTTGTATTTTAACACCAATAAACCCATCCGTTAAAAAAAAATAATTTAGTACAGGTCAATCTAGCAAACCAGGCAACTAAAAGTAACTTTAATGACCATATCATAGCTGACATTGTCTTAACTTTAGCTAAGGAAAATAAACTCACAATAAGATAATTATTTACAAGTTAATGGCGAGCTAAATACAGAAAATAGCTTACGGTTGTGAGTGTGACGAAATAAAAGCATTGGCATTCTAGTGGAACATTTTAGAACTTTGACAGTGTCTCGGTGGCCTAACATGATACACTAATTTGAGAGATGGTCAATTAGTTGATCAGGAATACTTGTACATAATGATTACATCAAGCTTGTGACTACAAACTTATTGGATGCATTTGCTGTTGGTTTTGGTTGTATTTCAGATTATTTTGTGCCCAATAGAAATGAATGGTAAATAACGTATTGTGTCATTTTAGAGTCACTTTGATTGTAAATAAGAATATATATTTTTTTAAACACTTTTACATACTGTAATTGTGGGTGATACCATGATTACGGATAGTCCTGAATGAATAATGATTAGTGAGAAAGTTAGCCACAAATATCATACCCCCTGGACATGCTAACCGCTCACCATTACAATAACAGGGGAGGTTAGCAACCCTGGCATGTTAAGCGCCATGCTTTACCAACTGAGCCACAGTGCACACCCAATAACAATACCATAGCAAACAAACACTTTGCAAAAAAACAACGTTAAAACCTTGATGCATCAATCAAGTACAAGGGAGTAACGAATTAGAGGATACTTGCCAACCAACACAAGTTGCAATTCTCACCTGACTCCAGGGCAGGCTAAATGGGCTGGATGATGGAATGATCTTTCCAATTGGTTGCTCAAGTGACCTTGCTTCAGGATATCACAGATGGTCTTGGGGCCTTGCTTCAGCATGTCACACAGCTGACCATGGGGGATGGGCCTATGGAGTAGTGTTGAAGACATAGTACAGTATACATCCAATGTAGGTTTTTGGTTAAATGCGGTGGTTCGCGCTTTCAGTTTTGTGCGAATGCTCCCATTTATCCACAGTTTCTGGTTGGGGTATGTTTTAATAGTCACAATGGGAACAACATCTCCTATGCACTTCTTTATAAACTCATTCACTGTGTCTGCGTATATGTCAATATTATTATCTGAAGCTACCCTGAACATGTCCCAGTCTATGATCATGTAGGATAAATAAAGGGGGCATATAAACAGAAAATGAAAGTTCTTACAATATTTGATTATTACATTTCTCTAAAACAGGCTATAGGCTACATGTGCACCACCAAGTTAGAACAGTAGGCAAAATTAAGAGGTGAAAATAAATTATTAGGGTGAGGCACATTGAACACAGTTTTGTTCTTTGCATGTGAAAAAATATACACGTCAAATAACACTATTTGACTCGTTAAATGAACTTTAAATTTGACACGTCAAATAACACAATTCTATTACAGAATGTTATGTGTGCTGAATTTGCACCTGCAAGCAACTGTCAAAGCTGTACAAAAAAAGTCTGTAAACAATCCCACACCGGCCATGAACGATGAGTTTACAATACCGCATTGGTAAAAATATAGGCACATGGGCTACTAACAGCTTACTACACAAAATAAAATTTGTATTACTATCTTAGCTACAGTATACATATCTCTCTGGCATCCTACATAATTTATGAAGCAGTGTAACAGTATTGCTTCTGTCCCTCTCCTAGCCCCTACCAGGGCTTGAGCCAGGGACCCTCTGCACACATTGACAAGTCACGCTCGAAGCAACGTTAACCATCGTTCCACAAAAGCCTTGGCTTTTGTAGAGCAAGCGAAACAATTACTTCAAGGTCTCACAGCGAGTGACATCAGAGATTGAAACGCTACTAGCGCGCACCGCTAGCTAGCCATTTCACACCGGTTACAGCAGCGTAAGACATCTTTTGACTCACGTTGTTGTGATGTACTTACTTGAACAGGAAAGTGTCGCGGCGGTCCATCGTGGACAAATTTTGTCATCAAAGAGAAAGATGCTCGATTTACAATTCGATTTTTCAAAACTTATTTTCCCAGTTTTAATGCTTGCAGTTAGCCACTGTCACCGATTCCTTACAAACAAGTCACTGTTGAATTTCCAATGGCCGATGAGCACCGATACATTTTATCTATATTTTCTCTTCATTATTTCTCTTCATATGACAAGGATTAAAAAGTATTTGCCAGTGAACTTGATTCATGATGATGACTGCTAGCTAAGATTGTGAAAGTAAGATTTTGACATGATCAGTCCAATCAAAGCTACTGTACACATAACGTGATTTGATGTAATTTCTGTGACCAATGACCTTGAGCCATCTTGGAAAGGTACTTGTAATATAACTCTATGCCTGGACCCAAATTGGCTGATTGTGCAAGGTCCCCATGAGTGACAGAACACTGAGCCAATCGCGGCGCAATGCTCCTATTTTCTGCTGGCCTGCCCCGCCCCACCACCACAGAAAGCACTGAGCTAGGCCGAAACACCTGCATTTTGGAGCTGCCTTACTCCAGAAAACAAAAAAGGACCATGTTTGTATGCAGCTTTATTAACTAAATTATATATATATATTTTACATTGTTTGCAAACTGATACGTGACACGTATTAATGCCAAAATACCATGCAAAGCAGGTAAGCCCCCCCCCCAATTTATATCTATATAAAAAATATTTAATGGATGTTTTTAATGGGGGGCTTTAATGGATTATACAATTCCTGAATTATTTTATTTCCCATCCCCACTTGATGAAGCATGCATTTCAATCAATATAAATAAGTAATTCTACCAGGAAAGGTTTTTCTTCCAACACCATAAACACAAGGCAAGGGTGAGCTGTAAATGAAGTGATTAGAACTCTGCATTTTGGCCCATTAGTTTGAAGAGCCATACACACCAAAAACATCACATGCCTAGGCCCAGCACAGGCCTACACAACATACCTACACAGCACACATTAAATGCCACAGCAGGCCAGTTGGTGTACACCACTTATTGAAAAAAATGTTCTGTAAACTGCGAGGGACCTATCTGAATCTGTCAAATAGAAATGCTAGTTTGTATTGCAAAACAGAACATTTTGCAACTGTTTGGAGTAATGATTATACCCTGGTTGTTTAAAACCAAATTATAATAGATATAAAATGTGTTCATCCTTGAGTTGAAGAGCTCCCGATCACTGAGCTATAATTGAAAACCTCAGAGCGCATACAAAATAATTTGTAGAAGTCAGAGACATTGTAAAAATAGCAAGTTGCCCAGCAAAATGTGCCACTTTGACAGGCCCTCGCTGTTTGGTAGCCTATTTAAAAAAGCTCACCTGGGTGGGTGAAAACATGTAATGCACCCAGCAGTCTATCAACCTAATGCCCAAATTAACTTATTCCTTCACAATACATAACAGTAGTAGGCTGATCTAAAAAAAGTAGTCTCAAATATTCTATGAAAGGGAGCCAGATTGGAAGCCCAACAAACTAACATGCCCTTCTTCGATGAGGTTTAACGGCGATTGGCATCCAATAAATGTTATATAACTCCCTTATACAGTGGGGAGAACAAGTATTTGATACACTGCCGATTTTGCAGGTTTTCCTACTTACAAAGCATGTAGAGGTCTGTAATTTTTATCATAGGTACACTTCAACTGTGAGATACGGAATCTAAAACAAAAATCCAGAAAATCACATTGTATGATTTTTAAATAATTCATTTGCATTTTATTGCATGACATAAGTATTTGATCACCTACCAACCAGTAGGAATTCCGTCTCTCACAGACCTGTTAGTTTTTCTTTAAGAAGCCCTCCTGTTCTCCACTCATTACCTGTATTAACTGCACCTGTTTGAACTCGTTACCTGTATAAAAGACACCTGTCCACACACTCAATCAAACGGACTCCACACACTCAATCAAACAGCTGTGTAAGGACATCAGGGATAAAATTGTAGACCTGCACAAGGCTGGGATGGGCTACAGGACAATAGGCAAGCAGCTTGGTGAGAAGGCAACAACTGTTGGCGCAATTATTAGAAAATGGAAGAAGTTCAAGATGACGGTCAATCTTCCTTGGTCTGGGGCACCATGCAAGATCTCACCTCGTGGGGCATCAATGATCATGAGGAAGGTGAGGGATCAGCCCAGAACTACACGGCAGGACCTGGTCAATGACCTGAAGAGAGCTGGGACCACAGTCTCAAAGAAAACCATTAGTAACACACTACGCCGTCATGGATTAAAATCCTGCAGCGCACGCAAGGTCCCCCTGCTCAAGCCAGCGCATGTCCAGGCCCGTCTGAAGTTTGCCAATGACCATCTGGATGATCCAGAGGAGGAATGGGAGAAGGTCATGTGGTCTGATGAGACAAAAATAGAGCTTTTTGGTCTAAACTCCACTCGCCGTGTTTGGAGGAAGAAGAAGGATAAGTACAACCCCAAGAACACCATCCCAACCGTGAAGCATGGAGGTGGAAACATCATTCTTTGGGGATGACTGCACCGTATTGAGGGGAGGATGGATGGGGCCATGTATCGCGAGATCTTGGCCAACAACCTCCTTCCCTCAGTAAGAGCATTGAAGATGGGTCGTGGCTGGGTCTTCCAGCATGACAACGACCCGAAACACACAGCCAGGGCAACTAAGGAGTGGCTCCGTAAGAAGCATCTCAAGGTCCTGGAGTGGCCTAGCCAGTCTCCAGACCTGAACCCAATAGAAAATCTTTGGAGGGAGCTGAAAGTACGTATTGCCCAGCGACAGCCCCGAAACCTGAAGGATCTGGATGGAGGAGTGGGCAAAAATCCCTGCTGCAGTGTGTGCAAACCTGGTCAAGAACTACAGGAAACGTATGATCTCTGTAATTGCAAACAAAGGTTTCTCTACCAAATATTAAGTTCTGCTTTTCTGATGTATAAAATACTTATGTCATGCAATAAAATGCAAATTAATTACTTAAAAATCATACAATGTGATTTTCTGGATTTTTGTTTTAGATTCCGTCACTCACAGTTGAAGAGTACCTATGATAAAAATGACAGACTTCTACATGCTTTGTAAGTGGGAAAACCTGCAAAATCGGCAGTGTATCAAATACTTGTTCTCCCCACTGTATATATGTTCGATTATCATTATTAAATAAACAAATACCCTACCATCTAACCCTACACTCACTGAAAACCCACCACCCTACTCCACAATTTAAATCTATTTAGTCCTACCTCAGGCCAACAGCCTGAAAGGATGGAACACCACCACTCTGCAGCTGCCACCACCAACTACACCAACTACATCCCTGCAGTACAGTTGATAACCATCGCTACAGTCGTATGAAAAAGTTTGGGCACCCCTCTGAGGCTGCATAATAATTTAAAATATTCAAACCACAGTGGCATGCCATTCATTTTCTAATAAAAGCTGAGTACTAGGGTATTGTCCAGACAAAGATTTTTAGTGTAGTAATATTAAGTTGTATGAAATTAAATCAGATGTGAAAAATAGGCTATGCAAAAATTTGGGCACCCTTGTCATTCTGTTGATTTGAATACCTGTAACTACTTAGCACTGATTAATTGGAACACACAATTGGTTTGGTGAGCTCATTAAGACAAGTGCATCCAATCATGAGAAAAGGTATTTAAGGTGGCCAATTGCAAGTTGTTGTTCTCTTTGACTCTCCTCTGAGTGGCAACATGGGGGCCTCAAAACAACTCTCAAATGACCTGAAATTGTTCAACATTATGGTTTAGGGGAAGGCTACAAAAAGCTATCGCAGAGATGTAAGCTGTCAGTGTCCACTGTGAGGAACATAGTGAGGAAATGGAAGACCACAGGCACAGTTCTTGTTAAGGCCAGAAGTGGCAGGCCAAGTAAAATATCGGAGAGGCAAAGGCGAAGGATTGTGAGAACGGTCAAAAACAGCCCACAGACCACCTCCAAAGACCTACAACATCATCTTGCTGCAGATGGTGTCACTGTCCATCGTTCAACAATTCAGCGCACTTTGCACAAGGAGAAGCTGTACGGGAGAGTGATGCGGAAGAAGCCTTTTCTGCACACATGCCACAAACAGAGTCGCTTGAGGTATGCAAACACACATTTGGACAAGCCAGCTTCATTTTGGAATAAGGTGCTGTGGACTGATGAAACAAAGATTATGCATGGCGGCAAAAGAACACAGCGTTCCAAGAAAAACACTTGCTACCCACAGTAAAATTTGGTGGGGGTTCCATCATGCTGTGTGGCCAGTGCCGGTACTGGGAATCTTGTTAAAGTTTAGGGTCGCATGGATTCCACTCAATATCAGCAGATTCTTGGGAATAATGTTGAAGAATCAGTCACAAAATCGAAGTTAGGCCGGGGCTGGATATTCCAACAAGACAACGACCCAAAACACTGCTCAAAATCTACCCGGGCATTTATGCAGAGGAACAAGTACAATGTTCTGGAATGGCCATCCCAGTCCCCAGACCTGAATATCATTGAGAATCTGTGGGATGATTTGAAGCGGGCTGTCCATGCTCGGCAACCATCAAACCTAACTGAACTGGAGATGTTTTGTAAGGAGGAATGGTCCAAAATACCTTCATCCAGAATCCAGACACACATTAGAGGCTATAGGAAGCGTCTAGAGGCTGTTATTTTAGCAAAAGGAGGCTCTACTAAATATTCATGTGATTTTTCTGTTGGGGTGCTCAAATTTATGCACCTGTCTAATTTCGTTTTGATGCATATTGCACATTCTGTTAATCCAATAAACCTAATTTCACTACTGAAATATTACTGTGTCCATCAGTTATTTGATAGATCAAAATGAAATTGCTGATCCAAACACCCAATTATTTATAAATGGAAATCATGGAAATTGTCAGGGGTGCCTAAACTTTTTCATACGACTGGATAAATGCAAAAAATCCAATCTTACTTAAACATATCACTTGTTGGCCTATACCTCTGTACTGGTACAGCTCTAGTACTCATAGCCCTCCTCCTTGACCCATCTTCCTCTACTTGATTTACTGCCTCAGCATACGACAACTTCTGCACTACTGTAACCCTGGAAACCTCAACCTGTTTCTCTCGCATGGGCACCGCTACTTTCCACAATGCTACACATTCCTTTGTCTCATGCCCTTCTGCACACTTCTCACACCTAGGAGCCTCCCTCCTACACACTGCTGCCACATGTCCATGAGCTTGACACCTGTAACAATGTAATGTATTCGGCACAAAAGCTTGTACGGGATAACATATATCCTAACATCACTTTGTCAGACAAAGACTCCACATCAAGACTCAAAAGGACAGACAACGACTCTTCTGTTTCACCACTTATGCCACCATGTCTGTGTCGCACCAAACAACGAGCATCACAATCACCGGGAATCTTCCCCTTCAGTTGGTCAACTTTCACATTTACCCATACCCCAGCAATTCACCTCTGTTGTCCATTCTTTTAACGTGAGGCGCCTGCTCCCTCTTACCAGCAGAAACAAACAATTATCACAAATTGACTTCTTGTTACCTTCCCAGATTCCACAGCACCCAACTCTGTTTTCACACACCCTGAAACCACAAATGTAAACAGCCAATAGGCAAGGGTCCACTTTTTCCAAAAATGTCACTGTCAGGCTCTGGCCATAGAGAAGCCTTTTGCTACTCTATTTGGCCATGGTCAGAGTCAGACAGATCTAGTAGTCTAGTTCTGTTGGGTCCTCAATTAGAGGCAGCTGCTATGCGTTGTCTCTGATTGAGGATCCTATATTAAGTGTCATGTCCCACACCTTAATGTGGTTCATTGTCCTGTATGTCAATCTGAAAAGTGTATTTACGTTTGTAATAAGTTCTTGTGTTTGTATAGTTCGTCAAGTTTATATATATATATATATATATATATATATATATTCATGAAAATAAGTATGTCGAACTATCACTGCGCTGCGCCTTGGTCTATCTACACACCCAGTCGTGACAGTCACTCTAATCTTCATCCTGACCCTCCGAGAACTTCACCACACCTACCACCTCCGATACTTCGCCCTCATTTACTTCCATTTGTCCTACCATCATTTTTGAACAAATCTCCCTTTTTTTCCAAAAACGTAATAAACTCAAGTTCACCTTCTTCCTCCCTTTTCGACCTCCTCTGCCTCTCTTTTTCCCTCCATTCCTCCTCCATATTCCAAGTATAATTGATAACCATTGCTCTTATGGCGCACTACATGCTTAGCAAGAAACATGGTTTAAAATAAGTCTGGACGTGCAACTAACCTCCTCTTTACATAGCCTATTTAAAAAAGCTCTGATCCCGCTGCATTGGTCTTGGGATAAATGCTCTGACTCTGTAGTTAATATACCCTAACTGCACTTGAGTAGGGAGAGACTCCACATCAAAAAACAAAAGAACAGATAGACTTCACTTTTTCTTCATTCACCACACGATTCATCCGACGTGCATCAATCACAGCAGGAATATTTTATCTCTTCAACATCGACTTCCACGAGACGCCAGATATAACCCCTTTGAGGGGTGCCCTGCTCCTAAGAGACACACGACACTTCAAACTTATCAAATTGGGTAAAACGCAACACACGTTTCTTCTGATCCACAGAAGTAAAAAAATTCTAAACCCACCTCTCATGATCATTACAGCCTTCACTCTAACCCAGCACTCTCTCCACCAGTTTGGATATCTCAAATGGATTCCTCAAGATTGGTAATTCGATCAGCTGCTTCTTATTAAGATACAAAGTGACATTCTCATCACTGTACACTACTTTGCTCCTTTTTCTATTCTTTTGGACAATATACCCACTTCCACCATATTTTTCTCTCCTTGGATCCTTACATGACCATTGCCAAAGAGAGCTTTTTCTGCTCTTCCACCTGGGCTAATCAGCCACCTGTACCGCCCCCACCTGGGAATAGCCATCATCATTGGTAAGTTGAACATTGGTAGACATTTTAGCCTGGTTTACAATGTGAGTTTCGTGATCTGATCAATATTATCCTATCACTATCTGATCAAGGTTTGCTACGTCTACACATTGTATTAAAATGTGTCTCTTATCCGTCCACCGTACCATGTTTTGAATGTAGTTCTAATCCATAGAGATCCTATTAAATTACTCTAATTCCATGCTCTAAACCCCCTCCCTCCTGAATATGACGTCAAAATACTGCGACTCATTTGAATCGCAAGATTTTTGCAGGGCTGCTTTGGTGATGGCTGCGAGTTATGATGTGGCAATGGAGGATTTTTTTTTTTTTGTATTTAACCTTTATTTAACTAGGCAAGTCAGTTAAGAACAAATTCTTATTTACAATGATGGCCTACCAAAAGGCAAAAGGCCTCCTGCAGGGATGGCGTGAAGAGGGTTTTTGCACATGCAGGGCTCATCTGAAAAAGAGACCCTATGACTTCCCTGTCAAAATAAAGGTAAAAATAAATAAAACATATATACATATACATATGGATGAATGGAGAAAAATAAGTTTATCCTGTACAATCAATTACCTGTGCAATGAATGCAAAATAATCAATCTTCTTCACAATTAGTGTTTCAGGATCTCTCAACTGACTGACATCCACAGACTGTTGGACATCCACTGCCTTAGCTTTATCATCTCTACTCACTGCTTCGATAATTTTCACTGCATCTGCATAGGAGACCTTCTCGACAGCCCTTCCTACTTTAACCTCCTTTACCTTAACACATTACAATTGCAACACCTCTTCAATAATTATATTCCGTTTGCAAACACTTGACACGTGGCCAAACATTTTACATTTATGACAATGAAGTGGCTTTTTGTACATAAACTCACATAGCATATCTCATATCCCAAACATAAATAATACAGAAAGGCTTGCCTAATTCTTTCCATTCACAGTGCGGGTTAAGCGATGTGAATCAACTATTCCTGGCATGTTCATCTTAAACCATGGAGCCTCAATACCGCAGAAATGGAAAGTAAATCACATAAAATTGATGTCGTGGCGGCAGCTGCAGAGAAGTATTTGGGTATACAAGATTTGAAAAGTGACAGGGTGTGTTGAGGGGTAGTGTGCCGTCCTCCCAGGCTGTTGGCATAGTGCAGGAGCAGATAGGGTCAAAGTAGTGAAATGGGGTAGTGGGTTTTTAATGAGTGTAGGTGGCAGCTGCAGAGAAGTACCTGGGTGTACAACATTTTACTGCAGAAGAGTTAATGGGGTTGTGATTTATATTTTTATGAAATATTGGTATATAGGTGTAGGGTTAGTTGGCGGTGCAAGTTTTTCCTCTTAGGAAAAGGAATAATGAAGATTATTTAATGTAGGTAGGCTGTGACTGGCCTCACACTTTAGTACAGTAGGTGGCAGTGTATGCACCTTTAAGTTGGATGCGATCCGGTCAACTAATTATGTGTCAGTTTATGCGGCCGAGTTGATGGCCATGATTATAGGTTTGAGATTGGTGGAGGAGGTGAAACCACTCAGAGTGGTGATCTGCTCTGATTCGACAGCAGTGTTGAGTAGTGTGAAGACAGCAGGTCGGATAGGTGAGACTTGTTTGTGAAGATGATGGTGCTCTTAATGGGATTGGAGAGGATGAGAGTGGTGGTAAGCTTTTGCTGGGTTCCCGCCCATGTGGGTGTGTAGGTTAATGAGAAGGCTGATGTGGGGGCTAAGAGTGCGGTGAGGAGAGAAGGGGTAGATATTTAGGTCCCGCTGGGCCGCAGGGAAATCAAATCTGATCCGAGCAAAAGGGCTCGATCGGCAAAGGGAGTGGGATGCTAGTATTAAGGGGGCAATTGCGGTCAATTAACGATGTAGGAGACAGGAAGTTGTGTGGAGTAGACTACGGTTTGGGCACACAGGTTTGAATGCCATGTTGTGGATGATAGGGAGACATGAAACAGGTCTGTGTAAGCCTCTGCTCTCAAAAAAGAATATCAAGACACAACTGACTTTACCCAGGTGTTGTCTGGCAAAAGTCAGTTGTGTCTTGATATTATTTTTGGAGAGCAGAGGCTTCTTCCTTCCTGACCTCCCATGTAGGCCAAGTTTGTGCAGTCTCTTTCTGACAGTGTACCCATGCACTTCGACAATGATTGTGGAAAGAGAGGCCTGTAGATCCCTTGATGTTACCCTGGGGTTCTTAGAGACTTCTATGAGCATCCTTCGGTCAGCTCTTGGGCTGACTTTGGTGGGACGACCTGTCCTAGGTAGTTTGCCAGTTGTCTGGAATTTTCGTTGGACAGTGGAATAACTTTGAATTGCTTGGAAATTGAATTAGGTACTTTTAATTGCTTGGAAATTGATTTGTAAACCCTCCCAGACTCATGGGCATCAATAATCTTTATTCTGAGAGCCTCGGGTAGGTCTTTTGATCTTTGAATGATGTGTTACAACACATCCAAATGGTTAAGACCAAACCAGACCAATTTTCTTATCTTTATGGAAGATAATGTTTTCTAATCATATGCACTTGTTTTGGTACACCTAATTCTAATTATAGCCATTTTATGTGATGTTAAAGGCAGGGGTGTACTAACTTTTTCCCCATAAGGAAAAGGCATTTTTGTTTATTTTAATTGCATAACATTTTCAAAGTTGTTTTTTTTTATGTGTGATTTGTGAAATTGGGTAACCTTTATCTGTCATTGGTGTTGAAGTGAAGATTACATATCCATCTGTCCAAATATGTAAAAAAATAAACGAGAACTTTCCAGAGGGTGTACTTTTTCGCATGACTGTATGTAGACTTAACTTAAGAAGAATTGTAATGAAGACATTGTATACTTTAAACCAACCACTTAAATCAGATTATTCAATATTAATCTAATGATTATTATATATTAATAAATTAATGTAATCCCTCTCATTTTCAAGTAATCCCATTTTTTTGTAAATAAATATTAAATATATTTCTGTCCAAATATGTAAAAAAAAAAAAAAAAACTTTCCAGGGGGTGTACTTACTTTCTCACATGACTGATGAGGAGTGCTTAGTTAGAAAATCCCAGGAGTGGTCAGTGCACGTCGCCTGACCCGTATGGTAAATGGAAGGAAGAAGAAAAGTCTATCAATATTATTGTTGTTTGAGGAGATTCTACCTGTATCTGTGAAGCTTGGATATGTGAGGTGTGCAGTGAGCAGTGGTGGAAGAAGTACTCAATTGTCATACTTGAGTAAAAGTAAAGATACCTTAATATAAAATGACTCAAGTGAAAGTCACCCAGTAACTTAAGTAAAAGTCTAAACGTATTTGGTTTTAAATATACTTAAGTATCAAAAGTAAATGTAATTGCTAAAATGTACTTAAGTATCAAAAGTAAAATTATAAACCATTTCAAATGCCTCATATTAAGCAAACTAGACCACACCATTTTCTTTTTTTATTGATGGATAGCCAGGGGCTCCAACACTCCAACACTCCAACACTCAGACATAATTTACCAACAAAGCATGAATGTTTATTTAGTAGGCAGTAGGGATGACCAGGGATGTTCTCTTGATAAGTGTGTGAATTGGACAATTTTCCTGTCAAAATGTATGAGTACTTTTGGGTGTCAGAGAAAATGTATGGAGTAAAAAGTAAATTATTTTCTTTAGGAATGTAGTGAAGTAAAAGTAAAGTAGTACTTTAAAGTATTTTTACTTAATTTGAATTTGTGTCCAAACCATTACTGTGTGGGAATTGTAAAGGATATGGTCACGTGTCAAGTGTTTGCAGACGGAAGAATGTATAGTATTGAAGAATCTGTCAATGGAAAATGTTGCAACTGTGGTTGGGATCATACTCCGGACTTCCTTAAGTGCCCTGTTAAGGTGAAGGAGGTCGAGGTGTCAAAGCTCAGGGCTGTGCAGCAGATGTCCTATGTGGAGGCGGTGAAGAGAGTCGAAGGGGCAAGAGGCAACAGTGTTGAAAATATGGCATTGCAGCCAGTTGCTGGTGTTTTAAGTCAATCGAGTGATCTGAATACACTCATTGCAAATAAAGTAGATTGTGTGGCATTTATAGCCACAGTGATTAATTGTACAGCACAAGTGTCTAAGAAGTCCAACAAGCTGGACATCATTATATCTGCAGCCGATACGTTTTTGGGGCTCCAAGACTTCACGGCAGAAGGACTATTAGGAATTGGCCTGCCCTCACAGGAGTCATTTGAGCATGTGTAGGGACCTGATTAGATTTTATTTATTTTTTTTACAGAAAAGCAGGTTGATTTTGTGTAGTTGATTTATTTTTTGATAGTTATATTTGATTTATTTTTACACACATTCTTTCCTTTTTCTGGAATCCTTATTATTCACCTGCACAGTAGGTTGCGGAATGCATATCAAATTATTGCGAACGCCATTATACCATCGAAGAAGAAGAAGGAGGAGGAAGACGTTCCGCCCTTCCAGGTTCCCCTTGAGCCTGTGTAGCGATCAGATTTGTTTTATTTTTAACAAAAAAGTTGTTTGATTTAGTTATTTTTTGGGGGGTAGTTTGTTCCGTTTTTTTGGGGCGAATCCTGTTTCCATCCCACACAGTAGGTGGCGGGATGCACACTAAATAATGCCAACGCCAATATACCATAGAAGAAGACGCAGTTTCACACCGTATTTTGTTTTCTCGTTGCACGTCTTACTTTAGCGAGCTAAACATTTTTTGGGGGAAAATAAATTAGCCTCTTATAAGCTTCATTGAGATTTCTGGCATTCTTGCACCACAACAAACAAGGATACTTAATTGTGCAATCTACACAGTTAGCTACAGTAACGTTAGTATATTAGCTACAGGCAACAATAACATTCTGAGATGGATAGTGAAGTTCAAAGAGATGGCAGGGTTCTTGACCTAACAGATGATGCTTGGAGGGAAGACCGTCTACCTTATGAAGATGTCACTATCCCATTGGTAAGGAAAGCCTTTAAACGATTACGTTTATGGTGCAACGATGTTTAATGTTTATTTATGTGGTTTAGCTAGCTAGCTAACGCTTTACATTGATGTAACTTCTACATCTGTCTCACTCCTAATTATTCATGAATAGCTAGCTAGTTATAGTAATTCATACATCAGTCGTTTGTATTATTTGATCCCCAATCCAAATCGCTTCGCTGATGCCGGGTAGTTATAAAGTCTTCCCTGCCTAGGCTACTATAAACCCCAAAAGTAGACTTTGGACTTCACTACATAAAGCTTATACTAGGGTCACTGTAGCTAATGTTACATGCGCAACATGTAACGTTAACTGCCAAAATGACACCAAATTAATAGGGCGTTGGTCCACCACAAGCCGCCATAAATTTCATGCGCCGTTCCAGAATCTCCCATACTGTTAAATTGAGTTGAGATCGGGGGTGTATTCATTACGTCTTTCAATGGAAACCGTAGCAAACGGAACGAAACGGGGAGGGAATTTGACCAATAGATAGGTACTTAATTGATCCCCGAAAAGAAATGTAATTAAAACGATTTCATTGCAAAACGTTTTCCATTTGGACTAAACGTTTATTTGCAACAGACGAAACGGTTTGCAACAACATCGGCATAATGAATACACCCCTGGTGACAGACACTCCTTTTAATAAACTCCCTATACTCCTTTGAGACCCCTCTTTCAAAGTCAAGTCACTGATCTTTTCTAGACGTGGTACAAAATAATGGGCAACTGGGCATTTTTATACAGGATGTTTTAATTGCTTAACTCAGGAACCACACCTTTTTGGAAGGACCTGCTTTCAATATACTTTATTTTTTATTTTTATTTAACCTTTATTTAACTAGGCAGTTAGTTATGAACAAATTCCGTTCCCTATGTAGATATCTTCCATACAGGGAACTAGCATAGGTAGCTGAGAATTTAACTTGTGTTTGACAACGTTATGCTGCTGGAGGTTCAAGCCCTGCTTGGCTACAAATATGGAGATATTATTTAGACTAGCCCTCAAGTACCAGTGACCCTACCTTTAGTCCACAAGGGCCTCAGATGTATCTTGCTGGTGTCTTCTCTCCCTGGTGGTATCCAACAGAGCAAATGCCATTGGCATGAGTCCGCTCTTACCTGCTTTCAGAAGTCTGTTTATGAATAAAGAGCCTTTTAGGAATGTCTGATACTCGTATTACTGTATAAGCCTGGACAATATTATTAGTTTGCTCTCATGTGGTTAAGCCTTTTTTCTCCCCTCCTGCAGAGTGAACTGCCTGAAGCTGAGCAAGATAATGGAGGATCAACAGAGTCAGTGAAAGAACAAGAAATGAAGTGGTCGGATTTAGCCCTTCAGAGTCTGCATGAGAATACGCCCAACAATGGCACTTAGCTACTCTGTGAATGGACGCTGTGCCTATTCTGTTTCCTGTAGTCTTACAATGGTCAAAAGAAAATCAGTGACATAGTATTTTGTCATTCAAACCCACAATTTCTTTCAGTTCAATAATCAAACCCGGAGTGCGGCATCCCTGGACTATGTTTTCTTATTGGCCTGATAGAAATATAATGATAAGTATAATGTAAGCTGAGTATAATGATGCAAAATAAACAGAAAATATAATATTATACATCCACCATTTTTTCCCCAGTCAAAGGCAATGCATATTACTACAAATACGGGTAGCAAATACATAGGCATACTTTTATGGTTTACCGGTAGGTTCACTGAAATCTGTATGCCAACATCACAGTACTTTACATTTTGTGTTTATCATTATGTCTACAGTCAAGGGTGGCAAGTAGCCTAGCGGTTAGAGTGTTGGGCCAGTAACCGAAAGGTTAAGGTGAAAGAGAACTGTCGATGTGTCCTTGAGCAAGGCACTTAAACCTAATTTGCTCCAGGGACTGACCCTGTAGGTAGGCCGTCATTGTAAATAAGAATTTGTTCTTAACTGACTTGCCTAATTAAATAAAGGTAAAAGCTAATATCTCAGGGAGCTTTGTGTTATGTGAAATACATTTTTTTTAGGACAAAGTCTCAGGGATACATGATCTCCATCAAAAGTAGCATTGAACATTCTACACTGCAATATTGCAAGAGACTGCTGACAAATGCTAAGTTATTTCCTGAACTATTGTATTTTTGTTATATTCAACAACATACTCCATTTACTGAGACAGATGTTTTCACATTCAAACGCATTCTTTATCCACTTACTGTGCCCCATAACAAAGGAGAGATGGGAGTATCCAGTTTATCCATTTGAACAGGTAGGGGCCATTCATAAGGCAAGAGAGAACAGTACTGTCACAAGCCAATGGGGGTTATAACATAATGGTAATAGGCAATGTTCCCTCTAATTTATTCTGTCACTGAGCAAATTTCAGGTCTGCTGAGCGCAAACTTGACTTGTGAAAATGTTGTGCAACTTTCAGCAAGTGTTTACTGTTAACACTGAGGCTGTACCCCCTTTAGGTTAGTTTTAACAGCAGCTACTATGGTTATTTGATCATAATGTAGGCCTACCAGAGTGGCCTACCATCAAAGAAATGGTAGGAGAAAATGCATACCATAACATTTCAACACGGAAATAGCTGTTGTATAATTCAGCCTACATTAGCAGCCAATGTGTGGTGTTCAATGTAGGCCTAAATTCCATGAGCTTTTTAAAAAAAACATGCAGTGCTTGACAACCTGTTTATCCACGTGTCCTTCAGACAAGGTGGTGACTGAAAATGCTGTTGTGATGTTGGATGCAAGAAATGACTTTACAAAATAAAATTAATTATTATTCTCATACTATTATTACAGAGTCCAACAAATGATGCTACTCTCTGCCTATTGGCTACTTAGCTTATTCAAGCCCGTTTCAAAATACAACACTGCCCCTTTAAAACAACAAAAAAAAGTACTTCACCTGACTCAATTTTCAATGTATAGAAATGTACACGCTTTGTGCTCTTGTAGGAAGCAATCAATCACTCCCCTACAAATGATCTATAACTGGGCTAATAACTCGAGTTTCACCATCAGCTGGAAGATGGTGTCCCTTTTTGGTCACAGTTAGTAGAGGAAAGGTAAAGCGAAGCGATGTTGAGAGGCGGTCCCTACCATCAGATGCAGGCACCATCAGCCCAGTAAAATTAAAAGCAAATTATTGAAATGTACACTACCGGTCAAAAGTTTTAGAACACCTACTAATTGAAGGGTCTTTCTTATTTTTACTATTTTTAACATTATTGAATAATAGTGAAAACATTAAAACTATGAAATAACACAAATGGAATCATGTAGTAAGCAAAAAAGTGTTAAACAAAATGAGATTCTTCAAATAGCCACCCTTTGCCTTGATGACAGCTTTGCACACTCTTGGCATTCTCTCAACCAGCCTCATGAGCTAGTCAACTGGAATGCATTTCAATGAACATGTGTGCCTTGTTAAAAGTTAATTTGTGGAATTTGTTTCCTTAATGTGTTTGAGCAAATCAGTTGTGTTGTGACAAGTTAAGGGTGGGATACAGAAGATAGCCCTATTTTGTAAAAGACCAAGTCCATATTATGGCAAGAACAGCTCAAATAAGCAAATAGATAACGACAGTCCATCATTACTTTAAGACATGAAGGTCAGTCAATGCGGAACATTTCAAGAACTTTTGATGAAACTGGCTCTCATGAGGACCGCCACAGGAATGGAAGACCCATAGTTACCTCTGCTGCAGAGGATAAGTTCATTAGAGTTACCAGCCTCAGAAATTGCAGCCCAAATAAATGTTTCACAGAGTTCGAATAAGACATCTCAACATCAACTGTTCAGAGACTGTGTGAATCAGGACTTCATGGTCAAATTGCTGCAAAGAAACCACTACTAAAGGACACCAATAAGAAGAGACATGCTTGGGCCAAGAAACACGAGCAATGGACATTAGACTGGTGGAAATGTGTCTTTTGGTCTGGAGTCCAAATCAGAGATTTTTGGTTCCAACCGCCATGTCTTTGTGAGATGCGGTGTGGGTGAACGGATGATCTCTGCATGTGTATTTCCCACCGTAAAAAATGAAGCAGGATGTGTTACGGTGTGTGGGTGCTTTGCTGGTGACACTGTCGTGATTTATTTAGAATTCAAGGCACACCTAACCAGCATTGCTACCACAGCATTCAGCAGCAATACGCCATCCCATCTGGTTTGGGCTTAGTGGGACTCTCATTTGTTTTTCAACAGGACAATGACCCGACACACCTCCAGGCTGTGTAAGGGCTATTTTATCAAGAAGGAGAGGGATGGAGTGCTGCATCAGATGACCTGGCCTCCACAATCCCCCGACCTCAACAAAATTGAGATGGTTTGGGATGAGTCGGACTGCAGAGTGAAGAAAAAGCAGCCAACAACTCAGCATATGTGGGAACTCCAAGACGGTTGGAAAAGCATTCCAGGTTAAGCTGGTTGAGAGAATGCTAAGAGTGTGCAAAGCGTGGCTATTTGAAGAATTTTTTGATTTGTTTAACTTTTTTGGTTAATACATGATTCCATATGTGTTATTTTATAGTTTTGATGTCGTTACTGTTATTCTACAATGTAAAAAATAGTAAAAATAAAGAAAAACATATTATTTCTACCTCATGCACAAATTCATGTTGTTACTCCTATGATAAAAGCGAAATATTCTTTGACATTAAAAAATACCAAAGCCGCTAATAATAACAACGCAAGCCCATAGATACACTTTCCTACCTCATTCATTATGGCTGCAGTGCTTGTTGTAACGCTGAGTGGAAATAGGATGAACACGTATTTTATGTTTTATAAAAGTGTTGAATACAGTGTTGACAGTGCTGAGTAACAATTTAAACAACCTCACTCATAAAAACAGCAGCGCTTTGCTGTATTTGTTGAAAGTCCCTCTCTAGACATGGTTTTAAACGGTTTGAAATCTCAACAGTATCAATTTTGCTGTAGTTTTTTTTTATGCTTGCTACATTACTGTAGACACCGTAACGCAGAGCCATCAGATTGGCCAGCGGTAGACCTATAGTGCACTTGATTTGCTCTCTGGGCCCGCCGGGAAGACAAAGTTCGTACCTTCAGACACATGAAATGGCTCAAAATGTGTTCAGTTCGCCTACCCAGGGCGCAGGACAGTTAAATCGGCTGCGCCAACAGCCCGAGACGAATAAAAAAAATATAGAAACAAGGCTTTATCGTTTTTTTTTTTTTACATAAATGTTTGTCTATCGACTAGGAATACGTTGGAGGTCGACGTAACCACTACTCTAGACAATTGAGTGAAATTCAAACTCGTGCTTCTCTCTGTGGGCTGATATTTCTGCACAGCAGTCCCTGGGGAGCTGGTCAAATGTATATGGTCCAAGGTTTCAAAATGCAAATATATCTAGGTTTCCATTCGATCGGAACAGATTTTCATGCGAATATTCAAAAATCCCACCAGAGATGTTCTGCCATCAAATTGACTGTTTGCGGACAAAAAGTTGTGCGTGAGGACATAGCGCACATAAAAATAACATTTACGGTTAAATGACCATGTACCGAATAAAAAAATACAATTTAAATGAGTTTGAATTGCATTCAACGCGACTGATTTTTTTGTGCATTATATAGCGAATGTCTGGTCTTGGCAGGTGTGCTCTATCCAACAACTCGCAGATACAGTGCTGGTATAGCCTACTACTTGGTGAGATTATTATGAACAAAACGGAAGCCAAGCATCATCATGTCACCAGAATAAGACCCTCAATATTGGAAAGCAGCATAAACTCATCACTGTGCACTTTCACCACCCTGTGAAGTTCATAATGTATTTAATGTGTAGCTGCATGTAATAAACTGCATGCTTTCCAGTGTTATAGTGGGAGGACATTTGGAAAGCTTACAAACAAACACATTTGCTGTTTCCATCAGGCCTGTCGTGACATTTTTTATCCAACCTCCTTTACTAGCATAAAACAATTAGAAGGAAACCTGATTTATGACCTGCATTTGAAACTGAATGAGATTAACCTGAATCCTCTCAATTTGACTGGCTGTTGATAAATTGCACTGAAAGCAGACAGTTGGTTCTGAAAATGTTACCCCACTTTTT
Source organism: Thymallus thymallus (assembly GCA_023634145.1). Classification (NCBI taxonomy): domain Eukaryota; kingdom Metazoa; phylum Chordata; class Actinopteri; order Salmoniformes; family Salmonidae; genus Thymallus; species Thymallus thymallus. The sequence goes on from CM042391.1 coordinate 29,665,005, forward strand.
CTCTTCTTCAAAATGATCCCAAACATTTATGCATTAAAATTACTTTATGGTTTTCCACTCTGGGAACATGTAAACCTTTTCATAACTTTATTAAGTCCTTTGAATTTGGCAGAAAAAACAAGACCACGAAACAAAACACATTTTAAAATAATTATTATTTTACACCTCCCAAGGTAACATTGTAATTCTCATAACCAGTCGTTAGCCCATACATTAGCAGGAATGCTTTCACTGTCAAAAAGACAATGAAGAACAAACCTCTGTACCAAAACATTCCATTAGAATTAAATTCACTCTGCTTTATAGCAAAAATACATCAAATCTAAGATTGGCACAGTCACAGAGCAAATCAAATATTAACATAACCCTACTGTACTCTGTGAGGTTCTCGAACTCACTTGGTACTCTTGGGCCCGACCCCAATTCAGAGATGTTTGAAGACTGAAACATACTGCACCGCCTTGTGTACACAGAGACAGTAGGGAGGGCACGATGACTTAAACAGATTTCCTCCCTCAACAACTTGTACTTTAACATCCAGAAAGTACACAATGGAGACAGTGGTACACAGAACTGTTCTGTAAGAGATTGAAGAGTACATGCATTTCTAAAATGCAAACCTTCATCCCTGTTATGCTGGAAATCAAACATTTAAAAAATAATAACCAGTAGTAGTTCTTTATACACATTTACATTTTTTGTTATTCTGGTTTCACATACCTTTTGTTTATAATACCATAAACATTTATATGATCAGACATTTCAATGAGTCATGACCGTGTGGCTTCTTAGAACAATTGAAGAAATGACGGTTAATTCAGTACATTCTGTAAAAAGTGTCTTATAATTAGATTTGACAATTCATAAAAAATACAGAGAAGAAAAATAATGCAAAACAGCCCGATGACAGTCCACTGTCCTGCAGAGGCTGTGGAACTTTATATTCTTGAGTTGAGTCACTTATTGGCTTCCTAAAACCCAGGCAAAAGTTAGTCTCTTCTTCATTCTGTGCTTATTTCTGTCTCGGGCCTCTGCAGAGCCAGTTCAGCTGGGATGAATGCACCCTGGCCCAAGGCAGTGGAGTACGCTCTGTTGCTGTGGCTGCCCGTGAAGCCAGGGTTGGTGGGGAAAGAGCCCGAGGAGCCCCCACGGGGGTTTGGCTTTGGGGCCTGTGGCTGAGGTACTGCTGCTGGGTGGTAGTCATTGATGTTATCGTAGTGGGACTGCACCGTCATGGTGCTGTGTCTCTGCTGCCCACCATGGGGCTGGTATGAGTATTCTCTGTCTGGTTCGGGCATGGCGGCTTGGCTATAGTGCTGCTGCTGCTGCTCTCGGACGCATTGCGACCGCTCAGGCTTAGGAGGGGCCTGCACTTTGACGGGGGCCGACTGTTGTTGCTGGTCGTCTTTGTCCTGGTAACCACCAAGGATTTTGGCCCTGTTTGGATCGGGCCGTTCGTAGCGGGGTTGGAAGCTCCGAGCTCCATCCCCTGGGTCATGTCGGCTAGGGTCCTGCTGATGAGACTGGGCTTGGGAGGCCTGGCAGATCCTGGAGCTGCTTTGTTTGTCCCCATTGCCGGTCCCCTGACAGTGCTTCTCTGTTTCCATGTACATGAGGACGTCGGGGTCTGACACCAAGTGTCGGGGAGCGTGCTGGGAGCCTGGCGGTACGCTGTAGCGCCCGTCTTTACTCTCGGCAGACATCAGCACGGCTTTGCTTGGGTCTGACTTACTGCGCAGGTGTAGGGTTTCGTACCCCCCCATGTCTACAGGCATGAACAGGCCTACGTTGTCATACTGAGACATGACGGGACCCCTGACCTTCTGCCTGGCCCGGCTCTCCCTGCGGATGGAGTGCATCCGGAGCCTTTCCGACTCCTCGGGGTCCCAAGCAAAGTACAAGGCAGCTCCCTTGGAGCCAGGGCCCGGGGGCACGTCTCTGCTGAACAAGCTTTGCTCCTTTCCCGGCGGAAAGACTGGGTGGGACAGGTAGTGGTAGCCGCCCACCTTGCCCCCCGACTGGCTGAGGGTGGGTCCCAGGTCCCGGCTGCTGAATGAGTGGAAGTGCCGCAGCCGGATGGTCCCGTAGGGGTCCACATCGTAGAATGGGGCGTCCAGCGGTTTGGAGCTAGGAGAATAGGGGCCGTAACGGTACTGCACCCGGCCGTTCTCAAAGTAAGGCTGGAGCTGGGTGACGTGGTAGTCGGCCTGCGAGGACTGTTGCGGCTGCTGCTGCTGGTAGGCCTTGCACTGGTAGAAGGGCCGCTGGTAGTACAAGAGCTCGTCGTCCGGAGGCACCTCGGTCCGCTGGATGGGCACCGAACGGATGGTTGAGGGCACGTGTAGCGAATGCACCCTGCGGATGGTGGGGTAGACCGGGGCTCCCTCCATGGGGCCATAGCCCTGGCCGCGTAGTCCCGGGCTGGGGTAGATGTACTCGCCCCTCCTGGGGGGCCCGCGGTGCTTCATGGACTGGTGGTAGGACCTGGAGTGAGCCAGGGTGTTGTAGCGGTGGTCTGTGCGGGCACTGTAAGGTATCTGAGGAGCCGACTTGGACACGTAGGAGAGGTGTGGGGGAACACTGTCTGGCCGGTAGTGGTATGACGGAATGGCACGTTGGTGGTAGTAGGCCTCCCCAGGAGGCTCCAGTAAGGTGGCCTCTCCCTTGGTATGATAGAGGTAGGCTGACTGGTGGGTGGAAAACTTTAGCGGGGGAGGGGGAGGATGGGCGAGGGGCTCTTCAGCTGTGGAGGCCTCTGCCAGGATGTTGTGGAAGATGGCAGGGTTGGCGGCCTCTGTGTGGCTGAGGACGGCGGTTGCCAGTTTGCTCTCGATGGAGCGGACGGGAGGCGTTGGCGGCGTGGGCCCATGGGCATGATGGCGGGTCGCAGGCTCCATGCGGGGCTGTACTGGTTTTATGGCCTCCCATGGTCTCTCCACCTGCTCGGCCGAGGTGGGGGCCACTCTGGCGTTAGGCTGGGGCTGTGGCTGGGTCTGTGGGTGAGGGTGAGGATGGGACTGTATATCAGGCTGTGATTGAGGCGGAGGTTGAGGCTGCAGAACTGCCACTGGCTGCTCCGAGGGTTTCGGAAGAGTTGGCGACCAGACGCTATCATTTACATGGACCTGAAAAAGAAACACAAAAAATTCCAGTTGGCTATATGGTTACTGTATCGAATATATGCTGCAAATATTACACATTTTAGTCAATTTACCTCAGGACCAGGCTGTGGCAGGACACCAGTCTCCTTGCTGCTGGGAGTGGTGGTGGAGGATCCAGTGCTGCTGACCGCTACCTGGCCCATGGCGGGCTGCTGTCTCTCTGGACTCCTCAGAGTGGGGGACACATGGGCAGGAGGGCTGGAGGGAGTGGTGTGACACTGGTGGTGGAGGGATGCTGGTGGGGTGAAATCTATATCCTGGCTGGCTCCGGGAGGAGTGGAGGGGGACTTAGCACTGGCGGACATACTGATGGACTGATGGCTGGCTGACTGGCCTGGCTGTTTGTCAGTAGGGGTGGTGGGAGGGAGAGAGGAGGTAAGGGTAATGTTTGGGGTGGTAGGGCTTAAGGTTGGTTTCTGGGCTGCTCCTGCTCTGGGTCCCTCCTCGAGGGAAGTCTTGGGGCACAGGGCTGGGGGAGGGGTCCAGTTCAGAGAGTGTGAGGGCTCCATGGGCCTGATGGGGGACACTGGCGCGGGGGGCTGGGACTGTGAGGACCTCTGGGTCAGAATGGAGGCCTGTTGGGCAGACTCTGCCAAGGCCAGCATGCGGGTGGAGTTCTTCTGATGGGGCAAGGGAGGGAGGAGAGACACAGAGGAGGAGCTGAGAGGGTTGGGGGAGGCCTTTGGAGAGTCCAGACTAGCTACAGCTCCTGGGAGGGGGACAAAAACAGAAGGGAACTACAGTGTGAGGAGAGAGAAGAGAAAGTACACTCGAGGGGAAGAAAATTAAAAAGGCAGGCTTGGTCTTCAAGAGTAGGAGAGAGGGGGAAGAGTTAAGCATGGCACTCGGGCTACATCATGAGGAAAGATTTCTCTGAGCTGAAATCCATGCAAGGTGTTCAAGACATGAGGTGGGGAAACTAAACCTAGAAACGAAACAGGCATCATCAATCAAAGCATAATAAAACATAGGCCTTAAACTCTAAAAAGAAACATGGCAATCATATTTAAAGTGACAGTTCACCAAAATGACATAATTGGTTTCCTTACCCTGTAAGCAGTCTTTATACAATACCTACTTGTCCATAGACTGCTTACAGAGTAAGGAAACTCATATATAATTTTGTAACTTGGGTGAACTATACCTTGAAAATAAAAAATAAACATAAATAAAGTGAAGACAACTCCAATGTAGCGGTTGTATGTATCACTGACCTGGCTGTTCCTGGCTACTGGTTGCTGAAGGTTGCTGGGCAGTTATTTCCTTTCCTGTTGAGTCTTGGCTCTCAGTGTTGATGTCAGTGTCGAAGGCGGAGAGCTTACTGTGCAGCTCCATCTGGAAGGCCTCACTCAGCGACGGCTCCCCTGTCCTCAGCAGCATTGAGCCCATTAACAGAGGAACACTGTGGCTTTCTGTAAGCCTACTGGGAATCTCCATGGCAAACGGCTCTGAAATTGCCTCCGACTTTATAGGGGATACAGTCTGTAAGGGTTTGTCTGGGAAAGACTCGGAGCAGGTGAGATTCTTGCTCTCAGCTTTCTCTCTTGTGGCCAGGCTGAGGTCGGGTGACAGGAAGGGGATGGTGAACTTCCCCAGGAAGGAGGGTGAGACTGGCGCCGAGCCGTTGTCAACGCTGCCTTGGCTCCTCTTCAGACTGGTGCTCTCACCCGCTGCGCCCGTGGCTGCATCACTCAGCCTCAGGGGAAAGGAGAAAGAGCCGTCAGTCAGGCTGCACTGGAACGACATGGGGTCAAAGTCCAACGAGGCCATGCCGATGTCGGGGGGGCTAAGGTCCACGTCCTCGCCGGCCAAACGTGGGGGCGAAATGAGGGCGGGCACGCGGATGGGACCCTCGTCCCTGTTGCTGTCCCCCCTGTCGCGGGTGGGGGTCAGGTTGTCGTAGGAGTTGCAGTGTTGTCGGTTGTGGCTGTCCAGCAGGTCCCCATTGAAGGAGGCAGAGAGGGCGTCGCTGCTGGAGCGGGGCCGCCGCGGACGGTACACTTTCGACTCTCCTACGGGGGTCAGGGAAAGCATCAATTCAAAGACAAGTTGCATTTTTTTAATTATCTACTAATACATTACTACATGGACCATAGCACAGACTGCCACTCAAGAATAGGCTCACTCAGCCATACAGAGGAGCGAAGTCAGAGAAGCCCCATAGAACATTACCTTCAACGTAATGTAACGAGGTGAGCGACTCCTCGCTTTTGGCCGATCGGAGCGCCCCAGTGTCCCCTCTGCCTCCTGAAACATGACAGACTGGCATTAGTTTATATACGTTAGGACAATCAAATATATATTGGACTTTAGTCTATTCGTGAGAAGGGTCAGAGAGAGTGATGGAAAGAGGAAAGGGAATCTAACCTGCCATGGCCTTGAGTTCGTTGGGTTCGCTGGGGTTGCGCTGCAGCTTGCGCTTGGACATGGACGAGGACTTGCCCAGGTTAAAGAAGGAGCGCCAGCTGCCCACTGGAGACTTCCTGGACTTGATGGGGGGCCTCTTTCTGTTGGGAGTGAATGGAGAGAAGGAAAAAGTCATTTGGGAAAACAAGTGTCCTTTTGTAATTGGTGCATAAAGAAAACGACTCATTTATGAAACAATATAACTGTGTGTTCATGGTTTGACGGTACGAAATTTCCATTTAAGGTACGCGCTTATCATTTATGCTTCCTCCATTTCCATACTTTATACATTATAGGCAAACATAGGCTGTTAGAAATATACCAGGGCCTCAGGACGTTCATACCTCTCAGTAGGGAACTCGATGACTGTGTGAAACTTGCCCTGCAGGGCTGCCGGGCCCTCCCCCACCTCAATGTACTTGCTGTCAGCTGTGACGGGGGAGTTGATCTGGGCCTGGGTCCGGGCCTGGGCCTCCTCGAGGGTCAGCAGCTTGGTGGAGGGGGATGACACCAGCAGGGACTTCGGCCGCGACAATGAGTTGTGTCCTAGGGGAGAAATTATCATAATGTACACTATGTTGTGGAAGAGACAAATTATTTGCATAAATGTGATTGTTCTGAGTAAACTACTTTTTATGAATGAAAGGAAACTTTGGGCCAGGGAAGACTTGGGTCAGGTAGATTCTGCTTGCACACAATTTGCTTGTCCATGACAAATGACATGACCAAGAAACACTGTAATGGCGCTGTGCCAACAGGTTGGCACATGTACCTGCACCCTCCCGTATGAGCGAGCTGAGCTTGGGGCTGAAGAGGACGTCTACATGGTTCAGTATGAACTCCACCACCACCGACTGGATGCGGACTTCCATGAAGGCTGCCGTGCCACTGAAGCAGGCCGACTCGATCTGCTTGGACCTGGGGAGACCGGAAGGGAAACAACATGGGGGAATCAGCCATGGGGAAAGTCAATCAAATTCAACACAGACTCATGGTTCAACATAACATAGCCATTTTCAGTTCAAAAATATAGTAGCAACTATAGTTACACAGAGCAACTTCATGTACTCAATCTATCAATAATACTGGTGCGATATGAACAATAACATGACATTTAACAAGATAGTGACAAAGTTGTCTGACCTCAGTAGGTTGGGGGCCCAGACGATGGCCAGGTTCTTGCTGTGCATGTTGGTAACGTAGCTGAAGGTGGCCAGATGGGACAGGTGCCTCATGAGGAACTCCAGAGTCCTGGGAACAGGATGGGGGATGAAACACACAACTCATTTACACCAGTTCTAATTCACAGAGCCTCATTAGCTTCAGTAGTATTGTGTTAGTGTTATAAAAACAGGCAGTGTATATCTGAACCAGGTGAGGTGTTCTATGACTACTTCTACAGATGTAGAACTTTTGACCTAATTGTATAAGAGCAAACCTTTCTAAAGCTGTATGAGTGTAATACAATAACAATCAAATAACCATCCATTATGTTTTTATAAAACACACATTGTATATTATGCCACCTTTCTGACGCAAAAAAGAATATATTGACAGTACTGTGTGTTGTATCCTGTGAGTTCCTGCAGGGGGCAGCGTGGCTCTGCTCTAACCTGTAATGCGGCGGCGGCAGCTGCTGGATGACATCATGTATTTTGATGAGCCGCTCCTCATCTGTAGCTGCGGACACTGCGTCCTGTGGAGCGGAGAGGAATGAGAAAGACGGAGGGGAGGGAGGGAGGAGAGTGGTACGGGTCAGTGCCTCTACTGCTCGACACCTCCACGCAGTTAGTCGGTCAGGGGCGGTGCAGAGAAGAGGCACTTGCACAAAGCTTGGCTGAGCCAAAGGGACATAACGCTGCCTACACTCCCTCCTCCACCCTTTCCTTCCCCTCTCTTCCATAGCAACCAGCAAACATTTACACCCAGACTATTTTGTTTGGTGAGGGTTTTTATTCCAAGTCGGAGAGTGTTTAAAGTCCTCCAAAAGTGGAGAGTCCTCCAAAAGTGTAGTGTTTGGTGAATTGAGAATGAGGTTGGCATATGACAACCTTTATATTTTGATTAGGGGGGGGGGGGGGGGGAGTATTAGATTAGCCCATCCTCATAAATACAGTACTTATTACCCTTTAGATGAGTGACACTTTAACCTGGAAAAGGTCTTGAACATACCGTATACAGACAGATAGAAAAATGTACACTGAACAAAAATATAAATGCAACATGTCAAGTGTTGGTCCCATGTTTCATGAGCTGAGATAAAAGATCTCAGAAATGTACCATACACACAAAAAGCTTATTTCTCTAAAATGTTTACAATATTTGTTTACATCCCTGTTAGTGAGCATTTCTTCTTTGCCAAGATAATCCATCCACCTGACAGGTGTGGCATATCAAGAAGCTGATTAAACAGCATGATCATTACACAGGTGCACCTTGTGCTAGAGACAATAAAAGGCTACTCAAAAATGTGCAGTTGTCACACAACACAATACCACAGATGTCTAAAGTTTTGAAGGGGCGTGCAATTGGCATGCTGACTGCAGGAATGTCCACCAGATCGGTTGCCAGAGAATTGAATGTTAATTTTTCTAACAAAAGCCGCCTCCAATGTCATTTTAGAGAATTTGGCAGTACGTCCAACCGGCCTTACAACCGTAGACCAAGTGTTTGGTGTCGTGTGGGCGAGTGGCTTGCTAATGTCAATATTGTGAACAGAGTGCCCCATGGTGGCGGTGGGGTTATGGTATGGGCAGGCATAAGCTACGGACAACGGAAACAATAGCATTTCATCGATTGCACAGAGATAATGTGACGAGATCCTGAGGTGCATTATTGTGCCATTCATCCGCCGCCATCACCTAATGTTTCAGCATGATAATGCACGGCCTCATGTTGGAAGGATCTATACACAATTCCTGGAAGCTGAAAATGTCCCAGTTCTTCCATGGCCTGCATACTCACCAGACATGTTTGGGTTGCTCAATTGAATGGAATGATTTCCTTATACGAACTTTAACTCCGTAAAATAGTAGAAATTGTTGCATGTTGCGTTTATATTTTGGATGTGGAAATTCAACGCCAACTCGGGACAGGGCGAAACCTAATAAATACCATTCAGCAACATGTTACTGTGAGAAAGCGTTATGTTTTTAGGGAGGGTGCTGTGCCAAGAGAAGGTCCTTACAGAGAATTTCTCGTAGAGCTGATAGGTGAGCAAGGGGTTGGGCAGTTCGCGAAAGTAGAGCTTGCACAGGGAGCCTACACAGTGGATGTCCTGGATGTACACGTCTTTAGTCAGGTCGGGGATCTGCTCCGAGTCAAACTCATGCCTAGTGGAGGGAGGGAGAGACAGAGAAAGAGAAAGAATTGAGAAAGACATAAACCACGTTTCCATCCACAATTGTATGTCTACAGTCATGACATACAGTGGGGAGAACAAGTATTTGATACACTGCCGATTTTGCAGGTTTTCCTACTTACAAAGCATGTAGAGGTCTGTAATTTTTATCATAGGTACACTTCAACTGTGAGAGACGGAATCTAAAAATCCAGAAAATCACATTGTATGATTTTTAAATAATTAATTTGATTTTTATTGCATGACATAAGTATTTGATCACCTACCAACCAGTAAGAATTCCGTCTCTCACAGACCTGTTAGTTTTTCTTTAAGAAGCCCTCCTGTTCTCCACTCATTACCTGTATTAACTGCACCTGTTTGAACTCGTTACCTGTATAAAAGACACCTGTCCACACACTCAATCAAACAGACTCCAACCTCTCCACAATGGCCAAGACCAGAGAGCGGTGTAAGGACATCAGGGATAAAATTGTAGACCTGACCGAGGCTGGGATGGGCTACAGGACAATAGGCAAGCAGCTTGGTGAGAAGGCAACAACTGTTGGCGCAATTATTAGAAAATGGAAGAAGTTCAAGATGATGGTCAATCTCCCTCGGTCTGGGGCACCATGCAAGATCTCACCTCGTGGGGCATCAATGATCATGAGGAAGGTGAGGGATCAGCCCAGAACTACACGGCAGGACCTGGTCAATGACCTGAAGAGAGCTGGGACCACAGTCTCAAAGAAAACCATTAGTAACACACTACGCCGTCATGGATTAAAATCCTGCAGCGCACGCAAGGTCCCCCTGCTCAAGCCAGCGCATGTCCAGGCCCGTCTGAAGTTTGCCAATGACCATCTGGATGATCCAGAGGAGGAATGGGAGAAGGTCATGTGGTCTGATGAGACAAAAATAGAGCTTTTTGGTCTAAACTCCACTCGCCGTGTTTGGAGGAAGAAGAAGGATGAGTACAACCCCAAGAACACCATCCCAACCGTGAAGCATGGAGGTGGAAACATCATTCTTTGGGGATGCTTTTCTGCAAAGGGGACAGGACGACTGCACCGTATTGAGGGGAGGATGGATGGGGCCATGTATCGCGAGATATTGGCCAACAACCTCCCTCAGTAAGAGCATTGAAGATGGGTCGTGGCTGGGTCTTCCAGCATGACAACGACCCGAAACACACAGCCAGGGCAACTAAGGAGTGGCTCCGTAAGAAGCATCTCAAGGTCCTGGAGTGGCCTAGCCAGTCTCCAGACCTGAACCCAATAGAAAATCTTTGGAGGGAGCTGAAAGTCTGTATTGCCCAGCGACAGCCCCGAAACCTGAAGGATCTGGATGGAGGAGTGGGCCAAAATCCCTGCTGCAGTGTGTGCAAACCTGGTCAAGAACTACAGGAAACATATGATCTCTGTAATTGCAAACAAAGGTTTCTGATGTATCAAATACTTATGTCATGCAATAAAATGCAAATTAATTACTTAAAAATCATACAATGTGATTTTCTGGATTTTTGTTTTAGATTCCGCCACTCACAGTTGAAGAGTACCTATGATAAAAATGACAGACTTCTACATGCTTTGTAAGTGGGAAAACCTGCAAAATCGGCAGTGTATCAAATACTTGTTCTCCCCACTGTATATAAAAAGAAAGAAAAAAATCCCATGACAGCTGTGGTCGAAACAGGTAGTTTTGGTACAATTTTATAAATGCAGACAGTTCATTTGTTTGTTCCGACATGGTGGAGATGTTTGTGTCAGCAAAACAAATAAATGCGAGAAATGGCAATGGAAACGCATTTATGTGCAAATATTATTTGCACATAAATGCAGATATAATGCAGATATAATAACCATCATACCTTAGTAAACACTATGAGTATGGTGTGTGGTCCTCCCACTATGAAACCATGCAGTTTACTAGGCTACAGATTAAATTAGTTATGATGAACTTCACAGGGTGGTGAAAGTGCATGATAATGAGCTTGTTGCTCCTTTCCAACAAATATCGAGGGTTGATGCTTGACGGCCATTTGACAAATATTCTCGCTCTTATCCATAATAACCTAATCTGCAAGCTTTTGGCACGTGCCAAGATCAGATGGGCACATTTTCTATTTAACGCAACAGTTTGTGACAAAACTATCGTTACAGTTGAAAATGCGGTGAACACGTGACAAATTACATTCTGTACAATACGTCATCAAGCATTGATTTTTATCCGCAACAATTCAGTTTGGTGGAAACACCCTTGGTGGGAAAATGTGCATATTTTCTTTATTTATATTTTTGTATATTCTAATGAAAATCTGTCACCAACTGGATGGAAACCTAGATAGTGAAAAAGAGATGCATGGAGAGAGAGCGAGAAAGTAACAGAAATTTATATAAATCAAGAGAGGAGAATAGAACCATTCCTCCCATTGAAAAGAGTTGTATTTGTCACATGCGCGTAATACAACCGGTGTAGACTTCACCGTGAAATGCTTGCTTACGAACCCTTCCCAACAATGCAGAGTTTAAAAATAATACAAATTAAATAGTAACCCAAGAGGAATAAAATAAAATGCACAAGAATGGAGCTATATACAGGGAGTACCAGATCAATGTGAAGAGGTACGAGGTAGATATGTACATGAAGACAGGGTAAAGTGACAAGGCATCAGGATAGATAATAATAAGAGTAATCTTAGTTTTGTGTGAATTTTTGTGACCCGAAGAATTACATCGAATTTGAACTAGTAGATCAATTAACAGAGTTAATGACAGTACACTCCCTTTAATAATGTTTAGAAGTTTGACTGGACGCTGCCATCAATTACTCTTACTTCAACAAACCCTAATTTCATTGTTCAAACCCAGGAGATTGATATTCTCCTCTCGCTTTTCAGTGAATATATCCCATATGGAATAATGGTTGTTGTCATAAATGGCATAATACGTCATTAACATATAGAATGTCATTTTATAGTTTACCTTAAAAATAAAAAGGTATAAGAAAATTATATTTTCCATATGTTGATGATGTAATCTTAGACATCCGAGGTGTAAAGTGGCAGTTGGATATTCAACCGCTGAAAATACAATATTTTTGGTTATGGACAATATATTTCACAGCGGTTTAGATGGTACAATGATTCTCTAATACACTAATGATTCGCAACCAGGAAATGGCAGAGCAATTTCTGCAAAGGGCATCTTTAACAACCGGAAATTCAATTTTGAGGTTGTTCCTAAATCTCAATCCTGAGTTTAACCACGTAAATACTTATTGCAGGGTAAGGGTTATACTTATTGCAGGAGGTGATTTTTTTTTTAAAGAAAGCCTCATAAATACCAAATACCACTTGGCTTCGAGGCACCAAAAATTCCTTCCTCTTCAAAGTCCAAAATGTTCTAGTGACAGGGTGAGCTGGCATCGGGGTTCTCAGTTGACGTAGTGAAAATGTCAGTTACTTGGACTGTTTCAGAGGACAAAACGAACAGTGCAAACATGTGATGGGAAGAGAACATTTAGGGCTCATCTTTTGCAAGTCAATAGGTTGACGAGGGATGTCCACACACGTTGTTGAGGGATGCCCACAGTACCCACACACTGAGGTAAATCCACATAGAGCATGCTAAGGAAAAGATCATGGGATTTTTTGTTTACTTTGCCAGTAATCTTTGATGGAATGTTTATATGATGTATGGCATACGTGGATTATCTTCGGGAGTTCATTTGAATATTATTAACTGATATTGATTGAGTACAATGGCACCTGGCAGTCAAGGTCCATGATGTTATAACACCTTTGTTTTCTCTCAGCACAGAGGGCTGAACAAATTCTCAGAAGTTGGTGGCGGGTTGAGATTACTTCTATGAACGACTCATGTTTAACGGATAGAGCTGCAAAATCTGTGTGTGTGTGTGTGTGTGTGTGTGTGGGAGAGTGAGTGAGTGAGTGAGTGAGTGAGTGAGTGAGTGAGTGAGTGAGTGAGTGAGTGAGTGAGTGAGTGAGTGAGAGTCTCTTACCGTAGTTTCTGGATGTTGGAGGCGATTCCAGAGAGGCGGTACATGCCGTCCACCACACCATGCTTCTCAATGAACTCTGTGCAGCTCTTGAGTACCTGGGGAACTGGAGCAGCAAACACCTCAATATTATTGATTTATTTATTTAACTAGGCAAGTCAGTTAAGAACAAACTCGGGTATTCGACTCGGGTATTCAAACCAGCATCTCTACTTCAATTAATAGATGTGCACTGGAACACTGCAATAGATTGTTCTTTAGAATGGCGGCGAAGGAAATGTCTGCCGTTTTACGGGCTCCTAACCAATTGTGCTGTTTTGTGTGTTTTTTCGCGTTGTTTGTAACTTATTTTGTACATAATGTTTCTGCCACTGTCTTTTATGACCGAAAAGAGCTTCTGGATATCAGAACAGCGATTAATCACCTTGAACTGGACAAAGATTTTTTCTTTAACGAGTCGTACACAGTTTATCTAGATTTTTCGTAGCTGTCTATTTACCATCAAAAACTGATGCTGGCACTAAGACCGCACTCAACAAGCTGTATAAAGCCATAAGCAAACAAGAAAATACTCAAGAGGCGGTGCTCCTAGTGTCCGGGGACTTTAATGCAGGGAAACTTAAATCCGTTTTACCTCATTTCTACCAGCATGTTACATGTGCAAAAAGAGGGGGAAAAAAGACCACCTGACAAATTCTATTCTCCTGATTCCTGCTTTTTTTATTTTACCTTTATTTAACCAGGTAGGTCAGTTGAGAACAAGTTCTCATTTGCAACTGCGACCTGGCCAAGACAAAGCAAAGCAGTGTGACAAATAACAACACAGAGTTACACATTAAACAAACAGTCAAAAACACAATAGAAAAATCTATATACAGAGTGCAAAATGTAGTGCAAAAATGCAGTAAGGTTAAGAGGTAGAACAATAAATAGACTATAGTGGTGACATAAATTACAGAATTATCATTATTAACACAGGAATGAAAAGTGTGCAAATTATGATGTGCAAATAGAGATACTGGAGTGCAAGATTAGTGAAAATAAACAAAAAATAAATATGGGGATGAGGTAGTAGTGTGGGCTATTTACAGAAGGGCTATATACAGGTGCAGTGATCGATAAGCAGCTTTGACAGCTGATGCTTAAAGTTATTGAGGGAGATAGGAACCTCTAGCTTCAATGATTTTTGCAATTCGTTCCAGTCATTGGCAGCAGCAAACTGGAAGGAATGGCGACCAAAGGAGGTGTTGGCTTTGGGGGTGACCAGAGAGATATACCTGCTGGAGCGCATGCTACGGGTGGGTGTTGCTATAGTGACCAGTGAGCTGAGATAGGGCGGGGATTTACCTAATAAAGACTTATAGATGACCTGGAGCCAGTGGGTTTGGCGGCGAATATATAATGAAGGCCAGCCAACGAGAGCATACAGGTCGCAGTGGTGGGTAGTGTATGGGGCTTTGGTGACAAAACGGATGGCACTGTGATAGACTACATCCAATTTGCTAAGTAGAGTATTGGAGGCTAGTTTGTAAATGACATCGCCGAAATCAAGGATCGGTAGGATAGTCAGTTTTACAAGGGCATGTTTGGCAGCATGAGTGAAGGAGGCTTTGTTGCGAAATAGGAAGCCAATTCTGGATTTAATTTTGGATTGGAGATGGTTGATGTGAGTCTGGAAGTTGAGTTTATAGTCTAACCAGATGCCTAGGTATTTGTAGGTGTCCACGTATTCTAATTCGGATCCGTCGAGAGTAGTGATGATAGTCCGGTGGGCGGGTGCTGGCAGCGTTCGATAGAAAAGCATGCACTTAGTTTTACTAGCGTTTAAGAGCAGTTGGAGGCCACGGAAGGAGTGTTGTATGGCATTGAAGCTTGATTGAAGGTTAGTAAACACAGTGTCCAAAGAGGGGCCAGATGTATACAGAATGGTGTCATCTGCGTAGAGATGGATCAGAGAGTCACCAGCAGCGAGAGCGACATCGTTGATGTATATAGAGAAAAGGGTTGGCCCAAGAATTGAACCCTGTGGCACCCCCATAGAGACTGCCAGAGGATCGGACAATAGGCCCTCCGATTTGACACACTGAACTCTGTCTGCAAAGTAGTTAGCGAACCAGGCAAGGCAGTCACTTGAGAAACCAAGGCTGTTGAGTCTGCCAATAAGAATGCGGTGATTGACAGAGTCGAAAGCCTTGGCCAGGTCGATGAAAACGGCTGCACAGTACTGTCTTTTATCGATGGCGGTTATGATATCGTTCAGTACCTTGAGCGTAGCTGAGGTGCACCCATGACCAGCTCGGAAACCAGATTGCATAGCAGAGAAGGTACGGTGGGATTCGAAGTGGTCAGTTATCTGTTTGTTAACTTGGCTTTCGAAAACTTTAGAAAGGCAGGGCAGGATGGATATTGGTCTATAACAGTTTGGGTCTAGAGTGTCTCCTCCTTTGAATAGGGGGATGACCGCAGCAGCTTTCCAATCTCTAGGGATCTCAGACGATACGAAAGAGAGGTTGAACAGGCTAGTGATAGGTGTTGCAACAATTTTGGCTGATAATTTCAGAAAGAGAGGGTCCAGATTATCTAGCCCAGCAGATTTGTAGGGGTCCAGACTTAGCAGCTCTTTCAGAACATCAGCCGTCTGGATTTGGGTGAAGGAGAAGCGGGGGGGGCTTGGGCAAGTAGCTGCCGGGGGTGCAGAGCTGTTGGCCGGGGTAGGGGTAGCCAGGTGGAAAGCATGGCCAGCTGTAGCAAAATGCTTATTGAAATTTTCGATAATCGTGGATTTATCGGTGGTAACAGTGTTTCCGAGCCTCAATGCAGTGGGCAACTGGGAGGAGGTGCTCTTATTCTCCATGGACTTTACAGTGTCCCAGAACTTTTTGGAGTTAGTGCTACAGGAAGCACATTTTTGTTTGAAAAAGCTGGCCTTTGCTTTTCTAACTGACTGTGTGTACTTGTTCCTGACTTCCCTGAATAGCTGCATATCACGGGGGCTGTTCGATGCTAATGCAGTGCGCCACAGGATATTTTTGTGTTGGTCTAGTGCAGTCAAGTCTGGGGTGAACCAAGGGCTATATCTATTCTTAGTTCTACGTTTTTTAAAAGGGGCATGCTTATTTAGGATGGTGAGGAAAGCACTTTTAAAGAACAACCAGGCGTCCTCTACTGACGGGATGAGGTCAATATCCTTCCAGGATACCTGGGCCAGATCTAATAGAAAGGCCTGCTCGCAAAAGTGTTTTAGGGAGCGTTTGACAGTGATAAGGGGTGGTCGTTTGACCGCTGACCCATTGCGAATGCAGGCGATGAGGCAGTGATCGCTGAGATCCTGGTTGAAGACAGAGGAGGTGTATTTGGAGGGCAAGTTAGTCAGAATGATATCAATAATGGTACCCATGTTTACGGATTTTGGGTTGTACCTGGTGGGTTCCTTGATAATTTGTGTGAGATTGAGGGCATCTATCTTAGATTGAAGTACAGCCGGGGTGTTAAGCATATCCCAGTTTAAGTCACCTAACAGTACAAACTCTGAAGATAGATGGGGGGCAATCAATTCACATATGGAGTCCAGGGCACAGCTGGGGGCTGAGGGGGGTCTGTAACAGGCTGCAACAGTGAGAGACTTATTTCTGGATAGGTGGATTTTTAGAAGTAGAAGCTCAAACTGTTTGGGCACAGACCTGGACAGTATGACAGAACTCTGCAGGTTATCTCTGCAGTAGATTGCAACTCCGCCACCTTTGGCAGTTCTATCTTGACGGGAAATGTTGTAGTTGGGGATGGAAATTTCCAAATTTTTGGTAGCCTTCCTAAGCCAGGATTCTGACACAGCTAGGACATCCGGGTTGGCGGAGTGTGCTAAAGCGGTGAATAAATCAAACTTAGGGAGGAGGCTTCTAATGTTAACATGCATGAAACCAAGGCTTTTACGGTTACAGAAATCAACAAATGAGAGCGCCTGGGGAATAGGTGTAGTACTGGGGGTTACAGGACCTGGGTTTACCTCTACATCACCAGAGGAACAGAGGAGTAATAGAATCAGTGTTCGGCTGAGGGCTTTCAGAACTGGACGTCTAGTACGTTGGCTACATAGAATAAAAGGAGCAGATTTCTGGGCGTGGTGGAATAGGTTGAGGGCATAATGTACAGACAAGGGTATGGTAGGATGTGAGTTCAGTGGAGGTAAACCTAGGCGTTGGGTAATGA
This sequence comes from Thymallus thymallus, assembly GCA_023634145.1. Lineage (NCBI taxonomy): Eukaryota > Metazoa > Chordata > Actinopteri > Salmoniformes > Salmonidae > Thymallus > Thymallus thymallus. The sequence goes on from CM042391.1 coordinate 29,682,138, forward strand.
AGAGAGAGGTTGCATCTCTGGAGACACCAGTTAAGCCAGGTGAGGTCTCCGCATGTGTGGGGGGAGGAACAAAGGAGCTATCAGAGGCCAGTTGAGCAGGACTGGGGACTCTACAGTGAAATAAAACAATAATAGCTAGCCTGAACAGCAAAAGACAAGGCATATTGAAATAAGAAAGGGGCAGAAAAATAAAATAAAAAAAAGTAACAGTTAATTAAGAGGGCTAAGACAACGACGGGTAATGGAGATGAATGGACAAAGAGGGTCAGTTAGAAAAAGTGATGTACTTTTTCTAACTTTTTCTAAGTGATGTGCTTAAAAGCAACAACTAAAAAGGTGAAGGTACCAGTGACTCGCTCAATAAGGAAGTGATCAGATGACGCAGATGCTAAACTACAGGACAGTTTTGCTAGCACAGACTGGAATATGTTCTGGGACTCATCCGATGGCATTGAGGAGTATACCACATCAGTCACTGGCTTCATCAATAAGTGCATCGATGACGTTGTCCCCAGAGTGACCGTACGTACATACCCCAACCAGAAGCCATGGATTACAGGCAACATCCGCACTGAGCTAAAGGGTAGAGCTGCCGCTGTCAGGGAGCGGGACTCTAACCCGGACGCATAAGAAATCCCACTATGCCCTCTTACGAATCATCACAGGCAAAGCGTAAATACAGGACTAAGATTGAATCCTACTACACCGGCTCCGATGGTCGTTGGATGTGGCAGGGCTTGCAAACTATTATGGATTACAAAGGGAAGCTCAGCCGCGAGCTGCCCAGTGACACAAGCCTACCAGACGAACAAAATGACTTCTATGGGCACTTCGAGGCAAGCAACACTGAAGCATGAGAGGACCAGTTGTTCCGGACGACTGTGTGATCACGGTCGCTGTAGCCGATGTGAGTAAGACCTTAAAACAGGTCAACATTTACAAAAAAAAGAAAGGCCAAAGACTCCAGCCACCCAAGTCATAAACTGTTCTCTCTGCTACCGCACGGCAAGTGGTACTGGAGCGCCAAGTCTAGGTCCAAAAGGCTTCTTAACAGCTTCTACCCCCAAGCCATAAGACTGCTGAACAGCTAATCAAATGGTTACGCTGACTATTTGCACTGTACCCCGCACATTGACTCTGTACCGGTACCGGTACCCCCTGTAGATGGCAACGTTATTGTATTGTTGCTCTTTTTACATGACATATTTTTCTTAAAACTGCATTGTTGGTTAAGGACTTGTAAGTAAGCATTTCACGGTAAGGTCTACACCTGTTGAATTTGGCACATGACAAATAACATTTGATTTGATAGATGTGCACCCTAAGAGAACACCAGCTAAGTGGGGTTTTGCATTGAGAGAATCTTTTATCTTTTATGTAAACACTAACTTCTGTTGATCAAAAGCAACGTCTTGTGAAGCATCTCTTCAAGTTGATCACAGGTACCAAGAATAAAATGCAAAGAAGATCAAATGCATTCCTTTTCAAAAGGCAATGTGAAGGAATTTCATATTTGAAAGTTGAAGTTGGCAAAACACTTTGAGATGTCCGAGATCAAGGCCTGTCAGCCTCACATCAGATTAAAAAACGGTACTTATTTTCTTTCCAAATCTCAATATCCTACCACCACTGGCTGTTTGTTTCACTTTGTTACTTCCTTTGGCCAGTGATCAGCACAGAGCAGAGCAGAGAGAGCAGTAGACGCAGTGGCTATCTGGCTAAGATCATCAGATAACAAGTGATGGCCTGCTGGGAGGGCAGAGAGAGAGAGGGCGAGAAAAGGAGAGAGAGAGAAAGAGCAAAGAGAAAGGGGGGGGGGGGATGAGAGAGTGACAGAGCGAGAGAAACACTACTTGGCAACTGTGTTATGACACACACACACACTCAGACAGCACTGGACACACGGCATGTGGAGAGCACGGTCAGTGGGCCCTAGTGTGAGTATGTGTATTTGGTAGTTTGTTTGTCAATCAACATTTTAATGTGTATGTGAATCTCTTTGTACTGTGTGTGTGTGTGTGTGTGTGTGTGTGTGTGTGTGTGTGTGTGTGTGTGTGTGTGTGCATGCACGTGTGTGTACAAGGGGGCTCCCTCGCCACCCCCAGCTGACAGAAATCATTTGCACATTGACAGAGAGTGATACCCTCTTGGAAGCAGCTGTTCCACCAAATTCCACATAGCATGAAAGGCGGGGGGGGGGGCCTACAGGCTAAACTTCCCACAGTCTGTTCAAAACACTCCATTTGGAGGTGAAAGTGGATCAACAATACCATCCTGTTCTTATATGGGTTCGACACTTAGGATTCTGTCTTTTAGGGTGTTGTCTTTATTGGTGTCAAGTCTTTGTAATCTGTAGTCTCTTAACTTGTTTGGCTTGTGTGAAGAAGACAAAGGTTTTAATATGATTGAGGAGTTACCTTAAACACAGATCTACGAGGGCGAAGCTTTCTTATGACGTCTTAGTTCTATAACAACATTTGTCTAGGCCTGCATTTATGTGACATCCAAACAAGACATTTGCCAGCTTGGTATCAAAGCTGTGCTGCTCACACAGACAGACAGCGACTGAGGCTGACCCATAAAGTAAGGACAGATATCATCTCCAGAGCTGTGCATTGATGTCATGATATCTATTCCTGGTGTCATCCCCTATCATGTTACTGTTGTTGCTCTGCCGGTTTGAAAGAGAAAGTATGGTTGTGTCATTTGACATTTATTTCCATTCAGAAGGCTCTGACTGGCTGTCTGTTATAAGAGCACTGCATTGGATCTATTTGCTAGATAACAAGGTTGAACAGTTTAATTGTTATGAACACACCCTTCTGTCTCCAACTGTTTGAAAAGCATGCTAGTCTACTTTGTTCAGGTGTTGAAATCAAGGGGCCTACCTTATTTCTCAGAATGAGAACGAGTTGCCAATTCTTTATTAAATTGTGCTTTATGCTTATTGCACATTTATAAAACATAAAATACTGCTAGTGGTACATGGCACCCCAATGCCAGTATCTCTATTTGCACATCATCTATCAGTCCAGTGTTAATGCTAATTTGTAATTTATTTCGACACTATGGCCTATTTATTGTTCTACCTTACTACATTCGCACTACATTTGCACACTCTGTACATAGACTCTCTATTGTGTTATTGACTGTACGTTTGTTTATTCCCATGTGTAACTTTTGTCGCACTGCTTTGCTTTATCTTGGCCAGGTCACAGTTGTAAATGAGAACTTGTTCTCAACTGGCCTACCTGGTTAAATAAAGGTGAAATAAATAAAATAAAATGCAGCAACAAATACATATTCCAGAATCAATGTTCATTGATACTCTCATTTTAGTACGATCTGCTCGACGTGCAATTTGAGTAGTTGACATAAAAAGGGTATTGTTAGAAAAGTTAACTTCTCTATTACAGAAAAAGAAGATCTCAATGTGTTTTGGTGTCCATATGACCGATTCTGTTTGAACAAACCTCAAAGCAAATAGCGAGTTGGCAGGGGGAGGTTATTGGTGTTTAGGAAAACCATAGAGCAAGAGGCGAAGCAAGAGGTTTAACTCTTGCAAAAATCTGTCCAAAATAAGGCCAATGCGTTTCTATAGGCTAATTTTGGACCTAAGCTTGATGCCTGACTTCCCAACTTTGGGACGACTCCCATTGTAAGGGCGGAGTCATGCATCTCTTCGTTACATACAGATCTGCGGTGTAAATGGGAAGGCGCACAACACAGAGGAGTGAAAGAGACAAGACCAAAAATACAACACAAGAACAAGCAGACAAACGCTCATAAAAACAAAAAATAACAAAACCTTGATTCTTGCGATACAGGGATTTGGAATATCGCGCAAAAACATACATTTTAATTAATCATATTAATTTGATACATCGCCCAGCCCTACATGGGGCCACGCATTATGATGGAACATGAGGTGATGGCGGCGGATGAATGGCATGACAATGGGCCTCAGGATCTCGTCACAGTATCTCTGTGCATTCAAATTGACATCGATAAAATGCAATTGTGTTCGTTGTCCGTAGCTTATGCCTGCCCATACCTTAACCCCACCGCCACCATGGGGCACTCTTCACAACGTTGACATCAGAAAACCGCTCGCCCACACAGCACCATACACATGGTCTGCGGTTGTGATACCGCTTGGACGTACTGCCAAATTCTCTAAAACGACAGCTCTGGTGGACATTCCTGCAGTCAGCATGCCAAGTGCACGCTCCCTTATAACTTGAGAAATCTGTGGCATTGTGTTGTGTGAAAACAATGGCACATTTTAGTGGCCTTTTATTGTCCCCAGCACAAGGTGCACCTGTGTAATGATCATGCTGTTTAATCAGCTTCTTGAAATGCCACACCTGTCAGGTGGATCAATCATCTTGGCAAAGGAAAAATTCTCACTAACAGTGATGTAAACACATTTGTGCACAAAATGTGCCACTGTAATGCAGCTTTACAGCTCTGTGGTGGGAGTCGAGGTTGTTTGGGTGGTAGTAGTGGTGGAGCAGGCAGACAGAACAGACAGCTCAGGATGGATTTGGGGGCAAACAAAGCATGTGTTGCCAGATCCCTCTGGCTCCAGATCAGTGGAGAGGAAAAATCGCCCTGTAACCACGCCGCTGACCTGACCTTTACACCCTCTTCAAGTTGCCACGGTCGCTGTGGCAACCCTCCCAGGGTGCAGAGGGTGGTCGGGTTCATTCTGCATCCTCGGCCCGTAAAGCTGTAGGGGGTGAGTCAACAACAGCCCAACCCTGCTCTAGCCTCTAACGGAGTAGAGCCGAGCCCTGCTATACAGCCACTATTAGGTGGCGACTAGTCGAACCCTTGTACCATAGTGCGAGTGGCCATCATGCACAATGAAGGGCGACCGTTAATCCTGAGAACTGAGAATACCACTCAGTATTCAGTGTTTGCATTGTCGCGTTTCCAGCCTTCAATACCACAGTTGAGGTGCAAGCTGAAGAACTTCTGCATTTATGTGTCAGATATCTGTACCTGTGTGTTTGTGAGAGAGAGAGAGAGATAAAGTCTCACCATCGTGGCCCGAGTTGAGGAGATGCTCCCCCAGGTCACAGCCAAACACCCTTTCCCGGAGGATGCCCCGCTGCTTCAGCTTCTGCTTGGTGGGCCTGGACTTCATGAAGGTGCGCAGGAATGTGATCAGCTTCCCGTGTTTCTTAGACACTGTCAGGAAAGAGAGAGAGACGCACACACACACATACATGTTCAGCTGGTGTTGACCATCCATGTAACGGGAAATAACGCATTTAAAATGGTGAGCTGGCAAAGTGATGCATGCATACCACTAAGGTGAGCTGCAATACTTTATTTTCGTTATTTATTTATTTATCCAGCCATCCTTTACTTAACTAGGCAAGTCAGTTAAGAACAAATTCTTATTTACAATGACGGCCTACACCGGCCAAACTCTGACGACACTGGGCCAATTGTGCGCCGCCCTATGGGACTCCCAATCACGGCCGGTTGTGATGCAGTCTGGATTCGAACCAGGTTGTCTGTAGTCTCTAGCACTGAGATGCAGTGTCTTAGACTACTGCGGCACTTGGGAGCCCCAAAGTGATTATTGCTTATTTTCAATCCAAGGTTATGCTGCATTTTCAATCCAAGGTTCAATGGAAACATATAACAGACTAGAAGTGTTTGTGAATAAGCCAGTCCCAGTGAATACGTTTTTTATTTATTATTCTAATGCCGGAAATGTTTTGAGACTGTATGACCCCAGCTTCACTCCTCAATTTAAATTCCAAGGCAACTGCAAAGGCATCCTCCACATACAACACCAGAATCACCCACCACCTCAATATGGAACCAAAACCCCTCATTCAAGACAATGGGTCTGGAAAAAGGTCTAAGCCTTTCACAGTATGGGCCCAGTTGTTTTCTCCATTCTGAAAAATGTGGAAAAGCTATCAAGTGAAAAAAAAACTCAGCTTTCGGAGAGAGAGAACAATAGAGTTGGCATGCTCACAAACGTTTGTTCACAAATCCTCCACTGCAAATTGTAGAACCCAGAGCCAAATTTCCCCTGAAAAAGTGAAGACCCATTCTCCAACGGACCCGAAATAAGGCGGCTGCATTGTCCGACACGTTGCAGGGGAATCAACATTCCCTCTACAGACTACAAACAAAATACGCTACCCTATTCCAGGGACAACTTTTCTGAGTGACTCCACTCTCTTCACCACAGATAAATAGCTCTTCACTTGTGTTTATATTGAGTACAATTGACGAGAAGCACCCTGCTTTTAAACCATGAACCATACTTTCTGCATTGCTCCATTTTTCAGGTAATTGTAGCTAGGATTCCCCCTATGAGAAAGATAGAAATTCCTTGGTGCTGTATCCCACCACAAACTGCTTAAGCATCTTTGTTACCAACCATTGAGGCATCAAAAAGGCTTTGCATATCATAAGTGGGCTGACGGAGCAATTGTATCAGCTTACACCGGCTGCCACTATTTAGGAACCCACATCAACAGAAGACGATGGGAGCGCAAGCCTGCAAGGCAAGAAAGACTGCTCTGCTCAATGTCAACTCCGCTGACAGTGTAGGGACGATTCCAGAGACTCTCTTTGGAAAAAATCTGACTGTGGTACAATGACGAGGTCATTGTTTAAGCGATCTTTGGAGAAAGCCTCCAAGATGGAAACCATATGGTAAATTACCTCACAGGGTCAGGTAAAATAGATTAGATAAGATAGATAGGTACTTCATTGATCCGAGGGGAAATTACTTTATCAAGCAGCTACGAAAAACACAGGGCAGGTGCAAAATGCCAGAACGAAATACACAAAAGACAGATACACGATATATGATACATAGTGCGGCAGTATGAAACAGTATAAAAATACACGAAGTCTGGAGTGCAAAAATCTATAGAAAGGCATTGCATAGTATGAGTAAATGGCTGAATATGTACACTATACATTGTTATAGTGTTAGGTGAAAAAATTATACAATTATTGCACGTTGATATAAATAAATAAAATATTTGCATGGTTAACTATACAGGTCGATGGCAGAGAAAGATACATAGCTAAATGCGCGTATGATATAAGTGAGGGTAATAACAGTTTACTTAATATACAGTCTGGTTAAATGTACACGTAAATGAATATCTGGATGGTTAAATTAACTGTACAGGTAAATGACAGGAAGAGATACTTAAATAGCTAAATGTGTGTATGATATAATTTAGGGTAATAATACTAATTCCTTTACAGATAAATGCATGTATTGGACATTCGATATACTAAATGCAATGGAGGAAAAAAAAAAAGCACTGCTGCAACTCTGATTTATACAGTACCTTCAGAAAGTATTCACACCTTGACTTTTTCCACATTGGGTTGTGTTACAGCCTACAATTTAAATGAATTAAATTGAGACTTTTATTCACTGGATTACCTACTTGTTATGGCAAGCCTAAATAAGTTCAAGCCTAAATAAACATGATATTTTTTTTTATGACTCTTTACCCTACACAAACAATTATCTGTAAGGTCCCTGTGATGGAACATTTTATGTTGGTGCCTTCTATTTATACATTTCTTTGTTCTGTTTGTGCCTTTCTAATAACCTTTTTCTGTGCTGACTGAACGAACCCTCACCATCAGTATCTGCAATTTGGCAGTACGCCCAGACCCTTGTTTTGAGAACAAAATATATCTCAGTTTCAAGGTCTCAGCTTAGAGAAAAGAAGCCTTGTGAGGTATTGGTCTGTCACATGCATGACCCAGTATTGGTTGGTCACATGAATGAAGCAAACGTTAATTACTAACCAATTATGAATAAGCTAAATAATGCAAATATAAGAGAACTAACGGAACTGCCCCGTGAGAGCTCCTGACAGACGTTCACTATGGTGCATCAAGTTTGTTGGAACCTCTCCAGTTAACTGATAATAAACAATGATTAATTTAAAACTAACTTTGAATGTCCATGTGTAAGAATTTCCACAACATCCCTCATTACAGCAGTGAATTTCAAACACAGATTCAACCACAAAGAACAGGGAGGCTTTCTAATTCCTTGCAAAGGGCACTTATTGGTAGATGGGTCAAAATAAAAAATAAAGCAGACATCGAATAATCCTTTGAGCATGGAGAAGTTATCAATTACACTTTGGATGGTATATCAATATACCCAGTCAATACAAAGATACAGGCATCCTTCCTAACTCAGTTGCCGGAGAAGAAGGAAAGCGCTCAGGGATTTCACCATGAGGCCAATGGTGATAGGAGAAAACTGAGGATGGATCAACAACATTTTAGTTACTCCACAATACTAACCTAATTGACAGAGTGAAAGAAGGAAGCCTGTATAGAATACAAATATGTTTGCAACAAGGCACTAAAGTAAAACTGACAAATATTTGGCAAAGAAATTAACATTATGTCCTGAATAGAAAGCGTTACGTTTGGGGAAAATCCAACACAACAAACACATCACTGAGTACCATTCTTCATATTTTCAAGCATGGTGGTGGCTGCATCATGTTATGGGTATGCTTGTCATGAGCAAGGAAAGGGGAGTTTATGATGAAAATAAACAGAATAGAGCAAAGCACAGGCAAAATCCTAGAAGAAAACATGGTTCAGTCTGCTTTCCAACAGACACTGGGAGATTAATACACCTTTCAGCAGGACAATAACCTAAAACACAAGGCCAAATATACACTGGAGTTGCTTATCAAGACGATATTGACTGTTCCTGAGTGGCCTAGTTACAGTTTTGAGTTAAATCGGCTTGAAAATCTATGTCTAGGAATGATCAAAAACCAACTTGACAGAGCTTGAAGAATTTAAAAAAGATTAATGTGCTAATATTGTACAATCCAGATGTGCAAAGCTCTTAGAGAAAGACACACAGCGGTAATCACTGCCAACGGTGATTCTAACATGCATATATCAAGATATATTAGGGTTTTATTTTTCATATTTTTTTTTACAAATGCTTCTTCCACTTTAACATTATATTATTTTGTATAGATTGTTGACAAATAATGATAATTAAATCCATTTTAATCACACTGTAAAACAAAAACATTTGGAAAAAGTTAAGATGTGTGAATACTTTAAAGGCACTGTAGTCAGAAAGCTGAAGACCAGCAGTTGGGTTAGTGGATTGGGGGGGATGTAAAACTTTCCCAGCGGTTGCCGAAAGCTTCTTATATCATGGTATGCATCTGGAAACCTATAAAATGTCTGAGTCATAGTCAGCGGGGCAGAGAGCTGCTCCTCGGGTGGTTGGATGGCTTCCATGGTGCTTGGACACGGTGGAAGTCTCCGCGGTCCACAGTAAGTAAAATAAGAGCCAGCAGCCTCGCCCTGAGATTTGCATGTGGAACTGTTGGACTCCAGAGGGGAAATATTTATGTGGAATTTGACAGTTATGGGGAGAATTGTTGTGGTAAACCTGGTGTGGCCGACCGTAATGATATTTTACAATGCTAATACAGTTAGAAAATACTTTTAAGACATTTTGCAAGGCAAACGTCATTAATTAGGACTTTTAAGGCGTTGTAAGGAGCAGTGTGAAGTTATGCCAACATAATGCAGCCTGAAAAGGCAAGCAAACACACGGGTGCTTGCGTAAACACGCACACACTGCTGTCAGAGTCAACACAAAGCAGCTACTATTTTTACAACTTTTCACAGTTAAGTGCCACTGTAGAGGAAACTAAAACCAACATTCCACATGGCACTGCATAGCTATCCTCTCAGTCAACATCGATCAATAAAGTTATTTGTAATAAAGCAGCTTTCCTGACAACATTTCGGTTTCCCCTTCCCCTACATTTATGACCCACTCCCAAGATTATCCAGGGAAACGTTTGGATCAGGATATCAGCAGGAAATATAAGTATCGCAATAGTTTATTTTTTCTTTGTGGGGCAGGATAAATTCCGCTCTCTTAATGCCATGACAGCTGCTGAACTAAAGTGGAGAGGGAGAAAGAATGACATAAAGGGGGAGAAGGAGAGAGACCGAGACAAGAGAGCGAAAGAGACAGGAGCAAGAATGGAACCAAAGCTTGCACTGCGAGCTATCAAAACTGTTGTGATTGTAACCGCTAACGGCATAATAGCAAACATCACGCTCCCTCTCGGATGCTGGTCCACGCATCAACTGCCATATTCCATCCCATTAGGGTCGTTTCAAAGGATGCGTGCAGGCCAACCATAGGTGCAAACCATAAAGTAAAACTTCTCTAAAATGATTTGATAACATTATGACTTTTTCCACATTTTGTTACGTTACAGCCTTATTCTAAAATTTATTAAATATGTTTTTTTCTCAATCTACACACAATACCCCATAATGACAAAGTGAAAACAGGTTATACATTTTTGCAAATTTATAAAAAATAAAACAGAAATACCTTTTTTACATAAGTATTCAGACCGTTTGCTTTAAGACTCAAAATTGAGCTCAGGTGCATCCTGTTTCCATTGATCATCCTTGAGATGTTTCTACAACTTGATTGGAGTACATCTGTGGCATATTCAATTGATTGGACATGATTTGGAAAGGCACACACCTGTCTATATAAGGTCCCACAGTTGACAGTGCAGAGTAAAAACCAAGCCATGAGGTTGAAGGAATTGTCCGTAGAGCTCCGAGATGAGATTGTGTTGAGTCACAGATCTGGGGAAGGGTACAAAAACATTTCTGCAGCATTGAAGGTCCCAAAGAACAGTAGCCTCCATCATTCTTAAATGGGTGAAGTTTGGAACCACCAAGACTCTTCCTAGAGCTGGCCGCCCAGCCAAACTGAGCAATGGGGGGAAGAAGGGAGGTGACCAAGAACCCGATGGTCACTGACAGAGCTCCAGAGTTCCTCTGTGGAGATGGGAGAACCTTCCAGAAGAACAACCATCTCTGCAGCACTCCCCCAATCAGGCCTTTATGGTAAGAGTGACCAGACGGAAGCCACTCTTCAGTAAAAGGCACATGACAGCCCTCTTGGAGTTTGCCAAAAGGCACCTAAAGACTCTCAGACCATGACCACAAGATTGTGGACTGGGAGACTAATTAGGATCAAGGGAAAGATTGAGAGAAAAGTACAGAGACATCCTTGATTGAGGAAAACCTGCTCCAGAGCACTCAGGACCTCAGACTCGGGCAAAGGTTCACCTTCCAACAGGACAATGACCCTAAGCACACAGCCAAGACAACACAGGAGTGGCTTCTGGACACATCTCTGAAAGTCCAGCCAGAGCCTGGACTTGAACCCTATCAAACATCTCTGGAGAGACCTGAAAATAGCTGAGAAAAAATCTAAAAACCTGTTTTTGCTTTGTTTTTGGTAGTGTGTAGATTGATGAGGGGGGGGGGGGGGGGAACAATTGAATCCATTTTAGAATAAGGCTGTAATGTTACAAAATGTGGAAAAGGTCTAGGGGTCTGAATAGTTTCCAAATGTACTGTACACCTTTTGCTGTACTGTATTGAGATTGTTGCTGAGATAACAAGTTATGCTAATCCATTTACACTAAACCATGCATTTCCAAGTACAGTACAACGGACATAAGTCTGTCGATTGATATCTTATCTACTTGCAACATCAGTCCAACAATACTACTGGAGAGGGACGTCAAGAAATCCAACTATTATGTCAATTTCATGCTCTATTTAGCAGAGCCTTATGGCAATCTGCTCACGTTCAACAGGCTTGACCGCTCCACTTACCTGCTCAATTACCCCCCATCCCCCGTTTACAACCGCCTCTCTTTTGTCTCAAGCGTTTTTATAGAGGGGGGGGGGGGCATTGCACTGCCATGAGCCAATGTTTACATTCTTCACCAAGGCATGTCCTATGGTATCCATGGGGAAAACTGCTATAGAATATTAAGAAATTACACCCTTGAGAGAGGAATACAGTAACAGTATAATACAGACCTATGCAATTATATGCAAGCTGTGGCCCCAAAAAAGCTTTACTTGCCAGTGGTGTCAGTGGGGGCAACTTTGTGTCCAAAGCAAACAGTAGAATTGCATCTGCCCATTAACTGTGGTCCTGGGAGACAGTGACCTCTGTTTGGATATGAGAGCGCTGGAGCATGTGTCACAGCCAGGCCAGAATGGCTGATTGTTTCAAGCTGAATACCCCATTGGAGTAAGAGAGAGTTCTGGCTGAGAGAGGGACGGCATCAGCCAAAAGTGTGGTCTCACAGGACAACTATACACATGGCCCTTTAGTCTTATGACAACTAATAAAAAGAGCAATATTTGTCTTGGGGGACCAGAGTGAGATCATTCTGACATCTTATTTTCAGCAAGTTCACATGAAACTTCTTTATAAGACATCCATTTCAGCCTTTGTCAATATAATGTTGATGCAAACTAAAAAACCTCTAAAGGATCAATCTGGTATCTCAAAGCTATGACTCAATGTAATGCATGTCATTATATGATGTCATTGCCACCACTCACAGGAGCTATCAAGCGGGTAAAGAAAATGCAACACTGTTTTTGTGAGCATAAGGACATTCTTTTAGGAGTCTGAACATAAATAGGTCTGCCTATAGGACACTTTAACTAACTGCTGTTGAATATTAACATACCCTCACAAATGGCACAGTCATTGACGGTAGAGCAGGTAAAGCAGTCTCATACTGAGACATAGTTGGGCAATGGCTGGTACCTCATTAAACTCAGTGGGAGGCAAATAATATTTTTTGTGTAATTGTCAAAGGAATGTTAGGGCTGATTTCCGTTTCAACAACTGTGTTACTAACCTAAATGACATGACTGCCCACTTTACGTGAATATCTTTGGTGATCGGAAAGAATTCAAACATCTAAAATAATTTCCGAGATGATCAACAAAACGGCCCGAGGTCTCATTGATTGACAACATAATTTCAGAATTTAGGTGAGAAAGCGGTGAAAAAGTGACAAATATACTGAATTTAAGGGGAAAGACGGCTCCAAGCCCTCAGATACAACTGGAGTACACACTATACTAGAATACAAATCCCATACCGTAATACATTCTCACCTGCGTTTCAGTGGAATTCTCACTTTATGGCGGGACTTTAAATAAGGAATCCAAGGTAAACGGTAGGAATTTCCTTCCAGATGCTCGTACTGTAACTGCAACTCCTCATAATTTGGTTAATACGAATATTCTTTTCAAAAGACACCGCTGACAAAACTTCACTTGACAGTCACAAAATGTAGGGCTACCCATGGACAGTAAATAGCAGTAAAAAAAAAAGGATTCGGATAAGCGTGCTTCTCTCACTCCTCAGCGAGCCTACTATGAATTCAATCGCCCCGCAAGCAAAGTTTCTTCACAGCATTCTTTCCTTTTTTCCTTTCAGTTAATGGCCAGCCCCTCTCCCGTGTCAGTTTACAACCCAAACTGGCCCAGTGAGCTGTGGGTGTGTCGAAAGGAAAGTATTGGGCGTGTGGAAAAGTGTGGGTGTTTCGAAAGGAAAGTATTGGGCGTGTGGAAAAGAGTGGGTGTGTCGAAAGGAAAGTATTGGGCGTGTGGAAAGGAGTGGGTGTGTCGAAAGGAAAGTATTGGGCGTGTGGAAAAGAGTGGGTGTGTCGAAAGCGCTCTGCTGTAGGCTAGAAGGTTCTGATTATTTTTTCCTTAACACGCAACTACAGTATATATACCTACAGTATGAGAGTTTGGACATCTGTTTTGAAGCCAAATGATGAGTCAGTCGTATTTCACTGTTAGTTTTACACAAGTAATTGTACATTTTCAGTTATAAAACTTTACGATTTTTTATTTTTTATTAAAAGCACGGATGATGTGCTTACTGTGACTGGCTACTAGGTAGCTACTTCGCACGCCGTTGCCGGACCTGCCAGACAGTAAGGCCAGTGTTGTTGCCTTTCATGCCCTCCCCCCATTGAGTAGTAGACTGTATCAATTTATCAAAGTTACATCTAGATGGTTATCGACATCAGTTATTTCTTGTATAGGCTGCTATGAAATCATAGGAAGGAAACAAGTTGCCACGGTACCTACTGCCAGCTACACGACCTGATACAGCTGCCCAGTAGGAAGCACCTCAAGTTGGCAGGTATATCGATACAACACCGGTGCTTATCGACTCGTTGAGTGGCAACAAATCTCGCTTTCCATACACCCACTCCTTTCGACACAGCCACTCGCCCATACTCCGGTCGCCATATTGTGCTGCAGTTACCCATACTTGAGTGGACTGGCCGGTCACAACTGCTTGCATGTAAACGCTTTACAAATCGATGTAGCATACGACCACAATTCAGTTTCAAAGAGGCAGTCACCACAACAAACACTTAGCGTGTTTAATAGTCGCAGGTGTTATTGCAGGGTACAGTGAAAATATTAGGCTCCGAGCTCCAACATACAGGCCTACGTGAAATAAAATAATGAAAATGGTAAAAAAATTAAAATACAATAGAAATAAATATATAGCACTATGTCTTGATGCCAAGCAACACATGCATGCAGGGTGAAGACAAAGCTTCCCTTTTAGATTGTCATATTTTCTCAGTATTTCCACTCGGACACAGAATTAACTGTGTATAGTGGTTTGATGTTCTCAAATGAACTGACATGGGAAACGCCTTGATAACATTTTGTTACACTCAAAACACCCACCCCTCAAAGTTGCCTAAATGAAGGAAAACAACATTCTCTTTGTATTCACATTAGCATACTATGCACAAGTTGTGTACACCAAAAACATGACCCAAGGGTCATAGTAGGTGCTGCATCGAAGAGAATGAGAGCTTAAGTTCCTGATACAATCCCCCCCCCATCATTCCTCACAGGCCCAAACTACACAAGGTCTCTGTGCCTCACATACTTTCACGGCCCAGAGCATGTGTGTCAGGAAATTGACCAAAGCCCCATCAGGAAAAGCATGACAAATATTACTCTGTCTCCTACACACATTCTCTCCATTCTCTCGCTCTCCTTCCTTCTAATTCTCAGACACATCCAGCTGTCTTGGCTCGCTTGCGCTCCTCACAGCTGCCCAAGTCACTCGACTGGTCCCCAGACAGGAAGCCAGCTCCAGCCCAAGGAGGAAGTAGGGGATGGAAAGAGTAGCGGGGTCAGTACATCTGGCCAAACACCTGCCATACTAGGGCAGCCAGGCTGGAGAAAGGAGCAGATCTGACCACACTGTTGCTCAGACTTTAGTGTTTAAGTGTGTGGATGATGTGTGCGTCTCTCAGACTTCGAGAATGTAACACAAAAGGACTCTAGATTTAGTTACACCATAACCCTTCATCCAAGTGAGACAGTTTGCAGATGTCCTTTTAAACTTCAGTTAAAAAAGCTAACTTTTTTTTCAGAGAACCCTCTCAGCTTTCCACAGTAACTTATATCAACTATTTCAAATGCAACTCAGTACAGTGGTGTAGCCAACTGCAAAGTATCTCCTTCAATCTGATCACTCTGAAATTTCAGAGGTAGAAATCTAAACCCAGTTCGCCAGTTAAAAGGACGAAAAGCATTTTCCATGCAGGGAAGCTGGTAAGTGTATGTTTGAACATGCCAGGGTTCCCATGTTAGGAATGTAGCCATTTCAGTCATCCTGGAGAAGACTGGGCTCCTTACTGTTGCAGGACAAAGCGTAATGCTCCAAAGGATACTTTTATAGCCCCCGCCTTAAAGGGGGGGACTTGAATAAATCAAGCCAGTCTAGACCCCAGCCACAGCCAAAAGTCTTTCAAGTTAAACCAAACAAAGTAGACAACTACAGCTGGCTGGGAACTATATAAGGGGACACTGAAGAGGTCTGAAGAAAAAAAGCAGCCGGATCAACTCTTCAAAAGGAACCCTGATAGACCTAAATAATAAAAAAGGTAAATAACACATCAACACATTCATTGGAAAAAGTCTAGTAATCAACTACTTAAGTTTAGTGCAAGTGAATCTGATAAAGGTGGGTACATTACACTCCGACAACAGTGCTCAGGTTAGAGAGGAAGTGGATTTAGCTGTTCAAGTGAGTTTACACTCATCAAAGAGAAGTTAAGTATTTGTATAAACTTGACTAAAGCACTTGTGTTACATCATAGAGTGCACTAATAACTAAGAATGAAGAGTGAACTAAGAATTAACTGCGGACTCTGGTCCTAGTGTAGTGGTATTGTAGAGACTTGGTGAACAGACAGAAGGACAGACTGCCTCAGCGACGTGTCGTGTGCGTTAGTAGGGAATTAGCTCTGGGGTGGTTAAGGCACACGTAGGGATGGACACACGTCTACCTGAGCGCAGGCTGTAGTGGTTTAATGGGTCGGCCACCCATGCACTGTCCTGCTTTACACTCTCCATCTCCAAATCTGTATGCCGGCACACGAACGGATGGATCGACAGGAGAGGCAGGTAGGAACGGAGAGGGAGACAACGGTTCTGTTAAGAGGAGGAACATGGCAGGAACAACAGCTTCTTTCTGTTTCGAGACTGTCACTCAGTCAGATAGCTTGGCATCTGACACTAACCAATGCACACATAATGCTTAAAGTTGAATTAATATACAGGAAATGAATAAGCCTTTCATAATTGAGCAGTGAATACTAAAACTTTGTCAGCAAATAAAATAATTTATTGTAGAAATTGGTGTCAGGCAGTAAAAGGTAGCATTGTGTTGTTATGACTATATTGAATTTGACAACCAGGTGTGGAAGGAGGAAACAGTGTAGGTAAGAAAAGTGTGTGGCCCTTAAGTGCATCCTTCCTCATCCCTCCTCGAATCAGTGACTAAGCATGATTGGACAGGTGAACCCAAGGGCTCCATCACATGGCTTTCACCTGTCCAGTCATTTCTAATCATTGACTACTTCAAGGAAGGAAAGAATGATTCACTTGAATGGGGCCTGTGTGTGAGGGGGTGTATACCAGCACGCACAGGGCGGGAAGAGACTCCAGGAGGCAGGCCGCAGACCAGAGCAGGGGGATGCTGAGTTGGGGTGGGGTGGGGGGGCAAAGGGGATGACATAAACAACAACAAGCTTAAACATGCATGGAGCAGCGTGAAGCCGTGCAAAAAAACAACATGCAAATTTCAGGTGTGTGACCAATATGGCAACCCAATTAAAGGAGATCTATAAATCAAAGGGGGTGGGGGCAAGCAAATAGGACTCATTTCCACAGTTGACTTTCTTTGTGTGCATTCGGGACAGTGTGACAGACACAGCATGATGCCTTGTTTTCTTTTCATAACACACCATCTATTACACTTGGAAACATTGGCCTTAACCCCTAACAACATCTGAGACGGCATAGTTATGATGATGATGATGATGATGATGATGATGATGATGCTGCTATTCCTCATTGCGGATCCTGTGGGGTGTGTTGTTTTTTTTGCCATGTCACCACTTCCCTGTTCCCTTTGCCTTGATATTGTTCCCAGCAGGCCTTGCATGGTTCTGCTCCTACCAGGCCTCCCACCTCAATGCCAAAGGGTTGGTTCTGACACTGAGTCATTGGGTGATTCACCCCTTGAATTGGAAGGGAATTTTTCAAGACTGATTTAGATTTAGAGAAAGTACATGAAGGCTGAGTCCCAAATGGTACCTCATTCTCTATATAGTGCTTTACTTTGGGCCAGAGCTCATGAGCCAAAAGTAGTGCATTATAGGGAATGGGATGCCATTTCAGAATATAGGATATGAATAGGATAGGATGCCATGGAAAGGGCTTGGCAGCCTGGTCATTCCAAAACATAAAATAAGCTGCACTTTTCACAATCCATCTAAAAGCATTACCCGTGTAAGAGGGGGTCAAAGTCCATGCATGACAGAGTTTCTATTAAGCCTATCGGAATGCCGTGGCTGTACTTTCTGATTGTGATAGGGCTTTATGGTACACTCACGTGTTGAATGGCCGTGTTTGTTTTTGGACACTAAAATGAGTGCGCTAGGTGGCTTATTTGTTTGCTGTGGCTACCTATAGATCAGCAATACATGTTTGCATTTAATTAATATTGACATTGTGCAAACAGAGACATGAGACGTGAGTTTAGGTGGTTATTCAAGAGCACGATAACTATGGATTTCATTTTTCATGTGGAATGTTTAGTGGAATTCTCATTGGACATGTCGTACCAATATAGTATCATCACATTCGAGCAAAGAGATCAATATTATGATCTAGGTCTTATGTTTTTATTTTGCAGTCTAGTGTTGTGTTGAATAGACAAGTCTCTTCAAACAATCTCTAGGTCTATACCGTCACTAAACTTTCCTGGATGGATTCACCCTATTGTATTGTGGAGCCAGCCATGAAATAAGTTTTAAATGTTTGGGTTGGTTGTGACCACATTGCTCTGTGCTTTATCCACAGCTGGCCTAGCCTCCTGAGACAGACAGAAACTTGACAGGCACTAGCACCTGTTGCAGCTCAGTCACCATGACACACCACACATCCCATCCACAACATCATCACACCACACACTTACAGATGAGATCACTGTTGGGAAATCCCCCCCCCCCCAATCTCACCAGACATTATCATACCCTAATGTTGATAGTTGATACACATTTTCTATAACCAACTGCTTCCTGCTGTCAGAAATATCAGATATATCTAGTTAGTCGTTCATAGTTGTCAAAGTCACAACAACCGCACCATTTTTTAATAAGACGTATTATTTACTTTATCCACACACCACCAAAAACAACATAGCACCCAGTGGGAGCGAACGCTAGGAGATTCACGGATGCCTCACTGTTATTAGAGAGGAAGTACAGTACCTGGTTTTGGCACAGAGTTGGTGACGGATTGCGGCACCTTGTCATTTATCAGCTCCACACACTCACTGGGAAAGAAGCCAACCTGGGGAGAGAGGACAAAAAACACTTTTACAGAGAAAGAGCGAGAGAGCACAAGAGTGAGCAGATAGGATGAGTGTGTGTGGTGTGAATGAGTAAGAGAGTGAGCGAAAGAGAGAGAGAGCAGTACCATTAAAGACTGATAAACAGGTTTCAGACACTTATGTCATGCATGTCTCTACTGTGCATCTGGCCTTTTGTTGGAGACCTCTCTCTGGATTAGGGAGTCCATAGGCAGTTGGTATAAACACAGACTAAAAGGTTGGTGTGCGACCAGCGCGGGTTGTACTTTGACCCGGGGATGCAACTTGGAAATGTGCTGTGCTCGTTGCAGTGTTCGGTCAAGATCATGTGCTTGAATAGCTGCCCAAGCTATGGCTTTTAGGAATTGTCTGTGCCAGCTGAAGCAGAGGTAAAGCCCAGAGGGTGAGTGTGTGTGTGACTGTGAAAACATGTTGTGTGTGTGTGTATCCCAAATGTTTTCTATCAGAAGAACATTTCCTTCTAGTCTATAATTGGACACTGGACAGCGGTCAAGAGCAGACTGTGATAGTTTCAAATCTCTACAGTCAACCCGAAAGCAAAATATCCTTATCGGACACAGATGTTATTGTGGCAGGTAGTCTAGCGGTTAGAGAGTTGGGCCAGTAACCGAAAGGTCGCTGGCTCAAATACCCGAGCCAACAAGGTGAAAAATCGGTCTGTGCCCTTGAGCAAGGCACTTAAACCTAATTTGCTCAAAGGCGCCATACTACTATGGCTGACTCTGTAAAACAACATTTCACTGCACCCATCCTGTAAGTGACAATAAAACAAATATTTATTTATTTTATTTTTGAAATGAATATGGCGGATATCGAACCAGGATCTGTAGTAATGCAGCTAGCACTGCGATGCAGTGCCTTAGACTGCTGTGCCACTCGGGAGGCCCCTAGTACAACGCCCATCCCTGCTCCAGGCTAAACTGTCTTCCTCAAGTCTTTGTGAGTGTTAAGACATCTCTTAGGCTGTATAATATAATAATATAAATCTCTAGGCTTCACTTAATAAGTTTGGAGGAAGACATTATATAAATATTTTAGTGCTTTAATGAAGATGGGGGGGAAACTGCTAAACCAAAGCCATTCCCAGCGGAGCAATTTGACAAAACCATTCTCTGTCATTGACTAATCATCTAGTCCTACCCCTGATTTACAAATCTTAACTAGTGTGATACCTAACACAGAGACCAGTCTACACTAATAGACACTTAAAGAAGCATGGAACGCACGCACGCTTTGCAAAATAAACAGCCTCCATCTTGTAGTAAATGTGACTGATAAGAGGGTTGAATATGACTATCATAGGGATCCAAGGTCCAGCTGTCTCGCGACTTACAAACGAAAATGTGAAAACATGCTGAGCATTCAACGAAAGAAGCTCACCCTTTGCATGGTTGGATCTTCTCTCTCCCTCTTTCTCTTTGGCCCCTCCAGCTTTCTTGCTCATTCCCTCCCTCTATATATATCTCTCCCCCTCGCTCTCTCTCCTTGAGGCTCTGCAGGCAGACTGGTGTGTTGTGCCATATAGACAGATGTCAGGTGCCTACCTATCCTCAAGCCACAGACTGACTCAGACTGCCTCTAGGGTGACTGACTGCCCTCCGGTGGAGATAGGAGGGAGGACATGGACATCTGCTTTGTGCTAGCAGATATACCATCCAATTAATGCTCCAACATCTAGTGGTAACATACAGTGCCGTTTCCTCCAAAATCCAGATTGGTTTCAAGGACCAACATGGTGTGTAATAACCTAGTTATGACATTGTTGAAGACCAAACATCATGGTATGGACCAGACCATGATTCTTGGTAGGAATGAGTGCCATGATTCACAATAATGAAAAAAATAGACAGATAATACCTTTGACAAAACCAAGGAACCTTCATCTGCTTGATATACCAAAACCACACAATTTTCCCTCCCTTTAAAACTCAGCATATGCACACCTACAGTGCAACAAAGCAACAGGCAACAACCGCCTCCAAAGGTCTTTAGCCTAACAGCTTCCCAAGTTCCTGATTGTCCTTCTGTAGCGTTCAATAACAACATGTTGTGAAGCCCCGTCCAACATGGCTGCCCTCCTAGCTGGCCTGAATCAGTGTTTTTCCCCCGGGGCGGAGAGCCAAGCGTGCAGGAGGCAATGCTACGGGTCAGCTATGACCAGAACACTGCTAGGGGTCAATGCTAAGGGCACAGGAAGTTCAGCTGGACTAGATCAACAGAACACAATATCTGGCTTTATTGGGCTCAAAGAGAGACTATTGATCACTTTAAATGGAATACTGGAAAACTTAGCTAGGGCAATATAATCTCATCCCGATCGAGAACAATATGTGTACACATTTTGTATGATACAATGAGCATGTCTGTCTTTAACTGACAAGATAGTCCATAGAGAAATGTTTAACCCAAATGAACAATGAGCTTATTTGGTATTTTGTATAGGCATAAATATAGTAAAATTAGCTTAACGGCCAAACAAAATATTACTAAACTTTAAGAAATTGATAGACACCAAAGCACAATAAAAATCCTGGCCTTCTGGAGTCTAGAGTAGATCAGTAGACAGTAAATGAGTGGATGCCAAGCCATCTGTGAGACACTAACACCTCAGGTTCTAGACTGCGACACAGTAATTGTGTGTGTGTGTGTGTGCGCGCGCTTCTGGGCCACAAACCTGAAAGCCGTGCTTGCCCCTCCACCATGTGGTGTCCTCTTTGGGGGGCATGTCAATCACCGACACAATGTCCCCAACCTGTCAGGGGGGAGAGAGAGAAAGGAGAAGAGAGGGATAGCTAGATCAGTGTCATTGCTAAAGTAGGGAATCACCAGTTATAATGTGAATACATTTGAGGGGAAACGACATCCTGCATATAGAGATGGTGGGTATTATTAGGGGTACCTTGCTATGAAACGTTTGGGAACCACTGACTGCATCAGAGTGTATTAATAGAAGAATTGTATGTTCAATCAGATGTAGTGTAAAAAGAGTAATGGAGAAACAACTCCCTCAGAACATTGGGCCATCTGTAGAACAGTAAATATGATGCAGATAACCTGTCATGGTATCCATACAGCAAAGAACAACGTGCTCATAAAATACCTAAGATGATTTATCACCGCATCCAAGTACAGCCATTTATCCATGACATTCCCATTTGTATCTTCACATAATGTCCATGTGAGTGTGTGTACATGCATGTGTATGTGCACGTGTTGTATTTCAATTTGTTTCAGCTCTCCCTGTCCTTGCCGGTCACCTCGAAGGAGAGCTCGTCGGCGGCCTGCGCAATGTAGCGTTTGATGACATGGGCGGCGGCGATGGCAGGTACATTGATGGAGGACTCTTCGTGGACCAGTAAGTGGTTGCCCTTGTTATCAACCTGTAACATTACACACACGCACACACAGTCAAGTTAGTGTCATATTTACTGTCTGTCACTGCATTCATATTACACTGAGTTACTGACCTATTATACAACAGGTGGGTCTAATCCTGGAGGCTGTTTGGTTAAAACCGCATTCCAGACGGTGTTTATTACACCGGCTAAAGCGATGACATTGAAATGCCTATTTACTCTGTTCCATCTTACCGCGCAATCCACGGTCATCAGCCCAACCAGGCAATTTATAAACTTGTTCTCCACTGTAAAAAGCATCTAGACCAGGGCTATTCAAATACAATTTGAGAAGGTCCAGTCACACACATTTCCTAAGTGGGAAAGGTCCTGATAGAATAGATAGTAATTTATCGGTGCTCTAGTACAGCATAGTAACTTACCATTGTAAATATTATGATTTGGGATACATGGTTTTATATAAAATGTTTTCAGGACTACTATTAAATACATTTTAATGAATTACAAACAACTTCTTTATTTTGACTGTGAAAATGTGCATTGTACAGGCTGTACTGTAGTAGTAAATAGGCTATTACTATTTGGCATGCTGCTTCAAGGAAATTTATTAATGAGTACAACTCAAGTATTACAAAAATGAATGGTGTCTCTTTTTACAAAAATATAATAGTGCACATTTGTGACAACCTCGCTGAAGAACAAAAGTGGTTGCATAGTAATCTGTATGCAAAAACGTCACTGAGTCAATGTACATGGGCCTTGCATTTCTCTTAATTTAATAAAATGCACATTTTATGGAGAACAAAGGAGAGTCCAATCAAAAGAACATCTGAGCGCAGACTGTGTTCCATGCATGCACAAGTCCCTCTGGGCCTTCCATCAATGACTAATGAGAGAAAAATGTTTTTTCCTCCTGCCTTTGAACTTTGGCAAAAATGGTGTGAGTGAAATTCTAAGACACTGGTGCAGGTGTTTATTGGTGAGCCTGGTGCAGTATTTGGTTTTAATCATGTTCATTGTGGAGAAGGCTCACAGCAGTATGTGGAACCAAACATGGTCAAGATGTGTAGTGCAATTTTGTTTAGAACAGGGAAACCAGCTGCAGGCACCATCTTTCCCCAGAAACTGACAGGGTCACAATCACCAACCTGCTCTTTCAAAGCCACATTTGAAAAAGCTGTTTGCATTTTCTCCATATCTTCCAAAAACTCTGTAAACTGAGTTCCCTTTTCACTCTTTTGCTCTGATAGGAAAGATTTGTTCTCCTCCCGAATGACCCAAAAGAATTCCAAAACCCTGCCTTTGCTGAGCCATCTGACATTGTTGTGCAGTAGTAAGTAATCAAAGCTGGTATTAACCTGTCAGAAAGCCTCTGAGCAGACGATGCTGTAGGGATGATGATGCTCTCAAAAATAAAAAGTTGATCAGTTTCATCATTGTTGTCATGACCTCAGCATACACTTCTCCCAGACTGGCACACAGGACAGATTGGTGGACGATGCATTGGTAAGATGTTAGGTCTTTCAAACGTGAAACCAGTCCCCTCCCTCTTCCTATCATGGCTGGATCTCCATCTGTGGTGATGGAGACCACTGACTTCAGATATATCCCCCTTTTTGTCAGCATCCCTGGGATGGCCTCATGAATGTCCTCTCCTCGTGTGCGTCAAGATTTGTTAAACCCAACAGGTCCTCACAGAATTCATTTTTTGTTTTGTCATAAAATCTCACAAATATCACCGATAATGCCCAGCTTCTGGTATCTGTTGATTCATCCACAGCTAAAGAAATGCACACACAATGCAAATAGTCCGGGTAACCATTTGATTACCTGTTAAGGAGTCTTATGGCTTGGGGATTGAAGCTTTTGAGATGCCTTTTGGACCTCGACTTGGCGCTCCGATACCGCTTGCCGTGTGGTAGCAGAGAGAACAGTCTATGACTAGGGTGGCTGGAGTCTTTGACAATTTTTAGGGCCTTCCTCTGACACCGCCTGGTATAGAGGTCCTGGATGGCAGGAAGCTTGGCCCCTGTGATGTACTGGGCCGTACGCACTACCCTCTGTAGTGCCTTGCGGTCGGCAGGCCGAGCAGTTGCCATACCAGGCAGTGATGCAACCAGTCAGGATGCTCTCAATGGTGTAGCTGTATAACCTTTTGAGGATCTGAGGACCCATGCTGAATCTTTTCAGCCTCCTGAGGGGGAATAGGCTTTGTCGAGCCCTCTTCACGACTGTATTGGTGTGTTTGGACCAATATAGTTTGTTGGTGATGTGGACACCAAGGAACTTGAAGCTCTCAACCTGCTCCACTACAGCCCTGTCAATGAGAATGGGGGCGTGCTTAGTCCTCCTTTTCCTGTAGTCCACAATCATCTCCTTTGTCTTGATCACGTTGAGGGAGAGGTTGTTATCCTGGCACCGCACGGCCAGGTCTCTGACCTCCTCCCTATAGGCTGTCTCGTCGTTGTCGGTGATCAGGCCTACCACTGTTGTGTCGTGTGCAAACTTAATGATGGTGTTGGAGTCGTGCCTGGCCATGCAGTCATGGGTGAACAGGGAGTACAGGATGGGACTGAGCACGCACCCCTGAGGGGCCCCAGTGTTGAGGATCAGCGTGGCAGATATGCTGTTACCTATCCTTAACACCTGGGGGTGGCCCGTCAGGAAGTCCAGGATCCAGTTGCCGAGGGAGGTGTTTAGTCCCAGGGTCCTTAGCTTAGTGATGAGCTTTGAGGGCACTATGGTGTTGAACGCCGAGCTTCAGTCAATGAATAGCATTCTCACGTAGGTGTTCCTTTTGTCCAGGTGGGAAAGGGCCGTGTGGAGTGCAATAGAGATTGCATCATCTGTGGATCTGTTGGAGCGGTATGCAAATTGGAGTGGGTCTAGGGTTTATGTGATAATGGTGTTGATGTGAGCTATGACCAACCTTTCAAAGCACTTCATGGCTACAGACGTGAGTGCTACGGGTCTGTAATCATTTAGGCCAAAACCCAAGCTATTCTCAGTGAGCACTCCATTGCAAATTATTGGGCTGTCAGGGAAAGCACAAGAACTTGTGTGGACCTTGCCTATTGGGTTTTGAGCGGATTTATTTTTCGTTTTGGGGATATGTTTGCTTCACATTGGCACTTTTCACGAGCACTACAGACTCTGAGCAGGTTTTTGCTGCGGGGAGAATGAATGAGTACTTGTCTGTCCATTCGTCTTTGAAAATGCGATTTTCGCTATCAACTTAACATCTCTTTGAACAAGCCATCCTAACATTCACAATGTCCATCGGTGGATGTATTTCCGTGTGTGTCTGGCTGCTGCTTGCTCCCAGTCCCAACACCTTTCACTGTCCAATATATTTGCATATATTTATGCGACTTCGATATTGTTTGGTGCTGTTCGGTCCGTATTGACCCTTTGCTGGGTCTGGACACGGACCGCAGTCCGCCATTTGAGTATGAATGATCTAGACATTATCACCCATTTCTTTTAGACTAGCAATTGGTTATAAATCTTGCTTTCTGTCTCTGACATTCGCAGCATTATTATCAGTATTGAAAGTCGATCTCCAGCTGTCCCATAGTAATGTAACGTGTAGGGGTCGGGAGTCAGGATGAGACAGACAGGCAGGGAGATTTTTTCAGCCAGTCAAAATCATAAAATCGGCATAATTTTTATGGATATATACAAAGAATTGTCAATAGAAAACAGGTCAAACGAAACAAAGTTCCGCTAGTATGCAGTCTTTCCAGCTTCAGTTTGAAGTGATTGTGTTAGCTGTGTTGTTGGCTAGCTCCTTGGAACAAACAGTGTCCTGGAATCACGCATCATTAGCTCATTGTTATGGATGTATCCAAATAAATGTCTTACCAGAAAACAACATGAACAAATGCAGCTACTTTGTTGTTATTCTGGCTGCAATGTTTGACGTGACTAAATTAGCCGTAGTTGGCTAGCTAACAAGCAAGGGATAAAAACGTTGCCAGCCAGTATGGCAATAAAAGATTTTGAACGAACAACTGGGTCACGTCTCCTGCAACCAAACCGATACAACGAACAACCAGCCGGCTTGGGTAGCAACCCTAGATTTGTGTCGGACCTATATCTTGTGGAAGGATGAAATAGTATGAATAAATAATAAATAAATTCATCAAAATAATGTTAATGAAAATATGTAAATCATTATTTTAATATGTTGGTAACCTGTTGTATAAAAGTATTAATGCCCTCGAATCCGGTGTTTGAAGGATATATTGGCACGGTTTGCCATCCCTAGACTGATTCAGCTTATCAACCAGCTAATTATTAGAATGAGGTGCTAATTATTAGATTAGGATTGAAGTGAAAACCTACAGGACGGTTGCTCTCCAGGAACAGGGTTGGAGAGCCCTGGTGTAATGTGTCTTGGAGATTGATAGACAGAAGACAGACAGACAGACCGCATGAGACACACAGACAGAAGCTCACCTCCATCCACGTGAGGGCGGGCCCACAGTTGATCTTGTTGTCAGCGATCACTGAGAGGCGAGAGAGGTAAGCCATCAGCATCTGGGAAACTGCCTGTGAGAGAGGAAACCAGGAACAGACAATGGGTAAAACACCTATATAAAACCCCCAAATACTCATCTGTCACTGTAGTTCCACACTACAGCTACTATATAGGTAGTGTATGTATAAGAATCCTGTGTGGACACTTGCATGGTATTGACAACTGATCCAGAGACAGCGTGGTTGTTGTGCACATGATGGGTGAGGTTGGTGTTGGGCTATAAGTGCTAAGTAGCTGATCCTAAAATCAGATATTGTGGCCTCCTAACTGGATACACTAACAAACTGAACACAAAGAACCAGAGACTTTGAGAGGAAGTATCATTATCACGGGCGTCAGGCTGGCAGGCTTTTCAGGAGGATCTATCCAATCAAGAGGCCATTAACGAGAGAAATCAACTCTGGTTGCATATCTGCCTACCACCAGGGGAGTATCCTGTTTCAATTGAACTTAACTCAATGAGACTGCTCAGTGCATTCACATCCGTAACTAATCAAAAACAAGAAGCACTCGTTTTCAAGCAGGGCAAATCATTTTCAGGGGACCCATAATAATGTGTGTGTGAGTGAGTGAGAAAGACAGTAAGGATGAGTAAGCGAATGTGTGTGAGATAAAATTGGTGTGTGTGTGTGTAAGTTACTGTAGGAGGGTACTACAGTACATATGAGGCATAATGGATTCTCCAAAACAGTGCAGCATAAACATCTCAATTATAGTTTCAGATGGCTTTCTCCATTTAGTTTCTCCATTTAGTGTGTGTGTGTGTGTGTGTGTGTGTGTGTGTGTGTGTGTGTGTGTGTGTGTGTGTGTGTGTGTGTGTGTCAGGGTCAATTCTGAATCGAATTCTGAATTGGTCTTTAATTCCAATTAAATTCTTCCAATTTTAATGGAATTTCAATTAAAGGATGCCGAATCGAATTCAATGAAAATAATGGAAATCCATATTTATTCTACACATCTCTATATACAATGTAAATGTTTTCATCATGAATGTTTACCAACACTATAAATATGGTTGAAACATTACATTTAAAAAAAAAAAGATTTTGTAGGTTGCATAACAATAATTCATATTATTATGCATGTTATAAAATATTATGGGGACAATGCATTAAATTAAATCAAATACCCCAGAATGGAAGGGAACAACCTTACATCTCATAAAAAAATAATACAGTTTGACATCTTTGAGGTAGAATCAAGCTAATAGACTACTGTGATGGCACTCAAGAAATACGTTGTTTCAGCTAACATGTCCATGCAGGAATGCATGATTCAAGATTCAACCTAATCTAGTGATTTTCATGAATTTTGGGTTTAGGCGATTGTTATATTTTACTGTTAAAATAGGGCTCCAGAATTGTATTTTGTTCAATAGAAATGAATTTGCTTTATGTGCACTATAATTTATTTGGGGCTAATTCACCACCTGAGTAAGCTAGACCTCTAATGCTAAACATAATACCCACTGCTGGTAGTATTAAACAGTAAATGTAATGTCCCAACACTCGCAATGGCTGATGTGCACGTCAAATGCTCTGTACTTCAAATATATTGGTTGTAAAATAGTTGCTATAGATTTATAACTACATAAAGCGTATAAACCTCCTCTCTTCAACAGTGACAACAGCTGTGTTTTCCCACAATTGGATTTTAAAATGTTATAGCCTACAATCAGAAGACATTTCTTTCTCCCGGAATGGAGAGGGAGACGGAGTGAGTGGCTCGCTCATCACAGAAGCAGGCCACAGCGAAACAGGCACAGGGCAGGGCAGACACCTTCATTACAGAAATCACAAGTAAGACTCCACATAAAATGATACAGCCTTTATTGGGCCAATATAAATTCAGCCAAGTAAAAGGGTCGCAAAAAGCAACTGAATGGTCGCAGTCTGGAGCCCTGGTGTGTGTGTCTGACTGAGTGCAACTGATGTATGGCCAACAACATACTCTTGTGTATGTGCGCATGTGTCATCATCAAAAGCCATCATTAGATCAAGTTAAAGGTTAGAGCAGAAGGTGAGGAGAAGATATGAGAGGTTAGAGAGCTGAGCTTCAAAGAGCGGAGACGAGTAGGTGAGGTTAGAGAAGGGGCGAGAAGAGGATAAAGGATAGGAGAGCAGAGACGAGGTTAGAGAAGAAGAGAGGAGAGGATAAGTTAGACAAAGGTTGGAGGAGAGGAGAAGAGCAGAGTGAGTCAGAGCTGAAAAGAGCAGAGCAGACCATTGAGGTGGTGGGCATGGGGCCAGGCCAGACATGGTGCCAAACTCTTTCCTGACTCTCTCTCCGGGAGGTTCCAGCCCGCTGCCTGCCACATTGATTCCAGTACATGAGCTGGCACTGTGCGAACCCAATCAGAACAGGGCCCACCAACACACATACACAGAGGCAGAGTATTGTAGCCCAGAGGAAGGGGCCTAATGGGGCACAAGCTGACGACATGTACATGACACAGCCAGCTTAGTCTTGGTTTTAAAAGGACCACAGCCTCGGAGCCTTTGTTTTCTTTCCACAAGATGTGTAAACATTTATAACCAGATCAGCCCCAACTTTACCCATAGCCAGGACAAATCTGTCCATGAGGTAACGGTGAAAAGGCAATTATATATGTGGAAGATAGCAAAGCAAATGACAAAGCAATGTCCGAGGTTTAAAACTGGATGTTTTTCATTTGAGACTTCACTGTGGCACTAACCAGCCCAAACAATGGTTAACAAGCTATCAGATCTGTCCAAATATTTAATGAAGGACATATGCCACCTTGAGGGAGCTCAATAAAGACGAAGCTGACAAGGATCTCTGGTTAAAAGGTCCGTACTCAACCCTCATTTGTCAAATGTCACAGGCAGGGAGAGTATGTTGAAGCTGACGCCATGTTTACTCTCAATGACAAAGCAAGCCGCTGACTGAATAAAGAAAAGCCCTGACTTTCAAGTTATGAAAACAGTAGCAACAGTGCTACAATACTAAGCACTTGATTTGGAAGATAAGTAAGCATCTGGTATAGAGAGCTTGCAAGGCAGAGCAGCATAGGGCCATGCATGGTCTGGTCTGGGCTGGGCATAAAGGCTATAATGGGTAAGGAAAGGAAAGCTTTTCTTTGATGACATGGATGCTTTCATTGTTGGGCTCCAGTTGTTGGTTACTGTTGGTGATGAATACCCTGGCGCTTCCCACAAGACTTGTCCTATTCAGCAAACTAATCCAAAAGTGAGACAGACAGGGTGTGTGCCCCAAATGGCACCCTAGTCCCTAGATAGTGCACTACTTTTGACCAGGGCTGATAGGGCTCTGGTCAGAAGTAGTGCACTATGTAGGGAATATGGTACCATTTGGGATACCACCAGGGCCTCTCTTCAGCCCCCCTCCTTCCTGTCAACATGACCAAAAAAACACAGACCAAAAAAGGGCCAAGACTCTCCAGAAAGACAAAGACTAGAGAACATGGGGTACCACAAGAATAAAGCCAAGCACAATGTCAAGACTTGAATGGAAGGGAAGGGAGGCTGGCTGGCTAACTGAATCAATAGGGAGACTGATTAGTTGATTAGCAGGGAGTTTCCTGATTTCGCTGAATATTCGGACCAACTCTGTACAGGTTCTCTCTAAATTGTTTTAGACTTAACGAGTCATGGAAGACATTGTATAAGGTAATGTCAGCTCATTTCGAACAGGCAATCTAGCTCCCCAAGTACTGGCCTGCAAAACAGTGGCCATCGAGAATTGGAATTCGCAAGCAATATGTTGGTCAGCATACTAGCTAGGCTAACACTATCCAAATACCTGTAGTAGCTAGGTACCAAAATGGCCGCTTCAAAGAGGGGGCAAAACAGACTCTCGACAATACTGTTAGTGACATTTTAATTAATGCCAATTTTCATTATTTTACACCAATTAATCTAGTAAGGACCTATTTGTATTAAATACCTGAAGGCTACAATCAAATAATGACAGCTGTCTGAAATTACTACACCCCAGCTCTATGCTATTATTTGTCCCAGCAACCGCAGACACTGATTAAACCGAAAGGTCCGACATCTCGTTCCTCCAATCACAATTGAGGTATTTCCACAGCCTTTTTCAGTGAAAACCCTAATAACCTGTTTTACCAGTCGTTTTTAGCGCTGGATATCCAACTACAAAAGGACCTGTGCTTTCACTGTGGGCGTAGTAATCTGACCTCCTGAGATTAGTCAACGCGCCGCCTAGTGTTTCGCGTTACAGAGAGAGGGTGTGTCCCAAATGGCATCCTATGCCCTATATACATGTAGTGCACTAATGTTGACCAGGGCCCATAGAGCTCTGGTCAAAAGTAGTGCACTATGTAGGGAATAGGGTACCATTCGGGACACAGAGGGAAAGTGGTGACTGTGAAAAAAGCCTACCTTCGTGGGAGTCTCTTTTTAGGAGCAGAGAGCAAGAGTACCAGGGCCTTTTTCCATTTACTGAAGGACTGGATGATCATAATGGTTAAGCATTAACAGCCACTCCATACTTCAAAGCCCATAAATTTAGCTGTGAAAATGTGCCATAGTTCAAGTGGGCTTTCTCTGGGAAAACAACTGTAAACACACTGAGAGACAGAGAGAGAGTTCCTATTGCAGCTCAGCAGGATGGAGAGGCTTTCTAAAAACACAAAACAGACTATACAGCTGCCTCCCTCTCAACACCAGGCCATTAGAAAAAAAAAAAAAACCTGGCCACAAATGGACACTTTTACTAATTTAGCCCATGAATCAGCCTGCAACGAAGACAATTTTGTAAAACAAGGAAATACAGAATTGTCTTTTTCCTCTGGTTTATGTCTGAACCCTAAAGACCGTAATCATGTATAACCTTGAAGGGCCTAACATAGTCCTTAAAGTCGCAAGCTCTGAGGCGGTATTCAAAGTGGGAGACGAGACAGGTAGAGACCATCTGAATGGGTATATAGGGGTGTTGGGGGTGCGGGGCACATTGGCTGTACTGAGAAAGACCAGGCATCTTACCTCGGCGTGATCCCTCAGACTGTCGAATCGAGGCAGCTCAGGCAGCTGCGAGAAGCGGCGGTCATAGATGCAAAGGTGCAGGTGCTTGTCCAGGACACGGAAATCCTCATAGCTGCGCTTCACAATCCAGCTTCGGCCCTGCGTAGCAAATATAAAAAGAGAGTCAGCCAGTGGGAAAGAGAGGAGAGAGAGGACGTTTCAAAACCAAGGGGAGATGGCTGAGGCATAAGCCCCTGCCTGCTTTACTAGCATGGTAACAGATACCCTCTGGGTGCCCCTTACGCCCTAATTCACAATGTATGTGTGTATTACCTCCCTAACTGTACTCCTGCTACGCTGACTCCCCACACAATACTCCACTGTGGGACAGGGACCAAACATCTGTATGGTTACAGATGTGGTTTGGTTGTGGTTGCCCCAAGCAGAGCAGTCTGCCAATGTAAGGTAGTGCCAAAAAACGTATTAAAGGATGGATGGTGGATAGATGGGGTGGGGGATTGGAGAGGGGGATGAATCCACATTTCTGGGATTATTAAGAGAGGGGGGTCATATCTGGTGGAATTAAGAGAGGTGGACATTATATCCTTCTAGTCTCAACAGGGAGGGGGCATTTTAATCTGAAAGGGGGATCTCCCTCAATGGATGATGTACCCTGAATCTAGTACAGAACATCCAGTGAAAAACAACCCAGCTTTAATGATATCAGATTGGATGTAGTGCTATTATTCAAACCAGAAACATATGCGGCGGGGTAATCACTTTGGATGTTTTATTGGTATTGTGAGTAAATCCAACAGGCATCATGATAGACCTATGGGCCCAGGTCACTGTTCCCACAATCATTTCAAATCATGACCCAAAGGGTTTTCAGAAATGACTGAAAATGAGCCATTGGACATTCATTTGGCGTGTGACAAGATTTCAAAGACAGAGGCTTTCCATTTGACTGTGTCTTTCTGAGAGTGTGTGGGTGTGCGTGAGATAGAGCACTGATTGAGTGAGAATGACAAACACCACAGCATAGTTGAGCACCCAGATGATTACTCTGTCATACCTGGCAGGAGATCTGGACCAAGTACTGCAGCTCCTTGGACTCAAAGCCATTCCGTGTCACTTCACTCTGTTCATCCGCGAGGGCCAACTGGAATACAGAGAGGGAAAGAGGGGGGAGAGGGAATGAGAAAGTATGAGACGCATAGCTCTTTGTGTTTTAGGTCAAATGGCACAAGGGCGTAGATGTGGACAGATGACAGAAAATTATGTTTAAACAATCCTTTAACCTTTCTTTAACCCCTCTTCTTTCACGCGAGAGCTAAGAGTCTCTCATTAGAGCCAACAAAAGAAACGTCATCCCTCACAACCCCTGACAATTAAACCCAGCCCAGGGCTCCTATTCACAAAGCTTCTCAGAGTAGGAGTTTTCCATTTTAGATCATAATGAATATGATTATACGAATAGGTGGGAACTGATACTAGTTCAGCACTCCAACGCTTTGTGAATATGAGCCCTGTACATTTTAACCCCACTCCTTTTTCCCCCCTCTCGCTCTTCTCTATACTTCACCTGCTGTAGGACAGAGAAGATGAAGGTAATACCTGAAAGAGAGTTTTGTGGAAGAGACAAGAGAAAAGCTTAGAGACCTAAGCCAGCCGTCCGCCACTGACATACAAGGAGTGCCACAAATGCACTGGCTGGATAGGCTACCTAGACCTTTTCATTCCAAATTATTGACTGAAATTAATCTATCAACATAGTGATGACATATACTGTGTGAATAACGTCTTATTACAGGTGCATACTATGCGATGCACCCTGCACCATTAGCTGGCTGGCTTTCTATGGGCTGAACAATGCTAGCTAACGTTAGTTGCTACTTGCTAGCCACAAGATCGTAACGTTTAACAGGTTGCAGT
Source organism: Thymallus thymallus (assembly GCA_023634145.1). Classification (NCBI taxonomy): domain Eukaryota; kingdom Metazoa; phylum Chordata; class Actinopteri; order Salmoniformes; family Salmonidae; genus Thymallus; species Thymallus thymallus. Next base: position 29,715,813 of record CM042391.1, read on the forward strand.
TACTTAATATGTCACTCGTTTTAGAGTAGAAGGTTTGTTATAACGTTTTGAAAATGTGTGTTATGATTTATGCGCCCTATTTATGATGTTAGTGGCAAACAATGTCCGAACTGCAGAGGTATGAGCTAGCTAGCTAACTACTGTATGTGTTTGGTTGTCCCGGAAGGGCTGGCTGGAAGCGGAAGGGCTTGTGCGTATTCAATAGTGCACACTGTAGAAAAAAAAGGTTTTTCACCCGAAAACAAGCATTTCTTATTGAAAAAGTTCAGATAGTCCCTCCCTGTTTCGGTCCGTTCGCTTCTGTTTGGTTCCTAGTAAATACAACCCTGATCTGGCTGTGAGCACACTGTCAAGACTAGACGGCAGACGAAGGAAGGAGAGGTCTGTCTCTTTGTTAACAGCAGCTGGTGCGCAATCTCAAATGTTAAGGAAGTCTTGAGTTTTTGTTTGCCCGAGTTAGAATACCTCATGATATGTTGCAGACCATACTATTTGCCAAGACAGTTATCTATTTACCATCACAAACCGATGCTGGCACTAACATCACACTCAATGAGCTGTATAGAGCAAACAAGAAAAGGCACATTCAGGGGTGGCGTTTCTCATGGCTGGTGATTTTAATGCAGGGAAACTGAAACTTTTACCTCATTTTTACCAGCATGTCACCTATGCAACTAGGGGTGACAAAACTCTATATCACCTTGACTCCACACACAGAAACAGAAATACAAGGCCCTCCCTTTCGCAAATCTGACCAAAACTCTATCCTCCTGCTTCCAAATTCAAATTGGAAGTAGTCCGATGAAGCGGATACTAAGCTCCAGGACTGTTTCGCTAGCACAGACTGGAATATGTTCCGGGTTTCATCGAATAACATTGAGGAGTTTACCACATCAGTCACCGGCTTCATTAATAAGTGCATCGGCGACGTTGTCCCCACAGTGACCGTATGTATGCATATACCCCAAACAGAAGCCATGGATTACAGGCTACATCCGCACTGAGCTAAAGGCTAGAGCTGCCGCTTTCAAGGAGTGGGACACTACTCCGGACGCTTATAAGAAATCCCGCTACGACCCGACGAGCAATCAAACAGGCAAAACGTCAATACAGGACTAAGATTGGCTCCTACTACGCCGGCTCTGATGCTCAATGGATGTGCAGGGCTTGCAAACTATCACGTATTACAAAGGGAAACTCGGCTCTGAGCTGCCCTGCGACACAAGCCTACCAGACAACCTAAATGACTAAATGACTGAAACATCAGCTGTTCCGGATGACTAAGACCGAAGTGAGTAAGACCGCTAAACAGGTTAACATTCGAAAGGCTGTGGGGCCAGACGGAATACCAGGACGTGTACTCAGAGAATGCGCTGATCAGCTGGCAAGTGCCTTCACTGACATTTTCAACCTACCCCAGACCCAGTGTTTTCCAGCCAAATTGAAAAAGTAGCCAGCTAGGCGTGCCCGAGCTCCAAAGGAGGTCTATTTTGGTGGCCACCTGTACATTTTAAATTGAAAAATAATAACGAAGAATACACAATGAGTAACGATAACTTGGCTATATACACAGCGCATCAGCACCGAGTCGATATGCAGGGGCAGGAGGCAACTGAGGCAGACATGCACATACAGGCAGGGGCAAAGTGGCAACAGGGTAGGCAATAAGCAGTAGCAGAAGCATATGTGATGAGTCAAAAGAGTTTTGCATAAAAATACATTACCAATTTTAATGACTGAAAATGTCTAGCCTACGGTGTGTTCAGAAGGTATTCAGACCCCTTGACTTTTTCCACATTTTGTTATGCTTCAGCCTTATTCTAAAATTGATTAAATTGTTTTTTAACTTCATTAATCTACACACAATACCCCAAAATGACAAACAAAAAAGTACTCTGACCCTTTACTCAGTACTTTGTTGAAGCACCTTTTGGCAGCGATTACAGCCTTGAGTCTTCTTGGGTATGATGATACAAGCTTGGCACATCTGTATTTGGAGAGTTTCTCCCATTCTTCTCTGCAGATCCTCTCAAGCTCTGTCAGGTTGGATGGGGAGCTTTGCTGCACAGCTATTTTCAGGTCTGCAGAGAAGAATGGGAGAAACTCCCCAAATACAGGTTTGCCAAGCATGTAGCGTCATACCCAAGAAGACTCGAGGCTGTAATCGCTGCCAAAAGGTGCTTCAACAAAGTGCTAAGGGTCTGAATACTTATGTAAATGTACATTTCTGTTTCTTTTAAAAAAATATATATATATAGAAATTTGCCAACATTTCTAAAAATCTGTTTTTGCTTTGTCATTATGGGGTATTGTGTATAGATTTATGGAAAAACTATTTTTTTATACATTTGAGAATAAGGCTGTAACGTAACAAAATGTGGAAAAAGTGAAGGGGTCTGAACACTTTCTGAATGCACTGTATTTATTTGACATCTTATAGTTATACTTAACTTACAGTTATAAGCAGTGGCGTAGCATACATAATTTTTTTACGGTATTGAAAATTATACCGCCGGTATATTTATCTTTAAATCTGCATTGTTGGAAAAGGACCGGTAAGTCAGCATTTCACTGTTAGTCTACACCTGTTGTTTACAAAGCATGTGACAAATAAAATTAGATTTGAGCACTGGACCTGAAACTTATTGACACATAGTAGGCCTACTTTGACATCAGTTGTTTGCAATAATTTTATGCTATAGGCCTATGTTTTCATACATTCACATTGTAGGCCTAACACGGTTTTGTCAAATGCAGGGGGACATGGAATTTCTTCCAATTTCAAGGGAACATTCCAGAGTTGTATGACATTTTCGCATAATTTATAGCCAAGAAAGTTAAGTAAGTAGTAAACAAAAACCAGTGGCCTCACTTTCTCAACCCATTGCTTTGGTATGTGAAACCTTACAACACTGACAACATCTATTACTTAGCTTAGCTGCAGGCACAATAAAATAGCTCCATTACTTCCATGCCAATTAGTGACCAAACAAGCCATTGATTTTTTTCCTAGTTGAAAGCTACTAGCCTATATATCTCCCAATCAATCCCTAGTAAATTCATTTAGGGGGTACAACCATATAGAGCTGTAACACACAGAAGGGGTTTACTTTAGCACAATGTTGCGATTGCAGAGACCATGTTTTACAATCCACCATTGATTGCGAGACTATGTAGTGAATGTAGGGTAGGGTTTGTGTGGTCCCTTCATGCACAGAGTACAGGCCACAGACATACACAGCACAACAGTCTGTGTTCACCCCCATCATTGCGCGCACACAGATTATGGATACACACACATGAACACATTCAAACTGAATGGCCCCCGATGTCCTTTGTGCCTGTGGAGGTCTGCTCCGTATCTCCCAGGCACCAGAACCCCAATCCGCACCCCAATCCATCCCTGTGATTGACATGTCATTAAGCTGGGCAACGGGTCCAAGCACTGACCTCCGAGAGAGAGAACAAAATAATATCACATGTTTACACAGTTACACACACACACACACACACACACACAAAGGGTTTGGTGGAGTCTTTGTTTCGCGATGAGCAAAACAAACCTAGACCCTTCAGATTCCCCCATTGTTATGGAGTGTAAGGCACAGCAGCCTCTGAAGACACTTAACAGCTCAGCTCCAACCAGGTTAGCATAGAGGTTGTTAATACACTAATCCAGGTGCAGTGGGACTGGAGCAGGACCAAACCCAACATGGTACAACAGAACAGAACACTGATCAGTAGTAAGCTGCCTTTACCATCCAGAGCAGAGATTGTGCAGTTGATATACAGGCTAAACAGTGGTGCGCTTTGTATGAATCTGGGGCTGCCACTCGGTTTAATTTACCCTTGAATGTGTGTTTGTGACAATTCCAATTCTGCCACTTTGACAGTGTTGTGAGGGCTGAGGGGCTGATCTACTGCAGCTGAACGGCTGTAGATATGGATGGTATAGATTGCATACAGCCAATAGCCCCCAGGTCAACCCATTAAAGTGGTGACAGTCATGAAGTGTGCTGGCTAAGCTTGACAAACAGATGTGATCGTTTTAAACAGGTCACAAAATAGAAAAATGAGGCCAGGTTCAATATGCACCTCTATCCACACTGTTAGCCCACTTCAGACAGACACTTCATGGAAAAGACCTCCATATTGGACACACTAGCAACCGAAGCTTACTCAACTGTGACCCAGCGTTCAGACAAGGGACTCAAATCATGGGGAAATTACATGGCTCTGTCAAACAGTCAATTTCACAGTGCGTGGATGAAGAGTCATCCTTGAAAAATCGCAACACATCTAGGGCCCACATTTTGAAGAGCTTCATTGGTGTCCTTGGCATTAGTCTCTAAGTCTTGGAATTGAATAACACCAGAAATAGCATCTTGTCAGTTCCACATGATACATCAGTAGGTGGTCGTGAGGGCCTTTTCACCTACTATTTAAACATCTCATCTCTATCTACGGAGCCAGCAGATTTACTGTCTTTACAAAAAAATAGGCAAGGCTACGTGTGGGACGCAAAATAGCAGGCTTGATTTAAGTGCGACTGTAACTCTAGACGGCTTGGCACAGCCTAGTGTTTGCAGCGACTCCGCTCTTTCACTTCCTAACTCTCTCTTCTTCTTCAGTGTTCTCCGTTTTCACTTTTGTTAGTTACCGTTCCAACTCTTCTTCTCAAACCTAGCGTCTAAAATCTCCAATGAGTTCTACAGACAGAGAACTTTGAGTGAGCTCCAAGCTTGACAAAGAGCTACAGAAGAGAAAGCTGTTTGTTCTTTAACAGCTTAGAAAGTGTGCTGAACAACAATGTTCGGGGACGAGGGATAGAGACAGAAACACACATGGAAGAGTTTTTTGGGTCCCATTAAAGTTGACTTAATTTAAGAGAGATGCTGGAAAACAGCTAATGGTAATCCCCGTCCAGTTTCTGTGGACTCGTCCCAAAAATACATGGCAATTGGAGAGAAAATGACCAAGTTCTCAGTTCTCTACAAGCAGAGTTCAATAATGCTGCCACCAGCAGCATGACTAGCTAGAGAGCATGGCTGGGCTCAGGACAATGATACAGCTAGTTCTATATACAAAAAGCGAGGCTTTTTTCAGTGCAGGGCAGGGGCAACGAAAACAAACCCCAAATGCAATCCAAAAAAGGCAGACATTTGAGTCGAGCAAAAAATACTTTCCCCGTTACTGCAGGAAGGTGTTAAGAGTTTGGACTTCTACTTCTGAACGGAAAAAGTGTGAGTGTTGGGTGGTGGTGCGTACAAACTCATGCTGTCATGCACATAGTACACACACAAACACAATTTGTCTAACACGCACACAAATGGAAAGGTTAGACTACATCTACAAATGCACGTGGACACACTGTCACACATACACTGTCAAACAGACTGTCTCTCTCACACACACACATACTGAACTCATTACCGGTGGCACTCAATGACAGTTCAGTGAACCGGGAGCGACACAGCAGCCAGTCGGTTGTTCAACTGGGATCCCTGCTGCTGAGCCACACGTAAAAACAACTTGTGCCGCTCCGTTAAAAAAAGTTACTAATTCCAACACCCAGCCAGTGCGTGTGCCTCTGCTATGGCTCTGTCTGGCGCTGAAATACTGACTTGTCCATAAAGACTAAATCCACCACAGTGACAGAAGATTCCATCCACAGTGGCCTTGCTGCAGAGAGAGAGAATGTGCGTGTGTGAGCAGCTATTGCTGCCTTCTAGCTCTATAGTCTCTGAAAAATAAGCTCAAAGCTAACCCACCTGCTATATTTTAGCCTTAAAGTTTTTCACTGACACACAACGACAAACTCAAAGGACTGTCTCCCAACACAGAGAAAGGCGATAAAAGATGTAAAGAGGGAGAGAGGTCCTCTCAGTCAGTACTCACAGCAGCAGAGTCCCGTTGCCACTGCTTTGGCCGACCAGCCTTTTGTTTGTTTTCCCCTTACGGTGCCTGCCGGGGCTGAATGCAGAAAGAGAGCCCCCCTACTGAACACATACACACACACCGAGGCCGTCCTCCCCCTTTAGCCTGTAGCATTTATCTCTCACTGTGTGTATGTGTGTCTCAAAGTGGCAGGTTCCCCCGTCCCGGCAGCCTCTGTTCCCCTCGCGTCCGATACAAATCCACTCTCCAGGTTACAGATGTCAGCCCTGTCTCCTTGTAAGCTCACACACTCTCACACACTCGCTCTCTGTCTCTGTCTCTGTCTCTCTCTGTGTGTTTGCTGTCCCATGTGTGTGGAGTGCAACCCCTCCCTGTGTGGGATTCAGAGAGAGAGGAGGGAGGCAGTGGTAGCACCAGCAGCAGCAGTGGTTTGTGTGGTTTTCATTCCATCCGTTTTGTTCTCACTCTCCATCTCTCACCCCTGTGACGTTCTCTAGGTTCCCTTCTCTCCCTCTGTTCTTACTACTCCATATCTTGGCTAGCCCTTGTTCAACAGGGCATATTTTACACTCAATTTGTCAGGCAGAAGTAGTAGCTGACGTAAAAGCGTTTTTCTTTTCTTTCTTTTTCCTGCCCTGAGCTAACCCGCTATGTCAGTCTCTCAACCACATGCTTTCTCGCTCACCTCTTTTCTGTTACCCTCACGTGCCCCCTCCCCCCATCTCTCATTGGTACAGTCCCTAGGACAAAGCAAGAGGGCTGGAGAGAACCAAAATAAACAGAGGGGAGGGGTGTGTAGATGAGATGGGGAGGGGGATGCCCTTGCAGGAGAGCAGTTATTTTCTTCAGCATGTGCAGTCTTTCGCTCTTTTTCTTTCCTTTTCTCTTCTGTCCTGTGGAGGGACAGAGAAGAAACAGCACAGTGCAGACATCTCAATGAGAATATCCCTATCCCAAATAATAAGCAGAGAGTTGAGGGGACAGAAACACACCAGCTTGTGATCAATCCCACAAAAGCTTGAATTATGCAACCTCTACACTTGAGTGCCAACGGCCATTTACATTTGTTTTAAATTAGAGATGTTGCAACAATGTAACAACAATTTATGGTGGCTTTGTTTGCTTCTTCACCCATCGGTTACCAGGGGGTGTAGCTATAGAGCTAATAGAATTCCTAGAAAGGCTACACCAGCCATTAATGCCATGATCCGAGGGGATATGTCCATTCTCTCAATCATATTTCTATGGTTGCAGCCATAGACATGCATGAACATAAAAATAAAAGATCTCTATGGTTGCAGCAGCAGGGATAACATTGTGTGCGCCATCCTATCTGAGGGCATTAGAAGCAGTTAAGGGCTGTCCTGACAAAAAAAAAAATCTTGGTCGACTGAAAGTAGTATGTTCTTTTAACCAATTGCTGAAAATGTTGGAACGTGTATTTTCCCATATGTGTTTTAATAAAATCAACTATATGCATTGAGCTTGTCAGATGATTTAAGCTTACGGTTTGATGCCCCAAGAGGGCGCCAGAGATCTAGATAACCAGAAGAAAACGTAACCTGACCCAACTATTCCCCTCCCGCTCTTATCTTGGGTCTGGTCTGAAGCTTGCTCTAGCGAACTTGCAACATTGCATAAAATATTCTGGGCCCTCAGAGTTTCCTGTGCCATTGAGCTCAGGACAGACAAAGCTGTAGGCTATTTGCACAAGGGATAAGAAGCTGTGCTTGACTTGGGCAGAAGCTCACCGGAGCTGAGTACCGTATGTTTCTACTGCTTGAGATTCTGTTCCTCTTATAGAATATTAGTTCAAAAGTATTGTGGAGCGCCTGCACTTAAACATAATCAGTACAAGCACTCAAAATAAGTACCGGAACCTATTTCAGTCCAAGTCAAGCACTGATAGGAAGCCTATTTTATTACGTTTCCACTAGATTAGAGCATGACATTTTTCCTTTTCCCTTGGTTATCGAAAGGGAGGGAGCTGGAAATATTTTTTAAATACATTGAGGAACTATTGTAATTCTCAATGGATGTAAAAACAGGCTTTGTTTGCTTGCTGTTTGCTTTGAAGAAAATATTACTTTGAGAAGCTCGACAGGTCATTAGTTGTGGTGTGTTAAGCCAATCAGAAATACTATCAGATCCCCAAATGGGCACATTTATATGCATACATTTGTGAGCAGGCCAGGTAGCCTATAGGCTTACTTCTATGCGTCCTTTACTCAATATTGACAGGAGCACTCCAAACAAAAGACTAAATTGACAGAACTCGTAAATGAAATTAAATATACATAGTGTAGCATAGTTGTGCACTCTGCAAACAATGTGTCCACTATGACAATGAGAACAGGAAGACTGGAATGATAATATTGAATGCATTAAAAGAAATGACCCTAACCAAAGTAACAAACATTGTAGATGAGAACTTATAGGAATTAACGGTAAAACTACTGGTGATACATTTAACGGGGAATTGATATACACTAACAATCAAACGCAAACAATTCCCGCAATGAAGTTATGAAACAATGAATGTGCACAAATTGGCGGGAGAGAGCGCATTCTGGATAGAGAAGTGCATTGTGCATCTGGGCGCATGGTCAATCCGACATCTGCATTGGCCACGCAGTATTTTCAGTGATATGGCCTCAGCAGAAGCCAGGGCATTCATACTTATTGCGCTTCGTGGAGCAGTGCAGAGCTGTTACAAAATTTGGGAGGCGCATTGGTGATGCGGTACAGAGCTTGATTGTGTCTCACCCTCCATATGGAGCCTCCGACCACATTTTCGAATCATATTTAACTAGCAGCCTCCATTGAAATTCGCTATTAAATTTACCAATTTGGTTAGCATCCTTGTAACAGACACTGAATTTGCTTTTTTGTCATTATTTGGCACTCCCTTACGGTAATACTGTAATATCCAGGTATGAGAATATGGATACCGCCCAACCCTACTACAGCCCCATATGCCATGTCTTGAAATATGCAGACAGACAGACACTGGCAATTCCCAGCCCTAAAGCCAACGGTGACCTAGTTCATTCAGCTTTCTCGTGGCAGGTTAGTGTGATTTACCAACGTAACCATCCATATGAATTACAACTTTTTTTACTTGTATGCAGAAGTAAGCCTAGATATAGGTCAGGGATAAATGGGATCTTTGTCTCTCTCAAAAACTAGGTACCAAGTACGAACAGACACAACCTGCTGCCATTGTGGAAGTGCAGGTGTCTCAAATAATGCAGGGATTCGGTACGAAGAAGAAGCATAAGCAACTTTGTTTGTTTGCCAGAGAGAAGTGGGGGACTGCAGAGGTAGATGAGGTGTTTGGAGTGTCCCTCCCACACAGACACTTCAAACTTCACATGCTGGTATTTTTGTCAGGCTGCAGAATAGGAGGTTTTCAAGTGCTGTTCACCTGTGGGGCTACACTGCAGTGTTTTAGAACATACAGAGAGAAACTTTGAAAGATGCATTCAATATGAACTGGAAGGGATGCTACTGTTACAGGGCTCTACAGTGCTACCATGTTGGTAGACTATGCTCCTAAATAGGATTATTATTGGCCCAATGTAGGATATATCTCAATTTTAAACATTAATTTATGGTGCTCCTTAACGCTGTATTTTGTAATTGCTGGCAATTCTTATCATTAACACCTCAAATATTTGTAATAGGTCTCCTACATTTCTTTATGTGCTCCTTGTAAAAAATGTCAGCGTAGAGCCCAGCTGTAGTGTACTGACGATGGTAAGGGACTGAAGTTTTACTGGATTTAAAACACGGACTGACAGGAGATCGCAGCAGTAAGTGGATGAGATTAAGGATTGGGAGTGGAGTGTGACAAAGCCCCTTATGAAACACTTAACTTTTAGCAGTTGACTTACTGACTGTACACACTGTTACTGTAAACACAAGCACAGTGTCACGCGATGACAAAAACACAGGCGCACAGATGTGCGGGTACACACAAAGTACGCCAGTGGCTGGTGGGAGTAGATATAGGAGGATGGGCAAATTGTATTGGCTGGAATGGAATTGATGGAACGGAATCAAACATGTGGAAACTATGTTTGACTCCGTTCCATTTACTTAATTCCAGTCATTACAATGAGCACCTCCTCCTATAGCTCCTCCCACCAGCCTCCTCTGGCACACACATGCATGTCAACATAGCACAGAGAGAAAATACTAGGACTGTTTCTGCTGCTGTGACGTCACTAAGATTAGACTATTTTGACAGGGCAGGCGGGCTAGCATTTATTGGGGCTAAAAATGTATTTGCAAATGTATTTGCACTCTCCAGCAACATAGTGCTATGCTGATTCTTTTGCAGCATTGCACATTTATGGTTTCCCCAGTAGTCACACACTGCAAATGACTGTGGTCTCCGTAATAACCACTAGAATATCAAACTGTATGTGCTGCCATTGAAATAGAATGAATACAACGCGGGTCCCCATTCTTGTCAATGATGGCATAATGAATGGACTGGCGGCAATTGCAAGTGTACCCATAGGAGCAAAGCAGGAAGTAAAAGCAGGATGTGTACCCATCAAAGTTGTTTTCGCGGGTTGCAAAGAAGCTAAATTAGCATGACACAAGCTGAATTAAATGTAAACGCCTTTGAAAATAAAAAGCTCACAGAGATACGTTGTTTTTGTGAGAAATCTTTCAAAAAGTAATTTAGCATTATTTATAGATAGATACTTTATTGATCCCAGAGGGCAAATTTCTTTGTAAAGCAGCTATGAAAAAACACAGGGCAGGTGCAAAATGCCAGAACGAAAATAAACAAAATGCATGATACATAGTGCAGTATAAAAACGTATAAAAATACAATAAGTCTGGAGTGCAAAAAGCTATAAAAAGACATTGCATAATATGGGCGAATGGCTGAATATGTACACTATACATTGTTACAGAGTGTTAGGTGAAAAAAATGATACAAATATTGCAAGTTGATATAAAATATATAAGGAATATTTGCATGGTTAACTATACTATACAGGTCGATGGCAGAGAAATACTTAAATAGCTAAATGTGCGTATGATATAAGTGAGGGTAATAATAGTTTACTTAATATACAGTCTGGTTAAATGAACAGGTAAGTTACTATTTTGCATGGTTAAATTAACTGTACAGGTAAATGCACAGTTAAAATGTACAGGTAAGTGAATATTTGCATGGTTACATTAACTGTACAGGTAAATGACAGGAAGAGATACTTAAATAGCTACATGTGCGTATGATACAATTTAGAGTAATAATAATAATTCCAGTCCTTAGTACAGGGTTTAATTACAGATAAATGCATGTATTGCACATTCGATATACTAAAAGCAATGAAAACAGGATACTGATATGATACTGATATGCATTCCTGAGTGAATGACTACGTAAGTTCAGTCCAAGAATGACTTACAATATTGCATGTGATATGATATAACAACTGTACATGAATATGTATATACAGTCCTGAATGAATAAATCCTGAGCGAATGAGGGATTACAGACCAGAGTTACTCACAGATGGATGCATAGTTGTTAAACTAGGTCCTAACACCAACAGTTCCATGTCTATGTTGTCGATGGCACGGCAACACGGTGAGGCATTAAATAGTCTAATAGCCGCCGGCAGGAAGGACCTCCTGTAGCACACCGTGGTGGGATCAGTCTGTGACTGAAAGTGCTCCTTTGCATCATAACCATGGCATGCAGAGGGTGGGTGACGTTGTCCATGATGGCCAGCAGTTTGGCCAGGATCCGTCTCTCCGCCACCTCCTCTAGAGTGTCAAGGCTCATCCCCAGGACAGAGCTAGACTTCCTGATCAACTTATTTACCCGAGAATCGAATCATCACCGGCCTTTATGTTGGCGCCCCAGCACACCACTGCAAGAAAAGATGGCACAGACTGGTAGAAGGTATGCAGACGTTTACTGCACACGTTGAAGGACCTGAGCCTCAGAGATATACCGCCCAAAATTCACTCCCTTTTCCCGGGATAAATAACTGCGAGAAACCGGTAAATTATAATAAATTATTTATATGAACAGCATGGTGTGAAATGGAACTGTTAAATTACATGCTTCTCTATGACCTCTGCATGATGAATCATCAACGCTTGGGGGCGGGACAGACAGCCCATCTGTGTATGGAGCGCAGTTCACAATGCATGTAGACCTATCATCTCATCACAGGAACTTTTTTTTCTTGTGACAGGTAGGCCTGCATTTGCTGCAGCATACTCTATGCAACAGTAATATAAAGACAGAATGCGTGTCAAATCTACCCAACTCCATCTGGTTTTCGGGTTTTATTGTAAAGATGTTTTTTTTATTGCAGCTGCAGAGTTTTTAAAAAGCCTATCAATCGAATATCATTGCTTTAAGTCAGTGCACGCTTGAGCACTCTCTCATAGTCACTCACTCTCTAAAATAATCCTGTTCTAGATTGATATAAAGCCCTATACAGCGGGTGAAATAAGTATTGAACACGTCACCATTTTTCTCAGTAAATATATTTCCAAAGGTGCTATTGACATGAAATGTTCAACAGATGTTGGTAACAACCTAAGTAATCCATACATACAAAGAAACCAAAACAAATAAGTTCAGAAATTAAGTTGACACAGGGAAAAAGTATTGAACACATGAAGAAAGGGAGGTACAAAAAGGCATGGAAAGCCAAGACAACAGCTGAAAACTATCAGCCCCCTGTCAGTGCAAATTAATATCAGCTGGTTCAGTCCCAACTGATGGCCTACAAAAAGGTCTCATTGCCAAGGTGTCACACAAGACACATCTCATGATGGGTAAAAGCAAAGAGCTGTCTCAAGACCTTCGCAAACTAATTGTTGCAAAACATAATGATGGCATTGGTTATAGGCGCATTTCTAAGCTTCTGAATGTTCCAGTGAGCACTGTTGGGGCCATAATACGGAAGTGGAAAGACAATCATTTCACCATAAATTTGCCTCGACCAGGTGCTCCTCGCAAGATTTCTAACAGAGGAATGGAAAAGAACAATCAGAAGAGTTGTCCAAGAGCCATGGACCACTTGTGGAGAGCTTCAAAAATACCTGCAATTAGCAGGTACTGTTGTCTAAAAGAAAACAGTAAGTAATGCACTCCACCGCCATGGCCTGTATGCACGCTCACCACGCAAGACTCCATTGCTGGAAAAAAAGCATGTTGAAGATCGTTTAAAGTTTGCTGCACAACAATTGGAAAAGCCAGTGAAATACTGGTAGAATATAGTGTGGTCAGATGAGAGAAAAATTGAACTGTTTGGATGTCATAATACACACCATGTTTGGAGGAGAAATGGCACTGCACATCACCCTAAAAACACCATACCAACAGTGAAGTTTGGAGGTGGGAACATCATGGTGTGGGGCTGCTTTTCAGCAAATGGTACTGGCAAACTTCACATAATTGAAGGAAGGATGAATGGGCGAATATACCAAGACATTCTTGACAAAAATCGGCTGCCATCTACCAGGATGATGAAGATGAAACGAGGGTGGACATTTCAGCAAGACAATGATCCCAAACACACAGCCAAGGAAACTCTCAATTGGTTTCAAAGAAAGAAAATAAAGCTGCTAGAATGGCCCAGCCAATCACCTGACTTAAATCCCATTGAAAATCTATGGAAAGAACTGAAGATCAAGATTCATAGAAGAGGCCCACGGAACCTTCAAGATTTGAAGACTGTTTGTGTGGAAGAATGGGCCAAAATCACAACAGAGCAATGCATGCGACTAGTTTCTCCATACAGGAGGCGTCTTGAAGCTGTCATTACCAACAAAGGCTTTTGTTAAATAAATATCAGTAAGTGTGTTCAATACTTTTTCCCTGTGTCATTTCACATTATTACACATAACTTAATTTCTGAACTTATTTGTTTCTTTGTATGTATGGATTACTTGGGTTGTTACCAACATCTGGTGAAATGTTCATGTCAATAGCACCTTTGGAAATATATTTACTGAGAAAAATGGTGACGTGTTCAATACTTATTTCACCCGTTGTGTGTGTGTGTGTGTGTATATATATATATATATATATATATATATATATATATATATATATATATATATATATATATATATATATATATATATATATATCAATCTAGAACAGATAATACATTCAATGCAGTATTAGCCTTATATTTAGCCAATTAGTGATGGGTTATGCACAATAAGCTTCTAACTCATAGCCTCTGTCTCTTGCGCAATACACACCCACCTGTGCTCCGCTGGCCTCTCTCCTTAAAAAATGCTTCTTTGCTCTTGGAGTCCCATGCAGGAAAAGCTAGATTAGAATAACTTGCTGTACATGATTTTGTTTAGCATTTCTTATACCAATAGACTATTCGAAGAGGGAAGCAAGCTCTTGTTTGCTGAATGTTAAATACAGCAGCCAATAGAACTCACGGTAGTTTGAAAGAAGAGTGAACGCCCGATCGCAGTAGGCTATATCCTTTATTTATTCAGACCCATAACCATTCAATCTTCGGACAATGAAACATATTTCATTTAACTGTTGAAAGCGAGGAAGAAATGAAGCAACAATAGAGAAAAAGGAGGTAGTCTAATAACATTAGGGGAAATATTATGAAAGGTATATTTGCGTCAGCCTACTAATTATACATTAAAATAAAATGTGCCTACACTTGTAACCTGTAGGCCGCATGTGCTGCACCAGAATTGCATGTTCTCTCCCTGCTTTATCATGATTTGAATGATGTGCATAATTCCAGTTCATGATACAGTATAATAGAAAACATTAATACAGTTCACACTCAAAAAGATTAGCTTACTGGGGCTAGTTTTTAGCATATAGCTAGCTACATCTATGGGCTTTTATGTTTTTTTGCCGTGCGTAATGTGCAGTAGCCTATATCATATTTTTATTAAACCTTTATTTAACTAGGCAAGTCAGTTAAGAACAAATTCTTATTTACAATGACGGCCTACACCGGCCAAACTCGGACGACGCTGGGCCAATTGTGTGCCGCCCTATGGGACTCCAAATCGCCGGTTGTGATACAGACTGGATTTGAACCAGGTTGTCTGTAGTGACGCCTCTAGCACTGAGATGCAGTGTCTTAGACCACTGCACCACTATAAGCATGGTTGGGGAGTAACGGATTACAAGTAATCAGCAAAAATATTGTAATCAGATGCGACTGCTGTCTTCATCCAAAGATTATCCAACTTGACTAATCGCTTCGAGGTAAGGATGACGGCGATACAGATATCACTTATTATTGATCTACATAGCGCATTGATGTGAATCACACTGCTGCGCTCTCGTTTAGCTATTTGCGCCTTACGGATTGTGGTTGTTGTGGATGGCTGTTCACACATCTATTTGAACCCAATAATGTTTGAATTTAAGAAGTCAATCATTGTTTTTGAAACCAGTGGACAGCCAGTGAAAAATGCGCTCTTGCAACAGCTGCATATAGCGGATCCAAGCCTATGGAATAAAAGTGGGTATTTTATTGCTCAAACTTTTGATAGACTTAAAGGGAGCAATCTGTAGTTGTTACATCCATTTTTGGACTTATAAATTATATATACAGTACCAGTCAAAAGTTTGGACACACCTACTTATTCAAGGGTTTCTCTTTATTTTGTACTATTTTCTAAATTCTAGAATAATAGTGTAGACATCAAAACTATGAGATAACAAATAAGGAATAATTTAGTAACCAAAAAAAGAGTTATATATATATTTTAGAATTTAGATTATTCAAAGTAGGCACCCGTTGCCTTGATGACAGCTTTGCATACGCTTGGCAAAGCATGCCATTCCATGAGCGCAGCATTTATTTTTCAACTTGAGCCCAATCAGTCCTCCATGACAACAAAATCATAAACAACAGAGTAGGGCTGGCTAATAAGTCCTTAGTTTTGGGGTCATCCTCAGGTAAAACAATTTGGCTAATCTATACTTCCATGTTTCCAAGTCTTGACTTTGGTTTTTAATGTAAAGATATAATTTAATCGTATTATTAGACTGTATGTAATAGAAAGCGATGGCTACATAACCAGCCTACATAACCAATTCAATTTAACATCCATATATGGCCACTTATGTAAACTTTAACATTGGTTTATCTTGCAATAGATGTCTTTCAATTGGTAACATGCATTTATTTTTGTCTTCTTCTAATGGCTCTTAAGGGGAAAGTCATCTAAAAGAATTTTGAACAGGTTACTTGTAACTAACGGATTACATTTAGAAAGTAACCTACCCAACCCTGCATATACGCCTATGTATTGCATAACGGCACAATCATTTAGTCTGCTTTGGGCTTGGGCTCATTAAATGTCTAATGTAGGGCACATAACATGTATTAAATGTAAAGCTCTAAGCAAATCCAGACAAAGGCCTATGTATATGCTTTATACTGCTTTGAATGACTCTTCTGGTTTTGGGGCGAGAAATACCGGGTTACCCGGGAGAAAGGCGATTAATTCTCTGGATGTAACATTTGTAAAATACCGGGAAAATATTCAACCCAAATGCACATAAAGACACACTGACAGAAACATACACACAGCATAGGCTTAAACATGGCAAATAATGTATCATCCAAAAAGGCACAAAAACACAGATGTAAAGACATACGACACACACACACATCAAAGCTGCTCATCTGCATACACTTTTGCTTCAGCGCTGTCAACCAGATTGACGGCTGTAGCTGGAGTCTGAGGCTGAACGCTCTAGGCCAGTTCTCAGACAGCACGTTTTCATAGCAACCAACCACTGAATACTCCACAACTAAAATACCATAAAAACCTCCAGCAATGACCTGGCTACACCTCTATTCAGAGGAGTGCGTGTGTGTGCGCCGTCTGCTTTTACTCTTTGCGTGTCTCGTCATCCACCACCGCCGCAGGGCAGGAAAGCCTGGCATCTCCTGTCCTTTCTGAGCGGTCCGTCAGCTATTTATTTATAGGAAGTGGGTGGGTGGGAGATGTTAATGTGTCGATTGGCACCATCTGGTCTACACAGCAGCTTCTGCAGGAAATAGCTGCTGCCCTTTTCACGTTTTTGCTCCGATTTATGACCCGACAGTAGGAAATATTTGGTTTAATCCCAGCCCCTTAGTGATCAACCCACCTCCTTTTATCTCACGCACAGGGGTGGAAAAAGTACCAAATTGTCCTACTTGAGTAAAAGTAAAGATAACTTAATAAAAATTACTCAAGTAAAAGTGAATGTCACCCAGTAAAATACTACTTGAGTAACTGATGTCTCTTTCCCTTCAACAAATTGCGGGTGCACAGTGCACTGCTTTGGATGCTGAAATTATTTTGAGAGTGAACGAATGTTCACGGGTAGCCTACAGGAGTGCCTTTGTTTTGTGAATGTTTGACACTTAGTTGAAAACATAATGACTGCTTGTGTTTCTGACACATTAAAAGGCATAGGCGGCGTGTCCATACGGTTAGGGTAAGCTAAGCTTTGCCTAAAGTAAATTGAATTAAATTGCCAAAATTATATAGTCTAATTAGCTTACACCTGGCCACAGAGGATCATTAGCCTCCATAAAAATAGATCAGTGGTCGTCAATCACGAGGCATTCCTAGTCGACCACCAAATATTTCTGTAGAAAAGCCAACGATAAAGGCATAAAGGCTAGCGCTCCTTTTTTTTTCGTGTTGCGCTGTTGGCGGTAGGTGCACTTGATTCAGAAGCCGTGTGTGCTGTGCACCGAGTAGGCAAAGTGTTCTCATTTGTCTGAAAATACAAAACTCTGCTTACCCGGCTAAATCGAGTGTGTCTACTGCGCTGGCCAATAGAATAGCTCAAAACACAGTGTTTACCTACAGCTTCCATGATCCAGGCCCCAGCAAAGTTTGATACTATACCCACGTAGCTTTCATAACTTTTAAAACCATGACCAGGGAGAAACTGTCAAAGAATACAGGAAAGAGCTGCTGTTTCTAAGTTCTAAGTTTTATTCACCACTATTACAAAACATAGAACGTGCTTCTCTCTACTTCCACTCTCACTGCAGCTGCAATTAATGAGTAGCAAAGTGACGATAGCCCTGCGTTTTTATTATTATTAGCAGCTTGTCTATTTTAATATCGAGGAGTATTTCACTTCCTCTGGTCATAAGATCAACATGAATTTATGCCTGAGGCAGATGCGGTGCGACTCGAATTGTCATCATCAGGTGAAAGTGCCCCCTTTCTCTGGTCTGTCTCACCAGAGGAAGGGACTAATGCCGTGTTCAAAACAGCTGGGAACTCGGAAATGTCCAACTTCCGAGCGTTCAAGACAACTGGGAACTCTGGAAAAAAACGAGATCCGACTGGGGAAAATCGGTTTGAACGGTCATCCAACTCGAAAGCTCCGACTTCCCGACTTGAAGTTTACTGACGTCATTATTTGACCTCGTTTTTTTAGCACGTTCCCAGTTGTCTTGAAATAAATAAAAAAGCAAATTATTTACATTTCTGCTCAGCTGTGCCTCACAAGTGCTACACCAACCGATCTATTTTGTTATCAACACTTGAGTTTTTAAATATAATACAATCTGAGAAGGACAATATTGGCAAGACAGGCATATAGCCAACATGCTGTGAGAATGTATTAGGCCTACTGCACAAACCTCATTCCTACAGAACAGTCTATATTAGAAAAATATATATAATATCTGAGCGGTAGATCTTCTGTGTGGCTTTTTGACTGTGAAAGTGATCCTGCCTCAGAAAAGGTTAGTGACCATGGTCTGTCAGAGAGAAGCAGAGAGATCCAGCCAGGCATACCACAATATTTAAAAATACAATAGCAGGAAAACTGTTCGGAAAGCAAATGGCTACTGCTGTAAAGAGATGACAATGAAAAGACTCCAATCTGTCTTTTAGTTATCAAACAGTAGCCTATCTTACTGGCACGAGCGGAGAACATCAGCCATATCCCTGGTGATTGTGCATATTCACTGTCTTTATCATTGGGTCAGTGCCACTTTTGTTTGTTTTTGGAAAATCATTTTCTTCTGGTAACAGAGGATTTTTTAAAAAAGTATATTATTTTCTTTAGGAATGTAGTGAAGTAAAAGTGGTCAAATATATAAAAAGTAAAGTAGAGTACAGATACCCCAAAAAACGACTTAAGTAGTACTTTAAAGTATTTTTACTTATGTACTTCACACAACTGCTCACCCGCGCATGCATGCGTGTACACACACACACACCCAGTCCTTCACAGTATTTAAGCAGTCTCTGCTTTTGCCGTCAGAATAAATCATACTCTGATAATATCATACTATTTGAATCTACAGGCCATACTCTTACAAAACTAATGGGCCTATTTGCTGAGTATGGGCCTATTTGCTCACTTGCTCATGGATCCTGTGAGGCATATCATCTGTGTGACAGACAGGCCATCCCTGTGGGGGTCAGGCTAGTGACAGAAGAGCCGGTCTCTCTGTCACACACTCCGTCACTTAGGGAGCCTCCTCAGGGGTTCATTCCCACAGTATTGTGTCTGCTTCCAGGGAACAACCCACGCTAAAGAGCCCATCGCCACCACAGCTAAGAGTGTGGTCTGGTGACTGCTGTTATTTTCCCATCAGCTCAGTAAGTGAACAGAGGGGGGAGGACAGAGAGAGGACGAGAAAAATAAAGTGAGAGAGTGAGATAGTGGAGGAGAAAGAGGTGCTCTCAGTCTTCAACAGCGTCCCATTGCAAGTGTCACTGATTTGGAGAGAGAAAAGAGAGAAAGAAAGAGAGGACTAGAATACCTCATAGTGAGGGGAAACAGAGAGGTCTGAGAACAGACTGATTGTGATTCCAGCAATGGGGACTCTGAGCCGTGAAGGAGTGAGACGAAGAAGATTGATGGATGGATAACATCAGATTTATTAAACTATATACCTCAATCAAAAAGACCTCTTCAATAAATCACACACTAGCAGTAGCAGACTGGGACTGCATCCCAAATGGCACCCTATTCCCTACATAGTGCACTACTTTTGACCAGGACCCATAGGGATGCAGACTGGGTCTACCTAAAAGAGGAAATAAGCAGTTCTTTGGTCACCTTCTATTAATATGGCATATGGTTAGAGTCTACCTAGACCCAACAACGGTCTTATAGGTGATGTATAGCCTACTTAGACATGCAGTAATATTAGAAAGGACCCCCTCAAAAGTGCCTGATGACTTTAGTTACACTGCTAAGGGATAGAGACTTCAATTGAACATTGCTTTATCACTATATACTTTATAGGGTAAAGGTAGCCTATATCCATATGCCATATTAATATAAGGTATCCATAGAGCTTATTTCATACTAGACCCAGTCTCCTACTGTGCTACTCGGGCTTGTACATTGACTGTGTTGCCATTTCACATTCTTAAAATAAAGTGGTGATCCTAACTGACCTAAGACAGAATTTTTACTAGGATTAAAAGTCAGGAATTGTGAAAAACAGAGTTTAAATGTATTTGGCTAAGGTGTATGTAAACTTCTGACTTCAACTGTACATGCCATCTGAGGATGACAGAAGCCTAGAATAGCATATAGAATCATACAATTTATAGGATTTCTTTGGACAGAAGTCAGTGTGGAAAGCTTGTTCTTTATCCTATGTTGATTTTGAATGATGCAAATTATTTTTCTATTACCACTGTGAGATTGTGCTGGTTGGTGGAGCTCCTGGTGGAGAGGGAGAGTGGAGAGTCAATGCAGGATTCTGCTCACCACGATGCTACAGTATATTCCTGGAGTCTCTCTCCTGTGCTAACAAGTGAGACAATGCTGACCTCTACTGGACATGGAAAACTACATCAAAATTCATCATCACATGCCAATCAATTTTACCAAGCTACTTCTGAGATGCTATAACAGCATTGAGAACGTTCTGGTCCTCTTTCAGTGCTTGCAGATCTGTCTGTCTGTGTATCATAATCTCTGTGTGTGTGTGTGTGTGTGTGTGTGTATGCATCATGATTCCTGTGTGTATGTGTGTGTGTGTGTGTGTGTGTGTGAGTGCATCATGATCCGTGTGTGTGTGCATGTGTATGCATCGTGTGTGTATGTGTGTGTGTATGCATCGTGATTCCTGTGTGTGAGTGCATCATGATCTGTGTGTGTGTATCGTGATTTTAGTGTGTGCTCCATTATCGAGCAGCCCTAATCCTCTCTAGCACCACAGCAACAGTGGAGTTCTGGGCTCGCCGGTGGTATTGCAGCACCTTCTGTGTGTGTCGCCTCAGCCTGCACAGGGAGAGAGCCATTGAGCCAAGCTCAGATAACACACCTCTCCTTTCACCATATGGAGATGCACTTAATAGAGGTAGGAGTCAGCAGAGGTGGAAATTAGGCACTATGTATATCGGATTTATGATGTAATATACATTGGGTAATAGTGCAGACGTGACTGGTGGAAATACCACTCAGAATGGATGCTGGATATCTTTGCACAGAGTCAACAGAAACCAATATCAGATTTTCTAATGAGAAATGCTTAGTCAACAGAGTAAAACCAACCAGAACAAAATAGGCTAACTTTGATTCCACCTGTCCAGGTCTTTCACATCAGGGGTGGTGAGTTTCCCAAAAAACTAAGATCTTTAGGACTAAGATCATCTTAAATTCATTGGTAGGCAATGGAAGAACAATGATCTTAATGTTAAAGTTGATATTTTTGGGAGAAACTTGACCCCAAATAGTTGAAAGAGAGGAGACAAGGAGAGAGGAGTCAATTAGATAGTAGACAAGGAGAGACTAAGCTAGTGTAGGAGTCATGGCAGGCAGACCTGGTGATGTCATGCTGGGGAGGGGAAGGGAGAAGGCAACAACATCTGGAGCTGCAGTGTGTGGAGTTGGAGCTGCTCATTGGTGAGGCATGTTAAATTTGACAAACGATCCCCTCCATTTCCACACACTGTCAAAGAAGAGGCCTCCTCTGCTACAGGGGCCAGCAGGATTCTGAACAAACACACACACGCTCAATACAGCCACACAGCAAGGGCTCTCCTACCATTCTTTCAGTATTGTCAACAATGTTATACATATGAGCATACGCAAATCACAACCATGCAATACCACTGGTTAAATTAAAAAATGTAGAATTTCAAAAAATTGAGCTACAACAAAATTCACAACCACCATGAATAGCCTAATATCACCAGCATCCTCACCACACATCCTATTCCACCAGCATACACCACATTAAACAAAGAGGCGGAGTCATGACCACAGTCTTCTGTGAACTGTGTCATCAGCAAAGACTAAGAATAGGCTATACACTCAAACCAACACCATCGTTTTCATTGCAATATCAATATAGCGTATCACAACCAAGGTAGGAACCTTAACCACCACCATAGCACACCAGACCAGAGGGTCCAACATATTTGGAAAACATAGCAGCACCACAGTGCCCGGCTAAGTGTCTGACTACCTGGATGGTGCCAAAGTCCACGTTTTCGTAATGGAAGTGGGCGCACTCAGCCAGCTTGGGGAAGTGGCCTTTGGTGAAGGACAGTCTGAAAGACAGAGACAGACTGTGGTTAGGACAAAGGCCTAAGGGTCTGATGGATGATGAAGAGTAAAAGAAGGGGGGTTGGAGAAGAAGAAAACATAGTACAAGAGAGAGGAGGAGAAGACAGAGGGTGGAAGAGGGCAAAAATAGATCACATCTGGTAGAAAAGGGCAAAACTGAAGGAGAGCGGGAGAGAGAGACTGAGAAAGGGACATGTGTGAGAGACACAGATAACAAGAGTGAGAGGTAGAGACAGAAAGAGATGTAGAGCGATAGTTGAAGAGACGACAGTGCGGGAGAGAAAAAGGTTGATCGAGAGAGAGAGAACGGAGATAAGAAAAATTGTTGGAGAGAGAGCGGTCAAAAAGTGAGTGAGTGAGAGAGGAAATCAAAGTAAAGAGAGAGAGAGAAATTTGTAGCAGATTGAGGAGTTAAGGCATTATCAGAAGGCCCGCAGCAGGGTAAGTCTACTCGGTCAGTTGGTCCACTCACTTCTTGACGTTCTTGACCTTCATGCTGGCCGTGCTGCTGCAGAAGCGCAGGAGGGGCTCAGCGCTCAGCTCGGGGACCTCGGCACTCCGCGCCTGCATGTCGGAAAGGAAACAGACACACTTGTCAATACATGACCTGTGACTTCACCTCTGACAAACAACTCCATATGAGTTGACCTGCATGCGAGAGAAACCTAAGGACAGTACAAATCAAATCAAAACTGTTCAAAGAAACAATTCCAGGATGTAGTGACTGTTGCTACTTCATATTGTGTATTTTTCATGTTAATTGGACAGAGACAGTGAAAGAAAAGTTAGGAGAGAGTTAGAAGGGCAGTTGGTTGGATTCAAACCCACCAACAGCTAGACCACCACAGGGCCCAACTAGCTACGTTTGACCCAAAACCACGGTAAAATTCCAGACGGCTAGTATTACTGTTTCAAATTTTAATTATCATTAACGGTTTGAAAAACTCACGGTAAATACTGTCCAGCATCAACCAAAGTTAGCAACAGTTTGACGCAGGCGCAGCATGCAACGTGGGAGATTTTTCAGCCTTCTAAGAGGACCAAATCTGAAGTGTGGTCGTATTTTGGGTTTTACAAGAGTGCTGAGGGAAGCTTGATCGAAGATGGTCACCCTGTCTGCAGAACATGCAAAAAAAAAAAAAAACGCTGCGAAAGGTGGCAACACTTCAAATCTCGAGTCATCTTCGTGACCACCACCCCACTACTTTATAGCGAATGCAAGGTAAGTTAACTTTTAGCTCAATGCATGATGTGGAGACTTCGGAATGGGGGGAAACGTCATGGTTTGTCTTTCTAACTTGCTAATAGCTTGTCAATCATGTAAACTGAAGCTTTCCGTGTTACCTACTCTTGTAAAAACACTACACGTTGTTCTGCTGCTGTATGCGTCGTGTGTCTGCAGACTATTTGCCCATTGCACACGATAACTCGTTACAACACAGAATATAGACTGTGTGTGTGATTGAATAATAATTATAATGTAACACCAATAATAATAATACATTTGCTATTCCTTTGTTTACAAAGTGGGCGTGCAGCAGGCAAACCCAGTGATGCTACTGGTCCCTCCTCATCTACAGTTGTGACACAGAGCAAGCATTTAAAAAGGCTGCTTGTGGACCCACATCAAAAAATGCTCAAGGACAGGATATATTTTTACATTTCAATCTCAATTGAACAAAGATGCATACATACAGGATGTTAGGCCAGCAGCACCTTATTTCTTTATGAAGGAGAGAACGGACATACAATCAGTGCTGTTCATTTGATTTGTTTACATATGGTTGTATTGTTCTTACATGCACATTGCTTTACTTGTGTTGCTTTTATATGCACATTTGATTTGCTTACTTAAGGTTGTGTTCATTAAAACCTGCACTAGGGAAACGTTTACCTCATGGCCACATGGGTAACATCTTTAATGTTAATGTTATTATTTTAATGTTTATGCACACAAAAAGTGCATAGTGCTGCAAATGTCATTTGTTGGTTTTCAATATAAAACTTGGTGAAATGATTTCAGTGCGCATCAGTACTTTTTGAACATTTCCAGCACATTTGAACAATAGCACGATAATACTGATAACCGTGATAATTTGTCACTATAATCGTGATATGACATTTTGAGGTGAGGTTAAAACGCACTTGAAAACATTAAAAATCACAGTCTACCTGAACAGAGCAATACTCAAATCATGAGGCATCAAAGCCAAAGGAACTGCACAATATTAAGAAATGCTATAGATGGAAGAAAAGTATTGTAGAAACTTACCAAAAAACAATTAGGCAACAACAAATGTAATCCTTTTTAGGACAAAACATTTCACTGACTAGAAAGACTACAGTATATTTGACCTTTCGGCTTCCCTATCAAAATTTCATGCAGACAACCTAAGAAAATGAAAAACAATGACAAATGGTTTGATGAAGAATGCAAAATCCTAAGAAAGAAATTGAGAAACCTATCCAACCAAAGACCAAGCAAACCTGAGTCTACGCCTTCACTATGGTGAATCACTAAAACAATACAGAAATACACTACGGAAAAAGAAGGAACACCACATCAGAAATCAGGTCAATGTAATTGAAGAATCCATAGAATCTAACTACTTCTGGGAAAATTGGAACACACTAAACAAACACAAAAAGTTATCTATCCGAAACGGAGGTTCTCCAATCTTTTCGGCTCTATAACAAAGAGCAAAAACAAACATGATCAATTACAAATCTTAGAATAAGCTATAAAAAAATACCAGAAACCACTGGATTCTCCAATTACATTAAATGAACTACAGGACAAAATACAAACCCTCTAACCAAAAAAGGCCTGTGGTATTGATGGTATCCTAAATGAAATGATCAGATATACAGACCACGAATTCCAATTGGCTATACTTAAACTCTAACATCATCCTCAGCTCTGGCATCTTTCCCAATATTTTTAACCAAGGACTGATAACCCCAATCCACAAAAGTGAAGACAAATTTGGACCCGATCGAACATCTCTGGAGAGAACTGAAAAAAGCTGTGCAGCAACACTCCCCAAGGACTTAAGAGGATCTGCAGAGAAGAATGGGAGAAACTCCCCAAATACAGGTGTGCCAAGCTTGTAGCGTCATTCCCAAGAAAACTTGATGCTGTAATCGCTGCCAAAAATGCTTCAACAAAGTAATGAGTAAAGGGTCTGAATACTTATGCAAATGTGATATTTCAGTTAATTTGATAAATTAGCAAAAATGTATACAAACTTGTTTTTGCTTTGTCATTATGGGGTATAGTGTGTAGATTTATGAGGGCAAAAAACAATGTAACCAATTTTAGAATAAGGCTAACGTAACAAAAAGGGGAAAATGTCAAGGTCTGAACAATTTCCGAAGGCACTGTATATAGACAATGACATTTGAAATGTCGTTATTCTTTAGGAACTTTTGTGTAATGTTTAAGGTTCATTTTTTATATCACTTTGTTTGGCAATGTAAACATATGTTTCCCATGCCAATAAAGCCCCAGAGAGAGAGAGAGAGAGCGAGAGAGAGAGAGAGAGCGAGAGAGAGAGAGAGAGCGAGAGAGAGCGAGAGAGAGCGAGCGAGAGAGAGAGAGGATGAGATCTTTTTCTAGCTGGTTGCAGACAAAAACCGGGAAGATGATAAGAAGATAAGCATGATTGCCAATGAGGTCAGACAGGAGCCAGGTGGGCCGGTGTACAGATAGCATCATGTCAGGCCTGCACTAGCTGTGAATGGGAATGTAGAACAGCTTAGCCTGTGTGCCCGTCTCTTTCTATTCTTTCTGCTTTAGCCGACTCCATTGATATTGCTGTTTGGCATCAAAAATGATTCTGCTAAAGCAAAAACAGAGTGACAAGCAGGCTATTAAGAACTAATAGGAGCTGATAAACACTGGTAGCAACCTCTTCAATGCATCCCCAAGGGGAGAGAGGCTTATCAAGTCTAACCGAAACATTCTCAGAGTTTCAGTTGTACCTATAAAATATTCAACTGTGTCTTGAAGAAGGCGAGGTCTCATCAAGGCTTGCTAAATAAAGGAATACAGGGCAGGCATTGCCAAATTTTTCTTGGGTTGTTGGATATTATGCACAGTTGCCTATTTCGCATTAAGTGGCGATGAATGTGAAGTATTCTGCTTAAGTATTGCATTTTCACATAGGCTTTATCCACATATATTTATTGACTAACTACTGGTAAATTAGTTATTCAATAACATGCAGCATGTCAACCTATTCTTGTAGGCCTATTTTTATAAATTGTACCATTAATTGGATTGGAGTCGCCTGTTAAGCAGCTGCCACTGTTCGTGCGTAAATTGTTGTTTTTGGTCAGTTTTCTTGCAACAGTTCAACTATAATAGTTCAGGATTATGGAGTGCTACTGTTTTACGAAGGTTTTAGCGGTCCTTTTTATCACTGAGGCACTTTTTGTTTTTCTCAGCGCCGAACGTACACACACGAGTCCTCAATTATTTACAACCGAGCCCAGTTCCTGGATTTAGCACACACAGCGCTACTGCACCCCAGGGAAAAGTTCGATATTCCCGACGAGTTGAAAAGGCGACGGTGTGGACGCAGGGCGGGATTGAAGTGTAAGGCAAAGCTGAGGAAGTACAAGCCGGATATACCGTCTATCTTTATCGGCAATGTGAGATCGCTGCATAACAAGATGGACGAGGTTCAGGGTCTGGTTCATGGACAAAGAGACTACCGGGAAGCGAGCCTATTATGTTTTACTGAAACATGGCTGAATGATAACATCCCCATAGAGAACGGGATAGCGTTTCTTCCGGTAAGAGTAAGGGAGGGGGGCTGTCTTTATTAGTTAACAACAGATGGTGTAATACGAGCCATATTACTTTTAAGGAACAGTTTTGTAGCTCGGAAAATGAGCTGTTAGCCGTTAGCCTGAGACCCTACTATTTACTAATTCACGGCGGCCATTGTTGTTATTGTTTACATCCCGCCCTGCACTGATGTAAACACAGCGAGTGACGTCATCCACTCTGTTATCGCAAGGTTACAGACAGCGCATCCCAGTGCTTTCTTTACCATTTCGGGGGATTTTAACCATGCATCTCTCTCTTCAACGCTGCCCACGTTCAAACAGTTTGTGAAGTGCCCAACCCAGAATAATAAAACTATTGTTATATGCTAATGTGAAGGATGCATACAACTCCACTGCACTCCCTCCCCTCAGTAGATCAGATCACAACCTTGTCCACCTCACCCCACTCTACAGGCCTATGGTCCAACAGCAGCCTGCGACCACTAGGACCATTAGGAGACGGTCCCTGGAGGCGAATGAGGCCCTACAGGACTGCTTTGAAACAACAGACTGGGATATGCTCTTTGAGGCTCACAGGGAGGACATCTATGGACTTACTGACTGCATAACAGACTATATACATTTTTGTGTAGACAACACAGGACAGAGCCAATGAGCTGAAACAATTTTTTAACAGGTTCGATACTGACCCTGTCCACCTCCCCTCCAGCTCCCCAGGCCACACACCCTCACGGCTGTCCCACCCCAACTTTGCTCACAACACCTCTGTTGAGACAATCAGCGACCCCACCTCCGCCCCTGCTCCCTCTGGACTGTTCCTCAACACCCCCTTCCCCCCACCTCCCCACCTGGGCTAGCTTTCACCACCAACCAAGTGAAGAGAGAGCTGGAGAGACTACATCAGTGGAAAGCGGCGGGCCCTGATGGCATCAGCCCAACGGTGCTTAGGGTCTGTGCTGACCAACTGTGTGGAATTCTCCAGCGACGCCTCTAGCCTGAGCCTAGAAAGGGTCCCTGTGCTGTGGAAAACATCCTGCCTCGTCCCAGTGCCCAAGAAGGCTCACCCCACTGTCCTGAATGACTTCAGACCTGTAGCGCTAACATCCCACATCATGAAGACCCTGGAAAGGTTAGACCTCGCTCACCGCAGACCACTGGTGTGTACATCACTGGACCCCCTGCAGTTCGCATATCAGTGCAACATTGGGGTGGACGATGCAATCATCTACCTTCTGCAGAGGGCCTACTATCACCATATTCATGTACAGTTGTTATATCATATCACGTGCAATATTGTAAGTAATTCTTGGACTTAAAGTCATTCACTCAGGAATGCATATTAGTATCCTGTCAGTTTTATATTTTTTCATTGCTTTTAGTATATCGAATGTGCAATATGTGCATTTATCTGTAATTAAACCCTGTGCACTAAGGACTGTATTTTAAGGGAATTACTATTATTACCCCAAATTATATCATACACACATTTAGCTATTTAAGTATCTCTTCCTGTCATTTACCTGTACAGTTAATGTAACCATGCAAATATTCACTTACCTGTTAATTTAACCAGTCTGTATATTAAGTAAACTATTATTACCCTCACTTATATCATACGCACTTTTAGCTATTTAAGCATTTCTCTGCCATCAACCTGTATAGTATAGTTAACCATGCACCATCCACCAATGTATAGTGTACATATTCAGCCATCCACCCATACTATGCAATGTCTTTTTATAGCTTTTTTGCTCTCCAGACTTCTTGTATTTTTATACTTTTTCATACTGCCGCTCAATGTATCATGAATCGGTCTTTTGTGTATTTTAGTTCTGGCATTTTGCACCTGCCCTGTGTTTTTTTTGTAGCTGCTTGATAAAGAAATTTCTCCTCGGGGATCAATAAAGTATCTATCTATCTATCTATCTATCTATCTATCTATCTATCTATCTATCTATCTATCTATCTATCTATCTATCTATCTATCTTTAACCCACGTAGGCCAGTGAGAAAACATTCTCTTGTGCAATAACGACCTAACCAATGTTCTGTTATTAATGTGCCCTCGGGCCAATCGTTGTGACACGTCGAGAGCTTGGCAGACTTATTGATCGATTCCTCCTCTGAAATGCAGCACAACAAACACTACCTGCCACCTACAGTTGAAGTCAGAAGTTTACATACACCTTATCCAAATACATTTAAACTCAGTTTTTCACAATTCCTGACATTTAATCCTAGTAAAGATTCCCTGTCTTAGGTCAGTTAGGATCACCACTCTATTTTAAGAATCTGAAATGTCAGAATAATAGTAGAGAGAATTGTTTATATCAGCTTTTATTTCTTTCATCACATTCCCAGTGGGTCAGAAGTTTACATACACTCAATTAGTATTTGGTAGCATTGCCTTTAAATTGTTTAACTTGGGTCAAACGTTTTGGGTAGCCTTCCACAAGCTTCCCACAATAAGTTGGGTGAATTTTGGCACATTCCTCCTGACAGAACTGGTGTAACTGAGTCAGGTTTGCAGGCCTCCTTGCTCTGTAATGGCCACTCCAATACCTTGACTTTGTTGTCCTTAAGCCATTTTGCCACAACATTGGAAGTATGTTTGGGGTCACATTTGGAAGACCCATTTGCAACTAAGCTTGAACTTCCTGACTGCTGACTTGAGATGTTGCTTCAATATATCCACATAATTTTAATTCCTCATGATGCCATCTATTTTGTGAAATACACCAGTCCCTCCTGCAGCAAAGCACCCCCACAACATGATGCTGCCACCCCCGTGCTTCACGGTTGGGATGGTGTTCTTGGGCTTGCAAGCCTCCCCCTTTTTCCTCCAAACATAACGATGGTCATTATGGCAATTATGACAGTTATCTTTTTGCTTTATCAGACCGGAGGACATTTCTCCAAAAAGTACTATCTTTGTCCCCATGTGCAGTTACAAACCGTAGTCTGGCTTTTTTGTGGCAGTTTTGGAGCAGTGGCTTCTTCCTTGCTGAGCGGCCTTTCTGGTTATGTCGATATAGGACTCTGTGGATATAGATACTTTTGTACCCGTTTCTTCCAGCATCTTCACAAGGTCCTATGCTGTTGTTCTGGGGTTCATCTCTAGGAGACAGAATGCGTCTCCTTCCTGAGCGGTATGACGGCTGCGTGGTCCCATGGTGTTTATACTTGTGTACTATTGTTTGTACAGATGAATGTGGTACCTTCAGGCATTTGGAAATTGCTCCCAAGGATGAACCAGACTTGTGGAAGTCTACCATTTTTTTTCTGAGGTCTTGGCTGATTTCTTCAGATTTTCCCATGATGTTGAGCAAAGAGGCACTGAGTTTGAAGGTAGGCCTTGAAATACATCCACAGGTACACCTCCAATTGACTCAAATTATTTCAATTAGCCTATCAGAAGCGTCTAAAGCTATGACATCCTTTTCTGGAATTTTCCAAGCTGTTTAAAGGCACAGTCAACTTAGTGTATGTAAACTTTTGAACCACTGGAATTGTGATTTATAAGTGAAATAATCTGTCTGTAAACAATTGTTGGAAGAATTACTTGTGTCATGCACAAGGTAGATGTCCTAACCGACTTGCCAAAACTATAGTTTGTTAACATGAAATCTGTGGAGTGGTTGAAAAATGAGTTAATGACTTCAACCTAAGTGTATGTAAACTTCTGACTACGGCTACAGCCATTTGAGCACACGGTGACCCATT
The DNA here is from genome assembly GCA_023634145.1 of Thymallus thymallus. Lineage (NCBI taxonomy): Eukaryota > Metazoa > Chordata > Actinopteri > Salmoniformes > Salmonidae > Thymallus > Thymallus thymallus. The sequence goes on from CM042391.1 coordinate 29,746,792, forward strand.
GTGACAGCTAACGATAACTAGCTTAGCATTTTGGCCCCCGCCACTCACTGTGACAGCTAACGCTAACTAGCTCTGCATTTTTTATTAAATCAAATTTTATTTGTCACATGCTTCGTAAACAACAGTTGTAGACAGTGAAATAATTACTTACGAGCACTTCCCAGCAATGCAGAGAGAAAAAAATAAGAAATAATAACACAAGGAATAAATAAAATAAATGAGGAGGGATTTATTGCAGGAAATGAATTCACACGTCTAAGCCCCTTTAAAGAGCTGCTCCCTTCATAATAACAGAATAAAACATTTAACAAACAGCAGACATGCCACGTCTTTAATGTTTCAAATGTGATCAATATTCATTAGCTGGAAAGAGATGCCTGTGCCTGCATCCCAAAGATCACCCCATCTTTTATTTAGTGTCCTACTTTTGACCATGACTCATAGGGCTCTATTTGACCATGGCTCATAGGGCTCTTGTCAAAAGTAGAGCACTATATAGGGAGTAGTGCGCCATTAGGGACGCAGAAGGGTCTTTGCCACTGTATCGAATTTTTGTGGTTCCAAAATGCGAGTGGTGGGGGACAACTGTCATGTTACCATGGAGACAGCCTCATTTCAGATAGCACCACTGATGCTGCTGAACGCAGCTCAGTTGGAAAGAAAAATAACATTGTCTTGGATGGTGTTGAAATAATGAATGATTTCTTTAAATTAGTTTCTTACAAAAATATTTATTTACAAAAAAATGGGATTACTTGAATATGAGAGGGATTACATTAATGTATTAATATATATCTAATAATCATTAGATAAATATTGAATAATCTGATTTAAGTGTTTGGTTTAAAGTATACAATGTCTTCATTACAATTCTTCTTAAGTGTAGTCTACATACAGTCATGTGAAAAAGTAAGTAAACCCCCTGGAAAGTTCTCTTTCTCTAATCTTCACTTCAACACTATTGACAGATAAAGGTTACCCAATTTAACAAATCACACACAAAAAAAAAAACTTTGAAAATGTTATGCAATGAAAATAAATGCCTTTTCCTTACGGGGAAAAAGTTAGTACCCCTACCTTTACCAGCAAATAAAATTTCTAAAATTAGAATTAGGTGTACCAAAACAAGTGCAAATGATTAGAAAACATAAGAGAGAAACGTAGGAGGGTCCAGCCTTCCATAAAGATATGAAAATTGGTCTGGTTTGGTCTTAACCATATGGGTGTGTGGTAACACATCATTCAAAGATCAAAAGACCTACCCGAGGCTCTCAGAATAAAGATTATTGATGCCCATGAGTCTGGGAGGCGTTACAAATAAATTTCCAAGCAATTCGAAGTACATCATTCCACTCTCCGACGAAAATTACAGACCACTGGCAAACTACCTAGGATAGGTCGTCCCACCAAAGTCAGCCAAAGAGCTGACCGAAAGATGCTCATAGAAGTCTCTAAGAACCCCAGGGTAACATCAAGGGATCTACAAGCCTCTCTTGCCACAATCAATGTCGAATTGCATGGGTACACTGTCAGAAAGAGACTGCACAAACTTGGCCTACATTGGAGGTCAGGAAGGAAGAAGCCTCTGCTCTCAAAAAAGAATATCAAGACACAACTGACTTTACCCAGGTGTTGTCTGGCAAAAGTCAGTTGTGTCTTGATATTATTTTTGGAGAGCAGAGGCTTCTTCCTTCCTGACCTCCCATGTAGGCCAAGTTTGTGCAGTCTCTTTCTGGTTAGTATTACAGTTTCAACAGTTTTGTTATCATTAAAACAGAGTTTGATTACCACGGTTTGAAAAACTCACGGTAAATACTGTCCAGCATCGACCAAAGTTAGCAACAGTCTGACACAAGCGCTGCATGCAACGTGGGTTTTGTTTTGTGTGAAAACATGGCGGAAGGCAGTGATGGCGCTTCTAAGAGGACCAAATCTGAAATGTGGTCGTATTTTGGGTTTTACAAGGGTGCTGAGGGAAACTTAATCGAAGATGGTCACCCTGTCTGCAGAACATTTGCTGCGAAAGGGGGCAACACTTCAAATCTCTTGAGTCATCTTTGTGACCACCACCCACTACTTTATAGCGAATGCAAGGTAAGTTAACTTTTAGCTCAATGCATGATGTGGGGACTTCGGAATGGGGGAAAATATCATGGTTTGTCTGTCTAACTTGCTAATAACTTGTCAATAATGTAAACTGAAGCTTTCCGTGTTACCTACTCTTGTAAAAACACTACACGTTGTTCTGCAACTGTATGCGTCTTGTGTCTGCAGACTCTTATTCGCCTATTGCACACGATAACAAGTTATGTAGTTTAGTCACCCAACCAACATATTTTGTTCATTTAAAATCCGGCAGTCGTCGACTTTGTTGTAAAAGTGTTCCAACAGGAGAAACACTATAGACTCCTATACAAGACTCATGTCAATTGTTGGGCTCATTGTAACTACTATCACTGTCTTCTTAAGACTCATTTGTATTTATGTAAATTGTGCATGGGGTCATTGCATATACTCAAATGCAACACAGAATATAGACTGTGTGTGTGTGTGTGGGTACGTGAGTGAATAACAATAATACATTTTCTATTGCCTTGTTTACAGAGTGGGCGTGCAGCAGGCAAACCCAGTGATGCTACTGGTCTCTCCTCATCTACAGTTGTGACACAGACACTCGAGCAAGCATTTAAAAGGCAGGCTGCTTATGGACCCATATCAAAAAATGCTCAAGGCCTCACTGCAGCCCTTTCATACTACATTGCAAAGGACATGATACATTTTTACATTTCAATCTCAAGTGAACAAAGATGCATACAGTACATACAGGATGTTAGGCCAGCAGCACCTTATTTCTTTATGAAGGAGAGAACGGACAAAAATGTTATTAATGTCAACACCTGCATATTGGATTTGTTTAAATATGGTTGTATTGTTCTTACATGCACATTGCTTTACTTGTGTTGCTTTTATATGCACATTTGATTTGCTTACTTAAGGTTGTGTTTATTAAAACCTGCACTAGGGAAGCTTTTACCTCTCATGGCTACATTGTGCCATCTTTAATGTTATTATTTGTATGTTTATGCACACAAAAAGTGCATGGCGCTGCTAATTTTATTTGTTGTTTGTTGGTTTTCAATATAAAACTTGGTGAAATGATTTCAGTGTGTGTATCAGTACTTTTTGAACATTTCCAGCACATTTTAACAATATCACGAAAAATACTGATAACTGTGAAAATGTGTCACTATAATCGTGATATGAAATTTTCATACCGTTTCATCTAGGTCCAATATTATAAAGAATTTTCTGAATAAGTTTCATTGTCACATTCTCTTATGCTGTCATTACTAAATGTTGTTTAGTTTGTCTTTCAAGTTCTTTAACTCAATTATGTCTGGTTGTTATATTTGATACACAAAGACAAAAAAAAAGAGGAGCCTAGTTATCTGAGTAGTTAACGTTTTATGATTCAATGTTAACTACTCAGACACACACACACACACACACACACACACAGTGCATTTGTACATGTTGTCATGGGTTTGTGTGCATGCGTGTCTGTGTTTGTCTCTGTGTGTGTACTTTATGTAGTATGTAAGCGTGTTTGAGTGCGTGTATTTGCCAGTGTTCTCCATCTCACCATGGCGCTGATGGTCTCCTCCCAGTCAGTTCTCTCTCGGGGGTAGACCAGGCGGGTCAGCTCAGGTACTATGTCATCCTCCTCTGGGTGACGCCCTGGCCTCAGGCCCCTAGAGCAGAGAGAGTGAGAGGGAGGGAGAAAAGGAATTTGAATTTCAAATCAAATACATTGGCTCAATATTAGAGCGAGAGAGAAAGAGCAAGAGACTTTCTGCTCTTATTGCCTTAGCAAAAACACTGTCACAAGAACCCCTCCAGTCCTCCCAGCCAAGTCTTCAGATAACTCAATATGGAAGCCACGACTTCTAAAGGCACCCTAGAGGCTGGTGTGGGTGTGTATAAGTGTTAATTAAAAGGCACCCTGGAGGCTGGCACGTTGATCAGGGTGGGTTAATGGTTGCATCATTTAAATTAGAGGAGATGTCATAACCCAACAGTGGGCACTAAGAATGAAACACACGCACAGCATGTGAAAGACACGTACACACACCAGAGTTAGGGCGTAACACTGCTCAGGGCTCGACATTAACGCTTGTCCTCTTGCCGGGGCAAGCGAAACTAATTGTAGGACAAGCAGATTTTAGATTTAAGTAATTACTTTTTTTTTTTTTTATCATGCCAAAATCACAACATAAAACAATTAGGCTACTCTGATCAGAATGGCAAAGGTGCATAAATATGGAGGAAATCAGATATGACCTCATTGTTTTAGCACTTTAAACTACGGCACGAGACATGGTCCAATATTCCAATGAATCAGCACAATCTACTTTTTTGTTTTTCCAGATTGCCGCCGTCTTGGAGCTAGAATGAGTATTACGTTTACTGTGCTAATGCAGATACAAAATAAGAGAATGGAAAGCACTTTATTATATAGCAAACGTAGCAAAATAGGCATTTGTGGTAAGTACATGGGGGCCACCATCTTTATACTCGTCCACTATTGGATCAAAGTGTCCTCCAGATGAGATGTGTTGCACACTGTCCTCCCAAGTGGGCCGTTGCAAGAGGGGAGGGAGAGAAAGAGAAGTGAGCGAGAGAGAGAAGTGTGAGAGAGAGAGAATTGAGAGGGAGAGAGAAGCGAGAGAGAGAAGTGAGCGAGAGAGAGAGGTGAGAGGAGGGGGGAAGAGAGGGAGAGAGCGTGAGATCGATAGAGAGAAAGAGGGGAGCGAGAGAGCAGCAGTTAAATAATGATATACAACAGACTTACTAGCTAGCTAATTCAAAACATATTGTGTAGTTTGGATGGTTCTCTCGCTAGTTAACTATTTAGCTATCAGCATGTATTAATGTCATTGTCATGCCCAACATCCTAAACAACTTTTCACCGGCACTTGTGTACAACCGCAAATGGCGTCACAGAGTTGATTAAACCAATGCAGCATACTCCGGTTGTAAAACTGTCTCTCAAGCACTCAAAATTAGGTGTTGACAAATAATTCTGACACTGTTGGAAAGCGGGGATTATCCTCCATTCAATACTGCCATGCAATTCTGACAGCATTAAACAATATTCTTAGAATAGCCAAGTAACTCCTATGCTGTCAAGATCTCCCCTGAAAACGTTATATTTTAGCCTTACAAATAGATATACGTCTTAGTTAGCTACCTTGCTTTTAAGTCTCCCACCTTAAGCCATTTGATCCCTGGGTTATTGAATGAGGGAATTATTTTATAAAGACAAAGATAATTTGGTTGTAATTGTAAAGTTGCTGGGTCGCCAGCCAACCTCCTGGAAAGTCCAGGAGAGCTTTTACTCCAGCCCTGCTCTAACACATTGTAAAAAATCAGCTACTCAACAGTCCCTGGACTCGGGTGTGTTTGATCAGGGTTGGATCAAAAGTATGCACCTCCGGTAGCTCTCAGATGGAGGGTTTAACACATGTTTTATACAGTAGCCTATCAGTGCAGTATTTTACTTTGTGCAGGTTTAAAGGCCTCGCTCAAGGCCACAACAGCAGGAAATATAATACTTGGGATCAGAGATTTTTTTCAGTCACTGTTTTGGCCCACACAGAATTGTGAATTGAAGTTTCAGACAAGTTTTTAAAAAAAATCAGGCAAAAAAAGTGAATATCAAGCCCTACTGCTGGTCACATCTTCTCTTGTCAACGGAGGTGTGTGCATGTGTGTGTGATTGTTCACATGCGTGAGAGTTTCTGCATCAACCTTTTCATGAGAGTTCCAAATATCTCTAAGGGTAGTTGTTTTGTGAACATGATGTCAGAACGCACTCACGGTTCCAAATTTGATTGTTACGCAACAGGACAGTTAACCCGTACTGCCTGCTAATTATCTATAGACTATGTTTCAACTTGTCAATTTCTAATTATTTTCTAATAAGTTTTATTATCTAACAACAGTTTGAATTGAGGTGTGTTCCTTCTCATTATTTAACATAGAAGTAGCCCATTTCACTGTTGCAGACAATTTATGTTTGAGGCTTTACTGAGCCGGACAAACTTCACTCTTCAAGAAGAGCGCATGCACTTCCCCAGTGTTTCTGCAGATCAAGTATGCAGTCTTGCACAAATTTTCCCCCTAGACCTTCATTGTTATTTTCCTTACAAATAATAATTTGAGTGAGTTCCTATCAAAGTAAGTGCCTCATTTTCTGTATATTGTATTGTTGTTTATACTGTAGCAAACAGTATGTATGTAACAATGTATTCAGAGTTTTATTCACATGCTTTCAAGTACTGGTGACAAATCATGCATTCCGATTATTGCATAGATTGTAATGACACCTATGATGTGTGTAAAATACTTTTTTGAAGGTTGTACTGATTATGATGAGCCAATGCTAAGCTATTTTCCAGCTATGTGTTGCGCCATGTTTGTTGACATTATACAATGCATTCTGGGTGTCACGTTGGTAGTTTCACTGTGAACCCAATAGAAAATCTTTGGAGGGAGCTGAAAGTCCGTATTGCCCAGCGACAGCCCCGAAACCTGAAGGATCTGGAGAAGGTCTGTATGGAGGAGTGGGCCAAAATCCCTGCTGCAGTGTGTAATTGCAAACAAAGGTTTCTGTACCAAATATTAAGTATTCTGCTTTTCTGATGTATCAAATACTTATGACATGCAATAAAATGCAAATTAATTACTTAAAAATCATACAATGTGATTTTCTGGATTTTTGTTTTAGATTCCGTCACTCACAGTAGAAGAGTACCTATGATACAAATTACAGACTTCTACATGCTTTGTAAGTAGGAAAACCTGCAAAATCGGCAGTGTATCAAATACTTGTTCTCCCCACTGTAAATGTCTGTCAGACCAAAGATGTTATAACAAAATGAAGTATGGGAATGGTTCACTCATAATTTGAGTAAACTTCCGGAAGGTAATGAAGAGAAGTGAATGATCGTAGACAAGACAACCCCTTCAACATGTATACTGCAAACAGACCAAACTCATCTTGTCTCCTCTTCTGATCTTTAGTTGACGCAAAAAAAAAAAAAAAAAAAAAAAGGTTTGTGCACACAAACTACCCATCGTCAAATTACTTTAGATTTAGAGTGTTTTACTCAATAGATCAATTGTGAGCTCACCCGTGATGTGATGAATTGTAAATAGTAATTGCTATTAGCTAATCCATATTGTGGTTTCTGTCAGCAGAGAGTTACCTAAATATAACTGCTTGAGTTATGTCAATATTTCCTCAGTTAGCGCTCGGACTAATGTAGCCTACATTTTCCGGTTTGGATGATTGTGTTATGCCCTCGCTACTTCTGTGAATGTCTGAACATTGCATCCAAAAATAAACTGGTCACATTCAGGGCATAACTTTGTAAGGACTGTGTTTGCGCAAAATGTTTGTGAAAAAACAGTGTAGCCAGCTCAAACGCTGACTGTTGCATCAATCGAAACTGAAGTTCTAAATAAGCGCTCTAATCACACCAGTTTGAGCGTACACTGCAAGGACCAACGTAGAATGATCACAACCGTTTGCTGGTACATGTCAAAGAGTTGAGGGGAGAAACCGATGCCACGCAAGTGATAGCCAGCATCAAACAACAGAGTGACAACATCAGTCCCTCTTACCCATGTCCACCCGTCTGGTCCCCAATAGGGGACCGCCTCACCCCTGGATGTCCGTGATATCAGACCACAGAGCCAATGGAGGCCCTCATTGCTCACTGCGACAACCCCTCTCTGAGGCACCCCCCTCCATCTACACAACGACACTCCACGCTGCATCGTGCAACCCCCTCAATGATTGTTGGGGGAAGTTCCATTTGCCCTAGAGCTTTTGGAGCTCAGCCATCCCAGGCCGCTGACTATGTGCGACCTGGAAATTCACAACCTCCCCCTCCCAAGATAGACATCGTTGGTAGTTTCATTGTACGGGATGTGGTGGTTGATGGCGCAAAGACATTCTGCTTCCCTGGTGCCAGAGTGTGTAACATCACTCGGGAGCTTAGGGTAATTCTAGACCAAAACCCGGAGCTGCACACAGGGGTTATGCATGCTGGTACAAATGACATCAAGCTGCGGCAATGGGCTGAGTTGACTTTGAATACCTGAGAGACATACTATTGTTTACAGACTATTGGCTTCTGGCCATATCCCAACACACCAGCGTGGAATTGATCGCTTCTCCCGGGCTATTTGCACTGGACTCTTGGTTGAAATCAGGACTCTGCTCTGAAAAGGCATTGGATTTTATTGACAATTTATTTGTTTTATCCATTTCTAAAAAGAGACTGCCTGCACCAAAACAGGAGAGGAGCTTGGATGCTGAGTGCTAACATCGAAAAGGTACAAAAAAAGTGATGGGATATCAGTCTTTGCCCGCAACAGCCAACCCTCATTGAGTATTGTATTATTCCATGTCCTCGTTCAAGGCATAGACCAAATGGCATTGTTCTAAGAAATCTTGTATCTATACCATTTCAAGCCAACCCCATGGCTATTTCATATGGAGGATTCCATCTGATCTGAAATCCTGCAGCTGTGGCCTTGGCCTGATTCAAGTAAATGTCCAAAGTTGTATTTAAAAAAATTCTGGCTTCTCACACCAACAAAAAGCATTTTGATCATTATTGAGACTTTGTTTGTTTTTGTGCCAGACTTTGATGTGTATCTGGATATAATTCTTATAGAGCTGACAGTAACCTAATCCAACTTGTGTAAAAATGTAAACTTCTGACCCACTGGGAATGTGATGAAAGAAATAAAAGCTGAAATAAATAATTCTCTACTATTATTCTGACATTTCACATTCTTAAAATAAAGTGGTGATCCTTACTGACCTAAGACAGGGAATTTTTACTAGGATTAAATGACAGGAATTGTGAAAAACTGAGTTTAAATGTATTTGGCTAAGGTGTATGTAAACTTCTGACTTCAACTGTAGAATATAGAATCATTTCTTTCATCTTTTATTTCTTTCATCACACTCCCAGTGGGTCAGACGTTTACATACACTCAATTAGTATTTGGTAGCATTGCCTTTAAAATTGTTTAACTTGGGTAAAACGTTTCGGGTAGCCTTCCACAAGCTTCCCACAATAGGTTGTGTGAATTTTGGCCCATTCCTCCTGACAGAACTGGTGTAACTGAGCCAGGTTTGTAGGCTTCCTTGCTCACACACTCTTTTTCTGTTCTGCCCACCAATTTTCTATAGGATTGAGGTCAGGGCTTTGTGATGCCACTCCAATACATTGACTTTGTTGTCCTTAAGCCAATTAGCCACAACTTTGGAAGTATGCTTGGGGTCATTGTCCATTTGGAAGACCCATTTGCGACCAAGCTTTAACTTCCTGACTGATGTCTTGAGATGTTGCTTCAATATATCCACATCATTTTCATCCTCATGATGCCATCTATTTTCTGAAGTGCACCAGTCCCTCCTGCAGCAAAGCACCCCCACAACATGATGCTGCCACCCCTGTGCTTCACGTTTGGGATGGTGTTCTTCGGCTTGCAAGCCTCCCCCTTTTTCCTCCAAACATAACAATGGTCATTATGGCAAAAGTTATATTTTTGTTTTATCAGACCAGAGGACATGGCTTTTTTGTGGCGGTTTTGGAGCAGTGGCTTCTTCCTTGCTGAGCGGCCTTTCAGGTTGTGTCGATATAGGACTCGTTTTACTGTGGATATAGATACTTTTGTACCTGTTTCCTCCAGCATCTTCACAAGGTCCTTTGCTGTTGTTCTGGGATTGATTTGCACTTTTCGCAAAAAAGTACGTTCATCTCTAGGGGACATAACGCGTCTATTAGGCCTTGAAATAGATCCACAGGTACAACTCCAATTGACTCAAATATTGTCAATTACCATATCAGAAGCTTCTAAAGCCATGAAATTTTCCAAGCTGTTGAAAGGCACAGTCAACTTATGACCCACTGGAATTGTGATATAGTGCATTATAAGTGAAATAATCTGTCAGTAAACAATTGTTGGAATGCACAAAGTAGATGTCCTAACCAACTTGCCAAAACTATAGTTTGTTAACATGAAATCTGTGGAGTTGTAGATAATTAGTTTTAATGACTTCAACCTAAGTGTATGTAAACTTCCGACTTCAACTGTATGTCCAGAGTAATTTTCCTGTTAGGCTGAGAGAGGATCTCATGTCAGATGATGTGGAAGTAATATCAGGTTAATCTGCCTCACCTAAAGCCTATTCCTGTAGGAAGTTGCTATTGACCACCAAGTGCTAAAAGTATTTGGACTGTGTGTGAGAAATTCTCGATAATGTATGTGATCAACAGAGAGTTATATTTTCTGAGTGACCTAAATATTGACTGGATGTCATCAAGCTGCCCAATTAAAAAGCACCACCAAGCTGTAACCAGTGCCTGCAATCTGGTTCAAGTTATCAGTCAACCTACCTGGGTATTTACAAACAAAACAGGAACAAAATCTTCCATGAGTGTTGATCACATCTTTACTAATGTTGCAGAAATCTGCTGTAAAGCAGTATACACACACACACACACACACACACACAATGTAGTGATCATAATAGAATCTAGAAAGACCAAAGACTGGACCAAATTTGTGACTAAGCGATGATGGCAATGACTCCTGAAAAATATTTGTTGGTCTGATGTGTATAGCATTTATTAAATTCCCTCATCCGGTTACTGATGAAACTGTTAGAACTGCCAAATCCACATGGATAGATGAATTGATAAAACAGTATGGCTGAGAAGGATGAGGTAAAGGGAATAGCAAATAAGTCTGACAACACAGCAGATTGTGAAATCATGTAACTAAACAAAAAGAAATCTCCATCCTTCATTGAGGCAGATGGCTTGTCCATTTCAAAACCCTTTGATATTGCCAACCACTTCACAAACTTTTTTGTTGACAAGATTAGCAAACTTAGGAATGACATGCAAACAACAAACGCTTCATATTCATGCATATCGGACCAAATGTGACCCAGGAAAATAGGCGAATGTCACAAGTCACGACTTCACAGGAGAGCCAAAAATGTTTTTAATCAAAATGCGTTTTTTGGCAGAAATGCCTTCTGGAATGTGTAGTGGAGCTGCACAAGTGTTGCTCTCCACTTTCTGGAGGATCAAGTTTTGAAATCAGTGGAATTAGAGTATGATTGCTAAAGAGATGCCGAAAACACCTGTCCGGATTACATCTTCAAACTAAGGGCAACCATGCATGGCATCCGACAGGAGAGGCGTCCAACTATGATGTATACGCGTAAGATAGTCTAGCTAGCTACATTTTCAGATATTTCTAATTTTGAAAGAAAGTGGTTTCATTTCAAGCTAAAGTGTACTTTTAGTTAGCTAATGTTATCTGGCTGGCTCCCTGGCTAACATTGTGTATGACGTTATTATTCATTATTGTTTAACTAGCTAATGTTAGCTAGCTGGCTCGTTAGGTAACGTTACGTGACGTGTGTTTAACTAGCTAGCTAGCTAGCTAGCTAGCTAGCTATATGCCTTAAGCTAAAGTGTACTGTTAGCTAGCTAATGTTAGCTGGCTGGCTCCCTAGCTAACGTTGCATGTATGACGTTATTCATATGCAGGGTAGTAACGACATGATTTGGCACTGTTCATTGTTGTTTAACTAGTCAACGTTCGCTGGCTGGCTCGTTAGCTAACGTGACGTGTTTGGTCTTACATGTTGTTTATCTAGCTAGGTTAGTTGTTAGCTAGCTAGCTACATGTCTCTAGCTAAAGTGTACAACACCCGTTGAATATGGCCGGTGTCAATAAACGTCGGCCAAAAACATAGTGAAATTGTTGCCAACAGAGCTGGTTAGGCAGTTTTCATGTTATGCAGAGGTAAACAAATCAAACCGAGAGTGAAGCGAGATGGGTGGGGCTAAAGCTTAAGAGGGTGTAAACGATGCTGAATGGGTGTAGACAAAGAAGAGTTATTAGATTCCAAAACTTGAAAAATTCATTTTTTTGTAGCTCTGAATCTCTACTTTTATGCAATGTAATAAACAGAAATTCAAATTTTGCTACATAAGACCGAATCCAGGTGGTGAGTCACAAATAACAAAAGACAAGCACTGTTGGTATAGAAGTAAGGGGCCATGGTTCTGGTCTAGAAGCACAGTTTCTGATCATCCTACAGTTTTGCTTCGGTATAGCAATTTAACTGACGCCCGGCCCAGAAAAAAACATTTCCATTGACGGTCACAAAGAAAAGTCAGATTTGAAAATCCCTAATAAGACACTTTAGTCATCACCTTTGTGAACAAAACATCCATTGAATTATTCAAATAATTGTCTCTGTGGCAGATTTTTTCCCCCCATCACTCTTAGATGAAGATATGAACATTTTATATTCATCCCATGTCTCATGTTTTTTGATGGCATGATGACGTTGTTGCTGCTCCCTGTGCTCAACGAGTGCTAGTATGCATGTGATGTTGGTCTGTATAAACTGGATGCAACCCGGATAAGCGGTCCATGAATCAGCATATGTAAACGTCAGCAGATTACCTTGAGAACAGCGGTCGGACATCTTGGATGTAGTCTCCAGTTCTTACTATACCTCAGTGTTTGGAAGAGGTGAAAGAATTGCTGCTATCTATAAATAAGCACAAGCCACCTGGTACCGACAACCTGGAGTGTAAATAGCTGGTAGCGGAATACATTGAGACTCCTGTTTGCCACATCTTCAATTTAAGCTTAAAAGAAAGTGTGTGCCCTCAAGCCAGGCAAAGGTCATTCCGCCGCCCAAGAATAACAAAGCACTTTTTAATGGTTCAAACAGCCGACCAGCCTGTTACCGGTGCTTAGCAAACTTTTGGAAAAAATGTAGTTTGACCAAATACAATGTCATTTTACAGAAAAATTGGCAACATACTTTTAGTTTATAGGGAAGGGCACTCAACATGCTCAGCAATGCCACAAATGACTGATGATTGGCTGAAAGATATTGATAGTAAGAAGATTGTGGGAGCTGTTTTATTAGACTTCAGTAACACTTGAGATCATTGATCACAAACTATTGCTGAAAAAAACATACAGTGGGGAGAACAAGTATTTGATACACTGCCGATTTTGCAGGTTTTCCTACTTACAAAGCATGTAGAGGTCTGTAATTGTGATCATAGGTACACTTCATCTGTAAGAGATGGAATCTAAAACAAAAATCCAGAAAATCACATTGTATGATTTTTAAATAATTAATTTGCATTTTATTGCATGACATAAGTATTTGATCACCTACCAACCAGTATGAATTCCGGCTCTCACAGACCTGTTCGTTTTTCTTTAAGAAGCCCTCCTGTTCTCCACTCATTACCTGTATTAACTGCACCTGTTTGAACTCGTTACCTGTATAAAAGACACCTGTCCACACACTCAATCAAACAGACTCCAACCTCTCCACAATGGCCAAGACCAGAGAGCTGTGTAAGGACATCAGGGATAAAATTGTAGACCTGCACAAGGCTGGGATGGGCTACAGGACAATAGGCAAGCAGCTTGGTGAGAAGGCAACAACTGTTGGCGCAATTATTAGAAAATGGAAGAAGTTCAAGATGACGTCAATCTCCCTCGGTCTGGGACACCATGCAAGATCTCACCTCGTGGGGCATCAATGATTATGAGGAAGGTGAGGGACCAGCCCAGAACTACACGGCAGGACCTGGTCAATGACCTGAAGAGAGCTGGGACCAGTCTCAAAGAAAACCATTAGTAACACACTACGCCGTCATGGATTTAAATCCTGCAGCGCACGCAAGGTCCCCCTGCTCAAGCCAGCGCATGTCCAGGCCCGTCTGAAGTTTGCCAATGACCATCTGGATGATCCAGAGGAGGAATGGGAGAAGGTCATGTGGTCTGATGAGACAAAAATAGAGCTTTTTGGTCTAAACTCCACTCGCCGTGTTTGGAGGAAGAAGAAGGATGAGTACAACCCCAAGAACACCATCCCAACCGTGAAGCATGGAGGTGGAAACATCTTTCTTTGGGGACGCTTTTCTGCAAAGGGGACAAGACGACTGCACCGTATTGAGGGGAGGATGGATGGGGCCATGTATCGCGAGATCTTGGCCAACAACCTCCTTCTCTCAGTAAGAGCATTGAAGATGGGTCGTAGGCTGGGTCTTCCAGCATGACAACGACCCAAAACACACAGCCAGGGCAACTAAGGAGTGGCTCCGTAAAAAGCATCTCAAGGTCCTGGAGTGGTCTAGCCAGTCTCCAGACCTGAACCCAATAGAAAATCTTTGGAGGGAGCTGAAAGTCTGTATTGCCCAGCGACAGCCCCGAAACCTGAAGGATCTGTATGGAGGAGTGGGCCAAAATCCCTGCTGCAGTGTGTGCAGACCTGGTCAAGAACTACAGGAAACATATGATCTCTGTAATTGCAAACAAAGGTTTCTGTACCAAATATTAAGTTCTGCTTTTCTGATGTATCAAATACTTATGTCATGCAATAAAATGCAAATTAATTACTTAAAAATCATACAATGCGATTTTATGGAATTTTGTTTTAGATTCCGTCACTCACAGTTGAAGAGTAACTATGATAAAAATGACAGACTTCTACATGCTTTGTAAGTGGGAAAACCTGCAAAATCGGCAGTGTATCAAATACTTGTTCTCCCCACTGTAGGTGTTATGGATTTACATCCTCTGCCATTTCCTGGATTAAGAGTTACTTATCTAATAGAACACAGAGGGTTTTCTCTAATGGAAGCCTCTGTGGTGTACCACAGGGCAGCTGGCTTGAGCCATTATTGTTTTCTGTTTTTACTAATGACCTTCTACTGACCTTGAATAAAGCTTGTGTGTCTATGTACGCTGACAACTCAACAGTATACGTTGGCTACGACAGTAAAATAAATAACTGACACCCTTAACATAGAGCTCCAGTCAGTATTAGAATTGGTAACTAGCAATAGGCTGGTGCTCAGCCTCCAGTTTCTATGCACCAGAGGTCTGTCCTATCTGGTGAAATTCTCCTGTCTTATCTGGTGTCCTGTGTGAATTTAAGTCTCTCTCTCTCACACACCTGCTGTCTCAACCTCTGAATGCTCACCTATGAAAAGTCAACTGACATTTACTCCTGAGGGGATGACTGGTTGCACCCTCTACAGACACTGTGACTATTTGACCCTGCTGGTCATCTATGAACGTTTGAAGAACGATCTGGCCTTTATGGCCATGTACTCACTCATATAATCTCCACCCGGCACAGCCAGAAGAAGACTGGCCACCCCTCATAACTTGGTTCCTCTCTAGGTTTCTTGCTAGGTTCCTGCCTTTCTACTGAATTTTTCCTAGCTGCCGTGTTTCTACAACGGCACTGCTTGCTGTTTGGGGTTTTAGGCTGGGTTTCTGTATAAGCACTTTGTGACATCTGCTGATGTAAAAAGGGCTTTATAAATACATTTGATTTGCTAAATATCTCAAATTAAAATCCTAATTTTAGGGACACAAATCACTCGCTCAACCCTAAACCTCATCTAGATCTATTATTGAATAATGTGGTGATTGAGAAAAAATAGGAAAAGGTCTGTTCATGATAAGGCGTTGCTCTGCTTTCTTGACATCTCAAATCAACCAGACAGGCCCTATTTTTGTCACACTTGGACTAATGCCCAGTTGTGTGGTCATGTCCAGCAAAGGACATATGCAAATTCCAGTTGGTCCAGAACAGAGCAGCACGTAGATGTACACAGAGGGTGAATGTCAATGACATGCATGTCAATATCTCCTGGCTCAAAGTTGAGGAGAGAATGACTGCATCTCTTTTGTTCTTTGTGTGAGGTGTTGAAGGTACCGAACAATCTGTTCAAGCAGTTGGCACACAGTTCCGACACTCATCTGTACCACACAAGACATGCAACCAGAGGTCTCTTCACAGTCCCCAGGTCCAGAACAGAGGCCGGAAAAAACACACAGTATTAAATAGAGCCAAGACTACACGGAACTCTGCCACCCGATGTAACTCAAGCTGGCGATAAAATGTGATTTTAAAAAACTGATCAAGAACACCTTACGGCATGACGGGACTGTGAAGAGAGACATACATTTTTATAAATGTTGTATTATATTATCTATTATATGTATTGTTATGTACTGTATATAATGTATTTTATGTATTCTATTTGTTGTGTTTTGTTTCCTGTTTGGACCCCAGGAAGAGTAGCCGCTACCTTGGCAGCAGCTAATTAGGGATCCTAATAAAATATTACTAATACCACCCCTTCAAGGGTTGAGAGACCGATGCAGTTTTACATTTTTCACACCATATTTTATGCATAGACCCAGCTATAAAGCCAGAGAACAAATAGGCTTATGTGTAGTGTGTGTGTGTTAAAGCCAAATAGCACCTTGAATGGGAGGAATGTCAATGTTATGTGCGGAGGCAAAGTAGCACCTTTGTAATGGGAGAATGTCAAAGTGATTTAACCATGGAGCCATGAAAGAAATGTTCTGGCCTCTCACATAATGTGCCTCTGATAATAATGACTTGAGGATGTAGCCTATAAATACAGGTGTGAAGTAAGACTGAACTTTGTTGAGATATAACCTACATACAAGTGGAAGGCTGGAAGCATCTGCATACAGTACACACACAATTAAACATTCCCATTTAGACTTTCCACACATCCCTTCATGCACTTTTTACACAAATGCACACACACACACACACGAAACGCCAACATGTTTACAATCTACCACACCTGATATCCAGACTAATGTGTGGTCTATTATGAAGCATACATAGTGGTGTTATAACACTGATATAACTTGAGTCAAGTCAAGCATTCACCGACACAGCATTGGTATCCATGAAACTGCCAAATCGTGTTCAGATAGGAGTAGGGTTTCACATTTTGGGGAATATTCAAAAGGTGGAAACGTTCTGTGGGAATTAACTGGAATATATGGGAATTAACATTAATACCATTTAAATGTAGATGTTCTTTGCATTGGATATATTTACCTTATCATATGGAGACAGAAACATAAACATTTTACCTTATAATATGTAGACATAATTGCAAATGATTAAATCCTTCAAATAGAAATAAAAAAAACTATTTTGTTACGAATTGAACTTTAATTAAATGAGTTAACTCTTCACATGGGATGATTTCACTGAACAACAAAAGAAAGGGAATATTGAATGATCCCCAATGATCCATCGCATCTCCCAAAAACATTTTCAACATACATCTGTAAAATGATAGTCTAGAAACTAAAGCTTTGGTTGTCTTCCTCTCAGGCTTCCATGTCTTCTCCCTGGACCTCCTCAATGTCCACCTCTTGAACCTCAGACTCTGAGGCCTTATCTTCACTGTCACTTTCCAACCTTCTTGAGGATGGATCATTGTCAGGCTCAAAAAGCCTCAAATATGCCCGGATGGCTACCAGTTTTTCAACCCTTGTATTGGTCAGCCTGTTGCGAGCTTTGGTGTGTGTGTGTGTTGTGTTCCCAAACAAGTATCAGTTGCGCTCTGAGGTGGCTGATGTTGGTGGGATTTGGAGGATGATGAAGGCAACAGGGGAAAGAGCCTCAGATCCACAAAGTCCCTTCCACCATGTTGGCACGACTGCCATATTGCATCTCCATCCCAAAGCCCATGCTTGGAAGTGTACTGCGCCAGACTGACAAGAACCTTGCCCTCATTCAGGCCAAGGTGGCAAGACACGGTAATGATGACACCATAGGCCTTGTTGATCTCTGCACCAGACAGGATGCTCTTGCCAGCATACTTGGGGTCCAACATGTACTCTGTGGCATGTGTGCACTTCAGGCTGAAGTCTTAACGTTTTTTTATGTATTTCAGAACTGCAGTTTCCTCTGCTTGGAGCAACAGTGAAGTCGGCAGGGCAGTATGGATTTCTTCTCTTACATCTGCAAGCAGAGTCTGAACATTAGACAGGATGGCATTGTCTCCATCAATCCGTGCAATGGCTAATGCAATAGGTTTCAGGAGTTTCAGGCTGCTTACCACTCTCCCCCAAAATACATCATCCAGGAGGATCCTCTTGATGGGGCTGTCCATATCGGCAGACTGTGATATGGCCATTTCTTGGAGAGACTCCTTCCCCTCCAGCTTCAATGTGACGCTCTTATTCTTCTCACTTTGCATGGTGAGGTAGATTGCTGCTATAACTTGATGACCCCTTTACATACCTAACCATTTCCTTGGCTTTCTTGTAGAGTGTATCCATTGTTTTCAGTGCCATGATGTTCTTGAGGAGCAGATTCAATGCATGAGCAGTACAGCAAATGGGTGTCATGTGAGGGTAGGACTCCTCCACTTTAGACCAAGCAGCCTTCATGTTCGCAGCATTGTCTGTCACCAGTGCAAATACCTTCTGTGGTCCAAGGTCATTGATGACTGCCTTAAGCTCATCTGCAATGTAGAGACCGGTGTGTCTGTTGTCCCTTGTGTCTGTGCTCTTGTAGAATACTGGTTGAGGGGTGGAGATGATGTAGTTAATTATTCCTTGCCCACAAATAATCGACCACCCATCAGAGATGATGGCAATACAGTCTGCTTTCTCTATGATTTGCTTGACCATCACTTGAACTCTGTTGAACTCTGCATCCAGCAAATGAGTAGATAAAGCATGTCTGGTTAGAGGGGTGTAAACTGGGCGAAGAACATTCAGAAATCTCTTCCAATACACATTGCTTGTGAGCATCAGAGGTGAACCAGTTGCATACACAGCTCGAGCAAGACATTCATCAGCATTTCTCTGACCACGTTCCTCCATTGAGTCAAAACAACTTCTGATTCCAGGAATACCATGAGCTGTTGCTATCGATAAGGTGTCTGATTCATCATTTTCACCTCGAATAGAAGTATTTTTTGTCAGAGGTTGCTTGTTGTGAGCGCTGAGTGAACTTTATGCACTTGGCCAGATGATTCTGCATCTTTGTTGCATTCTTCACATATGATTTGGCACAGTATCAGTTTTCCTTCTACATTAGCTGTAGTGAAATGTCTCCACACATCAAAGTGCCCATGGAATTTTCCTGTAAAGATTAGAAAAAAAGAGTTTAAAAAAAACCTAATACAATTCCATGTACAGATAAATTGTTAAGCAGTTAGATTAGCATTAGAACTAGCAGAAATTGTTAACAAGTTAGAAATTATTTAAACACACTTTGCTGTAGGCTACTATTTACTAGATATCAAAAAATAATGTATGTCATATAAAATATATTCACCCCACCCAGTATTGTAATCAAAACTTACCAGAAAGCATGTAGTCCTTGGCTCAGACAGTGTAGTAGTGTGGGCTCAATAGCATCTAATTATTGTGCAAGATCTTGAGAATCAGCTGCACATGTGAATACACTGTGCATGCAGAGGGTTGCAATTCCATTTAGTTGGGGATAGTTTAACCAAAATATGCCACAAGATGAATTTAAGCAAAATTCCCAACATTTCAGGGCTTAACTTCCCATGGAAAATGTCCGTAAATTTACCGGAAAGTTTCCAACCCTTTACAACCCTAAATAGGAGTAGTGATTAAATTGATATCCTTTCAGAAATGCTCCATGATACACTACTATGCTACTTCTAACAGTTTCACCTCTGAGACATTAACTACCTACCATGATGATGTAGGCTAGCCTATATGGAATAATTAAAACACAAATAATTTCATTTACATCTACAGGCCTTCTATATGTTTGACTTCTGAATAACTTTTGGACCAATTTGGTGTATGTCTTGGCCTGCTGCCTGGTGCTAAAAATATATTTACCGTCTATCCTCCTACACCAGCGCACACAAAACTGCTGATCCGGTTTCTGTAAACTGAAGGTAGGCCTACCACTTTTTCTGGGAAAGAGAAACACAATCACAAGTCCACCTCCCCTACCTACCCCCCGCCACCGCTTGACCTCACACACTAATGGGGATCCATACTAAATACATATAGCTCAGAAAGCCAGAAGGGTAGGAGATGGGAGGAGGAACCACCTGAATGCTGAGTATAAGGTAGCGGTGGTGCTTTGATGGACTGCAGATTTAGGGAGCTGAAGAGCTGAAAGTTTGCTCCGACTGGGACGTCATCCATCTAGTAGGTCATGCTGTTGTGATTTACAGCAGTGTTCCTCAATCTCCCATCAATGGACTGGCGCCAGTCCATGAGATGTTGCTGGCTGGTCCCTGAGATTTAAAGACACTAATTTAGTCAGGTCCACAGTGTTAGTTTTAATATAAGAGGTCCCCCAAGGCGGTACCTGGTTCACTGAGAGAAACACACGTTATAAGTGATATCAATGGGTCTTTCTCCATTCTGATTGTTTTATACTGTTCAATTCAAACCAAAATAATTTTCAGCATTTTCATACATTTCCTGCACTCATTTGAGATCATTTCCACACTGCCACGTAGGGCTGCACAATATGGGCAAACAACCTTATTTTTAACCAAATGTTAAATGCAATTTAGAGCAAAACACTTGGGTGGAAATATAATGTTTCTGAAGCCAAATGTCTACTGTTTGCTGACGATTTGGTGCTTCTGTCACCAACCAAGGAGGGCCTACAGCAGCACCTACAGTTGAAGTCGGAAGTTTGGATAAACATTAGCCAAATACATTTAAACTCAGTTTTTCACAATTTCTGACATTTAATCCTAGTAAAAAATCCCTGTCTTAAATCAGTTAGGATCACCAGCTTATTTTCAGAATGTGAAATGTCAGAATAATAGTAGAGAGAATGATTTATTTCAGCTTTTATTTCTTTCATCACATTCCCAGTGGGTCAGAAGTTTACATAGACTCAATTAGTATTTGGTAGCATTGCTTTTAAATTCCTGACAGAACTGGTGTAACGGAGTCAGGTTTATAGGCCTCCTTGCTCGCACATGCTTATTCAGTTCTGCCCACAAATGTTCTATAGGATTGAGGTCAGGGCTTTGTGATGGCCACTCCAACACCTTGACTTTGTTGTCCTTAAGTAATTTTGCCACAACTTTGGAAGTATGCTGTATGCTTGGGGTCATTGTCCATTTGGAAGACCCATTTGCAACCAAGCTTTAACTTCCTGACTGATGTCTTGAGATGTTGCTTCAATATATCCACATAATTTCCTCATGATGCCATCTATTTTGTGAAGTGCACCAGTCCCTCCTGCAGCAAATAACCCCCACAACATGACACTGCCACCCCTGTGCTTCATGGTTGGGATGGTGTTCTTCAGCTTGCAAGCCTCCCCCTTTTTCCTCCAAACATAAAGATGGTCATTATGGCCAAACAGTTCTATTTTTGTTTCATCAGACCAGAGGACATTTCTCCAAAAAGTACAATCTTTGTCCCCATGTGCAGTTGCAAACCATAGTCTGACTTTTTTGTGGCGGTTTTGGAGCAGTGGCTTCTTCCTTGCTGAGCGGCCTTTCAGGTTGTGTCGATATAGGACTCGTTTTACTGTGGATATAGATACTTTTGTACCTGTTTCCTCCAGCATCTTCACAAGGTCCTTTGCTGTTGTTCTGGGATTGATTTGCACTTTTCGCAAAAAAGTACGTTCATCTCTAGGGGACATAACGCGTCTATTAGGCCTTGAAATAGATCCACAGGTACAACTCCAATTGACTCAAATATTGTCAATTACCATATCAGAAGCTTCTAAAGCCATGAAATTTTCCAAGCTGTTGAAAGGCACAGTCAACTTATGACCCACTGGAATTGTGATATAGTGCATTATAAGTGAAATAATCTGTCAGTAAACAATTGTTGGAAAAATTACTTGTGCTATGCACAAAGTAGATGTCCTAACCAACTTGCCAAAACTATAGTTTGTCGATATAAGACTTGTTTTATGTGGATATAGATACTTTTGTACCTGTTTCCTCCAGCATCTTCACAAGGTCCTTTGCTGTTGTTCTGGGATTGATTTGCACTTTTCTTACCAAAGTACGTTAATCTCTAGGAGACAGAACGCTTCTCCTTCCTGAGCGGTATGACGGCTGCGTGGTCCCATGGCGGTTATACTTGCGTACTATTGTTTGTACAGATGAACGTGGTACCTTCAGGCGTTTGGAAATTGCTCCCAAGGATGAACCAGACTTGTGGAGGTCTACAATTCTTTTTCTGAGGTCTTGGCTGATTTCTTTTGATTTTCCCAAGATTTAGAGCAAAGAGGCACTGAGCTTGAAGGTAGGCCTTGAAATACATACACAGGTACAACTCCAATTGACTCAAATTATGTAAATTAGCCTATCAGAAGCTTCTAAAGCTATGACATAATTTTCTGGAATTTTCCAAGCTGTTAAAAGGCACAGTCAACTTAGTGTATGTAAACTTATGACCCACTGGAATTGTGATATAGTGCATTATAAGTGAAATAATCTGTCTGTAAACAATTGTTGGAAGAATTACTTGTGTCGTGCACAAAGTGATGACCTAACCGACTTGCCAAAACTAAAGGTTTGTTAACATGAAATCGGTGGAGTGGTTGAAATATAGGTTTTAATGACTTCAACCTAAGTGTATGTAAACTTCCGACTTCAACTGTAGATCTTCTGCACAGATTCTGTCAGACCTGGGCCTTGACAGTAAATCTCAGTAAGACAAAAATAATGGTGTTAAAAAAAAGGTCCAGTTGCCAGGATCACAAATACAAATTCCATCTAGACACTGTTGCTCTAGAACACACAAAAAACTATACATACCTCGGCTTAAACATCAGCGCCACAGGCAAACAAAGCTGTGAACGATCTGAGAGACAAGGCAAGAAGGGCCTTCTATGCCATCAAAAGGAACACAAATTCAACATACCAATTAGGATCTGGCAAAAAAATACTTGAATCAGTTATAGAACCCATCGTCCTTTATGGTTGTGAGGTCTGGGTTCCGCTCACCAACCAAGAATTCACAAAATGGGACAAACAACAAATTGAGACTCTGCATGCAGAATTCTGCAAAGATATCCTATGTACAACGAAAAACAACAAAATTAGGCCGATACCCGCTAATTATCAAAATCCCCTAAGCAAGCTGGTCATGGGGCGCTGTTCACAAACAGACCCCACAGGACAACAACACATTTAGACCCAACCAAATCATGAGAAAACAAAAAGATAATTACTTGACACATTGGAAAGAAAAACAGAGCAAACTAGAATGCTATTTGGCCCTAAACAGAGAGTACACATTGGCAGAATACCTGACCACTGTGACTGACCCAAAATTAAGGAAAGCTTTGACTATGTACAGACTCAGTGAGCATAGCCCTTCTATTGAGAAAGGCCACCGTAGGCAGACCTGGCTCTCAAGAGAAGACAGGCTATGTGCACACTGCCCACAAAATTAGGTGGAAACTGAGCTGCAGTTCCTAACCTCCTGCCAAATATATCACCATATTAGAGACACATATTTCCCTCAGATTACACAGATCCGAAAACAAACGCAATTTTGATAAACTCCTATATCTACTGGGTGAAATACCACAGTGTGCCATCACAGCAGCAAGCTTTGTGGCCTGTTGCCACAAGAAAAGGGCAACCAGTGAAGAACACCATTGTAGATACAATATTTATGTTTATTTATTTTCCCATTTGTACTTTAACTATTTCCACATTGTTACAACAATGTATATATACATAATATGACATTTGAAATGTCTTTATTCTTTTGGAACTTCTGAGTGTAATGTTTACTGTCAATTTGTATTGTTTACTATCTACTTCACTTGCATTGGCAATGTTAACATATGTTTCCCATGCCAATAAAGCCAGAGATAGAGAAAGGAGGAGGAGAAACAAATAGATGAACGAGAAAGAGCTAATATGGAGAAGTAGGCCTATAGGAGAGGATAGATGTGAGATAGAGAGGGACGGCGATGGTATGGAGAAAGACGGCACAAAAGCAGGTCCCCTAAGCAGAAAGTAAGAGGTGTGTGTGTACATGCATATGTGCCTGAGAGCATAATGGGATAGAGAGAACATTGCTTCTTCCCAAGGGGAAGAATATCAATCTGCAAAAGCCCTAGCAGACCCTATCCTATAGATGAAATGTACTGTCAGTCTCTCTCACTGAATGAGAACACAAACCTGCTCTGCCTACCTCTCCTCTCTTCTCTGTTGTAATGTTGGGGAAATATCTAATGTATGCTAAGCTGCAGCTGCCATGGCAACCCCTGCACGGGCATACTGGATTTGGACTCAGAGAGAAAGACAGAGAGAAAGAGTGTAGTGCGGTTGAATGGACTGCTCGACTGTAAGGGGACAATTCCAGTAGACCCCCTTGTTAGAGCCAAATTCCTGTACCGTCAGTCTCACTAGAAAATGTTTTTAGTTTTCTATTATGGTTATCATTGGTATTTAAAAGCAATTGGGAGTCTCTCCTGGGCACACCCCTTTTGTTTCTCCAAGTTCCCCTTCTGGATACCTATTTAGTGGTTTGGTAGTATGGCTCAGCCAGGCCTCAGGTATGGCAGTACCATACAGTTTTTGAATGCTAATAGATAAATAAGAAAGCCGCTACTAATCTATACCATTTTGCTTACCATTTCAATCTGATCACTTTGGCTTTAATCATGGATGGAACATAGCCTATGAAATTACCTTTGTTTGGGAAATACATTTGTATTGTATTTTCTTTATACTAATCGAAGCTTTTGATTCTCCTTTTTTGGTTGCTTTGGTAGCATATTTCAAGACATGACATATCTTGAAAAAAAATGTATATTATAAACGTGGAAATCAATTAATCTGCCATCATTAACACAATGGCACTGGCGACCGAGAAAGCCTTAAATTGTAACAATTTGTTTATGTGGCAAACAATAATGCAGGCACTAGGGATGGAGGTGTGAGCATGCGGGTCTGGGCAGAGGAGATGTAGTAGTTGTTCGTATGTGTATGTTTGTATTTGGTGCATAACTTGCATTTTGTTGCGTAACAGCCTGAATTCAAAAATGATTTTTAAAAATGTATCCTCACCCATCTACACACAATACACCCCATAACGACAAAGTGAAAACACGTTTTTAGACATTTTTGCAAATGTATTGAAAATAAAATACAGAAATATCTATTCACACCCCTGAGTTAATACATATTAGAATCACCTTAGCCAGCGATTACAGCTGTGAGTCTTTCTGGGTAAGTGTAACAGCTTTGCACACCTGGATCAGGGTTGGAAATTAACACCCGCCACCCATGGGTCGATTTTTTCATTGGCTGGTAAGAATGTCTATTTCACCAGCGAAGTTGGCAGGTGGCCACACAGAGCATTTGAGAACAGTTTTTTGTATGTTTTTATCCAAAGCCCACATATAGAAGTTGGTTGAATTGACAAGAAAGGCTACTAAAGTGTGACTTTGTTTACATGTTTCAAGGCCAGTTATCGTTTCGTTCACAGAGCCATGCTACCACATGAACTGACACACACACTCAAAACTCTAACATTTATTCTATGAAGACCTTTTTACATCAGCAGTTGACACAAAGTGCTTCTACAGATACCTAGCCTAAAACCCCAAATATCAAGCAACGCAGATGCAGAAGTACAGTGGCTAGAGAAAAGGGACAAGGCTCTAGAAAGGAACCAGGCTCCGAGGGGTGGCCCCTTCTCTCCTGGTTGTACCCGGTGGAGGTTACAAGATCCTTCTTCAAGATTTTCAACCGTTCATAGATGACCAGCAGGGAGAAATAGTCACAGTGGTTATAGAGGGTGCAACAGGTCAGCACCTCGGGAGTAAATGTCAGTTGGCTTTTCATAGAGAGCAATCAGAGGTTGAGACAGCAGGTGAGAGAGAGAGAGCGAGAGAGAGAGAGGGCGAGAGAGAGAGGGCGAGAGAGAGAGGGCGAGAGAGAGAGGGCGAGAGAGAGAGGGCGAGAGAGAGAGGGCGAGAGAGAGAGGGCGAGAGAGAGAGAGAGGTGCGAAACAGCAGGTCCGGTACAAGGTAGCATGTCCAGTGAACTGCTCAGGGTTCCATAGCCGCAGGCTGATCAGACACGGACAATTGCATGCAGACACCCACATTCAGGGCTCTAAAGCGTCCCTGTTGTCTTGACATTCTTCAGTACAACGGTGGTGCAGGTGCCTTAGGGAGGGAGCTCCCGTCTCACTTTGTTCATGGTGCCGGCCAGACTTATTTTCTTTGCAAGCAACTTGTTCCCCAATGACAGTGAAGTGAAGAAAATGTCCATGGTGACATTTCTCCCCTTGCCAATGTAAGGTTGCACAAGCCTCATCACCACATTCTCAGATACTCGCTCACCTGCTGCCCGATGTGGATATTTTCCCAGATATTGAAAGCTGTTCAGAATGTACAATTATGCACACTCTCACTATGTAGACTACTCCAAGTAGGCCAGAGTAGACTGATCAGAATACTTTGTCGGTGGACTGAAATAGGGTACATAACATTGTAAGATTATAATTAGAATGGATCAATACAATAGAATGGCCAGCCCTGTTCTTCATTCACAATTGGTGATTACATAATTATGCATTGTTGGCTTCCCCTCACTCAACTCACCCATTCTCCCCTTTTTTTCCCCATTAAGGCTCCCAAGTGGCGCAGTGGTCTAAGGCACCTCATCTCAGTGCTAGAGGCGTCACTACATATCTAGGCTGTATCACAACCGGCCGTTATTAGGAGTCCCATAGAGCGGCACACAATTGGCCTAGCGTCATCAGAGTTTGGCCGGTGTAGGCCGTCAATGTAAATAAGAATTTGTTCTTAACTGACTTGCCTAGTTAAAAAAAAATGTAACTGTTTTGTTATAGTTTAGGTTCAGTTTCGAGGCAATTATAAGGGTGATTATCAGCTGGGCACTGCACTTTCAACTGTTGGAAGATGGAGCGGAGCAGGCCCTACTGTTGGGAGAAGGAGGGGCAACGGGGGAAAACCATTCTAACACCAAAGTGTGTTATATAGACATATTTAGGAAACATCAAGGACAGAGGGGGGCATGACTGTGTAAAAAAATACATTCATAAGAACTCAAAATGACTGCTGTCACGGTTCTAGTGTTAACAAATCAGATAAGTTGAATGGACTCACTGACGACTTGAAAAGACTTGAAAATGGTTGTCTAGCAACAATCAATAACCAACTTGACAAAGCTTGAAGAATTTTGTAAAGCTCTTAGAGACTTACCCAGAAAGATTCACAGCTGTAATCCCTTTCTAAAGGTGATTCTAACATGTATTGACTCAGGGGGTTGAGTATTGTAGTGACGCCTCTTGCACTGAGATGCCCATTTTAATCCCACTTAGTAACAACAAAATGTGGAAAAAGTGAATACTTTGTGAAGGCACTGTAAGGCTTCACTGTACCATTGTTTCATATTGCCTTAGAAAAACAAGCGACTGCAGATTCGTTAGCGTTCTGGTTGCACCCTTACTATAGCGAAAACGGCTTGCTTCTAAACCAACCAGGTCAAAATTACGGGCACAACATTTTTATCTTCCTATAGCAGATCGCATTTCACATTGTCATGACTGAGAACCGGATTTTCTCTCTCTCTCCAACAAGAGAAGAGGAGGGAAAATGCCCACAGTTTATGACTGTTTGTTAGAATTTCACTTGGAGACAAAAACTAGACATTGTGAAAATGAATAATTTTATCCTAAATGTTCAAAATGAGGACTGTTGGCATATGAATGTTGATTCTGTGATGTCATTAAAAGTTTGATGAAGTCGTGATGACGAAAACAACTTTAAGAGTTTTCACACTGTGTAAATGATGTCTAACTCTGTTACGTTTGGTAGAAAATATCCAGATTAAAGAGAATGTTTTTGTGACAATAAGAGACTGTGGTTTTAGCTGTTTACAAAAGATCATAGTTCATTCTAATGCCTTGCTTGTCCAAGCTACGCTCAGGGAATTCATGGAGTGGTCATAAATGACAGAAACGCCCTGTACTGCCCAAAAGGTATAAAGCATGTGAGCATTGAATTTACTGGATTGACTAGAGGACCTCGCGTCGCAGCCAAAGGACTACGATAAGTCACAACCCCCAAAAAGACAAAACGAGGTTCCAACAAAATAATATTTTTTAACAATCAATGCTACAGTCGAGAACTGTATCTAAGTAGGTGGGTTCGAGCAGAAGCACCACGTTTACTCTCTTCTAAGTCATCGCGGTCTACAATGCTTTCATCCCCATCAAAGGGGGTATCTACCACGGCTGTTTAGCCGACCTCATAAGACCAATCTTCAGGAACGAGTTTGAGGGAACAGACAATGAAAAGAAAGGACAAATTGTGGACAATCAGAGACTTATACCAGAGAACCGGAGACCAGACCACCTGAAGTGGACAACAGAGATAATCAACGAAGGCCTTCAACCAAGTAAATCCATACATTTACATTTCGACCCATAAAGGGCTAACTAAGTGTAGTCTCAAAATGTAGATAGATTTTGTGAAGTGCACCAGCCCCTCCTGCAGCAAAGCACCCCCACAACATGATGCTGCCACCCCCGTGCTTCACGGTTGGGATGGTGTTCTTCGGCTTGCAAGCCTCCCCCCTTTTCCTCCAAAAATAACGATGGTCTTTATGGCCAAACAGTTATATTTTTGTTTCATCAGACCAGAGGACATTTCTCCAAAAAGTACCATCTTTGTCCCCATGTGTAGTCTGGCTTTTTTATGGCGGTTTTGGAGCAGTGGCTTCTTCCTTGCTGAGCGGCCTTTCAGGTTATGTTGATATAGGACTCGTTTTACTGTGGATATAGATACTTTTGTACCCGTTTCCTCCAGCATCTTCACAAGGTCCTTTGCTGTTGTTCTGGGATTTATTTCCCAGAACAACAGCAAAGGACCTGTCTCCTTCTCTAGGAGACAGAACGCTTCTCCTTCCTGAGCAGTATGACGGCTGCGTGGTCCCATGGTGTTTATACTTGCGTACTATTGTTTGTACAGATGAATGTGGTACCTTCAGGCATTTGGAAATGGTTCCCAAGGATGAACCAGACTTGTGGAGGTCTACAATTGTTTAATTTGAGGTCTTAGCTGATTTCTTTTGATTTTCCCATGATGTCGAGCAAAGAGGCACTAAGTTTGAAGGTAGGCCTTGAAATACATCCACAGGTACACCTCCAATTGACTCAAATGATGTCAATTAGCCTATCAGAAGCTTCTAAAGCCATGGCATTTTCTGGAATTTTCCAAGCTGTTTAGAGGCACAGTCAACTTAGTGTATGTACACTTCTGACCCACTGGAATTGTGATATAGTAAAAAGTGAAATAATCTGTCTAAACAATTGTTGGAAGAATTACTTGTGTCATGCACAAAGTAGATGTCCTAAGAGACTTGCCAAAACTATAGTTTGTTAACATTAAATTTGTGCAGTGGTTTAAAGCGCTGGGCATCTTGTTGTTATGACATGCATTATCTGAATTAGGCCCACAGAATTATACCCACGGAGGAGCGGCTTTTATGAAGGAACTTTGAAAGTTGACTTAACGTTGGACCAGAGCTAGCCCTTGATCATTATTCTCAGTGCTATTACAATACACATAACTAGAAAACAGTTACCTAGCTAGCTAACAAGCTTATGTGTGCAGAACGGCCCCAGAATTAAAATAAAAAACACGTCTTACCTTTTTTGTAGTTAATAATTCCAATGTGAAACGCGAACTATAGTATTTTTAACTAGCATTGAAAAAGTTTATGCAATCTCTTTTAAAACCTCTCCCCCTATTTTTTTTTTTATCATGCTTGTAAAGTCAATGGTTACAATAGACTATGCTTCGGAGGGAGGGGAGGGGCAGGTAGCCTACACACACACACAGGAAAAGATTTTGCTATTTTACTGGGGTTTTTTGTTCTATTCTCTGAACCGGTACCAACCCGATGCTGACGGCTTAACAATCATCAACAGCCACACCCCCAGGCCAATGTGGAAGGGAGGTAGCGAGGTCATCCTATGAAAAGGTCTGGTCTGATGAGAAAGGGAGCCAGCTGAGTATCCGTAAGGGAAGGAAGAGAGAGGGGATGAGTGTAACACTACCTGGCTGTAAAGCAGTGGTTGGTTGGCTGGCTGGCTGGCTGTGGAGCACATTGTGCATCACGTGTGTCTCTGTCAAAGGCACGCAGGGGAGTGGGTGATGGGAGAGACACCAGTCTGACATCTCAATGACGCTTCAGCAGCATTAGAGAGTTGTGGATGTGCTTTACGATCTAGCTAGCAGCATGGCTCTGCTCAGATAGACAAAACAAGCCCTACAAAAATAGCTTGCTTAAAGGAATATTAATAGTTGTGTGTGTTGACTAGGGCTGTGCAATATGGGCAAAATATATCACTGTATTTTTCACATTTTTGGCGGTATGACGGGTATTTGACAGCATTTTATGTTTTTGAATAAAAGTACTTTATGAGTAGTGCGTGACCCTATGGTGGCAAGACAAGTGATTTCAATGGGTCTTTCTACATTCTGATTGTTTTATACTGTTCAATTCAACTTCACCCTAAAATAATTTCCTGCATTACCATAAATTTCTGCATTTCCTGCACTCATTTGAGATCATTTCCACGTAGGGCTGCACGATATGGGCAAAGAAATGTGGCCTTATATTTAACCAAACGTTGCAATTGCGATTTGACTTGCGGTTTAGATCAAAACACTTTGTTTGTGTGTGCATATGTGCCTGCCTTCCTACACTACCCTACAGTATGTGCGCATACTACAGCGACTGGGTTGGAATGCGTAGCTTATGCTATCCTATGCTTTTGAGTGGGAATTGGTCCAGCTGAAGCAGATGGATGACGTAGCTGAAATTGATATATTAGCCAGCAGAGCAGAGGAGGAGGTAATGCTGTAGCTTGCTACCTCTGTCATTAAGGAAATATGAATGAGGGTTTCCAGCAGTGATGGTCCTTAATGGCTGCACTGCATACAGCATCAGTGACTCTGGTGAGCCAGTCAGCCTGATGGCACAGTAAGGCAATTGATGATTGCATTTAAAGAGAGGAGCAGGGGGAGTCAGCCAAGCCACACACACACCAGCTAGCGCAGACACACGCATACAAACAAACTAGTGCAGGGCCCTCTCAGACACCCTGACACAACACACACCATGTGAGATACAGTCACAGTCCTACACGTGTCCAACATTGTAATAAAACACAAACACCACAAATCTTATAGCAGCTAATTAACATATTACACAGCTATTTGCATGCTGTAACTAACTGTACGGACACACCCACACATGTTTTTACTCTTACTGTACGAACAGAAACAGATACAGCTCCAACTCCTAGGGTGGGGTTTGAAAAGCTTCCTCAGCCAGGGCAGCTATGGGACGGAGTAGAGTAGTAGAGGTGAGTGCGCTATGACGCTCTTACCTGTCAGAGATGTCATGGCTGGCTGCTGTCGTGGCTCCGAGCAGTCCTAGAGCTGCACTCCCCACTGCTGCTGCAGTCCCGCTTCCTGCCTCCATGATACTGACTCACTGCAGGAGTAGCCTGCCAGAGAGGGAGGGAGGAGAATGTGGAGAGGTAGGTGAAGAGAGAGAGAGAGTAGAGAGAGTAGAGGTAGAGAGAGTAGAGACAGAGAGGGAGACAGAGACAGAGAGGGAGACAGAGACAGAGAGGGAGACAGAGACAGAGGGAGAGAGAGAGAGAGAGAGAGAGAGAGAGAGAGAGAGAGAGAGAGAGAGAGAGAGGGAGAGAGAAAGAGGAAGGTAAGGGGTAAGATTGACAAGGGACAAGGATAAGAGTAGAAGAGAAAGAGAAGCGGTTATTTGTGTGTTTGTAGCCTGGGGGTCACACTCAGCAAGCTGCAGATGAAATGCATTTAACCCCCGCTATTCTGGAAGAGCAACTCCAACAAGTTATAGCTATGGAGCAGATTTTCCGTTAGGAAATTGTGGCACCAGACATTTGACCGGCAGCATTTTAATTTACCTGACGGTGCTCAGAATGATAGAATTCACATTTAGATTATGGTAATTCATATTAACAGAACATGCAAGTCGAGGATGCAAAGGTGTGCGGTCCGGTCCGTCTTACCGAATTCTGATGCGCACTTTGAAGATGTCCACATGTACTTTTTCTCAGCCAAAAAGACAAGTAACGAGTTAATCTACTATAGTCTAAAAGTTTACCAATTCTATTGATCAGCTTGTCGAGAAAGAAATAGGCTTCCAAACAGACTCTAGGACAGTTGTGTGTCGATAGATCCCAAATTCATACAACCAGTAGTCCTAGGATACGTATAAAAAATAAACATTAAAAAGCAAATGAGTGATCAGAATGTTAAAATATTAACTATTATTTCTTCACATTATAAGCGCAGCAATGCGCACAAGGCAGTGGGCTACGTACGAATGTTCGTTCCATGACGCAATTAACGGAAAACACCATACACAAGCCGTTTCATGTGACAGAGACGAAAGAGGGAAGATCTAACATGGAACAAGCATTTGTTGTTAATATGACTAGGATTGTGCCTTTTGATACTGGACAAAGAAAGTTTATATAAAATAATTGCCTGCACGGATATCATCTGATTTTGGCTAGGCTACTTTGAAGCAAGGTAAGACATGCCTCATAATATGCAGTAAAATGTTAACGTTTTCAAACAATGTTTTCAAAATGCATCCTGCCTCCAGCTCATTGCAAAGTGGTGTGTGGCACGCTGATGAAGCCTGCCTTCCGTTATCTATGCATTTGCTGTTTGAGATGCTGTAGCAGCAGCTCTCACTCAGTCTGACAGATGTTCTGCTCAAAGGCTCTGTATCTGTATCCTGTACGAGTGTGATAAATAAGATACATAACAAATATACTGTACACACGCCAATTTAACCTCTACAGGATCGTGTCCCACCCTCGGAATGGTTGAGCTAACTTGCGCTAATGTGATTAGCATGACGTAAGTAACAAGAACATTTCCCAGGACATAGACATATCTTATATGGGCAGAAATCTTAAATTCTTGTTAATCTGACTGCACTGTCCAATTTACAGTAGCTATTACAGTGAAAACCATGCTATTGTTTGAGGAGAGTGCACAGTTTTGTACTTGAAAATGTATCAATAAACCAATAGGCATATTTTGGTAGACTTGACAAGATTTTGAACAGTAATGCAATGGTTCATTGGATCAGTCAAAAATACACTGCTGCCATCTAGTGGCCAAAATTTAAATTGTGCTTGGACTCCTAAGTAATATTATGAGCTTTCTCTTGCATTTCAAAGATGTGACAATCAAAAAAATCAAAAAATAATAAATGCATGTTTTTTTCTTTGTATTAACTTTTGCCAGATCTAAACGTGTTATATTCGCCTACATTCATTTTACATTTCCACAAACTTCAAAGTGTTTCCTTTCAAATGGTATCAAGCAGATGCATATCCTTGCTTCAGGTTCTGAGCTACAGGCAGTTAGATTTGGGTGTCATTTTAGGCAAAAATTTAAAATAAATGGTCCGATCCTTATGGCATTAATTCCACAAAATTATGCAAATGTACTTATAGACCGATAAGCATGAAAATGTATAATGAACAAAAATATAAACGCAACATGTAAAGTGTTGGTCCCATGTTTCTTGAAATAAAAAATCCCATACATTTTCACAAAAAAAGCATTGTGCACATTTTTTGCCTGTTCGTGAGCATTTCCATGACATGTGGTATATTAAGAAGCTGATTAAACAGCATGATCATTATACAGGTGCACCTTGTGCTGCAGACAAAACATCACTTTAAGGTGAGGAGTACATTTCTGTGTGTAATAAAGCCCTTTTGTGTGGAAAACAAATACTGATTGGCTGGGCATGGCTCCCCAGTGTGTCGGCTTGGATGACAAGTGGGTGGGCCTATGCCCTCCCAGGCCCACCCATGGCTGCACCCCTGCCACAGGTCATGTGGAATCCATAGATTAGGGCTTAAATTTACTTATTTAAATTGACTGATTTCCTTATGTGAACTAACTCAGTAAAATCATAGAAATTGTTGCATGTTGCGTTTATATTTTTGTTCAGTATATTTAAAACGACTGGTAAATCCATCAATGACTAGGCTAAAAAGCATTATTTCGCAACAGGATTTTTATCTTCAGGACAATTGTTATCGTTCGCAAAAAAAATGTAAAACAGTTTTTGCTTTGTCATTATGGGATATTATTAAAAACATGTTGGCTTACCCTACTTGTAGAGAAACGCCAATGACATCCTCCTCTCTTTCATGTTGATGAAACTGTCTATGACTGTCATACAGTATACACTATTAGTTTGTTGTCCTTGCTACATATTGAACTTCCATTCTCTCAGGCCATGTATGAATTTATGGTTGGATCAGAATCCCCGTTATAATCATTGGCCAGTACAGAGAATGAAGTAAAACAACAAGTCTAAATTGACAAATTTTAGCTAGCTAGCCACAGGAGGACAACACAACAAGATGCAACAATTCATGTTTTTTCTGTCAATTACGTTTCACTTTTGATGTGATTGGTGTTAAGCCAAACAGCTCACTCAGTTTAGCTCAACACTGATTGGCTATTATTTTATACTTTTTTTTTAAATCAAGGGACACCAAATGTTCGCTGGCTTCCCTTGCATTCAACACTATGGACAGCATCAGATAGATGGGCTACACATACAGAGAGAGGGGGCGATGTTTCGCTCGCTCGGATACGTTCTCCGGTGAGATAGATTCAGCCTCTTCCGAATTGAAGGAAAATTATGAAACACATAAATTATTATACATGTTCTTTTCTTGGTAAATGTTTGGGGGAAACCTGGCTTCGTTAGGGGAAACCTGGCTTCCATAGGTTAAGAATATCATGCAATCATTTTGAATTATCTTCTTTGTAGAAAATAACATCTTCTGTGTAGAAAGGTAGCTAGTTCGAATCCCGGAGCAGACTAAGTAAAACATATGTCGACGTGCCCTTTAGCAAGGCACCTATACCTAATTGCTCCTGTAAGTCTGCTAAGTTACTAAAATATATAGTGAGTGAGTGAGAGAGACCGAAACAGAGACTCTATGAGTGTGTGACTGTGAGAGAATGCATGTGTCACAGAGAATTTGTATTGTCAAAATAATTGTGTGTATGTCTGTGAGTGTATGTAAGAAAGTATGTGATGTGTGTGAGAGAAAATGTGTCAGTGTGTTTGCATGTGTGTGTGAGGCAGGCAGGCAGCGAGGGGACAAGCAGACTGGGCTTCACACGAATACCTGATACAGCAGAATCCCCATAAAATGGCTGACCTTGCTGGAGGACAGTGAATCTGCTCCTCCGACATCACTCCATGCCATGTCAAGGACATAGAATCCCAATACACACTGGAAGTACAGAGGGGGAGGAGAGGTGTCGATTGAAGAATGGGACGATCAAAGAAATTCAAATCTCTGCAGATGGCTTTGGGAGCACATTGCATTATGGGCCATTAAATATGCAGTGGTCACGCAAAGGCACACAGGTTACTCTGTAGGAAAATCAATACTCAAAGACATGAAGTTCACTTGCATGAGTGATCCCCTCGGTTGAAAGAGCGTAATACAGTATACCCATAGGGATTGACAAAGAACTGTGTCAGATGATCTTTAGTTGATGTCACTGGTAATACAGTAGGCCTATATTCATAGGGAAAGAAGTGTTCGAAAACCTAGAAAAAAACAACTGATTCGCAATTACCTTGTCTCAAATAAGAACTAACTATCAAAGATGTTGTCATCTTTAGTTGACGTCCCTGCTAACCCAGAAGGCCTATAGAGAGCAAAAGCAATGGCATCTTTTTGTAAGCACCAACTCCGCCATGGCTCGTTGGCCAAAGCCTATGTATAAACTCTGAAAACAATGTATGTGGTAAACACAGGCTTAGGAGATCGTATGTTTTATTTTATGAGAATATCCATCAGCTCACGTCACTTTTTGTGAATTTTGAAGCATCTCTGTAATCAAAATAAGCACATAAAGGCTTCATAATTCATAAAGGTCATGTTAGCTGACTGATATCTCATAGAACAAAACGTATAAGTTCTGTGATGTTCTGTGTTAACCTCAGACTTTATAACATTTATTTCCACATTAATTTCCCCCATAGTAATGGCTGAGCAAACAAGAGGTAACTAATTTCCGTTATTTTAGGACTACAAGCTGGCGAGCTCTATACCAATTACCTTGTCTCAAGTAAGAACGACTTTCTCTGAGATTGTCATCTTTAGTGGATGTCCCTGGCGTTTATTCGTGTCTGATGAGCCCTCATCGATTCTCTTCTCCACTCTAGCCCTCTATGAAGCCGATTAGTCAGACCTGACATTTGCATTACGATACCCGCCGTTTGTCATTTAATGAGATTGATATCACGCTCCGGTTGGGCTAATTGAGTGACTTAAAACGGATCTATACAACCTCTAACATTTCCGGCCTACTCACCACTTCTCGTGGTTTTCAGAGGGCATACAATTGTGTTTGTGTTTAATGACATTTTAATGAAA
The DNA here is from genome assembly GCA_023634145.1 of Thymallus thymallus. Classification (NCBI taxonomy): domain Eukaryota; kingdom Metazoa; phylum Chordata; class Actinopteri; order Salmoniformes; family Salmonidae; genus Thymallus; species Thymallus thymallus. The sequence continues at coordinate 29,783,272 of CM042391.1, forward strand.
TAAAATTTGATCTGAGAAATTAAGCTAATTGATTGCACCCAAATTGGCCATTCTAATTTATTTAATTAATATAATATGAAATAGTACATTTGAAAACGGTGGCCACTTAAACAAAACCCAAGCATTGGTTGCTATCATACCTTGTCCATAGATTGCTTACAGGGTAAGGAAACCAATATATAGGTGAACTATCCCTTAGAAATGAGAGGGGGATTATAAAACAAAAGAAGGAACAGCACCATCTAGTGGTCAGAACATGGTCATATCAGGCAGTAGGATGGGACACAAAATGACAAGATGGTGTGGTGGGTTGGTGTGGGGTGCGGGGGGTCCGTGGGTGGCTTTTGAGCATTTCTTTGGATTCCTCATTGTTAGAAATATACAATAATATAAGTGTGTCAAGTACTTTGTATTCCAAGTTAATAAACCATTAAGTACATTTCATCTCTCTTACGCTAATGTCAATATTTCTATGAAATATGACATATAATTAATTACCATATCAATGAAATAGATTTCCTTAATAAAATATAATTAAGGACGTTAAAAAGCAGCTTTTCTCTGTTCTCCTGCCAGGCCTGTTAGGTGTGGGAGTATACTGGTCGAAAACAGCTGATTTGCCAGCTCAGCCAATGAGACGTGCATGCACTTGGATATTCAAATTAGCTACCAACTCCACGTTGAGCAGGGTTGCACATACTGAATAAAAGGCTTGCTTTGTTTTTACCCATGCAGCAGCATACTTCTGAATTTTGGTAATGAGGCCCTTTATCTACTTCCCCAGAGTCAGATGAACTTGTGGATACAATTTTTATGTCTTTGTGTCCAGTATGAAGGAAGTTAAGAGGTAGTTTTGCGAGCCGATGCTAACTAGCGTTAGCTATGACTGGAAGTCTATGGGTATCTACCTGGGCAAGAAAAGGTTGAAGACTCCTGCTCTAAATTTATGCTTTGGCCACAACTATACTTAAAGGACGAGTCAACAACATTTGTTTAAGAGCAAAAATAATTAGCTTTTAACAATTACATATTTACTGGACAGTTACTTTAAGCCTTAGCAGCTGGGATGGAAGGATTTGACGGACTGTGTGAACACCAGGAGAGCTAATATAGAAAGCATTAAACTAGCATAGTTTAGAGGAAATTATAACACACACGCACAGGGTTGCTTTAAGGACTCCAGAAGTGGGGATATGGCATGGCGCATCAATCAATATTGTTTTTAACTGAATGGCCTCTGATTTCTGTCATCTTCAAATCAAACCAAATGTTATTGGTCACGTGCACATATTTTGCAGATGCAGCGAAATGCTTATGTTTCTAGCTCCAACACTGCAGCAATACCTAACAATACACACAAACCAATTTTTGTCGATTGAGTGGAAAGTGATGTATTTGAGGCATATGAGAAACGTGCCTTTGATTAGACTTGAATGAGTGCATGTGGTTGTCAAGATCTAGGCCCATCTTTTTGAGCTTGTCTTTTCGTGACAACCTACGACATCTGTGACTTGCTACACTTCACAGTAATGCACCACTACAGAGGCAGCATTTTGGATAATGGGTGTGTTGCGTACACCTATAAAGGGTGTGTATGTGTTTGGAATCTGACCTGACTGTCGATAAAGTTGACTGTGTTTCCAGACATGGCTGACCCATACTAATGTGAACAAGCTCGGTCGCGGTCTACGTGAGATGAGAGGCTGGGTCCCATCTCTACAGAGCATGACCTCATCTGAGGTATTGACAGGCCAGCAGATATCAGACCAAGTACCTGTTACATACAGCCATATTGAGTATGTTTACATGCACACTAATAATTTTATATTAAACAGATTATGGTAGTAGGCTGAGTATGGCATTACTATAGTCATGTAAACACCTTACTCTGCTTATGTTAAATTGGTGTAACTATTTATCTGTACATGGAATTGTATTTGGGTTTTTTTACTCATTTTTTTCTAATCTTTACAGGAAAATTCCACAGGCACTATCTGATGTGTGGAGACATTTCACTGCAGCTAATGTAGAAGGAAAAGCTGTGTACATTTGCAAATACTGTGCCAAATCATATGTGAAGAATGCAACAAAGATGCAGAATCATCTGGCCAAGTGCATTAAGTTCGCTCAGCGCTCACAACAAGCAACCTCTGACAAAAGTCTGTGAAAATGATGAATCAGACACCTTATCGATAGCAACAGCTCATACATTTGATTTGATCCTCCTGGAATCAGACTTATTTTTAATCAATGGAGGAACGTAGTCAGAGAAAATGCTAATGAATGTCTTGCTCGAGATGTGTATGCAACTGGTTCACCTCTGATGCTCACAGGCAGTGTATTGGAAGAGATTTCTGAATGTTCTTCGACCAGCATACACCCCTCCAACCAGACATGCTTTATCTACTCATTTGCTGGATGCAGAGTTCAACAGAGTTCAAGTGAAGGTCAAGCAAATCATAGAGAAAGCAGACTGTATTGCAATCATCTCTGGTGGGTGGTCGAATGTTTGTGGGCAAGGAATAATTAACTACATCATCTCCACCCCTCAAACTGTATTTTACAAAAGCAGAGACACAAGAATCCTAATCCTAACCTTACTGCATTTTGCACTACATTTGCACTCTGTATATAGATTTTCTATTGTGTTATTGACTGTACGTTTGTTTATTTCCCATGTGTAACTCTGTGTTGTTTTTTGTCGCACTGCCTTGCTTTGTCTTGGCCAGGTTGCTGTTGCAAATGAGAACTCAACTGACCTACCTGGTTAAATAAAGGTGAAATAAAATTAAAAAATCAACTGACACACCAGTCTCTACATTGCAGATGAGTTGAAACCAAAAATCTCAAATTTGGACACAGACCAAAGGACATATTTCTACCGGTCTATTGTCCATTGCTTGTGTTTCATGGCCCAAGCAAGTCTCTTCTTCTTATTGGTGTCATTTAGTGGTTTCTTTGCAGCAATTCGACCATGAAGGCCTGATTCATGCAGTCACTTTTTTTTACAGTTGATGTTGAGATGTGTCTGTTACTTGAAGTCTGAAGCATTTATTTGAGCTGCAATTTCTGAGGCTGGTAACTCTAATGAACTTATCCTCTGCAACAGAGGTAACTCTGGGTCTTCCTTTCCTGTGGCGATGCCTCATGAGAGCCAGTTTCATCATCGCGCTTGATGGTTTTTGCGACTGCACTTGAATAAACTTTCAAAGTTCTTGTAATTTTCCGGATTGACTGACCTTCATGTCTTAAAGTAATGGACTGTAATTTCTCTTTGCTTATTTAAGCTGTTCTTTCCATAATATAGACTTCTTCTTTCTTCTGTATACCACCCCTACCTTGTCACAACACAACTGATTGCCTCAAACGCATTAAGGAAAGAAATTCCCCAAATTAACAAGGCACACCTGTTCATTTAAATGCATTCCAGGTGACTACCTAAAGAAGCTGATTGAAAGAATGCCATGAATGTGCAAAGCTGTCATCAAGGCAAAGGGTGGCTACTTTGAAGAATCTAAAATATATGAAGATTCTTCAAACACTTTTTTGGTTACTACATGATTCCATGTGTGTTATTTCATAGTTTATATGTCTTCACTATTATTCTACAATGTAGAAAATAGTAAAAAATAAAGAAAATCCCTGGAATGAGTAGGTGTGTCCAAACTTCTGACAGGCACTGTATATACAAACACAATCCCACACTACATGACCAAATGTATGTGGACACCTGCTTGTCGAACATCTCATTCCAAAAACAGCCTCCACTCTTCAGGGAAGAATTTCCACTAGATGTTGGGACATTGCTGCGGGTACTTGCTTCCATTAAGCCACAAGAGCATTAGTGAGGTCGGCACGGATGTTGGACTATTATACCTGACTCGCAGTCGGCAATTCATCCCAAAGGTGTTCGATGGGGTTCTGTGCAGGCCAGTCAAGTTCTTTCAAACCGATCTCGACAAACCATTTCTGTATGGACCTCGCTTTGTGCACGGGGGCATTGTCATGCTGAAACAGGACAGGGCCTTCCCCAAACTGTCGCCACAGAATCATCTACAACGTCACTGAACACCTAAGCGGCCTAGGCCGAACCATGAAAAACAGCCCCAGACCATTATTCCTCTTCACCAAACTTTATAGATGGCACTATGCATTTGGACAGGTAGCTTTCTCCTGGCATCCGCCAAACCCAGATTTGTCCATCAGACTGCCAGATGTTGAAGCGTGATTCATCACTCCACAGATCCCATTTCCACTGCTCCAGAGTCCAATGGTGGCAAGGTTTACACCACTCCAGCCGAAGCTTGGAAATGCGCATAGTGATATTAGGCTTGTGTGCGCCTGCTCGGCCATGGAAAACCATTTCATGAAGCTCCCAACAAAAATCTATTGTGCTGACGTTGCTTCATGAGGCAGTTTGGAACTCTGTAGTGACTGTTGTAAACAAGGACAGATGATTTTACGCGCTTCAGGAATCGGCGGCCTCGTTCTGTGAGCTTGTGTGGCCTACCACTTCGTGGCTGAGCCATTGTTGCTCCTAGAAATTTCCACTTCACAATAACAGCACTTACAGTTGCCCAGGTCAGCTCTAGAAGGGTAGAAATAATTTGATTTACTGACTTGTTGGAAAGGTGACATCCAATGACGGTACTACCATTAAAGTCACTGAGCTCTTCATTAAGGCCATTTTACTGGCAATGTTTGACTATGGAGATTGCATTGCTGTGTGCTCGATTTTATACAACTGTTAGCAATGGGTGTGGCTGAAATAGACAAATCCACAAATTTGAAGGGGTAAGCATTCTCAATTATGTTTTGCCATTATTGACAAGATAATAAAATAAGAATTAACTAAGTATACTCTAGCCGACAATACATTATACGTTTATGGTTGTACATGGCTGTTCAATGTCCCTTTGATTGGTCCCCACAGATGTAACACTGGGCCTAATCAAAAACAGCCATCTGTGACAACAAGGGCTCACTCTGGGGAGAGACTCGAAAATTCTCTCAGGAAAGGTATTTAGGCCAGGTTCATCTGTGTCCAATCACTGCCAACCTTCTCTTTTGTGTGCTAATGTAACCTTGCGCCAGAGGCGGAAAAGTGACAATTCCCTTGTCGGCTTTTGGTCCCTTCTCAGCTACAGCACACAGTTGATGCAAATTTCACATCGAATATAAAAGGTTAGGAAGTGGACCAAAAACTGTCAGAGACCCCATGTTCACTGTCATGAGAAGCAAAACTGGGTAATAGGCCTACTGTATACCCAACCTATTTACGGAGAATACCACTGTAGATATTCATCATGGTTGTGTGACTTAACTTGCATTTCAAACTGTTGTTCTGAGGTGTTCGATCAACAGATTGGGATATGGGAGTTGATTAATGAGAAGCCGGAGTTCCCCAAATTTCCAAATAGGTCTGCGGTAATGAGGATCCCCAGAGCGAGACAATTGAATAGGGCTGAAAAGACTGTCTGTCCATCCCACGGGTACGGCCATTAAAATGCTGATTATAGTTTATTAGCCGGCAAAACCACAGAAATGCTTCAAATTGCTTTGCACACTCTTGGAATTCTCTCAACCACTCCATCTCTCTCCTTACACAGCCTGGAGGTGTGTTTTTGGTCATTGTTCTGTTAAAAAATGAATGATAGTCCCACTAAGCGCAAACCAGATGGGATGGCGTATCTAGTTTATCAGCCGGCAAAACCACAGAAATGCTTCATAATGCTGCTCATTGCACATTGACTGGTTTGTTTTATGTCCCAATGCAGGCTAATGTGAAAATGCCTTAAGAAACTAATATTAGGTTTATTCCTTTTTTAGATCACTGACAAAACAAAGCTGTCAGCAATGATTGCTAACGTTGATTATCCGCCTTCTCCGTTGATTCATTCGGAGCGCTCAAGGAATGTTCAGACTTGCCTGGATATGTGTTGCTGCAGACACTACAGCACCAAAAAATTGGAAATCAATGCTCTGGTTCATAGTCTGACATGGGGAGAGTAGGACCTACGCTGACAAATAGATCTGGGACTGCTGGTATGGCTGGCTGACGGGAAGCCGGCTGCCCCAGAAATAGCTGAATTAATAAATAAATGAATGAATGAATTGAAGACAGAGGGAGCGAGAGGACAGAGGTGGGAGCGAGTGGAGTCTCCAAGGCTTGTACAAAGCCCTGCAAGCTTAGTGGATGAACAAAAAGGACTTTCCACTCAAAACAATGCAATTCGGCACCCAGGGCTCCAGTGGTGATTGGGCACTAAAAGGAAGTGTTGTTGAGGTCACACAGTGTGAGCAGCATGGAATCTACCGACCGCCCCCACGGGACTCCCAGGAACATGACACCTACTACAGTACAGGAGGGCTGTGTTTCAGCTTTAGCCACAGAATGTTAGCCAACAAGTAATTGCAGCGAAAGCGTGTCCACACCTTGCAATTTCTTTATTATTATTTTTTTTAAATTTAACTAGGCAAGTCAGCAATTATCTCCAGTACACTGTTCTGGGAGCTTTGACCCGGTTACAGAATGCATACACAGGGAGAGGGATGAGGTGATGACTAAACAACATTTTTATTTTACGAATGCTAAACCCACACAAGCAATTATTTTGTTAGACAATTACAACGTGATTGAGTTGATGTAGCCCATAGGGTGGAAACACAGAAATAAAACAGCCTATTACAACAGGTTTTAATTATTCAGATAGCCTTATTGTCCCACATTTCGTCGTTGGATAAATTGGCCACTATTATTGCAATTGTCAGCCGCCTTACAATCACTCAAATTTGTAAAAAAGCAGTAACTACCTTCGGTTGAGGCCGGAGGGTGAAATTAATTTTCTTTATAGCTTCTGCAGTGCATCTGTGCAATGGCTCAGCGACTTTGCCTAGGATGACTAATTTCCTCAAGGAGTGTTGTGCAGGGGCCTGTTGCCACTGTGTAGTGGGAATGAGAGGATTTTAGCTGAACCCAGAGTCAGGTCACTACTACACCACTGTATGTGACCTGCAAACAAAAGGGTTTATTTAATGGCGTCTCGCATAAGCTTCCTGGTGCCCCTTGCTGGCGTTGCTTGCCAGATAAGCAACATCTGATCCTTGCCTACCACTGTGATATCGCAAACCGCTAACCTGTTTTGAAGAAGTGCATAACTGGAGATGGGCTACCACCCTCGCCTATGTCGCTGATTGGATATTCTCCTGCATGTCTTTTCCTCATTACCTTCACTCTCGCTTTGATTAATGAGGCAGAGGTAGCATGACGATTCTGATCCTGTCAGCTGCGGGCTAACGCTATGCTAGCTCAACAAGCTGGATAAGGACACCTGTTTGTAGACAAGCCCTCCTCTCCACAGCCAGAGACGGCGAGGAGATGCCTGTAGGCATGCCTCCTCTATGAGACTTGGGTGCTGCAGTCTTCTTTAATGAGTCACGGCGTACAAAATAGGGAGGGGGAAAAGTAGGACAGCTGCCGTGAAACTACATGTAAAGAAAAGACATCCATATTCATGAGGGGAAAGGGAGACGAGTGTTTTTGAAGTGTGTATTTCGATACTTGACATCCCTGGGTTATACATGTGCATCATGCTTAGGGTCGGGGTCTTTAGAGTGAGGTAATGAAATGTAGCTCATATCTCCACAAGTGGACCAAGGACTAGTGAGCGAGCGCACAGTCAAGGTCTGATTCATCCAAAACAAGAGTCTGTGGGTATGTTGTAACACCAGTCGCTTGCAGAGCCAACAGCTGAGAGCTGGGACAACACAGCATTCCATTGCCCCCATGCTATCTGAAGGAGCGCTTTGAAGCTGAATCACTAGGTCATCCAAATGCTTGAGCACATTTAACGGGTTGTCTGGGTTTATTTCCAGCCAACAGAGCAACTCATTACGGTACATCACAATGACACCCCATCAGTGTGACCAACAGTGTAGCATAATGTGAAGCTGGTTGGGATTTGGGAACCAGGGATACGCCAGCAGGGGATATCTGTGACATAACTAGTTTGAGCTGTGGCTCCAAACATTATAATACAATTTTCTCTGTGACTTCTAAAATAAAAGGGAGAAACAGTGGGTGAGACAAACGAAGACTGTGCGAATCTCCAGGGCCCTGTCATTCAGCTCCCACACTGACAACCACAAATCCTTGTGGGCTTCCAGTGCTGTTCAAAAAGGTACAGCTTATATCCCCACAGCCCTAATATGACAGGACAGGGAGAAAAGAAGACAATATCTGGCTCCTTATCAACCAAATGTTGGCAATAGCTAGCAAGGCAAATGAACAGAGAGCAGGTTTCATTTTGATAACAAACTAAAACACAATGAAAGGTTATGCATGTTCCCCGAATACAAATGATTGGATAAATATTCAAACTAGGGATGGGCATTTGAAACTGGTGTAACTGAGTCAGGTTTGTAGGCCTCCTTGCTCGCACACCCTTTTTCAGTTCTGCCCACAAATGTTCTATAGGATTGAGGTCAGGGCTTTGTGATGGCCACTCCAATACCTTGACTTTGTTGTCCTTAAGCCAATTAGCCACAACTTTGAAAGTATGCTCTATGCTTGGGGTCATTGTCCATTTGGAAGACCCATTTGCAACCAAGCATTAACTTCCTGACTGATGTCTTGAGATGTTGCTTCAATATATCCACATAATTTCCCTTCCTCATGATGCCATCTATTTTGTGAAGTGCACCAGTCCCTCCTGCAGAAAAGCACCCCCACAACATGATGCTGCCACCCCCGTGCTTCACTGTTGGGATGGTGTTCTTCAGCTTGCAAGCCTCCCCCTTTTTCATCCAAACATAACAATGGTCATTATGGCCAAACAGTTATATTTTTGTTTCATCAGACCGGAGGACATTTCTCCAAAAAGTACAATCTTTGACCCCATGTGCAGTTGCAAACTGTAGTCTTGGCTTTTTTTATGGCGGTTTTGGAGAAGTGGCTTCTTCCTTGCTGAGCGGCCTTTCAGGTTATGTCGATATAGGACTCGTTTTACTGTGGATATAGATACTTTGCTGTTGTTCTAGGATTGATTTGCACCAAAGTACTTTCATCTCTAAGAGACAGAACGTGTCTCCTTCCTGAGCGGTATGATGGCAGCGTGGTCCCATGGTGTTTATACTCGCATACTATTGTTTGTACTGAGGTCTTAGCTGATTTCTTTAGATTTTTCCATGATGTAGAGCAAAGAGGCACTTAGTTTGAAGTTAGGCCTTGAAATACATCCACAGGTACACCTCCAATTGACTCAAATGATGTCAATTAGCCTATCAGAAGCTTCTATAGCCATGACACCTTTTTCTGGAATTTTCCAAGCTGTTTAAAGGCACAGTCAACTTAATGTATGTAATCTTCTGACCCACTGGAATTGTGATATAGTGAATTATAAGTGAAATAATCTGTCTGTAAACAATTGTTGGAAGAATTACTTGTGTCATGCACAAAGTGATGACCTAACCGACTTGCCAAAACTATAGTTTGTTAACATGAAATCGGTGGAGTGGTTGAAAAATGTAAGTGTATGTAAATTTCCGACTTCAACTGTATATATAAATATATACAGTCATGTGAAAAAGTAAGTACACCCCCTGGAAAGTTCTCTTTTTCTTTTTTTACATATTTGGACAGATGGATATGTAATCTTCACTTCAACACTATTGACAGATAAAGGTTACCCAATTTAACAAATCACACACCATTTTTTTTTTTTTTTTTTAAATGTTATGCAATTAAATTTATGCAATTACATTTTGTAGAACATTTTAGATTTTCTTCTCAAAAATGAATACACTCCCAAGTAATCGAATACAAATTCAAATGAAATTGTTTGGCACCCATGAGCCATTTGGCACTCATGGTTAACTCTCACTTACCTAACTTCTTATGGGAGGTTTGCCTGTAGCCTACAGGCCTGGGAGGCCACACATCAGTATCATCCCTCGTTTACAAAGTGAACCTCTAACGACAAAGAGGGATACTTCAAACTAGAGGGAGGAAGTGAGCATGGAAGGTGTGTTCGGAAATAGTCCAAGAAAGGAGATGCACAACATTACAGATCTTTTCAGGGATGTGAGATTAACTTGTTCTCCGTAATATCATATAGCTTTGAAATCGTGACAAGGTACTTTCCAGGAAAATAATAAGTTTCGACTTGTGACGAATGGTTTAGAAAACATGTGATGCAGCATGACAACATGAACATGATTGGTCAAGAATCCCCATGCTCCGAGCATTAAGCATTTCCCCAATCATCTTTACCATTGTTTAGGGTCTAAGAGGATCTCCATTGTGAATAGTCAGTGAAACACTGTTGGTGCACTAGGGATTAAATACCCTAAGGGTGAAAGTCACTTACAGGTACAGAATAAAGGAGTCTGGCATTGAGAGTCTGTTCTGTAATGTACAGGATTACCGTCCAGCACGGCCAAGGCTGGCCACCCATGGTTTACCCCTTTTGAAATTAATGAATAAAGATAGAAAAATACATGTCTTAAGAAACTCTTCCCATGCGTATAAGCATAACAAATAAGCAAGGAAAGCAAGAGATGGGTCGCTACCCTCTTTAGATTTAATTCAAAAGAAAAGCACACAGAGGCTCAAGGTGAGACTGCAGGAACTGAGTCTCCATTCTACTTGAACAGCTCCTTAATTATGGCCCATATGAAACAGGATGGCACACAGAGAGACCGAGGCAGCAAAATTTGCTCCATTACCAGTGGAAATCTTGAGAGGATCTGATTAAGGCGATGCTGATCTAGTGTGCTGATAAGGCAAGAGTGGTTTCTTTCTTTCGCCATTGCTGGATCACTAAATCGGATCATTAAAATTATTGAATGCAAACATGTAAAACATAGGCATAGTTGGAAAAGACAGACAGCGTTTTAATGCACAAACACACACACTTCACTGCCCCCCCAGATCATTGAATGATATACAGTATATTCAACATGTTTGCAAGGGTTTAGGGGGTGAAATGGTCCTTTAGGCTAAAATATGCCAACATCTTGGGCTATGCTGATAATCTGTTGGTGCAGTCAAATGAAAAACAGGAGACAGATAAGGGAACAACCCCTCTGCACCATTGCATTTCCCCCGTCTCAACAGAGTGACATCTCTCAGATTCAAAATGGCAGCTCAGTCAAACCCAAACGAAAAAAGCGAGGCTGAAATTTTAAGGCACCCAAACGGAAGGCTAAATCAATCCCAGAGAGCCGTGTGGGGGAGGGCCTGGATTTTGCATTGTGTGGGGGAGAGAAAGACTGCAGATCCGGCTTGGATTTTGTCCCTTTAAAAAGAGGAAATCAAAAGCGCTTTCTCTATCCATCCTGAGGGACGGGCCTTGTGCAGATCCGGATTGCTCCAGTACAATGCATTTTCTGCGTTGATTTCGCGATCATTGGCCAGACCTGTTTGATCTCTTCCTGACTGAAAGGCACGGACCCTAATTCAGTGGGTAGTGCATTTTCATGGGGTAATTTGGATCCAAATGGGAAATAGGTCGCCACCCCAAGGACTGCAGCGTGTCTGGGAGAGGATAGGTGAGAGTAGAGGAGAGGAGAGAAGACAGCTGACAATGTGGGATAAACAGTAGAGGGGTATAGAAGGAAAGAGGCAAGCGCAGCAGAAGAGAGGAGGAGGAGAAAAGGGGTAAAAAAAATAAGGAAGAAGGGCAGAATAACCTTTTAAGAGTTATTAACTTGTTTCTAAGGGCAAGACTGGAGTATGGATCCCACTCAGGACACAATTAATCCCTTTGGCTTAGTCTAGCAGCGAAATGCAGGTGGTGATCACTCAGGACTTGCATTATTACCAGCAGTAGTTATTCTGATCCAACATCATTGCAGTTCCTTTTCATGCAATAAACAATACTTCCCTCACAGGAGCCGCTTACGAAAATCTAGAGTAGCTCGCATTGGTGAACCGTGACTATAGGACCTAGGCCTTCAAGGGACCAAAAATGATCCAATACGTTGTATCAAACTAAATAATCAAGAAAATAACAGAAAACATAGCATCACTTAATGCACCGATATTATATCTTCTGCAGTCGGACCATTCTAGTTCTAGTGAAGGAGGAGCAACGCTTTTTGATGACATTATAAATGAATCAAACAGGCCTGGCCGCGCTTCCATCTGCCGCACACACAGTGACAGAGCAGGTACGGACACAACATGTGGCACAGCATAAAATAATGCGTTCAACAGTGTCACATCAAAGGTGACAGGCTCATGGTGCTGAAAGGACGGCGACAATAATACCTGTGCACTCGACTAAACTTAAGTTGAGCCAGTTTTGGTCAAACACAGACATGGCTGATAAACAGAGCATCACATAATGTTAAAGAATAAGCATCCCATTCACTCCAGTAGGCCCCATGAAATCATGAGAATACAAAAGTACAACCATTTCATTTCCAAAATGAAATGTACAAACCAGCCATTACTTCCCATAGCAAATACATTTTATCACGTTCATCACACTAACCGGGGATCTAAAGATTAAATGCAATGTTTCACAGCCATTATTTTAAAAGAGATCGCTCACAGCAAGTGAGATGCAACAAATAAAAGTGCCACTCACAATACGATGATAATTTGGAAAAGAAGTTAACTAATTTTGAAAGTTATTCTTGAAAAGGGTGATGCTAACAAATTAGCCACAACATCCACCTTTGATAACAGCTGCCTTCGCCATCGTCACACTACTACAACACACGCTACTAACATTAGCAGGAGAAAACTACTGCTTGCGCCACTGATTATTATATTTTGCACACAAGGCCTAGACACGTCAGTTTTTTTTATTACATTTAACGGCCCCACCCATTGCATGTTCAAATGTGATTGGTCATTCGAAAATTCTGCTCTAATACAGTTGAATGGCAGAGGCCTTCCGTCCAGCTTCTGAAGGCCTAGCCAATGGCTGAATGAGCTTGTTAGATTTTTATACCCCAAGTCCACCAAAGAAAATGTCAATTTGTGTTGGAAAGAGAAGGGTTAATACTGAGGAGAAAATAATATCCAATCAGGATTTCTTTTGGTGGTCTCTGGATTTTTGAGAAGGCCTACAAACATCACCTTTTTTTTTACGGTCACAGCCATTGCAAGTCAAAATGTGATTGGTTCATTCCACTGTCACGGTGTCGAAGACAGCGGTTAGATCTAGGAGGATGAGAACAGAGGAGAGAGATTGAGCTTTAGCAGAGCACAGAGCCTCTGTGACAGAGGAGAGGGGTCTTATTTGAGTGAGAAGCCTTGAAGCCTGACTGGTTAGGGTCAAGAAGATTGTTCTGAGAGAGATAATGAGAGAGTTGGTCAGAGACAGCACACTCAAGTGTTTTTTAAAGAAAAGGGGCCCCGGTCTGTAGTTTTCTATTTCAGAGGGGTCGAGTGTTGGTTTATTGAAGAGGGGAGCGACTCTTGCCATCTTGAAGTTCGAGAGGATGCAGCCAGTGGTCAGGGATGAGTTGATGAGGAATGGGAGAAGGCCTCCAGAGATGGTCGGGAGAAGGGAGGAGGGGATGGGGTAAAGTGGGTAGGTTGTTGAGCGGCCGGACATCACTAGTCACAGGATTATATATCTTGAGAGAGGCGTAGGGTAGTTATGTGTGAGTGGGACCAGTGGACTTAGTAGGCTGAGTGAATGAGGAGCAGATTTCGTAAACTTTTTTTTCAAAGTGGTTGAAAAAGTCGTCCGCAGAGAGGGAGGAGGTGGAGGACTAAGGAGGGAGGAGAAAGTGAAGAAGAGTTCCCAAGGGTTGGAAGCAGAAGCTTGACATTTAGAGTGATAGAGACAACCATCTCTGCAGCACTGCACCAATCAGGATTTATGGTAGAGTGGCCAGATGGAAGCCCCTCCTCAGTAAAAAAGGCACAAAAAATCCCGCTTGGAGTTTGCCAAAAAGGCACTTAAAGACTAAGACTATGAGAAACAAGATTCTATGGTCTGATAAAGCCAACATTGAACTCTTTGGCCTGATTGCCAAGTGTCACACTGTAGGCACCATCCCTAAAGTGAAGCATGGTGGTGGCAGCATCATGCTGTGGGAATTATTTTCAGCGGCAGGGACTGAGAGACTAGTCAGGATCGAGGGAAATATGAATGGACCAAAGTACAGAGAGATCCTTGATGAAACCTGCTCCAGAGCACTCAGGTCCTCAGACTGGGGCAAAGGTTCACCTTCCAACAGGACAACGACCCTAAGCACACAGCCAAGACAACGCAGGAGTGGCTTCAGGACAAGTGTCTCAATGTCTTTGAGGGGCCCAGCCAGAGCCCGGACTTGAACCAGATCGAACATCTCTGGAGAGACCTTAAAATAGCTGTGCAGCGATGCTTCCCATCCAACCTGACAGAGCTTGAGAGGATCTGCAGAGAAGAATGGGAGAAACTCTCCAAATACAGATGTGCCAAGCTTGTAGCGTCATACCAAAGAAGACTCAAAGCTGTAATCACTGCCAAAGGTGCTTCAACAAAGTACTGAGTAAAGGGTCTGAATACTTATGTAAATAAGGTATATCCGTTTTTTTGATTTTTTTTATATACATTTCCATTGATGAGGGGAAACAAAAACAATTTAATATATTATAGAATAAGGCTGTAACAAAATGTAGAAAAGGACAAGGGGTCTGAATACTTTCCAAATGCACTGTACTTGCCAAAGCTACAAAAGAGCAAAATGAGATCAGAAAATATCTAGATAAGATACTCAAGTGAGAGTGGTGTGGAACCTTCCCCTCTAACGTCATTGTTTTGGTGACAATATCTCTGCTTATAGCTGCCTCTGAACAAACAGGGGAGACTGAAGAAATAGCACTAATTGCCTAGCATGAAAGGAATACCTCCCAGCACTGATTGCGGATTGCCTGGCAGAGGTGAAGAAAACACCACCTAGAATACAACACCCCAAAATTTGCAAAACTTAAATATGCCTGAAACTAATCCAAGTTCACAACGACTGAGTACTGAGCAATCAAACAGTTCAAACAGCAGTGATTAAGTAGGCTACTAGGTAAAAGACAAATAAATAAATAAATTCATCTGTATTGTAAGTAGGCTTATGCTACATCTTGATTTACCTAGTTTATCAAGAGCTAATCAAAAACAATTCAAATAGATTATTACAATTATGTTGTCATGTAGTTCGATTGGTAAAAACAAAGTTAAATTGATTGTATAATTGATGAATTAATGCATGCATGGCTGTGTCTGGTATCAAATGTATTGATATTGAATATCGGCTTCAAATATCGGCAATTGGCCTCATTGGCACCCAAAAATCATCAGTACTGGCCCTTAAAAAAACTAACTAATTGGTCGTTCTCTAAACCATAGCAACCATTTATCAATAACTGGACAGCTGGGACTTTTCTCTAGGTGATTCACAAAAATTACTTGACAAAGAAAACCTTTTGTGGATGCAATGTGTCTGGCAATTTCTCTGGAGGATCATGTGCCTTTCTGCTTGCAACTCAGTTCATATTTCCAAGGACAAACACAGTCAGACATGCTTGGAAATTCAAACGATTTCTATCCTCGCTATAAAAACAGCCGTGATTGAGACCGTCGCGGAGACAACAAATGCTTAATGACAGTGTTTATTTTCTTAAAACATAAGAATCGCAAATATGTCCAGAACACTTTGCTCTACAGATTCTATAATTCAAATGTAGAGGAAAACGTGGCACTGTGAGATAATGGGAATGCAAAGGAAGGAGAATATTTTGGGAAAAAAAGTATATGTCTTTCAGTGTATCTGTGTTTTATTGAGTTTTATTGTATGGGTGTCTGGAAGACAGAAAGATGGCTTTTTCCAGATGTGCATATTACACAGCACAAACAGTGGCTAAGGTCATGGAGCAACCCCATCAGGCTATAAAGACCAAGACAACGCTTGATTAATAGTTCCATGCTTGCATTTGGCATGGTCACAAAAAAAGATTTTTAAGTAATTAATTTGCATTTTATTGCATGACATAAGTATTTGATACATCAGAAAAGCAGAACTTAATATATAACCTTTGTTTGCAATTACAGAGATCATACGTTTCCTGTAGTTCTTGACCAGGTTTGCACACACTGCAGCAGGGATTTTGGCCCACTCCTCCATCCAGATCCTTCAGGTTTCGGGGCTGTCGCTGGGCAATACGGACTTTCAGCTCCCTCCAAAGATTTTCTATTGGGTTCAGGTCTGGAGACTGGCTAGGCCACTCCAGGACCTTGAGATGCTTCTTACGGAGCCACTCCTTAGTTGCCCTGGCTGTGTGTTTCGGGTCGTTGTCATGCTGGAAGACCCAGCCACGACCCATCTTCAATGCTATTACTGAGGGAAGGAGGTTGTTGGCCAAGATCTCGTGATACATGGCCCCATCCATCCTCCCCTCAATACGGTGCAGTCGTCCTGTCCCCTTTGCAGAAAAGCATCCCCAAAGAATGATGTTTCCACCTCCATGCTTCACGGTTGGGATGGTGTTCTTGGGGTTGTTCTCATCCTTCTTCTTCCTCCAAACACGGCGAGTGGAGTTTAGACCAAAAAGCTCTATTTTTGTCTCATCAGACCACATGACCTTCTCCCATTCCTCCTCTGGATCATCCAGATGGTCATTGGCAAACTTCAGACGGGCCTGGACATGCGCTGGCTTGAGCAGGGGGACCTTGCGTGCGCTGCAGGATTTTAATCCATGACGGCGTAGTGTGTTACTAATGGTTTTCTTTGAGACTGTGGTCCCAGCTCTCTTCAGGTCAAGCTGCTTGCCTATTGTCCTGTAGCCCATCCCAGCCTTGTGCAGGTCTACAATTTTATCCCTGATGTCCTTACACAGCTCTCTGGTCTTGGCCATTGTGGAGAGGTTGGAGTCTGTTTGATTGAGTGTGTGGACAGGTGTCTTTTATACAGGTAACGAGTTCAAACAGGTGCAGTTAATACAGGTAATGAGTGGAGAACAGGAGGGCTTCTTAAAGAAAAACTAACAGGTCTGTGAGAGCCGGAATTCTTACTGGTTGGTAGGTGATCAAATACTTATGTCATGCAATAAAATGCAAATTAATTAGATTTCGTCTCTAACAGTTGAAGTGTACCTATGATAAAAATTACAGACCTCTACATGCTTTGTAAGTAGGAAAACCTGCAAAATCGGCAGTGTATCAAATACTTGTTCTCTCCACTGTGCACACACACACACACACACACACACACACACACACACATATATATATGGTCTGATGAAACAAAAATAGAACTGTTTGGCCATAATGACCATTGTTATGTTTGGAGGAAAAAGGGGGGGGGCTTGCAAGCCGAAGAACACCATTCCAACCGTGAAGCACGGGGGTGGCAGCATGTTGTGGGGGGAATTATGTGGATATATTGAAGCAACATCTCAAGACATCAGTCAGGAAGTTAAAGCTTGGTCATTGGACAATGACCCCAAGCATACTTAAAAAGTTGTGGCAAAATGGCTTAAGGACAACAAAGTCAAGGTATTGGAGTGGCCCTGACCTCAATTCTATAGAGAATTTGTGGGCAGAACTGAAAAAGTGTGTGCGAGCAAGGAGGCCTACAAACCTGACTCAGTTACACCAGTTCTGTCAGGAGGAATGGGCCAAAATTCACCCAATTTATTGTGGGAAGCTTGTGGAAGGATACCCGAAACGTTTGACCCAAGTTAAACAATTTAAAAGCAATGCTTTTAAATTGTGATGAAAGTAATAAAAGCTGAAATAAATCATTCGCTCTACTATTATTCTGACATTTCACATTCTTAAAATAAAGTGGTGATCCTAACTGACCTAAGACAGGGAATTTTTACTAGGATTAAATGTCAGGAATTGTGAAAAATTGAGTTTAAATGTATTTGGCTAAGGTGCATGTAAACTTCCGACTTCTGCAACATGATTCATGGTGCTCAACATAGACGCCGGGATGGAAAGAAAGATAAGTCGCATTTAGAATGGAACACATTTTAATGCAATCGGTCACAATGCTTTTAAACAGTATATCTCTGACTGATGTGAACTTGTCTCTCTCTATCGTTATCATGAAATCAATACTAGAGTGTGCTGTAGCGTGGGGCGGCAGGTAGCCTAGCGGTTAGAGCGTTGGGCCAGTAACTGAAAGATTGCTGGTTCGAATACCCAAGCACCTTGAGCAAGGCACTTAAACCTCATTTGCTCTGTAGGCAAGCCGTCACTGTAAATAAGAATTTGTTCTTAACTGACTTGCCTAGTTAAATAAAGGTTAAATAAAGAGTGACAGGGCCAAATTTTATAATTTCACCCAGCCCTCCACAAGCTGTGTGCCTGATATTATGCGCAATTTCAGTCTGAAGTGTATCGACTCCTAACCTAATATGTATGGCTTACTCACAGACCTATTTGTACATAACTTTTGTCAATATTTTTATTACCTGAGAGGGCCAGGCAGGCACACAGCTCAGGGAGCAGTCCTGTCCTGCCCTGGGACCCTCTATTATTAATTAGAATTCAAATCCAAGATGGCGTAACAGTGCGGATATATTTATTTGTCCCGTCTCATGTCCCGTGTAAATAGTTTGTAATTAGTCTGTCTTTCCAAATATGTTATTATTCAACATATACTTCTCCTGCAACACGCCTCACCCAACGTGAAACGGATCCAATATCTTTATTTCTTTACCTTTTCATAATTTAACTGGACCGCCGTCAGAAGCTAGCCTGCTAGCTAGCTTGCTAACTAGCTACTAGCCATTCTTAAATCACTGCTAGCGGTCCTCACCACTGCTCTGCCTGCATCAGCCAGCTTTTCGCTCTGACAATATCGGCCAGTCCGCTCAACGCGCTACCAACCCAGCGCATATCGGATTGTGTTCCCTTCCACTTCACCAGATTTCTACCGAAATCACAGGGCCTTCACACCGGATCATCGCAGCTAGCTAGCTGCAATCGAGTGGCTGCTGTTTTTGGCTAACACCATTGTCCATATGCTACATTGAGCTAGCCCCGAGCTAGGCCCATCTCCCGGCCAGCCGACGTGTACTAGCTAATCTCTCGGGCTACAGTACCTTTTTCAACCTGCCTGGACCTTCTGCTGTCGACACAGAGCCCCACCGAGCCACCACGACCACGATTTTATGATTACTCGGCTACACAGCTGATGCCTGTTGGACGGTTTCGTTATATGGTACTAAATTCTGTTTATCTGCTAGGCCTCAGGTCCTGTATGTAGCACAACAATTTCTCTATCTGACCCTCTTTGTCCATCCATCGCCATTACCCGTCATTGCCTTAGGTCCCTTGATTAACTGGGTTTGTTTTATGCCTCTTTCCCATTTCAATATGCCTTGCCTGCTGCTGTTGAGGTTAGTTATTATTGTTTTACTTCACTGTAGAGCCCCAAGTCCCGCTCAACATGCCTCAGATAGCTCCTTTGTCTCACCCCCCACACATGCGGAGACCTCACCTGGCTTAACTGGTGTCTCCAGAGATGCAACCGCTCTCATCATTACCCAACGCCTAGGTTTACCTCCACTGAACTCACATCCTACCATACCCTTGTCTGTACATTATGCCCTCAACCTTTTCCACCACGCCCAGAAATCTGCTCCTTTTATTCTCTGTACCCAACGCACTAGACGTCCAGTTCATAAAGCCTTTAGCCGTACCCTTATCCTACTCCTCCTCTGTTCCTCTGGTGATGTAGAGGTAAACCCAGGTCCTGTAGCCCCCAGTACTACACCTATTCCCCAGGCGCTCTCATTTGCTGACTTCTGTAACCGTAAGAGTCTTGGTTTCTTGCATGTTAACACCAGAAGCCTCCTCCCTAAGTTTGATTTATTCACTGCTTTAGCACACTCCGCCAACCTGGATGTCCTAGCTGTGTCTGAATCCTGGCTCAGGAAGTCCACCAAAAATTCTGAAATTTCCATCCCCAACTACAATATTTCCCGTCAAGATAGAACTGCCAAAGGAGGCGGAGTTGCAATCTACTGCAGAGTTCTGTCATACTGTCCAGGTCTGTGCCCAAACAGTTTGAGCTTCCACCTTTCCAGAAATAAGTCTCTCATTGTTGCCGCCTGTTACAGAGCCCCCTCAGCCCCCAGCTGTGCCCTGGACTCCATATGTGAATTGATTGCCCCCCATCTATCTTCAGAGTTTGTACTGTTAGGTGACTTAAACTGGGATATGCTTAACACCCCGGCTGTCCTTCAATCTAAGATAGATGCCCTCAATCTCATACAAATTATCAAGAAACCTACCAGGTACAACCCTAAATCCGTAAACATGGGTACCATCATAGATATCATCCTGACTAACCTGCCCTCCAAATACACCTCCTCTGTTTTCAACCAGGATCTCAGCGATCACTGCCTCATTGCCTGCGTTTGTAACGGGTCCGTGGTCAAACGTCCACCCCTTATCACTGTCAAACGCTCCCTAAAACACTTCTGCGAGCAGGCCTTTCTTATCGATCTGGCCCAGGTATCCTGGAAGGACATTGATCTCATCCCATCAGTAGAGGATGCCTGGTTGTTCTTTAAAAGTGCTTTCCTCACCATTCAAAATAAGCATGGCCCTATCAAAAAACGTAGAACTAAGAACAGATATAGCCCTTGGTTCACCCCAGACTTGACTGCACTTGACCAACACAAAAACATCCTGTGGCGCACTGCATTAGCCCCCGCGATATGCAACTTTTCAGGGAAGCCAGGAACAAATACACACAGTCAGTTAGTACTTTTCTAACTCCAAAAGGTTCTGGGACACTAAAGTCCATGGAGAATAAGAGCATCTCCTCCCAGTTGCCCACTGAATTGAGGCTAGCAAACACTGTCACCACTGATAAATTCACGATAATCAAAAATTTCAGTAAGCATTTTGCTACGGCTGGCCATGCTTTCCACCTGGCTACCCCTACCCCGGCCAACAGCTCTGCACCCCCCACAGCAACCTGCCCAAGCCCCCCCCCGCTTCTCCTAGATGTTTTGAAAGAGCTGCTAAATCTGAACCACTACAAATCTGCTGGGCTAGACAATCTGGACCCTTTCTTTCTAAAATTATCCGCCAAAATTGTTGCAACCCCTATTACAAGCCTGTTCACCCTCTCTTTCGTATCGTCTGAGATCCCTAGAGATTGGAAAGCTGCCGCGGTCAGACACTCTAGACCCAAACTGTTATAGACCTATATCCATCCTGCCCTGCCTTTCTAAAGTCTTTGAAAGCCAAGTTAATAAACAGATCACCGATCACTTCGAATCCCACCGTACCTTCTCTGCCATGCAATCTGGTTTTCCGAGCTGGTCATGGGTGCACCTCAGCTACGCTCAAGGTACTAAACGATATCATAACTGCCATCGACAGAAGACAGTACTGTGCAGCCGTCTTCATTGACCTGGCCAAGGCTTTCGACTCTGTCAATCACTGCATTCTTATTGGCAGACTAAACAGCCTTGGTTTCTCAAGTGACTGCCTTGCCTGGTTCTCCAACTACTTCTCAGACAGAGTTCAGTGTGTCAAATCTGAGGGCCTATTGTCGTGGGCCAACCCTTTTCTCTATATACATCAACGATGTCGCTCTTGTTGCTGGACTCTCTGATCCATCTCTACGCAGATGACACCATTCTGTATACATCTGGCCCCTCTCTGGACACTGTTGGCTAACCTTCAGGCGAGCTTCAATGCCATTCAACACTCCTTCCGTGGCCTCCAACGGCTCTTAAATCCTAGTAAAACTAAGTGCATGCTTTTCAATCGAATGCTGCCCGCACCCGCCCACCAGACTATCATCACTACTCTCGACGGGTCTGACTTGGAATACGTCGACACCTACAAATACCTAGGCGTCTGGTTAGACTGTAAACTTCCAGACTCACATTGACCATCTCGGATCCAAGATTAGATCTAGAATCGGCTTCCTATTCCGCAACAGGGCTTCCTTCACTCATACTGCCAAACATGCCCTTGTAAAACTGACTATCCTACCGATCCTTGACTTCGGCGATGTCATTTACAAAATAGCCTCCAACACTCTACTCAGCAAATTGGATGTAATCTATCACAGTGCCATCCGTTTTGTTACTAAAGCCCCATATACTACCCACCACTGCGACCTGTATTCTCTCGTTGGCTGGCCCTCATTACATATTCGTCGCCAAACCCACTGGCTCCAGGTCATCTATAAGTCTATATTAGGTAAATCCCCGCCTTATCTCAACTCGCTGGTCACCATAGCAACACCCACCCGTAGCATGCGCTCCAGTAGGTATATTTCACTGGTCACACCCAAAGCCAACACCTCCTTTGGCCGCCATTCCTTCCAGTTCTCTGCTGCCAATGACTGGAACGAACTGCAAAAATCCTTGAAGCTAGAGGTTCCTATCTCCCTCAATAACTTTAAGCATCAGCTGTCAGAGCTGCTTATCGATCACTGCACCTGTATATAGCCCTTCTGTAAACAGCCCACCCTACTACCTCATCCGCATATTTATTATTTTAGCTCATTTTGCACTCCAGTATCTCTATTTGCACATCATCATTTGCACATCTATCACTCCAGTGTTAATTCTAATCTGTAACTTATTTCGCCACTATGGCCTATTTATTGTCCTACCTTCCTAACCTTACTGCATTTTGCACTACATTTGCACACTCTGTATATAGATTCTCTATTATGTTATTGACTGTACGTTTGTTTTATTCTCATGTGTAACTCTGTTGTTTTTTGTTGCACTGCTTTGCTTGGTCTTGGCCAGGTCGCAGTTGTAAATGAGAACTTGTTCTCAACTGGCCTACCTGGTTAAATAAAGGTGAAATAAAATATACAAATATTAATTTGATGTAGGCTAACTTAGCATACTTTGTTTGAAAAAAATGTAAGCCCCTTGCTTGCCATCTGCACCAATGACGTTGCCCTGCTCAGCTGTGTTGGAAAATACTAAACTGTATCACTGAGGCAAACCATTCGTCTCCCTCTACAACCTGGCACTTTATGTTACGCATCTCTGCTAAACTAAGGAAATCGGTTTGACAGGACAAGCCGTGGACATGTAAGGAGAGAGCCACAAGCTCTGAAGCTACTCTGTCAACCCAGACACCTACAGTATAAAGCCCTCCACAGAACCTAAAAGCCCCCTAAAGTTCTCTCACCCTTGGATTCCTAAAAATTGCCTGCCTTAGTACTGTATTCGTCACAGTCACATCAGGTGAAAACACAAGTCTAATGTAACGCGTGATAATCCAGCTATAATTTATGAAGAATAAAAGTGGGGTTGAGTGTAGCAGGTGAAGGGGGCCAGCTTCTGGGAGTGCGCAATGGTCCCCTTTTGATTGGCCATTGAAAACACAGCCCTCTGTAGGGACACTGTGGGAGGCAGGGGGCAGATGAAGGGGAGGCCAGTGCATGGGGTAGAAGGTGAGTGAGAGTGCTGAAGATGGTTCCACTGGGAGTGCTACACAACTCACTCACTCTTTCTCTCAACTGCAAGAGGGAGTGAGAAATGTAGATTGAGAGCAAGCTAGAGGGACAAATAGAAAGAACAAAAGGGAAGAAATAAAGATGTAAAGCGCTAGAGTGAAAAAAATAAAGGGTGAGACCAAGAGACAGAGAATGAGCCAGAGGGAGGGTACGCTAAGTGGTGGCAGTGCCCAGCCGGGCAGCACATCAATGGACTTTCGTGGCATGAACACAGAGAACCGTGCAGTTTACCAGGGGGCACTCAGATGGTTCTTACCCGCCCCGGGCA
This sequence comes from Thymallus thymallus, assembly GCA_023634145.1. Lineage (NCBI taxonomy): Eukaryota > Metazoa > Chordata > Actinopteri > Salmoniformes > Salmonidae > Thymallus > Thymallus thymallus. The sequence goes on from CM042391.1 coordinate 29,807,000, forward strand.
GCCGGTTAGCATGGGCCCGGGGCACAGCGTGCCAGTGTAAAGTGTTACAGCCTCTGATCAAAGGAACACAGGAAGTCACGCCAAACACCACCCAAGAATGAGGAGTGAAGAGAGAGGCACAGAGTCCCTCTAAGTGCACGCTGTAAGGAGGGGGTTGCTCTAGGCATGAAGACCTGGTGTGAAGTTTCTCCGTAAATGGCTTTCAAGCAAAGAGGATTACTTACTACTAAATGACTTCCTACTAAATGAAGTGACAGATCCACCGATGATGCAATCTCAATTGCACTTCACACTGCCCTCTCCCACCTGGACAAGAGGGGAAATAACTATGTGAGAATGCTGTTCATAAACTATAGCTCAGCATTTAACACCATAGTCCCCTGCTACCCAGGACCTCTTTATCAGGCGGTGTCAGAGAAAGGCCTGAAAAAATGTCAAAGACTCCAGCCACCCAAGCCATGGACAGTACACTGTGGTAGTGTCCGGCAAACGGTATCGGAGCATCGGCTCTCGGATCAACAGGCTCCGAGATAGCTTCTACCCCAAGCCATGCTGCTAAATATTGAATTAATGGTTACCCGGACTATCTGCACAGACCCTATCTTGCACACTCCCAGGACTATACACTGAGTGTACAAAACATTAGAAACACCCTCCTAATACTGAATTGCACCACCTTTTGCCCTCAATTTGTCAGAGCATGGACTGCAAGGTGTCAAAAGCGTTCCAGTGATAATGGCCCTTGTTAACTCCAATGCTTCCCACAGTCGTGCGTGTCAAGTTGGCTGGATGTCCCGCAGCGTTGCAGTTCTTGACACAAACCGGTGCACCTGGCACCTACTTCCATAACCCGTTCAAAGGCATTTTAATCTTTTGTCTTGCCCATTCACCCTCTGAATAGCACACATACACAATCCATGTCTCAATTGTCTCAAGGCTTAAAAAACATGTTTTAACCCTTCTCCTCCCCTTAATTTACACTGATTGAAGTGGATTTAACAAGTGACCTCATTAAAGGATCATAGCTTTCACCTGGATTCACCTGGCCAGTCTGTCATGGAAAGAGCATGTCATGTTTTGTAGACTCCGTGTATAAACACAATACACTGACTCACACAAAACCTACACACATTCACTGCGTACTCACACACACATGCACACAGACAAACACGCATGCATGACGACACTCACACACACCTTTACACTAATCATATGCTGCTGTGCTTTATTTTGCTGTTATTATTATCACCATATAGCCTGATGCCTAGTAACTTCACCCTGCAGTGCCATGTATGTCCAGAGTCATATTACTGTTAGGCTGAGAGAGGATCTCGTGTCAGATGATGTGGAAGTAATTTGGCTACAGGTCCATCTGCCTCACCTAAAGCCTATTCCTTTAGGAAGTTGTTATAGACCACCAAGTGCTAAAAGTCAGTACTTGGACGATGTGTGTGACATTTTGGATAATGTATGTGATATCAACAGAGAGGTATATTTTCTGGGTGACCTACATATTGACTGGTTGTCATCAAGCTGCCCAATTAAAAAGCACCACCAAGCTGTAACCAGTGCCTGCAATCTGGTTCAAGTTATCAGTCAACCTACCTGGGTATTTACAAACAAAACAGGAACTAAATCTTCCATGTGTGTTGATCACATCTTTACTAATGTTGCAGAAATCTGCTCTAAAGCAGTATCCACATCAGTCGGATATAGTGATCATAATATAATAGCCATAAAGTAAAAAACAAAGTTCCAAAGACTGGACTAAAATAGTGTATAAAACTATCATAGAAGAGGTTTTGCAATGAGAGAGGATTTTTTTGTTGTTGCTATCTATATACAGTGTAAGGACAAACCACCTGGTACTGACACAAATGACTGATTATTGGCTGAAAAATTGAGAGTAAGAAGATTGTAGGAGCTATTAGACTTCACTGCAGCTTATGTCATTAACCATAACATACTGCTGAAAAAACGTAGGTGTTATGGATTTGCATCCTCTGCCTTATTATGGATTGAGAGTTACCTATCTAATAGAACACAGAGGGTTTTGTTATTGGAGCCTCTCATGCAAATTCCGTTGAGTGTGGTATACCTCAGGGCTGCCGGCTAGGGCAATTATTGTTTTCACTAATCACCTTACACGGACCTTGAATAAAGCCTGGGTGTCTATGTAGGCTGACGACTCAAATGGATAACATAACAAAAAGCATACATTTTCTGACAAATCACTCACTCAACGCTAAACCTTGTTTAGATATATTATTGAATAATGGGGCTAGTGAGCAAGTTGAGACTAAACTGCTGGGTGTAACCCTAGATAGCAAGCTATCATGGTCAAAACATATATACTCAATGGTTGCTAAAATGGGAAGAGGTCTGTCCATGATAGGTCCATGAACCCTCAGTTGACCAGACAATCAATCAATCAATCAATATATATATATATATAATAATAAAATAAAAACTTTCTCCACAAAGGGGGCATTTAAGTTAGCCATTTTATATATCTTGTATTGTAATTTGCACTGAATTATGTATTAGACCTAGATTTTGTGTGCATGTACTGATATGTAGTCTACATTTTTTAAATCCCAATTGGGGGAGAAGGGCCGTCAGGGAGGTGACCAAGAACCCAATGGTCACTAACAGAGCACCAGAGTTCCTCTGTGGAGATGGGAGAACTTTACAGAAGGACAACCATCTCTAAAGCACTCCAGCAATCAGGCCTTTATGGTAGAGTGGCCAGACGAAAACCTGCTTCAGAGCACTCAGGACCTCAGAATGGGGCGAAGGTCCACCTTCCAACAGAACAACGACCCTAAGGGATAAGTCTCTGAATGTCCCTTGAGTGGCCCAGCCAGAGCCCGGACTTGAATCCGGTCGAACATCTCTGGAGAAACCAGAAAATAGTTGTGCAGCAATGTTCCCCATCCAACCTGACAGAGCTTGAGAGGATCTGCAAAGAAGAATGGGAGAAACTCCCCAAATACAGGTGTGCCAAGCTTGTAGCGTCATACCCACGAAGACTTGAGGCTGAAATCACTGCCACAGGTGCTTTCAACAAAGTACTGAGTCAAGGGTCTGAATACTTATGTAAACGGGATATTTCCGTTTTTTTATTAGCAAAAATATAAAAAATAAATATTTTGCTTTGTCATTATGGGATATTATGTGTAGATTGATGAGGGGAAAAACAACTGAATACATTTTAGATTAAGGCTGTAACGTAACAAAATTGGAAAAAGCAGAGAAGCAATGTGCTTAATATCATGAAAGTAGAGAAATAAATATGGTAGGCCTAGCTTGTAGAAAGCTGATGGGATCCTCCTCTTTTTAATAGAGGCCATTACTCAGTTCTCTCACACAATTGCATAGCCTATAGAAATGTTGCGCAACTTGAGCTCATGGGCTCTCATGAAGTGTTTGATTAGATTAGTGTTTGATTTGATTTTCGATTATATTTGCATTGATGTCAGAGTGATTAGAGGGACAATAGTGCTGAGTACCAGACAGTTTGCAAGTTTTGGTAGACTACCAGGACCATCAGCAGCATCAGAGCTTGGAGAAGCCTAATTACCATGACTAAACGATCACGTGGAATTTGACTGCCTTCATGACTCGTGACCATGGTATTTTGCGTATGTGACGAATACAATTCGATTTTAATTGTAGTGACATTTCAATTAACCAAGCAAACTAAACCAGCATCTCTGAGTTCAAGTGATGATATTCACTTTTGTTGAAAATGGTGCTTTATATCTTACAAAATAGTCAAGGGAACAGGACAGGGGTTCTTTCAGAATGGTGGAATTTGCTCAAATTTGTCTCAATATGGCCATCTGACAAATTAAGACCAAAAGACCAAAGCCAGAAAAGCAAACATTGAGTGAGTAAACCAATGAGCGATCGCTTTCACTGCCTCGGTCTATGATGAATAATTAAATAACTCTATCCTAATTACTTTTTTATAAGCCAGAAATCCATATTAGCACTGGTCTCTTCCCTTAGGGAAGGCATTGTATTGCTCCTGGATTCCAATCACTTCACATTATGATCAAACAGTTACACTTAAGCCAAAGTAGTCAACAGTCATGTAAAAATCACTTCAAAATTGATCAGGTGCCAAGTACAATGGATTACATAGTTAAATACAAAGCAAAATACCATGAAAATCAACCAGTACATTTGAGAGTCCAATGCTGGCTGAGTTGCAGGCCTATTCACTTCAGCTTGAACTCTGTGCACTGCACAAGCTGTGCTAAAGAAAGAAACACACTCAAACCAGGCCAACTACAGCAAAAAATGTATGCAATTCATTAACATCTAAAAATGGCCTAAAAGTAGTCAATAGTGCTAAGCGAAAATTTTTAAACAACTAATATGATGTCTTCAATGAGTGTTTACATGCACATGAATAATTCGATATAAACTAATTATGGCAGAAGGCAGAGTATGGCATTAGTCATGTAAACACCTGACTCTGCTTATCTTAAAATCGGCGTAAGGTCATAATCGAAGTAAGCACATGCCGATTAAAACATCTGGTTTCCTGAACAATCTTTTCTAAATATTAGAACATGTAAACTTAAATTAGCGTTCCAGTGGTGTACTTGATCTGTGCATGTGCCAGTACCGGGTAGTTCGGAAAAACAAAGTACGCATCTCATAAATAGTTTTCAAACTTTATACATGTCTGAACTCAGAATCAAATAGTCTTCGCAAAAATAACCTGGTCACTGTGGTAGAAGTAAATTTTGATTGGTGATTGTCAGCATTAATAAAAAGTAAAAAAAGTAGCCCGATTTTAGATGTGTCCATGTAAACAGGATTTAGGGAAATCGTTTGCAAAGCATGTAAACGTTTTAAATTATATTAACCTGAATATCCACAATTAGTGCCTTCGGAAAATATTCAGACCTCGACTTTTATTTGGAATTATTTGGAAAGGCACACACCTGTCTATGTAAAGGTCTCACAGTTGACAGTGCACGTCAGAGCAAAAATCAAGCCATGAGGTCGAAGGAATTGTCTGTAGAACTCCGAGACAAGATTGTGTCGAGGCACAGATCTGGGGAAAGGTACAAAAAAAATGATGCGACATTGAAGGTCCCCAAGAACACAGTGGTCTCAATTATTCTTAAATGGAAGAAGTTTGGAACCAACAAGACTCTTCCTAGAGCTGGCCGCACGGCCAAACTGAGCAATCGGGGGAAGAGGACCTTGGTCAGGGAGGTGACGAAGAACCCAGTGGTCACTCTGACATGGCTCTAGAGTTCCTCTGTGGAGATGGGAGAACCTTCCAGAAGGACAACCATCTCTGCAGCACTCCACCAATCAGACCTTTATGGTAGAGTGGCCAGACGGAAGCCACTCCTCAGTAAAAGGCACATGACATCCCGCTTGGAGTTTGTCAAAAGGCACCTACGACAATGAGAAACAAGATTCTATGGTCTGATGAAATGAAGATTGAACTCTTTGGCCTGAATGCCAAACGTCACATCTGGAGGATGTCATGCTGTGGGTATGTTTTTCAGCGGCAGGGACTGGGAGACTAGTCAGGATCGAGTGAAAGATGAACGGAGGAAAGTACAGAGATCCTTAATGAAAACCTGCTCCAGACCACTTTAGGACTTCAGACTGGGGCGAAGGTTCACCTTCTAACAGGACAGCGACCCTAAGCACACAGCCAAGACAACGCAGGAGTGGCTTCGGGACAAGTCTCTAAATGTCCTTGAGTGGCCCAGCCAGAGCCCGGACTTGAACCAGATAGAAGATCTCTGGAGAGACCTGAAAATAGCTGTGCATCGACGCTCCCCATCCAACCTGACAGAGCTTGAGAGGATCTGCAGAGAAGAATGGGAGAAACTCTCAAAATACAGGTGTGCCAAGCTTGTAGCGTCCTACCCAAGAAGACTTAATGCAGTAATCGCTGCCAAAGGTGCTTCAACAAAGTACTGAGTAAAGGGTCTGAAAACTATAATAATATTTTTAATAAATAAAAACCTGTTTTTGCTTTGTCATTAAGAGGTATTGTGTGTAGATTTATGAGGGGAAAAAAACGATTTAATACATTTTAGAATAAGGCTGTAACGTAACAGAAGAATACAAGATTGAGAGGTATCTACCTAAAAATACAATCGAAGTAATTGATAGTTGGTATTCAGAAGTCAAAAGTATGCCTTATTTACTTTGAAGAACTACTAAAATAATGATTTTGTCAGGTAGCATAAGCAGCATATCTATAGCGATTAGATGATGACTTGGAATTAAATAATAAAGTCATCAAATAAAACAAATGTAATACACACAACTGAAAAATATTTCATTCAAGTACAGTAATGTGAATAAATTATGTTTAATAAGTGGTAAGTAGTAATGAGCAGTCTACCATGGGACTTTTATTAGTTGTATTATGTGTTACAGCATTCAATCCACAGAATGCATAGTGCATTTAATATTTTTTTAAATTATCGAAACCGAAAACCGTGATTATTTTTTAATAATCAAACCGAAACAACCTCAAAAAGCACTAATCGCTCAGCACTAGTGCTCAAACATAATAACGTGTGTGAGTGCTGGGAGCAGCTTTGCACAGTCAGACGTTTCTTTTTCCATGATGGCGATGAGATACGACTGGGCCTATCAGTTTTGCAATCGCTCTATCGAAAGAAACGTTTTGGAGCACTGCCTGGAAAACACTGTGATTAATCGCTCGCAAAAGGTTAGCAAAGGCCCTTTGGCATCAAAAGAAACGTAAATGTGAAAAATATTACAGATGACTCAAAGAATGCGATGTCCATGCTGGGAGGGACTTGTGTTGAAGAGATTACACTGCACTGCTATCAGTCTAATTCCTTCTCGTTCCCTGCTAAGGATGGCCCGATTCTGTCAGGCGTGGTTTCTCTCAGGATTTAGTATGTGGTTGGAAATTCTCCCTGCATCATAGGAAGCCGGCTCCAGCATGTTTCTCCAGCTGAGAGTATCACAACTGAAAATGAGCAGTTGGGTAACTGGTAGGTTGGTGCAAATTGTCACAGACTGCAAATTATTGTTAGCACACAAAATCAGCTTAGAGCATGATGGGGATACACATATTAGTCAATTTTGCTGCCGACTAACTGACTCACATTAACCAGTTAAATTCTTTCAAGATAGTAAAATAACCAAATGACATGACCAAAAGAAAATACAAATGCATGCGTACAAGGAACGGGCATTTTTCATTAAGACCTTAAATTGAAACATGCAACATTAACAAGCCTATCGGATTATACAGCCAAGAGGATTATTGAAGATGCAACTACTGTAAATGAAGCAGCCAATGTAAAATACAAATTGCTTGCTAACAGTAGTAGCCTAGGCTATACCATCTAACTATAGCCTATTGGCAAATTGTACAAAATAAGCTTGTACAACAATTCTCAGCTGCCACACAGCTCCAAACACCAGGGAAATCGCTGTTACAAGCAAGCACTGTAGCCTGTATTATGCTACAAATAAATAAAAAAAAAGGTCTGCCAACAATAAGTTGCAGTAACTACATAGTAAGACCTCAGGCCTACGCATATCATCATGGCTTTAGAGAAATACAGTGCTGTGAAAAAGTATTTGCCCCCTTTTTGCATATTTTTTTTATACTGAATGTCAGCAGATCTTCAACCAAAACCTAATTAGATAAAGGGAACCCTAGTTTACAAATAACAAAGAAAAAAAAAGAATGCTTATTTGATTTATTTAAAAGTTATGCTACACCCAATTCCCCTTTGTGAAAAAGTAATTGCCCCCCTACACTCAATAACTGGTTGTGCCACCATTAGCTACAATAATTGCAACCAAACACTTCCTATAGTTGGTGATCAGTCTCTCACGTCACTGTGGAGGAATTTTGGCCCACTCTTCCATGCAGAACTGCTTTAACTCAGCGACATTTGTGGGTTTTCAAGCATGAGCTGCTCGTTTCAAGTCCTGCCACAACGTCTGCAGCGGTCGAAGACACTGCATCGCAGTGCAAGAAGCGTCACTACAGACCCGGGCTGTATTACAACTGGCCGTGATCGGAAGTCCCATTGTGCGGCGCTCAATTGGCCCAGCGTCGTCCGGATTAGGGGAGGGTTTGGCCGGGGTAGGTCTTCATTGTAAATATCAATTTGTTCTTAACTGACTTACCTAGTTAAATAAAGGTTTAATACAAAAATATATATATTTTAAAAAAAAAATTGGGATTAGGTCTGGACTTTTGACTAGACCATTCCAAAACTTAAAACGTGTTGTTTTATTGCCATGTTCATGTAGATTGTGTGTTTTGGCTCATTTTCTTGCTGCATGACCCAGCTGCGCTTCAGCTCAGACGGATAGCCTTACATTCTCCTGTAGAATTCTTGGATACAGAGCAGAATTCATGGTTCCTTTTATTAAGGCAAGTTGTCCAGGTCCTGAGGCAGCAAAGCATCCCCAAACCATCACACTACCATCACCATGCTTGACCGTTGGTATGAGATTCTTACTGTGTGCAGTGCTTGGTTTTCGCCAGACATAAATGGGACCCATCTTATTCAAAAAGTTTACTCAAGTTTGCCAAAAAGCACCTGGAAGATCAACAAGACTCATGGAAGAATGTTCTATGGACAGATGAGTCAACAGTATAATTTTTGGGACGATATGATTCACATTGCATTAGAATATTGCTGACTGTTTGAAATGCAGTGTATTTAAACTTTAATTGTAAAACAAAGGCTATTTAGAGAAAAACATAAATCGAGACATTGTGAATAACCCATAAAAAAAAAAAAAATCGAGATATGATTTTAAGGCCATATTGCCAAGCCCTAAAAATGGGAAGTTTGTGGAATACACCTCTCCTATCCTTTCAGAAAATTCATTGTGTAACACAGTGCTAATAGTGCATTTTCCCAGGAATGGGATATGTAGACATCAATTATTAAATCAATAAACATATCCCTAGTTTTGTACGAATGTCTCTCGAAGCACAGTTCTGATCATTCAACTTCACGTCGCGCCAGAGGGACTGAAGAGATCAGGGTCAGCCTCTAAAGAGCATTCTCATTTGGCTCCATGCTTGAGTGAACATCTTGGTCAGACAAGTGTTAATCTACCAGCACCACTGTAAATAAATATGATCCCTTTGCCAGACTAAGCCCTAAACCAAGGGTGTGCATTCCAGCACTAGCTATCACACATCCTCAGAAAATATATATGATAAGTACTTTAAAATATTGTAGAATTATTACGGTTTATTTTCCCTCCACTAAGAATAGCTTAATTATTAATTCAAGTTTGTGTTAGGGTCCTTCAGGTACACAAAGAAACACTATAGAGTTTGAGTCCAGCAATTGAGGACTTAAGTCCAACTCCTACAAAACTGTTGATAACCATCATCACCCAAACAGTCATGCATCCCTGACTTTATCCGACCCGTCGGTCTGCAGATTCCAATCCAATTAGCTATATGTGTCGGGATTAGCGGGCTCACTGAAATCCAGCCACATCCAGGCGGCTGCCTCATCAAAACAGCACCCGTAGTGGCACATAACAGGATGGCAAAGAACTGGAGAGAGAAAGACTGGGCGTTTGGCAACTGCAAGAGGCTATGATGGCAAACATGGAGTAAAAGCAGGTAGTTTGATATTTTCCATTACAGTAAAAGTATTTACAGTAAAAGTATTTTCCATTACAGTAAAAATAAAAGCAGCTAGTTTGATATTTTCCATTACAGGGGCCATTTGGTTGATCATTTCCAACAGACATAATGGCTAAATTGCAGACAGATTATACAGGTCATTTTTAGCCTACAGAATATCAGATGGCTTGAAACTACCATGCAGCACCCCCGTTTGAGATTGAGGAGCTTCTAGTTATTACCAGTCCTTCCAAGAACGATGCACACTCCATCCATAACAAATGTAGGTTTTCCAAAGTGCGATATAGCTTTACAAGTAACTGCCTTAACTTCTGACTTTCTTCCAGGGGTAGAGGGGGAAAATATCCTCGTTCAATACAATAAGACTGCCACTGCCTCGATGGCTTCTGGCCCTGGAGTTGCATTTTAAAACAGCCAATGGGGAAGTAGCGCCTCTGTAAATTGCACCAATGCCAACATCCACCTCGCAGCTTCCTCAAGCCTCTTAGTCACGGCACATAGGGTGGGAGCTGCAATCCGTTCCCTCGCACAACACAAACACGGCACCATTTGCATTTCAGTCAAATTAGGAGCAGCAGGAAGAATAATAAGCCCTGGTTGTCAGGCCTGGGACTCGGGACGCTTCTCCACTGATGACTCATCGCTCAAATTGTCTTCTCCCCATAGCTGAAGGATCAGGCACGGTGTAGCTTGCTTTGACTAAAGGTGCTGTTGGAAACACGCTCTGAAAATTACAATGGAACAGATCCTCTCAGATAAAGCCTTCAATTTGAGTGGAGGGAGGAACTGGGAGAGCAGTGGAACAAGGCTCATCCTAAACCTGAGAAGTGCTTCAGGTGGGAGCAGAGCTGAGCCACGTGACTTTCACTTCAGGAGGGAGGGAGAGGGAACAGCTAGTTCCTCTTCGTTTATATGAGCACCTTACTTCCACCTGTGCTACCATATGGAAATTATTCTTACTCTACTTTTGCAGGCAGTGTCGAGTGCAATTAGATCATAAAAAGCTACAGTTAGAAGCCAGGTAATGTCACTCGAAAGAAAGAGACCACCCTCCAGTGACATACTGACAAGTATCTCTGCTGAGAATACAAACACACTGAACAGACGGTAAGGTAGGCTACAGATGGAGAGTACAATGGGTCAAGCTGGTATGATAGTTCTAAAAAGAGACATAGCAAGTAAGTGAGGAAAGAGAGATGAGTCTTACGGAAATGGAGTGGATGAAACTAAGAGACTTGACTTTCTAAACATGCCAGAATTTAGGACTAATTTCACAGCATCCTCCTATCCACATTCAAATCTAAGTGTGTGAGTGATCATGCCATTACCCAGAGGTGTTGCTGTCCCACAGTTGCTCCTTTAGAAGGGAGTGGGATGGATTCCAAACCAGAGATGGAAAGCCTTCAGACAGAGGGATTACGAAAATCCTGGCAGATATTAACGAAGCAAAACAAAAGAAACATAAATAAATCAGACTAATTCCGTCAATAATTAAGTGCGCAAATGATTCGGGATACGGGCAGCCTACGAAAAAAGTCCCTGAATATTTTAGCAGAAATCTCTGCTAAAATATAATAACTTAAGCCGACTGACTGGGACAATTGATGATGAATTCCTTAAAACATATCCTCAGTATTAGGAAACACAAAGTTGTTCTTGTTTTCAAATGGTCACCCAATTCAAATCCTCTAGGGCATCCCTATTTTCATTGTTTTCACTGACAGATACATCAGTAATAGGCCTATCTCTGTGACAATCATAACTTGACCGACGAGGAGAGTTGCCAAAGCCTGTAAGCTTATGACATTCACTTCAGTAGACCTACCAAAGATAACTGAAAGTAGCATGTGTGCGCCTAAAATACATTGGAGCGTGATTAATGTGGCTGCAATGTGCAGTGGCAGTAAGTGACAAACACCCCCGGCCACTGTAACCTACTTCCTGAATATGACCCCAACTGCATCCAGGGTATGCGACACCCATCAAAACGAATCACTCGCTACCAGTTCCCAGGGTATGCAGTAGGTAAGACATGGCTCTCAAATGAAACACACCCAAATGTCAGTCTACATACTATAGCTTATATATAGTTGAAATGGAAACTATTACAGTATGCTCGCATAGGCCTCAGTCAGTATGCCATTATGACAAGGGGTCTGTGTCAGACAAGATGTAGCAAAAAGTCAACTGTGAGGAAGAAGAAGAAGGCCTGCGGCATACATAATCTTATTGTGAGCAAAACTACAAAAGTTAGGCAAAATATAGATAGATGGGGATCAAAAAAGTTCCTGAGGGGAAATTTCTTCGTCAAGCAGCTACGAAAAAACACAGGGCAGGTGCAAAATGCCAGAACGAAAATACACAAAAAGACAGATACACAATACATGACATACAGAGCGGCAGTATGAAAAAAGTATAAAAAGGCATTTCATAGTATGGGTGGATGGCTGAATATGTACACTATACATTACTACAGTGTTAGGTGAAAAAAATAAAATAAAAAATATTGCAAGTTGATATAGATAAATAGGGAGTATTTGCATAGTTAACTATACTATACAGGTCGATGGCAGAGAAAAACTTAAATAGCTAAAAGTGCATATGATATAAGTCAGGGTAATAATAGTTTACTTAATATACAGTCTGGTTAAATTTACAGGTAAGGCAATATTTGCATGGTTACATTAACTGTACAGGTAAATGACAGGAAGAGATACTTAAATAGCTAAATGTGTGTATGATATAATTTAGGGTAATAATAGTAATTCCCTTAAAATACAGTCCTTAGTGCAGGGTTTAATTGCACATTCAATATACTAAAAGCAATGAAAAAACTGACAGGATACTAATACACATTCCTGAGTGAATGACTACGTAAATTCAGTCCAAGAACTACTTACAATATTGCACGTGATATGATATAACAACTGTACATGAATATGTGTATACAGACCTGAATGAATAAATAAGTCCTGAGTGAATGAGTGATTACAGACCAGAGTTACTCACGGATGGATGCATAATTGTAAAACTAGGTCCTAACACCCCAACAGTTCCAGGTCTATGTTACAGCACAGGGACCCTATCCAGGCTCAGGCTAAGGTTGAAGGGTCGCTGGAGCATTCCAAACAGTTGGTCAGCACAGACCCTAAGCACCCTTGGGCTGATGCCATCAGGGCCCGCCGCTTTCCACTGATGTAATCTCTCCAGCTCTCTCCTCACTTGGTTGGTGGTGAAAGCCAGCCCAGGTGGGAAGATGGAGGGAAGGGGGGTGTTGAGGATCAGTCCAGAGGTGGGGGGGAAGGGAGGTGTTGCAGATCAGTCCAGAGGGAGCGGGGGCAGAGGTGGGGAGGGGGGGGTCGCTGATTGTCTCAACAGAGGTGTTGTGAGCAAAGTCGGGGTGGGACAGCCGTGAGGGTGTGTCGCCTGGGGAGCTGGACAGGGCCAGTATCGAACCTGTTAAAAAATTGGTTCAGCTCATTGGCTCTGTCTTGGGTCCCCTCCGTCTGCCCACTGTTTGACTTTTTGAAGCCAGTGATATTTCTCATACCCTTCCACACCTCTCTCACCTGGCTCTGCCTCAGCTTGTCCTCCATCTTCTCCTTATACCATCTCTTCCCCTAAGCAATCCGCAACTTCAGCTCCCTCTGGACGCATTTCAATTTGTCCCTGTCCCCCTCCTTGAAGGCCCTCTTCTTCTCATTCAGCAGGGCCTTCAGGTCGCTGGTGACCAAGGGTTTATTATTTTGAAAACAGCGTACCTTCCTGGTGGGTACAGTGTTGTCTACACAAAAATTGATATAGTCCGTTATGCAGTCAGTAAGTCCTCCCCATGAGCCCCACAGAGCACATGCCAGTCTGTTGTTTCGAAGCAGTTCTGTAGGGCCTCATTCGCCTCCGGGGACCATCTCCTAATGGTCCTAGTGGTCGCAGGCTGCTGTTGGACCATAGGCCTGTAGAGTGGGGTGAGGTGGACAAGGTTGTGATATGTCTACCGAAGGGAGGGAGTGCAGTGGAGTTGTATGCATCCTTCACATTAGCATATAACAAGTCCAGAGTTTTATTATCCCTGGTGGGGCACTTCACGAACCGTTTGAACGTGGGCAGCGTTGAAGAGAGCGATGCATGGTTAAAATCCCCCGAAATGGCAAAGAAGGCACTGGGATGCACTGTCTGTAACCTCGCGATAACAGAGTGGATGACGTCACAAGTTTTGTTTGCGCCAGCGGAAGGCGGGATGTAAACAATAACGGCCGCCGTGAATTCTGTCGGCAAATGGACGTTAGCTTGAGACACAACTAACAGCTCAATGTCCGGGCTACAAAACTGTTCCTTAAGAGTAATATGGCTCGGATTACACCATCTGTTAACTAAAGCCAGCCCCCCTCCCTTACTCTTACCGAAGAAACGCTATCCCTGTCCGCTCTGATGGTCTGGAAACCGCCGATAGTGACGTTCTCTATGGGGATGTTATCATTCAGCCATGTTTCAGTAAAACACAATAGGCTAGCTTCCCGGTATTCTCTTTGTCCATGGACAACACCCTCAAGCTCGTCCATCTTGTTATGCAGCGATCTCACGTTGCCCATAAATGATAGACAGTATAGCTGGCTTGTATTTCCTAAGCTTTGCTTTACACTTAAATCCAGCCTTGCGTCGCCTTTTCAATTCATCCGGAATATCAAACTTTTCCCTGGGGTGCAGCAGCGCTGGGTGTGCTAAATCCAGGAGCTAGGCTCGGTTGTAAATAATTGAGGACACGCGTGTACATTCGGCGCTGCAAAAAATAAAAAGTGCCTCAATGATAAAAATGACTGCTAAAACCTTCATTAAACAGTAGCACACCATAATCCTGAAAAGTGGCAAAGCAAAAAATTAAACATAAGCACAATAGCAACAGCAGGTAGGCTATAACTTTGGATGTGAGATGAGTAATGGCAAGTTGGCATTTACTTTAGTAAAGAGGAAGGGAACCATGCAAATATTAGTAATTCTTTGATGCCAAATGCAGTTCGCTGAGAGGCAGCAGGTGAAGCCTACATAGTGAAACAAGAAAGATGTCTGTATACAATAGACAACATAACTAAGCCGACTTTATTTGAACAGATAAACATTCAACATTGCCATTGTATATCTTTAATGACCTGTTATACGCTGATAACCTCAGAGAATTACTTGATAAATAAAAAAAATAAGTTTTATATAAATCTGGGGTTCTTGCTCCATTTATCCTTAAGCTAAAACAGAAAGAGATGAGAAATATAGTGTGTGTGATGTGTGGTGTGTGGTAGGGTTGTAACTGGGTCTGAGGGAACTATGCAGGGGAGGGAATTTTAAATGTTTAATGTATGCTATGTCTCTCTCTCTCGTTGCTAGAGGTTCTTAAAATGAGCCATTTCCAAGTGCTCTTTTCTCCCAGTTCCAGATTTTTTTTGGGGGGGTGGGGATTCAGAACTAGGTGCCACTGACACTGTCATCTCAAACGAATACACTCACCCTTCTTTATGCCAGGAGAAAGAGCTCACACAACTACTTATGACCACACACACAAACACACTTCAGTTTCACTCAGCGCACCTAGTTACAGTACCTTCAGAAAGTATTCACACCCCTTGACTTTTCCCACAGTTTGTTGCGTTAAAGCATGACACACAATACCCCACAATGTCAAAGTGGAATTGTGTTTATAGAACTAAAACATGAAAAGCTGCAATGTCTTGAGTGAATAAGTATTCAATCCCTTTGTTATGGCAAGCCTAAATAAGGAGGAAAAATGTGCATAACAAGTCACATAATAAGTAGCATGGACCCACTGTGTGCAATAAGTGTTTAACATGATTTTTTAATGGACTACCTCATCTCTGTACACCAGACAAACAGATAATTGTAAGGTCCCTCAGTCAAGCAGTGAATTTCAAACACAAATTCAACCACAAAGACCAGGTAGGTTTTCCAATGACTCGCATAGAATGGCACCTATTGGTAGATGGAGAAAAATTGTTTACAGCATGAGTGGTGGTGAGTAGATACGCTTGTTGAGAAAGCGAGAGCTGCATGTACAGTAGCCACGTATGCACATTTGTTCATATCCTTTGCTAGTTAGTGAATTATTAGCCCAGTTATAGATAATTTGTAGTCCGCAATGGGGGAGTGATTTCTTCCTACAAGAGCACAAAACATGTGCGTTTATAGACATCTTTGAAAAGCAAGTCAGGTAAAGACCTTTTTTTTCTCTTAAAAAGGTGTAACCAAACAAAGCAGCTGATCATGGACTTCAGGAGGGAGCACCCCCCCCCCCCCATTCCACGTTAGTGGAAAAGGTGATAAGCTTCAAGTGCCTCGGAGTACACAACACTGACAATCTGAAATGGTCCACCCACACAGACTGTGGTGAATAAGGCGCAACAGCGCGTCTTCAACCTCAGGAGGCTTAAGAAATTAATCTTGGCCCCTAAGACCCTCAAAAAAGCTTGTAGCGTCAATACCCAGGAAGACTCAAGGTTGTAATCGCTGACAAAGGTGCTTCAACAAAGTACTGAGTAAAGGGTCTGAATACTTATGTAAATGTGATAAGTTTTATATTTTTAATACATTTGCAAAAATGTCTAAAAACTTGTTTTTGCTTAGTCTTTATTGAAAAAGGCTGTAACGTAACAAAATGTGGAAAAAGTCAAGGGGTCTGAATACTTTCCGAATGCACTGCATCTTTTGATTTAAGGCATTCTAAGGTTTGTATGATTCACAACTAAAGTTGCCAAATAACTATACTATATAGATGTTTCAAACGATCACTTTTACACTCAACATAGCCACATATGTTTTCACTCTCGCTCCGGAATGAGAAAAATATCCATTCTACTTCATTCAGCTAAATTCAAATATATTCCTCTTACCATAAAATCTGAGGACTGCTAAATGAACAAGTCTATAGCCTATGGCATGGTGCATATCCAGGTAACATACAGTAGGCCAACTAATATTCTGTTCTTCTGAAATAGATTTTCTTCATATCATAATATTTCTTTAGCCCTGCCTAAAATAAAGAATACATTTATTGTGATGATGTATATTCAATTGATTTCTGAACATACACCATCACTTTTTTAAATGTAAATGTTTCAAAAAGGTGCACATCAGAGGCTTCTATGCTGCGTGTATGAGTGGAGTCTGGAGATGCTAAACTAACGATCAATTACCATGAGAATGGCAGTCTTTTGCATGACAATCATCAGGTAACAAAATGTAATGACTGGTCACAGCAACAATCTCTTCACTTAGTCGCACAACAACTCTCCGAAATGTAGAGCCGGTGCAAACTTTTTCACTCGTGTTGTGTACATTTTCAGACTCCAGTGTATTTATTCTATGACTGGGTAAAACCTGAAACCCTAAATGGCTTCCCATTCATCTACTAAACACTTTGATAGGTGGGCACAAGTGCATGTCGATGGGATTGCCCACTGAAAAACATTAGCATGATAACCTGAGGGAAAACCACAGATAGAGAAGACATGGAAAATAGACTACCAATCCTTAGTTAGTCTAGCTTCTAGATCTTTAAACTCTATATAAAAAAAGAGCAAAACCATAACAATGAGGGGAGCGTGAATGTTTCTCAAGCCTTACTAAAAAGCGAGCTGAAATTCCTCCTTCTGGTACAAGTGGCGTTGAGAGCCATCGGCATGACTGGATGCCTCCCCTGCACTGGGAGCACAATGGCTGGAATTGTGAGTGTGTTGGTGGAAGATCCTGCTCAGGTATCTGCTCTGTGGCTCCCTAAGCGCTGCCACACAGTTTCACACACGCCATGTTGCCAATCCAGGCCCTGAATGAGAATTCCCTTTGTCAATGCTGCTGCCTCATTATCCCCTCTTCTCCATTGTAGGAATACCCTGGCAGCTTTCCAACCTCCCCTCTCAATGTAGGAATTGTTTACGGGGGAATGGAATCCCGGTAGGGAATTCCATGTCATCCTCAAAAGCCGGTGTATGTGCGGTCAGGGCGGCTAAAGGGAGAGCGAGTTAGCAGCTATGTTAATGTGTGTGGTCGGGGACCAGGACACTGGGCTATACCAGTTGTGTAATTAATGAACATGCAAGGGGAGCCACAATGGGCGCTGCAGCCCACACAATGCTCCTCCAGCATCCAGGGCCAAGGTCAGGGGTCACATCTGCCTTTGTGTGCAGCAGCAGAGGCCGAAGACAAACAAGGAGCCCTTTGAGAGTTTGTGAGCACTCACAGACATAACAAATGTACAAAGGAGTGTGGTCTGTTGCATAATATCATTGCAAGGCTGTTTAGAGCCACTCCATTTTGAATATCTAGAACATCTGATTAAACTTGAGCTTATGTTCACTAGTTTATGCTTGTTTTGCTTGTTAACACCTTAATTTGCCTTGGTGGTTGCCAAGCTACCTAGCCAGGTTAAAACGCATGTGACGGCAACATTGACCTTTCTATTTTTTTAAGTTAGCTACTATTGGGATAAAAAGACCCCTTATTTACAGAATTGTCTGCTAGCGTCAGCTAGCAAAAAGCAGGTCAGTTGAAAAGGGTTGTGTTTAAGTCAGATGGGGTGTTAGCTAATAGAATCCCTTTTCAGGGCCAGGAAAACATATCAAACGGAAGCCTTTGGACAGATAGCAGCACCAGAACAGAACGGAAGTCTGCTTTTTAAGCACATCAGCTAAAGAATCACAGTCCTTGTGCCCCACAATTTAGAGTGGAGAGCTGACGTAGTCTTTGAAAAAGTGCCCTGTAAGGTCTGTTTAGAATGCTGCGCTTGCTAAAACATTTCCAAAAGCATAGCACTTTGGTCATTACAACACCAGACAAAATCTGTCCTAATTGCAGATGCCACGAAGCGCTGAAACACAAAGCAGAGGTGAAGTCCCTTAAGTGATTTGGCTGCCACACAGTTAGGTGAGCTCCTATTGTTGAGGCACAGGTATATCGCCTTGTTGTTCTTCCGCGATCTCTCACTCTCGGTCCCATAAGACTCCTCACTCTCTCTCTGCTCGTCTGCCAAGTATCACAGGTCAGGCTGCAATGCGACAGGCCGCCTCAAGAATCCATCGATAAATCCTTGTCTCGGTGGGAACGCACACTCATCCCTCCTGGGGCCTGCAGGAACCCTGGAGTGCCAGCTAACGAGGAGCCAGCAGAGCCTCTGCACACCCCACTCTCAGCTAACTGATGAGTAACAGCCAGTCACCTGGGTACCTAACCATGACACCACTATGAATGTCCTATAAAGATTATTCGAGCATCCTGATAATGCCTAAACCTGAAATCACATTAGTTTCCACGTTCATTAGGAACTGTCACTTAGAGATGGCCTGTAACACAAATGCTTTTAGCTTATGTTTTAATGTCAGCAGCCAGCTTTTAAATGAGGAGCCTTCATCTGCTACACAAACAAGGCATCTATAATAAATGTAATGGCAAATGTGTTCAGATGAGAGGATTAGTACCGCTTTTTTCAGTCTACATGAGTGCAGCAGTCAATAACATGATGCTACTAAAAGTAGAGCAATGAGGCTGTTGTGTAAAATCACCCACTTGTCTGTCTTTTCACACAAACGTGAGAAGCTTAGACTAGACTGTGGAATTTCAAGAGTGCAATACTCTAAATTGTAACATCCATTTCAAAGAGACAAAGGATTATAATATCCACAAAGGTTAGTTTGTGTAATGCTTAATAGATAGATATTAAGGAGGGTACTATTATATAATACAGATATTAAAAAGGAAGCTTGACATTTAGTAGCCCATGTAAAAAAAAAAAAATACAATTAAAAAAAGAAAAAGGAAAGATAGGCAAGTGTGTCATATAGGCCTAGTGTTCTCTGTGTCTACATTCTACACATGGGCTACAGTGGCGACAGAGCAACGCTACAATTAGGGGGCTTTTCCCAGGTAAATAAGAAAATGCAAATCCAAAACGCTTCAAGCTTATGAAAATAGTCAGAAATCTGCTACAATGGCAATGTCTAAACACAAAATACCAGGAAACAACAATGCATGGTCCATAATCCACATATTGAAGATAACTACCTTCTTTAAACCTTTGTCTACTTAGAGAACATACAGACTAGACTGGATTTACAATACTAGCTAAACTCTAGTGATGGGAAGAAAATAAAATTACATAAATCGGGATATTATTTTTGACAGTATATCGTATCGTTTTGACATCGCAATATTATTTTTGCACCAGTTGGTTGTACCTACACCAAAACTCTTGTTCTACATCTTTTTAAAATTAGAGAGCCAATTTTTTTTAATCACGTCCATGACTGATCAAAACTTGTTTTCTCATGGCTCTCTTGTCCATCTGTAGCAGACAGTGAGCAATGCCTAGTCAACGGAATGCATTCAACCAAAATGTATCTTCTGCCTTTAACCCAACCCCTGAATCAGAAATGTGTGGGGGTTTTCCTTAACGTCCACGGCGCCCAGGGAGCACTTGCTCAAGGTGACTGAAAATTGTGCTGTATGATGCAAGGAACCAACATTCATTATTATCACTGGTATTGACAATGGAAGGCTACTGGTCACATGTATTATACAGTGCCGTCAGAAAGTATTCACACCCTTGACTTTTCCACATTTTGTGGCAAGCCTAAATAAGTTCAGGAGTAGAAATTTGCATAACAAGTCACATAATAATAAGTGTGCAATAAGTGTTTTTTTAATGACTACCTCGTATCTGTATCCCACACATACAATAATCTGTAAGGTCCCCTGAATTTCATACACAGATTCAACCACAAACACCATGGAGGTTTTCCAATGTCTTGAAAAGACAGGCACCCATTGAAAAATAATCAAAAGCAGACATTGAATACCCATTTGAGCATGGTGAAGTTATTCATTACACCTTGAATGGTGTATCAATACACCCAGTCACTACAAAGATAGATGCGTCCTTCCTAACTCAGTTGCCGGAGAGGAAGGAAACTGCTCAGGGATTTCACCATGAGGCCAATGGTGATTTTAATGGCTGTGAAAGACACTGAGGATGGATCAGCAACATTGTAGTTACTCCACAATAATAACCTAATTGACAGAGTGAAAAAAAGGAAACCTGTACAGAATAATAATATTCCAAAAAACATGTCACTAAAACAATACTGCAAAAAAAATGTGGCAAAGCAATTACCTTTGTCCTGAATACAACATGTTACGTTTGGGGCAATTCAATTACAACACATTGCGAAGTACCACTCTCCATATGTTTTAAGCATCGTGGTGACTGCATCATGTTATGGGTATGCTTGTAATCGTTAAGAACTGGGTGTTTTTTTCAGGATAAATAAATCTAATGGAATTGGTGCTAAGCACGGGCAAAATCCTAGAGGAAAACCTGGTTCAGTACGCTTTCCACCAGACACTGGGAGAAGAATTCACCTTTCAGCAGGACAATAACCTAAAACACAAGGCTAAATCTACACCGGAGTTGCTTACCAACAAGACAGTGAATGTTCCTGAGTGGCCGAGTTATAGTTTTGACTTCAATCTTCTTGAAAATCTATGGCAAGACCTGAAAATGATTGTTGAGCAATGCTCAACAACCAATTTGACAGAGCTTGAAGAATTTTGAAAAGAATAATGGACAAAATTTGCACAAGCCAGGTGAGGAAAGCTCTTAGAGACTTACCCATGAAGATGCTACCAAAGTTGATTCTACAAAGTATTGACTCAGGGGTGTGAATACTTATGTAAATGAGATATCTGTATTTAATTTACAATTTCTAAAAACATGTTTTCACTTTGCCATTATGGACTATTGTGTCTAGATGGGTTAATCCATTTTGAATTCAGGCTGTAACACAACAAAATGTGGAATAAGTCAAGGGGTACTTATTTTATGAAGGCACTATCTCCTGCCGTTGTGGCCTTGAGCAAGGCACTTAACCCCTCACAAAGTAAAATACTACACCGACAGGCTACTGTATAAAACACATGGTCCATAAACCCTCCATCTGGAGAGCTACTGGGTGTGCAGGCTTTTTATCCACCCTGCTCAATCACACCAGAGTCAGCTTATCTGGCCCTGTTGAGCAGCTGATTTGAAAACAATTATATGTAGTGTGTTCGAGCAGGGCAGGAGCCAGTAGCTCTCATGGACTCTCCAGGCTTGGTCACCCTGCAAAATTACAATTACATCCAAATACTTATGTCTTTATAAAATAATTCCCTCATTCAATGAACCAGAGATCAAATGGCTAAGGTGGGTGAGGTAGCTAACTAAGATGTTTATCTAGTTAGTCTGTTATATATCATTATTTTACCTGAGGCGCAAATGTCTCTCACCATGACTTTTCCAGACAAGCATTAATGTTAACCCTGCAACATCCCAACCCTTCTAAACTCATCACACTCGTCAGAGATTATTTGATTCTTCTCACCAATTGATTCCAGCAAAGTAGCCAAAACGTAGAACGTTTCTGTCCACTATAAATCACGGAATCCAGAAATTAAAACGGAATTCAACAATATTCACAAATGTATTGAACTTAGTTGGGAATCAACTAAATGTATTGAACATTACGTTTACCATAAGACATGAATAGAATGCATCAGTGATTCATATTACCTGTAACTTTCTGAAGAGGCAACGAGGATTTCCTGTCTGTGTATGTGCGGTGTGTGCAGCTACCACTTTGTTTAGCCGTTTGCGTTGATGCTAATGAAAAAAATCCTTCTCAATTAAAATGTAGCCTATGCTTACCTGGCAGAAGGTTATCATGATTATTTGCGTCAATCCAGTAGGTACAGTGCCCTCCACTAATATTGGCACGCTTGGAAAATATGAGCAAAACAGGCAGTTTGTCCTCTTGGTCTTTCATTCACAGTAAAATTATTGAAATAAATATTTTTCTCCAAAACATGTGCCACAATTATTGGCACCCTTAGAAATTCTTATGAGTAAAAACTAACTGAAGAATATGCCCATTCATATTTGACGTTTTTAAGTTCACCTGAGTGATTAGGAACAGTTAAGTGGTAAGCCATGACTTCCTGTTTCACTGGGGTATAAATATGATGTGACACACAGGCCACGTTCCCATAGTCATCCATCACTATGGGAAAGACCCTAGAATACAGTAATGATGTGCGACAAAAAGGTTGTTTAGCTGCACAAATCAGAAAATGGCTATAAGAAAATATCTCAACAGTTGAAAATGTCAATTTCCACTGTCAGGGCAATAATTAAAAAGTTTAAAGCAACTAGGGATGTTAACAATTGGCCTGGAAGAGGACGTGTGTCTATATTGACCCCACGCACAGTGAGGCGGCTGGCTCAAGTGGTCAAAAAATCTCCAAGGTTCACAGCTGGAGAATTGTAGACATTAGTTGGGTCTTGGGGTCAGAAAGTCACTAAAATTACGAACAGATGCCACCTATATAACGACAAATTACTTGGGAGGGTTGCCATAAAAAAAAAAAAAAAACTCAAGCGGCTACAGTTTGCCAAACGTTACTGGAACTTTCAAATAGGACCGGGTTCTATGGGTCAGATGAGACCAAAATAGAGCTTTTTTGAAACAGAGGTGGGTTTGGTGTAGACAGAAAGATTCATGCAGAAAAGTACCTCATCCCCACTGTGAAGTATGGTGGTGGATCTTTGATGTTGTGGGGCTGTTTTTCTTCCAAAGGCCCTGGACAACTTGTTAGGATACATGGTATCATGGACTCTTAAATTGGACAGTGGTTGAATCTTCCAGCAGGACAATGATCCAAAGCACACCTCAAAATCAACACAACAATTTTTCACTGACCACAGAATCAAGGTTTTGCCATGGCCATCCCAGTCGCCTGACCTAAACCCGTAGAAAACCTGTGGTATGAGCTGAAGAGTAGAGCCAACAAGCGTGGACCTCGGAATCTGAAGGATCTGGAGAGATTCTGTATGGAGGAATGGTCTCAGATCCCTTGCCATGCGTTCGCCAACCTCATTACGGATTATAAGACTCAGAGTTGTTATCTTAGCAAAGGGAGGTTGCACAAAGTATTGAATGAAGGGGTGCCAATAATTGTGGCACACATATTTGAGAAAAATAATTGTTTAAATGATAAGAATGTATTTTTTCTTTCAATTATTTTCAAGAGGATGAACAATAGACATTTCTTCCAGAGACCAATTTGCTCATATTTACCAAGGGTGCCAATATTAGTGGAGGATGCTGTATTTGTTTTGCAAACACTACCATCACATGTGCACTACAAAAACACAGCACACTGGAATTAAAGGGTAACTACACCCAAAAATAAAATCCCAGACCTCAAAAGTGGTCCCCTGATGTGGTTTAAGCATTGTTTTTGATGTTAGAACATTCAATTTAATTGTTTTCTATATATTTTTAAGTGGGATTTTAAGAGCGAAAACCTGAAAAGACAAGAAGACAACCTTGAAGACACTACTTGAGAAAAACAGTTGAGTTAAGATGCCCCTGATCAAAGAAGGTGATATAGGGCAGATCTCAACATCTTGTTCAACATGTCTTATTCCAAACAATTGACTAATGAGGCCACTGAGTCCATTGCATTGGATTTAGAATGGGTAAACTAGTGATTGGTGTAACCACATATCAAATGTTGAAAATTTGAGCTGACATGACAAGATTATTTTAGATTCTCCAATGTCATAAAATAATCAAACGCTAATACAGGAACATGTAGTACAACAGGCAGTCTCCATTTATTTTAATAAAGCTGAAGTTAGCGAAGCTGACTCTGATAAGTTGTCAGCCATGTTCTGTGGATTAAACATATTTTTCGAGCATAGGAAAATAATATGCAATTTGTCCAACTAAATCCAAAATCTGGTTCAATGACCAATTTGCACCACTTCGTCAGAGCTGTAGTCTGCTCTCAGTGCTTGGACAGTTGGACTGACAGCTCACTGAGGCGATGACATTGCATCTTATTTTTTTTAGTATTAATCAACCATGGCAGAAGGCATACTGAATAGAGGGGGGAATTGAGTCGCTAATTCCCTAAAGGCCTTACATTCTTTATCTCATTGAATTGGGGGACTGCATTAGCCTGGCCTGTTTTAAATAACCTGCCGGGGGGGGGGGAGAGAACTTGTAAATAAATGAAGAGCAAAGGCAGACAGATGCAGAGCCTTTTATATCCACTAGTGAGCTCTGCTTCCCACCCTGAATACATGATGCAACAGGAGGTCCTTAATGGGAGGACAGGAGTGGAGATTGAGGTCCACTCCATATTTCGTCAGCAGGTCAATGAGTGCACGATTGGCAGTCTAGGACTAAACTCTAATATTGGGCACAGCGGGCAGGTATGTGAATGTCAATTCATAAGAATGTTGGCATGGCGGATGACTTTCACAAAACAAGGCACCGAAACATGCCAAAAATCCCTGCTAGGAAGTTAATGCAGGTTTTAACAAATTAAACAACAAAGAATATGATCTACATGATCAGTCTGTGTGTAAAATGAAGTGGTTAATACAAACCTAACTCACAGCTAAAAAAAACATTAAAAAAAAACAATCCAACGTTATTTGTTGCCTAGACTTTACGGCAAATTACACTCGAGTCTTAAGAAAAAAAAACAATACACTAATATTGCAGTTAGCCATGACAGCCTTTATAATAGAACGCTTGTGACCACACACATCTAAATATTGCACTTGGGAAAAAAATAGAATGAAACAAACAGGCATTCTAGTTTTGATCCATTATATTGGCCACTATAGTAGACATCGATCAAGTGCACAAGGCTAGATGTATGCAAAAATAATGTTCACCGAGTAAAAAAAATATATAATCCCCCCTCACTCACAAGTGTTACTGTCAACTTCAACACAACAAAAGCAGTATCTTTTGGCTACACTGCACATTATGATATTGTACACTTGCCTGTGGACATCTGTTCTAGAATTTGCCAGCAGAGCATGATACCCTTTGTTGGCATAATTGATCTCTTTCAGGCAGAGAGTACACATGGCATGGTTAGGTTACTAACATTAGGCCATCTGATGTTGTAACGTTTGCTGTCTGACTTTATAAGCCAGCTAATTGTCACACCATAAACTCAAGTATTTGATCCGTATAATTGTCTAATGTTGCTCAACATTTCTCTGGCTAGCTAACAGAGAATTCAATCCAGCTAGCAAGATATTTAAACTGCTAATAATACTTGTTCCACCACACTTTCTCCCTCACCTCAAACTTTCCAAATGCCAGTTGTTTTTTGGTTACAGCTTGTGAAGTACGCTTCATCACCTTCTCACCCCCGTCTCCGAGGTCAGGCTTCTCACCAACCTCAGGGGACCCGGTGCTGTAACCAGCAAACTGCCTTTTTACTATCTACTGTCCAGAGCACACGCTCTTTCCAGAGAGAAAGCTGTATGCTGTAACTAGCTAATTGGTTTTAACTTCTCTTCAGTCGCGTGTTGCATTCTGTTATATGAACGATTGGCTGAGCCTTGGATAAAGCCAGTATTGCTCAAAACGCGCATCACGTTCGCTTACAGACAGTAGTGATCCTCAGTAAAAGGCACCATCCCAACGTCGAAGCATGGTGGCAGCATCATGTTGAGGGGATTTTGTTTCAGAGGCAGGGACTGGGAGACTAGTCAGGTTCAAGGGAAAGATGAACGGAGCACAGAGAGATCCTTGATGAAACCTGCTCCAGAGCGCTCAGGACTTCCGACCGGGGCAAAGGTTCACCTTCCAACAGGACAACGACCCTAAGCACAAAGCCAAGACAATGCATGAGTGGCTTCGGGACATGTCTCTGAATGTCCTTGAGTGGCCTAGCCAGAGCCCTGACCTGAACCCAATCAGACAGCTCTTATAGACCTGAAAATAGCTGTGCGGTGACGCTCCCCATCCAATCTGACAGAGCATGAGAGGATCTGCAGAGAAGAATGGGAGAAACTCCCCAAATACAGGTGTCCCTAGCTTGTATCGTCATACCAAAAAGGTTTTTTTCTCTATTTATTTATTAATTTTTTAATATATACACACTTTTGCTAAAATGTATAAAAAAACTATTTTTGAAGTGTCCTTACAGGGTATTTTGTGTAGATTGATGAGGCGATAAAAATGATTTAATACATTTTAGAATAAGGCTGTAAAGTAACAACATTTTGAAAAAGTGAAGGTGTCTAAACACTTTACGAATGCACTGTACATGTACATACTCAATTAACTTGTACCCCTGCACTCGGTACTGGCACTCCTTGTATATAGCTTTGTTAATTGTTTTTCTTGTGTTACTATTTACTTTATTTAGCAAATATTTGATTTTTTGGGGGGATTCCGGACCGGTATTTTCTTAGCCATGATGGCTGATGTAGGCCTAGATAATGTGGCATTGTAAAATCCAACTAAGATTGACTAGTGCCAGTCATGTTGCTTGGTAGTGATCACATGATCTGGTCTTTCAAGATTAAGGCACTCCTTGTTAGTTAGGGTAAACGTTTAGGGAAGCCTTGGAGACTTCAGTGCATCATGTAAAGATCTAAAGGAGGGCCATTAGACTCCACTAACAACAGACTGTTTTGTCATAGCAATGCAAGGAATTCTCTAACCATTTCTTATGCACTTTTCTGCTAAACATTATATCAGTGAATGCACACTTTGGAGAGCCTGAACATTTTCATTACATTCTGAACCAATAGTTTCACTCTGTAAAATATTGATGTGCTACTCTCGAGTGCTTTGCAGGCTGACGTGCTTTTAGGGTGCGAGACATGTTTTTGCAGAGCCTCCATACTGCACAATGAGGATGAGGAAACTCATCGCTGGTTGGGGTAAGTTTCTCTAAAACAAGTTAATAAATTCTCACTATGCAGAAACCGCTCTACCATTTCCTTGTTGATAAAATTCTAAAAAAAATAGTTCTCCTTTCAGTTTGTGACAAAACAAGAAAGTGTAGAGAATCATTGTACCATCTAAACCGCTGTGAAATATATTTTCCATAAGCAAAAATATTGTAATTTCAGCTGTTTGAAGCTGGTGTACAAAACAAAGTAAAAGATGCAAAAACTCAACTTTTGGCACGGGAAGCATAGAAATAGCACACATGGAACAGATCTACCGCTTATTAGACTTGCTTTCGATGCGAATGACAGGTCTATAACTTACATTTCTATGTGAATTTGGCCAGGTTGCCAAAAAAGTTACATATTGCAGCTTTAATGCAACTTTCAGTTTGGGAAACCCTGGGCTAGTCATTCTGTTGAGCGTCATAGGTATACCAGTGTTTGACTAAAACATGCATGCATGTCGTGTTAGTTAGCACATGTGTAGGCTTGTTTTTTCTTGTTAGCTTTTGCTTACGGAACCAGCACGGTTATATGCACACAATAAAATTATTATTATAATAGTTTGCTGAAAACATTCACATGCTTTTAAAGAAGAACGATTTCCCCAATAATCCTGTTTACATGGACACATCTGAAATGAGGCTACTGATGGGTCTTTTGTTGCCTAAACATCGGACCATTACCATGGTTACTCTATGGATATCAGTCAACGTTGTCGCTGTAAAAAAAAAAAAGAAGGGAGAATGTTGAATAAAATTATATTTACACTTATTTTAGCGATTGTACATGCTGTTGGTCCTTTTGGCGGTAGGAAGTGGCGATAGGGTATGCACAGTTTACCCAACTTTTCGGCACAGGTAGGTTTTCAATCTGTAGAGCATAGAGTACCCCAGTAAGAGTCATAATACCCATAAAACCTAGCGGTAAAACAAGGAAATGATTCCAATCGTTTTTTCACCATGCATATTTCCCCATAGAGGATTTTAGAAACACTTTAGGGCTGTGTTTGGTCTAGGCTTACCCTGGTGTGACATTTTGATAACCGTGTAAATCTCTCTAGGACAGGGTTATTTACCCCCAAAAAATGTAATGCTATTTAGCTGCTAATGTGGCTATCATAAAGAACTACAAATGCCATGATGTGGACGAGACTACCGAATCGAGGGAAAGGTAATAATCTCTGGATGAACTATCTAATGTTACCTAAACGTAGTAATTAATAAATTGGTAACATTTCTTTAAATGGACATTTCTGTGAAAAGTCTTGTGCAAGTTTTAAATTGACACAATACCTGTTAGCATGCAGGAGCTTGCAGGGATTTTGTAGTTTTGCATTATGTCTACTTTCATGCTAATGAACATCTTTGAATCTGAGAGTAAATAGAGCCAAATATATTGATCAAATGCACCTCAGAGAGAGCTTTACATTATTATTAAAACATCACGCCAGGGTAAGCATACATGAAACACAGACCTTATTTTAAAATGTTTCAAAAAAATTGAATAGTGGAAAAACAATTGGAACCATTTACCTGGTAGGGCTCCCGAGTGGCGAAGTGTTACTGCATCTCAGTGCAAGAGGGCTCGCTGCAGTCCCTGGTTCGAATCCAGGCTGCATCACATCCCACCGTGATTGGGAGTCCCATAGGGCGGCACACAATTGGCCCAGCGTAGTCCAGGTTCAGCCGGGGTAGGCTGTCATTTTAAATAATAATTTGTTCTTAACTGACTAGTCTATTAAATAAAGGTTAAATAAGTTAAAACAACAACAAAAAAAAAAAATATATATATATATATATATATATATATATTAAAAGGTACCTGTTTGACCGCTAGCTTTTATGGTATTATTACACCTCAACTCTGGGGCTCTATTGCACAATATGTATACAATAGCCGAATGTAGTCGACCTAAGCATGTTACCTTGCCTGGCAGTTCGGTTAGTCACAGTGCGGATTTCAAAAATAAAAAAGGTCAGGTTGCTACACTACTCTGGGGATATTTTGTCTCACATTCCTACCTGTAAAAGGACCAACCACACGGACAACCGGTGAAGTATCATTTTATTCACCCTTTTGGTTTGTAGAGGTCGTGAGAGGAAACTTTCCTGTTCCAAACGCTCATTTCAGCCGACATAGAATTCTATGCAATTCAACATCGGGGCTTCAGGCTAGGACTTTAGATAAATTCATAAAATCAAAATAAACAATATACCACAGTGACCATGTTATTTTGGCCAAACATTTTTAATACCGAGTTCGGAAAACATACTTTGTTTTTCCGAACTCACTTCACTTGCGCGTAAGATTGATGCTTGCGCTACCGGTTTTGGCACATGCGCATATCAAAAGCACAGTTGAAACACCGATTACTGTTTTACATGTCCTAATAATTCGAAAGATTACTCCGAAAACCACACGTTTTAATCGACGTTTACTATGTTTACTTCGATTTTGACATTAAACCGATTAAGATAAATAGTGTTTACATTACTATTTCCATACTCGGACTACTGATATAATCAGTTTAATATGGAATTAGTGTGCATGTAAACGTTTGATAACATTAACTGAAAGTGAGAGAAATATCTGTTTACCGGTGTGTCGTTGAGATATTTTTCGGGTTATCACTCTCGCTTTCACCAGTGTTTTCTCCTCTTGGTGTCTTCCACGCCAGCTGCAGAAACACAGCTTGATCCCTCGGAGCCAAAACACCTCATTATAAAACAAAAAAGACTCGAGATTGTTTTTATATAGCTAACGTTAATCTAGCTAGCAATTCTTTTCCTGAACTGATACGTTCCATTCAAAAAAATTCGCCTCAACCTCGCTGTCCGTGTGTTCAAAATCTCCCGCTGGAGATGGCTCGTGGGCAATGTTAAACCAGCTTTTATCGTGTTTTAGTAAATCTAAACTGCCTTAAAAATGTGATGGTACTTCCAAATGAGAAAACATTGACTGAAATTCCCTTTGCAGCCAGTTGAAGGACAGTTGTATAGGTACACTTTGCTATCAAACTGGAGGCTCGCACTAAAACATTTGCACTTCCAAGACAGAATCGGAGTATATCGTGAACGCGCAGAGGCGTACTGTGCGCGCTCTCGTGGAATGAGCGCATGTAGAGGATAATTAACATGCTCGGTCTGATCAGGACATTGCTCATCAATCAGATTGCAATTTTGAAAAACACAAATGAGCAAAATAGCCACTTTATATTTTACTAGGTAGGAAGGTGTAAGCTAAATATTGTATGTACTGAAGACGTTTGTTGAAATGAAAAAAATATAATCCTCAAGTAGCCTATACTCCTTTCATGTTGGCAAAATCTGTCTGGCTCCATTTTTCATGCTTTTTTTAAAATAATGCACTGTATACACTAATTGTTTTGGAAACCCAGCTCTGAAACTATCATCTTTGTAGTGTATTTTTACCCTATTACTCTGCCATCCTCTGGAGCTTGTCTGTAATGGCATCTTCTAAAGGTTACCATTTACACTGTAGTGACTACATGTTACCTTTGAACAAAAAACGAAATTGACTTTAACTGAGTTGAAGCATAAACCATATAAAGTATTACTGCAGGTATTACTTACAGGAAAGTTGCTTCAAAATGGCTGAAGCAGCTGCCCATATGGACTCGTCAATCAATCAATCACATTTATTTATAAAGCCCTTTTTACATCAGCCGATGTCTCAAAGTGCTATACAGAAACCCAGCCTAAAACCCCAAACAGCAAGCAATGCAGATGTAGAAGCATGGTGGCTAGGAAAAACTCCCTAGAAAGGCAAAACCTAGGATGAAACCTAGAGAGATGCTTTCCTTTAACAGTACATAGACCTACCTCTGTCGTGAGGTAATGGGTAAACGCAGTCTGGCGCTCTACCTAAACATCAATCAATCCTTGATTGCAACATATTTAGATAGACTAACACACGTTGTTTTGGCCACCACACCAAATTGCCTCAGGAAAGGCTTATCTTCGTCTGGGGCCCCAAAGGCAGTACAGTAGCCTTTACGGGCCCAGGGGCAAATAAGAGGCATACTACAGTACAAATTACGAGAAAAAAAAGCTAATTGTTTTGTTCAATTTTATTATATCAAAATACAAAACATATCTGAAGCAGAGTAAAGGTTACATGAGACTTTAGCATCTGAAAATGTCAACTCAATAAATTCTGCAGAGTCAGCATGGAATGGGTGAGAGGGAAAGGGGCCTTTAGTTGATACTGTTATCCAATACAACACTACCTTGGGCAGCAGGGCACACATCTCAGTAGACATGAATTGCTACTTCCCATGAACCTCTGGCCACTCAATAGCTGAGGAAACCTCAACTCCGTTCTCTTATTTCGAGGCAGAGTTGAGTTTTGATAACTAGTCATAAGATTTGGTAGCAACAACATTGAGTCACCATCAGTCGATTCCATCAGTCGAAAAATTTACATTCTGAAAACGCTTACCTGTACCTATGTTTGTCCTGTACAACTGTGGTCCTTCCGCGGGGTGCTGAAATTCATACTTTTAATAAAAACTTGTATCGAATGAAACCACCAACTTTTCCTAATTTGTGTTGCTCATACTACTTACTATGTAAATTGAGGTTCATAGTACCACAGTATGAGTCATAATACCCATAAAACCTAGCGGTCAAACAGGGAAATGGTTCCCCATCGTTTTTTCAACCATTCATTTTCCCCATAGGAGATTTTAGGAACACATAAAATAAGGGCTGTGTTTCATGTAGGCTTACCCTGGCGTGACATTTTGATAACCGTGTAAATCTCTCTAAGACAAGGTGACTTTTATCAATATATTTGCCTGAATTTACCCCCCATAAATGAAATGCTAATTAGCTGCAAATGTGGCTATCATAAAGAACTACAAATGCCATGACTGCTGAATTGTGGCAAAGGTAATACTCTCTGGATTAACTATCTAATGTTAGCTAAATGTAGTAATTAATAAATTGGCAACATTTCTTTGAATGGACAATTCTGTTAGCAATACCCAATACCTGTTAGCAAATCTGTCAGCTAGAGAGGACATGCAGGAGCTTGCAGGGATTTGTAGTCTTGCATGATGTCTACTTTGATGCTAATTAGCATTTTCGAATCTGAGAGTAAATAGAGCGGAATATGTTGATAAAAGTCACCTTGTCCGAGAGAGATTTACATGGTTATCAAAACATCACGCCAGAGTAATCCTACACGAAACACAGCCCTTATTTTAAGTGTTTCTAAAATCCCCTATGGGAAAAGTTAATGGTCAAAAAACGATTGAAACCATTTTCCTGTTTAACCGATAGGTTTTATGGGTATTATGACACCTCCACTGTGGGGCTCTATTCACACTGAGTTAAGCAACACAAAGGAGGAAAAAGTAGGTGGTTGTATTCAATAAAAGTTTTTGTTAAAAGTATACATTTCAGCACCCCACAGAAGGACCGCAGTTGTACAGGACAAACATAGGTACAGGTAAGCGTTTTCAGAATTTACATTTTTACAAGAATCAAGTGATGGTGACTCAATGTTGTTGCTAGTAAAACCTGCGACCAGTTATCAAAACTCAGCTCTGCCTCGATATAAGAGAACAAGAGTTGAGCGTTCCTCAGCTAGCCACTCAACTGACTGACAACGGACGCCAATGTAGATCCTGGGCACCTGTGTAGATTTCAAAGCATCAGATATGTAGAGCACCCACAAGGAGAGCTACATGGCAAATATAGATATATAATATGATTTTATTAATTAAATCCTGGAATTGATCTGAGTTGGTTTTATAAAGCTCAAATAGGGGATGTTTATATTTGTACAAGTGTGTTGTGTGAAACTCCCCCTGAGACACCCTTGGAGAGTGTGGTCACTGCTAGGGATCAGCCATTCTTGACCACAACCCCGGAGCAATTAGGGTTAAGTGTCTTGCTGAAGGGCAGATTGACAGATTTCACCCAGTTGTCATGGGGATGCGAACTAGCAACCTTTCAATAACTGGCCCAACGATCTGACCGCTAGGCTACCTGCCACTATGGACAGCTGTGTCTGTTGCTATACCCCCAAAATGATTATTTATTTAATTCATTTATTTTTAGTAAGTTATTTAAGAAGTTTAACAGTTAAAATTTAGTTAACACACCGCCGGGACTTGAGGTAGGCCTATACAAGAAACAGCCAATGACGCCTTTTGTCAGTCTTTAAACAGTCTAATAAATCCATTTAATATATACCATCACAGAAATCATAATCCATTGTTTGTGTTTAGGCAGGTCTTAAGAAACATTAGAAAATCTAAAACTTATTTTTGAATGGCCTCTGAAAGCAAAAGTTGGCATTTTTATATCAGATGACAAGGTTGAACTATAGTCACATGGGATTCAGTTCCTTGTGCTTGACTACAGGCATATAGAATGGCACTGGATTGGTTAGATGCCGTATTACTGGCTCCTGACCAATTCTGCTATTTTGGGTGTGTTTTTTGAGCTGATCTTAACTTCTTTTGTACATAATGTTTGCACCATCAGAACAAACAATCACTAACCTCGATTTGGATGAAGATTTCTTCTTCAATGAGTCGTGCGGGCACTCTGACGAAACTATGTCGGTAAAATAATAAACCGCCTCTACCCTCCGTTTTATTGGCGAACGTACAATCACTAGAGAACAAACTGGACAAGCTTGGTTCGAGATTATCCTATCAACAGGACCTGAAGAACTGTAATATCCTAAGTTTATCTGAGTCATGGCTGAACAAGGACATGGATAATATACATCTATCTGTTTTTTATATGCATCGGCAAGACAGAACGGCAGCTTCGGCTAAGCTAAAGGAGGAGGTGTGTGTCTCTTTGTTAACAACAGCTGGTGCGCAATCTCTAATATTAAGGACGTTTCGAGGTTCTGCTCGCCTGAGTTAGAATACCTCATGATAAGCTGTACACCATACTATTTACCAAGGAGTTTATCTATATATTTCGTAGCTGTCTATTTACCACCACAAACCGATGCTGGCACTAAGACCGCACTCAACGATCTGTATAGGGCCATAAACAAACAAGAAAATGCTAATCCAGAAGCGCAGCACCTAGTGGCCGGTGATTTTAATGCAGGGGAACTGAAATCCGTCTATCCACATTTCCTCCAACATGTCACATGATCACCTTTACTCCACAGACAGAAACGCATACAAAGCTCTTCCTCACCCTCCATTTGGCAAATCTGACCATAACTCTATCCTCCCGATTCCTGCTTACAAGCAAAAACTCAAACAGGAAGTACTAGTGACTCGCCCAATACGTAAGTGGTCCAATGTAGTGGATGCTAAACCATAGGACTGTTTCGCTAGTACAGACTGGAATATGTTCCGGGATTCATCCGATGGCATTGAGGAGTTTACCACATCAGTCACCGGCATCATAAGTGCATCGACGATGTCGTCCCCACAATAACCATATGTACATATCCCAACCAGAAGCCACAGATTTCAGGAAGCATCCGCACTGAGATAAAGGCTAGAGCTGACTCATCACATACGCTGCTGCTACTGTTTATTATCTATCCTGTTGCCTTGTCACTTTATTCCTAGTTATATGTACATATATATGTTATATGATTCATCCGATGGCATTGAGAAGTTTACCACATCCGTCACCGGCTTCATAAGTGCATCGATGACGTCGTCCCCACAGTGACCATTCGTACATATCCCAACCAGAAGCCATGGATTTCAGGAAGCATCCGCACTGAGCTAAAGGCTAGAGCTGCCACTTTCAAGTAGTGGGACACTAATCTGGACGCTTATAAGAAATCCCACTACAACCTCCGACGAGCCATCAAACAGGCAAAACATCAATACAGGACTAAGATTGAATCCTACTAAGTTAAATGCCTTCTACGCTTGCTTCGAGCAAGCAACACTGAGCCATGCACAAGAGCACCAGCTGTTCCGGACGACTGCAGTGAATGTGAGTAAGACTTTTAAACAGGTTAACATTCACAAAGCCGCAGGGCCAGACGGGTTACCAGGATGTGTACTCAGAGCATGCGTTGTGCAGCTGGTAAGTGTCTTCACTGACATTTTCATGGCTAACATTAGCACCATCATCCCAGACACTCTGGAACCACTCCAATTTGTATAACGCCCCAATAGATCAACAGATGATGCAATCTCTATTGCATTCCACACTGCCCTTTCCCACCTGGACAAAAGGACACCTATGTGAGAATGCTCTTCAGTGACTACAGCTCAGCTTTTATCACTATAGTGCCCTCCAAGCTCATCACTAAGCTCAAGACCCTTGGACTGAACACCTCCCTCTGCAACTGGATCCTGGACTTCCTGACGGGTCGCCCCCAGATGGTCAGGGTAAGCAACAACACATCCGTCATGCTGACTGTCAACACGGGGGCCCCTTAGGGGTGCCTGCTTAGTCCCCTCCTGTATTGCCTGTTCACCCACGACTACGTGGCCGCGTACGACTCCAACACCATCATTAAGTTTACTGATGACACGACAGTGGCAGACCTGATCACCGGCGATGTTGAGACAACCTACAGGGAGGAGGTCAGAGACATGGCAGTGTGGTGCTAGGACAACAACCTCTCCCTCAACGTCGCCAAGACAAAGTAGCTGATTGTGTACTACAGGAAATTGAGGGCCGAGCACGCCCTCATTCACATTGACAAGGCTGTAGTGGAGCGGGTCGAGAGCTTCATGTTCCTAAATTCCACATCACTAAGGATCTACCATGATCCACACACACCAACACAGTCGACAATGCCTATTTTCCCATCCAGGAGGCTGAAAAGATTTGGCATGAGCCCTCAGATCCTCAAAGTTCTACAGCTGCACCATTGAGAGCATCTTGACTGGCTGCATCACCACTTGGTATGGTAACTGCTTGGCATCCGACTGCAAGGCGCTGCAGAGGGTAGTGCGTACGGCCCAGTACATCACTGGGGCTGAGCTCCCTGCCATCCAGGACCTCTAAACCAGGCCCTAAAAATCATCAAAGACTCCAGACACACAAGTCATAGACTGTTCTGTCTGCTACTCTATGGCAAGCAGTACTGATGCAATGCACCAAGTCTGGAACAAACAGGACCCTGAACAGCTTCTACCCCCAAGCCATAAGACTGCTACATAGTTAGTTAAATAGAAAAAAGCTACCCGGACTAACTGCACTGACCCTTTTTGCACAAACTTTGACTCGTCACATATGCTGCTACTGTTTATTATCTATCCTGTTGCCTAGTCACTTAATTCCTAGTTATATGTACATATCTACCTCAATTACCTCGTACCCCTGCACATCGACTCTGTACTGGTACCCCATGTATATAGCCATGTTATCATTACTTATTGTGTACTTATCACTTTTATTACATTATTACTTTTCTAAATAAGCATTTCACTCTTAGTCTCTACACCTGTTGTTTACAAAGCATGTGACACACAAAATGTGATTTGATAAAGCAATATCAAATTGTTGTGGATGGTTCTGCTGATTATGTTGTGAAGACAGCTGTCTACCTGATATTACATGATTGATGTGATTTTGTTGCCGTCTGACTATTTTAAAGAACAAGGTGTAGCCTAGCTTGGCCTAATTATTTCTCCATGATTTTGACTTTAGCTGCTCCTTGCGCATTGCTTTTTATCAATCTGTGCACTCCATAATCTGGGTACAGGTATAGCCTACGTAATGACGACTGACGACCATTCAAACATTAATGCATTTATTATACTAGCTACTTTTGAAGTTATTAGCCCTAATTATACAAATAATTTAAAATAAAATAAAATGAGTGTCCCCTCAAATGTTTTCGTCCCCCCCTGTGGCGAAACCCACGTTCTGTGCCTGCTTGAAACTAACCAATCCTTTGATATCTACACAAGTGCCTGTTGGGGGTAAGGGGTTAGAGGTTGACGTGAGATTGGACGAGAGACTCCTCGCCATCCTGCTCCACTATCAATCACAGACAACAGGAAACATGTTTGTACATAACAAGGATCCCCTGTAAAGCTGCATGGGCTGTCACACATTCTAGATGTATTTGTCTCGTTCCTTCGTGACATAAGCATAATTATATACCTAAACCCAAAACATCCATACAGTGGCAGCTAAACATGACTTCTGTCACTCTGTGCCTTTCTGAACACAATCCAACTGATTGATTAATCACGATTAATGTTACAGTCAGTGAAGCAGGATGACAAGTTCTCGTTTGTACCTGCATGTGTAAGTAGTATGCACTTTCTAAAGCTTTCCATACATTCCTGGAAGAGGCATTGGTCTACCCAGAGAGCATGGGAGAAAGGGTGGTAAAAACAATATGACACAAGGCTTTTGTTCAGTACCATATACAGTACATGTTTGTTTCTCTCTCTTTCACAGAAAAGGACATGTATCAGGGAAATTCATATAACAATAATACCAGAAAATGATATGCAATTAACCCTCTAAGTGCCTCTTGTATTTGTGAATTAATGACGTAGAAAAGCTAATAAATAAGTTTTCAGTAAACGACAAAAGAAAATCAATGTCATTGAAATGGTTTGGTCACTTTGAAAATAAATATAAAAATGGTCTATAAAATAAGTTTTGAATGGACAGGTACATTAAATGACAACAATCCATTTGCTTAGAAATCACTCTAATGATTTTTTAAAACACAAAACAATACTTTAACTAAAAAGTGATCTGTAAACCTACAGCAAATTTCAACACCAAACATACCAGTACATTAGAAATACAATTTTGTCAGTTTATGGAATGCTTTAGAATGTCTGTGATGACCAAAAGTGAGGAGGAAGTAGGTTGCAATACATTCTAGTTATTGTGTCTGTGCTGGCAGATTTAGAATGTGTACAGCATGGTGATTGTGAGTATACAATGCCCTCAAATGGCCAGATGAAGGTGAACATTTGCTAGACATGTTACTATGTGAAGATATCCACAACGAGGCATTCTGAGGTACCGAGTTGTCTCTGGCTTTTTTAAGAAGCCCCATAACACTGTACTGTGCTGTAGATGGAATTGAAAGTCACCCAAAAATTCAGAGAGGGAGACCAAATAAGAAGTACATCTGAACAGTCCTTTGTACACTTGTATTGCATTTAGTGAGGCATAATGTTGTGAAAAGATGGATGGATGGCATAGAATTAAATCATACACAGAGGCTACATCAAAAGGGTTAACATTACTGCAGTTGAGCGCTTGTAAACTGACTTATCAAGCAGTGTTGTACAAACCTGTAAAAACCTTGTGAAACTGTATAATGACCACCAATACTTTGACATACAGGACAGAGCAATCAATGTCTAATTTTGTCCAGCATCAACACCCATGTACTTTGTACCCAGAACGACATGCAGTCATAAAAATGAAATGTGTTTCCAATCTATGCCTCATCAACTTGCTTTCTCATAAAATGGACACTGAGGATGTAAATTAATCTCATCTGATTATTCCCTGAAGCCACAAATTCCTCTGACACAACAATATCCATTACATACAGTACACACACACAAAAAAAACCAATGAATCTTTGCCAAGTAATTACGACGCAAAGTACTTTGACCAGAAACATACCTCTGCTCTGTACTGTACCTGTACCAACTAACAATGGGCCTATGTCTAAAGGTTTACCTCATTTGATATCCTACTAAACTTTCAATGAATTTGCTATCTTTGTTTGTCAAATACCATAACAAATACAACTTCAGTACAACACCAAGAAGGGTTTGTTCATTGCCCAAACATTTAACCACAATGTACAGTTTCAGGACAGTTCTACAGTAGACTACAACATTATTTGTTGGTAAAAAAAAACAGGGTGTTCACAAGGTGTGTGAAGCAAGGAGTTATCTCACCACCTAAAGCACCACAAAATGGATTGATAATAGCACCTGTTATTGTCAGAATGTGTGCAATATGCCCCACTTATGGGTCTCTAGAACATGTTACTGTCATCTTTATAGTCTACTGCAACTCTACTAATCAAATCTTTGCACCAATTGAGAGCTAGAGGCAGAAAAATATACAGTACACCATAAACAATGTGGCTAAATTGGAAACACACTTACTTTGCTGTCATAAAAACACAAGGAATCCTTAAAATAGTTTTTCAAAGCAGCATTGAATATCTTTTACGTACACATACGCTGTAAAATATCTCTACTTGCACAGCCTGCTGACTAGAGGAATATAGATTACACATACAGTATATTGTAATCTGATGCTATACAGATCGCAAATGAACACCTGCGTGAAAAGTCTCCCTCTATCCAAAAGCCAATTGAGTCTAAGACAAGATACAGGGTTCTTGAGCAGGCCAGCAGTAACATTTGGGGTTGAGGATCTGTGGCAGTCTTGGGAACAGACTGGTATTTTATTTATTTCTATTTAAGAACAAATTCTTATTTACAATGACAGCCTACCCCGCTAAACCCAGACGACGCTGGGCCAATTGTGCGCCGCCCTATGGGACTCCCAATCACAGCCGGATTGTGATACAGCCTGGAATCAAACCAGGGTCTGTAGTGACGCCTCTAGCACCGAGATGCAGTGCCTTAGACCGCTGCGCTCTCAGGACCTATTGTAGAGCCACATAGTTCTTCATGATCCCCATTGGCCAAGCTAGCCATGTTAGCGTATCCCAAGATCAACTTGGCAGGAATGATTCATTGCAGGTAAAATTAAGTGAATAATTAATTCCAGTGCTTTCCAGTTATGCTTAACAAGTTGTAAAACCCTGTATCTTT
Source organism: Thymallus thymallus (assembly GCA_023634145.1). NCBI lineage: Eukaryota > Metazoa > Chordata > Actinopteri > Salmoniformes > Salmonidae > Thymallus > Thymallus thymallus. Next base: position 29,847,233 of record CM042391.1, read on the forward strand.
ATCTTAGTCTGTAATAAACCGATGACACTTGCACCCTTTTTTTGTTGTTTATTTTGTTTTGTAAAGAACTGAAAGGGTTTTTGTTATTTATTTTGTTTTGTAAAGAACTGAAAGGGTTTTTGTTATTTATTTTGTTTTGTACAGAACTGAAATGGTTTTTGTTATTTATGTTGTTTTGTACAGAACTGAAATGATTTTTGTTATTTATGTTGTTTTGTACAGAACTGAAATGGTTTGCCTCAAAGGCATTTATTAGTCAGTGGAATACAAATATTCTCTACTTGTTTGATTCTGTTTAGCTAAAAAAGCAACAAATGGATATAAAATAAAGTAACATAAAATAATATACCATGAAAACCATTGACCCCATATGTTTTCTATAATTGTTTGATTTATAATATTACATTATTAAGCCTAATTTGTACCATTTAGAATAATTCAGTCACTCACATAGAGATCTAGTGGTCTGCTACATGTCACAATGTACCGAAACAGACTGTACACTACTCAGTTCCCACTCACTCTGCGATATATTCTGTGTGTATCATATTCTCATATACAAAATATATATATGACAAGGTATGCTTTTTTAAAACATTATTTACACTGTGTGAACAAATGTATGTTTTAATTTGCATCTGCTGTAGTCTTTCGAGTTTTAGCACATATGTGTTTACGAGTAACCCACAAGGTTGATTGTATATCATACTGTACATCTTGCTTGGCCTCGACATGACTGTGTACAGTACAGTACTGTGCAGTGTTTTCAAATTCCACATAATGTAATTTTCTTGGGGTGGCATAATGTTTTGGCATTTTGTTATACAGCTATGTTGTGTTTTTTACATCATTTTGTGTGGAACTCAGATTGGGGTATGGGAGAGTACCAGTGGTATATAAAAAATTACAACATATAATAAGTATAATTTACCAGAGGTAAAATTATGAAAATAATTACTCAAATAAAACAGTGTCCTTGAAAACTTGTGTTTTAGCACCAGAGGTTCTTACTCTTCATACTAATGTAATGAATTAGGCATACAACAACCATCAAAGACCAAAAGACATAGGGGCTGTAATGCTCTGCTATGAAGAAGTAGCATCACTCCTTGGGGAAAGCAAACCACAATTGCGTTCATATCTTAGTTCAAACCAACCATGTCAGTACTGTAAGAAATAAGGACCGAACATCTCCTCTTCCATAGAGCAAACGACTAGGAAGACAGTTCTCTTACAAAGTGTTATTTTGCCGACTCCTAGGTTGCAAACAATATGACCGATATCAGATGAACTCTGAGGTTGGTCCAGATACACCAAAAGAATAGCTATTGCTATGCTTGACAGACAGTATCATGTCATTGTTAACTGTAAAATATACAGCTGTACAGTTGTGGGCCACTATATCATATAAATGCTTGTATATCTCCTAAAGTAATTTACACAGATACCCCAAATATCTGTAAAAACATAAACCCCTGTTACACATGATTGAGTAGGTGAAGTAATACACTGTATCAATCAATTTAGCTATGGTTTTCTTTAGCTCATTTGGTAGAGCATGGTGCTTGCAATGCCAGGATAGTGGGTTAAATTCCTGGGACCACCCATACGAAAAATAAAAATTAAATTATGCGCACATGACTGTAAGCCGCTTTGGATAAAAGTGTTTGCTAAATGGCAGATATTATTATTATTATGGTGATATTCAAATCAGAGTGTATTCACACACAACACACAAAACTTGGTTATTACATGTCATATTCAGTGTTGAGTCATGAAATTTCAAAAAAATATATCTATACATATTATTGTTAAAACATTTAGACTTGACTTGAACTTAAAGATTGCATTTCAGCATTATACATGGTACATTGATTAGTCCGTGGCATGATTACACAGCAACTTGTTTTGTCTTACTCGCTGAACTCATAATTACAGCAAAAACTTTAGGCTAGCATCATATTTTAACCTAAGACAGACAAAACTTGTTCCACAACCCCTTGAAATGGGAAGTGATCCTATCCAAGCGATGCCATTTAAATCATTCCAATTCTTTCCAGAGCCACAGATTTTCAACCCCTGCCCATTTTGATATACAATAGTACTCTCTGCTTCAAATGCCAACTGTGGGAGAGGTGGATCAATGTCTCTGCTTTGATTGCATCTCAATGTTGGCAAAACGCTATTATTTTATTCAAAGATTCAGGTTTGTCCGTTTTGTGATATCTAAATCATGCGACACCACTCCGCACTCAATATCACCACTCCACTGACTCAGTATATTGGCAATATATGTAAAATATTCCCCAAAATATTGATGATTATAATGACCTCTAAATGAGTGTTCTTGTAATATATAGTGTTCTCTCTTCTAATATATATTCAGTATTGTTATATGCATTTCCTCATCTCAAAGCAACATTCAGACACTTTAACATGCAATTATCTCTCTGCTATACACTATGTACATTTGATCCATATCCATTGCACATTAAATGGTATATATATTTGTATTTTTAAGAGGGACATTCTACTGCTCCCATTCCCTCATGCTTTACAGTATTTCCTTCATGTTAAACTCTTCAAAAAAACTGTGTGCACATCTCAAAAAGTATATTTTTCAGATGTCTCATGTCTTAGGCCTTGGGAAAGCCATTAATTTGTAAATAACTGTACATTCTGAAAAATAGCAAAGGGCTTATTCCCACTATTTGGATATTTATGGTCAATATTTAAACTTTTTGAATATTAGTGTGCCTGCTGAAAGCAAGAGCACTATTGTTATTCAACATACTTATTTAGTTGTGTGCTACTTATCAACTTTGGAGAGGTGTTTAACATCCTCTCTACATTCAGCTTACATAACAGACACATGTACAGAAACAACACAATATGACGCACAGAGCCATTGCTAGCCTTAGGGGGATATTCTACAAATATCTGCAAAGGGTTCGCCTGGATGGAGAAGGCAAAAGGCCAGTTTGCATTATTCAGATTTCTGCATTATTCTGCTGATACTTTAAGGGCCACAATATATTGTAAATGTAACTGTGTAAATATAATGTAAATATGTACTGTGTAAATAATGTTTATTTTTGCTGACAAGGTTTTTGACTGGGATGATGGTTCAATTCAGTGAAAGAATTGTGCCATTCTAAATCGGACTTGGTTTCTCTCATAAACAAACAAAGCTAAGTGTCAGTAACATATGACTTGAAGAAACTCCTTGAACTTATGTTTACTTCAAAAGTAAAATGGGTATCTGAAAGAGGCTTACATTTTCAAAGATGAACTTAGCCTTGAGATGCTTTTGGGAAACCAGTCCCAGGATAATAGTTGAGAGTTGATACTCTTTGAAGTGTGAGTTACCTCGACAATGATATTAATGCCCTAAGGCAGTATTGTTCCTTACCTGAACCACTGCCAATTGCTTTTGTGCAAGTAGTCACCCTTGTGGAAAAAGTACTCTACATAAATATTATTTTCATATATGAAATCCAAAATATCGGAAAATATATATACGCATATATGTAATTGCATGCATATATTGTCCAATTTATTTAAAATATATAATCTTTCATAATACATTGTGCAATATATACTATAATTGTATGTAGAATATATTTGTATATATTTAATATATTTTCTATAATAGAATATGTTCCTTGCATTTTGGATCGTCATATTGATATAATTCTTCTGAGAGAGGGTTTGAATAAATGCCAACAACTTACATTCCTAAATAATAAGCAGATGCATATTTTCTTGTAAAAAAGGAGAGAAACCATAACATATTTCTGAATGTTACTGCCATAACAAAGCACCTTGATTTTGATTTAATGTGTAAAAAATTGGAATTGAAGCATACAGCGTCGATAAATCCTGTTGGATCAGCACAAATTAAGGAATATTTAAAAATCCCCAGTCTCAGAAGGGAATAGTATGCTAATTATTTAAGGTATCAGCCTATACTGTGAGTACGTTTACATCCACAGTAATAATTCGATATTAAACTGATTATGGCAGTAGGCAGATTATGCAATAGTCATGTAAACACTTTACTCTGCTTATATAAATTAGCATAAGGTCAAAATCTAAGTAAGCATACGCCGTTTTCTGAGCAATCTTTCAAATTATTAGGACATGTAAACACCTTAATTGGCATTCCAGCTGTGTATTTGATCTGCACACGTGTTAGCACCAGCCGAGTGAGCGAGTGAAGTGAAGTGAGTTCGGAACAAATTAATGTATGCGTCTTAGATGTAGTTTTCACATACAAACTTTATATGACTGAACTCAGAATCAAATATGCTTCCCAAAAATAACATGGTCGCTGTGATAGAATGTTTATTTTGATCGCTGATTTTCGGAATTTATCAGAGTGCCATCAGGCAGCCTGATTTCAGATGAGTCCATGTAAACATGATTATTGAAAGATGTAAATATTTGAATCAAACTATAACACTAATCTGACTATTATTGTGTGCATGTAACCGTACTCAATGTCATGTGTTTACAAGTGCAACGTGGGGAATTTACTGATAGATAGAATATGATCCTGCCGACTACGCCAAATGTAACACCCGGGTTGAGTTTAGCCACAAATTGATAAGAAACCATCCAAGTCCTGTACTGTCAAACAAAAGTCAAGAAATTGTGGCCATTTGACACAAGTTCTAACTTGTTCCTCAGTTAAGGTTTCTCACTTCAAGTCCAACAGAACAGACTGTAACCTGGCTCCATAAAACCATAGTAGAATAACTTTGAGACTTTCTTCTTTAGCAATGTTTTTTGTCTTTCTTTCAACTCTAAGGTACATGACTAGGCATCTATCCCTCCACAATATGTCATCTGTTTATGATGTAAAATACATATGCAGGCAAAGTATATAAGTTCTACACACCAAAAAATATATTAAACATGAGCATTGTCAGACATGATTCGGACTCTCTAGGACTCAATCTACAGTACACATCCTGCTTAAGAAGCACCAAGATGGATGTTGAAAGGCGTATGGTTGTACTACACCAACCTTAAAACATCAAGTATGATCAATTACAGTATCATTTCATATTTGTGGTAGCTGTCATTCCTCTGAAATTGCTCATCTCTCTGCAAGTAACAATACCACTTTCAGATTCGATTAGTTTGTTAGCACCTGAAGTAGCAAATCTTAAAGGAAAACTCCACACAACAACTGTATTTCATTAGTCCATTGTTGACATAGTCAACATTTTGGGACTATGTCAACAAATGTCAAAATATAGTTTTTGGGTGGAGTTTACCTTTAAGTGCCTTAATTGTACAGTATCAATAAGGTACCCAATGACTTTGCTGAAAAGTATCTGCTTGATGGTAATTTGTTAGTATACCCAAATCAAAGTGTCTGCCTTACATAATTCAGAGAAATGTCAAACCAACATTAAACCAAACAGTTGAACCAAAACATATGAGCAATTGGTCTCAAGTGCACAGCAGCACCTGTGTTCCAACATGTATGGGTGAAACCATTCCAAACACCCCTCTCCTTTTCTGACTGCCACCAGATCCCCCCCCATTGCCATGACACACACAGTTCAGCCTTAATGAGCCCAGATATGTCTATATCGACATGATAATACATGTCAATTTATAAAAAAGAAGCACCCTTCAATGACAGAAAAACACATTTTAGAAAATAAAAACTTTGGCCGCTCTGCGTAGCCCTGTTATGCCATAAGAAACTCCTCCATTGATCTTTCCAGAGCAGAATAGACAAGTGTCGAGACATTCTACTCATCACAGCCATGTGGAATTCCAAGCACAGGAAGATAAAAAAGATGACAAGGCTACAAATAAAGCAAATGGCCATCAAAGGCAGATACTTTCATAAACAATTTGGAGAAAGAAAATTACAAAACTGAAGCAGACAACCAGAAGAAGCCCTATAAAGGCCATCATACGCCTCTTGTTCATCGAATCAGGCCCTCCCATATGAATGAAAAAATACTATAGTATACTATGGCACAAAATCCTATCCTCCTCTAATTACAGTACACTTGATGTTTTTATTGATTAAGGAAGTTGTAGTATTTTTGGCATTACTATAGTACTTTTTAAATAGGATATGGAGCCCTCGGAACTATCCACAATGCTACAGTAAGTGTAATAGATGGCATCAAAGATGGCATCAAATAAAGAGAAAAAATAATATTACTTAGCAAAATGGAAAAAGTCAAAATTTTGCTCCAGTGCAAACTCCTTTCCCAGACGATGAGACACACCCAAAGTCCAACCTGAATAGTAACTAGGGCAGTAGCATGTGTTGTATAGAGTGTGTGAGGTTGCATGCCTTGAGAGATGTACAGAAGCCTACCGTGTAGTCCCTGTTCTGTTCAAATGGAGCACAATCCCAATTGAATCCCTTCATTTCGCCTAATTAAAAAATATATCTATGAGCTTTTGTGCTTACTTTATGACAGATCTTCTCCATAAGGGGAATTACTGACCATTCCTTTATGGGGTTAAGGGAGAAAAAAACGGAATGTATGTTTATACAGAATAACTAAACTGTACAATCACCTTCTAAATGATTCCAAGAGAATACTTGATGATGGATACTGTATGTCCACAATATATAAAATATGTAAAACATAACATGCTCCATTTCCCTAATAGCCATTACTTTAAGAAATGGAACACTAGTCACTTTAATAATGTTTAAATATCTTGCATTACTCATCTCATATGTATATACAGTATTCTATTCTATTCTACTGTATCTTCGTCCATGCCACTCTGTCATTGCTTGTCCATATATGTATACAGCTCTTTAAAAAATTAAGAGACCACTGCAAAAATATCAGTTTCTCTGGTTTTACTATTTATAGGTATGTGTTTGGGTAAAATGAAATGTTTTGTATTCTATAAACATTTCTCCCAAATTCCAAATACAAATATTGTCATTTAGAGCATTTATTAGAAGAAAATGACAACTGGTCAAAATAACAAAAAATATGCAGTGTTGTCAGACCTTGAATAATGCAAAGAAAATAAGTTCAGAAATCAATATTTGGTGGAATAACCCTGATTTTCAATCACAGCTTTCATGCGTCTTGGCATGCTCTCAGCCAGTCTTTCACATTGATGTTGGGTGACTTTAAGCCACTCCTGGCATAAAGTTCAAGCAGCTCGGCTTTGTTTGATGGCTTGTGACCATCCATCTTATTATTATTATTATTATAGTATTATTCAAGGTCTGACAACACTGCATATTTTTTGTTATTTTGACCAGTTGTCATTTTCTGCTAATAAATGCTCTAAATGACAATATTTGTATTTGGAATTTGGGAGAAATGTTGTCAGTAGTTTATATAATAAAACAAAAATGTTCAATTTAGCCAAACACATACCTATAAATAGTAAAACCAGAGATACTGATAATTTTGCAGTGGTCTCTTAATTTTTTAAAGAGCTGGATATTCTTAATTCCAATCCTTACTTAGATTTGTGTGTTTTGGGTATATGCTGTGAAATTGTTAGATATTACTTGTTAGATATTACTGCACTGTCGGAGCTAGAAGCGCAGGCATTTCGCTACACCCGCAATAACATCTGCTAAACACGTGTATGTGACCAATACAATTTGATTTGATTTGATTTGAACACTTCAGTTATGGTGTGTCAAAAGACCAGAGACCAGGGATAGATTTTTGAGCTGTATGATATCATTCTACAACTGATAGTAGACCTATATTGACCTAATCATATATTGGTATATATTGTGACCAATTGGATTTTTTGATTTTTTACATTTGGTTATTAAAATTGTGTCAAATTTCAACAAAACCCTGCTTAAATAAGTCATAAGATCATAAAAACATACACACCAGTACAGTTGTGTTCAGCTAGCTGAGTCGTTGTGGTGCCATGTCCTGTGTTTTGAGGTATATTTTGTAGGATGTGAGTGAGAACCCTGTGTGGATGGGAGAGTCTCTGGGAGGTGATAGAGGGCTTGCACAGGTTTTACAGGTGCTGTAAACTGAGACCTAACAAGGATTCATGGGCTGTTTTGACAAGGGGGCCATGAGCTAAGTCTGTACTAAAGTATAAAGATGTGATAGAAAATGAAAACCTCAGACAGATGGGTACTTTTCCAAATGGTTAGAACATTTGGTTGAAAGTAATCTGTTGAAAGACACAGTATTGCTTCCCTCAAATGAAATGTTTTGCACTGGAGTAAAACTTTGGAAACATTGGATAGCCACTGTTTTACTTTAAATTTATTTTAAAAAAGGAACTTAAAACCATTGATTGATGCTGGGGAATGAGCAACGTTTTAAACTGAGGGGTCGTTTTCCAGGTGGGGTTTTGTGGCTTTTTGGGGGAAGAGTGTAACCTGACTCCCCCACTGTGTCAGAGGAGAGTGGCATGGTCTGGGTCCATGTTGTCCATGCTGGCCAAAATGGCCTTCTGGTCCTCCCGGGGCGGGCGGCGGTACAGCAGAGCGGAGAAGCGGGCATACGGGTCCTGTCTGACCGGTCGCTTCTTCTTCTTGCGGAGGTAGAGAGCTTCTTCGTGCTGGAGTACCTGAGAGGTGTAGTTCTGCTGGGTCTGAGAGGTGGAGACACCTGGAGGGTGGGAGGGGGATAACGACATGCAGGTCAGAGGTGAGAGAGCCCTAGGTCAGGATAAGTGGGCAGAGGTGGAGAGTAAGGGTCCTGGGTGCTATCAGACAGACATTGGGCTGGAAGATGAGGCATGCAAAACACACAGGAAACCATGGGTCAGAAAACAGGGTGGTTGAATTAGAGAATGAGCTCAGTTCCAATCCAAGGTAAATACTTTACACTGTACCACTCACCATACCATACCGCCACATTACGGTTATTTGCGCAGAATACTCTAGGAGAGTGCATACTTTCCAATTAGCAAAATGTAAACGTTACTAGGGCTACAATTTCATAACGCCCCCATCGTCGTCAAAAATATGAAATTAACACATTTGGGTAGCTACAGTAGGCTTTAGGTTTAGCGCTAGCTAGCCAACAGGCCATAAAATGCATTTCAATGCCAGATGAATGTTTCAAATTCAATAAAGGACTTCTACAATTTGACACCTACATGTTTGGCACCAAAATGAGGTAGTTGTTGGGCACCAAAAACATAGTTATCTTACAATGGTTCAATTAAGTTCATGATTTGGAAAAGTGAGACAATGAATTGTATGACTCAAAAGATAAATTGCCTTTTTATTTAACCTTTATTTTACTAGGCAAGTCAGTTAAGAACTAATTCTTATTTACAATGACAGCAGGTTAACTGCCTTGTTCAGGGGCAGAACGACAGATTTTTACCTTGTCAGCTCGGGGATTCGATCTGGCAACCTTTCAGTTACAGGCCCAACACTCTAACCACTTGGCTACCTGCCGCCCTAACTGATCATATACAGTCATTTGATACCTGTGTAAATATTATTAGAAATTATGTCATGATTATGGAGAAAGTTGGTGTCAAAGTTAGGTTCCTGGAGAACTGCAGAACTCATTGAGGGAACTGCCTTGGTGTTACCACCACTACGTCAGGGTAACAGAGATGGGGAAAGTATCACACCATGGTACCTTATCACACCATAGTGGCGTGCCGCTGAGTAGATAGCATCGTATGATGCATATATGTAATTTGATTGACGCCTGTAAAAGAGGAAGTCCTTGTTAATCCTGTTGTGGTGATGTCTCTTAAAAGATAGAGTATATGGCTACTGAAAACAAAGTCTGCCGGACACAATCTGTCAAAAGAGCGGTATGCCACAAAATGTGCATGTTAATCAATTGTCTTACGTTAGCACCATACATTCGCCAGAGGACTCACCTGTTTTTCTTCTGGACTTGGAATTGTTGTTGTTGACCACCATCATCTTCTTAGCCTTTTTAATACCTTGGTATCTCAATGCATCAAACCTCTCAGACCCCGCTGGGGCACTCGGCTCACCTCGACGATTTCTGAACAAAAAAGGAGGGAGAAGACACGTAAGCCTGAGGAACATCTGTCTGGTGGACCTCTCTGTCCAGTGGACCTCTCTGTCTGGTAGAACTCTCTGTCTGGTGGAACTCTCTGTCTAGTGGACCTCTGTCTGGTGGACCTCTCTGTCTAGTGGACCTCTCTGTCTGGTGGACCTCTCTGTTTAGTGGAACTCTCTGTCTACATGAGAGGCTGTCAATGTCTAAGGATCAAACCTTATGAATTCATCTTCACATTACCTAACGTTTGGTTTCTGACTGAACCAAGCCAATAGTTTGACCAAACAAAATCAAGAAGAATGTTTGTGAGACTTGAATCTATGGTGTTATTGTATTTTACATGATCTGTTCTATGATTTATTAAATAATATAATCATCCTTGTAGCAAAGTTGTGATACGTCAATTTATCCCAAGGTGAGGTATGTATAAAATATTATTACAGTGCTTAAACATTTAGAACAAATATTTGCATATGTTATTTTCAGAGGGGAGTGAAACAAAAACAACAAAAAAACATACAAGAGGAATTTGATTTCAAGCTTAAGTGTAAATAGCAACACTTTTTAATGTTTCATTTTACTATTTTTAATCTGAAAATAACAGTTGCAAATCTGAAACAATATTGTCATTTGTAGAACACGAATGAGTATTCTCAGCCATCTCTAATAATGTCTACAGTCTTCCTATGCAGATACTGAGTCACATTAAATGGCAGATTCTGTCACCAACACACCAGTTTCTCACAAGGCACGGAAAACAAATAGCATTACAAAGTGGCTGTCCTCCAGCTGTGGCTGCAGAGAGAAATTGAAGGCTGTTAGTAGAGGGGGAAAATCACAGCTGAGCGACAAAGCATCATCAATATGTATTCATAGACAAGGATACTGTCTACAATGGGCTTCACCATGCTGACAGGGGGAGAGATGGCGGGAGGGGAAAATGGCTACTTGGGAACAGTCACATAACGAAAAATTAACCAAAACCAAAACGAAGCACTCGGACAACAAATGTAACAAGAGTTTATTCAAATATTTGTAATTTTGGGGGGGAACTGAATAGCAATAATTAGCGATGGCATGCATGGTAGTTTGCACATGGAACAGGACTTTAAAGGGGAATACTCTGAAAAGTGGTCCTGTATGGCTCAGTTGGTAGAGCATGGCACTTGCAATGCCATGATTGTGGGACTGATTCCTGGGGCCACTCATACTTAAAATGTATGCACATATGACTGTAAGTGGCTTTGGATAAAAGTGTCTGCTAAATGGCATATATTATATTATTATATAAAAGTACTTCATAGGACTGTGGACCTAAAACCAGGGGTTGCTTGTTCCCCCTCACACACTGGGCTAATGCTACTTTCCTCACAATATCAAGAAAGTTCGTCAACAGTTGTGGAAGGACACTTGCTTCACATGGTAGTAAGAACTGTTCTGCAGTCCAAACTTACAAGTGTAATTAGGTTATTTGCGTGTTTTCTTTCATACTGACTGGAGTGACTGGACTGGAGTTCAGACGGCCAATCATATAAAATATTTCCTAAGAGCATAGGTCCAAAATATTTAATTGGTGTATAATACAAAAGCACCTTGAGTAAGAAAGGATAGTATGTCGACTGCTTGAGAGGAATGCTAAGAATGTAACAAGTCAAAGAGGACATAACAAAGGGCCCATTGCCACATCCCACAAGACTAGAAGGGAGAGACAATCTACTCCTGGACAACCTATAATATACACTTGGGTAGGCTTAGAAAAAGTTTGTTACAATTGTAACTGTTACAATCTTTGTCAGATAATAATAATTATTTCCTCTGATATCTACTGCTCATTCTTATTGAAGACACAAAAGAAGGCACAAAAAAGTAAGGATAAGTGCAGCAAACTTCCAAGGTAACACCATTATACATTTCACTACACCCTCAATAACATCTGCTAAACATGTGTATGCGTCCAATTCCATTTGATTTGATTTGAATAATGCTTCTCTACTCAACAGAACAGACAACCTTTTTGTCTGGGACTTTCTTTAAGCTTTTCTTGTGTACGTGTCTGCTGTCAAACAATCCTCATCGAAAAATTACAAGTGTTGTTAGCATACATCTCAAGCATGCAGTAATACAGTGCCTTCAGAAATTATTCACACCCCTTGCATTTTTCCACATTTTGTTGTGTTACAAACTGAATTTAAAATGAATTGTCACTGGCCTATGCTGGCCTATGCTGAAATGTCTAGAGTCAATAAGCATTCAATCCCTTTGTTATGGCAAGCCTAAATAAGTTCAGTAGTAAAAACAAGTCACATAATAAGTTGCATGGACTCACTCTGTGTGCAATAACAGTGTTTAACACGATTTTTTAATGAGTACCTCATCTTTGTACACCACACATACAATTATCGGCAAGGTCCCTCAGTCAAGCAGTGAATTTCAAACACAGAGTCAACCACAAAGACCATAGGTTTTCCAATGGCTCAGAAAGAAGGCCACCTATTGGTAGAGGGGTAAAAGTAAAAAAAAAAAAAGCAGACATTGAATATCCCTCTGAGCATGGTGAAGTTATTAATTACATTTTGAATGGCCTATCAATACACCCAGTCACTCCAAAGATACAGGTGTCCTTCCTAACTCAGTTGCAGGAAAGGAAGGAAACCGCTCAGGGATTTCACCATATTTTCAAGCATAGTGGTGGCTGCATCATGTTATGGGTAAGCTTGTAATCGTTAAGGACTGGGGAGTTTTTTCAGTATAAAAAAAAAAGGAATAGAGCTAAGCACAGGCAAAATCCTAGAGGAAAACATGGTTCAGTCTGCTTTCCACCAGACACTGGGAGACAAATTCACTTTCCAGCAGGACAATAACCTAAAATGGAAGGCCAATTATCCGGAATTATATGGAATTGCTTACCAAGAAGAGAGTGAATGTTCTTGAGTGGCTGAGTTACCGTTTTGACTTAAAATCTACTTGAACATTTATGGCAAGACCTGAAAATGGTTTTCTAGCAATGAGAGCTTGAAGAATTTTTTAAATAATAATGGGCAAATGTTGCACAATCAGGTGTGGAAAGCTCTTAGAGACTTACCCAGAAATACTCACACATGTAATCACTGCCAAAGGTGCTACAAATTATTGACTCAGGGGTGTAAATACTTATGTAAATAAGATATTTGTGTATTTCTCAATACATTTGCAAACATATCTAAACACGTTTTCAATTTGTCATTATGGGGTATTGTGTGTAGATGGGTGAGAAAAGACATTGATTTTGATTTCAGCCTGTAACACAATAAAATGTGGAATAAGTCAAGGGGTATGAATATTTTCTGAGGGCACTGTATGTGTCTAACCTCCAAATCATTTATCATAAAGGGTTGACATATGCATATTTATGTCAGAATGCATACATTATTATAGACTGCAGAACTCAAAATGCATTGTTACTTTGAAAAAAGGAAAAAAGGAAAATCAACTGCAAGTTGATTGGAGTAACAAACTAAACAAAGCAAGACCGAAAGACTTGTATTCCCCTTTAAAGGACGAGGTGATTCAAAGCCCCAACTGCTGCCCCCCCCCCTTTCAGACATGGATCCAACCCTTACCTATTGTGGTGTAGAGGAACTGGTCACAACAACGCTGCCCAGATAGCTGAGATCAATCAAAAACAAAGCAGGTAAGACTCCAGGAGCTATCAAGAACGACCAACTGCCCCTATCAATAATGATGGAAACATTGCAACACATGAAAGCGGACAGATCCCTGCAACACGCTTCGCCCAACAAGCCTCCCCTGGCAGTCAGACCTGGGATGTCCTGGAGGCAATGGAGGGGTGGGTGTGGGATGGGGTTGGGGTGGAAGGTTCAGGGAAGAGACAGTTCATGCAGTCAGGTTACTAAGGATGAGGATGGGCCCCCCTGTGCCTGCTGAGATGGACTCTCCTAAAAGCACCCTCTGCATGATAAATAAGGAGTCTTAAAAGGCCTAAGAGTTAGACACAGCAATGGTATTTGTTTTGTCTGAGAGTCAATTCAGATGAACATATGGGATTCCTCCTGTTGGGTGAAAGCAGGGTAAAGCATGACACACATGGAACACCAGGGATCCTGTGGTGATGTCCCTCTGATTCCAGGCTTTTAGGGGCTTGTATCAAACAAACTGCACAATGCATTTGAAATGGTTTAGATAATAATGGCATTTTCTCCAAAGACTTACTGTAGCCCCGAAAGGTCTGTAAGGTAATCTGTGAAGCAAATTATTTCTCTCGTCAGGTCCCAAACGAGTTGATCCACCAAGTCCGAATTTAGAGGAAAATTTGCAATCGGGATTTGTCTAAAGACAAGTTTGGTACAGTGTTTCACAGATTCAATGGATGGATGTTTGAAAGTTGATGTCTGACATGAAAAGCAGCATTGATCGAGTTGCAAACGGCAGAACTCCCAAGCCCATTAAATAAATCTATACAGCAAAATGACATTGCAAGGAATAATGTAAGAGTCCCTAGTCAATTTATCATAAAAAAATTATATCATTTGATTAAGTAATATGTCAAGTAAAAAAAAAAAAAAGCCAATCAATATTCCAGACTGTATCACAACCGGCAATGGTTGGGAGTCCCATAGGGCGGCACATAATTGACCCAGCGTCGTCCGAATTTGGCCGGTGTAGGCCATCATTGTAAATAAGAATTTGTTCTTAACTGACTTGCCTAGTTAAATAAAGGATAAATAAAAGTTTTTATAAAAAATTAATACAATTTTTTTTGACATTGGTATGTAGTCCAACCCCAATTTTCCTGACAAGTGCATTTAGCTTTTAAAAGTAGAACCAAAATTGTCCTCAATGTAACTGCTTTCAGAACTCAAGGCAACCTAACAAGTTAAAGCAATTGGTAATAGGGCAGATAACAAGTAAATCCCTACCTGAAGGCCTAGTGCACCTACCCTGAAGCTGACAACTGGGGTGGAGAGGGCTCGGACGGAAGAACCTCCTCCTCAGTTCTCCTCTGGGATGGTATCTGCCCAATGGGATCACTTGGGATCTGCCCAAACATGTTGCTGCTTTCCATGGGGGGTGACGGGGACTGGGACGGGTAACTTGTGGCAGAGGTGGCAAAGGCCATGTGGGAGCGGTAGCTGGGACTTGCCCTCCTGCTAACCTGACCATGGGCGGGAGAGGAAGAGGGAGAGGACCTCCGAGAGAAGCTGGCTGAAGTGGGGGGAAGCAGGGTGATCTCAGACATCTCTGGAGGTATGGAGGGCTGGACGAAGCTGGGACGGGGACGCGGTCGCACTACAATTTCTGGGGAGCCCTTGTGGGAACTAAGGGGACTCTGGGTCAGGGGCGAAAGGCGGGAAGGTTGGAGGACCATCATGCTAGGCTCCATCCTACGAGCTTGCCTGGGGCTGAGCCGGGGTGTGGGCTCGAACCACCGGGTGTCCAGGCTACTGAATGTGCTAGGGCCACCCATGAGGGCTGTTGGGTCGGGGTAAGGCAAAACCGGCACACCCATACCGTGGCTTGTGTGTCTTAGCTTCCCTAGACTCTGCGCCTCTTGCATAGCTAAACGCTTGGCTGGAAGGCCCTGAGGCTTGACCTTGCTGGGAGACTTGCCTGGACGGCTCTTTGGGTCCTCCAGCTGCAGGACACTGGGGTAGGAGGGCACCTGGAGAGAGGAAGGCTGGAGAGCACCAGGGGGAAGAACATGGGGAGGAGGAAAGAAGGGTTCCTGGTGGAGATGCAAAGAGTGGTGGGGTGGGAAAATGAAGTGGGGCCTTTCCAGACTTGCAAAGGGAAAATCGGGTCTGTGCCAGATCTCCGGGGAGCGAGAGGAAGAGGTGAGGGTCAGGGGAAGAGGGAAGCTTGAGACAGCATAGTGATGAATATCTCTTTCCCCCATCTCCTCAGGGATGCGGGGGTGACGAAAGGGCCCTTCGGGGTGGTAAGGGGGTGACGACATGACAGAGCTCAGAGGGCTTGTGTCAAGCATGTAGAAAGGGGGTGGAGGGTCGGGTTCCCCAGGGCTGCCAAGGTACCCGTAGAAGTGACCGTGGCTGTGGGGGAAGGCTCCGTGGTGCAGGGAGCCTTGGATCTGCCCGGTGGCCTGGAGCCGACTGCTCTCTATGATGGTCATACCTTCCATGGGCCTCTGGAAGCGAGGGGTGTAGGCTGGTGGCTGCAGGTAAGACTCCTGGCTGGAGATGGGGGATATTTGGTGAGGTCGAAGAGTTGCCATGATGGGAGGCATGGGCCCGGGATCATCGTTCTCCTCATCCGACTGGCGGAATTCGGGATAGCGGTCCGACTCTTCGACGAAGGGGAAGCCCTCAATTCGCCGGGGCTTGACGGAAATCATCTCCATGTCGCTGGGGTCCATGACGAAGCGTCCGTCAGGGCCTCGGCTGATCAGCTCGATGGGCGTGGTTGCCTCCGCTTCATACTTGGAGACGCTGTACTTTTTGCTCGTTATTGCTCGCTTGGTTTTCTTGTACAGGGAGAGTTCTTCCTTCTTCACAGGACTTGGGGGGATCTTCTTCATGCTCATTCCTTGGCCGTCCTCTGAACACTCCGATGGTGGTCCCATGGAACGCATACTCTCCGGACTCACCTTACCAGAGGAGGACCTGAGAAGCAATGGAAAGACAGAAGGCCAGTTAATGCCTGTTTACCTTCCTCCTTTAACTTGACTCAGCAAACACCCAAACTAGCACCTCCGTCGATGCCTTTACTGCCAGCCAACATTTTCATGGAAAATTATGATAAAATAAATCAAAGAAAAGGTCAGAGATGACACCACGCATTTATTTTTAAGAGCCAAGCTCTGACTATAAGTGTTTCATATTTAGCTAGTAAAATACATCTTGCCATAATTGTTTATCTGAACTGGAAAGTCAGATTATGTGCTGTTATATGTTTAGTTTGAGCCTTAAGTTCAATTGGGATTTCAGACACTGCTACGATGCGCCTATGATTTGATCTGACCATGTGTATCATGAATAGAGGATGGAGATGGAGTGACCATATGCAGCAGTAACTTTAGAGTTTTTGACTGCTCTCCTATGCAACATTATAAGTAAATTGAGTCATAGGTGCATGGTCTTGGTATGGAGTCAGATGACCCATTGATTAAAGTAACTTTGGTGTACAGGGTTGACAGTCTATGTTGTCTATTAACATTCCATTTGCTCAACTGCATCACTTGAACAGCTCACGGGGAGACTGTGCTAAATATAAATAATTTCTGCCTGTTAGTTTCTGATTTATTAATATTTTCATTGTACAGTCTTTTTTGTTCAGTCATGGTAGTGTAATTGGTGTGAGGTCAGTCACATTAATTTAGTGTTTCTCAGTGGAATAACAATGCTTAATGTGTATGTTGTATATCCTGACATTTCCATTTACTTAGATTTGCATAAACCTCTGATAGAGCCAACCAGAGGCAATGACTAACATGCCCCCCACCTCACCCACACATTCCCCTTGCCCAGACACGGCCACCTTGATGACTCAGGTGACCATCTTTAGCATCTGTCCCTTTTTCCCTCCTTTTTTCTCGATAAGTCTTGTCATTACTCAAACTTCCCTGGACCACATACTCTCGAGCCTCGTTCTCACTATATTTATTTGTGGTGGTGACATGCATGTTATCTGTATTTGAAATTGTGATTTGAATTTAAGAATATCCACTTAGAATACAGTACATTCTAAGGTCATCATTGTAGAAATTGGACTACGTGTATGTTATTAGTTGTATGGCTTGTACTCATTAGGAAGACATTTTAAAGCCCATTTAGTCAAGAGAGTATTTATGTTACACCAAGAAATGAGGAATAACAAGCATTTTCCAGAAAAGAAAAGAGAAAAATCTGGATGTTTTATTAATACTTTATTCAGAGTACCAAAATACAATGCAAGGCTGAGGCTTTTCAGTCTCCCTTTTTTGCTGATTCACTAAAGCCTAGCTGTGCTTGAGATGGCTGCGGTGGTAATGGAGGGGCTGAGTTTCCAAGGCAACTGACAGTCGAGGAGCCGCATTGAAAAGCAATGACGTTCTTTCTCTCTGCTACGTATGAGGCACGTACGTTCTCTCTCTCTCTCTGCAGAAGGCACTGTCTGTCGTGGTGCAGGGTCTTCAAGTAGAGTGTGTGACACAGGCAAACACATCTGCCTCCACTGGGAACAATCCACATTCAAGATGCTTCCAGCTAAATACTACTCATGTGGTTCATAATATCTAAAACTATAGCAACAAGTTGAATACATAGAAATAGCTATTACAAGCAATGCTATACACATACTTCAGTCTAGATAGAACTCTTGTTACAGCTATAAAATGTAATATGCTGGCTTGTTTGTTTCTATAAAAATCCCGTTTGAATATAGTATTTGACATTTGCTGAATGTGCCATTTTTCATGTTAAGATTGTCGCCGCTCATATTATTATGAGACAAAGATGTATTAACACTGCTTATAGCATGAATTGTAGCAGTAAAGCAGATGAGGACAATCCACGTATGTAAAAGTGACAACCTCATAAGGATTCTCCTGGTCATATAGATTCACTGGTTTGATTACAACGCTGTAAAATTACAGGTGGTCACAAATACATTATACTTCTAGTATGTTACTGTATGTACTGTATATACTGTGCCATGTGCTTGTATACAGTAACAGGAGCACCATTTGGCACCAACACTGTATGTTTACCATTACACATACTCACTCTATTAAACTTAACACTAAATAATGTTGACTTTTCAAGGAATCTAACAGAATAGCTGAGAGGAAAACAGCAAAGCATAGAAAATAGTAACTCCCAGGAAAAAATAACATTGTGTTGAATTAACTACGCATCACATGATATCAATTCACAAAGAAAATAAGAAAGGGTTTCTAGTTTGGGCAGGGTTAGGTCAAGCTCGGGTGTGCAGGGGCGGGTTCATCACAAAGAGATTCAGGGGCCGCTCGGCTGCAAACAATCTGGAAGAACACAAGGTACATTCAGCTAAGAGTTTTGTGACATACCAACATAAGGGACATTTCTACGGTATGCTGTCTGTTCTGCCTCAAAAAATAACTCTTGTTATTGACAACAAAGGAATAGTGAAAAAAATTGCTTGTCTGAAGATAGGACACACTGGGGAGAGACCACAGCGAAATTAGATGAGATTAAATATTTATGTTAGAACCACTATGTATTGTGTGACTACGTACTGCAGACAACCACATGAACATTTCCAAAAGTCTAAAACGGATGCTGTAAAAATAAGCATGTAGGTACTTTGGTAACACTATGATGAAAGCCTGCATGCTTGCTATAATCATGTATGAGCCTGCATTTCTTATAATATGTCTATCTATGTAGGAAACGTAGGACATTTTCTTAAGTGACTCAAAATGGTTGTTATTTAGTAAGGATGATTATGAGAGTAATTATAAGAATATAATATGGGGGCCATACATGCTTATGCAAGTCTTATGCATTCTAACATGCATTACACCTGCACACAAGTAAACTGTTACCGGTACTTTCAACCCGCAGGTAAATTAAGAACTGAATGATGTTGACATTTTTATGGCAACATATTTGCTATGTTTAAAGCTACAATCTGTAACTTTCATTCCCAGTAAAAAGTGCTGCACCTGCATGTATACGTAAACTGTGTGGGTGGGTCTTGACATATGTAACTGCCACAGAGTTATTTCAATTATGTGGTAACCTAACCTTCCCCAAAACGTAAGATTACTAGGGGTGTTTTTGGAGTCGGATAGCCCAGACTTCAAATAACTTTAGCGGAAGTAATTTGCACTTTTGATAGGGAAAGAAAGTTACATTTGCCAAAACTCCACACACATTGATGTAGGGACAACATGGTTGAATATAAATGAAAGTAACAGATAATGTGGCAGTAAAAGCACATTGTCATAATGACTGAATAACTGTCAGCTTCTGTTGAATATCGATCTCATTTGAAGTAGAACAAAAGATTCCATTAGTCTCTCTGATGTCATCAATTAACCAAACCCATTGCTTTCCAGTTGTTGTACAACAGACCTGCTCCCTTTGTATAGCCATCCCAAACTTAAAACGCCATTGGTCCACCTGTGCTAAGTTAACAGGTCAGGCCAGAGCATGGGATGCTATGCCCGTGGCGATATTTTCCTCTACTGTTCCTGTTATATTCCCAGTGCATGGCACAGGAGGGAAGTTAGGGGGTGGGGCGTGAGGAGAAGTAGCAGCAGCAGCCAGACCAATGAAACCCATGAGATGGGAAGAGAGAATACTGGGTATGTACGCCCAGTGGAAATCCTCAATGGGACAGAGTCGCCTGTCGACTCAAAGGAGAGAAAAAATGAGGCCGTTCTGAACACTGGAGTGGTTTCGTGTCCAGCCTGGTGGTCAGCATCGGGGGCAATTTGTACCATTTTGGGAATACTGAATACAATGGACTCCTGTGGAATGTCTAATCGGGTACTTGTGTTATTCATATACAGTGAGTGTAGAAATCATTAATAACACCTTCCTAATATTGAGTTGCACCCTCTTTTGCCCTCAGAACAGCCTCAATTCATTGGGGCATGGACTCTACAAGGTGTCGAAAGCGTTCCACAGGAATGCTGGCCCATGTTGACTCCAATGCTTCCCACAGTTGTGTCAAGTGTGCTGGATGTCCTTTGGGTGGTGGACCATTCTTGATACAAACAGGAAACTGTTGAGTGTGAAAAACACAGCAGTGTTCAAAGGCACTTCAATCTTTTGTTCTGCCCATTCACCCTCTGAATGGCACACATACACAATCCATGTCTCAATTGTCTCAAGGCTTAACAATCCTTATTTAATCTGTCTCCTTCCCTTCATCTACAAGGGATCATTGTTTTCACCTGGTCAGTCTATGTCAAGGAAAGAGCAGGTGTTCTTAATGTTTTGTACACTCAGTGTAATTCACTGTAGTTACACCACATACCGTGGCTTATATGTCAATTAGAGTTTAGAGCAGTCTGACCGCTGAAAAACCTTTTCACGCTACGTTTGCACGCACCTCGGGGAGACAATTAATAGTACTGGTCTAAATTGCTAGTTGGTCCATTTCGGGAACATTTCTGAGATATCGAGATCTAGAGCTTTCGTCTTGATTCGGATGTATTTCAATTCAGCTCATCAGCTTTCTCAAAGGTCAATTTCTACCCAACATCGCTGTATGAACGTCACCCTCTGCTGGACATCTAAGACTATGACATCTCCGGGAACTAAAAAACAAGTATGACCCCAGTTAGGTTGCTTAATGCGTATCTTTTTACAGCGGTGTCTATTCAATAACTTTGCATCTCCCATGAGTGGACCGCGAGGGTGCTTAGGGCCCCAACTTCTTGAACCGGCGTGTGACCGTGCGACTGTGCCCAGCACATGAAGCATGCGACCAAGCCAGCCAGCAGCACACTGACTGAACGCGGGTTGAACAGGGTGCAGGTAGCCACACTCACTGAGGGCTGGAGGGCGGGGGCCGGTAGCTGCTGGCGTCTTGCCCCTCACAGTAGGGCTCTATGCCGGGCAATGGGCTAAGAGGAGTCCTGCGGTGGGAAATACAACAGAGACGGGAGAGGAGGAAGAAAAAGAGGGGAGAAGAGGGAGGAGGAATGCTGTCAATGAGTCTCCAGAGCTTCCACATGTCCATACAGAGAACGAGAGAGAGAGAGAAAGAAAGAGAGCAGGGAGGGAGAAAGAGAGAAATAGACGGTCAGAGTGAGTGACAGAGGGTGTGAGAGGATCTAAAATAAAAGGCTGGGTAGGAATAGAAAGATGGAGAGAGATAGGGAGACAGAGAGAGGGGGAGAAAGAGATACAGTCAGAGAAACGGGGTAAGCGAAAAATTAGACGAAAAAGAGGCTAAGAAAAGGAAGAGTAAGGAGAAAGATGGGAATAAGCTGAGTCGGAGAAACAGAAGCAGAAAGCAAAAAGGAGGCAAGACTGAGAGAAAAGGAAGGAGAGGAGAGAGAAAAATATAGCAAGAGCTAGAAACAGAGGGGAACAGAGAAGACGGGGAAGGAGCGAAAGAAACAAGAAGATATTTGTACGGTGCACGTCTGACAAGTTTTCCATTTATCTGGCACAATGAGTCATACAGCATACCATTAGACACCCACACATGCTAGGAAGACATACTGAGTACTGTGGAAGGGAACGGGGGTATCCCTCCATCTGGCTTTGGTAGCAGCACCACACACACCCTTGTTCCTATGAATTTTGGGAGACATTTCCACACCTCCTTTTTAACTTTCAACCCTAAACCTATTAGCAGTTAATATTGGTGGATGGATAATAAGCGTATATATATACAGTACCAGTCAAACGTTTGGACACACCTACTCATTCAAGAGTTTTTCTTAATTGTAGATTAATAGTGAGGACATCAACACCATGAAATAACATACATGGAATCATGTAGTAACCAAAAAAGTGTTAAACCAATCAAAATATATGTTATATTTGAGATTCTTCAAATAGCCACCCTTTGCATTGATGACAGCTTTGCACACTCTTGGCATTCTCTCAACCAGCTTCATGAGGTAGTCACCTGGAGTGCATTTCAATTAACAGGTGTGCCTTTTTAAAAGTTAAATTGTTGAATTTCTTCCCTTCTTAATATGTTTGAGACAATCAGTTTTGTTGTGACAAGATAGGGGTGGTATACAGAAGATAGCCCTATTTGGCTAAAGACCAAGTCCATATAATGGCAAGATCAGCTCAAATAAGCAAAGAGAAACAACAGTCCATCATTACTTTAGGACATGATGGTCAGTCAATACGGAAAATTTCAAGAATGTTTCTTCAAGTGCAAGTCGCAAAAACCATCAAGCGCTATGATGAAACTGGTTCTCATGAGGACAGCCACAGGAAACGAAGACCCAGAGTTGCATCTACTGCAGAGGATAAGTTCATTAGAGTTACTAACATCAGAAATTGCAGCCCAAATACTTCTCAATATCTCAACATCAACTGTTCAGAGGAGACTACATGAATCAGGCCTTCATGGTCGAATTGCTGCAAAGAAACCACTACTAAAGGACACCAATAAGAAGAAGAGACTTGCTTGGGCCAAGAAACACGAACAATGGACATTAGACCGGTGGAAATCTGTCCACATTTGAGAATTTTGGTTCCAACCGCTGTGTCTTTGTGAGACACAGAGTAGGTGAACAGATGATCTCTGCATGTGTGGATCCCAACGTGAAGCATGGAGGAGGAGGTGTGATGGTGTGGGGGTAATTTGCTGGTGACACTGTCTGTGATTTATTTACAATTTAAGAAACACTTAACCAGCATGGCTACCACAGCATTCTGCAGCGATACGCCATCCCATCTGGTTTACGCTTAGTGGGAATATAATTTGTTTTTCAACAGGACAATGACCCAACACACCTCCAGGCTGTGTAAGGGCTATTTGACCAAGAAGGAGAGTGATGGAGTGTTGCATCAGATGACCTGGCCTCCGCAATCACCCGATCTCAACCCAATTGAGATGGTTTGGGATGAGTTGGACTGCAGAGTGAAGGAAAAGCAGAGAACAAGTGCTCAACCTATGTGGGAACTCTTTCAAGACTGTTGGAAAAGCATTCCAGGTGAAGCTGGTTAAGAGAATGCCAAGAGTGTGCAAAGCTGTCATCAAGGCAAAGGGTGGCTACTTTGAAGAATCTAAAATATATTTTGATTTGTTGAATGCTTTTTAGGTTACTACATGGTTCCATATGTGTTGTTTCATAGTTTTGATATATTCACTATTATTATACAATGTAGATAATAGTACAATAAATAAAAACCCTTGAATAAGTAGGTGTCCCCAAACATTTGAATGGTATTGTGTGTGTGTATATATATATATATATATATATATATATATATATATATATATATATATATATATATACTTTATACAATGCGTTCGGAAAATATTCAGACACCTTCCATTTTTACACATTTTGTTACGTTATAGCCTTATTCTAAAATTGATTGAATAGTTTTTTCCCCACACTAATCTACACACAATACCCCCTAATGACAAAGCGAAAACAGGTTTTTAGAAATGTTTGCAAATGTATAAAAAATTGAAAACAGAAATACCTTATTTGCATAAGTATTCAGACCCTTTGATATGAGACTCGAAATTGAGCTCAGGTGCATCCGGTTTTCATTGATCATCCTTGATCATCCTTTTTCTACAACTTGATTGGAGTCCACCTGTGGTATATTCAATTGGTTGGACATGATTTGGAAAGGCACACGCCTGTCTATATAAGGTCCCACAATTGACAGTGCATGTCAGAGCAAAAACCAAGCCATGAGGTCGAAGGAATTGACCATAGAGCTCTGAGACAGAATTGTGTCAAGGCACACTGGCCAAACTGAGGAATTGGGGGAGAAGGGCCTTGGTCAGGGAGGCGGCCAAGAACCCGATGGTCACTCTGACAGAGCTCCAAAGATCCTCTATGGAGATGGGAGAATCTTACAGAAGGACAACCATCTCTGCAGCACTCCACCATCAGGCCTTCATGGCCACTCCACCAATCAATGGCCAGACGGAAGGCACTCCTCAGTAAAAGGCACATGACAGCCCACTTGGAGTTTGCCAAAAGGCACCTAAAGGACTCTCAGACCATGAGAAACAAGATTCTCTGGTCTGATAAAACTAAGATTGAACTCTTTGGCCTGAATGCCAAGTGTCACGTCCGGAGGAAACCTGGCATCCCTACCGTGAAGCATGGTGGTGGCAGCATCATGTTGTGGGTATGTTTTTCAGCAGTATGGACTGGGAGACTAGTCAGGATCAAGGTAATGGTGAACAGAGCAAAGTACAGAGACATCCTTCATGAAAACCTGCTCCAGAGAGCACAGGACCTCAGACTGGGGCAATGGGTCACCTTTCAACAAGACAACGACCCGAAGCACACAGCCAAGATAACGCAGGAGTGGGTTCGGGACAACTCTCTGAATGTCCTTGAGTGGCCCAGCCAGAGCCCGGATTTGAACCCGATCTAACATCTCTAGAGAGACCTGAAAAAGCTGTGCAGCAACACTCCCCATCCAACCTGACAGAGCTTGAGAGGATCTGCAGAGAAGAATGGGAGAAACTCCCCAAATACAGGTGTGAGGGCTTGGTTGTGGTAAGGCCTCTTACTCCCACCTAGGGGAGGAGAGAGGCACACAACCAAGCTCTCACACATTATTAGGGAGATGATCATCCCCAATCAGAGACAGCTGTATAGCGTTGTCTCTGATTGGGGATAGTATTTAGACTCCACACACAGCCACCTGTGTGTGGATCATTGTTCCTGCTATGCTGCCTTGTGAGTCCATAGCAAGTAAGTCACCGTGTTTTGTTTTGTGCTAGTTATATTTTTTCACTCTCCTTTTTCTTTGTTAAATGCTTCGTGAGAACACCTCATTTTCAATAAAAAGGATGACACTTCACCAGCGCTCCGTATATCGTCCCATTAATACTACGCACCGTGACAACAGGTGTGCCAAGCCTGTAGCATCATACCCAAGAAGACTCAAGGCTGTAATCGCTGCCAAAGGTCTGAATACTTCTATAAATGTAATATTTCAGTTGTAACTTTTTGAATACTTTCCAAATGGTTTTTTTCTCTGCAGATCCTCTCAAGCTCTGTCAGGTTTTTTCAGGTCTCTCCAGAGATGTTCAATCTGGTTCAAGTCCAGGCTCTGGTTAGGCCACTCAAGGACATTCAGAGGCTTGTCCCGAATCCACTCCTGCCTTGTCTTGGCTGTGTGCTTACGGCTGTAGTCCTGTTGGAAGGTGAACCTTCACCCTAGTCTGAGGTCGCTCTACAGCAGGTTTTCATCAAGGATCTCTCTGTACTTTGCTCAGTTCATCTTTGCCTCGATCCTGACTAGTCTCCCAGTCCCTGCCGCTGAGAAACATCCCCACAGCATGATGCTGCCACAACCATTCTTCAGTAGGGATGGTGCCAGGTTTCCTCCAGATGTGCCGCTTGACATTCAAGCCAAAGAGTTCAATCTTGGTTTCATCAGACCAGAGAATGTTGTTTCTCATGGTCTGAGAGTCTTTAGGTGCCTGTTGGCAAACTCCAAGCGGCCTGTCATGTGCCTTTTACTGAGGAGGGGCTTCCGTCTGGCCACTCTACCATAAAGGCCTGATTGGTGGAGTGCTGCAGAGATGGTTGTCCTTCTGGAAGGCTCTCCCATCTCCAAAGAGGAACTCTAGAGCTCTGCCAGAGTGACCATCATGTTCTTGGTCACCTCCCTGACCAAGGCCCTTCTCCCCCGATTGGTCAGTTTGGCCGGGTGGTTTCAAACTTATTCCATTTAAGAATGATGGATGCCACTTTGTTCTTAGGGCCTTTCAATGCTGCAGACATTTTTTGGTACCCTTCCCCAGATCTGTGCCTCGACACAATCTCATCTCGGAGCTCTTCGGACAAATCCTTCAACCTCATGGCTTGGTTTTTGCTCTGACATGCACTGTCAACTGTGGGACCTTATCAATTGAATTTACCACAGGAGGACTCCAATGAAGTTGTAGAAACATCTCAAGGGTGATGAATGGAAACAGGATTCACCTTAGCTCAATTTCGAGTCTCATAGTAAAGGGTCTGAATACTTATGTAACATTTCTTAAAACCTGTTTTCACTTTGTCATTATGGGGTATTGTGTCTAGATTGCTGAGGATTTAAAAAAACAAACATTCTAGAATAAGGCTGCAACGTAACAAAATGTGGAAAAAGTCAAGGGATCTGAATACTTTCTGAAGGCACTGTATATATATATATAAGTGATTGAGAGAAAGTGACAAGAACAGCTGTTACGTTAAAATCTGCATGGTCTATACATATAACTGCTGGCACAATTTATCCCTTTAATAGTTGATTTAACTATAGGACAGACACAAACAAGTGATACCAAAGGCATAGTCCTGTGTAGCTCAGACGGTAGAGCATAGCACTTGCAATGCCAGGGTTGTGGGTTCAATTCCCATGGGGGACCAGTACAAAAAAAGTATGAACTTGTTACTAACTGTAAGTCGCTCTGGATAAGAGTGTCTGCTAAATGACTAAAATGTAGATGTAAACATGCATATCTTATTATTCTTAGTGTCAGAAGAGGTTAATACGTTAATTTTAGAGCAAGACTGTTGGGAGGTTCATTGTTCTATTACTCTAACGCGACTTAGTGAGCTGGCGTGCAATTGGCTTGTGCCAACATTTACAGAAGCCAATAATGACAGCTTGCCCTCCAAGAAAAAGTATAATTATCATACCCCATTGATAACGATACATAAAAAATGTTATCTTTCTTCTGTGACTATGTTCAAGCCTTATAATATGGACAGCGATTAGAGAGATTTGGAAGATAACATTCAAGTGCATAACCATAGTCAATGCAAACTCCTTCAGTTTTTCTTCAATGACAAGTGGATGGAAAGTATGCAACGTTGTTGATGATGAGTACTGCATATTACACAAATAATAGGATCATATGTACAATGCAAGAGATTGCTGCTTGACACAGTGTGTAAACCATTATCCAAAAGTCATGAAAGGTAGCAGTTATTAGAACTGGGGGGAGAAAACACACAAAAGAGTGTTTAATTAAAGAATAAGAGATTTTATCTCATTAGGCTCAGTCAGCAGTTTGGTCGGTTGTTCTTTTCAAGTGTGATTTCAGAGTTTGGAGAAAATTAGAAAACTCTCCATGATAACATTGGCCACTGCCTCCCCTGAAATCTGATTGGTGCAAGCGCGTGAACACATAGGTGGCACTCTGGGTGGCACTTTCAAGTGAATTTACCGCTGTATGCTAATACCCTTGTATAAAATCCTGACCTTGAATGCAAACACTGTAACAATACTTTTTGAATTATGATTTACCAAACCTAAGCTGAAGCATTTAATGTGTTAATCAATCATAATTATATTGAACAAAGTTGCTAAATGTTATGGCCCCCCTAAACTGTGTCGGTACCCCACCTTGGCTGCCCCGTTCAATATTTTCTGGACACACCACTGCACATAAGCATGGGTAGTAAAGCCAGGGGCCAAGATGTTGTGAAGAAGCATGAGGGAGGCCCCAGGGTCCAAATGAAAAAAGACAGCTATGGTAAACTTCAATTGGATTTGTTTCTGCCAGCGCCAAAAAAGTATTCTCGACAAGGATCAAAGAACAACATTGTTGTCAGGGTAGAAAAGAGGAATAATGAGAAAACAAGAACAAGTCGGGTGATTCTGGAAACTCGCATGTACCAGACGTACTTTGCCAGTGAGACACTTTTCAACCGCAGCCTTTCAGCCAGAGCAGAGCCTCTGCTAACCTATAGTCATACACATAGTGAGCGTATAGGAGATAGGCATAGGGGACAGAACAGAACATAGTCCAGGCTGAATACTTACGTTCCACGGTGAAGTTTCTCCTAGTTACAGATCTAGGATCAGCTTCCCCTCCCCCAATCCTAACCTTAACCATTGGTGTGGAATAGCAAAACTGACCCAAGATCAGCAACCCAAGATCAGCAATTTCACCCTACACCAATACTAACACAGAGGGATTTAACTCCTTTCAGTATCTGAAGCTGGTCTCTGATCATAGCTTCCACCTGACTTCATCTTTCATCCATGAACTGAGGATATGGGTTAGCAATAGCATGTTAGCGTCATCTAGGTTGGATTAGCCTATGCTGGATCGCCAGAAAAGCGCTAACATCCACTTTTAAGGGATAGAGTATTTTCAACCTAACTTCCGTTTCCCCTGAAAAATGGTCGTGGGAACGTCGCTCAGGAGTTTTTTTTCACCTGCTACGTTAGGTTAAGATTGAATTATCACAAGAGAAAAAAAGCTAACTTTGGACTCTGTACCATATTGCCCTTTTCACACTACTACTGAGCCAAGCCATGCCAAGCCAGGCTGTACTAGGCTGGCCTGGTTACATACCCATCATAGTTGCTGGAAGTTTGCAGGATAGGACTATGTAGAAGGAAAACATCCGAACCAGCACGATACGGTGTGGGTCGGCACTTTAGTTTTAAAAGGGTCAAATGGAGCCCTAAGACGAGGGCTAAAGTAAGGAACCAGAATCAAGTGGCAGCTTTTGGAAAAATAACAGGCCACGGTGACAAATCGGATACTTACTGTAACTTTGTTTTTTTTTTACCTCTTACATGACATTCAAAACAACACAACTTTACAGACATAGCACATTCTCTTCTCCTAAAATGTTGGTTGTGCGTCCTGTTGCAATGTTAGTACCACTACACCAGGAGTTCAACAAAACATGCTCTGTAAGCGCGTGGATCAAAATATATTGTACTTCTATGAAATGCAGCTCAATGGTATATGCTTGTTCAGTTCTCAAAGCCCACAGAGTGTGAGAAAGAGAGAATCTATGTAGCAATTAAGATGCTCTTTTAATGAGGGCACAGGAGCCAAATGAGGCCCTTGGAAAGAACTGAGGGAGAACCCTTTCTCCAATCCAACAGTCTGTCAGACCTTTGAAGCACCGCCTTCAAATAATGATCAAATGTTCTGCCTTTAATGTCAGGGATTTTTGATTGATGTCTCTATGTAGGGTTGTTTTCTTTTGATACTTAAAGATTTGGGCTGCATCTCAAATTACACCCTATTCCCCATATGGCGCTGGTCAAAAGTAATGCACTATATATCGAACGCACTCCTTGACCAAGAGGTATTGATCATTCAGTCCAACTGTTATTAGGAAAACAAGGTCAATAACGATGGATTGAACTTCCTGGGCCGTAACAAACGCAAGCTTGTGTACAAGCTCAGCTCTACTAGTCTATTCAAATTACACAAATGAAAACAGGTAGCTGAATGTGTTTTCTGTAGTCTGCATTTTGTTGGGAATTATCGACATGATTTTAATTTGGTAAATTTTTATAAAATGTTGTATTTTTTTCAATATCATATTGAGCATTTACTGTACACGACAAGTATCTCTGATAGTATTAAGAATGTGTTGGTTCAAAATGTGACCGTTAAGGTGCAAGTATGGGCTTTGCTGAGATGAACTATGGGTAATAGCTAGCTACACAGTGACCGCACCCTGTCCATCAATATCTTGTGTTATATTGTGTTATTGTGTTATTGACTGTACGTTTGTTTATTTCCCATGTGTAACTCTGTGTTGTTTTTTGTCGCACTGCCTTGCTTTGTCTTGGCCAGAACTTGTTCTCAACTGACCTACCTGGTTAAATAAAGGTGAAATACATTTTTTTTTTAAATCTGGCCAGTAATTGGTGGTCCTGCCAATAGGCTTTCTCTATTTGATGGGCGTGTCTGCCAGAAGCCTTGTGATTCAGTGCACCCTGCCTTTGATTTGCATAATTTCCAGCGAAGTAAGAAAAAAAATAGAAAAGCGTTGTTGGCTTAGGCTTTGGGTTACTTACGGAGTTTCCATGCTTTTTCTGCAGTGTGTTATCGAGAGAGGGGGGTCTGAAAAAGAGGGGGGAATTAATTCAATGTTTAATTCTATGTCAATTCAATAAGATGTCAAGAGAGTGCTATATTGCTATATCAGCTGTCAAATCATGTGTATGTGTGTCTGTCTGTGAATCCTTGTGTGTCTCACCTCTCCTCCTCTTGAGCTTGCGTCGGCGCTGCTTGTTGACGAAGCAGGCTGCCAGTGTACTAAAGAGGACAGCAGCCGCCAGGAAACAGATGGTGGCCACGATGCCAGCCACCACCGGCCGCGCCAGCCCCCCCTCATCTACCATTTCCGGGGGCGGGAAGAAGTCTGGGGGAGAGGAGGGGGCCGAGTGAAAGAGAGAAAGAGAGAGAGGGGCGAGGGGGGGAGAAAAAGTGAAGCATGGGTGTGTAGGATAGGGAGAGGGGGGAGAGGGAGGAAGAGAGAGGGAGGAAGAGAGAGGGAGAGCGAGAAATTACATGACTTGTCTGCCAGGAGGTTTGGACAGGTCTTTGACACAAAACTACACTGTGACCGATATTCACCCACAATAATACAGTTGAAGTCAGAAGTTTACATACACTTAGGTTGAAGTCATTAAAACTAATTGTTCAACCACTCCACAGATTTATGTTAACAAACTATAGTTTTGGCAAGTAGTTTAGGACATCTACTTTGTGCAAGACACAAGTAATTCTTCCAACAATTGTTTACAGACATATTATTTCACTTATAATTCACTATATCACAATTCCAGTGGGTCAGAAGTTTACATACACTAAGCTGACTGTGCCTTTAAACAGCTTGGAAAATTCCAGAAAATTATGTCATGGCTTTAGAAGTAGAAGCTTCTTCGACATCAT
Organism: Thymallus thymallus; assembly: GCA_023634145.1. Lineage (NCBI taxonomy): Eukaryota > Metazoa > Chordata > Actinopteri > Salmoniformes > Salmonidae > Thymallus > Thymallus thymallus. Next base: position 29,878,537 of record CM042391.1, read on the forward strand.
GGGAAAATCAAAAGAAATCAGCCAAGACCTCAGAAAAAAAATTCTGGTTCATCCTTGGGAGAAATTTACAAACGCCTGAAGTTACCACATTAATATGTACAAACAATAGTACGCAAGTATAAACACCATGGGACCACACAGCCGTCATACCGCTCAGGAAGGAGACGCGTTCTGTCTCCTAGAGATTAACGTACTTTGGTAAGAAAAGTGCAAATCAATCAACAGCAAATGATATTGTGAAGATGCTGGAGGAAACAGGTCCAAAACTATCTATATCCACAGTAAAACAAGTCCTATATCAACATAACCTGAAAGGCCGCTCAACAAGGAAGATGCCAAAAATGTAGTACAAGTATTGTATCAGGAGGGGGCAGCAAAGTACTTCCAAATTTAGGAATTAAGCCCTTGTGAATATTTTGCAGCTCTGGCGATGCCTTCACAACTGCTCACAGTCACAATCTCTGTGACAATATGTTCCCTGTGACCTCCACACCAGAGCAGCATCACAGGGTGGAAATTGTGTGTGGAATGTACATAGGAGGAATACGAAAGGGGGTTTGGTGATGTCATACTTTTCATGCTGTTCCAGGAAGTATTCGTGCCTGGTCCCAGATGTGTTTGTGCTGTCTTGCTAACATCTATTGTCATTGTCACATTTGACACATAAGAACTGGCAATCCCTCTGGATCTCTTACTTACTGTATATATTGTGCATGATCATTCTCCTACAGTTATGTGGGCTTTAAATGGGTCATTCAATTACCACTCCACCAAATTACATTACTGTATTTTTTTAACAGGATAAATCCCTACAATTATTTCACCATTTGCCTTGTTTTGTCATGTCTTCAGTTAGTGTCTGCCATATCTCACTTGTCCCATGCCTCTGTCTCTCAAATCCTAGACATGTTTTGTGTGTTGAAGGCATTTCCATATGCAGAGGTGAAGACGTGTATGTGTATGTGCAGGTACAGTTCACTCACCTGTACTGGACACTCCTACTGTGTTACTGGGCTCACTGACCAGTTCCTCCATGACCGCCATGACCCGGAACTCATACCATGCCTCCTAAGTCACACACATCAGGGAGATGAGAGAGACGGGGGCAGAGGAAACACTGTATTTGTGTGTGTTAGTGCAACATCTGTTTAATGTTGTACTCTGTCATTCATGTTGTACTCTGTCACACTCTTCTTACAGTCAATAAAAACTATTGTTTACAAAAAATAAACCAGTTTGTTCATTTTAGGAGGAAAACCACAAGGAAATCGACCTGTCAAAGTTGGCATGAAAATGTGTCACATCAGTAACAGTATGTTAGTGAAGAAGAGAAAGGCAGAACAACAAATAGAAAGTCCCTAGTGGTCCAATTACCTCAATAGCTCGAGTAAAAAGAAGTGTGTGTGGGTGTTGGGAGTCATGCTAGAATAAAGTACCTGCATAGAATGTATCTGCGTCCCAAATGGCACCCTATTCCATTCATAGTGCTGATATGGTATTTAGTATACTACTTGCGTTGTGGTCAAAAGTAGCGCACTATAAAATAAATAGGGTGCCATTTGGGATGCATCCAGGAGCGCAATCTGACATTCAACAATGGATTTTTTATTTTTACGTTGGTGGAAAAATAAATTTCTATACTGTAACACATCACTCTCCCCAGATGGTGTACTTATGTGAGACTAAGGATGTGTCCCAAATGGCATCCTAATCCCTATACTTTTAACAAGAGCCCTATGGTCCGTTGGTCAAAAGTAGTACACTACACATAGGGAATATGGTACCATTTGAAAAGCATCCTAAATGTGTTATGACTTCTTTGAGATATCAGATCGGCTTGGGGCTGACAAGAAAGATAAAATAATAGTTTTAATATACCTTCCTAATATTGAGTTGCACCCCCTTTTGCCCTCAGAACAGCCTCAATTTGTCAGACTCTACAAGATGTTGAAAGTGTTCCACAGGGATGCTGGCCCATGTTGACTCCAATGCTTCCTACAGTTGTGTCAAGTTGGCTGGATGTCCGTTAGGTGGTGGACCATTCATGATACACACGGGAAACTGAAAAACCCAACAGCGTTGCAGTTCTTGATATACTCAAACCGGTGCTCCTGGCATCCACTACCATACCCCGTTCAAAAGGCACTTAAATATGTTGTCTTGCCCATTCACCCTCTGAATGGCACACATACACAATCCATGTCTCAATTGTCTCAAGGCTTAAAAACCCTTCTTTAACCTGTCTCCTCCCCTTCCTCTACACTGATTGAAGTGGATTTAACAGGTGACATCAATAAGGGATCATAGCTTTCACCTGGATTTACCTGGTCAGTCTATGTCATGGAAAGAGTTCCTAATGTTTTGTACACTCAGTGTACATGTTATTTAGTTGTTTTCTTTGAAGAACATATTTTTTTGTAACCAACTGACTCCCATCCCCAATCATCATACACTATATATACAAAAGTACAGTTGAAGTCGGTAGTTTACATACACTTAGGTTGAAGTCATTAAAACTCATTTTTCAACCACTCCACATATTTCATGATCACAAACTATAGTTTTGGCAAGTTGGTTAGGACATCTACTTTGTGCATGAAACAAGTAATTCTTCAAACAATTGTTTAGACAGATTATTTCACTAATAATTCACTATATCACAATTCCAGTGCGTCAGAAGTTTACATACACTAAGTTGACTTTGCCTTTAAACAGCTTGGAAAATTCCAGAAAAATTTGTCATGGCTTTAGAAGCTGATAGGCTAATTGACATAATTTGAGTCAATTGGAGGTGTACCTGTGGATGTATTTCAAGACCTACCTTCAAACCCAGTGCCTCTTTGGACGACATCATGGGAAAATCAAAAGAAATCAAAAAACTGTAGATCTCCACAAGTCTGGTTCATCCTTGGGAGCAATTTCCAAATACCTGAAGGTACCACGTTCATCTGTACAAACAACAGTACGCAAGTATAAACACTATTGGACCACGCAGACGTCATACCACTCAGGAAGGAGACGCGTTCTGTCTCCAGAGATGAATGTACTTTGGTGCGAAAAGTGCAAATCAATCCCAGAACAACAGCAAAGGACCTTGTGAAGATGCTGGAGGAAACGGCTACAAAAGTATCTATATCCACAGTAAAACGAGTCCTATATCGACATAACCTGAAAGGCAACTCAGCAAGGAAGAAGCCACTGCTCCAAAACCGCCGTTAAAAAAGCCAGACTACAGTTTGCATCTGCACATGGGGACAAAGATGGTACCTTTTGGAGAAATGTCCTCTGGTCTGATGAAACACAGAAGAACACCATCCCAACCGTGAAGCACGGGGGTGGCAGCATCATGTTGTGGGGGTGCTTTGCTGCAGGAGGGACTGGTGCACTTCACAAAATAGATGGCTATTATGTGGATATATTGAAGCAACATCTCAAGACATCAGTCAGGAAGTTAAAGCGTGGTCGCAAATGAGTCTTCCAGATGGACAATGACCCCAAGCATACTTCCAAAGTTGTGGAAAAACGGCTTAAGGACAACAAAGTCAAGGTATTGGAGTGGCCATCACAAAGCCCTGACCTCAATCCTCTAGAAAATGTGTGGGCAGAACTGAAAAACCTGACTCAGTTACACCAGATCTGTCAGTAAGAATGGGCCAAGATTCACCCAACTTATTGTGGGAAGCTAGTGGAAGGCTACCCGAAATGTTTGACCCAAGTTAAACAATTTAAAGGCAATGCTACCAAATACTAATTGAGTGTATGTAAACTTCTGACCCACTGGGAATGTGATGAAAGAAATAAAAGCTGAAATAAATCATTCTCTCTACTATTATTCTGACATTTCACATTCTTAAAATAAAGTGGTGATCCTAACTGACCTAAGACAGGGAATTTTTACTAGGATTAAATGTCAGGAATTGTGAAAAACTGAGTTTAAATGTATTTGGCTAAGGTGTATATAAACTTCCGACTTCAACTGTATGTGGACACCCTTCAAATTAGTGGATTCGGCTATTTCAGCCGCATCTGTTGCTGACAGGTATAAAATCGAGCACACAGCCATGCAATATCCATAGATAACATTGGCAGTAGAATGGCCTTACTGAAGAGCTCAATGACTTTCGACGTGTCACCGTCATAGGATGCCACCTTTCCAACTAGTCAGTTCGTCAAGTTTCTGCCCTGCTAGAGCTGCCCTGGTCAACTGTAAGTGCTGTTATTGTGAAGCACTAGGAGCAACAGCGGCTCAGCCCTGAAGCAGAAGCGCGTAGCGTGTAAAAATTGACTGTCCTCGGGAGCAACAGTCACTACAGAGTTCCAAAAAGCCTCTGGAAGTAACGTCAGAACAAGAACTGTTCGTCAGGAGCTTCATGAAATGGGCCCTTTCCTGTTTCAGCATGACAATGCCCCTGTACACAAAGCAAGGTCCATACAGAAATGGTTTGTCGAGATCGGTGTGGAAGGACTTGACTAGCCTGCACAGAGCCCTGACCTCAACCCCATCGAACGCCTTTGGGATGAATTGGAACGCTGACTGCGAGCCAGGCGTAATCGCCCAACCTCAATGCCCGACCTCACTAATGCTCTTGTGGCTGAATGGAAGCAAGTCCCGGCAGCAATGTTCAATCTATTTTATTTATTTTCTTTAACCTTTATTTGACTAGGCAAGTGGAAAGCCTTCCCAGAAGAGTGGAGGCTGTTATAGCAGCAAAGGGGGGACCAACTCCATATTAATGCCCATGATTTTGGAATGAGATGTTTGATAAGCAGGTGTCCACATACTTTTGGTCATGTAGTGTAGTCATAACCATTGTTGGATGAAGGTGTGTTAATGAGCTTGGCTGGAATTAAAGCCTGCGCCCACACCAGCCCTGTGGATAACTGGCCACCTGTCATTCTGTATGAAACAGTGTATATACATTATGCTACCTGAATGAGGTCTCTGGCTAGCAGCTCTGTCTCTCCGGCGGGGATGGCATCGTCCAGGACATCCCACCTCTCCCCTAGACGGAACTCCATGACGTAACGATCGATTGGAGCCGTGTGGTTGGCCGGCGGGATCCACATGAGCAAGACTCCCTGCTGCGTCCGATTGGCTATGAGGCATCGTGGTGGGGTAAGCAGCACCAGTGGTTCAGGGGTACTTATAGGAAATACTGGACGGTGAGAAAAAGAGAGAGAGAGAGAGAGAGAGAGAGACAGAGGGGCAGAGATGGAGAGTTGGAAAGAGAAAGAGACTGGGAGCGGTTAGAGAGTAGTATTTAAAATGCAGTAGCAGTGTAACTGCAACTGTTGGTACGAGTTCTTTAGAAAGTCGATGGGCAACTTTAAAACCACAAAACATTTCTATTACAGCTGCTGCCACCAACACCACTGCCTACATCACTATTAACAACAAAACCACACCTCATTCAATGCATTACCATCACAACTTTTCCCCATCTTGCAGTCACTCCACACATGTGTTCTCACCAGGTAAGGTCAATCACGCCTCACTCTCTTCCCCAATCAAATAGGTAATATACTGAAGGTCAGAGGTGAATACCGTAATACCCACCTAGTGTGTTCACAGTGACAACCTCGCTGAAGGGGCCCGTGCCCAGCTTGTTCTGCGCAAGGACACTGAACTGGTAGGCCGTCTGGGGCTCCAGGCCGGGCACTACCAGCCACGTCTGGCCAGAAGGCACAGGCATAGACAGCCAGTCATGTGGGCCCAGATGCTCCTTCTTCACCCTGCCAGGAAGAGTGGGACGTAATAAAGAAGATAGGAGAACAGGCATGGGAGAGGAGGATGAGAGAAATTCACATAGTCGTGAAAATATTTAGTCAATGCACTCTGTCATTTCAGTAACGGTTATTTCTGTCCTGTCCAGTGTAAAAAGATTTCTGTCCGGTCGGATTTGTAACAGGATTTCTGTCCGGTCAGATCTGTAACGGGATTTCTGTCCGGTCAGATCTGTAACAGGATTTCCGTCCGGTCAGATCTGTAACAGGATTTCTGTCCAGTCAGATCTGTAACAGGATTTCTGTCCAGTCAGATCTGTAACAGGATTTCTGTCCAGTCAGATCTGTAACAGGATTTCTGGAAGGTCATTTCAGTGACACACCATTGCAGTCAATTCAATGATGTCATTATATCAGTATCATTTCAGTAAAATCATTTCATTTACAGCATGTCATTTCACAGTATTTCAGTCAAATAATTTCACACAGTAATACAGTTGATGGTGGTAAGCCCATGCTGCGCTCAGCCGTGCAAATTCCCATTGAAGCTATAGATTGGCCATGCTTAAGGTACAACACTTTTCTGACATTGACTGCAACAGATCTCCCTGAAAAAGTAATTTGGGTGAATGACTTCTTATACTTTCCAGTGAGTATGTATGGCTTCAGTCTCCATTCGTATTGTAACATAGCGTAGGCCTAAATAGATAGCAACCTATGAGACCGTGGGTTTATCTCACTATAAACAGGGGTCAGAAAGATAACAAATATACTAACATGTATATCAACCTGAGGGGGGAGTCATGATCTTTGTATACAATGTCAATGTGTCACGTAATACGTAGGCATAACCTCCCCTAACAGACATGGATGTATAGCTGCATGATGGTGTATGTGATAGCTGGGGGTAAGGGGCTGGGATAAATCACAATGTGCTTACTTTGTGCTGACTGTCAACACGCCACCCTGTGATTTACAGCACATGCCAGGCGCAGACGTTGTTCCCGCCGTTCCAAATCCCGGAAAATCATTGCGGGGTGGCGTCCTAGGCGGCATCTAGTGACTCTCAGGTCTTGGACATTGTGCGTATGTTAAGTGACATGAGAGCCGTCAGTTGTGTATATTATGATGCATTCACTATGAGGGTGTGTATATTACTTCACCGTCAGTGGGTTTATTGTGCTTTGTTGGCTGTTGTGGTTGTGTACATTATGCTTGTCGTCAGTGAGTATATTACCGTATATTCACTGTTGGTGCATATAATCTTCTCTGTTGAAATGTAGCTATATAACACAATATTTTCATTGTCAGTGTGCACTGCCTGTCAGTTTTTGCTGTGTACTGGCTGTCAGTGAGTAAATCATATGGTGGCAGTCATTGTAATAGGATATGGAGGCTAGCCTATCGCTGTGTTTGTAATGTGGTCGCAGAGGGCTGTTTGGGGGCTGGTTGGTCTTAATCTCCCGGCCGGCAGAAGGGAGCTTTTTGACCGTGCTCCCTGCATACTGACACTGTCCTCCAAAACCAGCTCCCTGTCTGACGCTCAAAGACACAACGCTTGCACACCCTGGTCAAAAGTAGTGGACTATATGGGGAATGGGGTGACATTTGGGATGCAATCCAATGTCAGGCGCCTGCTGAGTTACCATGGTAAGCGTGACAACACCTACCAGCTCCTATCACCCAGCGACCTGGCAGTTTCACACACCACCATGCTTTAACACTCTGGAGAGGCAGAGGAGATAGCTATATAGGGCTTGAGACTTGTTATAATGCCATAGTGACCTGACTTAAGGTGTTAAAGTTAGCCAACTAAAGAGATCTGACAGGATCGACAGCATCCAGAGCGTAGAGCTATAAATTGGGCTTACCACCTGCTATTACCACCTAATGTCCTGACATGGGGTTAGAATTGGTTGTCTGGGCCTATGAGTCTACATACAGAATGCATAGGGTTATGAATGGAGCTTACTACCTGTTATAACAGCCTAGTCACCTGACACAGGGTTAGAATACACAATGTTATATGAGGCTGGTGTACACTGGGTTTGTGGCACATTTGTGGCCAACATTTTCCAGATCAATTTTTCAAATGAATACGAGCTGCTGTTTCTGTGAGTCCTTCACACCTGAAATATAATCAAACAAACAAACATACAAAAAAACAGTGATTCTATAGAGTTAAGAGCAGCGGGGGCTATAGAATAGTGATATTTGGCAGGAATATTGGAAGTGGAAGGTTGCTACTTGCTAGCGTTGCATCAGCTTTAGGGAGAGCAGGTAGGTGGAGGTCTAGGCACTAGGCAAGAGAGAGTGAGAGAGAGAGGGATGGTAAAGGGGGACAGTTAGTCGGATAGCGTGGAGTCAGTGGAAGATTAGCTCTGTTTACACTTGCTTGGCAAAATAGAAACCCTTGAGTGAGCAGCATTGTTTTGTGTGTGATCGGCAAACTCGTGAATATCTCGTATTGTGTTGTAATGAACTGACAGTTGTGTTGTTGATCACGATGATGCCATGAAGATTTGTGGCAGTAATTTCAGTGCGTTGTAAATAGATCTGATGGCACACCTTGCCTGCTGCTAAGTTCCCTTTCAGGCAGAAAATAAATATTCAAATAGTATGATGATTTGGATTGATAATACTGCACAATACTTCCACTAAATATGATGCATCTCAGTACTAGCACAATGGATATGTGATATTGTAAAAACCTTGTCTAATGTGAAGCACAAGCATATTAATTAACTTAAGTAACTAACCACTTATGTTGTACAGCATTCTATTAATAAAAACGACTTGACATGGTAAGTGTCCTCGGGAGGGCGCTACGGAGCCTCCGACACAAACATGAGATGTCTAATGACGCGCCCGTTGGCATGGCATAAGGGCATAAGGGGGGCATGGTGTCAGGCTCTGGCCATAGAGACACATGGGGGGTGGGCAAGACACAGCTTTTATAGCACATGATTATAACATGACTTTTTCAGAGGACCAGAGTACTTAAAGAGTGCGCTAATTGCACTGTATGCTTCTCGCTAATTGTTCTCCTTTATATTCACTTTTAATAACAACTCCCCTGTCTAGGGATTGTAACAGTCATAGTTCTTCTCGCTGGTTTTTATCTGTGGTTGTTAAGTAAGGGGCGAGCCCATTGGCTGTGTGTCTGTTTGGGAGAAGGAGGACGAGCTGATGACAGGGCAGAATATCCTGCGGCAGGTCTGGTTTGGACTGTAAGTGATGTTGGTAGTGGTCTATAAGGAGCTCAGTGGATGATGCTTCAGGGTCAGTATTCACAAATAATCTCAGAGTGTTGATCTAGGATCAGGTCCCCCCCTGTCTATGTAAGATTATTTATTATAATCTAGATCCGCACTCCTAATCTGAGAAGCTTTATGAATACAGGCCCAGTAGTACTAGGTGAGCTGCTTGGGGATAATGTATACTATTGTAGTGATGCTAGGAATTGTGCATGTGTTTGTAGATGTTATAAGCATGATTTTCTGGTGAACACTATGTGAGGAATCAATGGGTGAAAAGGATTGGCGATAAAGTCAAACTATTGTCAGACTATTTTTGCCTCGTTCTGAACATCGGTGTGTAGCTACAGGGCATTTCCATGACAGTCAACTGAAAATATTGGCCATTTGGTGCTGTCATGGAGTTATATAGGCATAGCATATTGGAGTTGTATAGATTTTATGCAGATTACTGATTCCTCCAAGAACCTCTCTCTCGTATTATCCCCACCCCTCTCCATCCGCTCTCCATCCCATCCGCTAACAGTTTTTTAAGGCACAGGTCTAGAAACAGCCTACCTCTCCCCAAATCCTAACCTTAAAATGCAAGACTGAACTCGACTGAACTTGACAGTGTCAAGTGGCAACTTCCACCCCGCTACCCCATCCAACACCCCTCTTCCCCAGCCAAGGTGAAGCAGCCTCCCCTAGGAAGAAGAGCAGCAGAAGGGGTCAGAGAGGAGCTTGGTTCCCAAAAAAACTGTTTGGCTGCATCCCGATTCTTGTACTCTCCCTGTCATCTACTTCAAAGTACTGTATTGGTGCGGAAGCATTGACTGGACGGAGAAGGGTAGAGAATCGGGATGTAGCCTTAGAGGGAATAAAGTTTGAAGAAAGAAGAAGCAGGAAGCAAAGCATGCTGGGATGACTCACACATGGCCGTACCAGACTGATAATGTCTGCTCGAAGCCGCCGTCGTAGCCAGCCTCCCATGACACGTTGGCCCAGGTGGTGGAGACCGCCGCGTGGACGTTGGCCGGGGCGTGGGGGCTTGTGCCTGGGGAGGGGAGGAGTCAAATGGAGAGTGGCGGTAGTAAGGAGGGTGGGAGAGAAAGAGAGTGAAACAAGAAGCATAAACCACACACACACGTACTTAAATCATACACACACACAAATCAAACACACACACACAAAAACACAGACACACACACCTGAGTTGAACTGGAAGGAAGTCAGCTCTTTCTGACATGTGTAGGCTTTGTGTTGTTGTGTAAAGACCACGGTCAGGTGGTAGGCCTCTGTGTGGTTGTGAAAAGACCACAGTCAGGTGGTAGGCCTCTGTGTGGTTGTGTAAAGACTACAGTCAGGTGGTAGGCCTCTGAGTGGTTGTGTAAAGACTACAGTCAGGTGGTAGGCCTCTGAGTTTCATTAGAGTGGTCTTCTATATGTGGATTTAGTGTGGCCTGGTCAAGGTGTAACCAGTTCATTGAGATTAGGTGTCACAGCTGGACCAGACCTGATCAGAGCTATACTGAATGTGCGCCTGTGTGTGTTTGTATGTTTGTGTGCGGCCAACTTCTCTACATAGAGGTGACTCTGGGCAGAACTTGGGAGACTATATAATTTGATAGTGAAGCAATACCTAACCCTCTTCCCTTTCATCCTCCAATCACACATCAGCATAACATAACAGGAGTGACCTCGTATGGTCGTGTCACTTCGTAATGACGCCAGATGTTAGCACCAAAATGTTTCAGAAGACAAAAGGATGTAGGGGTTAGAAGGCAGACAAGTTACCCAGGAAGCAGTGGAGGCTGCTGAGAATGGAGAATGGTTGACCTTGTAACAGTAGAACGTCAGAATGTCTTATAGTAGTCTTGCTATGTTGTGATTTGAGAAATCTCTGGCCATTTTCGAACAAAAGTACAAAATATTCCCTACCAATTATAAACAAAAATGTGATGAAAGGTAAAGGAAAGAAATGATTTGGCCATGGTCTGATCACCCACCAAATACATGAAAACGTTGGAGAGTTTCATTGGCCAATTGAATTGCGAATTGTGCCATTTACTGCTGCTTGACAATGAAATCTCCCCCCCGGGGGAGCAATAAAGTACCTATCTATCTATCTATCTATCTATCTATCTATCTTGACCATTGAATGCAAGAATGCTAAAGACACAGCTTGACAGTGGCCTTACTACCCCCATCTGTAACTCCATCACCTTCGCACAACAACCTCCACACAGGAAATATCAGTGGCCAGCTAACTGAAGACTGAGTGGTCTTTCTCCATAGCCAGCTGCAGCTAGAGACACTAAGACTGTTCCAAAAAGGCATAATTGTAATTGGATGGCGTAAACACAACAAGTGACAGTTTATCTATCGGTTGTCTTTATTTATCTGACAAACTAGAGCTTTCAGCAGTGGAAACAGTCTCTGTGTCTACTTCCCTAATGCTGCGAGCCCAGTTTGCTCATTTGTGATTTGCGGATGCTGGCGCGCCACGTCGTTGACCTCGCAAATTGCTCTTTGCACATGTCGCCCAGGTGCTTTGGCTGACGTGTCGAGCTAAAACAATTGTCAGCGGTTGACGATTGGATGCCCCCGTCGCTGCCGCTCTGCAAAGCCATGCCTCTCTTCCCTACCCTTTCAGAGCACACAAAGGTCGTATTCATTAAGCCATGCAACGGAAACCATTTTAAAACGTTTTGCAACAGATAATGAAAATTAGCAATTCGGATTGGTTACGTGTCAAAAAGAAGGAAAAAACTATTTCTCAAGCAATAGTTTTGCTACGACTGTCTGGGAGTAGTCTGAGTTAGGGGGTGGAAGTTTACATACACTTAGGTTGAAGTCATTAAAACTCATTTTTCAACCACTCCACATATTTCATGATCACAAACTATAGTTTTGGCAAGTCGGTTAGGACATCTACTTTGTGCATGACACAAGTAATTCTTCCAACAATTGTTTACAGACAGATTTTTTCACTTTTTCAATTCTCTATATCACAATTCCAGTGGGTCAGAAGTTTACATACACTAAGTTGACAGTGCCTTTAAACAGCTTGGAAAATTCCAGAAAATTATGTCATGGCTTTAGAAGCTTGTGATAGGCTAACTGACATCATTTCAGTCAATTGGAGGTGTACCTGTGGATTTCAAGGCCTACCTTCAAACTCAGTGACTCTTTGCTCGACATCAAAAGAAATCAAAAGAAATCAGCCAAGACCAAAGAAAACATTTGTAGACCTCCACAAGTCTGGTTGATCCTTGGGAGCAATTTCCAAACGCCTGAAGGTACCAGGTTCATCTGTACAAACAATAGTACGCAAGTATAAACACCATGGAACCACGCAGCCGTCATACCGCTTAGGAAGGAGATGCATTCTGTCTCCTAGAGATTAACGTAATTTGGTGAGAAAATCAATCCAAGAACAACAGCAAAGGACCTTGTGAAGATGCTGGAGGAAACAGGTCCAAAAGTATCTATATCCACAGTAAAATGAGTCCTATATCGACATAACCTGAAAGGCTGCTCAGCATGGAAGAAGCCACTGCTCCAAAACCGCCATAAAAAAAGCCACACTACGTTTTGCAACTGCACATGGGGACAAAGATCGTACCTTTTGGAGAAATGTCCTCTGGTCAGATGAAACAAAAATATAACTGTTTGGCCATAATGACCCTCGTTATGTTTGGAGGAAAAAGGGGGACGCTTGCAAGCTGAAGAACACCATCTCAACCATGAAGCACGGGGGTGGCAGCTTCATGTTTGTGAGGGTTTGGCTGTGGTTAGACCTTACTCCCAATAAGGGGAGTGGTATAACCACAGTCGAGCCCTCACACCCTAACTAGGGGAGGTATGATCCTCAATCAGAGACAGCTGTACAGGGTTGTCTCTGATTGGGGATTGCATTTAGGCACCACTCACAGCCACCTGTGTGTGGGTCATTATATTCTCCAGTCACGTCACAGTAAGTGTGTTTTATGTTCTTGTTCCTTGCATCATTGCCTTTTGTTTATATAGTTCGTGACATTTGTTGTTTATCATTTAATAAACGATGTCGAACTATCGCTGCGCTGCTCCTTGGTCTCTCTCTACACCCACTCGTGACAGAATGACCCACCACAACGAGACCAAGAGGCGCAGTGGAAAAAGCAAGCGACGGGCAAGGAAACAGCCTGGAGCCCAGAAACCCCAAACAGTTTTTTTGGGGGGGGGCTATGGGGGTGGTCGGGGGTTGACGGGGAAGAACCCCGGCCACTGCACTCGTGGGGGATCCAGGAGGAGCCCCTACAGCCATGGGAACAAAGGTACAGAGAGGAGTCAGAGGAAGACGACGAATATGTGCCTTTGTTTCCTCACTCGTGGGGGCTCCCGATGGAGTCCTCACAGGAAGGGGATTGGCGATTGAGAGAGGAAGATCGGGGCAGTCGCAGCCCTCCAACGCCAGTTCCCAACCCGGTGCCTCCAGCGTCGGGTACGGTCCGTGCCTGCTCCGTGCACCACACCATCGGGGCGCACTCACAGCCCGGCACGGTCCGTGCCTGCTCCGCACACCACACCATCGGTGCGCAGCCAGAGCCCGGAGAGGCGGAAGGAAGAGGATCGCACACCACTTCGTCTACCCACGATCTATGATTGAGAGAAACCCGAGGGGTTCTACGAAGAGTCAAAGGAGGAACAGAGGAGGTGGTGGAGAGCCTGGGTTGCTCTGCCTCTTGAAACGCATCAGGACCCGTTTCTACAGGAGATAGAGGAAGAGGAGGACTTCGACCGCCGGCTGGCACTCGTGAATAGGCTGATGGATAGACGGGAGCGGGCTTATAATATCAAGAAGGCCCGCAGCCCTGAGCCTACAGCGAAGGTCAGCAACCCGGAACCTCCAGCGAAGGTCAGCAGCTCGGAGCCTCCAGCGAAGGTCCGCAGCCCGGAACCGCCAGCGAAGGTCAGCATTCCTTGCATCATTGCCTTTTGTTTATATAGTTCGTGACATTTGTTGTTTATCATTTAATAAACGATGTCGAACTATCGCTGCGCTGCTCCTTGGTCTCTCTCTACACCCACTCGTGACAATGTTGTGGGGTTGCTTTGCTGCAGGAGGGATTGGTGCACTTCACAAAATAGATGGCATCATGAGGAAGGAAAATTATGTGGATATATTGAAGCAACATCTCAAGACATCAGTCAGGAAGTTAAAGCTTGGTCGCAAATGGGTCTTCCAAATGGACAATGACCCCAAGCAAGTTGTGGCAAAATGGCTTAAGGACAACAAAGTCAAGGTATTGGAGTGGCCATCACAAAGCCCTGACCTCAATCCTATAGAGAATTTGTGGGCAGAACTGAAAAAGCGTGTGCGAGAAAAAATTCACCCAACTTATTGTGGGAAGCTTGTGAAAGGCTATCCGAAACATTTGACCCAAGTTAAACAATTCAAAGGCAATGCTACCAAATAATAATTGACTGTATGTACATTTCTGACCCACTTGGAATGTGATGAAAGTAATAAAAGCTGAAATAAATCATTCTCTCTACTATTATTCTGACATTTCACATTCTTAAAATAAAGTGGTGATCCTAACTGACCTAAGGCAGGGAATTTTTACTAGGATTAAATGTCAGGAATTGTGAAAAACTGAGTTCAGGAAAGGAAAGAACACTGATGACAAACATTTTTTTCACACTTTTTCAACCTTTAACAGATTTAGTTTCATCAACTGTTGTACAATAACTGAATTATGACTGCACTGGGTCTTTAAGGTTCTTCACTTCCCCTCGCTTTCACGTGTCCAATCGTGTTAGAGCAGGGATAACTTTGAGGACTTATTGACACTTGAAAAGAAGTACTTTAATAACAAATAATAAAATCCACTAGCGTCGGGTACGGTCCGTGCCTGCTCCGTGCACCACACCATCGGGGCGCACTCACAGCCCGGCACGGTCCGTGCCTGCTCCGCACACCACACCATCGGTGCGCAGCCAGAGCCCGGAGAGGCGGAAGGAAGAGGATCGCACACCACTTCGTCTACCCACGATCTATGATTGAGAGAAACCCGAGGGGTTCTACGAAGAGTCAAAGGAGGAACAGAGGAGGTGGTGGAGAGCCTGGGTTGCTCTGCCTCTTGAAACGCATCGGGACCCGTTTCTACAGGAGATAGAGGAAGAGGAGGACTTCGACCGCCGGCTGGCACTCGTGAATAGGCTGATGGATAGACGGGAGCGGGCTTATAATATCAAGAAGGCCCGCAGCCCTGAGCCTACAGCGAAGGTCAGCAACCCGGAACCTCCAGCGAAGGTCAGCAGCTCGGAGCCTCCAGCGAAGGTCCGCAGCCCGGAACCGCCAGCGAAGGTCAGCAGCTCTGAACCTCCAGCGAAGGTCAGCAACCCTGAACCTACAGTGAAGGTCCGCAACCCTGAGCCTACAGTGAAGGTCCGCAGCTCGGTACCTCCAGCGAAGGTCAGCAGCTCAGAGCCTCCAGCGAAGGTCCGCAGCCCGGAACCTCCAGCGAAGGTCCGCAGCCCTGAGCCTACAGCGAAGGTCCGTAGCCCGGAACCTCCAGCGAAGGTCAGCAGCTCGGAGCCTCCAGCGAAGGTCAGCAACCCGAAGCCTCCAGCGAAGGTCCGCAGCCCGGAACCTCCAGCGAAGGTCAGCAGGTCGGAACCTCCAGCGAAGGCCAGCAACACGGAACCTCCAGCGAAGGCCAGCAACACGGAACCTCCAGCGAAGGTCAGCAACCCTGAGCCTACAGTGAAGGTCTGCAACCCTGAGCCTACAGTGAAGGCCCGCAGCCCTGAGCCTACAGCGAAGGCCCGCAGCCTGGAACCGCCAGCGAAGGTCCGCAGCCCGGAACCGCCAGCGAAGGTCCGCAGCCCGGAACCTCCAGCGAAGGTCCGCAGCCCGGAACCTCCAGCGAAGGTCCGCAGCCCTGAGCCTACAGCGAAGGTCCGTAGCCCGGAACCTCCAGCGAAGGTCAGCAGCTCGCACCCTCCAGCGAAGGTCAGCAGCCTGGAACCGCCAGCGAAGGTCCGCAGCCCGGAGCCTCCAGCGGAAAAGCGTGTGCGAGCAAAAATTCACCCAACTTATTGTGGGAAGCTTGTGAAAGGCTATCCGAAACATTTGACCCAAGTTAAACAATTCAAAGGCAATGCTACCAAATAATAATTGACTGTATGTACATTTCTGACCCACTTGGAATGTGATGAAAGTAATAAAAGCTGAAATAAATCATTCTCTCTACTATTATTCTGACATTTCACATTCTTAAAATAAAGTGGTGATCCTAACTGACCTAAGGCAGGGAATTTTTACTAGGATTAAATGTCAGGAATTGTGAAAAACTGAGTTCAGGAAAGGAAAGAACACTGATGACAAACATTTTTTTCACACTTTTTCAACCATTAACAGATTTAGTTTCATCAACTGTTGTACAATAACTGAATTATGACTGCACTGGGTCTTTAAGGTTCTTCACTTCCCCTCGCTTTCACGTGTCCAATCGTGTTAGAGCAGGGATAACTTTGAGGACTTATTGACACTTGAAAATAAGTACTTTAATAACAAATAATAAAATCCACTAGTATTTGAACACAGGTCTGGTGTGTTTGTATGTGTGTGCCTGTGACTGTTCCTTTGCATGTGTTCGGCAGAGTGGCTCGTACCAATAACTAGGAGGTGAGTGCTGGCAGTGATGCTTGTGGCGACGTTGGTTGCCACACACTCCCACTCCCCATGGTCCTCCTTGCTCAGGGACTTGAACTGTAAGCTGCCAGAGGGGAGGACATTGTGCTTGCTTTTGCTGGGCTTCCCTACCTAAAAAGAGAGAGGAGAAGAAGGTTGAGTCACACATCTCACAGAACAGCACATACTGTTCTGGTCCTGGCAAGGAAGGACATTATCGTCCACCCACATAGCTTCCAGACAGACAGTCGATTAGCAGACAGACATATAGACAGACAGACAGACAGACAGACAGACATAGACAGGCAGACAGGAAAAACAGAAATACTAACACCTTAAAAAAAAAGTAAGACAGACACAGACAGACAGATAGACAGACAGAGAGACAGACATAGACACACACAAACAGACAGACAGACAGACAGACAAACAGGAAAAACAGACATACTAACACCTTAAAAAAAATGTCCTTCCTCAGTCACTGTGACTGTTGTAAGAGACTTATCCTTCGTCAGCTACTCATATAACAAAAATGTTCGGCATCGGCATCACAACGACGGTAAGGGGAGACAAAACTGCAAATCACATTGTTTTCAACGGGAGAGATTAAGTAGCTCCGTAATCAAGAGACAATTTAAGGTTAATGCTAATGAGTTTGTTTCAACTGATAATGCCACCATTAAAATGCTATTAAAACATTGGTATTTCTAGGAGCCAGTTTGATTGTAATCTCATCTCATTCTTTGTGGCAAAGATGGAAAAGAAGGTGACTTCAATATCAATATCAACAATCGTTAGGAAATAAACACCATGGAGGGTTTTGTTTAGAAATTACATGGTAGTAATAACCACCCCGTTATCATTACTCAATAATGGTCACCTAACATCACATCATTTGGGGAATTAGTGACAGCGAGTAGCTTTGTTACCATTAAATCTCAATGCCAAATAGATTGTGTGAGTGTACAGCAACGTGCTACCCAATACCCATAACTTTAGAGTGAAAGGATAGAGAAGAGGACATGTAGCGCTGTCCTATTATAAAGTAATAGACTGTTAGACCAGGCCACAACATGAGTGCTTTGGGTGGTGGTGGGGGTCGTTTACCTTCCTCCATGTGATGTTGGGATAGGGAAATTCTCCCTCAGCCGCACAGGGGATGACCAGCTCTCTCCCAGCCTCCTGCCTGTACTCCCCTCCGGGAACAATCGAGAACTTGGGGGGATCCTGCCCAGAGAAAGTGTTCCCCAATAGGGGTGTGATTAGGCCTGAGCCTGGTTGTAGTCACTAGGCTAACTTGCAGCATGCTAGACCTCCCATAGAAAATGCATAATGATTGCTATGCTAACTAGTATGCTACGCTAATTAGCATTAGCATCAGCCTGCGTACCTTTAGCACCAGGGGAGTGGGATCGGACCAACCCTCGGAGCCCAGGGCGTTGTAAGGCATGCAGGTGTAGGTGCCCAGAGAGTCATCCGTCACCTCAGTCACGTGGATGCTCCCGTCTTCCATTTGGCTCCAACCAGGGTACTGGGGGAACAAAGAGGGGCTAAATGTATGGCTGAGCTCACCAGTGGCACAGCACTATCCCGTCATCCTGCATAGAGGAGCTATGGAGTAGTGGAAGGAAACAGCAAAGGAACAGCTAGATTTTGTCTAGGATATATACAACAATTGCTCCACCCCTAGAAGCCTGAAACTAGGAAACTTAGTCACTAGTTTAATGCACACAGCAGGTAGCCTACTGGTTAGGGTGTTGGGCAAGTAACTGAAAGGTTGCTGGATTGAATCCCCGAGCTGACAAGGTAAAAATATGTTGTTCTGCTCCTGAACAAGGCAGTTAACCCACTGTTCACCTGTAGGCCGTCATTGTAATTAAAATATGTTCTTAACTGACTTGCCTAGTTGAATAAAGGTTAAATACAAGTGTAGAAATTACCCACTAAAGAAGCCCTGCAGTTAGCTCAGTTCATCACCTTTGATGCAGTTCAAAGCTTGAGGGGATTTCCCAGTCTGCCATCCCCAAGCCAGGTAGATGTTGCCCTTCTAGGCACAGATCAGCTTACCCCTTACCCCTAAACTTAACCATTAGGGGAAAACACAAAACTGACTTTAGCTCAGTGTCTTCACCCTACTCCACTGGGCTGTATTCAGTTATCTCAGAAACCCAGAACTAAAATGTTCTGTAATTGTGTCAGATTCTCAAAGAAGTTCTGGGGGAGATGTATGAGAAAAGATACTAATGAGACTAGCAAAGTCTCCACCCCTCTAAATAGAGGTTTGAGGAGGAATGTCTATGGGCCAAATTTCCCCTCCTCTTCTGAAATTCGAAAGATGAAAACACCAGCAAAATCGTAATTTGTTCAAATGGTCAGTGACAAAAAAATCTGCGTACTGGAACAACGTTCCCCATTAGTCATCGCATCCCACAGTCTGTTGACAGACCGCTACGATAACATACCATCCTATGCGTCTGTCCACAAGTGATTATGTATTCAGTGATGTCAAACGTTCTGAACATTGCAGATAGATATAGAATGAATGGAGCTGACACCATCCCCTATTCCTACCTAACAGATAATAATATTGGTTCTTCACAATACATTTCTCTCTGATCATTTTGGGTCATATTCATTAGGAACCAAACACAAGCAAAGGGACTGAAACAGGGAGTGACAAAACCTTCTGCTCCGGTGTGCTCTAATGAATATGACCCTCGACTCACCTTCTCTATCCGGAGAGGGTTGCCATCTTTGGTCCACTTGACCAGCGTGGCTGGCGGGTTGGCGTCCACCGGGCAGCGGATGAAGCCTGGCAGGCCGATGGCCACGTAGATGGCAGGTGGCATGTCTTTGACACGGGCAGGGTCTGGGGCATGAAATATATATTTTTTTTTTGGGACATAGGAGAGATGGGGGGAAAGGTAGAGAGTTTGTTACAAAGGCAGTGGGCTGGATTTGAACCCACGCCGACACGGGTAAACACACAATGGTGTAGGCAGCGGCACTAAACGCTAGCTAGACCATCCAGGCCACGAGATAAATATCACACCAAAACAATATCTTTATAGTGAAGTAACATTGGTAGTGATTATGGGACCAGTAGTGCAGCAGGAGCCAGGGAAATAACAGGTTTAATGAGCATGGGGCTGTCGTAACATATGTGTTTCTGTAACAGCTGGTCTGAGAGCAGTAGCTGTTCATGTAGAGGTTGTGTGCGTGTTTAGAGTGGATGGGTAAACACTGACTAGTGACCAGGGAAATACGTTTTAAGTATGTAAATTCATTTCACAAGGAAGGAGAATCTGAGACAAATATGTAGAACGGTATCAACGTGTGGATTAAAATGAGTATAGAGAAGGCTGTCCTCTTCAGTATTCAGACAGAGGCTTCCATGGCTGAGGCAGTCTGTCTGGAGTCACAGCTAATTTAACTTTATCTGGCATCAAGGATAGAGGACAGGAAAGAGGAGTTAGAACTGAAAGTCAATGCAGTAGCTTTTAACTTCGAACAAGTGCGGAAGCAGGAGAATAGTAGGGCTGCTTCACGAAATTTTGTCAAAGTGGGCCGTTTCAAAGAACCATATACCCTTTTTACACTCTTGTGCCAATCCGAAGCAAACTGTGCTGGCTTGAATATTTTATTTTCATATTTTTACACTTTGGTGGCTGTGTAAGCAGGTCAGCTCAGTCCAACTTGGTTTGGCTTGGCCCAGTTCAGCTCAGTAGTGTGAAAATCCCTAAATAGTTTATTCTGTGAGTAACAGTGTACCAATGTGATCTCGTTTAGTGCCACTATATGGCGGGGGTGACAGATTTGCCACTACACCTTATATTACACCCCAAAGGCACAAACCAAGTTTCCAGTAAATAGCAACAGCCACAAAGTCAAAATGGCTCGATGGTCTTAATTTAAGGTTAGGCATAAGGTTAGCAGTGTGGTTAAGGTTAGAGTTAGTTTAAAATAAAATTTTAAGAAGATACATTGCAGAAATGGGCAGGGTTTATGACTTTGTGGCTGTGGTAACTAGTGACAACATACAAACCCCAACAATCTCGTCTGCACTTCCCATTATTTCCCTTCGTGTTATCTAACCTTTTACCGGACAGGATTCTGATGTGGATTATATCCGTGGCCTAAAGGCAGATTCAGACATTGTCATCTGCTCAAAGCCCTGTAAATATGGCCACAAAGAGCTAATGGATATTCGTCCAACAGACGGTGCAGCTCAGAAAGGAGCGGTTTAGAAAAAAAAACGTAATGCTTGGCAAGGTGCCACAGTCTATTTATAGGAAAGATGAGGGGGGTAATGCCAGTTTCGATCTCTCTCTCTCCTCTCTCTCTCTCTCTCTCTCTCTCTCTCTCTCTCTCTCTCTCTCTCTCTCTCTCTCTCTCTCTCTCTCTCTCTCTCTCTCTCTCCCTCTCTCTCTCTCTCTCCTCTCTCTCTCTCTCTCTCTCTCTCCTCTCTCTCTCCCTCCTCTCTCTCTCTCTCTCTCTCTCTCTCTCTCCTCTCTCTCTCTCTCTCTCTCTCTCTCTCTCTCTCTCTCTCTCTCTCTCTCTCTCTCTCTCTCTCTCTCTCTCTCTCTCTCTCTCTCTCTCTCTCTCTCTCTCTCTCTCTCTCTCTCTCTCTCTCTCTCTCTCAGTGCCATCTGTGGTCTAGTGGGGCCGCTATCGCCCACGCTGGCTGTCTGCCTGCCTGCTTGCTTGCTTGCTTGCTTGCTTCCCTGCCTGCCTGGCCCGCCAAGTGTCTGGAGCTGACGTCACTGCAGAGGAGAGGGTTTCCACAGAGGATGATGTCACCTCTCCCCCTCCTCCTTCTCTCTTTCGCAGGTCCTGTCTGTGTGTGTGTATAGAATAGAAGCATGGCAGCATGCAAGCCCAACTATCCCCCCCAAAGAGAGGGCACAGAGATAGTAGGCCGTCATTGTAAATAAGAATTTGTTCTTAATTGACTTGCCTAGTTAAATAAACAGCGCTAGATAGCTAGCAGTCTCTCTCTCTCTCTCTGCATCCTGGCTCTAGCAGTAACTTGCTTTGGGAAAAGTACCTCGATCTCTGCAGCCTGTGTCAAAAAAGTGTCTGGTCTCTGAAAGCGATGATGTAATGCTCCCTCCCTCCCTCCCTCATGACTGGTGCTGCTTTCCCCTGCTTGGGCTCTGAAAAAAAAATCTAATTTAGAGCTGAGGAGGAGGAGATAGAGCGGGGGAATGCAAAATGTCTGTTGCCTTGGCTACCCAGACGAGTCACTACCCGCCAACGCGGGGCCACATCTCTGTGGTGGATGGGTATTACCGGTGCTCAACACTCACTCTCGCCTCCGTTCATTTAGATTACTATACATCTGATTTACCTCGGGGGAATGACAGGGCTAGAGTTTTTGAATGGCACGACTCACGAGTGAAAGGCGGTTGTGTGTAATATTGATTAATTCTGATCAAACACAAAGCCTGTGTGACTGAAAAAGAAAGAAAGAGATGTGAGGAGAACATTGGTGAAAGTGAAAGTGACACTAATGACTTTGAAGAAGAGTAACTTCAAGGTCACTGTTTCAATTCTAACCCCCAGGGCTCCCGGGAATGGTGTGTGTGTGTGTTGGGGTTTAGAGACACAGTGTGTGTAGTGGTCAGATGGGATCATGGTTGGGGCTAATATGCCCACTTTGCATATGGGGTTGGGGGTCTGGAATTGGCTCGGAGACCCACAGACCAGTGTAACCTCCAATTAATCTCAATAACACAGTGCAGTGGATAGAGAGAGAGGGGTTATATCTAACTTAGTCTATACCAGGGTTCCCCAACTGGCAGCATGATTTTATACAATAAATAAATTTGTTTGACATAAAAAAACAGCAAATCAGCTCCAAGTCATTTTTATTTAAGTATTCAACGCTTAATAGAGAGATATGTGATCGTATACCAAATGTAAACAAGGTTTGAAATTATTATGTTTTAGTCAAATATTATATCTGTTTGGGCTTCTTATTGTCAATTTGCAGCTTAGAAATGATTTGTAATTATGTTCCGGGCTCCTGACCATCCACTCAAGAAAACATCAGCCCGCGGCTGAATCTAGTCGACGATCGCTGGTGCGTACCATGGTCAGATATCGTGCCACATTTCCTGTATTTAAAAGCTTTATCGTCCATTAAATGTACATACAGTAAGATGGAAACTGGTCTTTGGCTTGTGGATCATTAGGGTGGTTAGGTAGTATACAGTAACACTCAATAAGTAGAGACCAGCATCAGCAGGACTGAGTGTACACAGTTTCAGCGGGACCGCTCTACAGCACAGTTGCAGGTTCAAGTTGCTCTTATAGGCACAGATCTATGATCAGTCAATGTCCTAAGTGCGGCTGATGAGTAGAATTAGGTATGTTTGTTAGAGTAGGATGGATCTTGCTGTAGTGTACACCCAGTAGCTCTGTGTGCTCTGATAAACACAACCCATAACCCACAGCCCAGGTACCCTCGAGGTTAGAGCGTTGTGCCATAGCCGAAAGGTTGCTGGTTCTAAAACCGTAGCCGACAAGGGGAATAATCTGATGCTGTGACCTTGAGCAAAGCACTTAACACGGATTGCTCCAGGGCCGCTGTACAATGGTGACCCCACTCCCCGCGGGTGTCTCAGGGGGAGTTGGGATATGCAAGAACAACATTTTCATTACACTTGTGTGTAACAGGACAAATATAAGCACCAGCAAAGTATTATTCTAATCAGGGGTAGGGGGCATGGGTTGACTGTAGAGGATAGGGCGAGACACTCACATTGCACTGTGAGCTGGGCCGAGGCGGATGGGGGCCGGCCCAGGCTGTTGCTGGGGCTGCAGGTGAATCTCCCAGCATCCTCTGGCTTCACACTGCCAATGATGAGCGAGCCGTCCACCAGAATACTGACCCTGTCCCTCAGGCCACTGCAGATGAGTGATGGAGAGAGGGGGAGGGAGGAAGAGAGGGAGGGAAGAGCATCAAAGTAGTGTCTATAACCACATCATGGACTCAATGGGGCAAATCTTCCACAAGACACATTTTTACTTAATCGTGCATTAATGTCAAGTTAAAATTCAACCTAAGTGGAAGTTAGGATTTGTCCCAATGACACATAGACATACTGTACGTGTGACTTTCAAAAATAATGCTGCATATTGGTGCTGAAATAAGCTGCGTCCTCAGAGCATGTGCAGCTGGTTTGAGTGTTTACGGACATATTCAATCTCTCCCTATCCCAGTCTGTTGCCCCCAATTGCTTCAAGATGTCCACCATTGTTCCTGTACCCAAGAAAGCGAAGGTAAGTGAACTAAATGACTATTGCCCCGTAGCACTCACTTCTGTCATCATGAAGTGCTCTGAGATGCTAGTTAATGAGCATATCACGTCCACCTTACCCGACAACCAAGACCTACTACAATTCGCATAACGCCCCAACAGATCCACGGTTGACGCAATCGCCATTGCACACTGCCCTATCCCACCTGGACAAGCTAAAGCTTTAAGTTCCTTGTCGTGTACATCAGTGACGACCTGAAATGGTCCCTTCACACAGAAAATGTGGTGAAGAATGTGCAGCAGCGCCTCTTCAACCTCATGAGGCTGAAGAAATTCGGCTTGGCCCCAAAGACCCTCACAAACTTCTACAGACGCACCACTGAGAGCATCCTGACGAGCTGTGGTATGGCAATTGCACCGTCCGCAACCGCAGGGGCACATTGCTTGCCCTCCAGGACATCTACAGCACCTGGTGTCAAAGGAAGGCCAAGAAGATCATCAAGGACCTCAGACACCCGAGCCAGGGCTTGAACACCCCGCTACCATCAAGAATGAGGAGATAGTACAGGTAGGTGCATCAAAGCTGGGAACGAGAGACTTATAAACAGTTTCTATCTCCAGGCCATCAGACTGTTAAAGAGTCACCAATAACCGGCCTTCGCCCATTATCCTGCCCTGAACCATAATCCCTGTTACTAGCCGGCTACCACCCAGCACTCTACACTGCATCTTAGAGACTGCTTTCTCCAACGTACATAGTCATTGAACACTGGTCACTTCAATAATGTTTACATACGGTTTTACCCGCTTTATACAGTATTTGATACACTGCCGATTTTGCAGGTTTTCCTACTTACAAAGCATGTAGATAATGATAATATGATAATATGACTCCTCTGTCAGAAATCTTGCGAGGAGCACCTGGTCGAGGCAAATTTATGGTGAAATGATTGCCTTTCCACTTCCGTATTATGGCCCCAACAGTGCTCACTGGAACATTCAGAAGCTTAGAAATGCACCTATAACCAATGCCATCATTATGTTTTGCAACAATTAGGTTGCGAATGTCTTGAGACAGCTCTTTGCTTTTACCCATCATGAGATGTGTCTTGAGTGACACCTTGGCAATGAGACCTTTTTGTAGGCCATCAGTTGGGACTGAACCAGCTGATATTAATTTGCACTGACGGGGCTGGATTGCTTTTTAATTACTCATAGTTTTCAGCTGTTGTCTTGGCTTTCCATGCCTTTTTGAACCTCCCTTTCTTCATGTGTTCAATACTTTTTCCCTGTGTCATTTCACGTTATTACACATAACTTAATTTCTGAACTTATTTGTTTTGGTTTCTTTGTATGTATGGATTACTTGGGCTGTTACCAACATCTGGTGAAAATTTCATGTCAATAGCACCTTTGGAAATATATCTACTGAGAAAAATGGTGACGTGTTCAATACTTATTTTACCCGCTGTATATATATATATTCTGCTTGTTCTGATATTTCTTCATTTCTTTCTTTTTACTTTTGGATCATTTGCATATTGTTTTGTAATGTTATTATCACTGCACTGTTGGAGCTAGAAACAGAAGCATTTCGCGGCAACTGCGATAAAATCTGCAAATCTGTGTACGCGACCAATACATTTTGATTTGATTAGAAATGTGGCTTTACACACAAAATATGTAATAGGTGCAATGTCCAGGTGGCATAGCTTGTAAAATGTTTTCTCTAATATCATTGTGTATTAATACCATTGTCTCAACTTCCCTGGGCTACAATAACAGAGAAACTGTCTCCTTATAGCCAAACAAGGGCTCTTCCCTTGTTTCTCCTCCCTCCCCATCTCCCTCCACCTAAAAAGTTAATTCTCTGGGAGTCTGGGATCCTTTTTTTCTATAGAGTGTACAGGCCACGCATGAGTGGATGTGGGATGACTCGGGGCTAGGTGGGAGGCCCTTAATCATAGCTAGTGGAGCGTGGAACGACACAAGCACTGTGTCACTAGATATTCCTGTCACTGGGGACAAGAAGAGGTGGTGAGGGGGGTCATCTATCTATCGCATTGTAGATCTGAATAAACTGAATGAAAGTGTTCTGTGTGTACTGTATTGAAGACTACTACCTTAGCCTTAGGGACACGTGGCATGTAGGGACAAGAGGCACGTAGGGACACGTGGCATGTAGGGACAAGTGGCATGTAGGGACACGTGGCATGTAGGGACACGTGGCATGTAGGGACACGTGGCATGTAGGGACACGTGGCAGTAGGACACGTGGTGTGTAGGGACAAGTGGCATGTAGGGACAACAGTGTATTATTGTATTTAGTCTTTTTTTTATTATTGTGGCAATGTAATTGTCTGTAATCATTTTCAATCCCCCATATATTTTGGGGGGTAAATATCTGTTTTTAATATATTTTCCTTCTTTATTCTTTTCCCTTAACCCTACCATCCCTCCCCTAAGTGAAGTAAACTAAATGGACAACAGTACTTAGGCCTCTACTTCCAGCTTATACATACTATATACATTTTACGGACACAGTATATTTTATATTAGTTATCTTGTTTTTTTTAAAGTATTTAGTCCCACCCTTCAGCTTCCCTCAACCCTTCCCATCTATCTCTGAACAGCCATATATTTTTCAACTGTGCTGTGATGTGTGAGGGCTGGGTAGTGGTGAAGCCGCTACTCCCATCTGGGGGAGTGGATTGAGCCACAACCCAGTCCTCACTTCAGTGAGGGAGGATTAATGATCCCCAATCAGAGACAGCTGTCTAGTATTGTCTCTGATTGGGGAGAGTATTTAGCTGCCCTCCAAATCCACCTGTGTGTGGATCATTGTTTGTTGTGTTAGTCTGAACTGCCAGCAGATCACAGTAAGTCATCGTGTATTGTTTGTAGTCTGTTTTGTTTTCACTCTCCTTATTTTATTTTGAATGCTTCGTGAGAACATCTCATTTAAAATAAAAAGGATGACGCTTCACCGGCGCTCCGTATATCGTCCCTTAAATACTACGCACCGTGACATGATGTTTCAGAAATATAACTTTCTATTCTCATAGTTTCAACAGATTGTAAAAAGCCATTCCTGAATCTGCGACCAAAAACAAGCTATATTCAGGGGAGTCTGCTGAGGGGAGGATGGCTCATAATAACGGCTGGAAGGGAGCGAATGAAATGGCATCAAACCATGTGTTTGATGTGTTTCATACCATTGCGCTCCAGCCATTATCACGGGCCCGTCCTGCCCAATTAAGGTGCCACCAACCTCCTGTGTATGGGCAATACCAAAACATGTGATCAACTGATTCTGTCTCTTTGTAGCAAAATCTGCAGAGCTGGAATGGTTGTATCACCCATTTATATAACATTCTATTAGTTGCAAGAATTGTATATAATCATTTAAATTGAAAAGCCCTATGTTTTGAATCCAGTGTCATTTTGTGTATCAGTTCATAAATCATGTGTCATGGAATCGGTAAATTGAAAATCTCCTCTAGTACGCTCAGAACTCCCTGTGCCATTCCTCCACCGGACTAAGCCCTTTCCAGGTGGTATTGGGTTTCCACCCGCCGCTGTGCCTGGAGGGGTTCCAGTGAAGTACAAGCGGTGGAGGAGTGGTTTAGGAGGGCTGAGAGGGTCTGGTCCACGGTTCATGTCCGCCTGCGGGAGGCAGTACAATGGCAGAAGACGCAGGCGGACAGGCGGCGGCGCGAGGCTCCGGTATTCCACCCAGGGGACAAGGTCTGGCTGTCAATGAGGAACCTCCAGCTCCGCTTGCCCTGTCATAAGCTTGAGCCCCGGTATGTGGGGCCGTTCACGGTCCTCCGGAGAGTGAATGAGGTCACCTATAGGTTGAGATTAACACCACCATACACTAATCTATCTCCCTCTTTCCATGTCTCTCTCCTCAGGCCGGTGGTTCCTGGTCGACTAGGGGGTCCGTTCCTGCAGTGGCGCCTCCACCCCCAACGGAGGTAGCTGGGGGTCTGGCGTATAGGGTGGAGAAGGTGCTGGCGGGTCGGGTCGGATCCAGTACCTGGTGGACTGCTGTCCGGATTGGCCAGCTGCTCCGTCCGAGGCGCCGGCGAGAGGCGACGTCAGGAGCCGCGCCTAGGGAGGGGGGTACTGTAACGAATGCCCCGCGCAGAGCTGCGGGACCTCCTCCTCTCCGGCGCTCCTCCTCGCCGGCGTTCTAACCGGCGGTCGTGGGAAGATGGCAGTAACACCCTGATCCACACCTGTTACGCATTTGGTCATCAGGGTCACTATATAGCTCTGTGTTTGGTTCACCCCTCGCGGGTTATTGGTTTCCTTTGTGTATTGCTGTCATTATATTAAACCTCTGAGTTCTCTACATTTATATCTGACATCAGCATACAATGACACCTTTGTTTTTAAGCCCTGGATTTCTAGCCCCTTGATATTGTTGCTGGATCTGATATTAATAGCTGAAGTGTAAAGGGCCTCCAATTTTGTTAATGGACTGGATCTTTATATTAATCACCTGGGTCCTGTTTCAGTAATAGTGAATACAGACCTTCTTATTGAGTACCTGTATATTTTTACAGCAGTGGTTAAAACATGCTAATAATGGTCCTCTGAGTACATCTAAAGTTTGATAAACACCCCCCGGTCAAACGTTTGGAATATTACTCATTTAAGAGTTTTTCTTTATTTGTACTATTTTTAGTGTTGATGATGAAGACATCAACACTATGACATAACCCATATGGAATTATGTAGTAATCAAAAACGTGTTAAACAAATATTTTATATTTGAGACTCTTTAAATAGCCACCCTTTGCCTTGGTGACTGCTTTGCACACTCTTGGCATTCTCTCAATCAGCTTCATGAGGACCGCCACAGGAATGGAAGACCCAGAAATAACTCTGCTGTAGAGGATAAGTTCATTAGTTACCAGCCTCAGAAATTGCAGCCCAAATAAATGCTTCACAGAGTTCAAGTAACAGACACATCTCAACATCAACTGTTCAGAGGAGACTGCGTGAATCAGGCCTTCATGGTCTAATTGCTGTAAAGAAAACCCTACTAAAGGACACCAATAACAAGAAGAGACTTGCTTGTGCCAAGAAACATGAGCAATGGACATTAGACTGGTGGAAATCTGTCCTTTGGTCTGATGAGTTAAAACTTGAGATTTTTTTGTTTCCAACCGCTGTGTCTTTGTGAGATGCAGAGTAGATGAACAGATGATCTCCGCGCGTGTGTGGTTCCAACTGTGAAACATGGAGAAGGAAGTGTGATGGAGTAGGGGTAATTTGCTGGTGACACTGTCTGTGATTTATTTAGAATTCAACACACACCTACCACAGCATTCTGCAGTGATACGTCATCCCATCTGGTTTGCGCTTAGTGGGACTATCATTTGTTTTTCAACAGGACAATGACCCAAATCACACCTGTGTAAGGGCTATTTGACCAAGAAGGAGAGTGATGGTGCTGCATCAGATGACCTGGCCTCCACAATCACCTGACCTCAACCCAATTGAGATGGTTTGGGATGAGTTGGACCGCAGAGTGAAGGAAAAGCAACCAACAAGTGCTCAGCATATGAGGGAACTCCTTCAAGACTGTTGGGAAAGCATTCCTCATGAAGCAGGTTGAGAGAATGCCAAGAGTGTGCAAAGCTGTCATCAAGGCAAAGGGTGGCTACTTTGAAGAATATAAAATATATTTGTTTAACACTTTTTTGGTTACATATGTGTTATTTCATAGTTTTGATGTCTTCACTATTATTCTACAATGTAGAACATAGTACAAATAAAGAAAAATCCTTGAATGAGTAGGTGTGTCCAAATCTTTGACCGGTATTGTACATATAAACATTCTTCTTATTTTCCACAATTAACAATATTTGTGATTCAACCTATACCGCCCTAACATCATTACCCCATAGCAACACTCTACCCACCACTCCCCCACAAACTACACCAAGCTTCAGATGTTCAACAGTTGTTCCATCTCGTATTCCAACTCAAGAGAAGACTTGATGTGTGAATGTGTATACAGTTGCAGCTGTTTGAAAAGGCATTCCAAATTGGATAAGGATGGGGAGATTTGATAAACCAATGTCTAGTCCTAGCTGATGGAGCTCGGATACACCCCTATCTCCCGAAACACACACACACACACACACACACACACACACACACAAACACACACACACACACACACACACACACACACACACACACTGGTCTGCCATTGTGACCATTTTCTCCAAGCACCTCTGTGCAGCCAGATCATTTGATTATTTTGTGCCGCCAGGGCCACAATGATTTGTCCCCTCTCTGATTGTCTGAGTGTGACCCCCTCTCCATGGGTTACTGCAGCTAGTGTTGCCAGTACTCCACCGGAATTCCCACCGGCTAGGTACGAGGTCGTCAAGGTTCTCATTAGCACCTTTGAGAAATTCCTTGTATAGTATGCTCACCCATCCAGGGGCTTTGGCTTTGTTGGACCAACCCTGCCAGGCAGACTCAGACTCTTGAGAGGGCGATGCTGCTTTAGTGGGTCTCTGACCACCTTTATCTTTCTGTCTTGGCTGCGTATAGGCTACTTGCAGTACAGTAGGCCTATAAAACAGATAAGGACTTCTCCTGTGTGGGTCGCTCAGGTGGGTGTCTAGGGTTGGGGGTTGGGGTCCGTTCCATCGCGATAGGACAATAAATAAATAAAATGTATATCCCATATCTGCACAAAATTTAAAACTCTCTCTCTGTCACAACTCCTGCTCGCAGACACACATAAGCTCCGACTTTTGCAACCATTTTCACTCACTTAACTCATCACACTTTTCCAATCACACAAACACACTCCATCTTCCACCACAGCCACACTCCCCCCCCCACATATACAACCGTACATACCCACATACTGTGCCTTCTATGTCCTCTGTTTGCTGTGTTTTTATCTTTACCATGTTGATTCCTGCCTAATTTCAGGCTTTTGAGTACTTTTGTGTTTCAGTTCCTTATATTTGGAGATGTATTATTTCATTAATTGTCCTTTCTTCTAATGCTGTCTTTTATGTATTTATAAATACTATAAATAGAAAGTTAAATACAAATAATTTTACTACATTCCCTATCTTGACTGGTATAGTGTATTTGTAGTATTATTTTATTGTATTTTATTATTTTCCTGTTTTGTATTACAATCCCTACCATGCATAGTGTTGGGTGTTGGGTATCATCAAGTATTGATTGCTAGCTTCCCTTGCACTCAAGTTTTTTCGGTCACCACGGTGGGGTACCGCAGCTTGTTTGACACTGTTTCAGGAACTGCTGTTATGCCATCGCAGGGCATCATAATTCCATGTGAGGAGAAAGAAGAGCACAATAACACGGGCAACACAATAATCAAATCTAATAATCTCTCTGCACAAGGGTCTGAAATGACATTATATGAACAGTTTGAGAGTTCCAGATTCATTGTATATGTGCGTCAGGGAGGGAATTGATTTCAGAGTACTCTCAAATGTTACTACGTGCCGTGACTGCACAAGGACAATGAACGGTGGAATGGTATACACATTTCACATCAACAATGCATCACAAAACTCAGATCATGTATAGAAGGGGTCTCAAACCCGGGAGCCTATTCAATGTGTCCTGCAGTTGTACGGCATGTGTTTAGGGTGGTGGGGAATAGGGGATGGAACAGTAATGAACCCGATCATAACTTTACTTCTTGAAGAAGACGTTGTCGTCCTCCCAGAACCAGGTGTAGGTGAGGTTGCCAGGGTAGGCCTCGGCCAGACAGTCCAGCTTGGCGGCCTGGGATATGTTCACCGTCAGGTTCTGGGGAGGGGACACGATGAACGGTGGCCCTGGAGGGACACAAAGCACAAAACAACGGCAATTAGTTACACTAACCTTTTTTTGCACGTACTCAAACAAATTAAACAGGAGAATATATGAGAAAAAATATACAGAATAGAAGTAGACTACATATAAAGTAAATGCAAATGTGTGAGATGGAAAAACCAAAGCAGGTTGTATGAAAACCTCACTTGATTGGTAGGTAATTTCACTTTTAAATTTTGATTATAAACAAACAAAAAAATAATTGAAAATAATGGACAATTATTATTATTTCAGCAGAAATAAGGTGGTATCATTGTGTGTTAAGCTTGGGCAGGTAAAGACATAAAATGGCCACAGGGGGCGTAGGTCTGTGTGTGTGTGTGTGTGTGTGTGTGTGTGTGTGTGTGTGTGTGTGTGTGTGTGTGTGTGTGTTTGTGTGACAGTGAGGAGGCTTCCCACAGATATCACTTTAGCTCCCACCTGACCACCTCACATCACATTGGCACACAGGCTGTAGAGGAGGAAGGATTAGCCTGCACACCCAGTAGCTCAAAATTGTACGCACATCCAGACCTGCAGGTACCAAAACTACTCTAATGAAATAAAGAATTAGATACCTGCACACTGATGAATGGTCCCACTGTTTTATTTTATCGAGCAACCATTATTTACCCCCAGTAGGGTTGACTGGCCACCCCCGTCCTCAATGCACCAAAAAGTAAAAGTCTGGGTCTGTGTGGATTACATAAGTGCAGATATATTTAATGCCTAAGGCTTCCTTTGTGGCCGAGCTAAAGCAAGCTCCTACTCTTTTCATGTCCCCCCAGTTCCTCTCCACAGTCTAATGGGCTTATCTGTCTCCTGCCGTCCCCCGTGGCGTCCTTGTCTCTGTTAAAAGGCCTGCTATGAGAGGAGGAGACTCCCGCTCCCCATAGAGATCCTATTAAATTACTAGAGGGGCTATGTCATAAACTCTCAAAGTTCCTGAATGGGGTGAAAATGTCAGCCATATTGGTCAGGGAAAAATAAAAAACAGTCTTATTGGAATAAATGGCACAATCCTGATTTTACTTATGCAAGAAAATAGTTGTCAATATTGTCATATAATTATGAATACAGTTTATACAGGTTTTATACAAAACTTCTGTAAATAGTATCTAAAATATACACTGAGTGTACAAAACATTAGGAACATATTGAGTTATCGCCCCCTTTTGCCCTCAGAACAGCCTCAATTCGTTGGGGCACGGACTCTACAAGGTGTCGAAATCGTTCAACAGGGATGCTGGCCCATGTTGGCTCCAATGCTTCCCACAGTTATGTCAAGTTGGCTGGATATCCTTTGGGTGGTGGACCATTCTTGATACAAACAGGAAACTGTTGAGCATTAAAGACCCAGCAGAGTTGCAGTTCCATAAACACTCAAACCGGTGAGCGTGGCACCTACTACCATACCCTGTTCAAAGGCACTTAAATATGTTGTCTTGCACGTTAACGCTCTGAATGGCACACATACACAATCCATGTCTCAACGCTTAAAAATCCTTCTTTAAACTGTCTCCTCCCTTTCATCTACACTGATTGAAGTGGATTTAATTTAGTCTATGTCATGGAAAGTGAAGGTGTTCCTAATGTTTTGTACCCTCAGTGTATGTAAACAGACCATACATGTCTACATTTTTATTTTCTTGGAAAGCTGTGAGCTAGCTAGCTAAGAAACATACAGTGCAGATAAATTCTTATCACAGCACTGGCAAACCACAGCACTGACTAAAATGGCTGACCTTTATCCCATCATAAGAAGGTTCATGTCCATTCTAGTATTCTAATTCCTAATTCTATGGCCGCTCCCTCCAACTCCTTTCTGCCTCGAATTAGCCCTTTTGGAAGTTTTTCATGTAAGCCCTTCCCACGCTGCTCCACTGTTAGCCTAACAGGTACGTTGTGCAAAAGTTTTTGTCTGGCATGATAATGTGTCACAGGAACGTTTCTGGAACATCTTTGTCTGAGATAATAACGGGATAGTGTGATATGGCCATGACTAAGTATAGGGAGAGAGAGAGGTGTGCTGTGTCATTGTGAGGAATAAATGTGGTATGTACTAGGAAACGAGCAATAATCAGCCAAGTCGATATATCAAGCCAATATCTGCCTTTTCTAGTCTATTGGCTCGTCTCTATCTGCTTTGCTGATATCCCTCTACATAACAAAGATGCTGCTATGCCAGCCGACACTCACCACCTGAGCCACGAGCACTGCACAATGCTGGGAAAAATCAGCAGCAGCAATCTGGCTCATTCTCCAACAGAAAGGTGTAGTATTGAGAAATGGATGAATTGACACAGACCAAAATTGAACTCCTGTTGCAAATATTTGTTTAGTTAATTAATGAATAATAAGGCTTGTGTCGACGTGCCCGGACATGCATGCAATAAGCAAGCTAGCTAAGTAGATAGCTATATGGCAAAGATTACATTAACTAACCCTTTCATCTGTGGTGTTAGCTAGCTAGCTATATTAGCTACTATGCTAGCTAGCTGGCTAGATAAACATGGTGCTAAGATACCACACAGTAGCTAATAGCCAACGTAGTTAACTAACATTAGCTGGATGTCATTTTAAACATGCACCATTTTCGTCAATGAACCATCGGACTATTTACTGGTGTGCTGATCTGACCAGCCGCAATCGTATCCGTAAATTGACAGTTGATAGTCGGATTAGATGATTGTCGTAATAGGGAAAGAAGAAAGTGTTTTAAAATGCCTAAATAAAGGTTGGCAATTGTTTTTTTTAACAAAGCAAGCCAGTTAAGAACAAATTCGTATTTACAATGACGGCCTACCTACAGGGTCAGCCATAGTAGTACAGCACCCCTGGAGCAAATTAGGGTTAAGTGCCTTGCTCAAGGACACATCAACAGGTTTTTCACCTTGTCGGCTAGGGTATTCAAACCAGCGACCTTTCAGTTACTGGCCCAAAGCTCTAACCGCTAGGCTACCTGCCGCTCAAAATTCCTCCTTTGAGCCGAGGTTTAGCTACCTAAGATTCTTCCTGCATGTTTATGGACCAAGAAATCTGTAGATCAGCGCGTGTGTGCATTCTCACTTCTCAAACTATAGGCAGATTTGAGTCATTAAGACAGAACATGCATCATTGTTACCTATTTGTTCTTACCTTCACTCTCCTTGTTAGATATTATGCACAATTATGGCTTGGTAGCAAATATCATCACTATTGAGCTAGTTCTCATAGTAGCAGTAAACAGCATCAAGTGAAAATGATAACCAGCTAATGTTAGTTAACTACGTTGGCTATGGAGAGAGATGTGAGGAGATATGAAAGGTAGTGTACAGCCCATTTCTTGACAGATAGCTGAACTAGCCAATTGAGTTGTTTCTAATTTCATCCTGGCAGCTGGGTTGTTTAGAGATGCATCCTGACAGCTGGAAAAAATTATTAATGGAAAATGACAACTTTCACTACTTTCATAAGCATCTGTGATCACAAATCATGACATTACATTGGACCCATTTTGTATTTGTCACATGCGGTGAATACAACAGGTCAAATCAAATCAAATCAATTGGTCACATACACGTGGTTAGCAAATGTTATTGCGGGTGTAGCGAAATGCTTGTGCTTCTAAGCTCCGACAGTCCAGTACTATCTAACAATAATATATAAAAGTTTCACGACATATAACACACATAAATCTAAGAAAGGATTTAGAAGATATACATATATGTCAGGGCGGCATTATACTAAGATCCAGTGGCATAGTAAGCTTTATAGTATACAATATACACATAAGAGATTGTTGATGCAGGATGTAAATATGATTAGGTGACTAGGATGCCGAGGAATAGTATAGTGTACAGTTAGACATATGATATGAGGTAGTGCAAGATACAGAAACTATTAAAGTGACTAGTGTTTAATTCCATAAGTGGCCGGTGCTTCCTAATCTATGTCTATAGGCAGCAGTCTTTGATGTATTAGAGATGTTTGTTTAGCAGTCAATGGCGAAGTATAGAGTACAATACAGTATATACAGTTGAAGTCGTAAGTTTACATATACCTTAGCCAAATACATTTAAACTCAGTTTTTCACAATTCCTGACATTTAATCCTAGTAAAAATTACCTGTTTTAGGTCAGTTAGGATCACCAGTTTATTTTAAGAATGTGAAATGTCAGAATAATAGTAGAGAGAATGATTTATTTCAGCTTTTATTTCTTTCATCACATTCCCAGTGGGTCAGAAGTTTACATTCACTCAATTAGTATTTGGTAGCATTGTCTTTAAATTGTTTAACTCGGCTCAAATGTTTTGGGTAGCCATCCACAAGCTTCCCACAATAAATTGGGTGAATTTTGGCCCATTCATCCTGACAGAACTGGTGTAACTGAGTCAGGTTTGTAGGCCTCCTTGCTCGCACATGCTTTTTCAGTTCTGCCCATAAATCTTCAAAAAGATTGAGGTCAGGGCTTTGTGATGGCCACTCCAATACCTTGACTTTGTTGTCCTTAAGCCATTTTGACACAACTTTGGAAGTATGCTTGGGGTCATTATCCATTTGGAAGACCAATTTGCGACCAAGCTTTAACTTCCTGACTGATGTCTTGAGATGTTGCTTCAATATATCCACATAATTTTCCTTCCTCATGATGCCATCTATTTTGTGAAGTGTACCAGTCCCTCCTACAGCAAAGCACCCCACAACATGACGCTGCCACCCCCGTGCTTCACGGTTGGGATGGTGTTCTTCGGCTTGCAAGCCTCCGCCTTTTTCCTCCAAACATAACGATGGTCATTATGGCCAAACAGTTATATTTTTGTTTCAACAGACCAGAGGACATTTCTCCAAAAAGTACAATCTTTGTCCCCATGTGCAGTTGCAAACCGTAGTCTGTCTTTTTTATGGCGGTTTTGGAGCAGTGGCTTCTTCCTTGCTGAGTGGCCTTTCAGGTTATTTCGATATAGGACTAATTTTACTGTGGATATAGATACTTTTGGACCTGTTTCCTCCAGCATCTTCACAAGGTCCTATGCTGTTGTTCTAGGATTGATTTGCACTTTTTACACCAAAGTGCGTTCATCTCTAGGAGACAGAACGCGTCTCTTTCCTGAGCGGTATGACGGCTGCGTGGTCCCATGGTGTTTATACATGCATACTATTGTCTGTACAGATGAACGTGGTACCTTCAGGCGTTTGGAAATTGCTCCCAAGGATGAACCAGACTTGTGGAGGTCTACAATTCTTTTTCTGAGGTCTTGGCTGATTTCTTTTGATTTTCCCATGATGTCGAGCAAAGAGGCACTGAGTTTGAAGGTAGGCCTTGAAATATATCTACAGGTACACCTTCAATTGACTAAAATTATGTAAATTTGCCTATCTGAAGCTTCTAAAGCCATGACATAAAAGCTGTTTAAAGGCACAGTCAACTTAGTGTATGTAAACTTCTGACCCACTGGAATTGTGATATAATTATAAGTGAAATAATCTTTCTGTAAACAATTGTTCGAAGAATTACTTGTGTCATGCACAAAGTAGATGTCTTAACCGACTTTCCAAAACTATAGTTTGTTAACATAAAATCTGTGGAGTGTTTGAAAAATGAGTTTAAAGGACTTCAAGTGTATGTAAACTTCCGACTTCAACTGTACATGAGATGGTTGATGCCATATGTGCACACAATTTGATTAAC
This sequence comes from Thymallus thymallus, assembly GCA_023634145.1. Classification (NCBI taxonomy): domain Eukaryota; kingdom Metazoa; phylum Chordata; class Actinopteri; order Salmoniformes; family Salmonidae; genus Thymallus; species Thymallus thymallus. The sequence continues at coordinate 29,915,993 of CM042391.1, forward strand.
TGAGATACTGTAGAATAGTGTAGAGTGCAGTATATACACAAAGATGGGTGGTGCAGGTACGGATACATTATTAAAGTGTCCTGAGATTTCTAATCTGTGACTATAGGTAGTCACCTCTGGTGTGTTAGTGATGGCTGTTTAGCAGTCTCATGGCCTTGAGAAACTGTTTTTCAGTCTCTCTGTCCCAGCTTTGATGCACCTGTACTGACCTCGCCTTCTGGATGATAGCGGGGTGAACAGGCAGTGGCTCGGATGGTTGATGTCTTTGATGATCTTTTAGGCCTTTCTGTGGCAACGGGTGCTGTAGGTGTCCAGGAGGGCAGGAAGTTTGCCCCCAGTAGTGCGTTGGGCAGACCGCACCACCCTCTGGAGAGCTTTGCGATTTTGGGTGGTGCAGTTGCCGTACCAGGTGGTGATGCAGCCCAACAGGATGCTCTCAGTTGTGCATCTGTAGAAGTTTGTGAGGGTTTTGGGTGATAAGACATATTTCTTTAGCCTCCTGAGGTTTAAGAGGCACTGTTGCGCCTTCTTCGATGGACTCACTGACTGCATAACAGACTATATTATTTTTTGTGTAGACAACACTGTACCCACCAGGAAGGTACGCTGTTTCCCAAACAATAAACCCTGGGTCACCAGCGACCTGAAGGCCCTGCTGAATGAGAAGAAGAGGGCCTTCAAGGAGAAGGACAAGGACAAATTGAAATGCGTCCAGAGGGAGCTGAAGTTGCGGATTGCTGAGGGGAAGAGAGTGTATAAGGAGAAGATGGAGGACAAGCTGAGGCAGAGCCAGGTGAGAGAGGTGTGGAAGGGTATGAGAAATATCACTGGCTTCATAAAGTCAAACAGTGGGCAGACGGAGGGGACCCAGGACAGAGCCAATGAGCTGAACCAATTTTTTAACAGGTTCGATACTGGCCCTGTCCACCTCCCCTCCAGCTCCCCAGACCACACACCCTCACGGCTATCCCACCCCCACTTTGCTCACAGCACCTCTGCTGAGACAATCAATGACCCCACCTCCGCCCCTGCCCCCCCTGGACTGATCCTCAACACCCCCCTTCCCCCCACCTCCCTACCTGGGCTGGCTTTCACCACCAACCAAGTGAAGAGAGAGCTGGAGAGACTACACCAGTGGAAAGCGGCGGGCCCTGATGGCATCAGCCCAAGGGTGCTGAGGGTCTGTGCTGACCAACTGTGTGGAATACTCCAGCGTCTTTTCAACCTTAGCCTGAGCCTAGAAAGGGTCCCTGTGCTGTGGAAAACATCCTGCCTCGTCCCAGTGCCCAAGAAGGCACACCCCACTGTCCTGAATGACTTCAGACCTGTAGCGCTAACATCCCACATCATGAAGACCCTGGAAAGGTTAGTCCTCGCTCACCTCAGACCCCTGGTGTGTTCATCAATGGACCCCCTGCAGTTTGCATACCAGCGCAACATCGGGGTGGATGATGCAATCATCTACCTTCTGCAGAGGGCCTACTCTCACCTGGACAACGCAGGTTGCACTGTGAGGGTCATGTTTTTTGACTTCTCCAGTGCCTTCAATACCATTCAGCCCCTGCTACTGGGTGAGAAGATGAGGAGGATGAAAGTGGAAGGACCCTTAGTCTCCTGGGTCACGGACTACCTGACCGGTAGGCCACAATTTGTGCGACTACAGAGCTGTGTGTCAGAACGGGCAGTTAGCAACACAGGGGCCCCCCAGGGTACGGTCCTGTCCCCCTTCCTGTTCACCCTCTACACCTCAGACTTCAGATATAACTCTGAAACATGCCACCTACAGAAGTTCTCGGATGACTCTGCTATTGTAGGGTGCATCAGGGGTGGGCAGGAGGAGGAGTACAGGAGCACAATCAGTGACTTTGTGTTGTGGTGTGAGCAGAACCACCTTCAGCTCAACATCAGCAAAACTAAGGAGATGGTGGTGGACTTCAGGAGAACCAAGGCACAACTGACTGCAGTCCCTATAAAGGGGATGGATGTGGAAATGGTTGAGTCATACAAGTTCTTGGGTGTCCATATGGACAACAGACTGGAATGGGCTGGTAACACCGGGGCCCTGTACAAAAAGGGCCAGAGCCGACTCTACTTTCTGAGGAGGCTCAGGTCCTTCAACGTGTGCAGTAAACTACTGCATACCTTCTACCAGTCTGTGGTGGCCAGTGCCATCTTTTTTGCAGTGGTGTGCTGGGGAGCAAACATCAAAGCCGGTGATGCTACTCGGGTAAATAAGCTGATCAGGAAGGCTAGCTCTGTCCTGGGGATGAGCCTTGACACTCTAGAGGAGGTGGCGGAGAGACGGATCCTGGCCAAACTGCTGGCCATCATGGACAACGTCACCCACCCTCTGCACGCTATGGTTATGACGCAGAGGAGCTCTTTCAGTCACAGACTGATCCCACCACGGTGTGCCAGAGAGCGCTACAGGAGGTCCTTCCTGCCGGCGGCTATGAGACTATATAATGCCTCACCGGGGTGCCGTGCCGTCGGCAACATAGATCTGGAACTGTTGGGGTGCTAGGACCTAGTTTAATAATTATGCATCCATCCGTGAGTAACTCTGTTCCGTCAGCACTCATCCACTCAGGCCATACGTATTCATACAGGTCTGTATATACATACCCATGTACAGTTGTTATATTATATCACATGCAATATTGTAAGTAATTATTGGACCTAGGCATTCACTCAGGAATGCATATTAGTATCCTGCCAGTTGCACCTTTTCTCATTGCTTTTAGTATATCAAATGTGCAATAAGTGCAGTTGTCTGTAATTAAACCCTGCGCACTAAGGACTGTATTTTAAGGGAATTACTATTATTACCCCAATGATATCATACACACATTTAGCTATTAAAGTATCTCTTCCTGTCATTTACCTGTACAGTTTGTGTAAACATGCAAGTATTCACTTATCTGTAAATATAACTGTATACCTAACTGTACAGCTAATTTAACCATGCAAAATTTTCACCTACCTGTTCATTTACCCAGTCTGTCTATTAAGTAAACTATTATTACCCTCGCTCATATCATACGCATTAGCTACTGAAGTATTTCTCTGCCATCAACCTGTATAGTATAGTTAACCATCCAACATCCACCAATGTATAGTGTACATATTCAGCCAACCACTCATACTATGCAATGTCCTTTTATAGCTTTTTTTTGCACTCCAGATATCCTGTATTTCTATACTTTTTCATACTGCCGCTCTATGTATCATGTACCGTGTATCTGTCTTTTGTGTACTTTCGTTGTGGCATTTTGCACCTGCCCTGTGTTTTTGTTGTAGCTGCTTGATAATGAAATTTCCCCCCCGGGGGATCAATAAAGTACCTATCTATCTATCTATCTATCTATCTATCTTCACCACACTGTCTGTGTGGGAGGTCCATTTCAGTTTCAGTGATGTGTACGCCAAGGAACTTGAAGCTTTCCACCTTCTCCACTGCAGTCCCATTGATGTGTATCAGGTGGTGCACCCTCTGCTGTTTCCTGAAGTCCACGATCATCTCCTTCATTTTGCTGACGTTGAGTGAGAGGTTATTTTCCTGGCACCACACTCCCAGAGCCCTCACCTCCTCTCTGTAGGCTGTCTCATCGTTGTTGGTAATCAAGCCTACTACTGTTGTGTCGTCTGCAAACTTGATGTTTGAGTTGGGTGAACACAGTCATGGGTGAACAGGGAGTACAGGAGGGTGCTGAACACACACTCTTGTGGGGCCCCAGTGTTGAGGATCAGCGAGGATGAGGTGTAGTTTCCTACCTTCCCCACCTGGGGGCGACCCGTCAGGAAGTCCAGGATCCAGTTGCACAGGGCGGGGTTCAGACCCAGGGCCCCGAGTGATGATGAGCTTGGAGGGAACTATGGTGTTGAATGCTGAGCTATAGTCAATAAACAGCATTTTTACACAGGTATGCCTCTTATCCAGATGGTGGTGACTTCATCATCTGTAGATCTATTGGGGCGGTAAGCAAATTGGAGGGGGTCTAGGGCGGCAGGTAGGGTGGAGGTAATTTGATCCTTGACTAGTCTCTCAAAGCACTTCATGGTGACAGAGGTGAGTGCTACGGGGTGATAGTCATTTAGTTCACTTACCTTTGCTTTCTTAGGTACAGGGACTGTTCGGAAGGGAGACATCGGTGTCCGTGACAGGGTTGGTTTTCCTTTTATAATCCATGATTGTCTGTAGATCCTGCCACATGCGTCTCGTGTCTGAGCCATTGAACAGTGACTCAACTTTATCCCTATATCAACGTTTAGCCTGCTTAATTGCATTGCGGAGGAAATAACTGCACTCTTTGTATACTTCCATATTCCCAGTCTTCTTGCCCTTATTAAATGCAGTGGTTCGCGCTTTCAGTTTAGCGCGAAGGCTCCCATCTATCCACGGTTTCTGGTTGGGGTATGTTTTAATAGTCACAGTGGGTACGACATCTCCTATGCACTTCTTTATGAACTCGTTCACCATGTCAGCATATACGTCAACATTATTTTCTGAAGCAGCCCTGAACATGTCCCAGTCCACGTGATCAAAACAATCTTGAAGCGTGGATTCCGATTGGTCAGACGAGTGTTGAATAGACCTAACCTGGGGTGCTTCCTGTTTGAGTTTCTGCCTATAGGAGGGGAGCAAGATGGAATCGTGGTCTGATATGCCAAATGGGGGGCGAGGAAGGGCCTTATATGCATTTTGGAAGGAGGTGTAGCAGTGGTCGAGTATGTTCAAATAACGAGTGCGTTGGTATAATTTCGGTAGCTTTTTCCTCAAATTTGCTTTGTTAAAATCTCCAGCTACAATAAATGCAGCCTCAGGTACCAGTTGCCGTGCGGTAGCAGAGAGAACAGTCTATACCAAGGGTGACAAGAGTCTTTGACAATTTTTAGGGCCTTCCTCTGACACCGCCTGGTATAGAGGTCTTGGATGGCAGGAAGCTTGGCCCCAGTGATGTACTGGGCCGTACGCACTAACCTCTGTAGTGCATTGCAGTCCGAGGCTGAGCAGTTGCCATACCAGGCGGTGATGCATCCAGTCAGGATGCTCTCGATGGTGCAGCTGTAGAACCTTTTGAGGATCTGAGGACCCATGCCAAATCTTTTCAGTCTCATGAGGGGGAATAGGCTTTGTCATGCCCTCTTCACGACTGTCTTAGTGTGTTTGGACCATGATAGTTTGTTGGTGATGTGGACACCAAGGAACTTGAAGCTCTCAACCTGCTCCACTACAGCCCCGTCGATTAGAAAAGGGGCTTGCTCGTTCCTCCTTTTCCTGTAGTCCACAATCATCTCCTTTGTCTTGTTCACATTGAGATTGTTGTCCTGGCACCACACGGCCAGGTCTCTGACCTCCTCTCTATAGGCTGTCTAATCGTTGTCGGTGATCAGGCCTGCCACTGTTGTGTCATCGGCAAACTTGATGATGGTGTTGGAGAATTGCCTGGCCTTGCAGTCATGAGTGAACAGGGAGTACAGGAGGGGACTGAGCACGCACCCCTGAGGGGCCCCCGTGTTGAGGATCAGCGTGGCGGATGTGTTGTTACCTACCCTTACCACCTGGTGGCGGCCCGTCAGGAAGTCCAGGATCCAGATGCAGAGGGAGTTGTTTAGTCCCACGGTCCTTAGCTTAGTGATGAGCTTTGAGGGCACTATGGTGTTGAAGGCTGAGCTGTAGTTAGCTGTTAGCAATTCATATATGATATTTTATATTCTCAAACTAACAGCAGTGCCTATGTGATGTCCTTCCATACAGGCGTGACATGCTGGAGTGATGCTTCTATGCAAATGTTTATTGATCAGTAGGCTAATGTAAGTCCCAAATGGAAGATAAACAGATTGTTTGTCACCTGTAGCACCATAGACCACTGTTCAGCCAAAACAAGCTCAATAACTCAATTCATGCACACACTCCTATTGAATATGGGGGGGGGGATACTGTTGACCCCCTTAAGATACTGTTTGAAGAGGTAGGGTTTGAGATGTTTTCGGAAGATGGGCAGGGACTCCTAGCTTCAGGGGGAAGCTGGTTCCACCATTGGGTGCCAGGACAGAGTTGGAGGGGTTTGATGGCACAAGCGGGGAGGACGGGAGAGGACGAGTGCCTCAATTAGGTCCTGCTCCACTTCCTGTGTGAGGTAGGGTTGTACTGCAGGAGCGGATCACAGCGTTGATGTTTGCAGAGAATGACAGGATGTTGTCCAGTGTCAGGCCAAGGTTCTTTGCACTCTGGGAGGGTGTTACACTGTGGAATTGTCAACCGTGGTTGAGAGGTCTTTGAGTCAATGAGTCAAAACATGTTAGAATCACTTTTGGAAGCGATTACAGCTCTAAGAGCTTTGCACACCTGGATTGTACAATATTTGCACATTATTCTATTTAAAATTATTCAAGTTGGTTGTTGATCATTGCTAGACAACCATTTTTAAGTCAAAATTGTAACTATGCCACTCAAGAACATTCAATGTCATCCTGGTAAGTAACTATATTTGGCCTTGTGTTTTAGGTTATTGTCCTGCTGAAAGGTGAATTTGTCACCCAGTGTCTGTTGGAAAGCAGACTGAACCAGGTTTTCCTTCTAGGATTTTGCCTGTGCTTAGCTCTATTCCTTGCTGATGACAAGCATACCCATAACATGATGCAGCCACCACCATGTTTGAAAATATGAAGAGTGGTACTCAGTGATGTGTTGCGTTGGATTTTCCCAAAACATAACGCTTTGTATTCAGAACGTAAAAATGTATGTCTTTGCCACATTTTAGATAGATGGATAGATAGATAGGTACTTTATTGATCCCCCGGGGGGGAAATTTCATTGTCAAGCAGCTACAACAAAACACAGGGCAGGTGCAAAATGCCACAACGAAAGTACACAAAAGACAGATACACGGTACATGATACATAGAGCAGTTTTACTTTACAAACAGGATGCATGTTTTGGAATATTCTTATTCTATACAGGATCCTTCTTTTCACTCTGTCATTTAGGTTAGTATTGTGGAATAACTACAATGTTGTTGATCCATCCTCAGTTTTCTCCTATCCATTACACTCTATTTTAAAATCACCATTGGCCTCAAGGTGAAATCCCTGAGCGGTTTTCTTTCCTCTCCGGCAACTGAGTTAGGAAGGACGCCTGTATCTTTGTAGTGACTGGGCGTATTGATACACCATCCAAAGTGTAATTACACTGATCAAAAATATAAACGCAACATGTAAAGTGTTGATCCCATGTTTCATGAGCTGAAATAAAAGATCCCAGACATTTTCCAAATGCACAAAAAGCTTATTCTCAAAAATGTTGTGCACACATTTGTTTACATCACTGTTAGTGAGCATTTCTCCCTTGCCAAAATCTATCCACCTGGCAGGTGTGGCATATCAAGAAGATGAATGAACAGCATGATCATTACACAGGTGCACCTTGTACTGGGAACAATACAAGGCCACTCTAAAATGTGCAGCCTTCGATGGCGGTTTCAACTGTAGCAAGCAGATGGCAGACAGTGTGTATGGCATCATGTGGGCGAGCGGTTTGCTGATGTCAACTATGTGAACAGAGTGCCCCATGATGGCGGTGGGTTATGGTATGAGTAGGCATAAGCGGCATGTACCCTAGTGGTGAGGGGGTTGGGCCAGTAACTGAAAGGTTGCTGGATCGAATCCCAGAGCTGATAAGGTAAAAAAAATCTGTCCTTCTGCCCCTGAAAAAGGCAGGTAACTCACTGTTCACCGCTATGCCATCATTGTAAATAAGAATTTGTTCTTAACAGACTTGCCTAGTTAAATAAATAAGCTACTGACCACAAACACAATTGAATTTGATCTAGCTCCCGAGTGGTGCAGGGGTCTAAGGCAGTGCTAAAGGGGTCACTACAGACCCGGGTTTCTGATCCACACCCTTACCTTTTTTCGAAGGTATCTGTGACCAACAGCATATCTGTACTCCCAGTCATGTGAAATCCATAGATTAGGGCCTATAGAACGTATTATGTGACTTGTTTAGCATATTTCTACTCCTGAATTTATTTAGGTTTGCCATAATAAAGGCATACTTATTGACTCAAGACATTTCAGCTTTAAATGTTTAATTAATTTGTAAACAGTTGTAAAGATGTCTAAAAACATAATTCCACTTTGACATTATGGAGTATTGTGTGTAGGCCAGTGACACAAAATCTCAATTTAAAACATGATAAATTCAGACTGAACACAACAAAATGTGGAAAAAGTCAAGGGGTGAGAATACTTTCTGAAGGCACTCTAAGTGCAATAGTGGTGAGGAAAGAGAGAGAAGTGAGAAAAGAGGGAAAGATAGACTGAAAGAGAGAAAGATGGCCTATGATATCTTAACAGTAATTTCATTTTATTTCATCTGCCTGCACCAATGGAAATTCCAGGTATTCATGTCATAACTTAAACATACTCAAAAATACACAAACATACATTTTAGTAATTTAGCAGATGCAAAGCTGAGCTGATTGCAGAGTCCATAATACAAAACACACACACACAGTCCATCCACCTCCAGTCCATCCCCCTCCTTAAACCAGCTTGGTGATTTTGACTGGCAGCCTAATATGGTAGTTCTGATCCGGAGCCCAGGGCCTCAGCCTCTAACAGGGGGAGGATTCTTATCTGCAAACCCAGTGTGTGTGTGTGTGTGTGTGTGTGTGTATAGCAGGGGCACAGCTGGAAACGCTGCCCGTTGCAGATTTGCTTAGTTGATCTGGTAGCGATCGGATTCAGTGGCTTCCCAACAGGGACACCAAATGATCATAATCCCTACCCCAAGAGTCATCTGCCAATCAAAAGCCACCACCTTTAATTCATGCACCATCAGACATCATCAGACAGACAGACATACAGAGAGCTTGTCAAAGCCTTGATCCTCAGACATGCTCCATATGGCAGCCAATTAGCTCCTGTAGTGGTAGACCTCATAGGCACACACACACACACACACACACACACACACACACACACACACACACACACACACACACTTGCCTACACGTCTTCATGCACATACTTACAGCTGTCCACTGACACATATACCCAGCAGGATAGGAACACAAAGACACACTGATATATATACACAGACACAAACACAAACACACAGACGTTGAGTTGTGGTGAGGCTACCTTGGACAAGCAGGCGTGTGGTGTGGACCACCTCCCCCTGGATGCTGTAGGCTCGGCAGGTGTACGCCCCTCTGTCCTCACGGCTGACCAACAACACCGTCAGACTCCCCTCAGACACCTTGGGAGGGAGAGGACACCATCAAAAAAATATTTCTGATTGAATACTGTACTTTCTGAATTTACTTCCTGGCATAGGGTACACTCAATATGGCCGCCGGTACCCTAATCACAGAACATTGACTTGAATAGGGATATTGGACACTCACATTCACTTACACATTTTGGATCACTATCTGTACAACAATAAAGCACTGAAATTGGCATCAAATAATACCTCATACCAACCAATATTATGGTGGGAATTATTGTGTAAATATTGGCCCCATGTAAGCTGTTAACATTAGGCCAATGCACCTTTGCCCATCGGCTACATGCTGGCCCCCAAGGCATTTGCCCGGTTTGGCTGAGTATGGGCAGCCTATATCTGATGAAAGCAGCCCTCCCTTTGCCTGAAATAAGCCCATCTTCTCCCAGCAAACATGCCCACATTGGTATGATATGAGCCCAAAACAAGCTAAAATATTGGCCCCATGTATGCTGCTCACATTAGGCCGATTGCACATTTTCTGTTTAATAGTAATTTATTTAATATTCATTTAATGATTACAATTGAATTCAATGCATACATTGCATAATTTCCAATTTTTAAAGGTGTTTAGGGAACGTAATACATTGTATCAGACAGACAACCAAGTTATTACTATCTCACTACCAAAATAAAATAAATAGGGAATTGGTCCACCACAAGAAGCCAGAACAGCTTCAATGAGCCTTGGTATATATTCTACATGTTTCTGGAACTCTATTGGAGGGATATGACACCATTCTTCCACAAGAAATTCCATTATTTGGTGTTTTGTTGATGTGGGTGGAAAACACTGTCTCAGGCACTCCAGAATCTCCCATAAGTGGTCAATTAGGTTGAAATCTGGTGACTGAGATACACACACACACACACACAAACACTTTAAACCCCATATGCTCCTTTGAGAGCCTTCTTTCAAAGTTGTCTTCTAGCCATGGTAGACAAAATAATGGGGAACTGGACATTTTTTACATGACCCTAAGCATGACGATACGTTAATTGCTTGATTAACTCAGGAACCACACCTGTGTGGAAGCACCTGCTTTCAATATACTTTGTATCCCTCAATTACTCAAGTCTTTTATTTATTTTGGCCGCTGTTTCTCATATGTGACATTCACTTTTTAAAGACTCCATCACTGGCAATGTACACGATAAAGAAAAATGGGCAACACAACAGAACACTTTAAGGGATAGTTCATCAAAATGACATATTGGTTTTCTTACCCTGTAAGCAGTCTACGGACAAAATATTCTAAATGAGCCCCTCCCTCTAGCTGGACTTGGTGTGGGCCAGTCCGTGCTGGGCTTGTTGTGGGCTGGCCCGTGTTGGACTGGTGCGGGCTAGCTTGTGTTAGGATGTTGTAGACTAGCCCCTGGGCTTTTGTGGGCTAGCCCGTGTTGTTCTGGTGTAGGCTATCCTGTGTTGGGCTGGTGTGGGTTAGCCCGTGCCCACCGAATTCTCACCAATGGCGTCATGATTGCTGGGAATAACCACTGGACTTGGCATTTAACCAGTTTTATCACTACATCATATAATACATCATTTCTTATGAGTGTAACTATTAGTGTTATCGTTTTATATGTATACATGGATGTTTATGGATTTACCAATCAGCACTACTCGCCTAGCCCCTTGTGGGATAAATAAGAGTATAACTGACACATACAGCCTATAACATAAAGACTGTAAATGACACATTACTCAAGCACTACATAAACCACGGCCGCCACATAGTGCTGTCACTGTGAGAAATTAATCCTCTCTCTCTCATTCTCCAGGGGACAGGATGGGACACGACTTGTAGTCTGACAAGAAACAATGTGGAGGAGATCACGTCACATTGCACTACTTCCATAGTGGTGCCACACACAACCTGAGCAGGAAGCTAATGTTCAGTCAATCTCACTGTAGCCATTCATCAATTACTTCTGACAAATTCCTCAATCATTACACAGTTATTTATGTTATATACAGACAGGGATTTTTACAAAGTCATTCACTATTGTGGATAAAGAGTTACCTATCTAACAGAACACAGAGGGTGTTCTTTAATGGAAACCTCTCCAAAACAATCCAAGTAGAATCAGGAATTCCCCAAGGGTAGCTGTCTAAGCCCCTTACTTTTTTCAATCTTTACTAATAACATGCGGGTGACTCAACACTATACATTTCAGCTAATACAGTGACTGAAATGACTGCAACACTTAACAAAGAGCTGCAGTTAGATTCAGAGTAGGTGGCAAAGATTCAGTTAGTTCTAAATATTTCTCAAACTAAAAAGCATTGTATTTGGGACAAATCATTCACTAAACCCTAAACCTCAACTAAATCTTGTAATAAATAATGTGGAAATTGAGCAAGTTGAGGTGACTAAACTGCTTGGAGTAACCCTGAATTGTAAACTGTCATGCTAAAAACATATTGATAACTAAGATGGGGAGAAGTCTGTCCATAATAAAGCGCTGCTCTATCTTCTTAACAGCACGATCAACAAGGCAGGTCCTACAGGCTCTAGTTTTGTCGGACCTGGACTTCTGTTCAGTCGTGTGGTCAGGTGCCACAAAGAGGGACTTAGGAAAATTGCAATTGGCTCAGAACAGGGCAGCACGGCTGGCCCTTGGATGTACACAAAGAGCTAATATCAATAATATGCATGTCAATCTCTCCTGGCTCAAAGTGGAGGAGAGATTGACTTCATCACTACTTGTATTTATGAGAGGTATTGACATGTTGTTTGAACTACTGGCGCACAGCTCGGACACCCATGCATACTCCACAAGACATGCCACAAGAGGTCTCTTCAGAGACTATGGGAGGCGCACAGTACTACATAGAGCCATGACTACATGGAACTCTATTCCACATCAAATAACTGATGCAAGCAGTAGAATGAGATAATACAAAAAGCTGATAAAAAATACACTGTATGGAACAGCGGGCACTGTGAAACAACACAAACATAGGCACATACACATGCATACACACACACACACGATTACATGGATTTTGTACTGTAGTTATATGGTAGTGGTGAAGTAGGGGCCTGAGGGCACAAGGTGTGTTGTGAAATCTGTGAATGTATTGTAATTTTGATGGACCCTAGCTGCTAATGGGGAGCCATAATAAATAGATAGAAAACCTCAAAGGAATTTTAAATATTTAGATATTTGTTTTCCTACCTTAAAATTTGTCGATGGACAAGGATTGACTGCAATGCACACTCTGGTTTTGTTAAATTAGTGAGGTAGAGTGAAAGGAAGAGAGCGAGAGCGAGAGAGAAAGAGAGCGAGAGAGAGAGAGAGAGCGCAAGAAAGAAAAAGAGAGATTGAGAGAGAGAGAGGAAGGGAGAGGAAGAGAGAGGGTGAACGAGAGAGAGAGACCTTTTCTGGTGAATAATGGAAAGCTCCATCAGCTCTGGTACACGTGGTACATGTGGTATAGCGAGACCAGGACGTCAGGATGACAGACTTAGTAAGGGAGATGTGGTTTGTGTGTGTATATGCTATGTGTGTATGTCTGTATGTGTATGTGCGTTCGAGTGAGAGTGTGTGCTTCCCATGCAACCGTCACCTTTAGTTTCCACCAAAGACTTACAGTATAGACACACACACATCATACACACACATCTAACTTACAAAAGTCCATTAAGAAGGCTACAGTCTGGTCATGTCTCGGCACCATCACCTCGCATTACACAAAGTATCCTGAACAAACCAATCAACCACCTGTTTCCCAATGAAAAAGCAGGCCATATGACATCACCATCACTATCTTACATTACTAAAAAAATACAGAAATAATTAATATATTCATACGGAAAGAACACCCTCCACCCCCAGCCTTCTTCAATGCACAATGTGACAGAGGCGTACCATAATCTTAGCCAGAAAACACACAGACTTGCAGGGACTATGGACTCAGTAAACATTCGTACAGTATCCAAATCCTGCCATATGACTGCATCCATGGTATGGGTATGCTTAACATCGGCAAATAGTGTGGAGTTTTTTTATGATAAAAAGAAACGGGATAGAGCTAAGCACAGGCATAATCCTGAGGAAAATCTGATTCAGTCTGCTTTACACCAGAGACTGGGAAAGGAATTAACTTTTCAACAGGGCAAAAACCTACAACGCAAGGCCAAAGCAGGAAGTATGTGTAAATAGTCTAAAGCGTTCGCCTGTCCTTAATCTGCACTGAAGAAAAAAAAACAGGATGCGTGTAAGCAATAGGTGTTGGGATACTTTGCTTGCACCAGTCCCTGTTATAAGAACAGAGCGGGAAATAAAGGCCAGATTACCAATCAATTACCAATCATATCAATGGCCCCCCGCTCTCTCTCTCTCATGCTCTCACACACACACGCACGCACACACACACACACACACACACACTTTTACTATTTTTCTCTTTTCTCTGTGTGTGTGTGTATGTGTCTCAGGGAGAGGAAGAGGAGATGGATAGCAGCTGAAAAGAACATACAAACACACAGACACACAAACACACCCACACAAGAGCATTCCTTCACTCCTCTCCCTTAAAAGTCAATAGAACAAACATTGTTATATGCTCATCTGTCACAAACTAGTGTTCATTCGTTCAGCTCTCCAACCCGACACATATCTGATGCAGTGCCAGGGAGGGCAAAGTACATTTTCTCATCATTTACACTTCAAACTTAATGTTATGTAACACCGACACATGTAATTACAGTCCCTCCAGGATTCCGCGATTGCTAAATCAACAATTCCCCACATATTATGCGAGGGCTTGCACATTTGACCAATCACTGCACTATTTCCGCATAAAGCAGTCAAATCATCTACATTTTATTGCATAAGAATTACCCATCACCGCAGTACAAAAATATGGTTGACAATTTGAACCAATCACTGCATATTTACCACATAATATGGTTCAATCAAGCCACACGTCAACAAACTTTTTCCCACATCAGCGCATTTTCGTGACAAATTGGACAAAATCACTGCGGATTTTGCTATGCAAAACTGCAGAATTGCTGCAGGAAAATCAAGCATTTGTGGCCGCAATTTCAACAAAATCCATCCTGGATGGACTGTGGGCGCTGCATTGTATAGCATCTGTTTTACGGTCTCCTGACCATTTTGTTTTTTTACTTTGATCTGCTTTTTTATACATAATGTCTCCACCATCAATCACTAACCTCGATTTGGATAACAATTTCTACTTCAATTAGTCAGCAGCTCTGGACGTTCTGCTTACAACGAGCAGGCATCCTGACAAGATTATGTCAGGATGCCTGCTCTATATAGCTCACACTCAGTGAGCTATATAGGGCCATAAGTAAACAAGAAAATGCTCATCCAGAGGCGGCGCTTTTCGTGGCCAGTGATTTTAATGCAGGGAAATAACTATTGTTCCCTGAAAGAGGGGGGAGTTGCATTCTCGGATCTACAATCACGCCTGATTGTAGGCCAATGAAATCCAAGCCTCGCTGGGAGCCCCTTCTTCCATAGGTGCTAAGCAAGAGGCTCGGATTCATTCATTCCTTCAATTTAATAATGTTTTTCACCGAGCCCAGGAACTGGCGGCGAGGGGCCAAACAGGTGTCATACTTTGTTTCCCTCCTCCAGGGAACAGTAGTTATAGACATGACTTTTGAACAAAGGCCACATTTGGATGCAATGTCACCTTAGAGTCGCCTGGTTAGAACTGAGTACAGGATAATGCATGGAGGTCCCCAACACGTTTAGCCGATGCCAAAGCCATGAGCAGGGAGGTTTTCTAGGAGCGGATCTTCAGATCCACAGACTCCAGTCTGTCCCATGTGGGAGCAATAGGTTTAAAGCGGTCTGAGATGACTTACACCTTCAGGAACCGCACAACCAGGGGGTGGGCCCACGGTGAGGCTCCGTCAATTCCCACATAACCTGCTCCCATGTACACTTTTAAAGTGGAGAATGCCCTCCCCTGCTCGAAAAGCTCCAGTATGAACATAAGGATGTCCCTCACAGAGCACTGAAAAGGAACAAGTCCTTTATCTTGGCACCAGAGCTCTAATGCTTGCCACTTATACACTTACAGCCTTCTCGCCCTTGCAGACTGAATGGTAGCAATACCATTCGTAGGTAAACCTCTAGCCATCAGATTGTGATTGGCCCATAGGAAACAAATCTCTGGCATCGCTTGCCAAACCTGTCCGTGTGCTTGGGACAACAGGTCCCTGCACAAAGAGAGTTGCCACGGGTCCCCGCCTAAAATGCAAATGATCTCTGCGAACCAAGGCTACCTGGGCCAAGGGGGAGCTGCTAGTGCGCTAGAGCATCTCTCGCTATCTGTTGATGCACGCCACTACTGACATACTGTTGGGTCTGACCAGCACAAGCCAGCCGGACAAAAGCAGGGGGAAGCACCTGAGCGCCAGATACACCATTAGGAGCTCAAGGGTAGTTGATATGCAGTGTGCTCTGCACCAGTGTCCATATCCCATGAATCGAGTTGCCTTCGTACAGCGCACCCCACCCTCGGGGGGATGTGTCTGTCATGATCACCTGCGGGATACAACTCAGCCCATGGGAGCCGCCTGACAATAGCAGAGGGTCCCACCACTGGGCCATGCCCCTTAGGCCTGACAGGGACCCCCGAAGTGACCGGCGTAGGCTGTGAGATGCATCCAGTTGAGTGGTTAGCGCTGGACAGGCCGTATCAAAAAAAGCCCCACGGGAATGGTAGGCATAGGTACTGGTGAAATGGAATGGTAGGCATAGGCATTGGTGAAAACGCACTGCAGAACCGGAACGCGGACACCCTCTATGGGGATAGAAAAGCGCAAGTGAGTCTAGCTAGAAACCCAGAAACGGAATGCACTGAGATGGAGTTAGACACCTCTTTTTCTGGTTTCTTATGAAGCCTAGACTGACGGGATAGCAGTATGGATGTGTGTAACACCGCTTGCCCACTTGGCTGTAATAGCCAGCGGGTCATAAGCATTCTGAGTTTGTAGACTCTGAGGTGCTTGCTGAGGGCACGAAGGTCTAGAATGGGATGCAAAGTCCTGTCCTTTTTCGGAACCATGAAATACAAGCTGTACCATCCGTCCTGGATCTCCGACATAGGAACCATTCGGATTGCCTGCTACTGGAGACGGGAGAATATTTCCTCCCTCAAAATGGGCGCTGAGGCCTCAGGAACAGTCAATATGAGGACGCCACCGAAGCGTGGGGTACGCACAACAAATTGTAGCCTGTACCCTGACGTCACTGTTCGCATGATCCGTCACTATTCGCATGCGCACGATTGGTCAGAGCAGACAGTGAGCCTCCAGTGAAGTGCCATCTGAAGGGGCGGGACTCCAACTTGTGGACTGGGAGAGATTGGTTATTTTCCATTTCCACCACCAGGCAGTAAGATGCGTTCTGGTCTGGGCCGCATGCATTAAAAATAGACACTGGGAAAATAACTTTATCATGGAGGTTACCCAACCGACCAGTCATAGGTAATGGTGACAAAGTGCCTTGTAGCGTGGATGGGAATGGGACAGACAGCTCTGATTAAAAGGACCCCTTAGGGGAATTAGACGCCACTACCAACCACCAATTAGACGCCACTAACAACCACCAATCACCTACAGGGCCCATAATCTATATCAATAGACACCTCATAGGGACTAGTGAGCTACATGCAGGAATATGCAATGAATCCCAGTAATGAGACACCTATGGGGAAGGGGTGCCCCCTTGTGGACAGAGAGCAAATTGCCCAATGTATTACTCCCACCAACGTAGGGTACCAGAGGGGCATTAAATATGGACAAGCTTCCACACAAGCTGTGCTTCTGTGAGACTGTATCGCCTGCATGAAACCCTGCCCCCTTATGTGCACAGAGGGCTCCGGCATCGGCTAACGTAGTACCCTGTTTTATGTAACAAATCGTGGGGGCACAGTTGTCACCGCAATGTTTTTGTAGAGTGGCGCAGCTGCTCGGGGGTTACTTCCTCATCGGAGGAGCACGGAAGCCCCGCTCTCTCTACTCCCACCAACTCCAGGAATTGAAAATAAGAATGGGGTTGCTATTTGCCGGGGGAACGCTAGTAAGCTTAATTCACTGGAAGTTATGATGCTAGCCGACATTAGTCAGGAGGCTCATTAGTCTAAGCTAGGCTAGCTAGCTTCTTTGACCACTGCACGGTCCGTTTAGAATAACCAAGCGACTTAAGGCTACGTATATTAAACAAGAAAAGATACCCAAGTAAATCCATCATGGGGAGGCAGGAATAGCTAGTAGTATCTAATCTGGCTAGCATGTTATGCAGTGCTCTTTAGCTAGCCTGGTCTTGAAAGTGTACGTAGAACCAAATCACAGAGGTGGGACCCGGACCCTTCTGGGAAAAGAGACATGCAGCGACAGAGCGCACAGGAGCCGGAAGACATTCGACCTGACTAACGACCAAAACCATCTCCACATCCCACAACTCAGACTCAGACGAGGTACGAGCACCCGGGAGAGGAAGTCACTATCAGAAACACCAAGCCCCCGAAAGAATGCTACACAATTGACAAAAGCACGTGCCTCAGACTAGTAGAGGAACTATGCCAGCCGTCCCCTAGTCTCGCACACAAACTGATTCGAGCGAGGGCAGCCTGAGCATGCACCGAGACAACCAACGTGTACCTTTTAATTCCTTGGGGCATCGTAGCAAACCCCAACCCGGCTTCATAGTCTTTGTCATTTCGGATGCGTTAGTCATCTTACTTATTGCTATAGACAGGCCAAGCAATTCGAAGAATAACTAATTGTTAGTGATCAGGAAACTTTTGAGATCCATAAAAACATCTGGAAAACAGAACACTGCTGCTCATGCTCCCTGGTGATTTCCACAACAGATGTCTTTATTTATAACAACGTTTCGACCCTTAGGTCTAAGTTACAGGACTGTTTCGCTAGCATAGATTCATCCGATAACATTGAAGAGTTTACCACATCAGTCACCGGCTTCATTAATAAGTACATTGACGACGTCGTCCCCACAGTGACTGTATGTACATATCCCAACCAGAAGCCATCAAACAAGCATCAATAGAGGACTAAGGAATTCATCCACATCGACGGGACTGTAGTAGAGCGGGTCTAGAGCTTCATGTTCCTCTGTGTCCATATCACTAAGGAATTAACATTGTCCACACACACCAACACAGTCATGAAGCATTGCTTGCTGTTTGGGGTTTTAGGCTGGGTTTCTGTATAGCACTTTGTGACATCAGCTGATGTAAAAAGGGCTTTATAAATAAAACAAATTAAAATTAAAAAAGACTTGGCATGGGCCATCAAATCCTCAAAGTTCTACAGCTGCACCATTGAGAGCATCTTGACTGGCTGCATCACCGCTTGGTATGGCAACTTCTTGGCATCCGACCGCAAGGCGGTACAGAGGGTAGTGCGTACGGCTCAGTACATCACTGGGGCCGAGCTCCCTGCCATCAAGGACCTCTATACCAGGCGGTGTCAGAGGAAGGCCCTAAACATTTTCAAAGACTTCTCTCTGCTACTGCACGGCAAGCACCCCTACCTATACAGTACATACAGTATCTACCTCAATTACCTCGTACCCCTGCACATCAACTTGGTACTGGCACCCCATGTACAGTATATAGCCAAGTTATCGTTACTCATTATGTATTTATTATTATTTATTTATATTTGTCTATTTTTCTCTCTGCATTGTCGAGAAGGGCCCGTAATGTTGTTTATGAAGCATGTGACAAATCAAATTTGATTTGAAACTGTGAATACAAAGTCAAGGGCCTCCGATGGGTATCTGACACAAAACTTGGATAGAAAGTCTCCAGATAACTAGCAGACTATAAAATCCCAGGTCAAAAGTTTACCAGTAATCTATCTTCTAACATTATTCCCACATACTGTATAACGCGAACCGCTCTTGCACTTGTTCAACAGTTTGCATGATATAGCCAATGGTGTCCTTTCTAGCATTGTCATCTCAACTGAGCTTAGTTGAACTACTTATAGACTTCATTGGGCCATCATCGCGTGAATACCTAGTAGGTGGGGCCAGCACAGGATGTGGTGACGTGGGGGTCCTACCTTGTACTTGTTGCTGTCCTCCACAGGCTCGCCCTCCCGGAGCCAGTTGATGGAGGGCTTGGGGTTGCCGGAAGCAACGCAGCTCAGGGTGATGCTGCCGCCTTCCTTGGCCTCAACGTACAGCGGCGGTGTGTCCGTGAAATTGGGGGAAGCTGTGAAGAGGACAATAAAAATAAATGCTGAGAAAAATGTTACTGCAAATATAAAAAGGGAAATATCTCTAATGTTCCAATGCTGTCTGTGTTTTGTGTGATATTTGTGTTTAAATGTTTGTCTATGTCAATGTGTGAAGCCGTTGTGGAAAATACAGTTGACCTATTCTGTTTAAAATGTATTAATCCAGGGATCCACTTCGAGAAGCTCTAGCTAGCAAACCCTAGATGTGTTGCTGGGAGAGGTGCAAAATCAAGTGAATATTTAGACTTTACTGTATATTTACTGAATATTTAGACTTAATCAAGTGAATATTTAGACTTTACTTGGACGATGTAATTATTACCACACACAAGTAATGAATACATCACAGTAGTGTTTTATTATCTTTTTCTGTATACACCCCCGGTCAAAAGTTTGGAATATTTTTCTTTATTTACACTATTTTGTACATTGTAGAATAAAAGTGAAGACATCAAAACTATGACATAACACATATGGAATCATGTAGTAACCAGAAAAGTGTCAACAAATCAAAATATATTTTATATTTGAGATTCTTTGAGACCCTTTTCCTTGATAACAGCTTTGCACACTCTTGACATTCTCTAAACCAGCTTCACCTGGAATGCTTTTCCATCAGTCTTGAAGGAGTTCCCACATATGCTGAGCACTTGTTGGCTGCTTTTCCTTCACTGCAGTCCGACTCATCCCAAACCATCTAAATTTGGTTGAAACTACTTGAAATTCATGCTTGGACCAAAATATGGCCTGTGTTTAACTTAGTAGCCGAAACCCTGATAACATTTTATATTAACGTTCAGTAATAAAACATTTCTATAGGCATTTACAAACAGTTTGCACACCTTTTATTAATCAATACTCCCACATGAGCAAAGGGTCACAATTTCAAACTCTCATAAAAAGATGGGATCTTATGCAGTTTCTTGCCATAGCCTTCTGTGACTTTAAATAATATTTATCTCAAAGCTATGATTTGGTTAACTCCATCAGATTAGTCTATAAGCAGGATTAGGAATAAGCAGGATCCCTTCTTCATGTCTTAATTGCATGTAGTGCAACAAGACCACTGATGGCATAGTAGCCCCTTCCTGCAGTCAAATTAATTAATAAATATATAATAAATATTATTTTAAATATATTTCAGTCTTCTGTGATGTATATAAAGTGTAATATTGCAACGCAAACTCAAAACTAAATACATTTCAACTCGATATCTGACATGGTACATGTATGTGATGGAAATGTTTGTTGTGCTTTTCTTTTTACCAATTTCTATGTTTATGTTTGTGCTTTTCTATAAACCAATTCCTGCATTCATGCAAGTGACTGATTGAACGAATCCTCACTATCAGTAGCTGTAAATTTGCAGTACAGACCTTTGTTTTGAGAATGAAAGATATCTCAGTTTCAAGGTCTCAGTTTAGAAAGAAGAAGCCTCGTGAGGTATTGGTCTGTCACATGTTATGAATCAGTATTGGTCGGTCACATGAATGAAACAAAACAGTAATGATTAATTAATTATGCTAAATCATGCAAATATAACTTGTCTGTGTATAGCCGTATTTAAGACAACTGCTGGGACTGCCCCAGCAGAGCTCCTGATTGACATGTGCATTAAGTTTGTTGAAACCTCTCTAGTGTGCTGACAATGAACAACGATTAATTTTAGATTGACTTCGAGTGTCCCTGCGTAAGAATTTCCACAACAGATGTCTTCTTTTTTAAATCCCATAACCATGTGTGAGAGGTGTATAGCTTTGTTTCAAAGTATATTTGTTTAAGACTAACAAGAAACACTCTGTGTGGACCTGATTTAGCCCACTGCAGTAAAAGGTTTTAAATTCTCTACTTATGATAGATTTAAACAAACAATATTGAAATCACCATGGTCAAAACCATAAAGTGACATCCATCTCCCTGATAGATTAAGATACAATTAGAATTTTGGTTCAAATATGTTGTTGATATTTTGGTTTAGAGTCATAAAACAACTGAGGAAAAACAAAATTGCTACTCTGTATACCATAATATGCTATTTTTATAAACTCCGTAAAACATAAACTCCCTAAGATTTTTGACTAATGTCAACTCTGTCAGAAAAATCTGATAGAATGGTTATGTTTTTATTGGGGATTTTCATATTAATAATTTTCCATATTTTACAAATGTTTGTACTAAACTTTTATTTTTAGAGGGAAAAATATGTCTGTTTTCTAGTATCTGTTGCCAACTCTGTCAGTGGCTTGTCAACTCTGTCACTGATGACTATCCCCCTATGTGCTGTTTTTATGTCAATTTTACGCAACAATATTTTAATCACTGTTCTACAATAAATCATGCGTTATTGTCATATTCATAGAGTATGCAATGTAGGTCAAGTCACCAAATGTAGGTCAAGACAGCAAAAAACACTAATGATTAGTAAATTGTTTATAATGATGTGTGAGTAATGATTAATAAATGGTGAACACACTACTTATATAAATGCCTTATAAATGGTTTATTACTGAACGTTAATAAAAAGTGTTACCCACAACTCTTTTTTTCATAGCCAGATTAAACAACAATTAGCTCCGCTAGCTAATCCTGTCAAATTCATTATTGTGTTAATTATTCACTTACATATAAAAGGAGACCATGGAAATTACAAAACACAATCTATGCCAGTTGTGCTGAGCTACCTGGTGCCAAAGAGCCACTCACTTAATCAGCAATGAATCCTCTGTGTACACCATCTCCAGGTATTTATAGCTTCTAAGTGTACTGTATATGAGCCGCTACCGCTAGCCACTTCCACTCACTTTCCCCATCCTCCACTCCTCTGGGCAGTTTTAAGTGTGAATACTTTCTCTCCCTCTCCTCTCTCCTCCTCTCTGCATCTCTTCCAGGGCCCATTACTTGCTTCTAATTTAGGAACAGCACTGTGGCCTAGACGGAACCCGAATATCCTGCAATTTTGTGTTGATAATTCACAGAATGAGAAGTTAGTTAGGCCCTAGTTATAAGGTTAATATACTGTATATGGTCACTATGGAGGTGGGTCATGCTACAGGGCTCATATTCTGTCTTTGTCACTACTATGGTACTGGGATATAACAATTTCTCATAGGTTTTCATTCATTTTCTGGGTTAGCCGCAGCCTTCCTCCTCAACTGTTTCAATGTCAGAGAGAGAGAGAGAGAGAGAGAGAGAGAGAGAGAGAGAGAATACTCCTAGAAACTAAATTACAGCACATAGGACAAGAGCATAAAAAC
Organism: Thymallus thymallus; assembly: GCA_023634145.1. Lineage (NCBI taxonomy): Eukaryota > Metazoa > Chordata > Actinopteri > Salmoniformes > Salmonidae > Thymallus > Thymallus thymallus. The sequence goes on from CM042391.1 coordinate 29,938,804, forward strand.
ACATTAATCTGTGAGTTTTGTTCAATGTATTCACATACGCAGTAACGCCATAGTGCATAATAATAACTTTCCACTCGTTTTTTCAACAATATTTAATTTACATAATCCCATTTGACAGTTTGCTTTACTGAAGCTTCAAACATAAATATTTAATTTGACTAGCAACTACAGCATTGCGCGTTATTGGACACAGGGTTTCTGTAATACCTAGTTACAGGCGAAATGCAGATGAAAACAAACCATTGTGTGAAAATCTCAATTTCAATTGCACAAAGGCAATAACTGGAATGAACATCTTTACTGTGCATTTTAGTGGTTAACACAATTCTGCTCAAAATATTTATTGGATTTCATGGTTGAAATTAGAAAATAATTTCCAGGTCCAACACTAAAACATACACAACATTATGTTGGCAAAGCAACAAATACAGAGAAAAAAAAACACAGTCAAGGAAAATGGGACAGGGGAAGAAAATATCTGGGGCCTCAAATATTTATAGAAAAACTGTCACAAAGTGCACTGCACTCTCCTACAGAAAGACTGCAGTGATCACTAGATGAGAGGCTACCTCTATGGGATTGGATGTAGTGTACTTCTGGGCCTGACACTAGTCAACACTTTAGTCCAATAATGCATGTGCTGAAACCTTCACCTGGCCTTGACTCTACTGCTGGGGAGCACCTGTGTGACAGTTTGACACAGTGACCACACTTTTAGATGTACCATGTGGTAACTGTCAGGCATGATGGTATCAGAGCCAAAATGGATGCCATGAGGGCTTAACAAAAGGACATAAAGGCATGGGAAGATGGACTGCCCATTTCACCTAAATATTGTGTGGGAATCATAACATTCTGCCACTGTCAACACAGCGCTACACACATTATCTGTGAATGATTAACTTATGCTTTAGGCAGTCCACAACCCAGGTAGCTGTAGTATCACAGATACTAGCTATAGTATTATCCAGACAGAGCTCAATTCCATTACATCATTTGGATGCCACTGTCCCCTCGGGACTGGTGCCTCATGTTCTAATACAACCAACAGCACCTGGCCAGGCGCTAATAAAGCAGGCAATTAAGAGTGCACAACATCTGTCCATCCACTGGCTCTCTGTATCTCCACTAGCCTGCTGCATACAAAGGTTTTGGAACAATACCTTGGCTTTACCCCTTAGCTACAACTGGTGTTATAGTGCAGAGGTGGGCAGTGGACTATGGTGTGTGCAGGTTTTTGTTTCAGTCCAGCACTACCTCACCTATTCAAGTCTAAATTCAATGAGCAGTTGATTAGTTGGAGAGAGAGAGAGAGCGAGAGAGAGAGAGGAGAGAGGGGGAGAGAGAGGTAAGAGAGAGAGAGGAGAGAGAGCGAGGGAGGAGAGAGAGTGAGGGGAGAGTGAGAAAGGATAGAGTGAGGGGAGAGAGAGAGGAGAGAGAGGAGGGAGCGAGGGGAGAGGGAAAGAGAGAGGAGAGAGAGCGAGGGAGGAGAGAGGGAGGGGAGAGAGAGAGAAAAGAGTGAGGAGAGAGTGAGAGAGGAGAGAGCGAGGGGAGAGAGAGAGAGAGAGGAGAGTGAGGGGAGAGAGAGAGAGGAGAGAGCAAGGGGAGAGAGAGAGGAAAGAGCGAGGGGGGAGAGAGAGAGAGAGGAGAGAGTGAGGGGAGAGAGAGAAAGAGAGAGAGAGGAAGAGAGGGAGAGAGTGAAAGGAAGAGAACGAGAGAGATATGTGCTAGATAAACATGTACAGTGCATCCATATGCAGTAGCTACGGCTGCATCTAGGACCCTAAAAATAAACTGGAGGCCACTGGAGGTGGCCAACGTGGGAATTAAACGTTTTCGCTAATGGACGTGGCAGTGTTTCAAAGTGCACCTTGTAAATGCCTTTTGCGTTAATACACTTCCACATGAAAAAGTGTTATTAGTAGTAAACAAATAGTTGTATAGTAGTAGTAGTAGTAGTAATAGTGGTAGTAGTATTATTTGAAAGTGGAATTTTCAAATACCAGACTGGAGCTTTAAAATCTTGCCAGTTTGAAATGAATCAATTAAAAACATAATCAATGCAACAGACACTACATCCGGCCAAACAACAGAACTACTCCTCTGAATCCTCCAAATGGTATTAAATGGGACTATAAAGGATAGCTTTATTGTCTGGCCTAGCAGGATAGTGGCTAGTTTTATAGTCTGGCCCATAGCAGGCCTTACCATCTGCATCGGCCCACTCTCTCTCTTAGTGTTCAGACTTGGAACACCTGGCATGGCTTCTGGAAGTAGGGGGCACATCACTGGCTCGCCTACCACCTTGGTGAACCCTAGGGCTGGGCAGCCAGTAAGAATCAAAGTCCCATTTGTGGCAGGAGGTCCTTTGGTGCTCATGCGTGCGCATGTGTTAGTGAGCCCTGGATAGGCATCGGGCCCCACACTGCACCTGAAACTTCTACTAAAGTAGTCTTCTGGTAGAGGAGTTATATGGCCTGATCCAAGCACATCGAGGGGCTTTCAAAGAATTCTGACCTTGTTTCTCCATCACTCGCTTTCTCACTCTTCCTCTTCTTCTTTTAGTTCTTCTCTAAAGCTACATCTGAAAACTGGGGAGAGACAAAGCACTTTTTTTTGACAGATGGAATTTCCATGACTTTTAACCAAATTTCTATGACCAACCGTTAGCGGTGTCTCTGTGTACGTACAAAAAAAGTAAGCGCAATGTGGTATTGACACTGGGAGGCTGCTCTCTGATCCCATGTACCATCTCCTGTTATTGAGCAAGGCACTTAATCCCCCACAAAGTAGAATACCTGTTAGGCAGTCCTTAGTGCGCAGGGTTTAATTACAGATAACTGCACGTATTGCACATTCAATATACTAAAAGCAATGAAAAAAAAGATACAACTGACAGGATACTAATATGCATTCATGAGTGAATGACTACGTAAGTTAAGTCCAAGAATTACTTGCAATATTGCATGTGATATGATATAACAACTGTACATGAGTATATATATACAGACCTGTTGAATGAGTGATTATGGACCAGAGTTACTCACGGATGGATACACAATTGTTAAACTAGGTCCTAACACCCCAACTGTTCCAGGTCTGTGTTGCCGACGGCACGGCACCCGGTGAGGCATTAAATAGTCTAATAGCCACCGGCAGGAAGGACCTCCTATAGTGCTCTCTGGCACACCGTGGTGGGATCAGTCTGTGACTGCAGGTGCTGCACTGCGTCATAAACCATGGCATGCAGAGGGTGGGTGACGTTGTTGTGCCTTGGTTCTCCTGAGGTCCACCACCATCTCTTTTGTTCCACCATGCTCACTGCCCGTTCTGACACACAGCTCTGTAGTCGCACAAATTGTGGCCTACAGGTCAGGTAGTCCGTGACCCAGGAGACTAAGGGTGCTTCCACTTTCTTCCTCTTCATCTTCTCACCCAGTAGCAGGGGTTGAATGGTGTTGAAGGCACTGGAGAAGTAAAAAAAACATAACCCTCACAGTGCAGCCTGCGTTGTCCAGGTGAGAGTAGGCCCTTTGCAGAAGGTAGATGATAGCATCATCCACCCCGATGTTGCACTGGTATGCGAACTGCAGGGGGTCCAGTGATGTACACACCAGGGGTCTGAGGTGAGTGAGGACTAACCTTTCCAGGGTCTTCCTGATGTGGGATGTTAGTGCTACAGGTCTGAAGTCATTCAGGACAGAGGGGTGTGCCTTCTTGGGCACTGGGACGAGGCAGGATGTTTTCCACAGCACAGGGACCCTTTCTAGGCTCAGGCTAAGGTTGAAGCGACGCTGGAGTATTCCACACCGTTGGTCACCACAGACTCTAAGCACCCTTGGGCTGATACCATCAGGGCCCACAGCTTTCCACTGATGTAGTCTCTCCAGCTCTCTCTTCACTTGGTTGGTGGTGAAAGCCAGCCCAACCTTGACTTTCTGATCCATCTCTACGCAGACAACACCATTCTGTATACATCTGGCCCCTCTTTGGACACTGTGTTAACTAACCTTCAATCAAGCTTCAATGCCATACAACACTCCTTCCGTGGCCTCCAACTGCTCTTAAATGCTAGTAAGACTAAATGCATGCTTTTCAATAGAACGTTGCCCGCACCCGCCCACCGGATCACCACTACTCTCAACGGGTCTGACTTAGAATATGTGGACAACTACAAATACCTAGGCGTCTGGTTAGACTGTAAACTCAACTTCTAGACTCACATTAACCATCTCCAATCCAAAATTAAATCTAGAATCGGCTTCCTATTTCGCAACAAAGCCTCCTTCACTCATGCTGCCAAACATGCCGTTGTAAAACTTACCATCCTACCGATCCTTGACTTCGGCGATGTCATTTACAAAATAGCCTCCAACACTCTACTCAGCAAATTGGATGTAGTCTATCACAGTGCCATCCGTTTGGTCACCAAAGCCCCATATACTACCCACCACTGCGACCTGTATTCTCTCGTTGGCTGGCCCTCACTACATATTCGTCGCCAAACCCACTGGCTCCAGATCATCTATAAGTCTTTATTAGGTAAATCCCCGCCTTATCTCAGCTCGCTGGTCACCATAGCAACACCTACCCGTAGTATGCGCTCCAGCAGCTATATTTCACTGGCCACAAAGCCAACACCTCCTTTGGCCGCCATTCCTTCCAGTTCTCTGCTGCCAATGACTGGAACGAATTGCAAAAATCCTTGAAGCTAGAGGTTCCTATCTCCCTCACTAACTTTAAGCATCAGCTGTCAAAGCTACTTATCGATCACTGCACCTGTATATAGCCCTTCTGTAAATAGCCCACCCTACTACCTCATCCCCAAATTTATTTTTTAACTTCCGCTCATTTTGCACTCCAGTATCTCTATTTGCACATCATCATTTGCACATCCATCATTCCAGTGTTAATGCTAATCTGTAATTTATTTCGCCACTATGGCTATTTATTGTCCTACCTTCCTAACCTTACTGCATTTTGCACTACATTTGCACTCTGTATATAGATTTTCTATTGTGTTATTGACTGTGTTGTTTTTTGTCGCACTGCTTTGCTTTGTCTTGGCCAGGTCACAGTTGTAAATGAGAACTTGTTCTCAACTGACCTACCTGGTTAAATAAAGGTGAAATAAATAAAATCAAATAAAAAAAAGGTGGGGAGGTGGGGGGAAGGGGGGTGTTGAGGATCAGTCCAGAGGGAGCAGGGGTGGAGGTGGGGTCGCTGATTGTCTCAACAGAGGTGTTGTGAGCAAAGTGGGGGTGGGACAGCCGTGAGGGTGTGTGGCCTGGGAAGCTGGAAGGGAGGTGAACAGGGCCAGTATCGAACCTGTTAAAAAAATAGGTTCAGCTCATTGGCTCTGTCCTGGGACCCCTCTGTCTGCCCACTGTTTGACTTTTTGAAGCCAGTGATATTTCTTATACCCTTCCACACCTCTCTCACCTGGCTCTGCCTCAGCTTGTCCTCCATCTTCTCCTTACCCTCTCTTGCCCTCAGCAATCCGCAACTTCAGCTCCCTCTGGACGCATTTCAATTTGTCCTTGTCTCCCTCCTTGAAGGCCCTCTTCTTCTCATTCAGCAGGGCCTTCAGGTCGCTGGTGACCCAGGGTTTATTATTTGGAAAACAGTGTACCTTCCTGGTGGGTACAGTGTTGTCTACACAAAAATTGATATAGTCCGTTATGCAGTCAGTAAGTCCATCGATGTCCTCCCCATGAGCCTCACAAAGCACATCCCAGTCTGTTGTTTCAAAGCAGTCCTGTAGGGCCTCATTCGCCTCCGGGGACCATCTCCTAATGGTCCTAGTGGTCGCAGGCTGCTGTTGGACCAAAGGCCTGAAGAGTGGAGTGAGGTGGACAAGGTTGTGATCCGATCTACCGAGGGTAGGGAGTGCAGTGGAGTTGTATGCATCCTTCACATTAGCATATAACAAGTCCAGAGTTTTATTATTCCTGGTTGGGCACTTCACGAACTGTTTGAACGTGTGCAGCGTTGAAGAGAAAGATGCATGGTTAAGCATGGTTAAAATCCCCCGAAATGACAAAGAAAGCACTGGGATGCGCTGTCTGTAAACTCGAGATAACAGAGTGAATGACGTCACACGTTGTGTTTGCGTCAGCAGAGGGCGGGATGTAAACAATAACAGCAATGGCCACCGTGAATTCCCTCTGCAAATAGTAGGGTCTCGGGCTAATGGCTAACAGCTCCCGGCTACAAAGCTGTTCCTTAAGAGTAATATGGCTCGGATTACACCATCTGTTGTTAACTAATAAAGCCAGCCCCCTCCCTTGCTCTTAACGAAATAAATGCTATCCCTGTCTGCTCTGATGGTCCAGAACCCACCGATAGTGACGTTCTCTATGGGGATGTTATCGTTCAGCCAAGTCTCAGTAAAAAACATTAGGCTCACTTCCCGATTGTCCACGGACAAGACCCTCAAGCTCGTCCATCTTGTTATGCAGCGATCTCACGTTGCCGATAATGATAGACGGTATAGCCGGCTTGCACTTCCTCAGCTTTGCCTTACTCTTCAATCCCGCCCTACGTCCACGCCGTCGCCTTTTCAACTCGTACGGAATATCAAACTTTTCCCTGCGGTGCAGCAGCGCTGCGTGTGCTAAATCCAGGAGCTGGGCTCTGTTGTAAATAATAATTGACGACTCCTGTAGACGTTCAGCTGCGAGAAAAATCAAAAGACCCTCAGTGATAAAAGAAGAGTATTGGGGGTTCCAAACGTCTTCCATTTAAGAATGATGGAGGCCACTGTGTTCTTGGGGACCTTTTTTGGTACCCTTCCCCAGATCTGTGGGACCTTATATAGACAGGTGTGTGCCTTTCCAAATCATGTCCAATCAATTGACTCCAATAAAGTTGTAGAAACATCTCAAGGATGATCAATGGAAACAGGATGCACCTGAGCTCAATTTCGAGTCTCATAGCAAAGGGTCGGAATACTTATGGAAATAATGTACTGTATTTCTGTTTTCTATTTTTAATACATTTGCAAAAAAATCTAAAAACCAGTTTTCGCTCTGTCATTATGTGGTGTTGTGTTTATTAATTTTTTTAAATTAACCAGGTAGGCCAGTTGAGAACAAGTTCTCATTTACAACTGAGACCTGGCCAAGATAAAGCAAAGCAGTGCGACAAAAACAACAGAGTTACACATGGGATAAACAAACGCACAGTCAATAACACAATAGAAAATATATATACAGTGTGTGCAAATGTAATGTAGACTGGGTACTTTTCCATTTAAAAATTCTATTAAAGACCCTGTCTTTCACACACTGTGTTTTATGTCTCTCGTCTGCTTGGCAAACCCTGAAGGCTCTAGTAGGCACACACACACACATGCACGAGCGCAGACACACACTTTCATGAAAAGAGGCAAGTGTTTTAAAGATCAGCTTCACACATTTGCCCTTTATCAATGCTGGATGAGGATTGTCCCAGCAATTTAAATGGTGGCAGGGAGGAATTACATAATCTTTATGAGAGAGGAAGAAAAGTGTGCGCAGGAGCGAGAGACAGAGAGAGGGTGTGTGTGCGTGCATGCGTGTAGTGCGTGTGTTTGAGGGAGTGATAAAATCGCAAGCTTGGGTTGCGTGGTTGGATTAATAAACAGCGTCAGAGGAGGCAGGCTATAATAAGTCTTTGCGGCTGTGAGCCTTGCAAAGTGTGCGCAGATGTTCATACACACACTTTGAATATCTGCATCTGTCCTCCAACAACCAGTGGTGTCGAGTTTCAATCCCCAGTTCCGTTCTTTCCTTAAGAATATAGCTAACCCTGTCCAGAAAAACCTAGCACAGCTAACTGTAGCAGAACTGAGCCCAGCACAGTCTAGAACGGTACATTTAAATCCGGCACAGTCAATGCTACCACGGTTTAGCACTGGTTTCCCAGCCTACTCTATCTTTAACTCTATCCTTACTAGCCCATCTTGAGTTAGCCAAGCCCAGCCCAGAGTCCCTGGCTCATGGTGTCAGTCTGTTGCACAGCCCTGGAGGAGTTTCCTCTCTGTTAAATATGCATGAGTATCACTGACTGAACATATGCTACCAGCAAGGAGAAACCCCAACACGTTCAGCAGCTTTGGGCAAACTGCCAACTCATGCTCTAATTGCAGAATTCCTGTGATAGGTAAATCACTCCCAACTACCTTTCTCTCTGAGGTGAATGTGTAAAAATAATGTTCATATTTTGAAGTAGGAGGTACTGTTTAGGGATAGTTAGGGAGATTTTAGTGATTCTAGGGGGGTTTCAATGGAGCTAAATACATCTAGCTGGATGTTCCCCAAATACAATACGCAGTGCATAGGCTAATGTTTCATGCTAAGTAACATACCCTTTGCCATTCACAATCTTAACATGGGAAAATTATCAAGTTTGAAGTCATATTCAAGCCCCCAAAAAAACACAAGCTGGGTAACGATGACATTGCTGACCCATAAGCCCAAATTCAAGTTTAGTGTCCAGAGACCTCTCTGGAAGTCTCTGTTTTGGAATTGGTCCCCAATTAGAGGCAGCTGCGCCGCAGTGTTTGTTTGACCCAAGTGTTTGAACAAGTTAAACAATGTGTGTGTGTGTGTGTGTGTGTGTGTGTGTGTGTGTGTGTGTGTGTGTGTGTGTGTGTGTGTGTGTGTGTGTATGCGAGCAAGGAGGCCTACAAACCTGACTCAGTTACACCAGTTCTGTCAGGAGGAATGGGACAGAATTCACCCAACTTATTGTGGGAAGCTAGTGGAAGGCTACCCGAAATGTTTGTCCCAAGTTAAACTGTGTGTGTGTGTGTGTGTGTGTGTGTGTGTGTGTTCTTTTCTTGCACGCCAGTTCATGGTCGCTGTCTCTCCTTGTTATTTTGGTGTTTCGTATAATAAAAGGAATGTATTCTCACCACAGCTCTGTGCTTCGGGTCCTTGGAACCACGCAGCCGTCATACAGCTCAGGAAGGAGACACGTTCTCTCTCCTAGAGATGAATGTACTTTGGTGCAAAAAGTATATCGAAATAAGTAAACTATATCGAAATAACCTGAAAGGTCGCTCAGCAAGGAAGAAGCCACTGCTCCAAAACCGACATAAAAAAACCAGACTACAGTTTCGAACTGCACATGGGGACAAAGACCGGACTTTTTGGAGAAATGTCCTCTGGTCTGATGAAACAAAAATAGAACTGTTTGGCCATAACGACCATCGTTATGTTTGGAGGAAAAAGGGGGAGGCTTGCAAGCCGAAGAACACCATCCCAAATGTGAGGCACGGGGGTGGCAGCATCATGTTGTGGGGCGCTTTGCTGCAGGAGGGACTGGTGCACTTCACAAAATAGATGACATCATGAGGAAGAAAAATTATGTGGATATATTGAAGCAAGACATCAGTCAGGAAGTTAAAGCTTGGTCGCAAATTGGTCTTCCAAATGGACAATGACCCCAAGCATTCTTCCAAAGTTGTGGCAAAATGGCTTAAGGACAACAAAGTCAAGGTATTGGAGTGGCCATCACAAAACCCTGACCTCAATCCTATAGAAAATGTATGGGCAGAACTGAAAAGATGTGTGCGAGCAAGGAGGCCTACAAACCTGACTCAGTTACACCAGTTCTGTCAGGAGGAATGGGCCAGAATTCACCCAACTTATTGTGGGAAGCTAGTGGAAGGCTACCCGAAATGTTTGACCCAAGTTAAACAATTTAAAGGCAATGCTACCAAATACTAATTGAGTGTATGTAAACTTCTGACCCACTGGGAATGTGATGAAAGAAATAAAAGCTGAAATAAATGTCAGGAATTTTGAAAAACTGAGTTTAAATGTATTTGGCTAAGATGTATGTAAACTTCCGACTTCAACTGTAGCTCATACACAGAGAGTCAGCAGAAGGATTGCACGGATCATACAGTATTGTTACCCATTATCGTAGTGCCATTCAGTAAACCATGGTGAGTGTAACAAAAGAGAGCAGTGTAATACAATAAACTATTATTTGTGAAGGGGAATTCAGAGTGTGTGTGTGTGTGTGTGTGTGTGTGTGTGTGTGTGTGTGTGCATTCTTTCACGTGACAATGCTTCATTGTGGCATGCATGTATATGTGTGTGCCATTGTCAGAATACGAATCTCTGTGACCAGAAGTCCCCACAAGTATAGTAAACAAACAAAAATTTGACCAACTGGGGACATAATGTTAGTCCCCACAAGGTAAAATGCTATTTCTAAATGCAGCATAGGGCAACCTGTCATGTCCTGATTTGTTTCACCTGTCTGTGTTTGTCCCCTCCCCACACCAGGTGCACCCTATCTCCTTCATCAATTAGTTTGGGTATTTAGTCCCTTGGGTTCTGTTGGGGTTTTGCCAGATCGTCTTGCCTAGTCAGTCGTTTCCAGCACTCTATCTCGTACTACTAAACTCTGCCAGTCTGTTTCCCGGTATTTGGACCTCTACCTGCCTGTTGGATTACGTTCCTGTCTAGCCCCCTCATGTGCCTTCGACCATCTGATCTGCTGCCAAACGAACCCTGCCTGCATTACGGATTACGAGACTGTCTACTCCTCTGTACTGCCATCCTTCTGATTCCCGGTACCGAACTCTGCCTGAACTTTACTACGAGCCTATCTTGCCCCATATCCACTATTAAACAGTCGATCATATCTCTGCCTCCGTGTCCGCTTTTGGGTCCCATATATCTGTCGCTCTGTCAGAACGATCTGGCCATGACGGACCCAGCGGAGTTGGCCCATCTACAGAACGCAATAGCCCACCAAGGGGTTGTTGTGGGTCGGCACGAGGAGGTGCTACGTTCAATAGCAGAGGAACTCAGCGAGCAGAGAGAGAACCAGCAGCGAGCCACCGAATGCCTGCTCAAACACTTGGAGAGGTTAACACTGGCACTACCGGCACAGAGCGCTTCCCCCCCGTCTCCTGTCCCACCTATACCCAGCAACCCAACACCTTCCCCGGTATCCCTAAGAGAGCCGCACTTACCTGCTCCCGAACGGTTCTCTGGTGATTCTAGTTATTGTCGTCCTTTCTTGTCCCAGTGCTCGCGTATCTTCGAGCTGCAGCCATCCTCTTTCCCCACAGAAAAGTCACGGGTCGCCTATATGATAACCATGATGACGGGGCGAGCCCTGGCCTGGGCTACACCGATTTGGGACCAGCAACTTCCCGTCTGTTACAGCCTGGCAGCGTTTACTGCGGAGGTAAAAAAAGTTTTTGATGCTCCATTATCCGGAAGAGAAGCGGCACGTCAGCTGCTACATCTAAAACAGGGGACTAGCAGCGTGTCGGATTACTCCATCAAATTCCGTACCCTGGCAGCGGAGTGCTCATGGAATTCCGAGGCTCTGCTCGATGCCTTCTACGACGGATTGTGTGATCCCATCAAGGATGAACTCGCCGCCCGAGAGGTGCCTCCCAGTTTAGACAGCCTCATCGCCATTGCCATGCGAATTGGCAGTAGGCTTCAGGAACGTAACCGGGAGAGAGAAATTCGTCGTCCTGCCCAGGCACTTCCGCATTTCGGCGGATTGGGTAGCAGAGCGTCACCGGGAGTAACGGCACCACCCGAATACTTCCGAGAACCTTCGAGTGAGTCCGAAGTCCTGACATCTGAACCCATGCAAATAGGAAGGACACAACTGACGGCCGAGGAACGTCAACGCAGGATAGACAGTCGCAGCTGCCTCTACTGTGGAAAGAAGGGACATTATGCAGCCGGTTGTTCTTCAAAAAGGGCGGGCTCATTCGTAACTGCAGGAATACGGGTGAGTCAAACCAAAACCCTGTGGGTACCCCCGGTTCGTTTTCCTTTTCCTGCCACAATTATTTGGGATTCCCAAACCCTTAGAGTAAATGTCCTTATGGATTCAGGTGCTGACGATTGTTTTATTGATAATTCCCTTCTGGTCAAATTAGGCATTCCCTCACGCCCTTTAAGCACACCCATCGAGGCCACAGCTCTGGACGGTCGTTCTATTGGGCGGGTGTCACAGATATCGATGCCCGTTACTCTGATTCTGTCTGGCAACCACAGGGAGGAGATCCAGTTCCTGCCCCTACATTCCCCTAATGCTCCAATTGTGTTAGGCCATTCATGGCTTGTTAAACACAACCCTCACATAGATTGGACTACCGGTTCTGTTACTAACTGGAGCCCTTTTTGCCTTGCTCATTGTCTGAAGGCTGCACCTCATGATCTTACAAGACAGGTTTCACAGGCCACGGAGGACATCGACTTGTCTCCTGTTCCTAGGCCTGCTCCTCCTCCTCGGGTTATTGACAACCAACCTGCCTGGACGGTGCGTCGCCTCCTGAAAGTCCGTCCCCGGGGCCGGGGTTTCCAGTACCTGGTTGACTGGGAGGGCTACGGGCCAGAGGAGCGGTCTTGGGTCTCTACCAGGGACATCCTCGACCCGGAGCTCATCGCCGACTTTCATCGACGGCATCCCGGTCAGCCAGGTATGCACCCGGGTCGGTCGCCAGGTGGCGCCCGTAGGGGGAGGGGTACTGTCATGTCCTGATTTGTTTCACCTGTCTGTGTTTGTCCCCTCCCCACACCAGGTGCACCCTATCTCCTTCATCAATTAGTTTGGGTATTTAGTCCCTTGGGTTCTGTTGGGGTTTTGCCAGATCGTCTTGCCTAGTCAGTCGTTTCCAGCACTCTATCTCGTACTACTAAACTCTGCCAGTCTGTTTCCCGGTATTTGGACCTCTACCTGCCTGTTGGATTACGTTCCTGTCTAGCCCCCTCATGTGCCTTCGACCATCTGATCTGCTGCCAAACGAACCCTGCCTGCATTACGGATTACGAGACTGTCTACTCCTCTGTACTGCCATCCTTCTGATTCCCGGTACCGAACTCTGCCTGAACTTTACTACGAGCCTATCTTGCCCCATATCCACTATTAAACAGTCGATCATATCTCTGCCTCCGTGTCCGCTTTTGGGTCCCATATATCTGTCGCTCTGTCACAACCTGTCATCAGCATCTGGCTCTGAGGAACATTCCTCGGAGACGAGGCCCAAACTATTCAAAAGAATTCCATATTGTATTCTGTCTCTCTTGTCATTCAGTTAAGCCTGTACTCGATTGAACTTACCTACTTAATGTTGAACCATTACCAAACACATTAGAATATCAGATCTTGGCTAATAAAGTCCAATATCTACCTACTGGTCGCTAGAACGATTAGTTTTGCTCCTGTGGTTGCTAGTGGCTTGTAGTTGAACTAGTGAAACGGTGACATCCCACTGTAGGTACAGTATGTCAAAGGCTAACAGCTGTTTTTGTAGTGCTCCAGCATGCTGTAATAGTATCACACTGTTTTCACACATTTGACCATGCAGATAGTACAGAATACAGATCTGTCTGATACCCACAATACCCATACAATGGGTATTGTGGGACAATACCCATTGTTCGAACTATCGAGGGGGATATGTTTCAAAGTTTATAGACAGCCGGTATTACGAGTACAACGATATAAAGAGACCATGTAAGTTTGAGCCTTTATCTACCAAAAGCTTTGTTAGTGAGACAAGCAGGGAAGCTCGTACAAAAACCGAGCCTAAATGAGAGAAAGAAACAAATTTACAGCAAACAAACCAATGTGCTGATACCCCACCGCAACTAATTATGCAAAAACAAAAAAGCGATAAAGATTGCTTTGGACCGCTTTACTCACAAAACAAATGCAAATCCCAATTTTATCTCAGAAATAAAATCCTCTTTGCCCCAGGGCTTCATGATGGGGATCGGAACAGAACATCCTTTGCGACAATTGGCATGTACAGCGGACCCCCGCTGTACATCCTGGAGAGAGAGACATACACAAGCTTATATTTACATGCACCCTAATAATCCAATATTAAACTGATTATGGTATTAGTAAGGTAAACGCCTTACTCCGGCTTATCTTAATCGGCGTAAGGTCATAATCGATGTAAGCATATGCTGATTATAATACCTGGATTTCTGAGCGAACAACTCAATCGGAGTTCCAGCTGTGTATTGGATCTGCAGTGTGAGCCACCAGCAGTGTGAGCCTCCTTCTTTGGCGCCAGTAAAGTGAGTTCAGAAAAACTGAAAGTATGCATCTTATAAATAGTTTTCACAGACCAACTTTGTCCTGCTTTAAATTAAGTTATAAAGGCTTCATAATGCCTTCATAATGCCTTTATAAGCACAACATAAATGTATTTCAAAGCCAAATGTCATGCTTTATAAATGTGGCATATCTGTGTGACATAATCACCAATGTCAAATGTGACATAGCCCACGGTGCTGAATATGATATAAACATGTGCTTTATAAAGGGTGACATGTTGTGCTGAAAGAATGCACACGCTCTAAAGTGATGTCATGTTAGTCATATTACACCTAATCTCGTTCCTAGACACTTCTGCCCAAATGCGCGGAAGGTCTGTTGGACCAACACATCAAACTTGTCCTTCATTAGTTGGGGTTTGGTTTAAAGTACAGTTTTGAGAAGAGAAATTGTGGAAATGGGCAGGTTTAGCCATAATTATGACTTTGTAACTGTCCTTCATAAATCATCAGAAATGTAATGACCTATTTAGTGACACTTTATGTAGTGTCCTGTAATACTTAGTACACAAATGTATTAACACTTAGGGAGTAATCAGTAACAGCTAAAGAAATTAAACATGAAATACATTTTTAAACTATACCTTTCCTTCTTTTCCAAAAATGTTTCATACAAAGTTTCAAAAAGTCCAGCAATGCAATTACATTGAACATTACACAGGGCTGTGAATAGTGTAGCTTGTTCCTGAGCTGGCGGACGAATGGTTCTTGCCTCTATGCTTACTGGAGGTAATGCATGTTGGTTCCAAAGAAAGTTAGCAGGTCTGTTAGGAAATGCCTTTGTCACACCATCTGGATAAGGGCATTTCTGTGCTGCGCCAGAAATACTCTAAATGGGGATATGGGAAACTCCATTAGATTCGTATTATTATATTCCTCTTTCATTTACAAATCGTGACTATGAGACTTGGCTGTATCTAGGGGGATTTTTATTTAGCTGTGCCTGCTAGCTAGCTAAATTTTGTTAGCTAGCTAGCAATTGCTGCGAAGTCACCAAAATTATTTGAAATAACGATTGAGGTAGCTATGTAATCTAACGCAACACTTAACTACTAAAAGCAAATTCATGTTACAATAAATAACATTGACTAACACTGTTCCGTACACCTTTTGCCTAACCACGGCATTCAAACGAGGCTGCAATGAAAACTAATGGGACTGTAGCGACATTGTTGGCATCAAAATCCGGGGTGTAAACTACGTTTCTATTCAAGCGTTGATTGACATAAAACTGACGCTGTACGTTACATTGTGACGTGTCACGATGTTATGTACGGAACGCATTCATTGTGTGCCGTATAGCCTCTTTCCACCAGGGGTAACGCTTCATTAAAATCAAGAAATTATCAATGGTGAGTGTAATGGTGAGTGTAAAGTTTATTACTTGTCAGTTCATCAATAGTTAATTCAATCATTGTAAATTGTTTGCATCATCACTGTGAGCCATCATGACTCAAATAAAATAAAATCACATTTTATGCTTGTGCTTCTATCTCCGACAGTGCAGTGCAGACTCTCACAAACCTTCAAATAGGTATGTAATGAGACATTATATAAACTCTTTATAGTGTTTTATTTACATTTTAGAGGTGATAAGTTGGACAAATCGTGTCCCCCTTCCATTTTTAAAAAGACCCGGCGGAGCTCAATTGCCTTCTTCAATCATGCAGAGACGGAAGGTCTCGTCATTGATTTTTCTAGATTTATGCACCCAAGAGGGAAAGAGGTTGGGCCATCCTAGAAATGTTTTAGAGTAATATAATATAATATATACAATTTAGCAGATGCTTTTATCCTAAGCGACTTACAGTCATGTGTGGGTGGTACCAGGAATCAAACCCACTATCCTGGCGTTGCAATGTTCTACCAAGATGCATGATAAGGCTATAAATGCTTTGTGAAGACTCAATTTAACATGATTAATAAAGCCTTTATTAAGCTGCGCTTAATTTGAGTTTGACATAGTGGGTTGTGTCACATTTTACATCGGTGGTTATTTCACACAGTTACGCCAGATTTATGAACCCTTTATAAGCTGCACGTCATTTTAATGCAGGACCCAAACGGTCATACGTCCGAACTCAGAATGAAATAGGTTTCCCAAAAATAACATGGTGGTAAAACATTTACTTTGATTGGCGATTTTCTGCATTTATCAAAGTCCCTTCAACTAGCCTGATTTCAGAAGTGTCAATGTAAACAGGATTATTAGAGATATCGACCGATCTTCTTGTAAAGCATGTCAAGGTTTTAATCTACCTATTATATTAATTGGAGTATTCACAATAATCGCAAATTTACCCAATGACTCATACAGCTTTCACTCATGTTTAATTCCTCTTTTTCCATATTCTACATATCTATAATCACCTTATGACGGAACTGATCTGCTTACATGTGTAATCCAGAAGCTTTTTCCTGGTCATTTGGCTACCATCAGCATCAATTGGCTACCATCAGCACCAGGGGTCATGGGGCTAATTTCACACACTCACTATGGGTCAACGTGGCTGACATGGGCTACCCAAGGAGGAGGTGAATTCATTCAAAACGATGCCTGTGTAGTGTGTGGCAAAGATATTATTTGCTTACAGTTACCAAAGGTGGTAAAAATGTATTAATTAAAAGGAATAACAAATGTTTTTGTTGTAGGGCCTACATTGCAGAAATATGCTGAGTACTGTATTGCAGTGTAAACCCACTCTTAAGACTGAACCACAGACAGAGAGGTACAGAACAAGAGATTGACCCCCATCATCAACTGCTCCTGTCTGCTCCATGTATTGTATAGAAAGGCTGATGTTATGGCTAGATTTGCCAGGTTTTAATGGGAAAAATTAGTTAACACAGGTTGCTGAGCACTCTGCCAAGTTTGGGGTAAAAGCTAATCTGTCAGGAGATTGCAAGACATAGATTCTCTACACACAAATGAGAAGCATTATCCAGAATGACTGGATCGCATGGTAGGCTATACCTTCTCAGCAGTGAGGCAATCAGGAAACACAAGAGTAGAATAGAGTAGAATAAAACAGGTTTTTGTTCCACTGTTGCTTCTCAACGTTTGTTAGAAGCATCAAAGAACTACTAGAGAAGCTATACATGAAGGATGTCATCCTGAAGAGAACAGCCAGTTCCTTATTTCTTAGTATGGAGGGGGTTTAAGTACAACCAAAGAAACAGGGAAGAAGCTTTGACATGTTAGCTCTTTGACATCAAACGCAGTGGAGGATAAAAGAGTTTCCATTCATCCTACAACACATAGACATGAAATATTTCACCGTTCCTCTGCCGCATCTGCATGACTGCACTTCCAGTCTGATGCATAGGCACAGAGTTCCAAAGCAACAAAAAAGTGTACGCTCTCAGATCTATTCTCAGATCTCTTAATTAAAAAGATAGTTCACCTTAATTATTATTATTTTTTTTATCTGACAACTTTCATTTTGGGTGACTACCCCTTTAAGAGGCTATCACTATGCTCTTAACTATTTGAGGGTGGTATGGTCTCGAAGTGTGCCGCTATAGCGTTTTCAATAACAACTAAGCTGCAGACGAGGAAGGAAGGAAGGAAGGAAGGAAGGAAGGAAGGAAGGAAGGAAGGAAGGAAGGAAGGAAGGAAGGAAGGAAGGAAGGAAGGAAGGAAGGAAGGAAGGAAGGAAGGAAGGAAGGAATAATTTGTTTGAATGAGAGGGGTGGTTTAACTGGTTTGTTGAGTCTGTCTGCATGGGGTACTGATGCAAGTGTGTTGTGAGTAATGGCCCCTTCCTCTTTGTAGCGTGACGGTGCTGAGAAACCTCCCACTCGGTGCGAGGCGTCACGTTCTGATGATGTGGCAGCACTGCTCCAAAGCCACTCCCACACCCATTACTTTTCATTCCTCTTCTTTCTTTCCAACATGTTGTTCTACACATTTGAGCTGAATGTTGTTTTATGCAGTTGGTCCATTTTCATTTTGAAAGCTCCTCACGTGTCGCCTTGTACCAAAGTGAATAGGTCTCCTCTATTATAAGATGCAAAATAAAGTTGGTTATTATAATTCTTGTGGATTCCTCAGTCTTTATACTTTTTTCTCCTTTTGCATCATAGTTGCAAGGAGCAATAATGCAGTCTTAGGCCGTTGCTCATCCAGTCTGGGCTGTTTCTTAAATCCTATAGGGATAAGCAGTGGCCATAGGAGTCAAGTGTAAATCTGTTCAGAGCACGAGGAGAAAGAAAAACACTTTTTTTTTGTTCAGAGAGCTATGAGAGAGAGGGAATGTGAACGCAACAGACAGAGAGAAATAGAAAGAGATAGAGAGAGACAGAGTGAAAGAGCGGGAGAGAGGAAAGATATAGAGAAGCTGTGCAGCTTATATGCACTGCAGACCTCGGCTGCAAAGGAGGGATGGGGGGATGAGAGGGGGGAGATGGAGGAGCTATCTGAGAGGGTCTAGGGACCAAGCCTTGGAGATCTGAACCCCCCTCCACCCCTCCATCCCCCTCAGATCAGAAGGTTGGGATGAAAAACTCTCTACACAGAGAAGCTATCCCATGACATCATTCCCACCAACCCCTCTCCCCTCCCCCCTTTCAACACTTGGCTCACACCTTGGTTGACAGGGTGCGGGAGGGTGTGAGGGCGAGGAATATCACAGGAACTTGAACAGCAGCATCTACATCAGCATCACAACGGACTCAACCATGCCACTCAATGCTCTGGACGCTAACCTGGCTCTAACCCACTCAGTTACTCAGCGCTACTGAAGCTAACTGCTAATTAGCAACTTCCCCAAATAGCCTCCCGACAACAGAGACCACCAGGGCACAACAGGCAGCGGCTGCTGCTTTATCCATCATTATGTGCCGTCTCCAAACCCCGAGAGAGTTCTGGCAGCATGAAGCACCATAAATATATTCATGGCGTTACGTAAGGCATTTTCTGTGTTAAGGAAGGCAGTCACGATGTTGGAAGGGATGGTAATGAGTTCTTTGAGTGGCATCTCCTCAAACATTCAAAAACACAGTGCTGTCGCCCCGGTGCCGGTTGAAGGGCTTGGAGTTGATTCCATTTACCTAGTTGAAGATTGACGTCTCCATCTAGTCTCCATGATTGCAGTATCAACCACAGGACTCGACAATGCTGCTCGATAGTGCGTGCGTAGATTTTGCACTTCAAGAAACAGGAAATGCATTTGAAAGTAATATCCATTATCCACTGACAGGGTAGCAAAATAGTTGGACCAACGACCAAATTTCACATGATCTTCACCAACAGCATAGAGCAACTCTTCACTATCCACATGCTGAGAAAACCTTGGGAGCTTGGATTTCCATACATTCCAACTGCAAATTCCAATATTTCATAAGATTTCCAAACCCCATAATGGATATTTCTGACTTTGCCACTACTACAGTGGGTTTGTGTTTAAGATCCACGTACACAAATAGGCCTGTGGCACTGCAAACACGCACAGGCAGGTGCGTACACACACATTCACAGACTGGCACAAACATGAGCACACGTGCTTAAGCACACACTGGCACGCACACGCAGGCACACACACACACTGGCTGGCTACAGAGTTCCGGTTAGGGCAGTGCCCACATTTCATCCATTGATCTGATCTTGAAACTGATGCTGAGGTAAGTTATGATTTAGACAAACACAGAATTCAAGGCCAGCAAGATAATAATCAAGGGCCCTGTTCTATCTAAACTGGTTTCCCGGATCAGTTAAAAATACTATTCTTCCAGCACACTAGGAGGCATGATTGAACTCTGACAGTTTATTTTTTGTTTTACAAAGTAGGACTTTTACCACATTTTGTTGAGTTACAGCCTGAATAAAAAAATGATTAAATAGATATTTTGTGTCACTGGCCTCCATACAATTCCCCGTAATGTCAAAGTGGAATGTCTGAATGTCTTGAATCAAAATATAAATATTCAACCCATTTGTTATGGCAAGCCTAAATAAGTTCAGGAGTAAAAATTGCTTAACAAGTCACAATAAGTTGCATGGATTCACTCTGTGTGCAATAATAGTGTTTAACATTATTTTTGAATAAGTACCTAATCTCTGTACCCCACACATACAATTATCTGTAGGGTCACTCAGCTGAGCAGTGAATTTCAAACACAGATTCAACCACAAAGACCAGGAAGGTTTTCCAATGCCTTGTGAAGAAAGGCACCTATTGGTAGATGGATAAAAACATTTCAAAAGCAGACACTGAATATCCCTTTTGAGCATGGTGAAGTTATTAATTACACTTTGAATGCTGTATCAATACATCCAGTCACTAAAGAAATATGACAGGTGACCCTGCTAGGTGGAAATGCAGGTTAACTAATTAAACATCAAAGAATATGATCTACATGATCAGTCTCTGTGTGTAAAATCTAATCAAATGTTATTTGTTACCCACAAGCCCTTAACCAACAATGCTTTAAGAAAAAAAAGAAAGAAAATAAAGTAACAAATAATTAAACAACTGCAGTAAAATAACAATAGTGAGGATATATACAGGGGTACCGGTACAGAGTCAATGTGCGGGGGAACCGGTTAGCTTGGAAAATTCCAGAAAATGATGTCATGGCTTTAGAAGCTTCTGATCGGATAATTTACATCATTTGAGTCAATTGGAGGTGTACATGTGGATGTATTTCAAGGCCTACCTTCAACATCAGTGCCTCTTTGCTCGACATGATGGAAAAATCAAAAGAAATCAGCCAAGGCCTCCCCCAAAAAATTGTAGACCTCCATAAATCTGGTTCATCCTTGGGAGCAATTTCCAAACACCTGAAGGTGCAACATTCATCTGTACAAACAATAGTACGCAAGTATAAACACCGTGGGACCACGTAGCCGTCATACCATTAAGGAAGGACATGCGTTCTGTCTCTTAGAGATGAATGTACTTTGGTGCGAAAAGTGCAAATCAATCCCAGAACAACAGCAAAGGACCTTGTGAAGATGCTGGATGAAACAGGTACAATAGTATCTATATCCACAGTAAAACAAGTCCTATATTGACATAACCTGAAAGGCCGCTCAGCAAGGAAGAAGCCACTGCTCCAAAACCACCATAAAAAAGCCAGACTATGGATTGCAACTGCACATGGGGACAAAGATCGTACTTTTTGGAGAAATGTCCTCTGGTCTGATGAAACAAAAATAGAACTGTTTGGCCATAATGACCATGGTTATGTTTGGAGGAAAAAGGGGGAGGCTTGCAAGCTGAAGAACACCATCCCAACCCTGATGCACGGGGGTGACAGCATCATGTTGTGGGGGTGCTTTGCTGCAGGAGGGACTTGTGCACTTCACAAAATAGATGGCATCATGAGGAAGGAAAATTATTTGGATATATTGAAGCAACATCTCACGACATCAGTCAGGAAGTTAAAGCTTGGTCGCAAGTGGGTCTTCCAAATCGACAATGACCCCAAGTATACTTCCAAAGTTGTGGCAAAATGGCTTAAGGACAACAAAGTCAAGGTATTGCAGTGGCCATCACAAAGCCCTGACCTCAATCCTATACAAAATGTGTGTGCAGAACTGAAAAAGCATGTGCGAGCAAGGAGGCCTACAAACCTGACTCAGTTACACCAGTTCTGTCAGGAGGAATGGGCCAAAATTCACCCAATTTATTGTGGGAAGCTTGTGGAAGGCTACCTGAAACGTTTGACCCAAGTTAAATAATTGAAAGGCAATGCTTCCAAATACTAATTGAGTGTATGTAAACTTCTGACCAACTTGGAATGTGATGAAAGAAAATAAAAGCTGAAAAAAATAATTCTCTCTACTATTATTCTGACAATTCACATTCTTAAAATAAAGTGGTGATACTAACTGGATTAAAGATACTAACTAGGATTAAATGTCAGGAATTGTGAAAAACTGAGTTTGTGCCAGTCTGTGAATGTGTGTACGCACCTGCCTGTGCGTGTTTGCAGTGCCTGCAGGCCTATTTGTGTACGTGGAGCTGCCTCTTAAACACAAACCCACTGTAGTAGTTTGGTGTATGTAAACTTCCGACTTCAACTGTAGGTTGAGTTACTATGCATAGATAATAAACAGAAAGTAGCAGCAGCGTTAAAGAGGGGTCTGGTTATTTTTGCACGCAAAAATTTTAAGAAAGCAATCCAATGTTATTTGTTGCCTAGACTTTACTGCAAATGACACTCAAGTCTTGAGAAAAAAACAATACACTAATATTGCAGTTACCATGACAGTCTTTATAATAGAACGCTTGTGACCTCACACATCTAAATATTGCACTTGGGAAAAAAATAGAATGAAACAAACAGGCATTTCATTTTTGCTCTATTATATTGGCCACTATAGTAGACATCGATCAAGTGCACAAGGCTGCATGTGTGCAAAAATAACATTCACTGAGTAAAACATATAATAATCCCCCCTCACTCACACACAAGTGTTACTGTCAAGTTCAACACAACAAAAGCAATATCTTTGGGCTACAGTGCACATTATTACATTGTACACTTTCTGCCTGTGGACATTTGTTCTACATTGTACCAGCATAGCATGATACCCTTTGTTGGCATAACTGATCTCTTTCAGGCAGAGAGTAAACTCTTCGGCTGTCCCCATAGGAACCCTTTGAAGAACCCATTTTGGTTCCAGGCAGAACTAATTCTCACATACTAAAAATTAACCACATACTGTAGAGGGAAAACATTAGTTCACAGATTTCACACAGATTGCCAGGGTCCAGTAAGAAACTAAAGCGTTATAACTTGAGGAACGGAAATGAGTCGTATAACGTTACCAGTTAATACTATACTATCGCTTACAGACAGTAGTGATCCTAAGCCCCCACTTCCCCAAACTTTTCTCATCGGATCTACATGAATCACGTAGGTCACCTATTTTGGATTAAAAATGGCGAATTTCGCCAAAAGGTGACTAGTTTGCATCCCTGCAAAGACCCATTGACGAAACAAAACTGACTTGCTATGTTGATAACTAAGGTCTCATTATAGGACATTCAACCAAACCACAGCAGTAAGGGCTGGGGTGTCCTGTCAGCAAACAGCTGCTGCAATGAATCCTTCAGTTATTCTAGCAGAGGCGTGACAGTTGGACAGTGGTAGAGCGGAGGGGCCTGGGGCCTGGGGCCTAAATTATTGGCTCCTCTCCAGAGCTCTGGGTAAGTCATAAATCGCTGATGACACTGAGCTAATGTGCTGTGACCAGGGACCGGGGGAGGCTGCGTGTCTGTCTGAGGTGTCTGTTACCACAGCGACGGGTGTCTGCGTGTGTGTGGAGGGGTGGACGTGCATGTGTGTGTATGAGAGAGTGATGGAGTGTGTGCCTGCGTGTGTTTGTGACGTCCGCCTAACTCACCGTTAACTGTGAGGTGCACCCAGCTGCCGTTGTGAAAGGTGTTGTACTGCTGCTCCAACATCAAGACCTTACACTCGTACCAGCCCTGGTCATCTGAACGCACCTTCTCAATCCGCAGAGAAGATTTGCCGTGCAGACTGGCTCGGCCTGGCGGAGGGAAAGGAAGGAAGGGGAGAGAGATTAATAACGGGTTAAACCAGGAAAGGGTTCTACCTGGAACCAAAAGGGTTTTTACCTGGAACCAAAAGGGGGCCCTATTTTTCTAAGAGTGTATATAATCCTCCCTCTACTGTATCATATAGACCAGGTTTTCCGAACCACCAGGCCCCGGACCTGTACTTTTTAAAAACATTTCTAGCACACAGGTTGGGTAATTAATTAACTCGGAGCAGCCCAGTCTGTAAGGAAGTAGAGCATCTCTTACTCCCTGAAGCATTTTTGTGAAAAAAGTAATTACCCACCACATATGCTGATTAGATGGACTGGACACGCATCAAGTCTCGGACATTATGACAGTAGCCACATAATACTGTACTTACAGTAGCAAGCTTACATGGACATGATATGCATATAAAATAGCCATTTTAGCACATTGACTAACTATGATCTACATGAGAAGTTTGAACAGAAGTGAGGTGAGTAAATAGCCTATGGTCAAATAACTAGGCTAATAACAAAAGCCCCTCGTTTCTTTAGCCATCTAGCATCAGGGATGGCTCCCAGGGATCCAAGAAATGGTTTTAGTATTCTCCCTAAAGTTTTCTTGCTAGATAGCAATTCAATTTGCATGCCACATGAAAAGAAGGGACCCTGTATATACTGTTGTGCTCTATAAAATCGGAAGAAATTCCGGTAGATTTCCTTGTTTTATTTTAGGTGGCACGTGCGCTAAGTCTACAGGGGTTGTGTAGCAGCCCAGTGTCAGAGCAGCTTTCACTCTTTACAGGTCAAGCAGTGAAGGGGGGTATTTATGATTTTGCTCTCGGCAATCTGGCAACCCATCATAACAGATGGCGGCCGACGATATGCGCTAAACAAAGGGCTTTGAAGGCACAACAGCCCACAACATCAACATTATCAAAGCCCTCCACGGCTCATTATGCGCTCCCCAGAGTCAATGTTTTTGAGTGACTTCTGTTATGTAACACATCAGGTTATATCAAATGAAGTAAGAGGGTGAATAGAAAATAACTATAAACAGAACCACTGTGACTTTATTCATAGCCTGTGTGCAAATGTGCAGGTCTGTGTCTATCCATCTGCTTTTGTCATCAAAACACCACGTGTCCATCTGTACTCAAGGCTTTATATATACAGTGCATACGGAAAGTATTCAGTCCCCTTGACTTTTTCCACATTTTGTTGCGTTACAGCCTTATTAGAAAGGTTTTTTAGAAATGTTTGCTAATTGATATATATAAAAATATATACACATTTTCAGCTCTCTCCAGAGATGTTCGATCAGGTTCAAGTCCGGGCTCTGGCTGGGCCACTCAAGGACATTCAGAAGCCACTCCTGCGTTGGCTGTGTGCTTAGGGTCGTTGTCATGTTGGAAGATGAAACTTCGCCACAGTCTGAGGTCCTAAGCGCTCTGGAGCAGGTTTTCATCAAGGATCTCTCTGTACTTTGCTCCGTTCATCTTTGCCTCGATTCTGACTAGTCTCCCAGTCCCTGACGCTGAAACACATCCCCACAGCATGATGCTGCCACCACCATGCTTGACCGTAGGGATGGTGCCAGGTTTTCTCCAGACGTGACGCTTGGCATTCAGGCTAAAGAGTTCCATCTTGGTTTCATCAGTTTCTCATGGTCTGAGAGTCTTTAGGTGCCTTTAGGCAAACTCCAAGCGAGCTGTCGTGCCTTTTACTGAGGAGTGGCATCCTTCTGGCCACTCTACCATAAAGGCCTGATAGGTGGAGTGCTGCAGAGATGGTTGTCCTTCTTGAAGGTTCTCCCATCTCCACAGAGGAACTTAAATACATGTAATTTTGTCTTTGAAACATTTTATTGATATACAGTAGAATTCTATTTAATCCTATGGAGGACTAATCCTACAACCGGTGGCTTCAAAGCCTCTCAATGGCCAATACATAGCACCAACCATCCAGGTTTTATATGCATCATTATTGTGTACAGGTAGAGCAGCAGCATGAAGCCTCAGGTCTAGAATACCACTCAAGTCGGCCATCTTCTCTGAGCTAATGATGACACAAGTCCAGCTGTTACACTTGTCCCTCCTTTCCATCTTCTCTCCTCTCATTCCTCAAATTACCTCACATCTGTCAGTGCGTGTCAGTCTGCCACACCTAGCGATTGTCATACAAGGTGATATCACGAGAGGAGTCATCTAGAATTCACACTAGCTCCAACATAAACCTGAGAGGATTCCTGATAAGTTCTGCTAAACTTTGACGGAAGGGCAATGCGGATGTTGTTGCTTAAGGTGACATAGGCGACTCTAGGCAACTCTTTTTTTCTGCCCTAACTTGGAGATTCTCCACGTTGATATTGGAGCGTGGCTGTGATTGTGGGTTGGCTCTCACAACGGAGTAAATATTTTTTCTCTGTGTTGGAGATCGATAATTCAGAAGGATAACTAGGCCGCAGCCTGTCTAGCCATTAGAAAGGAAGGATAGCTTTATCTGGGTGATTAAGTGGGGACGGGAGAGAGGGGGGGTAAACTACGCGGACATGGAGGTTGAAGATAGTATGAATATTGTGGGACACGCTGGAAGTGTAGGTACAGGTAAATACAGTCCTCTACTCGGTGGACTGGCCTGCATCTTTGCCATAGTAAATGTAACCGTTACTGTGGCTATTTTTGTTTGAATCAAGTGTAATGATGCCTGAGTGTTTGTTTCTATAGAAACACAGGGTATAGGGAGAGAAATCAGATATGGCTTGGTATTAGGGCAAGTGTACGGAAAGTCATCAGTTTGGGGATCCCATTGATACTCTGATAGACCAGGGACAATGTTTCTCTAATGTTGCCATGTGCAGTTCTCAGGAATTGCAAGGGGATGAAGGTTGGAATATTCCATATGTTGGGTTATTTTGGGGGATCCGGTATGTCTGCTACATTGACCATCAGCAACGACAAAGCGACTCTCAAAAGCAATCTTAATCCATTTGCAGTCAAAGGCAGGCAGTGTATCATATTCTCTATGAACACAGTCAAATGCAGACATGACCCAAGTCAATGGTGTTTGAACTGAGGTCTCATTTAGCCCCAGAATGTGGCGTGTGACAAACTCTTTGTAGCTCCTAATAGAACAAGCCAAACACCATAGATGAATGTTCCTCTCTCAGACAAAGTGGAAATGCCTTGCTGCCAATACCCACAGCCATTTAATTGGCTTGGGGTGGCTAGACGGCACGACTCCGAAACAAAGACGAACCCTGTTGGCACGACAGAAGTAGGGCAGACCTTCGCCCAGAGGAAGCAGCGATTCCTCAGTGCCCTCCATGGTGAAAAAAAACACCAGCACAATCTACAATGGGCACAGCTCAGGCCTCTGTGTGAATAAGAAGTGCTATTGATCCCTAGCCTTGACCCTGACCCTCATTCTGTTCCGGGCGCTGTTCCATCCTCACTGTGTTCCATTGTAACTCACAGTAGAGGGAGGCAGACGTCAGTAAGCGGCGACTAGAGCTTCGGATCCAGCAGTAGCATTAATTGAAAAGGGCCCCTGTTCAGTAGCTACTGTAGCGCAGCAGGGAAAAATTGGCTGTAGTTTAAAGCGTGGGTTGTCAATCTCTGTGAGGATTGTCAAATGTAATTTGTACTGGGGTGCGAGGCACTGTCTAAAAACAGCAACAGGGAAGATTGTAGAGGAGAAGCATAAATCCCTTGAAAGCTATTCCAACAAATAACAAAAACGGCTACGGTCTAGAGATAAAGGCTGGAGGCTATTTTAGAAGATTGAAATGGTCCACCTTCAATTCTTTGTCTCTTGACGCACTAACACACTGTCCATATGATTGGCGTCTTGGATCCAGTGAAATGTTTTTAATCACAATCAATTGGAGAATGTATCACTTCGATGCCATTTAGCCATATAATCATTTTGTTGACTAATATTCTCTAAATGGTGATGTACACTGAACAAAACACAACATGCAAAGTGTTGGTCCGATGTTTCATGAGCTGAAATAAAATATGACATTGTCCATACGTCGGAGTGGGACAACATTCCACAGGCCCCAATCAACAGACTGATCAACTCTATGCAAAAAAGATGTGTCACGCTCCATGAGGCAAATGGTGGTCAAACCTGATACTGACTGGTTTTCTGACGCACGCCCAAATTTTTTTTTAAAGGTTTCTGTGACCAACAGATGCATATTTGTATTCCCAGTCATGTGAAATCCATAGATTAGGGCCTAATGAATTTATTTCAATGGTTTCCTTATATGAACTGTAACTCAGTAAAATCTTTGAAATTGTTGCATGTTGCGTTTATATTTTTTTCAGTATAGTTTGCAGCTTCAAGCTAATCAAATACATAAAGAGCCATGCTGTTTCCCCAGTGTGTCCCTGTTGTAGATTCCGATGTAACCTAACCGACAGAACAGCTCAGACTTTGGCCTATGTAGAAATCCTCAGCCGCTCTCGTTAACATTCACTGTGAGGACCGACCAATAAAATAGCATATCCTGCCCCTGGCAACGTCTGATAAACTATCAGGTTTCCTAATTTGCTTTTATAAAACGGACATGTTCAGTAAATTACCACACGCCCTTTCTGTCTTTGCTCAGTAGAGATGCTGCAATGTTCAAATCGCCCAGATGAAGAAGAAAAAAACACATGGCCCGACACACTTTTGACCCGTCACCTCTACCGTTACGCACTTCTGGTCTGGAGGCCTTTCAACTTCTGCTTCTGTTTGAAGTGCAATGGCATACCACCTGGGTGGGTATTCTCCCCCAACCGATTGTCCACAGCTTATTCAAGTCAGCAGAGCTATTCCGAAAGGTTGTCTGTCCTTTTCCTAAAGGGCAGTGATTGTCTAAAGGCCATTGATGCGTTTCAATGGCTTGATACAAATCTATTAAATACATGAAATAGGATATTTCAAGTATTTACATTCAGACACGTCTTTCTCATGATTATGGAATCCTTTCCTCTTATTTCCTGTTATTATAAAGTCTTGATTCACAGAGACTGACATGGAGTCCTATAGATTCTCTAGCTACAGTGGAGAACAAGTATTTGATACACTGCCGATTTTGCAGGTTTCCCTACTTACAAAGCATGTAGAGGTCTGTAATTTCTATCATAGGTACACTTCAACTGTGAGAGACGGAATCTAAAACAAAAATCCAGAAAATCACATTGTATGAATTTTAAATAATTAATTTGCATTTTATTGCATGACATAAGTATTTGATCACCTACCAACCAGTAAGAATTCCGTCTCTCACAGACCTGTTAGTTTTTCTTTAAGAAGCCCTCCTGTTCTCTACTCATTACCTGTATTAACTGCACCTGTTTGAACTCGTTACCTGTATATTAGACACCTGTCCACACACTCAATCAAACAGACTACAACCTCTCCACAATGGCCAAGACCAGAGAGCTGTGTAAGGACATCAGGGATAAAATTGTAGACCTGCACAAGGCTGGGATGGGCTACAGGACAATAGGCAAGCAGCATGGTGAGAAGGCAACAACTGTTGGCGCAATTATTAGAAAATGGAAGAAGTTCAAGATGACGGTCAATCTCCCTCGGTCTGGGGCACCATGCAAGATCTCACCTCGTGGGGCATCAATGATCATGAGGAAGGTGAAGGATCAGCCCAGAACTACACGGCAGGACCTGGTCAATGACCTGAAGAGAGCAGGGACCACAGTCTCAAAGAAAACCATTAGTAACACACTACGCTGTCATGGATTAAAATCCTGCAGCGCACGAAAGGGCCCCCTGCACAAGTCAGCGCATGTCCAGGCCCGTCTGAAGTTTGCCACTGACCATCTGGATGATCCAGAGGAGGAATGGGAGAAGGTTATGTGGTCTGATGAGACAAAAATAGAGCTTTTTGGTCTAAACTCCACTCGCCGTGTTTGGAGGAAGAAGGATGAGTACAACACCAAGAACACCATCCCAACCGTGAAGCATGGAGGAGGAAACATCATTCTTTGGGGATGCTTTTCTGCAAAGGGGACAGGACGTCTGCACCGTATTGAGGGGAGGATGGATGGGGCCATGTATCGCAAGATCTTGGCCAACAACCTCCTTCCCTCAGTAAGAGCATTGAAGATGGGTCGTGGCTGGGTCTTCCAGCATGACAACGACCCGAAACACACAGCCAGGGCAACTAAGGAGTGGCTCCGTAAGAAGCATCTCAAGGTCCTGGAGTGGCCTAGCCAGTCTCCAGACCTGAACCCAATAGAAAATCTTTGGAGGGAGCTGAAAGTCCG
Organism: Thymallus thymallus; assembly: GCA_023634145.1. Taxonomy (NCBI): domain Eukaryota; kingdom Metazoa; phylum Chordata; class Actinopteri; order Salmoniformes; family Salmonidae; genus Thymallus; species Thymallus thymallus. Next base: position 29,968,683 of record CM042391.1, read on the forward strand.
TATTGCCCAGTGACAGCCCCGAAACCTGAAGGATCTGGAGAAGGTCTGTATGGAGGAGTGGGCTAAAATCCCTGCTGCAGTGTGTGCAAACCTGGTCAAGAACTACAGGAAACGTATGATCTCTGTAATTGAAACAAAGGTTTCTGTACCAAATATTAAGTTCTGCTTTTCTGATGTATCAAATACTTATGTCATGCAATAAAATGCAAATTAATTACTTAAAAATCATACAATGTGATTTTCTGGATTTTTGTTTTAGATTCCGTCACTCACAGTTGAAGAGTACCTATGATAAAAATTACAGACTTCTACATGCTTTGTAAGTGGGAAAACCTGCAAAATCGGCAGTGTATCAAATACTTGTTCTCCCCACTGTATACTGAACAAAAATATAAACGCATCATGCAACAATTTCTAAGGTTTTTACTGAGTTACAGTTCATAAGGAAATCAGTCAATATAAATACATTCATTAGGCCCTAATCTATGGATTTCACATGACTGGACAAGGGTGCAGCCATGGGTGGGCCTGGGAGTGCACAGGCCCACCCATTTGGGAGCCAGGCCCATCCACTGAGGAGCCAGGCCCAGCCAATCAGAATGAGTTTTTCCCCACAAAAGGACTTTCTTACAAACAGAAATACTCCTCAGTACCCCCTCAGACGATCCCGCAGGTGAAGAAGCCGGATGTGTAGGTCCTGGGCTGGCGTGGTTACACGTCGTCTATGGTTGTGAGGCCGGTTGGACGTACTGCCAAATTCTCCAAAACTACGTTGTAGGCAGCTTATTCTCTGGCAACAGCTCTGGTGGACATTCCTGCAGTCAGCATGCCAATTGCACGCTCCTTCAAAACATGAGACATCTGTGGCACAAAACTGCACATTTTAGAGTGGCCTTTATTTGTCCCCAGCACAAGGTGCACCTGTATAATGATTATGCTGTTTAATCAGCTTCTTGATATGCCACACCTGTCAGGTGGATGGATTATCTTGGCAAATAAGAAATGCTCACTAACAGGGATGTAAACAAATGTGTGCTCAGAATATGAGAGAAATAAGGTTTTTGTGCGCATGGAACATTTCTGGGATCTTTTATTTCAACTCATGAAACATGGAACCAACACCTTACATGTTGCGTTTATATATTTTTTCAGTAGATAATACAGTACATCTCTGATGGAACCACGTGACATCAAACACGCAAGTGACTACTTGGCTGCGCAGTCAGCTATCTGGCTACAGTATTAACTATTCTGCTTCATGGCTGGATAATCAGTCATAACCAGTCATTTATAATACATTATAAAGAGGGCATTCATAGCAACTGCCTCCAACTCCAAATCCTAGAGATTTTGCTGTGGGAGCCTGGCTCTGCATTGTAAAGACACTTTAACAGAAACCTCCACTTTGTCTGATGCAGGCTGCAGATAATCTATTGACTGGCTCCCAACCAAATAGGGATTATAGTGTGCTAATCATATATGGCATATTAACAGTATAACACATCTAATGGGAGTGATGTTATTTTTAAGGAATTTAGCTCAAAAGGAAGCAGAACGTTTTCCACTGTGTTCATTCCAGAAGACCTTTTATAGTGAAAGATATAACCTGTTTATCATCCTGTTTTAAAGGAAGGCATCCTTGTTTCTTCACCCTCATTATACTACAATCCATTTTATAAACAGGAATTGAAACACATTTTACACCCATTCATTACATCTAGCAAAGAACAACAATATTATGGTCTCATAGCTAAAGCAGAGATCAGCTCCTTTGGCAGTCCGTCATAGGTTTCACAAGCAGTATCACACTTCTCGCACCTGAGAAGGGGATCATTCTTACAGAGCATTTGTTTCCCACTGTGGGTGTTTGGGGAGGGTTGTGAGAGTGTGAGAGTTGATGTAATGTGCTATACAGAGACAACCTTCCCCTAGACTGCAGTGAAAATCCCACATTTGCTCCCTTCCTCACACACTCAAAATATATTTTTATTGAGACAGATGAATGATAAAGGAGATGGGAGGGGGGAGATGCAGAGGGCTGAGGGCTGACGTATACGTGCTACAAGTGGCAGCGTTAGACCGGCCTCGGGCACGAAATCAGAGTAAAGATGTTTAGGCAATTACTATAACAGCTTTACTTTGCAACTCAATATTAGGGCTGTTTTGTACACTCAGCGTATACTGTAAGTAAATAAGCTAAATAGGTGTACAAAATGACATTGACAAAACTGACCAACGCCAAAACGACTTTGACACCTGTGGTTTGGGGCTAATGAAGAGGCAGAGGTGTTCTCTTACCGGCATACTCTGGATCCACATGAGGCGGGTGGAAGCGGAAGTTGATGAAGAAGGGGATGGGCACTCCAAACTTGAACCACTCCACCACATAGGGCTGGCCGTTCAGGGGGTGGGCCACGTCGCATCCCAGGATGATGTTCTCACCAGCGCGTGCCGTTACAAACTGGGGCTCCTCTCGCACGCCGTGGGCACCTGGGAAACAGGGGGAGGGGGGGGCGGGGGATCTTTCATTAGCATATCAAAAGAAACCTAGAAGCAAAAGGGTAATCTTTCATTAGCATATCATCCACATTGTGTCTTAGAGTTCCAACATCAACCACAAACATTTCGTTTGCTTTTTAACATAGAGAAATGTAAGATAAGAAAAACTCCTTGAAAATGTTAATGTAGTACAATATTCACAAAACATGAAATACAAATCCTCAAACAACATAAACAGAGGACCTAACCTACATTACACTGATAGGGCCACGGAACCCTATTCAACCATAAGGTCTTCTTATTTTTTTAGAATATCTGCCTCTTCCACTTCCACCACCCTGGTTTATTTTCTGTCTCACGTAGAGAGCAGCCTGTTTGTGATGACAGAGAATCATGAACGACAGGTGTCATACCTTAAGGTGGTGACAACAAACTCCATCCTGAGCCAAGACCAATACTTTTAGGAATGGAATATAAAGGACATAGCTCTGTAAATACTATCACCCGTTGCTGAAACACTCACTTGAGAAAGATAAAGCATGCACGTGCACGCACACACACACAGACACACACACACTATACATTTACTGCACTTTCATTACATGCTGTAAACTTGGATGGAACATATCTTAACTTCCCTATTTACTTTTTACAAGACATACACTACATGATCAAAGTACGTGGACACCTGCTCGTCGAACATCTCATTCCAAAATCATGGGCATTAATATTGCGTTGGTCCCCCCCTTTGCTGTCAGCCATCACTCTTCTGGGAAGGCTTTCCACTAGATGTTGGAACATTGCTGCAGGGTCTTGCTTCCATTCAACCACAAGAGCATTAGTGAGGTTGGGCACTGATGTTGTGCGATTAGGCCTGGTTCGCAGTCGGCGTTCCAATTCATCGCAAAGTTATTCAATGGGGTTAAGGTCAGGGCTTTGTGCAGGCCAGTCAAGTTCTTCCACACTGATCTCGACAAACCATTTCTGTATGGACTTTGCTTTGTGCTTGGGGGCATTGTCATGCTGAAACAGGAAAGGGCCTTCCCCAAACTGTTGTCACAAAGTTGGAAGCACAGAATTGTCTAGAATGTCATTGTCTACTGTAGCGTTATTTCCCTTCACTGGAACTAAGGGGCCTAGCAAGAACCATTTAAAACAGCCCAAGACCATTATTCCTCCTCCACCAAACTTTACAGTTGGCTCTATGCATTCTGGCAGGTAGCGTTCTCCTGGCATCCACCAAAACCAGATTAGTCCGTCGGACTGCCAGTTGGTGAAGCGTGACTCATCACTTCAGAGAACGCGTTTCCACAACTCCAAAGTCCAAAAGCAGCGAGCTTTACAGTACTCCAACCGACGCTTGGACATTGAGCATGGTGATCTTAGGCTTGTGTGCGGCTGCTCGGCCATGAAAACCCCATTCATATAGCTCCCGACGAACAGTAATTGTGCTGACGTTGCTTCCAGAGGCAGTTTGGAACTCAGTAGTGAGTGTTCCAAATGAGGAAAGACGATTTTTACATGCTACACGCTTTAGCACTCTGCGGCCCCGTTCTGTGAGTTTGTGTGGCCTACCACTACGCGGCTGAGCCGTTGTTGCTCCTAGACGTTTCGAGTTCACAATAACGGCACTTACACTTGACCGGGGCAGCTCTAGCAGGGTAGAAATTTAATGAACGGACTTGTTGGAAAGGTGGCATCCTATGACAGTGCCACGTTGAAAGTCACTGAGCTCTTCAGTAAGGCTATTCTAGTGCCAATGTTATCTATGGAGATTGCATGGCTGTCTGCTCGATTTATACACCTGCCAGCAACAGGTGTGGCTGAAATAGCCGAATCCACCAAATTGAAGGGGTGTCCACATACTTTTGTTTGTATAGTGTAATTCTGCAGACACTGACAGGGGACTTGACGTTGTTGGTTTACTACGATGAAGGTGTTTCCACATGTCCACAGGGCTATCTGTTCTACCAGAGCATCGATCCTCTACTAATTAATTTATGGCTTGGCTTTACAACCGGAAGCGAAGTGTGCTTTCATTTTACCAGTCAATACGGCTAATCAAATGGTGCTCTGCTCACCTCTGTGGCCCACAGGGATGCTTAGGATTATTGGGTTTGTCTTTGAGGATGACCCAGTGCCAGTGGGCTAATATAGGAATGCTCTACATCCATGGTGCCCTCCAGCCAGTGTCTGCTGGTTTTCGTTTCGCCCTGGTACTTAATTATTGATCTGTAACTGTAACATAATAATCAAACTCCTTCTGGGAGGGGGAAATTCATTTTTACTTCCTGGCTAGAATAGGAGTAGGCCTATAGTCAGGGGCCTCTGTGAACACAACATATCAGGGAGCAGCAGAGACAGTGATGATTGTAAACCTTCAAGTTTCACACATCACATTCTGCACTACTGTGTACGAACAATAGGGTGAAAGGAAGCCAGCACCCAGGAAAACTATGTGATGTACACTGTGTAGAGGAGAGACAAATTCTTGGCAAATCAATCCTGACACCAGATATACAGTATATCAGTTGTGCTTTTACACACTAAACCATAAAACGTCTCATTGCTGTAATAATTTGAAATTCTACTCAAGGTTATTATTATATGTTACAAATTACTTAACTCACGTTTACAGCAAAAGGCACAATTTCATGGGTGTGAAGCAGGGAAAAACAGCATGAGTGTAAATTAAGCCCCTATTCAGAGGCATGAAAAGCTTCAACAGTCACCTTGACTGGAGGTCAACACAAAATAATAACTTAATTACCTCACTAAACAGAGGATGATTATCATATAATTCCGTTGCATTTGGCTACACGTCGGATAAACACAAGACAGCTTAATTCTGGGCAGGCGGAGACTGATCAAACTGCTTCTTCAGTACAGAGAAATCCTCTCATTCTGTCTTTTTAAGGTATGCAAGTCAGGCACTTACATTGAACACTACAACTATAACATGCATATTTACGGTTGCCGAAACGTTGCTGTAATGTTGGATTGTGGTTTACTATGTGGATCTGTGTGTGTGTGTTCTTCTTGTGCTTGGTAGTGGCAGAGGCAGATAAATAAGGTTGACTGAGGGAGAGCAGATATAGCCAAGAATCCCCCTGACTCCCCTACATAGCCAAGCGCTACGTGGTGATTGGCTGCAGGTGACATCACCAGCGAGCGAAAACAGGCCTCTGGAAGGTATGACTTCACTGTTTTTACTGATGAGAGAGAGGGAGAGAGAGAGAGAGAAGGGAGGGAGAGAGGGAGGAGAAACGAGAGGTAATAAGCTCCTCTTCTCCTCCATTAGGATTTTGCTAGGAGAGAAATTGTAAAATATCCGAGCTGCAGGAAGGGAGAGTAAAGCATATCCTTCCAGAGCATGGCTGTCTGTGTTCAAGAAGACTCAAAGATGAGATGTTCTATCACTCTCGGCTGTCAGGATTGACATTTGAACAGCAGTCACTCAATAGTGTCTCTGTCCGAATGTAATGAGCCCAACCCAAAAGTTCTTTATCAGTGTCAAACCATTTTAAGAGTACAGTATTTCATTATGATTATATTAATAGCTACATTTATCAAATAAAGCATTCACTTCTGAACTGTTCCCGAACTGTGCCTGAAGTTTGAAGCACCCTCAATCATGCTCCTCGATAGATTAGAAGTACACATTATATGCACTTTCCAAACTCACATAGAGACCAATGTTGAATAGTAAAGTCCATATGCTAGCTTGTACTAAATAAAAAGTTCAGGAAGCTGAAATAGTGGTAGATGGCAGAGAAGTTGAGCTGAAATGTAAACTCTGCAGTCTACACTGTAAACTATCCTTACCTCCAGAAAATACTTAGGTTGGGAGAAAAAAAAAAAGTACTTAATAGCTCAAAATTGAGTATTGAGTGGGTATTAACCTGAAAGGTGTCAACTAAATTGATAATAGAGTACAGTCAAAATCTATTAATTTAGAGGACCACAAAATAGGGTAATAAAACAACACTGAACAAAAAAATAAAACACAACATACAACAATTTAAAATATTTGAGTGAGTTACAGTTCATAGTGTGAAGTTGCTGGATATTGGCTGTAACTGAAACATGTCGATCCAGAGCTTTCCAAACATGCTCAATGCGTGACATGTCTGGTGAGATGTAGGCCATGGAAGAACTGGGACATTTTCAGCTTCCTGGAATTGTGTACAGATTATTGTGACATGGGGCTGTGCATTATCATGCTGAAACAACATGAGGTGATGGCGGATGAATGGCATGACAATGGGCCTCAGGATCCCGTCACAGTATCTTTGTGCATTCAAATTTCCATAGATAAAATACAATTGTGTTTGTTGTCCGTAGCTTATGCCTAGCCATACCATAAACCCACCACCACCACGGGGCACTCTGTTCACGACGTTGACATCAGTAAACCGCTCACCCACACAACGCCATACACGTGGTCTGCGGTTGTGAGGCCTGTTGGACATACTGCCAAAATCTCTAAAACTGCGTTGGAGGTGGCTCATGATAGAGAAATTAACATTCAATTCTCTGGCAACAGTTCTGGTGGACATTCGTGCAGCCAGCATGCCAATTACACGCTCCCTCAAAACTTGATAGATAGATAGATAGGACATTTCTTCGTCAAGCAGCTACAAAAAAACACAGGGCAAGTGCAAAATGCCAGAACGAAAATACACAAAAGACAAATACACGATACATGATACATAGAGCGGCAGTATGAAAAAGTATAAAAATACAAGAAGTCTGGAGTGCAAAAAAGACATTGCATAGTATGGGTGGATGGCTGAATATGTACACTAAACATTGTTACAGAGTGTTAGGTGAAAAAAAAAAGATACAAATATTACAAGTTGATATAGATAAATAAGAAGTATTTGCATGGTTAACTATACTATACAGGTCGATGGCAGAGAAATACTTAAATAGCTAAAAGTGCGTATGATATAAGTGAGGGTAATAATAGTTAACAGACTGGTTAAATGAATAGGTAAGTGAATATTCTGCATGGTTAAATTAACAGTACAGGTAAATATACAGTTAAATTTACAGGTAAGTGAATATTTGCATGGTTACATTAACTGTACAGGTAAATGACAGGAAGAGATACTTAAAGAGCTAAATGTGTGTATGATATAATTTAGGGTAATAATAGTAATTCCCTTAAAATACAGTCTTTAGTGGGCAGGGTTTAATTACAGATAAATGCACGTATTGCACATTCGATATACTAAAAGCAATGAAAAAAGATACAACTGACAGGATACTAATATGCATTCCTGAGTGAATGACTATGTAAGTTTAGTCCAAGAATTACTTACAATATCGCACATGATATGATATAACAACTGTACATGAATATGTATATACAGACATGAATGTATAAATAAGTCGTGAGTGAATGAGTGATTACTCTCTGGCACACCGTGGTGGGATCAGTCTGTGACTGAAGGTGCTCATAACCATGGCATGCAGAGGGTGGGTGACGTTGTCCATGACGGCCAGCAGTTTGGCCAGGATCCGTCTCTCCGCCACCTCCTCTAGGTGGTACTGCTCACACCACAACACAAAGTCATTGATTGTGCTCCTGTACTCCTCCTCCTGCATCTGTGGCATTGTGTTGTGACAAAACTGCACATTCTAGTGGCCTTTTATTGTCCCCGGCACAAGGTGCACCTGAGTAATGATCATGCTGTTGAATCAGCTTCTTGATACGCCACACCTGTCAGGTGGACTGATTATTAGCAAAGTAGAAATGCTCACTAACAGGGAGGTAAACACATTTGTTCACAAAATTTGAGAGAAATAAGCTTTTGTGCATATGGAATATTTCTGAGATCCTTTATTTCAGCTCATGAAACATTGGATCAACACTTTACATGTTGTGTTTATATTTTTGTTCAGTATACTTCAAAATGGCTTCGTTATTACATAACCCAAAAGTACCGGAGGAGTAGCGGCAGCCAATAGGCTGAGCACTCAAAGATTAAAGGCAGCACAACTCATTTTTAGATCAATAAAGGGAACATTTGCTAAACCACAGAAACTGGATTCATAGTGCCTGACTGTGCAATTATCACTCACAGGGAAGATAAATCCAGCGGGACACGCCGTGAAAGAGAATGAGATGTGAAACAGTCCATTAACGGTGTTTAACTTCATCAAAAGGGAAGGAAAAATGCAAGCAGTAGAAGAAGAACTGGGCAATTGAATATGGAATTGCTTCACCTCCGCGGCCAGACTTATTGCAATGCTCATCTGTGTATGTCAACTGTCAATAACCCAAATATCATGGTGGCTTGAGAAACTAATGAAGCACAGAGGGAAGGGCAGGATTTGACCTACTTGGCTCACATGCCCTCCAACGAGTATCATTCACTCATTTTAAATTCAAAAGAGACTCTGCCGGGTTGCATAGAGAGCATCTATCCCTCCTGCATCACTGCTACAGTGTAGTCATGGCCTTATTATGATGCCACGCATTTATGCCTATTCAAGTCTACGTAGCTAAAGGTAATGGTTACGTTGCTGCTTGTAACATCAAAGTGATTTATGATACCTGTGAGTTTTATTCACAGGGCTAAGTGAGAGATTGTTATTTGGGTTCAGATATGATAGTACCATTTGGAGGAAACCTTCATTGACTGTCTTCTGTTCACTGTTCGCTAACAGTTTTCCTCTCTGCAAGCTGCCCCCCTGGTACACCGTCTCTGCGCTGTTTCCCTCTACCTACAGATGAAGTCGGAAGTTTACATACACTTAGGTTGAAGTCATAGATTGAAAAAGCGTGTGCGAGCAAGGAGTCCTACAAACCTGACTCAGTTACACCAGTTCTGTCAGGAGGAATGGGCCAAAATTCACCCAACTTATTGTGGGAAGCTTGTGGAAGGCTACCCGACACGTTTGACCCAAGTTAAACAATTTAAAGGCAATGCTACCAAATACTAATTGAGTGTATGTAAACTTCTGATCCACTGGGAATGTGATGAAAGAAATAAAAACTGAAATAAACCATTCTCTCTACTATTATTCTGACATTTCACATTCTTAAAATAAAGTGGTGATCCTAAGACAGGGAATTTTTACTAGGATTAAATGTCAGGAATTGTGAAAAAGCGAGGTAAAATATTTTTGGCTAAGGTGTATATAAACTTCCGACTTCAACTGTACCTCTACCCCAGAACGGACTCACATGCCAGTTTACTAGCTATATTTAGTACCGGGTCGGACCCCCCCTTTGCCTCCAGAACAGCCTGAATTATTCGGGGTATTCTACAAGTTGACGGAAACGTTCCACAGGGATGTTGTTCCATGCTGACACGATGGCATCACACAGCTGCTGCAGATCGGATGGCGGTACATTCATGCTGCAAACAGCCTGTTTCATCAGTTGTTTTTAGCTGATAGGAGTGGAACTAGGTGTGGCCGTCTGCTGCAATAGCCCATCCATGACTAGGATCGCCGAGTTGTGCGCAATGGTGTAAAGTACTTAAGTAAAAATACTTTAAAGTACTACTTAAGCAGTTTTTTGGGGTGTCTGTACTTTACTTTACTATTTATAGTTTTGACAACTTTTACTTCACTACACATACCTAAAGAAAAGAATGTACTTTTTACTCCATATATTTTCCCTGACACCCAAAAGTACTCACTACATTTTAAACGCTTAGCAGGACAGGAAAATGGTCCAATTCACGCAAGAGAACATCCCTGGTCATCCCTACTGCCTCTGATCTGGCAGACTCACTAAACACACATGCTTTGTTTGTAAATTATGTCTGAGTGTTGGAGTGTGCCCTTGGCTGTCCGTAAAAAAGAAAGTTGAAAATGGGGCCGTCTGGCTTGCTTAATATAAGGAATTTGAAAGGATTTATACTTTTACTTTTGAAACTGAAGTATATTTTAGCAATTACATATACTTTTGATTCTTAAGTATATTTAGAACCAAATCCTTTTAGACTTTTACTCAAGTAGTATTTTACTGGGTGACTGTCACTTTTACTTTAGTCATTTTCTATTAAGGTATCTTGACTTTTACTCAAGTATGACAATTGGGTACTTTATCCACCACTGGTTGTGCGTTCCGAGAAGCTATTCTGCACACCACTGTTGTACTGCAATGTTATTTGTCTGTTTGTGGCCCGTCTGTCAGTTGCACGATTCCTGCCATTCTCCTTTGACCTCTCTCATCAACAAGCTGTTTTCGCCCCCAGGAATGCCGCTGACTGGATGTTTTCTGTTTGTCGCACCAAATCCTAGACACTGTCGTGCGTGAAAAGCCCAGTAGGGCAACCGTTTCTGAGATACTGGATTTGGCGCGCCTGCCACCCACGACCATACCACTCTCAAAGTCGCTTAGGTCACATGTTTTGCCCATTCTAACGTTCAATTGAACAGCAACTGAATGCCTTGATGCCTGTCTGCCTACTTTATATAGCAAGCCACGGCCACGTGACTCACTGTCTGTGATCCATCAATATTCATGTACATGGGTCTTCACTGTCTAGTTGGACTTGGGTAACACTAGAAATGTCATGTTTTTTCTTAATGTATTGTCTCTGGTTGGAGTCAAAGCTTGTGTACTTTGGGTGGTACCCTTATGCTGGCTGGGTTTGCAGAAAGGCAGGTAGTATATACTTTTGCATAGTGCTTAGTAGTGTCAAACTTGACCACTCAACTGCCAATCTTTAATCCCAACAAGAGTTTAGACCAGTTGTGCCAAACACTGGCCAAGGCGTCTGGAGATTTTGCTTAGTTGAGTAACTCAAGCCAATGATTGGCCAAACTTTCAAATTTGATTTGGACATATTGGACATCTCATAGATTGTTGTATATTGAAGATTTGTGACGCATCCAACATTTCAACTGATATCATGTCATGCAACCATTCATTCTTCAAGTCATTTCACTACAAGTTACGTGTTCCCTAAATGTTGTGGCGCTGTGAATAAAAGACACACACTGCATTAGTGTCCATTCATTGTGCCTCTCCACTGCCTCCTTTTATTGATGGTATTGATGCTCATCATATCTGCCCTAACGACTTCCTTAAAACAAATTCACACCCTCTTTCAGTGCTCCTCTGCTCTCAGAGTGTGGACAGATCATATCTCACATAAGGTCCAATAAACAACCATAGTAATAACCGCAGAGTAGAACGTTAGCGTTGATGGACCTCTAATTACAAAAGAGGGGAGGAGGCAGTGCATAACTCAATCACGCAGCGTCGATTAGCATTTTAGAACCTGATGAGCGGCTGCTCCTTTGTGCAGGTTGATTACTTCACCTTAACCTGTTCACCGCTTCTGCAGCGGCATCCTTTATGATGGATATTGTTCTGACAGCTCTGTTAATGCCATCTCCTTGCCCGCCTTCCCTCTACTTCACCCTGTGGTCCCACACGCCATCTCATTTCCCTATAGTGCTCTTATATGGTGTGCATAACTTCACTTTGCAGTTGCCCTGTTGATTCATGGTGCCTACAATCCTTGGAGGACCTTGGTGACTCTGATGATACGGAGTAAAACAAACTGAGTCATTGGACTAAGGTCAGACAGAGGGGTTGTTAATATTCCAGGAAATTAATGTTCTCTGGTTTCTAAGCTTTACTGACCATTTGAAGCTTTACAGCAAAGTCAGCGCGTCAGAAAACATTGCAGAAAATTATAAAGGGAGATTTGCCTTGAAAGAATCAGTATGGTGAAAAAGTTTGACAGTAAAATAGTAATCTTACTCCCCACTCTAATTTGCATACAGTGCAATTTATCACCATCAAGCCTAGGGAATTGTGAGACAGTGAACAGTATACCATCACCAGCTGATGAATATAAAGGCTTGGGACTGCTGAGACAGCATGCATAAAACCGGAGCATGCAGTTATCAGTAGCAATTAAAAAGACTGCAAATGAACAGGAAAACTGCATTGCCCTTAAACAGAGTTTGCACTTATCAGGAGTCAACTGTATTCAGGAGGCAACAGGGAACTTGGATGCAGAGATTTCAGAGGAAGTGGTATTTGAACCTGTTGCCTGCTTCCATTTAAGATCGCACCATGGAGTGTCTTTGAAGAGGACAAAGAAACTGGGTCTGATTGTGAGCCTCTTACCCCCTATTGTCTGGCTGGAATTAAGGGCAATAGAATTGTTTGGCAATGGAGTTGCACTGAGCTTCTGGAAAAGGGTGTAGAATCGGGACAGTCAGTGCAACTCTATTGCCAAACCGAAACGATATAGATGCTCACTGCAGAGACATCACAGCAGAGGGTTTAGGATGAGTACAGCTTATCCAGATAGGTTGTTGGTATTTGAGGTTCAATAAAAAACTTAACCCGCAAATATCTGAAAATAGGTGATGAGAAATATCTTGCTTCACTGAAGATAGTGATACAATCGACTAAATTAAATTATTGTAATATGGTTTGTCTGTGGGAGTACTAGGCTTGTGAGGGTTATTGTTAGGCTTCTGTATCTACTTTCACATGGACCTGTGATTTTTGGCTCAGGTTAGCGACTGGTAGCCTGGTGGGCACAGTTAGCATCTGTCTACCACTTAAAGACACTTTATTCTGCGGGAGACTTAATCCACTTTATTTGATTAGAGTGTACACTTTTCTGACTGAAAGAGAACAGATACAATCAATGGCATGTTTTAGAAAATCTTCAAAAATTTACCAGAGCTCAGTTGACTAGAGTACTCTGCTCTCTGAAGGAGCTAGGTTAGCAATCAACAACAAAAGGTTAGCCTAATCAGGACCAAAATATATGAGTTCAAACTAAAATCCAACTGTAACTGACAACCTGGAGATTTCTCTAAATATAATGAACAGATATACTCACTGAAATATTAGGCTTGGAACACATAACAAAGCATGAGGGACAAATAAATGTTAACCTAACTGCTTACTGTCGTACAACATTAAAGGAGACAATGACTCTAAGAGTGCAATTACCAAGCGCTCTATGATTAATGGTTGTACCGTATTCTCCTTGGCATGTCTAGGCCTGACATCCTGGGTTATATTTACTCGACTCTTACAAAGGCAAAATGCTTGTTTTTCTTCATCATTAAACGCTAACAACAAACACTTAAGACCTAGCGCTTACTTAATTGGGTGCTTCCTCAAGGCAGCCGGCTGAGTGTTAGGCCTGGAGTAGTACATATAATTAATACTGTACAGTGTGTTATGGAGGGCATCATTACTGGGACCTCTCCATAGGACCAAAGGCCTACATACCATGACCCTCAAAGGAGAGAGCACAGACTTTCTCTGCATGAGTGAAACATCTCAGTAGGGTTCAATGGAAAAACAATTATTATCTGATGATGAAGAGTGAAACAGTGTGTAGATCATTCTGCATGGGGCAACACCAATCCCACAAACACAAAAGAAAAGGCACATTGAGCACCGGTATTAAAGTGAGAGTGGCGATAGAACCATTATGGTCCATAGTTCTATTACAAGTCTACTGACTAGTCTAATGTGCAGCATAAAATCAAATGTCAGGTAAGCCACAAACGGTAAGCCACAAACTCCTAAGAAAGGAGTTTGCCATTTGCAGCTAAAATATCAGGCTGCAGCTCTTGCGTGCCTCTGTCTCCAAGACTGCAGGGGTTAATCTAGGCTCCAGATGGGGGACTGTGCAGTATTATTAAGATCCAGCTTTATTTCCTCTTCTAGAGTCGTTGCTCATGCCGTAATGGTTCGATCCGCTAATGATGTTAGGGGCGCTGACTCAATACTCACTCATGCAGAGAGAGAAACAAAAATATTGGTTTTCACTTATGAGGCCTTACAGTCTTTGTGCCGGGCCATGTTTTATTTTTAATTGTTGGCTGGTAACTGGTAATTAATTGAGAGAAAAAAGACAGCAGTGTACAGTAGAGGGGTATTACACTCCAATACAGGAGTTAAAAAGAAGTCACAAGATCATACCCACAAACACAAAAGAATAGGCACCTTGAGCACCGGCATTAAAGTGAGAGTGGCGATAGAACCATTATGGTCCATAGTTCTACAACTAGTCTGTGTCTCCTTTCTCTAATTCCAGTTCCTTCCGTTTATAATAATCCTAGATAAGAGTCACCTGCTTACAGTAGCAGTCAATAAACATCCAGAACAGGACAGCAACATTCCTAGTACTCTTGCAATATACTTAGCTTTTTAGAATCAATCCGTTGCTAGAAACAACTCACCCGGGACAGATGTGGTTGTAAGAGTGCGGTGCACTGTGCTTAATTAAAAGGACTAGGCCTGTGTGAATGGGGGTAACAGATGCTGAACTGATATCAATGCAATTGGAAACCAATGGACGTGTCCCTCGAGTTCACTGTACTAGAGAGTAATGCAAGGCCTTGTGCGTGAAGCCATTAGCAAATAGGAGACAAGGTAAGATATGTTTCAGGACAGTTTTCCAACATTACTGTACAATAATTTTGAAGGGTACATATGTTTTTCATGTCCAATGGTCAATTTATTGACAGATGAATTCAGTAAGGAAATAGTTTTTCTTGGAAAATCATGAAAAGCATTTGGGCGGTTCCACGCCAGGATAGCCCAAAAATATTTTTGGTATCTCAATTCTTACACAGAAACTTCATTGGGAGGAAGGATGTTTGACATGTTGTCTTACATTTGTATAAAAAAATATATATATAATAATGAAAGTGGCCATTTTAACATGCCTCATGTAAGCACCCTATGAGCTGTGAACTGTCATTAACCAATCACTGCCCTCCTTTAGGATTGCACATGCAGCAGATGGAGTTCCCTTTGACTACATTTTCCCATTTACTGTGTTGGTGGTTCTCATGAAATTGGCAGAGAGCCCACTCTGGCAATTTGATCTACTTGTACAGTCGTTAATTGCAAAGTCCCTCTTTGCCATGAAAATGAACTTAATCCCCCAAAAACATTTCCACTGCATTTCAGCCCTGCCACAAAAGGACCAGCTGCCATCATGTCAGTGATTGTCTCGTTAACACAGGTGAGAGTGTTGACGAGGACAAGGCTGAAGATCACTCTGTCATGCTGATTGAGTCAGAATAACAGACTGGAAGTTTTAAAAGGAGGGTGGTGCCTGAAATCATTGTTCTGCCTCTGTCAACCATGGTTACCTGCAAGGAATCACGTGCCGTCATTATTGCTTTGCACAAAAAGGGCTTCACAGGCAAGGATATTGCTGCTGGTTAGATTGCACCTAAATCAACCATTTATCGGATCATC
Organism: Thymallus thymallus; assembly: GCA_023634145.1. Lineage (NCBI taxonomy): Eukaryota > Metazoa > Chordata > Actinopteri > Salmoniformes > Salmonidae > Thymallus > Thymallus thymallus. The sequence goes on from CM042391.1 coordinate 29,984,410, forward strand.
AAGAACTTCAAGGAGAGAGCTTAAATTGTTGTGAAGAAGGCGTCAGGGCGCCCAAGAAAGTCCAGAAAGTCTCCTAAAGTTGATTCAGCTGCGGGATCGGGGCACCACCAATGCAGAGCTTGCTCAGGAATGGCAGCAGGCAGGTGTGAGTGCATCTGCACGCACAGTGAGGCGAAGATTTTGGAGGATGGCCTGGTGTCAAGAAGGGCAGCAAAGAAGCCATTTCTCTCCAGGAAAAACATCAGGGACAGACTGATATTCTGCAAAAGGTACAGGGATTGGATTGCTGAGGACTGGGGTAGAGTCATTTTCTCTGATGAATCCCCTTTCCGATTGTTTGGGCCATCCAGAAAACACCTTGTCCGGAGAAGACAAGGTGAGCGCTACCATCAGTCCTGTGTCAAACCAACAGTAAAGCATCCTGAGACCATTCATGTGTGGGGTTGCTTCTCAGCCAAGGGAGTTGGCTCACTCACAATTTTGCCTAAGAACACAGCCATGAATAAAGAATGGTACCAACACATCCTCCGAGAGCAACTTCTCCCAACCATCCAAGAACAGTTTGGTGACGACCAATGCCTTTTCCAGCATGATGGAGCACCTTGCCATAAGGCAAAAGGTGATAATTAAGTGGCTCGGGGAACAAAACATCAACATTTTGGGTCCATGGCCAGGAAACTCCCCAGACCTTAATCCCATTGAGAACTATTGACTCTTGGCATAAACTGAATGTCATTGTCAATGAAAGCCTTTGACACTTATGGAATACTTGTAATTATACTTCAGTGTAACATAGTAACCAATGACATGACGATCTAAGAACACTGAAGCAGCAAACTTTGTGGAGACCAATACTTGGGTCATTCTCAAAACTTTTGGCCACGACTGTAGAGTATATTGTTCCAATCAATATGTCTTAAAATAAAATGTAAAAGGGTGCTTTATATTTTGTATGTTTAATAAATTAATGTGAACTATTTTATACTGAACAAAAATATAAATGCAACATGTCAAATGTTGGTTCTATGTTTCATGAGCTGAAGTAAAAGATTACCGAAATTTTCCATATGCACAAAAAGCTTATTTCTCTAAAATGTTGTGTACAAATTTGTTTACATCCCTGTTAATAAGCATTTCTCCTTAGCCAAGATAATCCATCCTACTGAAAGGTGTGGCTTATCAAGAAGCTGATTAAACAGTATGATCATTACACAGGTGCACCTTGTGCTGGTGACAATAAAAAGCCAGCCTAAAATGTGCAGTTTTGTCACACAACACAATGCCACAGATGTCTCAAGTTTTGAGGGAGTGTGTAATTGCCCACCAAAGCTGTTGCCAAAGCCGCCTCAATGTCTTTTTAGAAAATTTGGCAGTACGTCCAATCGGCCTCACAACGACGCCAGCCCAGAACTGATTAAACTGCACAAACTATCAGAAACCGTCTCAGGGAAGCTCATCTGCATGCTAGTAATCCTGACTGCAGTTCGGTGTCGTAACTGACTTCAGTGGGCAAATGCTCACCTTCGATGGCCACTGGCACGCTGGAGAAGTGTGCTCTTCAAAGATGAATCCCGGCTTCAACTGTACTGGGCAAATGGCAGACAGCATGTATGTGTCGTGTGGGCAAGAGGTTTTCTGATGTCAACGTTTTGAACAGAGTGCCCCATGGTGGCAGTGGGGTTATGGTATGGGTAGGCATAACGAACACAACTGCATTTTATCGATGGCAATTTGAATTTATCTTGAGGTCCTTTGTCATGCCATTCATCCCCCATCATCACCTCATGTTTCAGGATGATAATGCATGGCCTCATGTCGCAAAGAACTGTACAAAATTCCCAGTATTTTCATGGCCATCATACTCACCAGACATGTCAACCATTGAGCATATTTTGGATGCTTTGGAACAACGTGTACGACAGCGTGTTCCAGTTCACGCCAATATGCAGACACTTTGCACAAACATTGAAGAGGAGTGGTACCACATTCCACAATCAACAGCCTGATCAACTTTATGAGAAGGTGATGTGTCGCGCTGCATGAGGCAAATGGTAGTCACACCAGATCCCGACTGGTTTTCTGATCCACGCGCCTACCTTTTTTTAAGATATCTGTGACCAACAGATGCATACAGTGCATTCGTAAAGTATTAATTTTCCACATTTTGTTACATTACAGCCTTATTCTAAAATTGTTCTTCCTCATCAATCTACACACAATATCCCATAAGGACAAAGCAAAAACTGGTTTTTAGAAATGTTAGCAAATGTATTAAAAATAAAAAATGGAAATATCTCATTTACATAAGTATTCAGACCCTTTACTCAGTACTTTGATGACGCACCTTTGGCAGCGATTACAGCCTCGAGTCTTCTTGGGTATGACGCTACAAGCTAGGCACACCTGTATTTGGGGAGTTTCTCCCATTCTTCTCTGCAGATCCTCTCAAGCTCTGTCAGGTTGGATGGGGAGCGTCGCTGCACAGCTATTTTCATGTTCGATCAGGTTCAAGTCCGGGCTCTGGCTGGGTCACTCAAGGACATTCAGAGACTTGTCCTGAAACCACTCCTGGTTTTCTTGGCTGTGTGCTTAGGGTCGTTGTCCCGTTGGAAGGTGAATCTTCGCCCCAGTTTGAGGTCCTGAGCGCTCTGGAGCAAGTTTTCATCAAGGATCTCTCTGTACTTAGTTCATCTTTCCCTTGATCCTGACTAGATTCACAGTCCCTGCCGCTGAAAAACATCCCCACAGCATGATGCTGCCACCACCATACTTCACCGCAGGGATGGTGCCAGGTTTATTCCAGACGTGACTCTTGGAATTCAGGCCAAAGAGTTCAATCTTGGTTTCATCAGACCAGAGAATCTTGTCCTTTAGGTGCCTTTTGGCAAACTCCAAGCAGGCTGTCATGTGCCTTTTACTGAGGAGTGGCTTCTGTCTGGCCACTCTACCATAAAGGCTTGATTGGTGGACTGCTGCAGAGATGGTTTTCCTCCTTGGTTTTTGCTCTGACATGCACTGTCAATTGTGTATATAGACAGGTGTGACAGGTTGGGGCGGCAGGTAGCCTAGTGGTTAGAGTGTTGGGCTCGTAACTGAATCGAATCCCCGAGCTGACAAGGTAAAAATCTGTCGTTCTGCCCCTGAACAAGGCAGTTAACCCACTGTTCCTAGGCCGTCATTGTAAAAAAGAATTTGTTCTTAACTGACTTGCCTAGTAAAACAAAGGTTAAAAAAATAAAGGTGTCTGCTTTTCCAAATCATGTCCAATCAATTGAATTTACCACGGTGGACTCCAATCACGTTGTAGAAACATCTCAAGGATGATCAATGGAAACAGGATGCACTTGAGATCTATTTCGAGTCTCATAGGAAAGGATCTGAATACTTACGTAAATAAGGTATTATTGTTTTTTATTTTTAATACATTTGCAAAAAAATCGAAAAACCTGTTTTCGCTTTGTCATAATAGGGTATTGTGTGTAGATCGATGAGTGTAAAAAAAAAAAATCTTAATGAATGCACAGTATCTGTATTCCCAGTCATGTGAAATCCATATATTAGGGCGTAATGAATTGATTTCAAATGACTGATTAACTTATATGAACTAACTTCATTATATTTGAAATTGTTGCATGCTGTGCTTATATTTTTGTTCAGTATATTTCAGAATTCAGACATACTTCAAATTTTAGAGCACACTATAAGGAATATAATGACACCAATATGTTGTCTGTATCATGTACTGTTCACAGATCATAGGGTCTTTCAGGAGGCATGCATAGGTCTATAAAGGGCCTAAAATGTCTTTAAAAAAAAAAATGGTGACACAAATGTCAGAAGCATGTCAGGGTTCGACATAAGCAATGGCCCGATGGCCCGGGACCAGTAAGTCAGCTGCCTCAGCATACGTCAGACAACTGAGTGGCGCGATGCGCTTGAATGTTAGCTAACGGTTCATATTTTCACCTCAGCCATTAACGTCAGTTAAAAAAAATGTCAACCGAGTACGAGGCTAATGTAAGAAAGGGGGGGTTCCTAGTATCATGGAAAACACAGTACACCTGGGTCGAGAAAGGCGATGACGCTGATGGCATGTACTGCTTCATTTGCCGGCAATTCCCCTTAAAAGCCGACCGGGCGGGGGCATTTTTCAAGGGGACCCATAACTACAGAAAACAGGCTTTAGATGCACACGATAAGAGCCGTCAACATCTGCAATGTGTGCTGGCAAAGCGGGTGGCGGACAACCCATATCAGCTGGGCCACTTTATGACTGGACACAACGGGCAAACAACGACACAATCCAGCGGTTAGTGAAGTTAGTCAGCACCGCTTACCATATCGTGAAGAGTGAGCTCCCCTTCACAGCTTACGAGAGAACGGTCGCTCTTCTCAAGAAAACTGGAGAAGACTTTGGCTCTCAGTACCTCACTGGTGTAGCATGTCGAAGGTAAGTTACTCAGCTAGCTAGCTAATATGTTACTGTAACTTTGCTAATAAATTATGGTAAACACAAAGCGCGACTGCTTGAGTGTCATGAGTTAGAGCAGGGAAGGGCAACTGGCGGCCCGCGAGCCGTATGCGGCCCCCACCCTCTCTTTGTGTGGCCCTAAGATGACTTTAGAAAAGAAATATAGGAAAAAATAAAAAAACAATAATATATATATATATATATATATATATATATATATATATATATATATATATATATTCGACCTTAAATATGTTGTAAATGTTGTATTGGAACCAAAATCTTTGCTGGAAAAAAAACATGAAATAGCTTGGAGGGTCCTGACTTTGAGCACGTCAACCCCATGTCAATGGTGAAGAGGTGGCTCAAGGAGGCAGACAGAAGAAGCTTGCAGTGAATTTATATAATGCAATCAAATTAATAAATCAGTTTGTTGTTCTGGCGAATCATAATGTATCAATAAATACATTTTCATTCTCTTTCTTTCAGGGCCAGTTAAAATGTACAAGGGGCCAGTAAAACTCTGATCTACGTTGAACCCTGCATGTCAAACATTCTTTCTCCCAATCAGTTTCTGTGAGAATTGCCAGAACAATTTGAGATACCCAAAATATTTTCAGAATGTCCTGCAAAGGAATCGCCCATTTCAAACAATGCACTGTCAATGTCAACCAGGGAAGTGCTTATGACTGCCAATAGAGGGACACAACATACTGTAAACTGTGGTTGCTATGCCAATACATCACACTCATAAACCCGTCATTTAACAGCAATGCCCTTACAACATTTGAGCAATTTAGTCAGTCAGGCTCAGTTCAACCACTCAACATATTTTCCACTTTGCTGGCTGAGTGTTTCTAAAATGAAAAATATCAATCTGTATGGCAACCCAAGTGTAACCCTTATCTCTTCAGAAATTACTAGTATTTGTTCAGCCCTGAATCTATAGACAGTATATCAAGATGTGGGTTGCAAGAGAGGGCAGAAAGGAAACACTGGTCATATCAATCACGCTGCCCGTGCTCCAACAGGGTCACCATCGGCCAGCGGTCTCTGTAATAGTAGTGAAAGGGGTCTCCCACTCTAGGAAGTGACTTTGCTTGGATGATCAAGGCCGTTGATTGGGTCATAATGGAGTGCCTGTCACACCTCTGTGAAGGTCACGTCAGCGGGGGGAACGAGACGAGGGAAGAGAGGCAGTCCAGAAATCGTGGGAGCCTAAATGGAGAGCCAGGTTATAGCGAGACCTCATTCTCTTTCTCTCTCTCTCTGTTCATTTCAGACTCTTTTTCGCTCAGCCGTTACACACACACCATGTCACAGGCCATCCCTTTGGCTCAAACCTCTATCCCAGCCATAAACGGCTAAAAGTGTGCTTCATCAGCATGCACTCTATGACAGCGTCCAGGGAGGGGGGATTGCAAACCTCACAATGGCAGAGATAAACGCACTCTCCTAAATGAGATTATAAAACATGATTGGATCTATGGTAGACGAAGGACACAAATCCCATATTGTTGGCAAAATGTTGACTGTGTCTAATCCTCTTAGTCTGCAACTTTTTCTTGGAGGAAGAGGAGCTTGTTCTTAATCCTCCCCACGCTGTCCATGGAAACAACTTTGCTAACTTTAGCATGGCGGCAGAAGCAGTAGCCCTTAGGGTTGGGCAGTATCCAAAATGTTCATACCGTCATACCATTTCTGTACCATACCAGTGTATACAGTCGTGGCCAAAAGTTTTGAGAATGACACAAGTATTGGTCTCCACAAAGTTTGCTGCTTCAGTGTTCTTAGATCTTTATGTCAGTAGTTACTATGGTACACTGAAGTATAATTACAAGTATTCCATAAGTGTCAAAGGCTTTCATTGACAATGACATTCAGTTTATGCAAAGAGTCAATATTTGCAGTGTTGACCCTTCTTTTTCAAGTCCTCTGCAATCCGCCCTGGCATGCTGTCAATTAACTTCTGGGCCACATCCTGACTGATGGCAGGCCATTCTTGCATAATCAATGCTTGGAGTTTGTCAGAAGTTGTGGGTCTTTGTTTGTCCACCCACCTCTTGAGGATCAACCACAAGTTCTCAATGGGATTAAGGTCTGGGGAGTTTCCTGGCCATGGACCCAAAATGTCGATGTTTTGTTCCCAGAGACACTTAGTTATCACTTTTGCCTTATGGCAAGGTGCTCCATCATGCTGGAAAAGGCATTGGTCGTCACCAAACTGTTCTTGGATGGTTGGGAGAAGTTGCTCTCGGAGGATGTGTTGGTACCATTCTTTATTCATGGCTGTGTTCTTAGGCAGAATTGTGAGTGAGCCCACTCCCTTGGCTGAGAAGCAACCCCACACATGAATGGTCTCAGGATGCTTTACTGTTGGCATGACACAGGACTGATGGGAGCGCTCACCTTGTCATCTCCGGACAAGGTGTTTTCTGGATGGCCCAAACAATCGGAAAGGGGATTCATCAGAGAAGATGACTCTACCCCAGTCCTCAGCAGTCCAATCCCTGTACCTTTTGCAGAATATCAGTCTGTCCCTGATGTTTTTCCTGGAGAGAAGTGGCTTCTTTGCTGCCCTTTTTGACACCAGGCCATCCTCTAAAAGTCTTTGCCTCACTGTGCGTGCAGATGCACTCACACCTGCCTGCTACCATTCCTGAGCAAGCTCTGCACTGGTGGTGCCCCGATCCCGCAGCTGAATCAACTTTAGGAGACGATCCTGGCGCTTGCTGGACTTTCTTGGGTGCCCTGACGCCTTCTTCACAACAGTTTAACCTCTCTCCTTGAAGTTCTTGATGATCCGAAAAATGGTTGATTTAGTTGCAATCTTACTAGCAGCAATATCCTTGCCTGTGAATCCCTTTTTGTGCAAAGCAATGATGACTGCACGTGTTTCCTTGCAGGTAACCATGGTTGAAAGAGGAAGAACAATGATTTCAAGCACCACCCTCCTTTTAAAGCTTCCAGTCTGTTATTCTGACTCAATCAGCATGACATCTGATCACTCTTCATGACATTCTGGAGTATATGCAAATTGCCATCATCAACACTGAGGCAGCAAACTTTGTGGAGACCAATACTTGTGTCATTCTCAAAACGTTTGACCACGACTGTACGGTATTACCAGACGCACAAAATATATCTTGATAGATTAAATGTCTCGGCTGTAACCAAGAAGCTACACCGTGTCACGTTTCTTTTGTCTTAGTATGCCTAAATTTAGTCAGACAATTTCCGGAAGTCTCTATTTGGCAAGCTTGCGCTCTAGAATTTGTTGAGTAAGCTAGCAGTTCTAGCTGTTAGCAGTTTTGTGTAACCGTCGTTATGGGTGAAGACCTTCATGAGTATAAAATAACGGTCATAAACGTTACTATATATATATATATATATATACAGTTGAAGTCGGAAGTTTACATACACCTTAGCCAAATACATTTAAGCTCAGTTTTTCACAATTCCTGACATTTAATCATAGTAGTTTACATACACTCAATTAGTATTTTGTAGCATTGCCTTTAAATCGTTTAACTTGGGTCAAATGTTTCGGGTAGTCTTCCACAAGCTTCCCACAATAGGTTAAGTGAATTTTGGCCCATTCCTCTTGACAGAACTGGTGTAACTGAGTCAGGTTTGTAGGCCTCCTTGCTCGCACACGTCTTTTCAGTTCTGCACACACATTTTCTATAGGATTGAGGTCAGGGCTTTGTGATGGCCACTCCAATACCTTGACTTTGTTGTCCTTAAGCCATTATGCCACAACTTTGGAAATATGCTTTGGGTCATTGTCCATTTGGAAGACACATTTGCGACCAAGCTTTAACTTCCTGACTGATGTCTTGAGATGTTGCTTCAATATATCCACATAATTTTCCTTCCTCATGATGCCATCTATTTTGTGAAGTGCACAAGTCCCTCCTGCAGCAAAGCACCCCCACAACATGATGCTGTCACCCCCGCGCTTCACGGTTGGGATGGTGTTCTTCGGCTTGCAAGTCTCCCCCTTTTTCCTCCAAACATTACGAGGGTCATTATGGCCAAACAGTTCTATTTTTGTTTCATCAGACCAGAGGACATTTCTCCAAAAAGTACGATCTTTGTCCCCATGTGCAGTTGCAAACTGTAGTCTGGCTTTTTTATGGCGGTTTTGGAGCAGTGTCTTCTTCCTTGCTGAGCGGCCTTTCAGGTTATGTCGATATAGGACTTGTGTTACTGTGGATATAGATACTTTTGTACCTGTTTCCTCCAGCATCTTCACAAGGTCCTTTGCTGTGGTTCTGGGATTGATTTGCACATTTCGCACCAAATTACGTTAATCTCTAGGAGACAGAATGCGTCTCCATCCTGAATGGTATGGCGGCTGCATGGTCCCATGGTGTTTATACTTGCGTACTATTGTTTCTACAAATGAACGTGGTACCATCAGGCATTTGGAAATTGCATTGAAATACATCCACATGTACACCTCCAACTGACTCAAATGATGTCAATTAGAATATCAGAAGCTTCTAAAGCCATTACATAATTTTCTGGAATTTTCCAAGCTTTTTAAAGGCACAGTCAACTTAATGTATGTAAAACACAAAAAAGTTGAAAATGTTATGCAATTAAAATAAACAAAAATGCTTTTTCCATATGGGGAAAAAGTTAGTACACCCCTACCCACATAAAATGGCTAAAATTAGAATTAGGTGTACCAACACAAGTGCAATTTCCCCCTCGGGGATCAATAAAGTACCTATCTATCTAACACATCATTCAAAGATAAAAAGACCTACCCGAGGGCCTCAGAAGAAAGATTATTGATGCCCATGAGTCTGGGAGGGGTTACAAATCCATTTCCAAGCAATTCGAAATGGGTAAAGTCAGTTGTGTCTTGATATTATTTTTGGAGAGCAGAGGCTTCTTCCTTCCTGACCTCCCATGTAGGCCAAGTTTGTGCAGTCTCTTTCTGACAGTGTACCCATGCAATTTGACATTGATTGTGGCAAGAGAGGCCTGTAGATCCCTTGATGTTACCCTGGGGTTCTTAGAGACTTCTATGAGCATCTTTCGGTCAGCTCTTTGGCTGACTTTGGTGGGACGACCTATCCTAGGTAGTTTGCCAGTGGTCTGGAATTTTAGTCGGACAGTGGAATGATGTACTTCGAATTGCTTGGAAATGGAATGATGTACTTCGAATTGCTTGGAAATGGATTTGTAACCCCTCCCAGACTCATGGGCATCAATAATCCTTCTTCTGAGGGCCTCGGGTAGGTCTTTTGATCTTTGAATGATGTGTTACCACACACCCATATGGTTAAGATCAAACCAGCCCAATTTTCTTATGTTTTTGGAAGGCTGGACCATCCTAAGTTTCTCTCTAATATTTTCTAATCATTTGCACTTGTTTTGGTACACCTAATTCAAATTTTATGTGACAGCCTCTCAAAGCACTTTCTGTTACATATCCATCTGTCCAAAATACGTAAAAAAAAAAAAAAAAGACAACTTTCCAGGGGGTGTACTTACTTTTTCACGTGACTGTATATGATGGTGTGTATCGACATTATGGACAGTGTATAAATAGAAAAGGTGTTGTTAGGTTCTAAATAAATAGTACAAAACTCACAGACGACTAGTAAAGCTTGAAACAAGTTTATTTGCCCAATGGGTCAGACAGCTACGAGACAAAAACATATTCACACAAGCACTTGTATTTAACCCTTCCTATGCGGAGTCTACTCCTCACACGCATATGGTCAGCCAATACATCTCTATTGCTAGGCAGAACTTTAGTAATGACTGTTCTTTGTCACTTCATTGGACCTGACCTCAGCCCGAACTCCTTAACCCTCCGTACCTCAGAGCTGTCCTGTTGACTCGTAACAGTCCGTGGCCCCCCTCCTTTCCATAGGATTCCTGATGTCTAACAATAACATGTCCTGACAGTATTTACACGTCCTGCCTTCCTCTCTCTCCCTCAGTGCCATGATTAAGGATGTTCAAAGTTTATAGGTCAGAACCCATCAGTGTGTACAGCAGTAGGTATATAGGATGAGCCTTGATTAGAATACAGTATAGACATAAGAAGTGGGTATAACAGTATGTAAACATTATTAAAGTGACTAGTGTTCAATGAGTATGTACAGTGCATTCAGAAAGTATTCAGAACACATTTTGTTACATTACAGGATTATTCTAAAATGTATTAAATCATTTTTTCTTCATCAATCTACACACAATACCCCATAATGACAAAGCGAAAACAGTTTTTAAAATTGATAAGATTTTTTTTTACATAGGTATTCAGACCCTTTGCTATGAGACTCAAAATTGAGCTCAGGTGCATCCTGTTTCCATTGATCATCCTTAAGATGTTTCTACAAGTTGATCGGAGTCCACCTCTGGTAAATTCAACTGATTGGACATGATTTGGAAAGGCACACACCTGTCTATATAATGTCTCAGAGTTGACAGTGCATGTCAGAGCAAAAAGTTTGAAGGAATTGTCTGTAGAACTCAGAGACAGGATTGTGTCGAGGCACAAATCTGGGGAAGGGTACCAAAACATTTCTGCAGCATTGAAGGTCCCCAAGAACACAGTGGCCTCCATCATTCTTAAATGGAAGAAGCTTGGAACCACCTAGAAGTGGCCACCCAGCCAAACTGAGCAATTGGGGAGAAGGTCCTTGGTCAGGGAGGTGACCAATAACCCGATGGTCACTCTGACAGAGCCCCAGAGTTCCTCTGTGGAGATGGGAGAACCTTCCAGAAGGACAGCCATTTCTGCAGCACTCCACCAATCAGAAGAAGCCACTCCTCAATAAAAGGAACATGACAGCCCGCTTGGAGTTTGACAAAAGGCACCTAAAGGACTCTCAGACCATGAGAAACAAGATTATCTGGTCTGATGAAACCAAGATTGAACTCTTTGGCCTGAATGCCAAGTGTCACGTCTGGAGAAAACCTGGCACCATCCCTTCGGTGAAGCATGGTGGTGGCATCATCATGCTGTGGGGATGTTAGTCAGAATTGAGGCAAAGATGATCTGATCCTTGATGAAAACCTGCTCCAGCGTGCTCAGGACCTCAGACTGGGGCGAAGGTTCACCTTCCAACAGGACAACGACCCTAAGCACACAGCCAAGAACAACAGAGTGGCTCTGAATGTCCTTGAGTGGCCCAGCCAGAGCCCGGACTTGAACCAGATCTAACATCTCTGGAGAGACCTGAAAATAGCTGTGCAGCGACATTCCCCATCCAACCTGACAAAGCTTGAGAGGATCTGCAGAGAAAAATGTGAGAAACTCCCAAAATACAGCTGTGCCAAGCTTGTAGTGTCATAGCAAAGAAGACTCCAGGCTGTAATTGCAGGTTTTCCCACTTACAAAGCATGTAGAAGTCTGTAATTGTTATCATAGGTACTCTTCAACTGTGAGTGACGGAATCTAAAACAAAAATCCAGAAAATCACATTGTATGATTTTTAAGTAATTAATTAGCATTTTATTGCATGACATAAGTATTTGATACATCAGAAAAGCAGAACTTAATATTTGGTACAGAAACCTTTGTTTGCAATTACAGAGATCATACGTTTCCTGTAGTTCTTGACCAGGTTTGCACACACTGCAGCAGGGATTTTGGCCCACTCCTCCATCCAGATCCTTCAGGTTTCGGGGCTGTCGCTGGGCAATACGGACTTTCAGCTCCCTCCAAAGATTTTCTATTGGGTTCAGGTCTGGAGACTGGCTAGGCCACTCCAGGACCTTGAGATGCTTCTTACGGAGCCACTCCTTAGTTGCCCTGGCTGTGTGTTTCGGGTCGTGTCATGCTGGAAGACCCAGCCACGACCCATCTTCAATGCTCTTACTGAGGGAAGGAGGTTGTTGGCCAAGATCTTGCGATACATGGCCCCATCCATCCTCCCCTCAATACGGTGCAGTCGTCCTGTCCCCTTTGCAGAAAAGCATCCCCAAAGAATGATGTTTCCACCTCCATTTTTCACGGTTGGGATGGTGTTCTTGGGGTTGTACTCATCCTTCTTCTTCCTCCAAACACGGCGAGTGGAGTTTAGACCAAAAAGCTCTATTTTTGTCTCATCAGACCACATGACCTTCTCCCATTCATCCTCTGGATCAACCAGATGGTCATTGGCAAACTTCAGATGGGCCTGGACATGCGCTGGCTTGAGCAGGGGGACCTTGCGTGCACTGCAGGATTTTAATCCATGACGGCGTAGTGTGTTACTAATGGTTTTCTTTGAGACTGTGGTCCCAGCTCTCTTCAGGTCATTGACCAGGTCCTGCCGTGTAGTTCTGGGCTGATCCCTCACCTTCCTCATGATCATTGATGCCCCACGAGGTGAGATCTTGCATGGTGGCCCAGACCGAGGGAGATTGACCGTCATCTTGAACTTCTTCCATTTTCTAATAATTGCGCCAACAGTTGTTGCCTTCTCACCAAGCTGCTTGCCTATTGTCCTGTAGCCCATTCCAGCCTTGTGCAGGTCTACAATTTTATCCCTGATGTCCTTACACAGCTCTCTGGTCTTGGCCATTGTGGAGAGGTTGGAGTCTTTGATTGAGTGTGTGGACAGGTGTCTTTTATACAGGTAACGAGTTCAAACAGGTGCAGTTAATACAGGTAATGAGTGGAGAACAGGAGGGCTTCTTAAAGAAAAACTAACAGGTCTGTGAGAGCCGGAATTCTTACTGGTTGGTAGGTGATCAAATACTTATGTCATGCAATAAAATGCAAATTAATTATTTAAAAATCATTCAATGTGATTTTTAGCATACAATGACAGACCTCTACATGCTTTGTAAGTAGGAAAACCTGCAAAATCGGCAGTGTATCAAATACTTGTTCTCCCCACTGTGTGTATATATATATATATATATCTATCTCAAGTTTACATAAGTATTCAGACCCTTTACTCATTTTTTTTAGCTTTGTCATTATGGGGTATTGTGTGTAGATTGATGAGGGGGAAAAAACGATTTAATCAATTTTAGAATACAGCTGTAACTCTTAACATAACAAAATGTGTAAAAAGTAAAGTGGTCTGAATACTTTCAGAAAGCACTGTACATAGGGCAGCAGTCTCTAATGTGCAGGGTTGAGTACCGGGTGGTAGCCGGCTAGTAGCGCTGACAAAATTTCAGGGCAGGTTACTGGGCTCAGTCTCCATCCCAGCTTTGATGCACCTGTACTGTCTCCGCCTTCTAGATGGTAGCGGTGTGAACAGGCCGTGGCTCGGTGGCTGAGGTCCTTAGGGTCCCCTGTAGCTCAGATGGTAGAGCATGGTGCTTGCAACTCCAGGGTTGTGGGTTCAATTCCCACAGGAGACCAGTTCAACCAAAAAAATGTAAGAACAAGTATGCACTAACTAATTTGCTCTGGATAACTGTCTGCTAAATGATGTAAATGTCCTTGATGATCTTCTTGGCCTTTCTGTGACCAGGTGCTGTAGATGTTCTGGAGGGCAGGCAGTGATCGATAGGTACTTTATTGATCCCAGAGGGGAAATTACTTTGTCAAGCAGCTACGAAAACCACAGTGTGCCCCCGGTGATGTGTTGGGCTGACTCCACCACCCTCTGGAGAGACCTGCGGCTGGTGGCGGAGGAGTTGCCATACCAGGCTCTCAATGGTGCATCTGTAGAAGTTTGTGAGGGTCTTAGAGGCCAAGCCAAATTTCTTCAGCCTCCTGAGGTACTTCTTCAACGTACTGTCTGTGTGCATGAACCATTTCAGGTTGTTAGGGATGTGCATGCCGTGGATCTTGAAGCTTTTCACTCTCTGCACTGCGGCCCTGTCAATGTGGATTTGTTTTGTTGACCTCCCTGTAGGCTGTCTCATCATTGTTGGTAAGTCTGCAAACTTTATGATTGAGTTAGAGACGTGCATGGCCACGCAGTCATGTGTGAATAGGGAGTACAGGAGGGGACTGCGCACGCACCCTTGTGGGGCCCCCGTGTTGAGGATCAATATAGCGGAGGTGTTGTTGCCTACCTTCACCACCTGGGGTTGGCTCGTCAGGTTCAGGAGCCATTTGCACAGGGCCCCGAGCTTGGTGATGAGCTTGAAGGGCACTATGGTGTTGAAGGCTGAGCTGTAGCTGTACACCGCTTGTCCAGATGGGTAAGGGCAGTGTGCAGTGCGATGGCGATTGCGTCATCTGTGGATCTGTTGGGGCAGTATGCAAATCATTCCTCTAACCCTGGCAATTTGACTGGTAAACTGGGTACACTCGCAATGGCTGGCTGGTATTGTGATGCAAAAATGTCCATGGTAATTGCTCATGCAATGGAATGTATTTTTATGTTATGCCAGTTGAGTCAAATGAACAAATCCCAGCATATATCGATGGGTACGCTTCCTGCTTTTACTTCCTGCTTTGCTCCTATGGGTACACACTCAATGGCCGCCAGTCTACTCATTATGCCATCATTGACTTGAATGGGGAAGGCCATTCTATTCATTCTATTTCTATGGCAGCACATGCAGCCAGTAGCGGAGGAGAGGAGAAAATGTGTTTTTTCTTATTTCTCTATTCAAACAGTTATTGCAGTGACCGCGGCCATATGGCTGACCAATAACCGTCATCCAAAATTCCATGATCATCACAGCCCTAAAAAAAGATACCAATTGTATAGCTTACGGTACACTCAACTCCGTTACACTAATCCCCTTTAAACTTGCTCTACAGTGACCCCAGCCGTGGAGCTGGGCCCAACTCTGGATCCAGATAAACGGCACCAGTGTGCTAGCTTAGCATATAGCACTGCCTCCCTGAACTTGCCTCAGCTTGAACCAGGCTCCTCTACCTCACCAACCCACGTGACCGCCCGCTTGACGTACAAACTGTTTGAGCTACTGTACCAATTGGATAGCTGTGGAGTGAGGTTACAGTGGATTTTGATTAAGAAAAGTGACATTAAACAATAGTTGACCACTTCCAATGGCACACACATAATCAAGGCCAACACACACATACTCCTTTAACTCTGGCTCTGACCCTGGCTGTGAGCCTGTTGAGGGTCTGTGTAAACAGAATGAGAGTGATGTAGAGGTCTGCTCCTGTTGGTGCTCTGGGACTTCTCAATGTGATAGAGTAGCTCATGTATCCAAAAGCCAACCCGCACTACCACAGGGGTTTGTGTGTGTGTTTGTGTGTGTGTGTGTGTGTGTGTGTGTGTGTGTGTGTGTGTGTGTGTGTGCTTGCGCGTGTCCAAAAGCTGTGGTGTGTGCAGGATAAATGTGTGTGTGTGCACAGTTATGTCCAGTTAAACACTGTGCCAAAGAGGTTACCTGAGAAGACAGACACATTCTACTTGCCACAGACCCAATACTTTCAATACAGAGAGCAGGGATGGTGAAGTCAAAAGAGGAGATTGAGCTGGACAGAGAAAGCAAAGAAAACAATGGAGAGAGGGGGAGAGAAGATCAGAATAGTCATAGGCAGGATGCGAGGGGCTGATCCATCAGCGGTGGCCTTCTGGGAGTGACGGGGAGTGTCCGGAGTGCGTCACGGCCGGAGACAGGGGTCTGGGCTGGGAACAACTGATGATGTTATTGTGTACTCTCACTTTCATTCGGCACATGGATCCAACTACTGGGCCCTTCTACAGCACTGAACAGATATCTAGATGGATAGGTGGAGGGTGAGATGGGGGGATGGATGGATGAAAGTTGCAGACATACTGTAGGATAGATCAGTTTCTAGAGAATCACAGGAAGATGTGCATCGCTTACTGCACACATCAATTCAGGAGATGTGGCATGGGTCCCCAGATCCTCAAAAAGTTCTACAGCTACACCATTGAGAGCATCCTGACCGGTTGCATCACCGCCTGGTATGGCAACTGCTCGGCATCTGACCGTAAGGCACTACAGAGGGTAGTGCATACAGCCCAGTACATCACTGGGGCCAAGCTTCCTGCCATTCAAGACTTACTGTATATACTAGGCGGTGTCAGAGGAAAGCCCCGAAAATTGTCAAAGACTCTAGTCACCCAAGTCATAGACTGTTCAATCTGCTACCGCACGGCAAGCAGTACCGGAGCGCCAAGTCTAGGACCAAAAGGCTTCTTAACAGCTTCTACCCCCAAGCCATAAGACTGCTGAACAGCTAATCAAAAGGCCACCCGGACTATTTACATTGACCCCCCCCTCCATTTGTTTTTACACTGCTGCTACTCACTGTCTATTATCTATGCATAGTAACTCACTGGACTCTACCCACACACTCACTGGACTCTACCCACACACTCACTGGACTCTACCCACACACTCACTGGACTCTACCCACACACTCACTGGACTCTACCCACACACTCACTGGACTCTACCCACACACTCACTGGACTCTACCCACACACTCACTGGACTCTACCCACACACATACTACACTGACACTCCAACACACACTCACTGGACTCTACCCACACACTCACTGGACTCTACCCACACACTCACTGGACTCTACCCACACACTCACTGGACTCTACCCACACACTCACTGGACTCTACCCACACACTCACTGGACTCTACCCACACACTCACTGGACTCTACCCACACACATACTACACTGACACTCCAACACACACTCACTGGACTCTACCCACACACTCACTGGACTCTACCCACACACTCACTGGACTCTACCCACACACTCACTGGACTCTACCCACACACTCACTGGACTCTACCCACACACTCACTGGACTCTACCCACACACTCACTGGACTCTACCCACACACTCACTGGACTCTACCCACACACTCACTGGACTCTACCCACACACTCACTGGACTCTACCCACACACATACTACACTGACACTCCAACACACACTCACTGGACTCTACCCACACACATACTACACTGACACTCCAACACACACTCACTGGACTCTACCCACACACTCACTGGACTCTACCCACACACTCACTGGACTCTACCCACACACTCACTGGACTCTACCCACACACTCACTGGACTATACCCACACACTCACTGGACTCTACCCACACACTCACTGGACTCTACCCACACACATACTACACTGACACTCCAACACACACTCACTGGACTCTACCCACACACATACTACACTGACACTCCAACGCACACTCACTGGACTCTACCCACACACTCACTGGACTCTACCCACACACTCACTGGACTCTACCCACACACTCATTGGACTCTACTCACACACTCACTGGACTCTACCCACACACATACTACACTGACACTCCAACACACATATGCACACACACAACATACGCTCACACACACACAAGCATATTGACGCCACACACACTCACACATGGACACTCTCTCCCACTCTTCACATACACTGCTGCTACTCTGATTGCCTAGTCACTTTTTCCCCTACCTACAGTATGTACATATTACCTCAATTACCTCAACTACCTTGTACCCCTGCAAAATGACTCGGTACCGGTACCCCCTGTATATAGCCTCGTTATTGTTATTTTATTGTGTTACTTTTAATTATTATAATTTTTTTGCTCTTTCTTGAACTGCATTGTTGGTTAAGGGCTTGTAAGTAAGCATTTCACTGTAAGGTCTACACCTGTTGTATTCGACGCATGTGATGAATACAGTTTGATTTGATACTGATTTATGCATCATGACCTGCAAGGTGAATCTATTGAAGAGTTATTCCACTACTGCATCTATACTGAAGTATCTCATATGCCAATGGAGAACCAGCCTTATTCTACGATGGCTGGTCAAATACACCACTATGGAGCACACTCAATAATGTCCCTTTCTGGAATATAGAACCGTGTTTTATTCAATCCAGACTGTCTATGGGTGAATTGGAGGGCTCCGGGTCTTTGCCGAGGGGAGGGAGGGGAGCTTATTTCTCGGGCTTGAGTGCAGTGCAGCGGGGCTGGGCCAAGGTATCTCATGGCCTCGGTCTCATGAATGTTTAATGGGGCTGGAGGAGCCGGCACGGAGGAAGCTGACTGCGCTGCATCGGTGGCCAGATGTAAGATGAGACGGGGGAGGAAGTGGGCCAGCCATGGGGGTTGGGGGGGCGGAGTAAGAGGCACAGCACTGTGCATGCAAACGCTCTGCGTATTTTAAAAAAATATATATATTTATATTATTTAACCTTTTTATTAACCTTTATTTAAGTAGGCAAGTCAATTATGGGAAGACACAGTGCCAAAATGCCCTGTGCAAGCTGCACACCGCACCACACAAACACACAGATATACACACTGGCACAGATACTGTACAGTGCAACATGCAGATACACTTGCACTCACGCACGCTCGCATGCGCGCACTTACACACACACACACACACACACAAACACACACACACACACACACACACACACACAGACAGCAAACTCCAAAGAGCATTGCTCTGCCTAGCAAATGGAGAAAAGCATTGATCGAAGTGAGTGAGTGCATGCAGTTCAAAGGCTCTTCTAACCGCCTTGCCTGCCTGCCTGCCTTTCTGCCTGCCTTTCTGTCTGTGTGATTGACTGACAGTGGCTGGGCTCACAGAGCGATGACAGAGCAAGCAGCGTTACAGTGTTCTCTCCTTGTGTTTGTTTCTGTGTGTTTGTGAGCCCAGAAGAACACTGACAACCCGGGAATCCTCTGATAGAGAAAAAGGGCTTGAGACAGGCAGATGCCTCCAGCTTCTGTCAACCTCTAAAAGAAGGACACTGTGTATCGAGGAGAAAACTGTCTGCCTTCCACTGACAAAGTTCAGCATTGAGGAGATTTGCAGTTCCGAGTCAGTCTGGAGTGTTGAATGACTAAAATAATGACAATCTTGTGTCTGAGGTTGGATGAGGCTTATGTGATCCCTGACCTGTGTGGGATCGAATCCTGGCCTCACCGGTCTTTACGCTATGTTCCCTCTGTTTGTCTACCAGCTCCTTCTGTCGCCCAGCTCTTTTCTGTCTAGGCTATCAATAAAACTGAAGAAAATATATATATATGTGTGTATATATATATATATATATATATATATATATATGTATGTGGACACTCCCACCAATTAGTGGTTTCGGCTATTTCTGCCACACACATTGCTGACAGGTGTATAAAATCGAGCACACAGCCATGCAATCTCCATAGACAAACATTGGCAGAAGAATGGCCTTACTGAAGAGCTCAGTGACTTTCAACGTGGCACCGATGCCACCTTTCCAACAAGTCAGTTCAGCAAATTTCTGCCCTGCTAGAGCTGGCACTCGGTAGTGAGTGTTGCAACCGAGGACACGCTTCAGCACTTGTTGGCGGTCACGTTCTGTGAGTTTGTGTGGCCTACCACTTCGCGGCTGAGCCGTTGTTGTTCCTAGACGTTTCCACTTCACAATAACAGCACTTAAAGTTGACCGGTACAGCTCTAGCAGGGCAGATATTTGTCGAACTGACTTGTTGTAAAGGTGGCATTGGTGCCACATTGAAAGTCACTGAGCTCTTCAGTAAGGCCATTCATGAAATGGTTTCCATGGCCGAGCAGCCGCTCACAAGCTTAATATCACCATGCGCAATGCCAAGGGTCAGCTGGAAAGATGTAAAGTTTGCCGCCATTGGACTCTGGAGCAGTGGCAACGCGTTCTCTGGAGTGATGAATTATGCTTCACCATCTGGCAGTCCGACGAACGAATCTGGGTTTGGCAGATGCCAGGAGAACGCTACCTGCTCGAATGCATAGTGCTAAAGTTTGATTAGTTTAAAACGTTACTACATGATTCCATATGTGTTATTTCATAGTTTTGATGTCTTAACTATTATTCTACAATGTAGAAAATATAAAAAATAAAAAATCCTTGAATGAGTAGGTGTATACATTTTTGACTGGTACTGTATATAGTGTTTCTAAACCACCCTGTCCATAGACCAGTACCATAGTGTTCTGTGAGACGTTAAGGACTGGTCTATCAGATAGTGTAGTTAAAGTACATCAATAATCAGTTCTCAAGTGTTAGTTTAAATTCAACAGGTCATCAATCACAGAACACCAAAGGCCACTAGCCCCTGATATAATTTTTCGGGGGGAGAGACACTGGCCTAAGTCCAACAGGCATCTAATTGTAATCTGCAACACAGCTCCCTCCAACATCACTATATAGGCATGAGTTTGTGCACACACAGCACAAGGTGTTTCTAAAATAGGATTGCAGTTTTGTTCTCCCTCGCTTCCCAATTTTGTTACTAAACTGGAGCCTGGAGAAAACGGAGCACACAGGCCAATTAGGTAGCAAACACTAGCGTGAAATTCTAATCATGGGCCCTCAAACTGCAGGCATGGAGGATAAGATGTCTTAATCTTCTTATTCTGCTTGTGGACAGCTGCCGCAGTGTAGGCCCAAGCTGCCAGATAACCCCGGGCTTGGGGTAGTGGTGGTTCTTGGCTGCACATACTCCCAAAAACAGGTAGTATAGTGTGTGGGACTAAGTGTACAGTATGATGGCGAGTAATATATGCTGCTGGATAGAGGTGAGGCCGCTGCCAAAGAGGTGTAGATTACAGGCAATTAGTGGGCCGCCATGCTTGGGGACCTGTGTTTCTGCATTTGCCGCAAATGCCAGCCTCTGTAAAATTAAGATGGAGGCTTGGAGTTGTGAGGCTTTTCATCGCATCGATGCATATGAATCCTCACACATAAGCTCTAATACACAAACTCAGACGCACACACTTCATGCAATGCAAACAAATCGACAACAGTCCCCACTCAGCACATAGACCTATGTACCCACTTCCGCACATACTGACACATATGCACAACTCGTACACGCAGACATATTTTATGCACACATTTAATGCCATATGCACACACTTAGCCGTCACATTCTTGCAATCACTGGACTGTATGCTCCTCATCCTATATGGCAGATCATTGACAAAGAACTTGGCTGAGGGACAGACAATCAGACTATAGAGTACTAGGCTTTCAACTTCTGGACAGACATTTCAGCTATATTTACATTTTAGTCATTTAGCAGATGCTCTTATCCAGAGCAACTTACAGGAGCAATTAGGGTTAAGTGACTTGCTCAAGGGCACATCGACAGATCTTTCAACTATTCTGCTCGGGGATTCAAACCAGCAGCCTTTCATTACTGGCCCAACACTCTTAATCAGTAGGCCGCTGCTATATGATGTCCAGCTCCGTTACCTCTAATACTTTAGCCTTAATCAGCAAATTTTGTTTTCACACCGAATGGGTCTAATTCATCCCAGCTGTTCCTGCCAGGTAATATTAATCATTTTCACCCACCTTTTTACTGGGGGTCTAGAACTGATCAATGCCATATTGAAATGAATGTAACATATTGGAATTAACGCCATAAAACATTGCAATACAGAAGATTGCCTACAGCTGATCTGATTTGATCTCTGATGGAGACATCACAACATTTTAACCCATGCACTTCTCTGACACTCAATTACTGAGTACTGGGTAGGCAAACACTAGTCACTTGGGTCCATGGCACCAACAGAGAATGAATCGATTCTCACCTTTGTGAAATCGCTCTACAATCCACAGACCCTGGCAGGGCCTGGCTGTTATATTATATTTTGTCCTCCTAATGCAGAGTCCCCACTGTAGAATCCCTATCTGTTGGTGTGATCTCAAACAAACACAGTCAAAGAGGAGCGTTCCCTTATCAACCTGGCCCTCCATGGGAGCCCTGGTGGCCTGGGTAGTGACCTCATGGTTTAAATGAGTTCAAACGCATCACTGCTGCACAGGCAAGATGGCAAAACACCAGCGCATGGCGTTTAGCAACCCACATCAAGCTTGTGCCCATCAAGACAGGGCAGTTCAGGAGGAGTGAGGGGAGTACTCACATCATCGACAGCCAAGCAGTCAATGAACTGAAAAGCCAAGAAAGACACTTAGTTCTAACAGGGTGTGGGACTTCTCACCCTTGAAAAAGCCAAAGGCTTTGCCACAACAATTGATATTCTGGACAATATGCCTGATCTGTATTCTCCCTTTGCAGCCTTTGGGCAGCTTAAATGTGACTGAGCTGCGACAAGAGGAGATGTTTCGCAAACATATGAGGGTGCAAATGCTCCTCTAAACAAACACACTTTCAGTTGACGGCGAGTCAGGTAATAGGCCTGTAGCATCTGTGGCTCCAAGTGCAATCCCACCCCAGGTTTCTGTGGGCCATGGAGTGTAGCATTAACATGCCGATCAATGGCTCCCAACTATCAGCTCCTGTATCCATCCTTCAGGAGATCTGTACACAGGCCAAGAGACTACTCGCACGTGTCCTTCCACACAAAAACACCTGCATACCCAAACTCCTCTCCTCCACCTTCTCTCCTGGCTGATACATAATTTAAGGTATGCAGGAAGTTACAATGTGAGGAAGTCATTTTCCCTGTAGAGACTTGAGCTTTTCCCTGCAGAGACTTGAGCGGTGGGACGCCGAACACTTGAGCGCATGCATGCATGAAACCACTAATCTGCCAGACTAAAAATTAAATGTGGATTCCTGTCTTCTTTTGCTGTGGAAAGCCATGGTTTGAAGTGCAACATATATTTTTAAGAAATTTAATGCCACAGCTTTGTCCTTTGAGACACAAGACACTTGCTTGATCTTGAGGCAGTTTGACAAGTTGTCCTAGCATTCCAGTCTGCAAAAGACATCTTCCAACAAGGCTATAGCTAATCATAGAAACCATACTAACAACATGAAACACTCAGACAGTGTTTCATCAATTAGCTATTTTCTACTCCAAATGGTTAAACGTCTAGCAGACATGTAGAGGGGAAACAGACAGGTAAAATAGTGGGTGTTATACACTCCTGCAACATTAATAAAATATCAATTTACTATGTTGCTAACGTGAACTGGGTGGTTTTCAGTGTTGACAAGACTGAAATAGTAACACACTGACCTTACTACTACACTAAAGCTCTGTGGAGTAGAATCATGCATAATTGAAGATGTTCGACAAGGCCCCCATCCATCTTTATATGGAGCATGTTTCACCAGCACTCGCTCGCATCAGTTGGTCCAAGAAGGCACCTCAACCAGAGAAACTGGTATCTCTCAGTGACCCAAAATGGAGTCTGGATCCCAGGGGGCTGAGGACCCCTGAGGCAATCTTTAGTATTCCAAATACCAGCTGATTGATGTCTGAAGGTTGGTGTTTTTTATGGAGCGCGGCATTTGCCCTGGGTGAGCGTGGAGGCTGCTACTGTACTTCCCATTAAGCTCAAAAAGGTGAAGGATCTTAATAAGCAGTGACCCACATCTCTCCATAACTGACTTCTTTCTTATACAGGTTAACTACTCACTAGAAAATACACCCCATTATTCATAGTAGCATAATAAAGAACCATGTGCAAAAATATCTCTACAAAAAGGTATTGAAGAACCTATGAACCTATGCAGGTTAAAATACTGGCCATGGTCTCACTCTTCCAGAGCCCGGTTTCCCAAAAGCATTTTCTATATTTTTTTGGGATGTCAGCTGTCAAGTTTTCAAGATATTGAACTTTCAAGAAACAAGGTGTCACTGGCCACGTCATCATGATAATGAGTTTTGCATCATATGATGCATTTTGGATCATCATGATGATGTGGCCGGTTTCCCTTTAAGGCCAAGTTCATTGTTAGAACCTTTGTAGGAGCAGTGTTAAATCTCTGAGTTGTTTTACAAAACCATCTTTGCAAAAGTTGCTCTTGAAACAGCTCGTTATTTAACAACTTGAACAGCTAAGTCCGGCGTTAGAGGCTTTTTTGCCCTTCCACAAAAAAGATCTCTGCTAAATGCAAAATCAAGATGTTTAGATCTTTCTGTGACCACCGTTAACTTCAGAGCGAATAAGTGGTGTAAAGCTGGCAGTCCGACGGACAAATCTTGGTTTGGCGGATGCCCGGAGAACGCTACCTGCCCCAATGCATAGTGCCAACTGTAAAGTTTGGTGGAGGAGGAATAACTTTACAGTTGGTCTGACGTTGGCACTATGCATTGGGGCAGGTAGCGTTCTCCGGGCATCCGCCAAACCAAGATTTGTCCGTCGGACTGCCAGCTGTACACCACTCCAGCCGACCCTTAACATTGTGCATGGTGATCTTAGGCTTGTGTGCGGCTGCTCGGCCATGGAAACCCATTTCATGAAGCTCCTGCCTAATTTTTCTTGGTCTTACGTTGCTCCCAGAGGCAGTTTGGAACCAGTGGAGACTGCTGAGGGGAGGACGGCTCATAATAATGTCTGGAACCGAGCGAATGGAATCATGTGTTTGATACAATTCCACTTATTTCGCTACAGCCATTATCACAAGCCCGTTCTCCCCAATTAAGGTGCCACCAACCTTCTGTGTTTGGAACTCGGAAGGTAGGACAGACAATTTTTATGTGCTACGCGCTTCAGCACTCGGCGGCCCCATTCTGTGAGCTTGTGTGGCCTACCACTTTGTGACTGAGCCATTGTTGCTCCTAGACATTTCCACTTCACAATAACAGCACTTACAGTTGAGCGGGGAAGGTCTAGCAGGGCAAGATTTAGACAAACTGACTTGTTGGAAAGGTGGCATGCTATGACGGTGCCACGTTGAAAGTCACTGAGCTCTTCAGTGAGGCCATTCTACTACCAATGTTTGTCTGTGGAGATTGCATGGCTGTGTGCTCGATTTTATACATCTGTCAGCAACGGGTGTGGCTGAAATAACCTAATCCACTAATCAAATCAAATCAAACCAAATGTTATTTGTCACATGCGCCGAATACAACCGGTGTAGACCTTACAGTGAAATGCTTACTTACAAGCTCTTAACCAACAATGCAGTTTTAAGAAAAATAAGTGGGGCACAGGTTACTCAAGGTAATTGAGGTAATTTGAAGGGGTGTTGACATACTTTTGTATATATAGTGTATTTAACGTGCGCAATGATGTTCCAAATCTTGATTTAGTACATTAGGGTAAGTGTTAGAATAAGCTGCCTCAATATTTGTAGCCATAGGTGATATCTCTCTTGGAGCTGATCCGTCGTCAGTATTGTGGAATAATTTTAATGTTAAGGTAAGATTTTAAAGGAAGAACGCTGATCCGAGAGCAGCGCTGCCATTCTTTCGATCCTATCAGTATTGACATGTGCCTCAACAACGGATTTAGAGAATATTCTCTCTGTGTGGTGTTTTAGGAAAAGCATTTTACATCTTCGGCCGTTGTAAGAAAGATGCATTGTTAAAACACTCGTAAGCCTAAGTTTAATTGCTATAGGGAAACTTCTGTGCCATTTCCCACCCTCATATCCAGACAGGATCCTCACTCTGACATGCGCACACACACACTCATGCTCACGTACGCGCACACACACACACACACACACTCCTGGCAACGATACCAGAAGAGGGCAATCGAGAGCATACTGTAGGAAGTACATTGCAGACAGGAAGCAGTCTTTGAAGTGCTGAGAGCATAGAAATGTCCAACATCTTAAATGGGGAAAAAGCTATACTGCTGGACTATATGAATAATATGGATTTTGAGGAAGCTGTTAACCCTTTACACTGATGGGAATTGGCCTATATGGATAACGCTACATTTAAATTTTTCTTAAAGAAGGAATATGAAAAGCATAAGCATGGTAGCAATGGAAAGGGAACAGTTTGGAGACTATGGGGAAATGATTAGACCAAAGGTGTGAGGACACAACAATTCAAGAAAAGACTGAAAACAAACACTACACTTTGTGTATTTTATGTGCATTTTACATTTACTGTACTTTTCGCCGCATTTGATAACAAAAACTAAAAACATTCTGTATACAATCAGTAACATGATAAGAATATTCCTGGAAAATATGGGATATGTGCAACATGTGTCTCCAAGTGGCCACACACCTCTGCAAAGTGTGCAAATTTTCTAAGTAATTTCAATGCACTTTTATGACTCAAAGAATAGTCTTCAACTATAAGGTGCTTTTTTAAGCTCTCCTAGCAGTGCCTTTGAGGAACTAGATACACTGGGGGCTAGGATATACAGTGGGGAGAACAAGTATTTGATACACTGCCGATTTTGCAGGTTTTCCCACTTACAAAGCATGTAGAAGTCTGTAATTTTTATCATAGGTACTCTTCAACTGTGAGTGACGGAATCTAAAACAAAAATCCAGAAAATCACATTGTATGATTTTTAAGTAATTAATTTGCATTTTATTGCATGACATAAGTATTTGATACATCAGAAAAGCAGAACTTAATATTTGGTACAGAAACCTTTGTTTGCAATTACAGAGATCATACGTTTCCTGTAGTTCTTGACCAGGTTTGCACACACTGCAGCAGGGATTTTGGCCCACTCCTCCATACAGACCTTCTCCAGATCCTTCAGGTTTCGGAGCTGTCGCTGGACAATACGGACTTTCAGCTCCCTCCAAAGATTTTCTATTGGGTTCAGGTCTGGAGACTGGCTAGGCCACTCCAGGACCTTGAGATGCTTCTTACGGAGCCACTCCTTAGTTGCCCTGGCTGTGTGTTTCGGGTCGTTGTAATGCTGGAAGACCCAGCCACGACCCATCTTCAATGCTCTTACTGAGGGTTGTTGGCCAAGATCTCGCGATACATGGCCTCATCCATCCTCCCCTCAATACGGTGCAGTCGTCCTGTCCCCTTTGCAGAAAAGCATACCCAAAGAATGATGTTTCCACCTCCATGCTTCACGGTTGGGATGGTGTTCTTGGGGTTGTACTCATCCTTCTTCTTCCTCCAAACACGGCGAGTGGAGTTTAGACCAAAAAGCTCTATTTTTATCTCATCAGACCACATGACCTTCTCCCATTCCTCCTCTGGATCATCCAGATGGTCATTGGCAAACTTCAGACGGGCCTGGACATGCGCTGGCTTGAGCAGGGGGACCTTGCGTGCGCTGCAGGATTTTAATCCATGACAGCGTAGTGTGTTACTAATGGTTTTCTTTGAGACTGTGGTCCCAGCTCTCTTCAGGTCATTGACCAGGTCCTGCCGTGTAGTTCTGTGCTGATCCCTCACCTTCCTCATGATCATTGATGCCCCACAAGGTGAGATCTTGCATGGTGCCCCAGACCGAGGGAGATTGACCGTCATCTTGAACTTCTTCCATTTTCTAATAATTGCGCCAACAGTTGTTGCCTTCTCACCAAGCTGCTTGCCTATTGTCCTGTAGCCCATCCCAGCCTTGTGCAGGTCTACAATTTTATCCCTGATGTCCTTACACAGCTCTCTGGTCTTGGCCATTGTGGAGAGGTTGGAGTCTCTTTGATTGAGTGTGTGGACAGGTGTCTTTATACAGGTAACGAGTTCAAACAGGTGCAGTTAATACAGGTAATGAGTGGAGAACAGGAGGGCTTCTTAAAGAAAAACTAACAGGTCTGTGAGAGACGGAATTCTTACTGGTTGGTAGGTGATCAAATACTTATGTCATGCAATAAAATGCAAATTAATTATTTAAAAATCATACAATGTGATTTTCTGGATTTTGTTTTAGATTCCGTCTCTCACAGTTGAAGTGTACCTATGATAAAAATTCCAGACCTCTACATGCTTTGTAAGTAGGAAAACCTGCAAAATCGGCAGTGTATCAAATACTTGTTCTCCCCACTGTATATACAATGGGGGCCAAAAGTTTGGAATATTACTCATTCAATATTTTATAGTTAAGAAAAACCCTTGAATGAATAATATTCCAAACTTTTGGCCCCCGGTGTACATATGTGGACGAGCGATGTCAAAGCAAAATTGGACTAAGATACTGTGGCATAGTATAGAATACAGTATATACATATGAGATGGGCAATATGTAAACACAACTAACGTAACTAAGATACCGAGAATAGTATAGTGTGCAGTTCATACATATGAGATGAGTAATGCAAGGTACAGAAACATTATTAAAGTGGCTAGTGTTCCATTTCTTAAAGTGACCTGTGATTTCTAATCTATGTCTTTAGAAAGCCACCTCTGATGTGCTAGTGATGGCTGTATACAGTATATGAATGGACAAAGCAATCGATCACGAGACACCATACATTCCTATGTGAAGACTCAATAGCACATTGAAGCCAAATGAATTTGGTTAAGATGGCTTCTCATGGGCTGCCTTTACACAGGTTGCTCAATTCTGATATTTTTTCCACTAATTGGTGTTTTGAGCAATGGAGATATAACATGCGCAGTTTGACCTACTCCAGGAAGTTGCATTGCAGGCTAGCTCAGTGCTGCCCCCTCTCATTGAGTAACTCAAGTTTAAGGTGCTTATTAGTGCCCAACTGCCATTTTCAACCCGTATACTGTAGTATGAAATACAACATATATTATGTGATTTGTAGTGTGTATGGGGACCACTGACAAAGTGACCATCACACTTGAATATCCATGTCATGAATAAAACCTGTCAGCAGTGTTAGAACGCCCTAAATGCACACCTCACACACATACATATGAATACATCACGCATGCAAACACAAATTCACTCTAACTAGCTAGATTTCCATTCAATTGGCAACCAATTTTCATGCGAACATTCTAAAATATTCATAAAAACAATATACTCATTTTCCAGATGTGTGTAAAAGTCTGTGCGTGATGACGTGGTGCACGTAGAAGGAACTTTTGCCGTTAAATTCCTATGTACCGATACAAGTTAAATGGGGTTCCATCGCATTTTCAACTTTACTGATGGTTTTGTCGCAAAAAATGTCGCGTCATATAGCGATTGTGCCAGCTCACAGATATAGTGCGGGTAGCCTACTAAATGATGAGATTATTATGGACAAAAGAGCAAGATTATTTGTATTAGTCATATAGTAGCCGATCATCACATCACCAGAATAAGACCCTTGATATTTATTGGAAAGGAGTAATTTATTCATTTTGGAGGTATTTGACCCAGTTGTGTTAGAAACATGAATACTTAAATACATTTTGTCAATCTGACAATCATTTCTAATTATTATTTCTCAATTCAATAATATTTAAATAACACAAGTAAATTAAGTAAATCTGTAATACTAATTTCAACTAGTTTCCATTAGGTACTCTCCAAAATTGAGTTACTGTCCAAAATGTAAATTTCTTTGTGCATAAGCTCATCACCTTGCACCACCCTGTGAAGTTCATCATAATGTATTTCATCTGTTGCCTAATAAACTGCATGGTTTCTGGAGTCATAGTGGGAGGACCAAACACTGTGACTATTATAGCGTGACTCCAAGTTTACTTCAACAAGATGGTTATTATATCAATATTTCTTGAATAATAACCGACACAAAAATATCCCACCATGTCGAACAAACAAATTATCTTTGCATTTATAAAATTGTACTGATCTCACATGCTCATTCACACACACACATACACACCTAATACCGAACCTTGACAATGAAATCGATTGCTTTAAATTGGCTGTCTCAGCATTCCATTGTGGTTAGTTAGTAACTACTCTGCAGGTTGCTGTGAGGTCATCAACAATCGCCCACTCTTGCCAATCTGCTCTTTTGCAATGTGTATACATACCACTGAAGTTAAAACATTTTAATGGCCCTGTGAGGCAGCAAAAGTATTAGGATCTGAAATCTCTAACGTTATGCCTTTAACTAAATCTCTTCCTGTGCGTTTACAATATTTTCCCTCCACGGTCCGCACACACACAAGACATATAGCCCACTCATGCAAGTACAAATACATGCACACACGCACACACAAGACACACAGACCTGAGAAACTATCCTGGGGGGCAAGTGATGGTCAAACCCGCCCCTTGACCCAACACAAACCAACACAACCTGCCCCTCTGTACCCGTGCCATGTGCATTATGGTCGAGCACCAGAGTGCCAGTTAACTCACAGCTTAATCATAATCAGTTTAACGGGGATAGCACCATCCTGTTAGTGGGCATATGCTCATATCATGGTTAAAGTCTCACTATTCCCTCAGGGGGGCTATGTGGGGGACGTAACAAGTGGAGTGTGGATAGGAGCAGACGGTTGCCGCGCACCCCTCCAGGCCTCCATTAACAACGCTCTCCATGCTCCTATGCTCTCTACTCTGCCATCCCATATTGCTTCGAGCCAGCCAACTTAAATGGTGGTGGTGGGGGGAAAGGATGCACGGACAGAGAGAGGAGCAGACAGAAAGACAGTGGATGAGAGTTAAGACGGGAGAGAGTGAGAGATTAGGGGGGGGGGCAGTGAGACAGAGAGAATAGAAACAGTCTGGCTTGCATCCAGGGTTATCGCTGGCCAGAGTCGAGGGTGGCGTTTGCCAGCTTACAGCTTGAGATGGCAGTGTTCGGGCAGAAGGACGAAGTACAGAGCAGCTTCTGCTGGTGTGTGTGTGTGTGTGTATGAGCCCAGTGACTGTCCGTCCGTAACGCTGGAGACGGGGAACATATGCAGAGGAGCGCATGAGCGGCAGAGCAAGGTGAAAGATAGTCAGTCCTCAGTCGCCCAGAGGCATATGACACCAGCAGCACAGTGTCACTCACTGTACTGTCCTCGTCTTCTTGGCAATGACAATAGTCTGCTGCCTG
Organism: Thymallus thymallus; assembly: GCA_023634145.1. NCBI lineage: Eukaryota > Metazoa > Chordata > Actinopteri > Salmoniformes > Salmonidae > Thymallus > Thymallus thymallus. The sequence goes on from CM042391.1 coordinate 30,015,411, forward strand.
CCTGACTGCTCCTGATTCGAATGGGAGTACATGCGATAGGAAGACATACTACTAATGTAATGAATTCTGTAGGCTATGTGTAACTATTATCTACACAGCAGCAAAGGCTAACAATCAACATAAACTCTACCTCTTGATTATCAATCCAAAAATGAACTGTCAACTATCAATGGATATATGCAGTATATACTTACTTGAGCATGTTTGACCATACTTCAACATACTGTACAACGTACCATGTTGCAGCAATTTAATATTATCAAAAAACCTTCCACCCAGTGGACAAAGATGGAAGTACTGGGCTAATTGAGTCCATATATGAGACCGGTATATTGGGATGAAAATTGATCAATTTAACTTTACCTGTATTGGCATAACACTATGTATCACCACAGTTGATGGCACAAACATACAAGTAGGCCTTCCTTTCGCGATGAAGGAAGTCAAAAGGAAACTCTGCAGGACGGGGTTTTTTAGAAAGTATAACACGCTGAACTAACCATTTACAACACAACTAAGAATTTCTGTTGTGTTTTTAAACTTTAAACATACAAAAAGCTATAGTCCAGTCAGTATACCTACTGTAGCTTACACCACTATTGAGAATCAGGATGGTGCTTTGCACACGCCTCTGCAGCTACCTAAAGAGGGTTATTCAAATGACTATAGCAGAATGACAATCCATGCCCAAACCATATTAGTGATTATATTAGTGATATACTGTATATCATAATTTGTGCTCTTAATTTCTTATTATCCACCCTCATTATCCTAATTTAGATACCGAACACGGAGTGGCTATTCATAATTAAATGAATTTGTATTACTTTTCCTCCTAATTTTTTGATCGTCTCATCATGCAACTAAACGTAACATATCATACTAAATGGAGTTACGTACAGAATAATAGGAAATCCTCTGAGACCAGGTTGCAACATGACACTTAGAAACAGGTGCAAGCAGTTCAAACACATTGGATATCCAATGTAATAATCTCAATTTGCCTACTTTTGTAAAACATTTGTAAACAACATTTACGACAGGCAAACAACCAATCATCCGAAAGTCATATACCCTAGTAAACATATCCACTATAAAACTTGAGCAGCAAGCGGCATAAAACATTGCACTTCAACTCACCTTGAGCTGCCGTTCCTCGGGTGCTGAATACACTTGCTATCAAAGTGGCCACATACCAAATCATAGTACTATTGCCAACCAGAAAGAAACCTCATCATATCTCAAAGTGTCCCTTTCAGTAAACCTTTAATTGCGGAGCCCCCAGGTCAATAAACGCGCTATCTGCTGCTGTTGATATCATATTAATCATGTCCTGCACCATACTGCTGACTTTTTCACCGGCGCTTTCCTTCTCTCTATCCCTCCCCTGCACTCCTTTCGCATCCTCTCTCGCTGAGACAGAGCACCTGCAACAGTGAGAAGAGAGCAGACGGTGCTAGATGGCAAATCAAACTTGAAACCAAGCATTACAATTTAGCTATTAGATCCGCCTCTGCGTTATTTTTATTGGTGAATGTGGGAGGGTTTGGGGCGTGGATTGGTTTCTCCACTGTCGCTCTGGCGCCACAAACAGTACCAGACGAGCCCTGTTTCAAGGTGAGTTGGAGCGTGAAGTTGTACAAGAGCCGCAGAATCATGCGCAATAACAGAGATAGAAGAGCTTGCATCTTCGGTCCAGGACCTATCTCAAACATAATTGCACTCGCTAACACGAGCGGAGTTAGGAATTCAAATATTTATTACATCTTCACGGGACTTTATGCAAAAACGATGAGGCGACTTTCAGGTGCAACCTGCGCGCGCGCCTTCACGCTGGACCGTGAGCGGTTCAACGTGCTACTTTATCATACCCTAATCGTTTATTGCTACAGACTTTAATTGAAATATTTTCTACTGATTGATGGCGTTCATGAATATTGGATTATTTCCAACATGGAGCTAGAAATTAAATATTGCAATCAACGGATGCGCAACATGCGTCATCCTGATATAGCCCTTTACCTGCATGTTCAAAAGTAGAGGTACACCAACGTCCAACAATATTGCCATTAAATCCGCAAAGAAAACACGTCTCGATAGTGCATCTCATGTTTTCTGAGGATAGTTCCACTTTCCATAGGTCAAATTGTCACTGCTTGCGCTCAACTATTTTGTATGTCCACCGTTGACCAGAGCAGAGCTATTCTAATTTAATTTAATCCACCAGTCGTTACACTTTTGTAATAAGTTATTAACCATTGGTATAATTACAACATTTATTTGATGAGCTTTTGATTGTGTTGTGTGTACCATACCATATGATTGGTTAATGTCCTATGTAGGCTATTCTAAATGCTTTATGAATGCATATGTAGCCTAATGTGTTACCAGTGTGGACAGAAGATTTTAGACGTATATTAGTGTAGCCTACATGCAGAACACACTTTGAAACGTAAACTCGTTCCAATAAATCTGTAGTAATGAGCTTTTTTTTCTCTCGTGAGGGTTTAAATGCCATCATAAGAGCTTTAAATAATATTTGTTTAGTCCAGTGGATTTGATTTTAAACCACATAATACACAATTTATAAACTATTTGGAGAAATTATTAGTATTGAAAGTGTTAAAACAAGTAGGAAAGTAATTTGTGTATGATTTGCAAAGGAGCACAATGCAAACAGTAAATCCTTACTTCAGTTGTAATTGTGGACTCTCTTTCATAGCTACATGTAGTAGGCCTAGTACAGTGGGAACGGTTTGCTATTTCAGCCGTTTTTAATGGAAGCATTGGTGGACTGCCAATGCTTTCTGACCCTCAATATGCCAGCCTCTATATGACATTTTACAGCTGGGCAGCACTCATGTTGACACTTATCCAAGATGCACTGTATCTCTCATTTTCAATGTTTATTTCTACGTGCTGGGCCCATTAATTCTTTGCCATCAAAATGCCGGGGACAAATAACATTTACTGATGACAATATATATATTTTTTTATTGCCCTACTAATTTGATTCATTAACATTATACAAATATTAGAGTTATTATCATTAGTACATATTGATGGAAAAAGTTTTCTGGCTTTTTTGAGTGCGCTATCATATCTTGCACACCATGTGCATCCACAATGGATCAGATCCTTTTTAACCAATGTTAATGAATCAAATGATGAGGATAAAGTGAAATACTAAATTCTTGAATTCAGTAGACATGTGCCTCTTTGGTAACAAGTCTTTATTTTTTTAAGCATGTGTAACAATGAGTTAGTACATTCAGTTACAATAGTTGTAACAAGCATGGTAACAAGATTTTGTTGCTACAAATGTGTAATTACAAACTGTAATACTACTAGTTACATTACGTTGTTACAGTGTAACAGTGATTGTTACGCGTAGTTACAGCACTTGTTACAGTGTAACTACAAGTGTAAGTACACTGTAACAAGGACACCTTAAAATAAAGTGTTACCCAAATTACTTATGCGAAATTCGTGACAGACAAACAAAGAAAATGTTTTTTGTTTCCACCACACGATTTTGTATACAGTGCATTTCAATCACAGATTAACCTAATGTAGGAGGCGTAAAAGAAACACCTGCAACTAGATCCCCTACATATGGTATTGACGACAAGAAGAAAAACTGTCGGGAGAGGTTCTTTTCTGCACTGTTCAACCAATCCAGTAAATGTAGAGGATTTAGGTAGGATGTAGTGTTGCCTTGTTAATGTCCAAAAGCGGAAGAAGCGTCACTCTCTTTCCATTTCCCCAGAAAACCGGAACATCCAATTGTTGGGGACTGGGCAGTGGTTAATCACAGATAAAGGCAGTAAGACAAAAATGATAGAAGGGGTGTTGGTCAGGGAAGAAGGGTGGGTGTATAACGTGAAGGTCTAGCAACCCAAACAGTGCATGTTCGAATCACATTTGGACAACTTTAGCATTTGAGCTAATTAGCAACTACTTATTACTTTTTAACTACTTAGCTAAGATGTAAGTGTAACGGGTATGAAATGGCTAGCTAGTTAGCGGTGCTCGCTAGTAGTGTTTCAATCGGTGACGTCGCTCGCTCTGAGACCTTGAAGTAGTTGTTTCCCTTGCTCTGCAAGGGCTGTGGCTTTTGTGGAGCAATAGGTAACGATGCTTTGTGGGATGCAGTTGTTGATGTGTTCAGAGGATCCCTGGTTGGGGCAAGGAGTGGGAAGGAAGCAGTACTGTTACATAAGTTAGCCTTAACCTTAAGCCTAACATGTTAACTAACCTTAACCCCTAGCCTAGCTAATGTTAGCCACCATGCTGCCTTAGCTAGCTAGCATTAGCCAAAACAAATTTGAATTCGCATACTGGACACAAATGTATTATGAAAAAGAAAATTGTGTGGTGGACACAAAAGCCTTAACAAATTTGCAACTACTTACTACCTTTTAACTACTTAGATAGCATGTAAGATAACCCTAACCCTTTTACTACTTAGCTAGCATTTTACCTAACTATAACCTTAACCCCTAGCCTAGCGAACGTTAGCCACCAAGCTAGCTTTGCTAGATAACGTTAGCCACAACAAATTGGAATTAGTTATGAAGAAAATCATGTGGTGGACACGAAAACATTTACTTTGAAAATCGTGTGGTGGACACAATATAATTGGCTTTTTCCTGTGCCTGTCACGAGTTTGGAAAAACAAATGTGTATTTCATGATAATCTGTGATAGTGTAATAATCTACAGTCAGGGCCGGAGTTATGGGCAGGCCTTAGGGGGCCTGGCCCGCCCTACTGTACCTCCTTGCTTGTCCAAATAAAATATAGAAATATTGATCATTTATTTGACGAGACGTGCGCCGACAGAAAGAATCAGAGCGAGCAAAACAGCGTCAGTATGTGTAGACCAGGGATGGGCATCTTTGATGTGGGTGGGAGCCACAAAACATCACAACTCATGAGGGTCCACAGTTGCTTCCCCAGTAAATAAAAAAAATTGCCATGGGGTATATAGAAAATCTTTGCTTTTTTAAAGCTAGTTAAATTCTACGCATTTTGCCATGGGTCATTTTTTTTCTTCACCTCACTGAGTAAGTCAACACAGTCTGTATTTTTTTTTTTACATCTTTTGCAAATTATAATAGTTCCTCACAGTATTTGAACATTCTTTCCAACACTCTCCCAGCCTCAATGATCACCAAGCCTCGGTGTGAAAGAGCAAAATATCATGATCTGATTATTCCATATATCCAGTAGAAACATCATGTCCCGAGCTCACTGGCTTCAGAAACTCTGAGGAACCGGAATAGGCTAATTGATACAATGTTGCAAGTTCTCTAGGGACAGCTTCCGGCCAGACCCATGTTGATTGATTTTATACAATATTGCACTTCACTAGCAATAGCTCAAGTCAAGACCGATAGAAAGGGAGGCAGACAGGCTTAGTAGAGGTAAATGGGATTGAAAGAACCAGAATTTTCATCAGGATTTCAATTTTTCTACATTTTGTTGTGTTACAGCCTGATTTAAAAATTCATAACATTTTTAGGGTACCATTCAGAAGATAGTGCTTTCATAAAGCAGACTTGAAAAAGTTTGGTGATCATTGCTTAAAGTCTGTTGGACAGTTGTCTTTAGAGAGGCCGGTGGATGTATGTGCTCTGTGACCTCTGTGATTTTGAGTGCTGCAAATGTATATATACCAGTGAGTGAAGTGGGTGAGAAAAGGAAGGTGGTTCATTGGTGGACTGAAGAGTGCACTGCAGCTATTCGAGAAAGAAATAGGGCTTACAGAGTGTTGCATATGAAAATGATTCCTGAGAATCTAGTTGATTTCCAAAGAAAGAGAGCTTTAGTAGGTAGGGTCATTAAGTCTGTCAAGAGAAATGCATGGAGACAGTTCTGTTCTACAATAGGCAGAGGTACTAAGCTGGGGGATGTATGGTCTATGTTGAAGAAGATGACTGGAAGAAGCAAGTCCACTCAAATTCCATGGGTCCAAAAATGTCTGTAACTGATTTTTTCAAAACTCACTTGTTGGGGAAGGCATTTGCTAGGGTACATTATGGGGTTACTTTGGATGAAGTATATAAGCAACGCAGGTTTGAGATTTGAAATGCTCATGTTAATGTGTATAAGAACAGATACTTTTGACTCTTCTTTGGATGCTGACTGTACCATACAAGAGATGCATTCAGCCTTAATAGGCTGTGCTATGTAATGTATAAGCATCTACCTGATGAGGTCATACATGTTCTCCTCAGATTATTTAATACGATTTGGAGTGAGGGGGTTATACCTAGGGTTGCAAAAGGTCGGAAACTTTCCGGTAAATTTCCGGAATTTTACCGGATATTTTCCATGGGAAGTTAAGCTCTGGAATTTTGGGAATTTTGCTTAAATTCATCAAAAATGTTAGCTTATATCAGTGAACCTTTTTTGTGGGATACACATAAGGCAATTCTACATGCTACATGCTTTCTTGTAAGTTTTGATTACAATACTGGGTGGGATGAATATATTTTATGACATACATGTTAACTAGTAAATAGTAGCCTACAGCAAAGTGTGTTTAAATAATTTCTAACTTGTTAACAATTTCTGCTAGTTAGGTTTTGCTACCATGTGGGTTTTAGCTTGCTTGATCCTGCTAACTGAAAAGTGTTAATTCACCTGTTTCCATGCGTTTAATTTTAAAACATTTATCTTACAAAGGAGTTATTTAATCTAGCTGCTTAGCTATTTATCTGTACATGGAATTGTATTTAAAAATGTTTTACTCACTATCGAGTTCTTGGTCACCTCCCTGACCCAGGCACTTCTCCCCCGATTGCTCAGTTTGGCCGGGCAGCCAGCTCTAGGAAGAGTCTTGGTGGTTCCAAACGTCTTCCATTCAAGAATGATGGAGGCCACTGTGTTCTTGGAGACCTTCAATGCTGAAGAAATGTTTTGGTACCCTTTCCAAGATCTGTGTCTCGACACAATCCTGTCTCGGAGCTCTATGGACAATTCCTTTCACCTCACGGCTTGATTTTTGCTCTGACATGCACTGTCAACTGTGGGACCTTATATAGACAGGTGTGTGCCTTTCCAAATCATGTCAAATCAATTGAATTTATCACAGGTGGACTTCAATGAATTTGTAGAAACATCTCAAGCATGATCAATGGAAACAGGATGCACCTCAGCTCTATTTCGAGTCACATAGCAAAGGGTCTGAATACTTATGTAAATAAGGTATTTATGTTTTTTATGTTTAATACATTTGCAAAAAAAAAAAAAACTTTTCACTTATGGAGTATTGTATGTAGATTGATGAGGAATTGTTTTTATTTAATCCAGTTTAGAATAAGGATATAACGTAACAAAATATCTGAATACTTTCTGAATGCACACTAGGAGGTCTCGTGGAATAAAACGTGCCCGCCTATGGAAATCAAATGCCCTGTCTACAGTACGTCTAACGCATGCTTAAATTTGATTTTAAAAAGTAATGAGTTTGCCTTCAACTGTTCCCTTGATGATTTTACATCCCACCTCTTAACGACCCTACTCATTATTTATCATTGTATTTATATAGATAATATATAAATTTGAATAGGCATACCAAATATGCCCAGTACGTACATGGTTGGCATTTGCCAAAGTGAGAGATGGTAAATTCCAAAAGACCATTATGGATATCACAATAGCCAAGGGAAAAAAGCATTGTTTTGGGGGTGGGTTTACATAGTTTAAAATTACAGAACTTTGCCATAAGTCTCTGTATTTTATCTACATGCAGTTGGTAGGAGAATATTTGCCAAAAGCATTTCCTTTTCCTTTCCGAGTGCCACTCTAAAAGCTTGCTCCCCTAACAACCCTGTAAGTAAGAGCAGTAAAATTACAGCCCTTATTGCCTGCCTTAATGCGTCTCCGTATGCCCAAACCTCCAGTACATTATGGTTTACAAGAACCTTAGACACAGAGCCTGAAGCATTGTCACGATTCATCAGGACAACACGACTCACGTCCCCACATCCCAGGGGCCAGACCAAATAAGTCCTAACAAACAGTAGGAGCACTTCACATCCAAGTCCATACAGCCATAGCAGAGCGAGTTGAAAATGGAAATCCAAAAAGACCCCCAAATATATGAGTCACTTCAACAGACTCTAGTTCAGAACTCATACATTGGAGTTTGTGTTCCTTACGAAGTGCTTGGCTGTAAGCTGAGCCATTGTCCTCAATAGGACTGTAGCTACAGCCTCACTGTTTTACCTTGTGTGAAAATGTAAGAGACAGACCATAGGAGACAACAAATATGTTCAGACCAATACTCTCCCATCAACTACAAAAGATGATCCACGGGCCAGGTCTCACAAATGTAAGGTTCAGCAGATGTTAAATCGGGCCATGTCTTGTGTTTGCTCTCAACATAGGGAGGCTCAGTGGAAATTAATCCCAGTGTCTGTCATAGACATGTGTCACTGTGCCACGTGATCTGGATACTTTGTGTGTGAGTCTGTCTGTGTGTGTGTGTGTGTGTGTGTGTGTGAAGGCGGGCTGCTGTTCAGCCTGTGTGCTCTCACCATGGTGGGCCATAGGGGAGCGGGGGGACCTCGCTGCGGCCTCTTGCCAGCTGGACCCTCTGCTCTCCTGGGTTTTGGGAAAAGGTTGGTCAGGGGGAGAAAGCCAGCAGACGATCTAGATTGCTCCCCTCAACCCCAATCCGGAGTGTCACACACAAGAAAGAGAGCTTTGCCCTCGATTCACCTATTTGAGAGGGGATACATTTTGCAGGTCAACTTATACAAAAGGGTTGTCTCTTTAAAGAAATTACAATACATAATAATATTTCAAGATATTGGATATATTGACCCTACATACCATAGTACTGTATGTCTGTTGGAGCTTAAACATTCTCATAATGCTTTGGCATTTTGGTAAAATGAGAGCTCCAAACATAAACCTAAAGATCAAATTTGATTAGCTGACCTTCATGTTAGAATGAGAGAGGCTTTAATACGTACAGTACATGCATAAAAAATATAGATCTGCGAAGCCCCTCCACTGGCAACGGGACAATTTAGAACAACAGGCTCTGATTGGGAGTCTCATAGGGCGGCGCACAATTGGTCCGGGTTTGGCCGGTGTAGGACGTCATTGTAAATAAGAATTTGTTCTTAACCGACTTAATTAATTCAATAAGGTAAAAAAATATATGTAATAGATTTGACGGAGGAGGCGATACGAGACAATTTTGTCTCTTCGTGTACCCGCAGAAGACATTAGATAGAAGCTCTGTGTTTTTCCTCACCATTAGAGGATTTGCATATTTCGAAAGGACAGCGAGAGTCACTTGTGCGACTCCGTCAATTATCCGCGCTCAGGGATCCATTTGGGCCGTCCTGCGTCTTGTGAAATGTTAACTACAGTCGACTCAACAAATGCAAATTAGTTTGGTCCAGGCTCTGTAGTTATTGGTTATTGTAAGACATATAAAGGGAGGGCCGATAAACAGCTTGCCATCTGGCTGGCTGAAGCTAAGCGCAGTGGCCCCCATTGTTCCAACGGAATCTGTTACAACAGGAATTGAGCAGTGAAGGATCTGTGCTCCTCTGATTGAGCTAGTTGGTGTTTCCTGAATCCCTGCAGTTTGGTTTCTGACACAATGGAGTTTGTTCACCGACCAGACAGTCACGGTCTTCAGTCTTTTACTCCCAACCCTGTTTCTTCTCTTTGTCTATGTCTGTTGGTCTGTTAACGTTATAATTTTAGTTACTCCTCAAACATCCTAGCAACGTTCAGATAAATACATTACAAGTTCATCTAACCCAGCCCATGTGGTCGATGGCATTGGTCTATGATCTAGAAAGCTAATACAATTCTCGTTCTGGCATTTTTTCAAGTTCGGCTGGTACCCTTGTGTACACGCTGTGTATTAGAGAGGAAGACGTCTGGAACTTCAGCCTTAAAGAGTATGACGTTGGACCATTATAAATGTCGTTTTTGGTGGTTTCTTTGGTTGAATGAGTCATTAAACTACAGATGCCACCTTTTGTACTCTGAACAGCCCTTGCAGAGAACCAAAAACAACCAAAACACCATAAAGGTAGACTTGCATATATTGAGATGAGCGAGATGCAAGACTTTGCTCTCACACGTCATACACTGTATCTGTGCATGTGCATGGGTTCACGTCACGCTGTTACAGCATGGTAGCTAGTGGACCAAAACAGCTGAGAAGTTGAGCGCTCCTACTTCAACGCTCTTAATTCTTCCAGAAATTGACCCACTTTGCTGTTTACCTTCTGCATCTACATCATATCACTCAGTCTACCTTTAAATAGTCAGTAGGGTGATTTGGAACACTGCTGACCAGTCTTTTGTACGTGTCCACTGTGTGAACTCTAATGTACATTTGTGAAACACTTTGGTTTGGTTATGGGGTCCATTCAGTTTAAAGCCACTTTGACATGTCAGTAGTACACATATTATGAACCAGTGCCTCTGTGATCGTATACTGTACACAATACATGTGGGCCTCGTCTGGTGGATAGCAAAGATTAAACAATTCATACACAGGCAACAAAGCCACATTACAGTTGTGCTTTCACATGTTTTTACCCTCACCAACCTCTTTCAGCAAAAACACAAGTTCAATGTCTAGCATTTAGGACAAGAGGAGAGTGGGGTTAGTTGAGACACTTTTTTTATTCAGCATCACTAAGTCAAGGGTATCAATAGTATTATTTCTAACAAAGATATTTACATATACTTCAGGATGTTGTGTATCCCTGGAAATAATCTGAATTCATGTAAACATGACAATTTCAAAAACATAGCTTGTCCACAAAAAGTGGTCTCTTGGCACATCTTACCCCGGGTATGAGGTAAGTTGAGCATAGGGACAGGGTAAGTTGAGCTGCCTTGGGGTAAGTGGGTGAGGGTCTCCTGTGACAGTGATGGTGCTGATTGGTCAAAGTTGAATTACATGGTATATTGTATATCTTAAATATATACCTACATTCAGATATAGATCTCTCTGTTCAATATCACTTAGCCTTCCATTTCTTGAGCATTTATTATATTAAGTTCTCTGCATTTGATACTACTAAGCCCATGCAACTGGTCCGCTAGATTCTTGATATGTTTATCAAGCTCAGACTTTGTGTGCCTCTGCTGCACTATCATGGCCTCTCTTTCACACAGGTACATGTTTGTAAAAGTTTTTTGTCAATGTACCTCTTCAGTGTCATTCAGTAAAAAAAATGTCCATCCCTTGCTGCTGCTCGTAAGAATTTCTTCCCTTCTCTCACTTCCTTAGCTGCTATCTCAAGAACCTCAATGGGGGCTAGACCCCTGCTTGTTTTATGTGTGCATACATGGGGCATGATGATGTATGCTCTGTAACAATAAAAATGCATATGCATGACACATTGCAAAAATACTATGCACATTATGCATAAAACGTACAAAATGTAATCGTCATTTGTGTTGGGTATGGTGGCCCAAAGGCTCAACTTACCCCAAGGCAAACTATTAGCCCACACAGCTAGAAGGATGCACTCTAATGCTAGGTTTAGGACCTGATATTATAGCCTATAGAGACCCCAAATGATATATGTATATATTTTTTAACAATCTACTTTGGTTTGGACACAAGAATCATGAAACCTATTACTATATAAATTAATTTGACTTTGTGTAAATCATTTTTTTGGACCTAACTTGCTTAACATTTTTTCCATGTGGTTTCTTACTTCACAGACTCCATGAAATGATGACCTCTTTCTAAATAGTTGTTCAGATGATTCATTTTGTGTATGGTTTCTTTGAAACAAGGGGTGGCCCAACTAACTATTTGGCTCAACTTACCCCACTCTCCGCTACTGGGGAAACTGTTGTGAGAAGACAGGAGTTGTGGAATTTGAGTGTGCTGTGTTGACACCATTTTAGGAGCGTATTGACAAAATGCAGTAGACATTCTGCTGGGAGCGAAGACAATGTTCCTTTTTCTGGAATGCGTGACTCCAGCCGTATGATAAAGCAACTTCCACTAGCCACTCGTCATAGCAGGGAGCGCACAATAAACACATGGATTCCAAGAAGGACCAATGCAGTGTTTGCGATGGACAAAGTGTGTTCACTTCAGAAGTAGAAAAACACCATGGTCGCCATAGTCTGGTTGTATAATGTTGTGTAAGGACATTTCACTGACATATTTTTAGGGGAAACATTTGGGGAGATTATTTTCTGCCACATAACCTTGATTAAACGCAGACATTTTAATAAATCCCAAAATGTCAGCGTGTCAGTTGCTGTCCCTTCACGCCTTGTGACTTTACAACAGGCAGCTCTCGCTCTGTTTGAAAATAGAAAGGTCACCTTTTAGAAACTTTTCAAACCATCAAGCCAGGCCCAAGTAATTCCCTTTCATTATGTCCGGGGCTGAACAAATAATTGCATATCTGATGGCTGGCTTTGCTCCACATTCGCCTGGCACAGTTCTACCCCCCCCCCCTTTTCTCTGTACCCAGGGTTAGACTGGCATGGAACACACTTTGTGGCACTCTGGATGAATCTCACACTCCTACCCCCCTCTGCCTGGATCGAGAGATGTGGGGGTTGTGAGTGTGTGTGTTTGTGTGTTTGTGTGTTCCACCCACCCATGACGTGTTGGCATACATTGGGAATTCAATTCTTTGAGCTCTACAACACTCCAGATAAGTCCACATTGGATAAGTGCAACTCAGTTCACCAGTGCAGTTCACCAGTTCAACCAATTCTAATTTTAATTGATTGGGACATCGACATGGCCTGGTTTAGTACACATATCAACAATTGATAATCCAAGCCACTGCATTTAGTAATTTAAATACATTACATGGTTTTGGCATTTGGGAAACATTGAGAGTGCTGTTTTTCAGCAATGCTACATGACTGTATCTGTATGTCTACTGTGCTCTGTGACAGTGGTTTAAAAAGCTGGAGTGAGCCAGATTGGTCTTAGAGCACTGTGCAGGGTGCACAGCTGCATTTGTAGCTCTGATTTCTCTGTCAGTGTTTGACATGCTGAGTTTGACGTGCCGGGTTAGTTTCTAGTCTTGACTGTTTCTTGGGTGACTGACACATCTCGGGCTGCGTTGTTTCGGACAGAGGAGAGACAGAGCGAGAGTAGAGAAAAAAAAGAGAACAAGAAACAAACACAGAACAAAAAAAAGGAGTGAAATAGAAACAAACACCAAACATTGGCCTTCTCTCTCCTCCAGTCTCACTGAGCTCCAGACATCCAAGCCACTGGGCTTTCAGACAGGCACTATGCCAAAGGGTAACTCCTCTCTATCCTCCCCCTACCATATCTAAAAGTGTCCCTCCCGGCTCTCCAAAAAGGCTGTTCACTTCACACTTGATTTGAACCCTTAGTCAGAGTGCCCTCTTTATGCTGTCATAAGCTTACAGAGAAAACAGATGTCATATCATAACCGTGTCAGCATAGTTCAAATGGACTACTACTTACACTGACATGGCCAAATTCAGCAGTTGGCAAGCTAGCTCATAGCTAGCAGTGTATTTTAAATGTAACCTTTATTTAACTAGGCAAGTCAGTTAAGAACAAATTCTTATTTACAATGACAGCCTACACCGGCCAAACACTGGGCCAATTGTGTGCCGCCCTATGGGACTCCCAATCACGGCCAGTTGTGATAATCTGGATTCAAACCAGGTTGTCTGTAGTGACGCCTCTAGCACTGAGATGCAGTGTCTAGGCCACTGTGCCACTTGGGAGCCCCAAGTCTAGATGAAGGGGAGGACACAGGTTAAATAAGCATTTCTTTCTAACCATGCGTATATGACCAATACAATTTTATTAGATTTTTAAGTTTGAGACAATTGAGACATGGATTGTTTATGTGTGCCATTCAGAGGTTGAATGGGTAAGACAAATGATGTAAGTGCCTTTGAAGGGGCTATGGTAGTAGGTGCCAGGCCAGTTCCTAATGTTTGGTATACTAAGTTGCATTGCAATGGCTTCTTATGTGACTTATACAACAAGACAGAAACTACTTTCAGTCAATGGTGCAATCACACACAATCAATTGATTGATTTGTCAATACACACAATCAATAGTGTCAATAAAAGGACAAAAGCTGTGAATTGGAACCACAGCACTTCTCAATTCACAAGCTCTCACTCAGAACATGGCTGATATCACTCAACACACCATAAAACACAGCCATTCAAGGGCACAGAATTCAAGAGGATTCGTCTCTTCTAAGTAATTCTTACATTATGCAAATGCTCCTGGTGCACCACTGGCAGGCTCCAAACTGTAGAGTAATCCTTTCCGGATCACAAGTGATTTTCACAAGGGCAGTGTGAAAGGCCAATTGCTGCGGCCAGCCTTCTCCAAATGTTTACAGTCACGTCATTAACATCTGTTCTCCAGAGGGGAAGGAATAATAAGCTCTGGACCGTGCATTTCTGGGGGTCAGAAAGGTCAAGCTCAAGTGGATGTTTATATAAAATCTTTGTATGTTGGTCATACATTAAATTCCGTGCCATAGGAAAAAATATTATGGTCATAATATTGCAAAATGTATAGTTATACAGTCAGTGCACAAAATGGTATTGCTCACTGTAAACTAAGATGTAGGTTAGTGGTGGGACTGCCTTTGGACACATACACGACTTGCCACTTGCAATTCCACAAGATGTATGTCCACTGCATCTATGCATGACTTGACTGCACATTTATTTTTTATACAGCTAATGTACTACGCATGTAGTGTATTTGGGGACCTGAAAGTAAATTAGTATGTCTGGATGTCCTTGTGTGTGTTTTATTTGTATTTATTTTTTATTTAACCTTTATTTAACTAGGCAAGTCAGTTACCAACAAATTCTTATTTACAATGACGGCCTGCCCCGGCCTCCCCTAACCCGGACGAAGCTGGGCCAATTGTGGGGGACTCCAGATCACGGCTGGTTGTGATATGATGTGCCTTAGACCGTGCACGTGTGTATGTCCGTGTGTCTATGTGTTTGAGTGTTTGCGTGTACTTTGTGTATATACACTATATGTCCACTCAGTATACATGTCCCACTCGATTTGAATTGATGAATGAATACCCACAAATGCAAATGTATGGATGAACAAAAAGGCATGGCTCTAAAGTATGTCCATCTTGGTGTCTGTGTACTTGGAGATTTTAAAATCCAGTGTTCTGTCTCTAAAGGCCTCATATCCCTCCTCACAGACGAGGCACTACTGTCTGCTTGAGATGCAGACACTCTGATAGAAGAGCAGACACTCAGTCCAGACATAACAGGAACAACCTTGGCTGAATCCCAATTCACCCCTTTTCCCCTCTGCCCTCAATTTGCATGTTCACGCGCACCTCCGCCATATGCACAAGTGTCCCAAAGCTGAGGGAGTGAAAATTATGGCAGGTTTAGAGGATAATTAGACCCTCCGATAACCACTTTGACCGAGCCAGCAATGCTGCCGGCTTCAGAGCGAAATGGAATCCCATAAGGCATTGTGTTATTTTAGATTTTCACACTAAAGAATGGAGAGGAGTGCCTAATTATAAGCCACTTGCATTTATTTATGTTGGATTTTGAGATTTGACACATGTAAAAGATTAAATACCTCCCATGTTAAATGTTTAACTGTTCCTGAGGTTTATATCTTGTAAAACGACAGGGGGAATTGTTCATTTGAATTTCATGTTAATTGTATTATTTAAAAGTGATACATGAATTGCATCATTCAAGTCAGTGGTGTGTCCCGAAGTTAATGGGTTATTGCTCCCCTCACAACTCTCTGGAAGTCACCCTCGGAGTTTTGTCAGCAACACGTGACAATGGAGGGCCCTCCGAGCGAATTGGTAGGGGTGAAGGGGTGGTTTGGGATTCAGCACCCGTCTCATCACTCTCCCTCAATCTGACAGAACAGGGATTGTGTCCCGACGACCATTCAAGGTAGAGCTTATATGACACCACTGCTGACCATGTGACCTGGTCCTAGAACTGTGCTGTAGCCAAAATAGTGTCAGGAGTTGGCTAAAGCACAGAAACTTGCTACATTTACTTACCTTTATTTAACTAGGCAAGTCAGATTATATTTACAATGACGGCCTACCTCAGTCAAACCTGGACGACCCTGGGCCAATTGTGCGTCGCCCTATGGGACTGCCAATCACGGCCGGATGTGATACAGCCTGGATTAGAACCAGGGACTGTAGTGACGCCTTTGACTTCCAGTTCACCATGCGCAATGCCAAGCGTTGGCTGGAGTGGTGTGAACAAGTAAGCCAAAGGGACGGTTTCCTGGACTGAGGTTAAGCCTAGTGCTATACTAAAAAGCAAGCTGTTCTTAGTACAGGACTAGGCTTAACCATGTGTTTGGGAAAGTGGCATTTCTGTGCAAATGCTTGGTTCTTGTGAAATGGGCTGAAAAGTATTTTGACCCAGGTTTCTTATATGTGGGCTTCCCGAGCATCACTACATCATGTTGTGTTGTCACAATGACAAGGGAAAAGAGGACTGTCTGTTCGTGACAACAGAGTATAGGCTAAGCTATTACTGTAAAAGCTGATTACTGGAATACAGGGTTGCCGTACTCCTTCAGTGTGGTACTGCATGACTGCTCGCATACGCTTAGGAGTATGGAGTAATGTTCTCTCTCTCTCTGTGTGTGTGTGTGTGTGTGTGTGTGTGTGTGTGTGTGTGTGTGTGTGTGTGTGTGTGTGTGTGTGTGTGTGTGTGAGAGTATACATGTACACTATATATACAAAGGTATGTAGACCTCCCTTCAACTTAGTGGATTTGGTTATTTGATTTGGTTATTTCAGCCACCCCGTTGCTGACAGGTGTATAAAATCGATCACACAGCCATGCAATCTCCATAGACAAACATTGGCAGTGAAATGGCATTACTGAAGAGCTCAGGGACTTTCAATGTGACACCGTCATAGGAGTCCACCTTTCCAATAAGTCAGTTAGTCACATTTATGCCCTGCTAGAGCTGCCCAGGTCAACTGTAAGTACTGTTATTGTGAGGTGGAAACGTCTAGGAGCAACAACGGGTCAGCCGCATAGTGGTAGGCCACACAAGCTCACAGACCGGGGCCGCTGAGTGCTAAAAAGTGTAGCATGTAAAAATCGTCTGTCCTCGGTTGCAACACTCACTACTGATTTTCAAACTGCCTCTGGAAGCAACGTCAGCTCAAGAACTGTTAGTCGGGAGATTCATGAAATGGGTTTCCATGGCCGTGCAATGCCAAGCGTTGGCTGGAGTGGTGTAAAGCTCGCCGCCATTGGACTCTGGAGCAGTGGAAACGCTTCACCATCTGGCAGTTCGACGGACGAATTTGGGTTTGGCGGATGCCAGGAAAACGTTACCATGCATAGTGCCAATTGTACATTTTGGTGGAGGAGGAATAATGATCTGGGGCTGTTTTTCATGGTTCGTGCTAGGCCACTTAGTTCCAGTGAAGGGAAATCTTAACGCTACAGCATACAATTACATTTTAGACGATTCTGTGATTCCAACTTTGTGGCAACAGTTTGGGGAAGGCCCTTTCCTGTTTCAACATGACAATGCCGCCGTGCACAAAGCCCGACCTCACTAATGCTCTTAGGTAGTCCCTCCCTGTTTAAGTCTGTTTTCTTCCCTTTGGTGCATAATGAACACAACCTAGAAAAGGAAGCCATTTCAGACTATTAGGATGTGGCCACTGTGTTAGAGTTATTTTCTCTGTTGACACTCCCACCCATAACACACACACACTTCCCACCCCACCCCACACACTCCCCAGCCATATCCTGAGCCCTATACGAAGCTGCTACAAGATGCAGTGAGCTGTCACCAGTCCAAGATGAATGGGTGGTTCCTATCTCACTGGCCTATATTACTGGAGGAGCCACCACTAATTGGAGTTTATTTAGGAAGGGATCTTTAAAGGAAAAAAATGCTGAGCATGAAAGAGGGGAAAGATGGGTCTGTAGACACATTGAAGGGGGGGGGGGGGGGCAGCTTAAAGCAATGCGATTACCTCATGAAAGCCTAATGCAGAGAATATGGGGCAGAACATGATAACATCTCTCTTGTGACCTCACGCCAAGGAGAAAAAGGCCAATGGAATAGAAATGTGAACACTCCCCTCATCTCTCTTAACACCAGCAGAGTGCTATATTTGTAACAATGGAGAGTAGTTCTATTTATTTTGAACATTGTAGACTATGTTGAGATGACTTTGGATGGGATAGAGTATCATGAATATTGCAATAAGGTGGACTTTATTGTCAGTGGTAATTCCCTCAAAATCAGTCTTCAACTCTAGTTTTGCTACAGGTGTTTGGCGCCGCCCTGAGTGGACAACGCAGGTTGCACTGTGAGGGTTATGTTTTTTGACTTCTCCAGTGCCTTCAATACCATTCAGCCCCTGCTACTGGGTGAGAAGATGAGGAGGATGAAAGTGGAAGCACCCTTAGTCTCCTGGGTCACGGACTACCTGACCGGTAGGCCATAATTTGTGCGACTACAGAGCTGTGTGTCAGAACGGGCAGTTAGCAACACAGGGGCCCCCCAGGGAACGGTCCTGTCCCCCTTCCTGTTCACCCTCTACACCTCGGACTTCAGATATAACTCTGAAACATGCCACCTACAGAAGTTCTTGGATGACTCCGCAATTGTAGGGTGCATCAGGGGTGGGCAGGAGGAGGAGTACAGGAGCACAATCAGTGACTTTGTGTTGTGGTGTAAACAGAACCACCTTCAGCTCAACATCAGCAAAACAAAGGAGATGGTGGTGGACTTCAGGAGAACCAAGGCACAACTGACTGCAGTCCCTATACAGGGGATGGATGTGGAAATTGTTGGGTCATACAAGTTCCTGGGAGTCCATATGGACAACAGGCTGAAATGGGCTGGTAACACCGGGGCCCTGTACAAAAAGGGCCAGAGCCGACTCTACTTTCTGAGGAGGCTCAGGTCCTTCAATGTGTGCAGTAAACTACTGCATACCTTTTACCAGTCATCTTTTTTGCAGTGGTGTGCTGGGGAGCAAACATTAATGCCGGTGATGCTTCTCAGGTAAATAAGCTGATCAGGAAGGCTAGCTCTGTCCTGGGGATGAGTCTTGACACTCTAGAGGAGGTGGCGGAGAGACGGATCCTGGCCAAACTGCTGGCCATCATGGACAACGTCACCCACCATCTGCACGCCATGGTTATGACGCAGAGGAGCACCTTCAGTCACAGACTGATCCCACCACGGTGTGCCAGAGAGCGCTACAGGAGGTCCTTCCTGCCGGCGGCTAA
Source organism: Thymallus thymallus (assembly GCA_023634145.1). NCBI lineage: Eukaryota > Metazoa > Chordata > Actinopteri > Salmoniformes > Salmonidae > Thymallus > Thymallus thymallus. The sequence goes on from CM042391.1 coordinate 30,034,700, forward strand.
TAGACTATATAATGCCTCACCGGGGTGCCGTGCCATCGGCAACATAGATCTGGAACTGTTGGGGTGCTAAGACCTAGTTTAACAATTATGCATCCATCCGTGAGTAACTCTGGTCCGTCATCACTCATTCACTCAGGACCTATTTATTCATGCAGGTCTGTATATACATACTCATGTACAGTTGTTTATCATATCACGTGCAATATTGCTAGTAATTCTTGGACCTAACTTACGTAGGCATTCACTCAGATATGCATATTAGTATCCTGTCAGTTGCACCTTTTCTCATTGCTTTTAGTATATCGAATGTGCAATACGTGCAGTTGTCTGTAATTAAACCCTGCGCACTAAGGACTGTATTTTAAGGGAATTATTATTATTACCCCAAATTATATCATACACACATGTAGCTATTTAAGTATCTCTTCCTGTCATTTACCTGTACAGTTTGTGTAACCATGCAAGTATTCACTTATCTGTAAATATAACTGTATATTTACCTGTACAGCTAATTTAACCATGCAAAATATTCACTTACCTGTTAATTTAGCCAGTCTGTCTATTAAGTAAACTATTATTACCCTCGCTCATATCATATGCATTTTTAGCTACTGAAGTATTTCTCTGCCATTGACCTGTATAGTATAGTTAACCATCCAACATCCACCAATGTATAGTGTACATATTCAGCCAACCACCCATACTATGCAATGTCTTTTTATAGCTTTTTTTTGCACCCCAGATATCTTGTATTTCTATACTTTTTCATACTGCCGCTCTATGTATCATGTACCGTGTATCTGTCTTTTGTGTACTTTCGTTGTGGCATTTTGCACCTGCCCTGTGTTTTGTTGTAGCTGCTTGACAAAGAAATTTCCCCCTCGGGGATAAATAAAGTACCTATCTATCGAACAAATACATTGATCTCTACCTCGTTCATCATACTCAGAGAAGCCAAAACAACAGTGTATAGCAGGGATTCTGATGGGTTAAATGGAAACAGAAATTTGGATACTGACTGTAGGTCTATAACTTCTCACATAGCCTTAATATTAACTCCTGCAGAATTAATCATTTCTTGCAGTAAAATTATACACCAAATGTAGGCAAAATTGTGACTCAGAAACAGGAGTGGAGAAATATGAGGGTATCTTTATCAGCATCATTAAAGCTGATAGTATTTCAACCACATAAAATATGCATCCAAGCTGAACTGAAATCTTATCAGAAACATGTTGGGTTGTTTTCACAGCTTTCTATTTCCTTAAAACCGGTCAAACTTATGTCATTTGGACATTTTGCACCGAAAATCTTTCCTGTAATGCATTTTCTCCCCAGTCCCTAAACACCTTTCTTTCATTCTATCGATTTATTACATTTTTCTGGTGAGCACATGTTTATTTAGTATTTTAGGGCAACATATGACAGAGAAGCTGCATGTATATAAGTATAGATAAGTTGACTAACAACAAAAAAAGCCTACCAAAAGCAGAAATCAGGCCCCAAAAAAGTCAAATGTCTATATTAGTGGGTTAGGGTCAGATGCGGGCCTCAGATTTTCACATATAGTTGGGTGGTTGCAGAGGTGTTATTACCAATTGCAGGCGGTGCGGGTGAACAAACACCTGACCCGTGTACTACTAGATCACGTGTCTCTATTATGAGTGTGAATTCTTGGGAAGAATTAAAATCACTTAGGGCTGATTTCCTGGTGTTTCTACAGTCTTATGTCCAGGCCACCAGTTGGGAATTCTAGCATATATAGAGTGCCTGACTCAAAGTTGCCAGAGTTTGCTTTTTTGGCTTCAAGCTCTTACCCAAAAAGAACAACTAGAAAACGCCAGGCACCAGCTCCTCCCCCAATCCGAATTAAAGGGCTTCTTAATGTTTACTGAAGAGTATTAGGAAGCGGTAATCTGGGGGATCATGGTTAGGGAGGTTAGCACTGGTAAGCCTGGGTTGTGATCTATCACTTGGCAAATATCAGTGATCATAAAAACCTGTTGAAACATACCTCCAAAAATGTGATTACACAGCTTTGGCATGGCTTGCTTTGGTTTGTGTGGGCCAATACCCTCATTGGTCAGTAGCGTGTGTTGATCCAGTTGATTCCAATTTAAACAGGGATAGGTTGGTGTTAGCTTAACCTTAGCCCAAACCAAAGGGGGCTGATTTGACTAGTGTTGGCACATGTAGGGCTTGTATTCTAGGCTTCTCTGATAGGGCTTGTATTCTAGGCTTCTCTGATAGGGATTGTATTCTAGGCTTCTCTGATAGGGATTGTATTCTAGGCTTCTCTGATAGGGCTTGTATTCTAGGCTTCTCTGATAGGGCTTGTATTCTAGACTTATCTGATAGGGCTTGTATTCTAGACTTATCTGATAGGGCTTGTATTCTAGGCTTCTTTGATAGACAGTATATGTACCCTGAAAATTACCATTGAGAATCTCTAGCAGATTAGCGATAGGGCAGTTTGGGCAAATGTTTGGTGATTCCGTCCTAGTGGATTGGTCTCATGCGAGAGAGAATCTGTTTGCCGGCCCCATTGTGGGCCTGGTGTGTCAGAAATGCCTGGGCAGATTTCTGGTCCCAGTTTGCCCCTGATTACCAGAACATTTATACTGTATCACACTTTATTTAAGGAATCATCACAAACTGAGGAATTATACATTGTAATGGGATTATGAAAAACAGCAGGGTGTCTACTGTATATGAAAGAACACTGGCCTTGTTGCCTAATTCTTGCTCCAAATCAATTAATTGTTTTCTAGCCAATTAAAGTGCTGCGATAAAATGTAAAATGTTACCCCTTTAAACAATTAAAGATACATTTGCATACTTCTTAGTATGCAAATTAAAGTGCTGCGATAAAATGTAAAATGTTACCCCTTTAAACAATTAAAGATACATTTGCATACTTCTTAGTGTGGTCCTTTTTAATGCATTTTCTATATAGCGAACCACCAAATATCATACTAATCATGACAGTAATAATTAAAACTAGCAATTTGATAAACTTATCCTGTTCCTCTGCTGTTGAAGACAATTATTACCACTGCTTGTGAATGAAGGTTCAATAATTAAATGATAAATTGGAGAAATATTTGAAATAAATATTTGAAAGAGGCTTTAAGCTTTCTATTTTGGGGTGGGGGAGTTGCTTGTGCTTCTAGCTCTGACAGTGCAGTAATATCTAACAGTTTCACAACATATACCCAAATACAAATAAATCTAAGTAAGGAATGGATTGAGAATATATACATATATGTCAGGGCGGCATTGGACTGTGATACAGTGGCATAGTAAGCTTTATAGTGTACAGTATACACATAAGAGATTGGAGATGCAGAATGTAAACACGATTAAGTGATTAAGATACAGAAGAATAGTTTAGCGTACAGTTTAAACATATGAGATGAGTAGTGCAAGATATGGAAACATTATTAAAGTGACTGGTGTTTCATCCTTAAGTGGCCGGTGATTTCTAATATATGTCTATAGGCAGCAGTCTCTGATGTGCTAGAGATGATTGTTTAGCAGTCAGTATAGAGTACAATACAGTATATACATATGAGATGGGTGATGCAATAAGTACACCATTTGAGTGACTAAGACACCGTAGAATAGTGTAGAGTGCAGTTTATACATAGAGATGAGTGATGCCGATACGGATACATTATTAAAGTGGCTAGTGTTCTATTCCTTAAGTGGCTTGTGATTTCTAATCAGTGTCTATAGGCAGTCACTTCTGGTGTGTTAGTGATGTATTCCTATTTCCCTGCCTGTCAAAGCCAGTGTATTTCTCCCTCCTTCATCACAACAACAGTGTAATTGCATGGCTGCGCCAGCAGAGGATGTATGAAATACTGCATTGCATTTCAAATGATTTCATCACTTCCACAGAGAACATGCATTGCAAAGGAATGGTCAGTGGATAGGTCTATAGTGGCGCTGAATTCAAGGGGCTGTGGTGCAAGAGCTCATTTTACAGGCAAAGTTAATTGACCTCATTGACAGAAAATGCTCTCAAAACAAGCGTGTTAAGTGTGAATTATCAGAGCATTTATAATAGATAACAAATAGCTGCAGCTTCATTGGTCAAAAAAAGTTGGATATTGGATAAGTGAGGAGTTTGAATACTTGACAAAGTGAACCGTTAAGAAAAATGCATCAGCTTCAATATGAGTTGTTGTATAAAAAATGTATGTGTTGGTATTTTTTGTTTCTTTCATCATCTATTAAGATTTTTTTTGTTTTGCTATATTGAAATAATGTACTGTAAAAATGTATATGAACGGAACACTTTTCAGTTTTCTTACGCTACAAATTTCTACACTGTTCTAACCTTACCTAACCTTACCTCAACCTCAGAAACTTTTCCCACTAATTGTTCTTTTGACCAATCAGATCAGCTCTGAAAAAGATGTGATGTGAAAAGATCTGATGTGATTGGTCAAAATACCAATTGATGGAAAAAAAGGTAATGACTAAACAAAACACTTGATTTTGCACCTGAAATAATCCTTGATATTCCCTTTGATGATCAATTGGCGTCTAATTAAGATTTCATGGTAGGATATACTGAAAAGAATTGGGCTTACTGTCTAAACACAGCCTAATAGTATGTGTAGGCCTATTATTGGGCCATATCTGTCTCCGTGGAGATAAGATACCTTTTCTCAGACCATTTTAAGGGAATGAGCCATACAATGTGCTAGACGTCGCATTAGATGGTTTTTTCCCCAAGATGGACTTTCTCACCTTTAGATATTACTCATAACAGTAGGTCCAGGCTCTGCACTGTCTAACCGTTTCTCCGCTCATACCATAATATCTATACCCTTGCAAGTGAAGAAGCACATTGTATAACGCTGACACATATTAATTCCCCAACAGCTCTGCTCTTTGGAAATGGCCATGCAGTGCTATGCCCCTGAGCGTAGGATTACCCGTCTTCAATTTCTTTCTAACTACAATGTGTCGGGTTCTTGAGTTGATTTGTAATGACATACAATATCCTTGGAGAGCTCTCTCTGACGAACCATGATTCCGTATGGAAGGGAATAGAATACATAAGGTAGTTATCCCCTCACAGGAAGACACACTGGACTTGGCTGTTTTGAGAAAACCTTACACTGCTCTTACACTATCATTGTGCCTCAATGGGGAAAACAACTCTTTAGCTACTGGCTCAATTTACCTCACCATTGAGCATAAAATCCTCTTGGATGGACAATTCACAGAGCATGTAAAAAGCCAACCCATATTAGGTTGCTGGTTAGTTGTACTACAAATAATGTTCAGCCTTGATGGTCAAGTCCTGGCAGTATTTTCCTGCTGATGATTAATTCCAGCACTGCTGTTTCTTGTTTTTCTAGGCCTCGGCAATGGAGAGGGTGCCAAAGAGCACTTAGAGTATTCTAAACACAGCCAACTAGGCCCTCAAAAGGGAGCAGCCCAGGCCCTTATTGAGGACATGGGATTAAGAAGACACCCTTGGAGCAGTCCATTCCAACAGTCTTTTGGAACTGAAACTCGCCAAAATCTTAGATTATACACAAACTCTGACTCACAGACCATAAGGGCCAACACAAAAGAGGACATTTCCTGTAGTTTTTGGACCTTTTGAATGACCTTACTCTGCCACCTGGTTGGTTAGACTCCACTGAGTGCAATTCGGAGAGACTGTTAGAAGTACAGCCTACATTTCCAATACAGTACATACACTAGCATCAGAGTTAAGCTCTTTGGATTGAAATGCTATATTTTTACATACCCCATCCTTTCCTTACAAACTTTCACACCAACAGTCGATGGTAATATCTATCAAAATATTACCATCCACTCTAACTCCATGTAATCACAGAGGAGCAGCACTCAAAGTCAACTATTGCCACTCAAATCCATCTCTTCAGACACAGGCATAACTTGGAACAAAACAGGCATTTTGTGGCTCTCTCTGTCCCACTTGCAGATGTTATTTTAAGATACTGAAATGATTACCTCTCATGCTAGAATTAGTCGATCCCCCCCAGGCGTACACACTCACTTCTTTTTTTCTGCAATTTGCACTTTCTAGCGTTCATAGTACATGAATAGATTTGTTTTCAATTAGTGTGCTCAACTTGGTTGCCGTGGTTCTTCTACCGAGCAGGCGCGCCGCCCCTCTTGCATGTTCATTTTGTTTTCTCTCACCAAGAAGCAGGGAAAACTTATTGGGATTAGAGATCTGGGTCTGTCTCGTTTCAGTAGTGACATTTCTCAACCACGGCGAGGGGAAAGCTCCCAATTAATTTGAAGATGGTTGATAAACTGAACTCAGGACGATCGTTCATGCATGACGTTGTTGCTTAATGAAAATACTCTGGCCCAGAATGGACAACGATTTAAACATTTTAACTTCATATTTAGGTCTGGACTTTTATATAAAGCATAGTTTCTCAACCAGGAGTCAAAGGGTCTGGTTTACTGTCAGTGACAATGCAGAATTTTTGCTTTCAAATCCACTGCCACCTGAGACGTTCATCGATTTGCTATTTCTTTATTTTGCTCCCTTTAAATCTTAAAATGGCGCTTAGATTATTATATATGTTGTGTTAACCTAATTTAGTGAAGTTGTCCTAATATAGAAACTGTACACTTGGTTCCCATTTCAAATCATCCAGTAGTATTTGATCATTTATGAGTGCTGATACGTGTCAGTTGATGCAGGTGTTATTTGGTGCAAGTCTGAGCCAGGTGGTTGGATCCAACGCTGCTGACTGGGTGGTTGGAGGTGTGAGCACCAAGCGAAAGGTTGCAGCTGGCCATGTGGAGCTGACATACTGTCAACAGACTGAGTCATGTACCAGTAGGCCTATGTGTTACTGACAAGACTGTGATGTGCACAATGAGAGATGAACATACAGTGCATTCAGAAAGTATTCAGACCACTCACTTTTTCAACATTTTGTTACGTTACAACCTCATCAATCTACACACAATATCCCATAATGACAAAGCAAAAACAGGTTTTTAGAACATTTACATAAGTATTCAGACCCTTTACTCAGTACTTTGTCGAAGCACCTTTGGCAGCGATTACAGCCTCTTGGGTATGACGCTACAAGCTTGGCACACCTGTATTTGGGGAATTTCTCCCATTCTTCTCTGCAAATTCTCTCAAGCTCTGTCAGGTTGGATGGGGAGTGTCGCTGCACAGCTATTTTCAAGTCTCTCCAGAGATGTTCGATCGGGTTCAAGCCCGGGCTCTGGCTGGGTCACTCAAGGACATTCAGAGACTTGTCCCGAAGCCACTCCTGCGATGTCTTGGCTGTGTGCTTAGGGATGTTGTCCTGTTGGAAGGTGAACCTTCGACAGCCTGAGTGCTCTGGATCAGGTTTTCATCAAGGATCTCTCTGCTCCGTTCATCTTTCGCTCAATCCTGACTAGTCTCCAAGTCCCTGCCGCTGAAAAACATCCCCACAGCATGATGCCGCCACCACCATGCTTCACTGTAGGGATGGTATTGGCCAGGTGATGAGGGGTGCCTGGTTTCCTCCAGACATGACGCTTGGCATTCAGGCCAAAGATTTCAATCTTGGTTTCGTCAGACCAGAGAATCTTGTTTCTCATGGTCTGAGAGTTCTTTAGGTGCTTTTGGCAAACTCCAAGTAGGCTGGCATGTGCCTTTTACTGAGGAGTGGCTTCCATCTGGCCACTCTACCATAAAGGCCTGATTGGTGGAGTGCTGCAGAGATGGTTGTCCTTCTGAGAGGTTCTCCCATTTCTACAGAGGAACTCTGGAGCTCTGTCAGAGTGATCATTGGGTTCTTGGTCACCTCCCTGACCAAGGCCCTTCTCCCCCGATTGTTCAGTTTGGCCAGGTGGCCAACTCTAGGAAGAGTCTTGATGGTTCCAAACTTCTTTCATTTAAGAATGATGGAGGCCACTATGTTTTTGAGGACCTTCATTGATGCAGACATTTTTTGGTACCCTTCCCAAGATCTGTGCCTCAACACAATCCTGTCTCGGAGTTTAGTGGGGAGAGTACGATGACGTATCTGCTAGGGACCGGTTGTGTGGGCCCCTTTGTCAGTGGCAGTGAGGCCAATAAAAGCTGCACCATGAGTGGCACTGCAGGACATTCATTTTGACTGGAACCACTCCCTTGGGACATCACTACCTCACAGCCCGAGTCCACAGCACAGTGCAATGGAACCACACACACTTTAACTGACTAATGACATGGGACAGGTTGAGTTTGTCCTGGAGGCAGAACTGAGCGATTTACACATAGAAAGGCCAGCTGCAAAGTCAAAATTGTCTTTATCGTACAAATTCATTAAAACTAATATTCGCTTTTTGGACTTAATTTAAGGTTAGGGTTAGGCATTAGGGTTAGCAGTGTGGTTAGTGTTCAGGTTTAAAATCAGATTTCACTCTGGAGAGCTGCCTCCAGAACACAATTCATGCCGAAAAACGCTAACCTGCTAATTGGACTGAGGAGGCATATGAAATAAATACTGTGATTTAGGGGAGAATCCAAACTTCCATGTCAAATGTTCACTTAGCCACCCATTGGCATCAACTGATTACTAAGTGGAAATGTGAAAAGTTAGGATTCACCCCTTTTCAAACAATAACATTTGTATTCTAATAATATATACAGTTGAAGTCGGACGTTTACATACACCTTAGCCAAACATATTTAAACTCACTTTTTCACAATTCCTGACGTTAAATCCTAGTAAAAAAATCCCTGTCTTAGGTCAGTTAGGATCACCACTTTATTTTAAGAATGTGAAATGTCAGAATAATAGTAGAGAGAATGGTTTTTATTTATTTCATCACATTCCCAGTGGGTCAGAAGTTTACATACACTCAAATAGTATTTGGTAGCATTGCCTTTAAATTGTTTAACTTGGGTAGCCTTCCACAAGCTTCCCACAATAAGTTGGGTGAATTTTGGCCCGTTCCTCCTGAACTGGTTTAACTGAGTCAGGTTTCTAGGCCTCCTTGCTCGCACACGCTTTTTCAGCTCGCACACGCTTGTCCACTCCAATACCTTGACTTTGTTGTCCTTAAGCCATTTTGCTACAACTTTGGAAGTATGCTTGGGGTCATTGTCCATTTGGAAGACACATTTGCGACCAAGCTTTAACTTCCTGACTGATGTCTTAAGATGTTGCTTCAATATATACATATCATTTTCCTTCCTCATGATGTCATCTATTTTGTGAAGTGCACCAGTCCCTCCTGCAGCAAAGCACCCCCACAACATGACGCTGCCACCCCCGTGCTTCACGGTTGGTGGTGTTCTTCGGCTTGCAAGCCTCCCCCTTTTTCCTCAAAACATAACGATGGTCATTATGGCCAAACAGTTCTATTTTTGTTTCATCAGACCAGAGGACATTTCTCCAAAAAGTACGATCTTTGTCCCCATGTGCATTTGCAAACCTTAGTCTGTCTTTTTTATGGCGGATTTGGAGCAGTGGATTCTTCCTTGCTGAGCGGCCTTTCAGGTTATGTCAATATAGGACTCGTTTTACTGTGGATATAGACTTATTTACTTTAGTACCTGTTTCCTCCAACATCTTCACAAGGTCCTTTGCTGTTGTTCTGGGATTGATTTGCACTTTTCGCACCAAAGTACGTTCATCTCTAGGAGACAGAACGCCTCTCCTTCCTGAGCGGTATAACGGCTGTGTGGTCCCATGGTGTTTATACTTGTGTACTATTGTTTGTACAGATGAACGTGGTACTTTCAGGCATTTGGAAATTGCTCCCACGGATGAACCAGACTTGTGGAGGTCTACAAAGTTTTTCTCTGAGGTCTTGGCTGATTTCTTTTGATTGTCCCATGATGTCGAGCAAAGAGGCACTGAGTTTGAAGGTAGTCCTTGAAATACATCCACAGGTACACCTCCAATTGACTCAGATTATGTCAATTAGCCTATCAGAAGCTTCTAAAGCCATAATTTTCTGGAATTTTCCAAGCTGTTTAAAGGCACAGTCAACTTCGTGTATGTAAACTTCTGACCCACTGGAATTGTGATATAGTGAAATAATCTGTCTGTAAACAATTGTTGGAAGAATTACTTGTGTCATGCACAACGTAGTTGTCCTAACCGACTTGCCAAAACTATAGTTTGTTAACATGAAATCTGTGGAGTGGTTGAAAAATGAGTTTTAATGACTTCAACCTAAGTGTATGTAAACTTCTGACTTCAACTGTATATTTGAACATGTATCCACTAGATAGAGAAGCCTTGTCTGTTTGCCCATTTTGGCTTGTTGCTATTCCTGCTAAAACATCTGCACACATGCACACACACACGCACAGCCCTCTGAGTACCATGTGGGAGAGAAATAAGTGTTCATGTTCTTCACTACATATATGAGACACAAGTGGTGATTTTCAAGTAATCATCTGACAGCTGGTCTGTCTAGCCAAGCCAACCCTCCTCACGCTGCCATAGAGATTGGCCTTTAGTCACTGCAGGCAGGCCAGTCATCAAAGACTAAGCACTCGTGTCACCCTTCATGAGCACTGGTGGTCTGTGATGACATCTGGCTTCATAAACGGGTCAGGGGTTTAGTCAATCCGCCCGGCAACTCCTACACTGGCTTTGTCCCAAATGTCACCCTATTCCCTTTTTTGACCAGGGCCCATAGAGTGGCACAGCAGTCTAAGGCACTGCTTCGCAGTGCTAGCAACGTCACTACAGATTCTGGTTCGGTACCGGGCTGTGTGACAGCCGGCCGCGAACGGGAGACCCATGAGGCGGTGCACAATTGGCCCAGCGTCGTCCGGGTTAAGGGAGGATTTGGCCGGCCGAGATGTCCTTGTCCCATCGCGCTCTAGCGATTTTGTGCCACAAATCCAATGCAAGTCATGTCCAAATCAACCTAAAGTATCTCAAAATGTATTGTTTAACTCAATTAAGTTATATATAAACAATTTGGACGTGAAGCGCGAAAATTGTCATATAGGTACCATTAACTTGCATTGGAATTGTGCCACAAATGCAAAACCTTTAGCATTTGAAACACTGGCCAGGTAAACAAAACCAAAGTATGGATTGATGTCATACCTTGTCCATAGACAGATAAAGAGCTATGAATGAATTAGTGGTTCCCCAATCAGGGCCTTGATTGGCTCGGAACAGTAACAAGGCGTGATGTGTAATACAAAATGTTTTGGTGGAGAACGTTTATTAGGTTCCATCAGGCAACTCATACACAAATGTTCTTGCAACGTCCCATGAAACGTGTCTAGAACATGAATATTGTATATTCTGAGGACATGGTAACCACGTTGTGGGTATGTTCTGTTTTACATTAAGGGAATGTTCTCCTAACTCTAACACCAAAAACATGCTGAAAAGGTTCTCAGAAGGTTTTTGCAAAACATAGAATGTTCCCCTAACTAATGGAAAACTGGACAATCTAACATTAGGGGAACATGACATGTAACATTACAGAAATGTTCTCTCTCCCTAGAATTGTTAGTCCAGAAGTCCTACAGAAACTGCCGAGTGCTGAAGCGCTAGCACGTAAGCACAGCAACGTCAGCACAATAACTGTTCGTCGGGAGCTTCATGAAATGGTTTCCATGGCCGAGCATCTGCACAAACGCCTAAGATCACCATGCGCAATGCCAAGCGTTAGCTGGAGTGGTGGTAAGCTCGCCGCATTGGACTCTAGAGCAGTGGAAACGTGTTCTCTGGAGTAATGAATCATGCTTCACCATCTGGCAGTTTGATGGACGAACCTGAATTTGTCGGATAACAGAAGAACCCTACCTGCCCAAATGCATAGTGTCAACTGTAAACTGTAAAGGCCCCTTTGTTTCAGTGAAGGGAAATCTTTGCACCGTCTCAAGTAATTTAAACTGAATGAGCCCATGCCTTATGCAAAATGATGATGTGTGGATATGCTCAATACTTTGTTGCCATATATCATCGGGTAGCTCGCCACCCGTGTCTTGCTCCCATGCAGATTTTGTATTTGCCAAGGAAAGCGGATTAATGATCTGTATTATGTTGTATAAACTAGAGATTGTGCCCTTCAGATTAAGATCTAAGCACCTCTCGACTGGACACTTAGTAGGCTCGACTGGAAGTGAAGGTAAATGTTTTTTGGCAAAGCTGAGTGTTTGCAGGTATCTAAAAAAGTGGGTATTGGGAATATTATGGTCAACCCTCAGCGTATCGAATGAGACGAATGTGTTATCAACAAATATGCCAGAACTGAAATGCTGTGTCAATCTGTGATGCTGGGAAGAGATGATTAGATGTTAATGGGGAGAAGCGGCTTGCTTGTTTAAGGCTAAAGTGATTTTGGAATGGGGACCAGATTTTAAGGGAGCTCTTGACAATGGGGTTTAAAACATGGGTGCCCAAGTTCATGGACATTGGGGAGCACAGGAGCGTGACCGGAGAAGTTGGAAGGCTTGACTGTTACTCCATGATGGCCCAAGTTGGGCCATCCTTGTTTTCAAATATAGAAACCCAATACACACATTTATATATATTTGCTGACCAGTAGTAGTGTTTAACTCAGATGGTAGAGAATGGTGCTTGCAATGCCAGGGTTGTGGGTTCGATTCCCACGGGGGACCAGTCCGAAAAAAAGTATGAACATGTATGCACTAACTATGTGTAAGTCGCTCTGGATAAGAGTGTCAACGTGTATCAATGTGTCTTCAGAGCACATGAAAGGTGTGTGTGTGTGGACAATATCAGTGTTTGGGTGGTGGTAGCAGTCTATGTTTAGTGGGTGCTCTCTATATTTCAAGTAATTTCAAGGAAAGTGAGATTAAATATCTGCATCACCAGACTCTTCCTGTACAGTAGCCTACAGACTGAGCCCTCTCTCTCTTATTTCCCCCCTTCAGTTGAGCTGAGTTGACAAAAGTGGGCACCAGCAGAGAGTGGCGACGCCTCCTGCCCTGGGTATTATAATTACTGTTCTCTCAGCACACATGGTGCTGCTGCCTTAGCCCTGCTGGTCATTTGGGGATGTGTCTGAGGCAGGCGTGTGTTGCTGTGAATCTCAAGCACCCCGCTGCTGCTCTGCTGCACATCTCAGTTCTACTGGACCCCTGAATCCTCAGTCCTGAGGATAGGGTTCTTCAGTCCTGGTCCTGGAGACCATCATAACTAACTAACTAACTAACTAAATAATACACCTGTTCACCTCATCAAGGGCCGGGATGATAAGCTGAATGATTAAATTATCTGAGGGCTTGACCCAAGTGTGTTACTGGGTTAGAACATAAGCATGCACACCCTGTAGAGTCTCCAGGGTCCAGCATTAAAGGGATTTGGCTGGAGTTCCTCTATAATGGTGGAAAGCAAAATGCTATGGATTACTGCTAACAATTTCCATCTACACCCTGAAACAATCCATTTGCGATAGATATGCATATTTTCTAATTTATGCCAACCCCAAGGTTCTCATCTGGGTATATCTGAAACGATTGGATAGATGTAAGCAACGAGGCACAACATTCCACTCAGCCCATATGGGGAAAGGGAAAGCAATTACCATATTCTAGAAATCCTATTCAATCTTTTCAGATCTACACGAGTGCCTATGGGGTAGGGTGTGGGGGTCGATTTGGAATTCAGAAATAGTGCTTGGAGCTAAGAACACCTGTGCACAGAAATCATCCCCCCCTCTCCCCCATCCCTCATTTAGTGCTCTCCCTCACTCCTTCCCTTTCTCCTTCCTACCTACCCTTATTTAGTACTTGTTTAGTACTCTCCTTCTTCTCCCCCCCCCCTACACTGAGACTGTTGTCAAGCCTGGCTAGTCCCCGTGGATAAACAGGGTCCTGTGTATTATTCGATTTGTGTCACCGCAATCCATCCACTCTCTCCTGCCGTTGGGCCGCCTTGTGATATGCCAGCAATGTTAATAACGCTGCCTGCCGGTTTAGCATTGGCTCTCCATGAGTGATTACCACTGCAGCCCACTGTACTGGTACACGCTACCACATCTCCCGGCGCATAATTACAGTTTAATGAAGTATGTGTTTTTCCCATTGTGTTTTCTTTGGACATAACAAAACATGATTTTCCCTCATAGCTAATAAAACCGCCATTTGGTTGAGCTATTGTAAAACCGAAGTGCACTTAAATGTGGCTTAATTCAAAGTAAGTCTGGGGAATGTACTGAAAACCTTGGAAAGATATACTGTAGATTTGTGTAAGCCTCAGCTTTACACCAAAGATAAGGGAAGAAATGAATTAACTCCATGTTAGCAGGTCCAAGCTAAGCATACATGTACTGCAACAGCCACCATGAGCCAGAACAGCTTCAACGCACCTTGGCATAGATTCTACAAGTGACTGTAACTCTATTGGAGGGATACGACACCATTCTTCCACAAAAAATGCCCTAATTTTTGTGTGTTGTTGATGGTGGTGCAAAACGCTGTCTCAGGGTTTCAATTGAGTTGAGATCTGGTGACTGAGATTGCCATGTCATACTTTTACGTAGTTTTTATGCTCATCAAACCATTCAGTGACCACTCTTTCACCGTGGATGGGGGCATTGTCATCCTATGGGGGCATAGCATGTTAGCCAAAATAATAGCCAAATAAATAGCCTGCCCAGCATTTGTATACATGCCCCCTAAGCATGACAGGATGTTAATTGCTTAATTAACTCAGGACCCACACCTGTGTGGAAGCACCTGCTCTCAAAATAATTTGTATCCCTCATTTACTCGTGTTTCTATTCTTTTTTTAAGTTACCTATATTTAGCATGTGATCAAGGTTTCTCAATCAATACACTGCCCAGAAAACATAATTGGATATCACTGTATTTCTCCATCTCCTAGCTAAAAGGCAGAGATGGTTCATTCAATATGGATGAAAATACCCTCATATTAAAGCTGAGAGTCTGCACTTTAACCTCAGTCATTGTATAATTTCAAATCCAAAGTGCTGGAGTACAGAGCCAAAACAACAAAAAATGTGTCACTGTTCCAATACTTTTGGAGCTCACTGTATATAATGTGAGCTCCCTGGACATACAGCCAGTATTTTACAATAAACGAGAAGGAGCTCTGTTATAGTCAACATTGCTTTAAGAGCCCTAGAGTGCCTTCCATTAGGGCCTTTATTTTAGCTGGGGACTTCCAGCACAAATCCATTCTCATTTTCTCAATGGAGAGCTGGCCGATAAATCAGGGCCCAGCCTGCTTTGCGGCCACGTTTAATGTTTTATAGCGGTGCTTAGGCTTAATTGCTACCGTGGGGAATGCCCGAGTGGCCAACTCTTTTGCATCCGAGAGATAATGAGAGATATCACCGCAAAAACAGAGATTTCCACTGACTCATTTAAGAAAGCACCCTTGCTAAGAGGGAACTTCCGAGCAAAACAGCCAAAGGGTCACAACAATGATATAGTAACAGGAGCGGAAGGACTGGGGCTGGTAAACAAGGGGACGTTAAAAGCAATGTAACAACAAAGCTGAAATGATTTACCGGGAAAACAAATATTTGTACTGTGTGTTCTATTTTTACAGGCTGCCCTTTCAAAACCTCGATAGCACAACTTCATGGAGTATATTTAGGAACGGAGGTCTAAGTATAGGACTTTTATAGGTGGTAATGGTCAGCTTTGAGGGCAAAATGTACTTACAGTACATTATCACAAAGCCTCTTTATTTTCCAAACATGACTGTTTTATAAGTCATCAACAGTCAAAATAGTTTGGAAATTATGAAATGACAACATACAGTATATGTCATGTTTTCACAATCAAATGTTTCTGGACAATTCAGATGCATTCGTTTAGCAGTCTGTGGAAAGCTCTACTTTGGTATATGTAAATGTCTTGCATAGGTCACACTACTCATGGTATGTATGGGTGGCTGTCAGCTGTCTCACAGTGAACAGAAGTAGAGAGTTTAATATATGATTTATTATTAAATGTGAGCGTTACCACTTTGTGCCCCCTCAACAAAAATTACTTAGTTGAAAAGGATCTCTTATTATACTGTATAAATACAATCAAAGGAATCATATAGATTCACAATGTGACTAAAACGTTCAAAGAAGTGATACAGTGAATTGATTTGTTCATAATTAAGCTGTGACAGTAGACATCTCAGTTTTAAAAACGGCCATCTGCAGTTGCTACATCCATTTGTTGGACTAATTAATTAACATGTACCCATTGATTCTTGAAGAATATAACTTATAAATGCCTTATGAGCTTAATTCAACTGTCGTACCCCATAAGAACCCCAAATTAGCTTGTTTTACTCAAATGTTTGTAAACAAAGTAAATATAAACAAACACTATATAGCCTCAAAACATGGTTCAAACTATAATTTGTCTATGAATTACATTTCTCTAGCCCCATCCCCCTTTTTACCGAAATAGGGACGGGGAGATATTGTTTCAACTGCTGATTGGCGCTTTAATGGTTTGGTATTGAATTATCAGTACAAACAGAATGCTCACTCTCGTACGATGTCCATAATAAGAAGTGTGTCAATAAAAGTTGTGTCACCGTACTCTTGCGTTATACTTTCCAATGTGATTGATGGTTTAAAAAGAATGGTACATGGTTTCGAGACAGCCAGCCAACTAGGTCCTTCCTGATGACAGGTAGAACTATGGCTTAATCGCTGACAGGTTTGGCATGGAATCAGTTACTTGTTAAAATCCACTCACTCACCCTGGTCCGCACTGCTCGTTTCGAGGTGTAATCAGTGGAGGAGAAATACGTCAGTGTCTGTCTCATCACAGGCTAATGGCCTGGAAGATGATTTAGCAAGAGCCGAGTTTCTGTACAAAATACTGTACACAAAAGTGGACGGCAGCTTCCCCCTGTCACAACAGTTGATAGTAAAGGCTTGTTTGCACTGTAAATATCATATGTGCTGTATCTACTCAGTCTAAAGTAATGCGTGTTTACACAAGCAGGGTGAATGGAGTGCATGTCCTTGTTTCCACAGGTCACTGTCTGTAATGACGTTGGTCCCAAACCCAGATCGTATGGTGGCAATGTCAGGGTAGGTGTAATATTTTTATGCAGGGTATCTGTAGAGTAATAATGTATTCATAACTGTTAATAACACTTCCCTAGCTAATACCAGCAGGTAATACACAGCCAAGCTGTCTGTGTTTCTGTCAGAAGTCGTGTCGTTTGGAAAATGCTCAATGCAAGGAATTGTTGGCATGCTCAGTGAAGAGCCGAGAGAGGTTTTGGGACATAAGCAAAAACTATGATCATGACGATCATATGTCTACGAGGACAGTCAGAATCAGACAACATCATGTCATCTCTGCTAGTTGCCTAAAAGCACAGCAAAGTATATTCATTTCCAGCAACCAATGCCAAAAGTTGGTTAATGCAGGTCCACTATCTGGCAGTGGACACACTAAAGTGGTTGAATGGCCCCTAGGGCAGATGTAAGAGGACAAAAGGGTTTGGTGAGAGATGGAGCATAGCAACGCTGTGCTTATTTATGCAGAAAAACAAACAGGATTATCCCTGTCAGCCCACATTGTGCTCCTGTCCGTATGTGCTACGGACTAAGGAGGCTGTCCTCTAGTTATCTCTATGGCTGTGGATGGGCCTGAAGCCAGTGAATGTAATGTTGGGGAGGCTTGCATAATAGTCATCACTGAGGTCAGTTTTGCATCCACTATCGGATTACTTCGGAAGTAATGCAGCAGCTATGGCTATATGCACCATGGGTTTGAGCAAAGCAGTCCTGTATAAAACAAGGAGGATTGTGGGGCATGAAGGGCAACATGGGCTGAAACTGAAAGACCAACAGATGAGTACTTAGAAAGATTTTGAAAGTTCATTGTCACAAGTGAGTCATAAGTAAAAGAGGTGGCATACACATACACAGTGAAAGAGTCCATGAATTGAGAAAAAACATGAATTAGTATTACACCCATTCACACATACACTCCTCATACAAACACCAATAACCCTCCAAACACATGCACAAAACATACTGACTTACAGTGCATTCAGAAAGTATTCAGACCCCTAGACTTTTTCCACATTTTGTTACGTTACAGCCTTATTCTAAAATGTGTTAAATAGTTTTTTTCCCTCATCAGTCTACACACAATACCCCATAATGACAAAGCAAAAACAGATTATTTTTTATTTTTGCCAATGTATTTTAAAAACAATAACTGAAATATCACATTTACATAAGTATTCAGACCCTTTACTCAGTACATTGTTGAAGCACCTTTTGCGGTGATTACAGCATCAAGTCTTCTTGGGTATGACGCTACAAGCTTGGCACACCTGTATTTGGGGAGTTTCTCCCATTCTTCTCTGCATATCCTCCCAAGCTCTGTCAGGTTGGATGGGGAGTGTTGCTGCACAGCTATTTTCAGGTCTCTCCAGAGATGTTCGATTTGGTTCAAGTCCAGGCTCTGGCTGGGCCACTCAAGAACATTCAGAGACTTGTCCAGAAGCCACTCCTGCATTGTTTTGGCTGTGTGCTTAGGGTTATTGTCCTGTTGGAAGGTGAACCCAGTCTGAGGACCTGAGCGCTCTGGAGGAAGTTTTTCATCAAGGATCTCTCTGTACTTTGCTCCAATCATCTTTGCCTTGATCCTGACTAGTCTCCCAGTCCCTGTGAAAAACATCCCCACAGCATGATGCTGCCACCACCATGCTTCACCGTAGGGATGGTGCCAGGTTTCCTCCAGACGTGACGCTTAGCTTTCAGGCCAAAGAGTTCTATCTTGATTTCATCAGACCAGAGAATCTTGTTTCTCATGGTCTGAGAGTCATTTAGGTGCCTTTTGGCAAACTCCAAGCGGGCTGTCATGTGCCTTTTACTGAGGAGTAGCTTACGTCTGGCCACTCTACCATAAAGGCCTGATTGGTGGAGTGCTGCAGAGATGGTTATCCTACTGGAAGGTTCTCCAATCTCCACAGAGGAACTCTGGAGCTCTGTCAGATTGACCATCGGGTTGTTTGTCACTTCCCTAACTAATTTTGAAATTTCAATAAAGTACCTATCTATCTATCTATCTATCTATCTATCTATCTATCTATCTATCTATCTATCTATCTATCTATCTATCTATCTATCTATCTATCTATCTATCTATCTATCTATCTATCTATCTATCTATCTATCTATCTATCTATCTATCTATCTATCTATCTATCTATCTATCTATCTATCTATCTATCTAAGGCCCTTCTCACCCGATTGCTCAGTTTAGCTGGGCGGCCAGCTCTAGGAAGAGTCTTGGTGGTTCCAAACTTCTTCCGTTTAAGAATGATGGAGGCCACTGTATTCTTGGGGACCTTGAATGCTGCATCCTGTCTCGGAGCTCTACGGACAATTCCTTCAACCTCATGGCTTGGTTTTTGCTCTGACATGCACTGTCAAGTTGTAGAAACATCTCAAGCATGATCGATGGAAACAGGAGGTACTTGAGCTCAATTTCAGGTCTCATAGCAAAGGGTCTATTTTTTTTTTAATTAATTTGCAAGAATTTCTAAAAACCTGTTTTGGCTTTGTTAGTATGGGGTATAATGTGTAGATTGATGAGATTTATTTTCCGAATGCACTGGACATGCATACAACTCTCTCCAAACCCTATTACTCACACAGTGTGTGTGTGTGTGTGTGTGTGTGTGTGTGTGTGTGTGTGTGTGTGTGTGTGTGTGTGTGTGTGTGTGTGTGTGTGTGTGTGGCCTTTCGCTGCTCTGTGATTACCTGGGGGACTAAATTATGTGCTTACTTGCAGGTTCCTTCTCAACAATGCAACCACAATAAGAAATAAGAAACGATAATATGAACATAAAGTAAATGACGGTAGAATAGAATAATACGTTTTAGCATTAGTATAGTACAGGAATGCACAATTTATAGTCAAATTTTTACACGTGTATGGGGGGGGGTGTATAAATTGAGGGTATAATAAGAGTCTGGTAGCAGCAGTTGTGATGTGTGTGTGTAGCATGAATGTATATGTGACTCGTTTCAGGAAACTAGGCGTATGTCGCGGATCACTACTTCACAGGAGAGTCATTTGTATGTTCCAGAAGGCATTTCTGCAAAACAACATTCAATCTTTCATGTGCCTTAATAACAAACTTGTATGCTATCTGTAAATGCAAATAAAATGGTTAAATTACGAGTTGGTTTAGCCACAGAAAAAGACAGCAACATTCCCGCTAGCCACGATTGGCTGAGATAATGAGTGGGCTGGACATGCCGAGAGATGAGTTTGGATTGGCCTGCCATATAGCATGCTTCTGCCTATTTGAGCTGGTCAGTATGTGTAGGTAATCATGTCTAAGGCGGCTTTTATTTATTTTTATTTAGTAGTAGTTCTGCATAAGTGTTGCTCTCCACTTTCTGGAGGACTGAGTTTTAAAATAGCTAAGGAGATGGATAAAACACCTGTCTCCAGATTACATCTTCAAACTATGGGCAACCATGGCATCCGTGACAGGGAGACGCGTCCATCCATGATGTATGTATGTATGTATGTATATGTATGTATGTAGACTAGCTAGCTACATTTTCAGATATTACATGTTTCAAATTTTGACAGAAAGTTGTTTCATTTCAAGTTATAGTGTACTGTTAGCTAGCTAGCTAACTTTAGCTGGCTGTTCTCTCTGGAGGTAGCTAGCAAGTTAGCCAACGTTAGCCAGTTAGCTTTGGTGCTTGACTGCTGCTGTTAGTACAGAATGCTCGGATCAACCCTTAAAGAAATGGGTGGGGCTAAAGCTTAAGAGGGTGTGAACAATGCTGAATGGGTGTAGACAAAGAAGAGCTCTCCAGTAGGTACCAAAACATTCAAAGGCCATTTTCTCAAAAGTGAGGTTACAAGTTTATCAACTTTCAAAACAGAATTACTTTCATTGTTCCTCAAATGCAGTGTGTAATATACCATTTTGTAGCTCTGTCACTTTGCTTTTATCAAATGTAAAATACACAATTTCAAATGTTGCTACATAAGACCGAATCATGGCGGTCGGTCATGTATGTGTGTTTATGTCTGTGTGGGTGTGTGAGTGCATGTGTACTAAGTTTAAGTTGAGTTTTTGCTTACTTAACGTTTTGTACACTGACTTCAAACAGCTGAAAATATAATATTTAGGATTATGGAAAATATATTTCACAGTGGTTTAGATGGTAATGGTACAATGATTCTCGACACTACTGGCTTGTTTTGTCACAAAACTGAAATTAGGCGAACTATTAGAATTTTAGCAACCAGGAAATGGTGGAGCGATTTCTGCATAGTACATCTTTAAGTAACTACCATCAACAATATAGATATTCTATACCCATTATCCACCAATACCTCACTGATTCCACCTTTAACATTACAGTAATTATGTGGCCATGCCTTTACCCTGTTCTGAGTCTTCATTTTGTGAAGAACAATGTGTTGGAAATGTATGATAAGAACCTTTGTGAACAAAGGAATTTTGCAAAGTCAATTTGAGTTGCAAAGCTCCCAAGACAATTAGACACGAGATAGTGACATTGACGGATACATTTCAGAATTTTTAAGCATGTTAATGCATAAGATACAGCCTACTCTGGAGGCCTATTGAACGTTTTTTGAAGGGGTAAAGACATCCTCCGGCTAACTCCTAATAATATGTGATACCTACGCTCCAAATGTAATAGTACATGACATCATCAAACATGGTTCAGGGCTTTCTCAGGGGAAGAGGGTCGACATGACGTCTGCTTAGCGAGCCCTCGCAAAGACTGGACACACCAGAACAAACCACTGTTCACTGAGTCGTTGGGCCCGCCAACCTCATTGGATAATGCTGGGCAGGCCTCTTGCTAGCTGTCACTCAAATGTGAGGGGCTGAAGCTAGTTGTCTAGAACTCAAATTGCGAGGGGCTGGCCCACGTGGGGGGAAATGTAGGGATAATGTCGCCAAAGTACCGGAGCATGTCTTTAAGGGGAGGACACACACTCAAGGAGAGCAGTCACATTATCCCAGCAGAGCCTGCTTCCTGTTAGCGACACTGCGTGTCACTTCCTCATGTTAGGCTGCTCCATCTCCTCTAATCCTCCCCTGATCCGAGGCACAACTCTGAATATCAATGAAGCCGTCGATGCCTCCCTGAAGGGGCTCCGCTGCTCGGGCCAACCAGGTGCAAATATTGCACTGTCACTCTCTTGAATGGAGGCAGCAGAGGGCGCAGTGCAGGGCGTAGCTCCCATGTAGTTAACAAGAGATAATTGGAGAAATATACCAGAGAGGGGTAGGGTGCACTAGGGGTCGACTAAGAGTTTAAAATCTAATCATAGACGTGTCAACATGTATTAACGTGAAGGGATGGGAGCTGAAGGAAAATCTAAATGCAAACAAGAGAAAATAATGGTGTCTCCAGTGTCGGGGAGTATACTGTGGGAGGCATCACTAGCCAGAGGTTGGCCACAATAGTTTTTCTTATAAGAAGATAAGGCATCTTATTAAGTGTATCGCCAATCGTTGTTTGCATGTGAAAAAACAAAAACAACTATTATTCATTGGAAATAGCCCAAGTGGTCACACTGGCCACGCAGGTCGGCCTAGGAGGTCTTCGATAACAGTTCACATACTCTAACTTAGAGCAGTCAACACAGACGAGATTTATAGAGTGTAGCGCTTAACAAATTGCACTCTATTCCCTATGCAGTGCACTACCCTTTTGCCAATAAGTTTCCACCAAAACGGATCAAAAATGAAATCACAGATCATTATAAGGGTGCAGGAGAACTTGTAAATTGGCTATAGTAAGAACTTTTCAAGCATCAACTTGACGAAATGTCTGATTTTCAAGGTAGGCCTATTCCAGTACTTGAATTTCTGAGCTCCAAATGCAAGTTCAATTAGGCTACTTCAAGCCCCTAGTATAATTTAAAATTGCAGGTATAACATGGAAAAACAACATGTACAGTGGGGAGAACAAGTATTTGATACACTGCCGATTTTGCAGGTTTTCCTACTTACAAAGCATGTAGAAGTCTGTAATTTTTATCATAGGTACACTTCAACTGTGAGAGACGGAATCTAAAACAAAAATCCAGAAAATAACATTGTATGATTTTTAAATAATTAATTTGCATTTTATTGCATGACATAAGTATTTGATCACCTACCAACCAGTAAGAATTCCGGCTCTCACAGACCTGTTAGTTTTTCTTTAAGAAGCCCTCCTGTTCTCCACTCATTACCTGTATTAACTGCACCTGTTTGAACTTGTTACCTGTATAAAATACACCTGTCCACACACTCAATCAAACAGACTCCAACCTCTCCACTATGGCCAAGAACAGAGAGCTGTGTAAGGACATCAGGGATCAAATTGTAGACCTGCACAAGGCTGGGATGGGCTACAGGACAATAGCCAAGCAGCTTGGTGAGAAGGCAACAACTGTTGGTACAATTATTAGAAAATGGAAGAAGTTCAAGATGACGGTCAATCTCCCTCGGTCTGGGGCACCATGCAAGATCTCACCTCGTGGGGCATCAATGATCATGAGGAAGGTGAGGGATCAGCCCAGAACTACACGGCAGGACCTGATCAATGACCTGAAGAGAGCTGGAACCACAGTCTCAAAGAAAACCATTAGTAACACACTACGCCATCATGGATCAAAATCCTGCAGCGCACGCAAGGTCCCCCTGCTCAAGCCAGCGCATGTCCAGGCCCATCTGAAGTTTGCCAATGACCATCTGGATGATCCAGAGAGGAATGGGAGAAGGTCATGTGGTCTGATGAGACAAAAATAGAGCTTTTTGGTCTAAACTCCACTCGACGTGTTTGGAGGAAGTAGAAGGATGAGTACAACCCCAAGAACACCATCCCAACCGTGAAGCATGGAGGTGGAAACATCATTCTTTGGGGATGCTTTTCTGCAAAGGGGACAGGACGACTGCACCGTATTGAGGGGAGGATGGATGGGGCCATGTATCGCGAGATCTTGGCCAACAACCTCCTTCCCTCAGTAAGAGCATTGAAGATGGGTCGTGGCTGGGTCTTCCAGCATGACAACGACCCGAAACACACAGCCAGGGCAACTAAGGAGTGGCTCCGTAAGAAGCATCTCAAGGTCCTGGAGTGGCCTAGCCAGTCTCCAGACCTGAACCCAATAGAAAATCTTTGGAGGGAGCTGAAAGTCTGTATTGCCCAGCGACAGCCCCGAAACCTGAAGGATCTGTATGGAGGAGTGGGCCAAAATCTCTGCTGCAGTGTGTGCAAACCTGGTCAAGAACTACAGGAAACGTATGATCTCTGTAATTGCAAACAAAGGTTTCTGTATCAAATATTAAGTTCTGCTTTTCTGATGTATCAAATACTTATGTCATGCAATAAAATGCAAATTAATTACTTAAAAATCATACAATGTGATTTTCTGGATTTTTGTTTTAGATTCCGTCACTCACAGTTGAAGAGTACCTATGATAAAAATGACAGACTTCTACATGCTTTGTAAGTGGGAAAACCTGCAAAATCGGCAGTGTATCAAATACTTGTTCTCCCCACTGTATGTATCATGTTATTTCATACCAGATCATATTGTGAATAAGCCCACTAGGCTATGTAATTTGTTGTCATTATATCCTGAATAATTAATAGGAATAACGTTGGGTGTTGTGCAATAGTCTGTCCTACACAATTGCGCACAGTAGACTCTGTGTCCAATCCGAGGCACAAAAACATATGAAAACATGATTCACCTTGATGCTTTCTGTGTTAAATCTAACGAGAACCTAAAACAAGCAGACAACAACAGATGATCAACATTAATTCGCTAGGGACATTAGATCTAACGTGGATCCAGGCACAAATTATGCATAATTATTATGTGTCCCCCAAATCACGGCCGGATGTGATACAGCCTGGATAACATAAGGTAACATGGGTAACATAAGGAGACACCAAATATTACGTAGTTACATTGCATTTCTGAGATCTCTATACAAAAAGTGTCCGACAGCTAGATCCTGTCATGGTGCGAAGGCAGGACCCGAGCTTTAGTATTAAGACATTCCTTTAGTGTCTTACCAAAAACAACAAACAAGGACAGACCGCAACCCTGAACTGTTATGCAGAAAGCACAAATTATGAACCACACACAGGTGTGGAAAACAGAAACTTAAATAGGATCCCCAGTTAGAGGCAACGCATGGCAGCTGCCTCCAATTGGGGACAACCACAAAAAACAACATAAATCTGCCTAGATGCCTCCCGTCTGTCAAGCCCTGACAGTAACCTCCAGACCACCATAAAGATGCCTAGAGGCCTTACTATACATACAAGATTCATACAGGGTTCAAGTTCAATGTCTAATTTAACTGATTATTGCTTCATAAATTATATAACGACAACTTACATTGCCATAAACGCAAGTGTCACGTTCGGGTGTGTAGAGAGACCAAGGCGCAGCGTATCCATAGTTCGACATATTTATTAAATGAACTGACGAAACTATACAAAATAACAAATGATAATAATTAACACACGTAGCACGAACACGAGACAACATAACATACGACATAACAATGAACCATGCCAACGGAGTGGAACACAGACATATAAGTAAGATCCCTAATTAGAGGCAGCTGCTAGGCATTACCTCTAATTAGGGATCTTACTTATATGTCTGTGTTCCACTCCGTTGGCGTGGTTCATTGTTATGTTGTCTCGTGTTCGTGCTACGTGTGTTAATTATTATCATTTGTTATTTTGTATAGTTCGTCAGTCATTTAATAAATATGTCGAACTATGGATACGCTGCGCCTTGGTCTCTCTACACACCCGAACGTGACAGAAAGGACAGAAAAGTAATGTTTTATGTCACACGATTTTGGACAAATCCATCAAGACACCAACCATGATAAAGCGTTAAACAGGTTTTAAATGAACAGGTGAATTTTATTGAATATACTGTACCTATGTTCCCCCCTTATAATATATCTTAATGTAATGACATGAAAAAAATTGGCTGATTAATATCAATAATATTCCCAATGGTTTGGATTGGATTGACACAGGGCAAAATGGCAATTGTGACACATAGTTGCTTTCATTCGAACTGCAAAGGCCAACGTGACTCAAACTCTCACTCTCATTTTAATTCCTGAATATTCACCAGGGAGATGTAGAACGGCACATGTTTTTCCCTCGATCAGATACTTCTTATTAGCATTGTGCTGTACAGTAATGCTGTCTTGGAGTGATTATGGTAATGCCATATTCTATTAGCCACCATGTGCTGTTTCTGCCTCGAGGGAAGCTTGTCATTAATTTGTATGAAAGCTGGGTAAATAGCATAGTTGGGGTGGAATAAATCTAAATAAATCCGGCTCAAACATGCCTGAATGGGTTGTTAAGCAAGCAGGGTGCAATAATTCATAAGACTTCCAGTTCTGTTCAGACATGGTTTGTATTGCATTACTACTGTTTATTCCTTTGCCAGCGGATCTTAAAGGAACATCTATGATAATGGATGGCAGAACCATTCTAGTCCCTTTAGCAGTGGTGATTTTAGCACGTAAATCTTGGTGGGGCAAAATCAACCTTTTTTTTTTGCTGCATGCCAGCAAAGCGACTACACAACACAACACTAAACAATATATGAATTGCACTATAACGGTGACAAACATTGCCCACAAACTGTTAGGGCCTACATAAAGCTGTCCCAACAGCAGAGCTTTCTTTTCAGCACCATGGAGTGAATCCTTACCACCGCCACACCTGGCTATCAGCGGAGCATTATCTGGCACTTCCTTAAACAAATGTGGTTTCTATTGACAATTGTGATGTACAAACTATGGCATAAGCGAACAATGTGCGGATAAGAGGCAATCCGTAATTTCGATTAAGACATTCATGATTGAGCTAGGCCGGACGTAGTCAATATAACTATTTGTTCAGCACTTTTGAAATGTACAGCGACAGAATTCAGAACATGGGCCGTTATTACAGTATACTCCCAGTACACCAAATCAGAACCGTAGGATAAATAAAGGGGGCATATACACCCCCGGTCCAAAGTTTGGAATATTACTCATTCAAGGGTTTTTCTTTATTTGTACTATTTTTTACATTGTAGAATAAAAGTGAAAACATCAAAACTATGACATAACACATATGGAATCATGTAGTAACCAAGAAAGTGTTAAACAAATCAAAATATATTTTATATTTGAGATTCTTCAAAGAAGCCACCCTTTGCCTTGATGACAGCTTTGCACACTCTTGGCATTCTCTCAACCAGCTTCACCTGGAATGCTTTTCCATCAGTCTTGAAGGAGTTCCCACATATGCTGAGCACTTGTTGGCTGCTTTTTCTTCACTGCAGTCCGACTCATCCCAAACCATCTAAATTTGGTTGAGGTTGGAACCAAAAATCTCCAATTTGGACTCCTTAGTAGTGGTTTCTTTGCAGCAATTTGACCATGAAGGCCTGATTCACACAGTCTCCTCTGAACAGTTGATGTTGAGATGTGTCTGTTACTTGAACTCTGTGAAGCATTTATTTGGGCTGCAATCTGAGGCTGGTAACTCTAATGAACTTATCCTCTGCAGCAGAGGTATTTCTGGGTCTTCCATTCCTGTGAATTCCATTCCTTGGTTAGCGCCAAGTCTAGGTCCAAAAGGCTCCTTAAGAGCTTCTACCCCCAAGCCATAAGACTGCTGAACAATTAATCAAATGGCTACCCGGACTATTTACATTGCCCCCCCCCCCCACTGCTGCTACTCACTGTTTATTATCTATGCATAGTCACTTTACCCCTATGTACAAATTACCTCGACTAACCTGTACCCCCGCACATTGACTCTGTACTGGTAGAAGATGAAATCCGAACATCATTGAAAATATATATATATAATAATAATAATATATAATAATTATTAATATTATTTTAAACATCCTTAGCCTTTCTCTGAAAGCGTAAAAGGCCCTCATTGTTCCCCAATGTTTGGGTTAGTAATAATTTGTAGAGTGGCTTTGCATTTTTTCACCATTCTGATTGTCTGAAGAATCCATATGTTCTTCTGAAATATGAACATAGAAATACAAAATTACAATCATCGTCTTGAATTGGACTTGTCTCGGACGCCTCGTCTCCCGCCCGATCTTGGTCTTGACTCGGACTCGATTCTTTCCGGTCTTGGTCTTGAATCGGTCTTGCTTTAGGTGGTCTCGAACACAACACTGGTTTTCTCTGTTAACACTATCAACGTTTGCCTTTACTGTGGCAATTGTGATCGAATCAACACAATATTAGCCACTTTCAATGCAACGTTCCAAAACAAACCAACTATGCAAGAGATTTTGTTGTAGACAGAAGACATCAGAGTATCATTCTATTGCATTGACATGCACTACTTAGCCCGTTCTCTATACAGACCGGTGTGGCATAAACAATCAGAGCTGCAGTAGGCCTATATGCCAATAGACCATTGCCATATATGGATCTGTGCCATTTATTTTGAACTGGACTGTGTTTACAGCATGAGCGGTCGTGAGTAGATGCACTTGTTTTGAGATCAAAGCGAGAGCTGCATTATTTTTACTGCTCTAATTATGTTGGTTACCAGTTTATAATAGCAATAAGGCACCTTGGAGGTTTGTGGTATTTGACCAATATACCACCGCTAAGGACTGTTCTTAGGCACGACGCAACGCGGTTACCAACATAATTAGAGCAGTAAAAATAAATGTTTTGTCATACCCGTGGTATACGGTATGATGTACCATGGCTGTCAGCCAATCAGCATTCAGTGCTCGAACCACCCAGTTTATAATAGTTATTATCCAAGTTCTAGATAATTTTTTGTCTTTTCCTACAAGAGCACAAAACGTAAGCGAGTCAGGTTAAGAGCTTTTTTTTTTTGTCTTAAATAGGCAGTGTTGTATTTTGAGTAGCCAATAGGCAGAGGATAGCATAATTTGTCTGATTCTCTGTAATAATGGTATTGGTATTTTTATTTTGTAAAGTTCTTTCTTGCATCAAACAAGACAACAACATTTTCAGTCGATCTCCTTGTTGTCACGTATACGCAGGGAGTCAGGAAGCAGGTGAAGTAGGAGAGTTTAATAACAATGATGCAAGGCAAATTAGCAAAACAGGGGATGCGTACTGAACATGAAAACAAACCAATACTGCCTGATGACAGGCTACTGAGGGCTAAATAAAGGGAAGGTAATCAAGGTGATGATGAAGTCCAGGTGTGCGTAATGATGGGGAGCAGGTGCACTAAATAATGGTTGCCAGGGCCAGTGGTTAGTAGTCTGGCGACGTCGAACGCTGGAGACAGGAAGCATGGATAAACAGGTTAATGTCAAGCCCTGCATGTTTCTTTTCAAAAATCTTATAGAATGTAGGCCTACATTGAACACCACACATTGGCTGCTACTGTAGGCTGAATGATAGAACAGCTAATGTCAGCTATAGCCAAATGTTATGGGATGTATTTTCTCCATTATTTTTGATGGTAGGCCACTCTGGTAGGTCTACATTATGATCAAATAGCCACAGTAGCCTACACGGCCACTGTTAAAACTGTAACTTAAAGCGGGTACAGCCTCAGTGTTCACAGTAAACGTGTCCTGGAAGTTGCACAGACTTTTCACAATGTTCAAGTTTGGGCTCAGCAGAAAAAAAAGGGAACATTGATGGAGACCTTGACATTTTCCGTAACATTTTCTAGTGAATAGTGGTAGTGTGGTTGCTAATTAAATAAGTGAACTGTTTCGCCTCACAGTTAGCCAAGATGGTTATCTAGTCAGCTAAAATTGTTTACAGTTAGCAACCGTTTCTACACTTTTGCTAGCTAACACTGTCTTTTCATAAACCTGTCAAAAAAAATTACAAGGTGTCTGTAGTTGTGTTTACATTTTACGTAACGCACATCCATGTGTATCCACTTTCTATGCATATTGTTGAGTAAACAACTATATCATTTTATTTCACGTTTAGACAGCAAACCTTCTCCTTTATCTTCACTCTCCTCACACATTTGAATGTTTAGCTATTTAGCAGATGCTCTTATCCGTCTCTACCTCTTCCATTCCAGCTAATGCCACTCTACATGGATGCTGTACATTTGCCACAGTGAAACGAATTGATTTATCGATTCCTCGCCGTCTTGCTTTCGGCATACGATTACCACAGCCAGCATGAGTACTGAATGACACTGCTGGGGAGAAAGTGGGGTTGGGAGAGCGAGGCAGAGGCACTACCATTCAATATACCTATGAGTCATTGGGTGAGTGTAACGGCCTAATCCACCCCCAGCCCTTGTTATTGACCTATGGTGGGGGGCCCACTCATGCACACCCCAGGATTCCCAACGTGCTAGACCCAGAGGGGGGATAGATTCCGGCACATGGAGCCCTGGGGGGCAGACAAACGAGGGTGAGCTCTGTCTTTTCAGTTTGTTGTGTAACACAGAGTATGTTATCTGTGTGTAACACAAAGTATGTTATGAATACATCATATATTTACTCAATAAAAATAGTTTACATTATTAGTGCAGAGAAACACATGGGAATGAAAACATTTTGTATTCCTCTATTTGTAATAGTGGCCAGCTAGAAACTATTTTGATGAGTGGGCCATGACCATGAGTGATGATGACTAATTACCTTTTTCATCAGAACCACGCAGAATAACAACAACGACAGACATTGCCTTTCAAAACCTCTTACAGCACATGCCCTTCCTTAACCAGTCATGTACGCACCACCGACCAACCCACACTTGATGTAAATACTATGCTCCTCTCTCTGTCCTTCAATCATTGTCAACTCCTCAGGCCCATTCAGAACTTCCACATGCTGTACCCACTACATTGTGAACTGTACTCTAGCAGACGTCTTGGAGTGAGTCACCCACTGAATCCAGCTGTTCCTACAAAACTGGCAGCCTGCTACTGTATTGTGCTTTGACTATAATCCACCTAAAGTGAGTGAGTCATCATACCCCACCCCCATACTCCTCCAACCCCATTGACGTGTACAGAGGAGGTGTAGGAATCAAGGGCTCATCGAGAAGCCAC
The DNA here is from genome assembly GCA_023634145.1 of Thymallus thymallus. Lineage (NCBI taxonomy): Eukaryota > Metazoa > Chordata > Actinopteri > Salmoniformes > Salmonidae > Thymallus > Thymallus thymallus. The sequence goes on from CM042391.1 coordinate 30,065,744, forward strand.
CAACTGTGAATCAGTCAGCAGCCCTGCCTACCTCGCTACCTTAGGCACACGGTGGTCCTCCATGCCGTCAATATGTGGCTGCCTCACATGGAGAATGAAGCATGGTCGGCGTTTGTTCTCTGACGTTGCCATGGTTTCCAGCATGTTCGTCACTGCGCTGTGCGAGAGGCTCCCTACTCGATCTCTCCCTTCCGCTCTCTCTACGTATTTTGCTGACTCCACACCAAGCAGAGTGAGGGAGAGGACTGACTCACAGCTCTGTATGTGAAGGGTACGTCTACACACGTGGTCTCACACACAAACCCATCCTCTGACACCGTTTTTAAAATGTTGGTCCAGGTTGTACAGCGTGGAAAACAACTTTGGTAACAACTTTATCTAACGATATCATTTCAAGCTCCTTTTTGATTCATTTGCAGATTTTAGAGAAAATATTTCTTAAGTTAGGCCTAATTAGGTTGTTAATTCATCATTACATGCTGATATAAAAAGTACAGTTGATTCAAATTACAAAGTTAGCATATAGAAAATGTAGGAAATATTGCACGAAAACAGGATCAAATTAAATAGTCTTCAATCTATCATGTCCATACTTTATGTCCAAATCTGCTCTGCATACTAGATCTGGTCTGTACACCACATTGTTGTCACCTGTACATACATCATTTTGGTGGACTGGACAGGTGAAATAATGTAATGACCTTAGAGGATGACTTTGCTTATAAATGGTTTGTGAAGCTTTTATGTAGTGTGTATAAAGACTGTCAATAAAATATAAAACCTATTCTAAGCATGCTTTCCACAGAAAGTTAAGCAAATTTAACATTAGCTTAATAACAAGATAATAATAACATGTGGCCTGGGTAATATCATATACAGCTGCCAAAATAAAGTAAACAATTGAGTAAATGAGGGCTACAAAGTATATTGAAACAAGTGCTTCCACACAGGTGTGGTTCCTGAGCTTAGTGTCATGTAAAAAAATTCAATACTTGGTGAACTACCATGGCTAGAAGAAGAGATCTCTGTGACTTTGAAAGAGGAGGAGCATAGGGTGTTTAAAGCAGTGGAGGCTCCTCAGAGGAGGAAGGGGAAGACCATCCTTCTCAGTGAATTTCATAAAAATAAAAATAGTAAAACATTTTTAGATAAATCTATATCAAATATATTCACATGTCAAGTAATTGATTAAAACACACTGTTTTGCAATGAAGGTCTACAGTAGCCTCAACAGCACTCTGTAGGGTAGAACCATGGTGTAGCCGGAGGACAGCTAGTTTCCGTCCTTCTCTGGGCACATTGACTTCAATACACGACCTAGGCTCATGGTTCTCACCCCCTTCCACAGACTTCCGGAAGACGTCCTCCAACCTATCAGATATTTTGCAGCATGAACTGACATGTTGTCCACACAATCAAAGGATCAGATAATTGATCTAGTACTGAAAGCATAAGCTACAGCTAGCTAGCACTGCAGTGCATACAATGTGGTGAGTAGTTGACAGTTTTGAACAAATACATTTCTTCAAAAATGAAGGAGAAGCAAGAGAGAACAAGCTATATTTTTTTTATCACTTTCACTTAGCTAATATGGTGACAACGATGCAGGCTGTGTGTAGCGGTCATGATATGGCTTGGCTTGGAAAGGTTATTCACCTGGTCACATACACCTGATATGCTGTGCATTTAAGTCCACAAGCGAAGGGAGAGAAGGAAAGCGCATGGATGCGAGAAGGAATACAACGTGGCTGCTGTGATCAGGGGTGTATTCATTTCGCCAATTCTGTTGAAAAAAATTTTTTATGGGGATAAACATACCTCAATTTGTAGTAGCCTAAACCTATCGATGTTACATTGAACCGGGTGATTGGAATATGAATGACAGTCATCCAATATGGCGTAATAGAAATAAGGCCATGCTCATAAAAAACAGCACCAACCGCCACTGGTTTAAAGGGTACGTGTGTGTGTCTCGGTCACCAGATCTCAACCCAATTGAACACTTATGGGAGATTCTGGAGCGGCGCCTGAGACAGCGTTTTCCACCACCATCAACTAAACACCAAATTATTAAATGTTTCATGGAAGAATGGTGTCGCATCCCTCCAATAGAGTTTCAGACACTTGTAGAATACAGTCGTATGCAAAGGTTTGGGCACCCCTGACAATTTCCATGATTTCCATTTATAAATAATTGGGTGTTTGGATCAGCAATTTCATTTTGATCTATCAAAGAACTGATGGACACAGTAATATTTCAGTAGTGAAATTAGGTTTATTGGATTAACAGAAAATGTGCAATATGCATCAAAACGAAATTAGACAGGTGCATAAATTTGGGCACCCCAACAGAAAAGTCACATCAATATTTAGTAGAGCCTCCTTTTGCTAAAATAACAGCCTCTAGACGCTTCCTATAGCCTCTAATGAGTGTCTGGATTCTGGATGAAGGTATTTTGGACCATTCCTCCTCACAAAACATCTCCAGTTCAGTTAGGTTTGATGGTTGCCGAGCATGGACAGCCCGCTTCAAATCATCCCACAGATTCTCAATGATATTCAGGTCTGGGGAATGGGATGGCCATTCCAGAACATTGTACTTGTTCCTCTGCATAAATGCCCGGGTAGATTTTGAGCAGTGTTTTGGGTCGTTGTCCTGTTGAAATATCCAGCCCCAGCGTAACTTCAACTTTGTGACTGATTCTTCAACATTATTCCCAAGAATCTGCTGATATTGAGTGGAATCCATGCGACCCTCAACTTTAACAAGATTCCCAGTACCGGCACTGGCCACACATCCACACAGCATGATGGAACCCCCACCAAATTTTACTGTGGGTAGCAAGTGTTTTTCTTGGAACGCTGTGTTCTTTTGCCGCCATGCATAACGGCCCTTGTTATGACCAAATAACTCAATCTTTGTTTCATCAGTCCACAGCACCTTATTCCAAAATAAAGCTGGCTTGTCCAAATGTGCGTTTGTGGCGTGTGTGCAGAAAAGGCTTCTTCCGCATCACTCTCCCGTACAGCTTCTCCTTGTGCAAAGTGCGCTGAATTGTTGAACGATGCACAGTGACACCATCTACAGCAAGATGATGTTGTAGGTCTTTGGAGGTGGTCTGTGGGCTGTTTTTGACCGTTCTCACCATCCTTCGCCTTTGCCTCTCCGATATTTTACTTGGCCTGCCACTTCTGGCCTTAACAAGAACTGTGCCTGTGGTCTTCCATTTCCTCACTATGTTTCTCACAGTGGAAACTGACAGCTTACATCTCTGCGATAGCTTTTTGTAGCCTTCCCCTAAACCATAATGTTGAACAATCTTTATTTTCAGGTCATTTGAGAGTTGTTTTGAGGCCCCCATGTTGCCACTCTTCAGAGGAGAGTCAAAGAGAACAACTTGCAATTGGCCACCTTAAATACCTTTTCTCATGATTGGATGCCCTTGTCTATGAAGTTCAAGGCTTAATGAGCTCACCAAACCAATTGTGTGTTCCAATTAATCAGTGCTAAGTAGTTACAGGTATTCAAATCAATAGAATGACAAGGGTGCCCAAATTTTTGCATAGCCTATTTTTTACATCTGATTTAATTTCATATAACTTAATATTGCTACACTAAAAATCTTTGTCTGGACAATACCCCAGTACTCAGCTTTTATTAGAAAATGAATGGCATGCCACTGTGATCATTTTCTGTGACGACAGAGTCAATTATTATGCAGCCTCAGAGGGGTGCCCAAACTTTTGCATACGACTGTATATGTCAACATGAATTGGAGCTTGTGGTGGCCCACGCCCTATTAAGACATTTTGTTGGTGTTTACTTTTAATAAACAAAACGCTACATAGACAAAAACAATAGACTACCAAACACTCACATAGTGTATATACATTTCAACAAACATTAATGACATCACACTTACTCAGACCCACATGTTCCCACCCGTAAAACTCCATATGACTTCAGATTGTGTTATGTTGTTTCTGTCTGTAGCCAGATTATGTTCTATATTTCAATAATAAATCCATTTGATTCTTCCATTCTCTTAACGTTGGAGTATCATTTGACTTCCAGTAAGTAATAGCTTCTTCAATATAAGTGACAAAAATAATATTGTCCAACCCATTGGGTCTCACCGCACCCTCATATGCCATGTCTTGAAATATGCAGATTGACGGATTGAAAGTAAACTTACATTGTAAAACTTCTGACTGCCAGCTTTCTAACTCTGTGTTTCCTTTATTTTAGCAGTTACCTGTAGGTGTTAGTGATCTTGTGACATCATGACACGGAGGTAAAGGTCATGACTGTCATACTGTTGATGACGTACTGTACTGTACCTACGCACTTTACACTCAAAGTGAGTCACTTTTCATGCAGTTTCCTTTTCACTACTGACTCCCATGGCAACTCTTATGTAACGTGAGAGTTTACATCGATGAGTGTCGATTTTCTTGGCACATACTGGTGTTCTTAAACAAAACATTTAGAGAAAACACAGCTAAGAACATCAATTGTATAAACACTGTACAAATGACCACATTCTAACTACTCTCATACACTCAGCCCGGAAGAGTGTGAAGACCGGTGTGCTTGCTGAAAAGTTATGATTTAACGCTTTTGAATGTTACTAACAATGGAGAGTGATGTGAGCCGTGTGCAAAGCTGCGTTACACACATCTGCAGTCCCATGCACTTAAGCTTATTGATCTATTCAAGGCATCAGTGGTGGAAGGACGGAGGCTGACAGTGCGTGAACAATAGGGCTGGCGCACATGTCAGGCTTGATGGTGATTTCCCCCGTGAGAGCCGTTGTAGCCCCGTGGAAAACAGTGGAGAACATGAAGAAACATGAAGAGCCTCTGGTTCGGAGCCACTTAGTGGTAACCTTGTGCTCACAACAACTGTGTAGTAGAACACTTTGCGTCCCCAGAGAGAAAGGTCGTAAGGCTCTATTTCATAACAGTGGGGCCCAGGGGGGATTGAATTGCCTGGCAACACACGTTGGCAATGGCAACTAACTACAGGTTAGAGGAATGGAACAACAGTTAGAGATTATGCAATAGGTAGGTAGGTAGGTAGGTAGGTAGGTAGGTAGGTAGGTAGGTAGGTAGGTAGGTAGGTAGGTAGGTAGGTACTTTATTGATCCCCGAGGGGAAATTTCTTTGTCAAGCAGCTACGAAAAAACACAGAGCAGGTGCAAAATGCCAGAACGAAAATACACAAAAGACAGATACACGATACATGATACATAGTGCAGCAGTATAAAAAAGTATAAAAATACAAGAAGTCAGGAGTGCAAAAAGCTATAAAAAGGCATTGCATAATATGGGTGAATGGCTGAATATGTACACTATACATTGTTAGGTGAAGACAAAAATGAAAAAAAATAACAAATATTGCAAGTTGATGTAGATAATGAGGAATATTTGCATGGTTAACTATACTGGTTGATGGCAGAGAAATACTTAAATAGCTAAATGTGCGTATGATATAAGTGAGGGTAATAATAGTTTACTTAATATACAGTCTGGTTAAATGAACAGGTAAGTGAATATTTGCATGGCGCCCCAGCACACCACTGCAAAAAAAATGACTGGTAGAAAGTATGCAGTAGTTTACTGCACACGTTGAAGGACCTGAGCCTCCTCAGAGGTGTTACCAGCCCATTCCAGCCTGTTGTCCATATGGACTCCCAGGAACTTGTATGACCCAACCATTTCCACATCCATCCCCTGTATAGGGACTGCAGTCGGTTGGGCCTTGGTTCTCCTGAAGTACACCACCATCTCCTTTGTTTTGCTGATGTTGAGCTGAAGGTGGTTCTGCTCACACCACACCAATGTCATAAAACCCATTGGTATTTGTGTTAGCAGGGTAAATATATTAATCAATGATGGCTGGTGTGTGTGTGTGTGTGTGTGTGTGTGTGTGTGTGTGTGTGTGTGTGTGTGTGTCTGAGAGTTGGGGGCACCATTGAAATGCAACACCTAAAGAAAACTTCAGTGATCCAATGATTATATATTTGGGATTTTTCTACCTCCAGAAATTGGTAATTTAACGAAGGGTCTAGCACATTTTTTCTATTTGTCTGCCTCTTTAGTCCAGGGTGCATTGCATGGTGCCGTTGTCAAGAGATATTATAGAAAGGAGATAGGAATCCAATGAATGAAGGAACGTATAACCCTCCCACCCAGCAGACTGTCGACCAATCGCGTTCAGGTTGTTATGCAGCGTCACGCGGTTGCTAAACTAATTGTCACCTAATCCCTTTCCAAAGTCAGTGTATATGTAGAGAAACGTGCCTATTTTTCTCTAAAGTACGTAAGGTCACGATTCCAAAGCTATACAATACTACAGATAGCAAGTTAATTATCTCACATCTCGGAAAATATTTGTAATGTTGTACTTCTTGCTGTTGAAATGTGTGCTAATGTTGGGTTTTTGAGCTAGCGCCCAATAGACTCCCATTCAATCCTTGAACATTTGTTCACAAAAATATTGTGTAATTTAACACTGTAAATTAAAGGATTGAGTGGTCTTCAGTGTATTTTTTCTTTATATCCAAAATCTGAAAAGCAAGAGGTTGGGCAAGGTAGAGTTCTCACTTTTACTACAGTTTTAAAAATAGAGCATTAGATCCATTACAGCGCCTCGGCTAGCTACTGTACATGGGAATGTGACTGCTGACGTCACCAAAATCTGTGCCTCGTTCTCACACTTTAGAAGTATTCTGGGTGGCAGCCCATTGAAATTCATTGTGATTCTGACACCCCGATTTTAACACCGATTATTTTCACCTGCTGACAGACATACCGGAATGGGATTAGATAATCTATTTGCTCAGCAGATTGATTCATAGGCTACAGTATGTAATCTCTGCACTTTCTAACTAGGGATAGGACGATACCAGTAAACACCTGCTGTATGAATAATATTGTGTGCTATAGCTTGGAAAATAAATACATGTGACTCTGGATGACAACATAATGATTAGGGCTGTTTTCCTAAAGAAGTGAAATCTGCTTTGTTTGTAGTATCGTGATACTGGTATCGTCCCGGCCCTATTTCTAACCACATAAAGTGGGTACTCCTTACTCTGGTCTAAGGAGACCCTAACTTCGGCTTCCAGGCTGTGCTTACATTGTTCTAAAAGGTGAGGTGAAAGCCTGTGGCAGAAGCTAAGAAGACACCAAAGCTCTAGGTAAGTGGTTGGACACTGCCCTGCAAAGGGTGCCATCCTGCAGTTCAAAGTAGGTCCTGACCCTCAATTATCATTGAGTTGCTGAAGTCCTGCCTAAATTCCTAACATCCTACAATGACCATCTATTCATCCTCCGCTTATGTATATATTTATATTCCGGACTCTGACATTGCTCGTTCTTATATTTCTTCATTTCTTTCTTTACATTTTTTGGATGATGTGTGTATTGATAGGTATTTCTGCCCTGTTGGAGCTGCACCTGCGATAACATCTACAAATCTGTGTACTCAACCAATAAACTTTGATTTGATGGTCTCTTTCAACACCTCACCCTTTCCCTGCAACTCATTCCTAGATCTTTGCAAAGGGAAGGGCCTCCGTAATCAACTAAAAACAAATACTGTTCTCCGTCCATAGATATATCTTCAAATTAACAGTACATACAAAGAGGGAAAGACGTGGTTTAACCAGAGTATTAGTATTAGAACTCTACTTCTAAATATGGTCATTTATTTTCCACACTAAATTTAAATGTTGACTGATCTAGGATCAGATAGTCCTATCCTTCACCATCAGCGGGATTAGAAAATATCTGGCCTTGAATCAGTGGTTAGGGTCATCCTTTTTCACAGGATCTAAGCAACTAATGCAGGCCTTGAAAAACAAGCAGGGATATCCACTGAGCTAGAAAACCAGTAATAACTGGCAAAGGTTGCCCCCTAGTGTAGACAACAGACAAAACCTCTCTCATAATATGACATAATACTGTATGATGTACTCTCAGTTATCTACGGAAGAGTATTAGGGTTAAGTGAAGAGAAAAAATTAATAAACAGCGATGGGTGGTGATACTTGGATTGCATGATAGTACTTTAAAAAAGTGGCAATATTGTGAGAATAAAGTCGAAATTAAATGTTGTGAATAAAGTCGCAATATTCAGAGAATAAAGTGGCAAAATTTCCAAAATAAACTCAAATTTTATTTTGAGAATACATTCAAATGTTTTGAATAAATTCACTGTTATATTTCAAGATTAATGTAGGGGATTTGATTGATTGCATGTCTCCCTGGCTTCCTGTTGTTAGATGACCTGGTGAAACTATACTTTAGAATTGGCTTTAGTAAGAAGGAAATCCTTGCTCTTTTAGCACCTGGAAAAGGTTGTGCCACAGACAGTAGCGGTGCATGGATAAAATCCCTGAGGAAAACAAACCAAGCCCGTAAAAAAAGCCATATAATGTTGGTGAAGTCCACAAAGCAAGTAACAAACAGGTATATCACCGGCAGCATGGTCAAGCAAGTTAATGTTTGACAGTTTACTAAACAACTACTGATTTAGAACCACAGAGTTACCGCAAGTCGGCACAAAGACAACAGGAGCAATGCCTCTGCTATTCCAGCACCATTTCAATTTAAACATGTAAACATCATCAAATCAACAAGGCTATATGCTTTGTTTAATACACTGATATGTTTAATATGTTTTGCTGCACCAGGAAAACCCACAGTTGAGCTCAGCTCAAAGCTGATTGGCTAATTATTTTATAATTTGTTTTATCAAGGGAGGCCAAATTCTTGCTGGCATCAATCTATCAAATGCTACCGTGGCAACATGTTATTGTCTTTTGGTCCAGACAGCATCAGATACATGGGCTACGCATACTGAGACAGAGGGGCGCTGTTTCCCTTGCTCAGATGATTTCTCCACTTGTCATCCATAAATGCACGCCAGTGGCCACAGATTATTTTCAGAAGGAGGAACTGTGGTTACATAGAGACAGGAGGTTGTAGGTTACGTGACTATAGGTTAGTAGGCTAGGTGATCACACCCAAATAACGAATTTTCTTGGGATCCTGGAGACCGGGGGCGATGTCACATGTCAAGCTGCTCTCCAAATTCGCTGCAAAACCTCAATTTTACAGCCCATTATAAACATATAGTGGCCCACTAGATTGAGTACCCTAACCTGTAGGATAAAAATGCATTACAGTGGGCAAGTGCACATATATTATAGGCATATCCAACGGGTGTGGGAGGACTGAACAATGAAGCAGGGGTTTTACCCGGGGTAAGTGACCATGGGAGGAGAGGCAACTGAAGGACCACTCCAGCATGCGCAAACCAGCTAATCTGCGGTGCTGTTTGAATATATTCATAGATGGATTCTTCCTTTCTTTAAATAATCATTAATCTGAGATTACTTTATTGGTAGCCTAGCATAAAATCTAATTTCACTGTTTGTCTCAGTTATACTGCTAATTTAGGCTACCACTTGTTAACCTCATAGAGGCTAGTGGCTAGGCCTGTTGGCTGTTAGCTAATAGTGGAACGTAAAATCACTGTCTCAGACAAGGCTGTACACAAACCCCTGACCTTCCTCCCCATACACACCGGCATACACACACAACCCACCTGTCTCTACCTATGTATGTACCCACACGATCTTGGATGAAATACCTCATCTGAGTCGGTGTGATTCCTTCTAATAATCAGTGGCACAACCTCATCCATGTCCTAATAGGCCGTCTTATAATATTGTTATTATGTGCTAAAAGAGAAAGGATTTCCTTGTTAGCCTACTAAAGGCAATTCTAAAGTATAGTTTCACCATCTAACTGCAGGCATTTCAACGGTGGCGCGCACAGAAATAGTGAGCCAGGGATACATGCAGTTAACCAAATCCCCTACTTTAGTCTTGTTTCTAGGAAACCATACAAAGTCCGTGAAGGAATAAATCACGTGGAAAAAGTCGTAAGCAAGTTAGGGAATAGGTCCACCCACTTGGAAGCCAGGCCCTCCAACTGGGGAGCCAGGCCCAGCCAATCAGAATAAGTTTTTCTCAACAAAAGGGCTTATTACACCACCCCCACCCCTCTCAGATGAGTTTATGATAGAGAAATTAACATTACATTCTCTGGAAACAGCTCTGGTGGACGTTCCTGCAGTCAGCATGCCAACTGCACACTCCCTCAAAACTTGAGACATCTGTAGAATTGTGATTTGTGACAAAACAGCACATTTTAAAGTGGCCTTCTATTGTCCGCAGCACAAGGTGCATTTGTGTAATGATCATGCTGTTTATTCAACTTCTTGATATGCCACAACTGTCAGGTGGATGGATTATATTGGAAAAGGAGAAATACTCACTAACAGGGATGTAAAGAAATTAATATGAGAAAACTAATATTTTTGTGTGTATGAAACATTTCTGGGATTTAATTTATTTCAGCTCATGAAACATGGGACCAACACTTTATATTTTTGTTCAGTATGGATCATTTTAAGATTTGTTCTATACATCAGTTGGGGTCCCTATAAGGTTCAATATGAGGTCCTAAATCTAGCATGAAAGTGCATCCTTGTAACTGTGTGGGCTAATATAGTCAAAACGTTTGCCTTGGGGTAAATTTAGCAAATTGTGTGTTTTCTTCCCAGGCGTAATGCAAGGAGTTATCGCTGGGATGTGAGGTAACAACAGGGCCTGGCCTATGTTAAAAGTTTTTTTAAAGTACAAAGTGTTTGTTAGGTGTTAGGCCTGTGTTTTTGATTGTATTGAATTGTGTTTGTAAAATAAAGATATACATGGTTTTAAAAAGGTAGTAGCTTAACTTACCCTGTCTGACGCCTCTACTATTTTTCCCTTAACAAAGTAATGCTGAATGTAAAATATGGCTTAACTTACCCCACTCTACCCTACCCCTATGTCTGAATCAGTCCCTGATCAGCAGAAAGAGAAGAAACCAGAAATGTTGTGTTCCTCCAGGAGTGTAATTGAACAGCCCTGATCTACAACAAGGATGATGGTAACATGGGGCTCCCAAGTGGCTCAGTGGTCTAAGACACTGCATCTCTGTGCTAAAGGTGTCACTAAAGACAACCTGGTTTGAATCCAGACTGTATCACAACTGGCTGTGATTGGGAGTCCCAAAGGGTGGCATACAATTGGCCCAGTGTTGTCTGAGTTTGGCTGGAGTAGGCCATTGTTGTAAATAAGAATTTGTTCTTAACTGACTTGCCTAGTTCAATTTAAATGTCAAAACAGTCACTACAAAAAGGAAAACTATCACCAGGGACATACAAGTGCAGAACTGTGCCTGAAATCAACCCAAAAAAACACAGAGACACAGTGGCAAGGAAACACACCCTAAATGGGAAGTAACCTTGAGAGGAACCAGACTTTAGAGGGGTAGCCCATCTTCCATCTGGATTTGCCAGGTGGAAGGTGTTTGGTCTGTTTACATCTGCGCCAGACATCAGGTCAGTTGGTCATGTAGAGAAAGATCAGATTGATTTCTTGAGAGATCAGTTTCAAATGCATGTTTCTGTTTTGATTTATGAAGACATACTGTTTATACATGTGAATGTGATACCCCACAGACTCTAAGCCAATGGTAAACAAGTTGAGCCACTGAAAAGAAAAGACATACGAGAAAAGACGCGGCAATGCTATGCTACTCCACCATATATTGCATCCCAATACAGAAGTGTGTTTCAGGAAGAGAAGCTGAGATAGACTTCAAATAGACGACATGGGCTCCACTTAATGAAGTAGAGCTTTGAAGCGAAACACTAAAGAGCAAAGACAGACGAAGAATAAAGAAGAGTGCAGACAGGCAGCTCTATACATCTAGGGACTATTACTGTGTTTAAAAAGCTTGGCTGCCAGCAAACTGCAGCCTGCCGTTTTGCTCTATGATTCCTCTGCTGTCATGCCAATTTAGTGGGTCCTTTGCCTGTTTCACAGAAGACTGACTTTAAGTGACTTTGCTTTGGGCAGGTGTTTTGCACTAACAGGTACACTGTGAGCTGTACAGGGTGACCTGACAGGGCAACTAAATCCCTTTCCCAGAGTTCCTTGGGCCAGGCTGTCATTACAGCATTTAGCCCATAGAAAAGGTTGAATGTGTCTCTAAGGGGACGGAGGTGTTGGTGCTACTGCAGCCTTGAGGGGATAGGAGAAAGGAGTTGGACCACCCAAGAGAGGAAAAAAATAGAGAAAGTACTTTAGAGGAAATTAAACCTGATTATGAGTAAGACGAGTAACATGAACACAGTACTGATACATAAAAAAAACTCGGATAGTATTTGAAATTGTATGGGAATCGCTCATAGAACAATCTATCGCACATTTTGAGGAATAGTGATGTAATGTTGCGGATAGTGATAACGTTAGTCTTCTTTTCCCTTCGGCCACCAGGGGGCAATGATGTTTTTGAAATAGATAGTCGGCATTAGCGCGACACTCCAGAGTATTTTCTCCATCATTCCTGAAATGCTTGTGACGATTTCGCACGCGCCACACTCCCGACAAATGGACGTCAACAAGTGACCAAAATATATAGGGTGGGACATGTTTTGACCTAATATGTTGCAGTTGTCCTCAGCAGCAGTTGAGTGAAATGATTCACGCTACACTCCCACACATTGTAAATGTAGGAGACAGACTGGCAAAGCCATAATTTAATTACATTTTTAAAAAACTACTCATTTAAAGGGAGTAGGGAGACATACATCATGCATGCATATGCCTGATTAAGTCATTGTGTGTGGTGAATGGCCTTGGCTTGACTCATTCTACCTCTGTCATTCCAGAATGTTCACAGTACCTCTGACTACAATGAATATGACACGCCACAGTAGACTTAAGGAAAATCCTCAACTGTGCCCTCAGTTTAAGGCAATGTGCCACCTTTCTGTGCCACCGGGCAGTTTGACTTTGGTAGCGGGGGGCATCTAATTAGATTAGCTCACTCTTCTGTCAACACCACTCTCATGGACATACTTTGAAGTTCATGGCACAAATTGGAAGCCATTCATTCAACCTCTCGATTATTCTCTTTTTAAATTAATTTCTTTAATTGAAATGTGTTTGGCAAGAGACAGAGACAGCGAGAAAGGAATGTGGGGCTGCTTGGTTAGCACAGACACTTTCATATTGTGTCATGGAGATAAAAAATTGTGTGGGACATCCTCTAGTACAGTAGTCTATAGTGGCTCCAGAGCTGTTATGGGTCTTGCCTGGACTGTCAGCATTCCTCCATAATCTAACACTCATCCCTCCACATTTGCTCAATCTTTCTAATTCCATTCCTCATCTCATCCCTTTTCTTTCACAGTGTTGTGAGTCAAATAAAATATTGTCAATGTTTTATCAATTGGAATGATGACTACTTCATTTACATGAAAAATAGGCACAGACAATAGTCACATTATTTTAAAGAACTCAAAGACTTTAACTGCAGTGGAATTAGCTAAATGGTATGAATTTGTATTTTTCAGATGATAATTTGAGTCCAATAACTTTATTCCAATATCCTCTGTACTTACAGTTGGAATGCGGGTGGAAGACGTGTGGGAGTGGTTTAAACCGTATCTGTTTTTATGTTGTTTTCATACCACTTTGAATTGTGCCAGGATAAAGAGTATTCTCGATCAAATTGGAGGCTTTGTAAATCTGCATACTACATAACCCAATATGAGGTTAACATTTTTTTCTTAATCCTTAATTTTTTCTAAATGTTCTTAATCCTTTTACATGTTTTTTTTTAAATCTCAATCTCACTTTTTCAGAGTGAATAGTAACTATATACATTGTCAGCAGGGTAAATACAATAACAAAATGCAATATAGGCTACCATCTTATACACCGGCACTGTCACCCCTGCTCCCGCTCTCCCTCCCTGGCGCCAGGCTGCCCATCACTACACACCCCTGCCACCATCATTACGCACATCTGTTACCCTGGTTACGCGCAGCTGCGCTCATTGGACTCACCTGGACTTCCTCACGTTGTTTATCACCCCTTGCCATAGACCGTTTTACCTAATCTACAATGATCTAAAATATGATTTCTTTGCAGCAAACGACTAGGGTATGGATACTAAAGTGGTGTCGACCAGAGAGCAACATCATTTCTCAGTCTCTTACATGCTCTTACTAGCCCTATAACATACACGTTTCCTGCCAAATGTTATGCATACATTTATAACCTGACGTGCTGAATTTAGCACAAAAAAATAGCTTTCCAAGAAGCAGAGGAGCATACATAGTTAACAAGAAGACGATCTCAGTGGTTTTGCACGTTTAGGGTTTATGTTCAAAGAGGTGAATCAATTTCCATTAGTTGCGTGGGTCATGGTACACATTCAGCTTACAGCAAAACACAACAAATGAATGAGTCAAATGTAAGTAATATATTTTAAATATAGTAATTTCAACTGTATTTACATTTTCGTTGGATAAGAGTGCTATTTTATGGATAAGATTTATGATATTGTACCAGGGCAATCTTAAATAAGATTTTTTTTTAAACATTCACTTTATTAGTTATATCTGTCATTCAAGGCCTCTGCTATCTATTCTACAGTACATCTCCTACAAGCCAATGATTGAAAATAACATACCCATGCTATATTCCCATCAGCATGAGAAACCGGACAATGTATGTCCTGAAATGTCTATGAAACGATAGTCTTGGACTATTTGTCATTTACAGTGGATGGGGTGATTGAGTGAGCCACTCACAATGATAATCCACATGAGATCGAGGCGATCTAAATCCAATCCATGCTAATTAGCATTAGCTCAGCAAGTCTCTCGCCATGAGTAAGCAGGGAGGGGGAAGGGGAGAGGTATAATGCAATGGAGCAGACCAAGCGGCACTGTAGCCTAACATACTGTACTGTAGCATCTGCAAGCATGGCAGGGGGCCAGCGCCTATCTCTCTCTCCCAAGCCGACTCGGCTCTCCGTGCAGATGTTAGCACGTCACATGGCCTGGATATGAGAGAAGGCGAGGGAGGGAGGAGGGCGGGCTGAAATCTTGTGGAAAGGGTACACTGACAACCGCCATTGCTCTGATACAGTACACCCCCTCCCGACCAATAGCAGCCTTCCCGCCTAGCATGCTGGAGTGGTCAGGAGTGGTGGAGAGGGGGGCAACAGCTGTGGGCGGAGGGAGAGACAGTCGCTCGATCCTGGCAGGCCGGGAGGGACAGGTGGGCTGTGCTCATCCGAGCGATCACTCGCATGTGTGAGGGGTTGAGCGGATCACACTGGCCAAAGCCTCGCTCTTACATCACCTGCCAGAAATCCCAGGCATGGCAGCAGTTTTGGCTACTTGATAATCTACTTGTAACTAATGCCTGAAAGTGAGTAAAGTCAGATGGTTGGAAGATAGGCACTTGGGGCTTATAGATAAAGGACTTTGGAGGAAGTCCCCCTTTGACAGAAAACGCATAATCCTGCATGACAGTGTCTGAACGTTTGTTTCGAATGATACTGTGAAATTGGGGGAAAATAAAGGTAAACTGAGATTAACCAACTGCCAAAATAAAAAGAGTTCTATGTTTTCTGTGTGACAAAGAAGCCTTTTTCTACTGCTCCGTCTCCTTGAAGAAGAACACACGAGGACAGACTATTGAGAGATTATTTGTCTTTCCATTTTTTAGTGATATGAAGAAAATAAAATCCACAAGCAATCCCTGCTTCACAATAGGAACTTTAAGAAGTAAGGTGTAAGAGGTTTAGGCATTTAATTCCCTGGAGAAAGCTCTTCTTATGTCCTTGGATATTACTACCTAAGAGCCTTGGTCGCTCAGCCATGTCACAAAGCACAGAGCATCCGATTGAATCATCTCCCTTTAATCCTGCTTAATTTAGGTACGTAAACCACAAAGGCTTTACATTCCTATGACCCTGCCAAATGAATTAAGGAATTGATTCTCTCCTTCTTGGCCTTCAACTAGATTCGGCTAGGACCATTGGGATAGTCATAAGTCAGAAGATGATGCTCATAAGAGTCCCCTCCCTTCCCGTCAATTTCTCCCTCTCTCGGTCACTCTCTTTACAGTTCTCCCTCTGTGCTTAATGTTCTCGATATCCCTCTTTGTATTTTATTTTTGATGCACATCTTACCTCCCCGAGGGGTTTTGAGGTACAGGGGGTGAGAGCCAGCCGCAGCTGCCTCTCCTTCCTCTGGCTGGGTCTCGACCTGGGTGTGGAGGCCCGCTGTCAGCTCCCATTACCTAATTGGAATTGGGATGCAGCTGGCCAGGGTTTCTGCCTGCACTGCACTCCTGGAGAAGGTGCTCAGGGCTCCAGCGCCCACTTTGCCTTAGATTCACCTCAACACGGGGGGGGGGGGGGGGGGGGTCAGGGGTGCATCCCCTGGGCTGTGTGATTGGAAAGTAGCCAAGGCCAGTAGATGGAGGTAGAAGAAGGTCAGCCCTGTTTAATTGATATGCTTGGTCACGGTGCACTGGCAGAATGTATACATGCTAGCTTACTTTATGAAACACTTCAGGGGCTTATTGTTGAATCTATACTGAACAAAAATATAAACGCAACATGCAACAATTTCAAAAGTTACAGTTCATATAAGGAAATCAGTCAATTGAAATAATCTATGGATTTCACATGACTGGGAATACAGATATGCATCTGTTGGTCACAGATACCTTAAAAAAAAAGGTAGGGGCGTGGATCAGAAAACCAGTCAGTATCTGGTGAGACCATCATTTCATGCAGCACGACACATCTCCTTCGCATAGAGTTGATCAGGCTGTTGATTGTGGCTGGTGGAATGTTGTCCCACTCCTCTTCAATGGCTGTGCGAAGTTTCTGGATATTGGTGGGAACTAGAACATGCTGTCGTACACGTCGATCCAGAGCTTCCCAAACATGCTCAATAGGTGACATGTCTGGTGAGTATGCAGGCCATTGAATAACTGGGAAATGTTCAGCTTCCATGAAATGTGTACAATTTCTTGCGACATGGGGCCATGCAATATCATGCTGAAACATAAGGTGATGTCGGCAGATGAATGGCACGACAATGTGACTCAGGATCTCGTCACGGTATCTCTGTGCCTTCATCATACACGTGGTCTGCGGTTGTGAGGCCGTTTGGACGTACTTCCAAAATCTCTAAAACTACGTTGGAGGTGGCTCATGGTAGAGAAATTAACATTTCTGCAGTCAGCATGCCAACTGAACACTCCCTAAAAACTTGAGACATCTGTGGCATTGATTGTGTTTTTTTTTTTTTATTGTCACGTACACCGAAGAGGTGCAATGAAATGTGTTGTTTTACAGGGTCAGCCATAGTAGTACAGCACCCCTGGTGCAAATTAAAGTTAAGTTTCTTGCTCATGGGCCCATCGGTCGGAGTCTCCTAAATCACTCGAGGCTAAAAAAACGTCCGGACCTCCTCGGCCATTTCGCCAGCTGTCATCATCGGCAGCTCTATGGCGAGAAACATCTTGGTTCCTGGGGCAAAAACCCTGTGCTATCCTGGAGCACGAGGACAGGACATTACAAGGCTGCTTTCTACCGTTCTACGACATCTGCCAGGGCTGACGATGTTGTAGTCTATGTGGGGTCAAATGGGAGGAAGCCCACTGTGTGCAGTTCGCCCTGCAGTATTAGCTCAAACATAAATATCACTGTCAAGTCTACCTCTGATAAGCCTCCCAGTAAAGCAACGAAAACAATCAAGCATCCTAGAAATGTGCAAAAGAATGCAAACACTAATATAACATTCACATAGTGACTATCTATATTCCTGTAAAGCTTGAGGTATATTTTCTGGGTGATCTAAATATTGACTGGCTTTCATCAAGCTGTCCACTCAAGAAAAAGCTTGAAACTGTAACCTGTGCCTGCAACCTGGTTCAGATTATCAATCAACCTACCAGGATATTTACAAATGGCACAGGAATGAAATCATCCACATGTATTGATCACATCTTTACTAATGCTGCAGAAATCTGCTTTAAAGCAGTATCCACATCCATCGTTTGTAGTGATCATAATAGAGTAGACCTGTCTAGGAAAACCAAAGTTCCAAAGGATGGGCCTAATATAGTGTATAATAGATCATACAAGAGGTTTTGTAGTGATTCCTATGTTGAAGATGTAAAGAATATTTGCTGGTCTGTGGTGTGTAATGAGGAGCAACCAGACTCTGCACTTGACGCATTTATGAAATTGCTTATTCCAGTTACTAATAAGCGTGCACCCATTAAGAATATGACTAAATACTGTTAAATCCCTGAGGATTGAAATGGAATTGAAAAATGTTTTGGTTGAGAGGGAAGAGCAAAAGGAATGACAAATAAATCTGGCTGCACAGCTGATCAGCAAACATATTGTAAACTGAGAAATCATGTGAAACAAAGATAAATTATATAAAGAACGATAGTAAAACACTTTGAAGCCCCTTAAATGAAATGTTTGGCAAAAATGCGAACTCAGCTCCATCATTCATTGAATCAGATGGTTCATTCATCACAAAACCCACTGAACTGATATTGCCAACTACTTTAATGATTTTTTTCATTGCCAATATTAGCAAAGTTAATCATAACATGCCAACTACTATTTCTGAAACTACACATCAATGCATAATTGACCAAAGTATGAAAGACAAGCGTTGTAATTTTGAATTACATAAAGTGAGTGTGGAAGAGTATTGTTGTCTATCAACAATGACAAGCCACCTGGGTCTGACAACTTGGATGGAAAATTACTGAGGATGATAGAGGACTATATTGCCACTCCTATTTGCCATATCTTCAATCTATGCTTACAGGAAAGTGTGTGCCCTCAGGGCAGCAAAAGTCATTCCACTATCCAAGAATAGCAAAGCACCTTTTACTGGCTCAAACAGCTGGCCAATCAGCTTGCTACCAAACCTTAGTAAACTTTTGAATAAAGAAAAAGTGGACCAGATACAATGCCATTTCACAAATAATCAACAGACTTTCTGCGCTTATAGAGAAGGGCACTCAATCTGCTGCTGGAAAAAACGAATGTGTTATGGCTTTACATCCCCTGCAATAGCGTGGATCGAGAGTTATTTGTTTAACAGAACACAAAGCCCAGGAGCAGGAACCAGCTGGAGGGTGGACGAGGCCGACTTCGAGGACCGCAAGAGGATGTGGTCTGAACGGCTGGCGGCTTCTCTCCCTAAGGCTCCTGGGCTGGTGCCCAGCACAGTACCTCCAGCACCGGTCCCCAGGCCGGTTCATCCTGTGTCGGCTCCCCGCACCCGACCTCCAGTGTGTGTCACTAGCCCGGTACCTCCAGTGCCAGTTCCCAGCCCGGTACATCCTGTGCCGGCTTCCCGCACACGACCTCCTGTGTGTGTGCCCAGCCCGGTGCCTCCAGTGCCGGCTCCACAAATCAGACCTCCGGTGCACCTCCCCAGCCCAGTACGACCTGTGCCGGCTTCCTGCGCCCGACCTCCTGTGCGTGTGCCCAGCCCGGTGCCTCCAGTGCTGGATCCACAAACCAGACCTCCGGTGCGCCTCCCCAGCCCGGTACGACCTGTGCCGGCTTCCTGCACCCGTCCTCCTGTGCGTGTGCCCAGCCCGGTGCCCCCAGTGCCGGCTCCACGCACCAGACCTCCGGTGCGCCTCCACAACCCGGAGCCTCCAGGTACGGTCCGCAGCCCGGAGCCTCGTCAGCCCCGCTCCAGTGCCGGAGCAGTCCGCTCCACCGGTGCCCAGTCCGGGTCCGGTAGTCTGCCCCGCTCCATGGCCGGGGCTGTTCTCTGCACCAGCGCCCAGTCCGGGACCGGTCATCAGCCCCGCTCCTGTGCCGGAGCAGTCCGCTCTACCGGTGCCCAGTCCGAGACCGGTCGTCAGTCCCGCTCCAGTGCCGGAGCAGTCCGCTCACATTGCAATCGTGACACTAGGTCAACAAGAGTTGCAATTTCGTGACTATGTGAGTTCCAGCTCATCAACTCATGGCCTACGATGGAATTTTCAATTAAACTGACACGCTCTGCTGTGTTCTGCAGAA
The DNA here is from genome assembly GCA_023634145.1 of Thymallus thymallus. Taxonomy (NCBI): domain Eukaryota; kingdom Metazoa; phylum Chordata; class Actinopteri; order Salmoniformes; family Salmonidae; genus Thymallus; species Thymallus thymallus. The sequence goes on from CM042391.1 coordinate 30,085,757, forward strand.
CAAACTGATGGATATGGGTTTCTGCTGTACCCGTATCAGCGACACAATGAAACCCCTGGAATGGCAGCGATCGTTTCTATGAGCGATTCGATCAGAAATGCAATGAACTGGGCCTGGCAGAAAGTGAAACTTGTAGTAAACAGCCGATCAGAGTAGAAAAGGGGTAGATCTACTACAACATAATGGACAATATTAATATTCAGATGAGAGCCAGGTTTGACCACTTTAGTGAACTTAATTTCCTTGGCTTTGTGGACTGCAAAAAAATCTAAATAATGTCATAAAAGTTTGACGCAAAGAAAACGAGCCTTTCAAAATATACCAAGTACTTCAATTTTGTTAGACTCCATCGCATCAAGAGACTTTTAAAACTGAAGGCCAACAGGGAGGAGTTTTACAGTTCAGTCACTGATGTCTTTATCCAGAAGGATAGACGGATGGATTTTGTTTACAAGTAAGTGCAAGTGTTTATTTACTGCTCGCTGGCATTTGGGTCACTGTCTGTGGTGCTTAATGTCGCCTGTTCGTGCAGGGCAGTTGCGTAGCTATTAGGACTTGTGAAGGTTGCACCTACCTGCTGCTGATGGTTGGTTGGTTGTGGTTGTTTGATGGTTATCTTTGTGATCGTGTCATACCGAGTGTGTGAGTGTGTGTGTACACTGGAACTGTTGAATTGACTATGTCCAGTTTTTCTGCTGTTTATTAAGAAAAACGTGATTTGAGTCTAGGGAGTGCGTTTCGATGTAGGTGTGTTATGTCCACTTTATTGTACCCTGGCAGTTACTGTTGTTTGTCCCTCTTAAGGCATAGTAGCAACAACATAGCCACTAACACAATAATCAAGACATTTTAAATTTATTTTGATGTTTTTTGCAGAGGTCTTTTTTTTCTTCTAGCTAAGATCAAAAATCTGCCCCCCCCCCCGGGAGAAGCGGGTGAGGGCGGGAACGGCAGCAACGCTATGAGCTGGTGGCTGGGGCGCTGCCGGCAGTGTACTGGCTGATCAGGGGCGCTGGAGGGCAGCAGCCAATTGTCAAAATGCCGCCCCAAATTCAAGTGCTGCCATAGGCGATCGCCTAATCTTGCCTAATGGGAGGGCCGGCCCTTGCTAAGGTGTTTGGTTCAGTATTTCTCAATTTAAAAAAATGCATAAAAAACTAGTCAGTGCACTGCAGACAGTGTCGAGTCATTTGAGTCTGGCTGCGCTTAGGACAGATTCCTGAGAATCAGGTTTTGTCCTGGTACTTGGTAAAGTTCATGATGCAGTTGACCTTAACAAGGGCCCCAGGACCAGTGGAAGCAAAATAGCCCAATAAAATCAAAGATCCACCACCCTACAGTGGGGAGAACAAGTATTTGATACACTGCCGATTTTGCAGGTTCTCCCACTTACAAAGCATATAGAAGTCTGTAATTTTTATCATAGGTGCTCTTCAACTGTGAGTGACGGAATCTAAAACAAAAATTCAGAAAATCACATTGTATGATTTTTAAGTAATTAATTTGCATTTTATTCCATGACATAAGTATTTGATACATCAGAAAAGCAGAACTTAATATTTGGTACAGAAACCTTTGTTTGCAATTACAGAGATCATACGTTTCCTGTAGTTCTTGACCAGGTTTGCACACACTGCAGCAGGGATTTTGGCCCACTCCTCCATACAGACCTTCTCCAGATCCTTCAGGTTTCGGGGCTGTCGCTGGGCAATACGGACTTTCAGCTTCCTCCAAAGATTTTCTATTGGGTTCAGGTCTGGAGACTGGCTAGGCCACTCCAGGACCTTGAGATGCTTCTTACGGAGCCACTCCTTAGTTGCCCTGGCTGTGTGTTTCGGGTCGTTGTCATGCTGGAAGACCCAGCCACGACCCATCTTCAATGATCTTACTGAGGGAAGGAGGTTGTTGGCCAAGATCTCGCGATACATGGCCCCATCCATCCTCCCATCAATACGGTGCAGTCGTCCTGTCCCCTTTGCAGAAAAGCATCCCCAAAGAATGATGTTTCCACCTCCATGCTTCACGGTTGGGATGGTGTTCTTGGGGTTGTACTCATCCTTCTTCTTCCTCCAAACACAGCGAGTGGAGTTTTGACCAAAAAGCTCTATTTTTGTCTCATCAGACCACATGACCTTCTCCCATTCCTCCTCTGGATCATCCAGATGGTCATTGGCAAACTTCAGACGGGCCTGGACATGCGCTGGCTTGAGCAGGGGGACCTTGCGTGTGCTGCAGGATTTTAATCCATGACGGCGTAGTGTGTTACTAATGGTTTTCTTTGAGACTGTGGTCCCAGCTCTCTTCAGGTCATTGACCAGGTCCTGCCGTGTAGTTCTGGGCTGATCCCTCACCTTCCTCATGATCATTGATGCCCCACGAGGTGAGATCTTGCATGGTGCCCCAGACCGAGGGAGATTGACCGTCATCTTGAACTTCTTCCATTTTCTAATAATTGCGCCAACAGTTGTTGCCTTCTCACCAAGCTGCTTGCCTATTGTCCTGTAGCCCATCCCAGCCTTGTGCAAGTCTACAATTGTATCCCTGATGTCCTTACACAGCTCTCTGGTCTTGGCCATTGTGGAGAGGTTGGAGTCTGTTTGATTGAGTGTGTGGACAGGTGTCTTTTATACAGGTAACGAGTTCAAACAGGTGCAGTTAATACAGGTAATGAGTGGAGAACAGGAGAGCTTCTTAAAGAAAAACTAACAGGTCTGTGAGAGCCGGAATTCTTACTGGTTGCTAGGTGATCAAATACTTATGTCATGCAATAAAATGCAAATTAATTATTTAAAAATCATACAATGTGATTTTCAGGATTTTTGTTTTAGATTCCGTCTCTCACAGTTGAAGTGTACCTATGATAAAAATTACAGACCTCTACATGCTTTGTAAGTAGGAAAACCTGCAAAATCTGCAGTGTATCAAATCCCCACTGTATATGCTTCTGTTTTTTCAACACCAAACCCATGACTGGTTTCACGTCATCTGACCATAGCACCACCTGGAGTTTGATAAACAGCATTGGCACTTGTGTTGGAACCGGAGTTATGGTGATGAAGTGCATGTTGTTAGCCTTCTTGGATAGGTGTCCCTTCTGAATAGCAGGAAAGACGGCATGAGAAAGGGCATTCCAAAATGAGTGACCTCCCGGACTGCGCAAACAAACACAGGATGCAAGGTACAGGAAAACAGAGCATTAGGTGAGCAATAAATACATAGTTCCGGGCAGAATCCAATGGCTGAATATGTACAAAGCGCTCACATCAGCAGAAAGAAATGAATCACTTATTAACCACGCATCTGTTGCCATTATTCAATTAATATTTTCATCAACCAATTAGGCACCACTGTCATGACTATTACATTACTATTACTATTTCCTTTAAAAAGACATTCAGCTAAAATTATCCACATGGCACTGGCAGTATGTTACAGGAAGGAGTCATTAGGGTATTCATATTATATATTATATTATTATAGTTTAGCCTATGATAGCATATTAGCATTTTAGCATCATTTTTTGGTAAAGTTGGATTTATAGCCTACTGAATTAACTTGACATTGTTGAAAAACATTGTAAAAAATCTGATTTATAAAAAAACAGATTTCACGAACCGATTATCTCCCGACTCAATATAAGGTTTTAAAGGTACTCCACCCTTAAATAAGAAATTATGTTCAAGATCACACCATTTATGTAAGGTCCTTTCTGTTTACTCCTTATAAATGAAGGAAGACTTATTTTTCATCAGCACTAGCTGGGAGTAAATTTGTCAAATTTTGGTCAGTACATGGTAGTTACAAAGCCTATAGACAGGTTTAGTGTAAACACAGTGTACTGTAGGTACACATAAACAGTTGTAGAATTGGTTTGAGCTCCATTCTTTATGTCTAAGTACACTAACCGCTACATATCCTGTAAGGGCAACCATATTGCAGCCACCTTCCCTTCTCTTCTATCCTGCCTTTTATAAAAACCCACCACTCACATCCCCCTGTTCAGATGAGACCTTTATCCTTTTGCTTTGTGTTTCACTAGTTATATATTATTTTACCCACCCTGCTGTTGCTGCGCTGTGGTTTTTGTGAGTAAGGGTTTGTGGATGTCTGCTTGGCTGATCTCATGTCAGCTCTTATTGGGTGGGGGTTGACCCATCCGTTCTCCCCCAGGCCCACCTCACTGACCACCTACCCAGACTGCCATCTGGCACACATCTCAGAAGAGAGAGAGGTGTTGTTAATGTTTGTTTGTGTGCAAAGAACTGAAAAACGCTTGCCCGCTGTTCACCTCATGAGCACATTGCTCCGTGCACCAGTACTTATGATGTATTCAATTAATAATTTATCCATCTCTACGTCTTCCAAAGTGCAAATAGTGCAAATATTTGGTCCGTATTCTTTTCATCATATGCACAAACAGACAAGCAGACAACTGAGCGGTGGATTCTATAAAAGCTTTTCTGTTAGTGTACTATCAAATCATGCTCAAAGCTGGGATGTTTTAAAGCAGTGGAATGTGTATTGTCCTATAGCTATGCAAGGTATTCTATTAAGCATTTGCCCTATTTTTTAAGTAATTGCCTGGTTAACTAAAGGTTTAATAAAATTAATTAATAAACATGTTTGTTTTTATAACACAATTTGCACAGCTACAACTTTTAGGGTTCTTGTTATTCAAGGCACAGCCCCAGCAGAGCAACTAAATAAAACAAAGTATAAAAAAGGCATTTGGGAATTCCTAGTACTTAAGATGATTTTTGTTCATCTAATTTTAGCAGCTACTCGTGCTTTGTTTGACCAAGGTTCATGCTATATGGGTTTGCTGTGGGTATTTAGTGATAGGAAGGAGGATATCTACAGTGCTACATTAAGCACTACACTACGTGTCTGGGAGTTGAGGGTCATTCCAAGTTAAACTGTAATGATAACAGTATGGTAGCAGCATCCTTGATATGCCCATGACAGATTTGTCAAGCACGAGAAGTGATTACTTGAGACACATCAAGTCCCCTTGGGAAAAAATGCCCTATTTATTTGATCTGAATTCTCATTCGCTTCCTATTTTTTCCCTCAATCCTTTTACTCGCTTAAGCCAGGTCCAAGTGGGAATTGTAAATGAGCACGAAAGGAGGAAAATATTACAGACCATGTCAGCCAAATCATCCTATACTGGACACGAGTGTTTTTTCACATTTCTATTGCAGAGAATTTGGATGACAAAAGCTTTCAGTTGTCCTGTCTATCACATTCTAAATATAAGACATGAAAGATCAGGGATATAAATACATTGACTGACTTGATACCCTTGTCTTCACCCTTCACCAATCAACTCTCACATTGGGCCCTGATTGCGTGCCTGCTTCCCCGGCCCAATGTGGAGACTGGAGATCAGTCTGAGCGCTTTGAGTGTTGAGACGGTTTTCAGATTTCTCCTTTGGGCGTCCTTGACTCTGATAAGGGCTCCAAATGACTAAAGCCTGTAACATTCACACATTGGCGGGGTAATGTAATGGCTTTGCTGCTTAACCTTGTTTTGAAAGGACAAGGGGACAGATACAGACCTTTTTATTTTATTAGACGTCTATACTTTCTTTGTTATTCAAAAACAACCTTACTAAGATGAGGTATCATCTCTGGGAGCTAATGCGATTCTTCAGGTCTCAGGCAAGGTTAGTCACCAAACCACCTCCTCTACACTGGAACTGTTGAATTGACTATGTCCAGTATATCGTTATTTGTTATTTGCTATGTGCCTTGAGGGATTTTAGAAACCATGATACAAGACACGTTATCCATCAACTTACAGTATGTATCTACCTGGATGGGTACCTCCCTACCCACCCATCTATCCACTTAAACCTGATATATACTCTCCTACAGGTCCTTGAGTAAAATCAAATCAAATACTGCACAGCAGTGGGATATTGTGGAGGCCCTCTTAAAAAGAGATTTAGTCTACAGTGCAAGAAGGCTTTGCTTACGTACCATCTGGTGGTACATTTCACTTTTAGTCTACACCTGTTGTTTACGAAGCATGTGACAAATCAAATTTGATTTGATTTTCCCTGCAATAAAGAGGACAGTGAGATTCACAGTTTATAGTGCTAACGGGGCTTAAGCATATCAAGGTCGCAGCGCCGGACCCAAAGAAAATATCACTGACAGATTCAGTGAACCCAGAGTGGCCGGGTAAAACAGACCATGGGAGGCAATTTTTTTTCTTCTGTCCGCAGTGTTTTACAACATGAGAATGTCACCATTGCAGCAATCGAGCCAATGCCGCTCAGAGTCAAGGGGAATTATAAACTGGGTGGAGCAAGCCCTGAATGATAATTGTCTGACAGCTGTGGTATATCAGACCGTATACCACGGGTATGACAAAATATTTATTTTTACTGTTCTAATTACGTTGGTAACCCATTTATAATACCAATAAGGTCCTTCGGGGGTTTGTGGTATATGGCCAATATACCACGGCTAAGGGCTGTTTCCAGGCACTCCACGTTGCGTCGTACTTAAGAACAGTCCTTAGCCGTGGTATATTGGCCATATACCACACCTCCTCGTGCCTCATTGATTAATTATACAACGGGTGGGTCTAGTCCTGAATGCTGATTTCAGCCGGTGTCTATTCCACAAGATACCACCGGCTTAATCTATTACGTTAAAATGCCTATTTACTCTGTTGCATCTGAATGCACAATCCACTGTCTCATCAGCCCAGCCAGGCAATCTCCACTATAAAAAGCACATTGCCAGCCAGTATGGCAATGGAACATTTAGAACAAACGCGTCCATAGATACAGAACAAAAATACTGAAGGACTGGGTCATGTCTCTGGCAACCGAACTGATAGAACGAACAACCAGCCGGCTTGGGTAGCAACCCTAGATTTGTGTCGGGATTATATCTTGTGGAAGTATGAAATAGTATGAATAAATTCATCAAAATAATGTTTTGATTGAAAATATGGCAATCATTATTTGAATAAAAGTGATAATGCCCTCGAAGCCGGTGTTTGGAGGATATATTGGCACGTTTTGCCGGCCCTTGACTTTGTCCCGGGCCTAACAACACCCTTGCCAATATATCCTCCAAACACAGGCTTCGAGGGCATTATTACTTAAATGTAAACTAAGAGTTTTGTGATACATGAAAACAGCAGCACACACTCTGGAAAATGGGATTAAGATTTAGATGATCAGATCATTTAGCATTTTAATCCTTCAAATTGCAGTGAGCGTAGACATGATGTCAGAGTTATATTTACTTAGCTACATATCCAGAGGACAGAACCAAAATGGTGGTTCTGATGGCTCAGTTAGTTGGAGCATGGTACTTACAACACCAGGGCTGTGGGTTTGGTTGTGGGGGCAGTAAAAAAGGGGGAGAATTGATCTGGCAACTGGAGGGCTGTGGGGTTCAGATCCTAACAATCCTCTACCATTGTGCCCTTGAGCACAACTGTAAATCACTCCAGATAAGCATCTGCTAATGGCCATATCATTTATTAGTGTTATTATTTAGATGGGGTTACAATGTTGAACAGTAACATCTAACCTGACGAAATACACATCGCAAAATTAATGAAGAAGATATAATCAAAGTAAATAGCAAGTATCTACACCTTCATGGGAGGACATTAATTTTACAACTTTGTAAATAGCCCGACCTTGATGACGGCCACATAAGCGACGCGGTGCAACAGCCTCGGTAATATAAAAATACAATACATCTGTATGTTTAGGAAGGGATGCAACCCTGCAACAGGGCTTCAAGGCAAAATCTTGGGAAAAAAAAGTATTCAAACATGAAAGTCAACATTTCGCTCTTCCTTGTTTCTATACGTCCGTTCTGCTTAAAACATACACTGAAAGAGCAAGCTGGGGATAAGAATGATGACCAGTGAATACAATGTGGCTCAGAGTTAAAAGCTTGGACTTAAAGTGCATGGCAAAGGAGAAATTATGTCGTCTTAAGTCCTGAAAGTAAATCTGAGAATTCAGGATGTCTCTAAAGGACTGTAAAGCGCCTCTATTATTCAAAAGACAGAGAAACACAATGGAAACAAAAGAGGCTGTTACATATTATGCGTGTATGGGGGAGGGGTTTTAAGGGTTACTTTACTCCACTGTATTGAATAGAACTCAAACTAGAAAACCTGGTGCATCAGGTGCATATTGGGAATGCGTTTTACATTTGAGTTTTATTCACTGTGTGTGGACCTTGACAACATAGAACACATTTCAGCTACTAGTAAAACGACCAGTGTTGTTCCATTTTCTGTATTAATATTTACATAGTTGTCTGATATTTAAAAACCATAAGAACTGTGAATGAATTAGGTAGAAGACACCATGGCAACCCGAAAAGCGTAATGCAATGAATAGTATTTATTCCCTCCAGTTATCAAAGCAATACACATATAATAATATGTAATAGTCATAAAATTGCAAGCAACATATTTGTGCCACATACTAGTGTGGACTTTCTAGCGGACACGATTACAATGGTTGGCTTAGTTTGAATCCAGACTGTATCACAACCGGCCGTGATTGGGAGTCCCATAGGGCGGCGCACAATTGGCCCAGCGTCGTCCGAGTTTGGCCGGGGTAGGACGTCATTGTAAATAAGAATTTGTTCTTAACTGACTTGCCTAGTTAAATAAAGGTTAAATTATTATTATTATTATTAATATTATTATTTAAATATACTCAATTGAGATTGACTGGGATAACTAGCTGTTTCTTTTAATCCTGATCTGCTTGATGACACAGCTGTGGGGTTCTCTTTAAATGCAGTTACGGACAGGATTAGGCCAGTAAAAAGAGCCTCCAATCAATGCTCATTAATCTCTTGTTTACTCTACACAACTTGAATAGTCAACAAAACATCTCAAAGGCTATTTGTTTTAGGACGGATGCCTATTGGGTTTTCTATTTTAAAGAATGGAATTTGTCTGGACATCTGACATACATAGCCTACTCTGAAAATCAATAATAATAAAACATCCTAAATGTGTAATTGCTATCGTAATTTCACAGCACAGAATGTTGTCTTGTAGAATATAATGAGTAAAATGGGTAGCCTAATACAATTGTCCCCAATCAGAGCTTCCAGCTGCCTGGTCCACCGTTGTAAAACCGTCCTCCCACATCTTGTCAACCATAAATTCTTGACTGTGTGAGTGATGCTTTCGGTAGCCATGGAAACCCGATACAATAGATTAATTCCCCCTGCCTCTCTCTCCTGGGCCAGTCCGCCTCTCCATCCACTGAAAAGCTCTTTACTTTGCGCATGTACGGCCAAACTGAACATTGCATCGACTCCAAGATGGCGTTAACACGTCTGGCTTGCATTCTGGTCCTCCTCTCAACTCACTGTAAGTAAATGCATGAGGACCGCGCTTGATTTCCCTAGCCTCTTGCCATTGCTGAGACATTCTGGACGTGACACTCGCTTGTGTCATTTGAAATTAGCTACTTTGTTATTTACGAGACGTAATCTGCGTTAGGATATAAGTGATCATTTCTGACCTAACTAATCTCAGCAAACTAGCTATAGCCAACCATCTATTTTGTTATTCATAGATTATGTTCTTATTTAAATTGCGATATATTCAATTATAAAGTAGGCAATCGAAGACCAGAAATAAGAAATTGTTTGGTATCGCTAGACCCTAAAGCCCTGTTGTGTCGGCTCGTTGGAATGTTTGATCTATCGCAAATCGGACAGTGCAGTTTGGCATTTGGAAGTAGCCTATGTCTAGTTTATCGAACTCTTCAGAGATATAAACCATTCGTAAACTGCTCTACATACAGTTAGCATGTTTTAATTGGCTTCAAACTTTACATTATGAAATAGCAAGAAGGAATACAATGTATCCGTTAATTTAGAATCATGTTTTTTAAAAGGGGATGAGTCGAGTTCCCCTTCAGTCCGTCTCCTTACTTTCAAAAGTTTTCGACTGTAAATACAACTATACATTTGTTATTGTCTAAGAGATAAGTATTTGATATAAACATACGTTTGCTGAAACGTGTTTTAACTGTGGTTGATAAAAGTTCAGACTGGCATTATTCAGTGATGCGAGTTAACGGTTTTTTCCATTGGGGAATAGACAGACAGTCCGCGGGAGGAGCCTATCTAAAAGCAGCAGGCAGCGCGCTTTGTCAGCATTGAGAACTCATTGAAGAGCTGTTCTAAAATGTAGATATGTAACTTTTTATTAGCCATCTCAGATGAAGCGATTTGTCTCTGCGTGTAAACAGTTCTTTCATGTTTTGATTTTACTGTTTACAATTTGGCCAGATGCAGAGACAAATCATTAGGCTATGTTGCTGGAAGGATATGATGCAATTTGTTCCCATGAAGCGCTCCCTCGTGTTTAACTCATGCATACTCAGATCCTTCTCAGAAAGAACGTTTAATAGTTATGTTGACATCTCAGAGGTACATTTGTATCAACTTCCACAATTGTTGATGTCATTGATATGCTAAATTAAACAAAACAAAACTCAGAATAAGAACAATTAAATAAAAACATTTTGAATTGTTCCCAAATGTTCCCTGATACAGGTGCTTTAGCTTACCTCATATTACAATTGTAATGAGAATTTGAATCACTAAAGTTATTGATGAATAAGATAAGTCTACTGATATACAAATAAGACTAGATCATAGCAGGATCTTAAACAGCACCACATGTGATGGACTGGTGGTGGTCATTTTTCCTGAAGGGCTAAGCATGTATTGAACCCTTCATGAAGAAAGACACACGGAACAAAAGGAGGCACAGCCCTCAGTGTGCCTTCAGCCTCTCTGATCATCCAAGTGTGTAGATTGGCTTAATTATCTGTGAATTGAATTATGGATAGCAAGAAGGCCACTTCCAAAGATATTGCTGGTGTCTTTCAATGTCACCTTGGAATTAGACCTACTGAGAATCTGATTTAGTGTGCTTGAAGTAATGTAGCCTATTATTTTATAGCGTATCCCATTGTTATTGTCTTTAGGCTATATACTATCGTTAGAGCTGGTTAACCTTGATTGTTTTTGGTAAGATTGTTACCACTCAATTACAGTTCTGAAGGAAAAAGATAATTCACAATTTGAAGAAAATAACTTGAATCAGCTTTGTACATTTAAACACCTGTTACTATGTACAGTTGAAGTTGGAAGTTTACATCCACCTTAGCCAAATACATTTAAACTCAGTTTTTCACAATTCCTGACATTTAATCCTAGTAAAAATTCCCTGTGGATATAGAGACTTTTGTACCTGTTTCCTCCAGCATCTTCACAAGGTCCTTTGCTGTTGTTCTGGGATTGATTTGCACTTTTCGCACCAAACCAAGCCAGACTATGGTTTGCAACTGCACATGGGGACAAAGATCTTACTTTTTGGAGAAATGTCCTCTGGTCTGATGAAACAAAAATTGTTTGGCCTTAATGACCATCGTTATGTTTGGAGGAAAAAGGGGGAGGCTTGCAAGCCGAGGAACACCATCCCAACCATGAAGCACGGGGGTGGCAGCATCATGTTGTGGGGGTGCTTTGCTGCAGGAGGGACTGGTGCACTTTACAAAATAAATGGCATCATGAGGAAGGAAAATGATGTGGATATATTGAAGCAACATCTCAAGACATCAGTCAGGAAGTTAAAGCTTGGTCGCAAATGGGTCTTCCAAATGGTCAATGACCCCAAGCATACTTCCAAAGTTGTGGCAAAATTGCTTAAGGACAACAAAGTCAAGGTATTGGAGTGGCCATCACAAAGCCCTGACCTCAATCCTATAGAAAATGTGTGGGCAGAACTGAAAAGGTGTGTGCGAGCAAGGAGGCCTACAAACCTGACTCCATTACACCAGTTCTGTCAGGAGGAATGGGCCAAAATTCACCCAACTTATTGTGGGAAGCTTGTGGAAGGCTAACCGAAACGTTTGACCAAAGTTGACCAAACAATTTAAAGGCAACGTTAACAAATACCAATTGAGTGTATGTAAACTTCTGACCCACTGGGAATGTGATGAAAGAAATAAAAGCTGAAATAAATAATTCTCTCTACTATTATTCTGACATTTCACATTCTTAAAATAAAGTGGTGATCCTAACTGACCTAAGACAGGGAATTTTTTACTAGGATTAAATGTCAGGAATTGTGAAAAACTGAGTTAAAATGTATTTGGCTAAGGTGTATGTAAACTTCCGACTTCAACTGTAATTAGATTTTATTTGACCTCTTTTGTTATGCACATTATTTTGTTGGTTTTAAGCTAATTCATCATTGGCTTGTTTTTTCATTGCCAAGGAACTGTTTTGAACTTTGAATGTATTTGAATGGTTTTTTGAATATGTATGAGAGAGATGTACAGTTATCTGCCAAAAATAAGGAAACACCAACGTAAAGTTTTTTTTTAATAGGGCGTTGGGCCACCACGAGCCGCCAGAACAGCTTCAGTGCACCTTCGCATAGATTCTACAAGTACACTATATATACAAAAGTATGTGGACATCTCTTCAAATTAGTGGATTCGGCTATTTCAGACACACCCGTTGCTGACAGGTGTATAAAACCGAACACACATCCATGCAATCTCCATAGACAAAAATCGAGAGCAGACCCGGTCAACTGTAAGTGCTGTGAAGTGTAAATGTCTAGGAGCAACAACAGCTCAGCTGCGAAGTGGTAGGCCACACAAGCTCACAGAATGGGACCGCCGAGTGCTGAAGCGAGTAGGCGGTACCAACTCCATATTAATGCCCCTGAATTTGGTCATGTAGTGTATCTGGAACTCTATTGGAGGGATCCGACACCATTCTTCCATGACAAATTCCATCTTCTGGTGATTTGTCGATGGTGGCCGGAAACGCTGTTTCAGGCACCGCTCCAGAATCTCCCATAAGTGTTCAATTGGGTTGAGATCCTGCCAAGACTTAGAAGTGCCAAGATATGTGGGAGCTTGACAATGCTTAAAGTGGAACAGTACCAAGCCAATAAAAACCAAGGCTTTATTTGGACTTGCGTGTATTGTTGGGTATTACTGCACTGTTGGAGGTAGGAAAATAAGAATTTCGCTACACCCACGATAACGTCTGCAAAATATGTGTATGCGACCAATAACATTTGATTTGATAAACATTGAGATATTTCCTTAATAGTCTTAGAAGAAGCACCTGGCCAAATCTTAGCCCTTCTCAAGTTATTATTGTTAAAATTATTGGCTTCTGTGAACCTCAAGAAATGCACATTTATTCAGTGATTGCAGTAAACCCTGTTTCCAGTCTGAATAAAAGTGAAAGAAAGATCAATTACAATCTACCATTTTCTTAAAAGTGTGATTGTGGCAAATGTAATTTCAGAATTGATAAATTACCTTTTATCAAATTGATGACATTTTTTAAACCTTTATTTAACTAGGCAAGTAAGTTAAGAACAAATTCTTATTTACAATGACGGCCTACCCCGGCCAAACCTGGATGATTTTGGGCCAAATGTGCACTGCCCTATCACGGCCAGATGTGATACAGCCTGGATTTGAACCACGTACTGTAGTGATGCCTCTTGCACTGAGATACAGTGCCTTAGACCACTGCGCCACTCGGGAGCCCCATATGCAATGTAGGCTATGGGATGGTAGCTAGCCAAGACGCAATGCACACAACACTAAATACTTCTTCCAAGCTAGCTACCACTGTAGCTAGTATCGACATTAGAATGAAATCACAATGGATTAGCTAGTTTTCATTGAACAGCTGCCTGTGTTAGCTGCAGAGTGTTGTGCTAGCCAGCAAACATGCTAACGCCTTAGCTTAGCTAATGTTGGAGTGTTTTCCCCTGATAAGTCTGTCCATCATGGCAAAATATTTTGTCACACACACACACACACACACACACACACACACACACACACACACACACACACACACACACACACACACACACACACACACACACACGATGAAGGATAAGATGCCTGTCTTTTTTGCTGACTTAATAACTACAAGCATTCATTTAAACAGGAGCCAGATGACAGGTGTTTTCTTCATTGTCTAAAATGTGTGGCATCTCTGGTGGGGACGGCAGGAGTTGGTGAGCCGCAGGGAAAGTGCTGATAGTGCTTCCCCCAGGAAGTGCTTGTTGTCAGATGCTTCCCTTCCCATCCACAGCTTGTGAGCAAATGTTAGGAGCACTCCCTGAATGGCATGCTGGACCCCCCCGGGCGAGTCACATAGAGACAGTAAATGGCAGAAAAAAAATGAAAAATGGATAGCACGCACAGAGAGGAGTGGCTGCCCACTCAGCGCTCGTTTGTTTAGAGAGTTAAGAGTTATTCCCAATAGACAAAGCAGTTGTGTGAGAATGGTAGACCCACTGTACGTTTAAACTAGCACCGTAGCCCATGTCCTGTAATTAGGCTTGCAGCTCTAGCCTGCATGTCCAGTTTGCTTGTAAAGGTGTTTGCAGTTCATCTATTCTGGGGTTAGGTTTTGACAACAATGTCATTTTGAATGATGTATTATGCACAAATCATGCAGATTCATCTCCGCATTTAGAAGTTACACTCAAGTTAAATCTAATCATTGGGCAACAACAAGACTACCATACTAGTGCCTTTGGAAAGTGAAAACCCCTTGACTATTCTAAAATTGATGAAATTGTTTTTTTGTGTTTTTAATCTACACACAAGACATTTTTGCTAATTTATAAAAAATGAAATATCACATTTAAGTATTCAGACCCTTTACTCAGTACTTTGTTGAAGCACCTTTGGCAGCGATTACAGCCTCTAGTCTTCTTGGGTATGACGCTACAAGCTTGGCCCATCTGTATTTGGGTAGTTTTTCCCATTCTTCTCTGCAGATTGGATGGGGAGCTTCGGGACAAGGTCTGTCAGGTTGGATGGGGAGCGTTGCTGCACAGCTATTTTCAGGACTCTCCAGAGATGTTCGATCGGGTTCAAGTCTGGGCTCTAGCTTGGCCACTCAAGGACATTCAGAGACTTTTCCCGAAGCCACTCCTGCGTTGTCTTGGCTGTGTGCTTAGGGTCATTGTTCTGTTGGAAGGTGAATCTTCGCTCCAGTCTGAGGTCCTGAGCGCTCTGGAGCAGGTTTTCATCAAGGATCTCTCTGTACTTTGCTCCGTTCATCTTTGCTTCGATATTGACTAGTTTCCCAGTCCCTGCCGCTGAAAAACATCCCCACAGCATGATGCTGCCACCACCATGCTTCACCATAGGGATGGTGCCAGGTTTCCTCCAGATGTGACGCTTGGCATTCAGGCCAAAGAGTTCAATCTTGGTTTCATCAGACCAGAGAATCTTGTTTCTCATGGTCTGAGAGTCTTTAGGTGCCCTTTGGCAAACTCCAAGCGGGCTGTCATGTGCATTTTACTGAGGAGTTGCTCTACCACTCTACCATAAAGGCAGAGTGGTAGAGGTGGAGTGCTACAGAGATGGTTGGAAGGTTCTCCCATCTCCAAAGAGGAACTCTAGAGCTCTGTCAGAGTAACCATCAGGTTTTTGGTCACCTCCCTGACCAAGGCCCTTCACCCCCGATTGCTCAGTTTGGCCGAGCGGCCAGCTCTAGGAAGAGTCTTGGTGTTCCAAACTTCTTCCATTTAAGAATGATGGAGGCCACTGTGTTCTTGGGGACCTTCAATGCTGCAGAAATGGTTTGGTACCCTTCCCCCAGATCTGTGCCTCGACACAATCCTGTCTCGGAGCTCTACGGACAATGCTCTGACATGCACTGTCAACTGTGGGTCTTTATATAGACAGACTGGTAATAAGGAAGAATACAAACAGTGTAGTTATTTCCTCTCCAATACAATCAAGCAGGCTAAATGTCGGTATAGGGATAAAGTTGAGTCACAGTTCAATGGCTCTGACACGAGACGCAAGTAGCAGGGTCTACAGACAATCACGGATTATAAAAGGAAAACCAGCCACGTCGCAGTCTTGCTTCCGGATAAGCTAAACACATTCTTTGGTCGCTTTGAGGATAATACAGTGGCACCGACGTGGCCTGCTACCAAGGATCATGGGCCGACGTGAGTAAGACATTTAAGCGTGTTAACCTTCGCAAGGCTGCTGGTCCAGATGGTATCCCTAGCTGCGTCCTCAGAGCATGAACAGACTAGCTGGCTGTTGTGTTTACAAATATATTCAATCTCTCCCTATCCCTGTCTGTTGTCCCCACATGCTTCAAGATGGCCACCATTGTCCCTGTACCTAAGAAAGCAAAGGTAACTGAACTAAATGTCTATTGCTCCATAGCACTCACCTCTGTCATCATGAAGTGCTTTGAGAAACTAGTCAATATTACCTCCACCTTACCTGCCACCCTAGACCCCCTTCAATTTGCTTACCGTCCCAATAGATCCACAGATGATGCAATAGCCACCACATTTCACACTGCCCTATCCCATCTAGATAAGAGGCATACCTATGTAAGAATGCTGTTCATTGACTATAGCTCAGCATTCAACACCATAGTACCCTCCAAGCTCATCATCAAGCTCGAGGCCCTGGGTCTGAACCCTGCCCTGTGCAACTGGGTCCTGGACTTCCTGACGGGTCGCCCCCAGGTGGTGAAGGTAGGAAACAACACCTCCTCCTCGCTGATCCCCAACACTGGGGCCCCGCAAGGGTACGTGCTCAGCCCCCTCCTGTACTCCCTGTTCACCCATGACTGTGTGGCCAAGCACGCCTCCAACTCAATCATCAAGTTTGCAGACGCCACTACAATAGTAGGCTTGATTACCAACAACGATGAGACAGCCTACAGGGAGGTGAGGGCTCTTGGAGTGTGGTGCTAGGAAATTAACCTCTCACTCAACATCAACAAAACTAAGGAGATGATCGTGGACTTCAGGAAACAGCAGAGGGAGCACCACATCCACATCAACATCGATTGGGCTGCAGTGGAGAAGGGGGAAAGCTTCAAGTTCCTCAAGTTTCACTGACAAACTGAAATCGTCCACCCACACAGACAGTATGGTGAAGAAGGCGCAACAGCGCCTCTTCAACCTCATGAGGCTAAAGAAATTTGGCTTATCACCTAAAACCCTCACAAACTTCTACATATGCACAATTGAGAGCATTCTGTCGTGATGCATCACCGCCTGTTACGGCAACTACACCACCCATAACCGCAAAGCTCTCCAGAGGGTGGTGCGGTCTGTCCTACGGATTACTGGGGGCAAACTACCCGCCCTCCTGGACACTTACAGCACCCGATGCCACAGGAAGGCCAAAAAGATCATCAAAAACATCAACCACCCGAGCCACTGCCTTTTCACCCCGCTATCATCACGAAGGCGAGGTCAGTACAGGTACATCAAAGCTGGGACAGAGAGACTGAAAAACAGCTTCTGTCTCAAGGCCATCAGACTGCTAAACAGCCATCACTAACACACCAGAGGCGGCTGCCTATAGACATTGATTAGGAATCACTGGCCACTTTAAGGAATAGAACACTAGCCACTTTAATAATGGATCCGTATCGGCATCACTCACCTCTATGTATAAAATGCACTCTACACTATTCTACGGTATCTTAGTCACTCTAATTGTGTGTACATATTGCATCACATGTACAGTGAGCACCATAATTCATTGGACAGAGACCAGTGACCGTTATTTTGGTTCTGTACTCTAGCACTTCGAGTTTGAAAGGATACAATGACAATGAGGTTGAAGTGCAGATTGTCATCTTTAATTTGAGGCTATTTTCATACATATCGGATTAACCGTTTAGAAATAACAGCACCTTTTGTACATGGTCCCCCCATTTTAAGGTACTACAAGTATTGGTTGAATTGGCGTCACAGATGTGTGTCGTTAGGCAGGTGTATTAATTTGTGTCGTTAGTGAATGCAGGAGAGCTGTTGATGAATAGTATTGATTCTAGACTTTGCTATTGCCTTTGGAGGTTGTTGTTGGGGTGTGACAACATGAGGAAGACAGCAGTGTCGATGCAAATGAAGCTGGCCATCATAAGGCTCAGAAATGAAAATCAATCAATCAGGAACATTGCAAAAACCTTGGGCATGCCCAAGTCAACAGTTTGGTTCATCATTAACAAGAAAAAAACTACAGGTGAACTAAATTATGTCAAAAGACCCAGTAGACTGAGGAAGACCACTGTAGTGCATGACCGGAGAATACTCTCTATGGTGAAGAAAACCCCCCTGACAACATCCCAACAGATCAAAAACACTCTCCTGGATGCAGGTGTAGATGTGTCAAGCTCTACCATATGTAGAAGACTACACCAGCAGGACTACAGAGGGTACACTACAAGATGCAAACCAATGATAAGCCTGAAGAACAGAAAGGCAAGATTACAGTTTGCCAAAGAGTCCCAAGACTGGCCGAGTCAATCACCGGATCTGAATCCAACTGAACATGCATTTTACATGCTGAAGAGGAGACGGAAGGCAATAAGTCCCCGAAACAAGCAAGAACTGAAGATGGCTGCAGTACAGACCTGGCAGAGCATCACCAGGGAAGATACCCAGCGTCTGGTGATGTCGATGCATCGCAGACTTCAAGCAGTCATTGCATGCAAAGGATATGCGACCAAATATTAACAAAGATTACTTTATTCTACATTATGTTAAACTGTCCAATGTTTTTTGATGCTCGAAAATGGGGGGGACTATATACAAAAGGTTCTATAATTTCTAAACTGTTCATCCGACATGTATGAGAATACCCTCAAATTAAAGCTGACAGTCTGCACCTCATTGTAATTGTATCCTTTCAAACTCAAAGTGCTAGAGTACAGAACCAAAATAAGAAAAAAATGGTCACTGTCCAATGAATTATGATGCTCACTGTATATACTGTATTGTACTCTACACTACGCCACTGACTGCTAACAGCCATCTCTAGCACATCAGACTGCTGCCTATAGACATAGATTAGAAATCACTGGCCACTTAAGGATGAAACACTAGTCACTTTAATAATGTTTCCATATATTGCACTACTCATCTCATATGTATAAATTGTACACTATACTATTCTTCGGTAGTCACTTAATCGTGTTTACATACTGCATCACCAATCTCTTATGTGTATACTATATATTATAAAGCTGTATACTGTATCTTAGTCCAATGCCGCCCTGACCATATATGTATATATTCTCAATCCATTCCTTACTTAGATTTATGTGTATTTGAGTATGTTGTGAAACTGTTAGATATTACTTGTTTGATATTGGTGCAGTGTTGGAGCTAGAATCACAAGCATTTCGCTACACCCACAATATCATCTGCTAACCTCGTGTATGTGACGAATACAATTTGATTTGATTTTGTGTGCTTTTCCAAATCATGGCCAATCAATTGAATTTACCACAGATGTACTCCAATCAAGTTGCAGAAACGTATACTCCAATCAAGGATGATTAATGGAAACAGGATGCACCTGAGCTCAATTTCGAGTCTCACAGCAAAGGATCTGAATACTTATGTAAATAAGGTATTTCTGTTTTGTATTTTTTATAAATTTGCAAAAATGTCTAAAACTCAGTTTTTACTTTGTCATCATGAGGTATTGTGTGTAAACAGTTTTTATGTATTTAATCCATTTTAGAATAAGGCTGTAACGTAACAAAATGTGGAAAAAGTAAAGGGGTCTGAATACTTTCCGAGTGCACTGTACCTTGGATAACCGCGCCACAAAGGCCCATGCATGGGATAAAGGCAGCAAAGCACATGATTCCAACAGTGGAATGGCCCGAAACAGCTGAGTAGGAGTGGGTGGATGTGTTTGGGGAGAAGGCACGGGTGACCAGAAATATCTATGGCATCCCTACCAAACCCCAGACACTGTGTGTTAGCAGCAAATGCGGCATTGTGAATACAGTGTATTACAATACCCCTCCCACTCACCTGTTTGAAGTTGGTCTTAAAGAAAATGAAAGATTAGTTGACTAAGATCGAAAGCAAACAGTTGTGTAAACTGAAGGAGTTAGACAGAAAAGCTGGATTTGAATTGAATGGTCTTTCATGAGATAGAAATCGACGTGAACTTCGCACCAAGAACTTGAAAGGTTATTGAAGTCGGCACTACCCTGCTTTTATACAGTTTTTCTCCTTTTGGTAAGCAGTAGCAGATGCTGAGGGGAAAGTTGAAAATGGACTTGCTTACGTTCCAGGAATGGCAAACACGTGCATTCTTCAAATGTTAATAATACTATCATGTGGAAGAGGCATTGATAAAAATAAAAATAGGTCTAGAGCCTGGCTGCTAGGCTGAAAGTTGTTGGTCAAAACCCCCCATGAAAATATAACATCAGCTTTGGCTCATCTCAGATTTGTTGTTGTTGTTGCATTAAGCCCATCTGTAGGCCTTGATGTAATTTTTGGGAATTATGATTGAGGACGACAATGATTTATATTTACACTTTTGTCTGTTGTGAGATATGGCATAATAAGTCTGGAAGTGATATTTCCCCTTTGAACTATCACTTCCAGACTGTGAAATATGTTGTTTGTTTTGCCAAGACATTATTATGCAATGTTTATTCTGTGTCTGCGGGATAATCTTTGAAATGGTCCTTCCTTGGCTGCCTGAGTTTAGGGCAGTGTTTGGGTGATTTCCTGTTTGATGATCTTTATCTGTGGTCACATGATCCCTAGGTGAAGAACGCTGGAGTGGTTTTCCTCCCTGTGTTTATTCACTGGATTCAGACAGAGCCAGCACATCAATAGGTCAGGAGAAACCGCCATCAATCACACATTGGGTGGCTGTCAATTTAGGAATATAATTACAGATTAATTAATGGCAGGGCACAGATAATAGAGTGAATGTTGCTGAAGCACTGGCTGTCTGAAAAGGCAAGGGAAGGCTGGGCTACATGCTGGGAGTCATAGCCAGATAATCGCTTTTGGATTCATCCTCTGTTTACCATACTGTCACAAAGGCAATTACTCTCTCTATAAATAGCCAGATGCCAGAATCATATGACAGCCTCAGGTGCTTGAACACTGTTCATTCCAAAGCATTGGGCTTGTATTCAAGCAACTCTAAATATACTGTATGATTTGAGATGAAACATATGCATATCTAAAGCATAGTAAAATCGAAACTATTGGTATTATCTAAAAATCTTAAATCCTCTCTCTAAAAGTGTTTTTCATCAAATACACATTGATGACAACTGGCTAGTTTCAGCACCATAATCACCACTTTTCTACCCTTCTGAAAAGGCAGTTTGGCATTTTTAGCGAGAACAAACATTTCTAAAACAAGTCAACAGCCAAGCTGACAGTCAAAACACTCTCCTTCCTGTGATCTGCAGGACTGACGATGACTCCAATCCCTCGCAGCAGCCAGCTGAGTTCTTAAGTGTCTTCTATGAAGGGCAGATGACACCAGTCTTGTGATAAAAAAAGACATCCCAATCATTTTGTTGACCATAACTAATCCCAGCCAAGGCGTTCTCTTGACGTAGGGCCTTGTGAAAGAGCCATGTATGCAAGAGCCGGTATGCAAGAGCCATGTATGTGGCTGTACGGCCTCCGGGTAGGGATGTGCGATGGTGTTGGTGGTCATCCAAAGGGAGTTTTTATTGAGTAGCATTGTGGTGAGTAAGGGGGGGTGGAGTAGGGGTAGGTTTGGGTGGTATAGTTTCTTTTTCTAAGATGTGCCAAATAAATTGTCACCAGCTCAGGGCTCCAGCTATGCATTTGGTTTGCTAACTTGCTAGTTAAGTGGGTAGCTTGCTAGATCAAGCTTCTTGGTTACAGCAGAGAATCAATCCAATCCTGGATCAAGATTCCTGCTGCCAATATTTTTTTGCATAATTTTTTACATTCAGAAAAAAAGTATTGGCCCTTGTGTGCACTGCCGGTAATACCGTAAACCCTCTGTTATGGCACAGGAACGATATGAAGGTATGGAAATCTAGATACCAGCCAACCCTAAGTAAGGGTGTTTGGGAGTGCACTGTAACTTCTCACTGTAGTGAGTAGTGGTGTTTGGGAGTTCACCGTGACTTCTCACTGTACTGTCTCTCACGTTTCTACCCGAGGTAATCGGCCCAGATGCTTTATCAGCCCAGTGACACATATACCACAAATGATTTATCATCACGCAGAATCTCAGCATCAAATCATGCTAAATAATTTGTATGATTATCTCAAGCTCAGGAAATGTAGTCGACCTCTGTGAAGGGATGTACGAGTCTTGTGCTAAGGTCTGACAAAAATGTTGGTGGTCAGACAAAGGGAGTTTTTGTTGAGTAGCATTGGGGTGAGTAGAGGGGGTGGAGTAGGGGTGTTTGGGAGTACTCTGTGACTTTTCACTGCAGTGTCTCTCACGTTTCTACCCGAGGTAATCGGCCCAGATGCTTTATCAGCCCAGTGACACAAATGCCACAAATGATTCATCAGGCAGAAACTCGGCATCAAATTATGCTAAATCATTCTTACGACCATCTCAAGCTCAGGAAATGTAGTCCATTGAAGACTGCCATCGCAAATTGTTTTTTTTTTATCAGAAAACTCTTTGGCCCATCAAAGTATGACATGTTTGGTATTACACAGTTTCAGTCATTTAGTCCAGAGGTTCTTATAGGTAGGCCTACAACCTACAACTACAGTTTCAAATGGAATATATTTATTTCACAATAAAGCCTCTCTCTTCAAACAAGGTATGTAGGCGTTAGCAAGTTCACTGAACGTCCGAATTATGGTGAGTAGGCGATAGAGAACAGACAGAGTTACAATAAATGATTCTTGATTTGTGTAAAACAAAGGAAGGCCTTAGTAGAATAAATAGCCTGTCTACTTTTGAAAATCCACCATTAGCAGCAGACTTGCAATGTACATTTAGCTGACTGGTCAGATAGTGTTGGCAGATTGTAACCAGACCATCTGGTGACCTGGTGTTGGGGCTAACACTTGGGCTACAATATTAGGCCTAACTGGTAAAAATGAGGATTTTATGCAGCAGAGATGCCACAGTATAATATTAACAGAGCAAGTATGACCTCAGTAATTATTTTGTCTAATTAATGCTCTAGTAAGCATCATCTTTATTTTACAGTATGCTATTTCCATGGCACTTGCTTAGAAATTACATGGTGAAATGGTAATTCCTCAATAATTACTTAACTATTTGTTTGGTTTTTTTGGGATGAATTGAAACAAGAACCAGCATTTGGGCCCAGGTAATATTATTTTGTAAGTGTTGCTTATTTGAAGGACCCCAAAAATATTAATTGTTATCACATAATTTTACTAGTGAATACCTAGTAATTATAAGCGGAGACAAGACTAAGTATAGCCAGTCATAAGAACATATCTTTATGATGTCTTTCAGCTGACCTAGTCTGGAGCACATCCATTAAAACTTAATCATCAGTTAGGTGAAAAAAAGCCTGAGAAAAGTGTCGGACCACGCATGTATAAAACACTTAATGAGCGCTGAAATGTTTGATATCGAGCGACATTAATGGCATTTCCTAATCCTGTCAGAATGTATCAAAGGGACGTGGGCAACCCTAGGTTTTCGGTTTGCCATGAGTCGTGCCTGAGAACACGGTAGAAGCCCAGATACAACATGTACACAGTACAGCTGCCACACGTGTGTGAGTGCATACCCTGGGTAAGTGCCTGAGATATTTGTCGGCATGCCAGACATTGGTGGCGAGTTTATAACATGGTAGCCCTAGACTGAGCTTCGTACGAGGGTGTACTGCCTGTAGTACATGATTGTCAACCATGTTACAGCAAGCTATAGAAAAAGTAATTGTGACTCAGAGCTTTGGCAGGCATTTGTCATCACTGTAACCGGATGCTAGACAAGGCCGCAGCCTCAGAGCTGAAGAGAGAGAGTTTAGGTATCCGTGTGCTTAAGAGTACATTTTAGTAGCAAAGCCTATAGGGTGCTTGCCTGAACTGGTGACTTTAAGTATTTTTAATTTTTTTTAAGGCCAACCCGTGGAAGTGCACAGAATATTTGAATAGATTTTCATAAATACCCCCGCGTCAGCCAGGGATGAGGAGTGGAAAGAAAAAGTGTTATAGGACAGAAAAATAATGTGGAACAACTCATCAAATGTGTCACATCTAGCTCAGAGATTTCCCTATTTTTAAGACAGGAAGGTTGCAATTAAACTAAATTGTCAGTTTCTCAACATTCTTATTCTAATGAAATTTCCCCCCCGGGGGATCAATAAAGTACCTATCTATCTATCTATCTAATGTGAAATGCAGCGGAGACCTCCCAAAATGACCACGCTATCTCATTTGCCATTTCCTCCTAGACAGTCCGACTTCCCGAGTTGAACATGTTTACACAATGGTCATTATCAGGTCTTACAAGATAACCTTAAAAGGAGACAACAAGACCTTGGAGAGGTTTCACACAGGCAGAATAATTAGACAGTATTATTTGGGATGATTGTGTGAGGCTTAAAAGAGATTCTCACAATGTGGAAAGACACCACAACAAAGATATTGGTACATTCACCATAGCCATATAAGATAGAAAGGTACTTTATTGATCACCGGGGGGGAAATTTCTTTGTCAAGCAGCTACGAAAAACACAGGGCAGGTGCAAAATGCCAGAACGAAATACACAAAAGACAGATACACAATACATGATACATAGTGCGGCAGTATGAAAAGTATAAAAATACAAGAAGTCTGGAGTGCAAAAAGCTATAAAAGGCAAGTTTGACGCAAGAAAATGGCACACTAGAAGAGGTTCATTGTAATGCCGGAATTAATTTAAGACCACTCTAGATGAATGGCAGAGATATAAAAATTACGTCTTGTGAGCAAAGCAAATGTATCGTGGCAACATGGGAGATGAGAAAAAAAACAGATTAAACTTGTCCTTTTAAAAACCTATTTAATCCCAATAGAAGCAACAATAATACTTTTGAAGTCAGGATTACAACAGATTGTGATAGGAAATGACATGTTTTCTTTGTTCTTCATTCATTTTGTCATGGCAAAAGCTCAAAGGATGAATATGAAGTACTAGGCCTAGATGCAGAATTTATCTTGTCTCCACTGGACTAACATTCCTTTCTAAAAACAGTGCTCTGTCACACACACACACACACACACACACACACACACACACACACACACACACACACACGCACACACACAGGTGGCATCATAAGAAGATTTGTTACACTCAGGAAGTTAAGACACTATGCTGACAACAGTAAGAGAGAAAGAAAAAGTAACATTTCTTCAGAGGCTAGACCTGTGTTCTTCATTTCCAGTATGCACTGCTGGTACTATGAAGACATGTCTTATAGTCTTTCTGAAAGAACAATGAGAGCACAGATGTGCAGCTCCTGAAATATTCAACACATAAAACAGTGGAGAGACAGAATACAGCCAAGAAATAATTTATTGAGAAAATAAATAAGACGGTAGAAAACATAAGAACAAAAGCCTTTTAGGCAGGACGAGTTATGTTACAGTGCTCACACAGTCTAAGAGTGTGCCCTTTGGATGAGGAAAAACACATTTTACCCCCAGCTTCCTCAGACCCATCCATTCCGGTTGTATCCTGTTTGAGCCAGAACAATGCTCTTATGGGTTTGTGCGTTTTCACCACACTTTCAGAGGGAATCTATATCTCTGGGCTGATGAGTCCCTCTAAACAGCCTCCCCTGCTTCTCAGTGTAATTAATTCCCTGCTCTGAGGGTCATTCATGCGGAACTGGCCAACCATGCAGTTTTATTTCAGATCATCAACACTCAGGATCATCCTGCATATGTCTGTGGGCAGCATCCCGTGGTTTCAGGGCGTAGGTTAGCACAATGTTTCGAGACAGAACTGTGAATGACGGGGCTTGGAAGGCCTCGTGATCAAGCGCACAGATTAACAAGTGGCCCCAGATGTGAGCAATGAAGTTAGCGTAGAGTAGGTTAAACCTACTGATGCCCACTCAATTTGACGGTTTTCCCCTCAGAGTTTAGCTGGACGCTTGTTTAGAGATCAGACAGCAGTTGGCCAATTAGTTGGAGACATCACTTATCAGGGGTGGGGTCACTGTAATTGTGCAGCTGCAAAGATTCTATCGGAACAAGCATAGCAAGAGACCATAAGACAGAGACTGGTGATCACTCTCTTTGGATTGGAGGTTGGGTTATGAACACACCTCAGCGGTGCACTGCACATCTGTCTAGTGAACAAAGAATAAGGATTACACCCGGGTCTGGAATTTTCACCCCGGATCAAGATCTAGATGCGAGTGTGTTTCTTTTTTGTGACTCTGTCTTCACATGTAAACAGTGCGTAATCTGTCATGTAAATAATTGTCTTTCAGAGCTTCAGAGAAAGGCAAACGGTATATAAAGAAAAAAGTCCCTGCCAGGCAACTGTGGTGGAATTTCACGTTTGTATGAAACTTTTTCCGCTCTTAAATCTTGACGTTTCCCACCATTTTTCTCTCTTAAGTTTGAGGCAAAAAATGGAGGTCAATTTTGCTTTATCAAACAGAACACCATAGAGCACTTAGGCTTGACTTAAGCAAAAACAGGCAGGTGACAAAGGTCAACAGCTGTCCTCTATTCTTGCCATGAACGCACTTCCATGGCTCACCATTGTGTACAACCAGCAGGTTGCATTGTAACATTGAGCAGTATGTCTTACTTCCTGTGATGGCATGAGTGTGACTGCATTGCTAGCGTTAAATCCGGCCACAGAATGGGCTGCATGGAGCGCTCAGCAGTTTTGCTATGCAGCGCGTTTGTCTGGCATTTCCCATGAAAACCCGTGGGGGATTCCTCCCGAGCAGGTGATGGGAGCAGGGGTCCTGTGGGGTTGTCAGTGGTAGCATGAGGCTCAGATGGTTATCCCCTTTTCTCCCACCTGTTGCTCAGCAACATTCTCTGCCCTGCTCCTCAGACTGCCTATGCTAACTATTTGAGTCTGAAGTATGCCTTTGTGCACATGTGTTGTTCTGCTCACTGGGACAGTCGCTGGGATCGCTCACCAGGGAATTGCACACTTTGAAGTCGCAATCCTTCAAAGTACGCAATTTTGGAAATAGGAGAGCAATCCTTTTTGGTATAGGAGAGCATTGTGTTAGTATCTAGTCTGGGAATGGTTCTGAAATTGTTCTGATTTATTCAGTTATATATACAGTTGAAGTCGGAAGTTTATATACACCTTAGCCAAATACATTTAAACTCAGTTTTTCACAATTCCTGACATTTAATCCTAGTAAAAATTCCCTGTCTTAGGTTAGTTAGGATCACCACTTTATTTTAAGAATGTGAAATGTCAGAATAATAGTAGAGAGAATGATTTATTTCAGCTTTTATTTCTTTCATCACATTCCCAGTGGGTCAGAAGTATTTGGTAGCATTGCCTTTAAATTGTTTAACTTGTTTCGGGTAGCCTTCCACAAGCTTCCCACAATAAGTTGGGTGAATTTTGGCCCATTCCTCCTGATAGAACTGGTGTAACTGAGTGAGGTTTGTAGGCCTCCTTGCTAGACCAAGCTTTTTCAGTTCTTCCCACAAATGTTCTATAGGATTGAGGTCAGGGCTTTGTGATGGCCACTCCAATACCTTGACTTTGTTGTCCTTAAGCCATTTTGCCACAACTTTGGAAGTATGCTTGGGGCCATTGTCGATTTGGAAGACCCATTTGTGACCAAGTTTTAATTTCCTGACTGATGTCTTAAAATGTTGCTTCAATATATCCACATAATTTTCCTTCCTCATGATGCCATCTTTTTTGTGAAGTGCTTCATGGTTGGGATGGTGTTCTTCGGCTTACAAGCCTCCCCCTTTTTCCACCAAACATAACAATGGTCATTATGGTGAAACAGTTCTATTTTTGTTTCATCAGACCAGAGGACATTTCTCCAAAAAGTAAGATCTTTGTCCCCATGTGCAGTTGCAAACCGTAGTCTGGCTTTTTTTATGGCGGTTTTGGAGCAGTGGCTTCTTCCTTGCTGAGCGGCCTTTCAGGTTATTTCGATATAGGACTCGTTTTACTGTGGATATAGATACTTTTGTACCTGTTTCCTCCAGCATCTTCACAAGGTCCTTTGCTGTTGTTCTGGGATTGATTTGCACTTTTCGCACCAAAGTACGTTCATCTCTAGGAGACAGAACGTGTCTCCTTCCTGAGCGGTATGACGGCTGCGTGGTCCCATGGTGTTTATACTTGCGTACTATTGTTTATACAGATGAACGTGGTACCTTCAGGCATTTGGAAATTGCTCCCAAGGATGAACCAGACTTGTGGAGGTCTATTCTGAGGTCTTGGCTGATTTCTTTAGATTTTTCCATGATGTCGAGCAAAGAGGCACCGAGTTTGAAGGTAGGCCTTGAAATACATCCACAGGTGCACCTCCAATTGACTCAAATGATGTCAATTAGCCTATCAGAAGCTTCTAAAGCCATGAAATCATTTTATGGAATTTTCCAAGCTGTTTAAAGGCACAGTCAACTTAGTGTATATAAACTTCTGACCCACTGGAATTGTGATATTGTGAATTATAAGTGAAATAATCTGTCTGTAAACAATTGTTGGAAGAATTACTTGTGTCATGCACAAAGTAGATGTCCTAACCAACTTGCCAAAACTATAGTTTGTTAACATGAAATCTGTGGAGTGGTTGAAAAATTAGTTTTAATGACTTCAACCTAAGTGTATGTAAACTTCCAACTTCAAATGTATCCTATGTTGTGGAACTTAGCAGTCTTTAGAGTTGGGATAGTGGGTGGTAAGAATGCATCTTCCATCAGAAAAGTCACAGTAATTTTGTGATGTCAAAACATTAAAATATCAACCATAATGTAGTAAACACTTTCATTTACATTTACTACATATACTATATCTTAGCAGAGCAATATAATTGCCTCTGAGCAAGGCACTTTAATCAGATTTTTATATAACTTGGACTAGGTTATTCACACTAACTAGCAAGGATTATCAAAATGGACAGTAAACAAATGAACAGGGAAAGTTATTACTGTTGTCGTTAGTTGACCTCAAATGAGGTTGCATTTGGAAAGTGACCCTTGTCCCTGTCCACACATCATCTGTGACCGGTTGTTAGTGCTGAGTGATTACCAGAAATGTCTGTTATTTTTCATTTTCAACAACTCATTTACAGATTATTTGAATTCCATGATTTAAGTGATTGATAGTTGGTATTCAGCAGTCATAAAACTATGCCTTATTTACTTTGAAGAACTACTAAAATAGTGATTTTTGTAAATGTAATATACACAACAACTGAAATATTTGATTAAAGTAAAATAATGTTAATATGTTGGTTAATAAGTGATATGCAGAAATTGGCAATCAGTACCATAATTTGTATTAATTGTTTTATTCGGTTTATTAACAGAAACTGAGCCAACCTCAAAAAGCACTAATTGCTCAGCACTACCAGTTAGTTATCCCCACGGTGTCACACGCTTTGGGTGACCTCACATTCTACACTCCTCCGCACTCACTCCACACAAACTGCTTACTAAGGAACAATGAAACAGGCCAGAACTGCTTCCCACAGCATTTAACAAAATATAGAACCAAAATATATATTTTGTCCAAGTTTGGATCTTTTAGGTGGCGCAGTATATAACTCGTCTGACCCCGGACTCCCTCATTCGATAGTAATGATTGTGGATAGCTCTACACCGGAATAAAATATAGACACTACTATTTTGTCAGTAAATAAGTAAAAAAATAAAAATAAAACAAGCCTAGTCTGAATGCTTCACACCATGTTTAGTTAGCCTACATGTTCAAACCTCACCCCATGTTATTTGTTTTCTGAATCCAGTCTTGCATAACTGCCTATCATTTTCAGGAGTCTATTCATGGAGTAATGGGGGTTGGCGGCCTTGATTTAAAGGCCCTACCATGTTGACATTCATCATTGCTACCGAATCACAGTGAAAGCAAGTGGAGAGAGGACACATTTTTCATTGTGTTGTCATAGAGCACTTCCTGCATGGACATCATATGCAAAATGATTACTTTTATGGAAAGAAATACTTAACTGAGGTTCATTTTACCTACAAATATATAGATGTCTAGAGGTGTGAACCTTGCTTGTTAATTATGCCTACAGTTTCTGTTAATCAGGGAAATTAGTTACCTTTTTGGGCGAAATTCGCCGTTTTGAATCCAAAATAGGTGACCTACATGATTTTTGGATCACTACTGTTTGCAAGTGAACGAGTGATGAGCGCTTTGGAGCACCCGACTGAAGAGAGAAGTTACAACCAATTAGCTAGTTACAGCATACAGCTTTTGTCTTTGGAAAGAGCGCACGCTCTGGACAGCAGAGAGTAGAAAGACAGTTTGCCGGTTACAGCACCGGGTCCCCTGAAAGATAACGAAGAGATAGGTGAGAAGCCTGACGGAGGTGATGAAGTGTACTAAACGAGCTGTAACCCGAAAAACAACTGGCATTTGGAATGTTTTAGGTGAGGGAGAAAGTGTGGTGGAACAAGTATTGTTAGCATTGTTAAGTATCTTGCTAACTGGATCGAATTCTCCGTTAGCTAGCCAGAGAAATGTTGAGCAACATTAGCCAACTTAACGGATCAAATAATTGAGTTTATGGTGTGACAATTAGCTGACTAATAAAGTCAGACTAATGTTTTCCCTCTATAGTATGTGGGTAATTTTTAGAATGAGAGAATTAGGTGAAAATGAGGCATTGCTTTTTTCGGGGATCAAGTTTAGCAGGAGCTGGGCCTGGCTTAAGCTGGATGCCACTATAGAGGTGAAAGGAACACCACACACTTTACCTCTCTTTCTCACTTTTTCCCAAGTGCAATATTTAGATGTGTGTGGTCACAAGCGTTCTATTATAAAGGCTGTCATGGCTAACTGCAATATTAGTGTATTGTTTTTTTTCAAGACTTGAGTCTCATTTACAGTAAAGTCTAAGAAACAAATAACCTTGGATTGCTCTCTTTACATTTTTTAGCTGTGAGTTCATATTAACCACTTTTATTTTACACACAGAGACTGATCATGTAGATCATATTCTTTGTTGTTTAATTAGTTAAAACCTACAGGGATTTGTTTTAAATGTTTCGGTGCAAAAAAAAAGTGTAACCTTTTTGGGCCCTCACCAGTTTGCATCCCTGGTTAATTCAATTCTTAAAGGCATACCTTGCAACAGAATCATGGGTGATAAAACATTCATCAAATCATATGCCTGTTAACAACCAAGACATCATGAAACCACAATATGAATCCAGGGTATTTTATGTACAAAATATGCAGCTTCACCGAGTTTAACAGTGTCCAAATAGAGAGGTGAATAGGGGATGTATAGGTTATTTATGCATTCAACTGGCCTAACTGTCCAGGCATTCGGAGTTGCTGCCCCACTGCACAAAATGCCTTTGTTCAGGAGTGCAAACAAAAGGCAGTTAATGAGATCGGCTATGAGGGGCCACTGCTGGAGAGGAAAACAATGGGAGCGCTTGGATTTGTGCCCTGGCCTGCTGTTCCAGGGCCGATAGGATCTCAATGAGTGGACTGAATGCTGTTGGGAGGCCCATGATGGAGACTTTATGAGCTCCCTGCTGCCTTCTCACACACTGCCCTGTGAACACCACAATTGTGTTGCTAAAGAGTTCAGTAAGTGACCGTCTCTGGCTATGCTACAATGTGTTTCAGCCATTATAACATTGCCCAATACAAAATTGGCATGTTCCACTCAGTTCCAACAGGATCTAAGCTGTAGTACATGACTCCCATTGGGAAACACAGACATGAAAAGATAAATCCAAATCACTTTGCTAGATTTAGATATATAAAGTGAAATAGTAAGTACACCCCCTGGGAAGTTCTCTTTTTTTATTTTGTATTATTATTATTTTTTACATATTTTGACATGTAATCTTCACATCAACACTATTGACAGATATGGGTAAACTAATTTAACAAATGACACTGAATTATTATACTTTGCAATCATTTATTCATAAAAAATCTGAAATGCAATTCCATAGTGCGGAAAAAATAAGTACACCCCTAGCTTCAATAGCTTGTGTTGCCCACTTTGGCTGAAATAACTTCATGTAGACGTTTCTTGTAACTGTCTTATCAGTCTCTTACATCGAAGGGAGGAATTTTTGCCCACTCTTTTTTACAGTACTGCTTCAATGTGTCATGTTTGAGGGCTTTCTTGGATGCACAGTCCGCTTCAAGACCCCCCACAGCATTTCGATAGGATTAAGATCTGGGCTTTCCATAACCCTCCATTTCTTCATTTTGAGCCATTCTGTTGTAGCTTTGCTTTTGTGTTTTGGATCTTTGTCCTTTTATTTATTTTATTTTATTTTATTTTTTATTTCACCTTTATTTAACCAGGTAGGTCAGTTGAGAACAAGTTCTCATTTGCAACTGTGACCTGGCCAAGACAAAGCAAGGCAGTGCGACAAAAAACAACACAGTTACACATGGGAAATAAACAAACGTACAGTCAATAACACAATAGAAAATCTATATACAGAGTGTGCAAATGTAGTGCAAAATGCAGTAAGGTTAGGAAGACAATAAATAGGCCATAGTGGCGAAATAAATTACAGATTAGCATTATCACTGGAATGATGGAATGTGCAAATGATGATGTGCAAATAGAGATACTAGAGTGCAAAACGAGCGGAAGTAAAAAAATAAATATGGGGATAAGGTAGTAGGATGGGCTATTTACAGAAGGGCTATACACAGGTGCAGTGATCGATCAGCAGCTTTGACAGCTGATGCTTAAAGTTAGTGAGGGAGATGGGAACCTCTAGCTTCAATAATTTTTGCAATTCGTTCCAGTCATTGGCAGCAGAGAACTGGAAGGAATGGCGGCCAAAGGAGGTGTTGGCTTTAGGGGTGGCCAGTGAGATATACCTGCTGGAGCGCATGCTACAGGTAGCTGTTGCTATGGTGACCAGCGAGCTGAGATAAGGCGGGGATTTACCTAATAAAGACTTATAGATGACCTGGAGCCAGTGGGTTTGGCGACTAATATGTAGTGAGGGCCAGCCAACGAGAGAATACAGGTCGCAGTGGTGGGTAGTATATGGGGCTTTGGTAACAAAACGTATGGCACTTTGATAGACTACATCCAATTTGCTGAGTAGAGTGTTGGAGGCTATTTTGTAAATGACATCGCTGAAGTCAAGGATCAGTAGGATGGTAAGTTTTACAAGGGAATGTTTGGCAGCATGAGTGAAGGAGGCTTTGTTGCGAAATAGGAAGCCGATTCTAGATTTAATTTTGGATTGGAGATGGTTAATGCGAGTCTGGAAGTTGAGTTTACAGTCTAACCAGACGCCTAGGTATTTGTAGTTGTTCACATATTCTAAGTCAGACCCGTCGAGAGTAGTGATGATAGTCCGGTGGGCGGGTGCGGGCAACGTTCTATTGAAGAGCATGCATTTAGTCTTACTAGCATTTAAGAGCAGTTGGAGGCCACGGAAGGAGTGTTGTATGGCATTGAAGCTTGTTTGAAGGATAGTTAACACAGTGTCCAAAGAGGGGCCAGATGTATACAGAATGGTGTCGTCTGCGTAGAGGTGGATCAGAGAGTCACCAGCAGCGAGAGCGACATCGTTGATGTATATAGAGAATAGGGTTGGCCCAAGAATTGAACCCTGTGGCACCCCCATAGAGACTGCCAGGGGACCGGACAGCAGGCCCTCCGATTTTACGCACTGAACTCTGTCTGAGAAGTAGTTGGAGAACCAGGCGAGGCAGTCACTTGAGAAACCAAGGCTGTTGAGTCTGCCAACAAGAATGCGGTGATTGACAGAGTCGAAAGCCTTGGCCAGGTTGATGAAGACGGCTGCACAGTACTGTCTTTATCGATGGCGGTTATGATATCGTTAAGTACCTTGAGCGTAGCTGAGGTGCACCCATGACCAGATCGGAAACCAGATTGCATAGCAGAGAAGGTACGGTGGGATTCGAAGAAGTCAGTGATCTGTTTATTAACTTGGCTTTCAAAGACTTTAGAAAGGCAGGGCAGGATGGATATAGGTCTGTAACAGTTTGGGTCTAGAGTGTCTCCCCTTTGAAGAGTGGGATGACCGCGGCAGCTTTCCAATCTCTAGGGATCTCAGACGATACAAAAGAGAGGTTGAACAGGCTGGTAATAGGGGTTGCAACAATTTTGGCTGATAATTTTAGGAAGATCCATGTTTAGTTCAGCTTCAAGCTTTTGACAGATGGCCTCACATTCTCCTCAAGAATTCTCAGGTACAATATAGAATTCATGGTTGAGTCAATGATGGAAAGTTGGCCAGGCCCTGAGGCAGCAAAGCAGCCCCAAACCATAATGTCACCGCCTCCATGCTTTACGGTTGGTATGAGGTTCTTCTCTTCAAAGGCAGTGTTTGTTTTCACCAAACATGGCGTCTGGCATTGCAGCCAAACAACTCCACCATTGACTCATCTGTCCAGAGCACATTGTTCCAGTAGTTTTGGTCTTTACCCAGGTGTTGTCTGGCAAACGTCAGTTGTGTCCTGATATTATTTTTTGAGAGCAGAGGCTTCTTCCTTCCTGACCTCCCATGTAGGCCGTTTGTGCACTCTCTTTCTGACAGTTGACTCATGCACCTCGACATTGATTGTGGAAAGAGAGGCCTGTAGATCCCTTGATGTTACCCTGGGGTTCTTAGAGACTTCTATGAGCATCTTTTGGTCAGCTCTTGGGCTGAATTTGGTGGGACGACCTGTCCTAGTTAGATTGACAGTGGTCTGTAATTTTCTCCAGTTGTAGATGAGCCGTTGGACAGTGGAATGATGTACTTTCGAATTGCTTGGAAATGGAACAATGTACTTTGAATTGCTTGGAAATAGATTTGTAACCCATCGCAGACTCATGGGCATCAATAATTTTTCTTCTGAGTGCCTCAGGTAGGTCTTTTGATCTTTGCATGATGTGTTACCACACACCCATATGGTTAAGACCAAACCAGACCAATTTTCTGGAAGGCTGGATCCTCCTATGTTTCTCTCTAATGATTTTCTAATAATTTGCACTTGTTTTGGTACACCTAATTCTAATTTAGCAAAAAAATGTGTATTTTTTTGTGTGTGATTTGTTAAATTGGGTAACCTTTATCAATGAATGTGGTGGGAATTTAGCTCAAGTATCCATGTGTCCAAATATGTTTAAAAAAATACCGCTTTCCAGGGGGTGTACTTACTTTTTCACATGACTGTAGGTTGTGAAAATGCTCAGTTTTGTTAAACACTACAGTGTGGAAAAGCTCAAGCGAGCCAATGAAGTCTGGCCAATGGCCTTGTCCCCAGAGGCAGTGTCACAGGGGACTCCCTTTCAACTCAGCTCATTTCAGCACACAGCGAGCATCCTTTGGACCAGGAAGTGAGGCAGATTAAGGCTTTTGGCCCCACCCAAAACAACGTGTCTCTTTTAGCAGTGTGGCATTATTATTCAGCTGTCAGGCAAGCCTTAGCTCACCGGTATCTGCTACACACATTGGCCGGCACTCTCAACAATGGCCGCTTATCAATGTAGCCCGGGAAACGTGGAATGTATAAATAATAAACAGTGAGTAGCAGCAGTGTAAAAACCAGGGGGCGCCCCGGTACCGCTTGCCATGCGGTAGCAGAAAGAACAGTCTATGACTTGGGTGGCTGGAGTCTTTGACAATTTTTTGGGCCTTCCTCTGACACCGCCTAGTATATAGGTCCTGGATGGCAGGAAGCTTGGCCCCAGTGATGTACTGGGCCGTAAGCACTACCCTCTGTAGCGCCTTACGGTCGATGCCGAGCAGTTGCCATACCAGGCGGGGATGCAACCGGTCAGGATGCCCTCGATGGTGCAGCTGTAGAACCTTTTGAGGATCTGGGGCCCCATCTTTTCAGTCTCCTGAGGGGGAAAAGGTGTTGTCGTTCCCTCTTCACGACTGTCGTCAGCAAACTTAATGATGGTGTTGGAGTCGTGCTTGGCCACGTAGTCGTGGGTGAACAGGAGGGGACTAGGCATGCACCCCTTAGGAGCCCCCGTGTTGAGGATCAGCGTGCCAGATGTGTCGTTGCCTACCCTTACCACCTGGGGGCGGCATGTCAGGAAGTCCAGGATCCAGTTGCAGAGGGAGGTGTTTAGTCCCAGGTTCCTTAGCTTACTGATTAGCTTTGTGGGCACTATGGTGTTGAATGCTGAGCTATAGTCAATGAACAGCCTTCTCACATAGGAGTTCCTTTTGTCCAGGTGGGAAAAGGCAGTGTTGAGTGCGGTTGAGATGGCGTCATCTGTGGATCTGTTGGGGCGGTATGCGAATTGGAGTGAGTCTAGGTTTTCCTGGATGATGGTGTTGATGTGAGCCATGACCAGCCGTTCAAAGTATTTCATGGCTACCGATGTAGCCATTTAGGCAGGTTACCTTTGCTTTCTTGGGCACAGGGACTATGGTGGTCTGCTTGAAACATGTAGGTATTACAGACTCATGGAGGTCAGGGAGAGGTTGAACATTTAAATGAAGACACTTGCCAGTTGGTCCAAGCATGCTCTGAGTACACCTCCTGCTAATCCGTCTGGCCCCGCGGCCTTGTTTAAAGGTCTTGCTCACATCGGATACGGAGAGCGTGATCACAGAGTCTGGAACAGCTGGTGCTCTCATGCATGCTTTAGTGTTGCTTGCCTTGCAGCGAGCATAAAATGCATTTAGCTCGTCTGATAGGCTTGTGTCACTGATAGGCTCATGTCTCTTTGTAGTCTGTAATAGTTTGCAAGTCCTGCCACATCCGATGAGCGTTAGAGCCGGTGTAGTAGGATTCAAACAATTTTTTTGGTTCGTTTGAGGGCATAGCAGGATTTC
Source organism: Thymallus thymallus (assembly GCA_023634145.1). Lineage (NCBI taxonomy): Eukaryota > Metazoa > Chordata > Actinopteri > Salmoniformes > Salmonidae > Thymallus > Thymallus thymallus. Next base: position 30,122,584 of record CM042391.1, read on the forward strand.
TTATAAGCGTCCGGATTAGTGTCCTGATCCTTGAAAGCGGCAGCTCTAGCTCGGTGCGGATGTTCCTCAATGCCATTGGATGAATCTCTGAACATATTTGTGTCTGTGCTAGCAAAACAGTCCTGTAGTGTAGCATCCGCATAATCTGACCACTTCCGTATTGAGCGAGTCACTGGTACTTAGTTTTTGCTTGTAAGCAGGAATCAGGAGGATAGAATTATGGTACTATTTGCCAAATGGAGGGCGAGAGAGAGCTTTGTATGCGTCTCTGTGTGTGGAGTAAAGGTGGTCTAGAGTTTTTTTCCTCTGGTTGAACATGTGACATGCAGGTAGAAATTAGGTCAAACGGATTTAAGTTTGCCTGCAGTAAAGTCCCCGGCCACTACGAGTGCCACTTCTGGATAAGCATTTTCTTGTTTGCTTATGGCCTTATACAGCTCGTTGAGTGAGGTCTTAGTGCCAGCATCGGATTCTGGTGGTAAATAGACGGCTATGAAAAATATAGATGAAAACTTTCTTGGTAGATAGTGTGGTCTACAGTTCATGAGGTACTCTACCTCAGGCGAGCAATACCTTGAAACCTCTTAAATATTAGACATCGGGCACCTGCTGTTATTGACAAATGGACACACACCACCACCCTCCTCTTACCAGATTTTTTTATTTAACTAGGCAAGTCAGTTAAGAACAAATTCTTATTTACGATGACAGCCTACCTACAGGGTCAGCCCCTGGAGCAAATTAGGGTTAAGTGCCTTGCTCAAGGACACATCGACAGGTTTTTTCACCTTGTCGACTCAGGTATTTGAACCAGCGATTGGTTTCAGTTATTGCACATTGGCCAATAGAACGGATGTTAGAGGCGGGTTACCCACTCGCCGACAAATTCTAACAAGGCACCCTGATCTCCGCCCCCTGTATTTCCGTCTTTTATTCACGTGAATGACAGGGATTTGGGCCTGGTCTCGGAGAAGCAGTACATCCTTCGCGTCGGATTTATTAAGAAAATCTTAATAAATCTTTGCCCAGTTCAAGATGAGTAATCGCTGTTCTGATATCCAGAAACTATTTTCGGTCATAAGAGATGGTAGCAGCAACATTATGTACAAAATAAGTTGGAAACAATGCGAAGAAACACACAAAAGAGCACAGTTTGTTAGGAGCCAGTAAAACGGCAACCATCCCCTCCGGCGCCATTTTATGAAGTCTAGCCCAGTGTATTGGGCCAACGTGGCTGAGCCTAGACTAGCGTATCGGGCCAAATAGGGCATTACGAGGTGAAGTAATCGCTGGTGCGCTGAAAAAAAAAAGTTCTGTGTTAATGGCACAGTGCAGTCAAAACATTTATTTTCCTGTGTTTTATATATACTGTATACATTACATATACAGTGCCTTTGGAAAGTATTCAGACCCCTAGATTTTTTTCCACATTTTGTTACGTTACAGCCTTATTCTAAAATAGATTCAATAAATAAAAATCACCAGCAATATACACACAATACCCCATAATTTTTATTTATTTATTTTTTATTTTACTAGGCAAGTCAGTTAAGAACAAATTCTTATTTTCAATGACGGCCTAGGAACAGTGGGTTAACTGCCTTGTTCAGCGGCAGAACGACAGATTTGTACCTTGTCAGCTCGGGGATTCGATCCAGCAACCTTTCGGTTACAGGCCCAACACTCTAACCACTGGGCTACCTGCCGCCCCAATAATGACAAAGCGAAAACTGTTTTTTAGACATCTTTGCAAATTTATAACAAATACAAAACAGAAATACCTTATTTACATAAGTATTCAGACCCTTTGCTATGAGACTCGAAAATGAGCTCAGGTGCATCCTGTTTGGTAGATAGTGTGTGGGCTCCTGAGTGGCGCAGTGGTCTAAGGCACTGCATCTCAGTGCTAGAGGTGTCACTACAGACCCTGGTTCGATTCCAGGCTGTATCACAATCTGGCTGTGATTGGGATTCCCATAGGGCAGTGCACAATTGGCCCAGCGTTGTCCGGGTTTGGCCTGGGTAGGCTGTCATTGTAAATAATAATTTGTTCTTAACTGACTTGCCTAGTTAAATAAAATAAAAAATTCCATTGATCATCCTTGAGATGTTTCTACAACTTGATTGTAGAAACCTGTGGTAAATTCAATTGATTGGACATGATTTGGAAAGGCACACACCTGTCTATGTAGGTCCCACATAGGAGGATTCATCCTTCCAGAAAATTGGTCTGGTTTGGTAGGTCCCACAGTTGATAGTGCATGTCAGAGCAAAAACCAAGCCATGAGGTTGAAGGAATTGTCTGTAGAGCTCTAAGAACACAGTGGCCTCCATAATTCTTAAATGGAAGAAGATTGGAACCTAGAGCTGGTTGCCTGGCCAAACTGAGCCGATAGAGTTCCTCTGTGGAGATGGGAGAATCTTCCAGAAGGACAACCATCTCTACAGCACTCCACCAATCAGACCTTTATGATAGAGTGGCCACATGGAAGCCACTCCTCATTAAAAGGCACTTAACAAGCGCACCATTAGAAACAAGATTCTTTGGTCTGATGAAACCAAGATTGAAATCTTTGGCCTGAATGCCAAGCGTCACGTCTGGAGGAAACCTGTCACCATCCCTACAGTGAAGCGTGGTGGCAGCGTTATGCTTTGGGGATGTTTTTCAGCGGCAGGGACAGGATTGAGGCAAAGATGAATGGAGCAAAGTACAGAGAGATCCTTGATGAAACCTGCTCCAGAGCACTCAGGTCCTCAGACTGGGGCGAAGGCTCACCTTCCAACAGGACAATAACCCTAAGCTCACAGCCAAGACAACGCAGGAGTGGCTTCGGGACAAGTCCTTGAGTGGCCCAGCCAGAGCCCGGACTTGAACCTGATCGAACATCTCTGGAGAGACCTGAAAATAGCTGTGCAGCCGATCAAAAAACTCCCCAAGTACAGTTTGCCAAGCTTGTAGCGTCATACCCAAGAAGACTCGATGCTGTAATTGCTGCCAAAGGTGCTTCAACAAAGTACTGAGTAAAGGGTCCGAATACTTATGTAAATGTAATATTTCAGTCATTATGGTGTATTGTGTGTAGATTGATGAGGGAAAAAACGATGTAATACATTTTAGAATAAGGTTATAATGTAACAAAATGTGGAAAAAGTTAAGGGGTCTGAATACTTTCCTAAGGAACTTTTCCACACCATGAGTTTGTAATAAAACTGGGAAATTGTGAAAATAATGATAATACCCTTTAAGTGTAAGAGCTATTTGAAAAGTCTGCCTGAAATGTCTGCCTGTTTTGGTGGAATGGAGCTTTGGTCTGCCTGGTGACATCACCAGGTGGTAAATTAGTTAACAGACCAATAAGAAACCAGGCATTGACAACTCTTTAGACTGTCCAGGGATTTAACCCCAATACCGCCATGTATTATATATCTGTGTATTGTTATGAACACACTGTCAGGAGTTATGGAGTGCACGAGCAACGCCCATTTTAAACCCCATTGCTTGAGTTTATATTTCGAAATGTCATCACAATCAGCATTTCTTGGCCATCTCTTGACCATAATATTTTGCACAGAAAACAATTAAAACCCACAAAAGGCTATTTTCCCTTTCTTGACACAAAGCGTAGACATTTATTTTCATTGCACTTGGAAAGGCTGGGGTGGAAATTACATTCCTAATTAGGATTAAGGAAGAGGTCAGTCTGCTTGGACTAGAATGCGAGGCATTTGCTGCGAACAGAGCCAATGCCATCTGTGCAGAGAGCAGCTAATTCTGGCACCCGACTGCAACACGATTGAACACACATTTTCGTGGTAGGCGCTTCGCTACAAGCATGGGATTGACTCTGTCCCCCTGTCCCCCTGTCCCCCGTCCCCAAAACGCTGTGTTGAGCTGAATTAGGCCCGCACCAATTTATTTTGACATCCGACCTCTGTGGCGTGTCAGATTGTTAGCACTGAGTGCCATGTCAGGGGCGCTATACCCTCTGCTTTATGGCAGGAGATGTAGTGCTGCTACACTTACCTGAGAGTGCAACCAATTAGCAAACTGTGGGGGCCCTGCCTGGCGCTGACAGCCACTATAAATAGCCGCAAGGCTTCTTAAACGCTAACCTGTTCTCACTTACTGAGGAATAAATCACAGACCTGCTGCCTCCGATTGTCCACCACATCATCACTAAAATGCACTGACACCGGCTCAAATTACAGTATTGACTCCAAAACTGGCTAAACACAAGCCATAGCAGGGCAGCTTCACTTTATGCACAGCAGCATGTCGAACTGGTGCACCACTCCTCTCCTCATACCCACGAAACGTGCATTACTTATAACGCTTCCTGTGTAAATATTATGCCTGGATATAAATATTTAAATGAGCAGCTCCAAGCTTAGATTATTTTACCTGTCATCAGATCACCCTCTCGTAGTTTTATTGATGTTATCAGACATCACTGAATTTCATGTTGCCCCGGGCAATGATTTGGTAGGTGCCTACTTAGACCGAATATGGAGAGATTACCTAAGAGGCAGTTATATAAACAGTATACATACTGGAAAAGTAGGCCTGTGTTTTTGAATTTAGCTCAGGAGAACAGTTTATGGAGAAAGGTAACGATAAATGCTTGAAATTGTGAGGAGTGATGTCTAACTGTAGTCTATGTAAACAGAGGGTCTGTTGAGTGAAGATACATTACCAAAGGTATGTGGACACCTGCTCGTCAAACATCTCATTCCAAAATCATGGCCATTAATATGGAGTTGGTCCGTCCCCCCTTTGCTGCTATAACAGCCTTCACTGTTCTGGGAAGGCTTTCCACTAGATGTTGGAACATTGCTTCCGGGACTTGCTTTCATTCACGAGCATTAGTGAGGTCCGGCACTGATGTTGGGCAATTGGGCGTTCCAATTCGTTCCAATTCATCCCAAAGGTGTTCGATGGGGTGGAGGTCAGGGGTCTGTACAGGCCAGTCAAGTTGGAAGTTGGAAGCACAGAATCATCTAGAAGGTCATTGTATGATGTAGCGTTAAGATTTCCCATCACTGGAACTAAGGGGCCTAGCCCAAACCATGAAAACAGCCCCAGACCATTATTCCTCCTCCACCAAACTTTACAGTTGGCACTATGCATTCAGGCAGGTAGCGTTCTCCTGGCATCTGCCAAACCAAGATTCGTCAGCCAGACTGCCAGATGGTGAAGGGTGATTCATCACTCCAGAGAACGCGTTTCCACTGCTCCAGAGCCCAATGGCAGCGAGCTTTACACCATTCCAGCCGACGCTTGGCATTGAGCATGGTGATCTTAGGCTTGTGTACTTTTGGTCATGCTGTAGTGTATGTACACATAACTAGGAATAAAGTGACACTTTGTGTCATCGACTGCATCTGGCCCGCTCTCACTTTGTTCTCCAGCGGCATAGTAGACGCTGCAAATGACTTGAATGTGGTGGCAGTATTCTCCTCAAAGTACATTCAGAAAATGTTTGCACTTGTTAATCATTCAATTGAATAGCACATTTTAGAGTACTTGACACCCCTTATTCTAAAGTTAAGCAAGATTAGTAGGCAGTCATTGTAAATAAGAATTTGTTCTTAAATAAAAGGTTAAAGTTAGATCCCGAACCAAAGCTGGCAGAGCTAAAGTTCCGTGCACCACTCTGTGGACCAGTCCTGTGAGTTAGTTACTACTCCTCCGGAGGACAAAGCGAGAGAGAGGGCCAGATGCAGACACTAATGCTGACACAAAGTGACAGGTTCCCAGGCATTCGGTGACACCGTCGCCACCCCTACTCCCTCCACTCTCTCAATGGTTCTAGTCAGGCCTAGTCTTTGACCTGCGTAGATCAAGAGGGCTCCCTCCCTGCAATAAAGGCACAGGGGGCTGCCCTGGAACAGCAGGCATCACAGAGCAGGGCCTATTGCAGCCACACATGCAAATGCTGAATAAATGAATACACAAAGAGCCCTTCCGGGTAACACTGAACTGTGTCAGAGTCGACCTGGAAAAGATGGAATGCAAATGAGCTCCCTCCTGATACCCAGCCACAACTTCTAATCAGGGACCATTAGACACATGCACAGTTTCTCAGCAGTAGGTCTCTTACTATACCGTTTGATATAGCATGATATTTGATATACAATTGAAGTTTGCTGCTCTCTTGCACTGTCACTATGCTCAGCCCTCCTCTCTAAGATCAAGCCTGGTGCCATTTGCTTGGCAGCTGAAGGAGTATCTTAGGCATTTTCTTTGAGGCTTGCGTTATCTTTGCTTGAACTGGACTATATTTAGTCACACTGGAATGAGGGAAGACTACAAAGCTCCTCCTGTACATTTCCAAACTTGGAATTTGATTGCCTGTATGCGTTATCAGCAGATCTGTCACAACAGTTGACAATCATCCAGAGACTGTTTCAATCATCATATAGATGCAGCCAATGTGACGTCATTCCCAGCTCTGGTATCCACTAGCAACACCAGCCTTCTGGTTACAAAATGACTTTCCGCCTCTGCCATCTGTAGCCTGTTCAGCTATTAGCCAATTATGATAAGAGGAAAGAAAACAGCATTGGCAAGGCAAGTAGAGCGACAAACTCTGTTTAGGGAAAATGATGTGAGAATCTTAGGGCACTATCACAGCATATTGTGCAATCACAGCATATCACTGCAATAGTCATAAAGTGTTTTAGTTGCCTAGGGTTACTTATTTGATTGCCGCCTACGCAGATGCTGTTATTGCACCTAGGGTTTCATCTGTGCCCGTCTGTGACAGCAGACAAACCTTTCATTTCAGAATATCTTGTCAGAGATCAAGCGTGGTGGATGAACAGATGGATTCAGTGTTTGATTGAAACCAGAGGTTATTCGTGTCATCCAATAAGAACAGAAGTGTCACTTTTCGAAAGCCAAGAAAAGAGATGAAAATTCAACAAAAGACCTCTGGTATGGGCCCACGGTGGTAATCTTCAGTGCTTATGTAAAGAGGCTTCAGTGTGCCCTCGCCACTATGTATCCCCCCTATAATGTTAAACTGTCGGTGGTAGGGTAAAAATAGAGTTGTGGGGGGGATGAGAAAGTTAACCAGACAAGTCAGCTGGTCGAGAGTGACCGCCACTGAGGGACTGGAGGCCACCGCCACTGCCGGATGACCACAGCTCTGACCACACACCCTGCATACACTTGGCCTGCGAGCCCTAAAATCAGTCCCTCCTATTGTCGTTGTTGTTAGGGGTAGTTATTTTCAAGGAGGACTTGAGGTCAGTTCAACATCTTTCTCCCCAGCTCACAAAAACAGGTGGGTCACCACCAGAGCTTCTGGTTACTGAAGAAAGTAGAGGAAATTGCATGTTTAGGTATAGAAACTGTGGAAACTGGAGCATGATTTGTTTTGAATCAGTGCAAATCTTTTCTTAGCAAGGAGCTTATTCTATATGGAATGTAAATGTCCATTTATTGATTAATTAGTCTGGCTTTGCATCCAGATAGACATTAGCAACTAAGCTAAGTGAGAATTGGCATCACCCAGGGGTAAAATGTATCAGAGATGTATTTTTGAGATACATAGTTTTTATCTTTGTTGAAAACTATCCTGTCTGACAGTAATGTGAAAACATTTGTATTTACTGGGATAATTGTAACTCAAATCACAATCTGGTTTAGCGTGCACATTTCATGAAGGGCCTGTCAGTTAATTTCTTGTAGCACCGACCAAAGAAAACTATGTGGTCAAGTATGTGGTGACAAAAACTGTAACCTAGTTTTGCTTGCAAAGACAAATATTTACTCTCTTTGAAGGAATTCCAAGTGTTCACATAGACTCCCTCAGCTACAAGTAAAACACTATCCAGGCCAAGACACTGTGGAGGTACAGGAGTGCAGTTATCCGAGTGGTTGAATTGGAGAATGTGTGACCCACTACACACCATGGCCAACAGGCAGCCTTGCAGAGCCTTTTAGGGCAGCGGAGGGAGAAGAGGGCTTAAGTCTTGAGGAGTGTTATACTGGACGGTATATGTCTTAGCACTGGGATAGAGCCTAGTTTAACACAATCCACATACGGAGTGGAAGTTGCAGAGCACAGAAACACATCCCATCCAATTGCCGTCACTGACTGGGGAGGATAATGCATTGTTCCGTGGGCACCACTTGCTCAGTGAACACACAGCCCTCCTCCTCTTCGGGGAATTGAATCAATGCAGCAGTTTAAAAATAACGAGGAATATTATGCGCTGCTGAATGAACGGGATGTGCTCAATGTTCACTGACTAGAGGTGTCAAAGCAGATTCTGCTCATTTACCAAGTCCCGTGTGATCGCTAATCACGTGTGCGTTTGTGTGTTTTCCAAAGGGGTGTAGACTTACACAAACAAAGCTTTGATGTCTGGGTTTTTTAAAGGGGTGGGTGTGGAGGCGCTAGGCAGAGATGTTACTTTGGGTATTTCACTGGGAAGCTTAATGAACCCATCCATTTATGACATCACACTCCTCTATAACTTTCTTTTCCTATCAGAAAGGGAAATCTTGTTGCTTTTTACAATAAGAACGCCATAGAAAGCTAGGATCCAATTCACATGCAGGCATCCATTCTCTAGTCCTCAGTTCAGTCAACATCGCTCCATGTCATCTGCGTATAATTCTAAATGAAGCCAAGGGATGGCTTTTGTCTCCAGTCCCTCATCTATTGTTTTATTCAGGATTGCAAAGCCTGGGGTTTTATCAGGGCATTACACTAAGATTACCAAGAAGAACCAGTCCCTCTTGAGGAGGGCGAGGGAGATTAAAAGAGAGAAGGAAAGACAGGATAATGTAGGTCACGGAGCACCTGCATGGTTTGGGGGCTTAAACTACAAACACACCGCAAAGACCTGTCCATCTACTGTATATGAAGAGAGTGGGAAACACTACAGCCTCTCAGACGCAGGTGTTAGGGAATGCATCATGGCACTGGGAAGCAGTCAAGACCTTAGTCTGTGCCTGGGGGGGGGGTCATAGGTCAGGATGAGGCAGACGGGAAGGGAAGAGAGACGGGAGACACCTGTCCCACAGTGCACAGTCATCACTTCCTTATTGCCGTTAGACCTCGAACGGTTTACTGGCCACTGCCGCCTCTCCGCTAATGCCCCCATCGGGAAAGCGCCATCTGTTTCCGTGCAAACGCTAAGAAGGATGTAATTGTTAAGAGGATGTATGTTCAACCAAGGGACCGGCCTGCTGGATCCGCTCCATCTCTTGATTTGTTCACCTAGCCTCGCCTGCCAACCCTGGGAAATGAATAAGAATTCAGCCTTCCTGCTTGCAGAAAAATACCAAACGTCGGGACTTGTCAGGGACAGTATATTTTCACAGTATTATTTATTGTGTTGTTTAAAAAGCTGCTTTCTGCACTCGCCAAGAAAGTTGTGACTTTAATATTATGATCTGGGTGTAGATGGGATTTTAATGTTATTCATTTTGACTGGGGTTTTTGCACACAGACCTCGGAATGTCAAGCTTACTTAAGTACCAAATCTGCACCTAATACTGTCTGAGTTAACAAGGAAGATGGAACAGGGCCTAGCCTAAGCTAGTTCATCAGCTGGTCACAACAAAAAGAAAGCTGTTTGGTTAAATCAAAGACAAAATACTATTGTGCTAAGTGATATATTTAGGTAAGCTTATGTGGTTTTATTGTTGTAATGTGCACACAATCCTCAACAGGTTATTATTTTATTTTATTGTATCATGCTGTACCATGAGATACTTGGCCTATATAATTAACATACACTCCTACATACATGGATAATAGAACTCTGTAGGGGGAAGAAATGTGTGCAGTTGTGCAGATAAGATTGCATATAGCTAGAAATATACAGTTGAAGTCTGAAGTTTACATACATCTTAGCCAAATATACATCCTGACATTTAATCCTAGTAAAAATTCCCTTAGGTCAGTTAGGATCACCACTTTATTTTAAGAATGTGAAATGTCAGAATAATAGCAGAGAGAATGATTTATTTCAGCTTTTATTTCTTTCATCACATTCCCAGTGGTTCAGAAGTTTACATTCACTCAATTAGTATTTGGTAGCATTGCCTTTAAATTGTTTAACTTCGTTCAAACGTTTCGGGTAGCCTTCCACAAGCTTCCCACAATAAGTTGGGTGAATTTTGGCCTATTCCTCCTGACAGAACTGGTGTAACTCAGGTTTGTAGGCCTCCTTGCTAGCACATTCTTTTGCAGTTCTGCCCACAAATCTTCTTTAGGATTGAGGTCAGGGCTTTGTGATGGCCACTCCAATACCTTGACTTTGTTGTCCTTAAGCCATTTTGCCACAACTTTGGAAGTATACTTGGGGTCATTGTCGATTTGGAAGACCCACTTGCGACCAAGCTTTAACTTCCTGACTGATGTCGTGAGATGTTGCTTCAATATATCCACATAAATTTCCTTCCTCATGATGCCATCTATTTTGTGAAGTGCACAAGTCCCTCCTGCAGCAAAGCACCCCCACAACATGATGCTGTCACCCCCGTGCATCAGGGTTGGGATGGTGTTCTTCGGCTTGCAAGCCTCCCCCTTTTCCCTCCAAACATAACCATGGTCATTATGGCCAAACAGTTCTATTTTTGTTTCATCAGACCAGAGGACATTTCTTCCAAAAAGTACGTTGCAATCCATAGTCTGGCTTTTTTATAGTGGTTTTGGATCAGTGGCTTCTTTCTTGCTGAGCGGCCTTTCAGGTTATGTCGATATAGGACTTGTTTTACTGTGGATATAGAAACTTTTGTACCTGTTTCCTCCAGCATCTTCACAAGGTCCTTTGCTGTTGTTCCGGGATTGATTTGCACCAAAGTACATTCATCTCTAGGAGACAACGCGTCTCCTTCCTGAGTGGTATGACGGCTGAGTGGTCCCATGGTGTTTATACTTGCTTACTATTGTTTGGTCAGATGAACGTGGTACCTTCAGGCGTTTGGAAATTGCTCCCAAGGATAAACCAGACTTGTGGAGGTCTAAAAAAAAAAAATCTGAGGTTTTGGCTGATTTCTTTTGATTTTCCCATGATGTCGAGCAGAGGCACTGAGTTTGAAGGTAGGCCTTGAAATACATCCACAGGTATACCTCCAACTGACTCAAATGATGTCAATTAGCCTATCAGAAGTTTCTAAAGCCATTAAATAATTTTCTGGAATTTTCCAAGCTGTTTAAAGGCACAGTCAACTTAGTGTATGTAAACATCTGACCCACTAGAATTGTGATATAGTGAACTATAAGTGAAATAATCTGTCTGTAAAGAATTGTTGGAAGAATTACTTGTGTCATGCACAAAGTAGATGTCCTAACCGACTTGCCCAAATTGTTGTTTGTTAACATGAAATCTGTAGAGTGGTTGAAAAATTAGTTTTAATGACTTCAATCTAAGTGTATGTAAACTTCTGACTTCAACTGTATAAGGAAAGTGGTGATAGATATTTACCTGTATTCTGCACCAATTCTACTATAGAATTGATTTTCTCAGTTGAGAATCTATCCTTCTGTGACTATTCCAATCAAGTAGAAGGAGTTGACATTTCAAAAATACATTTTGTCACATAACCATGGCTGCAAGGGCTTGTCAGAGGCATTAGCGAGCTACTTGGAGCTGTTATTTCCCGCCTGAACACTTTCCACTTGTCCCTCGAAATTGTGGAATAGAGGAATATGTGAATAACTGTCAGGCTTTGACAAAACTATTTGATGTTTCAGTATAGTAATACAGTACGGTAGCTTATTTGACAGCTAATTGTGCGATGCTGGTTTTCTGACTTTTACTCAGTGAAGTATTGTTACATTATTAAGAAAATACTGTTTTATACTGTTTTTATGCCATGCCACTTCTAATGCTTGTTTGTTTTGTTTTTGTATAAAAATATAGACGTTTTTACTCTCAGGGCCTAACTTGTGTTGTCTTTGTTTAACTACAACTGTATGAAATGGATCACATCTCGAGAGACAAAGCCCAAAATATTGCTGTTAAAGATTCATAGCAATTAACATGAGCAATGGCGGAACATTAAAGCTCCAAAGGCCTACACTAAAGAGTTACTTATAGTCCTTCCTTTCCATCACTCCCACTCCTGAAGTTTACGAGAGTGAATATTCACCTTTTTCAGCCCGTGGGACAATGTATAGCATGTTGTTTAAACTGACGACATAAGGTAAACAAGCTGTGGTCTAGTAATGATCTCAGAGACCTTAGGGTAAGCAGCTTACCCAGTCTGCTTTAGAGGGCGACCCCAAACAGCTCCCACACCCATGCGTGCATTGGATAGTTAGCAGGGAACTGGTATGAGACCAAAGCAAGCTGACCTTGACTTAGCAATGCCTGGGTGTACCTACTACAATACCTACTAATGCCTGGGTGTACCTACTACAATACCTACTAATGCCTGGGTGTACCTACTACAATACCTACTAATGCCTGGGTGTACCTACTACAATACCTACTAATGCCTGGGTGTACCTACTACAATACCTACTAATGCCTGGGTGTGAGGAGAGTTTCCGGGGGATAGGTCTACCAAAGGATACGTAACCTTATGCTTTCAGACAGACTTGTCTCTTCAGGTCGCAGACTCACCTTACTGTGTGAAATAACTGTGTGATGTATTGCTAATTCACTGTGTCAGCAGAGGCCCGGTGAACTCAGACGGTAAAAGGCTCTAAACGTGCTCCTGTCTTTTTAATGGACCGGGGCACTTAGGCCTCTTTTGCGGGGTCGCAATGGGGTGCCAAGCCGTGTTACTGGATCAGTAAGTTCCCTGGAGGTAACCACTCAATGAAAACGGAGTTGGTTATTGGTTTCAGTCAGGTGAAGTAGCCACTGGCTACTAGTCAAAGTGCGTCACCAGGAGAATAAATCTAATAGAGTGGAACAGTAAAGTTAGGGGTTGGTAGTGGGTAGTGGCACACAATGTAGGGAATAAAAAGGAATAGTTCACACAAATTACACGAGTAGTCTATTGACAAGGTATGACAGCAATCCATGCTTTAGTTTAGTTTCCCTTGCACTGTTTCCAAACATTTTTGCGTTTGTGTGCACAAATCCCATTCAAGTCATGGTACCGATATTAGATTTTTTTTTTAATGTCCAAATCATCCGAAAATTGATTGTAAAGCTCAACGAAGTCACTTATGATGCGTGAAAAATGCTGATATCAGTACCATGACCTGAATGGGATTTGTGCTACAAATCCTAAAATGTTAGCATTTGGAAACAGTGCCAGGGAAACTAAACCAAAGCATGGATTGCTGGCATACCTTGTCCATAGACTGCTTACTAGGGCCGGGACAATACCAGTATCGTGATACTCTATAGTATCGTGGCAAGGAAAGAAAACACGAAGCAGATTTAACTTCTTTAGAAAAACAGCCCTAATGTTGAAAACAAACATTGTTGTCATCCAGAGTCACATGTATTTATTTTCCAAGCTATAGCACACAATATTTTACATACAGCAGGTTTTTAAAGGACCAAAGAGTAAGGTCTGCTTTGTGTTTTCATTTTTCCATGGAAAACACATTGCGATACTGGTATCGTCCTGGCCCTAGAGGTTAAGGAAACCAATATGTCAATTTTTAATTTGGGTGAACTATCCCTTTTAGGACATTAATTCACAGTGAAAAGCAGAGTTCACTCAAGCCAACTGACCAAGCCTCTGTGACCCTGACCAGCAGCTACTTGAGCCGAAGCATCATCTGAGTCTCAGGGAGACTATTCATGGTTGTATGACTGGGTTGGAATGCATGTGTGGAGGAATGGCCTGTCGGGATGATTCAGCAGTGCCCACTCCCAGCACCCATCCCTGTCCAAAGTGGGGCGTGTTTCCAGGGTGCTCATGGCCCATTACTGCCACATGGGCACTCGCGTCAGGCCCCGAGAGAGAGAGAGAGAGAGAGAGAGAGAGAGAGGCCGGGCAGGCAGCTAGGCTGCCACTGGCATGGGAGAGCTTGCGCTGAGAAGTGCACGCGCCTCCCTGCACAATTACTCACAGTGCGTAGAAACTGCGCCCCCCTTAAGTCCACGTCGGTTCGCCCCGCCAGACTAAAAATGGAAGGTAACAGATCCAGGCCATGGTACGCTAGGAAGAATGAAGAATGCGTCTGGGTGGGGTGGGATACTGGGAGCGAGGGGATTGATGTTAATTGAGTTTCTGGAACTTTGGATGAGCTGACTGGTTAGAAACAACCCTAATGGGGGCGTAACAGCGAGCTCACCAACCATAGCCCGGCAAACTACAATGCACGTAGTTAGTGAGGTCATCAGTGTAATGGCAAAGTTTGTGTGGCTGTGAGACTCATGTTTCTTCCTCCTCTTTACTGTTTTGCAGGCTACTTCAACGTGTTGGCAGTGATTCTGAGAACAACCAATGATGCGCCATGGGCCAACGAGTTTGAATGTAAGCGCTAATAGAGATGTCGTAATGTATACGCCGATGTGCTTGACTTTGACATGACACTAAAGAACCAGACAACATTCATCCTTTGGTTCTTCCTTTTGAAAGCCTTGCATCTAATTTCCTCTTGTATCGTCTGGTAGCTATCGAATTGTCCTGTTTGATAGAGTCCATCTCCACAAACGACCCCAGAATCGAATGGAAGAAAATTAAGGATGGGGAGCCCAGTTATGTCTACTTTGAGAAGAAGATCTCAGGTAATGTACTGAGTGCTTTGTCTTAATGTCATCTTCACTAATATCTTTAACATCAATATCAAAGTGACACAAAGAGACAAACCCCCCCCCCCAAAGAAATTCTGCTCTTACAGACACAAACAACTCCTTCTTTACAAACAACAGTTCTCTGACTAATGAGGGAATGACATTCTGTTCTTTACTAATCAATTGTCTGTATTAAATTAATAGGAACTTGTTTTTCTTCTCCTGCAGGAGATTTGGAGGGCAGAGCAAGGATCAGAGAGCCTGCAACATTAGTGATCACCAATGCCACAAGATCAGACTCAGCCAGTTATCGCTGCGAGGTCACCGCCCCAATTGACCAGAAAAGCTTTGATGAGATTTTGATCAACCTCGTCGTAAGAGGTATGTACAGAGGCAAGAAAAATATGTGAACCCTTTGGAATTACCTGGATTTCTGCATAAATTGGTTATAAAATGTCATCTGATCTTCATCTAAGTCACAACAATAGACAAATACACTGTGCTTAAACTAATAACACACACATTATTGTATTTTTCTTGTCTATATTGAATACATAATTTAAACAATCACAGTGTAGGTTGGAAAAAGTATGTGTACACCTAGGCTAATGACTTCTCCAAAAGCTAATTGGAGTCAGGAGTCGGTCCAATCAATGAGACAAGATTGGAGATGTTGGTTAGAGCTGCCCTGCCCTATAAAAAAACACTCACAAAATGTGAGTTTGCTGTTCACAAGACGCATTGCCTGATGTGAACCATGCCTCAAACTAAAGAGATCTCAGAAGACCTAAGATTAAGAATTGTTGACTTGCATAAAGGGTTACAAAATTATCTCTAAAAGCCTTCATGTTCATCAGTCCACGGTAGGACAAATTGTCTATAAATGGAGGAAGTTCAGCACTGTTGCTACTCTACCTAGGAGTGGCCGTTCTGCAAAGATGACTGCAAGAGCGCAGCGCGTAATGCTCAATAAGTTAAAGAAGAATCCTAGAGTGTCAGCTAAAGACAGAAATCTCTGAAATCTCTGAAACATGCTAACATCTCTGTTAACGAGTCTACGATACGTAGAACACTCAACAAGAATGGTGTTCATGGGAGGACACCACAGAAGAAGCCACTGCTGTCCAAAAAAAAAAACATTGCTGCACGTCTTAAGTTCGCAAAAGAGCACCTGGATGTTCCACAGCACTACTGGCAAAATATTCTGTGAACAGATTAAACTAAAGTTGAGTTGTTTGCAAGGAACACACAACACTGTGTGGAGAAAAAAAAGGCACAGCACACCAACATCAAAACCTAATCCCAACTGTAAAATATGGTGGAAGGAGCATCATGGTTTGGGGCTGCTTTGCTGCCTCAGGGCCTGGACAGCTTGCTATCATCAACGGAAAAATGAATTCCCAAGTTTATAAAGACATTTTTCAGGAGAATAAGGCTATTGAAGCTCAACAGAAGTTGGGCAACGCAACAGGACAACGACCCAAAGAAGTAAATCAACAACAGAATGGCTTCAACAGAAGAAAATACGCCTTCTGGAGTGGCCCAGTCAGAGTCCTGACCTCAACCCAATTGAGATGCTGTGGCATGACCTCAGGAGAGCGGTTCACACCAGACATCCCAAGAATATTGCTGAACTGAAACAGTTTTGTAAAGAGGAATGGTCCAGAATTCCTCCTGACCGTTGTGCAGGTCTGATCCGCAACTACAGAAAACGTTTGGTTGAGGTTATTGCTGCCAAAGGACGGTCAACCAGTTATTAAATCCAAGGGTTCACATACTTTTTCCACCCTGCACTGTGAATGTTTACACTGTGTTCAATAAAAACATGAAAACGTATAATTGTTTGTGTTATTAGTTTAAGCAGACTGTGTTTGTCTATTGTTGTGAAGATCAGACAAAATTGTATGACCAATTTATGCAGAAATCCTGGTAATTCCAAAGGGTTCACATACTTTTTCTTGCTACTGTATATCATTCCTCGGAGCCGCTTCAGCTCCCATCTACTCAACACATCACCAGCTTTTTGAACCATAATCACATCATTGTATTACTGACGTACACTGTGGTATGATATTGAAGCCAGAAGAAATTTAAGACTATACACCCACACAAAAATACATCACCCTGTCACTATGACTGAAATTGCATGTTTGGGGAAGAGAGAATTGCCACTACCTAGCTGAAATTGCATCTCATCATTTCACTGCCAAAATATTTGCTGTTAGTCTTAAACATTGTTGCTTTCGAAAGTTGCTATGAAGCATAACACAATGAACATATTAATTGTCCCTAAAAACAGCCATATCAGTTTACAGGAAATAATTTCCTCAGTTTTACTAAAACTGAGCTGCTTTAGAGGTTACTACTTTCAATGCTGTAAGCTAAAACCGTGTTGTAGGTCACGCCAACTCTTTGGCACACGTATGAGGATGCGTTGTGACTAGCCCGTCCCTGCCCCAAAGGCGTGTTCTGGGCTATATGGGGAAACCTCTGAAACTGCATCCCCACTAAATCGCAGCGCTAAAGATGGAAAGTGCGTGTGTTTGGTTGGCAGGGTTTGGCACGGGGCAAAAGACGCGTACCCATTCTCGGAGGTCATTCATTGGCCTAGTAACTATAACCGAATGTGTATCATGGGCTGTGCTGTTTTTGACACGATCAGATGCTGAATGTTAAATGTGTGCTTGTGTCCACAGTGAAGCCAGTTGTGCCGAAATGTGCTGTCCCCAAATCGGTGCCTGTAGGGAAGGCGGCGGAGCTGCGCTGCATGGAGGACGAAGGTTTCCCCAAGTCTCAGTACCAGTGGTTCCGCAACAAGGAGGAGATCCCCGATGACCCCAAGACCAGCCCCAAGTTCTTCAACTCTTCCTACACGCTCAATGCCGAAACTGGCACCCTGGTAAGTGTGTGTTTTTGTGTGAGGACTGGGAGGGAAGGGGACTCTAGGACAGGGTGAGGCTGTGGGGGTTGGGGCGGATATTTTGGGGAGACAGTTGATGGTGCGCTGGGGATTGAGCCATGAGGGGAATTTGCTGTCCTCGTTGGCACATTCCTGAACTCTCTCTCCCCTGCTCAGCCAGACACAGTCAATGGCTCGCCCCCGGGCCCTCCACTCAACCTTCACACTAGCCTCTAAAGGTTGGCCTGGCTGCCACTGACATACTTCCAGGAAGTCACACCCTACTACATGCTACAATATCCCCTTTTACTCGAAGACCACCAGTTTACGCTGCTGCCAAATCTGCTTTTCGTATCTAACTAACCAAAAGCCAAGTAACTATCAACAGGACTAGAATTAGAGGACAAGACATCATTAGCCTGGGTTCAAAAGTGATGGGAGAGCATACCAGAACTGAAGGGATATCTGTTGAACACAACTCATTTTGGTGACAGTTCCACCCCCAATGTAATCCCAATTGAACCTCGTTATCTGCCTGCACTTTACCACATGCAGTACAGATGCGGTAAAATACATTGGCACCCTTGCATAATTGACTATTTTCTTCTAAAATAAGTTGACATTTTAAAAACTGTATATGTGCATTTGCTTGATTTACAACGGAATAGGACCTAAACAATTTATAATCTAAACTGAAATTGAGATTTTTCACTAAAGTCCAAAAATAGACTGGACTAAATTATTCAAAATTCTAATTAATTTGGTTGGAGGCAATAATTCGCATTTACTGAGTAATTTCTCATCTGTGGTGAGTTGCAGGTGCCTACAGGGTAAAAATAGCCAGTCAACCAGTTTTTAAAAAATAAAATAAATGAACATTCTGCTCCATTGCACTCCATTGGAAAGTGCAATATATTTTAGAGCATCTGTACATACACCAGAACAAAAGGACACCGGTTATACTGTTGTTGGTTTTTCCTCCACAGAAATTCAGTGCTGTCAGAAAGGACGACTCAGGAGAGTACTTCTGCCGAGCAAAGAACGACGCGGGTCACTCAGAGTGTGGACCGCAGACGATGGAAGTCTGTAAGTCTGTTTGTCAGCTGAGTTATACAACACACTAGGGTTGGGCGGTATCCAGATTTTCATACCGTCATACCGTTTCTGTACCATACCAGGGGATACGATATTAACGAATTTGCACACAAGTGGCTCCATAAATAAATAAAAAAACACGCACAAAACAATTTAGGCAATAGGGATCTTGATCCAGGAGGGGATTGAATGTCTCTGCTGTAACTAAGAAGCTTGATCTTGATATCTAGCCACTTAGCTACTAGCAAGTTAGCAAACCAAATGCATAGCTGGAGCCCTGAGCTGGATATAATTAATTTGACACATCTTAGATTTCATAGTTATACTTAACTTATAGTTATAAGCAGTGGCTTAAAAACAGTCATGAAAGTCATGCTGTCTGTATTTCGAAATACCCCAGTATTTTACCCAAGCCTACATGTTGAAGCATGTTATTCCAGTAGTCCGGTATTTCCTTCATAAAGAGCCAGTTGAAGATATCTCAACTTAAATTCTTCTTTCTTCGTGTTGTTTCTCCCCAGATGACATCAACATTGCTGGGATCATCCTGGGAGTGCTGGTGGTGTTGGTGGTGCTATTGTGTATAACAGTGGGCATCTGCTGTGCGTACAAGCGAGGCTACTTCGTCAGCCAGCAACAGACAGGAAACAAGTAAGACTTCCTCTTGAGTGGCGCTTCAATTGGGATGGGTCATGGCTCATTGAGGTTTAACGTTAGCAGATTTAGACCTTATGAACAGCCTTGACTTCACGACATGACCTGGTCAGCTCACAGCCAAAGGTTTTATAACATGCATGTAACAATTATTACTAGAAATGTGTTGTTTTTGCAACAACATAAATGCCTTCTGATCATGTCTCCATTGTGTCTGACAGTTACAAAGCCCCAGCCAAAGGAGACGGAGTGGACTACGTCAGGACAGAGGATGAGGTGCGTAAAGAAAAAATAAATTATTGAACTCAAAAAAGTAAAACTAGGCAGTCCAACTTTTCTTACATACTCTTCCCTTTTTATTCTAGGGCGACTTCCGACACAAATCTTCGTTTGTCATCTGAAGAGGAAGACGAAGGGCATGAAAGTGAAAGGTGTGATACTTTGGACTGAACTCACTAAGTGTGTGAGATGACCAGTGAGCTGCCACAGTACGTGCCTTGAGCTCTCAGCGCGTCTGAAACGATTCAAGTTTGCCAAAGGTGACAAGTACACAAATCTATATAGAACTATTAACCATCGTTACAGACAAGTATTGAAGCCCGCTTGTTGACCCTTCTATCACCAAACAACTTATTTTGCTAAATTATGGAGATGGTTAATAGTTATGGTTTTTAACACTATCTGCTGGAAAAAAGTTATGTAAGATGTTCTACCAGGAGGGGAAAACGTCTAGCTTAGTTCTGAAGTAAATCTAACATGACAAATTTCTACTTTAAACATTTGCTTCAAACCTTCGTCATTTATATAACTTTTTTTCCTACCAGCAAAATTTGTCAGACTATTTTTGATGGAATATATTTTGAAATGCCTATAGATAATGGTTAACTTTATAAAATATTTGTAAAATACTAGCATCATTTTTTATTTGGTATTAACATATCAAGGTTTGGTTCTAGAACGGTCTTACATATTTTATTTACTGCTGGGATTTCCATGTTAATATTCAAAGAAAGTTAAATGTTGATGTTTGTAGATAGTGTATTGGACAGTAAGAGGCTTCAATGAGAACCAGCCAAAAGCTGGGAAATACTGTACACAATCAGTGCTGCGTATCCTTGATTTTAAGTGTCCTTCTATGCTTGAGTTTATCTTGTATATATTGAATATACTGTCCAGTTTTTTTTCTTCTTCTGTATGTCAGGAATACGTTGAGAATTTGTAATACAGGGTTTATGTTGGCTAACAATTGTATATAGATAAGTTTGTGCCCCCCCCCCCCCCAAAGGAGGCAATATGAAACTCTTTCCATGGTTTGAAAAATACAAGGTCATGGTAGAGACGATCTGCCTAATGTTTGCACATAGGAAGTTTATCATCATCATTCAATCTTCTCTACCCCAGGGGATATAAAAACATACAGAAATTCAAATAACGACTTAGACATTGTGTCCCAAATTAATTTATTTCCAAGAGTTACAAGATACATAGTAATTTCAAGTAGCTAATAGAAACCAATTAATGCAGATTTTTTTTTACAAAAACAGGTACTGAAGGTTTTCATTTGTACATTGATAAAGATCATTCCTCCTTAAGTGCCTTCTGCCATTACAACAGTATATCAGCTTCATGCCATCTAACACATTTTTTCATTTAATTTTAAAGGGATTTTTCTAAATCTCAATCCTGCTAAATACACCAAAATCTGAATTGCATTTTGAATACTCTACGAACGGCTTTTGAGAGGAATGACATTGCCACCTTTTAAGAAATTGATAATTTCCCACCCAAATCACTTAAATATCTGCATTGTTTTGTAAATAGATTTTCTTTAAGCATTGTTTTAAAGGATTCAACTTTTTTTTCTCCATTGGAGTACAAATAGATTTATTATGCATTAGTGCCTAAAGTGGGAATTATTTTTGGTAAAGAATAAAGACACATAGCACTAGTACACAAACAGAAAATATACACGTTTGTTAACAGATTAAATAGATGGAAAGACTAAAGCATGTAGTCTGCTTGAGGCCTACATTTAGGCCAGAAAACACCTGCAACTTCCAAGGCATTGAAAATATTATTTTATTGAAACACTGTCTTCAGAACCTGCAATATGTTGTTTTAAATACACAGTGAAAAAGATTCCAGTACATGTTGTGGTTGGGGCTAGCTAAGACAAATACTCACTGCCAATCACGCTTTTCCTCCAATCCAAGGTTGATAATCTGCCTCTAATTTCTCCAATGCTTGAGGTTGGCGTTGAAATCATGTGAAGGTTTATGCATTTCAAGTGTTCAAGTTTATTTTGATTGAGAACATTATTTTTCTGAACCAAACAAATGTAACGCCCATCTCGGGCCTGGTACAAATCCTCTGAGAATTCTTGAACCTTATGTTTATTATTAATAAAACTCACTTCTAATATTCTGACATTTGTGCTGGATTTTCATTTACAAAAATAGCAATACAATTTTAGATAGGACATGTGTGTTCAGCATGGACAGAAGAGAACATGAAAAAAGAACAGCTACTGCTGGATTTGTCTCGTTCTTTTTTGATTGAGTGGGGACTGCACGTTCCATTGCCTTGGCACTGGAGTTCTGAAAACACAAGTAATGAATTAGGTGAAACATTCCGACCATTATATGGTTTAATGCTGACTTTGATTTAAAAAAAAGTATTACTGCTGATCAGGTGACATCAATTGAAGGACTCGTCCTTCTCCAGTCTTTGAACCTATGAATAAAAAAAATAAAAAAAAATAAAGTCGGACCAAACACCATCAGTGTCCGCTTGTGATCAAACGGCATCTGTCTAAAGGACAAAATGTTGCATACCTGTTTTCCGGTCACTGAAGATGGCGCTGACTCCTTCCCCGAATGTAACTTCATTTATATTACCTGAGTAACATGTAATAGGGATATTATGTTGGGAAATTTGATTTTTGGTCTTTAACATTAGGCATAAGGATGAAAACACCATCCATAGTGATATTCAGAAGGCTCCTTCCCCAATCACAAGGTTTCTCAAGACCCCATGTACAAATCTCTCCAATGAAATCTAGCAGCATCAGCATTATTGGGCACAACGGACAGTAACCACTGCATGATCAATGCATATAGAGATTGAATGTGTAGAGCAGTGTGATACATTCAGTTCCACATCCATTACTCCTGATGCAATGTTACCTGCTCTTGTGACATGCACACACCCTAAGCTCTTGGCATGCGGGAGGGGGGTCTGACTCCTAAAGGAGAAGTGGGGGGATTCAGATCCGGGTTTGTCCAACTTACCCTGCGGGGTGCTTATAGCTCGATCGCAGACGCCTCCTTTTGGCTTCACTGTAATTGTGGAACACAAGAAAAGAATAAAAGTCAAAAATGGAAACGCATCTCACCAAGTCTGTCCGATTTGGCTAATTCCATCTAGAACAGTCTCAGCGGTGTGGTCATGAAAGGCGGCCGTACCTGATCCATCCAGGGGTGTGAAGTTTCTGTCGCTGGTTGCCATGACCCAGCTCCTGTGGGGACCTCTCCTCTGCTTCGGTGGCTGACGCCTAGGGTTCGAGCACAACACCCAGTCAGAGACACAGGCTTAATTACACTCTCCCATTCCACATAGCAGCAAGGTGTGCCCATAGTGGTGGTGGTAATAATAGTAGAATGTGGTTGTAGGTGCAGCTGAAGTGATAAATGGGAGTAATAGCTCTAGTGCCAGATCAAAAGGCGCAATGCAGTCAAAAACAATGCATTTGTGTAAGAACCGTTTGAAACCACCTTACATTTCTGCCCGTTTTGATTGGATGGACTTTTGGCCTGCCTAGGGACATCACCAGGCGGTAAATTAGTTAATAAACCAATAGAGTTGCAAACCTCTGCCAATAACATCCACGGACATTGGTTTTTGGTCTGGTTCTGATGTCTCAAATGTCCAATAAATACAAATCTCCTGGTCACTTGTCCTGAAGCAAGGTAGGTAGGTATGAAAGCATTGTGTTTGTATGCAGCTAAGAGCTGTACCTGTCTGACTGGGCAGGTCTTGGGGTGAGCAGGCCTCGGTGGTTGGGGCCGACGGGCTGGGGCGTGGCAAAGCCTGCCTGGAGGAACCTGTGGGCAGCAGGAGGGGCAGGGGAGCCCAGGATCTGAGAGTCAGGGAGGGGGAGGTATGGTAGAGGGGTCAATTATGAGAGTATGTATGGGATACGTAGCCTGTAGACATTTAGACAATTGACATAGAATATGAAGAAATGTCTGACTATCTTTTACAGCCAGATACAGTATCTTTCTAAATTCATTTGTAATAACAGGAATAGATACTTCCGTATTTGACCGAAAATGTCTGTTTATGAGTTATTGCTGCTGCTGCCGCCGCCAACTTGGGGATGAATCCTAACTTCCACTTAAATAGAATTTCTACCTACTGACATCAAGGAAAGTGAGATTTTGACTTAAGTGGAAGTTAGGAATTGCCCCTTGATGCCTTCATTACCAGCAGGGCTCCTGATGGATTACTATTCAGGCTGTTAACAGCAAAGAGTAATGGCTGTAATAAAGTACTCTAATCTTAAAAAGACAATATCTCCCTCCATTACTAGGCCTAGTGCTCACCGGCATGCCCCCAGAGGCAGTATCCCCTCCCAGGGAGCAGTTGACCATCTGGGCCTCCATCTCCTGCTCCTTCTCCTCATACATCTTCAGGTTGTACTCCAGCTCTACCGCCAGCTGCTCGTCCGCCGCAAAGAACTCCTTCACCTCACTGCGGTAGTCCTGCATGGTCAGCTAGACAGCAGGGAGAAGTGTTACATCCCCAGATCTAGGATCAGACTAGCTTAATAACCCAAGGGGCCATACAGGCATTGGGTTTTCATTCGAACCGTTGACTACAGCGAGGCCAATGTGCACAACAGTCCCGACACCGTCTAACCGTTAATAATCATTGTATGCAATATGGTTTTGGAAACAAACTTCATAAAACCCCAAAATCATTTTAAATACAGAAGACCCCCTTACTGTGTGCAGCTTTAACACAGATTCCCACAAGGTGTTTTGCGTTGCACAGTGATGCACATTTTGGTAAAATTGGCTGCCGACTAACATACCCTCATTAACTTAACCGGTCAACAAAATTGTTTCCAAACAGTAAAGTGACAAACAGAAAATACTATGCATGCAGGCATACATACATACGTACGTGGGAGGGACATTTTTCAACAAGATGCAAGAATAGAAAGCCTATCGTCTTACAGTGAAAAAGCTATTAGTGAACACGCAACTCCTGTAATGAAGCAACTAATAAAACATTTGCGAAAAAGCAATTTGCGGAAAAACACAGTTTTAAACAGCGCACTTAATGTGAGCAGTTCCATGTGACAGATGAAAATCTGTTAGAAACAACTAGGACAGGTTGCTTACACGAGTAGGATTGTGCTTATATTGTTAGTTTCGGCACCAGAGTCCTTCTCTGAAGTTGAAGAGCTACAGATGGTACTCTCCTCGTTGGGCTGTGTTTGCATGCTTGCTAACTGCTAGCACAGGCACAGACTCCTTTGTGTCAGCTCCTGTCAATGTTCGCTGGGGGGTAAGCATTGCATTCAGAGGCAATAGTGGTATGGCATGTTTCTCCTATACTGCTTGTTTGAAGTAAAGTAAAAGATTTAGGTTTCAAACAATGATACTGCCACAAGCTCACATTTCAAAGTGGTGGCTGACACACTGATAGCCTGCCTGTGCACTGGAATGGGAGCTGCGCTTTAATTAGGAGTTGAGAAAAAAATTAATAATAGCTCTTTAAATAGTGGCCATCAAAAGAGTTAACACGCAATTGTATTTAGAATTTATTTGTTGCGTAATGAATGGGCTTCTAAACGGTGATAGGCTATTCCGCTCCTCAAGCTAGGCTCTGTATGCTGTGCATGTGATAAAGATCCATGACAACTACCCGAAATACACTGCTCAATTTAATTCTAAATTATGCTAATTAACCTATAGACCGATAAGCACCATTTACCATCCCTAGTTGCACATTTACCTGAACTATGACACTTCCCGAGCTAATGGAAAGTCTGTAGAGAACACAAAGTGTTTGTCTCAAAGTGGTGTTGGACAAAATAAACTCAGTGGAAATCTGTGGTAAAACAGCTAACAGTAAGTGTATCTTTTGTATTTGTAAAGTTTTTTTTGTATCATTATTAAGTTGGGTTCAAGGTTTCCAAAAACAGTTTGCAATAAAAGATCAACTGTTTCTAGATAAGTGTTTCTTGAACAAAATCCCCTCAGCTAATCAAAAAGGCCATTGAATGACCAATGTAGAGTTGGAATCAGAAGAGCCCTCCTCCACTGTATTCACTACCCTGGTTGCTACAAACATTGTTATGGGATACAATTTGAGTGGCAAACAGTGCTCAGTCCTTACTTTTAATGTATTTTCAAAATGTCTTGTTTTAATTTACATTTCTAATTTCTATGGTCGCTATCATACATTATACTTGACAATGGATGACGTGATGTTATGACGATGGCCGTCTTCCCTCTCTGCCTTACTTGGAGGTAGCCCATGAGGTCCTTCAGGACTGGCGAGCGCTTCTGTTCCAGCATGCTCTTCAGATTAATGATGATGGGAATCATGCTCTCGATGAACACTTTCTTCTGGACCTGTGGGTGGATGGATGAACAGAGGTTTATTAGTTAGCAGTTGGCACCCTCTAGTGGCTCGGAACAACATTTATGGGTTTAAGTAGTGTGGGACAAATACATGTTTATTGTAAGTCACTTTGGATATAAATGACTGCCAAATAGTGACATCATCAATATTATCTTTAATACGACAATTGTTTTATAACACGACATTGTGTGTTATATTAAGACGTATTGCTTGTAAAAGTAAAGAATTATACTAAGCTTCAACTGCAACAAAATTCCAGTGAGTTCTGGCCCCCCATTTTCTTAACACTACTACAATTATCATAATTGATTATTATTACTAATACCATTCAAAGCTCAACATACCTGTGAGACCACCTTCCTCTGGGCCACCTGCATGACGGCCTTGGCCATGGCCATCTGCTCATCCTCCTGAGGCTCGTCGCCACCAGCCCCCGCTGCCCCGCTCAGCGCTGACAGCTTGATCTCCTTGAGGCTGAGGATCCCAAATGTCTCAGCCAGCACTGCCGCCCCGTCACCGTCCAGAGGCAGCTCCCCGTCCACGAAGCACGCTGAGGAGGATGGGGTGGAGGCAGAGACACAGCGAAAGAGAGGCAAAGAGCATATGAGCGAGAGAGTGAGACAGAGGTGAATACATTTTGAAGAATACATGTCATTTCAATGTTGCACATTTTTCTTGGAGCTCTTACCAAGGATGTTCTGGCTGATCTTGATGGTGATGTTAAAGCGCTGGGCGTCTGTGAAGTGCTCCAGCAGGAACCTATAGATCCTGAACCTCCTCTCTATGTTCTGGGCTCCTTTCAGGGAGAATTTAGCCTTCTCACTGGGGGACAGAGACATTTACTTCAATGTTTCCCAAAATAATGGACTAGGGACTGGCAAACTACATAATTGCTTTCAAATAGAATAACACCCTTAAGTCCAATGTAATACATGGCACACATTTCCATTTCGCACAAAGAACAAGTCCCATACTACTCATGCACTGATTATAAAGCATTTGTACTGTGCAAATGTCTCGTTGTGACCATCTTACCATCTGAGGGGTTAATCTGCAATATCCCAAAGAGTGTAAGTTCAGAATCACCGAATAGTCTTCATCACCTTCCTTGTAAAAAGCAATTGGTAGCCAAAATTGAACTACCTTTAGCCCAAAATAGGAGCATAATTGTACCTGGCCGTTTGAGGGAATTTGTTGTAGGTCTTGTGTTTCTCATAGGAGTTGAAGTGGAAGATGCACTCAATGAAGTGCTGCGAGAACATGACTGGGTTCTTCTTGAGCAGGAGGTGAACCAGACAGTACTCACACAGACTGGAATGGAAGTAAATATGGGATGGGATTAATTTACCAGTTCTCAGTTATGTTCATTTGTTGCTTTTTGTATTGAGTGCATTGGAACTGGTGACAGCATACATATGAACGATCACCACTTACCTAGCAATGGTAGGGTCAGAATCCACCAGCACTGCAATGAAACGGAAGAACAGCGAGCCCTTCCATTTGACAAACTCCTCCTACAAACAGAAAAAGAAAATGTATCATTCGTTGCCCTCTTCCTGACAGTGACGGGTTTATTGGGAAAACTTTTACATTGTGGCTTTGGTAAGCTGAATTTAGGAATAGGAATACCAAGTATATATATTTCCAGGGTTACAGCGACCGAGAAGAACATTTAGGAGGGCATAGTCATTTTGAAGAAGATTTTAACTCACAATAAAGCCGTAGTAGCACTTAATTTTGTCAGTTTATTGTCCTCCGGCCACAACCGGTACAGCAGAGGGCGCGGTCTGTACCTTGTCTGAGTCCTACCTGCAGCAGGTTAGTGAGCATGGTGAGGGTCTGCTTGCGGATGAGCGGCTCCTTATCGCGGAGACAGGCCGACACGTTGGGAACGTAGCGGTCCACCATGTGGGTGTAGCGCACGCACAGGTCACACATGACCACCACCACGTTGCTGCGCACCGCCAGCTCGCTGCACAGCTCCAATTCACGGGCGAACGCCGGCAGGTACTTGCGGGTCAGCTCCTCGTGCTGCAGGCACAGCTTACCTGGAGGGAGACAGGAAGGGTGGCGAGTTAGCTATAGATTTATTTTTGGAGCAGCGTGTTTTTAAATGGTATTTGTATTTATTATGGATCCCCATTAGCTGCTGCCAAGGCAATTAAGGCAGTTTAACAATATTACAACACATTAAGGGTGTGCCCTCAAGCCCCTACTCTACTCCTATATATCTGTAACACAATGGTGTAGGGGCTCAAGGTTGTTTCTGGACAGTGTCTCAGCCAAAAATTCATTTCCAGGGAGGTGGTCTGAGGTGAGGTCATACCTAGAGTGATGACAGCATGAGCCCGGACGCTGCTGGGCATGGAGGAGGCCTTAAACTGAGACAGAGGCTGAGAACCGGCCAGCTCCTCTGACCCCTCTGTTAGAACACGAAACATGTACAGTAGAAAGAAACATTCAACATAGTTGTGAATGGACCAGAAGAATAATGCATAAGGCAAAAAAATTAAATGTGACCAAAGCTACTGAACAGCAGCTGATTTTACAAAGGTTTTTCCCCCTGCTGCCATTTCAGGGATCCGTAACATTCTAATATTCTCGGAATAATATATTCAAATACCTGACTGTTCCACGCTGGAGGTGAGGACAGACTGAACCAGGAGCACGATGCGCTTGCCCACTTTGGAGGGACAATGCAGCGACGCCACGCCAAGTGTGTACAGGTGCTTCACCTGACAGGGAAAAAACACTGAATTGGTAGATAGAGGGGCAAGATGACCCCCATGAAGCCCAATAAATAAAATATCCAGTTTACACTTGCTTTGCAATTGTATTCAAAGGACCTGTCAATGAGTGATTCTGTTTAGATGTTCATTCCTCTCACCACCAATTCTTCATTCAAGTCCCGTGCTCCGTTTTCATTCAGGATGACGCCGGAAAGATACGCCTCGCAGACCGAAACTAGTTCTCCACAGTGTTGGTTAAGGAATGCCTGCAAAGCATAATTCAACTTCCGTTTACTAATACACTCCAAATTAAGTGAGTTCTTGGGATTTATTCAAATATCTGGGGCTAGGCCTCAACTTTATCCTCAGACTCACACATACAAAAAACTACCTGTGTGTCACTGACTGCCTGTGCCTTGCCCAGTCGGCACAGAGTCTCCACACTGGCACTGATCACTTCCAGAGGCATGTCAAAGCTCTTCAGCCAGGTAAGAACGTCCTCTGCCATTACAAAAGATAAAATAAGTTAGATCAACAGACGGAGTAAGGATAGCCAGGGCTATTTCCAGATCAAGTGATTTGACAAGGAATACATCTGGACCCTAGTTATAGTCAAGGGCCCAGAATTGATCCCGATCGGGAAAAACTCCTACATAGAGGGGAAGGAACCATGGACTAAAATTAACTATCGTTTGGTCCACCAGCCACTGCGGCAGGTATATAAAAAAAATATACAAAATACAAAAAATAATTTAAAAAAGAAAACTACCTGCCACTCAGATTTCTTTACCAGACAAAATATTTGCACCATAAATACATCAAACAGACTTAATGTTTCTAAAACATGAAATGTATTAGTAAGAATTAAGTGTTATATTGCAAAATTTCATTCTATTTTGAGTGTCCCGAGTCTTCTAACCAAAATATCAGATGAGACTAAATATTCAGCTGCCCCTTTAAGGGCATGATGTTACCATGGTAACAGGCCCCTCTCGTGTGAGATTTGGGATCTGACTAGGGGTCTCTTCACCATCAGTTGAAGCAGCAGACCAACATTGAAAAACAACTAAGCTTGTGAACAAAACAATGTAAATAGCCAAGAAACAAGAGGACAAAGTCTCAATTTGTAAACTTGAGTAAATTAGACCAACTTTTATGCTTGTGTGCAGCACCTCAAACTAAATCTATCAGCACTTCACTCAGTACGCACAGCTCCTCTGACAGACAGTGTTGTCGCATGAGGTAGGATGCATATTTCTTTGTACGATTAGCAGATATGAAACAGAATTGCAGAAAACTGCAGCATTTTTCTGCTATAAAATTGCAACAGACATGTGCTCATGCTTTACTTTTTAATATGTTTTATTTGCGAATCTAATGCTTGCACTGTAGAGCCCTGCAAATTGACCACCCACCAACATGGCTGGTGAAATACACATTTTTACCCGCCAATAGCTAAATCTAGCCGCATTTGGCAGGCGTTCATTTTATGCCCTGGAAGGAACCCTCGACAGCTCCTCCTGTGTCATCCCATTAGAACCAACTTGGACACCCACCGACAATCCTGCTCTTGGTGTCTTCATTCAGATGCTCGCTGATGTCCCCGATCACGCACAGGATGTGGCAGGATGTTGTCACTGTGACATTCTTTGACCTAGAAAATAAAACATGACAAAACACAGCAGAGGGGCTGTTTGAAAATACGCAGCCTCCCTTTGACGTAATGACCAGTCTGTATAGTGACCGAATTGGTGAAAGCCATGTTGTGAAACCTCTGCTTTCACCAATCACGTTGTCTAAGGTCAGGAAACACTTAAAAGGGAGGAAGAAAGGATGCATTGTGTTAGTATTAAGACAATGCCAGAGACAGAGCTGGCAACATTTATTAAAAGAAAAAAGAAAAAAAAGAAAAAAAAAACATACATCTAAATAGCCTGATCCACACTGACCTGATCAGGTCGTCCCAGGCGTCCAAGATCTTTCCGTAGTTGAGTCGGGGGCAAGAGCTGGCCACTTTGGAGAGCAGTAGCCACGCACCGGCCGCGTGCTCCGCCTCCGTGTGAGAGATGAGGTCGTTGATGAAGGCTGCGGTGAACTTGTTCTGCTTGGACCACACAGTGAAGCCCCTGCTGAAGTACCGGCTGTAGAGGATGAGGAGCGTAAAGGTTTAATAATAAAAGTCCACACTTAAATACACTATGGAAGTTAATCGTTTAGGTCAAATTTGTGTTTGAATGTTATATGTATAATTCATACCTAGTGCCTTTGGAAAGTATTCAGACCCCTTCACTTTTTCCACATTTTGTTACGTTACAGCCTTATTCTAAAACTGATTAAAATAAAAAAATCCTCAGCATTCTACACATAATACCCCATAATGACAAAGTGAAAACAAGGTTGGTAGACATTTTTGCACATTCAATAAAAAAACAAAAACGTCTTATTTGCATAAGTATTCAGACCCTTTACAACAAGACTCGAAATTGAGCGCAGGTGCATCCTGTTTCCATTGATCATCCTTGAGATGTTTCTGCAACTTTGAGTCCACCGTGGTAAATTCAATTGATTGGACATGATTTGCAAAAGCACACACTCGTCTATATAGAAAAAGGTCCCACAGTTGACAGTGCATGTCAGAGCAAAAACCAAGCAATGCGGTCAAAGGAATTGTCGGTAGAGCTCCAAGACAGGATTGTGTCGATGCACAGATATGTGGAAGGGTACAAAAAGATTTCAGCATTGAAGGTCGAAGAACTTTCTTAAATGGAAGTTTGGAACCAACCATACTGAGCAAAAGGCATAGAAGGGACTTGGTCAGGGAGGTGACCAAGAACCCGATGGTCACTCTTGACAGAGCTCTAGAGTTCCTCTGTGGAGATGGTTGTCTTTCTGGAATGTTCTCTCATCTCTGCCGCACTCTACCAATCAGGCCTTTATGGTAGAGTGGCCAGACAGAAGCCACTCCTCAGTAAAAGACACGACAGCCCACTTGGAGTTTGTCAAATATGTACCTAAAGACTCAGACAATGAGAAACAAGATTCTCTGGTCTGATGAAACCAAGATTAAACTATTTGGACTGAAAGCCAAGCGTCACGTCTGGAGGAAACCTTGTACCATCCCTACGGTGAAGCATGGTGGTGGCAGCATTATGCAGTGGGACGTTTTTCAGCGGCAGGGACTGAGAGACAAGTCAGGATCGAGGCAAAGATGGAGCAAAGTACAGAGAGATCCTTGATGAAAGCCTGCTCAGACTGGGGTCAATGTTTACCTTCTAACAGGACAACGACCCTACGCGCATAGCCAGGAAAACGCAGGAGTGGCTTCGGGACAAGTCTCAATGTCCATGAGTGGCCCAGCCAGAGCCCGGACTTGAACCCGATCACTGGAGAGACCTGAAAACAGCTGTGTAGTAACGCTCCCCATCCATCCTGACAGAGCTTGAGAGGATCTGCAGAGAAGAATGGAAGAAACTCCCCAAATACAGGTGTGCCAAGCTTGTAGCGTCATACCAAAGAAGACTCATGGCTGTAATAACTGCCAAAGGTACTTCAACAAAGTACTGAGTAAAAGGTCTGAATACTTACAGTATATAAATGTGATATTTGTGGGTTTTATTTTTTATACATTTGCAAACATTTCTAAACCTGTTTTTGCTTTGTCATTTTGGGGTATTGTGTGGAATAAGGCTGTAACGTAACAAAATGTAGAAAAGTCAAGAGGAATACTTCCCGAATGCACTGTAATTAATATAATATTGTCTGTGGGGAGGTGTTCCGCATTTGTCCAATTAGGTTATTTCTGAGCGGACCACTTCTGGCTGAAGAGCACCCCCAGACGCACTTTAATTAATATGAAGTCCCAGAAAGCCGCGTGAATGTTCACCTACCCAAGGTCCTGGCAGTGGTCACACAGCAGGCCCAGCAGGTCCCAGGTCAGTGTCTGCTGGGTGTCCCTGTAGCTATAAGAGCTGTGGCTCTTCACCTGACTGAGGATGGTCTGCTCTAGGCACTCCAGGGCCTTCTCCTGGACCGAGCTTTCTGCGTCCACCACGGCCGGCACCACACCCCGCAACCACGCCTTCTGTACCAGGCTGTTCTCTGGGTGGGCCTGAATGGAGTGGTAGGCACAGACAGGGGTGATATGAGAAAAATGTGGAGGAAAGAAAAGAAGAGTGATTGTGAACGACTGAAGTTGGCTAAACTGACCAGAGATTGGGAGGGGTCTACAAGGCTCCTAGACCTTATGAGCCAGTTTTCTGGACCATGGACTCACCACAGATGAATAGGATGGAAGTGTTGCTCTGCTCATGAACAATATGGCAGAAGCTCAACTAGACTAGGGCAGTGTTTACCAACTCCAGTCCTTGAGTATCCAACAGTACCCTGGACTACAGGGTAGTGAAAGGAGGCAGCGAGCAGTGCAACCCAAAAAGAGCTAGCTACTCACAGCGAGGAGGTCCATGAGGCACTGCAGGGCCTTCTTCTTGACAGACAGGGCGGGGTCACGGGTGCGCTCCGACAGCACAGCCAGGTTCTCCTCACTGAGCATGATCACGTTGTGCTTTAGCAGGCCCATCATCGCCTGGACACAGTGAGGGTTGGTGAGATGTTAAAAAGTTAAAAAGAGGGGGGGGGGGGGGGGGAAATGCTAGGACCACTTTAGGAATGTATTTATTATTTGATTAAAACATTGAATTTGACCTTTGTGCTATTAGCCATAGAAACACATTGAATAACAGATTCACACATGGAAAAACTATCCCCCCAAAAAATGTATAAGAAATTTGGTGTTGATGTGTCTGTCCTGTATCTGAGATAGGGAAGATCAGGAAACAAATGTATTGTTGACATATTTTACCCCTTTTAAGGCACTAAACTACTTCCATATATACACTGGGGGCCAACAGTTTGGAATATTACTCATTCAAGGGTTTTTCTTAATTTGCACTATTTTTTACATTGTAGAATAAAAGTGAAGACATCAAAACTATGACATAACACATATGGATTCATGTAGTAACCCAAAAAAGTGTTAAACAAATCAAAATATATTTTAAATTTGAGATCCTTCAAATAGCCACCCTTTGCCTTTATGACAGCTTTGCGCAATCTTGGCATGGTCTGAAACACTAGTGTAGCTCTGCCACCTTTCACTGATATCGGCGGATGCAGTGGATTGAAACGCAGCTCATGCAAAACCCCAGATATCGTTGACAGAACGTTATGGGGATTTTTTTTATTATGTTAATTTTATTTCCTGGGGCCGCAGAAATGAACTCAAGATGGTTAATGGCATACAAGCGGAGCCTACAACTACTTTTAAGCCATGTCTAGTTAACTATTGACACACTGTACAGTACACAAACAAAAACATTGAAGTACGTACCTGCAGTGCACACTTCCTCACGTTAGTCTTTGGGTCACTCACACGGCACTTCAGTAAAGACATTGTGTTCTTTGCTAAAGAAAACACAAGCATCACATTACCATCAAGTACTGAAATCATGTCCCACCTAACAATGGCTTTAATAAACACCCCAAAAAACACTTAAAAAAGATACTTACACTCAAAACTTGCATTGTCATTGTTTGTGATCTCAATAGTCTTGAAAGGTAAAGTCTTGAACGTTTTATGGGTTGTCTGTGAATTTAAAGTGCCTAAAAAAAAGGAAAGGAGCAGGGCACATTGAGTTTGTAAAACGAAAGAAAGAATACATCAACAAAAATATCCAACTGTATTACTGGATTTAGAGCGGTTGTAGAGCTTACCATCAGAACCGTCACCCTCCAAGACCGTCTGCACAGATGCTAAAATTGATTGAAATTACAAACTACAGTTTAGTATGAAACTAGTCTTAGGTGCTTTGTGCATACATACATGCATGCATACGTAAGTGTGTGTGAATGAATGTGTGTGTGTGTGTCTCACTGGTGGAGAAGAGCTCTTTGACGCTGCGGGTGGCATTCATGGAGGGCAGCTCCAGGCACTGGGCCAGGCAGGTGAGGGCATGGCCTCGGACTGTGGGCGAAGAATCTGAGCGACGGCCAAACACCATGTTGTGGACCAGGAACCTGTGGGGGAGGAAGGAGACTAGTTCTGGGTCCAAATTCTCATTTGCTTCCCTCTCTGGCTGTTCCAGCAGAGCCATGGCCACATCCAGTGCAAACATCCGGTACGCCACCTGGGGGAAGACAGCAGAAAGATTAGACAAAGTTCAGGTTCAGTTCAAAGCCAACAGCTCAACGCCCAACTAAATCATATGTGAAAGAGCTTACCTTTGATTGTCTGGAGTAATCAAACAGCCACTTGATAAATGACACGTAGTCTGCACAGGGCATTTTGGTCAGCAGCTTGGCCA
Organism: Thymallus thymallus; assembly: GCA_023634145.1. NCBI lineage: Eukaryota > Metazoa > Chordata > Actinopteri > Salmoniformes > Salmonidae > Thymallus > Thymallus thymallus. The sequence continues at coordinate 30,157,650 of CM042391.1, forward strand.
CGGCCTGGGCCCCATGCGTACGGTACTCTGTCTTGTCCACCATCTGGAAAATCCATGCCAGGAAAAAGTTGTCTTTTTCTCTTTAAGTACATTCTCTTTAAGAGAGAGCTTGGATTAGTTCTGAATTGCTTTTTAAAGTAAATGTAGTTTTACCCGGAAGCATATGTGCTGCAGGAGGATCCGTAGAAAGGGCAGTGCTGGCTCTTTCAGTTCATCAACAACGTGACTATGAGACACATAGGACAAGCCCGTTACAGCACCTAGCGATATGCATTTCAAACAAAAAAATATAAATCCATACAGGAGTGCATGTTTTTTTTTTTTTTAAAGAGGGCAAAACACAAACTGACTGCTTGCAACGCCAGGGTTGTGGGTTTGATTCCCACGGGGGACCAGTACGAAAAAAAGTATGAACATGTATGCACTAACTGTAAGTCGCTCTGGATAAGAGCATCTGCTTAAGAGAATTGAATGTCCAAAGTAGTTTGAGAATTTGGCAGTACGTCCAACAGGCATCACAACCACGTGTAACCACGCCAGCCCAGGACCTTCACATCCAGTTTCTTCACCTGTGGGATCGCCTGAGAGGGTGCTGAGGAGTATTTTTGTCTGTAATAAAGCCCTTTTGTGGGGAAAGAAAAACCTCATTCTGATTGGCTGGGCATGGCTCCCCAGTCGGTGGGCCTCCCAGGCCCATCCATGGCTGCACCCCTGTCCAGTCATGTGGAATCCATAGATTAGGGCCTAATGCATTTATTTATTTCAATTGACTGCCTTCCTTATATGAACTTTAACTGAGTAAAATCTTTGAAATTCTTGCATTTATATTTTTGTACAGTATAAATAGCTTAAATTTTCCCAGACTTCAAAAGTGGTCACTGGATGTGGTTCAAACATTGTTGTGGATTTAAAAAAAACAAGGATGTTCTAATAAAAAAAAAACACGACAGAACTGACACCTTTCCCTCACCGGGCGGGCCTTATGAGAATCTTTGGGCAAAATGTGGGTATACCCACTTATCCAGGCACCACTACACCACCATTTAACTCTGCATTGTTGGAAAAGGACCCATAAGTAAACATTTCACAGTCAGTCTACCAGTGTTGCACAGTATACCCGAAAATGCTGTACTTTTTACACTAGAATGTTTAAAATGGTCAGTACTAAATGTTTTTATTTTAATTTTATTTTTTACTTTTGGTACTTCTGTCAAATGTGTCTCAAGTGGTCTACTGCTTGAGAGAGGATCAAGTCTGTATCAGCAAAGCCAAAGTCCCCATAATAACAGCACGAGAGCACTGTGCCTCCCGAGCTGCGCCTCCACACTGCCTGCTCCACTTACTCAATGATAGCTCTAGCCTGGCCTGATGATTTCCATTATGCATACATTCAAACATTTCAAATGTTATTGAACTCAAAAGATCTGTCTGGATCAAGTGCCATTCTGTGACTTTCACGATACCCCTGGTATCGTTTCATTATTGAGATGGTATAGAGTTGTGATACTAAACCTGGTATTGAAGTCAAAACTCTGGTTTTGTGAAAACACTAGTCTACGCCTGTTGTTTATGAAGAATGTGACAAATACAATTTTATTCGACATACAGTGCATTCAGAAAGTATTCAGATCCTGTGACTTTTTCCATATTTTGTTAAGTTAAGGCTTATTCTAAAATGTATAAAATAAAACATTTCTCATCAATTTACACACAACACCCCATAATGACAAAGCAAAAACAGGCTTTTAGAAATGTTAGCAAATGTATTTACAGAAGTAATCAGATCCTTTGCTATGAGACTCAAAATTGAGCTCAGGTTCATCCTGTTTCCATTGATCATTCTTGAGAAACAAAATGTGGAAAAAGTTTAGCGTTCTGAATACATTGTATCCACTTGTTTCCTGATCATTGCAGAGGAAGCATGTTTATTGATTCACGTCGTAAACTGCCATTCCTTACCTGACAAAGCCGATGGCCTGGTCCCGGGCAGCGAGGACAGCTTGGCTGGGCATCATGAGGGATGGCTTGCCACTTTCCCCTTTGCTCATCATGAGGATCACATACAGGACTCTGTGGAACACCCGGCGCAAAGACTGGGGAGACAAGTCAATCCAACTTTATTATTCAACAACAAAAAACAAGAGCTTAAACTAATGATGTAGTAAGTCTGTTGCAATGCAGATAGCAGACAGCAATGTTGACCAAGAAAGTTGTGTTGTAGATGTATTTTCCTCAATACCACTTTCTCATCCCCATGATTGGAGGAGCAGAGTAACCACAATCCGTAATAGGCCAACTCAGGCATTGTCCTCATGTCATCAATATCCCTGTGCACAGATGAATAATTATTTAAAGAGTAAATAAACAAAATAAAAAATATTCAAGTTCACAAAGGATAATAGAGTGTGTATGTCTGTGTACTTACTGTCCAGCACCAAAAGTCAATTCTCCAATAACAGGCTCAAAGTTAGTCAGCTTGGCGAACATCTAAAGTTGACATAGAAGAAGATCCAGTTTTGAATGGTGTCACTGATCAACATTTTAATAGACGGTGAGGTCAAAAACACCTAGTCTATAGATACCGGCACTATCCAGCAGTACCTGGACACAGTTGTCTGCACTTTGTGGCTCGTCCTTCAAGGGAAATCTGAGGAGGAGCCGGAGGAGGCTTTTCACCAGGAGGACGACTCCCTCTCGGATCTTAAGGAGGTCCTGGGGAGACAAATGGACCTCCTCCTCCTGTTCCTCATCCTCATCTACTTCCATCTGTTGAGTGAGAGAGAAAGACAATATTAGAATGAACAAGGTAAATAACCTTGACAGAATTTAAAGATCTTTGCAATTTGATCAGTGTCATACAGTGTGGCCAAAAGTTGAGAATGACACAAGTATTGGTCTCCACAAAGTTTGCTGCCTCAGTGTTGATGATGGCAATTTGCATATACTCCAGAATGTCATGGAGTGATCAGATGAATTGCAATTAATTGCAAAGTCCCTCTTTGCCATGAAAATGAACTTAATCCCCCCCACTGCATTTCAGCCCTGCCACAAAAGGACCAGTTGCCATCATGTCAGTGATTGTCTCGTTAACACAGGTGGGAGTGTTGACGAGGACAAGGCTGGAGATCACTCTGTCATGCTGATTGAGTAAGAATAACAGACTGGAAGCTTTAAAAGGAGGGTGGTGCTTGAAATCATTGTTCTTCCTCTGTCAACCATGGTTACCTGCAAGGAAACACATGCAGTCATCATTGCTTTGCACAAAAAAGGGCTTCACAGGCAAGGATATTGCTGCTGGTAAGATTGCACCTAAATCAACCATTTATCGGATCATCAAGAACTTCAAGGAGAGAGGTTAAATTGTTGTGAAGGCGTCAGGGCGCCCAAGAAAGTCCAGCAAGCGCCAGGACAGTCTCCTAAAGTTGATTCAGCTGCGGGATCGGGGCACCACCAGTGCAAAGCTTGCTCAGGAATGGCAGCAGGCAGGTGTGAAGACTTTTGGAGGATGGCCTGGTGTCAAGAAGGGCAGCAAAGAAGCCACTTCTCTCCAGGAAAAACATCATGACAGACTGATATTCTGAAAAAGGTACAGGGACTGGAATGCTGAGGACTAGGGTAGAGTTATTTTCTCTGATGAATCCCCTTTCCGATTGTTTGGGCCATGCGGAAAACACCTTGTCCGGAGAAGACAAGGTGAGTGCTACCATCAGTCCTGTGTCATGCCAACAGTAAAGCATCCTCAGACCATTCATGTGTGGGGTTGCTTCTCAGCCAAGGGAGTGGGCTCACTCACAATTTTGCCTAAGAACACAGCCATGAATAAAGAATGGTACCAACACATCCTCCGAGAGCAACTTCTCCCAACCATCCAAGAACAGTTTGGTGAGGACCAATGCCTTTTCCAGCATGATCGAGCACCTTGCCATAAGGCAAAAGTGATAACTAAGTGGCTTGGGGAACAAAACATTGACATTTTGGGTCCATGGGCAGGAAACTCCCCAGACCTTAATCCCATTGAGAACTTGTGGTCGATCCTCAAGAGGCAGGTGGATAAACAAAAACCCACAACTTCTGACAAACTCCAAGCATTGATTATGCAAGAATGGCCTGCCATCGGTCAGGATGTGGCCCAGAAGTTAATTGACAGCATGCCAGGGCGGATTGCAGAGGTCTTGAAAAAGAAGGGTCAACACAGCAAATATTGACTCTTTGCATAAACTGAATGTCATTGTCAATGAAAGCCTTTGACACTTATGGAATACTTCAGTGTACCATAGTAACTACTGACATAAAGATCTAAGAAAACTGAAGCAGCAAACTTTGTGGAGACCAATACTTGTGTCATTCTCAAAACTTTTGGCCACGACTGTACAAGATAGTGTAAGATAAGCCAGCCCCAAGTATGAAAACAGACATGTCTGGACATAAAGGCAATGGAGTATTTCCATTATATCTTTGACAAACCTCATCATTGTCTTTGTCATTGTCTTTCCTGTGTGGTTTGGACCGTTTCCCGTCAGCCTGTGAGCTCTTCAGTGTGTCTTTCTTGCGCTTCTTGACCAAGCTCTGAGGCCAACAGTTGCTCACAGTGTTTAAGCAAGTGTCGAAGAGGATTTGGTGGAACACTTTGTTGACCACACTACCTGTGGAAGATAGACAGAAAGGCAAGACCAAGAGACAGACCAGAGTAAACACACATTCACAGGGTAAGCTCCAGCACACAGGAAATTATTTTCACCAGTCCACATTAGAAATCCGAATCAAACATGCTTCAGAATTTTACTTAGTACAGATCATACCTGGGATTCCCAGTAGCAGTAAGTAGAGGGAGGATGCCTGTAGAGCGCTCATCCTTTGCTGAACGGTGGCCGTTTTGGACTTCCCTCCCAGGACAAAGTACGACAGCACCGCCACAAGTGACTTGACAGAGATCCCATTGTCACCGAACACGGTCCAGACACTCTAAAAATACAATCACGGAATCAGGGGGATGATGAATCAGAGTACATTCTATGGATTGCTTCTCTAACAGAGAGGTTCCCAACTTTCAATTCAAACCCATCTGTAAATCATAATTATTCCATGTTTCCACTATATGAATTTAGCAGTGGCGCACCGTTGCTGCTAAATCATGGTCTCCACTGCAAACGTTTTTATTATAATGTAGATGTATGCCCCATGAAGACCCTATCCTCCACCCGCAAGAAGAACCCCCGCAGGAAGACCCCATCCACTGTCCCAGCGTAGGTCTCTTATTTTCATACTAAAACACAGACATGGTATTACATGCTCCTGATTCAATATCTGACCTCAAGACCAGTATTTAACCATGCATTTATATATGGAATCCGCACTAGGGAAAACAGTGCTACTGTCCACTACAGCACCTATGTTATTGTTTTGTGTACGAAAATGAGGTGCGTCGTTAAGTGTGGTACAAATTATGATGTTCTTTTGCACGTGCAATAGTGTGCCAGTGTTGGTTGTTTGCTGTAAATTATTTGTTGTTGTAATATCCCAAACGGACCTGGCAGTTTCAACATTAGAATCCTAGCTTTAAAGGGGTATGCTACTAGTAAACCTTTATTTAACTAGGCAAGTCAGTTAAGAACAAATTCTTATTTACAAAGACTGCCTACCCCGGACGACACTGGGCCAATTGAGCGCCACCCTATGGGACTCCCAATCACAGCCGGATTGTGATACAGCCTGGAATCAAACCAGGGTCTGTAGTGACACCTCTTGCACTTAGAACACGGCACCACTCGGGAGCCCACTCGAGGTTAAGGACAGCTAAACAGAAAAGACAATGCAATTTGCAATCTAAACTTTTACTAAAACAGTTCTTACTTGTGATGTGCCATCAGTTCCTACAGTGTACACCTCAGTGTCAGTCATATAGGGTAGCAGGTGACTGTACAATGTTTTGAATTCCTTGGATCCATTTTTAATGACAATGGCAGAATCCAGTGGTTCAGTTTCAGTGAATTCAAAATCCCACACAGCATCAACCCAACCTGTACAGAAAACACCAATGAATATTAGTTTCAACTCTTTACTTGACCCCAAACTCCAAATGCAAGACATGATAATAATCAGCTAGCCATCATATGGAGCAGAAAAATATTTTTGGCATCTCAGATTGTTCTGGCAATTCTAACATAGGAAATTCAATGGGAGGCAGGACATTTGACATGCTTTTAAAAATCATGAAGAAAGTGGCCATTTTTATAGACTTATATACACAGTCCTTATGATCCGTGAACAGTACATGCATACAACATCTTGGCCATTATACTCCTTATAGTGTACTCTAACATATGGAGTATGTCTACTCTAGATTCTGAAATACACATTGACATTAATTCATTATTATTATTCAACATCAAAAATATTTATATGAATCTCAAACTACCCTTTTGAATTTGTTTATTTTAAGAACGTCTTGTTTGGAACAATATACACTCTCTGGTAAATCTAAAGTTCTGATCAATTTTACGAGCACCGCCAATACAGTGAATGGTAAATGTATTCAAATCGAACTCCCCTGCTGATGATTTGCTGAATATGCAATTCTAAAGGAGGGCTGTGATTATCTCACTGGTCACCCCCAAAGCCAACACCTCCTTTGGCCGCCTTTCCTTCCAGTTCTCTGCTGCCAATGACTGGAACGAATTGCAAAAATCATTGAAGCTGGAGGTTCCTATCTCACTCAACAACTTTAAGCATCAGCTGTCAAAGCTGCTTATCGATCACTGCACCTGTATATAGCCCTTCTGTAAACAGCCCACACTACTACCTCATCCCCCAAATACAGTGGGGAGAACAAGTATTTGATACACTGCCGATTTTGCAGGTTTTCCCACTTACAAAGCATGTAGAAGTCTGTCATTTTTATCATTGGTACACTTCAACTGTGAGAGACGGAATCTAAAACAAAAATCCAGAAAATCACATTGTATGATTTTTAAATAATTAATTTGCATTTTATTGCATGACATAAGTATTTGATCACCTACCAACCAGTAAGAATTCCGGCTCTCACAGACCTGTTAGTTTTTCTTTAAGAAGCTCTCCTGTTCTCCACTCATTACCTGTATTAACTGCACCTGTTTGAACTCGTTACCTGTATAAAAGACACCTGTCCACACACTCAATCAAACAGACTCCAACCTCTCCACAATGGCCAAGACCAGAGAGCTGTGTAAGGACATCAGGGATAAAATTGTAGACCTGCACAAGGCTGGGATGGGCTACAGGACAATAGACAAGCAGCTTGGTGAGAAGGCAACAACTGTTGGCGCAATTATTAGAAAATGGAAGAAGTTCAAGATGACGGTCAATCTCCCTCGGTCTGGGGCACCATGCAAGATCTCACCTCGTGGGGCATCAATGATCATGAGGAAGGTGAGGGATCAGCCCAGAACTACACGGCAGGACCTGGTCAATGACCTGAAGAGAGCTGGGACCACAGTCTCAAAGAAAACCATTAGTAACACACTACGCCGTCATGGATTAAAATCCTGCAGCGCACGCAAGGTCCCCCTGCTCAAGCCAGCGCATGTCCAGGCCCGTCTGAAGTTTGCCAATGACCATCTGGCTGATCCAGAGGAGGAATGGGAGAAGGTCATGTGGTCTGATGAGACAAAAATAGAGCTTTTTGGTCTAAACTCCGCTCGCCGTGTCTGGAGGAAGAAGAAGGATGAGTACAACCCCAAGAACACCATCCCAACCGTGAAGCATGGAGGTGGAAACATCATTCTTTGGGGATGCTTTTCTGCAAAGGGGACAGGATGACTGCACCGTATTGAGGGGAGAATGGATGGGGCCATGTATCGCGAGATCTTGGCCAACAACCTCCTTCCCTCAGTAAGAGCATTGAAGATGGGTCGTGGCTGGGTCTTCCAGCATGACAACGACCCGAAACACACAGCCAGGGCAACTAAGGAGTGGCTCCGTAAGAAGCATCTCAAGGTCCTGGAGTGGCCTAGCCAGTCTCCAGACCTGAACCCAATAGAAAATCTTTGGAGGGAGCTGAAAGTCCGTATTGCCCAGCGACAGCCCCGAAACCTAAAGGATCTGGAGAAGGTCTGTATGGAGGAGTGGGCCAAAATCCCTGCTGCAGTGTGTGCAAACCTGGTCAAGAACTACAGGAAACGTATGATCTCTGTAATTGCCAACAAAGGTTTCTGTACCAAATATTAAGTTCTGCTTTTCTGATGTATCAAATACTTATGTCATGCAATAAAATGCAAATTAATTACTTAAAAATCATACAATGTGATTTTCTGGATTTTTGTTTTAGATTCCGTCTCTCACAGTTGAAGTGTACCTATGATAAAAATGACAGACTTCTACATGCTTTGTAAGTGGGAAAACCTGCAAAATCGGCAGTGTATCAAATACTTGTTCTCCCCACTGTATATATATTTTTTTTTGCTAATCTTGCACTCCAGTATCTCTATTTGCACATAATAATTTGCACATCCTTCATTCCTGTGTTAATGCTAATCTGTAATTTATATCACCACTACGGTCTATTTATTGTCCTACCTCTTAACCTTGTTGCATTTTGCACTACATTTTGCACTACTGTATATAGATTTCTTCTATTGTGTTTTTGACTGTTTGTTTACTGTGTAACTCTGTGTTGTTTTTTTGTCGCACTGCTTTGCTTTGTCTTGGCCAGGTCGCAGTTGCAAATGAGAACTTGTTCTCAACTGACTTACCTGGTTAAATAAAGGTGAAATAAAAAATAAATAAAAAAATGGTTAATGACCTAAAATGTAAATTTCTATGTATAAAATATGTCATATCACTTACCAGGGAGCCCACTCTGGAAATTGTATGAATTTGATGAGTATATTGTTTCAAACAATATGTCAAAAAATAAGCTGAATCAAAAAGGGTAGTTGAGATAGTCATTAATCATATTAATATTTTTAATGTTGAATAAATTAATCTGAAAATGGGTATTTCAGAATGTAGACATAATCCATGTTAGAGCACAGTGTACACTATAAGGAGTATAATGATGACATCAAGATGTCTGTATCATGTACGGTTCACAGATCATAGTGTCTTACAGGAATGTACTATATGTCTAAAAATTCACTAAAATGGTCACTCATGGTTCTCAAAAATGGTTTGAAATACAAACGCAAAAATCATTTAAAACATGCTTCCTCCCGATGAAGTGTATATGTGAGAATTGCCAGAAGAAGAATCTGAGATCAAGTTACCCCAAAAACATATTTCTGCTCCCGCTGGCATGGAATCGCCCTTTACTGTTAGTAAATGACGTAGGGACTTGCAATCATCTAACAATTAGTATTACATTCAGAAGTCAAACATCAGTAACGTTAACTAAAAAAAAAATAGATTTAGATGAGAAATCATGCAAATGTTAGTGTTATAATGTTAGATCATGTCATGAGTAAGCCTAACGTTACTGTATTCAAACATCGCTTCTTAGGCCTACATCATGACGATAATTTGTCAAGACACCATTGTTGTAGGTAAAAGTGAGATTATTCTATTAAGTAAACGTTGTGAGATAATTATATTAGGTAAACCCTCTGACTTGTTTTGTTATGTACAGCAAAGTAAGATGCCAGAGTTTGACATTTCTTCTTAAATTCTGGAACGTTCAATTGAAGTTGGCAACTTGAACTCGATTGGCAAGTAACAAATGGAACTGCACGGTCAGTGTTATAACAATAAAATGTAGGTAGCTAAGTCGATAAAACCTACGAAAATAGTATTGGTGAAGTGTTAGATAAGTTCACATCACTGAAGTTGGTGAGACTTAACATATTAGGACTTAACAGTACCTAGCTGGTTAGCAAAACTAGTTGACAAATAGAAACTGGCTTAACAACACAGGCGTTCACGCTAGCGGTAGCTAACTAGCATCGGGTTTGTTGCAATTTAGCATGGTTAACTCATTAATATATCAATAATATAAGCAAACTAATTGTTATTTTCAAGTATTAATTCAATAAACGTATTCATTAAAACGATTACTTACCTCCGGAGACTTCTTTCAATTTCAGAAAATGTAGGGCACGTATTAACTCCATCTTTCTTTGAATAAACCCGCCAACTCCTCTGCAGGCGCGCCAGCGCGCGCGATTGATTTACGTCATCTTCGGTTGTATTTGTGCCAGACATTTTGCGTCGAAATAGCGCAGAATCTGACGCTGACAGCTGTCTTTTTATGTATTTATTTGTATTTAAACTTTATTTAATGAGGCAAGTCAGTCAAATTCTTATTTACATTGACGGCCTACACCGGCCAAACTCGGGCGACGCTGGGTTAATTGTGCACCTCCCAATCACGGCAGGTTGTACAGTCTGGATTCGAACCAGGTTGTCTGTAGTGACGCCTCTAGCACTGAGATGCAGTGTCTTAGACCACCGCGCCACTTGGGAGCCTTATAAACTGGGTGGTTTGAGCCCTGAATGATGATTGGCTGACAGCCAACCACAGGTATGACAAAACATGTATTTTTTTGCTGCTACGTTGGTAACCAGTTCATAATAGCAATAATGCACCTCTGGGGTTTGTGATATATGGTGAATATACCACGGCTAAGGGCTGTATCCAGGCACTCTGCTTTGTGCATTAGAACAGCCCTTAGCCACGGTATATTGAGCATATACCTAGCCCCTCGTGCCTTATTGCTTAAATATTGTTTCATTTTGCCACATCTAGAATATAATTAGTTTTATTCTAGCTATAATAGATAAGAAATACATTAATCGAGCAAAGGGGTCAGGAAAACCACAAAGTTAACACATTTCAAAATGTCAATATTTCTCTGTGATCTGATATGGTGTCAGTGTGAAGTCGGCTATAGCTATCCAAAATGATTTGGCCATTTCTATCTGTAGAATATCTGCATTTCAATGCACCCTGCACTGATCCTGAGCCTGCACTTACACGCATGCGCATTTAACGAGGAAGCGCTACAGAGGGCATTGCTATACTGCTGTAATTTGAAACATTCAACAATCGCTCCATTTAGTTTTGCATCATAGGACAGCACAATCTAAATTCCAGGGGAAATCACTCGTAGGAAGCATTTGAAATACAGTAACGTAAGAGTTGTGTTGTACATGCAGAATCTACAAAGGCTTGTTGAAAAAGTTATAACCTAGGCTCTGAAACAAGGTCCAGTGATGAGTTTCTTTAGTTTTGGTCAAAGTTCAGAAATCGATATAGTTTTGAATGACGTTTGAGACAAGAAAGAAAGCTGAACATAAGACCGAGGATGGGAAAAAGGAGAAATATTTTCTGTTATATGATGGCGAGACAGTATCTGGAAAAGTCAACGTAACACTTAAGAATCCAGGGAAAAGACTCGAGCATCAAGGCATCAAATTTGTATTGGGCAGATTGGTAAGTGTGCTATGTGTGTGAGACAGCAGGCCTTGGCGTTGTCACTGCCAAAATAACTAAATAAGCTACACCATTATACATGGCGCAAAACATGAATTTACTTCGATTAAGAAGTCTCTATTCATAATGTTGTCATCCTAATGAATTGCCAAGCTGATTAAATTAATTATCTGTGTCGATTGATTGATCAGTGTTGCAACTCTAACTCGATGACCCAAGTCGTCCGACATTTATGTGGCGCGTGTGACGGCCATTGAGAGAGAAATACATGATATCACCAGCTGGGCTATGGCTTCCTTTGAGGTTGATACAATTGATATGCAACGTTTTAGTCGATGAGTGCCATGCTCATTGGGCTATTCACTGCACGCCTCTTGGGCACGAGTTAAAACTTCATGACCTGTGGTTGGCTGTGATATAAGTGATCAACAGAAGCACTATTGTGCCACAAACTCTCCTACAGTAGGTGAGTTATCTGCCTGGTCAGAAGTTCAGAGATGTGTGCGAATCAGATACTAACATCACCTGTCAGTTACAGTTGAACTTAAATATAGTTACATTGTAATAAACGTTATTACACACTTGTAAGATGCATTAACCAGTTGTCATTTTCAGCATTGAATCTATTTACACGACAATGCCTTTTAAAGGCATAGAACGTAATCTGTAAACTGTTCTAGATTCTCTTTCACCATTGAAAACTGGTGACACTAACAACCATTTCTCTCTTGTCAGAGCTGTACTATGACAGGGGAAACCACCATGAGTTTGTGTCTCTGGTTAAAGACTTGGCCAGACTGGGAGAGCGAACGCAGTCCCAGACCTTTGAGTTCACACACGTGGAGAAACCATACGAGTCCTACACAGGCCAGAATGTCAAATTACGGTAAGCAAGTATCTGGCAAAAAAACATGCATGAACCATTTTCACAACATTATAGGTCAAAATCAGTTACCCTCACACACAATTTGAGTTCCATCACTAAATGCGATTTCACTGTTATTTTTATCGCCTAATTCTAGTGCATTCTAGTTGTTATCTTTTGGTAACAGGGAATTGTCAATGGATTGCATGTCAGTATAGGCCATTTAGTTAAATATAATCATTTGAAGCATGATGGTCTGTGATAAAAATGCCTTTGAATGAATGGATCTCTAGAGTGCCATTTAAAGAGTTTTGCAGTCAACAAAATGGAATTGTTGCATTGGCAAAATAAGGAAATAGAAACAGAAATAATAGAATCTGAAAATAGTCTAGAGAATTGCCATATCCGATGTCTCCAGTACAGTGTATTTCTACAGTAGCTTAACTTCTGTACATATGTAAAATATGTTAACTTGAGAGTATCATTTGTCTTTAGAGTGAAGTGCAAATACAGTTATATGAAAGCACAGACTTCACATGATTTCTACTATGTTTCACCAGCTATTTGTGGTCTTTATGGGTAGAATGTGACTCCTATCAGCGTTATTGGAAACTTTCTGAATTGTTCTTTGTGCATCATGCATTTATATCCAATAAGTAGATTAGTTGATTTTCTGTCTCTTCTCTTTTATATTTCAGCTACTTTCTGAGAGCAACAGTAAGCCGGAGACTGAACGAAATCAGTAAAGAGATGGACATTGTCGTGCACACACTCAGCACATACCCAGAACTCAACTCATCGATCAAGATGGAATCGAAGACTGTCTACACATCGAGTTTGAGTACAACAAGTCCAAGTATGACTCTGTTACCATGGGTTATCATAATTGAAAAAATATATTCCTGTTAATAGCGTGTTTATATCATATGATTTGTGAGGAAAAACCATCTGAATGTATTAGGACATTTGAAGTAGCTTATATCACAAATTAAACACTGACCAGTTTGAGGCGAGTGAAACATTGTCATAGTACTTGTTATGATAACTTATGTCATGACTGTTTATTAGCATTTGATGTAAGTGGCTAGTTAATCAAAACCAAAGTGTGGATTTCGGTCTATCCTTGTCCATAGACTGCTTTCAAGGTTAGAAAAATTAATACCCAAATATGTCATTTAAACAGTCCCTGTCAGCCAATGTCACAAAGTGCTATACAGAAACCCAGCCTAAAACCACAAACAGCAAGCAATGCAGATGTAGAAGCACAGTAGCTAGCAAAACTCCCTACACAAGCAAAAACCTAGGAAGAAACCTAGACTATGAGGGGTGGCGAAATGCTTGTCGACAACCACTGCAGGCTGGTGGAAGGTGAAATCAAGGACGGGCTCATTGTAATGGCTGGAATGGAACTCTATGTTTGATCGTTTTCCATTCACTTGATTTCAGCCATTACAATGAGACCATCCTGCGGTTTCTCCTTTTACCAGCCTCCACGCTGGATTTACACAAACGATGGGCATGGGACGTAGACTGAAAATGTCTGAACTATCACTTTAATAGTATGGCTTTTGTCTTTCAGGGGAGTCCATCCCTATCCGACTATTTCTGGCTGGCTATGAGATGACTCCAACAATGGGGGACATCAACAAGAAGTACTCTGTGCGGTACTACCTCAACCTGGTGCTCATAGACAAGGAGGAGAGGCGTTATTTCAAACAGCAGGTTCATGCAGTCACACAGTAGAGACAGTAGAAACAGTAAACACACAGTAGAGATAGAATGGCAGGTAGGTAGGTGCTGTTGTTCTATTTGATCTGATTGGTGACTAATTTGTGGTTCATGTCAAGGGTCAAGGTCAGCACATTGTTCATTTCAACTCTGTGTAGGAGTGCTGTGTAACATTAGAAAAGGACACCAAATAGAGTTCCTATCATACCTGTATCACACCATACTGAATTGTAACATGAGGTGTACACCAAGCGGCCATCGCCTCGCAGCGCTTCGGGGGCTCGTCCAGTGCAGAGAAAGCCCTGGCTCAGGCCCAGGCTAAGGAACAGGAACAGTAAAACCCCAGAATAGCCTACACTCCATCACTTTGTACAGGTGTGTGCGATGTAGTGTACGCATGTGTTTTTTCACTGAATCTATGAGTGTGTTTGTGTTGATATTCAATATGTGAACATCAGCCATCTTAGGCATATATTTCCACCCTCGCCCCTTTCAACGTCGCCATCTCACCACAAACACTGATGATGGCACTTTCTGCAACAACTGCAGCTGAAAAGGGATGACAAATTTCACTTCATAATTCAATTTTTTAATATATAAGGCATTCTCATAGTATATTTTATAAACTTTTAGCCCGGGTTCTCTGCTGTACTGATTAGAGTAATATGCTTTTTTTTTTTCTTTGAAATAGTGATTTCTTAACTCGAAGCAATGGTGAAAACAGCTGCTGTTGAGATAGCTTCCTTTAGGCATCTCTTAATGAATACTTGTCTTTGGCAGTTGGACTTAATGGACATGCGAGACCTCTTAAGTCCTGGTTACACCTTGCATTAACATGTGGCCGTTTTCCGATCTAGATTATCAAATCGCTATCTGATCAAAGTCTGTTCTGTCAACACAAAATCTGTCCCTTATCCGTCCACTGTATGTCGACACTGGACGAATGTTAGCGCAAGCTGATAGATAGATAGATAGATAGATAGATAGATAGATAGATAGATAGATAGATAGATAGATAGATAGATAGATAGATAGATAGATAGATAGATAGATAGATAGATAGATAGATAGATAGATAGATAGATAGATAGATAGATAGATAGATAGATAGATAGATAGATAGATAGATAGATAGATAGATAGATAGATGGATACATACATACATACATACATACATACATACATACATACATACATACATACATACATACATACATACATACATACATACATACATACATACATACATACATACATACATACATACATACAGTTGAAGTCGGAAGTTTACATAACTTAGGTTGAAGTCATTAAAACTTGTTTTTCAACCACTCCACAGATTATGTTAACAAACTATAGTTTTGGCAAGTTGGTTAGGACATCGACTTTATGCATGTAATTCTTCCAACAATTGTTTACAGACAGATTATTTAACTTATAATTCACTATATCACAATTCCAGTGGGTCAGAAGTTTACATACACTAAGTTGACTTTGCCTTTAAACAGGTTGGAAAATTACAGAAAATGATGTCATGGCTTTAGAAGCTTCTGATAGGCTAATTGACATAATTTGAGTCAATTGGAGGTGCACCTGTGGATGTATTTCAAGGCCTAGCTTTAAACTCAGTGCCTCTTTGTTCGACTTCATAGGAAAATCAAAAGAAATCAGCCAAGACCTCAGAAAAACAATTGTAGACCTCCACAAGTTTGGTTCATCCTTGCGAGCAATTTCCAAACGCCTGAAGGTACCACGTTCATCTGTACAAACAATAGTACGCAAGTATGGGACCACGCAGTCGTCATTCCCCTCAGGAAGGAGACACGTTCTTTCTCCTAGAGATGAACGTACTTTGGTGCGAAAAGTGCAAATCAATCCCAGAACAACAGCAAAGGAACTTGTGAAGATGCTGGAGGAAACAGGTACAAAAGTATCTATATCCACAGTAAAACGAGTCCTATATCGACATAACCTGAAAGGCCGCTCAGCAAGGAAGAAGCCACTGCTCAAAAACCGCCATAAAAAATCCAGACTACGGTTTGCAACTGCTCATGGGGACAAAGATCTTACTTTTTGGAGAAATGTCCTCTGGTCTGATGAAACAAAAATAGAACTGTTTGGCCATAATGACCATCGTTATGTTTGGAGAAAAAAAGGGGGATGCTTGCAAGCCGAAGAACACCATCCCAACCGTGAAGCACGGGGGTGGCAGCATCATGTTTTGGGGGTGCTTTGCTGCAGGAGGGATTGGTGCATTTCACAAAATAGATGGCATCATAAGGAAGGAAAATTATTTGGATATATATTGAAGCAACATCTCAAGACATCAGTCAGGAAGTTTAAGCTTGGTCGCAAATGGGTCTTCCAAATGGACAATGACCCCAAGCATTCTTCCAAAGTAGTGGCAAAATGGCTTAAGGACAACAAAGTCAAGGTATTGGAGTGGCCATCACAAAGCCCTGACCTCAATCCTATAGAAAATGTCTGAGCAGAACTGAAAAAACGTGTGCGAGCAAGAAGGCCTACAAATCTGACTCAGTTACACCAGTTCTGTCAGGAGGAATGGGACAAAATTCACCCAACTTATTGTGGGAAGCTTGTGGAAGGCTACCCGAAACGTTTGACCTAAGTTAAACATTTTAAAGGCAATGCTACCAAATACTAATTGAGTGTATGTAAACTTCTGACCCACTGGGAATGTGATGAAAGAAATAAAAGCTGAAATAAATTATTATCTCTACTATTATTCTGACATTTCACATTCTTAAAATAAAGTGGTTATCCTAACTGACCTAAGACAGGGAATTATTACTAGAATTAAATGTCAGGAATTATGAAAAACTGAGTTTAAATTTATTTGGCTAACGTGTATGTAAACTTCAGTTTTCAACTGTAGCTGAATATGTACACTATACATTGTTACAGAGTGTTAAGTGAAAAAAATGATATATACATTGCAAGGTGATATAGATAAATATGGAATATTTGCATGGTTAACTATACTATAAAGGTCGATGGCAGAGAAATACTTAAATAGCTAAATGTGCGTATGATATAAGTGAGGTTAATAATAGTTTACTTAATATACAGTCTGGTTAAATGAACAGGTAAGTGAATATTTGCATGGTTACATTAACTGTACAGGTAACTAATATAATTTAGGGTAATAATAATAATTCCCTTATTGTCATTGGCTGCACAGAATTGCATTGGTTTAAATCCCATGCATCCATGTTATGCTTTATCAATGCTAAACAAAGGTTATTGAACATATTAGAGAATGATGGATTTAATTCAAAATGACTCAAAAGAAAGGTACATAAATCAAACGTAAATATATCAACATAAAGTCATTATACCAACCTTTAAAGCTACAGTCTGCAATTTTAATATACATCTGAGGGATGGGAAAATATAACCACACTCGAATGCATAGACAGAGCTCCAGATGCAAGGACTGACCGTTTTGAAGCTATACATAGTTTGTTTACAATGGCTTTGTTGACAATCAATTCAGTAAAACAAGCTCATGATTTGTATTCTTCAAAAATGTATGACTATGTATCATTAATGTCCCAATCCCAGACTGTAGCTTTTAAGTGTATTTACAGAAATGGAGGTGTGTTTTGACCTAAATTGCAAGCTATAAGGTACTATCCCATTTGTGAATGTTAGTATACAGACAAAGCTGCAGGCTAAATGCTAAATGCTCATACAGGATACATGTACACACTGTTGTCTTTTACCTTTAATAGTTGTATTTTGTGTTTCTGTTTTTGAAAATGTTTTTTAATCCTCTTTCTCTGATTAAAAGAGAGCCTAAAATGTTTATTCAATGCCTGGCTTGCACCTCTCATGATGTGAAGCACAAACATGATCACTAGAGGGCAGGCTTGCATGTACTTCTGGTTAGACCTTCAATGTCTTTGAAACCTTATTCAAACCTTATGCAAGTAGTCTAAGTAGATTCCTTTAATTTCCTTCATCTGTAATGGTGAAACTCGGGTGAAAGGAATTTCAGGTGAAAGGAAATTCCTGATAGGCATCGACAATATTTCCACCTATCCTGTGACTCCAAAGGAGTGTAAAGTAAGAAAAAGAAACAAGGAAAGGAAGCCACTGTAGACTATTAAGATGCACCCTAAAGTGCATGCACATTGTACCGTACGAAGTACTTCATTAAGTCAGGATTCCTATTTGACTCAGCCATGCCTCTTTTCCCCTCCAACATTTCCTCATCTGCCACCTCTTCTAATGCAACTATCCCTGATGCTTCTGCCCCTCTACAAAGTTTTTCCCTGGAGGCAGTTACTGAGTCCAAGGTACTAAAGGAGCTCCTGAAACTTGACCCTAAAAAAACATCTGGGTCAGATGGTTTAGACCTTTTCTTCTTTAAGGTTGCTTCCCCTATCACTTCCAAGCCTATCTCCAACCTTGTTAACCTGTCTCTCTGTTCTGGGGAGGTTCCCATTGCTTGGAAGACAGCCACGGTTAGTCCTTTATTTAAATGGGGAGATCAAGCTAAGGGGAGATCAAACTGTTATAGGCATATTTCTATTTTGTCCTGTTTATCAAAAGTGTTGGAAAAACTCAACTGACTGGCTTTTTTTATGTCTATAGTATTCTCTCTGGTATGCAATCTGGTTTCCGCTCAGGTTATGGATGTGCCACTGCAACCTTAAAGGTCCTCAATTATGTCACTAATGCCCTTGATTCTAAGCAACGTTGTGCTGCTATTTTTATTGACTTGGCCAAAGCTTTTGATACGGTAGAACATTCCATTCTTGTGGGCCGGCTAAGGAGTATTGGTGTCTCTGAGGAGTCTTTGGTCTGGTTTGCCAACTACCTCCCTCAAAGAGGGCAGTGTATAAAGTCAGAAAATCAGGTGTCTCAGCCACTGCCTGTCACCAAGGGAGTACCCCAAGGCTCAATCCTAGGCCCCACGCTCTTCTCAATTTACATCAACAACATAGCTCAGGCAGCAGGAAGCTCTCTCATCCATTTAAATGCAGATGATACAGTCTTATAATGTAAGCTGGCCCCTCCCCGGATTTTGTCTTAAATGCTCTACAACAAAGCTTTCTTAGTGTCCAACAAGCTTTCTCTACCCTTAACCTTGTTCTGAACACCTCCAAAACAAAGGTCATGTAGTTTGGTAAAAATAATGCTACCTCTGAGGGTTTAGAGCTTGAGGTAGTCACCTCATACAAGTACTTGGGAGTATGGCTAGACGGTACACTGTCCTTCTCTCAGCACATATCAAAGCTGCAGACTAAAGTGAAATCTAGACTTGTTTTCCTCTATCGTAATCGCTCCTCTTTCACCACAGCTGCCAAACTAACCCTGTTTCAGATGATCATCCTACCCATGCTAGATTACGGAGACATCATTTATAGATCGGCAGGTAAGGGTGTTCTCGAGCAGCTAGATGTTCTTTGCTATACGGCCATCAGATTTGCCTCCAATGCTCCTTATAGGATACATCACTGCACTCTATACTCCTCTGTAAACTGGTCACCTCTGTATACCCGTCGCAAGACCCACTGGTTGAAGTTTATTTATAAACCCTCTTAGGCCTCACTCCCCCCATCTGAGTTATCTACTGCAGCCCTCATCCTCCACATAAAACACTCGTTCTGCCAGTCACATTCTGTTAAAGGTCCACAAAGCACACACATCCCTGGGTCGCTTGTCTTTTCAGTTCGCTGCAGCTAGCGACTGGAACGAGCTGCAACAAACACTCAAACTGGACAGTTTTATCTCAATCTCTTCATTCAAAGACTCAATCAGTGACACTCTTACTGACAGTTGTGGCTGCTTTGCGTAATGTATTGTCATCTCTACCTTCTTGCCCTTTGTGCTGTTGTCTGTGCCCAATAATGTTTGTATCATGTTTTGTGCTGCTACCATGTCACGTTGCTACCATGCTGTGTTGTCATGTGTTGCTGCCTTGCTATGTTGTTGTCTTAGGTATGTATTTTGGTAGTGTTGTTTTGTCTCTCTTGTTGTGATGTGTGTTTGGTCTTATATTTATATTTTATTTATTTGTATTTTTAATCCCAGCCCCCGTCCCCGCAGGAGGTGTTTTGCCTTCTGGTAGGCCGTCATTGTAAATAAGAATTTGTTCTTAACTGACTTGCCTAGTTAAATAAAGGTTAAGTAAGCGTCTTTAGTCCTGGCAGAGGCTGCTAGATGAGATGGACAGTTTATTAGATGCATTCTAAAAGGTTGCTGATGGACGAGCAGTCAGTGGCAGCCTTCTACAGTAACTCATCCATGCTAAGGTTATTGGTATTGATTGAGCAGATACTGCTGACCGATGTATTTTGATCAGTTGAGGAATGAAGCCATCAGGAAAAAGTATGCTGTGTTCTTCAGTATTTACGTATCCACTGGGCCTGCTGAGCTTAAGCCTTTTCACACACTATTAGGCTCCTGTCCAGAAACCTGAACTGCAGCCATATTAACAAATTCTTAACCTTGAAAACCAATAGTGGAGGTGTATGGTCTAGAAAAGAGAACCGTTTAAAGGCCCAAAGCTATTCCTATTTGTTTAAACATGATTTGCTTTATGAATGTCATTGCATCACCTATTGTGGTCACATTAAGGGTAATCTCTCCTTGAGTTTTATGGTTGTTAGAGTTTATGTTATGCAGCTGCAGTTGCCATGTAAAATATTCGTGGGGCCCAAACAAATGTTTTTTTTTAGATGCTTGCCAGCAAAGCCACATGTAGGCCCTAACACAACACTAAACAATACATGAATTGCACTATAACGGTGACAAACGGTGCCAACAAACTGTTAGGGCCTACATGAAGCTGTCCCAACAACATAGTTTTCTTTTCAGCACCATGGAGTAAATCCTTATCACCGCTACACCTGGCTATCAGCGGAGCCTTTTCTGGCAGCGAAACAGTTAATTCAGCCTCATTTACTACCTTTTAAAAAAAACATAGCTGATATGGCTGACTTGCTTAAACAAATGTGGTTTCTACCGACAATTGAGTTGTACAAACTATGGCATAAGGGAACGATGAGCGGATAAGATGCAATCCATAATTTAGATTAAGACATTAATGAGCGAGCTAAGACTGATGTCAGTGGCAGGGACTGGGAGACTAGTAAGGATCGAGGGAAAGATGAATGGAGCAAAGTACAGAGATCCTTGATGAAAACCTGCTTCAGAGAGCTCAGGACCTCAGACTGGGGCGAATGTTAACCTTCCAACAGTACAACGACCCTAAGCGCACAGCCAAGACAACCCGATCGAAAATCTCTGGAGAGACCTGAAAATAGCTGTGCAGCAACGCTCCCCATCCAACCTGACAGAGCTTGAGAGAATCTGTTAAGAAGAACAGGCAGAACTCCCAAAATACAGGCGTGCCAAGCTTGTAGCGTCATACCCAAGAAGACTTGAGGCTGTAATCACTGCTAAAGGTGTTTCAACAAAGTACTGAGTAAAGAGTCTATGTAATATTTCTGTAAATGTGATATTTAAGTTTTCTATATTTAATAAATTTGCAAACATTTCTAAAAACCTGTTTTTGCTTTGTCATTATGGAGTATTGTGTGTAGATTGATGAGGGGAAAAATAAATATTTAATACATTTTAGAATAAGGCTGTAACGTAAGAAAATGTGGAAAAAGTCAAGGGTTCTGAATACTTTCCGAATGCACTGTATGTATTGAGAATAGGCCAGCATACAGGATCTTAATTTGAGCCAGTTTGCTACAGCAGGAAAATAATCCTGCAGCAACAAGGAATGTGGATTATAATTAATGGACATTTTTGTAGCGGTTGATACATTTTCTAGTTAGGGCAAATCAAGTCTGAAATGAAAAGTGGAAATGTTAAACTTTAGAAGCCTTTTTAAAAACTCCATTATACTACTAGTTTGCATTTCCTGCTGTGCAGAAAATGTATCAGCAACAAAAGAATGATCAAATTAAGATCCTACATCTGTATCCAAAATATTGATCAACATGATGTTGAGACATCATTTGACAGAACCCTTCAGTGTGCAGGACCCCATTGATTCATACAATTTGTAACACTCATCTCCCGCCTGAATGCTTGAAAAAAACAATACAAAGTAAAAAAATAAGTGATATCATATCACATAAAAGTGAATTACTTAGGTTTTAGGAAATTCAACCAACTACAGAGATTGATGGGGAGGGGAGGGGGACCTATGTACCCAGCTTCAATCAAGCAGACTTCAGTCACACACTTGGCTTCAGTCAGCCCCAAGATTGAAGCGGGAGACAAATCCAGCTATGGCCTCCTTGTCAGGCCTCTCACACTGGGCTCGCACAGCTTCCCCGTATGCGTCGCTGGATTAAGGGTGACCTTGTTGAAGAGAAGATCCAGGAGCCTGTCTATGTAGCCTGTAATGTTTTTGAAAAGGGAAATCTTTGTTAAATGGGTAATCAATTTAATTTCCTTTTAGTTACTGTTCTGAGTTATGATGCAGGGGTGCTGTATTGGTGGAGCATCATGTCTCAGCTTCCTAAAGAAAAATCTGGCTTCCAAAAACGAAGAGAAAGAAAAGAAAGACAGGAGAGAGAAAAGAAAGGAAGGTGGGTGTAGTGCGCGAGTGGTGGAAATTAACCTGTTAGCTTAGTCCATAGTGAAATAGGCTACTTTTGCTCCCCTAACGTTAGATACTTAATATCTTCACAGAAAACTTTTGTTTACATTTCGCTCCTCTTTTAGCCAACATTTAATGCTGCCACTTTCCCCCCTAACTTGTCCCCTCTTGGTCTCCTGAATGCAATTTGTAAGATGCAGCTGCAAAGAGAAGAGTGCATTTTTGGAGAAGTGTGCACTGCTTTATGTATATTTAGCATACTGCCTGTGACTGTTGCTGGTGGCGAGAGAGCTTTCAGTAAACTAAAAGCGATTCAGGTAGCCTAGTGGTCAGAGTGTTGGGCCAATAACTGAAAGGTTGCTGGATCGAATCCCCTAGCCAACTAGGTGAAAACCTGTTGATGTGTCCTTGAGCAAGGCACTTAACTGTCATTTTCTCAAGGGGCGCTGTACTACTATGGCTGACCCTGTAGGTAGGCTGTCATTGTAAATAAGAATTTGTTCTTAACTGACTTGCCTAGTAAAATAAATGAACATAAAATAAAACTGATAAAAAAAACTATTTGAGGTCACAGGACAGGCTTTGCAGTCTTGCCATGCTGTCCATTGAAAGTCAGTTAGAAAGCTGGACTTCAAAGACTTGATCAGTGACTTTGCTAGCAAGAAGGCTCGGCGCTGGGCTCTTGGTGTGTAAACTGTTAAATGGCATGGCTATGGATAATGGATCACTACACACGATGCCCACAGGCTGAGAACAAGATATATCTCAAAGTAATGGCTTGATTGCCATAACATTTGTTGTGCACAATCAACACCTCAAGTGGAAGAAACCTATTGATTTGGTGACAACTTGACCTTTCCTTTAGCTCCACCAACAGGCCTTTTCATTTCCATTTCCATTTTGTTTTCCACTTTTACAGCTGCTTATTTTCTAGTTGGTATGTATACTAGGTTCAAAAATCTGCTGCTGATTTTATTATTTTGTTATATCATTCTATAGATGATAATGTTAATTTATTTTAATTGAAGAGGTTAATGCATATTTAAGTTGTGTTTATTTTAAGTTATTCATGAATGTTAAGAGAATTTTACCATTAAAATTACATTTAGACTGTAAAAGATGGCCTTTAGCACATTTGTTATAGAGGGTATCAGTACTGCATCAAATAGTGAATTCCACTGTATGCAGAATGTTGCATGCATGTCTGCACAGAGTTATATTTTCACAGCTCACTGTCAGTAAATATCATACAGTAAATATTGGACTACAAGAGAGTTGCAAGCCTGCAAAAGTAGAGTTATTTAAAGCTTTGAATGGGTCGATTGGGTTCTGGAGTTGTGGTTACAGCAATTGCGCAGGGTTGGTGTGGCCTGTGGTGGTGGGGCCCAATGTGATATCTTTTCATGGGGCCCAAAATCCCTGGCGGCACCCCTGTTATGATGCAATCAATTTGTTTATGTAGTGATCTACTCATTCTACAATGTGTTTTCTGGTATTTTTGAAGTACTCCATTTTAAATATGCAATATTTGGTTGTGCCCTTTTTGGTCAAACGTTTAAATGTTTGTATTTGGAATGTGTGTACCTGAAATGCTCAATTGATTTGAAATGATTAACTATGACTTACAGTATGTTGGGTCTGTGTTCACAGCATATCCCCCCTTCTTTGGTCTGTTTTCACAGGCTTCACAGCATATCCCCCCCCCTTTGCTTGATTTGGTATCACATCATTCCTGCTATGGTGGTTGCCTGGGAAGCTGTGCAGACAGAGTAGATTTTCTAAAATGTCTATCATTACAGCTTGATGATAGTGGAAAGACAAAATGAGATGGAAAGTGAAATACTAATAACCCACCCCCCACTAATCATCATGGTTAGCTCCAATGTCGACACCAGCTACACCAACTGTAAGACAACTCACACAATGGAATGACAAAATATGATTTTCAGGGGTAATTTTCATCGCAATTCCTTTTGTGGACAACATTCCTTTGTCTCAGACTAAATGTAGGGGACTTAGGGATAGAAGAACAAAAACCATAAAGTGACCATAAGGTGTGGTACAGAAAACATACCGTTCACAAGTCAAAGCAGAACGATACTGGTAACTAACTGGTAACTAACCATCCATTCACAACACAGTGTCTTACAGACCAAAGAAGGGGGATATGCTGTGAAGCCATCGATCACATGACACCATTCATTCCTATGTGAAGACTCAATAGCGCATTTGAAGCCAATTAAGTTGATTTGAGCGACTAAGATTTTGTCTCATGGGGAGATTTATGTAGACATAACATGCTTAGTTTGAGCTACTCCAGGAATTGATGTTGCAGGCTAGCTCAGTGCTGCCCTCTCTCATTGAGCATCTCAAATCGATGGTCCACCGGGGTACTGCAGACTGACACTAGGAACTGAATTATGCTTATAACTTCTTCCGTGTGCAATTTATTGGTTCGCCTAGAAGGCCAGCATCCCGGAGTCGCCTCTTCACTGTTGACATTGAGATGGTAGTGCATATGTTATGTCCCCTCCACTTCTAAAACCAAAGTTGCGCCCCTGTAAAAAACAAAAGTTTTTTTCCATTTCGTTTTATTTGATAAAAAACCAAGCATAGCCTCCCCTCCTCTCAATTAAGGCTTATTTTTTATCTGCCCAATGCAATCACAAAGTAGTCAAGACTGTTGAAAAAGGGTTTGGCTCCTGAGACCGCTTGGAAATAAATCTTAATCACCAAAAATATCAAGTTTGAGAGGAGTAAAACACTGAGCTGACATTCCCTTTTTATCTATGCATTGTAGGCAGGCCTACATTACCCCCTCCAGGCTATATGTCCATGCCCATCATGAAACGAGAGAGGAGATCCTTTGGTGAATACCGGTGAATCTTGTATTAATATAAGTAACCTGTAAAAATGGCATGTTTTCTGTTTCATACATGTATGTTCAAAACTCAAGCCCTCCCTTAGGCCTACTATAAAGATGGCTGGTTCAACAGCAATGCTTGTCTTTTTTAATCCTGCTGATTTTATGATATCATTACCTTTTACATTTATGTTATTACAACCAAACTTATTCGAATTATTCACCTTAATGGTATTATGGTGACAATGACGCTCTTGTAATGCAACTTGTGGAGATGTGTGAATGCAATCCAATCTGTAAAATGGTTCCGATTATGTTCATAACACATAGGCCTATTTGGGAGCAGTATAACGGTGAGTGGACATTCTCCCTTTCTCTTTATATTGGATCTTTGTCCGGCTACTGTGAAAACCATCAATAGTATGCGTTGTTTTAATATTAAATGCCCACACAGGGATAAAAGTGTGACATAGCATATTTAAAACAAGTTGTTTTGTTTAGAATTTGATTAAAATTATTTGTTCTCTTTTTAGGCCATATCAGTAATGAATTGAATCTTGCTTATTGACAATGTTTGGCATGTCCATGCTCAGCCATAATGCAATGTACAATAGGCCTAGCCCCTATATCAGTGTGAATGCTATTGAATCCATGCAATTACTTAGAAAATGTGGACTGCTAATGGGTTCAAGTTAACGTATTTAGCAAAGATAGCTCTACATTTTGTGATTTCGTTTCCATTTAACTGATTCTAAGACAATATATAAAATACCGTAAATGGACAACTTGAAGCAACCACATATTTCGCCACGGAGCACGTTCTGAATGGCCAGTGAGAGGCCACGCCTCGACACACCCACCGCTTGTTTATTCATCAAAACCCAGCCCTTTCGCACCAACGCCAGCAAGTGCGCCGATAAATGTGATAGTGAAAATAGCACAAATATTTCTGACACACCCCTGAACCTATAGTATAGCTCTACCCCCTGCGCTTAGATTTACCATTGTGTTAGATTTGTTAAAATAGAGCCCAAAGTCTGGCTTCAATGAGAGGGGGCAGTCGTTCTCCCCTGGGACCCTGAATCAAATATCATCAAAGAACATTAGGCGTGTGAGTGAAATCCTGAACAATGAATATAGAACCATTCTATCATATCAATAATGCATGCTAACAGCTGGATATTTTATAATGACACAAGACACTAACCACTCCACAGTTAGTCCTATAAAATCCTAATTTATTGTATATTGATAGTAATAGACATTTCCTTACACAAAATAGACACATCTTGCCACTAAAACTGATTAAGTGTAGAGCCCTCTAATAGAAAAATTACAGGATTTATACGTGTAATGTGTCTCTGTCTGTCTCTGTCTGTTTGTCTGTCTGACGTCGTGCCTCACACACCCCCTTCTACCCCAGCAGGTGGGCACAGCGCCTCCTGAGTGATGATGTCATTTCTGCCATTGAGTTTGGCAAGAATCTCTCTCTCTTACACTCTCTCCCTCTCTCTCCCTCTCTCTCTCTCTCTCTCTCTCCTCTGCCTGGTTCCAACCACTCACACCCTTTTGCACACTCTCTCTTTAGCTTTTTTTCTCTCTCTCTCTTTTGCTCTTTCTATCTCCCTCTAATTCTTTCTCTCTCTTGCATGGTTCCTTTATCTCACTCACTTACACATGCAATTCCGCTCTCTTCACGCAAGACAGTTGTTGAAGATTAAATATGTGCCACTCATAACTCGCTGATATGGAAGCCAACAGAATAGCAATCATTTTGAAACGCTAACTAGATTCACTCGTTGTCAAAAAGGTAGTGTTCAAGGATACAGCAGTTACTCACAAACCCAAACTAATAATAGTTTATTGATAATTAAGGTGATGTGTGGCTCCCAAGTGGCGCAGTAGTCTATGGCACTGCATTTCAGTGCAAGAGGGGTCACTACAGTCCCCTACAGTCCCATAGGGCGGCACACATTTGACCCAGCGTCGGCCAGGGTAGGCTATCATTGTAAATAAGAATTCGTTATTAACTGACTTGCCTAGTTAAATTTAAAAATTGTATCTTTAACCACAGATGTTTCAATGATTTTCCAATTTCTTCAGGTGGATTTTCTAAACTTTCTTTTCTGATTATTTAGCAATGTCCAGTATCTTCTGGCTAGCATTTTTGGAGAATGTGGAAAAAGATTGTATCAGCTATCAGTTAGCGAGGCGATTAAGATGTATTTCCAAGCGGTCTCAGGAGCCAAACCCTTTTTCAACAGTCTTGACTACTTTGTGATTGCATTGGGCAGATAAAAAATAAGCCTTAATTGAGAGGAGGGGAGGCTATGCTTGGTTTTAAATCAAATAAAATGAAATGGAAAAAAACATTAGTTTTTTGAGTCCAAACATTTGTGGTAGCAATATTTTAAGGAAACTTAACTATCAACAGTCATTATACCCTTTTCCCATATTTTTATCGCAAAGTCAAACATCTAAATCTAAACTTTCACAGAAATTGTATAATGGAAGAATCCCAAAGAATGAAAGAAATATTTAAAGACCACACACAAAACAACCTACAAAGCCTTGATCTTGTTGAGGTGAAATTGAGGGGTTTACTTTGGAAATGTCAAATCCTCCAAAAACAATATCCAATCACAGGACTGTAGGAGAACAATCAACATTATGATCAAAGGAAGTGTTGAGTCAAGATACACCTTAGTTTAGGGAGAATCTCAATTGGATTCACTTGATTCCTTGTAGGGTTGCAAAATTCCAGTAACTTTCCCTAAATTCCCTAGTTTTCCACAAATCCTGGTTGGAAGATTCCCGGAATCGTGAGGGAATAAGCAAGGAAATCCGGCATCCTCTAAACAGGATTTCTGGAAAACCTGCTATCATTCTATGCGTAGAATGGCAGGGAAGCTAGCTTCATGAGCCATAGACTGTAAATACGTTAGCTAGGCTGATTAGCATTTCAACAGGGAAAGAGTACTGCTGGAGTGGACCAGAGCTTATTCCTCGTGTCCTCTCCTCTGTTCTCGCCCCGCCTCCTTTTGAAAAAGGTGAAAGGTAAACGAGGAGAGGAGGCCAGGAGAGGTAACATGGAATCAAATGCGCTCATATGAAATTAGATTATCCTTCTCCACTAGCGTTATCAGGCAAATGACGTCGGAGGGTTTCAAAATACACCATTTTGAACGTCGGAGGGTTTCAAAATACAAAATAAATGTAGTTAGTTGTGCTAGACATTTTATGGATAGAAGGATATGTAGCGTATCGTTTCTAAATTTCCTCCGAGAAAAATACAGCTAATTCAAAGGGGGTGAGGCGAATTTCAAAACTCTTCTGCGGTACGATACATCTGTGTATCCTCAACCGGAGGAGGCAATCAAGGAGAGGAGCAAACTCCTTTGTTCACCTATTAACAAATTGATACTCTCCTACAGTGACTATTTATCAGTTTCCGGGTTAGGGAGGAGAGGATGGACTTTTTCACAATTGAGAAAAGGCAATAGAATTTGAATAGAAAAGAATTTGGATTGATGTTTGGGTGTAAATATATTTTAACTTTCTTTCCTTCCTTCCTTTTCAAACAAAGTATATTACATATGTTCTTGGGTGTATTCATTAGTGCAAACTGTAGTAAAATGTTTTGCAATGAAAATGAGAGTTTGTTATTGGACAAATTCAGGAAGGTCCCTCTCCGTTTCGGTCTGTTTGTTTATGATTGGTTCCTAGTGAATACACCCCAGTTCATATCAGGGAATGAAACCAAGATATATATTTTGCATTTTGCTCATATTTGTCTAGTGTCAAATAAGCACACTAAATCACACAATAAAAGCTAATTGTCACTTGTATGACTTTGCCACAGTGGGTAGGGGAACATTGGAACTGTGTAACCTAAGCACTGGGAGACCATTACCAGGTTCTGATCAATAAGTTACGGTGATGATGTTACGGTTAGACACTCAACTCCATAACATTACATCAAGTCATCGACAAAACACACTGTGTTAGCCCTATAACAGACGTATGCTAATCTGCTATGTGAAACCAGCTAGCGCGGCTAGCAGAAGAGTATAGCTGTACCAGGGAGAGATCATGGCATGGCCATACTGTATGTGTCTGTATCACTATCTGTGCTCCCATGGTGTTATAATAGTGTGTGAAGCAGTTACATGAGCACGTGTTTCTATTCCTATGCCGGCTATGAGGCTTTCAAAGGGGATTTCATCTCCACCACAGAATCAGATTAAACCCAGTCAGGGATTAGGGACAGGGAACAGGCCAGGGACTGACGAGCTGAGTGGGTTTACGTTGTGTGAGTGTGTGTAAAGCCATCTGTAGCTCACAGGGTGACAAAAACCAAGTTGGCAGCAATCGCTCTACATCCGTCTTTTGTCTTCTGGCATGGTGAACTGAATGCCACAAGGTGTATTGCTGCCTGTTTGGCATTCTCTCAATCTGTCACTGCCTTTCAGTCTCTCTCTCTCTCTGTCTCCCTCTGTCGCTCTCTGTCTCTCTCTTTCAATATTTCTAAATTCCTCAATTCATCGGTGCATGGACTCTACAAGGTGTCAAAAGCGTTCCACAGGGATGCTGGCCCATGTTGATTCCAATACTTCCCACAGTTGTGTCAAGTTGGCTGGATGTCCTTTGGGTGGTGGACCATTCTTGATACACACAGGAAAGTGGTGAGCGTGTAAAACCCAGCAACGCAGCAGTTCTTGACTCAAACCGGTGCACCTGGCACCTACTACCATACCCCGTTCAAAAATACTTAAATCTTTTGTCTTGCCCATTCAACCTCAGAATGGCACACCTATACAATCCTTGTCTCAATTGTCTCAATGCTTAAAAAGCCTTCATTAACCTGTCTCCTCCCCTTCATCTACACTGATTAAAAAGTGGATTTAACAAGTGACATCAATAAGGGATCATAGCTTTCAGCTAGATTCACCTGGCAGTCTATGTCATGGAAAGTCTATGTCATGGAAAGAGCAATGTTTTGTACACTCAGTGTAGTAGCACTACAAGGGCAGGCTTATTTGATGTCCCTCCCCTTACCACTCTCATAGAGGTGGGACCACAGGCTAGCAAGCAAGCTAACCACCACCATCAATCTCACGGTCCCTCCTTTCAGCTCTGTTCCGCTCCAGCAGCACTCTTTCCCTGTTGAAATGCTAATCAGCCTAGCTAACGTATTCACAGGCTCTGG
Organism: Thymallus thymallus; assembly: GCA_023634145.1. Classification (NCBI taxonomy): domain Eukaryota; kingdom Metazoa; phylum Chordata; class Actinopteri; order Salmoniformes; family Salmonidae; genus Thymallus; species Thymallus thymallus. The sequence goes on from CM042391.1 coordinate 30,188,312, forward strand.
TTAATGAAGCTAGCTTCCCTGCCATTCTACCCATAGAATGACAAGCAGCCGGTTCCAGGACAACCTAATATTGTAGCCATGGCGGACACAGTCTGCCTGGTCTCTACAGTAAACACATGGTGCAGCTGCTTCTCCCTCCACCTCACCTTCCCCCTGCCCTTTTCCTCATTATTATTGAGGTCTTTGAGCCTTGGAAGGAGGGAGTAAGAGAGGGAGAGGGAGGAGGGAGGTATGGACAAAGGGATAGGGGGAGAAGAAGGAGGAGGGGAGAGGGGAAAGGGGGATGATGATTCCGTCAGGCAGGCAGGCAGGCAGGCAGGTGCTGTAGCGAGCGAGCAATGCACAGGCTCTCTCTCTCTCTCTCTCTCTCTCTAAGTAAGGTTGAGTCTGAGGCTGCTTACTGATTCGAAAACAACGGGCTGCTTCCAGTAGAGAGATAAGCAAGGGGGCTGTGTGTTAGTGGAGGAGAACGGACGGACAGAACAGCACCGGCCATTGTCATTTTTATTTCTCTCTCTTCCTATTTCTTTTCTCTCCAGTCTCTGGAATGACTGTAATTGCTGTTGGTTGGCCAGTGTTGGGATTTGCAGAGGAAGGTGGCATAGTGCAGATCTGCCTTGCCTAGGACTAGGAGGGACCGTCTCTCTGTTTCTAAGCCATATTACAGGAGGCACAGTTACTGCAGGTAATCTATCATTCTATCTATCCTTCCCTACCTCCACCTTCCCCTCCATCATTGTATTCAATCATCTCCCTCTCTTTTATGTAACCATGGTTTTGTCTTCCATCTCTTCGTCCCCTCATCCTCTCCCTCTCTCTTCTCTTCCTCCCCCAAATCCATTTTCTTCCATAATGGCTATCTGAACTGACGAGCATGTTCTCATGTAGCCAGTGAAAGTAATAGATGTAAACATATTCATATTAATATTCATGTTTACCACAGGGAGAGGCTTCGGCAGGAAGCCACACAGCCATATGAATATGAATAGCAGAAGATGTGTTTGTATTGTTCTGAGATAATTGCAACCATATGATCCACCTATCGCTATATCGATTGAATTGTCCCAAATATGTCAAAAAAAAGATGAAATTATGGCAATGGATTTGGCATAACAACAAATATTGATTTGTTCTCCAGTCAGTGTTCTAGCGTTTGTTTTTGCCCGTGTAAAATGGGGACAGCTATTTGGTTACATTGAATTAAAGGACATCTGATGAGATTCTGCGATTGGTGGTAGGATAACACTGCCATCACCTGGATCCATTGGTTAAGGTGAAGGTCAAACGTCACATACATACACACATGCGTGCACACCATTACACTCATTACATATACATTCACATGCACATACACACACACACATGCAAACAAACTCATATTGTCACTCTCAAACCTGCCTTTGTGACTTCAAGGCAGTCAAAACTTTTTCTGCTATTTTCAGTCTTTTCTTTGTATCCACCTGCAAGATGTTCATTAGCACATAGACTAGGAGCTAACAAAAGCTGAAAGTTTCTCATGTAGCCATAAAAAGCAGTAAATATCTCTTACAACATTTAGTGTCTCTACCATAAGCCGCCTCCAAAGTCGTTTTAGAGAATTTGGTAGTACATCCAAACTGCTTCGCAACCACAGACCACGTGTAACCACGCTAACCCAGGACCTCCACATCCGGCTTCTTTACCTGCAGTATGGTCTGAGACCAGCCACCTGGACACAAGCTCAGAGAAGCTAATCTGCGTGCTCGTCATCCTCACCAGGGACTTGACCTGACTGCAGTTCAGCGATGCAAATGACTTCAGTGGGCAACTATTCACCTTCGAAGGCCACTGGAACACTGGAGAAGTGTCCTTAATCCCGGTTTGAACTGTACTGGGCAGATGGCAGATAGCGTGTATGTCGTTGTGGGGGCGAGTGGTTTGCGGATGTAAACCCCATGGTGGCAGTGGGGTTATGGTTTGGGCATGCACAACAAACACAATTGTATTTTATCGACGGCAATTTGAATGCCACATGGTCATTATTGTGCCATTCATCCTCCGCCATCACCTCATGTTTCAACATGATAATGCACGGCCCCATGTCGCAAGGATCTATACACAATTCCTGGAAGCTGAAAATGGCCTGCATACTTAACAGACATGTCACCCATTGAGGATGTTCGGGATGCTCTGGGTCGACGTGTATGAAAAGGCCGAACTTATCGCATATCAGCATTCCAACTCTGAGATGCTATATGAATACATACTCAGAGGCTTCTCTGCTGAAAATAAGGGTGCGTATGATGGGAGAAAGAGGCAGACAGAGAGACAAAGATAGAGAGAATAAATAATAATATCTGTCTTTTAATGAAGTGGCACTTTGCTGAGTAATATGATGGAGAGAAAGGGGTGTACACAATCTTGTTTTAAATGGATTCCTTTTCACGCCACTTCCTGGCTATAGGCAAAGATCCAGGAAAACCTTTAGGACATTTAGCCCTCACTCCTGTAATTGCACTGCATCAGAACTTGGACTGAAACACAACTTTCACCCAACAGTCTTCCACAAGAATCAACTGTTCTTGTTAAATTCGTACAGATCACAACATATTTACCAGGATAGTAAGAACAAGACTTACATACAGAGTGATTCATCATTGAGGATGTCTGATTATTATAGCTATATGACCTCATATACTGTAGATTTAAGTGTTTAGGATTTGTGCTTAAGTTGGTAAGTGTCCGTCTTGAACAATGTTCCCCAAGTTTCATGGTGCTTAGTACCATTTGCCACAGCGATAAAATCTATAATTAACATATTGTCTAAATTTAGGGCTAGCTATGCCCTTTCTTTTGTTGAGTGTCGCTCTTAAGACAACATAATGGGTGGCCACTGTATTGTCTTTATAATGACTGTCAGTCCCTGAATCCCTTTCCTCATCAATTAAATCCCACCAGTATTGCTTAATTAACTGCAGTTAACCAGGAAACACGACTACCATTTTGGCTCCCTGGGGGACTGGGTATTTCCTGGTCCAGCTGAGTCCCTTCCTCTTTGTCTGGGAGAGAATTAGCCATTCCAGAGTTGCTGCAACACTTCTATATGTATTTTATTGGTAAATATCCAATTGAAATTACTCTAGATACCTGAGATGCCATATGTGTGAATTTAGCAAGTAATCAAGTATTTTTACTTCAACCCAGCAATAACACACCTGATTCAACTAACCACCAAGCCTTTATTTGTTGAATCAGATGTGCTACTGCTGATGTAGCAGATGGCCGAGTTAGCATCGCTACTGTCTTCCTGAGACCTGAAGTACTGGTGTCTGGGCTGGGACCCAGAAATGCTTTGTCTTTTCTGGTTCTGTGGTATTGACAGTGTTTCTGGAGTATGATCTAATGACACAAATTTGGTCCCTTCCTTCCCTATGCTAGGGCTCCTTTCTCTGTCATTGACTTGTGATTGGGGACACCCACCATGGAGGCCCCACTTGTGTGCCTGGATGAGGAGTTTGAGGACCTCAGGCCCTGCCGGGTAGAGGACATGCCCCTCAGCCGACCCTCCTACAGCACCATCCCCCTGGCCCCCATGGCTCCCCTGGCCCCCATGGTTCCCCTGGCCCCCATCACCCGTGAGGACTTCTCCGAACTGGAGAACTTCTCTGAGATGATGAGCTTCAAGTCCATGGAGGACCTGGTCAACGAGTTTGACGAGAAGCTGAATGTCTGTTTCCACAACTACAACACCAAGACGGAGGGCCTGGCCCCCGTGCGCAACCAGTCCCACACCGAGGAGGACGAGGAGCGGCTGCAGGATGAAGAGTGAGTGTCGGCCACCAACTTTATGCTTTTTAAGCATTTAAGTCTGACCTCAGCATAAAGGGTCTGTGCTTTTGTGAAAGGAGTGATACAAATGGTGTATCACAGGGAAGTGATTTTTCACTTCAACTGCTTGCCTTTTGAGTTGTACAATGCACGGCAGTATTCTTTTTGATAATATGGCACATCCTTTGCATCAATCTTCTGAACAAAGCATTGGTCAAATCTTGCTTGTTTAGGTAGTCCATCATGTCTGATGATGTCTTCCTGTTCTGTCTTCATACTGCATATGTTTGTGAATATACAATCTCATTCATACGGCACACTATTTACTGCAAACGGAACATTTTAAGTCTGGGTATGGTGTGAAAAAAGCAGCTATGAACACTACACCTATGCATTCATTACAGTTTAGATAGAATACCACAAGTCATCACAGCTATCAGCTAAACAGAGCATTGGCTGATATACCACTACTGTTATAACAATACCACTCGATATCTCATGACCCAGCATTCAGATCCTGATACTCAACAGCTCACAGCGACCAAATCGCCCACCATCAGAAAACACAAAAACACAAACCACCCGTGTGACCCTGCCCACCTCAGCAGTCCACAGTCTGTAGGACCTTCAATTATTCCATTTTTTAACGCTCTTTTGGTTCTGTTGCTGCCTCTACTAGCAGGCAGCTAGCGCTCCCATTCGCCAACAGCCTCTGAAGCGGAAACACAGACATTCTCGCATTGGGTGGAAATAAACCCTCTTGCTAAAAATAGCTTGGTTGTAGGTGCCCTTGGGTATGCCTATTGATCCATGTTCAGAGTGCATAGGACCGAAGGACAAAGTATTGATGATATACAATGACATACAAAGATGTATGTTGGGGATGCTATTGTTAGCATGTGGGGGAGCATTAATGGCCATGTTTTGCATTTGATGATCTACTGTGTTCTACAGAGTTAGAAACCGCATCATATGATGTTTTGAAATTGGCTCTCCTATCCTTATCCTTGTAGTGATGCAAAGAACATATACACATTTATCTATTGTAAGCTTTTTTTTTTGCTAGCCAAATTTGCTAGTTTATAGATTGTGTATGTTATGCCACACAGTTGATGGAATGATTGGTTCAATCTGAGGGCCAAATTAACTAAATGTTTGCAAACATATGGGACGGTGCTGTACCAGCTAGTTCCTGTTTGGCAGATGGAGAGATGGCTGGTGTGTGTGTATTGTGTGTGTGTGTGTGTGTGTGTGTGTGTGTGTGTGTGTGTGTGTGTGTGTGTGTGTGTGTGTGTGTGTGTGTGTGTGTGTGTGTGTGTGTGTGTGTGTGTGTGTGTGTGTGTGTGGACAACACAACAGGCATGACCTCTGAGGTCATGAGTCCCGATGAATGGCTGCTTGTTTCCTGCATTGCGCATGGCTGGGCAGTGCCAGTAAGAGCAGGGTAGGGTATGGGTGCCATGCCAAACTGGGGGGAAACAAAAGGAGAGTTCTACTCTGGTCATTTTCACAAGACTAAAGCCTTGATTGGACCGAGGTTCCTATAGGTCGAGGAGGACCTGCACAATGCTGTAAGGGGCTGTTTTTATCGATACCTATTAACATTAGACACCTGTAAAAAATGTGTTAACTGTGAGTTTTTATTTCATTGTTAGTTGACTGTGTGCATTGCAGCCTGGAGTGCAATAGGGAGGATTTTGATGTGCATTTTGATTTTAAATGTTTAATTAATTATGTTGACAAGTTCAGGGACATAATTGTTGAGAGACCGCCAAAAACAGAGGGAAATAAAAGAGCAATAAACGGGAATGAAGCACAATAACGTCATGTGAACATCTCCTCCTCTGCATTTACTGTCTGCAAATGGTCAACGGAACACTGATAGAAGGAAATGGCTGCAGATATACAATTGACAATTTCTATCAAATATGATTTGGGTAGAGGAGGGTCATCTAGGGAGGAAGAGAAGGATGGTCCTATTCATGATGTAATCCATCCTCCTCCATTTTTTTAAATCACAAGCCACCACTGGATTTGGGATTATTATGGAATTACCATTCTATGCCCCCCCCAAAAAAATAGTGTTTTGGGCTGTGTTGTGTGTGGGATGTCTGATCATTCCAGCGTTGGTGTCTGAGTGTTTGTCTTGTGTTGCAGTGTATGAGATGTCCTGTTACAATGTTGGTGGCTAAATTTGTTGGTATCTCAGTTTTCTGGGGGGTTGCATTTTTACTGTGTATTTTTTTTGTGGTACAGTGTTGGTGACTGAATGTGTGTTTGTTATGTCCATGTTTCAGTGTGTGGGATGCGCTGACGGATAACTTCGTCCCTTCCTCTGTCTCCAGCTGGGACGACCCCAACTCAGAGGGATTCAACGGCAACATCTCCAATCAGGAGGTAACACTCCAATATTCTCCAAAATACTTTAAGGTCATCGGAAAAATCATGTTTCTCAATTTTCAAACCCCTTTTCTTCTCAACTAGAAAGACCTGAAACATTCTGAGACAACTTCTTGGAAGTACATTTTTTCATTAGATATTTAGACTTTTATTTTAATGGATTTCACAACACCTCTTTCATGTATGACTGACTGCAGTGTGTTCTTTAGTGAGGCAAACGTGCTGGCAGGCTGGCTGGCTTTATGTTCATTCATGCCTTGTGGTTGTGGCGCTGACGTCACCTGACCTGACACCAAAGATCAAGGCTGAGCTGCCTTGACTGCCTGCTACTTAGTATCCGTCAATCAACCACCCTCCTCCTCCACCCTCTCTCCCTCTCCTCCCCTCTCTCTCCCTCTCCTCCCCTAGTCTGCTCTCGCATGCAACTGCAGGCACTGGGTCTGGGTCAGGGCCAAGGCACAGGGCTGGGTCAGGCCAATACGCAGACACACAGTCCCCAACAGGAAGCTCTAAGCGACTCTCCCTTGTAGGGATTAACTGGAGTGAGGCCAATGGCATAAAAACAATGAGCATCAAAAGCAATGAAGTAGAAAATAGACAGTCATTGTTCAATAGATAGAATTGGGGCAATTTGAGTGTGACTAAGCACAACCCAAACACTTTCAAATTGGCTTCTAAAATCGAGGGTAATGGTCTTTTCAGATGAAGAGCAGAGAGGGGGATAATGTGGTCTTATTTGGGCCATGTTCACTAGCTTCCTAAACTCAAAAGATAATATTCTAAAGATAAATCTAATATGGGTGAATGGCTTTTCTGTATAAACCTTGTTTCCATGGTTTCTGTTTCCAATACTAAGAAGTTAAGCTAGCACTAATGTGGCTGAATGGGTTTCCATGGTTTCATTCGTTCTCTCTTGCATTCTCCAGATTCATGAAAAAGAGGAGGAGGAGATGAACGAGAAGAACGACAATGCCAACTGCCTGAGCGAGGAGCCTCTCCTCACTGCTGATCAGGTGACTACAGGCACATGTACTTCCTGTTATGCAAAGGACTTGGTAGGACTTCCAGTTAATTATATTACTGGGTTTAGTTAAAGTAACTCTCCAGTGTTTCCAGATTTCTATTAAATATTACCTATAATTGATTACAACATGAATTAAATAGTTTTCCTTCCAGAAAATGGTAATTACGTATGTTAAAAAGTGCTTTTCTTTGTTGGAATGGTGTTGGCATACCCCAACAACAGAATGGTGTTGGCATATACCGGTCATTAAAAATATGAATGCGAGTAGACCGCTTATTAGCCATCATCATCTATGAAGAAATAGCAAGCATTTTTTAAATGGTCTGTTTGAGATATACTGTAAGCTTGAGGTGGGATTTCAAGTATTTTTTCTCCAATTTATACTTTGGCCACAAATATGAATAAAGGATAAGTCAACAACATTATTTGGATATGAGTTTGTGAGGGCTTGGTTGTGGTAAGGCCTCTTACTCCCACCTAGGGGAGGAGAGAGGCACACAACCAAGCTCTCACACATTATTAGGGAGATTATCATCCCCAATCAGAGACAGCTGTATAGCGTTGTCTCTGATTGGGGATAGTATTTAATCCCCACACAAAGCCACCTGTGTGTGGATCATTGTTCGTGTCTGCCTTGAGTATTCAGCACGTGAGTCACTTTGCTTTGTTTAGTATTGGTTATAATTTAAGTCATCTCCTTTTCTTTTATTTTGTGCTTCGTGAGTCCAACTCCAAAATAAAAAGGAATGACGCTCCATCAGCGCTCCGTTTATCGTCCCATTATTCCGCAACGTGACAGAATGATCCACCACCCTGGGACGCAACGGGGAATAACGTTAGGAGATATCCTCCTCGGTATGGGGAAAATTACCGAGGAGGAACACTCTTATTATCGCTCGGTGGAGGAAGGCTGGGGTCCGGAGCAGCCGAGGCGCCGGAGACGGAGGACGCGTCACCGGGCTAGAGTTGAGGACCAGCCTGGAGCCCAGAAAACCCCCCAAACCGATTTTGGGGGGGGGCTATGGGGGTGGTCGGGGATCGAGGGAGAAGAGCCCCGACCACTGCACTCGTGGGGGTTCCAGGAGGAGCCCCTACAGCCATGGGAGCGGGAGTACATAGAGGAGTCGGAGGAAGACGACGACGATGTGCTTCTGTTCCCTCACTCGTGGGGGTTCCCGGAAGAACCCTCACAGGATGGGGATTGGCGGTGGAGTAGGCACGACAGGGACAGTCGTGCTCCAGCGCCAGTTCCCAGTCCGGTGCCTCCAGCGCCGGTCCAGAGTCGGAGGAGGAGGAGACCGACTCAGCGCACCAAACCATCGGTGCGCAACACTAGCCCGGTGCGACCCGTACCAGCTAAACGCACCCAGCCAAACGGTGCGTTTCCCCAGCCCGGCGCGACCCGTGCCAGCTCAACGCACCGACCCAACGGTGCGTTTCCCCAGCCAGGTACAGCCCGTTCCAGCTACTCGCACCAGACCAGTGGTGCGTTCCCCCAGCCCGGTGCGGTCTGTGCCTGCTCCTCGCACCCAACCTATGGTGCGTTTCCCCAGCCCGGCGCGACCCGTGCCAGCTCAACGCACCGACCCAACGGTGCGTTTCCCCAGCCAGGTACAGCCCGTTCCAGCTACTCGCACCAGACCAGTGGTGCGTTCCCCCAGCCCGGTACGGTCTGTGCCTACTCCTCGCACCCAACCTATGGTGCGTATCTCCAGCCCGGTGCGACCCGTGCCAGCTCCTCGCACCAGACCTATGGTGCGTGTCCCCAGTCCAGTACGCCCCGTGCCTACCCCTCGCACGGAGGCTACCGCGACGGTCGCCACCACAGGGCTGGAAACCCTCTCCGCGTCGGTGCCCAGGGTGGGCACAACGTTCAGTCCCGCTGTGGAGCAGGAGCTCCATAGCGTGTCGGTGCCCAGTCTGGGGCCGACAGCCAGCCCAACCACAGGGCTGGAAACCATCTCTGCGTCGGTGTCCAGGGTGGGCACGACGTTCAGCCCCGCTGTGGAGCAGGAGCTCCATAGCGCGTCGGTGCCCAGTCTGGGGCCGACAGCCAGCCCAACCACAGGGCTGGAAACCATCTCTGCGTCGGTGCCCAGGGTGGGCACGACGTTCAGTCCCGCTGTGGAGCAGGAGCTCCATAGCATGTCGGCGCCCAGTCTGGGGCCGACAGCCAGCCCAACCAGAGGGCTGGAAACCCTCTCTGCGTCGGGGCCCAGGGTGGGCACGACGTTCAGCCCCGCTGTGGAGCAGGAGCTCCATAGCGTGTCGGTGCCCAGTCTGGGGCCGACAGCCAGCCCAACCAGAGGGCTGGAAACCATCTCTGCGTCGGTGCCCAGGGTGGGCACGACGTTCAGCCCCGCTGTGGAGCAGGAGCTCCATAGCGTGTCGGTGCCCAGTCTGGGGCCGACAGCCAGCCCCACCAGAGGGCTGGGAACCATCTCTGCGTCGGTGCCCAGGGTGGGCACGACGTTCAGTCCCGCTGTGGAGCAGGAGCTCCATAGCGTGTCGGTGCCCAGTCTGGGGCCGACAGCCAGACCAGCTGCAGGGCTGAAGACCACCTCTGCGTCGGTGCCCAGGGTGGGCACGGCATCCAGCCTGAGGTCTCCGGAGAAGGTCAGCAGCCCGAGGCCTCCTGTGACGGTCAGCAGCCTGAGGTCTCCTGTAAAGGTCAGCAGTCTGAGGCCTCCTGTGAAGGTCAGCAGCCCGAGACCTCCGGTGAAGGTCAGCAGCCCGAGACCTCCGGAGAAGGTCAACAGCCCGAGGCCTCCAGAGAGGGTCGGCAGCCCGAGGCCTCCAGTGAAGGTCGGCAGCCCGAGGCCTCCAGTGAGGGTCGGCAGCCCGAGGCCTCCAGTGGGGGTCGGCAGCCCGAGGCCTCCAGTGAGGGTCGGCAGCCCGAGGCCTCCAGTGGGAGTCGGCAGCCCGAGGCCTCCAGTGGGGGTCGGCAGCCCGAGGCCTCCAGTGAGGGTCAGCAGCCCGAGGCCTCCAGTAAAGGTCGGCAGCCCGAGGCCTCCAGTGAAGGTCAGCAGCCCGAGGCCTCCAGCGAAGGTCAGCGCCCCGCCACCTCCAGCGAAGGTCAGCGCCCCGCCACCTCCAGCGAAGGTCAGCGTTCCGCCACCTCCAGCGAAGGTCAGCGTTCCGCCACATCCAGCGAAGGTCAGCGTTCCGCCACCTCCAGCGAAGGTCAGCGTTCCGCCACCTCCAGCGAAGGTCAGTGTTCCGCCACCTCCAGCGAAGGTCAGCAGCCCGGAGCCTCCAGCCACAGCTCAAGGGCTGGAGCCTCCTCCACCGGTGCCCAGTCCGGGGCCGGTCGTCTGCTTCGCTCCGGTGCCGGAGCGGTCCGCTCCACCGGTGCCCAGTCCGGGGCCGGTCGTCTGTGTCGCTCCGGTGCCGGAGCGGTCCGCTCCACCGGTGCCCAGTCCGGGGCCGGTCGTCTGCGTCGCTCCATTGGCGGAGCGGTCCGCTCCACCGGTGCCCAGTCCGGGGCCGGTCGTCTGCGTCGCTCCGGTGCCGGAGCGGTCCGCTCCACCGGTGCCCAGTCCGGGGCCGGTCGTCTGCGCCACTCCAGTGCCGGAGCAGTCCGCTCCACCGGTACCCAGTCCGGGGCCGGTCGTCTACGTCGCTCCAGTGACGGAGCAGTCCGCTCCACCGGTGCCCAGTCCGGGGCCGGTTGTCAGCCCCTCTCCAGGGTCGAGGGCTCCCGCACCAGGGTCCAGACAGGACTTGGTGAATGGCGGGAGTACTGAGGGGGGAACCACCGCGCCGGGGTCCGGACCGGACCGGGCGTGCAACGGAGAGGTAGGAGGAAAGCTACTCTCACAGCCTGTGCCACGCCCGGAACCGGAACCGGAGCCCCCACCAGCAACCACCTCAGTACCCCGCCATGTCCCCCCTAGTTTTGGACATTTTTTTTTTCTTTCAGGAGAGGGGGGATTGTATGTGTGCGGTCGGGAGTCCGCACCTTAGGGGGGGGGTACTGTGAGGGCTTGGTTGTGGTAAGGCCTCTTACTCCCACCTAGGGGAGGAGAGAGGCACACAACCAAGCTCTCACACATTATTAGGGAGATTATCATCCCCAATCAGAGACAGCTGTATAGCGTTGTCTCTGATTGGGGATAGTATTTAATCCCCACACAAAGCCACCTGTGTGTGGATCATTGTTCGTGTCTGCCTTGAGTATTCAGCACGTGAGTCACTTTGCTTTGTTTAGTATTGGTTATAATTTAAGTCATCTCCTTTTCTTTTATTTTGTGCTTCGTGAGTCCAACTCCAAAATAAAAAGGAATGACGCTCCATCAGCGCTCCGTTTATCGTCCCATTATTCCGCAACGTGACAGAGTTAACAGAATATTAACTTAGAAATGTGAGATTGTCTCTGGACAGTTACTTTAAGCTAATTTAGACAGTTTAAAACATGTATTTATTCATTGTAAATAAGAATGGGTTCTTAACTGACTTGCCTAGTTAATTAAAATTTGGCAAGTAAGTTAAGAACAAATTCTTATTTACAATGATGGCCACCCCAGCCAAACCCTCCCCTAACCCGGATGACGCTGGGCTGATTGTGCGCCGCCCTATGGGACTTCCGATCACGGCCAGTTGTGATACAGCCCGGATCGAACCAGGGTCTGTAGTGACGCCTCTAGCACTGAGATGCAGTGTCTTAGACCTCTGAACCAGGGTCTGTAGTGACGCCTCTAGCACTGAGATGCAGTGTCTTAGACCGCTGTACCACTTGGGAGCCCAACCATACAAAAGTAGAATACACTAACTCCCCCACATACTGTAATAACAGTGGTTAAAAAGGCCAAGAAGAATACACTAACTCCCCCATATACTGTAATAACAGTGGTTAAAAATGCCAAGTAGAATACACTAACTGCCCCACATACTTTAATAACAGTGGTTAAAAATGCCAAGTAGAATACACTAACTGCCCCACATACTGTAATAACAGTGGTTAAAAATGCCAAGTAGAATACACTAACTCCCCCATATACTGTAATAACAGTGGTTAAAAATGCCAAGTAGAATACACTAACTGCCCCACATACTTTAATAACAGTGGTTAAAAATGCCAAGTAGAATACACTAACTGCCCCACATACTGTAATAACAGTGGTTAAAAATGCCAAGTAGAATACACTAACTGCCCCACATACTGTAATAACAGTGGTTAAAAATGCCAAGTAGAATACACTAACTGCCCCACATACTGTAATAACAGTGGTTAAAAATGACAAGTAGAATACACTAACTGCCACACATACTGTAATAAAAGTGGTTAAAAAGGCCAAGGCGAAAAGTATAGAAACACTATGAATTTCAAGTATCTCCCTTCTGCATTATAGCATAGGTTACTGTACATGAATAATAAATGCCTGACAACCATGAGTTTTTTACTTATTGGTGACGCATAGAGTCTGAGGGCTATTCATGAGAGTGTATTCATCTACAATCCATCCCTCCTTCCTTCTCTCTCCAAGGTCATTGAGGAGATAGTTGAGATGATGGAGAACTCTCCGGACCCTGGTGAGACAGAGGAGGAGGACGAGGAGGAGAGTGGACACTCCTCACCCAAGACCAACCCATCCCTTCTGGAAGAGATCAGACAGCTGTCCCAGGCCTCCAATAACAACATGCCCTCTTATGAAGGTAAGTGTACAGAAACTAAGGTTGCATGAAGGGTTAAACACCATGTCACATATACCAAGGAGTTAAATGAACAGAAGAAAGTGACAATTTAAGCAATTCAATGTCCAATTCAGATTTCCATTGGAGTTGTGGACAGACACCTTTTCCTAAATCCATTTCCTGTTCATACAACAGTGTATAAAAAGAAAGTGACCTTTGATATATCTTGTAGCGGTTAAAGATGTGCTTGATAAGCTTTGATTGTGTCAATGAGTAACCTTGTCCGAGACAAAAATATGTAAACTCGCTTGAGTTAATGGCTAGGGTTTAGCTCAGTAGGCTAACACCCTGCTTATAGGACTTTGATTGGGTGAGGGTCATAGTTCAGACAATATGGTTGTCATCAGTTTACCCGAGTAAACATCTGAGTAAACAACTTTCATCAGTCTTTAGCCTCTATGGTGAATATAGGATGAATAACTGGACAAACCTGCAGCAGGCATTTTTCGTATGAGTCGATCATTTCAGAGGGCCATGGCACACTCAATATGGTTCCCTGTGGAAAGACATATTGTGTGACCATGTGGCTCCCCTGCATGAGACACATTTTTATTTGTCCTGCTTAGTGTGTGTGTGTGTGTGTGTGTGTGTGTGTGTTTACTTCCAAACATAGTAGTAATGTTGGACAGCATCACCCACAGTCACAGAAACAGTCAAAGGCTAGTTCCTCTTCTCAGAATGTAATGTCAAGGCTAATGAAAAACGTAATAGGTCACATATGTGTGATATCATCCCACTTTCCTCCCATTTATGTCATCTATTCATATACTGTATGCCGTAGCGGTGCGTGGGTAAAATCACTGTGTGCGCGTTTTGACTAAACGCTAATGCCATCCTCCTCTCTTTAATGTTGACGAAACGGTCTATCACTCTGTCATACAGTACACGCTTTTATTTTTTGATGTCCTAGAATACCTGGCTAAAATGCTAGCTCACTAGCCTAACTTTCATTCATGGACAATGTTAGCTAGTTTTTATTGTATTTTTTATTTCAACTTTATTTAACCAGGTAGGCCAGTTGAGAACAAGTTCTCATTTACAACTGTGACCTGGCCAAGATAAAGCAAAGCAGTGCGACAAAAACAACAACACAGAGTTACACATGGGATAAACAAACGTACAGTCAATAAAACAATAGAAAATCTATGTACAGTGTGTGCAAATGTAGTAAGATAAGGCAATAAATAGGCCATAGTGGCGAAATAATTACAAATTAGCATTAACACTGGAATGATAGATAGAGATACTGGGGTGCAAATGAGCAAAAATAACAATATGGGGATGCGGTAGTAGGGTGGGCTATTTACAGATGGGCTGTGTACAGGTGCAGTGACCGGTAAGCTGCTCTGACAACTGATGCTTAAAGTTATTGAGGGAGATGGTAGTCTCCAGCTTCAATGATTTTTGCAATTCCTTCCAGTCATTAGCAGCAGAGAACTGGAAGGAATGGCGGCCACAGGAGGTGTTGGCTTTGGCTTTGAGGTGTTGCTATGGTTACCAGTGAGCTGAGATAAGGCGGGGATTTACCTAGCAAAGACTTATAGATGACCTGGAGCCAGTGGGTTTGGCGACGAATATGTAGTGAGGGCCAGCCAACGAGAGCGTACAGGTCGCAGTGGTGGGTAGTATATGGGGCTTTGGTAACAAAACGGATGGCACTGTGATAGACTACATCCAATTTGCTGATTAGAGTGTTGGAGGCTATTTTGTAAATAACATAGCCGAAGTCAAGGATCGATAGGATAGTCAGTTTTACGAGGGCATGTTTGGCAGCATGAGTGAAGGAGGCTTTGTTGCGAAATAGGAAGCCGATTCTATATTTAATTTAGGATTGGAGATGCGTAATGTGAGTCTGGAAGGAGAGTTTACAGTCTAACCAGACTCCTAGGTACTTGTAGGTGTCCACATATTCTAAGTCAGACCCGTCGAGAGTAGTGATGATAGTCCGGTGGGCGGGTGCGGGCAACGTTCTATTGAAAAGCATGCATTTAGTCTTACTAGCATTTAAGAGCAGTTGGAGGCCACGGAAGGAGTGTTGTATGGCATTGAAGCTCGTTTGGAGGTTTGTTAACACAGTGTCCAAAGAAGGGCCAGATTTATACAAAATGGTGTTGTCTGCGTAGAGGTGGATCAGAGTTCGGCAGGTAGCCAAATGGTTAGAGTGTTGGGCCTCTAACTGAAAGGTTGCCGGATCGAATCCCCAAGCTGACAAGGTAAAAATCTGTCGTTCTGCCCCACTGTTCCTAGGCCATCATTGTAAATAAGAATTACTTCTTAACTGACTTGCCTAATAAAATAAAGGTAAAAAATTAATAAGAGAGAGAGTCACCAGCAGCAAGAGCGACATCATTGATAAATACAGAGAATAGAGTCGGCCCAAGAATTGAGTCAACATTAGACTTCTATATCTAGCTACATTTTGAACTTCCATCCTCTCAGGCCAGGGGAACAACAATGTATGAATTAATGGTTGGATCAGAATTGGCGTTATAATCATTGGCCAGTACGGAGAATTAAGTAAAACCACAAGTCAAAATCTCTATCTTAATCCATGGCTAATTTAGGAAAGGAACAATTTTAGCTAGCTGGCTAGCTAGCCACCGGTGGACAACAACACAACGAGATGCAACAATTAACGTTTTTCTGTCAATGACGTATGCTCTCAATGGGATTTGAAAGGAGTGACGCCAAATCCAAGCTGGCTCCCTTGACACTTTTTTTGGTGCACCAGGACCATTCACAGTTGAGCTCACATAATTTAGCTCAATGCTGATTGGCAAATTTGTTATACCTTTTTTGTCGAGGGAGGCCAGATACTCGTTGGCTTCCTTTGCCTTCAACGCTACGGGCGGCAACAATGTCATACTCGTTTGGACCAGACAGCATCAGATAGATGGCCTACATGTAGAGAGAAAGAGGGGCACTGTTTTGCTCGCTCTAATGCTTTCTCCTATGACATACATTCAGCCTCTTTCGAATTGAAGGAAAATTATGAAACACAGAGAGACTAAAGAAAAATTATTATTATTAATTTTATTTTAGGTCAATTTTTTGGGGATACCTGGCTTCCCGTGACATCCATGAATACACGTCACTGACTGTATGTACACATCAGGACTATTTAATTCCTGCCTTTGAGGCCTGAAGTGGTACTAGGTTTGTATTCATAAAGTGTCTCAAAGTATGTGTCTCAAATTATGCTGATCTAGGATCAGTATTGCTTTTTATATCACAATGAATATGATTATATTGACAGGGAGAACCTGATCCTAAATTAGCACTCCTACTCTGAGATGTTTTATGAATACAGGCCCAAGTTCTTTTTTCCCTAGCAGTTTATGTCATTGTTCACTTCCTCCTAATGCCCCAGGTCTGAGGTCAGATTGTAATGCAGTGCTTTGTCCCTCAAGGGAAGCAATTTGATATCCCTTCTACAGTATATAATATTATGCATATTGGATCTCTGTTCACCTCTATGTACAGTTATCCTGGTCCCAGATCTATTAGTAACAACAACCGTAAGAGTTGGCTATACAGCATAAACAGATCTGAGGTTAACTGGCTGATGTAGCGTAGCTCCATACCATACCGTCTCCTCCCCTCCTCCCTTCTCTCTCCAGGCCTATGTCAGTTTGCCTGGTCCCAGATCTGTCTGTTTGTGACAATTACCATAGGATTTGGCTATTCAGCTCATGCAGAGCTGGGTTCCAGGCTAATGTAGCTCCATACCTGACCTCCATGCCTCTCTCTCCCTCCAGGCCTGAGTGTGATGCCCAGCTCAGCCCTGGTGGAGCTACTGTGCCGGGTGGAGGCGGCCATCAGGGAGTACTCCGGGGAGCTGGTCACCCAGCTGGCGCGCCGTGACGAACTCGAGTTTGAGAAGGAGGTGAAGAACACATTCATCACGGCCCTCATGGAGGTGCAGAACCGCCAGAAGGAGCAGCGGGACACGGGCAAGCGCCGCCGCCGGGTCGACAAGGGCCTCAGTCTGCAGGGTAACGCCATAACCACAACCGTGGTTGGTGGTACTACTACTACGACCACCGCCCGCACAGACTCCAAGCCTGCCTCCATGCCTACGAAGGTTAGCACTGAGGGAGGTAGACAAATGAGGGGGGGGGGGGCATTGGTATGAGTGTATAGGTTGATGATGAGGATGCTGTGTGTGTGTGTGTGTGTGCGTGAATGCGCCTATCTGTCAACACACATGGATGCATGCACACACACACACACGCACACGTGCGCTCACAAGTTAATGTGTTAATGTCCATAATATCCATACACATGCATTTCCAAGCCAGACAGCTCTCTTTCTCTCCCTCACACATCGACATGGATAATGGACCAAGAGACCATTAGGCCCTAACTAACTGCACTTACAGGAAGAGCAACAGACAGAGTGCTCACAGAGGAACTGACCATAGGTTCTCTTACAGTAACAGCATAGACCCGCCCGTCCATATCCAGGAACAGATATATCAACGAACATACCTGTCCAATACCATGGTATTTCTATCTATTTAGTAATGACAATGTAGGAACGAAGGTTAGAGTCAATTACTGTAGCCCTCGTCATAATGTACAACCAGTCAATATACCATTGACCTGATTTTAATATCACAAGCATTCATAACTGCTCCTTTTAAATGAACAGCCTTCTAAATGCTGTTGGGTTACATCAATTACAAAACAGGCTAATATGCGTACTATATTCATAATAGCTCCGTATAAGCTGTATAAATTCACAGAGAAATGTTATAATGTATTTAGAATGCATCACAAGAAAGCTGTCTCATAGAAAGTGTTACTAAATCTGTGTTGTGATGACAGAGGGTTGTTGTTGCTCACCGCTAGTGATTGTCTGTGTTCCAGCGTTTCAGTATGGAGGGTCTCTCCAACATCCTGCAGACAGGCATCAGACAGACATTTGGCAGCACAGGGACAGACAAACAGGTCAGACACTCAGTGGTGAAAAGTACTTAAGTAAAAATACTTTAAAGTACTACTTAAGTTGTTTTTTGGGGTATCTGTACTTTACTTTACTATTTATATTTTTACTTTTACTTCACTACATTTCTAAAGAAAATGATGTACTTTTTACTCCATACATTTTCCCTGACACCCAAAAGTACTTACATTTTGACAGGAAAATGGTCCAATTCCCTACTGGCTCTGATCTGGCGGACTCACTAAACACAAATGTTTAGTTTGTAAATGATGTCTGAGTGTTGGAGTGTGTCCCTGGCTATCCGTAAATAAAATAAAAAATTAAATGGTGCCGTCTGGTTTGCGTAATATAGTTATACTTTTACTTTTGATAATTAAGCACATTTTTGCAATTCCATTTAATTTTGATACTTAAGTATATTTAAAACCAAATACTTTTAGACTTTTACTCAGGAAGTATTATACTGGGTGTCTTTCACTTTTACTTAAGTCATTTTCTATGAAGGGATCTTTACTTTTACTCAAGTATGACAATTGAGTACTTTTTCCAACACTGCAGACACTTAAGCATTTACAGCTCTTAGCCACCAAGTGTATCGGTGTGTTAAATCTACAATGAAGCATGTGGGGTAAACACTGCTACGTTTCTTCCCTAACTGTCTCTCTTTGTCTTCGTTGTTTAGTATCTAAACACAGTAATTCCATATGAGAAGAAAGCAACTCCTCCAACTGTGGACGACCTTCAGATGATCACGAATAGTAAGTAGGCAGGGAAATAAAATATAATGCTAAGCTAATGGGTAATTTTCCTAGTTTAGTTTTTTTGCCCCAGCATTACACAGCTGATTCAAATAATCAATGATCAACTTGATGAAGCGTTCATTATTTGAATCAGCTGTGTAGTGCTAGCGTAAAAAACGAAATGTGCACCCCAGGACCGCTAACCAAATTTCCCCTCAAAGTTAGTTTTGCTCAAATAGTCTGGTACAAACATCATTTACAATTTGGTTAGTCTGTGTCCCGTCTGTTAGGTAACTTGTAGGTCAATACCTACAGTGATCAAAGAACTCCAAAAGTGTGTCAATGCCCAGCAGTGCTATGAACCACTTTGCTTTCCCCACAGTTCTTTATGCCATGAAGGAGGACAGTGAGAAGGTGCCTACACTGCTAACTGACTACATATTAAAAGGTAACTATGCTTTATTAGGTTTAGAAACACTTAACATTACATAGGTATTACTCCAAGTGTAAGGGAACTTTTATTAAATGTTTTATTTATTTAACCTTTATTGAACTAGGCAAGTCTAAAATTCTTATTTACAATGACGGCCTACACCGGCCAAACTCGGACGGCGCTGGGTCAATTGTGAGCCGCCTTATGGGACTTCTAATCGCGGCCGGTTGTGATACAATCTGGATTCGAACCAGGTTGTCAACTCATTGAAATGCATTTACAGTATATTGTCCAAGTAAGGGTCAACAAAAGTGTACACAAAAGTGGAAAGTACAACATAACCTGATACATAGAACCTAAAGGAGCTATTCCACTGGTATAATTAAGTGAAGCCACTTCAGACGGGGAACTCAAGTGTATAGATAGATAGATAGATAGATAGATAGATAGATAGATAGATAGATAGATAGATAGATAGATAGATAGATAGATAGATAGATAGATAGATAGATACTTTATTACTTGATTGATCCCTGAGGGGATCCCCAAGTGTTTGATAGCAGGCTTACCCTGGCTTGATGTTTTGATAACCGTGTACATTTCTCTAGGACAAGTTGACTTTTATCAACATATTTGCCTATATTTACCCCCCCAAAATA
The DNA here is from genome assembly GCA_023634145.1 of Thymallus thymallus. Lineage (NCBI taxonomy): Eukaryota > Metazoa > Chordata > Actinopteri > Salmoniformes > Salmonidae > Thymallus > Thymallus thymallus. The sequence continues at coordinate 30,208,017 of CM042391.1, forward strand.
AACGCTAATTAGCTGCTAATGTGGCTATCATAAAGAACTACAAATGCCATGATAATCTGGACGAGACTGCCGAATAAAGGCAAAGGTAACAACCTCTAGATTAACAATCTAATGTTAGCTAAATGTAGTAATGAATACATTGGCTACAATTCTTTAAATGGACAATTCTGTGAACTGTCTTGTGCAAGGTTTAAATTGACACAATACCTGTTACCAAAGGTGTCAGCTAGAGATGACATGCATGAGCTTGCATGATGTCTACTTTGATGCTAATTAGCATTTTCGAATCTGAGTGTAAATACAGCCGAATATATTGATAAAAGTCACCTTGCCCTAGAGAGATTTACACGGTTATCAAAAAGTCACGCCAGGATAAGCCTACACGAAACAGAGCCCTTATTTTAAGTGTTTTGAAAATCACCTATGGGAAAACTTGTGGTGGAAAAACAAGTTGAACAATTTCCCTGTTTGACCGCTAGGTTTTATGGGCATTATGACACCTCCACTGTGGGGCTCTATTTGAGTTGATCAGTTCTTCACACACATCATCTGCTGCTGTGCTAACCTATATGATTGTCTTTTCTTAATATTGCTGCCACCTGCTATTTGTCTGTTTTCTGCTAGCCTACTGCCACCCCAGCTGCTTGGTTCCGCTTTTGTTCCCGCCAGGGGGACTGGTAATCTCGCTCACTTTCTGTATTTTAATGGTAATAATGTTCAAAATGGCTCTGGCAGTGAGCTCCCCTGAAGGAGCAGAGCCTAACGCCAAGACCACACGTGTTGTCACCTATTTTCTAATAAATGGTTAAATGAATGTGAGTTTCCTGTCTGAACTTATGTCACGTGAAATGTGGCTGTAAAAAAATACAGGCTTATGATAATGTTTTGAAAATTGTATTAGCACAGTTGACAAAGAATATTGATAATTATTATAACAATGATTGAAGTATCCCTAATTATCAATATTTTTTTATTCTCCAGTGCTGTGTCCTACTTAAAGAATTCAAGCCATGGGCTGCTGTCTGACGGAGACTTCGGAGAGGACTCCAATCTGGCAACCCTCCACCCCCCCTCCCGTCCAAGCTGCATGAGCTCCCCCCGCTTTCATTGTCAGCCATGGATCGTTACCATCTAAAACATTGTACCTTACTCATCTAATAAAACTACTGCCTTTTGCTGAGCTCACCTTGTCCTTCCTGCACACTAAGATCCATCCAGAGCCAAAATGGCTGCCTCCTGAATACTACTGTATGGGGCCACTGTACCCCCACTGAAGAACTGACTAACTGATCTCTATTCAGAGCATGACAAGCTAATACTGTCCAGTGACCACACAGTTATACAGGGATGAGTTTGTTTTATTTGACATCTTTTACAGATATGATTTGATGTCATCAGATATTCACACGGCTAAGTATTACTTCACTGTACCTCAGGCCCAAAGGGGTTGGTTCTGATGCCATTTTGTCTGTTGACCCAAATGTCACATTGTAAAGATTATAGAGTAATGGGTTTCATTTACATGTAGGAAATTTGGACTGAACAATTCTCTCATTATTCGAGGACATAAACCTAACTCATTTGAATAAAAAAGCAATTTACCTTTTCTGCCATGCTAGTACTGTAGCTTATTACGGGTGCTGTATATTTGAATGTTTTTGTTATTTCAGCCAATAATGTTTGAATATCCAGTGCTCTTTTGACTTTTGATAATTTATTTTTACTGTGATCTTATTTTTGATATAGGTCATCATGATACTGTTTTGTTCATTTTATACTTTTATTTAATGAATAATCAGAGTATGTGTCAACCCATTCTGCCACATGGAGTTATATCATGGAGTTTGTCACTGATGAGATGGGCTCATTTTATGAATTCCTTTGAGCCATGTAGGAGAATACTACATTGCTAATCATAAGTTCAAATAAACATGCTACCCTAAAATTGTGTGCCAGAAGTGCTTTTTTTGTCCCTCCCCTCTCTGATAAGTGAATCAAGGCAACACAATGCAATGAAGGTCCATTTTCCAGACACCTATTAGTCCTGGACTCAAAAGCTCTTACAACTGAGAAACTCCATTGAGAAAAGTGTTACTGAGTGTTATATTTGAATCCACTTCAGTAAGTCATACCTAGTCTCATCTTTGAATTCACACAATTTGATGTCGTCCCCTCCCCTTTTCATGCAATAATCTTTACAACCAATAGATGGAACCAATAAACGGCAATGTTATTTAGGCCACTGGGTGGCGACATAGTGACTGCATTAACAAAATCATGCATTGATGTCAAGATTCATCCTATAATTTTGTAAGCCTTCACACAACTGGGATCTGCATACAAAACATTCATTGTTACTCTTCCTGTTTGAGATGTGGTTATTGGATCATACAACTGTAATGCTTCCTCCAGGAGGTAAAATAAATCAAATATACAAATGTTTTATGTACAATGAATCTTTTAATAAAAGAAACAATTATTTTCCATATACATAAAAGTTTAAGAAACTCAAACTCATGTACATAGTAGTCTATGGTTGAGCATATATACACAAATTAGCACAACATTGGCCATCAGTGTGTGTTCCATTATCAGTTAAAACTAAGCTAGTATTCTGTAACATTCAATGTTTATATAATTAATTCCTCTTTTTGAATTCTATTCCTGTTACATAATGCATATACATTACAATATATAAAAAAAAGAAAAAAAGCCAGTCTTCATATTTTCCCTTTAATACAAATTCATTTGCCATTAAATACTACTAAATAAATTGTATGTTGTTTTGAGTCTGAGCAAAACAACATACAAAACCCCCCCACCCACCAGACTGACCTGTGCGCATAAAACGGACAGTGTCTCTCTCTACTCCAGTTTACTGACAATAGCTATTCTCAAGTGATAGAGGTTGATGTTGAGGGTAGGGTTAGAAGCAAAAACGACATGCTTCATTGAAACTGTTGTATCAATTTCAATCCAGCCATTAATATGAACCAGTCCACCGATTTAAGGTGACACAAACCTGCACTTCTTCATATTTTAAAGGGTAGTCTTGAGTTCAACATTTAGTTTCTTGGATTGCTTACAAGTGTCTTGTTCATAACCTAGGTCCTAGGGGAACAACATTACCTTGCTACACACAGACATGTCGGAATACAGCAATCAAGACTAAGGGTAAAAACTGGACAGTAGAGTATTGCAAAAGTAAATGCTATCAAAGAACACTAGATCGACTCAAGGCTAGTTTGATCAGTGACATTGCCAAATCACTTTAACAAATCGAAATGCAGAGTCAGGTTGGTAGCGGTCAATAATATCTACGAAGCTGAACCTAATTATCGTTGAACGATAAGGGAGAGTTGGATGTTCAGCAAAAGGGGTAAGTTGAGCCAATCTTGTTTCTAGGAAACCCTACACGACATGTATCATTTGACAAAATATTTAAGAAGTCATAATTTCATGGAGTCTGAAGGAAGAAACCACATGGAAGAAGTGGTAAGTTAGGTCCAATTCTTGTATCTAAACCAAAGCAGGTAATTTTTATATTGTTCTATAAATCAGCTGGGGTCACTAAGCTTCAATATGAGGTCCTAAACCTAGCATGAAAGTGCTTCCTTGAAGCTGTGTGGGCTAATATAGTCTAAATGTTTGCCTTGGGGTAAGTTGAGCCAATGCCCATGGGATAAATTAGTTTAAGTGTTTAAGTGTTTTCTTCACAGGCATTATCGCTGGGATATGAGGTGTCAGGGCCTGGCCTATGTTAAAAATGTAAAAACAAAAGTACAAAGTGTTTGTTAGGTGTTAAGTCACTTAAAAGATTAAATACAAAAAAGCTATTGTGTTTGGGAAATAAAAATAAACATTGTTTTAAAAAGGTTGTGGCAATATTTAATTAAGTACACAAATTTGTAGGCGGCTTAACGTACCCTGTCCCGCGGCTCAACTTATCCCAGGGATACACAACATCCGGAAATATACAATCATGTGAAAAAGTTACAAATCCATTTCCAAGCAATTCAAAGTACATAATTCAATTTCCAAGCAATTCGAAGTACATCATTCCACTGTCCGACGAAAATTCCAGACCACTGGCAAACTACCTAGGACAGGTCGTCCCACCAAAGTCAGCCCAAGAGCTGACCGAAAGATGCTCATAGAAGTCTCTAAGAACCCCAGGGTAACATCAAGGGATCTGCAGGCCTCTCTTGCCACAATCAATGTCGAATTGCATGGGTACACTGTCAGAAAGAGACTGCACAAACTTGGCCTACATGGGAGGTCAGGAAGGAAGAAGCCTCTGCTCTCAAAAAAGAATATCAAGACACAACTGACTTTACCCAGGGGGTGTACTTACTTTTTCACATGACTGTATGAAGGCATCTTTGTTAGAAAGAATACCATGCTGAATAAAAAAAATATATATACATTTACCTCACTCCCCTAAGTACTCTCTTTTATGCCTCATCTTACTCATTTGATATAATGCCTTTTGGGTCTATATCCACCAATACATATGGGATGTTGACAAGTAGAAACTCTTTGCTTTTGTATCCAGTCAATCACAAGTGTCAACGAATAGCCTCAAATACAATTGAAAGCAAAATAAATCTTATTTACAATTTCCTTGCAGAGAGCAACCCAAAATCATTACAGCTCAATGGTGTAACCATATAACCACTACCTTAGTGACTAAATTCCATATAATTGACAAAATGCTATTCCTATGTGGTAAAATAACTGCAGTTGAAATCGGAAGTTTACATACACTTAGGTTGAAGTCATTAAAACTCATTTTTCAACCACTCCACAGATTTCATGTTAACAAACTATAGTTTTGGTAAGTCGGTTAGGACATCTACTTTGTGCATGACACAAGTAATTCTTCCAACAATTGTTTAAAGACAGATTATTTCACTTATAATTCACTATATCACAATTCCAGTGGGTCAGAAGTTCACATACACTAAGTTGACTGTGCCTTTAAACAGCTTGGAAAATTCCAGAAAATTATGTCATGGCTTTAGTTTAGATAGGATAGATAGATACTTTATTGATCCCAGAGGGGAAATATCTTCGTCAAGCAGCTACGAAAAAACACAGGGTAGGTGCAAAATGCCAGAACGAGAATACACAAAAAGACAGATACACTATAAAAAAAAAAGCTATAAAAAGACATTGCATAGTATGGGTGAATGGCTGAATATGTACACTATACATTGTTACAGAGTGTTAGGTGAAAAAATATATATAAATCTATTGCAAGTTGATATAGATAAATAAGGAATATTTGCATGGTTAACTATACTATACAGGTCGATGGCAGAGAAATACTTAAATAGCTAAATGTGCGTATGATATAAGTGAGGATAATAATAGTTGACTTAATATACAGTCTGGTTAAATGAACAGGTAAGTGAATATTTGCATGGTTACATTAACTGTACAGTTAAATGTACAGGTAAGTGAATATTCGCATGGTTTCATTAACTGTACAGGTACATGACAGGAAGAGATACTTAAATAGCTAACTATCTATCTATCTATCTATCTATCTATCTATCTTGCACGTGATATGATATAACTGTACATGAATATGTATATACAGTCCTGAATGAATGAGTGCTGAATGAATAAGTCCTGAATGAATGAGTGTTTACAGACCAGAGTTACTCACGGATGGATGCCTAATTGTTAAACTAGGTCGTAACACCCCAACAGTTCCAGGTCTATGTTGCAGACGGCATGGCACCCCGGTGAGGCATTAAATAGTTTAATAGCCGCCGGCAGGAAGGACCTCCTGTAGTGCTCTCTGGCACACCGTGGTGTGATCAGTCTGTGACTGAAAGTGCTCCTCTGCATCATAACCATGGCATGCAGAGGGTGGGTGACGTTGATGGCCAGCAGTTTGGCCAGGATCCGTCTCTCCGCCACCTCCTCTAGAGTGTCAAGGCTAATCCCCAGAACAGAGCTAGCCTTCCAGATCTGCTTATTTACCCGAGAAGCATCACCGGCCTTTATGTTGGCGCCCCAGCACACCACTGCAAAAAAGATGTCACTGGCCACCACAGACTGGTAGAAAGTATGCAGTAGTTTACTGCACATGTTGAAGGAACTGAGCCTCCTCAGAAAGTAGGCTAATTGACATCATTTGAGTCAATTGGAGGTGTACCTGTGGATGTATTAGACCTCCACAAGGCCTACCAGTGTCTCTTTGCTCAACAAAAAAATTGTAGACCTCCACAAGTCTGGTTCATCCTGGGAAGCAATTTCCAAACACCTAAAGGTACCACGTTCATCTGTACAAAGAATAGTATGCAAGTATAAACACCATGGGACAACGCAGCTGTCATACTGCTCAGGAAGGAGATGCGTTCTGTCTCCTAGAGATGAACATACTTTGGTGCGAAAAGTGCAAATCAATCCCAGAACAACAGCAAAGGACCTTGTGAAGATGCTGGAGGAAACTATCTATATTCACAGTAAAAGGAGTCCTTTATCGACATAACCTGAAAGGCCGCTCAGCAAGGAAGAAGCCACTGCTCCAAAACTGCAATAAAAAAGCCAGACTACGGTTTGCAACTGCACATGGGGACAAAGATCGTACTTTTTGGAGAAATGTATTCTGGTCTGATTAAACAAAAACAGAACTGTTTGGCTATAATGACCATCAATATGTTTGGAGGAAAAAGGGTGAGGCTTGCAAGTCGAAGAACACCATCCCAACTGTGAAGCACAGGGGTGGCAGCATCATATTGTGGGGGTTCTTTGATGCAGGAGGGACTGGTGCACTTCACAAAATAGATGGCATCATGAGGAAGGAAAATTATGTGGATATATATTGAAGCAACATCTCAAGACATCAGTCAGGAAGTTAAAGCTTGGTCGCAAATGGGTCTTCCAAATCGACAATGACCCCAAGTATACTTCCAAAGTTGTGGCAAAATGGCTTAAGGACAACAAAGTCAAGGTATTGGAGTGGCCATCACAAAGCCCTGACCTCAATCCTATAGAAGATTTGTGGGCAGAACTGAAAAAGTGTGTGCGAGCAAGGAGGCCTACAAACCTGACTCAGTTACACTAGTTCTGTCAGGAGGAATGGGCCAATATTCCCCCAACTTATTGTGGGAAGCTTGTGGAAGTCTACCGAAACGTTTGACCCAAGTTAAACAATTTAAAGGCAATGCTACCACTGGGAATGTGATGAAAGACATACATTCTCTCTACTATTATTCTGACATTTCACATTCTTAAAATAAAGTGGTGATCCTAACTGACCTAAGACAGGGAATCTTTACTAGGATTAAATGTCAGGAATTGTTAAAAACTGAGTTTAAATGTATTTGGCTAAGGTGTATGTAAACTTCCAACTTCAACTGTACATTTTAAGCCCAGTGTCTAAAGAGAATTGGCATGAAGTTTGATACAAGGAACATGAAAAGGCAAAAAGTGTACTTTGCATTTAGAAAATGTAGTAGCAAATGTTCAAATCTAGTATTTTCTTCTCTTAACTGCATGATGCTAGGCAGGTATTCAGCAGTAGTCCACCATATATTAACACAAATATACTCATTTGAGAAGTTAAAATAGATAGAACAAAATCAATAATATGCTGTTCTTCAAACTAATTTGTTCCTTCATAATCTAGCTGTCATATCGATCTGCAGGAATGCACAAAGAAGTAAATCAGGGGGATCTACGCATTAACTATTCTTGCTGCACACCAGTGTGCCATGAGCCATGAGTCATGACATCTAGTCAAGTCCCTGTTTTGAAAGTGTCATCGTACAATAGCCTTGATAGGACGTGGTAGAGTGAATACAATCTTGTCAGAGAAAGACCGATGACTTGAATATAGTTGCATTGGAAAACATGGTAAAAAATACACTGTTTGAATGTACAATTGAAAAAAAACTAAATACTGCACAAAATGTATGAAATCCAGATCTATACATATTTTGTATACATACGAGTATGAAAAGCATTCGAATAAAATGTACTTCTGTATACTTCATTAAATAAAATTGCCTTGTGTAGCAACACAGTCCGTCTCTTTAAAGGTCTTACCAATGATCTCACAGCATTTTGATCAGGTCAAATGCTCCACCTTCGAAGGCCAATTCAAGCTTTAATGCTTGAGTAAGCTATATCTTAGTGGCAGTTGAATATTTTCCTTTTGAAAATCTATGTGAATAAGTACAGTTGAAGGGTAAAGGGACACTGCACCATGACAAGCTGGCGCTACACCAGCGAGCCAGCCTGGTTCTGAGCTGGCACCATGATGGGAACTCCTCCCATGCGGGAGATGTTAGACGTAGTCACGATAGTGGGCATAGGTGGTGGGCGCGGGGCCGGAGGCACTGCCTGCGGCTGGGTATAGGTCTGTGGGTGCTGGGTTCTGGGACTACCGTTGGCACTGGGTGCTGCAGAATTAACCGGTTGACTGCGGGGCAGGGTTGTAGCAGTGTTGTAGCCGTAGCCCGGCAGGGCGTGACCATGGGTGGGTGTGGAGGCTCCATGGCGCGGCCCGAGGCGGTAGCCAGAGACGCTGCCTGTGGCAGTGATGATGGAGGCTGTGTCGGAGGGAGGGCGCTGGGGATACTGCTGGAGGTGGTGCTGGGAAGAGGGCTCCCTCTGGTGGGGCCTGTTGGCGGTGGTGATGGAGGACAGTGTGCCATTTTTGGAGACCACGTCCGAGCCGGAGTCGCCACTCCTGGCCCACGAGACGCGCTTGGGTGCTTGAGCGTCCTCCCTGGGGGTTGAGAGGAGGGAGAGAAGGAGGGAGAGAAGGGGTGAGAGACTGGCTGACATTCATTTGACATACGCACACCTTCATGTCACAGGAATTTAACATTATACATAAGGTATGTTCTTTGTATAGTATACAAATATGTGCAAATCAATCACAATTAATACACACACATACACACAATCACACACACAGCGCAATAGTGAAGGTGAATCTAACTTGATGTCATTGGCCAGGTCCTCCTCAGAGTCCCTCCTTCTCCTCAGGAGACAAACGAGGAAGAGGATGATGAAGATCAAGCCCAGCACAGAGCCCACCGTGGCCCCAGCAATCATCCCCGCGTTGGTCGCTGTGGAAACGCGCACACACACAATTATACATTTTTTTATTTAACCTTTATTTAACTAGGCAAGTCAGTTAAGAACAAATTCTTATTTACAATGACGGCCTACCCCAGCCAAACCGGATGATGCTTGGCCAATTGTGCGCCACCATATTGTGATGGAAATTCTTACATACAGGGACACTCGAAGTTAATCTTAAATTAATCATAGTTTATTGTCAGCGCGCTGGAGGAGGTTCCAACCAACTCAATGCACCATAGTACAAATGTCAGGAGCTCTTCCGGGGCCGTCCCAGCAGTGGTCTTATATAAGGCTATACACAAGTTATATTTGCATGATTTAGCATAATTAATTAATCATTAACGTTTGCTTCATTCATATGACCGACCAATACTGGATCATAACATGTGACAGACCAATACCTCACATCTTCTTCTCTCTAAGTTGAGATATCTTGTTCTCAAAACAAGGTGTGGGTGTACTGCCAAACTGCACATACTGATAAATGAGGATTCGTCTGATCAGTCACTTGCACTAACACAGAAATTGGTTATTAGAACCGCACATGAATAGAACATAGGAATGTATAGAATAGAAAAGCACCAACATAAAATGTTCCATCACAGTACCTTTACTCTCCAGGGAAACTGTAATAAATACTCTGTTTAGATGCTGTAGTAGTTTACCCTTTGCTGTCCAAACGATAATAAAACTACAGCAGCATTGTGCTTTTGTACATTTGTTTTGTTCTTACATTTACTCTATACCCAGCTCTCTTAACCCAACACAGTGCAAGTAGAGCAACCTGTGACAGTTCAGTCACAGAAGCAGAGATCTGTCTTCTTTGTGGCAGTGTAAAGATAAGAACGTCCAGACAAAAAATACAATTAAACCTCTAAATTAAATGTCAATTAATTTAATTAACAAAGCAGCACCAACCAACATCCCTTTTCTACCAAATTGATGTTTCCTTTAAAGAAGCTTAATTGCATTTTTTGTCCTATCTATTTTATTACTGTAGTCTACCAGGAAACTTTGAGGAAAGAAATGTTAGTGGGTACTAGATGACAGAAAGAGATGGCTACCTAGTGCAGGAATTGACATACATTGACTGTGTGTGTGTGTGTGTTTGTGTGTATATTTGTTTAACACTTGGTTACTACATGATTCCATATGTGTTATGTCATAGTTTTGATGTCTTCACTTTTATTCTACAATGTAAAAAAATTTGCAAATAAAGAAAAACCCTTGAATGCGTAATATTACAAACCTTTGACCGGGGGTGTATATGCCCCCTTTATTCTGATTTGGTGTACTGGGAGTATAATGTAAGAACGGCCCATGTTCTGAATTCTGTTGCTGTACATTTCAAAAGTGGGAATGGAATTGTTCATTAGACTATATATATATATATATATATATTTTAGTGCACATTAGATGAAGGAAAACTCAATTTAAGTGAAGGGCAGTGCATCAGTCCCAATTAAAAAGCATTCTTAATTACTTGATCAGGATATCTGCATGCTCTGGTTTTCAAAGCCATTTCACGTACCAGGAGTCAACTGTTTTAGGAAGCACATTTCTGTACATTCTGACTGGCCCACATATTGTATAGTGAGTCATGTGTGTGTCCAGTGTTGTACTATAACAGTACGTACAGGTGATGACCTCCAGGTTGATGTAGCATCGCTCTGTGCCGGCCGTGTTGCTGGCCGAACACACGTACTTCCCCGACATGTTGCTGCTCAGGTTGTTTAGCTTCAGGGTGCCCGTCTTCTCATCTGTAACACACATACACACACACAAATACACACCCATCAGTGGTGGTGGTCAGTGCCGTTTAAGATGAGGTAGAACGATTATTACGTTTATAAGCATGGCCGTATTTCTATTACAGCATATTGGATGACTGTCATTCATATTCCATTCACACAGCTCAACGTAACATTGATAGGTTTAGGATACTACATGATACTCTAATTTTCCCTATACCTACCATGAGGTTGCTACAACCTAGCCTATGAATGAAAGTTTACTACATAGCTGGGTGCAGAGGTCGAGGTACATTTGAGCAATGAAGGTGACAGACACTGACACATTCAATACCACCTTGCACACAGGGTGTGCAAACAATATTTTCTATTGGACGAATTCAGGTGTGTTTATACCCGTTTCATTCTGTTTAATAATAATTCTTCAACAGTATCGACGAAATGAATACACCCCTGATCACACTCAAATATAGTTCACTTTCATAGCAGCCACATAACAGCATAATCCCTTTGATCGTTGCATCTACGCACAGTCCTTCTCTCACCTTTTCCCTTCGCTTATGGACTTCATTGCACAACACATCAGCTTTCTGTGACCAGGCAAAATTTTTTACTGTCCAAGCTAAACCTTCATATCATAACAGCTAAAAACAGCCTACATCGTTGTCACCATATCAACATAGCTACTAGAACTAATGCGCTATTAAACCACCTACAATCATGCAGTACAGTGTACAGTCAACAGCAAGCAGTTACACAAGCGGGCCTTTAATAAAACCAATTATTAATAAAACCAAAACCTTGACTTGGAAGAGTTCCAGTGTTGGATAGCCATAGCCAGCTAGCTAACATAGCATCCCTCTCTGTTTGGGCCGGGTGTTTGAGTAGGCTAAACTAGCTAGCTAGCTGCATTCACTCTGCATAATGGCACCGGTGGAGAAGGCTGCCGTTCTACAGGCGCCTAACCAATTGTGCTACTTTGTGTGTTTTCGCGTTATTTGTAACTTATTTTGTACATAAGGTTTCTGCCACAGTCTCTTACGACTGAAAAGAGCTTCTGGATATCAGGACAACGATTACTCACCTCGGACTGGACAAATCTTTTTTTTTTTTCAACGAGTCGGACACAGACGATGTACTTCAAAACACCCGGCAAGGCCGAAATCCCAGAATATCCAACCAACGAGACATTAAAAACTGAAATATCTTATGTTTCACCAAGTCGTGGCTGAACGACGACATAAATAACCTCGCCTGAGCTAGAGTATCTCATGATAAGCTGTAGACCACACTATTTAACAAGAGAGTTTTTCATCTATATTTTTCTTAGCTGTCTATATACCACCACAAACCGATGCTGGCATTAAACCTGCACTCAATGAGCCTTGTACGGCCATTAGCAAACAGGAAAATGCTCATCCAGAGGAGGCGCTCCTAGTTGCCGGGGACTTTAATGCAGGGAAACTCAAATCCGTTCTACCTAATTTATATCAGCATGTTAAATGTGCAACCAGAGGGGAAAAAACTCTAGACCACCTTTACTCCACACACAGACGCATACAAAGCTCTCCCTCACCCTCCATTTGGCAAATCTGACCATAATTCTATCCTCCTGATTCCTGCTTACAAGCAAAAACTAAAGCAGGAAGCACCAGTGACTCGGTCAATAAGAAAGTGGTCAGATGAAGGAGATGTTAAGCAACATGACTGTTTTGCTAGGTACAGACTGGAATATGTTCTGGGATTCTTTCGATGGCATTGAGGAGTACACCACAACAGTCACTGGCTTCATCAATAAGTGCATCGATGACGTCGTCTCCATAGTGACAGTACGTACATACCCCAACCAGAATCCATGGATTACATGCAACATCCGCACTGAGCTAAAGGGTAGAGCTGCTGCTTTCAAAATGCGGGACTCTTAACCCGGAAGCTTATAAGAAATCCCGCTATGCCCACCGACGAACCATCAAACAGGCAAAGCGTCAATACAGGACTGAGATTGAATCGTACTACACCTGCTCCGACGCTCGTCGGATGTGGCAGGGCTTGCAAACTATTACAGACTACAAAGGGAAGCACAGCCGCGAGCTGCCCAGAGACACAAGCCTACCGGACGAGCTAAATTACTTCATGCTCGCTTTGAGGAAAGTAACACTGAAACATGCATTAGAGCATCAGCTGTTCCGGACGACTGTGTGATCACACTCTCAGTAGCCGATGTGAGTTAGACATTTAAACAGGTCAACATCCACAAGGCTGCAGGACCAGACGGATTACCAGGACGAGTACTCCGAGCATGCGATGACCAACTAGCAAGTGTCTTCACTGACATTTTCAACCTGTCCCTGACTGAGTCTGTAATACCTACATGTTTCAAGCAGACCACCATAGTCCCTGTGCCCAAGAACACTAAGGTAACCTGCCTAAATGACTACCGACCCGTAGCACTCACGTCTGTAGCCAAGAAGTGCTTTGAAAGGCTGGTCATGGCTCACATTAACACCATTATCCCAGAAACCCTAGACCCACTTCAATTTGCATACCGCCAGAACAGATCCACAGATTATGCAATCTCTATTGCACTCAACACTACCCTTTCCCACCTGGACAAAAGGAACACCTATGTGAGAATGCTATTCATTGACTACAGCTCAGCCTTCAACACCATAATGCCCTCAAAGCTCATCATTAAGCTAAGGACCCTGGGACTAAACAACTCCCTTTGCAACTGGATCCTGGACTTCCTGACGGGCCGCCCCCAAGTGGTAAGGGTAGGTAACAACACATCCGCCAAACTGATCCTCAACACGGGGGCCCCTCAGGGGTACGTGCTCAGTCCCCTCCTGTACTCCCTGTTAACCCACGACTGCATGGCCAGGCACGACTCCAACACCATCATCAAGTTTGCCTGATCACCGACAACAATGAGACAGCCTATAGGAAGGTGGTCAGAGACCTGGCCGTGTGGTGCCAGGACAACAACCTCTCCCTCAACGGGAGATGATTGTGGACTACAGGAAAAGGAGGACCGAGCACGCTCCCATTGTCATCGACAGCGGTGTAGTGGAGCAGGTTGAGAGCTTCAAGTTCCTTGGTGTCCACATCACCAACAAACTATCATGGTCCAAACACACTAAGACAGTCGTGAAGAGGGCACGACAAAGCCTATTCCCCCTCAGGAGGCTGAAAAGATTTGGCATGGATCCTCAGATCCTAAAAAGGTTCTACAGCTGCACCATCGAGAGCATCCTGACTGGTTGCATCACTGCCTGGTATGACAACTGCTCGGCCTCCGACCGCAAGGCACTACAGAGGATAGTGCGTACGGCTCAGTACATCACTGGGGCCAAACTTCCTGCCATCCAAGACCTCTATACCAGGCCGTGTCAGAGGAAGGCCCTAAAAATTGTCAAAGACTCCAGTCAACCTAGTCACAGACTGTTCGCTCTGCTACTGCATGCCAAACGGTACCGGAGTGCCAAGTCTAGGTCCAAAAGCTAATCAAAGGGCCATCAGACCACTTTTTTACACTGCTCTGTTTATTATCTATGCATAGTCACTTTAACTCATGTACATATTACCTCAATTACCTCGACTAACTGGTGCCCCCACACACTGACTCTGTACTGGTACCCCTGTATATAGCCTCGCTATTGTTATTTTACTGCTGCTGTTTTATTATTTGTTACTTTTATTTTTTCTTAAAGAATTGTTGGTTAAGGGCTTGTAGGTAAGCATTTCAACATGTAAGGTCTACACCGGTTGTATTCGGCACATGTCACAACATTTGATTTGGAAAGTATTCAGACCCCTTGACTTTTTCCACATTTTGTTACATTACAGCCTTAATCTAAAATTGATTAAATTTGGCCTCCTCTGTGGAGATGGGAGAACCTTCCACAAGGACAACCATCTCTGCAGCACTCCTCCAATCAAGCCTTTATGGTATTGTGGCCAGACGGAAGCCACACCTATGTAATTAATTGTTTTATTTAACAAGGCAAGTCAGTTAAGAACAAATTCTTATTTACAATGATGGCCTACACTAGCCAAACCCTAAACCGGACGACGCTGGGCCAACTGTGCGCCGCCCTATGCGACTCCCAATCACGTCCGGTTGTGGATTCGAACCAGGTTGTCTGTAGTGACGCCTCTAGCACTGAGATGCAGTGTCTTAGACCACTGCGCCACTTGGGAGCCCCCCCAAGTAAAAGGCACATAAAAGCCCGCTTGGAGTTTGCCAAAAGGCACCTAAAGGAGTCAGACCATGATAAACAAGATTCTCTGGTCTGATGAAACCAAGATTGAACTCTTTGGCCTGAATGCCAAGCGTCACGTCTGGAGGAAACCAGGAACCATCCCTACGGTGAAGAATGGTGGTGGCAGCATCATTCTGTGGGGATGTTTTTCAGCGTCAGGGACTGGGAGACTAGTCAGGATCGAGGCAAAGATGAACGGAGCAAAGCACAGAGAGATCCTTGATGAAAACCTGCTCCTCAGACTGGGGTGAAGGTTCACCTTCCAACAGGACAACAACCCTAATCACACAGCCATGACAACGCAGGAATGACTTGGACAAGTCTCTGAATGTGCTTGAGTGGCCCAGACAGAGCCCGGACATGAACCTGATCGAACATCTCTGGAGAGACCTGAAAATAGCTGTGCAGCGGACACTCCCAATCCAACCTGACAGAGCTTGAGAGGATTTGCAGAGAAGAATGGGAGAAACTCCTCAAATACAGGTGTGCCAAGCTTGTAGCATCATACCCAAGAAGACTCGAGGCTGTAATCGCTGCCAAAGGTGCTTCAACAAAATACTCTCTTGCGCTTCTGCTTCATTTTTGTAGAAATTAATTTGTTAAAAACTGTTCAACTATCATCTTCTCTCTTGGAGTCAACTACTCACATTTTATGCACTGCAGTGCTAGCTAGATGTAGCTTATGCTTTTAGTACTACATTCATTCTCTGATCCTTTAAATTGGGTGGACAACATGTCAGTTCGTGCTGCAAGAGCTCTGATAGGTTGGAGGACGTCTTCCAGAAGTTGTCATAATTACTGTGCAAGTCTATGGAAGGGGATGAAAACCATGAGCCTCCTAGGTTTTGTATTGAAGTCAATGTATCCAGAGGAGGACGGAAACTAGCTGTCCTCCGGCTACACCATGGTGTTACTCTACAGAGTGCTGTTGATGGTACTGTAGACCTTCACTGTTTTAATCAGTTATTTGGTGACGTGAATTTATGTAGTATAGAAATTCACTGAGGAGGACGGTCCTCCCCTTCCTCCTCTGAGGAGCCTCCACTGACACCCATACAGTGTCCATATTAAGACTGTCAATCCTAATACAGTATATTGACACTGTGCATTGATCATACACCCTTTTTCCTAATCATTTTTTTTTTTTTTTTACCTTTATTTTACCAGGCAAGTCAGTTAAGAACAAATTCTTATTTACAATGACGGCCTAGGAACTGTGGGTTAACTGCCTTGTTCAGGGGCAGAATGACAGATTTTTACCTTGTCAGCTCGGGGATTCGATCTGGCAACCTTTCAGTTACAGGCCCAACACTCTAACCACTAGGCTACCTGCCGCCATCATTAAATCACTACTAACCAGAAAATAAAAATTTACCAAATGTATGTATAGTGTATTACTAAGAACAGATTGATACAACACTCACAACCATTATAGCCAGATGTGGTTACACAATACATCGTACCTGTAACTTTAGGACACTTAATGTAAAGTGACACCTGATTGTCAACTCAATTCACATTTAACCTTTTAAAATCCCTTTGCCATTGGCAAAATTACACCCTCTGCTTTGTCATTAAAGTATACCACATGCTTTATCATTACGTTTGCTTATGGTATATACTGTACACATTTCTTAACCAGAGCAACTCAACTCAACTAAACAAATTACGTGTGTACAACAACTTGGCTGAATGACATACTATTACAGTACACTCAAAGTTCAAAGTTATCAAATTGCAGAAAGAGAACAAGCTCTCCCTGAAATACAGGACATTTACAATAAATACACTGTATTTCTGAGTAGCCAAAAGGTTTTGCTTATGATGTTGGTTACTAAAGCTAGACCGCCATGTTTCAGATGTCAGACTGCACTTAGTTACTCACTGAGCATGGGAGAGAAGAAGACTTCAGACGTGGGGCTGGTCTTCTGCCACTTGTACATGGGGATGGGCTTGCCTGACTTGGACTTGCAGCTCAGCGTGACGTTGCCTTTCAGAACTGGCTTTCCCAACAGAGAGCATTCTGGGACAGCAGGAGGGACTGAGATATAGGAGAGAGGTTTGGGAAAGGGTTAGTTGAACATTTGTGATGGGATGCTAAGTTAGAGACAGTATTTGAATAATGATAGATAAAAGAATGTTTACAATTTAGTATAGTGGAACTATTGTGTTAAGATACATACAGGAACATGTGTGTACAGGTATGTGGGTGTGCATGTACTGTATGTATGGTATATGTGCAAGTAAAGTGTGTCTGTGTGTGTGTGTGTGCGCACTTCTTATCAGCATTTGATCATATACAGTGCCTTCAGAAAGTATGCATACCCCTTGACTTATTCCACATTTTTTTGTGTTAAAGCCTTAATTCAAAATGTTGCAAATGTATTGAAAATTAAATAGAGAAATCTCATTTAGATAAGTATTCACGCCCGGTTGCTCAGTTTGGTCGGACGGCCAGCTCTAATTGAATCCATTTTGAATTCAGGCTGTAGCAACATTTTGAATAAGTCAAAAGGTATGAATACTTTCTGATGGCACTGTATATGTACATGCGTGCCTCGTTCTACATGTACAGCTCTTATAAGAATACACAGATGGCGTTCTGAATGACTACAAGAACTATGTAAAGGGTATCCTCGTCCTTACCAATGACGGTGAGGATAAGTTCTCCGGTCAGGCCCTGGGCCCCGGGGATGATGACCTGGCAAAAGTAGCGTCCCGAGTCCAACTCCTGCGTGTTGTTGATGTACAGAGACAGGTTGGCAGAGGGCATGGTGTCTGTGAAGCCCACACGCTCCGCAAACTGCAGGCTGCCGAAACTGATCGAGTTTGGGGTGTAGGAGATGATCTGTGTGGGTTGGATGGAGGGGACAAGAGCCATGAAGATTGTTGAAAAGCCTTTTGCCTTTTCTTTATTTTACACCATGTAGTCTACCATTACTAAGACGTTCTCATAGCTAATGTTATGTTCTTGATAGAGCCATAAGGCAATATTGAGTGCATTGGAGTATGAATAGACGTAGAGTACTTTAAAATATGACAAAGACATTAGAAGATAAAACCACATTGTCTTTCAAATCATATAGATTATTTTTTATTTTATTTAACTAGGCAAGTCGGTTCAGAACAAATTCTTGTTTTATCCCCTTAGGGACTTGGTCCATCTGTATACTACTGTAAAACAATCTGGAATAAGCAAATATAAGCCCATGCAGGCCCCTAGATAGTATTTTCTGTGGATGCAAGTTTGAAAATCAAAGTTAGATGAGAGCCTTATAACCAACTGCCCGCCTTCGCCAGCTTAATTTGTTTTCGAAAGGGTTAACCCCAACCCAAAAACAAAATAGAAGCTCTGTGAAGTGGTTTAGAGTCTATTCACTTGATGGCCTAATTTTCTGAAATGTTACGGTCAGAAAATGCCAAAAACAAGCAATTTTATATTAATGTATTTTCAAGCAGGGGTAAAATACATTGGATAGATGGAGTGCTAAGCCTTTTATTTGATTAATTTCTGGGGGTTTCCAAAGGAAGAGCTTTGCCAGATTAACAGCAGTCAACATTCTTCATGATAATAATCCCCCATGTTACGGCCACAGATGGCCAAGCAAGTAAGATTTTCAGTTGTAGTTGGGAGCTTTTGAGCAAAAACTACACAAAAGATCAAACATATTATCCGTAATAATCAACAGACAAATTATAATTATCACATTTTTACAAAAAATAGACTTCCATGTACAAAGTACTTTTGACAAGGAAGTATTTAACTGTTATGCAGAGCTAATGCAGGCACCTTACTCGCCTCTGGGACATTATATTGTAGACTTGTCACAGATCTCATTAGCCACAGGCTAATCATTATTAAAAGGATCTTCACACATCCCAATTTAAGACACACAAACTTTAACTTTGCGCAAATAAACCATTGCCTTAATGTTTGGTGCGAAAGTTCAAGTTACTGTAAGCGTCTCAAGTAAAGACGGCCCTAAATCCTCAGGCGTTCAGCACAGATGCTAAAGGCACCAGACACAGAACAAAACAGGTCCCATACACTCACCAGTTGGGAGTTATTGGCCACAAAGTTCCAGAGGACGGTGTTCTTGCCAATGCTGGAGCTGGGGCTGTACCAGGCCTGCAGCACCACCTTCTGACCTTCGATCACCTCCATGATCCTCTGGGGCATCTGGATCTGGGCCAGCACACCTGGAGGACGGAGAGGGGGAGGAGGAGGGGGAAAACAGAGTACATACTTAAGGAACCTGTCCGAGTGTGGTTGTTTTCTGATCAGAAGTCTATTTTTGTAGTATCTCAAGATAAAAGCTGTAGCGGCTTGTTGACAAGCACTTAAACATGTCATATCAAAACTTCTTCTCTCAGACCTATTATAGGTGGACACAGGGGCATCAATCACATTTACAGTCCACATTCATATCAAAACACAAAAACAAGACTGACACTTGCCAAGTCAAAATGTTGACACGCCACATTTAATTTGATTGTCAGTACAAAATGTGTCACCCTTCAAGAAAACATGAGATCCCTCATACTGTAAAACAACGGCTATGAAAACCAAAAATGACAATGCTTGGTAGGGACACAGGGAATCAATTTGCAAAGACAAAATACTTAAGACTATTTCTCTTCCAGAGCTATTGGAACCAATCATAAGCCACCACAGGCTTGCCAACCACAGTTCATGGACACATCCACAATCCATAACATGTAAAACATGAAAAAAATTGTTCCTACCAACCAAAGATGGGAAAATATCCAAACAGACAAGCACTTGGGGAGGTTTTCTTCATAACAACAAACCCCATGTTAGATGGTCACTTGGTCCCAACAAGTCACAGCGACCAATACACATAGTAAAAAAAAAAGTGGATCAACTGTGAAATAAAAAACGTGAATAAATATGAAGGAAAAAAAGAAGTGGATCAATCTCTACCAGTCTGGTTCGCCAGCTTGGCCAAAACGAGTCAGTCGATTCAGTCCGTGGTCCACCCTGCACACACCCGCGTCCACACACATCCAATGTACTCACGCAGTTATATTCCCATCTTTATCTATGGCGAATCATCTTTCCCATTATTATTATATTTCCTATTTGTGGGGGATGTAATTGTATTGAGCTTGGGGAATTACACAAACATCATGACGTAAAGAAAAAAATAGCTAGCATTGGATCTTAATTATCCCAGTTTTAGGGCTTCTTACAGAGCAGCTTGCTAGGCCACGGGAGTAGTGGTAGCTACAGTATATGCTGTGGTGGATATGGTCTCCTGGCAATTCAGAGTTAAATCACAATGTTTAATCTTTAAAGTGGGTGGGTGGCTGGCTGTCTCCAGCTGATTTAGGCTATACAAGTTACAGAAAGCTAAACCAACAACCACAGAAATCGAAATTGGATGCAGGTTCAACACGGAAAAACACCCAGCATTGATTTGTTTTTGCAGAGACTTCTTTTTTTTGAGCATCTGACCTAACTTGGTGAGTGATGAACATGAATGTATCCGGTCCTTGTTGCAGTCATGACGCAAGAGGCTCTATGCTGTCAAATCCTCCCACGTTTGTAGTTTGACCATCTGTTTTCAGCAACTGATATTTTTTAATTCGGTTGCCGTATTGGTAGGTTTGCTAGCAACAAACTATTTGGTTAGCTTCTAGCCTAGTGTGTTTGATATGCAATGCGATCTCCCCGTCATTAACAGTCAGTGTTAACGAGTGTCCTGAC
The DNA here is from genome assembly GCA_023634145.1 of Thymallus thymallus. NCBI lineage: Eukaryota > Metazoa > Chordata > Actinopteri > Salmoniformes > Salmonidae > Thymallus > Thymallus thymallus. The sequence goes on from CM042391.1 coordinate 30,228,872, forward strand.
GAGAAGGCAAACCTTTCTAGCTATGCCAGGCAAAATCTGGCATTGTCAGCTCATTGTTATGGATGTATCCAAATTAATGTCCATAGAAAACAGCTACTTTGCTGTTATTCTGGCTACAGAGGTCATGACTGTGTTAGCCGTAGCTAGCTGGCTCACAAGCAATGGATAAGAACGTTGGCAGCGAACATGGCAACGGAACATAAAGAACGAACGACTGGGTCGCGTCTGTAGCAACCAAAATATGAAAGTATGAATTCGCTGATTAAAATGAAAATATCAACGAAAAATAATATTTATACCGGTAAATGCGTGCTTTCGTATTGTTTTCTTTGGCAACTATGGTAATGTACAGAACGGAGACATTTATCCCGTTTATACCATAATTGCCAAATAAAACAATACTAAGCGCACATTTACCGGAAATAAAACATTTGTTGACATTCTCATTTATACTGAACAAAAATATAAAAGCAAACTTTTTGCTAAGTTAGTCCCATGTAAGGAAAGCCATCAATTTAAATAAATTAATTAGGCCCTAATCAATGGCAGGTGCACAGCCATGGGTGGGCCTGGGAGGGCAGAGGCCCACCCACTGGGGAGCCAGGCCAACCCACTGGGGAGCCAAGCCCAGCCAATCAGAATTAGTTTTTCCTCACAAAAAGGGCTTTATTACAGACAGAAGTACTCCTCAAACTGAAATAGCTAGCAATTTATTGTTTTTTTTTTTGCAGATACCTATTTTTTTTGGAAGCATCTGATGATCTAAGATGGTGAGTAATGAACATTAATTTCTCCGGTCCCTAGTCATGATGCAAGTGGCGCTATGTTGTCTAATCTTCCCACATTACATTTCTAGTTTGACCAGCTGTTTTCAGCAACTGATCTTTTTGAATTTGATTGTCATATTGGCAGGTTTGCTAGCAAAAAAGGATTTAACTCGCTTCTAACCTATTGTTTGATATGCAATGTGATCTCCTCCTCGTAATGAAGTGTTGACAAGAAGACACTGTGCCAGGCAAATTTGGACTTCACCAGCTCATTGTTATGCATGTGTCCAAATGAATATCAATAGAAAACTGCTAAACAAATGCAGCTACTTTGTGTTTATTCTGACTGCAGAGCAGAGGTTGATTGTTAGCCGTAGCTAGTTGACTAGCTAGCGCGCAAGGGATAAGAACATTGCCAGCAAGCATGGCAACGAAACATATAGAATTAACTGGGCCACGTCCTTAAATATAGAATTAATTGAACGAAAGACTGGGTCGCGTCTCTAGCAACCAAAAGCAAGAAAGTATGAATTGTTTTCACTGTTCTAATTATGTTGGTAAACTGTTTATAATAGCAATAAGGCACCTCTGAGTTTTTTTGTAAATGGCCAATATACACCACGGCTAATGGCTGTATCCAGGCACTCCACGTTGTGTCGTACGTCAGAACAGCCCTTAGCAGTGGTATATTGGCCATATACAACACCCCCTCGTGACTTAATGTGCTGAAATAATCACATTTAATCAGATGGAAGAGATGCCCTTTCAATGTTACTTGTTTGTTTTGGGTAATCATTTCATATTATGGTACTGCAATATCCTTGTTGTCTTTCAATAAAATTACATTTTAAAGGCGTGTGTGTAACCTTAATTTCTCTCAATCCAGTGTGTCACTGCGTGTGTGTGTTTGCTTTAGTGCATGGGGATGTGTAACTATCACATGGGAGTGTGTAGGCTTGTCAGTGTGTGTGTGTATAGGACGTATGATGTTCCATGTTTCCACTCCCAAATTGTTGTCATCTTTATTTTAGCCCTACTCTAAATTCTTAGCCCAGTGTTATCAGAACACCAGGATACTGGTAAGTTATTTCCAGTGTCATTTCGATTATTCCTTAAGATTGAGTTTAATCTTATTCTCACAAACACAGAAGCCACCTCAAGCACAAACAAGGGTAAATTGTTCTAAAATGCCCAATCATCATTCAGCCCAGTCCACTGCCTGTTCTGATTGAGTGGCGATTTACTCAATAAGAACCACATGGCCAGAGACAGACTGCGATGTGTCCAAATGACCAGGTGGGGGCAGTAGATACCCAGTACATGCCAATGAGCTGAAACAATGACTACGTTTGCATGCACAACAATATCCCTTTATTATTCGGTATACTCAAGTATTGTGTTTAAGTTGACGCATATAAACATATCCCGTTTACAATAACATGAAAAAGCTTGTATCGCGGTTATGAGAAACTCTGATAATATCTGGGATATGCTGATCTAAGACTGGATACTGTGGCATGTATCCCGTTTACTGTTTTTGCGGTCTGTGCAGATAATGGGTGTTGTGTTTTCATCTGATTGTCAAACGAATCACTTCAAAAAGTAGGCTACCTGCGCAGTTCGATCCGCCATAATAATTCCATAATTTAGCCTACTATAGTTAATTTGCTACTGTCACCCCTTACGTTTATGCTTATAATTTCCAACATTTGGTAGGCCATATTATACATCTCCGACATTTGATTAATGTGTCAACTACAGTTGGATTTATGCAGCTTTATCTGTCATAACTTGTTGCTACAGAAGACAAAAAATAAAGTAGTGCTCAGCAGAATAACGTTTCACATCAATAGAATGAATGCATTAGTAACCGGTGAAGTTGTCTGTTTCGTTTGGGGTCCGAGAAGAAAACGCAATAAATCCAACACGAAAGATTTAGCACAGGCCAAATGTCATCAGTGTGACCGGTTTCAAGGACCTGAAGCTGAGAAAAAGATGAATCACGTTTCTGATAAGTCTTCAGTTCGTCTTGGGTGCATATTTTATGTGGTTGTCTGCATAAGTGTAAAAGATACAGTATTATTACGAGCATTCATATTTTCTCGAGGTGAAATAAATCAATCAAATTTGTCCACTCCTGTTCCCGAGTCAATTTAACATACGTTGTATAATTTCACTGCAGGATACGCATAATTCTGCAGGAGTTACTATCATATTATGCTACATGTGAATGAGGTTATAGGCCTACAGTCAGTGTCAATATTTCAGTTACTATTCCATTTAACCCATATGAATTTAAAATTAGGAATATTCTGTTTATTCATTGTTACTCGTGAGCGGGATAGCATAATGTGCATGTAAACAGCTTATCCCGAATAAGTGGGATATAAGATACTATCCGGAATCGTGTGTGCATGTAAACATGGTTATAGAAATCTCACAAGTCTATTACACAGTAGTATAGTTTAAGAACTATTTGTCAATCTGGAGTAATCTTCTTGGGTTCGTATACAAATCGGTAAAAAACGAGGTGAATGAACCCTGAGCGCAGTGGGTAAATGCATGTAGCATAATAGGTGAGTAAACCCTATTCACAAACTAAAGACGATGGTCAACGGAGTTGCCTCCAGAAACATGATACATTAATAAATATAACCATATAAACAGTCTTAATGTCTTAATCCTTTAGAGTATCATACAGGATCATCGCTCTAACAGAAGAAAAACACAGTGGGTTGCAGATGTGAAGCAAAGGTGCTCTGGGTGGAGTCCATGTGTTTATATTCATGATTACAGGGTGTGTGTAATGCATGTTTGCTATAATTAGCAGAATTTAAAAACAGTCTAATTCATGTCTTTAACCCTCTCTTGTAAGGCCAAATGTGTGTGTGACCCCTCACTGTTTGACAGTCTGGCAGCAAGCACTCCTCTCTTCTCTCATCCCTCCATCCTTGCTAAGATGCCTCAGTAAGGGGGGAATAAGCCAGTGGAGGGACATGCGGCAGGGGGAACCAGTCTACAACAGCCTGCTGTCATTAAGCAGAGAAGCTCTCCTCCATCCCTTTTTAATCATCCCTCTCTCTCCTCTTCTAGCCTCTCACTCCCTCCCTCCATAAGCCTAATGCCCTTTCTTGAGATTCTCCCCCCTGCTGTTGTACCTTCTAGTGGCTGTGAAGGCAGGAGTCACCTAGCAGACTCACACAGGCTGACGTGGGGGGGGGGGGGGGGTTTAGCTGTCCTGGCCTTAGAAACAGGTTCAGGAGCCAGTGTGTGTGTGTCAAATTAGAGGACCCGCTGCATGTGTATATCTGCACAGCGTGACTGTGTGTGTGCTGGTCCATGCTGTGTATGATACAGCACCCTGGGTATGGCGAGCTGCTTGGCTGTGATATGAGGAAAGGTGTGGGTCTGCTACTTGCTTCTGCGTAGTCTGGTGTCAGAGGCCCAGCGGGCTGCATTCTCCAACAACAACAAAAAAACTACTGTATCTCTACGTTGTACAATAGATAGGTACTTTATTGATCCCCGAGGAGAAATTACTTCGCCAAGCAGCTACGAAAAAACACAGGGCAGATACATGATACATAGTGCGGCAGTATGGAAAAAGTATAAAAATACAAGAAGTCTGGAGTGCAAAAAGCTATAAAAGACATTGCATAGTATGGGTGAATGGCTGAATATGTACACTATACATTGTTAGAATGTGGTGAAAAAATATTGCAAGTTGATATAAATAAGGAATATTTAACTATACTTTACAGGTCGATGGCAGAGAAATACTTAACTAAATGTGCGTATGATACAAATGAGGGTAATAAGTTTACTTAATATACAGTCTGGTTAAATAAACACGTAAGTGAATATTTTGCATGGTTAAATTAACTGTACAGGTAAATGACAGGAAGAGATACTTAAATAGCTAAATGTGCGTATGAAATAATTTGGGGTAATAATAATTCCCTTAAAATGCAGTCCTTAGTGCAGGGTTTAATTACAGATAAATGCACGTATTGCACATTCGATATATTAAAAGCAATGAAAAGATACAACTGATAGGATACTAATATGCATTCCTGAGTGAATGACTACGTAAATTCAGTCCAAGAATTAATTACAATATTGCATGTGATATAACAGCTGTACATGAATATGTATATACAGTCCTCAATAAGTCCTGAGTGAATGAGTGATTACAGACCAGAGTTACTCACGGATGGATGCCTAATTGTTAAACTAGGCCATAACACCCCAACAGTTCCAGCTCTATATTGCCGACGGCACCCCGGTGAGGCATTAAATAGTCTAATAGCCGCCGGCAGGAAGGACCTCCTATAGTGCACTCTGGCACACCGTGGTGGGATCAGTCTGTGACTGAAAGTGCTCCTCTGCATCATAACCATGTCATGCAGAGGGTGGGTGACGTCCATAATGGCCAGCAGTTTGGCCAGGATCCGTCTCTCCGCCACCTCCTCTAGAGTGTCAAGGCTAATCCCCAGAACAGAGCTAGCCTTCCAGATCAGCTTATTTACCCGAGAAGCATCACCAGCCTTTATGTTGGCGCCCAAGCACACCACTGCATAGACTGGTAAAAAATGGATATAGTCCGTTATGCAGCCTGTAAGTCCATCAATGTCCTCCCATGAGCCTCAGAGCACATCCCAGTCTGTTGTTTCAAAGCAGTCTTGTAGGGCCTCATTCGCCTCCGGGGACCATCTCCTAATGGTCCTAGTGGTCGCTGGCTACTGTTGGACCAAAGGCCTGAGTGGGGTGAGGTGGACAAGGTTGTGATCTGGAAGAAATGCTATCCATGTCCGCTCTGATGGTCTGAAAGCTGCCGATAGTTACCTTCTCTATGGGGATGTTATCATTCAGCCATGTCTCTGTAAAGCACAATAGGCTACCTTCCCGGTAGTCTCTTTGCCCATGGACCAGCCCCTCAAGCTCATCCACCTTGTTATGTAGCGATCTCACGTTGCCCATAATGATAGATGGTATAGCCGGCTTGTACTTACTCAGCTTTGCCTTACACTTCCGACCTGCCCTGCATCCACGCCGTCGCCTTTTCAACTCGTCCGGAATATAGAACTTTTCCCTGGGGTGCAATAGCGCTGAGTGCGCTAAATCCAGGAGCTAGGCTCTGTTGTAAATAATTGAAGACTCGCGTGTGAGTGATAAAAAGGACCGCTAAAACCTTCGTAAAACAGTATCTCTCCATAATCCTGAACTATTATAGTTCAACTAAAAACTCACGAAAAACATACTAAAACAACAATTTACGCACAAACAATGGGAGCTACTTAACAGGTGACCACACAGGGCAGCGCCAATCTCAATGCATATGAAAACAAGTGTGTCTTATTGTAAAAGTTCAGGTAGTCCCTCCCTGTTTGTCAATTTTCTACCATTTAGTGTGTACTCAATACAACCTTGTTCTCTTATAAAAACACAGAAACCATTGGATGTATACTGAACAAAAATATAAAACGCAACAATTTCCATGATTTTACTGAGTTCAGTTCAGTTACAGTTCATAAATAAATTAGGCTAATCTATGGATTTCACATGACTGTGCAGGGGTGCTGCTATGGGTGGGCCTGGGAGGGCATAGTCCACCCACTGGGGAGCCAGGCCGAGCCAATCAGAATGAGTGTTTCCCCACAAAAGGGCTTTATTACAGACAGAAATACTACTCAGTTTCATCAGCTGTCTGGGTGGCTGGTATCAGACAATCTCGCAGGTAAAGAAGCCGGATGTGGAGATCCTGGGCTGAAGTGGTTACACGTGGTTTGCGGTTTAGAGGCCAGTTGGACATTCTGCCAAATTCTCTAAAAATGTTGGGGGCAGCTTATGGTAGAGAAATTAACATTAAATTCTCTGGCAACAGCTCTGGTGGACATTCCTGCAGTCAGCATTCCAATTTGCTCCCTCAACTTGAGAAATCTGTGGCACGGTGTTGTGACAAAACCCCACATTTTTTGTGGCCTTTTATTGTCCGCAGAACAAGGTGCACCTGTGTAATGATCATGCTGTTGAATCAACTTCTTGATATGCCACAACTGCCAGGTGGATAGATTATCTTTGCAAAAGGAGAAAATGCTCATTAACAGGGATGTAAACATATGTGCACAACATTTTGTGCGTATGGAACATTTCTGGGATATTTTATTTCAGCTCACGAAACCAACACTTGAGCTGTGCCATAATGGAGGACAGAGCAGCGGAGTCACCCATATGTTAGTGTGTACTGCTGAAGGGAGATGGACATGGAGGATAGAATGAGGTCAGACAGGTACTTGGGCACAGAGTTGTGGATAGCTTGGTAGGCGTGAACCAGAAATTTGTAGTTGACGCGTGAGCGGGGAGCCAGAGGAGATTGAACAGCACTGAAGTGATGTGCTTTTGGTGGGAGGTGTGGGCGAGGACACGTGCAGCACAGTTCTGGACATATTGTAGCCTGTTTAGGCACTTGGCAGATGCGCCAACAAAAATAACGTTACAATAGTCCAGACGGGATAAAGGCGTGGACGAGTCGCTCAGCTGCAGGTCGTGATAGCATAGGTCGTAACCTGGCAATGTTCTCCAGATGGAAACATTTTTCTTTGGTAATACTCTGGTTGTGGGCCTCAAACGAGAGCTGACAGTCAAATATCAGGTTGAGAACCTCACTGAAGGGGAGTGGCAGGAGTCGAATGTCAGAGGGGATACTTAGTGAGTTGCACAACAATGCATTCAAACTAAATGTGTCTTCCGCATTTAACCCAACCCCTCTGAATCAGAGAGGTGCGGGGGGCTGCAGTGGTGTAAAGTACTTAAGTAAAAATACTTTAAAGTACTACTTATGTTGTTTTTTTGGGGTATCTGTACTTTACTTTACTACATTCCTGAAGAAAATGTACTTTTTACTCCATACATTTTCCCTGACACCCAAAAGTACTCTTTACATTTTGACAGGAAAATGGTCCAATTCACACACTTATCAAGAAGTCATCCCTACTGCCTCTGACCTGGCGGTCCCACTAAACACAAACGCTTCATTTGTAAGTTATGTCTGAGTGTTGGAGTGTGCCCCTGGCTATCTGTCAATTTAAAAAAATAAACACATTTTGCCGTCTGGTTTGCTTAACATAAGGAATTTGAAATTATTTATACTTTTTATACATAAGTACATTTTAGCAATTCCATTTACTTTTGATACTAAAGTATAGTTAAAACCAAATACTTTTAGACTTACTCAAGTAGTATTTTACTGTCACTTTTATTTGAGTCATTTTCTATTAAGGCATCTTTACTTTTACTCAAGTATAACAATTGAGTACTTTTTCCACCACTGCGCCCGGGAAGCAGTTGTCGTTCGGGATTAACTGCCTTGCCGAAGGGCAAAACAGCAGATCTTTTCACCTTGCCAGCTCTGGGTTTTTAACTAACGACCTTTCGGTTACTGGCCCAATGCTCTTAGCAGCTAGGCTACCTGCCGCGGTTAAGAGTTATGATATACTGTATAAGTTTTCATACAACATATAAATGCTTCATGAGCTTAGTTGAACTTTCATACACAATCAGAAGCCAAAATATAAGCTTGTTATACTCCAATGTTTGTAAACAAAGTAAAAGTAAACTAACACTGTGTATAGGCTCAAAACATGGTTACAACTATACTTTTGATATCATGGATGGTCAGTCATTGCATACATAGATCTCGCTTTGAATTTTGGTTACATTTCTCCAGGCCCATCTCTCAGCTTTTTACCAAAACACAGGCGGGTGACGCTTTATTGTTTCAATTAAGGATTCCAGCTTTAAAAAAAGCGTATATTAAGTCAATTTTCTCCAACAAGGATCTCATTGAGAAGCTATAGCCTTCTTGATCACAGAGGTGTGTTATTAATGAATGGGGATAGAATGGTGTCCATATTAGGACATCCTCAGTCTTTGCAGCAGTGAAGATGGACAAGTTAACATTTGCCCTAGTTACCTCATGCCCAGCCTCAATCTCATCCGAGGGGGTCCTAATATGGACGCCGTAGGAGCAGGCATACTAAGGGCAGCTTTGCAGCAGTGAAGATGAATCTAGACCAGGACAGTTTGACGTTTGCCCCTTTTGTCCCTGAGGGGTTAGTGGGTGGTGGGACTGACTCAATCTCTGTTCTTTCTCCATCTGTGCGGAGGTTCTTTAATCCACTCACACTCCTTGATGGATCGGCTTTTAATATTGCATCATGACTGACGGCGGTGAGATGGAACATCGGTCATTGTGGATGGGGAAAAAAAGTATCTACGCGAAATGTGATATGACGTGTGTGTGTGTGTGTGTGTGTGTATGTGTGGGGAGTAACATTTCCGAGCCTGATTTAACAAGTCATTAATTTCAGTGCCTTGTGGCTGCGAGGGGTCCATCATCAATCTCCACACAGACAGCTTGGGGTAATAGGTATGAATAGGGGGCTAGCAGTTACACAGAGGCTTACAGTAGTAATGTAGGTGACAGGTACCGAGAGAATATGGGTTAGGCTACATACAAATGGGGAGTACATGGGACTACAGGTACTACAGGTACATGGGATAAGGGTGTGTGTGTGTGTGTGTGTGTGTGTGTGTGTGTGTCCAGTGATGACACGAGGTAATGTGAGAGCACCTGCATTTGGAGTCGAGTATCAGAGAGCTAGAAGGTTGTCAGTGCGTTTAAGTGCGGGTAAACCTGCCCTAGTGTGTGACCATGATAGGCTTTTGAGCATGCGTGATATGTGCTTGAGTGATTGGGAGGCACACAGAGCTTGTCCCCTCCCTTGGGGACAGCAGTGTGTGTCTAATGTAAGCAGGCCCAAATTACAGGAATCCTACCAGTAGATAAATCTGTAGCAAGCTCTTTGATGGAGGTGTTGGTTTATATAGCGTCCCTTCATGCTAAAGCTAAGTGGAGGGAGGCACCCATTTCACTTCCTCACCCGCCTTATGAACAGCTCAAAGTTAAGAGGGAGTCACTTTCTAGGAATGCCCCATCCATGTCCCTGTATGATGATGATGATAACTGAGGGAAGTTATTTTAGAGCCTGTATGATGAAGAAATTGACTTATCTTACGTCGTTGTGGCAATTACAGTTGTCCCCAATGCATGGGGAATATCAATGATAATCAAAGCAAAAGATGAATCCATGCGCACAGAGGGGAAAAACAGGGATGGAGGAAATTAAAGAGGGGGAGATATCAATTGAGTGGATCTGATGATTACTGTTGGCGATACAGTCAAACTACTTCTTCTGAAGAGGATTGGACACACTACACAGAGAGAGAGTGAGAGAGATAGAGAGGCACATCGAATAGAATGGGCGTAGTAGCACAATTCTCATGGAGATAAAGCACGAAACGGAATCCAGAGAAAAGTCACCCAGTAACACCAGGCACCAAACAGAAGAAAAGGGACGGAAACAGAGAGGGGCTACCATTTTAAGAAACATTCTTGTTTTCCATTGCTAAAGTTTTACCATTGCATGCCCTAATGAATATGCCCCAGATCAGGGATCACGGTCTCCAAATCAAAGCGGTAGGCACTAAGAGCTGAAACAAACACGCCTCTCGGTGACAGACAGCGAAGAAGATTTGCTTATCATCTGATAAGGCTCTCTCGTTCCCATCCCGCTGTCTTCCAGTATAATTAAAAGAAACAGCAGACTTGAGAAAAAAATGTGCTGGCCCTATCTTGCAGAAGCAGTTTCTCCTGCTCCCTCCTTGGCTCATCTGTACAGCCTTCCAGTCGAGAGATAAGAAAAACATTTTTTTAGAGTCATTAGTTTAATTGCAGGGGCGAGGACAGGTGTTTGTGTGTTTGAGATTACGTGTGTTTGAGATTACGTGTGTATGACTGTTCGTACCAGTGTGCATGTGTAGCGTAGTGTGTTTGTGTGGGCGGTGATGTGCAGGCTGATAAAGACAGAGGCTGAGCCTCGAGGAGCTCTGAGGTTAATTGAAGCGGTAATGATAGCTTTGAGTTGGATCTGATTGGGATGGTCTTTTGGGGGGACAGAGTGAGAGACAGGGTATTACCGAGCGCTTGAAATTATGTGTATTGGCGGAGGGAAATCAAGTATTGAATTCCGAAGCGTAAAGGTCTTCGTATAGACATAGATAACAAAAAGCCTTCATATCCCCAATAGGCTATATTCATCCGATGACGATAAGTAAGTATGATGATGGTGTGGAAGCTACACCTATGTTTCCATTCTAAAGAATGTGAAGGTTGCCTCGAAGACCACACACTACACCATTTCACATGATCATGTCACTCAATAGTAAGAGTTACAAGAAACATGGGTTTTGCTAAGACCTGATAGAAGGTTACTCATTTGAGATTAGAGTTTTAAGTAGAGTGCTGCAGATCTACTGCAAAGCACAGAAGTCAGCATTCTCTACACAGGGCTAAAATTAAAGAACCCCCCCCACACACACACACACACTTCCTTTACATTGTGCAGACAGAGGTTCACAGGAAAAGCCTGGGCCTTCTGATAAGGAGCTCAGGATCGGGTCGTGCTCCAGAATAAGCAGAGTCTGGCAGAGAAGCACAGGTCAAGAAGGAAGTGACAGACAGGAAGCCAGCTAGTCACACACAGCTGTGGACACCTGGCTTCAAAACAGGAATTCTGTGATAAGACTTCCTCCCAAGACCTCTGGTAACTTACCTTCTACAATGGCGGCCTGTGATGTCATATCATGACGGGCTAAATGTATCATGCACAGATTCGGTGTAGGAACTGGGGGAAAATTTAGAACTGTAAAATCATAAATAATAAAAAATACATAAATATAATAATTAATTGTCAGATTGGCACAATACTTATAGCCCTAATCCATATGATATGTAACTACTTTTTGATTGGATTGTGTAAAAATATGCAATCTAGATAAAAGAAACCTGCGTCTTACTCAAAATGTAAAGTAACGGAACACAATGCACACTTTAGTGTTGAACACTATAGTGCATAATCCATCCATTCATAACTCCACACAAGGTAGACAGACAACCTCAACTACACACCTCTGAAGCCCATCTGCTTCATCTTGAAACAAGCCGCCATGTCTCAGTCCATGCTGATGAAAAATGCCCTGGTGTCGTAAGGCGATGGATTGGAGCATCACCAGGCCTCCACAGCGCCATCTGATCTCTTCAGGGATCCGATCCGACAGATCGACGGGGAGATCAATTTGCACAATACCGAAAGGTGGCAGGTGACACAATCCTCTCAGGACACGTTGGATTAGAGCCATGATGAATCAAGAGCTGTGACATCTCAACCTACTGCCTTCAATATCTGATTCCAGTGTGAGAGCGAGAGAGTGTGTGAGTAAGAGAGATAAAGTGTATGTTTCTGTCAGTGCGTACGTGTGTGTCCGGTAACTTTTCTACTTTAATCAAACTCTGGCTGGGATCATCTGGCAAGTGTCATCAGGGCTGTCATGGTTCTCCATTGTAGTTTGGTGTCGGGTAGGGGTGTTCAGGATCAAAGCGGTCACTAGGGAAGCTGATTGTGTCTTGACATGTATGACATTGATAGAGGATTTATGGGGGACAGGAGTGGGGTTAAGGTGGAGGGGGAGAGGGTTACATTAGGCAGGGATGCAGTATAATGAGAGTTTATCTGAGGGAGAAAAAATATATAAATGATCACTGCTGATTTATCAAACAGTGTGGTTACCGAAAGCGTCTCCATTTGCAAGGCAGTTCCACCAACCTCAGCCCAAAATCTCAACTCAACCTCTGGTTAGGAGTGTCTAGTGAGAGTTCAGTAGTGGGTAGAGGGTCAGTGGAGAGCAAACAGTCTTTAGAGTGCAGGGACTATCGTGATAAGAATGGCCAGTAGCAGAAAGATGAGTCTTTGATAAAGGAGTGAGAGGTTGGCGTGGGCTAGGCTTTGGCAGGGAAGACCAATGAGACAGACCTCAGAGAGGGGGCTCAGGTGAGTCCTGTGGCTGCCAGAACATAGTTCAAAGCAGGCAGGAACATGTGAGGACTGCCCCACTCATGTGACATCAGCATAACCACCTTGCCAAGGTGGCTAATACCTAAGGGAACACCAGACCACAAAACACCATATGTTGTCTATGGCCTTGGCATGTCCATGTAGCCAAATGCTTATTACTCCAGCACCCATCCCGCAGTGCTTATAGGAAGACAAAACTAGGCTAACAAAATATTTCAGCCTGATTATGGTATGCTACACTGCTATACTTTTGACAGCAGCTGGGACAGACCTTGATTAAATCTTACAGAAACATTAAGAATTACAATGAGGTGTTAAATATTTAAGAGGCTTGACTTACACACCCTTGAGAAGGCGGGAGAGGAGGGATTCAATATCAAAGATAAGGCGGAGTGAGGCATTAATCTTGTTTTGACGTGGCCACTGATAACAGCTCACTCAAATGGCAGCAAGTACACGGGCCTGGTGTAACAATACTAATTGGGGCTGTTCACCATGCTAATAACACCCATAGAAGCCATCGGTGATGTCACTTTTGGGGTAAACTTTTTTCACCCCTGTCGAACAAAAGAAGAAACATACTGGTTGCACAGATTAGAAAGTCATAATGCCACTGGAAGTCTTTCCTATCCATTACAAAAAAGTAATTGTAGAATTACTGCAGTAAAAATGTTTTAATAAACTTATTTTGGATGCAGTATTTGCAGAATACTGCAGATATATGGCACTGACTGCAAACTTGTTTGTAAGGTAGGAAGCTGAGGGAAAGCCTCAAAATTGAGAGGCTAAAAATAGGCAGGTCATGGTGTTACAATCGACTAAAATTAGAAATGCAGCAATCTGCAATTGAAACAAGAGGCGAATCATCATTGGGGCTGGATTACATTACACTCTGAGGACTTTTCCCCACATCCCGTCAGATCGGTTTAGTGACGCTTTCTGTAAACACACTGGCCTGGATTTCACAGAGGGATTCGAGCTCTTAACCGGTCTTAAACCAGCCCATGACAACATACCACACACACACAGAGAGAGAGAGAGAACATGGAATGACTGCTCTAATAAAACAAATAATAATTGGCAAGGTTACAGTTCTAATGTGTTTACCAAGCCAGAGTAATGATACCATATTTGGAAGTAAACAGTCATAGATAAGGTCTGGTCTCTTCCTGTCATGAAGGCGTTGTTTCTTCTTACGTCTGGGGGCCTAATTGGAGAGAGTGTGAGTTCCTTTGAAGGGGTCATAAGAAACAAACAGAAGCCTGGAGGCTGCTGGTCCCATTGCACGTCTTAAGACTGACTTCCCGGAAACTCTGGTCATGTTTCCTGCCTCTGAAGGTCATGTTCCACAAAATGGGAACTTCTCCTTCTCACCCTCTGCGACTGCTGCCCCTGAGGCTGGCTGAGTGGAAAAAGTTCCCCTTTCAGTGTCACCACTGGTTTGTGGTGGCCCGTTCCATGTGAGAAGCCCACAGTCAATAAATCAATAGGCAACCATGCATGTTTGTCCATCCAACTGAGAAATGTATGCTTGAGAAGAAGTAGGCCGGTCCCTATGTCTTCGCGTGGATTCAAAGAGGCACTTATTGGCGGAATCTTTGTATTGCGAGGAATTGTTTATGGAAAAATATCCATTTGCTCAATGTCTCCGTTTTTGGCTGACCTCCAACCATGACAACACGGCCAAAGATAGATAGAAATCTCTGAGGCCCATGGAGTAAATAAGCAAAGAGTATGAGGAGCACAAATGCATGGGTCTTCCTTACTCCGGGTCAGTCGAGTTGGACATTTGATGCATATTTTGATGGAATGTGTCATGAGGCTGGTTGATAGATTGAGTGTAAAAGGAGTCATAGCAACCTGTGAAAGGAATTTAAGGATAAATTCAGAAATGCTCAATGTTTACTCTACAAATCGCTTTTCTAAGCAAGTAGCACTTCCCTTTGTCATGACCTTATGTCAGCACCGTTATAGCAAATACTTTGAACACGTTCCACAACGAGTAGTAAAACAAAGACTTCAAACCTGACATATTTTTACAAATCTCCCATCGACAAGAACATGTGCCGATTGTTACAGAGCCTGTAAAACAGACATGCTTCACACGCTCTGGACATCACATTTCCACTTGGGAGTCACGTCTGCCTGCAAGGTTTTCGGCGTGGCAAGCGTTTTTCCCCTCAGAAAAAAGTAATTTGCGCAGTAATGTAGCTCTGACCTTGAGAGAGCTGCTGTATTGGGCTGAAATGCGTAGTTGTCCGTTCACCGCCAAGCGTACCGGTAGCATTTACTTAACCCTACTTAGGGCTCTTAACAGGGCTTAACTTCCATACACAACTCCGCTGAACATTCAGAAAAAGATAAGCAAATCTGTCGAAATTTGGTCAGCACAGCTGGAGTGGCCTTTCAATGTCTGTGGGGGATATGGGCCAGATTTTTGCATATGAAGTGTTTGAGGCACGTCATGTTATAATACACAGACACATTAGCCCATGGTTATGGGGATAGTTCAAATGGTGCATTTTTAGAAGGTTACACAGGGGGGTTGAAATCTGATCAGTACATGCAGCTCATTACAGATGTACCACAGGGAAATTATGCTTGTGCCGAGTTGCTAGGAGACCTCGGTATGGCTATGGGAGATATGACTGGTCATTGTATGTTGATATGCCTAGTGGGTCAGTTCTCGCGTCAGCCACCAGACGCTGGTGGGCAAAATGAGGTGCTATAATTGTTCACTATTCTATTGTACACTACACTATAAGAGTGCATTTCCAGTGGTATCTTCCACCATTCAAAGCTCTGCCTATAGGACCCTTGAACCACATGCACATCTGTTTGACTAACTATACAATGACAGTCTGATGCTTGTGAAATAAGCTGGATCCAGTAGGGTTGATTATTACACAATTTGAGTAGCAGTTTGCACCAGCAGGAGAGTGAGTGAGTGTTGACTCTATCCGACCCCGTCCTTGAGCTGCTGTGAGACGGAACTTTCCACTGAACCCTTCCACGGAGAGGGTCAGTGGTACAGCAGGAAGTGACAACATAGCTAAGAATCAGGGGGAAAGAAGGGAAGCACTTGCTCAATGTGATACTATGGAGCAAATACCACAAGACGGAATGTCATGTCATGTAACAATATCAACAATGACAAAGAATGTGTGATATGAGCCAAAGAACAATCTCCATTACATCAAAACCAGACTTGCCTGTCTAAACAGGCTATTCAATACATCAGTGGATGATGCACTTGATTGTCAAGCGTGTGTAATAATATGAATATGTAAGACTGAGCAACAGACAGTGGGGAGAAGTCATAGAGGGGAAAGGCTGCACCAGGGGCCCAGGTGAAAAGGTCATTATGCTGTTTGGCTCACTGTAATCCATCTACGTTTCAGAGGTTGGAAGGACAGGAGGAGATTTTGGCAGATGACTGGAGAGGAGGAATGGGGTAAAGGAGGAGTGAAACGAGACTGGAGAAAGTTGGCTCTCGGCCAACCAGGACTTGGGCTCACCTAAGGAGGTCATATTTGCGCGAACATAGGCCCCACCTACCCACAAGATCCCTCAGACATACAGTGCCTTCAGAAAGTATTCATACCCCTTGACTTATTCCATATTTTGTTGAATTAAAAATGGATTCCATCTGCACACAATATCCCAAAATGAAAAACAAAGTACATTGAACAAAAATAAAATGCAATATTTTCAAAGAGTTACAGTTCATAAGGAAATCAGTCAATTGAAATACATTCATTAGGACCTAATCTATGGATTTCACATGACAGGGAATACAGAAATGCATCAATTGGTCACAGATACCTTAAGAAAAAAAAGGTAGGGGCGTGGATCAGAAAACCAGTCAATATCTGTATGACCACCACTTGCCTCATGCAGCGTGACACAGCACCTTTGCATAGAGCTGATCAGGCTGTTGATTGTGGTCTGTGGAATGTTGTCCCACTCCTTTTCAATGGCTGTGCGAAGTTGCTGGATATTGGTGGGAACTGGAACACCCTGTCGTACACGTCGATCCAGAGCATCCCAAACATGCTCAATGGGTGACATGTCTGGTGAGTATGCAGGCCATGGGAGAACTGGGACATTTTCAGATTCCTGGAATTGTGTATAGATCCTTCCGACATGAGGCTGTGCATTATCATGCTGAAACACGAGGTGATGGCGGCGGATGAATGGCACAACAATGGGCCTCAGGATCTTGTCATGGTATCTGTGCATTCAAATTGTCATCGATAAAATGCTAATTGTGTTAGTTGTCCGTAGCTGCCCATACCATAACCCCACCGCCATCATGGGGCACTCTGTTCACAACGTTGACATCAGCAAACCGCTCGCCCACACAACGCCATACACCCATTCTGCCAGGTACAGTTGAATTCATCTGTATAGAGCACACTTCTCCAGTGTGCCAGTGGCCATCGAAGGTGAGTATTTGCCCACTGAATAAGTCAGTTACGATGCCAAACTGCAGTCAGGTCAAGACCCTGGTGAGGACGACGAGCACGCAGATGAGCTTCCCTGAGACGGTTTCTAACAGTTTGTGCAGAAATTCTTCGGTTGTGCAAACCCACAGTTTCATCAGCTGTCCGGGTGGCTGGTCTCAGACGATGCTGCAGGTGAAGAAGCCAGATATGGACGTCCTGAGCTGGCATGGTTACACATGGTCTGCGGTTGTGAGGCCGGTTGGACGTACTGCCAAATTCTCTAAAACAACGTTGGAGGCGGCTTATGATAGAGAAATTAACAAAATTATTTGGCAACAGCTCTAGTGGACATCAAATAATTCCTGCAGTCAGCATGCCAATTGCACACTCCCTCAACTTGAGACATCTGTGGCATTGTGTTGTGTGACAAAACTGCACATTTTAGAGTGGCCAATTGTCCCCAGCACAGGTGGACCTGTGTAATGATCATGCCACCAACACTATATGTTGTGTTTATATTTTTGTTTGAGTATTGTGTGTAAGCTAGTGACACAAAATCGCAATTGAATCTATTTTAAATTCAAGCTGTAACAATGAAATGTGGGAAAAAAAGTCAAGGGGTGTGAATGCTTTCTGAAGGAACCATTTCCACAGTGACAGTGTATGACACTGGATGATATATTGCTTTGGTGAAAGATGACTAGATGCACCAAGTGAGATAAGGGGCGTGTGGGCACAGGGGTTGGTGACACCCCCTCCCTCCCTGCACCCAGTCCTGTCGCACTCTTGGAGATTGGGTGAGATGGGGAGTGGTGGGCCCATGCTAAGCCTGCTTGCCATGCTCTAATCCAATCAGCTTTCAAAGGCCTCTCTGAAGGTAAGGCCCCCAAAGACAGGCGGAACCTCAGGCCAGAGGGAAAATATGACTTAGTGATGATTCCCATGAAAAATGTGCACACGCACCACACACACACAGTCTGACAAAACTACACATGCATGCAGACACATGAATACACACAGCTATAAATACACCAAATGACTGAGTCAACACGCCCAGAGAAAGAACTCGCAAGCAGGCAGCAATAAACACCTGCCAGTTAACACTTTTAGACGGAATATACAGCAAGTGATATCTTGGTTGAAGGTCTGAGGTGTTTTTGAACTGATAAAAGAAATTGCGAGAAGTAGCCAAAACGGTCAATGTTTGCTGTGCACCATTTCAGTATAACCAGGTAGGCCTACATGAAACCCACGACTTTATCAAAGTCATGTCAAACGTGATATCTTCTTATAAAGTAAGGCTGGGAGGCAGAGATGTTCCAGATCCTTCCCTCTCTGGGTTCACATACTGGATCTCTCTGAGCTGCTTCATTGAAAAGAGATTCCTAAAGGCTCGTAGTCTGATGGGGAGCCAGATAGAAAGGGAGCAGTGTTGTGCTCTACACCTATCCAGGTAAGGCCATTGAGACCAGGCCCAGCTCCTAAGAGCCTGTGGTTACGCCCCAAATGGCACCCTATTCACTATATACTGCACCACTTTTGACCAGAGCCCTATGGGCCCTGGTCAACAGTATTGCACTAATAAGGAATAAGATGTCATTTGGGACCGAATCTGTCACCGTGCTGAATGACGGGCATTGTCTCTGGCATCACCCAGCACTCCCTTCCCACAAGACAATACACATTGAAAGTATGACTTGAGTTACACTGCCCCCCCCCTCCCAATTCTCTCCAAAGGCTTTTCTTTTCTACCACTCTCCACAGTAGGGTATCCAGTTGCAGGAAGGGTAGGGCGTGGTGCTGGGTTTGCAGCATCAGGGTTCATGTTTCGTTTTCAAAGTTTGTGTGATTGGACGTTCACGGTTCTATACTAAACAAAAATATAAAACACAACATGTAAAGTGTGTTTGTCCCATGTTTCATGAGTTGAAATAAAAGATCCCTGAGATGTTCCATGAGCATAAAAGGTGTATTTCTCTCAATTGTTGTGCACAAATGTTTACATCCCTGTTAGTGAGAATTTCTGCTTTGCCAAGATAATCCATCCACCTGACAGTTGTGGCATATCAAGATATTGATTAAACAGCTTTATTATTACACAGGTGCACCTTGTGCTGCGGACAATAAAAGGCCACTAAAATGTGCAGTCGTCACACAACACAATGCCACAGATGTCTCAAGTTGAGGGAGTGTGCAATTGGCATGCTGACTGCAGGAATGTGAACCAGAGCTGTTGCCAGACAATTGAATGTTAATTTCTCTACCATAAGCAACCTCCAATGTCATTTCAGAGAATTTGGCAGTACCTTCACATCCAGCTTCTTCACCTGCGGGATCGTCTGAGACCAGTCACCCATACAGCTGATGAAACTGGATTTAACCAAATAATTTCTGCAAAAACTGTCAGAAACCGTTTCAGGGAAGCTCATCTGCGTGCTTGTCATCCTTACCAGGGTCTTGACCGACTGCAGTTTGGCATTGAAAAAGACTTCTTCAGTGGGCAAATGCTCACCTTCGATGGCCACTGGCACGATGGAGAAGTATGCTCTTCACAGATGAATCCCGGTTTCAACTGTACCGGGCAGAGGGCAGACACTGTGCATGATGTTGTGTGGGAGAGCGGTTTTCTGATGTCAACGTTGTGAACAGAGTGCCCCATGGTGGTGGGGTTATGGTATAGGCAGGCATAAACTACGGACAACAAACACAATTGCATTTTATCGATGGCAATTTGAATGCACACAGATACTGGGACGAGATCCTGAGGCCCATTGTCATGCCATTCATCCGCCGCCATCACCTCATGTTTCAGCATGATAATGCACGTCCCCATGTCGCAAGGATCTGTACACAATTCCTGGAAGCTGAAAATGTCCCAGTTATTCCATGGCCTGCATACTCAGCCATTTCACCCATTGAGCATGTTTGGGATGTTCTGGATCGACATGTAAGACAACGCGCTCCAGTTCCCGCCAATATCCAGCAACTTCGCACAGCCATTGAAGAGGAGTGGGACAACATTCCACAGGCCATAATCAACAGCCTGATCAACTCTATGTGAAGGAGCGCTGCGTGAGCCAAGTGGTGGTCACACCAGATACTGACTGGTTTTGTGATCCACGCCCCTACAAAGTCATTCTCGGAGTATGGTTTTCCTATCCTTGAGTTTGGTGGTTTGTCATCCTTTCATAAACAATCAGTGGAATGTAATTCAAGGGAATTACTAACTTATCAACAATGTTTAGTGGTATTCTCTACTAGGAAAGACTGATATGCTGTAGGAAATGTAGTTCAGATATTTATTTCCAGTGATAAAGCTGGGACACAGACTGATGACTTCTGAATTGGTAGCTCCCAAGTGGCGCAGTGGTCTAAGACACTGCATCTCAGTGCTAGAGGTGTCACTACAGAAAACCAGATTAGAATCCAAACTATCACAACCGTCTGTGATTGGGAGTCCCATAGGTTGGCGCACAATTGGCCCATCGTCGTCTGAGTTTGGCCGGTGTAGGCCGTCATTGTAAATAAGAATTTGTTCTTAACTGACTTGCCTAGTTAAATAAAGGTTAAAAAAAAATCTGGCCAAAGAATACTTCTTTTGTTGATCTTCACAGACCCCAATCCACACAATTACCCCTCAGATAATTTCATCACAGAAACCCCCGGATGTGTTTCTCCAGCTACAATGGAACTTCACTGGTGCTTAAGCTCTGGTCCAGACCAGTTATCGGGGGTGGGATCGGAGTGCGGCTGGAATTGTGTGTGGCAGCGGAATGGATGAATGTTCCCGGGAGTTTATCTGGAACTACCATGCTGCCAGGAAGTGGAGTGTCACAGAAGAGGAAAAGGCCGGGACGCAGAGCTTTCCTGCTGATAGACAGCCCAGGGGATCGGCTCTGCTCCGGAGCATTCTACTATTCTATTTACCCCTCTCATTCTTTCTCCCCGTCTGTATCTGCGGGTCCAGATTTAACTGTTCAAAATGTTAAATGCAGCCAAAAAGACAGTGTGATTTGTTGTCCGTTGGCTTGGATTCTTCAGAATAACAAATAATGTGAAAAGACTTATGTCAATGTACATACATGTAGCATGAAATGGGATCTAGTATTTGGTTTATGACGGATAGAATTTTAGCAGTTTTGTTTCCATACCTTTAACTATTCATGGGGTGGGGTAAACAAGTGGTCAATGAATCTTCTGGTGAGTGGATTGCACCTTAACCCTGATTTAGAATTCACTAAGCCTTCTGAACTCTATTACTGAAGAAAACACCTCCTCATTATAAGGCAATGCACATTGTACACACGTGCCATGATCAGGTGATATCTAGGCCTACAAATACCAGGAGTGAAATGAATTTTCTGCAGAGGAATGGCATAACACTTTTTGGGCCAAATTAGATCTTACAGTGTAATAGAGCAGCAATGTACAGTAGCCTATACTTGATCTGTGCTTAACAAACACTTAATACCAGTCAGTGATCGTACACAACAGTGTTGAGAGAGAAGGGCGTGGGGTGGGCAGTAGGTAACTGATAGCACTGTTCGACTCTGTTAAATAGCTCAGCAAATCCCTAGGTATTTCTCAGCCTCACTGGTTCTCTTCATCTTACCTCAGTCAGTCTGACCTGCAATTAACAAATAAGTGCAAATTTGTTCACTATGTGGATTGCAGAAGCTGTGAATTGTAGTCATCATAACAAGCATGTTCAAGGGTGAATTTTTTTTAAAACCTTTAAGCTACCATTTTAACAGCTGGACATAAATACCAAAATAGTCTGAAGTGTCTGTCTGAAAGGCACAAAGGCACTAGAATGTCATATCTAGGTGTAAACTTTTGACAAATGTACCTGCAATAATAAGAATACGACACCCTGACCCAACTAAGTGCAATTTTTAGAAACCAAGGGGAAAATTGAATCTTTGGGCACCAGTAACCACCACCAGTCTTTTCTCTGCTGAATGCACACAGGGGGACTGAGGTCTTGTCAAAGGCATGAGAGGCTATCAGAGATGCTAGCTAGCTGAGAGGCTACATGGCCAACCACATGATTTATGTATGGAAAGAGCATGGAGTTGCTCGACAAGGCTCTCCGGAGGGACTGTTCCCCACTTATGCTTTCTAAGGTTACAGGTATGGACATCGTATGCAATGTGCCAGCCTTTCAGATCACGTGTCAAACTCATTCCACGGCGAGCCAAGTCTCTGCAGGTTTTCGGTCCTCCCTTGTACTTGATTGATGAATTAAGGTCAATAATTAGTAAGGAACTCCCCTCACCTGGTTGTCTAAGGTTTAATTAAAAGGATAAACCCAAAAAGTATTTTGACACCCCTGTTCTAGATCAACAAATTATGCCTCGATCACACCAACAGCGTTATTGAATTTTGGTTCACCAGAAGTACATTAATTTCCAATGGAACGCTGTGTTTGCCTTGCAGCATTGCGTTGCAGTGCATTCTGTGTGGTGCATACATTGGATTTAACGAACGTATGCGTCAAACTGTATACGTAGACGGCTTGACAGAAATGGTAGCTGCCACCGGGCGGGACTGCTCTGAGATGATGGGGGTCTGAGGTCAGAACATCCTTGTTTGTTATCGGTGATTGTAAAGGTCGAAACAAACAAACAAAAAAAATCTACCTTTCCTCAATCATCGGTTATTCAGACCAACTACAGTGTATCTGAATTCTATATTCAGTTCTGTATGACTGGAATCATATCGCTACATGTCAGTCCTCTTCCTCCTGCACAATGGCGTCTAGGCTAATGGGTTGAGATGGAAATGCAATGGGCTTCATAGTAGTTTCTCAGACACAGCCACAACAAAAGCGGCTGAGATGAGACACCTGCAGGAGAGGGGAAAGTCAATACATATCTAGGACCCCCAGTAAAAGCCTGTAAAATGTGTAGGCACACACACATCTCTCCCACACCCTGGTGTCTGTGCAGAATTATGCCTGTGTGTTGTGCGGTCACTATGCCTGTGAAATAATGCATGGGGCTCTTGAAAAGGCCCTCTCCTTCTCGAGTGGTCTGACGTTCCTGTGTAGTGCAAAACACCACAGAACTATAAGGCCCGGCCTGAAGATCTACTTCCATAAAGACAAAGGACATGGCCACAGACAGAGCGAGCGAGGGAGAGCGATAGAGAGAGAATGAGTGACAGAGAGAGGTCTGTAAAGGAGGAGGTTAAAACGATAACTAATAAAGCTGCCCACTGAGCAGATGACCGCGTGTCATAAAAATAACAAATACAATCAGTTATACAGTGGGGAGAAGAAGTATTTGATACACTGCCGATTTTGCAGGTTTTCCCACTTACAAAGCATGTAGAAGTCTGTACTTTTTATCATAGGTACTCTTCAACTGTGAGTGACGGAATCTAAAACAAAAATCCAGAAAATCACATTGTATGATTTTTAAGCAATTAATTTGCATTTTATTGCATGACATAAGTATTTGATACATCAGAAAAGCAGAACTTAATATTTGGTACAGAAACCTTTGTTTGCAATTACAGAGATCATACGTTTCCTGTAGTTCTTGACCAGGTTTGCACACACTGCAGCAGGGATTTTGGCCCACTCCTCCATCCAGATCCTTCAGATTTCGGGGCTGTCGCTGGGCAATACAGACTTTCAGCTCCCTCCAAAGATTTTCTATTGGGTTCAGGTCTGGAGACTGGCTAGGCCACTCCAGGACATTGAGATGCTTCTTACGGAGCCACTCCTTAGTTGCCCTGGCTGTGTGTTTCGGGTCGTTGTCATGCTGGAAGACCCAGCCACGATCCATCTTCAATGCTCTTACTGAGGGAAGGATGTTGTTGGCCAAGATCTCGCAATACATGGCCCCATCCATCCTCCTCTCAATACGGTGCAGTCGTCCTGTCCCCTTTGCAGAAAAGCATCCCCAAAGAATGATGTTTCCACCTCCATGCTTCACGGTTGGGATGATGTTAGTGGGGTTGTACTCATCCTTCTTCTTCCTCCAAACACGGCGAGTGGAGTATAGACCAAAAAGCTCTATTTTTGTCTCATCAGACCACATGACCTTCTTCCATTCCTCCTCTGGATCATCCAGATGGTCATTGGCAAACTTCAGACGGGCCTGGACATGCGCTGGCTTGAGCAGGGGGACCTTGCGTGCACTGCAGGATTTTAATCCATGACGGCGTAGTGTGTTACTAATGGTTTTCTTTGAGACTGTGGTCCCAGCTCTCGTCAGGTCATTGACCAGGTCCTGCTGTGTAGTTCTGGGCTGATCCCTCACCTTCCTCATGATCATTGATGCCCCACGAGGTGAGATCTTGCATGGTGACCCAGACCGAGGGAGATTGACCGTCATCTTGAACTTCTTCCATTTTTTTATAATTGCGCCAACAGTTGTTGCCTTCTCACCAAGCTGCTTGCCTATTGTCCTGTAGCCCATCCCAGCCTTGTGCAGCCTTGTGCAATTTTATCCCTGATGTCCTTACACAGCTCTCTGGTCTTGGCCATTGTGAAGAGGTTGGAGTCTGTTTGAATGAGTGTGTTCAAACAGGTGCAGTTAATACAGGTAATGAGTGGAGAACAGGAGGGCTTCTTAAAGAAAAACTAACAGGTCTGTGAGAGCCGGAATTCTTACTGGTTGGTAGGTGATCAAATACTTATGTCATGCAATAAAATGCAAATTAATTATTTAAAAATCATACAATGTGATTTTCTGGATTTTTGTTTTAGATTCCGTCTCTCACAGTTGAAGTGTACCTATGATAAAAATTACAGACCTCTACATGCTTTGTAATTAGGAAAACCTGCAAAATCGGCAGTGTATCAAATACTTGTTCTCCCCACTGTATATAGCAGTTACTACACTACATGCATGCGGCATCCATTTTGGATGTCACCATATCGTGGTGACGTCTATAAAGCTCTTATTTTTTCTCTTGCTCAAAGTGTCTTGATTGTTATACACTATGTCTATCCTCTCTCTCTGTGTGAGAGTGTGAGAGTGTGAGAGATGAGCTAAATTCTCATGTAGCTTACAGGAGGCGGGAGCATCCATAGGGATCAAGGCTATAATAATTTCTTCATGGGCAATCATGATAGCCATAACCTCCCTTCTCCTCAGATGTGGGAAGTAGGAGTAGCATGGATCGGCCTTCCTACGTCCCGGGGGGATTTGGGGCCTTGCCCCGCCCGCCTACACACTGAACAAACAAATCACTGATGGAGAGGGATTAGTCGAGCAAAATGAAGTTTACACATCCTAGATAAACCACACCAGCCCCTTTATACACCTTCAAAGTGATGGCCACATTATATAATATGTACGAGATCAGCAGTCAGAAGTTAGCTATAGTGCAAGGCTAATGGGGAAATTGGATCAGTGCAGGAATTCAAAATGTAAATTTTTCCTCTGAGTAGTCCACATTTGAACTGGATGGGTGGTTCGCCTGTCTTATTACAGATATTATTCCTAAAGAGACAAAGGAATAACCTAACAATACAGTAGGCAATGTGAATAAATGTTCACCACAAACCTATAGGGAAACCAATGCAAATTGCCTGCCATCGCATTACCTCAAAAAGCTTTAATATACAGTAAATAGAGTATAATATACTTTGAGTGTTTCGGTTACATAAAAAATAAAAAAAATGAAAAGTCTGTCAACTACCCAGAGGCTTCTGGTGCAGAGTGAGGCATGGCATGGGCTAATGTAAGACGATGTCTGCAGCCTGTTAGCCCGACGTGCGTCCCGCGGAGCATGCAGAAAATGCACATGTCTGGTCCTGCGATTGAACGGTGATTCCAATGGACACACTGGGACAAAAAAAAAATAACTGAGGTGCTAGCTATGCTAGATTCAGTACGTTGTAAATTAGTTGGGTAAGCAGCTTGCCTTCCCGTCTGCACATCTTCGAGGCATTAATAAGTAATGTGTCAGATGTTTTAATCTTTTTGTTATTGCTGCAGAGGTGCACAGTCATGTGAATGGCATGAGATGTACTGTACCTTTCATTTTGCCACCAGAAACGGAGAAGTGTGCTAGGTGTTCGGTGGGCTGACGGGGCCACCTCCACCCTTCATAGGTCTATGACTTATCTACTCCGAGCAGGGTTCAGCAGGGTTTATTGGAGAGTTCATATTAGGTTGACTGAAATGCAACAGCTGTAAAATACTAGATGCGTTTAAGTATTTGATCCCTTTGTCTGAGGATGACAAACACAAAGACTTGGCTAGCGATATAAAGTCACTCGAGTGGCCCAGCTTTGACCGGTTCTCAGATTAAAACCCAGTGAGCTAATTTGCTGAAAGGCCACAATTCCTGCATAATACCAGCCTAATCCTCACAGGCTCGATTAAACAGGCAAATCTCCAGCTCAGTATCACAGCGTATGTTCTGCGCGGGCGCGCACACACACACACACACACACACACACACACACACACCTCTCTGCTAGTTCACCCTCTCAGCTCCATTGTGAATTAGCTACTGTATTACAGGACCTTGGACACTGTCAGTGCAGGTTCTCTTGTCACTCCTAAACGCTGAAGACTTTTACCATTCACTTTGGGACAATACTACAGTATTATTAGTCTCTCAACAGAGAGGGCTCAGAAGGGATTGTCTGTGTGTGTGTTGACTCAGTATAATGGACAGTCAGCGGGTCCTTCAGAAGCCATGTTCAAGTCCATATACACCTCCAGGGTCTGGGCTAACTAGTAGACTGCCACAAGAACAAAATCAGACCCCATTACATGTGCTCCACAACTAACTATACACTGAGTGTACAAAACATTAACACATGCTCTTTCCATGACCAGGTGAAAGCTACGATCTCATATTGATGTCACTTGTTAAATCCACTTCAAAATTCATTGTAGATGAAGGGGAGGAGACTGCTTAAAAGATTTCTAAGCCTTGAGACAATTGAGACATGGATTGTGTATGTGTGCCATTCAAAGGGTGTTAGAGGAATGACTAAAGTATTCCACCCTGAAACTGTGTAATGTGTGAATTGTATTAGAATTATAAGATTATAATTCTAATAATGTGTGTGTGTGTATAGGACAAGTTAAGACTAGGACAGTATGTTACTATTTAGCAAAATAGGCAGGATGTAGTTGAGACAACAAAGGAGAAGAGGAATGATCTACAGACTACTTGTGACAGTTGTAAAACTGATAACAGGAGGGTGGTTTTTCCCGCCCAGGGAGGGGAGAAACTGTTATGCTTGCAGGAGATTAGGAAACGTGGCAGACCGTAAAAAAAAAAAATACAGCTCCCTAAAGCAGGGTGGGGTTTTTTGACTGATGTGTGTGTGTGTGTATAAAAGAGGGGCTCTGAACGTAGTTGGGAGAGCTCTCTGAATAAAGAACTGACCATTGCCTTACAACCTTCAGGATACAGATAGAGTTATAAAAGAGTTCAGTTAGAACATTGAGATATACATTCTCGTGACAAAGGGTGAATAGGCAAGACAAAATATGTAAGTGCCTTTGAACGGGGTATGCCAGGCACACCGGTTTGAGTATGTCAAGAACTGCAACACTGCTGGGTTTTTCACCCTCAACAGTTTTCCATGTGTATCAAGAATGGTCCACCACCCAAAGGACATCCAGCCAACCTGACAACTCTGGGAAGCATTGGAGTCAACATGGGCCAGCATCCCTGTTTAACGCTTTTGACAACTTGTAGAGTCCGTGCCCCAACGAATTGAGGCTGTTCTGAGGGCAAAAGTGGGTGCAACTCAATATTAGGAAGGTGTTCCTAATGTTGTGTACAGACAGTGTATTTCCATAGACCCAACTTTGAAGTCTTCAGGGAAAACAAGCCCAATCTCCAATAATGACAAAACTCAACAATAACACTGGACTACCAGTTTGTCCATCAGTCTACCGTCACATGAAAGTAGCAACAGTCTGTGCCTTTGATCCCTGTTGCTTTTAATCATTATTCCCAAAGAAAGACATAGTAGCCGTGTTCTCTGTGATTGGCAGGTGATGGGTGAAACAGTTCATCTAAAGGAGTAGCGTCGCTTGATCAAGTGGCTCATAAAACACTGGGCTGGGGTAATTATACTGCATTATCGATAGCTTGCCAAAGGAAAAAAATATTGTGGGTTGTCCTTGACAGCCGCCTGGCTATTTTTACACTGGCAGTAAAGACTAATGAGGCTATGAGCCTCCTAGCACTGTTAGAGGCCTGATAACTTCTCCTCTTCTCGAGAAATTAGGCGATATGATGTCTTCCTTAGTCTTCTTTGATGACAGGTAATGTCAGGTGGTGGGGTAATGCCGTTGCGAGTTAGGAATCCTCATGAGGAATCCCAAAATGTATGTTGTTATTAACTGCAATGGGAGGTTATTATTTTCGGTGACGAATTCAACCGCCGAGGAGTTGGGGAGACACAGAGTGATTGGGGAGGAGATTAAAAGGAAAAGTATGAGACAGCCAGTCGTGTCACCCGAGAGGACATGGGCAAAATTAATAGAGGGAAGAGATAAATGGATGAAACTCCTAGTCGCTGGTGGTGAGCAGTTTGCACTGGAAGAGCAAATAGCGGTAGGGTATGCAAAGAGCGTTACGGGGACTGATTATGAGTTGGTCACTGAAAACCGCTCGTCTTAGTATAAAGCATTTGTAATGTAAGTTAAGCACCGTTTGTGGCGGTCTAAACGGAAATTACATTTGTACAATACTATTTTAGTGAGAATTTTTTGGGTACAACCAACACACTCAAGGTTCCTAATTCGATTAGTGCTCCATGTTTTATCTCAAGGCTGCAGTCACTTCTGCGTAGAACTAAGGAGTATGATTGACAGAAATGATGAAATGGAGATATCTTTCATACATTTCTGCATGAGAAGCACATTATAAAATGGGTGTACAGCACACTGACACTGGGATGCCTTACATAAAACCACAATTACAGTTTGAAGTGAGAATGCTGCACCTCCGAGCCATCATCAGAATATATGGCCCCGGAGGACTGTTGTGTGACCAAAAAAACAGAAATTCTATAATTACACAGCACCATGGGAAGGCTGAGAGAGGATGATTGGAGGGAAGGTAAAAGCAAATAAAAGGTTAAGGCCACAAAGTGAAGGCTCGTTCATAGATCTATACATAAAATACACACACACACACAAACCCAGACACACACAGGTGTACACAGTGCTTGCGCACAGACACACACACAAACAATACGTGCTTTCACCACCTTTCCCAACTTGTTTTCAGTGTATTGAGGCCTACTTGTTCTAACCTCCTGGCGGACCTGAGATGTGCTGATGAGTCTCCAGCCCTCTGGAGACAGAAAGAGAGCGCAAGAGAGAGCACAAGAGAAGGGAGGCAGTGGGGGGAGACTATGCTGTGCTGACCTGTCCCCCCTGGGGTAAAGTTCTGCTGGGCAGGCAGAGGCTGGAGGGGCACAGGACTGCTGTGACAGGTGTGGAAGACATGCGAGATGTTACTGACTATGAAGGTGCTGGGCTGAGGAATGTGCGTGGTATACAGACGTGTGGGAGGTAGAGTGGTTGAGGGTGTATGACAGGAGCGGAGCACAGCGCTATGACCTTGGGGCAGCTCCTAGCCTGCTTTACCAACAGTGACGGGAGCGGAGCACAGCGCCGTGACCTTGGGGCAGCTCCTAGCTTATTTTGCTAAATTTTTGCACTAATTAGTTTACATCACTGTTAGTGAGCATTTCTCTTCTGCCAAGATAATCCATCCACCTGACCTCACAACCGCAGACCACGTGTATGGCGTCATGTGAGCAAGTGGTTTGCTGATGTCAACGTTGTGAACAGAGTGCCATGTGATGGCGGTGGGGTTATGGTATGGGCATGCATAAGCTACGGACAGTGAACACAATCACATTTTACAGAATGCACAGAGAAACCGTAACGAGATCCTGAGGCCCATTGACGTGCCATCACTTCATGTTTCAGCTTGATAATGCACAGCCCCATGTCGCAAGGATCTGTACACAATTCCTGGAAGCTGAAAATGTTGCAGTCCTTCCATGGCCTGCATGCTCACCAGACATGTCACCCATTGAGCATGTTTGGGATGCTCTGGATCAACGTGTACGACAGCATGTTCCAGTTCCCGCCAATAATCAAGAACTTCGCACAGCCATTGAGGAGGAGTGGGACAACATTCCACAGGCCACAATCAACAGCCTGATCAACTCTATGCAAAGGAGATGTGTCGCGCTGCATGAGGCAAATGCTGGTCACACCAGATACTGACTGGTTTTCTGACCTTTTTTTAAGGCATCTGTGACCAACAGCACTATTGCAATGTTATTTCCTCCTGCCTGTAAGGCTCTGGTGTAGCTATTGTGGGCTTTCGAAGACGTCGCCAAACACTTTTATAACTAACCCAATATAGACACATAGTCATTTCCAATGGGAGAAAATAAATCATAGTGGGCAGAACAAGCATGGATGTGGGCAGAGCCAAGCACCGGCTAGTGAGATCCTATTGGTGCGTTCTAGCATGTATTTGCATATTTCGATTAGGGAATGCCTACTCTGAAGTGTGAGTGTGTAATAACTCAATTTACCATTGCACTCCTAAATAACAAAACATTTTTATTTTGGCAAAGTCTACAAAAAAACGTAGTCCACTCTGTTCGTAACAGATTCTAGTTTTGGGAACAGAAAACTATATGGAGAGCAAATGTTTCATTGATGAGAAAATAAGCAGAATGTCAGCCAAAATTCATCCCTCTCCATCTTCTCCCACTGCCGGCATCTGGGCTTACTCTCATCACCATATTTGGTGGCGAGTGGAAATGCCAACCGAATACTTCAGATTTAAACATTTGGTGAAACATCTGGCTCATTGTTCTATCTGTGACTTTGCCTGTATGCCGCAGTAGCAGGATTGGTTGATGGAGCCTGGGTCTTGATTTGCCATATGGGATTACAGTGGATTTCAGCGGACATTACAGTCATTTTATAGCAGAGAGGGGAGACAGTGGGGTTTTGCCCATGAAGGAAATCAAGGCATAAGGCACATTTGTCCAACTGCTATTAAAATCGACTCAGATGCCTAGCTAAATCACCTGTTCCAACCAGAAAAACAAATAGAAGACAAGGGATTTGAGATAAACACTGGTATCTGTCCTTCATCAAACAAAGTGTGTGTGTTTGTTTGTAAGGGGTATTGGGGATTTAGCTTGGGGGCAGACCTACGCAGAGGTCAAGATGACAATAAGACTGTATTATTATAACACAAGTAACTCTATGTAGGCCTACTGTGCATTTAAGAGGGATGTCATAACTCTCTCTCTCTCTCTCTCTCTCTCTCTCTCTCTCTCTCTCTCTCTCGCTTCCTTCCCCCACCCCACTCAGTCTCTCAGCTTTTTTAAGGACGAGGGACAGCGTGTCAGGAGAATCAAATGTCGTAGCTTGAATCTGATCGACGGCAACATCTGTCAGTGTCCGTGTCATCTCAGTTGTTGACCTGTTAGTTCTTAGGCCGCACCGTCATTGCTTACTGTAATGCTTCCCAAAAGGCAGATAGATATGGGAGAGGCTTGACATCAGCAGCATGTCGGGATGCGTGAGCTCAGAGTCACTAGCAAAGCAGCTCGACCGCCTGTCATGTCACACGATAAGCTTGAAGGTGTGTAAATAGTCCATAGTAACTAGATTGTCACTGACCTACTACACTGCCCTCACAGATAGTTTGAAATTATTTTGATATGATTCAGAAGAGCCTTTTCAAAACCAGTATAGCCCATCTATAAATATCTCCTGCCATTTGTTTGGGGTCTTCAGAGGGACATACAATGCCATAATGAGGGACAAATAAATTGTTAGCCATAAAATTAGAAATAAACATTGCAGGAGACTCAAAATAACTCTGAGTCCTCTATATGCAAACAATGTACGATAACATTTTTCTCAGGAGAGATTCTTAACCCACAGCAGTCATGAATCACTCACTTATGGGGCCAATGATATGAAAGCTATAGTGCCCATCTGTAAAACTTTCTCAGGCCATTTCCTCTTCCAGAAAGGAAGATGGAGAGGAATGGCAAAAGGGAGAGCGGGAGGTAGAGAGGGTGAGCGAGAAAGAGAGTGTGTGTCTTTAAGGGATTCCATAGGCCAGGCGCAGTGTTGGGACTTGGGAAAGTCGGCCACTGCTTTTCTCATGACCCCTGGCCAGCTTGGAGTCAGCTGTTCCTCGTGGGACAGTGCATGCCGGGAGTTGTAGAGCAGAGCAGCAGGAAAGTGACGTCTGTCTGAGGCATCCGCCCGAGGGATGGCCTGTGTGGCAGTTGAGTTCCATTGAGTTCCATTCCAAAAGGTTGCCCCCTCCGCACACGTTCACTCCCCTCTGTGGATCAGAGATCACTATAGCAGGGCTCCAAATTTTGCAACCCTTTGACTTGGCTGTGCGAGTTACATTTTTAATTGGTCGCATCAGAGCGAGCTGAGCACATTCTTCATAGTCATCTCAATCAAACTGTCACATTTTTGGGGAGAGGCTAAAACCATGATTTGGTCAAACAGTAATGTGCATTATCCTCGTGATTCCCGTAATTCAAAAGTATCTGCGATGCCCCTGTTTTGTTGGGACCTGCTGCTGTGATGAGCAAGCCACTCATTCCCTCCAGTTCTTCCCGCACTCTGGGGGAAAAAAAAAGGCATTCTGATTCTAGGCTATAACATTTCAAAATCCAATTGACTAAGTGTGAAAGTTCGACGCACAAATATCATACCCTCAAGACACGCTAACCTCTCACCGTTGCAATAACAGTCATCTAACTTTCTCACTCATCATTATTCACGATTCATTCAGAACTATCCATAATCATGGTAGCATCCACATTAATAAAGTGTTTAGAGCCATATTCAATAATTTTTTACAGTAAAAGTGATTCCAAAATGACAATACATTATTTACTATTGACAAAAAAAATTCTGAAACAACCAAAACAAACAGCAAATGCATCCAACAAGTTTGAGTCACAAGCTTGATGTATTCATTGCGTGCTAGGAATATGGGACCAAATACTAAACGTTTGACTACTTTAATGCACATAAGTTAATTTTTCCCAATCCTTTTGGCCCCCTAAAAAAAAATATAAAACGGTTCATTTAATATGGATGAAAATAATATTAAAGCTGACAGTCTGCACTTTAACCTCGTCAAAGTATCATTTCAAACCCAAAGTGCTGGAGTACGGAGCCAAAACAACAAAAAATGTGTCACTGTCCCAATACTTTGAGCTCACTGTATGCCAGAGGCAATACACAGGATTACAACTGTCCACGGTTCTCTGGGGTCCAGATTGGACAACCCTCATTTCACCTTGTCAGAACAAGTGACATGGGTTGTTATTCTTAGTCATTACATCTGTAACAATAGTCCAGATAAATTCGCAATCCCCTGTGACAAATCAAAAGCATACCAGTTGCTCGAGTCCCACACAAGGGACCAGCGACTTCAAATTTGGCCTGTAATCCAGGCTCTAAACACAGGGCCTTTGGCAAGCATCCAGTCCATATTATTTTAAGAAATACACAATTAGAGATAAGGCAAAGTTGCTATAACTTTTATAGATTGCATTCCAGAGTCCTCCCCTCAGTGGTCTTTGTGGTTATTTTGGGATGTGGAATTGACAGAGGAATAATGGGGGCGGGGGGGGGGGGGTTCGGGGTGTATGGGTTGTGTTCAATAGGCACCAAATGGAAGAAAAGGGACTGAAACGGAGTGACTACCTGGACTTGTCCAATACAAAACATTTATTTTCATTTTCCATTGCAAACCATTTTAACATGTTTTTCATTGCGTGCCCGAATGAACACAACCCAGGCATTAAGGCAGGGATGATAAACTAGATTCAGCCGTGGGCCGATGTTTTTCTTGAGCGGATGTTTGAGGGGTCGAAACATAAACAAAAATAAATGTGTAGACTGCAAATTGACCGTAAGAAGCCCAAGCAGATATAATGTTTGACCAAAACAATCATTTTAAACCTTGCTTACATTTGTATACGATCATGTGTCTCTCTATTATGTGGGAGAATACTCGGGAACAGATTTCTTAAATTAAAATCACTTGGAGCTGATTTCCTGGTGTTTTTACAGTCTTATGCACCCCCCCCCCCCCCGGCAAATAAAACCACCCCGGGGCCATATACGGCTAGTTGGGGAACCCTGCTTTAAGGCATGCCGTGTTCTGATGCGGAACGAACACTTGGCTGCCCTCGAGCCAACACACGCTGCGGACAAACAAGTCCAGAATCTTCCTCACTATTAAAAAAGGCACTGAAGTAGGTGAACTGGGAATTATTGCAGATGACACTCTTCTTCAGGGACGCGCCTGCTCTCGATGAGCCCAATGGGATGATCTTGCTAAATAAGTCAGTACTTTGTGGAGTACACCTTTAAAACAAATGAAGATGTTCTCTTCCCAGGGATGGGGTGTCTGGAATGGAAGATTAATTGCACGGAGATTGGCTTGGCTCTCAGATAAAGTGGGCTCTATACACCATGGTTCAACAGGTTCAATAAGGGACCTGTAATTTGGGCTTATCAGGTGTTCACACACCCCAAAGCCTTCATTGCACATATGTCAATCAATGTCTCTAGAAACAGGGGAGTGATAAATTATTCTGGTAGAACATGAAATGAGGATAGTCATTATCGTCAAGCTGGGTAGTATTAACATTTGCTTGTGCATTGTCAGTTTATGTTACTGTATTGGTGTCAACCAGCGTGTTGTTTGTTCCATCACATCGTCTAACAAATATAGCATTTTGAATTTAAATCCTTTATTTTCCATAGAAATTGAGAAAGTAAAAAGGTCATTAAAACTAGGTATAATTATTCATTAAGTATATTCTCCATATAAATTGCAGCTCCAGATAACCCTGAACCACCTCTTGTGATCCGACTGAAAGAGAAAAAAGCTTTCAAGTGTAACAATACTGGTCCAGCTTTTCTTTGACCCACCCTACCCACTTCAATAATGAGGAAAAACAAGTCCAGGGACAGCGGTGGGGGATGAGATTCTGTAAAGTACTGGAAACACCACAAGGTCATTTAAACAATTACAACATAATCAGGTACTCAACCAATTGAACTGAGACAAATGGATTTCAAATTAGCTAAACCAAAATGACTAGGGTCTGACTTGACAATCCTAATTGATTTAGAAATCTCGAACAATGTAACTAACACCATATGCAATATGATTACTGTATGTCTTATAGCACCTGACATGGCAACATGTACTGCTGTGTTGAAAGAACAGAGAGCATGGTAAAGTTTAAAATTAAACAAACAGATTCTAAATATCCAACTGCACAAGAAGCTGCCATGAAAACAACAATGCAGGCTGCTGGCTTGATAGTGTCTTAACGGCATGAGGTGCCACACACACACACACACACACACACACACACACAAACGTTGTGCACCAGTGCATTTACAATACTCATTAGTCTAATGTAGCCTACTTTAACTCCAGACTTCAGTTCCAAGACACTAGTTTTCCCAACTTCATACACAAAACTAATTTACATTACCCATTTCTCAATCCTTTGAAAAGGCAACAAAACACCACCACAGGTTATCCTGTTTTCAAGACTACACAATTAAATTCCTTACATGACTAAATATGAAACACAGCCATGGGGATAAAGGAATGCCAGGAGATGGCTACAGACTGTAGCACCAGATAATGTGATTTAACAACAGAGTTTTGGTATCCATTACTGGGCGTTACTGGTTAGGTACCGTTTGGTGTAGCACAGAATTTTAGACCAACCAATTCGGCCACACATGCATCTTCTAAAGTGTCCAACAATGTTTGCGCCGCCATCTTGTCCATTTAAAATCTTCTCTCATTGATTGAGACAGGTGGGTCCACCCCAAAGTGCTGCATATCATGATGACACTCACCTGTCTCGGTCAATGAGAGAAGATTTGAAATAGACAAGATGGCGGAGTACACGTTGTTGGATTACTTCATGGAGCAAAATATATATATATTTTAAAAACTGAGCTTTTTCTAGATTCAAAACGCACCCCCTGCAACTGGACACAAACATTTGGAGCTCACTGTATATGCCAGAGGCAATACAATGTTTGGCCGAATCGAGAATGAAGATGTATTGCTAAGTTAAAGGGACATTTCTAAAATGTTCAACTTCCTAACATCAACATGTGAAAATGGCGCATTTCTATGTTTTGCAGTGAAAAAGATAAAGGAAGATGAGAGTTTTCAATGACATCATCAACCAATTAGTAGGCAAAGCCTATTGGTTAAAATCACAATGCACACCAATGTCACTTTGCCCCTACCTACATGTACAAATTACCTCGACTAACCTGCACATTGACTCGGTACCAGTAGCCCCTGTATATAGCCTCGTTATTGTTATTTTATTGTGTTACTTTTCATTTTTGAAATTGTGTTTTACTTTAGTTTATTTAGTAAATATTTTCTTAACTCTTTCTTGAACTGTATTGTTGGTTAAGGGCTTGTAAGTAACCATTTCATGGTAAGGTCTACACCAGTTGTATTCGGTGCATGTGACAAATACAATTTGATTTGATTTGTAGTAATTGGAAACATTTAACTTACTCTCTTTTTTACTACAAAACGTAGAAACACACAATTTTCACATATGTTGGTGCTGGAGATTAATATTTAATGTCCCTTTAAGGTTGGTCGGAAATTCTCTCTGCTACACCAAACATTACCTAACGTGTAACTCCCAGTAATGGATACCAAAAATCTTTGGTTAAATCACATTACCAAGTGTAACAATCTGTAGCTTGCAGGGAGAATGAGCAATCTTCCTGTTAGCAGGATGCTATTCAAAACAATTTCCTCCCATGCCTTGGCCCTCCAGGGACACACCCATGCCTTGGCCCTCAGAGGACACACCTGCTGTAGACTGATTCAAACTGCTGAAGTAAGGGCCGAAAACTCATGTTGAGAAATGTGTATTATAATATCAATAATTCCGACAGGTTATTGTTCAGCTACCTAGACGTTTTTTCTGTATTTAATACTCAAGATAAGAGAGTGTGAGGATAGATTGCACTAACAGTGTGTCAAGTAATGAGTCCTTGGAATACTCCTTAATATTTGAAATACTATCGGCAATGCCTTACCTTGTTAAAGTGAAATAAGCTAAGGTTGAGAATGCCTGCATCAGCACGCGTGATTGTTTTGGAAACAAAGGATATAAACTGAAGGAAGGATAAATATTTGACAAAAGCATTGCTGCTTTAAAATAGTTGGTTAGTTAAAGTGTACGAATGTTTGAAAATTGTGTCCAATTCTAAAGCCATACAGACAAATTGCCGACTTTTTCTACATGGTCAATAAACACAGAATTTGTACCATTACCTGGTTTGTACGTGGTTAAATTATAAGAGAAATCTCACTAGTATGACCACTGTTGATGTTAGAATGCTTGACAGTGATGAAACCCACTGTTTAGGCAGTATCTGTCCATCTAATAAAGGGATTATTCTTCCCTGACCCTGGCCAGCAGAATTATGCATAACATACTTGTTTCAAATCCCATGGAAAACAAACAGGTGTTTAAGATTTAAATCCAAATGTTAAATAGGGGAACATTAATCGTCCACTACTCCAAAATATAATAATTAATTTCAGTATTACTGGGTATTAGGTTTTGTAGGCTACTGTAATTCAAAAGGCACCAATAACGTTGTTTCTATGTTGTCGGTGTTGGTTACAAACACCTTTCAAAATATCCACAATAACCTATTGAAAAACACAACCACCACTTAAGAGAAGAAAATGGGTTACTTCAAACTCAAAATGACCACTGTCTTACCTGGAAAAAAAGAAAGAAATGCAAGTGGCAGCAAGGTGCTAAGTTTCCGCGAAGTATACATCTCCATAGTTCAGCATGCGCCTTCTGTGACCCACAGTCGCTGTTTCCAGTCTTAATGTATAGTCTCCCCGTTATCTGTGCGCAATTTCACTTTGGGCAATGTGGTAAAGTCTTTCAAGTTGCTTCCTTGAACCGCCAGAGAAAATACAAGGGGTAACGAGTTTACAATAGACAATGTCACCTCAGCGGCAGTTGACGTTGACGTGATACAGCCTCGCGTTTGGCGTTCAGCATCGGGCGCGAGGAATTATTCCAGTGGACTACTTCGGCAAGTGCCCAAGCCTATGACAATGTATTTGTCGACGTTCCCTTTTACGCTTTGGCACATTGCATGTATGGATGAAACATCTGTCATCAAAAACGGAGAAAGTTGTCATCATGAGAAAGCTCTGCCCTGCCACCTCAACTAGTTCTGCCCTACCACCTTCTGCGTGCCTCGCAGCTCACTACAGGTACAGCAGTTCTATTTAATCAATAATGCCCGAGGAGATGTGGTATATGGACAATATACCACGGCTAAGAGCTATTCTTGTGCTCGAAGCAATGTTGAGTGCCTGGATACAGTCATTAGCCATGGTATATTGGCCATATATATCCTATACCATAAAACCCTGAGGTGCCTTATTGCTATTATAAACTGGTTGCCAACTTAATTAAAACAGTAAAAATTGATTTTTTTTTGTCATACCCATGATATATGATCTGATATACCATGGCTTTTAGCCAATTGCATTCAGGGCTCAAACCACCCAGTTTATAATCCCAAGTAGAACCGTGATACATTGGTAAACATAATTGCATATTGCACAGCGTATGCCTACATATTATGTAATGGATAAACTCCCATGTTCTGTACATTATCTTGGAAATACATAATATACAACGCAGTCATGGCCGGTTTAATGCAGGGGCTTACTGGCCCAAGCCCATGTGAACAGGCCCGTGGGGGGCACTTGAGGCAGCAATAAAGAATACACATAAAAAGGGAATATACACCCTCGGTCAAAAGTTTGTAATATTACTCATTCAAGGGTTTTTCTTTATTTGCACTATTTTTTACATTGTAGAATAAAAGTGAAGACATCAAAACTATGACATAACACATATGGAATCATGTAGTAACCAAAAAAGTGTTAAACAAATCAAAATATATTTTATAGTTGCGATACTTCAAAGTAGCAACCCTTTGCCTTCATGACAGCTTTGCACACTTATGGCATTCTTTCAACCAGCTTCATGAGGACCGCCACAGGAATGGAAGACCCAGGAATACCTCTGCTACAGAAGTTAAATTCATTAGAGTTACCAGCCTCAAATTGCAGAGTTCAAGTAACAGACACATCTCAAAATCAACTGTTCAGAGGAGACTGTGTGAATCAGGCCTTCATGGTCGAATTGCTGCAAAGAAGCCACTGATAAAGGACACCAATAATAAGAAGAGACTTGCTTGGGCCAAGAAACACGAGCAATGGACATTAGACTGGTGGAAATGTGTCCTTTGGTCTGGAGTCCAAATTTGAGATTTTTGGTTCCAACCAAATTTAGATGGTTTGGGATGAGTCGTACCGCAGTGAAAGTAAAAAGCAGCCAACAAGTGCTCAGCATATGTAGGAACTCCTTCAAGACTGATGGAAAAGCATTCCAGGTGAAGCTGGTTGAGAGAATGCCAAGAGTGTGCAAAGCTGTCATAAAGGCAAAGGGTGGCTATTTGAAGAATCTTAAATCTAAAATATATTTTGATTTGTTTAACACTTTTTGGTTACTAATTTTACTATTTTCTACATTGTAGAATAATAGTGAATACATCAAAACTATGAAATAAAACATATGCAATCATGTAGTAACCAAGAAAGTGTTAAACAAATATATTTTATATTTGAGATTCTTCAAAGTAGCCACCCTTTGCCTTGATGACAGCTTTGTACACTCTTGGCATTCTCTCAACCAGCTTAATGAACAAATGTTCCTTTACTCTGCGGTCCAACTCATCCAAAACCATCTCAATTGGGTTGAGGTTGGGTGATTGTGGAGGCCAGGTCATCTGATGCAGCAATCCATCACTCTCCTTCTTGGTCAAATAGCCCTTACACAGCCTGGAGGTGTGTTGGGCCATTGTCCTGTTGAAAAACAAATGATAGTCCTACTAAGTGCAAACAAGATGGAATGGCGTATCGATACAGAATGCTGTGGTAGCCATGCTGGTTAAGTGTGCCTTGAATTCTAAATAAGACAGCAAAGCACCCCCACACGATCACACTTCCTCCTCCATGCTTCACGGTAGGAACCACACATGCGGAGATCATCCGTTCACCTACTCTGTGTCTCACAAAGACACAGCGGTTGGAAGTAAAAATCTCAAATTTGGACTCATCAAACCAAAGGACAGATCTCCACTGGTCTATTGTCCTTTGCTAGTGCTTCTTGGCTCAAGCAAGTTTCTTATTATTATTGGTGTCCTTTAGTAGTGGTTTTGAGTTTAGATGTGTCTGTTACTTGAACTCTGTGAATTTATTTATTTGGGCTGCAATTTCTGAGGCTGGTGACTCTAATTAACTTATTCTCTGCAGCAGAGGGTCTTTCTAGAAAATGGGTCTTTCTAGAAAATAGTAAAAATAAAGAAAAATCCTTGAATGAGTAGGTGTGTCCACATTTTTGACTGGTACTGTATATATATGTTTATTTATTTTTACTGCAACCACACTAATCATCAGATGAGGGAGGAGAGGAGGTAGGGGGCACAAGTGGGTAACTGGGGGGCCCTGCCTTGATTGGGTTACTGATCAATAAAAAAATAAACTGCATAATAAATAAATGTGACTGGTCAATTGTGTGAGTCAGGGGTTTATATCCAAGCCTATTTATATCCAACCACAGGAGCCCGCTCTCAATGTTAAAAAATAATAATTTGGCCACAGAGGATCAATAGTTTCTAAAATAACTGTGGATTACATTTTTATCACAAGCACATACAGAAAACTGCCAAAATAAAGGAAACACCAACATAGATCAGCCAGAACAGCTTCAATGCGCCTTGGCATAAATCTACATAAACCATGCCAGGAAAATGCACTCCACAGCATAACACATAATTGGTATCGCTAATTTACTCAAGTGTTTCCTTTATTTTGGCAGTTACTGGTTGCCTACAGTCGGGAAGGCCGCAATTTGGCCAGCATGCGCCTGCGTACCAAATATACAGCTTGTGGAATTGTGGCCATAGACATATAATCCATAGAAGGGTTTTGGAACCTCTTACCCTGGCAACTTGACTGTTAAACTCATGGGTACACTAGCAATGGCTACCAGTCCTGACTTGAATGGGACCTGCTATCTATGGATTATAAAATACAGTATTACAAAGCATGTAGAAGTCTGTAATTTTTATCATAGGTACTCTTCAACTGTGAGTGACGGAATCTAAAACAAAAATCCAGAAAATCACATTGTATGATTTTTAAGTAATTAATTTGCATTTTATTGCATGACATAAGTATTTGATACATCAGAAAAGCAGAACTTAATATTTGTTACAGAAACCTTTGTTTGCAATTACAGAGATCATACGTTTCCTGTAGTTCTTGACCAGGTTTGCACACACTGCAGCAGGGATTTTGGCCCACTCCTCCATACAGACCTTCTACAGATCCTTCAGGTTTCGGGGCTGTCGCTGGGCAATACGGACTTTCAGCTCCCTCCAAAGATTTTCTATTGGGTTCAGGTCTGGAGACTGGCTAGGCCACTCCAGGACCTTGAGATGCTTCTTACGGAGCCACTCCTTAGTTGCCATGGCTGTGTATTTTGGGTCGTTGTCATGCTGGAAGACCCAGCCACGACCCATCTTCAATGCTCTTACTGAGGGAAGGAGGTTGTTGGCCAAGATCTCACGATACATGGCCCTATCCATCCTCCCCTCAATACAGTGCAGTCGTCCTGTCCCCTTTGCAGAAAAGCATCCCCAAAGAATGATATTTCCACCTCCATGCTTCACGGTTGGGATGGTGTTCTTGGGGTTGTACTCATCCTTCTTCTTCCTCCAAACACGGCGAGTGGAGTTTAGACCAAAAAGCTCTATTTTTGTCTCATCAGACCACATGACCTTCTCCCATTCCTCCTCTGGATCATCCAGATGGTCATTGGCAAACTTCAGACGGGCCTGGACATGCGCTGGCTTGAGCAAGGGGACCTTGCGTGCGCTGCAGGATTTTAATCCATGACGG
The DNA here is from genome assembly GCA_023634145.1 of Thymallus thymallus. NCBI lineage: Eukaryota > Metazoa > Chordata > Actinopteri > Salmoniformes > Salmonidae > Thymallus > Thymallus thymallus. Next base: position 30,271,169 of record CM042391.1, read on the forward strand.
CGTAGTGTGTTACTAATGGTTTTCTTTGAGACTGTGGTCCCAGCTCTCTTCAGGTCATTGACCAGGTCCTGCCGTATAGTTCTGGGCTGATCCCTCACCTTCCTCATGATCATTGATGCCCCACGAGGTGAGATCTTGCATGGTGCCCCAGACCGAGGGAGATTGACCGTCATCTTGAACTTCTTCCATTTTCTAATAATTGCGCCAACAGTTGTTGCCTTCTCACCAAGCTGCTTGCCTATTGTCCTGTAGCCCATCCCAGCCTTGTGCAGGTCTACAATTTCATCCCTGATGTCCTTACACAGCTCTCTGGTCTTGGCCATTGTGGAGAGGTTGGAGTCTGTTTGATTGAGTGTGTGGACAGGTGTCTTTTATACAGGTAACGAGTTCAAACAGGTGCAGTTAATACAGGTAATGAGTGGAGAACAGGAGGGCTTCTTAAATAAATACTAACAGGTCTGTGAGAGCCGGAATTCTTACTGGTTGGTAGGTGATCAAATACTTATGACATTCTTATTATTGCTTTTATACAACCGGTTACCAGCAATAAAAAGATGGATTCTTTCCTGGTGAAAAGGGTCCGTATCAGGGGGTATCTTTAAATGACACGTTTTCGATATGCTAGAGCCCTCAAAATCAACTTTGGACTTTGAAGCCAGTTCCACCGCATTTCTTCATTGTTACCCACAAATTAAGGACTGATTAGACCTGGGACAACGGGTGTGTGCAGTTAGTTATCAGGTAGAATGGAAAACCAACAGTCTCCGGACCTCGTAGGGTAAGAATTGAGTACCCCTATTCTAGAGAATAGTTTGAGTTTTGTGGATATGCAGCCTGTACTGACAAATTCTGAATCGAGATGTGTCTTTTAGACATATATGATATTGGGATTACTCTGAATATCACACATGGACATTTCCTATGGCCGGATATGGACTAATTCAATATCCTGAGATACACTACATGACCAAAAGTATGTGGACACCTGCTTGTCAAATATATCTCATTCCAATATCATGGGCAGTAATATGAAGTTGGTCCCCCCTTTGCTGCTATAACAGCCTTCACTATTCTGGGAATGCTTTCCACTAGATGTTGAAACATTACTGTGGGGACTTGCCTCCATTCAGCCACAAGAGTATTAGTGAGGTTGGGTTCTGATGTTGGGCGATTAGGCCTGGCTCACAGTCAGCGTTCCAATTCTTCCCAAAGGTGTTCGATAGGGTTGAGGTCAGGGCTCTGTGCAGGCCAGTCAAGTTTTTCCACACTGATCTCGACAAACCATTTCTGTAAACCCATTTCATGACGCTCCCAACGAACAGTTATTGTGCTGATGTTGCTTCCAGAGGTAGTTTGGAACTTGGTGGTGAGTGTTGCAACCGAGGACAGATGATTTTTACACGCTGTGCGCTTCCGCACTCGGTGGTCCCGTTCTGTGAGCTTGTGTGGCCTACCATTTCACGGCTGAGCTGTTATTGCTCCTAGACATTTCCACTTCACAATAACAACACTCTAGCATGGCAGACATTTGACGAACTGACTTGCTGGAAAGGTGGCATCCTATGACGGTGCCACATTTAAAGTCACTGAGCTCTTCAGTAAGGCCATTTTACTTCACAGTTTTGTCAATGGCTGTGTGCTCTATTTTATACAACTGTCAGCAACGGGGTGTCCACACTAATTTGAAGGGGTGTCCACATACTTTTGATGATGGTCCCCAGGAATGTAAATGATGCAGCTCTGCTAACAGCTGAGCCATCTATCTCAAGGGGAAGAGATGGTGGGGGGCGTTTTCTGAAGTCAACCACCATTTCCACGCTTTTGTCTGGGTTGAGTTCCAGGTTATTGGTACATGGACTCCATGGAGTCCATGGTACATGGACTCCTCGCCGTCGGCGATAACACCAACCAGAGTGGTGTCATCTGCAAACTTGAGTAGTTTGACAGATGCGTTGTTGGAGGTGCAGTCATTGGTGTAGAGTGGGCTCCCGGGTGGCGCAGTGGTCTATGGCACTGCATCTCAGTACAAGAGGTGTCACTACAGTCTCTGGTTCAAATCCAGGCTGTGTCACATCCGGCTGTGATTGGGAGTCCCATAGGGCGGTGTACAATTGGCCCAGCGTTTTTTGGGTTTGGCCGGAGTAGGCCATTATTGTAAAATAAGAATTTGTTTTTAACTGACTTGCCTAATTAAATAAAGGTTACATAGTAGAGGGGAGCTTTAGGTTTGTAGCTGGTAGTGGTTTTCAGTCCTTTCCAGACAGATGAGCTGTCGTTAATGGAGAACTGTTGCTCTAGCCTGTCTTTGTACTGCTGTTTGGCTGCCTTAATTCCTGAGCTTTTTCTTGGCCTCTCTATAGAGGTCACTGGTCTTGTGCCTGTGGTCTTCCTCTGTGGCACTGCAGAGAGCCCCAAGCTCACCAGTGAACCATGGCTTGTCGTTGCTGTGTGATAGAAAAGTATATGATGGTAGGCAGTTCTTGTCACATACAATGCATTCAGAAAGTATTCAGACCCCTTCACTTTTTCCACATTTTGTTTACTTTACAGCCTTATTTTAAAATGTATTAAATAATTGTTTTCCCTCATCAATCTAAACACAATACCCCATAATGACAAAGTGAAAACAGGTTTTTAGAATTTTTTGCAAATGTATTAAAAATTAAAAATAAGAAATACCTTATTTACATAAGTATTCAGAACTTTTGCTATGAGACTCGAAATTGAGCTCAGGTGCATCCTGTTTCCATTGATCATGTTTCTACAACTTGATTGGAGTCCACCTGTGGTAAATTCAATTGATTGGACATGATTTGGAAATGCACACACCTGTCTAAATAAGGTCCCACAGTTGACAGTGCTTGTCAGAGCAAAAACCAAGCCATGATGTTAAAGTAATTGTCCGTAAAGGTCTGAGACAGGATTGTGTCTAGGCACAGATCTGGGGAAGGGTACCAACAATTTCTGCACCATTGAAGGTCCCCAAGAACACAGTGGCCTCCATCATTTTTAAATGGAAGAAGTTTGGAACCATCAAGACTCTTCCTAGAGCTGGCTGGCCCGGCCAAACTGAGCAATTGGGGGAGAAGGTCTTGGTCAGGGTGGTGACCAAGAACCCGATGGTCACTCTGACAGAGCTCCAGAGTTCCTCTGTGGAGATGGGAGAACCTTCCAGAAGGACAACCATCTCTGCAGCACTCCACCAATCAGGCCTTTATGGTAGAGTGGCCTGAAGGAAGCCACTCCTCACTAAATGACAGCCTGCTTGGAGTTTGCCAAAAGGCACCTAAAGGACTCTCAGACCATGAGAAACAAGATTCTTTGGTCTGATGAAACCAAGCTTGAACTGTTTGGCCTGAATGCCAAGCGTCATGTCTGCAGGAAAAGATCCTTGATTAAAACCTGCTCCAGAGTGGTCAGGACCTCAGACTGCGGTGAAGGTTCACCATCCAACAGGACAACAACCATAAGTACACAGCCAAGACAACGCAGGAGTGACTTCTGAAAGTCCTTGAGTGGCCCAGCCAGAGTCCAGACTTGAACGCGATTGATCGAACATCTCTGGAGAGACTTGAAAATATCTGTGCAGCGACACTCCCAATCCAACCTGACAGAGCTCGAGAGGATCTGCAGAGAAGAATGGAAGAAACTCCCCAAATACAGGTGTGCCAAGCTTGTAGCGTCATACCAAAGAAGACTCAAAGCTGTAATCGCTGCCAAAGGTGCTTCAAAGTTTCCTAGGGAAGCGTGGGGGACAGTGTGTTATGCCCCTTTAATAGTGCTGTAAACATAGTCAGGAATTGTTTCTTGCCTTGTTTAACATTTCACCAGTTGTTTGTATCTGGGAAGTTCCTGTTGTAGGCTGGTGTGGTTAAAATTCCTCATGATGGTCAAAGTAGAATCTGGGTATTTCCTTTCCACCTCTGTGATTTGATCAGCCAGTAGCTGTTGTTTTGTGTGCGCACAGGCGCTGTGCGCGATGTAGACTCCGGCCAGAATGACAAAGGCAAATTCACGGGGTGAAAAAAAAGGTTTGCAGTGGATTAAAATAGATTCCAAATCTGGAGAGCATGATTTAGACAAAAAAAAGTGACATCATTGCACCACCTTTGGTTTACGTAGAAACACACACCACTTCCTTTGGATTTATTGTTCTGCTCCAGGACATCAGGAATAGAGGCATTTAACCATGACTCTTTAAAGCAGAAAGCAGAGGTGAAAGAAAAATATGTTTTTGTCCAGAAGTTGTAGCTTGTCAGTATTGTTGTCGAGTGAACACAGATTGGAGAAGAAAAGACTGGGCAGAGGGGCACGGAGTCCTCGCCTTCTGAAACGCACTAGAGTCCCGGCTCGCCACCCCCTGTTTCTCTGTCGTACAGTTCCATAGCCTTGGTTTAAAATCCAACTTGTAGTCAGGGTAGTCTTCAGTAGTAGATCATGGAATGCAGTGTTTGGTTTTCGACAGACATAATGGGACAACTTGCCTTAATAGAGGGAACCATTAATTCTGCCCTGTATCTGAGAATTCTACAGGAGAATGTCAGGCCATCCATCTGTGAGCTGAAGCTGAAGCGCAGCTGGGTCATGCAGCAAGACAATGATCCATAACACTACAATCAAGTATACATGAAAATGGTTAAAAAGCAACAAATTGGAAGTTTTGGAATGGCCTAGTCAAAGTCCAGATCTATTCCCAATTGAGATGCTGTGGCAGGACTTGAAATGCTTGAGAACCCACAAATGTCGCTGAGTTAAAGCAGTTCTGTAAGCAAGAGTGGGCCAAAATTCCTCACAGCAATGTGAGAGACTGACCAACAACTACAGGAAGCATGTGGTTGCAGTTGTTAATGTTTACAATTATTCGAGAAGGAGACAAGTCATAACTCGGGACCAGGTGGAATTGATATTCAATCAAGCGATTTATTTGATGCAAAGATATTTGGTAACTCGTGCACGGGCTCGTTCCTTCAGCTCTTAGGGAGTCGTCCGGAACAAAGAGACCTCCTAAACACGTGGCACACATATTTATACAGAGCAATAGTAATAAAATGACGTAGGTAGAGTCTGGTAGATTCACACTCCTGACTGGTCGTTGTTATGGAGGGGCAGTGTCGACTTCCCATTGGCTCTTGGCAGTGTTCTTTGTCCTCGGAGTCCAGCCCTCATAAGTCTGTGTGTGTGTGTGTTTTTAGGATTAGCTATTCTAAAAGATGTGTGTAATACAGCGTTGGTAATATGCGACATCAAGAAAAATATTTATTACACAGTCACGGCAGCTAAAGGTGGCACAACCAGTTATTATTCACTCAGGGGAATTGGGTGTTTGTTAATTAAATAAATACAATAAAAAAAATAGTTTTTGTTATTTATAAACTCAAGTTCTGTTTATCTAATATTAGGTTTTGGTTGAAGATCTGATATGCAGAAAATAGAGAAAATCAGAAAGGGGGCAAATATTTCACGGCACTGTAACTGGCTAGACTAACTTCCTAATCTAAAAATTGTGAGCTGACATGGTTAATTGAGTGATTGTCAGTGACTGACAAAACAAGAGAAAAACTGCTGATGCACAGACAAATGTCGAACTTCCACTGCTTATGTCGCTTATTCCTGGAGCCGGCCCTGCTGTCTCGTCCCAACTCCCGACACGTTCATTATTATGTGACACAGTGAAGATCGAATTTCAATATTGCAACAATGTTGCAAATGTCGGAAATAATGTCTAGATGATTTTTTCAATGGTGATCAAGTTTATAGGTTGCATGGCTGAGCATATGAGACAGTGGATTTGTAAAAGTAGTAGTGCGTTGCTAGGTAACAATGTAAAGATGGCACTTTTTATGAATGTGGCCATATGGGAATTCCAAACCACCCATTGTATACTATATTTTATTAGCTGATAAAGGGTGAACTTAAAACTTAGAACTACTGTTGGAGGCTGGTGGAAAATGCTTTATTCGGTTCATAGACATATGCATTATTTATTTAGCTAGCTAGAGAGCTATTTCTGGACATTACTATCTAGACAGGATACACAACGGGTTCAGGCCATGACAGTATGATACAGTCAAATCCTTAAAATAAACACAATAAAAAAACAGTGACTCTACAAAAGCCTATAATGTTACAAATCAGCCGATAAAGCTTTTCAGAGAATGGCCATAGCAAGTTGATATTTTGCTTCACACATTGGTGTACACCTTATTCAATCTAGCCAATTCCAAAATTATCTATAGAGTCTAACTCCAAAAAATCTCTCTAAACTGCAGCTCATGTTCTATTACTCCTTTGGTACTCTCAGCTGGCTAATGTAAAGAAACAAGCCTCGGTGGCTTGGCAAGAGAGCTGTGGCACCCCCGCCATCACTTAGCAGGCAGCATGGAAGTGGCGAATGTAGACAGGGCCCAGTCCTAAGAGGTAAATACCTCCTAACTCCCCTTGCTCTGAGGCTGGCTGGTTGCCATGGAAACGCCGGTGAGGCTAATGCAAGAAGATGGCTCAATTATTAGTGGCCGACAAGGCTAACTTCTGTGATTAAATCCAAGGCTACTGGGTCGCATCTATATGTATAAAGAGTTGCCAATGTTGCCAATGGGTTACATCTGGACCTCCCCTAAATTGCTACATTCAGGGAGGGCGGTTGTGTCAAGGACCATGAGCAGTAGTGCATGAAAGAAAACCGGATGTGAAGGCCCCTAGACAGAATATGTTGATACCTTTTTAAATTCCAGTTCAGCCTATTTTGATGAAGTTCCTTTGTGACAATGCAATTGCCTCGCAGCTGATTTGTCTATATATACACTACAATACTGTATATTGTAGTTAGTAGATGTAAAGCCCATGCAGACTGTAAAGTGACAAATCATTCCATATTTTTTTGTTACTTTGTTTATGGTACAGGGAAAGTTTCAAGTTTTATTAGTTGTATGTAGGCTACAGGATACACATGGTATACACTGTCAAATGAAATGCTTACTTGCACTTTCCATCTCGACAATGCAACAACAATAAGAAATAATAAAAGATAAGAATACGAACGTTATCACGTTGTATATTGAATGATCGGGAGACAGGCGCAGGAATGCGTAATGGGGTTTTTAATTTACACCCAAAAACAAGAACGTATACAAAACACAGGGTTGAGACCCAAACAAAAAGGCGAGGAGTACCTTGAATAAATACACAGGGCGAGACCTGATAACATAAGTGCACAATGATACAACATGGGACGAGACCCGTAATCATAATGCACACGGAACAACGGACCTGGGAACAATAATCGACAACCCAATGGAGAAACAAAGGGCACACTTATAACAATCTAATCAGGGGGAATGGGAACCAGGTGTGCGTGATGAGACAGTTTAGTGACACATAGAAAACCGGTGACCTAGACCTCCGGAGCTGGTGCACCGATGGAGCAGCAGTACGGGGGATCCGTGACAAACGTAAAGTAAATGGCTCAGTAGAATACACATTTTAGCATATGTATAATACAGGAAAGCAGAATTTATAGTACAGCTGCCTCGAGTCGATTTGAAGCACATATCCTCCATTATCTGCCATTTAGGAAGTCCCTTTGTTGAATTCCATCACATTTTCCTGAAGAAACAAACAAAGTATTTATGAATTTGCAACTAAAATCTTGTACAAGTCAAAAATGAAGTTGATAGTATTGTATATTATATACAGTTGAAGTCGGAAGTTTACATACACTTAGGTTGAAGTCATTAAAACTCATTTTTCAACCACTCCACAGATTTCATGTTAACAAACTATAGTTTTGGCAAGTCGGTTAGGACATCTACTTTGTGCATGACACAAGTAATTCTTCCAACAATTGTTTACAGACAGATTATTTAACTTATTATTCAGTATATCACAATTTCTGTGGGTCAGAAGTTTACATACACTAAGTTGACTGTGCCTTTAAACAGCTTGGAAAATTCCAGAAAATGATATCATGACTTTAGAAGCTTCTGATAGGCTAATTGACTTCAAACTCAGTGCCTCTTTGCTCGACATCATGGGAAAATCTAAAGAAATCAGCCAAGACCTCAGAAAAAAAAGTCTGGTTCATCCTTGGGAGCAATTTCCAAACGCCTGAAGGTACCACGTTCATCTGTATAAACAATAGTACGCAAGTATAAACACCGTAGGACAATGCAGCTGTCATACCGCTCAGGAAGGAGACGCGTTCTGTCTCCTAGAGATGAATGTACTTTGGAGCGAAAAGTGCCAATCAATCCCAGAACAACAGCAAAGGACCTTGTGAAGATGCTGGAGGAAACAGGTACAAAAGTATCTATATCCACAGTAAAACGAGTCCTATATCGACATAACCTGAAAGGCCGCTCAGCAAGGAAGATGCCACTGCTCCAAAACCGCCATAAAAAAGCCAGACTACGGTTTGCAACTGCACATGGGGACAAACATCGTACTTTTTGGAGAAATATCCTCTGGTCTGATGAAACAAAAATAGGACTGTTTGGCCATAATGACCATTGTTATGTTTGGAGGAAAAAGGGGGAGGCTTGCAAGCCGAAGAACACCATCCCAACCATGAAGCACTTCACAAAAAAGATGGCATCATGAGGAAGGAAATTATGTGGATATATTGAATAAACATTTTAAGACATCAGTCAGGAAATTAAAGCTTTGTCACAAATTGGTCTTCCAAAATGGACAATGGCCCCAAGCATACTTCCAAAGTTGTGGCAAAATGGCTTAAGGACAACAAAGTCAAGGTATTGGAGTGGCCATCACAAAGCCCTGACCTCAATCCTATAGAACATTTGTGGGCAGAACTGAAAAAGCATGTGCTAGCAAGGAGGCCTACAAACCTGACTCAGTTACACCAGTTCTGTCAGGAGGAATGGGCCAATATTCACCCAACTTATTGTGGGAAGCTTGTGGAAGGCTACCTGAAATGTCTGACCCAAGTTAAACAATTTAAAGGCAATGCTACCAAATACTAATTGAGTGTATGTAAACTTCTGACCCACTGGGAATGTGATGAAAGAAATACAATCTGAAATAAATCATTCTCTACTATTATTCTGACATTTCACATTCTTAAAATAAAGTGGTGATCCTCAGTGACCTAAAACAGGGAATTTTTATTAGGATTAAATGTCAGGAATTGTGAAAAACTGAGTTTAAATGTATTTGGCTAAGGTGTATGTAAACTTCTGACTTCAACTGTATGTAAACTTCTGACCCACTGGAATTGTGATAAAGTGAATTATAAGTGAAATAATCTGTCAACTATTTTTTGGAAGAATTACTTGTGTCATGCACAAAGTAGATGTCCTAACCGACTTGCCAAAACTATAGTTTGTTAACATGAGATCTGTGGAGTGGTTGAAAAATTTGTTTTAATGACTTCAACTGTATGTAAACTTCCGACTTCGACTGTACAATATAGTGTATTCCTACCTATACAACAGATGGCATATAGTGCCTTGGGAAAGTATTCAGACCCCTTGACTTTTCCCACACTTTTTCTCCTCATCAATCTACACAAAATATCCCATAATGACAAAGCAATTAATTTTTTTTTTTAAATATAACATTTACATAAGTATTCAGACCCTTTACTCATTACTTTGTTGAAGCACCTTTGGCAGCAATTACAGCCTCAAGTCTTCTTGGGTATGATGCTACAAGCTTGGCACACCTGTATTTGAGTAGTTTCTCCCATTCTTCTCTGCAGATCCTCTCAAGCTCTGTCAGGTTGGATGGGCACAGATATTTTCAGGTCTCTCCAGAGATGTTTGATCGGGTTCAAGTCCGGGCTCTGGCTGGGCCACTCAAGAACATTCAGAGACTTGTCCCAAAGCCACTCCTGCGTTGTTTTGGCTGTGTGCTTAGGGTCTTTGTCCTGTTGGAAGGTGAGCGATCTGGAGCAGGTTTTCATTAAGGATCTCTCTGTACTTTGCTCCATTCATCTTTCCCTCAATCCTGACTAGTCTCCCAGTCCCTCACGCTGAAACACATCCCTACAGTATGATGCTGCCACCTCCATGCTTCACTGTAGGGATGGTGCCAGGTTTCCTCCAGAATGTGGAGAATGTTTTTTGGGGAAAACAACATACTTTTGGTCATAGTAGTATAACTTGTGTAACAGCCTAGCAGCACGATGCTGATCTGTGAAAAAAAGCAACAATTAGCCTTGTCATGGCAACATATTGTAACTGGTAGCATAACTGTTCTGTTAATATTGTAACGCTGTGGTGTGGGACCCTGAGGGGAGGGGCTGCAGGAGAGAGAGAGTTAGGCTATCCAATGTGGTTTAACGAGTTAAAGTTAAAGATTATTCACTAGTTCATGTGAGAGTTTGATTGGGGGAGACGTCTGTGCTTTTTAGGTATTGGTGGAATGGATAGGGGGTTGGGAAAAGGGATAGAGAGTGAGGAGACAGGTGTCAGGAAGCTCTCTTCACTACTGGACGCAGAGTAGGATAGCTGAGGGAAGTCAAGTGCCTGCTAGAAAACAGACTACAGAGCCGAGAATAGTGGGACTCACCAACCCTGTTATTTGTTTTGAGGTAAACGTCTCAAACCCGGGGTTAGCTGTCGTGCTAAACACGAGGAAATATATCTGGGCTCATTAGAGCTAGCAATAGAAACCTGGCTCTGTCTCCTTTATTCCGTGCGTCCTGTGTCTGCTTCACCGCTCAAAGCTACAATATTATCCTACTATGACTATAACAATGCTGTTTAACAGTTATGCCACTGGTGTGCCAATAATATCACTAGCTAGCTATTAGTTGTCAATCAGCAATAAAGTGAAATGCATCACAGCGTAACAAAACTCTGGTAAGGACAACGCACAGCTCTTATATTTGCACTGCGTTTGCCAGTGAGTGTGCACACAGACACACTTGCATACAAATACAAGCGAGCCAGAGAGAAACAAAAGCGGGAAGGGCATAGAGAGGGGTGAAAGTTTTCTAAAATTGGACAGGCTAATTCTTGATTTTGCTGGCGTAAAGATGCACTATGCAGAAATTGCACTACCATTTCCTGGTTTAAACAATTCTAATAGTTTGCCTATAATTAAACAAGGAAGTATAGTGTAGATAATTATTGTACCATCTAAACCGCTGTGAAAAATATTTTCCATAACCAGAAATATTGTATTTTCAGCTGTTTGAAGAGAAGACTCACAAAAAGTATGACGCAAAAAGGAAACTTAAAAATGGGAAGCATAGAAGTAGCGCACATGGAACAAATCAACCGCTTCTTAGACTTGCTTTCAATGAGAATGACAGCTAACTCAAATAACCAACTCATCGTCAAGCTTTATTTAAATCAGCTATGTAGTGCTAGGGCAAAAACTAAAAGGTGCACCCAGGGCGGGGGGAACCCTGGGCTATAGAGTGAAGCGCTATCTCGACCCCACACTCCCTCCAAATTAGTTGGTAGCACTGCAGGGTTGGTAGGGGCGATGGGCTGGTTTGGGATTCACTAACCTAATGTAGCAGGCCAGGGATTCGCAGTCTGCCTGTAGCTTCTCAGCACCCTGCTATCTGCTGCCATCTGGTGACTAAAGTGGTACATGAAGCATTGGCTCTTCTGCAAGCACGGTTGATAAGGATAGGGTCATCACTAGATAGCAATATGCAGAGACAGGGAGCTTCTTAATTTAAATAAACACCCTACACCCAGAAATGAGCACACAGGAACCTAAAACTAACCAGTGAGTGGTAAATGACGGTCAGTGCCCCGTTTATTGTTTTTTCAAAACATGTAAACATACAAGACTGTGACCTGGAAACAATAATATTTGAAGACAGTGTTACCCAATAATAATAAAAAATATATAAATATATACCAAAACACCAAAACATTAACATACTTTGAATGTCATATGTTCGCAAATACTGGAATGCTTGACAACATCAATATATATTCTTAAATATATATTTCTATAGAGTTAGATTCAATATTTTATATATTCATTCATATTTCCCCTTTAGGTCCTCTTTTCAATTGGTTCACATTCCTTACAAGATCTTTACCCCTGGATCTTTTTGTGGCACTTTAGACCAGACGATAGACATCCAAAGTCAAAGAAATGTAAAGGCAGTTTTTAAACAAGCGCACAAGTCATCTTTTTGCGATAAATATATATCCACTGCTATATCCTCGAGGTAGGGAAATGCATCCAGCACTAGCCATTCCCTCTCACATTCCCTGATAAGATAGTATGTATGCAGACCAGGGTTCAAACACTATTTTAAATCTTTCAAATTTTTTTTTGTGTTTGCTTTAGCCTGCCTAGAATGTCAGATGGGTGGGGTTTGCAGTTTTGGGAATCTAAACAACAAGCGTTACAACGTCTCTTTGTTGTTGTACTTTAGGGAGTAACCAACTGCAATTTCTAGACATTCCACCAGGGAGCCAGCGGACAGGAAATCTAGCTCTACCTCGATAAATTTGATGTAGATAGCCGAGCGTTCGGGGCCCATGGAGAGGCCCTCTTCCCTGACCTGCTGCCCGGTGCCGCTGCAGTTCCCCTGGAGGAAGCGTGTGACGGCTAAGGGCTGCCTGCGGCTGTAGTTCTTGCCTGAGCTCTGAAAGTGCTGGAACAGACACTGCTGTAGGGTCCTCTCCTCCGCGATGCCCAGGTAGCAGTAGGTCACTTTGCTCCCAGTCTTCTCCCCCTCCCACGCTCTCCCCCCCAGCCCCACCAAACTCTCGGACCCAGACCCTCCGGAGCCCGACGATCCGGAGAGAGGCAAGCTCTGGTCAGAGTCTTGGTGCTGCAGCGGAGAGTCTGGGGCCTCATCCTCCCCTGTGTAGTCTGACTCCGCTGCCACCTCCTCGTAACCGATGGCATACAGGCCGTAAGTCTTGGGGATTCCCCCGGGTAGGAGGTACTGGGAGGCCCCATTGCTGCAGCCAGTCACCCTAGACTGGGCTATTGGGATCCAGTCCACCTCCATGTGCAGCTCCAGGCAGCGTGCCTCGCTAATGGTGATGTCCAGGAACTTATAATAAACATTCTTCCAGTTCATCTTTTGCACTTTGGTCATGATGACACGGCCCTCTGCCTTCTCCGGATTGAAGTACTCGCGCAGTCGCTTTCCCAGGGGCACCTGGGAGCTGATCTCGGCGTAGTGGTAGCAGACGTCCTCGCGCCAGCGTGTGTTGTAGCCCACGCCGAAGATGGCCAGCTTATTGGAGAGGTGCAGTCGGGAGAAGTCGGTCCACGTTTGGAAGTGCTCCCACTTCACCTGCACCGACTCCAGGATGCGCACCACATTCTGCATCACTTCCTGTTTCCTGAGAGGGACAGAAATACATGAATGGTCAAGATGAGGTTGGAACCAGTGGAGGTTTTTTTTATGAAGACTGGAGGTTGAATAATGCAGTGACTAAGTCTCTGTCAGTGATTTGTTTTAAATTACATCTTGGCAGTAAAAAGCATTTATTTTTGACCTTTTATCCATGTTACATATAGTGTTGTCAGGTATCATTCAATCTATGGCAAAAACACATACTGGACTTGCTCCGAGGGCTCAGGTCGAAGCTGCAGGACACTTGCATTTTTTGGCGGCTGTATTTCCTCTGAATAAATAAAGGAACATAATTTTTTATCAACATCAAAATAACACATCAAACGCTACCCTGACAGGCATATAAGCTCATTACTCCTACAGTATTCATTTTGACAGAGTGAAGGAAGAGCCTGCATACTAAAGACAGGGCTTCCAAACATTTCACACTCCCATAGCTACCCCTAATAACAACTACCAGCTCCCTGGATAGTGTACCTACCCCTTTAACAAAAAAAGTCTGCTGACCCCTTCACTATTGCCTACTTTTGTCATCACCACAATCATCATCATCACCACTCACCAGTTTCCATCTCTCCCTCCTGGAAGGCGGAGGCCAGCACCTGGTTGCACCAGTCTTCCTGGGAGAAGTCCTCCATGGTGCTGCCGTCAGACTCCATCTCCTGGTACAGGCCACTACTATTGATGAGCACGGGGGCACACGTTTGGGAGTCCCAGCCTCCCTGGCCAAACACCTTTTCCAGCTGCTCGATGGAGTAGCTACTCTTCCTCTTGCCGACGCCGTGCTCCTTCACTCGGCTGTAGCACCGGCGCAGCGTCTGCGGGTCATAATGGGTGCGTGAAAGTCAGAGGAAGAGCTTGAAGTTAGTGTTAGCTATTATGCTAGCTACAGGTCTATCCAATGCCACAAATACATCAGATACGGCATGGTCAAGCACAAAAGGACACGGATCGAAATGAATGGATGACTACATACATTTACTGAAATTGTTGCTTTGAAATGCAAATAGCTGGGGATATTTTATTCTCTACAATTGCACTAGATTAAATTCAGCACCCTTATAAACTTCTGGTCAGCTTACCTGCTAGCTATCTAAGTGCTTTTAGCAATGTGGGTGTATTTTCATACACTAGCGATGCTTTCAATTGTATTGGGTTGCACAAAAACAGTCCGTGGGAAGTCAGAAGTTAAATACAATTCCATTTAAACTGACTGTGTCAGTTGGCAGGACGGTTGGTCATTATGATGGAAGGAAACACACAAAACAAATCTAAAGGATCGTATTAAATATACAACAGGTGGGTCTAATCCTGGATGATTAGATAAAACCGCGTTCTAGCCGGTGCCTATTTACTGTTCCATCTCACTGCACAATCCAACAAATTGACTGGTTATCATCTAGTTGTCCTCTCAAGAGGAAGCTTCTTACTGTGACTAACGCCTGTAACATGACCCAGGTTATCCCTCAACCAACTAGTGTATACCAATAGTGTTGGATCTGTGACATCCACTTCAACAATGCTGCAGAGCTTTGCTTCAAAGCAATATCAGTTCACATTGGCTGTCGTCGTCATAATATTGCGGCAATAATAAGGAAAGCCAAAGTACCAAAGGCAGGGCCTGAAGTTATTTATAAGAGATCATACGAAATGTTCTCTCAGGACTCTTTTGATGAAGATGTAAAATATTTATGTTGGTGTGATGTGTCAACTGTTGAATAACATTCACCTGTTTTGAATCTAACCTGGATCGATGCTGAATTGAAAATGTCATGGCTCAAAGACATTATGCAAAAAAGGTGGCAAACAAGTCAGGCTACTCATCTGATTGGTTGGCATACTGTAAATTGAGAAATTGATAAGCCACCAGGTATAGACAACCTAGATGGGAAACTATTGCGAATGTATTGCCACCCCTATTTGTCATGTATTTAACCAAAGCCTAAAGGAGTGTGTCCAAAGGTGTAGAAGGAAGCTAAAGTAATTCCACTACCTAAAAATAGTAAAGCAGCCTTTGCGGGCTCTAACAGCCGCCCAATCAGATTGCTGCTTGTTCTTAGTAAACAGATGGGAGAGAATTATTAAACAGTTAACTACTGACTTTTAGCATGCATATGGGGAAGGGCACATAACTTGTACTGCACTGACTAAGAGCACTGATGATTGGCTCAAATAAATGGATAATAACATGATAGTTGGAGCTGTATTGTTAGATTTCAGTGCAGCCTTTGATGATATGAGATATGTACACTTTGGTATCCCTCAGGGCAGTTGCCTTGGGCTGATACTATTTTCTAGTTCTACAAATGATTTGCCACTTGTCTTACAAAAAGCTAAAATTACTATGATGCACATCAGCACCCACAGCCAGTGAGCTCAATGACACTCTTAGCAAGGAGTTAGTCAGTGTCAGAATGGGTAATTAACAAAAAACTGGTCTTAAATACATCTAAAACCAAAAGCATTGTATTTGTTTCAAAGCATTCTCTTAGACCTAAACCTCAACTGGAGTTGTGCATAAAGGCTGTGACCATTGAACCAGTTGAAGAAGCTGAACTCCTAGGAGTAACAGTGGATGGTCAGTTATCATGGTCAAGTCATATTAGCAAGACAAAGTATCTGTGAAGATGGGGAGAGGGGCAGTACCAGTCAAAAGTTTGGACACTCATTCCAGGGTTTTTCTTTATTTTTACTATTTTCTATTGTAGAATAATAGTGAAGACATCAAAATGATGAAATAACACATGGAATAATTTTGTAACCCCCCCAACAAAGTGTTAAACAAATCTAAATATAGTAGCCACCCTTCGCCTTGACAGTTTTGCACACTCTTGGCATTCTCTCAATCAGCTTCAATTAACAAGGTGTTAAAAGTAAATTTCTTAATGTGTTTGAGCCAATAAGTTGTGTTGTGACAAGGTAGGGGTTGTATACAGAAGATAGCCATATTTGGTAAAAGACCAAGTCCATATTATGGCAAGAATAGCTCAAATAAGCAAAGTGAAACGTCCATTATTACTTTAAGACATGAAGGTCAGTCAATCCGGAACATTCAAGAACTTCTAAAGTTTCTTCATGGGCAGTCTCAAAAACCATCAAGCGCTATGATGAAACTGGCTCTCATGAGGACCGCCACAGGAAAGGAAGACCCAGAGTTACCTCTGCTGCAGAGGATAAGTTCATTAGAGCTACCAGCCTCAGAAATTGCAGCCCAAATAAATGCTTCAGAGTTCAAGTAACAGACACATTTGGACCGAGCACACCCCCATTCTCATCAACGGGGCTGTAGTGGAGCAGGTTTACAGCTTCAGGTTCCTTGGTGTCCACATCACCAACAAACTATCATGGTCCAAACACACCAAGGCAGTCGTGAAGAGTGCACGACAAAGCCTATTCCCCCTCAGGAGAATGAAAAGATTTGGCATGGGTCCTCAGATCCTCAAAAAGTTCTACAGCTGCACCATCGAGAGCATCCTGACTGGTTGCATCACCGCCTGGTATGGCAACTGCTCGGCCCCGACCGCAAGGCACTACAGAGGGTATGACCCAGTACATCACTGGGGCCATTCTTCCTGCCATGCTGGACCTCTATACCAGGCGGTGTCAGAGGAAGGCCCTAAAAATTGTCAAAAGACTCCAGCCCCACTAGTCTGACTGTTCTCACTGCTACCACATGGCAAGCGGTACAGGAGCGCCAAGCCAAGGTCCAAAAGGCTTCTTAACAGCTTCTACCCCAAGCCACAAGACTTCTGAACAGCATTGCCCCCCACCCCCTCTTTTACACTGCAGCAACTCTGTTTATTTTCTATGCATTGTCACTTTACCTCTACCTACATATTACCTCAATTACCTCGACTAACCTGTGCGGGTTACCCCCTGTATATAGCCTCGTTACTGTTATTTTACAATTTTTCTTCTTTTTATATTTTTACTAATCTATTATTTACTTAACTTTTTTTTCGTCTTAAAACTGCATTGTTGGTTAAGGGCTTGTAAGTAAGCGTTTCACTGTACACCTGTTGTATTCGGCGCATGTGACATTTCTTTTTGAACATTTAACTAGGCATTTAAATTTGATTCTAAATAGAAGTCCCGCACTGTCTACAACTGACCCACGTTTGGAAAGCCTGGTTAATAATACGATCCATTAGATATTTTGTCTCAAATTCCCCCGTCATGATAAGGACCAATCATCCTGCCCACCACACAGTAAATTGAAAATTAATTGTAACATTATTTAATTTCTGGTTTCTCACGGACTGTTTTTGTGCAACCCAAAACAATTTAAAGCATGGCTAGTGTATGTAAATACACCAACGTTGCTAAAAACAACTACTAACCAGCTTGACAATTGCATTAGCTAGCTACATTACTAGCCTAGCTTGCTAGCTACTAAGGCAGGCATAACGTTAGTTAGGAGCTACTGTAACACTGACAACATCCCTGGTTAACATAACATGATTGAACATAGCGCGAAGTTACTGCCTAGCAAGAGTGCCACGCATCTAAAAGATGACTACCTATGTGATAGATGAACATGCTTACTCTGTCCCCAATTACCTTCATCCTCTCCCTACATTGGGATGGGGTCCGTTCGTAGCCGAGCTCTGCTAGGGCTCGTGAGACGCGCTCGTACATTGCGGGACCAGGAGCCTTTCCAGAGAAAACGGTTCCTGCAACCTCCAATTGCTGCATTCGTGCCTCCGTCAGTCTTTCATTGCCCCACACCGCAATAAGGGCGTTTGTTTCGGATGGGGTCCACGACATCCCTCGGCAAGCTGTGAAGCTATTTGAGGCAAAGGCCGATCCACTTCGGCCTGCGCTCCCAGAAATCGTCATACCTACGTTGAGAGGCGAGAATCGATTAGGTGTGGAGGGATTGGAATGATATTGGTTACTGTCACTCAAATCCTCCGATTCTGGTGATGGAATTTCTGTTTTCGGCATCTTTAACGGCGTCGATATTTCGGGAGAATGCTCAGAGTTACTGGGCGCCGCCATCTTGCTTCTGTTGCTAAGGGGTAACCTAACGTAGCAGGCGTAAAAAGACTGAGGGGAGGGGGATGGGATACACGTCTTTTGTGTAGATACATTTCGAGATAGTGGTGGCACTGGCAGGTGCACAGATGTTGAAATATGTTTATCCTATTTGTAATTTTGAAATGTGTCAAAAAAGGATAGTGGCAGCCAGCAGTCAGTCGAGAGATAATAATTGCCCCCCAAAAGCTAACTAGAAAATGACATTTCAAGGAGAAAATGTATATTATATATACAGTGGGGAGAACAAGTATTTGATACACTGCCGATTTTGCAGGTTTTCCTACTTACAAAGCATGTAGAGGTCTGTAATTTTTATCATAGGTACACTTCAACTGTGAGAGACAGAATCTAAAACAAAAATCCAGAAAATCACATTGTATGATTTTAAAATCATTAATTTGCATTTTATTGCATGACATAAGTATTTGATCACCTACCAACCAGTAAGAATTCCGGCTCTCACAGACCTGTTACTTTTTCTTTAAGAAGCCCTCCTGTTCTCCACTCATTACCTGTATTAACTACACCTGTTTGAACTCGTTACCTGTATAAAAGACACCTGTCCACACACTCAATCAAACAGACTCCAACCTCTCCACAATGGCCAAGACCAGAGAGCTGTGTAAGGACATCAGGGATAAAATTGTAGACCTGCACAAGGCTGGGATGGGCTACAGGACAATAGGCAAGCAGCTTGGTGAGAAGGCAACAACTGTTGGTGCAATTATTAGAAAATGGAAGAAGTTCAAGATGACGGTCAATCTCCCTCGGTCTGGGGCACCATGCAAGAAATCACCTCGTGGGACATCAATGATCATGAGGAAGGTGAGGGATCAGCCCAGAACTACACGGCAGGACCTGGTCAATGACCTGAAGAGAGCTGGGACCACAGTCTCAAAGAAAACCATTAGTGACACACTACGCCGTCATGGATTAAAATCCTGCAACGCACGCAAGGTCCCCCTGCTCAAGCCAGCGCATGTCCAGGCCCGTCTGATGTTTGCCAATGACCATCTGGATGATCCAGAGGAGGAATGGGAGAAGGTCATGTGGTCTGTTGAGACAAAAATAGAGCTTTTTGGTCTAAACTCCACTCGCCGTGTTTGGAGGAAGAAGAAGGATGAGTACAACCCCAAGAACACCATCCCAACCGTGAAGCATGGAGGTGGAAACATCATTCTTTGGGGATGCTTTTCTGCAAAGGGGACAGGACGACTGCACCGTATTGAGGGGAGGATGGACGGGGCCATGTATCGTGAGATCTTGGCCAACAACCTCCTTCCCTCAGTAAGAGCATTGAAGATGGGTCGTGGCTGGGTCTTCCAGCATGACAACGACCCGAAACACACAGCCAGGGCAACTAAGGAGTGGCTCCGTAAGAAGCATCTCAAGGTCCTGGAGTGGCCTAGCCAGTCTCCAGACCTGAACCCAATAGAAAATCTTTGGAGGGAGCTGAAAGTCCGTATTGCCCAGCGACAGCCCCGAAACCTGAAGGATCTGGATGGAGGAGTGGGCCAAAATCCCTGCTGCAGTGTGTGCAAACCTGGTCAAGAACTACAGGAAACGTATGATCTCTGTAATTGCAAACAAAGGTTTCTGTACCAAATATTAAGTTCTGCTTTTCTGATGTATCAAATACTTATGTCATGCAATAAAATGCAAATTAATTATTTAAAAATCATACAATGTGATTTTCTGGATTTTTGTTTTAGATTCCGTCACTCACAGTTGAAGAGTACCTATGATAAAAATTACAGACTTCTACATGCTTTGTAAGTGGGAAAACCTGCAAAATCGGCAGTGTATCAAATACTTGTTCTCCCCACTGTATTTATTTTTTTGCAAAAATATTTTTGTTTGAACTCTCACAAGAATGGTGTATAGGTACTTTGTAGAAAAGACAAGTATGCAATTATTATATAAACATAAAAGAGCATACAGATACAAAAAGACCCAGAGTTATAGGTAAAAAAATTAATAATACAAAATAAGATATACAGAACAAGGACAGGTAAACAGAAAGAGAAGGGTTGATGTCGCCCCTTCATCATCCATCAATCCCCTGCACGGGTGACAGGGCAAGCACATGCCACCCAAGGGTAGGTTAAAATATCACAAGTGAGAGTGCAATGAAATGTACAAATTCACAGCGGTCCAAATAAGAGATGAAAGGTTGCCAGATTTGATAACATTTTGATAATTCTTTCCAGGTGTAGTGTTTGCCAAATCGCTGAGCCATAATTTGGTAGAGGGAACTTCCTTCCTTTTCCAAAACAACACTTTTTTATTTTATTAAGAGATTAGTTGTTTTTGGTGGTTGGTAAATCTCATTAGGGTTTCTGACACTCCAGGATGGTCAGAAGCGGGTCTGGATCAATTGAGGTCTCTAGAACTTCAGAGAGGATCTTAAAAATTCCACACCAATAACCATGCAAGTTAGAGCATAGGACAAAGCAGTGGAGTAGTGTACATTTATCATACATAGGGATGGTATCAGGAAATATCCTATGCAGCTTAGTTTTGGAATAGTGTAATATCTTGAATTGTATGAGACGATGTCTGGAGATAATGGAGTAGGTGTGGATATACTCCAAGCTATCTTCCCAGTCTGCTACAGAAAAGTCAGTGCCTAGCTCTTCCTCCCATTTTTCCTTAATGGCATCTGTAGAAGGTGTGCTAACAGATCGAGAAGCGTCATACAGACGAGATATCAGATATATTGTCTGAGGTGGGCCAAATGCTTATGCACCCGTCAAACATGGAAGGTTTATCATTTCCCAATGTAGGAAGATGTTTTCTAACATAGTCTCTATATAATCTGTAGATATCTGAAAAAGTTACTTCTGGGAAGATCATAGGTTTCCCTCAGCAACTCAAAGGAGCAAAGGTCCCTTCTATATATAGATCCCCTATGGAATTGATCCCTAGCTCTCCCTATTGATCAAAGGTGTTATCAAGGTTAGAAGGGGGAAAGGAGGGATTCCTCGCAATAGGGAGCAGGAATGATACTGGTCTAAGGTCAAAATTGACCTTAATTTGCTTCCAGATACGGACTGTGCTATGTATAATAGGATTGTTACTATAAAGTGACGTCTCCAAATTGACAGGGGACAAAATCCCAGCGCCAATAGAGAAGGGGTGGCAATCCTCACGATTGATAATTCAGTCCAGTTGTTTATGAAAGGATTTACATCTGATGGCAGCAGGTAGCCTAGCGGTTAGAGCGTTGGGCCAGTAACCGAAAGGTCGCTGGTTTGAATACCTGAGCCGACAAGGTAAAAAAAACATAAACAAAAAACTGTCTGTGTCCTTGAGCAAGGCACTTAACTCTAATTTGCTCCAAGGGCTGTCCCTTTAGGTAGGCCATCATTGTAAATAAGAATTTGTTCTTAACTGACTTGCCTAGTTAAATAAAGGTTAAATAAAAAATTAATACCGGGATGTTCTGGAATAGGTAAAGCCGTTGTGGGAGGAAGACCATTTTAAACGCCATTAATTCTTACGAGCAGCGAAATTGCGAGAGTTTTTGCATAAGAGAGGGGAAATTCTCTTTTAGATAGGTACATTTATCCTAAGATAATTTAAATGGAAGAAGTTCTAACCAAGAGGGGTTTTTCAACCGCTCTTGTTCCAATTTATTCTATATCCCGAGAAGGTCCCAAACAGGTTAGTCAAATCAAGAATAGCTGGAATACTAGATTGGGGTTCCGTTACATAGAGGAGAATGTCATCTGCGTGTAGAGAAATCTTATTTACAGTATCTTTAGTATTATAGCCATGTATTGTTGCGTGAGCTCTGATCGCTTGAGTGAGGGGTTAAATGGCTAGAGCAAAAAGCAGAGGCGACAGCACACAACCCTACCTTGTGTCACCAGAATTTCTATCTTAATGTTCTAAATGAACTATTTCATAACTCTATCTGTCCCTCTATAAAGGTTAAATCGGCGACAATGATTGGTTATTCTCGCACAGGGGTTCTTATATATTTCACAACATATACCAGTCTGGTCCGAATGGACCAATTTGCCCACTAAAACGCTAAGCCTGTTAGCTAGAGTTTTCGCTAAAATCTTTTGGTGTGTATTGAGGAGAGATATTGGTCTGCATGACCCTACGTCTTCCGGATCTTTACCCTTTTTATGTATAACTGTAATAACCGCCTCATGCAAAGTAGGTGGGAGAGCTCCATCATCATTGGCCTGAACAAACAGTTTGTGCATGTATGGAGAGAGAATGTTGCTGAATGTCTTATAGAATTCACCAAGGAATCCATCTGGGCCTGGGGTTTTGCCA
This sequence comes from Thymallus thymallus, assembly GCA_023634145.1. Lineage (NCBI taxonomy): Eukaryota > Metazoa > Chordata > Actinopteri > Salmoniformes > Salmonidae > Thymallus > Thymallus thymallus. The sequence continues at coordinate 30,293,808 of CM042391.1, forward strand.
CTCTTTAGAGTTTTAATTGTTTCTCGAATTTCTCAGAGAGATACACTTCCTTTCTAAAGTTTGGGGTCACTTAGAAATGTCCTTGTTTTTGAAAGAAAAGCAATTTTTTTGTCCATTAAAATAACATCAAATTGATCCGAAATACAGTGTAGACATTGTTAATGTTGTAAATGACTATTGTAGCTGGAAACTGCAGATTTTTTATGGAATATCTACATAGTCGTACAGAGGCCCATTATCAGCAACCATCACTCCTGTGTTCCAATGGCACGTTGTGTTAGCTAATCCAAGTTGATCATTTTGAAAGGCTAATCAATCATTAGAAAACCCTTTTGCAATTATGTTAGCACAGCTGAAAACTGTTGTGCTGATTAAAGAAGCAATAAAACTGGCCTTCTTTAGACTAGCATCAGCATTTGAGGGTTCGAATACAGGCTCAAAATGGCCAGAAACAAATAACTTTCTTCTGAAACTCGTCATTCTATTCTTGTTCTGAGAAAGGAAGGCTATTCCATGCGAGAAATTGCCAAGAAAATGAAGATCTCGTACACCGCTGTGTACTACTCCCTTCACAGAACAGCGCAAACTGGCTCTAACCAGAATAGAAAGAGGAGTGAGAGGCCCTGGTGCACAACTGAGCAAGAGGACAAGTACATTAGAGTGTCTAGTTTGAGAAACAGACGCCTCACAAGTCCTCAACCGGCAGCTTCATTAAATAGTACCTGGAAAACACCAGTCTCAACGTCAACAGTGAAGAGGCGACTCCGGGATGCTGGCCTTCTAGGCAGAGTTGCAAAGAAAAAGCCATATCTCAGACTGGCCAATAAAAAGAAAAGATTAAGATGGGCAAAATAACACAGACACTGGACAGAGGAAGATTGTAAAAAACGGACGGCGCTTAATTGGAGCCAATTTCCTCCTACAACAGGACAATGACCCAAAGCACAGCTCCAAACTATGCAAGAACTATTTAGGGAGGAAGCAGTCAGCTGGTATTCTGTCTATAATTGAGTGGCCAGTACAGTCACCAGATCTCAACCCTATTGAGCTGCAAAGTTGGAAGGACACAATTATTATTTCAATTACAAATCATTTTGTCAACGTCTTGACTATATTTCCTATTCATTTTGCAACGCATTTCATGTATGTTTTCGTGGAAAACAAGGACATTTATAAGTGACCCAAACGTTTGAATGGTGTATGTATATATTCTTAATTCCATTCCTTACTTAGATTTGTGTGTATTCAGTATATGTTGTGAAATTGTTAGATATTACTTGTTAGATATTACTGCACTGTCAGAGCTAGAAACACAAGCATTTTGCTACACCCGCAATAACATCTGCTAAACACGTGTATGTGACCAATAAAATGTAATTTGATTTGATAAGGTTTCCATCCAACCTTTTAATGCAAGTAAAGTATAAAAAACATTTCACGACAGGCCTGAAATAAACCCCACATTTGTCTGTAAACATTCCAAAATGTCGACAAAACAAAATACACAAGGTCGGATCTTTCCTTGTCTGTAAAATAAAAAAAATAGAGAAATGACAGTGGAAACGACTTTATGCGCAAATAAATTGATATAATAACCGTCATATCAAAGTAAACTTGGAGTCACGCGATGATATGGTGTGTGGTCCTCTCACTACGACTCGGGAAAGAGTGCAGTTTATTAGGCTACAGATTAAATCAATTATGATGAACTTCACAGGGTGGTGAAAGTGCACGGTGATGAGCTTGATGCACCTTTCCAGTAAATATTGAAGGTGTTATTCTGGTGTCATAGATTACTTTAGGCTCCCAAGTGGCACAGTGGTCTAAGACACTGCATCTCAGTGCTAGAAGTGTCACTGCAGACAATCTGGTTTGAATCCAGACTGTATCACAACTGGACCCAGTGTCATCTGAGTTTGGCTGGTTCAAATAAAGGTTCAATAATAAAATAATAAAAATAGGCACACTTGGGTTACACATATAACACATAACAAAATGGAAGACATTGCCATAGCCTAGGCCCTACAGCAGAACTCCCTCAGTAGATCAGTGATCTCAGGCTCCTAAACTGAGTTGATGGTTGATGATGATGATGCATTTGGCTTGCCGGCCTTGATGTTAAACTCGGCCTCTCAATCTGTAGCTTGTGATGCCAGGTGATGGTGATGGAGTTGGCTTGCTGGCTCTGATGTCGTTCTCAGCTCAGCCTTTCTGTAGCCTGGACTTATTACTCATCCAGAACTAACGTGTAGCACCCAGTTGGGTTATGCCTCTGCTGCTGTTACAGCTCAAAAAATGCCAACCACACGATCCAGAGCAGTAGTCAAACTCACTACGAGCTCTCTGCCATTTCCATAATGCAGTCAGGTCTCATTGATGAAAAAGCAGCCGGTGCTGAGATGTGTCTTTTATATGCAAACATTTACATTAGCGAGCTAGCTAGCTACCCTTAAAAAACTAAATAGTTTTCTTCAAAATGTTATCAGAAGTTTGCAAACTTTTGCCACTAGTGGTAAATCTGCAGCAAACCTTTGTCAACAATAATATTTATTGCCACTAGTGAGTTCCAAGACCAGTAACCGTTGATGACCAATCAAGGGGATTAGAAACATCTGTTGGAAAATTGAGCTATCTACCTAGCTACAGTACCTACTAAAGGTGTCCAGTGAGTGTATAACTTATTAATTAAACTTCCTAATAAACTTTAACATTTTATTTGTGTCACGTTCGGGTGTGTAGAGAGACCAAGGTGCAGCGTAGCGATAGTTCGACATCGTTTATTAAATAAATAAACTAGACTGGACATCGAACTATACAAAATAACAAATATGCAATCTAATACGAAACACACGTAGCACGAACACGGGACAACATATAACAATGAACCACGCCAAGGGAGTGGAACACAGACATATAAGTAGGATCCCTAATTAGAGGTAATGCAATGCAGCTGCCTCTAATTAGGGATCCCACACACAACACCACACAGAAGTAGAAATAATAGATCTGCCAGACTCTGACCATAGAAATATAGAGAAGCAAAGCTTCTCTATGGCCAGAGCCTGACAGTACCCCCCCTCAAAGGCGCGGACCCCCGGCCGCAAGAAAACAAACACAAAAACATGAGGGAAGGGTCAGGGAGGAAAAAACATCACACAACCATCGCAGGTGGCGGTTCCGGCCCCGGCGAAGTGGATATCTTCCTCCTCATTTCTACTGGGCCCGGACTGGGCCCCGGTGTGGCAGGCGACTCAGGCCATTTATAGGGATAACCCACCGGTCCTGGAAATAACAATGGTGGGGCAAAAGGCTCAGGCCATGGAGCGGGGCAAATAACCGGGCCAGGACTGAGCACCGGTGTGGCAGGCGACTCCGGCCTTTCAAAGAGGTAAACAACCGGTCCTAAAAATGGCACCGGTGTGGCAGGCGACTCCGGCCATGTAACCATCACGGGAGACTCCGGGCTGTCGACCATCACGGGAGGCTCCGGGCTGTCGACCATCACGGGAGGCTCCGGGCTGTCGACCATCACGGGAGGCTCCGGGCTGTCGACCATCACGGGAGGCTCCGGGCTGTCGACCATCACGGGAGTCTCCGGGCTGTCGACCATCGCGGGAGTCTCCGGGCTGTCGACCATCGCGGGAGTCTCCGGGCTGTCGACCATCGCGGGAGTCTCCGGGCTGTCGACCATCGCGGGAGTCTCCGGGCTGTCGACCATCACGGGATTCTCCGGGCTGTCGACCATCAAAGGAGGCTCCGGGCTGGGGAGGCGCACCGACGGTCTGGTGCGTGGAGCCGGCACTGGAGGTACCTGGCTGGGCGCACGCACTGGAGGTCGGGTGCGGGGAGCCGGCACGGGACGTACCGGACTGGAGAGGCGCACTGGAGGCCTGATGCGTGGAGTCGGCACTGGTGGCACCGAACTAATGACACGCACCTCAGGGCGAGTGCGGGGAGCAGGCACAGGACGTACCGGACTGGAGACGCGCACTGGAAGCCTGATGCGTGGAGTCGGCACTGGTGGCACCGGACTAATGACATGCACCTCAGTGTGAGTGCGGGGAGCAGGCACAGGACGTACCTGACTGGAGACACGCACTGGAAGCCTGGTGCGTGGAGTCGGCACTGGTGGCACCGGACTAATGACACGCACTTCAGGGCGAGTGCGGGGAGCAGGCACAGGACGTACCGGACTGGAGACGCGCACTTGAAGCCTGGTGCGTGGAGTCGGCACTGATGGCACCGGACTGATGACACGCACCTCAGGGCTAGTGCGGGGAGCAGGCACAGGACGTACCTGACTGGAGACACGCACTGGAAGCCTGGTGCGTGGAGTCGGCACTGGTGGCACCGGACTAATGACACGCACCTCAGGGCGAGTGCGGGGAGCAGGCACAGGACGTACCGGACTGGAGAAGCACACTGGAAGCCTGGTGCGTGGAGTCGGCACTGATGGCACCGGACTGATGACACACACCTTGGGGCGAGTGAGAGGAGCAGGCACAGGACGTACCGGACTGGAGAGGCGCACTGGAGTGTAGCAGATGGCCGAACCCAGACTGGGCACCGGTGGAGCGGACTGCTCTGGTACTGGAGTGTAGCAGACGGCCGGACCCAGACTGGGCACCGGTGGAGCGGACTGCTCTGGCACTGGATTAGAGCAGACGGCCGGACCCCGACTGGGCACCGGTAAAGCGGACTGCTCTTTCACGGGAGTGGAGTAGGCGACTGGACACGGACTATTCCATTCCGACATTTCCCTTTCTACCTCTTCCGCTATCTCCCACATTTCCTCCAGAACGTCTCCAAAATGTCTCTCCAAATATTCCTCCTCTTCAACACTTTGCGCCCCCCACTTGTATTTAGGCCTCAGCGTATTCCACATGGAGAGTGGTACTGGCGCGTCCTCTTCATTGCCAGACCACCCCCATAGCCCCCCCCCCCCCCCCCCGAAATTTTCCTGGGGTTGACTACGGGCTCCTTTACCTCCTTTTCCTCGATTCCATCGCTGTCCTCTCTTCTCCTCCTTTGCTCCCGATTTACGCTGCTTGGTCTGGTGGTGGTTCATTCTGTCACGTTCGGGTGTGTAGAGAGACCAAGGCGCAGCGTAGCGATAGTTCGACATCATATATTAAATAAATAAACTAGACTGGACATCGAACTATACAAAATAACAAATATGCAATCTAATACGTAACACACGTAGCACGAACACGGGACAACATATAACAATGAACCACGCCAAGGGAGTGGAACACAGACATATAAGTAGGATCCCTAATTAGAGGAAATGCAATGCAGCTGCCTCTAATTAGGGATCCCACACACAACACCACACAGAAGTAGAAATAATAGATCTGCCAGACTCTGACCATAGAAATATAGAGAAGCAAAGCTTCTCTATGGCCAGAGCCTGACAGTACCCCCCCTCAAAGGCGCGGACCCCCGGCCGCAAGAAAACAAACACAAAAACATGAGGGAAGGGTCAGGGAGGAAAAAACATCACACAACCATCGCAGGTGGCGGTTCCGGCCCCGGCGAAGTGGATATCTTCCTCCTCATTTCTACTGGGCCCGGACTGGGCCCCGGTGTGGCAGGCGACTCAGGCCATTTATAGGGATAACCCACCGGTCCTGGAAATAACAATGGTGGGGCAAAAGGCTCAGGCCATGGAGCGGGGCAAATAACCGGGCCAGGACTGAGCACCGGTGTGGCAGGCGACTCCGGCCTTTCAAAGAGGTAAACAACCGGTCCTAAAAATGGCACCGGTGTGGCAGGCGACTCCGGCCATGTAACCATCACGGGAGACTCCGGGCTGTCGACCATCACGGGAGGCTCCGGGCTGTCGACCATCACGGGAGGCTCCGGGCTGTCGACCATCACGGGAGGCTCCGGGCTGTCGACCATCACGGGAGTCTCCGGGCTGTCGACCATCACGGGAGTCTCCGGGCTGTCGACCATCGCGGGAGTCTCCGGGCTGTCGACCATCGCGGGAGTCTCCGGGCTGTCGACCATCGCGGGAGTCTCCGGGCTGTCGACCATCGCGGGAGTCTCCGGGCTGTCGACCATCACGGGATTCTCCGGGCTGTCGACCATCAAAGGAGGCTCCGGGCTGGGGAGGCGCACCGACGGTCTGGTGCGTGGAGCCGGCACTGGAGGTACCTGGCTGGGCGCACGCACTGGAGGTCGGGTGCGGGGAGCCGGCACGGGACGTACCGGACTGGAGAGGCGCACTGGAGGCCTGATGCGTGGAGTCGGCACTGGTGGCACCGAACTAATGACACGCACCTCAGGGCGAGTGCGGGGAGCAGGCACAGGACGTACCGGACTGGAGACGCGCACTGGAAGCCTGATGCGTGGAGTCGGCACTGGTGGCACCGGACTAATGACATGCACCTCAGTGTGAGTGCGGGGAGCAGGCACAGGACGTACCTGACTGGAGACACGCACTGGAAGCCTGGTGCGTGGAGTCGGCACTGGTGGCACCGGACTAATGACACGCACTTCAGGGCGAGTGCGGGGAGCAGGCACAGGACGTACCGGACTGGAGACGCGCACTTGAAGCCTGGTGCGTGGAGTCGGCACTGATGGCACCGGACTGATGACACGCACCTCAGGGCTAGTGCGGGGAGCAGGCACAGGACGTACCTGACTGGAGACACGCACTGGAAGCCTGGTGCGTGGAGTCGGCACTGGTGGCACCGGACTAATGACACGCACCTCAGGGCGAGTGCGGGGAGCAGGCACAGGACGTACCGGACTGGAGAAGCACACTGGAAGCCTGGTGCGTGGAGTCGGCACTGATGGCACCGGACTGATGACACACACCTTGGGGCGAGTGAGAGGAGCAGGCACAGGACGTACCGGACTGGAGAGGCGCACTGGAGTGTAGCAGATGGCCGAACCCAGACTGGGCACCGGTGGAGCGGACTGCTCTGGTACTGGAGTGTAGCAGACGGCCGGACCCAGACTGGGCACCGGTGGAGCGGACTGCTCTGGCACTGGATTAGAGCAGACGGCCGGACCCCGACTGGGCACCGGTAAAGCGGACTGCTCTTTCACGGGAGTGGAGTAGGCGACTGGACACGGACTATTCCATTCCGACATTTCCCTTTCTACCTCTTCCGCTATCTCCCACATTTCCTCCAGAACGTCTCCAAAATGTCTCTCCAAATATTCCTCCTCTTCAACACTTTGCGCCCCCCACTTGTATTTAGGCCTCAGCGTATTCCACATGGAGAGTGGTACTGGCGCGTCCTCTTCATTGCCAGACCACCCCCATAGCCCCCCCCCCCCCCCCCGAAATTTTCCTGGGGTTGACTACGGGCTCCTTTACCTCCTTTTCCTCGATTCCATCGCTGTCCTCTCTTCTCCTCCTTTGCTCCCGATTTACGCTGCTTGGTCTGGTGGTGGTTCATTCTGTCACGTTCGGTTGTATAGAGACCAAGGCGCAGCGTAGCGATAGTTCGACATCATATATTAAATAAATAAACTAGACTGGACATCGAACTATACAAAATAACAAATATGCAATCTAATACGTAACACACGTAGCACGAACACGGGACAACATATAACAATGAACCACGCCAAGGGAGTGGAACACAGACATATAAGTAGGATCCCTAATTAGAGGAAATGCAATGCAGCTGCCTCTAATTAGGGATCCCACACACAACACCACACAGAAGTAGAAATAATAGATCTGCCAGACTCTGACCATAGAAATATAGAGAAGCAAATCTTCTCTATGGCCAGAGCCTGACAATTTGCTAAATAATGCTAGTTAGCAATGTCATGTTTTATGGGATAGAGTAAAAAACATTTTGTTGATACCAGTTTAATTCTGTCAGCTCCACTGACTGACTGGCTAGCGCACTTTTTGCACAATTCATGTGATAGGTAACGTTACCTAGGTAACTAATGATTTGCCTAAACACTTACATTTATTTGTGAATACGTTACTGTCTTTTAATGCCAATATGCATGTCAATATGTAGAACACTGAGCACTGACCAAGATGGCTGCTTTGCAGTATTATGTACTTTTCTTTACGTTATTAGCTCAGGAATTGTTTTGTGCCATTACATACAGCTGGGAAGAACTACTGGATATTAGAGCGGCGGTAACTCACCTGAACCAGCACAGCATTACAACCAGGATTACGACTTCCCCGGAACAGATCCTCTGTTCACTCTCCACCGTGCAATTGAACTTATTCCAGATGCCGACCCAAAACAACAACGCCGGCAAAGGAAAGGCACTCGGGGCGGCGTCCTGGTCCGACTGAGGAAGCGTACACACCACCCACCGCTCCCGAGTATTTTACTTGCTAAAATCCAATCTCTGGATAATAAGGTTGATGAGTTTAGGGCGAGAGTTGCTTTTCAGCGAGACACTAGGGACTGTAACATACTCTGCTTCACAGAAACATAGCTTTCTGGAAATGTTCTGCCTGACTCCATAAAGCCAGTTGGGTTCTCAGTACATTGCGCCGACAGGAATAAACATCTCTCCGGGAAGCAGAAGGGTGGAGGTATATGTTTCATGATTAACGATTTATGGTGTAACTGTGATAACATACAGGAACTCAAGTCCTTCTGTTCCCCCGACTTAGAATATCTAACAATCAAATGCCGACCGTTCTACCTCCCGAGGGAATTTTTTGCAATCATCGCGACAGCCGTATATATGCCCCATCAAGCCGAAACCACGTCGGCCCTCAAAGAACTTCATTGGACTTTATCTAAACTGTAAACCACATATCCTGAGGCTGCATTTATTGTAGCTTGGGATTTTAACAAAACAAATCTGAGGATAAGGCTCCCGAAATTATATCAACACATCGACTGTCGTACTCGCGGGGAAAACACATTGGACCATTGTTACACTTCCTTCCAAAATGCATCTAAGGCCCTCCCCCGCCCACCATTCGGAAAATCAGACCATGACACCATCTTGCTCCTTCCCTCCTATAGGCAGAAACTCAAACAGGAAGTTCCCGTTGATAGGTCTATTCAACGCTGGTCTGACCAATCGGAAGAATACAAACAGTGCAGTTATTTTCTCCGCAATGCAATTAAGCAGGCTAAATGTCGGCATAGGGATAAAGTTGAGTCACAGTTCAATGGCTCGGACACGAGACTCATGTGGCAGGGTCTACAAACAATCACGGATTATAAAAGGAAAACCAGCCACGTCGCGGACACCGACGTCTTGCTTCCAGACAGTCTGAACACCTTCTTTGCTCACTTTGAGGATAATACAGTGCCACTGAAGCGGCCCGCTACCAAGGACTGTGGGCTGTCCTTCTCAGTGGCTGACATGAGTAAGACATATAATCGTGTTAACCCTCGCAAGGCTGCTGGCCCAGATGGTATCCCTAGCCCCGTCCTCAGAGCATGCGCAGATCAGCTGGCTGTTGTGTTTACAAATATATTAAATCTCTCCCTATCCCAGTCTGTTGTCCCCACATGCTTCAAGATGGCCACCGTTGTCCCTGTATCTAAGAAAGCTAAGGTAACTGAACTAAAAGACTATCGACCAGTAGCACTCACCTCTGTCATCATGAAGTGCTTTGAGAGACTAGTCAAGGATATATATTATATATATTACCTCCACCTTACCTGCCACCCTAGACCCCCTTCAATTTGCTTACCGTCCCAATAGATCCACAGATGATGCAATGGCCACCACATTACACACATTGCCCTGTCCCATCTGGATAAGAGGCATACCTATGTAAGAATGATGTTAATTGACTATAGCTCAGCATTCAACACCATAGTACCCTCCAAGCTCATCATCAAGCACGAGGCCCTGGGTCTGAACCTCCTCCTCGCTGATCCTCAACACTGGGGCCCCACAAGGGTGTGTGCTCAGCCCCCTCCTGTACTCCCTGTTCACCCATGACTGCATGGCAAAGCAAGTTTGCAGACGACACAACAGTAGTAGGCTTGATTACCAACAACAATGAGACAGCCTACAGGGAGGAGGTGAGGGCTCTGGGAGTATGGTGCCTGAAAAAAAACCTCTCTCTCAATGTCAGCAAAACGAAGGAGATGATCATGGACTTCAGGAAACAGCAGAGGGCGCACCCCCCGATCCACATTGATGGGACCGCAGTGGAGAAGGTGGAAAGCTTCAAGTTCCTTTGTGTACACATCACCGACAAACTGAAATGGTCCACCCACACAGACAGTGTGATGAAGAAGGTGCAACAGTGCCTCTTAAACTTCCCGCCCTCCTGGACACCTACAGCACCCGTTGCCACAGGAAGGCTAAAAAGATCATCAAAGACATCTCCTGTTAGCAGGGAAGGGGTGCCGGTTTTATGACTTTAACAACGTCATAAATTCCTGGCAGAGGCCCTCTTCTCCCTTGCAACATGCAGTATGATGGAGAGAGAGTCACAGTAAGACAAAGGGATTCTCACAGCAAATTCTACTACATCCCAGAATTTGAGAATTGGACAGTATTCCTAATTTGGAGAATGTGGAAACGGTCGGTGAGGAAGCCAGCTAAGACTTCACTTTGTTTCATTCTTGTGACCTCAGGAAAGAAAATGCAGCCATTTTACCCTAACTCTGTGTATACAGGTCCCTCAATTATGAGGCTTGCATCTGAATGTTGGATAAAATGTTTGACTAAGTATAAGAATACTTTTGAAAAGATTATAATGTGATTTAAGTCTTCTAAAATGAAAATTGTTTGTTGCACACTAACTTGTGCCCAGGCAGTGGCCACGCCCAAGTAAACAGACATTGGGTTAGAAGGATGAAACACGCCCCTTCTCTTCCCAGTACAAAAGCCCTCGTGACGGAAAGCCACGTTAGTTCCAAATGGCTAATTTCAACTATTGATCACCTAAAGAAGAAGTGAGTCCTAGATTATAGCCCAACAAACTGCAGTTGGAAAGGTGAGCAAATCTAGGACGAGAACACTGACCGACGCGGAAGAACCACACATGAGATGAACATCTCATACCACGACCCAGAAGACCTACATAGGACAATGGCGACATCGACTAGGTAAACCAGAGCCTCACATCACCAGTTCAGCTATCGAAGCCAGCTTCACGTAAATACGAATTACATTATTTTATCTGAATGGGCGATCGTTAGTGGAATACATATTTATGTGAGAAGAGCTTCCCATGTCCGATAGAGACCATTCCTTGGTCTTCCTCCCAAACCCCCCCTTTCCTCTCTGAATCCATCGTGTTATACCCAAACTGTTTGTTTAGTCCACTAAGGACGGTATTTACTGTATAATGTTAGTATGTATTGTTTGATTAGCTAGTAAATAAATTATTGAGCCAATTTGTGTATGGATGATTCTTCAGAAAGGCTGGGTTCATGCTAACTACAAGAATTACAATGTTTAGGAATGAGACTGGATGAGGTAGAATTCATTAATAAGTGACTGTTATGATAAGATATAAAACAATCTGAGAAGAGTTGTTTTCGGGAGATAGCGACTATAAACAAACAATCTTCCGTGGTACCCCAACTTCCTAGTTAATTAATGTTTATATGGTTAGTTTAATCACATAATAATTAAGCCTAGAGAATCGATTTGATAATATAACATTCTCCAATTTAATGATCAGTCAGAGACACGACAATGGCATTTTGTAAAACTTGAATGAAAGGTACAGCATTCCAAAATCTGTTAAGCATGACTGCACACTCCAAGACATTGGGAAGGTTCCCATCCAATTTGCTACAGATTTTCATGTGAATATTCTAAAATCGGCATTAAACAATATGTACATTTTGCCACTGAAGATGTTTCCAGCAAACTGACTTTTTGCGGATTAAAGGCATAATGACGTAGTGCACATCAAAAATTATTAAGGCCATTAAATTCCCAGTGTGCCCACTCTGGTCTTGGCACATGCACTCTAGCCAACAGCTCGCACATACAGTGGGGGTAGGCTATCTACATTATGAGATTATTTTGGATAAGAGTGATATTATTTGTATTTGTCAAACGGCATAAGACCCTCAATATTTATTGGAAAGGAGCATCAAGCTCATCACCTTGCACATTCACCATCCTGTGAAGTTAATCATAATTGATTTAATCTGTAGCCTTATAAACTGCAGCCTAATAAACTGCATGCTTTCCGAGTCGTAGTGGGAGGAGCGCACAACATATCATCTCGTGACTCCCAAGTTTACTTCGATATGATAGTTATTATTAATTCTCACATAAAGGAGTTTCCACCGCCATGTCTCGCATAACTCATTTTATCGACAAAGATCCCACCATGTCGAACAAACATATTGTATTTTATAAAATGTTACTGGCATTTCATGTTTCCATCAGCCCTGTTGTGACTTTTTTCATGTGTCAGGTAATTCATCCGCATCTTAAAGGGTTGGATGGAAACGTGGTTAGTGTTGTGTAAATTAACCTATGAGCCCCAGCCCCAAATTAATGGAAGATGTAGGCATTAAACAGGGATTGGGTGTTGATTGATGTAAATGGCTATTAAATATAAAAAATAAATTGTGTGTGATGGCATTAGTGTGCCTCCATGCTTTGCACAAGTCCTCATTTTCTAAAATGAAATGATTTCTCTAACATGTTGGGACTAATATGGTTGAGTACCTGAACCAGGCGGAGGTGACCAGACCCTACCCATTTGTGTTGGCTCTTGGGAACTGCTCACAGGTATTTACAGTCATTAGTGGACCAGTATTGGAGCAAGGTACACTGCTTGGGGCACTGGATGTGTGCTTCAAGTCCAACAAACCACACTGTATCATCTGCCAGGAACAGAATCCGAGAATGATCTTTTTCCACTGAACAATAGTAGATAAGTATCTGCTCTTGTATATTGTGTGAGAAGTGTCAGGAGGAAGCACCTCCCTCCGGCTGATGTGTTCCTGAGAATGAATACATCGATCAATGGATCAGCCATTAGTGTCTCATTCCAATGCTAAATTATGTTCTTAGGGTACTATTTATAGCTCTGTTAAAATTATTTTTTGTTTGTTTTTTTATTGCATTTGTGCCTGCTTTATGCCTACAGTACGGTATGTGGCTTGTTTGCCTTTAGTTCAACTACTGAGGCACGTTCTGGTACGCTTTCATTCTATCACAGCAATTTACTTTAAATACAAATGTTAGATTTTGGGGATTGTGAAAAGAGCTTTATAAACTAAATACAGTTATTAAGTAATGAGTCATTAGTACATGTTTTTAGTAGAGTGACCTTCAAATGTAATATTTGATTTGTTCTGTGTAACTATGTTTTAACTCGACCCAAATGTAGACCATTATTGTATGGCAAAACAGCATGGTGTATGTGTGTGTGTGTGTGCTGTCACCTAAGATAGCCGAAGTCTGTCAGTGAATGTGAATATCTATTGATTAGCTCTGGCACTGTCTAATGTTTTGGTAGCCTTCCCCAGATCTTTGCCTCGACACAGTCCTGTCTCCGAGCTCTACGGACAATTCCTTCGACCTCATGGCTTGGTTTTTGCTCTGACATGCACTGTCAACTGTGGGACCTTATATAGACAGGTGTGTCCCTTTCCAAATCATGTCCAATCAATTGAATTTACCACAGGTGGACACCATTTAAGTTGTAGAAACATCTCAAGGAGGATCAATGGGAACAGGATGCACCTGAGCTCAATTTCGAGTCTCATAGCAAAGGTTCTGAATACTTATGTAAATATTTGCAAACATTTCTAAAAACCTTTTTTCACTTTGTCATTATGGGGTATTGTGTGTTGATTGATGAGAAAAGAAAATGTAATCAATTTTAGAATAATGCTGTAACTTAACAACATTTGTAAAAAGTCAAGGGGTCTGAATACTTTCCGGATGCACTCTAGCCAAACCAGACAAGTCAAACTGCCATCAGTCCTGCAAGTCCGTGGGTAACAACAACCAGATATATCTAATCAACAACTCAATGACTTGAGGACTGATAAAAAAAGCGGATTAAAAAACAATCAAAAAACACCTCAAATATGTAAAACATTTACGGAGCTCTCTGTTTAGGCTGCCTTATGGCGCCATGGCAACCACTCATCATGTAGGCTATACCTGCACTGTATCTGCAAGCTGTTCTATAGGCTATAGACCACATGTGCCAAGACCAGTGACAAAACCATCAGTAGAGTTAAAAATGCGATGGAAACCCACAGCATTTTACCCACAACAAGTTAATTTGATGGGAACACATCTCTGGAGAGAAGATGGTCTTGTATCCGCCCTAACAATGTAAGTAGTTGTCCCAAAGGCGGGAAGGCAGGCAGTCTTCCTATCGGTCTGCTTATCCTGGACAGATTTTGATGGGAATAAACCTTCTTGCTTTGCCTCTTCCTCTCTCTCTGCAATCTTTATTTTATGTTGGGGGGTGCGACCCCACTCTAATTCCCCATTAGGGGTCATCCCGACTTTTAATACCACTGCCTTATACCTTACTGCACCACAGTGGCAAGAAGTGACATCCCAAAAAACAAACAAATTATACAACACATAAATGGCTCCTTCACTCTCACACAAAGGCTACGTTCTGATGCTAAAACCGAAAAAAAATAAAAAAAATAATAATAATAATAACCTTGGGTCAGAAAAACAAAAATTATATATTTACTCTCACTGGATCAGCTCACCAGTGATCTGAAGAGTGTAGATTAGTCATTGTGAGTGAGCAACGTAAAAAATAAAAACAGATGTTTTCATGTAACATAAATCGGTACAATTACTCATTCAAGGGTTTTTCTTTATTTGCAATATTTTTTACATTGTAGAATACAAGTAAAGACTATAACATAACACAAATGGAATCATGTAGTAACCAAAAATGTGTTAAACAAATCCAAATATATTTTATATTTGAGATTCTTCAAAGTAGCCAACCTTTGCCTTGAAGATAGCTTTGCACACTCCTGGCATTCTCTCAACCAGCTTCATGAGGACCTCCACGGGAATGGAAGACCCAGAAATACCTCTGCTGCAGAGGAAAAGTTAATTAGAGTTACCAGCCTCAGATTGCAGCCTTAATAAATGCTTCACAGAGTTCAAGTAACAGACACATCTCAACATCAACTGTTCAGAGAAGACTGTGTGAATCAGGCCTTCATGGTCGAATTGCTGCAAAGAAATCACTACCAAAGGACACCAATAAGAAGAAGTGACTTGCTTGGGTCAAGAAACACAAGCAATGGACATTAGACCGGTGGAAATGTGTCCTTTGGTCTGGAGTCCAAATTTGAGATTTTTGGTTCCAGCCTCAACCAAATTCAGATGGTTTGGGATGAGTCCGACCGCAGTGAAGGAAAAGCAGCCAACAAACGCTCATAATGGAAAAGCATTCCAGGTGAAGCTGGTTTAGAGAATGTCGTCAGTAGCGTAGCTTAATCATGATGGGCCCAGGTGCCCAACAAATTACAGGCCCCTATCACCACCCATATTTCCTTTTTAATTTAAATAATTTTGTTGGTAAGGCTGTGTGTTAATATTACTAAGCATTGTAACAGCAATATAGCCAATACATTCAGCACCAAGGACAGCGGTCAGAAATTAGTCGATCAGCACCACGGAAAGCACAAATTTTATTTTATCTGCAAATAATAGGCAATAGCCTATATTATAAAACAATTTTAATTTCGGACCAGATTTGAGGCAGCTTCAAGTGCCGTTTTTTGGCCATGTGAGTTTAGGAGTTGTTTTACACAAAAAAAAAGAAAAAAGTACACATTTTATACTGAACAAAAATGTAAACGCAACAGTTTCAAAGATTTTACTGAGTTACAGTTAATTTAAGGAAATCAGTCAATTGAAATAAATTGTTGTGCTTTTGTTCACATAATTTATGCAAATGTGTTGTTAAGCTACCGCCCAATTGACTCCCATTCATATTTTGACCCAGAATGTACTACGCAGCACATTGAAAATGAATGGTTACCATTGCATTGGTGTTATGGCTAACACTAACAAGATGTCAGTCTCTCACTGAATTGTCTTTGATGTCACATTCTATGTTTCTATGAAGGCACAGTTTTTCTATAGATGAAATAAGGCATATACGGCGGTTAATCTAAATAGTTTGTAGAACTGGCCTTTTGATTGGCCTGGTGGAGTGTGACATTGTTAAGATCTTCTTTGTGACAATGTTTGATTGGACTACCTTCAGGCGTCTTGATCCAATTCTGAAACTGCTTTGCCAGCTGTCATCCAAAAGTGAGCATTTGCCCTTTCTGGGGGTCATGACCTGGCTAGAGGGGAGGAAAATCCTCCTGTCCACCCTTTCTCTCAGTTGGCATGGTTTTGGACACTCCATGTGTTTGATATGTGGTAAAGGTCAGATACAGGAAAGAAGGTGAACAGACTAACCTTTAAAAGACAGGTTGAACATCCGGTTGTGAGGAGAGGCTATAAATTCAGAGAGTGCTTTATTTCAATGGAACAATACTTCAGATGTAATAAGTCATCATTCAAATTTGGTCTGCATCCCAAATGGCACACTATTGCTGTTATAGTGCATTAATTTTGACCAGGCAGCCCTGGTCAAAAGTAATGCACTATAAAGTGAATAGGCTGCCTTTTTGGGACACAAAATTAACATTTTAATGAGGTAAAGACAGCCCTAAAAGCTCCATAGGTGATTGGATATTCGTGAATGCAAATCCATCCAAAAGACTGGGATCTGTGTCTATATGCCGTTATGAGATCTCCATTATGCTCCATATATGTGCAGACATAATTTAAGATTAATGAGGTGATTGTTGTATTTGTACTCGTTCAGGACAAACGGATTGGCTATGAGGTTTATACTGGAGCCATTTACCTAGAGTCTTATTAACTGAAGTTTGAAGACTGACGGATATTGCTCTAATTATAAGCTGTCTGGTATTATAAGCCTTGTGGTGCCATTAGAATTTTTAGTTTAGCATGCTCTATTCATGAGTGTGTTTTTATTAAAATGGTAAGGTATTCATGAGAGATGAGATTTGATTGAGAGGGAGGGACGATGTCATACTTGTGAATATTATAATGTTAATTTTCAATCAGTCACCATTTTCGGTTTGTGACGTGTGGTAGTGCAGGTGTTAGGGTGGGTTTGTTTTCCTGCTTAATATTGCATTTTGGATGGCTATTCCATTTCCGTAGCCTACTCAATCCACTTCCTTCTGACCAGAGAAGGGCTACAGTTTCAGAAAATGACCAGCTATTATTAGCATAATGTCCTAATGGACAAGGATTCTGCAAAAACAAACATGGAAAAATAAATATCCATACATTTGTAGTAAATTATTGGAAATTGGGATGTGGGCTCATTTCAAAGGGTGTTTGAACACAAGCTTTGGGTCCCAAGGCTTTGGCAATGTGGCCAATGCCACTTTGTTGTCTTTGAAAAGCTCTGCTTTGGCTGCATGGTGCAATTTGCTCAATTATCATGAAGAGAGATACAAATAAATGGATTGAAAATGAACAACAGGGAAAGCTGCTAAAAGAAAAGGAATGAGGCACGTAAGTGAAAAGAGTTAACCATACCTCTTTATAAGATTACATTTTCTGGTGTTTTCACAAAGCTTTTTATGAAGACTCGGCCGATCTTGGTGAGTCATCGGTATTAAGGGGCTTTCAAACCCGACATCAAATTTGGTTTCATCTCATTTCCATCTGCTGAGTACTCGGGATCAGATCATTAGCCAGCTGTTGTGAATGATCATTACGTGTGCTCATCACCAGTACTGATTGTAGCACCTGCAGTATGCATGCCAGCTAGAGAACACAGCCAGGGTTGAAGAAGAGCACCCCCCCACACACACCTTGAAGGTATTTATGTGCAAATATAACTTGAAAAACTTGAACTACAACACAGTAAATTAAATGTATTCTGAAACAGTAACCTTACACAACTAGCTTTTACTTATGTAAAGAAAATCTATGTATTAGCTTTAAAGGGGCTCCCAAGTGGCGCAGTGGTCTAAGACACTACATCTCAGTGCTAGAGGCGTCACTACAGACAACCTGGTTTGAATCCAGACTATCACAACCGGCCGTGATTGGCAGTCCCATAGGGCAGCTCACAAATGGCCCAGCGTCGTCCGAGTTTGGCCGATGTAGGCCTTCATTTTAAATAAGAATTTGTTGTAAACTGACTTGCCTAGTTAAATAAAGGTTAAATAAATTTTAAAATATACAAAAAAGGGATAGTTCGGATTTTTATCTACTTCCCCTGAGTCAGATGAACTCGTGTATACCATTTTTATGTTTCTGCGTGAAGTTTGAAAGAGGTTGCTATCTAGTGTTTGCAGAATTGCTAACTAGCGTTAGCACAATGACTAGTAGTCTATGGGAACAGCATACTAGCTGTTTCTGTAGACTTCCACACTAGTTAGCATTGGCTCGCGAACTACCTCTAACTTCCTTCATTCTGGACGCAGAGACCTAAAATGGTAACCACGAGTTCATCTGACTCTGGGGAAGTACCAAATCCCGAACTAATAATACATTATGATCATTACTTGATTTTCTTTACATAAGTAAAAGCTAGTTGTGTAAGGCTACTTTTAATCCCTTCAATTAAACTTTAAACTAAATTTGTACTGTTGTAACTGGTTCTTGCATTGTCTCTTGGTAGCCAATGGTTTGTTCTGGGTGCCACAACAGTTTTTTATTATTATAACGATACAAAGGGGAACAATGTAACAGTGTTGTATTTGTCATTGAATAAGCTTCTGGAAAAGCTTTTTAGTTTGAGAAAGGTCATGATATTGTATAAGCATTGTGTGCGCCTTTTAGAACGCATGTATCAAAATGTCAGACTGGCAGACTCAATGTGCTGTATGAATACTTAAACAGATAAATGAAAATGACAGCACGCGCCAAACTAATTCATTCGCCTCCTACTTCCCAATTAAGTCGGACAGTCGCGCTGAATTCTCCTGCATGTCTTCAAACAATAGACTGTCAAGCCTGTCAAGTCCCCCCCCCCCAAAAACAAAGGCCCTCACATCCCTTCATCCACACCGTCCCAATGAGAATTTACCTTAACGGATTTCCCCAGCTGAGTCCAGCCCTCTTTCCCCCCAGGGAGCTCCAGGCCCTAGGCTAACCTTCCCCAGAGCGACAGAGGCCCAGGTGCCAGCCCCTAGTCAGACGTGGGGGTAATTCAGCCCGGCGCGCCCAAACACACGCGACTCCCTCATCAGGGAGCTCGGGCTCCACATTAAACACTGTCTCATTAGCTTGATGTGGACGAGGCCAGAACCAAATGAGAAGCGGTGTAATGACCAAAAACATCTGATCTCAACCTGCAACAAAACAGTCAGGTAGCCCAGGGTCAGGGCCAAAGTCATGTCATGCCTTTGTGCTTAGGAAGCAGGGAGGGATGGAGAGAGGGAAGGACGGAGGGATGGTGGCAAGCTGATCAGTGAGGGAATCCAAGTTCAAGTCTTGGTGAAGCAGGGTGGGGATTGAGGCTGTGTCGGGGATGCAGAGGCCAAGAAAGGCACTTGGCTGTCTTGATAGTTCAAAGGTGTGCTTTTGATGAACTTATACTGAATATGCTCATCAAATATGTAATTTTGTAATGTCCAATGGTTTCCCAATGTTTTTTTGTAATGGCTCTCATGAAACTTTTATGTAGTTTCTGAGGTCTAGATTTGAGGAAATTAGCAAATTTGTTCACTGCTTTTTGTTCTCTAGATATTGGAATGAACTTTTGTTCAAATGTGTTTATTTCTGAAAACACCCATACATTTCTGTCTATTTCATTAGGGGCGAAATAGGACAATGATAAACAATTATTTATTTATCAGCAATTGAAGATTTCTGTGTGACCCAAAAGGGTCTGTATTTAAACACCATCTGGGCACCATTTTATAGACTGCGTTTCAAATTAGGGTTATTCTACAGTTCATTAACATCTCATGAATGACAAATCAAGGGGTGGGTAATTGGTTGGTAATGATATTATATCAGCAGTCTTAGACTGCATTGTCTCAGAGCCAAGCATATTTCCCCATGTCTTTGATATTTCAGATAACTGAAAGGGAATAACTTTGCCGTCTTTGTCATTGTAATGGGATCGATACATTTAGTGAAGATGAAGAGACAGATCAAGCGTAAGCAACTGTACTGTGTCCATATTAGGATAACCTCAGTCTCAGCAGGACTTAATTCAACCATTGTCTCAGGTATGAGTCAGTAAATCGTATGTGGAAAATTCAGGTCACGTGGGTGATGACATACTCACATCAGATGTCAATGCTACAACTTTGTTTGGAAATACAACCACTAGCAAACCTTGTAGCTAGCATTGAAAACAGAACCTCAATCATGCAGCAATATGAGTTACTAGGAAGTATGATCAATCGATCCCAACAAAGCTAAAATGTTTGTCTCAAAGAATAATGTTGTAGAGTCATGGTCCTTGCTTTTTGTACAAAATCAGTCTCTCAAATGTTATGTCTATAGAATTTACATTTTAGTCATTTAATAGACGCTCTTATCCAGAGCGACTTACAGTTAGTGCATTCATCTTAAGATAGGTGAGACAACCACATATCACAGTCGTAGTAAGTTATCAGCAAAGTCGGTGCAAGTTTTGTTTGGTTTTTATGTACAGTACCAGTCAAATGTTTGGACACACCTACTCATTGCAAGGTTTATGTTCAGAGGTCTCTGGAAACCTTTATGGTTTTCAGGTTTGGTGTCCAGAGACCTTTCTGGAAATCTCTATGTTTCTGTTTTGGTCCCAAATTAGAGGCAGCTGCGGACTCCCAGTATGGGGCCCAACGTGTGCATCCCCAGTCCGGATCACAGAATCCAGCCTCCCACGCCGGACCTCCCACCTTGAATCCGGTACGTCCGCTTCCCGCACCAGATCTCCAGTGCGCAGCACTAGTCCAGGGACAGCCTACAGCAACTGGTATAATAGGTATATGTCCTGTTCGATGTCTCCAGTGCCGGCTCTCCACACCCGACGTCCAGTACGTGCGTCCAGCCCGGTAGCTCCTGTACCGGCCCCACGCACCAGACCTCCGGCGTTCGTCCCCAGCCCGGTAAGCCCTGTACCGGTTCCTAGCCCGGTGGCGCTAGTGCGTGTCCTCAGCTCGGTAGCGCCAGTGCCGGTTCCTAGCCCGGTGGCGCCAGTGCCGGTTCCTAGGCCGGTAGCTCCAGTGTGTGTCCCTAGCTTGGTAGCACCAGTACCGGTCCCTAGCCCAGTGGTGTCAGGGGGTGATAGTCTCTAGCTTGGTAGCGCCTGTACCGGTTCCTAGCCCGGTGGCACCAGTGCGTGTACCCAACGCGGTAGCGCTAGTGCCAGTTCTGAGCCCGGCACTGAGGGGGGGGGGGGTTTATGTTCAGAGACCTCTCTGGAAATCTCTATGTTTCAGTTTTAGAATTGGTCCCCAATTAGAGGCAGCTGCGCCACATTGCCTCTAATTGGGGAGCCTATTTATGTTCAGCATTCCAACCTGTGTTTGTGGGTTTTTCTGTGTGTTCCTTTGTGTTTGCGCCTGTTCATGATCGCTGTCTCTCCTTTTGTTAATTTTTTAATTTTCTATAATAAAAGGAATGTTTTTGCAACATTTTTCTTTATTTTTACTATTTTCTACATTGTAGAATAATAGTGAAGACATCAAAACTATGAAATAACACCTAGTAACCATGTAACCCAAAAATATTTTACATTTGAGATTGTTCAAAGTAGCCACCCTTTGCCTTGATGACAGCTTTGTACACTCTTGGCATTCTCTCAACCAGCTTAATGAGAAATGCTATTCCAACAGTCTTGAAGGAGTTCCCACATATGCTGAGCACTTGTTGGCTGCTTTTCATTCACTCTGCGGTCCAACTCATCCCAAACCATCTCAATTGGGTTGAGTCCGGGTGATTGTGGAGACCAGGTCATCTGATGCAGCACCATCCCTCTCCTTGGTCAAATAGCCCTTACACAGTCTGGAGGTGTATTGGGTAATTGTCCTGTTGAAAAACAAATGATCCCACTAAGTGCAAACCAGATGGGATGGCATATCGCTGCAGAATTCTATGGTACCCATGCTGGTTAAGTGTGCCTTGAATTCTAAATAAATCACTGACAGTGTCGCCAGCAAAGCGCCCCCACACCATCACAACTTCTCCATGCTTCACGGTGGGAACCACACGTGCAGAGATCATCCGTTCACATACTCACAAAGACATGGCGGTTGGAACCAAAAATCTCAAATTTGGACTTCCACCGGTCTAATGTCCATTGCTTGTGTTTCTTGGCCCAAGCAAGTCTCTTCTTCTTATTGGTGTCCTTTAGTAGTGGTTTCTTTGCAGGAATCCAACCATGAAGGCCTGATTCACACAGTTTCCTCTCAACAGTTGATGTTGAGATGTGTCTGTTACTTGAACTCAGTGAAGAATTTATTTGGGCTGCAATTTCTGAGGCTGGTAACTCTAATGAACTTGTCCTCTGCAACAGAGGTAACTCTGGGTCTTCCTTTCCTGTGGCGGTCCTCACGAGAGCCTGTTTCATCATGGCGCTTGATATTTTTTGCGACTGCACTGAAATGTTAAAAAGTCAAGTTCTCGTTGCTTATTTGAGCTGTTCTTGCCATAATATGGACTCTGTATTTTACCAAATAGGGCTATCTCCTATATACCAACCCTACCTTGCATTCCAGGTGACTATCCTCATAAAGCTGGTTGAGAGAATGCCAAGCGTGTGCAAAGCTGTCATCAAGGCAAAGGGTGGCTACTTTGAAGAATCTCAAATATAAAATATATTTTGATTTGTTTAACACTTTTTTGGTTACTACATGATTCCATATGTGTTATTTCATCGTTTTGATGTCTTCACTTTTATTCTACAATGAGTAGGCGTGTCCAAACCTTTGACTGGTACTGCATATATTAAAAAAAAGACATGTGTTATTTAAGATTTTCTTTGAAGAGGTAGGGTTTGAGACGTTTTCGGAAGATGGGTCTCTGTTGTCCTAGCATGAGAGGGAATCTGGTTCCACCACTGGGGTGCCAGGACAGAGAAGAGCTTTGACTGGGTTGAGCGGGAGCTGACCTCCAGTAAGGGTGGGACGGCTAAGAGACCAGAGGTGACAGAACTGCTTGGTTGGGATGTAGGGTTTGAGCATGAAGGAATTGGACAGAGGGTTAGATGTCCCTGCATCTGTGACAAATCAGGTAGATCTAACCCATACTTTACACGTTTTACTTCCCAAATATACATGCAGTTCTCTTAGTCAGCCATTTTCAATCAAATCTCATTTGAGACAAATCAGATTTCACTCTGTGCGTGCTTCATTCAAATGCAATTAATCCAGAGATGTCAAAGTTAGAGAGAAGAAAGGGGAAAAACGGAGAGCGAAAATGAATGAAGGATCACTAATGGTCATCGTCTTTGATGCATGGTCCCACTTAAGAGCCCAAGATTGGCCCACGATTGATGTGTGTGAGAGCGGGGCATGAGTGATGAAGGGACCACTCCACGGCGTGGGTGGTGGGAGGAGGGGCAGTGGCCCCGAGTGGGCAGGCCTTTGGCCCCCCAGTGGACCCAGGTGTGGGGCAGCTGGACCCTAGCCCCTTGACCTCAGGCCTGTCCACAGCTCAATACGCCATTACCCACAACAGCTGCCCTAAGCCTTATCCCCTGCTCTGCCCTTAGAGCTCACCACCACTCTCACTGGCTGAATGGGCTAACTCTGGGAGAAAATTATTGGGTAAGTGGCTGCAGAGCCTTTGTCACTTTCACTCAAAGTGAAAGACAGAACTCTTCACCTCAATGCAGATCAATTATTGCATTGAGTTAAAAGGGTTTGTACAGGAAAGTTAGAACTACTTATGAACGTAATCATTGAACATGTGACTCAAATGTCCATTGTGGCTTCTGAACTATGGCATTGAGTTGGTTTATTGACTCAAAATGGACCTGAATGTAATTTAAATTACGATGAAATATAATACATCCATTGTATAGCTAGGAAAATGTAAAAAATACACTTCAGAAAACCTTTAGAAAATTTAAATGGATCAGATTATCCATTTAGATTATGACAGATTATGACAGACATGTTTCTTTCCGCTTGTATCACTCAGGCTTTAAAAGTGTACAAGTGCTCTATTTGATGTTCATACTGAGTCCCTAATGGGATTGAAATCTATGAAACAGATGAGAGCGTGCCATTTCCAACATCACCTTGCCGAATCTTCACATGGTAATTCACTGACTGCACCCTTCAACTGTGTCGTAATGAGTGCGACTGGCGTGCGGAAATTGGCCTACTTGCTGTCTCCTCACTTTGTGTGCCCGTGATTGATAACCGCAATAAAGACTGGAGATTCTCCAGAACGAGTGTATTCCAGTCTGGTCTCGCTGAGTGTCCCCAATTAATGTAACTTCCTGCAGGTTACTGCTCTGGGGTTGAGGGTGTCTGTTGTGCTATGACAGCACGGTTCGATTCAGCGTTGTTTTAATGCCACTCTATTTCACCTGAAGTTAGACTTGAGTCGCTTGTGCCACTCATTCTGCGAGGAGTAGATAGTAAATGTTTGAACTAATTAATCATTCTTGAATGCGGGCAGGGTCAGGTTAGCTTCGTCTCTTTGTGTCGGGGTGACTTTCGATGTCATGACATTTTACAAAGAGGTGAAAGGTCTCTGACCAAATGTCAACGGTTTCGGAAGGGTCTTAGGTGAGCAGATGGCTAGCAGCCTCTATGTCCACTGCCCAAACATGACCACTGTCTAAAAATGACCACTTGGAAAAGTATCTGCAACTGATGAATTCCAAATCAACATTATTTAGTTGTTTCTCTGGTCAGTGAGATTTCTAGGTTCCTCTCACAAGTTTTTCTGAAAACGTATATAAAAGTATCGCCCTTGCCATATGAAACACTAATTGTCCATGGCTCCCTAATGAGGCGATATGACACGGTCTATCCTTTAGTTTCACACTGCTTTGACAGACTGGACGTTGGGGAGAGAGGAGGGTCTCAGGACATTTCTCTGGTCAGGGTTGTGACCCTTTTGGCCACTGGACAGCAGCTCACTAGCAGAGACTTAGATAGGAAAGGATGACCCACACACACTAGAGAGAAAACAAGTTTGTGTGTGTGTGCTTGAGTGGCACGTGTGTGTCAGTAATGTGCCCCTGCTGTGAGTTTAATTAAAAGGGGCTGGGAGCAGCGGGGTTGCTTTTGCGCTCAGCGGGGCCCTACGTCTCTCCCCTCCCCTCCCGTCTCCCTTCTGCCTTTGATTAACGTGGTGTGTTAATGCCTCCAGAATGCAGACACACGTGCAACCCCCCCCCCCCCTACATGTTTTGCAATGGGGAGAGAAGATTTAGCAATTTTATAACTAATTTCATGCAAATGTTTACATTTTTGTGTTAATTTCCTGCACTTCGACGCATTTTGCCATGTGGCGGAGGGGAAAATGAGCAGTTTTACAGCTAATTTCCCGCAAATATTTGCCATAGGGTAGAGAGACATTTTTCTGTTTTTAATATGATATCTGAGTGAGACTGTCTAACGAAATCTAGACCGCTAGACTAACTTACCAATGCAAAAAATGTTAGCTGGCATGGGCTGATTGAGTGACTATCAGTGACTGATATAAGAGAAAACCTATATTTATTCTACTATTCTATCTCGCAATAGTTATAACAATTCTTGTGGGGAACTAAAATGTATTTCCATTCAAAATCCTATTTTCACTAAACCTAACCATAACCCTAAATCCTTACCCTAAGTCTAATTGTAACCCTAAACTCTAAGCTTAAAATAGTCTTTGTCCTTATGGGGACGTGGGAAATGTCCCCACGATGGATAATTTTCCTTGTTTTACTATCCTTGTGAGGACACACACACACACACACACACACACTACCCAATGTTAGTTTACCTCTGTTTTGGAGTGGGGATGTAATCTCTACAGTAATTGCATTGTGGGCGTTAGAGTGTCTGGAAGTGGCTTGATATACCATCAGAGGGCGTACCTCCATTCTCTCTCAGAGGTCAGGGAGTGCTTGTCAGCCCATAGCTAAGGATTCAGTTCCTGTCACAGTCTTGCATTTGGAGAGACCAATTCGCAGCCCATACTTGATAGTTCAACATGTTTATTAATTATAATAGATAACTTCAAACTGACGAACAATACAAAATAAAACTTGATACAAGAAAAACGTAACACACTTACTTTCTCCTCTGACATTCGACATACATAATGACCCACACCTAGGGTGTGGGACCTACAAACATAAATAGAATCCCTAATTAGAGACAATGCCTAGCAGCTGCCTCTTATCATGGATCCAACACAAAAATCCCACATAGAAAATCAAACCTAGATCTGTCAGACTCTGACCATGGCTACATAGAGAAGCAAAAGGCTTCTCTATCGCCAGAGCCTGACAGTTCCATTAAGACTAATTATGTAATTAATTAACGTTTTCATATAAACGTTCTTGTGATATGCAAGGATTGGTTCCAAGAAACCATTCCCTTAATGTCAAAAATAACTTACCCAGAACGTGGTTGCCATGTTCTCAGAACTTAAGTTCCCACTTAGTAGTAGGTGCCAGGCACACCGGTTTTAGTGTGTCAAGAACTGCACCGCTGCTGGGTTTTTCACTCTAAACAGTTTCCCGTATCAAGAATGGTCCACCACCCAAAGGACATCCAGCCAACTTGACACAACTGTGGGAAGCATTGGAGTCAACATGGGCCAGCATTCCTGTGGAACGCTTTCAACACCTTGTAGAGTCCATTCCCAAACAAATTGAGGCTTTTCTGAGGGCAAAAGGGGGTACAGCTCAATATTAGGAAGGTGTTCCTAATGTTTTGTACACTCAGTGTACATGTCAGTACATACGCACAAAAAGTAGGTCACATGGGGTAGAGGTGTTGTGCCATGAGGTGTTACTTTATTTGTTTTTTGAAACCAGGTTTTCTGTTCATTTGCGCTAATTGAGATGGAAGGGAGTTCCATGCAATCATGGTTTTGTAAAATACTGTACGTTTTCTTGAATTTGTCCTGTACCTGTGGACTGTGAAAAGACCCCTGGTGGCATGTCTGGTGGTGTGTGTATGTGTCAATGCTGTGTGTAAGTTGACTATGCAAACAATTTGGAAATTCCAAAACATTAATGTTTCTTATCAAAACAAAAAGCGATGCAGTCAGTCTTTCAACTTTTAGCCAAGAGAGACTAACATGCTATTGATATTAGCCCTCTGATTACAATGAAGATCAAAATGTGCCACTCTGTTCTGGGCCACTTGTAGCTTAACTAGGTCATTTTTTACAGCACTTGTATGCTGGACAATAATCAAGATAAGATAAAATTAGAGCCTGCAGGACTTGCTTTGTGGAGTGTGTTGTCAAAATAGCTGAGCATCTCTTTACAACCATTGAATCAGTATGTTGTGACCATGACAGTTTACTATCTAAGGTAACACCAAGTACTTTAGTCTCCTCAACTTGTTCAACAGCCACACCATTCATGACCAGATTCAGCTGAGGTCTAGAAGTTAGGTAATGATTTGTACCAAATACAATGCTCTTATACTGAACAAAAATATAAATGCAAGATCCAACAATTGCAAAGAGTTACAGTTCATATAAGGAAATCAGTCAATTGAAATAAATCTCCTTCGCATCGATTTTATCAGGCTGTTGATTGTGGCCTGTGGAAAGTTGTCCCACTCCTTTTCAATGGCTGTGCGAAGTTGCTGGATATTGGCGGGAGCTGGAACACGCTGTCGTACACTTCAGTCCAGAGCATCACAAACATGCAGTGTTTGACATGTTTGGTGAGTATGCAGGCAATGGAAGAACTGGGACATTTTCAGCTTCCAGGAATTGTGTACAGATCCTTCCGACAAGGGGCCGTGCATTATCATTCTGAAACATGAGTTGATGGCGGCGGATGATGTATCGTGAGATTTTGAGTGAAAACCTCCTTCCATCAGCAAGGGCATTGAAGATGAAACGTGGCTGGGTCTTTCAGCATGACAATGAAACACACTGTTATTGACCAAATACTTATTTTCCACCATAATTTGCAAATAAATTCATAAAAAATCCTACAATGTGATTTTCTGGATTTATTTTTCTCATTTTATCTCTCATAGTTGAAGTGTACCTATGATGAAAATTACAGGCCTCTCTCATCTTTTTAAGTGGGAGAACTTGCACAATTGGTGGCTGACTAAATACTTTTTTGCCCCACTGTATTCTTGTTCATTGTAATTTTAGAGACCAGTTAATTACTGGCCACGCATTCTAAAACTGACAGTGATTTGACTAACTGTGGTTGCTGATGTGCATAGGGTTGAGTCATCAGCATACATGGACAAACAGGCTTTGTTTAATGCCAGTAGCGGGTCATTGTCACGACAGGGCGCATACACAGCCCAAGGTCTGTCACGGTTGGGTGCATGGAGCGACCAAGACGCAGCGCAGGGATTGTAGTTCGACATTTTATTTACTGAAATATTCAACAAAAAGACGAACTACCAAAACAAACAAACACGATATACAAACGTAACGTAGCACACTTACTTTTCACCGTGACTGGAGAATTAATGACCCACACCCCGGTGTGGAACATACAAACCTATGTAGGATCCCTAATTAGAGACTCTAATAACTGCCTCTAATTAGGGATCCAACACAAACCACCACCAGAAACAGAAAGAATAGACCTGTCAGACTCTGACCATGGCTACATAGAGAAGCAATAGGCTTCTCTATGGCCAGAGCCTGACAGTCATTGGTAAAAATATTAACGAGTAGAGGGCCAAGAGAGCTGCCCTGCGATACACCACACTTTACATGTTTAACATTAGAGAAACTTCCATTAAAGGAAACCCTCTGTGTTCTATTAGCTAGATACAGTAGCTCTGAATCCACAGTATAGCAGATCTTATCATTAATTTCTTTAAACCAATCAGTCATTTGTGTCTGATTTAGATAAGGCAGGTGAACCTGCAACCACAACACTTCAATAACACTTGACATGAGATCTTCTCTAAGCATTACCGGGATATGGCTCTGAATATATACAGCAACAACTCCCCCATAGGCATTCCTGTCTCTTCTGTATCATCAAAGGAATTATCTAAGTGAGTCTCAGAAATGGCTAATATATACATTTTATCTGATGTTAGTAAGTTATTGATTTCATTAACCTTATTTCTAAGGTTACATATACAGTGCCATCAGAAAACATTTTGTTGTGTTACAGTCTGAATTCCTCCCAAAAATGTCTCACCAAAAAATCGACACACAATAATAAAGAGTCTTTGCAACTGTGAGTCTTTGCAACAGTCCATGCAACTTATTATGTGACTTTTTTTACTCCTGAACTAGGTTTGCCATAACAAAGGTTATGTTGAATACTGATTGACTGAAGACATTTCAGCTTTTCATTTTTACATATACATTATGGGGTATTGTGTGTAGACCTGTGACACAAAATATACATTTAAGCAATTTTAAATATAGGCTGTAACACAACAAAATGTGGAAAAAGTCAAGGGGTGTGAATACTTTCTGAAGGCACTGTATTAATTTGTAAGCAATATATCCACGTGCTCTGGCAGCTTTCATAGCTGGGATAAGTTCTTTACTCTTCTGTCAGGCTCTGGCCATAGAGAAGCCCATTGCTTCTATATGTAGCCATGGTCAGAGTCTGACAGGTCTATCATTTCTGGGTCTAGTGGTGGTTTGTGTGGGATCCCTAATTAGAGGCAGCTGCAGTGCATTGTCTCTAATTAGGGATCCTACATATGTTTGTATGTTTCCACACCGGGGCTGTGGGTCATTATGTATGTATATATCTATGTCACAGTGATAACGTAGGTGCGTTTTCTGATATCGGGTTTACTTTGGTATATTTAGTGTCTGTGCAAAGTAAGTGTGTTTCCGTGTTCAGATATCGGGTTTACTTTGTATATTTAGTGTCGGTGCAAAGTAAGTGTGTTTCCGTGTTCTGATATCGGGTTTACTTTGTATAGTTCGTCAGCTACTTGATAAAGTAATTTCCCCAATCAATAAAGTATCTATCTATCTATCTATCTATCTATCTATCTATCTATCTATCTATCTATCTATCTATCTATCTATCTATCTATCTATCTATCTATCTATCTATCTATCTATCTATCTATCTATCTATCTATCTATCTATCTATCTATCTATCTATCTATCTATCTATCTATCTATCTATCTATCTATCTATCTATCTATCTATCTATCTATCTATCTATCTATCTATCTATCTATCTATCTATCTATCTATCTATCTATCTTATTTAAGTGGGGATCAGGGGTAAATTGGAAGAGATTGAGTTTATCCTTGACATTGTATGTACTTAGTTTATACTTTTGATACTGTTGATGGAGTTGGAACCTGATGTCCCTGATTCATCTAAAAAAGAACCTGATGTAATGTAAAAGTCTGTATACATTGGACCGTGCAGTTTTAGCCTCCTGCAATGAAACAATTTTCAAATGTTTCAGGGGGAAATCAAACTGATATTGTAATAAATACAAAAAATGCATAGTTCACATTGTTGATTGCTGATCTTTGTAGTGACACGCCAGCAGCCATGGGGGTTCTACAGAACAAAACTTTGGGGGATAATAAATAGGGATATAACTTGGTCCCAGAAGTATTCCTGTTCAGGTCTCCTGCCTTTAATTTCCTAAGTTATAGGTCCCTCTTTCTCTATCCACCCAAACTTTATTTGGGGCTCCCACTGCATTCGACTGCTCCTCTGAAAGAGCATGATGCGATGCCATTCCTCAACCCTCCACCCTTCAGTGCCGGTATCGCCCTTCATTTACATGACCTTTTTATTAACTCCTATGAAAAGCTCTCCCTCTCTCACGTGTCTTCCCTTTGTTAGGGAGAACCCCCAGATGAGGCCTGACTGCATCGTCCATCAACCCTGTCACATGGTCCTGTGCCCTGGGACCAGCCCACCGGTCCACAGCCCACCATGCATATATTAAAGTGGAAGGCCCAGTAGTAGCTCCACTAAAACCCTAAAGCAGGATACATGTGCCCAGGGTGAGGGAAATGGCTGCCTCACTCATTGCTTTTTCTAAGCCCATATTAAAATGTACTAATAAAGAGTGGAAAGATGCCCCGCTGTAATGGCTCCCCAAGGGCAGGCTGGGTAATTAAAGGGCTGCCTCTTTATATGAACAGTAATCACTCACGGCCAGAGAGGACACATATGTCTGTAATGTATATTTGCATGAATGGACACATAGGTATACTATTGCTTATCATGGTTGATAGTGTAGCTTATGGTGTTGAAAGAAAGACATTACTGGGGCATGCTTGTATTTGGAGGAGCAAATCATTATTTTCTAAGGAAGTGGGCTCCCCATCCCTTTGTCTAATGTGGTCATTTTTAAGGGTCTTGATCTGAGATACAGTATGCAAAAGTTTGAGTTAGTGCAAAGTCAAATTACAATTCAGCCTTTGTAGCAGTATCCGATATCTATACGATACATCTATTCTAGTTGCACACTGTATTGATTTTCTGCCCTCCTCTTGCTATACCTGAGATAGCAATCACTACATACTATCACAACATGGTAGGGCTACTATAGTTTTCCACAATACAAACCAATGTCGGGGGGGGGGGGGGGTTGTATTTACAATCTCAGAGGCACAGACTGGGATTTATCTCTTGTGTTTCTTAGATGAGTGGCGTAACCTCTATGTTATGAAGTGATCTTGGTCTGCTTGGAACAAGCCAATGTAATTAACAGAAGAAAATGAGCTTTCCTTGTATGTCGGTGTCTATGTTCTGTTCGGAAACATATTCATAGTGACAAAAACAAGGGTCAAGTGAAAAAAGAAAAAAAACACCAGACTCAAAAGTAATTTCAGCTCGCTCATATTTGGGGCTGTGCTCTTGACTTTCACGACAGAAAGTCAAAACAGTTCTGCAACTATGGGACTATGGTGTAGACTAGAGATACATTACTCCTAGCTGTGTCTACTGTACGTATCTATACACAGAGGGAAGCCATCATTATAGATATGACTCCTCTATACGCTACTCTTAGGGTTGATGGAGCATCAAATCTTTACATGGGTGTCATAATGAGCTCAATGAAATGCTCTATGGCCTAATTACAAGGTCCTCCAATTGTGCTGCAGTGTGTAAGTGAGTTAGCTTTTTGTTTAAAGTGTGTGTGGGGAGTCCTTGGGGGACCCCACTGAAGGAACGAAACCCACCCTGTCCATCTCTTTGTGCTGCAATCAGCCTGTCAAATGCCTCTCTTTGTGGGTGTGTGTGTGTGCATGTGCTCAGCTGGCAGTAGAGGCCTATCCCATCCTAAGCTTTCTTTAAGTCTCCAGACATAACCCCTACTGTCACTGTCCACGAATGTCAGTACAAGCATAAATTGGCCAAACTACATACCCCATTGTGTTTCCCATCATTCCCATAATGCCTACTAAACGATTACAGGTAAAATCATAGAAATCATTGTTTAATATAACACTACAGCATGGCTCTGCATTGTCTATATTGACTTTGGAAAAAATATATTGAATATATTTTTTGTGGCGATAACACTTTGATAAATAATCCAGTGCCCATTAGTTTTGATACACTTTAGACAAGTCAACTTGGTATTGTAACTGCAAAACAAGTAACATGATGCCACAGGAATTATACAATGGTAGTCAACCTGGAGACCCATAGATCTAGCTGGAGAAATCTGAATGTCTCAGTAAAATGGTGTTCCAGTTTTAAACTGAACAGGGTCAGAAGAATCTATGATTAGTTATGCCACACTCAGTGACAGCGCTCTATGTTCTTAAAGCAATGTTCTTACAGCATCAAATGTGGTTTACAAAGACAAGATACACTCAAAGAATACAAGAAATTCCAGTGATATGAACTCAAATAAAAGTTTTGTGCATTGCACTCCCCTCAGCAAACCTTAACACCTCAAGCCACCATAAACTGAAAACCTTAGATCTCGGACCCAAAATGAGAGCATCATCATTAAATCGGTTTCATTTCCTGGAAGGGCACGATTATTAGTCTCAGCACTAACCGGACCACTGGACTAATGGCTTCAGTGTGACAGAGAGATCTGAGAGGGGAAACCGGTGGCAAGGCTCAGCTCGTACCAAGAGAGGACCAGCAGGGGCCGGAGCCCGACCAGCCAGGCCTCTCATTTATCCAACTCATGAAAGGGCCACTCGTCTCTCTCCTAATTGCCACGTAAACTCTATTAAGCTGGGCTTATTGGGGAGGGAGGCGGGGGGCTGGCCTCATTTGAAGAGCCCCTATTCCACTTCCCTTCCCCTGAGGACCAGCGGTGGCAAGCGAAATGTACATCAGATCAGACGCAGGAAGCACAACACAGGAGGGAGAGGAGGAGGGGGGGGGGGGGGGTATAGAGTACAAGGAGATTTGACTCTCTCACTCGGCACTCCCTTCGTGTCCCTGCACTGTTTGGGTAACTGTGTTAGGAGTGTGAAGAGGACAAAACAGAAATGTCTGTGGTAATTTCACAAATGGAATGACCAAACTTTTGAAACTGATATACTTCGAATGAGTAGTCCATAGACTTGGAATGAGTAGTCCTCAGATATGAAATATTCTCTTTTTGTGATAGTGATAGCTTTTTACCGCCCAAATGTACTATATGTACATTTTTATAGTTTTGGGCAAACCTACAAATACAGACATCCACACAACCTCAACAAAATAACTCAAGGTCACCAATTCTGTGCTTTTGAAGCAAATTTGCAGACAGTGACACATTCAATACCGCCTTGCACACTCTTGCCTGCATCTAGGTTATCTAGGGTGTAATCATTAGTCCAACAGTTGCAAACGAGAGTTTCTATTGGACAAATTCAGGTATTTTTATCCCCTTCGTTTGCTTCTGTTTAAGAAACGTTTTTCAACAGAATCGGCAGAATGAATACGCCCCTGATCACGCGAAAACACAGTTAACTCTCCTCCACTCATCTTTTCCCTTCATTTGTGGACTTCAATGAACAACACATCAGCTATGTGACCAGGCGAAAAAACCTTTCCAAGCCAAACCATGTCATAACCGCTACACACAGCCTACATCAACTAGCCAGCTGCATTTGCTAGCTAAGTAAGTGAAACTGAAAATAAATGACTAAAATCTGTCTCTCTCTTGCTTCTCCTTCATTTTTAAAGAAATTTATTTTGTTAAAACAGTTAAACTATTGTCTTTCTCTCTCTTTGAGTCAACTATTCACCACATGTTATGCACTACAGTGCTAGCTAGTTGTAGCTTATGCTTTCAGTACTGGGTGGACAACATGTCAGTTCATGCTGCAAGAGCTCTGATAGGTTGGAGAACATCCTCCGGAAGTTGTCATAATTACTATGTAAGTCTATGGAAGGGGCTGAGAACCAAGAGCTTCCTAGGTTTCGTATTGAAGTCAATGTACCAAGATGAGGACGAAAGGTAGCTGTCCTCCGGCTCACTATGGTGCTACCCTACAGAGTGCTGTTGAGGCTACTGTAGACCTTCATTGCAAAACAGTGTGTTTTAATCAATTATTTGGTTAATACATTTAGTATTTTTATGAAATTCACTGAGGAGAATGGTCCTCCCCTTCCTCCTCTGAGGAGCCTCCAGTGGTAAGCATAGTTAACCAAGCGAGGTCCAGGCATTTGCAATTGGGGAGGGAGAAATAAATGAGAAAAGTAAATTGAGAAGGAAAGGTTTACAATGAGTCCACTTCATTGTGGTGTCTGTTAATCATTCCCAGAGCCCCTCTGGCTCCAATAAGGGAGTATAAAAGAGTATAAAAGAACAATTTGGGCTGCCCCAGCTGTGAAAAGCCAACCCATCACGAACACAATAGCGCTGTAGCGCCCACAGTAATTCAGCGTGTAATCATGGACACGCCCCTCTCTCCCTGTGTCTTTGTTTAAGTCGGCCGACAGCACATCACCTTGCCCTCCACCCCCTTCAATGGCCAGATGGGTAAATCCATAATGCAGGGGAAAAAGCAGATCCCCCTACTTCGCCCAAGCTTCAACATGCCTCTCATAAGACCCCATTACAGGCCGATGGGAGCCCCCTTCTTGCCTAATTAAGCGCAGCTTTGTCAGCCCTATGTGCGATGGCTTACCGACCTGGGAGGAGGCTCCTGCACCTGGGGATGCTACCTGTTACTCAGCCCAACTCATCAGCCCTGCGGAGAGAGCCCCAGCTGGCCAACCAGCCAGCCAGGCAGCCCTGAGTTAGGGATGGGGCGGGTCCGTGGCTAGTGAAGCGTGGTGGTTGTGAATGCAGTTGTTTTATGGCCGTCTGTGGGCCGTTATATGTTGTCTTAGGGAAGTCCCACCTCGAAGGGCACACATACACATGCATAGAGACACTTACACTCACTTAGGCTACATACACAGATTTTATCTTACTAGTTCACCTGTACCTGCCTTGTCACCAGGATTTTTGTTAACTGATCACTCTTCCTTGTTTTTTTTCAGAATTGTTTTACTCATTGTGAGATGACACGTATTTAGCGCTCAAACATTAAATACACTACATGACCAAAAGTATGTGGACACCTGATCAACATCTCATTATGAAATCAGGGGCATTAATAAGGAGTTGGTCCCCCCTCTGTTACTATAATAGCCTCCACTCTTCTGGGAAGCCGTTCCACTAGATGTTGGAACATTGTTGCAGGGACTTGCTTCCAATCAGCCACAAGAGCATTAGTGAGGTTGGGCACTGATTTTGGGTGATTAGGCCTGGCTCGCAGTCGGCGTTCCAATTCATCCCAGAGGTGTTCGATGGCATTGAGGTCACGTTTCTGTGCAGGCCAGTCAAGTTCTCCCACACAAATTTTGACAAAACATTTCTGAATTGACATCGCTTTGTGCACGGGGGCATTGTCATGCTGAAACAGGAAAGAGCCTTCCCCAAACTGTTGCCACAAACTTGGAAGCACAGAATCATCTAGAATGTCCCCATTTCATGAAGCAGTTCTTGTGCTGACGTTGATCCAGAGGCAGTTTGGAACTCGGTAGTGAGTGTTGCAACCGAGGACAGACTATTTTTACGCGCTATGCACTTAGGCACTCGCTGGTCCCGTCTGTGAGCTTGTGTGACCTACTACTTTGTGGCAGAACCGTTGTTGCTCCTAGACGTTTCCACTTCACAGTAACAGCACTTACAATTGACCAGGGCAGCTCTAGCATGGCAGAAATTTGACAAACTGGCTTGTTGGAAAGGTGGCATCCTATGACGGTGCCACGTTGAAAGTCACTGAGCTCTTCAGTAAGGCAATTCTACTGCCAATGCTTGTCTATAGAAATTGCATGGCTGTGTGCTCGATTTTATACACCTGTCAGCAACGGGTGTGGCTGAAATAGCATAACCCACTCATTTGAAGGGGTGTCCACATACTTTTGTATATATAGTGTATATCGTCTACAATGATAAGTATTGAATTGCCACAACCAGGCTCCAGACTCAACTAAGGGAATGTACAGAGCAAGGAACAGTCAAACCTAATATTTAAATTCCAACCGCAACTTTTCCAGCTTGTCATGCATTGCATTTGCAGTGGATTTGCCAGTTTGTATTCAAAACATGAAAACATAAAAGCCCTCTAGATCAGGCAAACCGGCGACCCAGGGATTCCCATCACACATTAGCAAAAAAAAACATTCACATGTCTTGTCTTATCATCAGGTGAATGATAATGGCAAGGAGAAGTAATCAACATTTTAAAATGAATAGATTTGTTAGATAGTTTTTAATAATTTTGACCTCCCCACATTATAATTGGAAGAGAAAGTGTAAACTCTAACCTAGCTTGTTATCTAGAAAGGGAACTCCAAACACAAGAGCAGCTGTTTAGCTGGTAAACAAAGGTTAGCCATGTGTTGGCAAAATGTACTGTATGTCAAGAAAGCTTACCATCAGCCAGTACCACTTGCCACACTGGTAGCCTATTCACGGGTGGTTTTTCAAAGCCTACTGGATTTCAGATACTCCAGTGAGTGTAATTGGCTCCAATTAGTGTAATTTGCTTAATATTAGGAGTTGAGAAATAAAGTTGATAATTAGAAAGAAGATATTCTCCTCTTTTCTACTTTAGTTTATTCTGTTGTTGCTAGCTATAATCATCATTTATTTATATATATAAGTATTATTTTAATTTTCATTTATTTTTTATATATATATTTTTTTTTGGCGGACACAATAGATTTTTTACAAGGTTCGCTCACCTAAAATGCTTGGCCTATTTGAAGTCTGCCAAACAGCAGACAGCACAGTGGGAAAGCAATCAAACCAAAGTTCTCTCACCTTGAAATATCAGGGCTGACAAATAATTAATATTTTGTAACAATCAATACGCCACAGACCCCTTCACTCTTACACACCACTGTTTTCTCTTTATAGTACTGATTGGAAAGAACTCAAATCTTCTGAAGCATTCGGTGCATTGATTGCTATAAAGCGACCCATCCCAGTGATTGGGTAAGGTTGTTTCAGACTGGTCATATCAAAGTCTCACTGCGATGGGTGCAAAGGGCCAGTCTGGATAAGCACTTGAGAATAGGAGAGAATCGCTAAAAGAATTGAGATTTCTTGGACGCTAACCTAAGTGAGACAGATATGGTCTGCAGTTTTGCTAAATTAGCACTTTTGGTTTGGGAGCGGGTGGGGTCTAATGCATATTTAAATGAATACTTTGCATTTTTCAGCAAATTAGCTTTTTATGAAAAAAGATAAATGGATAGGTTAAGGTAGCGGGTAGAATTCATGAAATGCAAATATCTGAAGGGTACAAATGACAGGGGTGTGTTTTCCAAGTTAATATCCATGGGGTCGTGGCTAATTGTGTCTTTGTTGTGTGATTACGCCAAGATTGCTCAGGATTTAGAGTCGCTGCTTTGGGATGGAGCCAGCATTTTGTTTAACTTCCTCCCCTCATGGCCCCAAGTGTACATTAGGCCCCTGGAGAAGGGCTAATCCCCAGACCAACAGCATATAGGCCCTGTTAACCCCTCTTCCGCTGGCTATCCTACAATGACATATTAAAAAAGAAGGACATGGGTGTTTCCAGAACGTACCTGTGCTTTTAAATTGCATTTGAATGCTTTGGAGTGAACAGTCAAGTTGACTGATTCGTGACGTGATCGGGGGGAAATTGTGAAATCAGCCATGGCCTTTCCTGGAGAGTTAGTTTGTGAGGTGTGATTGGACACAACCCCCTCAGGAGACAGCGGCCAGCTTGCTCTGGGGGTTTCTCCCTCTGGCCTCCCAGCTGAATGTATGAATGTACGGAAGCACCAATTATGCCACCCTGGCATATGGTCAGTGCAGGAGCGCCACTCTAATGGCGGAGCATGCCAACTGCTCGCCAGCCGAGGGTCAGCAGGCTCGGTGTTGTTGCCAAAAAGTCTACCAATTACAAGGCACCTCCTTCCCCGAAGGGAGTTATGGATCCAGCTGTGGGAGGACAGAGGACTCGCGGCATGGCACACCTGCATTCTGATCGCACCACGGGACTGGCTGTCTGTTGCCTCCATCCAGCTGGGACCAGGAGGGGGGGCTTCAGCTGGCTGTCCTATACCCCAGCCCTGGAGCTTCTCAGCAGGGCCTAGCCAGACCTGGGCACAGATGTTCTGCCCACCCCTGGTGACACTTAACAGTGTGGGGCAACATCACCACCGATTTTACACAGTCAACTGCAGGTGTGAACAGCAGAAGTCTCGTCTCGCTGTTCGAAAGAGCTCAATGCCCCATCTCAGCAGACAGGCACATCTCTGGGGGAACAGGCTTTCATGGCTGTCACAAAGCCAACAGCAATGAGTTTACATGTGTTGGCTCACGGGTTGCCACTTGATATGCTGACAGACTAGGGTATACATTGTGTGTGGATAGACATATGCCTTGTTTCGTCATTGACTCCAGTACTGTTCGCACCATTCAAATTAAGAATTTGTTCAAAAGGCTAAGCTCTCAAGTCTAGACACTGCAGACACGTTTTCTGACGACACAACAGTGGTAGGCCTGATTACCAACAACGACAAGACAGCCTACAGGGAGCAGGTGAGAGTCCTGGAGGAGTGGTGCCAGGAAAATAACTGACATTGTGGTGAAGAAGGCACAATAGCCTCAGGAGGCTAAACATTTTTGTTTGGCCCCTAAGACCCTCACAAACTTATACAGATGCACCATTGAGAACATCTTGTCAGGCTGTATCACTGCCAGGTACGACAATTGCACCGTCAGCCCAACGCATCACCAGGGGGCAGGATATCTACAGCACAAGAAGGCCAAGAAGATCGTTAAGGACCTCAGCCACCCGAGCCACGGCCAGTTAACCCGCTATCATCTATAAGGCGGAGACAGTACAGGTGCATCCAAGCTGGGACCGAGAGACTGACAAACAGCTTCTATCTCCAGGCCATCAGACTGTTAAACAGTTGCCACTAGCCGGCCTCCGCCCAGTACCCAACTTGATAGGGCATGAATAATTTTTTAAATAATAATGGGAAAATATTGTACAATCCATCTGTGCAAAGCTCTTACATCTCTTATGAAAAGCTGAAATGTCTTCAGTATTCAACATAACCTTTGTTATGGCAAGCCTAGTTCAAGAGTACAAAAAAATATGAACAAGTCATATAATAAGTTGCATGGACTGTTGCAGAGACTCACAGTTGCAAAGACTCACAGCTGTAATCCCTTCTACAAAGTATTGACTCAGGGGTGTGAATACTTGTGTAAATGAGATATTTCATTTTAAAAAATCGATTGGTTGCGTACACGGATTTGCAGATGTTATCACAGGTGCAGCGAAATGCAGTGCAGTAATAAACTGATCTGGAAATCTGTGTACGCGATCAATCAACTTTTGATGATTTGATGGCTGAGAGTGGAGTCAGTATTGAGATCTGTCGTCACAGATCTCAATATGTAGAAGAGTTCAATGCCATCGATTCCTTAGATAAAACCCCATCTCCTTGGCCTTGGCGGCTTCAATACAGTATACAGAAAAGGTAAAAAACGTCTCGGAGAAGACCAACGAACAACAAAACTGTCTTCTCACTCCTTGTCTGGGAGGTTTCCGGAAGTTTAGTCAATAAACGATTGCACTGTGTTTATTCTCACTTAATTGAATCAGACTAATTGTTGGAGGCACTTGGGGAGAGGATGGAGGAGTGGGTGGTAATGAGAGTTCGATTTTGATGATGTTCTCAAGCAGGGGAAGGAAAAAACACTGGAATCCACGACGCAGGCTCTGCTATTGATCTCCAATCTGAGCTCCGAATGGAACACTTCAGTTAGAGGCCACTTTTTAAACACTGCCACTCAGGAGGAGAGTTATATGAACTGTCACTTTCTATCACTTCCAAGAGTGACCATCAGTGGTAACTGTAGATAGAGGACCCAGACAGTACAAACTACAGGAATTACATAATGACTGCCATTACATTACATTAATGACAAGCCACATTGAGTTATGACATTTTTTGACAAAACATTATGATGAAGTTTAAAATCAAGAAGTGGACCTCAAGACCTGACCAGCTGCACACGCCTTAAAATATATGCATTTGGAAGAACCAAGCCATTGGCATGCAGTGACTGTGAGTTTGGACCATGTCCTAATATACCATATTGTTCCGGTGTGTTCTGACCTGACTGTGCTTTTATTTCTAATCACACTGCACCCTGCATTTACCAGCCAGAGTACAGAGAGTACGGGCTGCATCCTAAACTGAAGTTTGGGGTTCACTTTGAATACGTAATAGAGAAGGAAAGAGAATGTATTCACCAAGCATGATACTATGGCAGTTTATTGCAACAGAGAACAATACTTACATGACTGGTTGAAGTGAGAAACCAGGGAGCATGCAATCATTACAACGTAATTACACTCATCTTTACTGTGGTATTTTATTACCAGCTTATTATAGTTGATTTATGGTTGTGATAAAACCGTTGGTTTGGCATCAAAGATAAATGCGACCATGTAACAGACATTTATCAAAGTCGTTTCAATTTTAAATCAAGTTTTAATCGTGTCAGGTTACGTCAATGACATCTATTATTTCAGCACCTCTTCTGAGACAAGGGATGCAGCAGTGACATCATTTTCCAACTTTCTCTTTGCTTAATTTAAGTGAGTTAATTTTGTTGGAATACTATTTACTGGTTAATTTCCAGGGCTATTATTCGATGGTTCAACAGACAAATGATCGTCTTTGTGAGGCGATATATTGAAGGCAATAATCCACCTCAGACAAATGTAATATTATTCCAAATGGGAAGATTATGGTGTGGATGTGTGTCTCCCAGTGGGTGTTCATTGTGCATGCTAGAAAATAAGACATGGCTGTGGAAGATCCTACACCTAAGCAGATGATGGAGTAGTTATCAAACGTGCCTGTGTGTGTCTTTCAGAGAGATAGAGACACAGAGAAGAGAGAGAGAGAGAGAGAGAGACCATGCTGAAGACACTCATTCTATCTTTGCACTGCAATTACACGTCTTTACTAGTAGACCACATCCACATGTTGACGGTGCCATGTAGACTATCACCTACAGAGATAATCTATGCATTGCTTTCACCTCACCAGCTACTACCGAGGCACTCCAACATCTACACTGGCAAATTGGTGTGAGGTCTGAGAGTGGGGTTGAGGGATGAGATGACGCAAGGGCCTTACGCACATAGCCTGAGAGGCTATCGATCCACTGCATGGGGTCCATACCATCCCCATATTATACGCTGATTACAACCCGATGTGAAATCTTCTGGCACAGCTGCCCCATGAATGGAAGACCCCTTAAAATGAGGGTTACGGAAAGTTCCCCGGGAAAAGGGTGCAGGATGGGAGTCGTCACGCCAACTTTGTAGAGGGGATGGCTCCCATTGTCCCCAAGACAGAGCGAGAGGACAGGGACCCGATGGGGGAAAGGCTCTGCTAATAGGAGTCACACTGACGCTGTCAGCGGGGGGCTGCACCACCCGGACCACCCCAACACACACGCCAAGTTTAATGTTTTAAGAGACATGCACAAACACTAATTTAGGGACATAAAAATTCACTAACATATACACATCCACATATTCAGACACATACATCACAAATGTGTTGGCCTACACACACATATATATTCAATATTTCCTACAAGCATACAAATACACAGACACACACAGCATGCATGTGTACAAGCCCACATTCATGCATACACATGCACACACGTTCATGCATGCATGTGCATTTAATACTTAGGATAGACTGTATATTCAGTGATCCTCCATTGATAGAATAGACTGTATATTCAGT
Organism: Thymallus thymallus; assembly: GCA_023634145.1. Taxonomy (NCBI): domain Eukaryota; kingdom Metazoa; phylum Chordata; class Actinopteri; order Salmoniformes; family Salmonidae; genus Thymallus; species Thymallus thymallus. The sequence continues at coordinate 30,336,147 of CM042391.1, forward strand.
GATCTTCCATTGATAGGATAGACTGTATATTCAGTGACCCTCCATTGATAGGATAGACTGTATAATCAGTGACCCTCCATTGATAGGATAGACTGTATATTCAGTGACCCTCCATTGATAGGATATACTGTATAATCAGTGACCCTCCATTGATAGGATAGACTGTATATTCAGTGACCCTCCATTGATAGGAGAGACTGTATATTCAGTGACCCTCCATTGATAGGATAGACTGTATAATCAGTGACCCTCCATTGATAGGATAGACTGTATATTCAGTGACCCTCCATTGATAGGATAGACTGTATATTCAGTGACCCTCCATTGATAGAATAGACCGTATAATCAGTGACCCTCCATTGATAGGATAGACTGTATATTCAGTGACCCTCCATTGATAGGATAGACTGTATATTCAGTGACCCTCCATTGATAGGATAGACTGTATATTCAGTGATCTTCCATTGTGCTGAGCGTCATTACACCCTTTAGACTTCCCTAGTAATCTTAATCACTATTTTACCTACAGTTGTGTAGGAGTCACATAATTCTTCACAAACAGAACACTTTATTTTCACTAGTAGTCTTAGACATTATTTTACTTGATCTGAAATGGAATATGAAATCATATCTTACTGTCTTATAGAAACAGGTTGACAGTGATCTGTTCTGTCACTGCTCAGATGTGACGGCTAGATAAATCACGCTGTCTTATTTTTGGTTGAGTTTTTATAAAGGAGAAGACATCTGCTCGTCTTTCATAGCGAGATGAAATAAGAGTTGAAGCCACACCATCTTGTGTTGTTGACCAACCACCAGAGGGTGTCTTCCTTTTGTTGTAGAGGTTTTAATCACACAAAAAGTGATGACATAATGACAAAAGTATCATGAAACATGTTTTTATCCTAAAAATGCTGACTGCTGTATATAAATGTTAGACTTATGAAATTAGATTTGCAGCACGATAGCAATTACTTCTCTGGATGCCCATTGAAGAGATCAAAATCATTATTGAAATTGTGTTTCACAATGATTCCTCATACATATTTCATAGATGCAACACAGCATAGTCATGAATCATAATGCATACATGTATCAATTGAACTAGCTGTGATTTAGTCTGACCTAAAACTGCTCTCACTATTATGGAAATCATGTTTTGAAAACATTGTTTGGAGTCTAATATATATAAATGCTCATTAATAGTCACAGATAGGAGTGGTGGGTGGGTTCCAGATCATTGTCAAGTTGTACAGTCATTCAACATTATTAACAGTAGCATACAGCACAAGTTAGTGCCAGTTAATGTTTGTTCATGCCTGTGTGTGTACTGTATCTATGCCTCTGTCTGTGTGTGTGTGTGTGTGTGTGTGTGTGTGTGTGTGTGTGTGCAAGTCCCGCGCTGTGTTAAGACAGTGACAGTGTATTCTCCCTCTTCCCTCGTGCCTCCAGGGATGATTATTAATCCAATAATTAAACATTTATTGCCGACAGCACCTGCTCTCTCTCTCTCTCCCGGACCCCCGGGGACCCCATCACACCATTCCAGGAAGCTTGAGGATAGGAAGAGAACGAGAGAGGAAGGGAGGGCTAGAGAAAGGGAAGGAGGGACACAGGCTGCAAGAGGGAGGGGTGGAAAAAAGAGCAGGCAATCCAAAGGGTAATCAGATAGAAGCTAGATTCTTTCACACTGGCGAGGTGTTTTTGTGCGGTGGCAGACGCCGTGTGAAGTTATGTGATTCCAGAACAAAAGGAGAGCAAGGGAAACAATCCGATGCGCTCAGGGGAGAAGAAAAGAAAGGGAAGAATAAAAAGAGGGGTACCCCCCAATGTGACAACCCTCGGAGCCTGACAGTTAATGAGAAAAGTTTTCGCCTTTTAATCCGCTTTCTGCCTTCCGACCCCTAGACATTTACCTACAAAAGACTGTTTTTTTTTAAAAGTGTAAGACTTTGCTGAATTACCATTGAATCCAGCTTTGGGAATAAGTGGACATTCATAATACATTGAGGACCCTCATTTAACACTTTTCACACAACGAGTGAGTGGGAGCCAGAGAGTCGCTCATATAGTCTCTCAAAGCTGAGAGGAGAGATATAGATCTGAAAGGAGCAATAGAAGAGAGGGACGGTGGTCCCCCTCTTTGACAGCAATAGAAGCAAGATGCTGCGTTACCTGATCAAGACCCTGCTCCAGATGAACCTTTTCACAGACACCCTGAGAGACCCGTCCAACAGCAGCGAGCTTTTTAACCTCTCCTCCATCCCCTCGTTCAACACCTCCCTGCTGCTGGACTGGGGCAACTTCACCGCCAGCTTCAACGGTGAGTGGATCACTGACATTTGTGAAGGGTGTTTCTCTCTGCTGGCTTACATTGTATGTATGTGATATATATCTGGGGCTTTGTTGAGTGGTAGAAAGAAGAAGTAATAATACTTTTATAGTTATCATAAAAGCAAATGTAAAGCCAGCTTCAATTGTGAGTAGAACACGGTCTGCCACTTCTTAATGGCGCCTCTATCGGCTTATTTCCAAAAATGACTGGATGTTTTAAGTTTTATCATTGTATAAGGTGCTGTAGGTGTGGGGCTTTGTACTGTGGTCATTTTATCGTGTAGAAAGAGGAGTAAGAATAGTTATCTTGAAAGCAAGTGTAAACCTTTAAAATTACAGACTTTATGTTAACTTATTTCAAAGAGTCCCTCACGGACTGGCTGACTGGCTGACTGGCTGACTGACTTTCTGATTGACTGACTAGGCATGTGTGGAGCTCTCATAAGTGAGTGTAGAGGGAGATCAGTAAGAAGTAAGAAGCGTTTAAATCTAACCCTTATTTAACTAGCCAAGTCAGTTAAGAACAAATTCTTATTTACAATGACAGCCTACCTACAGGGTCAGCCCCTGGAGCAATTAAGGGCTAAGTGCCTTGCTCAAGGAAACATCAACAGGTTTTTTTTTACCTTGTCAGCTCTGGTATTCAAACCAGCATCCTTTCAGTTACTGGCCCAACACTCTAACCGCTAGGCTACCTGCTAGTTAGCATGAGAGAAGATATATAGTCTGCTGACTTTGATGGATGGCCATTTTAAAATGAATTGGATATTTGAATATTAAATTATATTTCATTTTGCGGTTTAATGTAAACTTAGTTTTTATTTGTCTGTCATAATGAATAGATTGTCTTGTAACTTGTTTAAATGAGAGACAATATTGAATGAGCGAGTTTCTCTGCCTACAGCAAAGAAAGAGGATGCATTTAGAAGACATAATTTTTGGGGTATCTCAGATTATTCTGGCAATTCTCACATATAAACTTCATTGGGAGGAAGGATGTTTGACTTGCTGTTTACATTTGTATCACAAACAATTTTTGGGAAAATCATGATGAAAGTGGACATTTTAGGTTATTTTTAGACAAATAGTACATGCCTGTAAGACCCTATGATCTGTGAACCATACATGATACAGGCATCTTGATGTCATCATTATACTCCTTATAGTGTGCACTGTGCTCTAACATGGATTATGTCTACATTCTGAAATACCCATTTTCAGATGAATTTATTCAACATTAAAATATTAATATGACTATCGAAAAAATATTTCCCTCTCCCGCTGGCGTGGAACAGGCAGCAAGGCAGACGGTGTAATGGGAAGCTCCCGCTGTGCCCTGCTCCATGGTTCCTATAATGATGGGGAGGGATAGGAATTGGGGAGGGGAGAGTTGGGGAGGAGTTAAGTGGAGGGAAGGGTGTGTTCACCTTGATGTTTCTCTAATGAGCTCCCCTGCTCTGGGTGCACCAATCAATATTGTAATACTGGGCAACACACACAAACACACACTTCCGCTCATGCCTTGGCACTCAAGGTTATGGGCTTCCCATGGTCAGGTATACTGGCTATATCATATGTTATGGTTGGTTTAAGTTGCAATCTGCTGTATTCTGAGGATTACACTGGCGAGTTGAGAAATTGCTGTCCATAGATGTTTGGGCGGCAGGTAGCCTAGCGGTTAGAGTGTTGGGCAAGTAACCAAAAGGTTGCTAGTTCAAATACCTTAGCCAACAAGGTGAAAAACTTGTTGATGTGTCCTTGAGAATGGCACTTAACCCTAATTTGCTCCAGGGGCTGACCTTGTAGGTAGGCTGTCATTGTAAATAAGAATTTGTTCTTAACTGACTTGCCTAGTTAAATAAAGGCAAAAAAAAAAAGTTGACTGAAGCAGATTTATTATTGAAAGAATGTTATGACGGATCTGACTTTTGTTTTTTTTGCATTCTTTCTTTCTTCACTCTATATTTCACCATCTAACAAGCTTTTTAGTAACACAATCTTTTGTTTCCATTATCTGCCCCTTTCTTCACAGAACACTTCCAACATCTTGACTAATAGTATTTTTGTTGGAATAATATCCAGCTGCTTCCCAGCTTGTCACTGCAGATTGATGTTTGTGAGACAGAGAGTGGCGTGGAGAGGGTTAGCGAGTCTGTGTATGTGTGTGTGTGTGTAGGGGGTGTATTGTTGCGTGGGGGCAGGGGGTCTGTATTTTAAAGCCGAACGCGTGGGAAGTAAATTTGCTTTTGAAATGCAGCCTCCCGATAAGCTGCTTATCTCAGCGGTGGGCGAGTATTGATAATGCTGAGTCTATAGCCTCTCTTTTTCCTTCTCACCTTCTCTTTCTTCCCTCTGTCCATCGGCCTTATCACAGAGCCCTAATGGAGTGCAGATAGAGATGGAGAGGCAGTCCACTCCTCAGATCTATAGGAGCACAATGAGGGAGGAGTGTGCCGACTGCCGAAGCAAACAATCTATTGCAGAGGGATTGACTGATGTCAGCACTGCAGATACTATCTGAAGGCTTTATTAGATGTGCCTCTTGTTTAGATGAGCTGATATTCAATGTGGCGTTTTGTTTGAGCTCGAGTTTGAGAGCTGAGAGCCGATCCAGTTCTAGTGTTCGTTCGACAGGCTCCAATAAGATACGTTTAGAGTGTCAATGCCCGATGTTGTCTCCAAGATAGCTATAGCTTTACAGATCGATGATGCCATGTTTGCCTACATTACTGAGAGAAGCATCACACAGTAGCAATGGTATAGTCCTTGCTCTACTAAACCTGCCAAGACTAGGAAAACTAGACAAGCTAGAGAGTAATAGTGCCAGTGAATGAGGAGGACAGGTAGAGGAGGCCTGAAGGTTAGGATGTGTCAGAAAATCTTTAAGGACCTTAGCAGCAGCACTGTTGTCTGGTGTAGTGGGCTTCATCCCAGGAATGTAAAGGGACTTATCGTAAGCCCTGCTCTTTAAGACGCCCTCCCTCTCCCGCTACATCTCTTTTGTTTTTTCTTCCCTCTGGTTCTCCAAGCCAGGACTGGAGGACAATGGGGCAGTCAACCTAAGGGTGCCCGGGCGAGAAGCTTGACAGCGGGGCAGAGAGCGGACAACCTGCTAGGGTCCCCCTGGAGCCTCATCGACTGTAGGGGAGAATAATCGATGTGGCCCAATAACCAATCCTGGAAATAATGGTGAATTTGTTCAAACACAGCCTATAGTGGACCACAGCGGATAGGCTATAGTTTATCCATTATTTTATCCTCTACATCTCCCTCTCTGACTTTCACTTTCCCTCTCTCTCTATTCGCTTTGTTTGACAATGTTGTCTGCGTAGTTCCAGTCCCTTTATCACACATAGTTCAATGGGCTTTGTTGGGTTTGCGCATTCAGCAGTATTGTTGATTGATTTTCTTATAGGGGTGATGGGAGGATCGTATTTTGGAGGCATGGAATTACTTTTTTGGGCAGAGATAGCTGTATTTGAGGAGGCTCACATTAAATATTGATGTTTGTCAGGCTTTTGACTGTTTCTGGTGACTGCTTTTTTCTATTATCGTTCAAGCCCATTATTTCTTCCTTTGAAGTTGTTCTTATGGCCTTCAGAAAGTAGGACTGAGGTTGCTGCCCTATGTACATAGATGTGGAATCACTTGTCACTTTAATAATAGAACACTGGTGACATTAATAATGTTTATATACTGTTTTACTCATTTCATATATATACTGTATTATACTGCATTTTAGTCAATGCCACTCCCAAATTGCTCGTCATAATATTTATATATTTCTTAATTCCATTCTTTTACTTTGAGATCTGTGTGTATTTTTGTGAATGGTTAGATATTACTGCACTGTTGGAGCCAAGAACATAAACATTCCGCTACACCTGTAATAACATCGGCTAAATATGTGTATGTGACCAATACAATTTGATTTGATTTTGTTTAGTTTGAGCTTTGCCATGTGAATGTGTGTGAGTGTACATGTGTAGGCCTGCATATTTCATATAAGTACTCAGTTGCTAATTGACAGGTTTGATTGTACACATCATAATTACAACAAGTCAGCTAAACTTGTCTCTTTGGGCCTCCTATGCTTATATGATCTAACTAACAGACAGCCCTAGTCCTAAATGTTAATACTTCCCGTTCAGAGATATCCTCAGGTTGCTAGGGAATGGATCATATAGAAGTCTATAGAGTGTGGAGGAAAGGGTTTTCAGTGTTAAAACCCTGGCTTTGTGGGAGTGTAATCCCTGTGCTCTAATTAGGGATGTGGGTGTTGGGGTGAGGTGGCCAGCATGTGCGTGTGTGTGTGTGTGTGTGTGTGTGTGTGCTAATCCCTCTGTGCTAAAGTGGCCATGTGTCTGCTGATCGAGATCAAGTGGGCCCCTTTGCACTCTTTTCACAGAGCCACATCAACCCAGGTCATTCATTCAACATGTTCACCTGTGAGTATGTGTGTGCGTGTGGGTGTGTGTACGTGCATGTGTACTGTGTGTGTGTGTGTGTGTGGCAATTATCTCTCAATATGTAAATCCAGAGCGTGAAAGCTCTGACTTTGTCCAATCTGTTTTTATCCTTAAATAGTCATGACGGAAACAAAAATCGAATTTTATAAGGTGTACTGTATATCAACTTTCTTGTTTTGTTTTAACTCGACGGGTTCAATTTGCAGCTTTAGAAAACACAGAATTTAAAACACAACAGTTGGAACGGAACCTGCTGTGCCCTGACACTACTGGGGAGCACAGTCAGCGTGGCATGGTTGTGATGCGTGTCCTGAAGGAGGAGCGCTGAGTGGTTTGCACACACTTCCTGTGCCAGAGCGCTCTGTGATGTCTGTCAGGTACGAGGTGTGAGAACACACTATCAATCTGAAGGGGTGTGTATATTGTGCTACACTGACTCACTGTCGACCCCCTGCATTTACCTGGCTCTGGCCCAGCTCTGACAGGGAGAGAGGGAGGAGGAGGAGGGAAGAAGAGAGCTGCATAAACTGTGTCTTAACGTTCAGGTCCACATCGGATAAAACATTGTGAACTACATGAACTGATGCACAACAGGGAGTTAGAGGGAGAGAGAGAGAGAAATACATGTTTAGAGATAGACAAACAGTGAATGGCTGTTAGCGCAGTAGTGGTGCCCCACTGGCACTTCCCCACTCCAGTACTCCTCATTTATTCACTGGGAATGGGTGGTCAGGAATGCGTTATTAATGGAATGCTGGAGAGCTTTTCTGAAGCCAAACATGTTTATTCATACTGCAGCCAAGAACTGGGAACGCCAGGTGTCCTCCCCTTCTCTTCACCTCATCTCCCCACTCTCCCAAAGCCTGCCATTAGTAGACCCGCACCACAGTGGCACACAAACCGATCCACAAAAACACACACACACACACACACACACACACACACAGATCCACGTGCACAAAAAGACACACACACACACACACACACACACACACATGCACTGTTCATAAACAGCATGCACCAGATAAACCGTAGCCAACATCATTAAATCTGACCTTTTCCAGTCTTCTGTTGCCAGTCATGATGCTTGGCACAAGGCTAGGCTCTGGGACTTTGTAGTAAGACAGAAAGAGAATGACTGATTAATAGGAAGACCAAGTGGCTGCTGGCTACCTAGACTGGCAGGCCCATAGACCAACAGAGAGCTCTTTATTCCTCCCTGTGCCATTTCAATTGAGACCTATCATCATCATGGTTAAGCTGAAGAAATATCACCTGATGTTTCATAGTCAGGTTCAGGTTCAAATATCACAGTTTTGTAATCTCCAGAGCCAGACAGATTCAATAGCCACAGTATTTACTAAAATTATTTAAAAATCAAACCAAATACTGTCATATACAATAGGGTATATAAATACTGTTATCCATCCATTCAGAAAGCATGGTGACATAGGATCTAAATGCAGAGGCTGGGACAGTGGTTCTCTGTTGGGGCTGACCTGTTGCTTCTTTTAATTCATGCACTCTGATCTGGGAGGGCTCTGTTCTTCAGGACTAAAAGAGAAGGGCATTACCATTAATTTGACATGTGATGCTTTCTGCCTAACCACAGAAAGCAAGGTCGTCTCATGTCTACTCTGGGTAATATCACAGGACCCTGGGGTTAGGCAGAAAGCAGGGTTGTCTCATGTCTACTCTGGGTAATATCACGGGACCCTGGGGTTAGGCAGAAAGCAGGGTTGTCTCATGTCTACTCTGGGTAATATCACGGGACCCTGGGGTTAGGCAGAAAGCAGGGTTGTCTCATGTCTACTCTGGGTAATATCACGGGCCCCTGGGGTTAGGCAGAAAGCAGGGTTGTCTCATGTCTACTCTGGGTAATATCACGGGACCCTGGGGTTAGGCAGAAAGCAGGGTCATGACAGCACGTTATCTTCCTTCTTCCATCACTATCACTCCCCTCCCTTGTTATCTATCTCCCTCTATCCATCTTCTCCTCCCTCTCCGCCTGTCTTCACATTATCTCAACATCCCCTCCACAGCGTCAATCTCCTCCAACTGGGCAGGCTATGAATAACATTGTGGCTATAGAGCCATCTGTCTGGGAAGCTGGAAAATGACTGTTGTATCATCCCTGACTGTGTCCCAAATGGCACCCTATTCCCTAAGTAGTGCACTACTTTTGACTAGGGCCCTGGTCAAAAAAGGTCAAATATATAGCGAATGGTGTGCCATTTGAGATGCAGCCCCGTTCCCTGTCTGTCTCTCTATCCGAGGGTGGGTTAGCCTCATCTGCCTCCATGAGCCAGGCACTCACCACTGCCAACGCTGCCGCATCAGCGCGGCTAACACTGACAAGCTAATCCCAGGGTCTTAACCCCCGCCTGTGATGATATGCAGAATTATGTACATAACCTAACGGGAATGGAAATGAGGCAGCTCCACCGCCGCAATCTGCATCTGCATGTGTGAAGGTGATGCCGTTGAGGGGTAGCGAGCTAGCGTCGTGCGAGATGAGACAGAACTTGGGCATCACAATTGTTATGCATATACTAATGCACGTTTCTCCAACTTACTCAATTACGATGAGGATTTTTTTAGGGGATGAGGTGGCGGAGTAGGGTTGTATCCAAAATGATACTCTATTCCCTATGTAGTGCACTACTTTTGACCAGGGCCCATAGGGATGCAGCCTAGATTGAAAAGTGATATAGTGGAGACTGCGGTAGGATTTATTCATGGCTGTAGGTATTAGTGTCATATTGTGACAAGCGTGTATCAGGGAGTTGTATTGGTGCTGCCATAGTAATTGTCAGGAAGGAAGTGCCACTCCATCCCAGTATTAAAAGGACTGTGATGTTATGTGCACACTTGGATGAAAATTCTTTGTGTGGGTGTGTTATTGGGATGTGAAGTAGTGGGATTTTATAGAATGTGTTGGGTTGAATAGAAATGAGGGGACTTTCAGCTATTGGAGTTTGTGTGTGTGTGTGTGTGTGTGTGTGTGTGTGTGTGTGTGTGTGTGTGTGTGTGTGTGTGTGTGTGTACGCACATATTCATGCATGCTAGCCAGACCTATAGTAGCAGATGGTGACTGTATCAGGCTCTTTGTCTTGCTGGAGTTTTTTGAGCTCCTATCAATCATCTCATCAATACTATAAACACCATCCCTCCCTCCCTCCCTCCCTCCAATTAAATTATATGTAATAACTAACAAGAGAGACTTGTATGCTCCTCTGGTCTGGCCTATTGGGATGTTCTTGTCCAAGTATCCATATGGGAGCTCCCCAACAAGCAGGAAGTCAATGTAAGTGAGAGGGTTAAGTGTGCTCATGACGCCAGAGGGGGTCGTGCCCCTTGACCCTCCCCTGATCCTGCCCTAGCACCCATAACACAGAACACGGGTTTATTTATTTTCCATTCATTGACATAAGCCGATGACTCAACCTCCCCCCCCCACTATTGTTATTCTAATGGTTACAATCCCCCAGTGGATGTGGACTTGTGTCTGCAGCACCAGGCCAGTGTACACAGTGCATATGGGATGTGTGGAGCTTCAAAGCATGCGCATTGCCTAACATTATGTGCATGGGCACACACAGTCCAACACTTTCACACACCAATGCATACAGTAAACTCAAAGACCTTGCCTTTCACATACAAAAACAAGTCAACGCTTGTATATTCAGGCACGCACAGACTGCCAAGATACCTATTTATATTTCACATTCACACCACAACATCGCCAACAATTATTTTTGGAATTACACATTTGAGAAGAAACACTGATACACCCACAATGTCAAGGGAATTGGTCATGCATGCTTGTTCATACTCACTCATGCACAAAACAACACCTTATGTTGAAATCCATAACAAATCAGCATAACACTTTCTGTATAGTGCTAGAATCAAGTTAATGCAGAACTGAAATGGGAACATTGTATAACTGTAGCCTATTGCCGCTTTGATGACTTATGATTGGCTAACAACAACAAGCTACACGCGCCTCTCTCATAAAAAGCAAGAGCAGCAGCATAAATTATAACATTTCTCTCTCTCACTCTCTACTGCAGTAGTCACATTCGAATCTGTACAGCCCTTCCGGACAAGTCATTTAAAATTACACACACTCGAGACGTGTGACAATCATATCAGATCCAACCTGTGAAATTTAGAATTTAGAATTTAGAATTCTGGATCATGACCTGCTTGGGTCCCGGATCGTATCTCGGGTATTCGGGTACAGGTGGATCTGTGAAGACCTCTACCTGCTACTGTCCTCCCTTCCACTGGCATACTGTTATGTTAAGCTCATAACTGTCTTTCTGTTGTCTTGTGGTCAAACCAAGAGTGTTAAAACAGTCTGAGTCTGGACAAGCCCTCCCTTTCTCTCTTACTCTCCAGTTAATGTCACCTCTCCCAGCTCTTACGGACACCTACCCATGAGCCCCTCTCTTTCCATTTATTGTAACCAGCGTCCTCACTAGGGTGACCACACGTCCCGGATTGTGCGGGACAGTCCTGCATTTTGTCCCTTTGTCCATGTCCCGCAACCAAACAATCATGTCCCGCATTTTATCAACAAATTAAAACGACACAATTCAAAACATTTTAAAGTAGATTTGTTGCGTATTTCAGTCAGACTTCCTATTGTAGTTACAGTCTTGTCTCATCGCTGCAACTCCCCTACATTCCTTGGGAGAGGCGAAGGTCGAGAGCCATGCGTCCTCCAAACCATGACCCTGCCATGCCGCACTGCTTCTTGACACACTGCTTGCTTAACCCGAAAGCCGTTCAACTGACGACCGAAGTCAGCTTGCAGGCACCCAGCCCGCCACAAGGAGTCGCTAGGACACGATGAGACAAGGAAATCCCGGCTGGCCAAACCCTCCAATAACACGGACGATGCTGTGCCAATTGTGCACCATCTCTCGGTCACGGCCGGCTGCGACACAGCCTGGGTTAGAATCCGAGGCTGTAGACCGCTGCGATACTCGGGAGGCCTGCATTTTGATATTTTAAATGTGGTCACCCTAATCCTCACCCACTGAGCACCGACCAACACCGGATGTCCATGGATGTTGAAAAATAGTTGAAATTTGGTCAGTCCACCCTGGCCTTGATGTTAACGTCCATAGGCGGACCGGACTGGAGTAAATCTATCATACACGTATGTTTCACAAGTTTGGATAGCACAGTACAGTGAGTTGAGTACAGCAGAGTACAGTCCAATAGATTACAGTAGTACAGTACAATAAAGAAAAGTAGAGTAGAGTATAGTACAGTACAGCACAGTACAGTATATTGTACTGCACTATACTCTACCCTACTCTACTCCACTGTGCTGTATTGTACTACACTGTACTCTACTATGCTCTGCTGTGCTGCACTGTGATGTCAAAACTTGTGAAACATGAGGATCCATAATAATAATAATGCATTTCCGTTACTTCACTTACTCTTGTTCAATAACCCAAATAGTATTTTTTTTTACTCAAGGTGCCATGTCATAGCTGACACCCCATTATTTTCTGCTGACATCTTTGAATCTTAATTTGGAGCAGAAATTTCACAGAAGTTTTTGAAAACCTAGTCACATAAATACCATACCATGGAATTGCCCTGGGGTAACAGTTAATCCGTGACATGATTTGTTCAGCATTATTATGGGCTGCATATGATCACCCTGCTGTGCCTGCATGCGGCTATTGATTCATTAGCCAACACTTTTAATGGCTGGTTGGTTTGCGTAGTGTGTGTGTGTGTGTGTTTGGCGAGAGGGGGGGGTGTGGACATGATAAATCACTTCGTAGCACCACATGGAGAGCTCTCTCTGTGTGTGTGTGTGTGTGTGTAGGGGGTGGCTACCCTGGGTAGAAGAGCCGCATTGCCAATCAATAGGCATTTCCCAGTTAAACACTAATTAAGTTGTTACAGAGCAGTACTGTCAGTATCATGCCCACAACCCCCTCCTCCACACACACACACACACACACACACACACACACACACACACACACACACACACACACACCCTCTCTAAGGGAGAGATCCACTCTCCGCTTTCTTCTCCTACCCTCCTCTCTCTCCATCCCTTTATCTCTCTCCGTAACTAATGATGAGAGGAGTAAGTGTGCTCCAGCATGGAACACCGCAGTAATAATCACACTCTTAATCACCTGCGGCCCTGAACAACAACCAATACACACACACTGCAGGGCAACTCATTAGCCCACGAGACTAAAGAAATTGATACTACTTGGAAATGCTTATGTTAGTCACTTAAATGCTAATATGATTAACACAACAATAGATTTGTCAGGGAAACATTTAGTTTTGATAGAAGTTCAACATTGCCAGTACCAGTCAAGAGTTTGGACACATCAAGGGTTTTTCTTTGTTTTTTATTATTTTCTACATTGTAGAATAGTGAAGACATCAAAACTATGAAATACATATGGAATCATGTAGTAACCAAAAAGGTGTTATATTTTATATTTGAGATTCTTCAAAGTAGCCACCCTTTGCCTTTGCACACTATTGGCATTCTCTCAACCAGATTCATGAGGTAGTCACCGGGAATTTCAATTAACAGGTGTGCTTTGTTTAAAATTAATTTGTGGAATTTCTTTCCTTCTTAATGCATTTGAGCCAATCAGTTGTGTTGTGACAAGTTAAGGGTGGGATACAGAAGATAGCCCTATTTGCTAAAAGACCAATTCCATATTATGCAAGAACAGCTCAAATAAGCAAAGAGAAACGACAGTCCATCATTACTTTAAGACATGAAGTCAGTCAATCCAGACAATTTCAAGAACTTGAACATTTCTTCAAGTGCAGTCGCAAAAACCATCAAGCGCTATGATGAAACTGGCTCTCATGAGGAACGCCACAGGAAAGGAAGACCCAGAGTTACCTCTGCTGCAGAGGATGAATTCATTAGAGTTACTAGCCTCAGAAATTGCAGCTCAAATAAATGTTTAATAGAGATCAAGTAACAGATACATCTCAGCATCAACTGTTCAGAGGAGACTGCGTGAATCAGGACATCATGGTCGAATTTCTGCAAAGAAACTACTACTAAAGGACACCAATAAGAAGAAGGGACTTGTTTGGGCCAAGAAACCGGTGGAAATCTGTCCTTTGGTCTGATGAGTTAAAATTTGTCTTAGTGAGACACAGAGTAGGTGAACGGATGATCTCTGCGTGTGTGGTTCCCACCATGAAGCATGGAGGAGGAGGTGTGATGATGTGGGGGTGTTTTGCTGGTGACACTGTCAGTGATTTGTTTAGAGTTCAAGGCACACCTATCCAGCATGGCTACCACAGCATTCTGCAGTGATACGCCATCCCATCTGGTTTGCGCTTAGTGGGTCTATCATTTGTTTTTCAACAGGACAATGACCCAACACACCTCCAGTCTGTGTAAGGGCTAACTGACCAAGAAGGAGAGGGATGGAGTGCTGCATCAGATGACCTGGCCTCCACAATCACCCAACCTCAACCCAATTGAGATGGTTTGGGATGAGTTGGACCGCAGAGTGAATGAAAAGCAGCCAACAAGTGCTCAACATATGTGGGAACTCCTTCAAGACTGTTGGAAAAGCATTCCAGGTGTAGCTGGTTGAGAGAATGCAAAGAGGGAATGCAAAAAATATATACAGTGGGGAGAACAAGTATTTGATAACCTGCAAAATTGGCAGTGTTTCCCACTTACAAATTAAGTAATTCATTTGCATTTTATTGCATGACATAAGTATTTGATACATCAGAAAAGCAGAACTTAATATTTGGTACAGAAACCGTTGTTTGCAATTACAGAGATCATACGTTTCCTGTAGTTCTTGACCAGGTTTGCACACACTGCAGCAGGGATTTTGGCCCACTCCTCCATACAGACCTTCTCCAGATCCTTCAGGTTTCGGGGCTGTCGCTGGGCAATACAGACTTTCAGGTCCCTCCAAAGATTTTCTATTGGGTTCAGGTCTGGAGACTGGCTAGGCCACTCCAGGACCTTGAGATGCTTTTTACGGAGCCACTCCTTAGTTGCCCTGGCTGTGTGTTTCGGGTCGTTGTCATGCTGGAAGACCCAGCCACGACCCATCTTCAATGCTCTTACTGAGGGAAGGAGGTTGTTGGCCAAGATCTCGCGATACATGGCCCCATCCATCCTCCCCTCAATACGGTGCAGTCGTCCTGTCCCCTTTGCAGAAAAGCATCCCCAAAGAATGATGTTTCCACCTCCATGCTTCACGGTTGGGATGGTGTTCTTGGGGTTGTACTCATCCTTCTTCTTCCTCCAAACACGGCGAGTGGAGTTTAGACCAAAAAGCTCTATTTTTGTCTCATCAGACCACATGACCTTCTCCCATTCCTCCTCTGGATCATCCAGATGGTCATTGGCAAACTTCAGACGGGCCTGGACATGCGCTGGCTTGAGCAGGGGGACCTTGCGTGCGCTGCAGGATTTTAATCCATGACGGCGTAGTGTGTTACTAATGGTTTTCTTTGAGACTGTGGTCCCAGCTCTCTTCAGGTCATTGACCAGGTCCTGCCGTGTAGTTCTGGGCTGATCCCTCACCTTCCTCATGATCATTGATGCCCCACGAGGTGAGATCTTGCATGGTGCCCCAGACCGAGGGTGATTGACCGTCATTTTGAACTTCTTCCATTTTCTAATAATTGTGCCAACAGTTGTTGCCTTCTCACCAAGCTGCTTGCCTATTGTCCTGTAGCCCATTTCAGCCTTGTGCAGGTCTACAATTTTATCCCTGATGTCCTTACACAGCTCTCTGGTCTTGGCCATTGTGGAGACGTGGAATCTGTTTGATTGAGTGTGTGGACAGGTGTCTTTTATACAGGTAACAAGTTCAAACAGGTAATGAGTGGAGAACAGGAGGGCTTCTTAAAGAAAAACTAACAGGTCTGTGAGAGCCAGAATTCTTACTGGTTGGTAGGTGATCAAATACTTATGTCATGCAATAAAATGCAAATTTATTATTTAAAAATCATACAATGTAATTTTCTGGATTTTTGTTTTAGATTCCGTCTCTCACAGTTGAAGTGTACCTATGATAAAAATTACAGACCTCTACATGCTTTGTAAGTAGGAAAACCTGCAAAATCGGCAGTGTATCAAATACTTGTTCTCCTCACTGTACATCACTCCATATGTGTTATTTCATAGTTTTGATGTCTTCACTATCATTCTACAATGTAGAAAATATTAAAAATAAAGAAAAACCCTTGAATGAGTAGGTGTGTCCCAACCTTTGACTGGTAGTGCAGAACATAAGAGTAATGTGAAACATACATCTGATTCAGTTTAGGGATCTTTGCCTCTGGTGCAATGTTACAGTTAGCTGTGAATAGTGATATTAATATAAATACATATGAAAACTATCTGCATGTACAAGAGATAAGATTCAAGCTCTACTTCATAACATACAACTCTGTTTCAGACATACAATAAACAGACCCTGGTCCGATTCTAGGCTGTATCACAACCGGCCGTGATTGGGAGTCCCATAGGGCGGCGCACAATTGGCACAGCGTCGTCCAGGTTTTGCCGGGTTAGGCCGTCATTGTAAATAAGAATTAGTTCTTAACTGACTTGCCTAGTTAAATAAAGGTTAAATATTTTTTTTTATATTCAGATAGGAAGCGGTGCAGTCTAATATCTGTATTCATACCATGTCTTAGCCCCTGGCAGCGTTGATACGTGGGGCTGCAGTGTGCTGACTCTCAGGGTGTTACGACTGATTAGGTTTTTAGTGCCAGGCTGCCACCACTGCTGCTACTTCCTCATGCCTGCACTCTGGTGGTGGGATGGTGGGGTAGGGGTGAGGACCTGTGGCATCTGTGTTGGAGGAAGAGGAGGAAGAGGAGGAGAGCAGATGGAGAGACAGTCCAGAGAGTTACACTGTGAGTCAAACTACAGACAGGGATGTGGGGAGTAAAGGGGAAGAGGAGGGAGAGGGGGAAGAGGAGGGAGAGGGGGAAGAGGAGGGAGAGGGGGAAGGAGAGGATTCACTGATTCACAGTAAGGTGTTACACTTTCATTATTATTGCTGAGTAGAGAGGGAAATGGGAGAAAGAAAGAAAGAAAGAAAGAAAGAAAGAAAGAAAGAAAGAAAGAAAGAAAGAAAGAAAGATAGATAGAAAGAAAGAAAGACAGACAGACAGAAAGAAAGACAGAAAGAAAGACAGAAAGAAAGAAAGAGAGAGAAAGAAAGAAATGACAAAGAAAGAAAGAGGAGAAAAGGAAGGTAGATAAGAGAAAGGAATACAAAATAAACTAGAACATAGATGGGAGAAGAGAGAGAGAGAGAGAGAGAGAGAGAGAGAGAGAGAGAGAGAGAGAGAGAGAGAGAGAGCTGTAGGGGATATGAACCAAAGAGAGCATAGATAGAGGCGGTGAGAGGTCAGTTGGCCAGCCCAGTCATCCTGGATAGACCCTGTATCTATTCTCTGTAGAGCACATGAGAATAAACTCCAATTTACTGAGATTGTGCATGCTTGTTGGCTTGAGGGAGAAAGAAAAAGAGAGAGAAGATGAAGCCAGAGGCAGAAAGTGCAGCGAGATAAGGGGAAAGTGAGAGCGAGAGAAAGAAACAAACGAGAGAGAGAGAGAGCGAGAGAGAGACGGTAGCACGAAGTGCCCCCTCTGTCTCTGGGGCGCCTGATAGAAATTTAATAAGTGTATTAAGATTGGCAGCTCTGTCCGCCGCTCGCCAGCCTCATTAGCATAAAGCTATTTATTAGGCTGATTTCCAAGGCTGAGTGCACCTTCGCCCTGCCGACGGAAACCGCAGAAACGTTGGGGTTAGGGGCACGTTGCCATGGTTGCGCCAGAGGAAGTGCGTGAGGGAGAATGCTCGCTGGCCATTTGCAGATGGAAGAGTTGGGTGATGAGACCAGGGGATTGATCTCAGAAGGGAGAGAGGAAAGGGAGAGAGGAGGGCAGGGGTTTCGACTCCCCCTTCTCCTCCACCAAGCTCCCAGCTGCAGTGAAGACAGCATGGGGAGTTTTGTAATGAGACACACTCTGTAGCATTTGCCTTTCAGATGTTTCTTACACCATAGTTCATATTAGCATCTCATGTAGATTAGAAGCTGAGGATTTGAATCTGTCCTACTGCCAAATTACTTGTTAATAGTCATGTTACAAAAGTCTGGAGAGTGACTAAAATAAAATACGTAGAGTAGGTCTCAGGTCAGCTTAATTTACGTAGGCGCATACCTTGACTACCCTTAACACACATACCTACACACAGGCTTACATTTGGTCTGGGTCGGCAGTAGAGGCAAGCACACACATTCGAGCACAGGCACAGTCAAGTAAATAGACTGCCAATTCACACAGGCGTGCGCCTATCAATCTTATCAATGAACCCAAGTACTACATAACCTGGCATGTATGAGAAGTAGGTTGCTGGCTGGTGCTAACACACACACCCGACACACACACACACACACACACACACACACACACGCACACACGCACACACGCACACACACAATTAGCCTCCTGTAAGTCTTCATTAGTACAATGAAACTGAAAACTGTCATTTATACTATACTGTAATTTGGGGTATTATCAACAACAAAACATAATACTGTAAATTATGGTGCATTGTGGGAAAATGTTGTGGGTGGGAAATAAATGCTGTATTTCAAATGGTACTTTAGTCGCAGGAGTTCGAGGAAGACTTGAGATATATTACTCTTGTTCCCAAATGCGTACAGCGAAAAAAACAGGCAGTGAGCAAAGTGCCGTCCTTAATTACAGAATACAAAACGACAGGTAAGACTTGACAGCAAACAGCTGGGGACGACCACGGGGGTGCGGCGCTGGACGGTCAGGACGGCGGAGGTGGGATTCACGAAGCAGGGAGGGATCCAGGACGTCACACACCGGAACCCAGCACTGCTCCTCTGGGCCGTGAACCTCCCAATCCACGAGGTACTGAAACAAGGGGTTAACATGGAAATTGACAAGGAGTTGCAACCTGTATGTTACCTCGTTCACCCTCCCCAGGACTTTGAACGGCCCCACAAACCGCGGCCCCAGCTTCCGGCATGGCAGACGGAGGGGCAGGTTCCGGTTCAAGAGCCAGACACGGTCACCCTGTACGAAGACTGGCGCCTCACTGCGGTGGCGGTCCGCTTGGACCTTTTGTCGGCACACGGCGCGCTGAAGGTGTATGTGGGCGGCGTTCCATGTTTCCTCAGAGTGCCTGAACTAGTCTTCCACTGCAGGGGCCTCGGTCTGGCTCGGATTCCATGGCGCCAGGGCCGGCTGATAACTTAAAACACACTGGAAAGGCGTGAGGTTAGTGAAGGAGTGGCGGAGGGAGTTTTGCGCATACTCAGCCCAGGGTATAAAAGCCGACCACTCCTCCAGCCGGTCCTGGAAGTACGACCTCAGAAACCTACCCACTTCCTGGTTCACGCGTTCCACCTGCCCGTTGGGATGGAACCCGGAGGTAAGACTGACCGTGACCCCCAAACGTTCCATGAACGCTTTCCATACCCTGGAGGTGAACTGGGGCCCGAGGTCAGAAACTATGTCCTCCGGAATCCCATAGTGCCAGAAGATATGTGTAAACAGTGCCTCTGTGGTCTGCAGGGCTGTGGGGATACCAGGTAGAGGGAGGAGGCGGCAGGCTTTAGAGAACCGGTCCACAACAACCAGGATGGTGGTGAAACCCTGGGAGGGAGGAAGGTCCGTGAGGAAATCCACAGAAAGATGTGACCATGGTCATTGAGGAATGTAGGATAATGTAAAATGAAACCTGATAAAGAACAGGGCCCACCTGGCCTGGCGAGGGTTCAGCCTCCTCACTGACCGGATGCACTCAAGGTTTCGGTGGTCAGTCCAGATGAGGAAAGGGTGTTTAGCCCCCTCTAGCCAGTGTTGCCACGCTGTCAGAGCTTTAACAACGGCCAACAGCTCACGATCACCTACATCTTCGCAGGGTTCAGCTTCTTGGATAAGGAAGCACAGGGGCGGAGCTTAGGTGGCGTACCCTTCAGTAAGGATGTGATGTCTCAGCTGTCCAACAGAGCTTCGATGGCTCACCCTTCAGTAAGGATGTGATCGAAGCCGCCACCTTGCTAAAGCCTCGGATGAACCTACGGTTAAAGTTCGCAAAGCCCATGAAACGCTGCACTGCCTTTACCGTGGTAGGTAAACATGTCCCTGAAAATCTTGTTCACGAATGATTGGAAGACTGATGGAGCATTCATAAGGCCGTAAGGCATTACTAAGTATTCATAATGGCCTGTGGTGGTACTGAATGCTGTTTTGTATTCGTCTCCCTCTTGGATACACACAAGGTTGTATGTACTCCTGAGATAGAATTTTGTGAAGAAGCGTGCCCCGTGCATCTGTCCTATCACTGAGGAGATGAGGGGTAGTGGAGAACTAAAGCGAGTGGTGATTTGGTTTAGCGCCCGGTAATCGATGCAGGGACGCAGACCACTGTCTTCCTTCTTCACAAAAAAGAAACTCGAGGAGGCGGGGGAAATGGAGCAGCGTATGAACCCCTGTAGTGTGTATTCCCTGTCGACAGGGAATACACACTATACACGTCTATAGCACAATTCCAGGGACGATGATGGGGCAAATTGGTAGCCTGTGTTTTCGAAAAGGTACGTGAAAGGTCCTGATATTCGGGGAGAATGGGAATGTTAGTGGCACTGTCTGGACTTTCCACCGTAGTGGCGCCTATGGAAACCGTAAGACACCTCCCTTGACACTCTCGCGACCACCCCAAAAGGGCCCTATGAGGCCAGGATATGGAGGGATTGTGACGGGACAACCAAGGGAGCCCTAATACTACGGGGAAGGAAGGGGAGTTGATGATGTGAAATGTGAGTATTTCTGAATGGGTGTTCTGCATGTGCATGGTGATCTGGGTGGTGATGTCACAAACCAGACACGTACCCAGGGGTTGATTATCCAAGGCATGGACTGGAAGTGTCGTTGGAGCAGTACTAAAGGGATGCCCAAGCGTAGGGCTAGGGTCCTATCCATGAAATTTCCGGCGCCGCCGGAGTCTATGAGGGCTGTAAGCTGGTGTGGTATGGGAAAATTGGGAAATGAAACGTGGAGTAGGACGTGTGGCGCTACCTGCTCTAACTGGGAATGAAGTGGTTTTACTTGGGGTGATGGGAGAGCGCTCTACCTCTCGCCTCCGTGCCCAGAGAGGCGCTGGTTGCAGTATGCTGCATAGTGCCCCTTTCTCCCACAAAAGCTGCAGCGTTCCCATTGCCTCCCGTTGCCTCCCTGCCCTCTGGAGACCCACTGCCCCTAGCTCAATAGGCACAGCAGGTGCTGCTACCGGTGTTGATGGAACGAGGTCGCCCCTTACTCTTTCTACGACGCTGGTCAGCTCGGCTCTTCCTGCTGACTCCTTACAGTTTGGGTGCGTTATTCTGTTGTGTGATTGTAAGTGGAGAAGGAGAAGCAGCCAGTCGCAGGAGTTCGAGGAATACTTTTTTTGAGGAAAAAAACAGGCACTGAGCAAAGTGCAGTCCTTAATTACAGAATAAAAAACAGGCTTGACTTGACAGCGAACAGCTGGTCGGAACTCTCACCGTTCATAAACCACAAGACCACAAGACAACCATGAGACAATAACGCACAAAGACTAGGGGAGCAGAGGGAACAGATATACACATGATAATGATGGGATAGGGAACAGGTGCGATAATTAACAAGACAACAACAGTCCGGGGTTGGATAATGACAAAGGTGCGGTGGTAGCTAGTAGTCCGGTGCGGTCGAACACTGGAGCCTCAACTGGCCATAGGGGGGAGCTGCTCCATAGGGAGATGTGACAGTACCGTACCATACCGTGCCTTTGGAGCACCAAAAACTTTTTGACCACTAGTGGGTGCATGGTATAGTTTCTGGCTCACCCCTCCCCTTAATGAATTTAATTCTTCCAGCCATTCATTCATTTATTTCCGATTACGGCAGCATAAACCTTTTACAGTATAATACAGTTCATTTTATGGTATTGTACTGTGTGTCATTACACAGTACTAGCTTTGATACCGTATTTATATTATAGTAGTTGTACTCTAATATGAAATACTGAATTTTAGTTGCCACAGAGCTGCCTGTAAGTTACTTTCAAATACACACCAATCCCTTTACAGTGTACTGAAGGGGGCCTAGAGACGCCCGATGTGTGTGTGTGTGTGTGTGTGTGTGTGTGTGTGTGTGTGTGTGTGTGTGTGTGTGTGTGTGTGTGTGTGTGTGTGTGTGTGTGTATTAAAAGATCATTAGCCAACTCTTCAGGAGTAGGTAAAGTGCAAATAGGTGATAATGATAGAATTGTTTTTATTTAACCTTTATTTAAGCAGGGAGTTATCTTGAGACCATTGTTCTTTTTCGCAGATGAGCCCTGCATGAACACATTAATAAACAATTACACTATACATATCTATATACACAATACATGAAAAGCAAACAAAACACAAAAAACAAAACACACACAACCATATGAAACAAACACATTCTTCAGTAAAAAGGCCCTTTAAAATCTGCCTGAATTGCCCCAGAGCCACCAAATGCACCAACTTTAAGGACTTGGAGATCATTCCACGAGAGGTGCAAAAAAAAACTAAAAGCAGATTAACTTAACTCTGTGGACATTGAAGGGATCTCCAGGGTTAGCCATCCCTGAGTCCGGGTCTGCTAACATATGTCTGAAGGTTAACAATAGATAGATACTTTATTGATCCCCGAGGGGACATTTCTTTGTCAAGCAGCTGAAAACACAGGACAGGTGCAAATTGCCAGAACGAAATACACAGACAGATACACGATACATGATACATAGTGCGACAGTATGAAAAAGTATAAAAATACAATAAGTCTGGAGTGCAAAAAGCTATAAAACGGCATTGCATAGGATGAGTGAATGACTGAATATGTACACTATTGTCACAGTTGCGGTTAGACAGGACCCGAGGCGCAGAGCTGTGGTGCAAATACATTCCTTTTATTAAGTAAAAATCCCAAATCAACAAAAGGTGAGACCGAGACCAAAGACCGAGACCATGAACAGGCATGCACAAACAGAACACACACAAAAACGCACAACACAGGTGGGAATCACTAAACTTAAATAGGATCCCCAATTAGAGGCAATGCGGCGCAGGTCTCTGGACACTAAACCTGAAAACCATAAAGGTTTCCAGAGACCTCTGAACATAGACAACTATACATTGTTATAGAGTGTAAGGTGAAAAAATTATACAATTATTGCAAGTTGATATAAATAAAAAATATTTCCATGGTTAACTATACAGGTTGATGGTTAAATTAACTGTACAGGTAAATGACAGGAATAGTTATTTAAATAGCTAAATGTGCGTATGATATAATTTAGGGTAATAATAATAATTACCTTAAAATACAGTCCTTACTTACAGATAAATGCGTAATTAACATATTGTACATTCGATATACTATATGCAATGAAAAAAGATACTACTGACAGGATACTAATGTACAGTCCTGAGTGAATGACTACGTAAATTCAGTCCAAGAATTACTTACAATATTGCACATGATATAATATAACAACTGTATATGAATATGTACAGTTGAAGTTGGAAGTTTACATAAACTTAGGTTGAAGTCATTAAAACTCATTTCTCAACCACTCCACAGATTTCATATTAACAAACTATAGTTTTGGCAAGTCCGTTAGGACATCTCCTTTGTGCATTACACAAGTAATTCTTCCAAAAATTGTTTACTGACAGATTATTTCACTTAATTCACTATAATAATTCACTATATCACAATTCCAGTGGGTCAGAAGTATACATACACTGTTGACTGTGCCTTTAAACAGCTTAGAAAATTCCTGAAAATTATGTCATGGCTTTAGAAGCTTCTGATAGGCCAATTGACATAATTTGAGTCAATTGGAGGTGTACCTGTGGATGTATTTCAAGGCCTACCTTCAAACTCTGTGTCTTTTTGCTCGACATCATTGGAAAATCAAAAGAAATCAAGATCTCAGAAAAAAATGGTTGACCTCCACAAGTCTGGTTCATCCTTGGGAGCAATTTCCAAATGCCTGAAGGTACCACGTTCATCTCTACAAACAATTGTATGCAATTATAAACACCATGGGACCACGCAGCCGTCATACCGCTCAGGAAGGAGACGCGTTCTGTCTCCTAGAGATGAACGTACTTTGGTGCAAAAAGTGCAAATCAATCCCAGAACCACAAAGGACCTTTTGAAGATACTGGAGGAAACAGGTACAAAAGTATCTATATCCACAGTAAAACGAGTCCTATATCAACATTTACATACACCTTATTTGGCTAAGGTGTATGTAAACTTCTGACTTCAACTGTATATACAGTCCTGAGTGAATGAGTGCTGAATGAATGAGTCCTGAGTGAATGAGTGATTACAGACCAGAAAGTTACTCACGGATGGATTGATGCCTAATTGTTAAACTAGGTCCTAACACCCCAACAGTACCAGGTCTATGTTGCCGACGGCATGGCACCCAGTTGAGGCATTGAATAGTCTAATTGCTGCCGACAGGAAGGACCTCCTGTAGCACTCTCTGGCACACCGTGGCGGGATCAGTCTGTGACTGAAGGTGCTCCTCTGCATCATAGCCATGGCATGCAGAGGGTGGGTGACGTTGTCCATGATGGCAAGCAGTTTGGCCAGGATCCTTCTCTCCGCCACCTCCTCTAGAGTGTCCAGGTTAATCCCTAGAACAGAGCTAGCCTTCCTGATCAGCTTATTTACCCGAGAAGCATAACTGGCCTTTATGTTGGCGCCCCAGCACACCACTGCAAAAAAGATGGCAGTGGCCACCACAGATTGGTAGAAAGCATGCAGTAGTTGAAGGTCTTGAGCCTCCTCAGAAAATAGAGTCTGCTCTGGCCCTTTTTGTACAGGGCCCAGGTGTTACCATCCCATTCCAGCCTGCTATCCATATGGACTCCCAGAAACTTGTATAGGGACTGCAGTCGGTTGGGCCTTGGTTCTCCTGAGGTCCACCACCATCTCCTTTGTTTTGCTGATGTTGAGCTGAAGGTGGTTCTGCTCACACCACACCACAAAGTCATTGTTTGTGCTCCTGTACTCATCCTCCTGCCCACCCCTGGTGTTCCCTACAAGTGCGGAGTCATCCGAGAACTTCTGCATTTTTCAGAGTTATATCTGAACTCCGAGGTGTAGAGGGTGAACAGGAAGGGTGACAGGACCGTTCCCTGGGGGGCCCTGTGTTGCTCACTGCCCGTTCTGATACACAGCTCTGTAGCCGTGAGGGTGTGTGGCCTGGAGAGCTGGAGGGGGGGTGGACAGAGCTCATATCGAACCTGTTAAAAAATGTATTCAGCTCATTGGCTCTGTCCCAGGTCCCCTCCGTCTGCCCACTGTTTGACCTTTTGAAGCCAGTGATATTTCTCATACCATTCCACACCTCTCTAACCTGGCTTGTCCTCCATCTTCTCCTTATACACTCTCTTCCCCTCAGCAATCCGCAACTTCAGCTCCCTCTGGACGCATTTCAATTTGTCCCTGTCCCCCTCCTTGAAGGTCCTCTTCTTCTCATTCAGCAGGGCCTTCAGGTCGCTGGTGACCCAGGGTTTATTATTTGGAAAACAGCATACCTTCCTGGTGAGTACGGTGTTGTCTACACAAAAATGTATATAGTCGGTAATGTCCATCAATGTCATCCCCATGAGCCTCACAGAGGACATCCCAGTCTGTTGTCTCAAAGAAGTTCTGTAGTGTCTCATTCGCCTCCGGGGACCATCTCCTAATGGTCCTAGTGGCCGCTGCCTGCTGTTGGACCATAGGCCTGTAGAGTGGGGTGAGGTGGACAAGGTTGTGATCCGATCTACCGAGGGGAGGGAGTGCGGTGAAGTATGCATCCTTCACAGAAGGATATAGCAAGTCCAGAGTTTTATTATTCCTGGATGGTTTGAATGGTTTGAACGTGGGCAGCGTTGGTAGCGTTGGTTAACGCACAAACAATGGGAGCTGCTTAACAGGCGACCACACAGGGCGGCGCCAAAAATGAATGAAATAAGGTATGGCGGAAGTTTATGCAGGCTTTATAGACAAAAAGAGCGCAATGCATCAATCTACGAGACTTCAAAGCGGGCCAGTCTACTTTCTGATACAACATGCAGTGATGTGTTTATAGGGTAGCAGGTAGCCTAGCGGTTGGAGTGTTGGGCCATGAACCAAAAGGTTGCTGGTTCGAATACCCGACCTGACAGGGATGTGTCCTTGAGCAAGGCACTTAACCCTAATTTGCTCCATGGGCTGACCCTTTAGATAGGCTGTCATTGTAAATAAGAATTACTTCATAACTGACTTGCCTAGTTTAATAAAGGTTAACAAAAATGTACTGAACTTATAGCTTGTAATAAAGCGCTATGACAAATGGTTTCAATACAGTGGAATCTGTATTCGTATACTGTTACAGTATGGAAAGCTTGGTTTGATTTCAATTATATCTGATGAGGAAATTCATGCTTCATTCCTATTCAGTATCTGAAATTTGACTCAGTTGACTGACTGGAATCATGGCACTGAGGGGCCTCCTTGTAATTCTACTCCTTCGCCACAAGAGGGAGGCTTTTCCTTGGGGGGGATCAATCTTGATTGTTGGAATGGATTCATGTTTTAAATACATTTTCAAATAACATATAAAAGTTGTTACGACAGGAATAAATCTTATCCTGATTATTTTGTCCATCCTATTTTACTGCCACCTTGATGTAACCATATTCAATTAAATGGTAAAGTTTTAATTAGCCTGTAACAGTCAACATGATGACTGCTAAGAGGCGGTATTTAATTTTTATTTTTATTTAACCTTTATTTAAATAGGCAAGTCAGTTAAGAACAAATTCTTATTTACAATGACGGCCTACCTACAGGGTCAGCCCCTGGAGCAAATTAGGGTTAAGTGCCTTGCTCAAGGACACATCGACAGGTTTTTTCACCTTGTCAGCTCGGGTATGTCATGGCAGAATGTTAATTATGAGAATAACGTTAATATTCTAATCTAATTGTTTGAGACATACTGTGATTAAATGGGACAATCATCCCATGAATCCACTGGTATGTGTGTGTTTTTGTGTGTGTGCGTTTGTGTGTGTGTACTTGTGAAGCCAATCATTAAGTAGGTCTTAAGCTGTAGAATAAAAAGTTTGTGTGTGTGTGTGTTGTCATAACTAAGGTGATACTCACACATTGACTGTTGAAAAGCCCATGCCCACACTGAATTAATTTAATGAGTCTCATTTCAACCATTTGAAGTAAAATAACCCTTGCGATTTAATTCACTATGGAAATAATCTCACGCATGTTTCCTAACCCAATGAGAATATCTTTTAAAACCTACACCCCATCCTTTCTTCTTTTGAAGAGAAGAGTGGAATCAGAAAATCAGGGAGCATTGGGGTTGGTGGGGAGGCAGGAGGGGGGAGTGTGTGTGTGAGATGGGGGTATTGACTTAGGCAACATTTTCTCCGGCGCCTCTTCTTAAGTGGTTCCTCAATTAGCAAGTGTGCCAAACCATTTACCTCGCCAATTAAGAACTGGTTGGTGCCCACAGAGAGGCAGAGGGGAGGAGAGGGGTGAAAGGGGAGAGGAATTATCCCTCCCTCTCTCTCTCCCCCAACTCTGCTCCCCCCTGTGCCAGGAGCTTTGCATTTTTAAAAGACCCTGCTGCCAGCCAGAAGCCCCACACATTAAAAGGAAATGTCAGGGGCAAAGGGCAGCTCTGATAGCTGCTTATCAAAGCTGGCCCATCCCTGGATGACATTTTGGAGATTCTCCCCCCACACCCACCTCCCTTTTCTTTCAGCAGACTTACCAATTGTACAGAGTCTGTAATGAAGTGACTTTGTTTTTCATACATTGGTAATGTTTTAACTGTTGATATATATATGTTTTATTAACATTGATAATGTAATGCCATGTCAACCTGCATCTGCGGGTGAATGTGTCTTAAATCTGAGATGAGGTCTCTCTCTTGTGGCTATGCAGTAACAACTATTTGGATTGTAGTAAACCTAGTCCTGCTTTGTGTAGGCTTTTCATGGTTTAAAAAAAAATAAATATATTTCACCTTTCGCCCTTGCTGCAAATTGCTAAACTATATTAGCAAAGCACATCGAATATTTTGTCCTAAAGTAATATACCCTACGCAGAATATCCTCTATACAGGGACTAGTACAGTAATATGATTTGGGGTTGGATAAACTGCCTATTGATACAATCTGATGAATGCCCCTGCAATATTACCAAATGAACACACGATGGTGCCAGAACCCTCTGTTCTCAAGTTCTGTCAGACGAGAGAACGAAATCAGACCAAAATAATCAGAATTCATATACATTTAGTTGGAATTGTAACATTATACTTCATATTTCAAACCAATTGTAAATTATAGAAGATATTTGTAAATTGTGTATAATTGTAATGTATTGTTGTAATATGGATATTACCTTAAAGCTACACCTCAAAGCAAGGGGAAATAAATTCACTTGAGTATACTACTCTTCTCATGATGAGCCACTCCCCTCATGCAACACCTTAGAATGGCCACTAGATGTCATTCATATACATTATATAATTTCATGACCAACCATTCTATTCAAGTTGATGTCAACACTAGCTTACACCAGCCACTAGAGGGAGATATATAATAATATAATATGACATTTGAAATGTCTTTATTCTTTTGGAATTTCTGTGAGTGTAATGCTTAAAAGTGTTTATTTGACTTTTGTTTATTATCTACTTCACTTGCTTTGGCAATGTTAACATATGTTTCCCATGCCAATAAAGCCCCTTGAATTTAATTTAATTGATATAAGTCTATTTGGGTATATCCATGAGCAAGCAGTCAGACTGTGCCATAGGCCTATTAAGTCAATGTAACCGTGTAAGCACTATATAGAAATGCATAAAACTGAATTACCAAATCAATTCACAAAGCAGATGTTTTTATAGCCATTCACTTGACACACATTCCTGAGTGGCGCAGTGGTCTAAGGCACTGCATCTCAGTGTGAGGCGTAACTACAGACCCTGGTTTGATCCCGGGCTGTATCACAACCGGCTGTGATCGGGAGTCCCATAGGGCGTGTTGTCTGGGTTAGGGGAGGCTGGGGTATGCTGTCATTGTAAATAAGAATTTGTTCTTAACTGACTTGCCTAGTTCAATAAAGGAAAAAATATATATATAATATTAACATGCATGGTCATATTTCAGTTGAATGCATTCCATTGTACAATTGACTAGGACAGCTCAAAGAAGTGCATATGGTGCCACTTTGCTAGTGCTAACTACCATTCATCAGGATTGGACTATTTCTCCTCTCTCATCATTTTGTCTATTTAGCTCTGCATTTACTTATACATCAATTTATTTTACCTTTATATTGACTTTTGCAAGGGAACTTGGCCTCAAGGGGTTTACAAAATAAAATGTACAAAATTACAAACATTTGCTTAACTCTATTCCATTTCTTTTTATCCTAAAATACCCCCTAGTCCTTGCCTATGACAAGCATACCCATAAAATGATGCAGCCACCACCATGATTGAAAATATGAAGAGTGATGTATTGTTGGACTTGCCCCAAACAGAACGCTTTGTATTCAGGACATAAAGTGAATTGCTTAAGTGCCTTGTTGCAAACAGGATGCACGTTTTGGAATATTTGTATTCTGTACAGGCTTTCTTCTTTTCACTCTGTCAATTAGGTTAGTATTGTGGAGTAACTACAATGTTGTTGATCCATCCTCAGTTTTCTCCTATCACAGCCATTAAACTCTGTAACTGTTTTAAAGTCACCATTGGCTTCATGGTGAAATCCCTGAGCGCTTTCCTTCCTCTCTGGCAACTTAGTTAGGAAAGATGCCTGTATCTTTGTAGTGACTGGGTGTATTGATCCAAAGTGTCATTAATAACTTCACCATGCTTAAAGGGATATTCAATGTCTGCTTTTTTTTGTTTTTACCCAAATTCAGTGCTCGAATTAGGGACTTTAGAGTCCATGCAACTCATTCTGTGACTTGTTTAGCACATTTCTACTATAAGTTGAATACTTATTGACTCAAGACATTTCAGCTTTTCATTTTTTATTAATTTATAAAAATGTATAAAAACATAATTCCACTTTTACATTATGGGGTATTGTGTGTAGGCCAGTGACACAAAATCTAAATTTAATACATTTTAAATTCAGGCTGTAACACAACAAAATTTGGAAAAAGTAAATGGGTGTGAATACTTTCTGAAAGCACTGTATACAGTTGAAGTCGGAAGTTTACATACACTTAGGTTGAAGTCATTAAAACTCATTTTTCAACCACTCCACAGATTTCATGTTAACAAACTATAGTTTTTGCAAGTCTGCATGACACAAGTAATTCTTCCAACAATTGTTTACAGACAGATTATTTCACTTATAATTCAGTATGTCACAATTCCAGTGGGTCAGAAGATGACTGTGCCTTTAAACAGCTTGGAAAATTCCAGAAACTGATGTCATGACTTTAGAAGCTTCTGATAGGCTGATTGACATCATTTGAGTCAATTGGAAGTGTAACTGTGGATGTATTTCAAGGCCTACCTTCAAACTCAGTGCCTCTTTGCTCGACATCATAGGAAAATCAAAAGAAATCAGCCAAGACCTCAGATTTTTTTTTTTAGACCTACACATGTCTGATTTACCCTTGGGAGCAATTTCCAAACGCCTGAAGGTACCACGTTCATCTGTACAAACAATAGTACGCAAGTATAAACACCATGGGACCACGCAGCCGTCATACCGCTCAGGAAAGAGACGCATTCTGTCTCCTAGAGATGAACGTACTTTGGTGCCAAAAAGTGCAAATCAATCCCAGAACAACAGCAAAGGACCTTGTGAAGATGCTGGAGGAAACAGGTACAAAAGTATCTATATCCACAGTCAAACGCGTCCTATATCGACAGCAAGGAAGAAGCCACTGCTCCAAAACCAGCATAAAAAAGCCAGACTACAGTTTGCAACTGCACATGGGGACATAGATCATACTTTTGGGAGAAATGTCCTCTGGTCTGATGAAACAAAAAAATTACTGTTTGGCCATAACAACCATTGTTATGTTTGGAGGAAAAAGGGGGAGGCTTGAGAGCCGAAGAACACCATCCCAACTGTGAAGCTCGGGGATGGCAGCATCATGTTGTGGGGGTGCTTTGCTGCAGGAGAGACTGGTGCACTTCACAAAATAGATAGCATCATGAGGAAGGAAAATTATGTGGATATATTGAAGCAACATCTCAAGACATCAGTCAGGAAGTTATGATTTGGTCGCAAATGGGTCTTCCAAATGGACAACGACCCCAAGCATACTTCCAAAGTTGTGGCAAAATGGCTTAAGGACAACAAAGTCAAGATATTGTAGTGGCCATCACAAAGCCCTGACCTCAATCGTATAGAAGATTTGTTGGCAGAACTGAAAAAGCGTGTGCGAGCAAGGAGTCCTACAAACCTGACTCAGTTACACCAGTTCTGTCAGGAGGAATGGGCCAACATTCACCCAACTTATTGTGGGAAGCTTGTGGAAGGCTACCCGAAACATTTGACCCAAGTTCAACAATTTAAAGGCAATGCTACCAAATACTAATTGACTTTATGTAAACTTCTGACCCACTGGGAATGTGATGAAAGAAATAAAAGCTGAAATTAATCGTTCTCTCTACTATTATTCTGACATTTCACATTCTTAAAATAAAGTGGTGAATTTCTACTAGGATTAAATGTCAGGAATCGTGAAAAACTGAGTTTAAATGTATTTGGCTAAGGTTTATGTAAACTTCTGACTCTAATTGGCTATGTGTAACCTCCATTTTCTCATTATATGGATTGAAAACACCATGATGTGTATGCTCCTCTGGAGTAATGTAATTGAACAAACGGATATGTAAATGTTGTATTGAACCCAAATCTCAATTTTATGTTATCCTTTCACTCCCTCGTTTATTTTGACTAATGAGTGGTTTGCCTTTTAAATATATCTCTGTTGAGTGCTCTCTCTCCTCTCCTCTCCTTCCTCATCACTGTATATTGATTATGTTGAAGCATTGATCTAAAGCTCGGGTTCCCTTGTGT
Source organism: Thymallus thymallus (assembly GCA_023634145.1). NCBI lineage: Eukaryota > Metazoa > Chordata > Actinopteri > Salmoniformes > Salmonidae > Thymallus > Thymallus thymallus. The sequence continues at coordinate 30,368,138 of CM042391.1, forward strand.
TTTTGTGTGTTTGAGTGTGTGTGTTTGTGTGTGTGTATGTTTGTGTGTGTGTGTGTGTGTGTGTGTGTGTGTGTGTGTGCATGCTTGTGTGCATGTGTCAGAGCATGAGCAAGCTCTTGTTAACATGTTTGTGTGAGTATTGGATTGTGTGTGTGTGTGTTTTATGTTTGTGTGTGAGTGTATTGTATGTGTGTGTTCATTGTATGTACAGCTACATTTCCCATCAGATCCACAACCTCCTAGAGATCTTCAGATAAATCCCTCTTACTAAACCACATATTTCAATAAAGACACCCAATCTCCCATTCACAGAACAGCACACTGACATTGTTTAGCATTGCTAAAGCTTTGAGTCAATAGGAGCATATTTAAAAGAGACCCCAAAACATAAAACACAGAGGGTCCTGTTCTGGTACAGGAAAAGAGCTGTTATATCCAATAATCCATTTGCATTCCACTGAGATGGCTTATCTCTTTCCTGTTGCTCTTCCTGGATCATTGCTTATTTTGTGGGTAGGGTGGGGGTTCTCTGTTGCAAATAACTGTAATTCAAAGCACACATACCCTCATGCAAGAATGCACACACACACACACACACACACACACACACACACACACACACACACACACACAAACACCAATTCTGAGGTATTAAATTGTTCCGGTCCATCGGCCAAAAAATATGATGCAGAAATTGAGCACAATATTGGTTTTCTTCTGACTGAACGAGGAAAACATGTTTGAGCTTCAGTCAAACATGCAGAATACCAGAATTGTGTAGTTAGCACACAAACAGTAGTTAAAGATACATTTAATTAGAGTTGCAAAGTTTCGGTTGGAGGATTCCGGATTTTCGTCTTATTCCCTCCTGATTCCGGGAAACTTTAAACCGGGATTTCTGGAAAACCAGGGAATTTATTTAAAGTTCCAGGAATTTGCAACCCTACATTTAATAGGCTAGCACTCACTCATACTGTATCAACCGCCTACAACTCACCTGCTATTCACCACCTCAATTCAATTGAAAGGCCCCGTGGTTGTACAGTAGGCTTTGCGAACGGAACCAAATAAAATCAAATCAAATTGTATGTCACATGCTTCGTAAACAACAGGGGTAGACTAACAGTGAAATGCTTACTTACAAGCCCTTCCTAATAATGCAGAGAGAAAGAAAATTGAAATAGTAGAAAAAATAGGAAAAAAATAACACAAATAATAAAATACAGAAAAATATAACACAAGGAATAAATACACAATGAGTAACAATTACTTGGCTATATACAGGGCAGAGGTCTTTATGGATCCACCTGTACTCGGATCCGTAATTCTAAATAATGTCACAAGTCTGGGTCGGAACTGATATGATTGTCACGGGTATGTGTCATTTTAACTGACTTGTCCGGAAGGGCCCGTACAGATCTGAACACGGCTACTGCAGGAGAGAGAGAGAGAAAGAAATTGTATAATTTATGCTGCTGCTGCTCTTTGCTTTTCACGACAGTGTAGCGTGTAGCTTGTTGTTGTTGGCCAATCATAAGTCATCAAAGTGGCAATAGGCTACAGTCATAGTCCGCCACAGGGGACACGTCATAATACCCATAAAAGCACAGAAATGGTTCCAATGGTTTTTCGGCCATCAATCACATCGTGAATTTTACCCCAAAATGTAATTAATTGTGTGTTTGGTGTAGGCTTACCTTGGCGTGACGTTTTGATTGCCATCAAATTCTCTCTCGGACAAGGTGAGTTTTATCTCAAAAAAGGGGTAAAAAGTATATATATATATATTTTTTTAAGTAGCTTATAAAATGACTTTTCTGCTGCTTATGCTCCCGTATGGACTTGGGAGAGGCGAAGTAGAGAGCCATGCATCCTCGATGCCAAGCCACACTGCTTCTTGACACACTGCTCGCTTAACCCGGAAGCCAGCCGCACCAATGTGTCCGTACAACTGCCGACCGAAGTCAGCATGGACGACTCTAGGCCAATTGTGCGCTGCCTCACGGATCTCCCATTCACGGCCGACTGTGACACAGCCTGGGATTGAACCCGGGGCTGTAGTGACACCTCAAGCACTGCGATGCCTTAGACTGCTGCGCCACTCGGGAGGCACCTATATATTTTTTACATGGATCTATGCATATCGGGTTTGGGTGGGAAAGCCCCAGGCCTGGTCCAACTTTATGGACCAGTGAAGACCTCTAATACACAGTGTACCAGTACTGAGTCGATGTGCAGGTGTACGAGGTAATTGAGGTAGATACTGTATGTACTTGTACTGTATGTACTTGTAAGTACCCACTGTCCTGAATGTCCTGAATGACTTCAGACCTGTAGCCCTAACATCCCACATCATGAAGACCCTGGAAAGGTTAGTCCTCGCTCACCTCAGACCCCTGGTGTGTACATCACTGGACCCTCTGCAGTTTGCATACCAGCGCAACATCGGGGTGGATGATGCAATCATCTACCTTTTGCAGAGGGCCTACTCTCACCTGGACAACGCAGGTTGCACTGTGAGGGTTATGTTTTTTGACTTCTCCAGTGCCTTCAATACCATTCAGCCCCTACTACTGGGTGAGAAGATGAAGAGAATGAAAGTGGAAGCACCCTTAGTCTCCTGGGTCACGGACTACCTGACCGGTAGGCCACAATTTGTGCGACTACAGAGCTGTGTGTCAGAACGGGCAGTGAGCAACACAGAGGCCCCCCATGGAACGGTCCTGTCCCCCTTCCTGTTCACCCTCTACACCTCGGACTTCAGATATAACTCTGAAACATGCCACCTACAGAAGTTCTCGGATGACTCCGCAATTGTAGTGTGCATCAGGGGTGGGCAGGAGGAGGAGTACAGGAGCACAATCAGTGACTTTGTTTTGTGGTGTGAGCAGAACCACCTTCAGCTCAACATCAGCAAAACAAAGGAGATGGCAGTGGACTTCAGGAGAACCAAGGCACAACTGACTGCAGTCACCATACAAGTTCCTGGGAGTCCATATGGACAATAGGCTGGAATGGGCTGGTAACACCGGGGCCCTGTACAAAAAGGGCCAGAGCCGACTATACTTTCTGAGGAGGCTCAGGTCCTTCAACGTGTGCAGTAAACTACTGCATACCTTCTACCAGTCTGTGGTGGCCAGTGCCATCTTTTTTGCAGTGGTGTGCTGGGGAGCCAACATAAAAGCCGGTGATGCTTCTCGGGTAAATAAGCTGATCAGGAAGGCTAGCTCTGTCCTGGGGATGAGTCTTGACATTCTAGAGGAGGTGGCGGAGAGACGGATCCTGGCCAAACTGCTGGCCATCATGGACAACGTCACCCAACCTCTGCATGCCATGGTTATGACGCAGAGGAGCACCTTTAGTCACAGACTGATCCCACCACGGTGTGCCAGAGAGCGCTACAGGAGGTCCTCCCTGCCGGCGACTATTAGACTATATAATTCCTCACCGGGGTGCCGTGCCGTCGGCAACATAGATCTGGAACTGTTGGAGCTAGGACCTAGTTTAACAATTATGCATCCATCCGTGAGTAACTCTGGTCCGTAATCACTCATTCACTTAGGACTTATTTATTCATTCAGGTCTGTATATACATACTCATGTACAGTTGTTATATCATATCACATGCAATATTGCAAGTAATTGTTGGACTTAACTTACGTAGTCATTCACTCAGGAATGCATATTAGTATCCTGTCAGTTGCATCTTTTCTCATTGCTTTTAGTATATCGAATGGACTGTATTTTAAGGGAATTACTATTATTACCCCAAATTATATCATATACACATTTAGCTATTTAAGTATCTCTTCCTGTCATTTACCTGTACAGTTTACAATAAAGTATCTATCTATCTATCTATCTATCTATCTATCTATCTATCTATCTATCCATCCATCCATCCATCCATCCATCCATCCATCCATCCATCCATCCATCCATCCATCCATCCATCTATCCATCTATCCATCTATCCATCTATCTATCTATCTATCTATCTATCTATCTATCTATCTATCTATCTATCTATCTATCTATCTATCTAGTATAGAAGTCCTGAATGCCTGGGAGCTCGACCACAGTGATCTACTGGGCCGTATGAACTACCCTCTGTTGGGCCTTGCGATTGGATGCCAAACAGTTGCCATATCAAGTGATTCAGTCAGTCAAGATGCTCTCAATGGTGCAGCTGTTGAACTTTCTGACGATCTGAGGGCCCATGCCAAACCTTTTCAGCCTCCTGAGGGGGAAGAGGCATTGTCGTACCCTCTTCATGACTGTGTTGACGTGTGTAGACCATTATAGCTCCTTATTGATGTGGACACAGAGGAACTTGTAGCTCTCGACCTGTTCCACAACAGCCTTGTCGATGTGGATGGGGGCGTGCTCGGCCCTCTGTTTCCTATAGTCCACGACCAGCTCCTTTGTCTTGCTGACATTGAGGGAGAGGTTGTGCACCACACTGCCAGGTCTCTGACCTCTTCCTTCTAGGCTGTCTCATCGTCATCGGTGATCAGGCCTACCACCGTTGTGTCTTCTGAAAACTTAATGATGGTGTTGGAGCTGTGCGTGGCCACAAAGTTGTGGGTGAACAGGGAGTACAGGAGGGGACTAAGCACACACACCTGAGGGCCCCCCATCTTGAGGGTCATTGTGGCGGATGTGTTGTTGTCTAGCCTCACCACCTGGGGGCGGCCCGTCAGGAAGTCCAGGGTGTCTCGGATGATGGTGTTGATGTCAGCCATGACCAGCCTTTCAGAGCAGGTTACCTTGGCGTTCTTGGGTACAGGGACTATGGTGGTCTGCTTGAAACATGTAGGAATTACAGACTGGGACAGGGAGAGGTTGAAAATGCCAGTGAAGAGACGTCCTAGTAATCCATCTGGCCCTGCAGCCTTGAAGGCGGTGACTGATGTGGTAAACTCGCCAAAGCCATCGGCTGAATCCCGGAACATATTCCAGTTTGTGCTAGTGGAACAGTCCTGTATCTTAGCATCCGCTTCATTTGACCACTTCGTATTGAGCATGTCACTTCAATCTTAGTCCTGTACTGATGCTTTGCCTGTTTGATGATACTCTACCTCAGGCGAGCAAAACCTCAAGACTTCCTTTATATTAGATTTTGTGCACCAGCTGTTGTTTACAAATATACACAGACCACCACCCCCCAGCTGTTCTATCTTGCCGATGCAGCAGAAATCCTGCCAGCTGTATGTTATCCATTTCGTCGTTCAGCCACGACTCTGTGAAACATAAGATATTACAGTTTTTAATGTCCCGTTGGTAGGATATTTGTGATCGTAGCTCGTCTATTTTGTTATTCAATGATTGTACGTTGGGACAGATGGTCTTTTTCCAAATAGGGCTATCTTCTGTATTTCACTCCTACCTTGTCACAACACAACTGATTGGATCAAACGCATTAAGAAGGAAATAAATTCCACAAATTAATGCATTCCAGGTGACTACCTCATGAAGCTGGTTGAGAGAATGCCACATGAGTGTGAAAAGCTGTCATTTAAAAAAATATTAAAATATTTTTTTAACTCATCAAGGCAAAGGGTGGCTACTTTGAAGAATCTCAAATATAAAATATATTTTGATTTGTCATCACTTTTTTGGTTACTATATGATTTAATATGTGTTATTTCATTGTTTGATGTCATCACTATTATTCTACAATGTAGAAAATAGTAAAAATTAAGAAAATGAGTAGGTGTCCAAACTTTTGACTGGTACTATACATTGTTACAGTTGTTGGTTAGCCAGCTAGCTAACCCTAGTCATATTAGCATAGACGTGACACATCAAAACAAGATATACAACAAAACACAACTAGCTGAAACAAGCAATATACTATTCACTGCACAGCAGCTACTAGCCATTGTTGCTAAGAATCTGTACGCGCACTAAATAATAACGGTCATTAAAAAGTATTTATTGCGTCACTCCATGATATATAAGCAACTTCATGCAAATCAGTCCTATAGTTTGCTGGGGATAAACATTTACTATAAATGTTGGGTAATATAATTTACCATCTAACATTATATTAACCAACATTCACTGTGCAATGTGTAGCCAAGGACTTCAGTCAGCAGCCAGGGTGTAGCCAAGGACTTCAGTCAGCAGCCAGGTCACTCTTGATTACAAGTCAGTATTCAACATCCATCCACTTCTGAGGACATCAGGACATAACGTGGAAATCGGCCACTAGGGGCAACAGTGAGCACTGTTACCTTCGGTTTTGGGTGCTGTGGACAGGGATGTTAAGGGTGGGCGTAAGTATCTGACCGCGGGCCAAAGGTACCGAATCCAGCGATAGAAAGTGTTTTTTTTGTTTTAAACGTATCCCAAACCTTAACCCTTACCTTAACCATTCAGAGTTAATGCCTAGCCTTATGTTTTTTTAGTTAATGCCTAAACTTAACCTTAAACACTTCGAAATTTGACTTTTGCAACAACTTCTAAATGTGTCTTCTGAGAAACGTAGATTAACTTTTAATTCTGCAGTGAGACTGTGAGAGCTAGTTGTGGCAGATAGTAAATGTTGGGGGTAGAATGTACAGTAAATGTTGGGTAAAGATAGAGATGCTTCTACTGTATGTGTGTATCATGGGAGAGAGAGAGAGAGAGAGAGAGAGAGAAATAGTGGGAGAGAGAGAGGAGGCTGATGTGTTTAGCAGTGTTGTATGTAGGGCAGGATGCAGGAAGGACAGTTGCATTCTGGGTGACAGGAAATATTTTGGGCTCCATTCAATTCATCGCACCTGCACTCCAGTTATCCTTGACCTGCACTCTACCCTTTCCGGGACGCGAGTCAGGAAATGGCAGCCCTCTTTCCTAATCACCTTCTACTGGTGTGACAGCACTACACCACCACACAATTTGGCCCATCTGACGTCATAGACATCCTGTTCCTGTTTGTTTGTTGGGAGTGCATCACCTACTGTATAGGGAGATAAATGACATCACCGTCTCCAGTCGTCCCAAGCTTTTCTATTTTTCTCTTTTCTCAAGTCAAGCGGCTTCCTCCCTCCTTTGGATCTGGATACGCTCCCTATCTCTGAGTCGTCTCCCAAAAGGAACACAGGGATTCTATGATATATTCTGCAGACGCAGGGAAATGAATATGCTTGGTTGTCCGTTCAGAAAAAATTTAATGAGCTCCTTGAAAAGTATTACATTCCATAATATATCGTCTTCCCACCACGGAGGTGCTATGGTATAGGGGAAACACGCAGATGAATTAATACAGTAATCCGGGGTTAGGTAGGAGAACACAGGCTGGCTGAAATATTAACCAAGCTCTATACGAGCACAACCCACCCGTCTATAGTGCCACAATGCGAAACCTGTTACAAACCACTTAAGACAGACACAAAACATGTCAATACATGTTCTATACCGTAAATCTTTACTATGTGCACATGCATATAAACTCTAACATTAAAACATACAGTTTAATACTTTTTGAAAGACCACACTTCACTTGAACCCCAAAAGAAGAGAGATGTATCACAAGTAAAGTAAAAAGTAGTAAAAACTTTAGCAAAAGGTCAGCTTTACTCCTTACTTCTCAATATCAAATCCCCAGCCAAGCCCAAAGTGTAATTAACTACCATTGTGCTAATGTGCTCTTTGCCCAGATTAAGCTATTCCACTTACCTGCTGGCTGTCCAAACACTAATTTAATTACTAATGACCGCTGTGGGCAACCAGATTTGAGTCATGGATTGCGCCTATTCTCTAGTACAGTGGTATGTTGCGAGAAATTGCAGTAGGCCAGTTGAGAACTAGTTCTCATTTACAACTGCGACCATATCAGTCCTATAGATTGTTGGGGATAAAAATGTACTTTAAATTATGGTTGACATAATTTGCAATTTACCATTGTATTAACCAACATTTATTGTGCAATGTGTAGCCAAGAACTTCAGTCAGACCTATAGTAAATGTTAGAGGTACAATGTACAGTAAATGTCAGGTAAAGATAGAGATGTTTCTACTGTATGTGTGTATCACGGGAGAGAGAGAGAGAGTGTGAGAGAGAGAGAGAGAGAGAGAGAGAGAGAGAGAGAGAGAGAGAGAGAGAGAGAGAGAGAGAGAGGGAGAGAGAGAGAGGCTGATGTGTTTAGCAGTGCTGTGTGTGGGGCAGGATGCAGGAAGGACACTTGCATTCTGGGTGAAGGGAGATATTTTGGGCTCCATTCAAGGCATCGCACCAGCACTCCGGGCATCCTGGACTCTTCCCGTTCCGGGAGCCAAATCCCTCACTACAACACAGGAGGTTGGTGGAACCTTAATTGGGGAGGATGGGCTCGTGGTAACATGCCATTCTATTCGCTCCGTTCCAGACATTACATTATTATTCCTTATTTATTCCCTACCTACCTACCTACCTACCTACCTACCTACCTACCTACCTACCTACCTACCTACCTACCTACCTACCTACCTACCTACCTACCTACCTACCTACCTACCTACCTACCTACCTACCTACCTACCTACCTACCTACCTACCTACCTACCTACCTACCTACCTACCTACCTACCTATCAGCTGTCCTCCCCTCGGCAGCCTCCTGTGCACTCCATCCCCTATCACCCCCCATCCTCAATCGGTCACTAAACTTCTTCCAAAACAACCAGCATGACACCACTACACCACTACCTAATCTGGCCCATCTGACTCCATATAGCAGCAGGGGGGGAGTATCATTTTGACAGCACACCACCAGGGAATACAATGACATCCTGTTCCTGTTCCTGTTTGTTTGTTGGGAGTGCATCACCTACTGTATAGGGAGATATTTTTTATTTAAAATATTTAACCAGGCAAGTCAGTTAAGAACAAATTCTTACTTACAATGACAGCCATAGTAGTATGGCACCCCAGGAGCAAATGAGGGTTAAGTGCCTTGCTCAAGGACACATCGACAGGTCATTTTTTTCAGCTTGTCGGTTCGGGTATTCGAACCAGCGACTTTTCGGTTACTTTCAGTTACTGGCCCAACACTCTAACCGCTAGGCTACCTGCCACCCCAATGACAGCAATAAATTACATCACCGTCTCCAGTCATTCCAAACGTTTCTATTTTTCTCTTTTCTCAAGTCAAGTGTTCGAGCTCAAGCTGCTTCCTCCCTCCTTTGGATCTAGATAGGCTCCCTATCTCTGAGTCGTCTCCCGAGAGGAACGCCAGAATAACCCTGCATTCTATAATAGATTTCGCAGATGCAGGGAAATGAAAGTGTTTGGTTGGTCATTCAGAAAACAATGTATGAGTTCCTTGAAAGGTATTACATTCCATAATATATCATCTTCCCACCACAGAGGTGGTATGGTATAGGGGGAAACCTAAAATAATTCATTACAGTAAACTGGGGTTGGGTAGGAGAACACAGTTTGGCTGAAATATAGTAACCACAGCAGGGGTCGGCAACCTTTTTTGTGTGGTATGCCAATTTACAATTTATCCTACCATTTCTAACTATCTGCATGCCAGTTATGATTTTCATATGTGCATTACATTAATTGTGTCTATTGAATATCTAATTGCCCACAAACTGAATAATTCCATTACCGCCACAGATTCTCTTGATGAATGATACAGTGACATTTAACCACAGGGTGGCCAATCTTATCTTCAATTAACTTTGCGAATCCTTTATGTTTCCCCACCACAGCAGGGGCACCGTCAGTTGTAATAGCGAATATGTTTTTAATAACACCTCCTCAAAATGATCTGTGAAGGATTTTGCTCCATCTTCCCCTTTAGTAGTACCATGCATGGGTTTTAGACAAAGCAGCTCTTCATGTACTTGCTTGGGGTCACAGTATCTTGCAACAACTGCAAGACGTGAAATGTCATTCACATCCACGCTTTCATCAAGAGCCACACTAAACACAGGTGCATCTTTTATCGCTACAGTTGGTTGCTCCTTTCCAACCATCTCTGTATTTTCAACAGGCTTTCAACAGCCAACAGCCTTTCAACAGCCAACAGCCTTTCAACAGCCCACAGCCTTTCAACAGCCAACAGCCTTTCAACAGCCAATAGCCTTTCAACAGCCAACAGCCTTTCAACAGCCAATAGCCTTTCAGCCAACAGCCTTTCAGCCAACATTTCTGGCAGACTCTACTCTTTTTTTGGTGTGTACTTTTTACCACTTTTTCTCCCCAATTTCGTCATATCTAATTGGTAGTTACAGTCTTGTCCCATCGCTGCAACTCCCGTACGGACTGGGGGAGGCAAAGGTCGAGAGCCATGCGTCCTCCGAAACACGACCCTGCCAAGCCGCACTGCTTCTTGACACAATGCTCGCTTAACCTGGAAGCCAGCCACGCCAATGTGTCGAAAGAAACCCCGAAAAACTGCCGACCGTGTCAGCGTGCATACGCCTGGCCTTCCACAAGGAGTCGCTAAAGTGCGACGGGAGAAGGCCATCCCGGCCGGCCAAACCCTCCCCAACCCGGATGACGCTGAGCCAATTGTTCGCCGCCTCATGGGTCTCCCGGTAACGGCTGGCTGTGACACAGCCTGGGATCGAAACTGGGGCCGTAGTGACGCCTCAAACCTCAAGACCGCTGCGTCACTCGGGAGGCGTCTCTATAGAGACCGGTCCTTCAATTTAAACAAATCCATATTCCTTTGTCCAAGAGGCAATAAATGAGCGGACATCTGCCTTATTCTTCTTTGATGACATTTTGCGCCCTGAAACTTTTTTAAATAACAAAAGAAGCTTGCTAGCTGCTAGTCATGTGAAAAATGAATCTCTCATCTTCAGTGCTGCCTTGGTTTTCAATTTGGTGGGAGAGGCGAGGTCATCTTGCGCTGAACTAATAATATGAAACTCCTGCAAAATCATGAAAAGCCGATTGGCTAATCAGGATTGACATACCTTGGGAACTACAACATTGCAGTGAATAACAATGCAATTTCGAAACCAATGTAATTTCAATTATTTTCTCCAGTTTATAATTTTTTTCAGAAACTGCCGAAAATAAGTTAGATAATAAACGTCAAGCCAAGGCTTAGCACGCCACGCAAAAAAAAAAAAAAGTTATTTTATTGTTATTATTTTTTGGCTTTCAAGCCTTGGCATGCCAAGGCAAATACCTTAGGTTTCTGACTCCTGCTCTATAGGAACACAAGCCAAAGCCTATGAAGGAGGGAATCTATTATTTAGTGAACACCCTCTGTTGCAGTTGTCTATGGAATTGAATTCAATATCGAGAACATGGGGGTTACTAATTTGAGGCATGTATTGAAAGGACTTTAATTACTAGGACATACAATAGGGAAAACACAAATTTGAAGTGCTTTGGATTGTACATTTTGTTTTTGTCATTAAACGGCCTAGAAGATTGCCACACTCTTGTTTTCTAACATTACACTCACAAAAGTTCCAAAAATAATAAAGACATTTCAAATGTCATATTATGTGCAAATAGTTAAAGTACAAAAGGGAAAATAAATAAACATAAATATGGGTTGTATTTACAATGGTCTTTGTTCTTCACTGGTTGCCCCTTTCTTGTGGGAACAGGTCACAAATCTCGCTGCTGTGATGTGATGGCACACTGTGGTACAGTATTTCACCCAATAGATATGGGAGTTTATCAAAATTGGGTTTGTTTTCAAATTCTTTGTGGGTCTGTGCAATCTGAGGGAAATATGTGTCTCTAATCTGGTCATGCATTTGGCAGGAGGTAAGTGCAGCTCAGTTCCCACCTCCTTTTGTGGGCAGTGGGCACATAGCCTGTCTTCTCTTGAGAGCCAGGTCTGCCTACGGTGTACATAGTCAAAGCTTTCCTTAATTTTGGGTCAGTCACAGTGGTAAGGTATTCTGCCACTGTGTACTCTCTGTTTAGGGTCAAATAGCATTCTTTTTTTATTTAACTAGGCAAATTCTTATTTACAATGACGGCCTACCCTGGCCAAAACCGGACAACGCTGGGACAATTGTGCGGCACCCTATGGGACTTCCAATCACGGCCGGATGTGACTCTCTCTCTCTCTCTCTCTCTCTCTCTCTCTCTCTCTCTCTCTCTCTCTCTCTCTCTCTGTCTCAATTTCAATTTAAGGGCTTTATTGGCATGGGAAACATATGTTAACATTGCCAAAGCAAGTGAAGTAGATAATAAACAAAAGTGAAATAAACTATAAAAATGAACACTAAACATTACACTCACAGAAGTTCCAAAAGAATAAAGTCATTTCAAATGTAATTTTATGCCTCTCTCTCTCTCTCTCTCCCACTATCTATCTCTCTCTCTCTCTCTCTCTCTCTCTCTCTCTCTCTCTCTCTCTCTCTCTCTCTCTCTCTCTCTCTCTCTCTCTCTCTCTCTGTCTGTCTCTCTGTCTCTCTCAATTTCAATTTCAATTTAAGGGCTTTATTGGCATGGGAAACTTATGTTAACATTGCCAAAGCAAGTGGAGTAGATAATAAACAAAAGTGAAATAGACTATAAAAATGAACACTAAACATTACACTCACAGAAGTTCCAAAAGAATAAAGACATTTCAAATGTCATTTTATGCCTCTCTCTATCTCTCTCTCTCTCTCTCTCTCTCTCTCTCTCTCTCTCTCTCTCTCTCTCTCTCTCTCTCTCTCTCTCTCTCTCTCTCTCTCTCTCTCTCTCTCTCTATCTCTGTGGAAAACATATGTTAACATTGCCAAAGCAAGTGAAGTAGATAATAAACAAAAGACAATCCTCATTGCTTTTTCTCCCTCACTCCCCTATCACTATTCACACGTTCCACCACTCTATCTGCCCTACCTACACCCCTCTTCCTTCCCTCCCATCCCTCTGCCCCACCTCCACCCCTCTTCCTTCCCTCCCATCCCGCTGCCCCACCTCCATCCCTTTTCCTTCCCTCCCATCCCTCTGCCCCACCTCCACCCCTCTTCCTTCCCTCCCATCCCTCTGCCCCACCTCCACCCCTCTTCCTTCCCTCCCATCCCGCTGCCCCACCTCCATCCCTTTTCCTTCCCTCCCATCCCTCTGCCCCACCTCCACCCCTCTTCCTTCCCTCCCATCCCTCTGCCCCACCTCCACCCCTCTTCCTTCCCTCCCATCCCGCTGCCCCACCTCCATCCCTTTTCCTTCCCTCCCATCCCTCTGCCCCACCTCCACCCCTCTTCCTTCCCTCCCATCCCTCTGCCCCACCTCCACCCCTCTTCCTTCCCTCCCATCCCTCTGCCCCACCTCCACCACTCTTCCTTCCTTCCCTCCCATCCCTCTGCCCCTACCTCCACCCCCTTCCTTCCTTCCCTCCTATCCATCTGCCCCTACCTCCACCCCTCTTCCTTCCCTCCCATCCCTCTGCCCCACCTCCACCACTCTTCCTTCCTTCCCTCCCATCCATCTTCCCCTACCTCCACCCCTCTTCCTTCCCTCCCATCCATCTCCCCCCCCTCCCCCCCCCTTCCCCCTTCCCTGTTCCTCTGTTTCTCGTGTAATGACTTTGGAAATCCCCAGCCACAGGTAGTGCAGACACAGCTTTTCTGCAGGGCTTGTGAGTTGTGGAGCTTGTCTTTAGATCTAGATTGCAGCTCAGGCAAGGGAGAGAGAAGCTGGAATAAAAGGTTAAAGCAGGCTTATTCAGAGGAGGGTTAATGCAGGGTGCAGCACTGAGGTCAGGTGGAGAGTTATCTCCTACTAGATGTATCCAGATACACACAGAGTTGTAGAAACGCGGACAAAAACGCACACACACTCTCTCTTGTGCAGATACACACACATACTGTATACTGACACTAACATACTCTCATACAGACATTACTGTCTTCTTGCAGACACACATGGACCCATACACACATGAACACAAACACACAAGCACACACACACAAACAGGCACTAATGATGCGTGGGTCAGCTGTTTTTTCACCCGCACCCGCCCGCAATTGCTAATAACCCATTAATAACCCATTCGTAACCGCCCGACTATATATGATAAAGGGAAAATATGAGGCCTGCACCCAACACTAACCTGATATATAGAAAATGCATTGTACAGTCCGAGATGTCGGAAAAAACTGTTGACAGGCCTTTTTAGATAGGCCGATGTTTCTGTTTGTAATTTCCGACATTTTGGTAGGCTATTTGTTAGTGAACTTAGATACATACAGCTTCTCTTCTGTCATTACTTGTTGCCCTAGAAGATTAAACCCTTGCTCACCAGAATAATGTTCTAGATCAATAGAATGAATGCTTCAATATAGTTGACATTTGGTGAAGTTTGTTTTCTCTTCCCTCTTTTATCTCTGCTTCACTCTAGCAGCAAAGACGTTTAGGGATCGGGGGAGAAAATGTAATAAAAAAATATAAAAATTTAAAGATTTCGAAAAATAACATCAGTTTGTTTTAAAGAAATTAAAAGCTGTTGAAACGAATTAACTTGTTTTTGATAAGATTTCAGTTCGGCTTGGATGCGTATTTTTTGTGGTTGAAATGCTATCAACCTTTATGATGCAAATAAAGATATTACCTTTACAGATGGTCCCAAACCATGCATTCATTCTCTCAAGATGCTGAACAAAATTTATAATATTTCTCCACTCCTATTCCCAAGCCTAAAAGTACATTTTGAAGTGGCAATTAGAAACTTTAGAAGCCTTTTAAAATCTTACACTGCAAGGTGGCATTTCCTGCTGTGCAGGAAAATCCTCAGCAACAAAAGAGTGATCAAATTAGGTCTATAACATTTTTCATAGCCTAATATAATATTAACTCCTGCAGAATTAAGCATTTCTTGCTGTAAATTATACACCAAACCTTGTCCTATTGAAACACACTGGATGATGGAGAATGATGATGAAGTATTTACAGCCACATCCATATGATTTGGTTTTACCTTCCAACGTGAATTGATGTCAAATTGAAACACTTATAAGGTAAAAATGTAGGCATTTAATAAATGTTAAATATGCACTACATAATTTTGGTTCAGTAGTTATCAGTTTTGAACAATTATTGAGTGATGGTTAATTATATTGTTAACAAATTACAAGAAAACCATATCAAAAGTGAATATTGCATTTTGATATTTGTGCTTAGAGTTGTAAAAATGTACCACATACTTGTGAAGATTGCACCAAAATGATTGAAAGAAATCTGTATTAGGATCCGAAGAGCTCCCTTTGAATGCTGTGTACCGTGGTTGAAGTCAAAAGAATGTGTGATTACGTCAAACCGGGCTGGAGAGAAATCCACCCGTAAGCATGTGTCACAAACTTGTAGCACTGACATTCAAAAAATCAATAGGAGTGCTATGGTAACCTTTTGTATTATACAGGTATATACTGTATGACACACCTGAAGGTTTGCTATGAAACAAGTGGAATCAGCTACAGCCCTCAGTTTGGGAGTACTCATTGACAATTGGCATATAAAGTATTGTCTTTGCATTATATAATATGTCTTTCTCTGCAGCATAGATACATCAAACACATATACCAATGTACAATGTAGCTTTGGGTGAAGAGGAGAAAAGGATGCCTCTCCAGCATATTCCCTCTGGTAGAGGAAGTCAGATCAGAGTAGTATTGTATGTGTGTGCGAGAGCACACTTCAGTCCAAACACTTCAGTCAAAGAGATGTGCTATGTATGCTGTGTGCTGGTCTGTCGCCCTAGGCCCGGAGGCTTAGCTACAACAACACTGCTGCTCCACTGCCTTGCCTGTGGTGGATAGCTATCAGAAATAGGATTGCGTGCTCAGCATACTGTCTGCGGTATAGAGATTTAGATAAAGTGCTGAAGCAAAACGTATAGCTACATTTCAGAAGCTAGTATGAGAAGTGTGTATATTTGTTTACAAGGCAGCTTGAATATTTGAAATGGACAAAAAGAAACATTCTTGGACAAAACTGATCGAGATATCCCTAACATCTCCATTTCTCCAATGCAGAATAGGTGATGTGGGATGAACAGACACAAAAGGCTGCAACACAATTAATCATAATCCATTGAAAAGGTGTTGTATGTGCCTAGATTAAAAAAGGCCTAGACCTATTTCTGAAACACGCATCCGTGTGAACACAAAAACACAAAGACCCATAGAGAATGTTACACACCAAACCGTATTGGTCCATAAAACTGTATTGAATATATACTCCTCCTCTTATATTAAGAAAACGGCAGTGACACACACATCATCTGAATGACAATACCATGATTCATGGCCATGTGTGCGTCCATCTGGCGGTGGTGTTGATTATAAAGGAAATCATGGGCCTCATTTGACACAAGTCATTATTAATATGGGTCAGTGCAACTGGAGGTCACCCCACCCATAACCCTGGTCATACATACTACACACACCAGGTCACTCAATTTACCATGCTCTTTTCTTTATTACTGTCTGGGTCTACTAGTCGACGTCTAAGAGAACGGGGGGTTGGGTTCAATTATTTTTCCTGTCAGATCAGGAAATGCAATGAAATGGTATTACCCCCCCCCCCCCCCCCCCCTATAAAATACATAAGCCTATAGTTGTATCAATTTGAATGGTGTAAACTAATTCTTGAGCCCAACCCTGGTGGTGAGGTTGGTGGTCTGACCTGTGACAGTCTGTAACGTGGCTCAGAGATAACGTGCCAGCTTATAGACTTTGGAAGAACCAAAGGAGACTGGATTGCTTCTCACCCATGGAGCTTAGCGAAATGGCTTACCAGCAATAAGAGCATGACAAATGCCACATTGGGAGTGCCGCAGGGACGCATCTGATGCTCTGCTCAATATGTTTATGGTGTAGTCGGTTGTGGTCCAGATTCACTTTTTTACACACTGAGAGAATTTAATTTGGAAGCCATTCAGCCAGTGGACAATTTATAAAAAATACCCATTTATGCTATAGAAAGTGTTCCGAAAAATAAGGCTTTTTAACACTTAAACTAATATAGGGTAAATCCCTTGTTTGACTAGGCAATAATTCCCAGTATTGATTGATTTAAATCCAAGCAGTGTTATAATCACCTATTATGATTCCAATTAGAAAAATGTTATCGCAGTTTAGTGGGTTCTTGGTGTTCCATCTGTAACACTCTATTCTATATGAAGACTAATTGATTACGCGGGGAGTGATGATGGAGATTGATTTGGGAATTTACCATGGCAAGTCTTCATTTGGGTTCCTCAAATCCACTTTCTTTTCCATGTTTGTGCCATATCAATCAAAGCCTCTTGTCTTCCCTTCCCCCTTCCTCCTCTATGCTCTCTCATTCAATCCAACAGGGGTTTTGGTGGTGTGTGTTAATTAAGACATAGTAAACCATGTGAAGGCGATGGTGGAGGGGAGGAGGCATTAGGTATTGGCAAGGTCACCTTATATTTCTTAGGGGTCTCCTTATTCAGCCTAGACCCTCCTTAGTGCACCCACCACCATACTCCATCACTATTAGCTATAGTCAATAGTCTTGAATATCATCATCTCCTTCATTCTTATTGATCTAAAAATAATGAATGGATATAGTATATACAGTATGGCTCTGGATATAAGTGTGTGGAACCTGTTCAGTGTATTCAAGTATTGGTTGATCATTCAAAAAAGAGAGGAAGACAAAACTATGAACTGTATTAGTAGACAAAGGTTCCAGGAGAATTTCAAGAGCCATTGCCATTTTATTTCACCCTGCGACATTTTCAATCGCCCATTTATCCCCTCTCCCTACACTACACCCCCACCATCCCCATAATTTCAGTATTTAGGAGAGTATTTTGTTATCTGTCTCTCTGATTGGCCTCTCCCAGGCAGAGATAGAATGGCCCGGCACTACTGTCATCTGTTGCTTATCTCCCACCTCAGCGCTGCATTGAATTTAAATGAGCCACAGTCCCTCTCTCCTTCCCTTCCCTCCCTTCCTCTGTCTTCATCCTCACCACAACAACTAATAAACACTGAGCTACCTTTCCTCCTTCTCTCTCTTTCCCTCCTTTCCTCCTTCCTTCTCTTCCTACCACAACAGCTATAAACACTGAGCTAGCTACTTCTCTCCCTCCCTCTCTCTCTCTCCCTTCCTCCCTCCCTCCCTCCCTCCCTCTCTCTCTCTCTAGTTAAATAAAGGTAAAAATTAAAAAAAAAAAGCTCTGCCTGGCAGAGTAATGGTAATGAACAGGGTTAAAGCCTTTTGTACCTGTGCCTCACCAGCAGGAGAGAGAGATGGGGGGAGGTCATTGCTCTCGGGTGACACTTAATCAGTGGGCACAAACGAGTACGACTCCTCTGCCCCCCCCCCACCCCACCTCCGCACTCCACTGTAGGCTACGTGACAGTACTAAATTAGCATTAGCAAAGAAGGCAGAGGGTCGGACAAAGGGTCAGGTAATGTAATGGACAAATCCGTCTGGCTGTGGCCAGAGCTCCTTAACAGACCTGTGTCCTTGGGTTGAGCAGAGGAGACGGTGAGGGGTTGGAGCGCTATGGACTACCCAGCATGCATCACACCGCGAGGGGGAGGGGATGCAACAGGGTGAAGAATGGGTGGCTGGAAGAACTAAAAGGATGAGTAGGCTGCTATACAGTAGATGGAACACATTTGACAATTTTACATTTAATTATGCAGCCTTGTCGTAAGAATTACAGTGGCTAAACCAATGTAGAAACAAACAAAAACATCAACATTGAACTGTATAGGGATTCCAAAATAATTTAATTTTGAGTATGAATTTGATCATGCAAGGACAAGCCTAAAAGGATAACCAGTTCTGACTAGAAGATACAGGTTTGATTAGATTTCCATGAACATTCCCATGAATGGTCACCTCACGTTACAATGGTAAATTGCACCAATTCCCCAAATTACAGCCAATCTGGCTACTCTTCCTCTTTGTTCATGGCAGCCATACTGTGTATCGAGGAGGTGGTGTTGTCAAGAAAGGCTTCGGAAAAGAAACAAACCTATCCAAACACACACCAACGAAAAGGTTTCTAAAAAGCAAACTCCACTGATGATTCTGTTCAGGGGGCTACCATTAGACTTCAGAAGCTCAGGAGCCAAGATTGGCCTAAATTGCTGGTAGTTTGGAGGCACTGGGAGATGCAGTGGTTTGGGGGCCCGCAGGGGGAAAATGAAGTGTGCACATTACCCAGGCAGCTGGAGATGACTAATGATGCTAGGCTAGCTACACAGGGCTCCATCCCCCCTACTTACCCAGGGCAGAGGCCTCTTCTCCTGGGTGTGTTTCCTCCCCCACCCCATTTCTGGAGGCCCCCAGTGAGACTCGCAAGTGAGGAAATCACCCGTAACTAAAACAGGCACTCGCTTGGACACCCCAGAGCTTTCTGTGTTTCAGTTTTTCCCTACTCTTCAAAATGTTTCATGGCTGGAACGGAAGGAAAGTAGTCTTCCTCCCCTCATTCCCTCCATCTCCTGCTGTGGTGTGATCCCTTGCTTTTCTGAAAGAGGAGCGTTTTGCAGATATTAACATGGTAATGACGGGGGAGGCAGGGATCGGTACTGGGACCACTGTTTTTTTTTGCCGTGGTCAAGGAAGCAAATGAAAAGCTACCTGCTGAGCCTTGAAGTGAAAAGCTGTGTATCCACTTCTCCATTACCAGATTGACATTGTGTCTGAGTGTGTGCGTGCGTGTGTGCATACAGTATGTGTGTGTGTGTGTGTGTGTGCTTGTGTCTGTCTGTATACGAAAAGATAAGTGGAAATAGCGTATGTGAATACATGGATATGTGGAGGTTGCGAGTGTGTGAAGTTTGTGTGGGTGTGCATGTGTTTGAAGCACTCTCTCCGACAGATCTGTGCATTGGAGGACAAGAAGTCATCCCATTACCATCCATCTATCTAACATACAGCCTAAACACACACACACACACACACACACACACACACACACACACACACACACACACACACACACACACACACACACACACACACACACACACACACACACACACACACACACACACACACAATCTGCCACATAGCAACCTCCCAACTCCCATAAATAGGGGCACTATAATTCTGAAGTAGATCACCACCACCACTAGCATTACACCACCATAATTGCCTCTACCACTCTGCCGGCCATCGTGAATGACAGCTAGACAACTCTTCATTAACACTCACAACGTTGTTGGAATGTTCTGCGAGGGCTCCGGAGAGGTGGGCCAGCCAATAACGTGCACACACTCGAGCCTACATTCTGTGGGCCTGTTTTTATGGATATTGGTGGCAGTGCATGGCAGATGAAATCCTATTAACCCAATGAAATCAAATCAACATGGCTATAGTGCTACATCTGGATATGGAAATTGGTAATCGCATTGCAGGAGGCAAATCCCCCCCCCCCCGGCCCCCCCGAAGGTCATTTTTGACATGACGGTAGCATGTTCCAATATACACCAACAGTGGCCCCCAGGGCTGTATGGAAGCTAATTTAGCATGGACACATGTTTTATTGGCTGCGTTCCAACGAAATACCCTCACAACCTGGTTTAGTTGAATGGACTGACACATATGGGAGCTCATGCTTTCCTTTGCCAAGTAGCCTAAGTGTGGCTGTGGTGACAAGAAAACGACACTAGTAATAGGAGATTGAATTGGACGCTTTCTTTCTGTGTAAATGTAATGTTATGCAAATAATGCACTTGATCACTTACGTTTGGTGTGGGAACCATATGTTTTCAGATAAATACTAAGCGATGCACGTTGGAGCCGCACACAAGTAGTTAATGTGTTTGCAGTGCTCATTTTAATTTCCTATCATCAAGTCCATCATTCCAACCTACTTTGTCAACGGGAAGCAAGAGGATTCCTGCTAACATATCATTACTCATCAGTGGCCGTCATTGGCTGGACGTTAGAATGAGCACCAGCGCTAGTGAGAGTGTAGACGACTGTCAGAACATCTATAATACTGTCAGAAACTGTCATAACACACAACATAAACTGATGACATCTCTCGTGACTCTGTCGTAATACGCTACCCTCTCCATACTGAGAGTTGTGAGTATATAAGCATTAAGGACTGCAGCAGTCAAAACCTATATCATCTAAGTCTCCCTCATCCGAAACAGTTTTGCACATGCGGTACACAACATGTTACCAATAAATGTATAAACCAAATACTAATTCAGTGTTTGTTGTTCTCTCCCTTTCTCTCCTCTCCTCCGCATCCTCTGGTGTCTTGATGGATGCTGTTTCTTGGTATTCTGTGTCCTTCTAAAGGTAAGTCATTTTATTGTTTACTACCCACTGGGCACAATACGTCATAATTGGGCAATAATTGGATGAAATGTTGACCAATGAGATTACAATCTATATTCACCCATTCGAAAAAACGGCCAAAACTTAGTTGAGCTTCCATTGTGTTGTCACTATGCTTTCAGACATCTAAAAGCACAACCAAATTCCAATGGAAAAACTATGCAAGAGTTTTAGTTTAGTTTACACCCAAATGCCTGTCACTGCACTTTGAACCATTTAAAAGCACAGCAAAGTTCCAATGGGAATGCAATGATATGTTGTTGATTTATAGAACAGATTAATGTGTTATCACTGTGCCGCATCTAATAGTAGAACCAAATGGCCTGGAATGCTGGATTACATAAAAACTACATGGTGCAAGATTCTGCACATATTATTACAGCAATTGTGAAGATCTCCACAGACCTTTCGATGACCTAGGCATGCTATCTTGCTATCACTGCCCTATCCCATCTGGATAGGAGGCATACCTATGTAAGAATGCTGTTCATTGACAATAGCTAAGTATTCAACACCCTAGTTCCCTTCAAGCTCATCATCAAGCTCTGGGTCTGTTAAGGAGCTATGGCCACAGCCAGACGGATTTGTCCATTGCACAGGGTCTGAACCCCGCCCTGTGCAACTGGATCCTGGACTTCCTGACGGGTCGCACCCAGGGTGTGTGTTCAGCACCCTCCTGTACTCCCTGTTCACCCATGACTGTGTGGCCAAGCACGCCTCCAACACAATCATCAAGTTTGCAGACGACACAACAGTAATATGCTTGATTACCAACAACGATGAGACAGCCTGCAGAGAGGAAGTGAGGGCTCTGGGAGTGTGGTGCCAGGAAAATAACCACTCACTCAACGTCAGCAAAACTAAGGAGATGATCGTGGACTTCAGGAAACAGCAGAGGGTGCACCACCTGATACACATCGATGGGACCACAGTGGAGAAGGTGGAAAGCTTCAAGTTCCTCGGCTTACACATCACTGACAAACTGAAATGGTCCACCCACACAGACAGTGTGGTGAAGAAGGCGCAACAGAGCCTCTTCAACCTCGGGAGGCTAAAGAAATTTGGCTTATCACCTAAAACCCTCACTAACTCCTACAGATGCACAATTGAGAGCATTCTGTCAGGCTGCATCACCGCCTGGTACGGCAACTGCACCGCCCATAACCGCAAAGCTCTCCAGAAGGTGGTGCGGTCTGCCCAACACATTACTGGGGGCAAACTACCCGCCCTCCTGGACACCTACAGCACCCGTTGCCACAGGATCATCAAAAGATCATCAAAGACATCAACCACCCAAGCCACTGCCTGTTCACCCCGCTATCATCCAGAAGGCGAGGTCAGTACAGGTGCGTCAAAGCTGGGACAGAGAGACTGAAAAACAGCTTCTATTTCAAGGCCATCAGACTGCTAAACAGCCATCACTAACACACTATAGGCTGCTGCCTATAGACACTGATTAGAAATCACAAGCCACTTAAGGAATAGAACACTAGCCACTTTAATAATGTATCCGTATCTGCATCACTCATCTCTATGTATAAACTGCACTCCACACTTTTCACTTTAGTTGTGTTTACATATTGCATCAACCACCTGATATGTATATACTGTATTGTACTCTATACTACGCCACCGACTGCTAAACAACCATCTCTAGCACATCAGAGACCCAATCCATTCCTTACTTAGTTTTATGTGTATTTGGGTATATGTTGTGAAACTGTTAGATGTTACTTGTTAGATATTACTGCACTGTCGGAGCTAGAAGCACAAGCATTTCACTAAACCCGCAATAACATCTGCTAAATACGTGTCTGTGACCAATAAAATTTGATTTGATTTGAACATGCACACTCTAGATTACAATGCAACCAAATATCATATTTAAAAGAGTATCTACAGCCACTGGTGTCACGTTCGGGTGTGTAGAGAGACCAAGGCGCAGCGTAGCGATAGTTCGACATCGTTTATTAAATAAATAAACTAGACTGGACATCGAACTATACAAAATAACAAATACAATATAATGATGAAACACAGGTAGCACGAACACGGGACATACATATAACAATGAACCACGCCAAGGGAGTGAAACATAGACATATAAGTAGGATCCCTAATTAGAGGTAATGCATAGCAGCTGCCTCTAATTAGGGATCCCACACACAACACCACCCAGAAGTAGAAATACTAGATCTGCCAGACTCTGACCATAGAACTATAGAGAAGCAAAGCTTCTCTATGGCCAGAGCCTGACAACTGGCTTAATCCCATTCTTTAGCTTTTAATTTTGGTTGAGTTGGAGACGTGAATCCACCATATACTTTGTTAACTTGTCAACAACCACATATCAACATTTGAAGAAGATTTATCTTCTGCTTGGATAGTTTCATCTGAGCTTAGTCTGTCTTTAATTCCAATTCTCTACAAATTAATAATTGATAAAGTTTGTTGGATTCAGGTCTCCATCTCAACCAAAAGTTTGAGAATAGGACTAAATCAAATCAAACTTGAAATGCACTTTAAATAAAACTTTATTTGATTTAGTCCTATTCTCAGATATTTGGTTTAGATGGAGACGTGAATCCAACAAATCAATTATTCATTTGCAGACTAAATGGGATTAAAGCCAGACTAAGTCAGTGGCCCAGATGAAACTATCCAAGCATAAGATACATCTCATTGAAATGTTGATATTTGGTTGCACTGACAACCAAACACAATTAAATCACTAAATATCATTACACGATTGTATTTCAGGATTACTCCCTTCAATAAATTAAGGGGTAAAGGTAGATCGAATGCCTGGTACTCTACGGAATTATCAGAAGTCATTCATAAAAAGATGATGCTTGGGTCAAGGCCAGGAACACAGGCTTGACACCGGACTGGCAAGCTTTTAAGCAACTGAGGAATCATTGTGTAAGACAAATTAGAAAGACTAAATCTAATTGTTATGTAACTGCTTTCGGATTGTAATGGGAACCCAGCTAAATTCGGGAAAACTGTCAAATCCCTCCTCTTTGCCTGATACAATTGTATCTCTTTAAAATAACTTCTAAGCCTATTCACAATGATATTGGGCTGGATGCCGATAGGGGAAACTTTCTGAATGACCAGAGAAATGATAGTCAAAGCTTTTCTTTTAGGCTATTTACAGAAAAAAAAGCCCTGGATGCTTTGCTAGAAATAGACAACCAGAAATCCACAGGGGCTGACCAACTGGATCCCAGCCTGCTTAAGTGTGCAGCGCTCATCATTGTTGGCTCAATATTCCAAAGTATGGAAATCAGCTCTTGTGCTGCCACTCCATAAGGGCGGGGATAGTAGTGTATCTTAGTATATCTTAATAATTATCGCCCCATTTCAAAGCTTCCTTGTCTAGCTAAGATTCTTGAATCCTTGGTAAATGTACAACTTTGTCTTTTATCTGAGACATTTATTTTGAATGTAAACCAATTAGGGTTTAATCCTGGGCATAGCATTATTACAGCAACCATTTTAGATTTTAATGATCTTGTCAATGTTTTAAACACTAAAATGAAATGTGCTGCTTTGTTTGTGGACCTGCCAAAAGCTTTTGATACTGTTGATCATGCTATTTTATTGAACAAGTTGTCCTCGATAGTCCTGAGCTCTGACGCCTGTTCATGGTTTTCTGATGATCTTAATGACAGAACTACGGCCATTGTGATTGATTGGGGTTAAGAAGCTAAGATTTAAAGTTAGCTTTTTCTACAGAAGCAGATTGTGCCTTTCTCTAAGCAGTAGGAAGCATATTATTCAGTCAACCTTTTTATCGGTTCTTGATTATGGTGATATTATTCATCAAAGTGCAACTGCTACTACTCTGAAACCTTTGGATGCCATTAACCATAGTTCCCTTCGTTTTGTTAGAGGTGTTTTTCTGGGTGATTTGTGATGTTTTATTTGTGCTTCCCATGAGAGTATTTTTGTATTTGAATGTGTATATGTTTGGGTATAATGTGTATATTGATGTCCTATATACAGGGCACATTTGTAAAAGAGACTTAGATCTCAATAGGTTAAATAAAATAAAACAGTGACAAATATCATAGCTGGGCTTGCTTAAAACCCTGAATGGGAGACCAAAGGATAGCTGTAGATGGATAACATTTCCAGTAAGAGGTACTGTCTAGCTTATTGTTTTTTTTTCTGATAGTGGATATAAGGTTGAAGATATGGCACTGTTTCAAAGGTACAAATTCAACATATTTTATACAAGGTTTGTCTGTGTTTAAATTTGGTTACCATGATGACATAATCTTGTGGTTGACATTTTTTCAGTTTAAAACCCAATGTATTTTCCATGTAGATTCCATGTCACAATGCAATGACAAATGACGTTGAAACAGTTTGTGCCCAGTGGGTAGTAACTTTTAAATGTTTAGTTTAGGCTTAAAGAACCTACACATTCAGACAAATCAAGCCCAGTACCCTTACATACAAACACACGCATGCACACTACCCTGGGAGGACGGCAGCCAGTCAACTTATCAATCCCTGGCCTTAGAATGTATTCCATCTTGGAGAGACGAGAGTGAGAAACGAGTAGAGAAACAGGAGCAGAATGAAATGTGATTTTATCCCCTCGGTCAGTGACCTTACAAGATCGTCCAACACGCCTTTACATTGCGGGGAAACGGGCCGACAGCTCCAGCAATTGAAACTGAGGAGTTTGTCTCTTGTCCTCCTACAAATTAAACTGGGGACGTCATGGCCCTTTGTTACATGGACCTGGTACACTATATTGGTTGGGGGATGGAGGTAGGGAGGGAGGGAGGAAAAAGGGATGCTGTTTTTTTGATAGACAGAAGATGTATTTATTTGGGGCTGGGGGGACTGTCCACATAAGTGTACAGTGTCTTGAGATGTGTGTGTGTGTGTGTGTTTGGTGTGTGTGTTTGCGTGAGTGGAGGTGTGAGTGACTGCAGACACGTCTGTGTGTCCCATCTCCCAGGTGAAGGATACACACAATCGATAGAGCCCATTAATATTGCATGATAGCTGGAGGAGAGGCAGTCACTGAGGTCTCTCCTCCTCCTCACACACACACGCACACGCACACGCACACACACACATACACACACACACACACACACACACACACACACACACACACACACACACACACACACACACACACACACACACACACACACACACACACATCACAGGTTCACAGCCATTAATTATAATTTTGTGTGTGTGTGTGTGTGTGTGTCTGTGTGTGTGTGTACTCGCTACTCTTTCGCTGGACTCTTCTGAGCGAACAACCCCTTCTCCCTCCCTCTCTCCCTGCCCCCCTCTCCCACAATGTTTTTAATCTGTAGTACCTGTGTGAGCATACTGAAAGATGACCCCCAAGTCATTGGCCAATAGCACAAGGTCACCAGCGTCTTCCATCGCAGCGGCTTGTCGAGCTGCAGTCATTTTGAACTATACCTCTCCTTTTCTCTCTTCCCTTCTTCCTCACACTGACCTGTCTTCCCTTCTTCCTCACACTGATGTGCCATGTTCCTAAGGGTGTGAATTGACCTGGAGAGGAGAAATGGCGTGCGAATGGAACAAAAGCTGTCTGCAAAAATTGTGTTCCAAATGGAACCATATTCCTTATATAGTGCATAACTTTTGGGCCCTGGTCAAAAGTTGTGCATAGGGAATAGGGTGCCATTTGGGACACATTCTAACTCATCCCAGATTTTTTTAATAACGAGCCCTGTTTCGAAGACGACATGTTTACGAAACGTGTTTACGAAACTTGTTTACGAACGTGTTTGGCAGCCTATGATCTATCTGTCTTACATCACGTGTACAGTACTTCCTGCACCACCAACCAACGATGCCGTGTAGAAAAGCGTAGTTATTTCTCCACCTTAACACGTTTCATAGCAAGCCTTTGGAGTCTGTTCCACTTCAGGCAATGTGAACGGACAGCTATTTCTATTCCATGCCTTTTCAGGCAGGCAGGGCGGAGGGAGGCTGTATGGGGTCCCCGGTGGAGTCACACTGGGTAAAAGCTACTGGGAGTCTGTGAGCGCTGATGTTATGGAGCTGACACTTATTGGATTTATTTAGAGGTTTGTTGCTTGCTAGCTCCTTGAAAGTGGGGCAGCGTGCATGATGAGCTGAACATCTCACATTAGACTCACAAGCAATTGGTGTGATTGAAGAGTGGCACTGACACGAAAGAGAGAGGGGAAGAGCTGGAGAGACAGAGGGGAAGAGGGAGAGAGAGGGGAAGAGCTGGAGAGAGAGGGGAAGAGCTGGTGAGAGAGAAAGAGGGAGAGTGTGTGTCTCTGGGTGGAATTGGGGATTTACCCCAAAAGGGAAACACTGAAACAAACACTTCAAACACAACACACAACGAAACCAGCTCAATCAGACTCATCATGTCAGACAGACAGAGACCACAGAGAGTGTACATTGCTAGGCAACATGCAAATAGAGTCAGACAGGTATATGCACAAACATACACACACACACACACACACACACACTATTGAGCGAGAAATATATTTGCTTTGGAGACAGACTTTGTATACAAGTCTTTGTAGAAGCAAAGCATGTTACAGTACAAATGTGAAAAATAAGCACATGCTCATATACAGTGACTTCAGAAAGTATTCACACCGCTTGTCTTTTTCAACATTTTGTTATGTTACAGCCTGCATTTTAAATGGATAACATTTTCGTTTGTTTGTCACTGGCCTACACACAATACCCCATAATGTCCATTTTATTTTATTTTTTTACTTTACAAATTCATTAAAAATGAAAAGCTGAAATGTCTAGAGTCAATAAGTATACAACCCCTTTGTAATGGCAAGCCTAAATAACTTCAGGAGTAAAGATTTGCTTAACGAGTCACATAATAAGTTGCATAGACTCACTCTGTGTGCAATAATACTGTTAAACATGCTTTCTTAATGCCTACCTCATCTCTGTACACCACACATTCAATTATATGTAAGGTCCTTCAGTCGAGCAGTGAATTTCAAACACAGATTCAACCATAAAGACAACAGAGGTTTTCCAATGCCTCACAAAAAAGGGCATCTATTGGTAGATCGGTAAAAATAAAAAAAAGCAGTCATTGAATATCCTTTTGAGCATGGTGAAGTTATTCATTACACTTTGAATGGTGTATCAATACACCCAGTCACTATAAAGATACAGGCGACCTTCCTAACTCAGTTGCCAGAGAAGAAGGAAACCACTCAGGGATTTCCCCATGAGGCCAATGGTGACTTTAAAACAGTTACAGAGTTTAATGGCTGTGATAAGAGAAAACTGAGGATGGATCAAGAACATTGTAGTTACTCCACAATACTAACCTAATTGACAGAGTAAAACGAAGAAAGCGTGTAATTAACATAATGGAACCTAGCAAAGGCAAAATCCTAGAGGAATCCTGGTTCAGTCTGCTTTCCACCAGCCACTGGGAGATTAAAATAAATATTTAGTCCATTTTGAATTCAGGCTGTAACACAACAAAATGCAGAATATGTCAAGTGGTGTGAATACTTTCTGAAGGCACTGTTAATATTTTCCAATGTATGGCATATTTCCCTTTAGATATAAGACTATGCATAGTAAGCTGTGGTATGTTGACGTAAGTTTTTAATCACCCATTTAAAGTGACTGGGAAGGATCCATTCCCCTTAATTAGATTTAAACAGTGACTGATCCTATAAAACAACTTCTGGTTTTGGCTTATGTGGTCTCTCTCTCCCTCCCTCTCTCTTTTTTCTCTCTTCCCCCCTCCCCCCCCCCTCTCTCTCTCTCTCTCTCTCGCTCTCTCTTCCCCTCTCTCCTTCTAAACCACTCCTCCTATTTAGCTGGAGGGAGGAAAGAAAAGAGGAGGGGAAACTGTGAACAAGTTAATTGCATCTTTTAATTCAATCCCAGGAGCATTTTGAGACCCGAAGGTGATTGGAATCAAATAGCAGAGTTGCCTTTGTTTTTCCATTCTCCTAAATGCTTCAGAAAACCAACGGCTGGAGCGAAGGATTCTGGGATGTGCTCGGTGCCAATCAGTTATGAGGTTGTGTAAAAAAGTCACAGCAAACCCCCCCCCCCACCACCACTACCACCATCCAACTCCATCCAACTCTGAAATGTACCTATTTCTATTTTTCTCCAGCCCTCTCTACCTCTATCTCCATCCATCACTATCTCTTTCCCTATCTTTCCCTTACTATCCTCCGCAATCCGATTTGCTCATTTTCTCTATCTGTTCATTACTTGCTTTCACCATTCATTCACAGCCTTGTCGTTCCTACCTTCCTCCCACCCTCTCTCCTCTCTCCTTTCTCCTCTCTCCTCTCTCCTCTCTCCTCTCTCCTCTCTCCTCTCTCTTTCTTGTGTAGCACAACTTTATTCCTCTCTCTCACCTCTGCAACAACACATTCATTGACCGGCCATCCTCTGTTTCCCCTCTCCCTCTGTCTGTCTTTGTGTCCCCCCTCCTCCTTCCTCTCCCTCTACTTTCCTCTCTCTCTTGGTTTGGGCCTAATTAGGGAGATGCCTTCCTGATCAATAGGGCTTCCTCTCGGGAGAGGGAGCAGCCCAGCCCAAC
The DNA here is from genome assembly GCA_023634145.1 of Thymallus thymallus. Taxonomy (NCBI): domain Eukaryota; kingdom Metazoa; phylum Chordata; class Actinopteri; order Salmoniformes; family Salmonidae; genus Thymallus; species Thymallus thymallus. Next base: position 30,397,972 of record CM042391.1, read on the forward strand.
CAGTGTGGAGGGTGTGTGCGTGTGCGTGTGTGTGTGTGAGTGTGTGGAGGAGTGGGAGCCAAGGGGGTGGCATGTAGACAGTCCACCTAGGGGACAACAAGGCTGTGCACACACACACGCTCGCTTTCATTTGTACTCGACAAACACACTCCACTTCACGGTGAGGACATACACACAGACACACACACACAATGGTGTATTCGTTCTTTATCTCCCTGGCTCTCGGTCTCTCATTTAGTACCAGGCGTAAGACAAAGAGCTAGCATTGAGTGGCTAAAGTGACACCACGCTATCTTATCAGTGGCTTATGTTTTACAGCCGCTGTCCAATGAGGGGTCAGGGGTCGTCGAGCTGGTGACCTTGTGGCTTTGTTGGTTTAAGTCCTGGGTGGTTCAGTTGTTGTAGTGTCCTAGAGGAAGGTAATGTACCTGTAGTTGCCCTAGAAGGCTGGTAGTGCAACAGTGTCAACATGTGGAACATGGCTGAATACTGTGCTGACCGAGCCAACGTATGTATTTCACACTCTATTTTCTTATACACTGAGTGTACAAAACATTAGGAACATGACATATACTAACCAGGTGAGCCCATAAGAAATCTATGATCCCTTATTGATGTCACCTGTTAAATCCACATCAATCAGTGTAGATGAAGGCGAGGAGACAGGTTAAAGAAGTGTGTCAAGAACTACAACGTTGCTGGGTTTTTCACGCTCAACAGTTTCCGTGTGTATCAAGGATGGTCCAACACTCAAAGGACATCCAGCCAACTTGACACAACTGTGGGAAGCATTGGAGTCAACATGGGCGAAATGAGGCTGTTCTGAGGGCAAAAGTGGGTGCAACTCAATATTATAAAGGTGTTCCTAATGTTTTGTACGCTCAGTGTATATTTAACCTTTATTTTGTTGCTGTAGTTTCTTTACATTTTACTCTTCTGGCCTTTGAAACTGTTGCTGTAATTCAAAATAAATATTGAAACGCTTGACATCATCGCCAGCAAATTAACTGGTTTCAGAGCTGAAGACCCTAGGATGACTAGCAGCCTATTTTGTATTTCTCTCAATACATAATTGACACTCAATTCTCAACTCATTTCCCTTTTTGAGTTGACTGGGGAGCGCCACAGCCTCAAGATCATAACAGAGGCAGTCTATTACATTTTCATCACATTTAGGACTAGCAGCAAAGTGAATAACATTAAGTTAGTTCAATTAAGGGAGGATGTATCTAAATGATTACCTTAATCAGAATAATGCAGTTGTAGGAATGTGTGTGTGTGTGTGTGTGTGTGTTACTTATGAGAGATTGGCCCAATGCCATGGGGGGCCATCTGGGGCCATTGGTTGAGGAGTGATGTGGCCACAGGGCCTGCTGCTCCCCCTTCTACTGCATGTAAGAAAGAGAGAGTGTGTGTTGAGAGAGAGAGAGAGTATGTGTGTGTGTGTATGCAGAGTGTGTGTGCGGTCTTCAGCCATTACAAAAATGTACTGAACAAAAAACATGCACGCAACATGCAACAATTTCAAAGATTTTACTGAGTTACAATTCATATAAGGAAATCAGTCAATTGAAATAAATTTGGTAGGCCCTAATCTATGGATTTCACATGACTGGGCTCACCCACTAGGGAGCCAGGTCCAGCCAATCTGAATGACCTTTTCTCCACAAAAGGGATTTATTACAGACAGAAATACTCCTCAGTTTCATCAGCTATCCGGGTGGCTGGTCTCCCGCAGGTGAAGAAGCCGAATGTGGAGGTCCTGAGCTGGCTTGGTTACATGTGGTCTAAATCGACGTTGGAGGCGGCTTATGGTAGAGAAACTAACATAAAATTATCTGGCAACAGCTCTGGTGGACATTCCTGCAGTCAGCATGCCAATTGCTCCCTCAAAACCTGAGACATCTGTGGCATTGTGTTTTGTGACAAAACTGCACATTTTAGAGCTGCCTTTTATTGTCCCCAGCACAAGGTGCACCTGTGTAATGATCATGCTGTTTAATCATCTTCTTGATATGCCACACCTGTCAGGCGGATGTATTATCTTGTCAAAGGAGAAATGCTCACTATCAGGGATGGTAGCAAATTTGTGTACTAAATTTGAGAGAAATAAGCTTTTTTTGCATATGGAACATTTCTGAGATCTTTTATTTCAGCTCATGAAACATGGGACCAACACTTCCTATATTACGTTTATATTTTTATTCAGTATACAATCAACTCACACATTATTTATTAGCTATGCACTTCTAGAGATTTTAAAGCGAAAGTCAAACATAAATTATCTTCTCATCAAGGACCCAGGAGATGTGAAGTCCCAACTGTCTTATTAGGCATTCAGGGAATAAGCTCTTTCTAGTTAGTGGAAGATGTCGGAGGAAGAGAATTATGTGTTTTTCAATACATACTGCTGCAGCATGGATAATCATGGATGTATTATATTCTTGGTGTATGTGTTTGTGTCACTGTGTGTGTGTCACTGTGTGTGTGTCACTTTGTGTGTGTGTGTTTGTGTGTGTGAGAGAGAGAGAGAGAGAGAGAGAGAGAGAGAGCGAGAGAGAGAGAGAGCGAGAGAGAGAGAGAGAGAGCGAGAGAGAGAGAGAGCGAGAGAGAGAGAGAGAGAGCGAGAGAGAGAGAGAGAGAGAGAGAGAGAGAGAGAGAGCGAGAGAGAGAGAGAGGGCAGTGTTGGAAAAAGTGCCAAATGTTCATACTTGAGTAAAAGATGCCTTAATTGAAAATGACTCAAGTAGCTAGAAAGTCATACAGTAAAATATGAATTGAGTAAAAGTCTAAAAGTATTTGGGTTTAAATATACAGTACTTAAGTATCAAAAGTAAATGTAATTGCTAAAATATACTTAAGTATCAAAAGGAAAGGTATAAATAATTTCACATTCCTTATATTAAGCAAACCAGACGCCACAATTTTCTTGTTATTTTAATTTACACTCCAACATTGACATAATTTACAAACAAAGCATTTGTGTTTAGTGAGTCCACTAGATCAGAGGCAGTAGGGATGTTCTCTTGATAAGCAGGTGAATTGGACCATTTTCCAATATCTTCCATGCAGACAATCTGTGAACAAGTGTGTCTCAGCGTAAGTATTATTATGTGCATATTCATGTGTTTCATCATCAGTATTTAATCCTGTATTTACATGAGAACATAAGTGTGTGTGGGTAGCCTACACGAGAGATGGTGCAGCCTCTTTAGACTGATTACCCCACCGCCTGGCGGTAGAGTGCTATCGTTTGGGTTATTAATGAGCTCAGTTTAATTGGACTGCATTACCAGGGCGAGCTCCTCCTCTTAGCAACTATAGTCTGGAGGCACCGGAGGAGATGGCCAATGGTGAGGCAGCAATTAATCAAATTCATTTTAATTTGTCACCTAAAGCCTCACAGTAGGTGGTGGAAGTTCAAAAGATTCAAAATGTCCCATTGACCCTTCACTGGAAGACATTCAAGTCTTTTAACCGTTTTTCATCATTGCCCTTTGGATATAGAGGGACAAATATTCTTGGTCGATATTGTGGTTTTTATATGTTTCTACAAAATTAAGGATACTCCCCTGAGCTTTGAGCTTAAAGGGATACTTTGGGATTTTGGAAGAGTCAGATGAACTCATGTGATTACTTTTTTTTACCTAGAGTCAGATGAACTCATGGATACCATTTTTATGTCTCTGTGTCCAGTATTTATGTCTCTGTGTCCAGTATCTTGGCCAGGTCGCAGTTGCAAATGAGAACTTGTTCTCAACTGACCTACCTGCTTAAAAAAAAATGAAGTAAGGAAGTTAGAGGTTGTTTCGTGAGACAATGCTAACTAGCGTTAGTGCAATGACAGGAAGTCTATGGGTATTTACTAGCATGCTAGCAGATACCCATAGACTTCCAGTCATTGCACTAACACTAGTTAGCAATTGCATTAGCGCTAGTTACCAACTTCCTTCAAACTGCACGTAGAGACATACAAATGGTATCCACAAGTTCATCTGACTCTGGGGAAGTAGATAAAGGGCCTCATTGCCAAAATCCAAAAGTATCCCTTTAAGCGTCTTCAGTGATCAGAATTACCACAGAATTCAAATAACTCAGTGGCTGTTTCATTGCCAATACCGACCTACCTATTTACAAATATAAATATCTGGGTCTCACTGTGGGCAGAAAAAGAGATTATGGTGTGCACCTTATATAAGAACATGAAAATATGAGAGCTACTAAGCTCAGACACTCACATCATCATATCTTTCTGAGATCAATATTGACAATTGACTCTCAGAGCCAGCTACCCATCAGTGAGGCTAACAACACTTCTTTGCTGGAAGCAATGTTCTTTCTGTTAGCATAATTTCCTTTAATGTCTTTACCCTGGATCAGTATTGAACAAATCCCTCTTAGGTGTTTGTATTTGTAAATACAAACAAGGCAGCAGCTACTATTCCTGGGGTCCGGAAAAATGTAGGCAGTTATACAATTTGAAAAACATTACAATACATTTATAACAGATTTCACAACACACTAAGTGTGTGAACTCAGGACCTTACTCCACTACCACATATCTACAACACAAAATCCATGTGTATGTGTGTGTGTGTATAGTGCTTATGTTATTATGTGTGTGTATAAATGTGTCTGTGCCTATGTTTGTTTTGCTTCACAGTCCCCACTGTTCAATATGGTGTATTTTTATCTGTTTTTTAAATCTGATTCTACTGCTTGCATCTGATTCTACTGCTTGCAACAATGACCTCGGTGGCTAGCCATTGTTGATAGACAACAATAATTTTTTCACCTCTTCCACACTGAACTCAAAAGTACAATTCTTGTCTTTCATAATTTGGTCAGATATACTTGGATGTGTAGTGTCAGCATACGTTGATGGCATGTCATACCTTTGTTTGCTTATCTTGCCAATTAACAAGTCATTACAGTAGCAATATCAGTGGGTTTTGTGATGAATGAGCCATCTGATTCAATGAATGATGGAGCAGAGTTTGTCTTTTTCCACAAAATGTCATTTAAGGTGCTCCAAAGCATTTTACTATCATTCTTTATATCATTTGTTTTTGTTTCATAGTGTCACGACTTGCCCTGTTGGGTGGGTGGGGGTCATAAACCACTCCAGGATTATTGCCCTCATAAATACCGAAGCTATCTCACCACAGAGAAAGACTATAAAGTCTGGTAACATTCAAAAGGTTGAAGAACGTTACAATATTTCTGTAATCCAACCAGTTGAAAGTGTCAGGTGGTACTTAAAGAATGTGATGTTAGATCAGTGGTTGTTTTGGGATATTGTTACTGCATGATAATACAACATCATTGTATCTTTGAACGTCTACACATTCTAGTTATCAGATTAACATGTAAATGTAGCTCAATTTATTATTTATTATTCAAAATGAAACTATTTGTGAGAAGGTGAAATGTGATTTTTGTCCCCTTAATGAGAGAATTGTTGACATAGTAATATGCTCAAGTCAGTGGCCACACCCAAGTGAACAGACATTGGTTGAAAACTATGAAACACGCTCTTCTCTCCCTCAGTACAAAAGCCTCTTGACGGAAGTCAATCCCAGTTCCCGATGACGCTAGGATTGGTGTCCATACGTTTAAAAAGGGCTAAATTGAACTACAACTCTATCTAATGAAAGCTACATGCAAAGATAACGTGGAGGTGACTATCGCCGTGTTAAAATTGTGAATTTCGACTAGTCCAGCCAGAACATTGCGTGAGCCGAGTATGGAAAAATGGTATGAACTCTAACGATGGATCACTGATGAAGAAGTGATACATCCCACGACCAGAAAGACTCTCCAAAGGACAATGGCGATCTTCTGTCTTTGACCCATCTGTCGAAGCCAAGCTCAGAGTAAATATATAATTGCATTTCATTTTTCCAAATGGGCGGTTATTAAAGTGTAATATTTTGTGTTTACGTTTGGCCATAACTTCCCATGTCCCATAGAGACTTCATCCCTTTTTCTCTTCCTCCCACTTATTTCATTCGAACCCAACCCCTTTCCTTTGTGTAACCAGCCGTCATATCGGGATAGTCCACTAGGAACTTTTCATGACATGATTAGCAATAACTGAACTATCCTGTTGTATATATATGTAACTCTGTGTGTTTATTTAGCTAGTTAGTAAATAAATTATTAAGACAATTTGTGTAATCACTAGACCAAGATGGCATAACAGTGTGGACGTGTTTTGTCCTGTCTCATGTCCTAGCCGTGTCTGAATCCTGGCTTAGGAAGGCCACCGAAAATTCAGAAATGTCCATCCCCAACTACAACATTTTCCGTTAAGATAGAACTGCCAAAGGAGGCGGAGTTACAATCTACTGCAGAAATAACCTGCAGAGTTCTGTGATACTATCCAGGTCTGTGCCCAAACAGATTGAACTTCTACTTTTAAAAATCCACCTTTCCAGAAATAAGTCTCTCACTGTTGCCATTTGTTACAGACCCCCCTCAGCCCCCAGCTGTGCCCTGGACACCATATGTGAATTGACTGTTTGTACATTTAGGTGACAAACCGTCCTTCAATCTAAGCTAGATGAACTCAATCTCACACAAATTACCAAGGAACCTACCAGGTACAACCCTAAATCTTTAAACATGGGTACCATCATAGATATCATCCTGACTAACTTGCCCTCCAAATACACCTCCTCTGTTTTCAACCAGGATCTCAGCGATCACTGCCTCCATTGCCTGCGTCCATAATGGGTCCACTGTCAAACGACAACCCCTTATCACTGTCAAACGCTCCCTAAAACACTTCAGTGAGCAGGCCTTTCTAATCGATCTGGCCCAGGTATCCTGGAAGGATATTGACCTCATCCCGTCAGTAGAGGATGCCTGGTTGTTCTTTAAAAGTGCTTTCCTCACCATCTTAAATAAGCATGCCCCTTTCAAAAAATGTAGAACTAAGAACAGATATAGCCCTTGGTTCACCCCAGACTTGACTGCCCTTGACCAACACAAAAACATCCTGTGTCGAACTGCATTAGCATCGAATAGCCCACGTGATATGCAACTTTTCAGGGAAGTCAGGAACCAATATACACAGTCAGTTAGAAAAGCAAAGGCTAGCTTTTTCAAACAGAAATTTTCATCCTGTAGTACTAATTTCAAAAAGTTCTGAGACACTGTAAAGTCCATGGAGAATAAGAGCACCTCCTCCCAGTTTCCCACTGCACCGAGGCTAGGAAACACTGTCTGTTATAAGATATGAAAAATCTGCAGAGTTATTTTCTATTTCCCAGGTTAGTAATCATTTAATTCTTGCAGGATTTAATTCAATCAAGTAATCAATTAAACGTTAGAATAAAATAACATGTCGCCAAATGAATCAAAGCCAACGTTACGACAATAGTATAGTTTATTTTTCGTTGTATTCAGTTTAGTCACATGATTTCTTAATTTGAAGTACGCTTGCCAATCAGTTGGTCTGCCAGACTTATTTGCCATACATTTTGCCTTATCCCTCTCAACCATACAATTGTTCAATTCCTTGTTAATCCAATGGGATTTAACAGTTGTTACAGCCATTTTCTTAATGGGTGTGTGCTTATTAGTAACTGGAATAAGCAAGTTCATAAATGTGTCAGGTGCAGCGTCTGGTTGCTCCTCATTACACACCTCATTTCCGAATATAGACCGCCACACCGCCCCATGTTGGCATTTCTGTCTTTTCGGTTGATGTTATAACCATGTATTGCTACCAATGTATCATCAAAGGTATTGTCTAAGTGAGTTTCACGATAGTCAGAATAGGGTGGCAGGTAGCCTAGCGGTTAGAGCGTTGGGTCAGTTATCGAAAAGTTGCTGGTTTGAATTCCCGAGCCGACAAGGTGAAAAACCTGTCTGTGTCCTTGAGCAAGGCACTTAACCCTAATTTGCTCCAGAGGCTGACACTGTAGGTAGGTTGTCATTGTAAATAAAAGTTTGTTCTTAACTGACTTGCCTAGTTAAATAAAGGTTAAATAAAATCTGAATGTCATCTTTTACAAGCAAGTTATTGACTTCATGGACCTTGTTTCTCAGGCTGCATATGTTAATATTTGCTATTGTTAGCATTTTTCTGGGTTACTTGATTGTTATCAATGCTTTACTGGGAAACTTATCCGAAGTAGACTTGTTCGAAGTAGGAATCTATTCATTTCCACCTCTGGCTCCAACCTTTTGATAGTTCAGTGTGTTGTAACTAGCATAGCGCTAAAGCCAGGCTGGCGAGCAGAGATAACAGCTATCATTTGCATTAGCTTAGTTACTGATGCCCAGACAGATGTCGACCATTGTCATTGCTGTCACTCCTCTATGCGGTTGGCACACGCCAACCCTTTCACTGTCATCAAATCCCTGACTGTTAGCATTAGTGCCAACGCACCATGGTAACTGAGACCCAACCCCCCGCGGTTTGCAGGTCAACCAGTGGCTACGCTAAGAGTTAAGCCCGTGCAGATAGACAAGCAATTTTTAATCTGGCAGCCTGACAGACAGGTCCGGCCCTCCAATCAGCACCTCTCCTTCGTTTCCTCTCTCCCCACCCCTCCAATAGGACTTGCTCTGGAGACAACTGCAAGTCTTTTGTTCATGACTTGTCAACTCATCAGCCCCTCGCTTTTCACTGTCCAAAACGGAAACACTGGCAGATAATTGGCTAATTTCATAGCTGGGATGTTTTCTCTCAGATGAAGAGGAAATTCTGTGAAGTGTGTTGAACAAACGAGCCAGCTGCCAGCATGTCGTTGTCATGTTGTATTCTGAGAAGAAGCCAGAAACTAGTGAGGCTTAATGGGGCAGCAGGTAGCCTAGCGGTTAGAGTGCTGGTTCGAATTCCTGTGCTGACAAGGTAAAAAACCTGTCAATGTGTCCTTGAGCAAGGCACTTAACTCCAGGTGCTGACCCTGTAGGTAGGCATGCTCTTTGTAAATAAGAATTTGTTCTTAACTGACTTGCCTAGTTAAATAAAGGTTAAATAAAAATAAAGTAGAGCTAGCTGTTAACGATGAACAGATCAATGTGATCTGATATGACAGTGTGGTCCTTCTCTTGAGTGACGAGGCTGAAACTGAACTCAATGTTGGTTCCGAGTTCCCATGGCAGATGTCCTTTAGGGTGACTCATTAGAGTCACTTAATACCAACTCATTGTTCAATTGACCTCAAACAGACTCTGTGGTCATTTAAAGGCTAGCTGCCCGGCTATGTTCAATTGTCGTGTCTATGTCAGCGTTCAACTGGCATGAAAGAGCAGACGGGGTCTGGGGCTGTTTGAAAGACACTAGAATTCTGTTTTTGGTATTCTGAAGTCTACTCTGTAACAACATTGTGATAAGAAAAACTGTACAGTCATTGAAACCCAACCAAAAATGTTCTCACGTAGTGCAATTCTAATGATCCATAGTAGTTTGAACTATGGGTATTCTACTCTTTTGTCACATAATGGAAATATATCTGGGTAACATATGCTTGAGTGTACTCTATTTCATCCATTCTAATCATAGGCCATAGTACTCAAAGGGAGAGCTGTCAGTACATACTGTAACATGGTCACTTTAGCAGCGGGTGAAAGACCTAGCATTTGTTCATCTTTTGGCAAGGTTTCAATGAGGAAGCACTGATGACTGTGTTACAGACCAGGGACAGATGACTTGGGTGTCCGGGCATAAATCATTTGTTGTCTACACTGAAGCGGACAGTGTCCAGACCTAAGCCCCCACACAAGCAGAGAAGCAATGTGTTCCGGTTTCTGCTCGACTTTGCTTTTTTATGGCTATTTTTATTTTATGGCTATTTCTTATTGTTGTTGCATTGTCGAGAAGGAAGTAAGCATTTGTGTGTGTGTGTGTGTGTGTATTTAGTGTATATGTTTGACTGCTATGTGGGTCAAGTCTCTGTGTACCATGTACACATTTGGAATTGTTTGAATATTTCTCTGCTCCCACTCTTTTGAATATGGCCAGTCATTGATGGACAGTGGAGTGTTCCAGAGTGCTCAGGACCTCAGGCTAGGGCTAAGGTTCACCTTCCAACAGGACAACGACCCTAAGCACACAGCCAAGACAATACAGGAGTGGCTTCGGGACAAGTCTCTGAATGACCTTGAGTGTCACAGCCAGAGCCCAGACTTGAACCCGATCTAAAATGTCTGGAGAGACCTGAAAATAGCTGTGCAGCGACATTCCCCATCCAACCTGACAGAGCTTGAGAGGATTTGCAGAGAAGAATGGGAGAAACTCCCAAAATACAGGTGTGCCAAGCTTGTAGTGTCTTACCCAATAACACTTGAGGCTGTAATCACTGCCAAAGGTGCTTCCACAAAGTACTGCGTAAAGAGTCTGAATACTTATGTAAATGTGATGTTTCAGTTTTTTTTGTTTTTAACAAATTTGCAAAAATGTTAAAAACCTTTTTTTGCTTTGTCATTATGGGGTATTGTGTGTAGATTGGTGAGGGAAAAAAATGATTTAATCCCTTTTTAGAATAAGGCTGTAACGTAACAAAATGTGGAAAAAGTCAAGGGGTCTGAATACTTTCCGAATGCACTGTGCATAATATATACATGTATTTTACTGACACAAAAAGGAACGTTGTTACATCCAATGCTTGTTTGCTTGAGGCTGATGCCACGCAAGCGCTTGTAAGCGCGTACAAACACACACACTCATTCAAACGCAAACACTCATTCAAACGCACACGTGCATACACACAGAAACACACACACATGCACACAAACGTATACAGTTGGGCTTGCTGTTTAGATTTTTGTTGCCCTTGATGTTTTTTGTTTTTGCGTTTGTTTTCCTTTTCTTTTTTCTTTTTTTCTCTTATGTTCTTTTTGTTGGTGGGTGGGTGGTGGATTTGGTTGGGTTGGAGGGGGACAGTGGCTTGGAGGGATGGAGATGGGGCGGGGGGTTTGGGGGTGGGGAGTGGACGGGGAGTTCTTTTTCGGGGGGGGGGGGGACTGTGGGGGGTATTGGATGGTTGAGGGGCAGCTCTCGAGGTGAACTGTGTGGGGGGGGGGGGGGGGGGATCTTGGATGGTTGTTGGCCTGGCAGTTGGGAGCTTGGGCTCAAAACTTCAGACATCTGTGGCATTGTGACGTATAACAAAACTGCACATTTTAGATTGGCCTTTTATTGTCCCCAGCACAAGGCTGATGTGCCACACCTGTCAGGTGGATGGATTATCTTGGCCAAGGAGAAATGCTCGCTAACAGGGATGTAAAAAAATTTGTGCACAAAATTTGAAGATTTGAGAGAAATAAGCTTTTTGTGTGTATGGAACATTTCTGGGATCTTTAATTTCAGCGCATGAAACATGGGACCAACACTTTACGTGTTGTGTTTATATATGTCTAGTTTCTACAGATTCTAAATTTAAAATGAAGGTTGAGTATTATTATATCATTGATCAATTGGCTATTGCTTTTCAAATCACTGAGCAGTGCTATTTGCAGTTGGGATTTTCCAGCCATTCCTGAACCTGCAACCAAAAACAAGCTGCATATGGGCAGTACCAAAACATCTAATCTCTTCACAGCAACATCTGCAGAGCTGGGATGATTGTATCCCCCATATACATAACATTCTATTGGTTGCAAGAATTTTGTATAATAATTTCAATTGAAAAAACATAGAGAATCTCTTCCCATCTAGTTTACAACCTGTATGGCGCAGCTGTCAATTTTTGGTCCTTAAATGGAACTGGTATACTTTTTTATTTATAAAAAAATAAATGTTGGTCTTTAACATAGGGCCGACACACAAAAATAGCTTCTTAGCAAAGAGCAATTTCTCAAGCAACAATTTTTCTAGAACTGTCTGGGAGTGCTCTGAGTGAGGAGGGGAAAACGGAAAACTAGCTGTTTAATGGCAGAGAGGTTTGGAACTCTCTTTCTTAATTGTCTATTTACTAATTTACTGCATGATGATGTCACCATGAAAGGCCAAAACTCCATCCCACCAAAACAGGCTGAAATGTCAGTCTTTTCAAACAACTCTTACATTAAAAGGGCATTATCATCATGTTTTGCAATTTCACAGTATTATTCCAACCTCATAGTGTTGAAATATATGGCGAAATGTGTACGTTTGGAGGAAATTAACTAAAAAACGTACATTTGTCTCTCCACCGTCAAGAGGGCGGCTACTAAAATTTTTTGCAGCGAGTTGGTTGGAACCCCAAACCAAATCTCTCTTCGGGCCTCCAAAATGCTCGAGCCGGCCCTGGTTGAGTGCCCTCTTCAGTTCCATTAGAGACTATCATGGAGGGTATGTTATTGCACACAGAACACTCTCAATGTTTTTGTTACAGATTGTTGAAAAGTTCTCTTGAATTGCATTACTGGGCCCGCTAAGGCCTACTGATATGGTGAAGTGGATACTATTAAATGGTTGCGAAATATTTATATTCAGCTGAGGTTAGTTTAATACCAGCCATTGTTGCCAAGTCCGGCTTGTTATCTGGATAGTTAGTGACAATCTGAAACTTTACTTTTAATGCTAGATGTGGACTGGGTCTGGTTATTTTGGGGCTCATTTTGGTTTGATTGTATTACTTTGTATTAAAACATCACTTGGTTCGAAATTAAAATGTTTATCTCAATGAATTCCTATAATTTTTTATTTTTTCAATGACGGTGAATTCATTAGCATTAATAAACAATTAGAGTTCATAGGGAAACCATGTCCAAGCCTAGGCTGAGATGACTAATGCTGTTTCATCAATACACTTTTAATTGCCTTGCGGACAGAACTGCATGAGCAAGATATTTAACAAGATATTTTATATATTAGCTGTAATTAAAGATTCAGGACCGAAGTAGCGCTCTACCTCAGTGTAGAGCTGACTTTTGTCCCAGGATATGAGGAGGGAACATGGGATTTGAGGCTTTCACTTGTGTGGATGCCTATAGGGAGGAGGTCAGAAACCTGGCAGTGTCGTTCCAGGACAATAACCTCTCCCTCAACGGCAAGACAAAGGAGCTCATCGTGGACTACAGGAAACAGAGTCCCGAGCACGCCCCCATTCACATTGACAGGGCTGTAGTGGAGCGGGTCGAGAGCTTCAAGTTCCTTGGTGTCCACATCACTAAGGATCAATCATGATCCACATACACCAACACAGTCGTGACGAGGGCACGGCAATTCATTTTCCCCCTCAGGAAGCTGAAAAGATTTGGACAAAACGCCCTCAGATCCTTGAGAAGTTCTACAGCTGCACCATTGAGAGCATCTTGACTGGTTGCATCACCACTTGGTATGGCAACTGTTTGGTATCCGACCGCAAGGCGCAACAGAGGGTAGTGCGTACGGCCCAGTACATCACTGGGGCCGAGCTCCCTGCCATCCAGGACCTCTATACCAGGCAGTGTCAGAGGAAGACCATAACAATTGTCAAAGACTACAGCCAACCAAGTCATAGACTGTTCTCTCTGCTGCAGCACGGCTACCGATGCACCAAGTCTGGAACCAACATGACCCTGAACAGCTTCTACCCCCAACCCATAAGAGTGCTAAATAGTTAGTCTGGATAGCTATTTGGTTAACTATTTAACTATCTGCATTGACCCTTTTTGCACTCACTTTTTTGACTCATCACATACGCTACTGCTACTGTTTACTATCTATCCTGTTTCCTAGTCACTTTATTCCTGGTTATATAGATAGATAGATAGATAGGTACTTTATTGATCCCCCGGGGGGGAAATTTCATTATCAAGCAGCTACAACAAAAAAACAGGGCAGGTGCAAAATGCCACAACGAAAGTACACAAAAGACAGATACACGGTACATGATACATAGAGCGGCAGTATGAAAAAGTATAGAAATACAGGATATCTGGAATGCAAAAAAAAAAAAGCTATAAAAGGACATTGCGTAGTATGAGTGGTTGGCTGAATATGTACACTATACGTTGGTGGATGTTGGATGGTTAACTATACTATACAGGTCGATGGCAGAGGAATACTTCAGTAGCTAATGCGTATGATATGAGCGAGGGTAATAATAGTTTACTTAATAGACAGAATGGGTAAATGAACAGGTAAGTGAAAATTTTGCATGGTTAAATTAGCTGTACAGTTAGGTATACAGTTATATTTACAGATAAGTGAATACTTGCATGTTTACACAAACTGTACAGGTAAATGACAGGAAGAGATACTTTAATAGCTAAATGTGTGTATGATATCATTGGGGTAATAATAGTAATTCCCTTAAAATACAGTCCTTAGTGCGCAGGGTTTAATTACAGACAACTGCACTTATTGCACATTTGATATACTAAAAGCAATGAGAAAAGGTGCAACTGGCAGGATACTAATATGCCTTCCTGAGTGAATGCCTAGGTCCAATAATTACTTACAATATTGCATGTGATATAATATAACAACTGTACATGGGTATGTATATACAGACCTGTATGAATAAGTAGGTCCTGAGTGGATGAGTGCTGACGGAACAGAGTTACTCACGGATGGATGCATAATTGTTAAACTAGGTCCTAGCACCCCAACAGTTCCAGATCTATGTTGCCGACGGCACGGCACCCCGGTGAGGCATTATATAGTCTCATAGCCGCCGGCAGGAAGGACCTCCTGTGGCGCTCTCTGGCACACCGTGGTGGGATCAGTCTGTGACTGAAAGAGCTCCTCTGCGTCATAACCATAGCGTGCAGAGGGTGGGTGACGTTGTCCATGATGGCCAGCAGTTTGGCCAGGATCCGTCTCTCCGCCACCTCCTCTAGAGTGTCAAGGCTCATCCCCAGGACAGAGCTAGCCTTCCTGATCAGCTTATTTACCCGAGAAGCATCACCGGCTTTGATGTTTGCTCCCCAGCACACCACTGCAAAAAAGATGGCACTGGCCACCACAGACTGGTAGAAGGTATGCAGTAGTTTACTGCACACGTTGAAGGACCTGAGCCTCCTCAGAAAGTAGAGTCGGCTCTGGCCCTTTTTGTACAGGGCCCCGGTGTTACCAGCCCATTCCAGTCTGTTGTCCATATGGACCCCCAAGAACTTGTATGACTCAACCATTTCCACATCCATCCCCTTTATAGGGACTGCAGTCAGTTGTGCCTTGGTTCTCCTGAAGTCCACCACCATCTCCTTAGTTTTGCTGATGTTGAGCTGAAGGTGGTTCTGCTCACACCACAACACCACACCACATATATATATATGTATATATCTACCTCAATTACCTCGTACCCCTGCACATTGACTCAGTACTGGTAGCCTGTTTATATAGCCAAGTTATCGTTACTCATTATTGTGTATTTATTATAACTTTTATTACTACGTGTTTTAGTTTTCTATTATTTCTCTATTTTCTTTCTCTCTGCATTGTTGACAAAGGGCCCGTAAGTAAGCATTTCACTGGTAGTCTACAAATGTTGTTCATGAATCATGTGACAAATACATTTGATTTGATTTAAAATGCCCTACATTGAATCAAGATTACGTTCCAGTCAAGACTGGGCTGCATAAATGGGAATTAGACCTAACAGTTTCTTAACTCTGGTCCTGCGGACCCATTGTGTATGGTGGATTTAGCAACTGCATAGGATGAATGGAAATATATTAATGCTATAAATATACTGTCAGATTAGATGCACACACAGATGCATACTATATTTTTAGCAGTTTGCGAGCTAGATTTGTTCAAACATATTTTTACCATTTAATTGTGTCTTGTCAATGGGAATAATTGGTTGAAGTAAAATACACAACTAGTCCCTCAGTTGACAAACCATGCCTTCTGGAATGCAGGTCAGGCTCTCCAGACAACATAACCCATGTCTAGTGGTTCATTTCTCATCACTTGAGCAGAATTCCCCTAAGTGCACATGCTCATAATGATGAAGTGACCACGACAATTCTGGAGTTTAGGGGAAGATGATGGGGTGGTCTACACAACAGTTGATAGGACAGGGCAGCTGCAAAGGCCATTGGTGTTCCACAGGGTTCTGTTCTGGGCCCCACTGGATTTTCCCAGTACTTCACAACAACTACTCCCTTGCTATTGATCTCTATGAACTCTGGGCTGATAGACACTGACCTTCAACCTCTAGGTTGTACACCTGCTCTAAAACACAGCAAAACAGGTGTTGTTACAGTCTGTCTGGTTTACAACTCCAAATAGCCCATTACCTGTTTAACCTTTGCTTGGTACATGTCCAAACTTACTAACATATTCAATTTTTCTTTGCAGTTGATCTAACAGAATATTGTAAATATGTCTGGTGTTTGTTTTTGATATATATCCCATTATCCATCATGTTGACCATTCATTCAACTCAACAGATGGCGCTAAATTTTTAACAAGCAATTATTTCTCACATCATGTTTGATAGGGAGTTAATCCCTCTATCCTCTAACTCGATCATGAGGACAGACATCCTGCTTTGAGGAACCATCAGTGGTCTTATATCCCAACAACATCACAGAACAACAATACCCAACATTTGAGACGTCCTCGAGGGACTGTGTCAGACGAGCTAGTAACTCAATGGGTCAACCCTCATGCCCCCAGCCCAGAACGTAGCCATTATTCAGTTGGAAGTCCTGATAGACCTTATGTGCTTTCTCATGATAGACCCATTCACCCTAAGTTCAACCCAGCTGACTCCCTCAGAGTGATAGGCAGGGGCCATTGTCTCCTGAGTAGCCGAAGCCATGACTCGCTAACCGCTATCCGCTAACTCTGCCTTGTGTTCCCTCCAGGGAGAGACTCTCCCTCTGTCTCCCAGGCCAAGACTGTTCCCTCGGGCACAACACATCCCTGGCTGGGCTGAAGGTATCATAAATAAAGGGACAGGGTAGCAGGAGAACAGTAAAACAGGCTCTGCTTCTCCCATCTCCCCCCTCCCTCTTCTCCATTCCTCCCCATATGCTGCTGGGGCCATTGTAAATCAGGGAGAAACCCGAGCCGAGGGAGAAGAGAAAGGCAAGGCGACATGAAAGTGGGAACCAGGCCCCAGAAGCCAGGCGTGATATAATGATTAGAAGGACAGAGGGAAGGACAGGGGGAGTGTGGGAGACAAACGCAGGAAGAATGGAGAGGGAGAGTGAAAGGAATACATACATGTGCACACACACATACACCTGACAGCCTTAGCTCGGGGTAGGTTTAGCTATAACAACACTATCACAAAAATATGGGGAGGAAGGCTAAAGAACAGGTGATCTTTTTAATTTCCCCCTGTTGCAGAAGGAAACAAAGTCATTTGCAGGGGCTTTCTGACTATGTGCCATTTCATAGCAACCCCTTACTGTACCTACCTCCACCCACCAACATCCTTATATTCACAGGAATAAAGGTCCCTCGCTCTCCTGCAGTACAATGACAGAAAATATGTATACGAGATGTGAGGTGAAACAGTGATGAGGAAAGCTGGGCTATTCTTCCGTGTGTGTGTGGTGTGAGACTTATTGGACTCTCCCTGGCCCTCGTTAAGGGATTGTCATACCCTCCACGCACAATTAGCAGTTACACACAACACTACAGCATGTGTGTGTGTGTGTAAAAACACCAGCCTACAACATAATTGGCCCAACCGTACCAAGGCATCCCCTGGTACGCTGTTATCCTAAAACCCGGTTGGACTGGTATACATATATATATATATATATATATATACTGTATATAGCCTAACCTCCCCTCTCACTGTGTTAATCCCTTCTGGCATTGCAATTTTACTTTGTAGTAGCTTACCTTGCTCTCACTCTCTCTCTGTGACATTGTTCACCGTCCCTACGGTGGTCTCACACACCACTAAACAAGCTTTTGCTACGTTTTGCCCTCCACCCCTGGAACGATTCTTACACACTCACCCATCATCTCACCCATCATCTCACATTTTCCCCCTGAGCGGTTGAAGGGGAATGTTGACAGACTCAAAAAGAGGTGAGGAGGAGAAACTGTAGTGTCGCTTTCAGGAGACTTGCCACATTCCTACACCTGACATTCAAGTAGAGGGCAAGCACTGAGAGACCTTTTGAAGAATATAGTAGCATAGTTGGCTAGAAATTATATTCAATTCAATACATCAACTTTGAAAGAAAGTGTTTAAGGTTCTCCCTGTTTGTGCCAAACCTTTTTCGGTGTCCTGTTAAAGATTTTGCAACCACACCATTTATGAATAGCCTGATAGAACCAGCCTGATCACTGTGTTCACCATAGCCTCCATAAGGGTAATTTACAAAAGCAATTTATTGCAAAACGAACTCGAGCAGGGTTACACATTCATTTTCTCTATTCTCACATTTCTCTGTTCACATTGTCTGACACTATGGTTTGAAATTCCCAGTATCAAAGCCAATGACAAAAACAAATAACACTTTAAAGGGGCCATCTGGGATTCGAAAAACAACAGAGCAGACACCCCTCTACTTTTGGTAAACAGCGGCGGGATGGGGCTGTAGAAGTTTAACCACTCTTTAATTCATAGATACTGTAGAGTTATTGATACAAGAACTTACCATCCATGAGAACAAAGTTATAGTTTCAAACATGTTTTAAAGTTATACAGTGTTGGTAAACAATTACATTATTTACAAACCATGGAGTAAAACCAGCTTATATTTTGGGTTCTGACGGGGTACAACAGTTGAACTAAGCTCCAGAATCAATGGCTATACTGTATAGCCTATCATTGTTGGAAGTGTTTAAATGATAAAAGTTTAGAGGGATTAACAGCTATTCCAGTTGATTAAAGCACTCATGAACTCCTTTTGAGTTGTCTATTGAGTCTGAACTAACTTTTTTTCTTTGTATTGAAAATAAAAAAACTAACACGACTCAGGATATTACCCAGATGCAGACGCAGGAGATGGAAGGTTCAATGTACAGAGTAGTTCATTAAAACCACTGGAGGAAGGCAAAGGGCAGGTCCAGGACAGGCAGAGGTTCGTAACCAGGTCTGAGTCAGATAGGTACAGGATGGCAGGCAGGCTCAGGGTCAGGACAGGCAGAAGTTTGTAAACCAGGTCAGAGTCAGATAATAACAGGATGGCAGGCTTGGGTTCAGGGCAGGCAGAAAAAGGTTGGAACCAGGAGAACTGGAAAACAGAGACTAGCGAGAACAGGAGTTTGGGAAAAACACGCTGGTAGGCTTGACGAGACAAGGCGACTGGCAACGGACACACAGAAAACACAGATATAAAAGAGGAGAGAGGAGACAGGCGGCTGTGAGACAGAGGTTTAATCCTTGATACATGAAAAGTGGGATGTATACGGAGGGTGCGGGGCAACAGAAGACGAACAGCAGAGGGGCTAAGAATCTTAGAGATGGGGAAAGGGTGGATGAAACGGGAGGAAAGTTTGCGGGACTCCACCCGGAGGGGCAGATCCCGAATAGACTGCCATACCCTCTGCCTGAGACGATAACGGGGAGCCGGGGTTCAGTGGCGGTCCACCTGTAGTCGATACCTGGAGGTGGTCTTGAGAAGAGCAGACCGAGCTCTCTTCCAGGTACGGCGACAGAGGCGGACGAACATCTGGGCTGAGGGGATGATGACCTCTTCCTCTTGCTCAGGGAAGAGCGGGGTATGTTATCCCATGGAACACTCGAAAGGCGAGAGACCAGTGGCTGAGTAGGGAAAGGTGTTGCGGGGCTATTCCACCCACACGAGTTGCTGACTCCAGGTGGTGGGGTTGGCAGAGACGGGGCAGCGAAGAGTCATCTCCAGGTCCTGATTGGCTCGCTCCGACTGGCTGTTAGACTAGGGGTGAAGAACTGATGACAGCGGTCAGAGACCATGTCCACTGGATGTCCATGGATCCGGAAGACGTGCTGCACCATGAGCTGGGCCGTCTTCTTGGCTGAGGGTAACTTGGGGAGGGGAATGAAATGGGCGGTTTTGGAAGGATAGGCCATCAGATGGAGGGAGACCAGTGACGAAGTCCAAGGATATACAGTATGTGACCAGGGGCGATGAGGGACAGGAAGTGGTTGAAGGAGGTCAGCCGGAGCTTGCCGAGGAGTCTTATTCTGAGCACAGACAGTGCAGGCGGCTACGGACGCGGATACGTCAGGAACCATGGTGGGCTACCAAAAGCGTTGTCGCACAAAGGCCAGGGTCCGATGGGAGCCAGTGTGCAGGCAAGCCTGGAGGAATGAGCCCATTCCAGGACCGGGGAGCAGGCAGCGTCTGGGACAAATATCCGGTTAGCCAGACCTGGTTCTCTATTCCCCAGATGAGTGCAACCGCCAGACACAAGGTAGGATGGATGGTCTCAGGGTTTGAGGGTGTAGCAGTGGGGCTATAGCGGCGTGAAAGCACATCCGGCTTAACATTCTTGGACCCCGGGCGGTAGGAGATGGTAAAGTTGAACCGAGTGAAAAGCAGTGCCCATCGAACGTAAACTTTGGGAAAGGTGAGTGCTGAAAGGGGAGAAGCCAGGGTGCTGTAACCCCGGATAAAATGGTGGTAGAAATGGACAAATCCCAGGAAGTGTTGCAGCTGCACTCTGGAAGTGGGTTGAGGCCAAGCTGAAGTAACTTCTGGGCAGCCTCTCTCCCGGACAACGGAGAGTAGAAAACCTTTTTCACCTCAGCCACGAACCCCTCCAGAATGAAGCACATGGTAGATTGTTGTTCCAGCACCGCCGTAGCCCAGGCGAGAGTCCTCCCGGACATCAGCGTTATGAGGTACGCTATCTTCGAGCGGCCCGAGGGCTGCTGTTCAAAGATGATGGAGCACTGGGAGAGAAACGCCTGACAGGTTCCTGACTCTCCAGCAAAGTGTTCCGGTATTCAGTAAGATTAATTTTCTTATGCAGAGAACCACCTTGCATGGACGTACTACTGAGAGTGAAATAGTTTGGTTTCTATATACTGTTATTTACTGTTATCAATAACCTTTCAAATTCTCCTGGCAAACTCAATGAATTAATTAATGAAGACACTCATTATACTTTCACACATATTTCCAAGCATGTTGTTTTTGTTTATGATACAGATTCTCATAAGAAATATCAATAGATTTGTATTACGGAGCGTGGCTGAAGTAATAATCGGAATAACCAACATAAGCTAATTCTCCCACAAATTCATTGTGGGAGAATGTAGCCTCAGAACCCATAACATTCAATTGCCAGATCCGCATGCAGATAATTACTCGCTAAGTGACTGTGATCAACACCATTGTGTGGGGATGAGTCATGGCTATAGGTAATTTCCACTCCGATTTCAGTCTCTTACTGACTGTCTGCGTCCCAAATGGCACTCTGTTCTCTATTTAGTGCACTACTTTTGATCAGGGCCCATAGCCCTCGGGTCAAAAGTACTGCACTACAGTATTTAGAGAATAGGGTGCCATTTGGGAGGAAACCTCTGTTTGCATATTTCACACTGCTTGACCTTCACATCCAGAGGAATCAAATAGAAAATGGTCAGATATGTACTTTTACTCAAAGTTATCCATAAGAAGCATTGTTGTATAAATGATCTAAAATACTTGTATTAGATTAATAGGTATTGTATGTTATTCTTTGGTACCAGTTTGGACACACCTACTCATTCCAGGGTTTGTCTTTATTTTTACTATTTTCTACATTGTAGAATAATAGTGAAGACATCAACACTATGAAATAACACATATGGAATAATGTAGTAACCAAAAAAGTGTTAAACAAATCAAAATATATTTTATATTTGAGATTCTTCAAAGTAGCCACCCTTTGCCTTGATGACAGCTTTGCACACTCTTGGCATTCTCTCAACCAGCTTCATGAGGTACTCACCTGGAATGCATTTCAATTAACAGGTGTGTCTTGTTAAATGTTAATTTGTGGAATTTCTTTCCTTCTTAATGCGTTTGAGCCAATCAGTTGTGTTGTGACAAGGTAGAGGTGGTATACAGAAGATAGGCCTATTTGGTAAAAAACCAAGTCCATATTTTGGCAAGAAAAGCTCAAATAAGCAAAGAGAAAAGACAGTCCATCACTACTTTAAGACATGAAAGTCAGTCAATCCAGAACATTTCAAGAACTTTGAAAGTTTCTTCAAGTGCAGTCGCAAAAACCATCAAGTGCTAAGATGAAACTGGCTCTCATGAGGACCACCATAGGAAAGGAAGACCCAGAGTTACCTCTGCTGCAGAGGACACATTAATTAGTTAACGGCACCTCAGATTGCAGCCCAAATAAATACTTCACAGAGTTCAAGTAACAGACACATCTCAACATCAACTGTTCAGAGGAGACTGTCTGAATCAGGCCTTCATGGTCGAATTGCTGCAAAGAAACCACTACTAAAGGACACCAATAAGAAGAAGAGACTTGCTTCGGCCAAGAAAGACGAGCAATGGACATTAGACCAGTGGAAATCTATCCTTTGGTCTGAGTCCAAATTAGATTTGGGGTTCCAACCGCTGTGTTTTTGTGTACGGATGATCTCCGCATGTGTGATTCCCACCATGAAGCATGGAGGACGAGG
The DNA here is from genome assembly GCA_023634145.1 of Thymallus thymallus. Classification (NCBI taxonomy): domain Eukaryota; kingdom Metazoa; phylum Chordata; class Actinopteri; order Salmoniformes; family Salmonidae; genus Thymallus; species Thymallus thymallus. The sequence goes on from CM042391.1 coordinate 30,420,432, forward strand.
TGTGATGGTGTGGTGGTGCTTTGCTGGTGACCCTGTCAAGGCACACTTAACCAGCATGGATACCACAGCATTCTGCAGTGATACACCATTCCTATCCTTATTTTAGGATACATCAATGTTAACGTTTACATAGCTGGCCATATATGGATGTTAAATTCTACTTTATGGGTTGGTTATGTAGGCTTCTTCTAACCCATCGCTTTCTACTGCATGTAATAATATGATTAAATTATATCTTAACATTAAAAATCAAAGTCTATCAGAATTCCAGTCATTCCAAGAAATGTTATACCCCTTGATCTTCAAGAATAGGACTTGGAAATATGGAAGTATAGATTAGCCAAATTGTTTCACCTGAGCATGACCCCAAAACTAAGGACTTATTAGTCAGCCCTACTCTGTTGTTTATGATTTTGTTGTCATGGAGGACTGATTGGGTTAATTGATTCGAGTTGAAAAATAAATGCTGTGCTCATGGAATGGCATGCTTTGACAAGAGTGTGCAAAGCTGTCATCAAGGCAAAGGGTGGCTACTTTGAAGAATCTAAAATCTAAAATATATTTTGATTTGTTTAACACTTGCTTGGTTACTACATGATTCCATATGTGTTATTTCATAGTTTTGATGTCTTCACTATTATTCTACAATGTAGAAAATAGTAAAAATAAAGAAACCCCCATAATGACTAGGTGTGTCCAAACCTTTGACTGGTACTGTATATATAATTTATTAGTAAAAAAATGTATGTAGAAACTACAGATTGCCCCTTTAAGTCTATCAAAAGTTTGAGCAATAAAAGCCCCACTTTTATTCCATGGGCTTGGATCCGCACTATACAGCTGTTGCAAGAGTGCATTTTTCACTGGCTGTCCACTGGTTTCAAAAACAATGATTGATAGGCATCTTAAACTTCTTGAATTCATCCATTATTGGGTTCAAATACACATTTAGATTTGTGAACAGCCATCCACAACAACCACAATCTGTAAGGCGCACATAGCTAAATGAGAGAGCAGCAGTGGGATTCACATCAATGTGCTATGTAGATATTAATAATACGTGATATCCGTATCGGTGTAGACTACACCACTGCTGTCATCCTTACCTCCAAGCGTTCAAGTTGGATAATCTTTGGATGCCGACAGCAGTCGCACCATTGGAAGACATAGCTTGGACTGTAGCCTACAAAAGCCTATTCCTGCTCTTTTCCCGCGATCCATCAAACACATTTGGTGTGTCATCATAGTGGTCTCTGACTTGTGGTCCGACTCGCTCAGGTGCAACAAACTTAAACTTGCACCTTTTTTCAATGCTGATTTGAACGTCATTGAGAAAACAGAGACGTGTCAAAGATTTTTTTCCGCAAATATCCTTTCTGAATTTAAAAGTAATCCTTGAAGTAATCATCTAGTTTTTCAAAAGTATCTGTTATCTGATTACAATATTTTAGCTGGTAACGTAATGGGTTAACAGTTACCGTTTTTTTGTAATCCCTTACATGTAACGTATTACATGTAACACCTTGCCTGGCTACATGTAATCCGTTACTCCCCAACCCTGTGAATGAGTAGGTATGTCCAAACTTTTGACTGGTACTGTACATATTATTATGGAACATTTTTGCTACATGTACACATTACGTATGTGTTGTGGTGACAGAGTGGGTAAGATGCAAAAATCATTGAAGCTAGAGGTTCCTATCTCCCTCAATAACTTTAAGCATCAGCTGTCAAAGCTGCTTATCGATCGCTGCACCTGTATATAGCCCTTCTGTAAATAGCCCACACTACTACCTCATCCCCATATTTATTTTTTGTTTATTTTCACTAATCTTGCACTCCAGTATCTCTATTTGCACATCATAATTTGCACATTTTTCATTCCTGTGTTAATAATGATAATTCTGTAATTTATGTCACCACTATAGTCTATTTATTGTTCTACCTCTCAACCTTACTGCATTTTTGCACTACATTTTGCACTCTGTATACAGATTTTTCTATTGTGTTTTTGACTGTTTGTTTAATGTGTAACTCTGTGTTGTTATTTGTCACACTGCTTTGCTTTGTCTTGGCCAGGTCGCAGTTGCAAATGAGAACTTGTTCTCAACTGACCTACCTGGTTAAATAAAGGTGAAATAAAAAATAAAAATAAAAAATGTATACTCCCTGCAAAAAAAAAAAAAGCCTACATCGAGCTCCAGCATGCTTTCCAATAGCCTATAGCCCTGTTAAAGGTGTTGAAAGGGCCGACCATCTTGAATGGATGTGCCTGAATCACACCCGACATCCCATAATCAGAAGCCTGAGAAACCAGGGGGATAGAACCGAAATCAAGTCAGGGCCTCAGTGTAGCAGTCAGACAAAACACGGGCAGCTTTGTGGGAGCAGCTTTCCCCCAGCACTGTTAGGAGAGTGTGGGGCTATAATTGCTGTCATCTCGCCCTTCGGAGCCCAGGCGCAGACTGTGGGAATTGGAAGACTCATTTAATCTCCAGGGAAACAAAATGATGGGAGCTCCAATTTGGCCAGCAGAAGTTGAGGGAGGGAAAGAGGGGATGTGGTGCGTGTCATTAGAGCCAAGGACCTGCACACAGTCTGGGGCCAAATTACAGAGCATGCAGTCGCTTGCTTTGGCCCACCTACCCTCTGTGACTGTAGAGCCAGGCAAGGCGTCCATATTGAGATAGATTGACATTCAGGCTCGACCGTCACTGATGCTCAACCACAATATAATCAACAACACGTACTTCCTCTAACCTGAAATACTTTCTGAGGGATATGCTCATCATGAATGGTCTGCTCAGTCATGTACAATCCCAAACTAACCAACAACACATCAACAAACTGTCAAATTCTCAAAGAAATAGTAACTCAAAACCACTCTGCAGCTTTAAACATGATCTCCACCTAAAACACATTTCCATTGTAGATACTCACTAAGTCCAGTGTAAACCTTGACAAACATCTGCTAAGAGAAATATTCAGCGCTGTGTTTGTATACCAAAGTTAATCCTTCTTCATTATACAATTAGCGGTTGAAACCAGTTTAATTTCTGCCCTTTTAATGGTTAAATCCCATTAGATTCCATTGAAAGATAAGGAATTAATGTCGCCTTTGGCTCTCAGGTCGTCTGCCATATCATCATTTGGGCGGCAAACAGAAGGCTGTGGTCTCAGCACCTTTTCTATACACCAATTTCCTCCCCATTCACAGGGAGCACGGGAGAACAGAGGGACGTTCTCGCTTCACAGCCCAACAATTAACGTTGGGGCCTCACAAAAAATTCTCAAAGAGAGAGTGAGAAAAGGAAAGCGAGAGACCAAATCAAGGAGAAATAGGAAATTGGGCGCCCCCAGAACAGCATCCCTTGCTTTCTCTTATTCTCTCCCTCTCCTTTTCACTCCCTCCCTTAGGGTGATTGGGTAGCAGCCAATCTCATTGAAAGGCAGGTCAATTAAGAGATATATTGTCATTTTCCAGCGCCACCCTCTTAATCAATTAATTCTAGAATAGAATCCTAGGAGTCCTTTAATGGGCCAGCGGCTCCATTTACAGGTTCTGACAGATATAGGCTTGATTTTTAGCAATGGACTAGTGGGAAACAGAGAGTAACAAATTTGCAGGGGTTTCATTGAAAGTTATTTCCATACATTACATGGAAATATGTGACTTACATTTCTACCCTGACAAGGTCAGCCAGCATGTGAAGTCCTCATAATGACAAAAAACAACGCTCTTTGTGAGTTATTTCCGTCTTTTACAATGTCCGGTCAATCAGATAATGCACTTATGAAAAATGACTGGGATTGGTTAATGGCCACATACAGTCGAGGCTTGCTGTACTATATGCTGTTGACGTTATCTTAATACACTTGTTATTTTGTGTTTCCAAGCCATTTAAAGTAGTTCAGTGGCCAGAAGAACCACTTAATAGACTTTCCATCACAATCTGTAATGCCCATAGTTTAAAGCTACTTTATAATAAGAGCCATAAAGCGACAACTCACTGGCACAATAAAAGGTGTGTTTGTGTGGAAGAACGGAGAAGTCGACACAGCTGGGCAAGTGTCGACTTCCGACCAGGGATCTGTACCTTAAAGGCACTGTGCTCTTTCTGAGGAACCACAGTTCAAATATAACTACACCCCAAAGATATTGTGTGGGTGGGTTAATGAATCGAATGGGCCCAGTGTTAGGCAATTAAATGCTTTGTAAATAAGGGAATACTTTAAAACGTGTATAAATGCCTTGGAAAGCTATTATCAAAATCTTCACAGAGAGATGCTAACTTTTCTACCTCAGAAATGTTGAATAGATGGGCAGTTATCACCTAGAATAAAGGTTATTACAGTTTTTCAATCGCTAGGACCCATTTCTCAATACTTAGGTCGCTTTTTCAAAACTCTTCACACAGTTCTCCTAACCAACTTTCAGCTTGGCACAGCAGTTAATTTCACATCCAAAATCCACTAACACTACCGAAACATTTCATACATGTCTCAAATTAACTCATTCTTCCATAACACTAGCAAAGGTTGTCACCCAACAAGCACACGTTGTCACTCATAAAACAATGACCTAAAAAACACTAACATCAGGTAGCATTACACAATGTTTTCTTTTGTAAAATGTCTTTACAAAAAAAGAATAACACCTATCTACTGTTTAGAATTCACTGCAGTATATGTTACAGGAATTTATCAGACATAATGCAATATGCTTCAATATGTTTTATGTCATTTTTTGACATTGAGTGATTCCAAAATACAAGAATTTGTATATACACCATCTACCGATACAGATACAGTAGCAATGCTAGTCAACCCTGTCTTCTGCATTTGGCCACAGGTTCTCATCCACATCACATCTTATGTCATCTTGGGCAATACACCTAGGAAAGAAACTTTTGGCATGCCTGGTCCATCCCTGGCAATCTTCTGCAGATATGTCCAAGCATCCAGCATTCATTGCGTCCCTTGTGGGACATTTGATCTGTGTGGATGGTGGTCATAAAACTTCCACCTCCATGAGGAAAATAATTCCTCTATGGGGTTGAGGAATGGAGAGTATGGTGGGAGGAAAAGTGACACCATCCTGGGATGGGCTGCAAACCACTCTGAGACTGCACGGGAGTGGTGAAATGCCACATTGTCCCATACAACTACAAACGTTGGCCGATTTTGCCTCACTGCAACCCTTTCCTCACCTGGCACAACCCTTCCATAGAGGTCATCCATGAATAAAATGAGACGCTCTGTGTTGTATGGCCCAATTAGCAGTTTGTGTAACAGCAATCCATCAGAGGATATTGCCGCACACATTGTGATGTTGGCACCCCTCTGGCCCGGGACATCCACTGTGGCTCTTTTCCCAATCACATTCCTTCCTCACCGCCGTGTTTTGGCCAAGTTGAAACCAGCCTCATCCACAAAGATGAATATGTGGGGTGTTTGCCTGGCTTCAATCTCAAAGACACTCTAAAATAAATCCACAAGGCAACATAAGAATAAGGCTATTACGGTAGTTGACATTATACCTAAAACATGCCATTGTGTGCCTCTGCCCTGTTTGGTTTTGTTCAAAACCAGTTCTGTATTTTATAGTCATCTTACCTGGACATATTGGTTCCTGAGTTGCTTGACTCACTCAGAGTTCCTGCTTAATCCTGTCTTGATTGTTTCAGGACTCTAGAAATAGTTGTTATGCTCACATTGTGAATTTTTCCAAATGGAATGTTGTCTGCCAACACTCTGTCCCGAATCTCTGTGAGTTTTATGCCATTGTTTCTGATGACCATATCAACGATTGCAGTATCCTGCACAGCAGTGAAAATCCTACCTCTACCGCCTGTGGGAGGTAACTGTTGGGTCCTAAGCAAAAACACAAAAACAATTACACACAAGTGGATTTGGAGGCTTTGCTCAATTTACTTCTGTAATGTGCAATTCAGTCAGATGCCCTTGCAGAATGCACATCTTACCTGTTGTTTTGCTGGAAATTTCTCACAATCGATGCCACTGTTGAGCGTTGCAGATTTGGCTGCACTCTCAGACCAGCCTCTCATTGATAGACCATGATTTATTACATGATCAATTATAGTAGCCCTAATATAATCTGAGATTACAGTTCTTGATCTTCCTCGGTCTTCTTCCACCACACATACATACTCCTCTCCCTCTCCCAGCCACTCTTCTTCCTCTGTCAGCCACTTCTCTATCGCTGCCTGGGTCCATGTTTACATTACAGTACAGCATTATTCCTAAAATGTCCCCTTTTGTATAGATGGTAATGAAATTGAAAGACTAACACATGGGTAGGTGTTCAGCTACAATGGGAATCATCTGTGGTTGGTCTAATTGATTTGATAATATTTCATTTTTTAGATAATGCATAGTATTTCAATATGGTATTACTGTAGAAATGTAGCAAATTGCTGTCTTATTCAATTTTGTGTTACTCTTTGAAATGAGTATGTAAACGTGCAAATTGGCCTGTAGGTACATAGAGTTTTGGTGGTAGTTGTGTATGAGTGAGAAAATAATTCATGAAATTTGAAAGATGTAGTCATTGAATGCATTTTGTGCCAAAGCTATTTAAAATGACGGCCCACATAGACTGCTTTTGTGCTCACTGTGTGAAGAGTTTTCAAAAAGTGACCTAAGTATTGAGAAATTGGTCCTAGCCATTGTAAGAAATTGTGTGTGCTTTTGTCCTAAACCATACTAATTTGGGCTCCCAAGTGGCGCAGTGGTCTAAGACACTGCATTTCAGTGCTAGATGTGTCACTACAGACAACCTGGTTTGAATCCAGACTGTATCACAACCAGCCGTGATTGGGAGTCCCATAGGGCGGCGCACAATTGGCCAAGCGTCGTCCGAGTTCGGCCGGTGTAGGCCGTCATTGTAAATAAGAATTTGTTCTTAACTGACTTGGCTAGTTAAATAAAGGTAAAATAAAACTAATGTAGGCTCAATTAAAACCTGTATTGTAGTATTTATGCAATAGTAGTAGCATTTGGACATACCTTTTCCCAGAGGTAACATAAAATCCATGAACAGTGTTTTGGGTGCTGTAAAAACAGCTGGTAGACTCCCCTCACAGGCAAAAGCTTCCAGTTTTCAGATTAACACAGGTAGCTAGCATGAAGTGATGGTGTGCCGTCCTCGATATGTCTGCTTAATATCCTGACGGCCAGCTAAACTTTTTCCCCACACCAAGACTCTGAAGAATAATTCTTAGTTCCACAGGTTTATTGGAGTTACAGAGAAAAGGTGAAACTGCAACACACAAAAGAGCAAGGACAAATTACACATTAAAGGCTAATTTGCACTAATACTGTTGCATTTTCGTTTGTACTCATTTTAACATTAATAAATGAGAAGAAATACATGTAAACAATATTCTGGTCATTATAGCACCTTTACCGTGCAGTTCGTTAACAAACGACACAATGACACAATGAGAGCTAGCATTCACATAGCCAAAGTACATTTAGACCATCTCTAGATTACACTCTACAAACTTAAATTATTGTAAAAAATAATGATGAATACCTCCAGACAATATTACAAAATAAGGTATACATACCGACGATGCTACGCCAGACACAAGAGATCGTCAGATACGGTTGAAAAGCAATGGAATAAACAGCCTTGAACAAACCGTTGAAACTCGTTCGACGTGAGTGTTTACATTCAAACTATGGGTCGCGCGACAGGACATATAGAACCATGCGATCTTAAAGAGAACATAACCTAAATAGAAACACATTAGGAAATGCATATTCCTGGAACACATTAGAGTACTGTAATGCTGACTAAATGAAAAGCATGTTTATCTTCAACTTTAAACTTAATGCTTATTTACATGTTCTTACTCATAACAAGACACTCCCCGCCTGACGTGGATACACGTCACCCCACAGTCCATGCACAGTCCTTATTTTTATTTTTTTATTTTTTTTTTAAACAGTCCATTTACTAAACAGTCCACTACTGTGCCTTTGGAGGTAGAAGGAGAACTATTTCAGTGACTGGCCTGAGAAAGAGGCTAGTCTCACCTGGTTTGATGATCTTCACCTCAACCTGGCGCACTTTCCCATCTTTGCTAGGGAAGGCCTGTGTAATCAGTCCAAGAGGCCATTCATTCCTAGGTGCTTGGCTGTTCTTAAGGAGAACAACGCTTCCAGGCTGAATGTTTGGCTGAGTGGACTGCCATTTCTTGCGGGTCTGCAGTGTTGGGAGGAATTGTTTCCTCCAGCGGTCCCAGAAGGTGTTGGACAGGTGCTGAACCTGCCGCCACTGGGACTTGTAGAGGTCTGCAACTCCAAACTCACCAGCAGGAGCAGGCACAATGTTCGTCTTTTGTGTGAGAAGAGCAGCTGGCGTGAGTATGAACGAGTCATCAGGGTCCATAGTCACTGGAACAAGTGGCCTGGCGTTGATGATCGCTGCGACTTCTGCCATGAAAGTCACCAGCACTTCGTGGGTGAGCTTGTCTTTCAGCTGGAGGAACATTGCGTCCAGAATCCTCCTAGCCAGACCTATCATTCTCTCCCATGATCCACCCCAATGGGATGCATGTGGGGGATTAAAGGACCAGATGCAGCCCTTGTCTAAGAGGTAAGTCTTTACAGCAGTGCTGTCAATGTTTGAGGCTATCTTCAGTTCCTTACAGGCGCCAATGAAGTTCGTGCCACGGTCGGAACGAATGTATTTGACCGGCCCACGCATTGAAAGGAAGCGCCGTAGCGCGTTGATGAAGCTAGAGGTGTCGAGGGATTCTATGACTTCGATGTGCACAGCTCTTATGCTCATGCACGTAAAGATCACTGCCCACCTTTTACTTTGAGCGAAGCCGCCTCTGGTCTTGCGTGAGGAGACGTTCCATGGGCCGAACACATCAAGACCCACGCTGGAGAACGGAGGATCTGTTGAAAGACGATCGGCTGGCAGGTTAGCCATTTTCTGGATGCTGAGTGGAGCTCTGAGCCTTCTGCATGTAATGCATTGGTGGATGATGCTGCTTACTCTTTTCTTCCCTCCGACTATCCAAAGGCCAGCTGAACGGACCGCCCCCTCTGTAAAGTGACGACCTTGATGATGGATTTGCTCGTGGTGGTGTCTGATGAGCAAAGTGGCGATGTGATGCTGGCCAGGAATAATCAGGGGAGTCTTTTCACTCTGATCGAGACTTGAATGATGAAGACGGCCTCCAACTCTGAGAAGGCCGTGTGTGTCAATGAACGGGTCCAGATTTCTGAGGGGGCTTGTTTTTGGCATCCTTTCCTGTTTTAGAATGCACTTTATCTCTTGGCTGTAGACTTCCTGTTGAACTGCTTGGATGATTACAGCTGACGCTTTCTCTGATTCCTCAACTGTGAATTCAGCTTTGCAGTAATGCCAGCCCTTGCATGCTCTGTTCTCTCTGTGAGCTGTCTTGAAATGACAGGCTATGTGAATGAGGCGAGTGACTGCACGAGTTAATGACTTCCAGGTAGAGAACTTAGCAAAGCGTTGTGAATCCAGTTGCTTGTTTGAGGCTGTAGTGCTTAAGGCAGACACCAGAGGGCGGATGTCTGGGTCTGTGCTCGGGTCAACAAGGTCATGGTTGCTCTCAGAAATGCTGGGCTCCGGCTTGGAGAGAAATTTGGGCCCACTCAGCCAGTTGGTGTGTTTCAGTTGGCCAACAGGGACGGAACGTGTTGCGTGATCTGCAGGGTTCAGGCCTGTTGGCACGTAGCGCCACTGGTCTGGTCGGCAAGATCTTCGGATGCGTAACACCCGGTTGCTGACATAGACATAAAAGCGCCTGGTCTCATTGCAAATATAGCCCAGGACTACTTTACTGTCTGAGTAGTAGGTTACAGCATCAAGCTGTAGGTCTAGTTCTGCTGAGACCAGGTCTGCTAACTCAACAGCAAGCACTGCTGCGCAGAGCTCAAGTCTTGGCACTGTGTGATCAGGGCGAGGGGCCAGCTTGGCTTTGCCCATAACAAATCCAATCTGGTTGTTGCCATTACTGTCTGTCACTTTCAGGTAGCACACAGCACCGATAGCTTTGACTGACGCATCACAGAACACACATAGTTCTCTTCTTACCGCTGCTGACGGTGAGGCTTCTGTGTAGCGCCTTGGGATGGAAAGCTCAGCGAGCTCGGACAGAGAGGCTCTCCATGATGTCCAGGCATCTTCCATGGTTGGAGGTAAGGGCGTGTCCCAGTCACCCTTCTCCGCCGTGAGCTCTCGCAGGATAGCCTTGCCTTGGACTGTGACAGGCGCAACGAATCCAAGTGGGTCGTAGAGGCTAATGATTGTGGACAAGACACCTCGCCGGGTGTAGGGCTTGGTCTCACTGGAGACATTAAAAAGGAAACAGTCTGTCTTGAGATTCCAGTCAAGCCCGAGGCTGCCCTGCAACGGCAGCGCGTCTGCGTCGAGGTCAAGGTCTTTGAGGTCACTCGCGTGGTCACTGGATGGAAAGGCGTCCATGACCTCTTTGTTGTTCGCTGCAATCTTGTGAAGTCTCAGATTCGACTTGGAGAGCACATCCTGTGTCCTTTTTAACAGGCTGATTGCAGCTTGAACTGTAGGCAGGGACTTCAGCCCATCATCGACATAGAAGTCATGTAACACGAAGTGCTGCACATCTGGGTCGACATGGAACTCGTTGCCTTGAACAGACTTGTGTAGACCGTGAATAGCCACTGCAGGTGAAGGGCTGTTGCCGAAGACGTGGACGTTCATCCGGTAATCCACGATGGCTTTGGAGAGGTCATTGTCTTGGAACCAGAGAAAACGTAGGAAGTCACGGTCTTTCTCTCTTACCAGGAAGCAATAGAACATCTGTTCTATGTCGGCTGTGACGGCGATGGCCTCTCTTCTGAACCGAATCAGCACTCCCAGTAGTGTGTTATTCAGGTCAGGACCTGTTAACAGCACGTTGTTGAGTGATACGCCGTCGTATTGGGCACTGGAATCGAATACCACACGGATTTTCTTAGGTTTCTTCGGATGATACACTCCGAACGTTGGTAAGTACCACCTTTCTTCATGCGGGCTGAGAGGGGGGGCTAACTCTGCATGACCGTTCCGAAACATGTTGCCCATGAAGGCAAGAAAGTGGTCTCTCATCTCAGGCTTTTTTTCAAAGTTACGCTTGAGAGACATGAGACGCCTCAGCGCCTGTGGCCTGTTGTCTGGGAGCCGTGGGCGTGGGCTCTTGAAGGGTAATGGCGCCACCCAACTGTTGTTTGAGTCTTTTTGTAGTCCTTCATCCATTATCGCCATGAATGTTGTATCTTGAATGGAGGGAGCCACCTGGTTGTCATCCCTGGTCCTTCTGAACACCGTACATCCAAGGTGATCGGTTTCGCAGATAGGCTGGTCCTCAGGATACGCTGGAGGCTCACTGGTGGCCTGGGTGTCGCTGAACCTCTCCTTCACATGGAACACGTTGGGGCACGCGTCAAAGAGAGTGGGCCGTTGCAGCTCTGTGGTGTTCGTGTGGAACGTGCTAATTGTCAGTGGCCTGTGAACATTACCTAGGCACACATTTCCAACAATGACCCACCCCAGGTCTAACTTCTGTGCGTAAGGCAGATTGTGAGGGCTATTCACCTGTTTGCGGACTTTATGCACTCTGATAATGTCTCGTCCTAAGAGAAGCATAATGGGGGCTTGCGGGTCAATGTCTGGGATGAGGTGTGCCACTGACCTTAGATGAGCATGATGAAGAGCTACTTCGGGGGTTGGAATCTCCTCTCTGTTATTCGGTATGTCGTTACATTCTATGAGGCTTGGCAACGGGACGCGAACAGTTCCATCCAAAGACTCCACTTCATAGCCACTGGCCCTTCTGCCTGCTGATGGTTTCACTCCAGCACATGTTCTCAGTGTGTAAGGAGCGCTTGGACTTTGGTCATTGAACATGTCGAAGAACTGGGAGCGAACCAGTGACCTGTTGCTCTGCTCGTCCATGATCGCATACAGTTTCACTGCTTTTTCTCTGTGGCCGGCTGGGAACACTTTGACGAGGCATATTTTCGAGCAGGAGCGGTCTGTGAGTTCCCCTCCGCAGACTATTGTGCATTCGTTGGTGACCTGAGACTGCGGTGAAGCTTCATCCTCCTCCCCGCCGTGCTCAGAACCAGGGCCAGCCTCCTGCTGCCAAGGTGCGGGTCCAGGGTGAAGCGCTGTGTTGTGCCTGTCGCTCTTACATTCAAAACACTGGACATTGAGTTTGCAGTTCTTTGCTATGTGAGATGAGGAAGAAAGACATTTAAAGCACACATTGTTTTCTTTGAGGAGTGTTTTGCGCTCGTCAATGTGCTTCTCTCTGAATGCCCGGCACTTACGGAGAGGGTGCGGCTTTTTATGCAACAGACACAGTTTGTCGCCGTCGTCTGATTTTGTTAAAGGCTTACCCCTTTCAGATGTGGCTCTGGGTGACACCTCTGTCTTGTGGACGTTGACTTCCCGCTGTCTGTTGGGCTTCCACGCTGTCTTCTCTGTCCTGGGGGCCATGTCTGTGTTGCCGATGAGGCTGAAGCTTGGATCATTAGCAATGAGAGCCTGCTGGCTGACGAAATTGACAAAGAAGCCAAAGGGAGGATAGCTCACCTGGTTTTCACGCTTGTAGGCTGCACCAGTTATCACCCACTTGTCCTGGAGACGAGACGGGAGTTTCTGTACAATTAGGTTGACGCCTCTCGACGTGTCCAGAAAAGCCAGGCCTGGTAAGTCTCCTTCAGCCTTAGCGGCCTGCAGTTCCATTAGTAGATCACCCAGCTTTGTCAGCTTAGGTCCATCTCGGTTTACTATTTTTGGAAAGCTGTCAATGCGTTTGAACAGAGCATTTTCTATTGTTTCAGCTGAGCCATATGTTAGCTCGAGCCTTTCCCATGCCATGGCCAGTCCTGCTTCTGGCCGATTGATGTGTATTGCTCTTATCTGCTCGATATGCTCTGCTGACTCCTTCCCGAGCCATTTTAGCAGAAGATCCATCTCCTCACTCGGTTCCAGGTTTAGGCCTCTGATGGCAGTCAAAAAGGAACGCTTCCATGCTCTGTAGTTTTGGGGTTTGTCATTGAATTGTAGCAAACCTGTAGCTACAAGCTCACGGCGGGCTAGATACCTGACAAAGTCATTTATGTGTGAGCCGCCATCGTTTATGTATGAGCTGCCATAATTGTAATCTGGCCGTATGGCATGGTGTGTGGGAGGAGGCTGGGTGTGGTGATTTTGTGTTCTGAAGTGGTGTACAGGAGAAGCATGCTCACCGCTAGACTTGATGTGAGGTAGATGAACGTCTCCAGGCATCCTGTTGAATGTCTCGTGGCTGTCCTCGTATGTGCTGATGTAAGGCTGCTGTGAGATGAGACGATGTGGAGCAGTATTGTTCTGCTGCGGATAGAAGGGACTGGCTTCAGGCTTTAGTGGTGGAGGTGACACGTTGTGGTTAGGGACCGGCGCTGTCCTTGCTTGTGTGTCACCGTTTTCACATGACTTAAGTTCTGAATCCCTTTCTTTTATTTGATCAAGCACATACTGCTTTGTGCGTTGTGAGGCTTCTAAAGGAACAGAGTCTATTTTCAGGTCACAACTATGTTTCTCACTTACATCAGCAGCAGCTTCAAGTGCCTCTGCTTCGGCAATGGCTGCTGCAGCCTCTTTTTTATGTTTTAGCATTTCTATAGACACTTCCAACTTAGCTTGTTGTAGCCTCAGATTAGTTTCCTCTTCAGCATAGCATAGGCGTGCCTTTGCTGCTTCGGCTCTCGCTCTTGCTCTGACTGCTGCAGACCCCGCTGACGATGAACTGGATCTCATTGAACAACATACTTGCGAGCGTGTCCTTAACGATGCACTGTGTGGGTTCTCCTGTGCTGCTGTACTTCCATGCGAACTCTCCTCTGTAGCCTGTAGCTCGGTGGGGCGCGCTGCTCCAGTAGCACTTGACTGTAGAGTATGGTCCGTTGGTCGTCCACTGGATGCGTGTGACGACATGTCAGTTAGCTTCCAACTTGGTCTGATTTATCTTGCTTGCTTGATAGTCGTCGTTTCACTGTGCCGTCCTCGATATGTCTGCTTAATATCCTGACGGCCAGCTAAACTTTTTCCCCACACCAAGACTCTGAAGAATAATTCTTAGTTCCACAGGTTTATTGGAGTTACAGAGAAAAGGTGAAACTGCAACACACAAAAGAGCAAGGACAAATTACACATTAAAGGCTAATTTGCACTAATACTGTTGCATTTTCGTTTGTACTCATTTTAACATTAATAAATGAGAAGAAATACATGTAAACAATATTCTGGTCATTATAGCACCTTTACCGTGCAGTTCGTTAACAAACGACACAATGACACAATGAGAGCTAGCATTCACATAGCCAAAGTACATTTAGACCATCTCTAGATTACACTCTACAAACTTAAATTATTGTAAAAAATAATGATGAATACCTCCAGACAATATTACAAAATAAGGTATACATACCGACGATGCTACGCCAGACACAAGAGATCGTCAGATACGGTTGAAAAGCAATGGAATAAACAGCCTTGAACAAACCGTTGAAACTCGTTCGACGTGAGTGTTTACATTCAAACTATGGGTCGCGCGACAGGACATATAGAACCATGCGATCTTAAAGAGAACATAACCTAAATAGAAACACATTAGGAAATGCATATTCCTGGAACACATTAGAGTACTGTAATGCTGACTAAATGAAAAGCATGTTTATCTTCAACTTTAAACTTAATGCTTATTTACATGTTCTTACTCATAACAAGACAGATGGTGTAAACAAAAAAAAACATTTACACGTTACCCTTGCAGAGTCATGTAGTAAAAACATAAATAAAATGGCAGGTAATTTGAAAAACAAAACATTTGCACATAATATACCTAACTCAATTAACATAATTTCCAGCAAACATTTAAAGCAGTTTGTGAAATGCAGTCAAGTACTATTTAGAGGAAGCGTTTTCGCTCAGTCTCCATGGCAATCACAGTTTGATTTCTCTGCAATATGTGTGGACACTTGAGTTGTCGGAAAGCAACGAAAAATAATAAAATGGCAAGGTTTGGCAGAGGCAGATATGCAGTATATGCAACACTGAGGCCCTTTGTGAAAGGGTGAACATTTACAAGTTAATAAGACACAGCTCAAATTAATATGAAATAGATTATGCAATAGTTTATTGACAGAAATGCTCAAACAAACATGGAACTTAAATAATTTGAATAGCTCTGTATTATTGCTGTGGACTGTTTTCCACAATCCACATAACATGTGATCTTGCTTTGGAATGCCACAAGCTCGACAGACTTGCTTGGCCAAAGTCCAATTGGAGCTGTCAACTTTAATGGTGAGTAGTTGATCTGGGGCAATAAATCATGATACATCATGATGCTGAAACCCAGTCCACAGTCAATGGATTAATTAGCCATATTAGACAGAGGGGTTGTCACTTCTGAGCCGGGCCATGTGATGGGCATGTGTGTTGTGTGATGTTCTGGGGGTTGCATGTATGGTTCATGTATTCGGTTTCCAAGTTGTTGTTAACACTGTCTGTCATTCCAGCAATCATTATGCATGGCTAACTGTGTTGCACAAAGAAATGTGGGTTAGTTAAGCCATTTGCATTTTGCTATAGATTCACAATATTCTGAGAAGATATTTTTTGGCTTACTCTTTCAAGGCTAGTATGCCCACCCTTCCTCCCCAACCAACCTCACTACTTTCATTGCTGTCTAAAGTAACTAGACCATTGGTACATATCATATGTCTTGGAGGTGCTAAAAAATATATGTCTGCTTCATATGGCTCTGAGACCAGGCTTGAACTATCAGTCGGTTTACTAGATGTACCTGTACTGTTTTATCGGAATTCTACCCCCAACAATTTAGACAGAAATTTAAGAAATGTTTGTTTTGAATGCTAATAAAGAAAGGAAGGAGAGATAACCCCCAACTGCATCTCATTAAATATTCCAGAAAGGCCTTTCTCTTCCGATTCAGCATTTGTGTCAGGTCCTCTGGCTTCTCTATGGTTGGCTAGGTCAGGGCCTGACAGTAGAGTTCTAGCAAACTCTATGTGGGTATTTGTGTTTGGTCCCCAATTAGAGGCAGCTGTTATGCGTTACCTCTAATTGGGAACGCTATTTAGTTTGTTCCTTTTCCCACCTGTGTTGTGGGTTATTATAGTGTGTATGTTCTTTGTGAGTTGACGTTCATTGTTTGTTGTTTTGTTCGCACAAAATAAAAGATGCTGAACTATACCAGCGCTGCGCCTTGGTCTGCCTCTCTCTACGATCGTGACAATTTGTAATCCCCAATGATAATTTGCTTCAAACATCAAGGCGTGACAAATGAAGCAGAGGCACAGCAATAGAAATATCACTCCCTAAAATGTTGAAGTACCTCTGGGGCCGAGACACAGCATCCAACCATGTTGATAGGCTGTCAGCCATAATAGGACATCCAATGCCGGATAATTCATCTAAATTCATTGACTGCACCATTTTGCTGACAGCTTGGCCAAATGTTTGATGGGGGCCCCAAACTAGCGACATCCGTCACAGATGAGCTGAAATGTATTTAGGGACTGCATCATCATGTTTTATTCAATTACGCACTGGAGCTCAATGAATCAGTTTTTTTTGCAATTAAGTTAAACATGCACATGCATGAAACATGAGGGCGATATCAAGGGTATTTAATTTTAGGGTCGCTTTCCTTGGTGTTGTAATGCTTTAGGAGAAGGATGCATTTGAAGCTAAATGTTGTTAGATTGTGTTAGAATGCATGGATTTGTAAATTAGGAATTTACAACGTAGAAATCTACAATGGTGGCCTATACCAGAATACCAAGGAATCCTGATAACATCCCAGTCCCTATGCACAGGCAGATCAGTAAATGCCATCTCCAGAAGCATTTCCATGAATGTCAAGCACCGCGTTTACTTGGGTGTTTTGCAATAAGTCATATTTATTTGGCCGAGCTGCACTCTATCAAATCACTCCGTATTATTGCCCACCGCGGGACTCGATGTCCTGCTCTGTCACGTCTCATACACTGCAGTGTCCCCTATCTCCAAGCACATGTAATATTGCCTTTCGCCTTCCATCAAGTCAAGACACAGCCCTCGTTCAGATAGGTATAGTGACATTTTCTCAGCACGGTGGGGTTCGTTAAGATTCTAGAATAGTCCGTTTTATTCCCTGCTTTGTGTAAACAACATAATATATACCTAATGCCTAGTCAATGTGATTGAGAAGCCTGACGTTTGTCTTTTCTTATAAGGCACATGATACGTTTACATTTTAATTAATTTGATTGATGCCACTATCCCAAGGTAAATGTTATGGTAGGCTAAATGAAATGCACATAGTGCTGAATAATGTATGCATTTTCATGTGAATATTGTGAATCTACATACCCCATAGAGATATAAAAATATGATTATAGGCCTAGCATTCTGAATGCATCTTATTTGAACCTTCAAACTGGCAATACAAAATCTCTCCACAACCTTATTAATTAACACATATTGTTCACTGACATATGGCATTCATACAATTTGAAGTGAAAATATTATCCTGACACTAACTGACCTCTTTTTGTGGAATGAGTTGAGACCAATAAAGTCTATTGATCTGTTTGCAGCACTGTGTAGATATGCAGAAATCACTACACCTAGTTCCTTAGAATGGGAAGCATAGAAATAGCGCATATAGAACATATCTACTGCTTCGTAGACTTACTTTCAATGAGAATGACAGATCTATAATGTGCTTATCTATGTGAATTTGGTTGGGTCATTGAAAAGTTTTAAGCATTTTTATTACCCATACCAGATTGATTTGTATGCTCTGAATTTATTATGCAAATATTAGGTGTACATCTTGAAACATTTTGTATATATATATTTAGATTGAAGGTAAGGCGTTGCCTTAATTATACCTACAGTCTCGAAATGTGCAACATGGTGTGTGTAATTTTTGTGTAATTTCTGTCTCTTTAACTGTTCACTGTTTCGACTACTATAGACAGGAGCAAGGGGGTGGGCTTTAGCCACAAGAGCGTGTTGCGATAGCAGGACTTGTAATTCTGTTCATTTTAGAGAGAGGAGGGGATGGGAGAAGGACACAGAGAAAGAACGAGATACTCAATCAGAAGAATACCTTTTTGAGGAGGAAGTTGACTATCAATACAGATGGATGGCGTTATGAAAAATTCCCATAAACAATACGGTGACAGTGGCAGAGAACTAAGAAAATAGCGCATATTCTAGTGCCGACCGTATACAGACGCGTAATTTGTGCCATCCTTCCGCGCCTGTTGAAGAACATTACCAAAGGAATACATGATATAAGTAGAAGCCGAAAGGAACGAATTCTTCAGAATGTCTTATGTAGGCTTTTTTAAGCAGTTGTGATGCTACGAGTGGTTAGGTGGTGGAAATTGTCTCCAAGTGTGGGGCTGACTTGCCAAAGTTGTAGGATGCCTCTTCTGTAGACTTGACCGACTGTACCCACATTTGGATCATTTAGATTTTTGGGGGGGATACCTTTGAAGACAACTTTTTCATACACCAGAGGGTAATGGAGTTTCGCCTTACTTTGGATACCCTACTGGTTTTTATTGGTTTGGTTGTTGGTAAGTTCAATGCATTATACAATTATCCTATTTCTTATATTTGCCTATATATTTGTTATCCATTGTGATGCATTTGTTTTTGATGACACCCTCGGTCTGTTAACCAATTAAATGAAATATTATTTTGCGCACAAGGCTTTTGTGACAGACGCGCATTCACTTACACTCGTCTCGGTATAGGCCTAGTAAAAAAAGTATTTAGGAGTGATCTTGATTAAGAAAATAATATGACAAATTGGTGTATTTTCCTCAAAACATTGACACTTGAAAAAGTTGATATGTTCATTACCACATTATAAACAATGCCCTTAGATGTGCATCCTTAATCCATCAGTTTCTCAGCTAAACGCAGACTACTGGCTGTATGTTTAAATGTGGAAATATATCCGTGAGAGGAGAAATGTTATGGCTATGAGACCACCTTGACAAAGCCTGAGCAATCACAGAAATAACTCTTCCGTGATGCCACTGTGTTGGACACCACTTAAATTATGCAAACGAGTTTGAGAGAGGAGAAATTGATGGCTTGGGGACCTTGGCAACATGTTGACCTCTGTTGTGACTGTGTCTTCAAGATATGTATTCTTGAATAACTAATGAGCAGAGAGAGGGCCGTAATTCGAACAGCTGAATGTTGCAGTTGTGAGTAATAAAGATGGATAAAGTATGTCCCAATCACAGTATAATTTCTTATTTGAAGTTTCACTGACTTTTGTCACAGAAGATGGATTGTTCTCAAGGGAAACTCACCCTGTTGATTAATAAAAATAAGTTAACATAACTCCCTATCCCCATTGCATGTTGAATGTCCACTGGGAGTATTCCAGGTCTACGCAGGAGCCGATTTAACATAAATGACTGGGATTTTGTCATTTTCAGACAGCATGGTTTCCGGGGCCCTGCCCTATACTGTTGAAGCTGGCTTTTACAAGGCTGTAAACATAGGCTATAAACCCAGAGCATAACAACATCTGGGAAAGCACTCCTTCAATGACTCCAGATGCTCCTATGGGGCCACAAGGCTACATTGAATGCACACTTGTTCACAGCTTTGTCAAATCTTCCTAATTCAATGTTCCCATAACCTCAAATCAAATCAATGTAATTTTCCACCAGATTTTCCTCTCTAAGTCCAAATATAGTTGTTATCCTATGTGTCCATGTTAAGATGCAAGCTGTTTTCCACTGTACATGGGAGAGGGCCATGTTTGCTCAGCTCCTTTTGAAGTCTCTGGAAAATGGCCTCAGAACAGCTGTCAGTTTTCTCATGACTGTCCCTAAACAGGCCTTTAACATGGCCAAAAAGCCGGGATCAAATCTTTGACTTGGACCGTAATTACAGCACACACATCTCAGAACAGACCTGGGTGGAGAATGGCTTATGTTAAGGGTCTAGAGTGCGTGCGTACAGCTACAATAGAAACCACTAGCTAAGTTATGCATCTCTCTGTCATCATAATTTCCTAAACGGTGACGTGAATGATGGAGACTTTTGATGGGTAACAGGGATCCCTCACTAGCCCGCCATAGACCAGGCTCTTCCTGTTTGTCTGTCGTAAACACTGTCTGAGACGCCTGACTGCCACCAGCCCATAAAACATAAAGTAGACAGCCCCTCAGATTATTATTATTATTATTATTATTATTATTATTATTATTATTATTATATGTTTGTTGTTGTTCTCTGTAATACTACTAGCCACTTATACATTTTATGAAGTTGTCTTTAGCTAGCCCAGATAGGTTCCCAATCTCACAAGCTCATAACTAGCTATCAAGAAGCCATTTCAGGCTATCAATCAAGTTAGAGTAACTAGCTTGTCTAACTATCTTAGCTGGCATGCCTGCTGGCAAGATTGGTAGACTTTAGAAAAGCAATACATTACTAAATGTACAATCTTTTACCCAGATTTGAGCAGATTTTAGTTTCTTAAAAATAACCACCAGTCAGAAGGAAACAGACAGCTCAAGAGGTATGCTTAGATATTCATTTTTTTTCTTTCATTATAGCTCTAGATTGCAGGAAAAAGCTGTTTCAGGTGTTTGAACTTTGTGCCCCCTCAGATTTTTGGGGTGCATTTTTGGGGTGCACCCCTGCTATCTTTTGCCTCTCAGATCACACAGACAGACAGACACACACACACACACACACACACACACACACACACACACACACACACACACACACACACACACACACACACACACACACACACACACACACACACACACACACACACACAACACACAACACACACACAGGGTAGTAAGAGAGGGTAGTGTGTCCTGCCATCCAGGACCTCTATACCAGGCAGTGTCAGAGGAAGGCCCTAGTCATAGACTGTTCTCTCTGCTACCGCATGGCGGTACCGGAGCGCCAAGTCTAGGTCCAAAAGGCTCCTTAACAGCTTCTACCCCCAAGCCATAAGACTGCTGAACAGTTATTCAAATGGCTACCTGGACTATTTGCATTGACCCCCACCCTTTTTTTTTTACGCTGCTGCTGCTCGCTGTTTATTATTTATGCATAGTCACTTTAACTCTACCTACATGTACATATTACCTCAATTACCTCGACTAACATGTATCCCTGCACATTGACTCGGTACCGGTACCTCCTGTATATAGCCTCATTATTGTTATTTGACTGTGTTACTTTAAAAAATACATATTTTCTTAACTCTATTTTCTTAAAACTGCATTGTTGGTTAAGGGCTTGTAAGTACGCGTTTCATGGTCTACTTACACCTGTTGTATTCGGCGCATGCGACAAATAAACATTTGATTTGACACACTACCAGTCCCCTGCATTGCTCCTCTCTTTGTCTGTTATCAAGCACATCAAACAAACTGTCGAAGGGAAGCGTTGGCATGAGCAGTTGAGTTGATCCATCACCCATAGCGAGACTCAGCTAACCAGTCATAAAGACATGGTCAAACTCTTAATCACTCTCACTATTAAAGAAAATCATCATATGTCTGCTAATTGTCATCAGCCAAGGTCAGTTATCATAAGCGTACACTAAAATACCCATTCCAACGGCTAAAAAGAGGCAACCTCTTTGCCACTGCCAGATAGGGCTGAGGTATCCAGTTCACCCTGGCATCAAAACCAAACCACAGGGGGCCATTTTTTTTAGCAGTGGCTGCTGACAGCACCTCTCTCCAGACCTTGAGGAGTTCCAGCGCGGCTGTCCGAGGTGAAAAGGGGCCACAGGTCCCTTAACAATACCAGCGTGGCATCAATCTGACGGGCCCCTGGGCCGGGGCCCAAAGTCGCAGACAGCTTAATGGCTGGGGGCATTAGTTCCAGTGGTCCAGTAGTTGTAGGGACGTTGATGAAACGTTGTGTGGACACTGACCCCCTGGCGCTGGTCACACACTAAAATGGACAGAGAGAGCGAGATAAAAAAATAAAGCGAAAGGGACAATGTATGACTATTACAGTTTTTTACAGTTTTACCATAGAAATACAATGCATGGAATATATTTCATGTCCTGTTGCTGTCAGCATACAAATATAATTCATAGAATCGATTTTTTATCATGTCATTGTCGACTCAAGCTGTCAACAACATTTTCAGTATATTTCGTTAATCTTCTGCTACTTGAGGACTATGTGTAGTTATGTGAGTTATGTGTAGTTACGTGTAGTTATGTGTGATATGAAGAACATTGTGATGTGGGCTGTGATGTGGGCTGAGGAAGATGACATTTCAAACACTGCAAGTCTCACCCCTCCACATTTTGTCTGCGGAGGCTGTCAAAGTGTTTTCAATTTCAGAGATACCGGTTAATATGATTGAATTGAAAATTTATAGTTTTCTTTGCATGAAATGGTAAAGTAAATAGGATGTTTTCCCTGCTATTGCTGTGTTAATCCAACATTAAAGCAATTGCTGCGATCCTTCTGTTATGTGTTTGTGAATACACATTAATTTATTTCTGGAAAACCTGAGAATTTTCTGAATGTTACTGGAATTTTGAAACCCTAAACCTACACCTATATCCCCTAACCTATACCATATGCCCACAACCAACACAACTTTTCTCCATAGGCGTCTTGAATTCTCTGTGCCCCTGTTGCCCCCTGGCATGGGGCTCATTTTTAATGCACTGTCTACAGCATGTACCACCAAGTGTTTTGAAAATGCCCTTTTATAAGAAATGGAGTGTGTGTGTGTGTGTGTGTGTATGTCTGTGTGTGTGTGAGCATATGTGAGACACAGGGGAAGTGACCTGTGTGGCCGCGCGGCGCTGTGGTGGTAAATACAGCGTGAGCACTGGAACATAGCAGAGGAGCTGTCCTACTCCACTCAGACATCCTATTCACACAGCCCCCCCATTGCCCTGCCCAGACCTCACAAGGCACCTCTGTCTGTCTGCCGGTCGGTCGGTCGGTCGGTCGGTCAGTCGAATGAACAAAGTTTTGATGCATGTAGTACTGGCTCTCTAGCAGCATGTCTACACACTGTGTGTTGTCTGGAGTCGCTGGGACAACGGGCCTGCCTGCTCTGCTCGGAGAAGAGGGGGGAGGAGCAGACAGCTGAGAACTGAGAGGAGATTAAAAAACGCAAGGAAATCAAAATAGCAGTGGCAGCTAGACAAATAACTCATCCAAAGGGCTTTGACTTCTCAAACACGGCAGAAAGCTAACACAATATGATGCCCGTCGCCTTATTAATTCAGCCACTTACTTAGATAGCAAGTTAAACTTAGGGGTCGTGTTAACGCATAACAAATATCTTGCTGTGTTTACATTTCTCAGTGTAGCCAGCCAACTTTTCTCCTGTAAAATGCAAGATTAACTTTAAGCAAAACATTAGGAAATGTAGCTGGCTACATTCTTTCTATGATAGGCCTAAACATTAGAAACATTTGCAAAAAATTTACTTATGTGGCTGCCAGCCGAAAAGTGTTGCACTTCTGTTGTCATCTGATGAAAATGAAGCTATTTTCTGCTGAATGTGTTGCACTTATGTATTTTCTTTGAAGGAAAACTACTGTATAGTTGCATGTCTCTGATCACTCTATTGAAGAAAAAAAACCACTGTTGACTTTCAATATAAAAACGCGACCACTGACAAAACACAGCTGGACTCACCTGCTCCCGCTTTCTCCCGTTGTGCTATTTACAAACAAACACGCGACTGGCTCAACTGTTCTGGGGAACTATGTAAGCTTCATAATGTAAAATAATATACAATAAAATAAGAATGCGATCAGCTTTATCTCCTAACATATTGCACAAGTTGACTGCAGTCATTTTCTTAAAAAGATTGCTACAAATATAACAATTTATTGAAAAACTTCAAAGAAATAGTTTCAACGGTATTGGCGGCATTGAAAAACCATCCCGTGGCTATTTACAAATACCCCGGTCTACGGTATATACGATATACCGACCAATCCTTCTGAGTATATAATGTACATTTATAATTTGTATGCTCTGTTTAACTGATTGAACAAACTTTTTTTTTAAATTATATTTGTATCTTGGTTTTTGTGGCATGATTTTCATCTAAGCCCTTTTGGTTTTCCAAACTCACTTGCAAACTGTTTTTTTTTTTTTCATTCATTCATTCAAAAAATGTATAACTAATAACAGATATAGCCCTTGGTTCACTCCAGACTTGACTTGCCTTGACCAGAAGATAATTATTTCTGAACAGTTTTGTCTTTAATTTGTTTTCTTTGGTGCAAATAAATAAAACCCAATCATGGTGTTCTTATATGGAGCTGTATTTGGATGGTTCCCCGCTAAGTAAAGTAGTGGCCAACTTAGAACAGCATTGGCCCACTGCCATGTGTACACTCCCATCAGGAGCTCTCAGTCTAATGACTCTGAGCACACACACACACACACACACGCACAAACACACACACTCACCTCCACTGTTTACTTTTTCATTTAACTAAACTCACACTGCATATCTCCCGTCACTCTACTACTACTACTACTACTACTACCACTACTACTACTGCTACTACTACTACTACTACTACTGCTACTACTACTACTACCACTACTACTGTTACTACTACTATTAGGGAATAGACTCCCAGCTAGTCCTATTTGCCAACACCACAGTTTCTGGTGAAGGTCAGATGAAAATGTCACAAATAAATATATGGCGTATGGTAAAGAGGATTGGGGATAGAGTGAAGCTATCAAGCGTCTGTATCTCTCTTCCCCCTTAGCCTTCATCTGAAGTCTAACAACAGGGATGTGGTTTTCATCAGATGAGACGGAGCAGCAGGTAAAACAGACAATCTTATCACTTTTCCTGTTGTGAAAAAGTGTCTACTCGTTGAAGGACTTGTCTGTTTGTCATGCAGCTTTGAAGCAGCTCAGGTAGTGGTTCCACAAAAGTGCAGCTAGGTTTTCAAATTGACTGTCAAAAAACAAAATGAGATGCGTAGTAAAAATGTGCGCCCTCCTGCACCTGTAAGTCTAACTGTCACCTGAAGCAGCTGGCAGGATTCTACAAATTGGCAGGGAGACCATTTGGTTTTTCTCAGGCGCCAGGCATCGCAGACTTGTGAACTTCGAAGGCTCAGGCAATCGTTTGATGATTCATAATTTACCGTCCTCTGTTTCTCAAGGTGACTGGTTTTCTGTCAGAGTTGGGGAGAATTTGGCAGCTGCTGTCACTGATTCCTTGACTTTGCATTCGTCATTAGGATAAGTTCCTGTCAGAGTTTTCCTATAGTCTCAAATAGGAATTTCGATATGTGAGAAGTAGTGAGACGTATGTACAGACGAGAAGGGAAGACCTTTCTCCACATAGAATTCCTCCGCTGGTCGTTTGCTCCATTTCCTGTTGTGTCCATCCCTTATCAAACCAGGACACATTCCTAGTGCCTTGTATTGCCTTGTATTGTAAAGCAGTATTTCCAGTTTATAAGAAACTCTAAGGAGTACATCTCTAATGTGAATTTTGCAGAGTGAGTTTAAAACTAGCTATGTTGCATACTTTGCCTTGTTGTAGGGCTGGGTGATATGACCAAAATCTCGTATCTCGATATAGGTCATTTCATATCCCGATAACGATACATATCACGATATAGCACATTAAGTTTATATAGAATGACCACATGATTATTCCTCCTTTTATTTATATCCTGTGCAAAATTTTCAATTAAGCATGTAACAAAATATAAAATAATGTATAAAATCTAAAAAAAATATCAAAACCAAACATAATAACTGTTTGAATTGTAGCAGCAAACAAATTAATACAGGCCTAACAAATATTGGTATATAAAATACCAACGGTAAACATGTAAAACTTTCTCAAGTTTAAACTATAGCAACAAAATAAGGCTCACAAAAAAATATATAAAATATAACAATTAAACAAAACACTCCTTCAAGTTTGAATTATAGCATTATATGACAACAACCAACGTGCCGCAAACAAAAGAGATATTTGGCAACAATGCCTCTTGCAACGTCTGAGTCGGGGGTTTGTTTTGAACACTCAACCGTACTTTTTTGGGTCTCATCCGTAGATTCTCTGTACTGTTTACATGATTCTTGCATAGGTGGTAAAAGTGGTGGTTAGTGGTGTTTGACCCTGTTGTCGGGACCGGTCTGCGGCATATTTTGCAGAGGACGGTTTTCTGGTCCGTGTCAGACTTTTCATACCCAAACCACGTCCATGCGACCGAAGTAGCCCCTCTTTTAGGTACGAGCTCCGTGTCTCCGTGCACTGTGTCACGTTCACTCTCCTCCATGTTTGTTTGTGTTGTGGAAGAACGCAAAGCATCGTCCAATTGACGAAATATATTGCCGTAAAGAGTGTGATTTGCGACACAACGAAATAAACTATAGAGCATAATTTGAAACGATAGACATTTTTCTATCGTCACACGATATATATCGTCATATCGCCCAGCCCTACCTTTTTGTTACATTTATTATTTTGTTGTTCAGACAGGCGCTAAGCGCCCAATGCACAAAGCGATCATGGCTAGGCCTCTGACTGAGTATAGGGATGTTAGCCTGACTTGATCTGCTGCAGATAGCAGAGAATGTCCGAGTGGTGAAGGAACAGGCTTTGCAGCCAGACATTTGATATCCCCCACCAACCCCCTACTACAACATTCAATATCTGCCTTGATAATATCCACCAAGTTCTCATTAGGCCCCTTTCCTCTTCTGTGGTGATATGTGGGGTCTGTGGGTTGACAGGATATGAGTTAGGGCCAGTTGGTGTGTGCACACGTGTATGTGTGTGTGTGTCTTCAGTTCCAGTGGGGTCTCTAATCCAGAAGAATGCTGCGACTGTGGTTTGCCACTGTGTGGGACAGGAAGCTGATGCTATCTCCCCCAGCTGTGGTGGTGGTGGGCTGGTCTCGGTGGAACCCCCAAACCAGGAGCACACTCTGGGATGCAGTTTCACACGCCCCAGTGATATGATACAGCCAAGCAGGGGCTCCACTGTTGCACTCTCATTTGTTTACTTCTGTAACCGTAAAAGCCTTGGTTTCATGCATGTTAACATCAGAAGCCTCCTCCCTAAGTTTGATTTATTCACTGCTCTAGCACACTCCGCCAATCCTGATGTCCTAGCCGTGTCTGAATCCTGGCTTAGGAAGGCCACCAAAAATTCTGAAATTTCCATTCCCAACTACAACATTTTCCGTCAAGATAGAACTGCCAAAGGAGGCGGAGTTGCAATCTACTGCACAGTTAGCCTGCAGAGTTCTGTCATACTATCCAGGTCTGTGCCCAAACAGTTTGAGCTTCTACTTTAAAAAATCCACCTTTCCAGAAATAAGTCTCTCACTGTTGCCGCTTGTTACAGACCCCCCTCAGCCCCCAGCTGTGCCCTGGACACCAAATGTGAATTGATATCTTCAGAGATCGTACTGTTAGGTGACCTAAACTGCTTAATACCCCGGCCATCCTACAATCTAAGCTAGATGCCCTCAATCCCACACAAATTATCAAGGAACCTACCAGGTACAACCCTTTTCCTAGAAAAAAGGTGTGGCTCAACTAAACCTTTGTTATTACCCCACTCTCCCCTTCTAACAACACTGGCAGTAGTAGTAGTCTAGCAAGTGTCTGGCTGGGAGGTCAAAGTGCTGAGTTGCTCCTTTTCTCTCAAGCCTCTCTCCCCAAAGTCCTCTTTGGAAACTGCACAGAAAGAGTTATTGCTGGGGGCTACCAAAACCAAGCAGACAGTGGTTAGAGGATTTGTGATTGCCTTGAGAGTGCAGGTCTGCAGTGTTTTGTGTTCAAGCTTTTAAATACTTTTGAGTGTGAGGTTGTTTGCTGTTGTCTTGGTATAGAGTGAGAGCACTTCAAGTAACAGTTGCAATGCTTATTTCTGCTGCATTCACAAAGCTCAATGTAACATCAATAGGTTTAGGCTACTACATGATATCTGAATTTGCCCTATACCCATCATGAGGTTGCTACAACCTAGCCTACAAATGAAAGGTTAGACAGTGACACATTCAATACCGCCTTGCACATGCTTGCCTGCATCTAGCTGATCTAGGGTGTAATCATTAGTCCTAACAGTTGCAAAACATTCAGTTCTGCAACCAAAACGAGAGTTTCTGTTGGACAAATTCAGATAGGTATCATCACTTAGCTCGTAGTATAATTCCTTCTCGCATCTACGCGCTGTCCTCCTCTCACCTTTTCCCTTCGCTTGTGGACTTCAGTGAACAACACAACAGCTTTCTGTGACCAGGTGAAAAAACATCTCCAAGCCAAACCTTCATACCATAACCGCTAACCTCTACACACAGTCTATATCGGTGTCACCATAGTTAACACCGCTACTAAAACTAAAGTGTTAGTAAATCCGCTACAATCTCGCAGTACAGTGTACAGAAAGCAGTTTAGCAGTCACACCGGCGGACACTGGTGGCAATAAATTAATAACACTGAAAGCTTATCTTGACTTGGAGTTACAGTGTTGGTTAGCCATAGCCAGCTAGCTAACATAAATATAATTTCTCTCTGTTTAGTCAGGTTGTTGAGTAGGCTAAATTACCTAGCTGTATTAGCTAGCTAAGTAAGTAAAACACGACAAAATCTCTGGGTTTGAGAACCATGAGCCTCCTAGGTTTTGTATTGACGTGAATACATTTAATATATTAATATGAAATTCATTGAGTAGGATTGTCCTCCCCTTCCCCCTCTCAAGAGCCTACACTAGTTCACCATGATATTGACATTTCTAACAGAAAGGGCAAGACAAATTAGGTATACATTTCGTGCGAGAACATTGAAAATTAACATTAAAATCAGTTCTTTGCTTTGAACTCAATCAAAGCTTGATGGACTCAGAGCCTCTCAACCATGTTGGTGGGGAAACCACACTTTAAGATTGCGAAAATTACCTGTTGGTGGAGGAAAACTTTGAAAGTCAACACCGTCTTTCGAAGTTGACGTGTTGTGGAAGTTTGGCCTCTTTTCCTAAGATATCCTTAAGGCTTCAGCATGATTCGGTTCGGCTGCCACCTAGTTGTACTTGGCTAGGCGAACCGAAAAAGTGTGCTCGCATAAGACCTTTGCTTGAATACCGGCAATAGTACTGTTTGTCCATCTTGAGACGCCGTAGCCAATATACACTTACTCAAAATAGTCCGAATTAATCTAAGATAACTCAAGAAATCTGTCAGTAATTTTAACGTTTTTTCCAAAGAGATCTTAGTCGCGCAATTTTACATCTAAGTTTTTCTCAAGTGAAAAAAACTGCATGAAAATGATTTGTCTAACATTGAATGACAACAAACATTTAATTGAAGAATCCCTACTGTTGACCAATGACCGGCGAAGGGGCGTTGACTTCGGCTACCGACTTTAGCTTGCCTCAAGAAAAAACTGCCGAAAACCCCTTGCTGAAGACTAAAACGGGCAAAACGTCACAAAATGTTGTCATAATATTATACACAAACTGTTCCAAACTGTTTGGGATGGGAAGCATGCAGACGCCTCTGTTCATGAAACCGTCCAACCCCAAGAGGGAGAAGTGAGAAGAAAACACCAGAGCAATTTCCTTTCCAGAGTTGACCCTGGCCTATTTAGAAGTCCCTCGAAACCAACAGAAGCTCAGTTTTGAAGGCCATGGCTTTACGACCCAACGTCTGTATTTTCATGCAAGTGACTCAAAGAGTAGGCTGTAAATTCCTATTTGCAAATCAATTCCATTTGCAAATCAATTCCCAAGCTTTGACGAAAGAGAAGAGGAGGAGGTGGGCTGCTGTAAAACAACACACTTCAGTGTATAGGGAGGGCAGTCTGGTAAAAAGAATTGCAGATGAGGGGGGAATAAGAATGTTGGTGGTTTTCACTTTCCCCTCGTGCCTCTCCGCTTGTCCCACTACCTCTGGTTGATAACCCTCTTTAAACTCTCAGATGGCGGTCACGTCTATAGTAGCCACTGTACTGGAATTATAATGTGAAAGGCTGCCGTGGAGACTTGAAGTCAGAGTTTTTATTCGAGGGAGTTACGGTGAAAGGGGTGCTGAGTTGAAGCAGGGGGTTGATTTCAAATGGTAAGCCAGTGCATGGATTAATCTTCTCTTTTTAGCCTCACAGTGTGATAAGGATTTGAGGTGCTATGTTCCGATAGGTTGCTCAGGCCTGATTTATTCTGAAGTTCCTCAGGTGGAAATTAAAGCCATTTTTCACGGTGTCAAAATGTTGGATTCCGACTCAGCTAAGATGTCATTAGTGTTTTATGCTAAGGTTTTCACATACTTTACCTCATATGTCATAGATGCCATGCAAGTACTTTGGAGGTGTGTGGGGTGTGGTTAGCTAGCTAGCTAGTTGTGTGGGGGATGGTTAGCAAGCTAGCTGTATCAATTAGTCTTCTGTACATTGGTGAGTGTTGACCTCAAGGGTTTCTCATGTGCTTGAATGTGTTTAACCATATTTTAATTATATTTTGACTACTTAGATTGCACAAAGAAAAGGTTTAAAATGATCTTCATTCCATTTGTGGGAAATTGTGCTAAATTGCTAGTGTCTCTTTTAAATCTTGAACAATGTTAGCCCTGTTCAAATTACTTATCCCTCTTGGCCCGTCTTTCATCAGAATGTCGGTCAAGTGAGTACTTAAGTGATTTGTGGGAGTTGGGTGATGTGCAGATTGAGTTTACTTCCCCAGAGAAGTAGATCAATCTGCTTAGCGGCTAAAAGCCCAGTAGCATAGACATGGTGAAATAAATAGTGGAGGGAGATGACAGGGAGATGGAATCCATTCTGCATGCTGGCACGCTCTCTTGTTTCAGACGACAAGGTCAAACCAACCCACTCGCTAACTTGAAGAAGAGCCACAGCAGTTTTTCATTCTCCAGTATAGAATGACATTTGAAGTCTGAACAAGACTATGTTCCCGTACCAAGGCCATTGTGTTACTCTCACTCTCTCTCTCTCTCATGCAACACAACGCCCCAATTTTCTTTTAGACTTTGATCTACTATCCAACTAAGAAAGGTCTGTCTAAGAGATTTGGAATTATTTTTTTTTTACTGTGACTGCATTAGTGCATATTTACTCCAATAACATTTACACAGTCCTGATGTTTCGTGCTAATCCTGGTGCTGATCATGCCCCACTGGCGCCATTTTGATACCCTCTGCTTATTTTAGCATTTGTCCCTGTCATTTTGAGGCTTACCCAACAAGCATGTAATACTCAAATTTACTCTCCTCCTTTGCTGCTAATCAGTCACGATAGTTTGCTGTGGAGTCTTAGTGGGCATGACAATATTGTATAATATCTTCTTCTCATGGGGCTATTTGTATGTTTTTTGGAAGGTTAGCAGCAACCATAGCATGACCACACTTTGGAATGATTTGATAAACATCTGTACATAAAGTATCTGGTCAATACATCCATAGCCAAACAACTCACGTGTAAACACAGTATGTAACATTAAAGCATTCTTATATCCGTTGAAGACAAAGCAGCTCATCATTCTGTTACACTACATTGAGTAGCATTTTCAAATTTTAGTCATTTAGCAGACACTCTTATCTAGAGCCACTTACAGTGGTGAGTGCATACTTTTTTCATACTGGTCCCCCATGGGAATGAAACCCACAACACTGGCATTGCGAACGCCATGCTCTACCAACTGAGCTACACAGGACCATAGCCTACATTGCAGTGGCCTAAACATGTGGCCTCTAAATATAGTGTATAGGACCTGTTTCAAATGATCACTTTTATTTGTATTTTTTTTATTTTATTTTGTATTTATTTTACCCCCCAATTTTCTCATATCCAATTGGTAGTTACAGTCTTGTCCCATCGCTGCTACTCCCGTACGGATTCGGGAGAGGCGTAGATCGAGAGCCATGCGTCCTCCAAATGTTCATTTCTCTACCATAAGCTGCCTCTTATGTTGTTTTAGAGAATTTGTCAGTACGTCCAACTGGCCTCACAGCAGCAGACCGTGTGTAACCACGCCAGCCCAGGACCTTGACATCTGGCCACCCACCCAGCTGATGAAATTGAGGAGTCTTTCTGTAATAAAGCCCTTTTTTTTACCCCCTTTTCCCCACAATTTCTGTGATATCTAATTGGTAGTTAGTCTTGTCCCATCGCTGCAATTTGAGAGGCGAAGGTTGAAAGCCGTGCGTCCTCCGAAACACATACCCACCAAGCCGCACTGCTTCTTGACACAATGCTCGCTTAACCCGGAAGCCAACCGGACGACGCTGGGCCAATTGTGCGCCGCCTCATGGGTCTCCCGGTCGCGGACGGCTGCGACACAGCCGTGTATCGAACCAGGAACTGTAGTAACGCAGCTTGCACTGCGATGCAGTGCCTTAGACCGCTGCGCCACTCGGGAGGACCATAAAGCCCTTTTGTGGGGAAAAACTCCTTCTGATTGGCTGGGCCTGGCTCCCCAGTGGGTGGGCCTGGCTCCCCAGTGGGTGGGCCTGGCTCCTAAGTGGGTGGGCCTATGCCCTCTCAGGCCCACCCATGGCTGCGCCCCTACCTAGTCATGTGAAATCCATAGATTAGGGCATAATGAATTTATTTCAATTAACTGATTTTCTTATATGAACTGTGAAATCACAGTAGGCCGACTCATATTCTGTTCTACTGAAAATACAGTTTCTTCATATCATAATGTTTCTTTAGAACTGCCTAAAATAAGTGATGGATTTATTGTGATGGTGTATATTAAATAGATTTATTAGACATTTTTAAATGTAGATGTTCCAAAGGTGGGCATCAGCAACTTGTATGCGTAGAGGCCTGCAGATGCTAAGCGTGTTTATGTTAATTAACGGTCAAATAACCAGCTGACAAAATGTAATGACAGCCACAGGCCTACTTTGGGCAAAACAAATTACAATGCTAGCATAACGTTCACCCACACTATCTAGATACTTGAATTCCCTCTACATGGTTAGGGTTTGGAATTGGGTCTGGCATTCACAGCTTTTTTACACACACAGTCCTTCCTATCTCCTGTATAAATGTCTGGGAGACTCAGCTCCATGCTCTTCCCCATGGTTTCATGAGTTCACATTAAGCTTTGAAGCTGACGCTCTCTTGCCCCTGTATAGTCCAGAGAGAGCCTAAGAATGTAATTTATATGTCTCTCTCTCCGGACAGTCAAGCATAGAACTACCTTCTGACTGTCTACTGCCCTCTTCCACTTTTTCAAGTTGCAATTGGAGAAGTAGCACAATATAGAGCTCACCCTTTGAACACCACTATAACAGTGGAGGCTCCTCAGAAGAGGAAGGGGATTCAGTGAATTTCATTAAAATATAATAGTGACATTTTTAAAAAGCTATAATTTTTTGAGAAATCTATACTAAATATATTGGCGTATACACACTCTTTTTTTTTATGAAGGTCTACAGTAGCCTAAACAGCACACTTGAGGATAGCAACATGGTGTAGCTGGAGGACAGCTATTTTCCGTCCTCCTCTGGGTACATTGAGTTCAATACAAATCCTAGGAGGCTCATGTTTCTCACCCCCTTCCATAGACTTACACAGTAAATATGATGACTTCCGGAGGATGTCCTACAACCTATCAGAGCTCTTGGAGTATGAACTGACATGTTGTCCATCCAGTCAAAGGATCAGAGAATGAATCTAGTACTGAGAACATAAGCTACAGTTAGATAGCACTGCAGTGCATCAAATGAGGTGAGTCGTTGACTCAGAGAGAGAAAGATAATAGTTGAAGAGTTTGGAACAAATTAATTTATCAAACAATTAAGGAGAAGTAGCAGAAAGATATTTTGTAGTATTTATTTCACTTTCAATTCCATTTATTAGCTAGCTAATGCAGTTAGCTAATTTAGCTTACTCAACAACCTGACTCAAACAGAGAGGAATGATATTTATGTTAGCTAGCTGGCTAAGGCTATCCAACATTGAAACTCTTCCAAGTCAAGGTATGCCTTCGGTTTTATTAATTTATTGCCACCGGTGCCTGCCGGTGTAACTGCTAAACTGCTTGCTGTACACTGTTCTGTGTGATTATAGCGGGTTTACTAACACGTTAGTTCTAGTACACTGCATGGCGGCGCACAATTGGCCCAGCGTCGTCCGGTTAGGGGAGGGTTTGGCCGACCGGGATGTCCTTGTCCCATCGCGCTGTAGTGACTCCGCTGACACGGTCGCCAGGTGTACTGTGTTTCCTCCAACACATTGGAACTCGGTAGTGAGTGTTGCAACCGAGGACAGACAATTTTTACGAGCTACGTGCTTCAGCACTCTGCGGTCTTGTGAGCTTGTGAGGCCTACCACTTTGCGGCAGAGCCGTTGTTGCTCTTACATGTTTCCATTTCACAATAACAGCACTTACAGTTGACGGGCAGCTCTAGCAGGGCAGAAATTTGATGAACTGACTTGTTGGACTTGTTGACGGTGCCACGTTGAAAGTCACTGAGCTCTTCAGTAAGGCCATTCTACCGCCAATGTTTGTCTATGGAGATTGCATGGCGATGTACTCAATTTTATACACCTGTCAACAACGGGTGTGGCTGAAATAGCAAAATCCACTAATCTGAAGTGGTGTCCACATACTTTTGTATATATAGTGTAGCTATGTTGACTATGACGGTGGCAACGATTTAGGCTGTGGGTAGCGGTTAGTGGTTATGGTAAGGGCCGCAGGTAGCCTAGCGGTTAGAGTGCTGGGCCTGTAACTGAAAGGTTTTTGGTTCAAATACCTGAGCCGAAAAGATGAAAAAAACTGTTAATGTGTCCTTGAGCAAGGCACTTAACCCTAATTTGCTCCAGGGGCTGACCCTGTAGGTAGGCTGCCATTGTAAATATGAATTTGTTCTTAATTGACTTGCCTAGATAAATAATGGTTAAATAAAATGAGTTCTATCCCTGGCTGAGTCATACCAAAGCCTGTAACAATTGGACCTGATGTGTCTCTGCTTAGCAATCAACATTAAGGAGATAGATTGTGGAATCAGCTAGATTCTGTCTCCTTGATTACTCCAATATTTGTCTCTCTACCTGTGCAGCTGCGTTATAAACTTTAATTTGTAGGTTAAGTTGTAGTAACCTCATGATGGGTATAGGGCCTATTTGTGTATTATGTAGTAGCCTAAACCTATCAATGTTACATTGAGCTGGGTGAATGGAATATGAATGACAGTCATTCAATATGCTTTAATAGAAATAAGGCCATGCACATAAAAAAAACATCCTCCCTAATCTTAAACAGCACCGACCATAATAATAACATTGAACTCCATCTCTTGGAGTTCTAAACATTTGCCTTATTTTTTGCTCATTTCAAGTTATGCATTCTTCTGCTTGGAAATCCAAGCATGACATTTAGCTCAATCTCAGGCAATGGTCTCTTCTCCTTAAAAAAACTTCAGCTCCATTTCCAGTTAGACGCTCAGTTGCTTTAAAATGCCCACATAACATTAGCTCAGCACACCACGGTCCCTTCCCCTTTAAAAACCTTTTCTTAACATTTCCACATGGGCTGCTCCGACCGGCCCGGCCTGTAATATTTATGAAGAAGCTCATAAAGCCCCTGTCCTGCTGGGTTTCCCCACTACCTCCCACCAACCACCTCAACGTAGGTCTGTTCAGCTTTTCTACACCCTGAAAGCTATAAGCTGAGTGTCAGTTGGTCCTATACAGTTCTTCTGCAGAGACTGCCCTAAAGGGAAGACAACCACTCTACACAAATAAATGGAGAGTAGTTTCTTGTTTAGTAGACCATCAGATTCTGTTATACTTGGTTATAGGCATGAGTAGATCAAGCTCTGCTAGAATGCAGGTTATTTGTGCTCTTAGAGAGGCAGTATTCAAGTTAAGATTTAGCAGCCAGTTCAAGGATTTGCTTTGAAAGGCCTATCATTCTCTACGATAACGGCCCATGATACTCTAAGATATTTTCCACTAACTAACGTCAAGCTATCACATGAAAATTTGCTGTTTAACATATGATTTGAAATTCCTGTAAAAGTCCATCTATCACCATTTCCTTTACATCAAGATTCCACACATTCCTTCTACAAGAAAGTAATTGGTTTGAGCGAGGGTCCATCACTCAATTCAATCGTCTTGTATCTCCTCCATCAACTAAAAGCCATCTACCTTTGACTTGTTAATCCTATAACCCTGGAGTATTTGACCGTGGAGGGAAAGGCATTCGCCCAGTGGATACGAAGCTGCCCTCTTATCAGTTATTATCAGACACAATTTGAACCTACATTCTCACACCTGGCTTTGTGGAGAGCTCTTGAGAGCCTCCTCCTCCATCTTAGTTTGCCGACAAGTCAACTTAGCTCAAAGACTCAAAAATCTCCACCTAACAGTGTTTGTGCTCCTGTAGCTATTCATCCATAATTGTCCCATCAACACACTGTCATTCACATTTGGGGGAATGATAAGGAAGCAATTTCTAAGCACTTACTTCTCATCTGTTCTCTCTCATCTGTTTTCTCTCTCTCTCTCTAAAAACAAAAACCCTTGGGAGTGAATTCTAAAATACACAGGATGCTTTTATTGATACGTTTCGCTAGAGATACGTTTTGTTTGATAGTCAAATTTAGAGCATGTCATTTCTAAGCCATCAAATTGATATGAATACGGAATAGTATCACAGGTGGAGAACTGTAACTCAACTTGTCCCAGTTTTCTCAGGACCTACACTACGATCAAACATTTTAGAACACCTCATTCAAGGGTTTTTCTTTATCAAAACTTTATCAAGGACATCAAAACTATGAAATAACACATATGGAATCATGTACTAACCCAAAAAATGTTAAACAAATCAAAGAGTGTGCAAAGCTGTCATCAAGGTGTCTACTTTGAAGAATCTAAAATCTAAAATGTATTTTGATCTGTTTAACACTTTTTTGGTTACTACATGATTCCATATGTGTTATTTCATAGTTTTGATGTCTTCACTATCATTCTACAATGTAGAAAATAGTAAAAATAAAGAAAAACCCTTGAGTAGGTGTTCTAAAACCTTTGACCGTTAGTGTATGTTTTCTGTTTTTCACACGTTGACATATTTGAGTGTTAAGAGTTAGGAGAGACAGAATTGAATGTTGTTGTTGACTTGTTTATTCTGTTTTTTCAGCCCACTCAGCCCATGTGTGGAGTGTCTCTTTTGTAAAAGAGAAAAAATGGTGCTCACAGAGAAATTAACCCTTTCCACATAATGATTAGCACCAACCCTCTTCCATCTAGTGCATACTCAAGGAGCCCTATCCACTCTCCCCTCCAGAAAGTTAGTGCATACTCAAGGAGCCCTATCCCCTCTCCCCTCCAGAAAGTTAGTGCATACTCACAACATAAAAGAGTATTCACCCTCTTCACTCTCTCTCCTGCTTTTGCCTACTTACTGACAACAAGTCATACAACAGAGTACACTTTTAACCCATTACCCCCTCACTCTCTATTCCAGGGTCCCGGCCCAGGTTGGAGGATGGCCCCCCGCGGATCGTAGAGCACCCCTCTGACCTGATCGTGTCCAAGGGCGAACCGGCCACCCTCAACTGCAAGGCCGAGGGGCGTCCCAGCCCAATGGTGGAGTGGTACAAAGATGGCGAACGAGTGGAGACAGACAGGGAAGACCCACGCTCCCACCGTATGCTGCTGCCCAGCGGCTCCCTCTTCTTCCTGCGTATCGTCCACGGTCGACGGAGCAAGCCCGACGAGGGGGTCTATGTGTGTGTGGCACGCAACTACCTAGGCGAGGCTGTCAGTCGCAACTCATCGCTGGAAGTGGCAAGTAAGTGCCTTTGCTTTTGTCTGCCATTTTGGCTCTTGGGGTCAGATATAGGTGTGTTTGAGCCAAGTTGGCAAAGATGGCTGGAGAATAGCACTGTATAGCACTGACAGAGAAGAGAGGCACCCTCCTGGACTGGGTTTATTCATGCGAATAAGTGACAGCTCAAGCGATAGATAACAATAACAACTGCCACTGGAAAGGGAAAGTGTAGCGAGAACAGCCAGTGGTTGCTGTTTCCATCACACACACACACACACACACACACACACACACACACACACACACACACACACACACACACACACACACACACACACACACACACACACACACACACACACACACACACACACACACACACACTATAGAAAACCCTGTGAGAATGGAAAGCAATGGAAGTTGGTTCCTAGCAGCTTTTCACAACAGGACACTGCTGCTATCTGTTCTGCTGTAATGAAACGTGGACGGGCCAATTTGATTTCACTATTAGATTAGCCAATGCGCTGTTGCAATAGGATTTCATTATGTAATTCCGTTCTACAACAACACGAGTCATTTGAGTATTTGAATATTTTCAAGCTGTTTTTATTTATGAATTGTTTTCTCTGATATGAGTTGAGGATGGTTTCTTGGTATTGTTGCCTGGTTTTCACTGTAGCCCTGGGAGGCTACAATTACCCCTACAATTACCCCAAAATCCCTTTTCCAAGAGCTGCCATTTGCTACTCTTTCACTCTGTTACATCATAACTGTTGTTTTGTATACAGTATTGGCAGCAACATACACATATCTGTTAAAGTTAAATTCTTGGGAAGGCTGTCTTTGCCCCATGACTGACTATCCCTCGTCAAATTAGCCCTGAAACACAGAAACTGATTTTACTAAGGTAGCAGTGAAAGTCAAATACTTTCATCCATCGTTTTGAGGAGTGTATATTGGACCCAATATTGCTCGCCCTAAAACTTGCAACCATCTCAGGAATGTCTAAATTCTTCTGCCCTTTGCTCAAAGCCCCCCATAACAGGAAACTCACCTCCTGATGCACTAATAAGAAACAGCTGAAGAGAAAAAAGGGGGAGGGGGACATCTCCGAAGTGTTGTAAGAGGGTCAAAGGTCAGTGGAACTCTAGACCCTCTTACAACACTTCGGGTCCTGCGTCCTGTTTTGGAAGGCTCCAGCCCTATAACCTAATATTCAAGCCTAATTTCCCCCTGACTGCTTCCACAGAAACACTAAAAGAGTCCCATTCTTGTTCTTTGGTGGGTTCGTTAAGGTGTACGTCGGTCACCTGAATGGAGAGCATCACTCCAAGGATTACATTTTCACCTTGTCTTGCTCTCATATGCCGGGTTTGGCTGCGAGCAAGCAGATTGGAGTTGTGTTCTTGAGCGGCATGGCCGTTCAGAAAGGTGTACTTTCAGCATTAAAGCCCTAGGAGGTAATCGTCTATGCTAGGGGAAATGGACTATGCTGCAGAACAAAGGATACTTTGGGAGCTGAGGAATAAGGCTATGTGTAGTGTAATTTTTTTTGTCTGAGTCATGACTGGTATTTTCAGCCTCATATGCCATGATGGTCTTTTTGAGGCAGGGCTGCTTAGGTTAGCTCTAAGACTGGTGCTGGTCTTACAGAAGACATAACTTTCTTTACCAGGGTAAGTTGATTGAGAAGATATTCTCATTTACACTGTAGGGCCTAAGGAAGAGTTGTAATAGGAGGTGGTTATTTGAGCCAATGATGCTTTCCATAGGGCAGTGCACAATTGGCTCAGCGTCGTCCGAGTTTGGCCGGTGTTGGCCGTCATTTTAAATAAGAATTTGTTCTTAACTGATTTGCCTAGTTAAATAAAGGTTACATTTAATGTCTTATTATTATTTTTTAAATGGCTCTCAACTTCTTTTAAATGGCTCTCAACTTCTTTTGTCTCTATTGAAGGTTGGACTGGTTTCGCTAAGTCAGTGCCATACAGGTTTCTCCCTTGCTTCACTGGGTCACTGCTAATCCTTTGGCCCTGAGGCAGTGGCATCCTGACCTAGTCTCTGGAGCCTAGTATCTCTGCTGGTCTCTGAAGCTGGTATCTCTGAGACCAAAGCACCCTGCAGCTGGCTTTCGACCGAGACACACACTCACACACTGAACGCCTGCTCCGACCCTCAGGGAGAGGACACACCCCCCCTCACTGACACACACATCCCTTACTACAACATACACCCCCACACACTGCCCATTGTGGATCAGTATCACTGCTCATACCTCCAATTTCCTCTCCCCAGATGATAAGGATCCTATGTTTCCTCTTTCTCTCAGCCTGCAACCCCATGGTTATAGGAGTGTGTGTAAGTGTGTGTGTGTGCACACACATCTGACGTTCGGACCATTAGCCCCAGGGCTGGCTCATGGCTGGGGTCGCCTAGAGAGGAACTTCTCATCTCCATCCGTGGGCGAGTGCCAATCATGCCTGCATGAAGCTGGTGGTGCCCAAAATACGACCCTGGATGCCAGGACCCTCTGTGCCACTGTGCCCATGCCAGGGGCACAGCATGGCATCGGTGTGGCGCGGGTATGGGACGGGCATGGTGGTAGCCTATCAGTGGTGTCTCTTTGCTACCCAGTTAGTGAGCTGTGGGTACGAGCCAGATTGCTCGGTGGGACGGCTCACTCACAGGTTCAGGGAGGTTTAACCTCTAGTTGCTCCATCTGCTACCAGCGGCGAGGCACTGAGCAGCACAGATGAGCAGTGATCTAGAGACCAGACAGGCATTGTCCATACTGTGAGTGGGTGTGTGTCTATGTGTCATTGTATATACAGTACATTAGTGTGTTTGTGTTGAATGTGTTCGCCAGTGTGTCTGTGTGTGTGTATGTGTGTGTGTGTGTGTGTGTTTCGTGGATGGCATCCACATCAAAGACCATGTCATATTTTACTGCTAATAGAGAACACCAGCTAACGTAGTAGCCATTGACGTACAATAGACCCAACTGAAGAGAAGCTGTTTGAAATTCAGACGGCCTTTCCCCAGGTCACCAGTCCATTGTTTGGTGTTTTATATTGCTCTGAAGGTTTTATGGCACCCTCTCTGCCTCTGTCTCTACCGCTGCTTTTATGGTTCATGAATATGCGTGAGGAGGAAAGGCCCGGAGGTGTACCAGAGGGGGACAGGGGGCAGGGTCAGTCCCTGAGATATATTTCAAATAGGGTCGTCTGGGATAACTTGGGAGAGAGGGGGGTCCCAAAAAGAGCCTGAAGGTCATGTGGAGGTCATCTGTGGTTTCCATGGAAACAGGTGGAGGCAGGATGGCAGCTGCCGGTGGAATTCTGTGAATGAACAGGTGAGGGGAGGATCTGACGACACTGTCCTCCCTCCTCTGTCTGGTGTTTGTGTCTGTGTTTTTTATGTGTGTGTGTGTGTGTGGCAGGAGCAGGGTTAACTTTATCACCCATCCTAATCCAGGACAGCAGTGTCTGAGAAGCAGCTGCAGCGCACACACACAAACAAACACACACCCCCACCCTTCCTCCAGAAAAATACATTTGGAGGTTTTAGGGGATTATGAACTGGGAGGAAGGTGGAGACTTGGCAGATAAGGGTGTCTGAGTTTCCCCCATTCACTTTTGAAATGGCCAAGCTGCTACAGGGCACTCTCTCCTCAGGCAGCTCCATGCTGGTTGACCTCTTTGTTATTAACCCTGGTCAGGGCCAATATGGGCCATGTTTCTCCATAACTGTTTCACACTCTAGACTGATCTTCTTCCAACCTCACATCTAGATAAGAGCAGAAATACAGAAACATAGGCCAGGCCCATAGTCGCCAGCAGAGATTAGGGACATATTTTCTTGCCGGAGTGCCATCAGTGGGTCCAAGGCAATTTCCCACTGTCTTTGAGTCGGACTGTCTCTGAGTTGATCTCTCTGAATTGGTCTGTCTCTGAGTTGGTCTCTCTGAGTTTGTCAGTCTCTGAGTTGATCTTTCTGAGTTGATATCCCTGATTTGGTCAGTCTCTGAGTTGATCTCTCTGAGTTGG
Source organism: Thymallus thymallus (assembly GCA_023634145.1). Lineage (NCBI taxonomy): Eukaryota > Metazoa > Chordata > Actinopteri > Salmoniformes > Salmonidae > Thymallus > Thymallus thymallus. Next base: position 30,462,370 of record CM042391.1, read on the forward strand.
TCTGTCTCTGAGTTGGACTGTCTCTGAGCCCTCCTGTGTGTCCAGGCTTCACTAATGAGATCAGTGTGCCGGCCGCCAGGCTTGTGGAGGCTGAAGACAGGCCAGAAGACAGGGCCAGGGGGGCTAAACACAAAAGGAGGGGTCAGATGGCCCGAGGTGAGTCTGGGACCCTCTGGCTGGCCCCTCTGGTCCCCATTCCCTCTGGTGGTCATTGAGCCGGGCCCACCGTTCAAATCTGACCTCCTCATAGGATCATGAATTAATTAGACCAGACTGGGGCTAATGAGACCAAGGCCTGTGCTGGTGACCTGGGGCCAGTGGTGTGTGTGTTGTGTAGAGAGAGGGAGGATGGTGGACAAGAGGAGATGACAACAGGTGGTGTGAGGAAGAGCTTTATAAATGTACCCCTTAACCCCCACTGCGCACACACACACACACACTCCATCCACCCCTGCCCCATGCTAATGAGCGATGGGGCATCTGCAGGGCCATTGTGTGCCCTGGGTTATGGCAGAAGCACACAGACCGCCGTGGGGAACAATAAAAGCCCGCTCCGACCGTTGTAACTAATCACACTACATCATCTCTATGGCTACAGATCAGACCGTTGTAACTAATCACGCTCCATCATCTCTCATGGCTACAGATCAGACCGTTGTAACTAATCACGCTCCATCATCTCTCATGGCTACAGATCAGACCGTTGTAACTAATCACGCTCCATTATCTCTATGGCTACAGATCACTAGCTCCGCCGGCTATACCGCCACACTGTCAAATACACCAGACCCTCACACTGACCTCAACCGTCTGTCAGATTCTGTTAGTTCCCAAACTGTTATGCAATAGTACGAGTGCTAATTGGAGTCCTGTAACCTTGCTATACTGTGAATACAGATTTCCTCTGATTTGTTCGGTTAGATTTCAAAAGCATATTGTTCGGGAATAAGATGCAGTTAAAAAATACATAAACTCCGATTCTTGTCCCTAAGGAGACTCCTGTGTGGTCAGGCTCGGTGAATATGTTGCTGTTTTTAGGTTCTACCGACGGCTCCTTTATTATTCTGTTTATTTTGACCCGTCGTCCAGACGAGAGGCTGTTTCAAAGTAAAGTTTTTGCTTAATTGACTCTGGGAACTTTTTATTTACAGACACACTAAACTCTTGGCATTCAATATGGCCTCTGCAGATTGAGAGGACAATATCATACATTGTTGTATTAAAAGCACATTTCAAGGGGATTTATTTGCTTTTAACCCTCCTGCAAATGGTAAATGACCAAGCAAATTATCGTTTAAACTCGCTAAGCTGAAATTCACCTTAAAATGACCACCGCTTCATAGTTGGAAAGGTCAGAGAAGAGCTTAAGTCATTCAATTGGATCTAAATGGATTTCGTCTCAGATCCATCTGCTTTGGAGTTTGTTGATGTGGGGGAAATGGGTGCAGTTGAACTCCCCACCCTCCTTTCTCTGCCACGCTTGAGGGAGTTGTTTGGGAGTCTTCATGAGCAGGGCGGCACATTAATGGGCACTGGGTAAATGCCACTCAGCACATTTGACCGAGCACTTGGCACTGCGATTTGCAGAGGGTCAGTAAAAAGCGCGCCTTCGCCATCTGTTCCTGGACCAATTGTTCATCGGGAGCCGCCACGCTGCCAAACACTACCCATACGTCATGAATGGACAGAGACAGTTGGACACTTGTCCACTGACACACAGTCTTGACCATCTCCGAGATGAGACATAAGTGTCAGAGATGACTAGCCTCCCAGTCTGTCTTAGCTGCAACTGACAACAACCACACGATGCACAAAGTCAGGAAAGCTGACATTGTCAAACTGACTGACCGCCGTGTGGGCAGTAAGGACACATGCAATCGTACCCTGTCAAACTCACCGGCCCCAGCCAGAATGAGACAGAAGTGACAGAGGCGTGCATGTGTGTGTGTTCTCTGTGGAGATTGCTGACACCTAGCATAACACACACAAACCGCCTCCTATTCAATCTCCATCCAATATACAAAGGTGATAACATGACATCTACCTCGTTCACAGCAATGGAACAAAAGCGAGAATGACCCAACAGTGTAATTGACCTGGCCGTGTGTGCGTAAGCATCTATTCTAAATCTCCCAACAACTAAATCTCCCGATGTGGTGGGTGGTCTGTCTGGGGGAAGGAAATGGCTAAATTGACCAACAATGCAGATAAATCAGGGCTCGACATTAACGTTTGTCCTCTTGTCCAGGACAAGTAAAAAAAAATTATCAGACAAGAAGAATATAGAATTAAGCTGTCCGAATGGACAATTTTAAAAAAAATTGACAAATTAAGGTTAATTAACGTCTAAAGACAGCCTACTTGAGGCACGGTCCATTCAGATGAAATGGTCACAAGACCAGAGTGAAGGACAGTGCCTGTTGCCCACTGCACATCACAGATCTTGAATCTGAGCGGAGGCGGTCAGTATTTTTAAACTTTTTAAACAGAAATGTAATTGTTTAAAATCTGGACGTTTTTATGAAGCATGTCTTACCTTGTTTCAAAGTAGCCTAGCCTAGCCAAAATATGACTATATAAACACTTAATAGGCCATTGAAGCCAGCATTCTTCTCATGTTCTATTGGTTTTCAAATCAATGTTTATTGTCCAGCAGCCAAAGGCATAATCCCAGTGATTTGAGCTTTTGGTCAAGTAACAAATTAGTCCTACCTGTCCTAAAAACAAGTGGCTAAAAAAGTGAATGTCAAGACCTGTAAATAAGCACAGATAAATAGACTGAAAACGGGCCTGGTTTTTATCACTGATGTGTGCACCCAATATAACTCTCGCTCTCGCTCACTGCCCAGTCCCAGTCCAGATTCTGCATTTCAGTCTGCTGTTGTGTGTGCATGAGTCATTTCGACTATGTTCAGAACTCGTTTTTTTTAACCCCGCATTGGCTCCTGAGGGAAGGTGGATATAGAAGCGTATGGGATTTGACAAGCTGTCACACATTGTAAGGTGGGCACCAAGAAAGCTTCCGAGCCCACACACATTCTGTGAGTAAATTTGCACGACGCAGTTTGTCTTTTTGCACGCTTTCCAACTTAAGATAACCAATTTCATTGAATTGAGTTTACAGTATAGGCACAACATTCTCTATCTTAGAATATTTCTCTAGATCTACCACTTTGGTTTTGGGAAATACTACTGCAAAATTCATTCTACAATGGTGGGATGTCACATTTTCTGAAAATATTTAAGAGTGACCTAATAAATACATTTAATAATTTTGTTCAATTAAGCTTTTTATGTTTTGTTTATTTCCATTTTATGGTAATGTTATTGTCATACAGCTTTTAGAGAAAGGCTGAAACGTTTTTATGTTCGACAACTCATCAAATCCTTTTTTTGTTGAACAACAGTGCCTTCGGGCTGCTTTCTCAAACTAAACATCACACCGGCTGAACCCTCGCCCCCCTATACTTATTTTGCACCGTATCTATCCCCAGGCTGTGATGGTTGATTGGTTGGTAGTTTTTTTTAGAAAGCCATAAAACACTCTTAAAGAGATCAGTTGGGATTCTAACTCTTAAGCACCAATTGAAACAAAATTTTTAATTATTCATCAGACTTCGCTTACTATTCAGATATCTTTATTATCGTACTGAACTACAGTACCCTAAAGATAGGGGGTGGGGAGGTGGGACCAGAATGACCCATTCTCATCTTCTATTCTCATCTCATTGTGATAGTGGGGGGACTACTGTTGTGGTAGAACTGTTTCTCCAGATGGCTGGAGTACAGTAGACAGAATAGAGAGGGTCAGTGGGGGGAATTTGGGAGAATGGGGGCAATTGCCCCTCTGGACAATGGGGTTCCATGTGGCCCTATGCTCCTCTTCCATAGGTCAAGCAGACCATTACTAGATTAAAGTAATCCTCTTCCAGGGCAGACAATGTTTCTATTAGCTGGCCACACGCATGGGATTAAACCACATCAGTAATGGATTTATTGTTGGGGAAATCTGCATACAAAAGGACTATGCTTGGGGGCTAAAAGGGGCAGGACCCACGCCTCCCCGTCAGCCCTGCCATCAATACTGCCCAGTCCCCTCTTTCTCCTCCTCCCGCTCACCATGCTTCCTCTCTTTGTTTTCGCCATTCAGTTGTTTTGGGTTGGACCTTTTGTTCGTTACATTAACAGCAAAAATATTGTAATCAGATTACAGATACGTTTGAAAAATTTGCTGATTCCTTAGAGGATTACTTTTAAATTCAGAAAGGATGTTTGTGGAAACTAATCGTTTTCTCAATGACATTAAAATCAGCATTGAAAAAAGGGCGCAAAATTAAGTTTGTTCCAACTGAGCGAGTCTGACCACAAGTCAGAGACCACTATGATGACACACCAAATATGTTTGATGGATCACGGCAAAAGAGCAGGAATAGGCTTTTGCAGGCTACAGTCCAAGCTATGTCTACCATTGGTGCGACTGCTGTGGCATCCAAAGATTATCCAATTTGAATAAACGCTTCGAGGTAAGGATGACGGCGATACGGATATCACACTGCTGCTCTTTCTTTTAGCTATTTGCGCCTTATGGATTGTGGTTGTTGTGGATGGCTGTTCACAAATCTAAATGTGTATTTGAACCCACTAATGGTTGAATTCAAGAAGTTTAAGCTGCCTATCAATCATTGTTTTTATTTTTAAAACCAGTGGACAGCCAGTGAAAAATTGCTTTTTCTTTTCAACTCTGCCTAGAAGGCCAACATCCCAGAGTCAACTCTTCACTGTTGACGTTGAGACTGGTGTTTTGCGGGTACTATTTAATGAAGCTGCCAGTTGAGGACTTGTGAGGCATCTGTTTCTCAAACTAGACACTCTAATGTACTTGTCCTCTTGCTCAGTTGTGAACCGGGGGCTCCCACTCCTCTTTCTATTCTGGTAAGAGCCAGTTTGCACTGTTCTTTGAAGGGAGTAGTACACTGCGTTGTATGGGATCTTCAGTTTCTTGGCAATTTCTCGCATGGAATAGCCTTCATTTCTCAGAATAAGAATAGACTGACGAGTTTCAGAAGAAAGTTATTTGTTTCTGGCCATTTTGAGCCTGTAATCAAACCCACAAATGCTGATGCTCCAGATACTCAACTAGTCTAAAGAAACAGTTTTCAGCTGTGCTAACATAATTGCAAAAGAGTTTTCTAATGATCATTTAGCCTTTTAAAATGATAAACTTGGATAAGCTAACACAACGTGCCATTGGAACACAGGAGTGATGATTGCTGATAATGGGCCTCTGTACGCCTATGTAGATATTCCATAAAAAAATCAGCTGTTTCAAGCTACAATAGTCATTTACAACATTAACTATGTCTACATTGTATTTCTGATCAATTTGATGTTATTTTAATGGACAAAAATGAACTTTTCTTTCAAAAACAAAGACATTCCTAAGTGAACAGTAGTGTATATATATATATGGATTTGGCCTATCGGATAGGATTAAATGTATAGAAATAGAATGACTAGAACGTACAAATCATCGACTTGAATGGGCACTCCTGTTCTATTCTGTCACGTTCGGGTGTGTAGAGAGACCAAGGCGCAGCGTATCCATAGTTCGACATGTTTATTTAAACTAACTGACGAACTATACAAATATAACAAATGATAATATATAATGAAAGGAACACACGTAGCACGACACGAGACAACATACGACAATGAACCACGCCGTCAGGGAGGAAAAAACATCACACAATCTATCGCAGGTGGCGGTTCCGGCCCCGGCGAAGTAGATATCTTCCTCCCTATTTCTACTGGGCCCGGACTAGGCCCTGGTGTGGCTGGCGACTCAGGCCATTTAAAGGGGCAACCCACTGGTCCTAGAAATGACCATGGTGGGGCAAAAGGCTCAGGCCATGGAGAGGGGCAAATAACCGGGCCAGGACTGGGCACCGGTGTGGCAGGCGACTCCGGCCATGTAAAGGGGCACCCCACCGGTCCTGGAAACAACAATGGTGGGGGAAAAGGTTCAGGCCATGGAGCGGGGCAAATAACCGGGCCAGGACTGAGCACCGGTGTGGCAGGCGACTCCGGCCATATAATTATCACGGGAGGCTCCGGGCTGTCGAGCGTCACGGGAGGCTCCGGGCTGTCGAGCGTCACGGGAGGCTCCGGGCTGTCGAGCGTCACGGGAGGCTCCGGGCTGTCGAGCGTCACGGGAGGCTCCGGGCTGTCGAGCGTCACGGGAGGCTCCGGGCTGTCGAGCGTCACGGGAGGCTCCGGGCTGTCGACCGTCACGGGAGGCTCCGGGCTGTCGACCGTCACGGGAGGCTCCGGGCTGTCGACCATCACGGGAGGCTCCGGGCTGTCGACCATCACGGGAGTCTCCGGGCGGTCGACCATCACGGGAGTCTCCGGGCTGTCGACTATCACGGGAGTCTCCGGGCTGATGAGGCGCACCGACGGTCTGGTGCGTGGAGCCGGCACTGGAGGTACCTGGCTGGGCACACGCACTGGAGGTCGAGTGCGGGGAGTCGGCACGGGACGTACCGGACTGGAGAGGCGCACTGGAGGCCTGGTGCGTGGAGCCGGCACTGGAGGAACCTGGCTGGGCACACGCACTGGAGGTCGAGTGCGGGGAGTCGGCACGGGACGTACCGGACTGGAGAGGCGCACTGGAGGCCTGGTGCATGGAGCCGGCACTGGAGGAACCTGGCTGGGCACACGCACTGGAGGTCGAGTGCGGGGAGTCGGCACGGGACGTACCGGACTAGAGACGCGCACTGGAAGCCTGATGCGTGGAGTCGGCACTGGTGGCACTGGACTACTAACACGCACCTCAGGGCGAGTGCGGGAAGCAGGCACAGGACGTACCTGACTGGAGACGCGCACTGGAAGCCTGGTGCGTGGAGTCGGCACATGTGGCACAGGACTAATAACACGCACCTCAGGGCTAGTGCGGGGAACAGGCACAGGACGTACCTGACTGGAGACGCGCACTGGAAGCCTGGTGCGTGGAGTCGGCACATGTGGCACAGGACTAATAACACATACCTCAGGGCGAGTGCGAGGAGCAGGCACATGACGTACCGGACTGGAGAGGCGCACTGGAGGCCTGGTGCGTGGAGTCGGCACTGATGGCACCGGACTGGTGACACGCACCTCAGGGCGAGTGCGAGGAGCAGGCACATTACGTACCGGACTGGAGAGGCGCACTGGAGGCCTGGTGCGTGGAGCCGGAACTGGAGGAACCGGACTGGTGACACGCACCTCAGGGCAAGTGCGAGGAGCAGGCACATGACGTACCGGACTGGAGAGGCGCACTGGAGTGTAGCAGACGGCCGGACCCAGACTGGGCACCGGTGGAGCGGACTGCTCTGGCACTGGAGTAGAGCAGACGGCCGGACCCCGACTGGGCACCGGTAAAGCGGACTGCTCTTTCACGGGAGTGGAGTAGGCGACTGGACACGGATTATTCCACTCCGACATTTCCCGTTCAACCTCCTCCGCTATCTCCCACATTTCCTCCAGAACATCTCCAAAATGGCTCTCCAAGTAATCCTCCTCTTCTTCACTTTGCGCCCCCCATTTATATGTCGGGCACAGTGTATCCCACATGGAAAGTGGTACTGGTGCGTCCTCTTCATTACCAGACCACCCCCATAGCCCCCCCCCGAAATTTTCCTGGGGTTGACTACGGGCTCCTTTACCTCCGTATCCACGATTACGTCGCTGTCTTCCTTTTCTCTCCTTTGCTCCAGTATATCGCTGCTTGGTCGGGTGGTGGTTCATTCTGTCACGTTCGGGTGTGTAGAGAGACCAAGGCGCAGCGTATCCATAGTTCGACATGTTTATTTAAACTAACTGACGTACTATACAAATATAACAAATGATAATATATAATGAAAGGAACACACGTAGCACGACACGAGACAACATACGACAATGAACCACGCCAACGGAGTGGAACACAGACATATAAGTAAGATCCCTAATTAGAGGTAATGCCTAGCAGCTGCCTCTAATTAGGGATCCCACACACAACACCACACAGACGTAGAAATAATAGATCTGCCAGACTCTGACCATAGAAATATAGAGAAGCAAAGCTTCTCTATGGCCAGAGCCTGACATATTCGTTCTATTTGTATGCATTTAATCCTACCTGATAGGCTAAATCCAGATTTTGAAAAACTGGCCCAGCTGATCATTTTGATAACCACCACATTGTGTGGGAGTGATAACCGCCAAGTCTAGGTCCAAAAGGCTTCTTAACAGCTTCTAGCCCCAAGCCATAAGACTCCTGAACAGCTAATGAAATGGCTACCCAACTATTACCCCCTCTTTTACGCTGCTGCTACTCTCTGTTTATTATCTATGCATAGTCACTTTTACTCTACCTACAGCTGAAGTCGGAAGTTTACATACACTTGGGTCGAAGTCATTAAAACTCATTTTTCAACCACTCCACAGATTTCATGTTAACAAACTATAGTTTCGGCAAGTCAGTTAGGACATATATTTTCTGCATGACACAAGTCATTCTTCCAACAATTGTTTACAGACAGATTATTTCACTTATAATTCACTATATCACAATTCCTGTGGGTCAGAAGTTTACATACACTAAGTTGACTGTGCCCTTAAACAGTATGGAAAATTCCAGAAAATGATGTCATGGCTTTAGAAGCTTCTGATAGGCTAATTGACATCATACGAGTCAATTGGAGGTGTACCTGTGGATGTATTTCAAGGCATGGGAAAATCAAAAGAAATCAGCCAAGACCTCAGAAAAAGAATTGTAGACCTCCACAAGTCTGGTTCATCCTTGGGAGCAATTTCCAAACTCCTGAAGGTACCACGTTCATCTGTACAAACAATAGACACGTTCTGTCTCCTAGAGATTAAAATACTTTGGTGCGTAAACTGCAAATCAATCCTAGAACAACAGCAAAGGGCCTTGTGAAGATGCTGGAGGAAACGGGTACAAAAGTATCTATATCCACAGTAAAACGAGTCCTATATCGACCATCGTTATGTTTGGATGAAAAAGGGGGATGCTTGCAAGCCGAAGAACCCCATCCCAACCGTCAAGCACGGGGGTGGCAGCATCATGTTGTTGGGGTGCTTTGCTGCAGGAGGTACTGGTGCACTTCACAAAATAGATGGCATCATGAGGAAGGAAAATTATGTGGATATATTGAAGCAACATCTCAAGACATCAGTCAGGAAGTTAAAGCTTGGTCGCAAATGGGTCTTCCAAATGGACAATGTCCCCAAGCAGACTTCCAGAATTGTGGCAAAATGGCTTAAGGACCACAAAGTCAAGGTATTGGAGTGGCCATCACAAAGCCCTGACCTCAATCCTATAGAACATTTGTGGGTAGAACTGAAAAAGCGAGTGCAAGCAAGGAGGCCTACAAACCTGCCTCAGTTACACCAGTTCTGTCAGGAGGAATGGGCCAAAATTAATTCAATTTATATAAGCTTGTGGAAGGCTACCCGAAACATTTGACCCAAGTTCTACAATTTAAAGTCAATGCTACCAAATACTAATTGAGTGTATGTAAACTTCTGACCAATTGGGAATGTGATGAAAGAAATAAAAGCTGAAATAAATAATTCTCTACTATTATTCTGACATTTCACATTCTTAAAATAAAGTGGTGATCCTAACTGACCTAAGACAGGGAATTTTTACTATGATTAAATGTCAGGAATTGAGTTTAAATGTATTTGGCGAAGGTGTATGTAAACTTCCGACTTCAACTGTACATGTACATATTACCTTAATTACCTCGACTAACCTGTGCCCCCACACATTGACTCTACTCTGTACCGGTACCCCCTGTATATAGCCTCGCTACTGTTATTTTACTGCTGCTCTTTAATTATTTGTTATTTATAATTTTTACTTCTACTTATCTATTTTTTACTTATCAATTTAAATTTCTTAACTGCATTGTTGGTTAAGGGCTTGTAAGTAAGCATTTCACTGTAAGGTCTACACCTGTTGTATTTGGCGCATGTGACAAATGTATGTAATGTAATGTACATTTAAACAATTGAATGAGAAAAAAATGAATAATTGTTTCTGATTCATTGACATTTATATTTTACTCTTTGTGAGTGAGTCAGAGGGTCCTTACACGTTAGGACATTTTAATGTTTGAATTTTATTCATTTTCCTCTCTTTGCTGTCCTTTATCTATCATAGTCATCATAAGGAGCTGTTATGAAACAATGTGTTTTAATTGTTATTCATTGCGGAAAAAATATATATTATATAAGTTAAGATAATTTTCTTGGACCTAGTAGTTATTTGGTGCTATTTTTACATTATCAGACAAAGACATATCATGCATCCCAAATGGCACCCTATTTCCTTTATAGTGCACTAGTTTTGACCAGTGCCCATTTGGAACATGGCTTCAAAACTGGCTTCAGTCAGAATGCTCTAGTGTGAAAGCAGAGAGGTTGGAGAGGGCTTCTTGGCTGGCAGCAGACAAATTGCCCTATCGTACTCTCCTTGACTTATGGTGCTCAGCTAAGCCTAGATGCCTGGAGGACTGTAGCCCAATACACACACGCACGCATGCACACGCACACACACACACACACACACACACACACACACACACACACACACACACACACACACACACACACACACACACACACACACACACACACACACACACACACCCCAACACTGCCCCCCCCCCCCCCCCAAAGATACATACAGGAAAGGTGTGTGGGGGGGATTAACCTCTTGCCCCTGGTTGGATGAGCACAGCCAGAGCAGGACCACTGTTATAGGAGATGGGAATGGGCCATGAAGCAAGTCACTAGGTGAACACTCCCCATGGTATGGGGTTTGGAAGGATTTACACCCCAATGGGGTGTGTGTGTGTGTGTGTGTGTGTGTGTGTGTGTGTGTGTGTGTGTGTCCACAGGCTGCTTCCCAAGGCTGAAAGAAACCAGTGCTGCTTTTGGGGGAAGAGGGCTAGAGAGACGGGGAGAGAGGAAATATTAAAAGGCAGAGGGGGAGTGTGATAGTGTGATGGGGAGAAGAAGGGTGTGGGTCTAGTATTTTAATACAGCCCCTCTTGACTTGAAATAGGGCTGTGCTTCAATCAAACTGGCCCAGTAGGCCTGAGACATGGGGCTAACTGTTGGGGGGCGAAGGTGCACGCAGGAGAGGGTGGAGGCCAAGCTAACCCCCATAGAAACTACCCTCCCTCCCTCCCTCCAACTCACTGTTACCAAGGAGTCTACTGACCTTCCCCACACAAATATACTGTAGGCTACACATATACATATACCTATACATGTACAAATATGCACACACACAGGCAAGGTTTCCCTCGCTCTCAAATGAGGCACTGCAGGTCACAGTCACCCTCCACATTGAGCAGTGCGGTCTCCACACAGTCATTAATTATTCCAATTTGTACCCTGGCACGTCCGGCTGTGAAATGCTGCTGAGGAGGGCCAGGCACGGCCGTTTATGAGCACTTAAAAAGGCCTGAAATGAAAAACAGTAAACAGTATTACCTCATAGTTACCCAAACCGACACACTACTTTCTCAAACCAGCAAATGTTGTTTGTTTCACCTCTTCATCTAATGACCAGCAAAATAACATTTCATGCAAAGCAACAAAGAAATAAGGAAGAATGCTAAAAAAGCAGTATTATAATACACAGCGGTGTATCAGAACTCCCCTCAACCTGGAGAGTCCTGTGCGTTTTCTGTCATAAAGGAAATCATTTTTCATGCCCTGTCACCACCGCGGTGGGGCCAGCTGCCTTTCATCCATCAGCCGCCCAAAGCCCAGTGAGGGTTGCCCAGGGATGGGGGTCTGTGAGGAGAAGGGGAGGAACCCCCAGCTGTTGTGTGTTAACTGGACTCAGGTGACGGGCCTAACCAGGGGAGACAGCTTCTAAATGAGCGGCGTGACAAGGACAAAAACGCATCACAATCTAAAGAGGGGGAGAAAATTAGGAGAAGTGAGAGAAGGGGAGAAAGGAGAGGAGAAAACGCACCACCAGGGTCCTATGGCTGGAGGGGTGGGACCCTCCTGGACTGGACCCTCCTCCCCCCAGCCTCTCCTGCTCCCCCCTTCTCATTTCCCTATCGTCCCCAGGCAATATCTGTCTGGGTCCGTCAGTGGTTGCCTCACCATAGCAGTCCCAGCCTTCCCTACCACCATCAACCAGTCTCATTATCCAGAGTGAGCCTTTCTTTGATCCCTATCGGGAGTTTAGAGATGATGAAACGTCAAGGGGAGAGCGTGGAGGGAGGGGTGTGTGTGTGTGAGTGGGCTCTGGGTGAGACAGATGTCCAGGCCGCAGGTGCCTCTAAGCACCAAACAACTCCCCCCTCTCTTCGTACACACACACTCACACACAAACCTCCCCCTCAAACCACCCGTCCAGCTCATGCCACTAACCCCCCCAACACCACACACACAACACACACACCCTCCATGACAGCTGTGGTTCTAGCAGTAGGACAGACAGGGCTGTCTGTCGGGAGTCCCAACACTAATAGCCCCTCCATTATGAGGGGTAACTAGAGATCATCTGCCCAGCAGGTACACATTCACACGCACATGCGTGTGTGTTTATATCAATGTTACTCAATGTGTGTATGTGTGGCCACATATGTGTTTGTGTCTTAAGTGAGGATTTACAGGCCAAACCACAACTGTCTTTAATCCTAGTGAAAGTGTAGGGGCCAGGAGTACATGGAGCCCCCATGGTGAGGCCCCAAAGGCATACAATCTGCACCCCACCTCCATACCCCTACCTTCTCTCCCACCCGCCAACAATCTATTATATTGATCACCAATTTGGGGACCCACCAAAACACTCAATCCCCCCACCCCCTATACATCTGCCTATGCATCTGGTGTCCGAGACAAAATAAACATACATCTCCCTCATAGAGAAAACGGACATGCAAAACCATAAGCAATTACAGCGGTGAGTCTTTTGGGGCAAGTCTCTAAAAGATTTGCACACCTGGATTATACAATATTTTCCCATGATTCTTTTTAGAATTATTCAAGCTCTGTTAAGTTGGTTGTTGAGCAAGGCTAGACAGCCATTTTCAAGTCTTGCTATAGATTTTCAAGTCAAAACTGTACCTAGGCCACAGGAACATTCGATGTCATCGTGGTAAGCAACTCCAGTGTAGATTTGGCCTTTTAGGTTATTGTCCTGCTGAAAGGTGAATTTGTCTCCCAGTGTCTGTTGGAAAGCAGAATGAACCAGGTTTTCCTCTAGGATTTTGCATGTGCTTAGCTCTATTCTGTTTTTTTTTACCTAAAAAAAACATCCCTAGTCCTTGCTGATGACAAGCAAACCCATAACATGATGTAACCACCACCATGTTTTGTAATATTTTTATTCTGTACAAGCTTCCTTCTTTTCACTCTGTCATTTAACTTAGTATTGTGAAGTAACTACAATGTTGTTGATCCATCCTCAGTTTTCTCCTATCACATTCATTAAACTCTAACTGTTTTAAAGTCACCATTGGCCTCATGGTGAAATCCCTATGCGGTTTCCATCTTCTCTGGCAACTGAGTTAGGAAGAACGCCTGTATCTTTATAGTGACTGGGTGTATTGATACAACATCCAAAGTGTAATTAATAACTACACCATGCTCAAAGGGATATTCAATGTCTGCTTTTAAAGTGTTACCGATCTACCTTCTTTAAGAGGCATTGGAAAACCTCTGTGGTTTTTATGGTTGAATCTGTGTTTGAAATTCCCTGCTCGGCTGAGGGACCGGCCCGATAGTCCTGCTTTACATTATGTTCAGCTTATAAAGTCTTCATAAAGCCTTCATAATGCCTTCATAAGCACTACATCAATGTGTTACAAAGCATCCATAACCGTATGTCATGCTTTACAGAGATGTGGACTCGAGTCACGTGATGCGGACGCAAATTTTGCAACTTAGCTTGGACTTGCTTATGGCTGTATGACTCGAGCGACTCGATTTGTCGTCTAGCACACTATGCAAGGCTATCTGTCTTTTATATCGGAGTGCTGCAGGTTCTGCGCGTTCTCTTCTGTATCTTGACCAATCAGATTCACATCACTCCAGACATACACAAGCTGGAACTCGTCACATAAATGTTGCAGCAGCCTACACCTAAAATGTATTGGAAGAAAACTTTACGATTTCTCAGTCTGATCAACTAGCCTACTGATAACAACCGTAACCCGCAGCTGCATAGGTTACAGCCAATGTGCCCTGTCCTCTCTTGTCCTCTGGCCAGGGTAAACAAAGTGGTAATGTTATGTAGCCTATTTGTATCCCATTTATTTGTGTTAGGAGAAAATGTGATAAAATTTGCTTTGGCTATATTCAGCTTTGGCTGGCTGATTAGGCTACCTTGACCTTTCAATCCAAAATGATTAACTGAAATTAATCAAACAACACAATACTGATTACATAGACTGTGTGAGTTACTTTTTAATTGCAGTTGCATAGGGCTATACAATGCAAAGCTGCATAAAGCAAGCTCAGCCCTGTGAGTTCTATTGTCCAATTGCAGTGGTTGTGTATGTGTAAAGGAAAGTCTAGTTTTAAAATATAATTCATATTAACAAGTACGAGGTTGCTGTAGTTTGACAGGGTTTTCATCCTCCCTAGGGCCAGTTTTTCCAGAATTTCTTTAAAACCATGTGACCTGTTTAGAAAATATCGGTATACCTAGGAGGCAGGTAGCCTAGTGGTTAAGAGCATTGGGCCAGTAACTGAAAGGTCAATGGTTTGAATCTGAGAGCTGACAAAGTGAAAAATCTGTCTGTGTTCCCTTGAGCAAGGCACTTAACCCCATAAATCTGGTCTCATTGTCAATATAAATACAATTTTACAACTACTAATGAATCACTGTCAGACCTAATAGGGTCCTGATTTATACCTGGTTAGGTTACCAGATTAGGAAAAACTCCAGGCCCCATGAAAAACTATTTGCTCTACCACTCTGGGACCTGTGGTGTCACCTCTGAATCAGGGCATCATCGGTTCCAAAAATTGTTGCATTCCATTTCAATTGCAATAAAATTGGCATAAAACACTTAACCATTGACTTGAAACCCAAAATTAGGGACTTATGACTTGAGACTTGCCCATTATTAATTGACTCGAAATTCGAAGGTTAAGACTTATAAAGGGTTACATGTTTTGCTGGGATGGCACACACTCTAAAGTGAAGTCACGTTAGTCACATTACACCAAATCTAGTTCCCAGACACTTCCACACAAATGCGCGGAAGGTCTGGTGGACCAACGCATTAAACTTGGCCTTCATTAGTTAAATGCTGACCATACATTTACCTGTACAGTTAATTTAACCATGGAAATATTCACTTACCTTTTCATTTAACCAGACTGTATAATAAGTAAACTATTATTACCCTCACTTATATCATATGCACATTTAGCTATTTAAGTATTTCTCTGCCATCGACCTGTATAGTATAGTTAACCATGCAAATATTCATTATTTATCTATATCAACTTGCAATATTTTATCTTTTTTTTTTCACCTAACACTCTGTAACAATGTATAATGTAGACCGTTTTATCTGTGGATTAATAGATAGATAAACAAAATCAAGAAAACTGAAGTTGACTGCACTTTAGAGTGTGTGTCATCCTGCAGCACAGCATTCAGATCCCATCATACACCGAAGAGGGAAAGAGGTTGGGCCATCCTAGAAATGTTTTAGAGTAATATAATACAGTATATGCAATTCAGTAGACGCTTTTACAGTGGGGAGAACAAGTATTTGATACACTGCCGATTTTGCAGGTTTTCCCACTTACAAACCATGTAGAAGTCTGTAATTTTTATCATAGGTACTCTTCAACTGTGAGTGACGGAATCTAAAACAAAAATCCAGAAAATGACATTGTATGATTTTTAAGTAATTAATTTGCATTTTATTGCATGACATAAGTATGCTTAGTGATGGAGTGCACTCCAAGCTCATCACTAAGCTCGGGGCCCTGGGTTTGAACCCCGCCCTGTGCAACTGGGTCTTGGACTTCCTGATGGCTGACCCCAGGTGGTGAAGATAGGCAACAACACCTCTGCCAAGCTGGTCCTCAACACAGGGGCCCCACAAGGGTGTGTGCTCAGCCCTCTCCTCTACTCCATGTTCACCCATGACTGCCTGGCCACACACCTCTACAACTCAGTTATCAAGTTTGCTGATGACACAACAGTGGTAGGCCTGATTACCAACAACGACGAGACAGCCTACAGGGAGGAGGTGAGGGCCCTGGCGGTGGTGCCAGGAAAATAACCATTAACGTCAACAAAATGAAGGAGCTGATCGTGGACTTCCGTAGAAAGCAGAGAGAGCACGCCCCCATCCACATCGACAGGGCCGCAGCGGAGAGGGTGAAAAGCTCAAGTTCCTCAGCGTGCACCTCTTCTGAAATGGTCCATCCACTCAGACAGCGTGGTGTAGAAGGCGCAACGGTGCCTCTTCAACCTCAGGAAGCTGATGAAATTCTGCTTGAACACTAAGACCCTAGTTGAATCCACAGTCGTATAACGTATTAGAACTTCAATCTCCATTTGGAATCATATTACGTGAGTCTGGGGGGCTTGTAAAAGTGTGTGTTATGTTTGTTGGTTCTAAATCAGATCAATGCTTGAGGATGATAAAACGCAGCGATTAGTGTGTGGAGGCCTAGATGACCAGTCTCCTGTGTGTGTGTGTGTGTGTGTGTGTGTGTGTGTGTGTGTGTGTGTGTGTGTGTGTGTGTGTGTGTGTGTGTGTGTGTGTGTGTGTGTGTGTGTGTGTGTGTGTGTGTGTGTGTGTGACAGATTGCCTCATATCAGCTTGAGATGCAAGTGGACAGATTGACAGATGACCGCTGCAAACCCCCACACAACAGAGCCTGAAATGGAGACCTACCTCTCTTTTTCTCTCTTCCCTCCCCCCTGACTAGTATCCCCCTTTCCCTTCCCTTCCCTTTTCTTTCCTTTCTTTTCCCTTTCTTTTCTCTCTCTCTCTCTCTCATATATCTGAATATTTATTAATGAATAGAGCTGTTGGAAATTACTGACGCTTGTCAGGTGGAAAGAACACCCACTAACCTCTTCCTGGAAATCGGATGAATGTTTTGATTAATATGATAAATGCTTGATGAGTGTTTGATGATGACAATAAAGTGGACTTTTAATTAAATGTTAGCCGCCTCCCTGCCTCGAGCATTTACATCAAATCAGGAGCACAAATGATGCACTTATATATTAGTGAGGTCCTGACATTGAATAGCGTTGTTGCAGTGGGGACATATTAGAAGCGTGACATTGCAAAGAGTCATTCACCGGTCACTGGTGAAGAGATTGATTCCGTAAATACAGATAGTTGATATTGTTGATTTTGTTTATATGCATGGCTTATTTTCTTTGTTAGATTCAATGTAACGGATATGTTTGCATGTAGATGACAGAGTGGCAAGCTTAGGCTTGCTATTTTGTCATTTTGTGTGACTAGCGTATTTGTCATTGGTGTAGACAAACAGCTACATTGGATGAGAGACGCGCGTTGACAGCTAACTCAAACAGACTCACTTAGAAAGAGCTCACTTAGAAACATGAAAGGCTTCTGAGATGAGAAATTGATTTTTGTTAGTTGATAGATGGAATATGTCCATCTCTGTGGGTGTGTCTCCCCCTCTTAATTGAAGTGGACCATGCAGGCCTGGCGGTAGGGACTATGCCTGGCTTTTTTGAGGAGCTTCCCCCGAGGGGCGTCAGTACTGGCGGGTCAAGGGTCACCTGCTTAATCTGGTCCCCCAGGGGCTTTATGGGTAATTGCCAGTGCCTAATCAAGTTTCTGTGGAGCCCCTTTTCTCAAAGATGCTGGCCAGTCAGTGGCTGGGTCCCAAATAGCACCCTATTCCTTATATAGTGCACTACTTTTGTCCAGAGCTCTATGTGCCCTGCTCAAAAGTACTGCACTAAATAGGCAATAGGGTGCCATTTGTGATGCATCCAGTGAAGCAGAGGCAAGTGAGGAGAGGGATTCAGGGACCTAAGATCAAGGGTCCCTTGCATCGGGTGTGACAGGTCAACGCAAGCTTTCCTTAACCTTGTGGCACTCCAATCCGGACCCGGGATGTAGCAAGCTAAATAGGTACCCGAAAACCACATGCCGTGACTGGACAGGTCCCTGAGTGATTTTGGTGGTGCACTGTTTTGGTCTTGGTTAATGAAGGTTGGGGTAAGGTTTGAATGAGGTTGATATAAGGTCAGGGGCTGTGTGTGTGTTTGTGTGTGTGTGCACGTGTGCGTGTCATTTGTGTGTGTGTGTGTGTGTGAGGCCCACAAATGTGCCGATGGGAGAGTGAGGGTCCCAAAGGCTGTGTGGTCCATTGATTGGAGTCTAGGGAAAAGGGTGGTGGTATGGGATCTAATATTGGCAAGTAAGCCCACACATGTACTAGGCAAGGGCTTAGAAATAGCAATGATATACTACAATCTACCATCCTCAAGGAAACTGAGATGTGTAGCGTTTTAACATCAGTCTCAACAGTTCGTTTACTTTTCATTCACACCAGAAAACATATCTTCCAGCATATACTGTAACTCCATGATACTGTTACTGTTGACGGAAATAAAAAAAAACATTCTCTCTCAATCAGACACTTCGATCTGGCATGACCTTGCTTATAAGCAAAACAGGCTGATGTATGGAGACACACACACACGGGACGCCACACTATCTTGACATTTGGAGAAATTATCCCAAACAGAGGGGCCCCATTGACAGAGATAGGGAGAGTGAGTCCTCATAAGGGACGTAACCCATCAGTAGAGATAAAGTGTCCTTATAATGGATTAGTGTGTGTCCTTGTGTCCTTGTCGTTGGTGTTCTGTATTCTGCTCTCCTTTATTCACATTAGGTTTCCCTGGATTGGTCCATCCCACTGCCATTTTCAACTTGTCCCCCTGCTCCCAACTACTGATCAGCCAATCTACTACCGCCCGCGTTCCTTCTCTCGTCGGGGGGGGGGACCTTCATTTGCTTTAGTTAAAATAAAAGCGCCCCTTTTTTGCACTCTACCTTACTGGGTCCCTGTGTCCATACATTGGCTGTGTAGACCATTGGTGTGTTTTATGTTGCGACTCCTACATCATACCCTAGACGTGCCACTTGGTCGTAACATAAAATGGGGGCTCATCCAGGATCTTAGATCCGTGTCACACCTATGGTTTTTGTACACGCTATTGGGTGGATCATTTGTGTGTTAGTGTAGTGCTGTGTAGGGTTGTGATTATGTGGTACCTGGTCTGTAGTGGTAGTAGGTATTTTGTTAGTAATTGCTTCTTTGTTGTTTCAAGTGTTTATAGATGGTCCATCATTTGAGAGGTTGGATGAATGCCGCAAGAGGCGGGAAATGGTTCTACGGATTTAGCTTCTGAGGCAGATGTTGACATGGAAGCCAATGCCCCAGCCGCGCTGCCTCGTTTTTAACCGTTTTCACCACCCGATTCGCCATGGTCAACTGATGACAGTGCCCGTGTGAAAGTCTGCATAGCCAGGCTGCAGATGGAGGTGCAGGCAAGGGAACAGAGTGCCAGGTTCGATCATGAGTTGGCTATCCGTAGAGTAGAAGCAGAGACCACATTAAATACGCAGAAGATCGAGTTGGAGGCAGAGCGTGCTGCTCAGTTGCCTGTAATGTCTCCTCACCCATACATGTCCCGTCTCAGCCATCGATACCAACATTTGACGTAAGTAGGAATATAGCACTTGTTCCCACATTTCGTGAGACAGAGGTGGATTCATACTTTAGGGCTTTTGAACGGATCGCATTTTCGCTGAACTGGCCGGTAGAGGTGTGGCCACTATTGCTACAATGTAAACTTTCAGGTAAGGCACAATAAATAGTTTCTGTTCTGTCAGTTGAGGACAGTTTATCGTATGACATTGTAAAGGCAAGTGTTTTACGTGCTTATGAACTAGTCCCAGAAGCGTACAGACAGAAGTTTAGGAGTCACAAAAAGGCGGCTCGAAAAAATGTTGTTGAGTTTGCTCGGGAAAAGTCTACTCTGTTTGACAGATGATGCTCTTTCAGCAAAGATACTGATTTTGAAACTCTGCGAGAGTTGCTCCTGTTGGAGGAGTTTAAAAATAACCTGCCCTATAAACTTGTGATTTACTTAAACAAACAAAAAGTATCCGTATTATCACAAGCTGCAGTATTGGCAGACACGTTTTTTCTCACGCACAAAACAGTTCCTAGCATTGACAGTAGACCTGCTCGGAATGCAACTAGGCCTGCTTCTCCACCCAGCCGCACTGTTTATAGAGGACGCTCAAATGAACAGTGCAAGTGTTTCTATTGCCATAAGCTAGGACATCTTATTGCAGAATGTGATATGTTGAAACATAAAGAGCAGGGGCCCAAGCCTCTAAGGCCCAAGCCTGTCGGATTGCTTAAGACTATGTCCTGTACAATTTATTTGTTCGCCCCAGATAAAGTAGACTGTGTTCCCAGTTTGAGCCGTTTATATTTTAGGGATTCGTGTCGATTACAGGCGATGTAAAAGACCAGCTGCCAGTAAAGATTTTAAGAGATACTGGAGCTGCCCAGTCATTTATTTTGTCTGATGTTCTGCCATTTTCAGGCAACACATTCTGTGGCTCAAGTGTTTTGGTACAAGGGATAGAGATGGGTCTCATGCCAGTTGCTTTACGCCATGTACATGTTGTTTCTGGTCTGGTTTCTGGATGTTTTAGGATAGGAGTACGCCCTACACTTCCTGTTAAGGAAATTTCATTTATAAGGAGTAACGATCTTGCAGGTGGCAGAGTGGTGCCACTGTTGGAAGTAATAGATAGTTTGTCTGTACAAAACCAATCAGATGAGTTGGGAACAAAGTTTCCTGATGTGTTCCCTGCGTGTGTGGTCAAGCGTGCCCAGTCACAGAAATTGGGCGAAATGGTTGGTTTGTCTGAGTATGTCCTAGCTCCATTATTTAATGAAGATAGCCCCTGCTCTACCTTCAAAGTTCCTCTGTGTCAGGAAAATAAGAAAGAAGGTATGTATGATCTTAGTGCTGTTGCTGCGCAGTTGCCAGTGACTAGGGAGCTTGGGAAAATGGTTTGGTTATGCTGTAAGCAAAGAAGAAGCTGAAGAGAAAACAGTAGCGTATTTTATTGACAATGATATCCTAATGCGCAAATGGATGTCACATACAGACGCTGAGTGCGACTGGAGTGTGGTTTATCAAATTGTGATCCCTGTAGCTTACCGTGAACATGTTCTTTCTCTAGCACATGACAATCCCTGGTCTGGCCACTTGGGCATTACTAAAACAACACTATCGTGTCCTGAGACATTTAGTGTGGCCAGCATTAAAATCTGATGTAGCTGCCTATTGTAAATCATGTCACACATGTCAAATCACAGGAAAACCAAATCAGGATATTCCGCCAGCTCCTCTTCGTCCTATCCCAGTAATTGGAGAACAGTTTGAACATGTCATAGTAGATTGTGTTGGTGCACTGCCCAAGTCTAAGTCTGGTCATCAGTGTTTAATAATTATTATGTCTCTCAACTCATTTTCCAGAGGCTATTCCTCTTCGTAAAATTACCTCAAAAGCTCTGGTGAAGTCACTTATAAAGTTTTTCTCCACTTTTGGACTTCCCCAAATTGTTGAGACAGATCGAGGTACAAACTTTCTTTCGAAGATGTTTGCACAGGTTTTAAAGTCTCTTGGTATTAAGCACAACGTTTCTAGCGCATTCCATCTTGAGTCCCAGGGGGCGCAGGAACGTTGGCATTAGACTTTAAAGTCAACCCTGCATAAATACTGTGTGGAAAGGAGTGGGATGAGGGCATTCCACTAGTGTTGTTCGCTGTGCGTGAAACATTGCAGGAATCTCTCGGCTTCAGTCCTGCCGAGCTTGTGTTCGGCCATACAGTTCGTAGTCCTCTGAAAGTGTCATCAACCTCGTGTGCTAGCAAGTCCGTTTTGGACTATGTATGTCAGTTCCGAGAGCGTTTGCATCAGGCATGAGCTCTCGCGAAAGAAGCACTTCTGTCTACCCAAGACCGAATGAAGTGTAATTTTGATAAAAAGACTGTTCATCACTCAATAGAACCTGGTGATCAAGTTTTAGTATTGCTACTCGTTTTAGGTTCTTCTCTTACCGCTCGTTTTTCTGGCCCTAATGTTGTGAAAAAGAAGCTCAGTGAAACAGATTTTATTGTTTAAATGCCAGTCCCGTGTCTGTCACATTAATATGTTGAAAATGTATCATTCAAGGTCTGCCCCTCTACAGGTAGATACAGCAGCTAAGCCTGCAGGGCCCGCTGTGTCTCCTGTTGCCTCTGCCGTGGTGGGTGGGAACATAGATGATACTGACGATGAGGACGGTTTGGTGTTGCGAAATGCTTCTCCACCGAGTGCCAGGCTGTGCAACAGTGAAATGTTATTGACTCTTCCTTCGCATTTGACACTTTTGACTGTCAACAAAGAAATGACGTCGTTGGGTTGATTAAATATTTTCCTTCTCTGTTTAATGATGTTCCGTCACGCACTACGGTGCTGGAACATGACATTAATGTGGGCGAGGCTGTCACTATTAAACAGCATGCGTATCTTAGTAACTCTACTAAGAGAGCACTTTTAAAACAAGAGGTGACTTATATGATTAATAACGACCTAGCCGGACCCAGTTCCAGCCCATGGAGCTCACCATGTATTTTTGTGCCAAAATCAGATGGCACAGTTCGTTTTTGTACAGACTACCAAAAAGTAAATTCGGTGACAGTTCCTGATTCATACCCATTACCTCGATTAGATGATTGCATTGACAATCTCAGTGCATCCTGTTACGTTACCAAATTGGATTTGCTAAAAGGTTACTGGCAGGTCCCTTTGACTTCTTGTGCATCAGAAATTTCAGCCTTTGTCACACCGGATGATTTTGCACAGTACACTGTATTTGGTTATGGCTTTTGGGATGAGAAATGCACCTGCTACATTTCAGCGTTTGGTAAATGTAGTCTTGTCTGGAGTTCCGGGATACACTGCCTATTTAGATTACTTGGTTGTGTATTCAGATGAGTGGGCCTCTCACATGGAAACCCTCAAAACGTTTTTTAGTCGACTAGAGCAAGCGTGTCTGACTCTAAACCTCGCAAAATGTGAGTTTGGCCACTGTTACCTACTTGGGTAAATAGGTTGGCCATGGAGAGGTGCGTCCTGTAAACGCAAAAATCACTGCTATCACTGATTTTCACCACTAAGCGCGAGTTGCGCAGATTCCTGGGTATGGCTGGCTATTATCGGTGCTTCAGTAAGAATTTTTCAAGGTTTGTTGCACCCCTAACTGGCCTGCTTAGTTCCACTCGTGTTATTTAAATGGTCAGACGAATGTCAAGGTGCATTCAAAAGTATAAAGCATCTCTTATGTTGTACGCCGGTGCTGTCAGCACATGACTTCTCTCGTCCATTCAAGTTAGAGGTGGCTGCGAACGCTCTGTGCGGTGTTGCTGCAGGAGGATCAACATGGAATAGACCATCCTGTGTGTTACTTTTCTCAAAAAGTTCAACAAGCACCAGGTTAATTATTCCACCATTGAACAGGAAGCATTAGAGACCTTCATTTGCTTTAGTTAAAATAAAAACACCCCTTTTTTGCACTCTACCTTACTGGGTCCCTGTGTCCATCCATTGGCTGTGTGGAACATTGGTGTGTTTTATGTTGCAACCCAGTGTGTTTTATGTGCCACTGGGTCGTAACATGGATGTTAGCCATTGACAGAGATAGGGAGAGTGAGTCCTCAAAAGGGACGTAACCCATCAGTAGAGATAAAGTGTATTTAAAATGGATGTTAGCCATTGACAGAGATAGGGAGTGTCCTCATAAGTTCCATAAAGGATGGTTATGATAATGTCCTCAGGTTTTGTTGGCTTTTCTCAACCTTTATTATAGTAGCGAGTTGTCATTAATCAGATAGACTAAGCTAAGAACTACCCTGCTGGTGTGACATTGTGAGGACATTAGCACTGTAATTCAGCACCTAATGACCAGTTAAGGGATAGTGGTGCTTTTTGGAGTGTGACAAAGCTTTTCATCTGAATATCTGAATAATAGACAGTAAAGTGCTTCAGTGCTGTAGGGTAAGGCCTTCCATTTTCTGGAGGGAAGTCTTTCCTCATCAACTGACTGGCAGATTTTACATAATCATGAGAGCATGTTCAGTGAGGATGTAGTGAGGATGTAGTGAGAACGTCTATGCCTTGATATTACTTATTGATATTACTAATCAGGTCATCATAATATATGAAACACATTCACCCCCATAACTCTCTCACACATCAATAAATCATCCACCATCATTGATGTCCGAATCTCAAATTCACTCTAAACTTCAAAGATGAGTTTGTATAGAAAGTTGAGTAACTTTAGAAGCTGAAGACACCCCCCATTTTCACAAGTTTCTCATTGGCTAACTGTGGGACAGAAACTGATGTGAAAGGGAATTTTGAGAGGGTACATTTAAAAAAAGGGGGGTTTGGGGGCGATATTTGAGAAGGATAGGAGCCTGGGGCTGGACAATGATCCCCCCTCCAAATCTCTTAGGCCAGGGTGCTAGCTCAAAGGTACACTCACCTGGGAACTACAAAAGCCTGGATGGCAGATCCATCATCCATTATAAATGGGCAGAGAGAGAGAAATGAAAATTACCAAATGAAAATGGCCATCTAAGGCCTCTCTGTGAGCTGGTTATTTAGCTCTTCATTTGATTGGGTTGAAGTTACCCCTAAGCACTGATCCAAGGTCATATACACCCATTTTACTCCCAATCGTTAAAGATGGGTCATTTGACCCTAGATCTGTCCTTCTACCTGAAGCACTGAAACTACCAAGAGCTCTATCCACACTTCTCCTATCCCTAGCCACTTGTGACCTACATGAAATATAAACAAATACCAACTCCACTATGCTCATAGTTATGTTTAACACAACAATACAAGCTACTGACATTTTTCAACAGACTCCATTCAGTTTAATTAATATCAACAGTATTACAGTAGATCAGTGATTAATTTGTAAATCGGGAGGTGCCGGAACAAAAAGTGAGCGCGAGAGGGGGGTGAACTGGGGAGTTCTGAGGTACCGGAACGCATGAGGAAAACGTAAAGCATTGCATGAATATCATCGCATTTGTGTAGTGACATAGAGTAGTACAGTAGAGGCCCTTAAAGAAGTTGCACACATGGGGCACATTTTTAGTAAGCTAGGGTCTGGGAAAAATGTGACCTTTAATAAATGCATTTCATGAAATTCTACATCATTTTACATGACTGGAGACTTTGGCAGAATCTTTTTTAATACAACACAAATGATCCAAATGGCAGGCTACTTTGACACTGACAAACTGAGAAAAGGACCTTGTCTTGATTCCATCAATAGCCTATGCCTAGGTGTGTAGAGACACATATTGTAGGCTACAATATGAGGAGGAAGTTACAGTCCTAAAAATGCTTTCCAGTTTCACTGACTCACCCAATTATGCACAGCTTACTCATTGGTGATGGCCGATGCGCTCGTGGGAAAAGTCTCTCTCTCTCTCTTTTGTAAAACAATATTTGGAAGTTGATAAAATATTTTGGTAGTCTACAGTCTTCCCTTTTCAACAGGAGCCATTTGCTTTTAAACCTGTGTTTTCCCTCGATTTTATTTGAAATATTGCGAAAGGCCTGTTTTGTCTGCATTATGTTTTTATTTGCTGCGCGTTCCTGAACGCAGGACATTCCTTGTTATTGGGCTACAATCCACAACTAGACCATTTTTTAAAATAAGCTATTGATCCACTGTGGCTAAATTATAGGGCTTCTCATTTAAAAATGTTATTAGGCAAGTCAGTAAAGAACAAACTCTTATTTACACTGACGTCCTACCTACAGGGTCTGGCCCTAGAGCAAATTAGGGTTAAGTGCCTTCCTCAAGGACACATCTTGTCGGCTCAGGTATTTGAACCATCAACCTTTTGGTTACTGGCCCAACGCTCTAACCACTAGGCTACCTGCCACCCTCATGATGTAGCATGCTATTCTGAATGATTTCATTAACAGACAGCAGGAATTTTGGCAAATGTATTTCAATTTATCAGGGGTGCTGCAGCTCCTTCAGAACCCTTCACTATGCTTCTAGAAGGAAATAAATGATGAAGTGTAACGCTGGAGAGATGAGAGTTGAAGGCTCATGTCTCAGAGCAGAGAGATCATACAAATTTAATCTCATTCTAGTTATGTGAGAGATACTAGAGTGCTTCTCACACAGCCACGTAGGTTATAATATTGCGCAAACCAACAACTCTTAGAATATTAGGCTCTGAGTGACAACTTTTTTTTTTGTGGGGGCAGGAGAATTAACAAAGAGGCAACTCAAATGAACATTGATCACTTTTATTATAATTTTTACATTGAAAAAGTAAATTATTTTTCATGCCACGGCCAAATGAAACAGTCCAAAACGGAGAGGTGCCGGATCCTGTTCAAATTAAGCACTACATTAGATTGTATCTAGTGCAAAGCAATATCACAAGGCCCTTCTGCTCATAAACGTTATCCTCACAGAAAGCCAGCCTGCTGCTAGCTTAAGGCCATAGCCAGGCACCAATTACAGAGTGGCGATTGAGTGCAGGTCAATTTGGAGAGATACAGTAATGGAAGTTTCAAAGAGGTGCAGAAGAAACTGATAAAGGGGGGGTGAGTGTGTGAGAGTGTGTGTGTTTGTGCATGTTCGTATAGCTGTAGGCTTTTGTCTTATATTCTGTGCGCAAGTATGTGTTTGTGTGTGTGTCTCTTTAGTATTTTCAAGTGTTTGTATTTCTGTCTCATGTACAGCATGTGCATATCTTTTCGTCTGCTGATAGATGTGTGTGTGTGTGTGGGTCTGATTGAAGAATGAATCCACTTTGTGCCAGAAAGGAACCTGTCCATTATTGATGAGCTGCGATGCCATACACACACACATGAACGCACACACACAGAGTCAGATTAATTTCATTATCCCAGTATTGAAGGGAAATCACACACTGAGAGTCTTTCTTGCTTTCTGAAATTAATCTGTTTTGCATTCATCCCTTATTTAGACTGAAGACTTTATAGTGGAGGTAGTGCAACGCTTTATGGCATACCATTCCTACTAACAAATTAAACTTAGCCTACATTATAAGATACCCTGCACAGTGAAACATGTGGTAGACTACCCTTACTTTTGAATTTTGATGTGGACTTCCACGGCATCTTCGTCTCTCCCTTACAGAGGGAAAGGCAGAGCTATTATGATCTTGCTATTACCTATCCAATCTTATTAAAATGAACACAAAGTGCTTAGGGGGTTAGGGGTTGATTTAGAATTGGGCAGTAGGCGTAGTGCTCTATCTCCCTCTCTCTATTCAATTCCATCTGCAATAGTGCTTTATTGGCAAGAAATATGTATGTAGAATTGCCAAAGCAAATGATATTAAGGAATCATTGCTGTATAATAACCCCCCCCCCACCCCCACCCTCTATCTTACCAGTCCTGAGGGACGATTTCAGGCAGACGCCCAGTGACGTTGTAGTGGCGGCAGGGGAGCCGGCGGTCATGGAGTGCATCCCCCCGCGGGGCCACCCGGAGCCCACCATCTCCTGGAAGAGGAATAACATGAAGGTCAACGACCAGGATGAGAGGATTACCGTGAGTCCTATCTATCTGTCTATAGAAATACTATCATTTCATTATTGTGGCTATCCAAAAAAGACAAAGCAGGCCTGCGTATTTGTCTATCGACAGACAGACAGACAGACAGACAGACAGACAGACAGACAGACAGACAGACAGACAGACAGACAGACAGACAGACAGACAGACATCTACACCTATACATATATATAAATATACCTATATACCTATAGAACCTAGAATACCAATATCTATACCTCAGTTTCATCTTTCTATCATTTCAGTGTTGTATCTGTATGGTTGTATGGTTGTATCCCTTTGTTTGGCAGGTGAACACTGGTCAATGCTATAATGGAAAATCGTGTGTATGGAATTGCATAGATTTTTCATTATCGTCAATTATGGAAGTTCATTGATTATATGACTCATTTAATTGAATCTATTTGAAGGTGTAATGACAAAAACAAATCCACCAGTACAACAGACCACCTCTCTGCTCTCCCTGAGGCCTAAAGCACTCAGATACACTATTTAATACACTACACACATAACACTACAGTCACTTATCTATATAGAATGCTTTGGGTATATGTATTCCACATTAGTCTATGTGGAGGTTCTATCAATGTCAAGTACAAGCACATGAATAAGAGGCATAGTCAGAGGGGGGGATGGGAGAGAGAAATAGAGAGAGTGGAGTGGGGTGAGGTTGGAGAAAGAGAGAGAGACAGAAATGGAAAGAGATAGTTACAATTCGATGCTAGGAGTTTGGAGAGAGAGAGAAAGAGATTGAGAGGGCGAGAGAGAGAAAGAGATAAACAGACACAGATAACCAGACCAAATGCCTAAAGATGTTGTTTGCTTAATTAACAACATGATAGAGTGAATGGGCTTGGGGACATGACAAGCACATCATCACTCTTCCTTCCCCCTGCAGTGGCTTTTAAGGGGACACTGGTGGCTTACTTCTTGACTAACATGCTTGTTTATTCTCTCATCTATAGATTCGAGGAGGAAAGCTGATGATTTCGAACACGAGGAAGAGCGACGCAGGCATGTTTGTGTGTGTGGGCACCAATATGGTGGGGGAAAGGGACAGCGACCCAGCAGAACTAGTGGTGTTTGGTGAGTGCAGTTTACCTTCAGATGACCTTGCTTTCTCTGGTCCTCTCTATTTTCTGCTATGAATTCATCTCTCTCTCTCTCTCTCTCTCTCTCTCTCTCTCTCTCTCTCTCTCTCTCTCTCTCTCTCTCTCTCTCTCTCTCTCTCAGAGCGGCCCATGTTCGTTAAGCGTCCTGTGAACCAGGTGGTGTTGGCTGATGACACGGTAGACTTCCTGTGTGAGGCCCACGGAGACCCTGCACCCACCATCCGCTGGAGGAGAGAGGAAGGAGAGTTGCCCCGTGGCAGGTGAGGACACAGAGAGAGGGACAGAGAGAGACGCAGCATTACATAAGCATTGGTCACCAGAAATCAATGAGAGTGAATGGACCCCAGGTACAGTAGTATACCATGCTGTCATTCTACATATTCACCCTGGTCTGTTGTTGTTGTTGTTGCAGGTCAGATATCCGCAGTGACCACAGCCTGCGTCTGACCCAGGTCCGGGCTGAGGATGAGGGCACCTACACCTGTGTGTCTGAGAACAGCGTGGGCAAGGCAGAGGCATCAGGCAGCCTGCAGGTCCATGGTAAGACCAGGCACAACAAATACGAATATGGGCATGAGTGACACACACACACACACACACACACACACACTGTATCTTATGTAAAGCTGGCAGGCATTATTAAAAGAAGTTTAGTTCCGTTTCAACAGCATTTGACTCCATCAGTAATGACTTGGGTCTTCTGCAGTTTTTGACATTTTAACCTATACACACACACACACAAACACACACACACACACAAGCATGAACGAAAATACACACATGCGTGTGCACATACACACAAATAAAGACACAGGCGCATCAATAGGAGTTTATGGCATGGAGTCGCATGGAGATTAGTTTGGAGAGTGCAGCTGTGATATCAATGGGGTATGCTAGTGTGTGTGTGTGTGTGTGTGTGTGTGTGTGTGTCATTTTTTAACTATAGCCATCAAACCATAATACCTAGACATAGCAGGGGTTGAGGTCAATTTAATTTCAATTCACACAATTCAGAAGATGAATAGAAATTCTGTTTGAAAATTACATGTATTTATTTTTTACTTCCTGACTTGACTCCAACCAGAGCCATACTACAACCCTCCAACCTGAGCCATACTACATCAAACATAATCTAATGATGAGACACTAAATCTTGGTTCATTGGACTGCACTGCTCATTAAATCAAGTCTCAACTCAACCCATCTCATTTTCATTCATCTCTTTCTTTTTTCTCTCCTCTCCGTTTTTCTCCATCTCTCTATTCCAGTGGGTCCATTCAGTAAGTACATCATTTCATCTTGTGTGTGTGTGTGTCGGGAGGAGGGCAAGGAATTATCTGATTCCATGCGGTTGCCGTACAGATGTAGGATCTTAATTTGAGCCAGTTTGCTACAGCAGGAAAATAATCCTGCAGCAACAGGAAATGTGAATTATTATGTGGATTCGTATTTTTTTCATTTTTTGTTAACCTTTATTTAACTAGGCAACTCAGTTCAGAACAATCTCTTATTTACAATGGCGGCCTACACGGGCCAAACTCGGATGACACTGGGCCAATTGTGCACCGCCCTATGGGACTTCCAATCACGGCCGGTTGTGATACAGTCTGGATTCAAACCAGGTTGTCTGTAGTGACTCCTCTAGCAGAGATGCAGTGTCTTAGATCACTGTGCCACTCAGGATCCCTGTGTAAGGGCTATTTGACCAAGAAGGAGAGTGATGGAGTGCTGTATCAGATGACCTGGCCTCCACAATCACCCAACCTCAACCCAATTGAGATGGTTTGGGGTGAGTTGGACCGCAGAGTGAAGGAAAAGCAGCCAACAAGCACTCCGATTATGTAGGAACTCCTTCAAGACTGTTGGAAAAGCATTCCAGGTGAAGCTGGTTGAGAGAATGCCAAGAGTGTGCAAAGCTGTTATCAAGGCAAAGGGTGGCTACTTTGAAGAATCTAAAATATATTTTGATTTGTATAAATCAAATTTAAAGATTCCATAAGTGTTTTTTCATAGTTTTGATGTCTTCACTATTATTCTACAATGTAGAAAATAGTAAAAATAAAGAAAAACCTTTCAATGAGTAGGTGTGTCCAAACTTTTGACTGGTACTGAATACATATTTCCACATTATGAGGTTGGAATAATACTGTGAAGTTGTGGAAATTATGAAACGCCCGTTTAGTGTAAGAGTTGTTTGAAAAGACTGTCTGAAATTTCAGCCTGTTTTGGTGGGATGGAGTTTTGGCCTTCCACGGTGACATCACCATGTGGTACATTTGTCAATAAACCAATAAGAAAAAGATTCCCAAACCACTTTGCCAGTAACAGCTAATTTTCTGTGCCAGACCACTCCAAGACAGTCCTAGTTAAATTCTTGCTTGAGAAATTGCCCATTGCTAAGAAGCTATTTTTGTTTATTTTTAACCATTTTAATTGAAAACAATCACAGTAAGGTACTTAATTGAAATTATTTGGTATTGATATGGCTGCAATGGACCTTTAACCACCAAGCCATTGGAGTAAATCAGCTACTTGCATATTACCTCAGTTTACTTGTTGAAATGTTATTATTATTATATATTTTTTTTACCTTTTATTTAACTAATTCTTATTTACAATGATGGCCAACCCGGTCAAACCTGGACGATGCTGGGGCAATTGTGTGCCACCCTATGGGACTCCAAATCACGACTGGATGTACCTGGATTTTTTTATTTTTTTATTTCACTTTATTTAACCAGGTAGGTCAGTTGAGAACAAGTTCTCATTTGCAACTGCGACCTGGCCAAGACAAAGCAAAGCAGTGCTACAAAAAAACAACAGAGTTACACAGTAAACAAACATAGTCAAAAACACAATAGAAAATCTATATACAGAGTGCAAAATGTAGTGCAAACCAGGGACTGTAGTAACACCTCATGCACTGAGATGCAGTGCCTTAGACCACTGCACCAATCTCAAAGGAGCACCAATAAAATCATGACATAATCTCAGAGGTGCATTTCCTAAAACTACCCTGTGTATTAACATGCGTAAAGGACAATAGCGGGACAAAAAAGCCAGTAAGACTGATTAAGATTAAAGATGGGAAGGCACTGTGGCAATGTTTGTAAGCCTGTTAGAGAGCCACTTTTGTGTGGGGCTAAAAACAACCCAATTGTGGAGCAAGTGGGTCAGAGAGGAGAGAGAGTGTGAGAGATAGAGAGAGGAAAGGGTGTGTGTGTGTGTGCGTGTGTGTGAGTGTGAGAGAGAGAGAGAGAGAGAGAGAGAGAGAAAGAAACACTGTTATCACTGTTATCTTCCAAATAGATTTTGGATATAACATTTTGGAGACTTAGATCAACATGCAAGGATTTTAGCATAAAAAGCTGTTTCAGTTGTTTTCTTCTGGGAAATATCTTGAAGAAGGATGTTTTAGCGCAGAACATTGTGCTCATTCATGCTTCCACAGCGGGTACCTAGAAATGTAGTAGTTTAGTTTAGTAGTTAAAACATATTTTTGATGTAGTATTAATAGCGTTTGGGTGCATTTTTAATTATGACTGAGTCTACTCCAGCGTGTGTGTGTGTCTGTTGTCTGTCTGCGTCATTGTGCGACTGTGACAGCTGCCTGTCACTCTCCGCCCCTTGTGTGTGTGTGTGTGTGTGTGCGTGCGTGCATGCATAAGACAGTTTGAGAAAGAGAACTGACTCTTCTTGCGTGTGTGTGTGTGTGTGTGTGTGTGTGCGTGCGTGCGTGCGTGCATAAGACAGCTTGAGAAAGAGAACTGACTCTTCTTGTGTATGTGTTTAAGACACAGTGGTGTAAAGTACTTAAGTAAAAAAACTTTAAAGCACTACTTAAGTAGTTTTTTGGGGTATCTGTACTTTACAATTTATATTTTTGACAACTTTTACTTTTACTTAACTACATTCCTTGAAACCCAAAAGTATCTGTTACATTTTGAATGCTTAGCAGGACTGGAAAATTGTCCAATTCACACACTTATCAAGAGAACATCCCTGGTCCTCCCTACTGACTCTGATCTGACGGACTCACTAAACATACATGCTTAATTTGTAATGATGTCTGAGTTTTGAAGTGTACTGGCTATCCGTAAATAAATTAAAAACAAGAAAATGGTGCCATCTGGTTTGCTTAATATAAGGATTTTGAAATGACTATATTTTTACTTTTGATACTGAAGTATATTTTAGCAATTACATTTACTTTTGATACTTAAGTATATTTAAAACCAAATACTTTTAGACTTTTCTTTTTTACTTGAGTCATTTTCTATTAAGGTATCTTTGGGTACTTTTTCCACCACTGGTAAGATAGCTTGTTTGCGTTTGTCTGTTTGAGTGTGTGTATGAACACCACAAGAGCAATGACAAGCGCAGATGACTGCTGGACAGACCATTGTCTAATTCGCTCCACTATGTCCATCCGACTCATTCGGAAAAGGAGGGTGCAGAAAAAGCTGAATTGGCCAAGGTTTGACATAAAAAATCTGGGTAATGCCAGCAAATGACAACACCTCCAGACTGTTCTAGGTGCAAACTGCACAAAGAATATCCTGAGGATATTGAAATACACTGGTCCACCAAAAAGCACAAGGACTGGCTTGATGAGAATGACTCTGAAAATGAACAGCTCATTGACACCAAGCAGAGAACCTTCTGTGCCTGGCAGAACGATATCAACGGCAGGGCCACAAGAGAAGCTCATGCCAGAGCGAAGGCAGTTGTCCAACACCAGGTGAAGGAACTAAAAAACAAATGGTGGACAGAAAAGGCCCTGGAGATCCAGCATCTGGCAGACTCTGGAGATTCCAGAGGCTTTTTTGACACCACCAAGGATGGTATACGGACCAAGTTACGACGGCCTCTCCTTCCTGTCTACCACCGGGAAAACACTTGCACATATACTGGCCAACCAACTCCTTCCCCTGTCAGAAGAAATCCTCCCAAATCAAATCAAAATCAAATGACATTTTAATGGTCACATACACACATTTAGCAAATGTCATTGCTGGTGTAGTGAAATGCTTGTGTTCCTAGCTCCAACAGTGCAGTAGTATCTAACAATTAACAACAATACACACAAAACTAAAAGTAAAAGAATGGAATTAAGAAATATATAAAAATATTTGGACAAGCAATGTTGGAGTCCGGAGTGTAAATACACTACCGTTCAAAAGTTTGGGGTCACTTAGAGATTTCCTTGTTTTTGAAAGAAAAGCACATTTTTTTGTAAAATAAAGAAAAGGTATCTGGAGCATAAGCATTTGTGGGTTCGATTACAGGCTCAAAACAAATAACTTTCTTCTGAAACTCGTCAGTCTATTCTTCTTCTGAGATATGAAGGCTATTCCATGCGAGAAATTGCCAAGAAACTGAAGATCTCGTACAACACTGTGTACCACTCCCTTCACAGAACAGCGCAAACTGGCTCTAACCAGAATAGAAATAGGAGTGGGAGGCCCCGGTGCACAACTGAGCAAGAGGACAAGCACATTAGTGTCTAGTTTGAGAAACAGACGCCTCAGAAGTCCTCAACTGGCAGCTTCATTAAATAGTACCCGCAAAACACCAGTCTCAACGTCAACAGTGAAGAGGCGACTCCGGGATGCTGGCCTTCTAGGCAGAGTTGAAAAAAAAAAGCCCTTTAACTCTGTGAAACGCCATTCCCTCTGGCTGATTCTGTAAAAAAAAATCGGCTGCCTTGACAAATTCACCAGAATACTGCGACTGCTGCATGACAACATGTCATCTTCAGTGCTCAGTAACAGTGGCGCTGAAACAGATCCATTCAAGGCCGACACTGTTTTTTATCTTTATCGCTGCCATCCTCCACCTCACAGGCCAATTCCTGTACAGAACAGATGGCAAACTCTTCAACCTGAACAAATTCAAGGCCAAGAGCAAAATCACCAACATTTCCAATGTGTAGCTCCAGTATGCAGATGATAAATCCATCACTGCACACTCCGAAGAGGACCTTCAGTGCAGCCTGGACGCTTTCACAAAGGCATACAAGCTTCTCAGTCTGGCCCTAAACAGAAAAAAATACAAAAATCCACCACCCACAGCCTGACAAAAATACACCAGCCCCAGTAATACCACTCTTGAAAATGTGGAAAACTTTCCCTACCTTGGCAGCCTTCTCTCCTCCAATACCAACACTGACGTGGAAATACACCACCATCTAAGCTGGAAAAGAGTCTTTGAGGATTGCAACAACCAAGCCAGAACCAAAATCCTTGTCTACAAAGCAGTAGTGCTCCCTAACCTATTGTATGGGTCAGAAACATGGACCACATACAGCAGGCATCTTAAAGCCCTGGAGTTGCACCACCAAGATGCCTCCGCAACATCATGAGGATCAACTGAGAAGACAGGCGCACCAACCTGGAGGACAACAGAAGCGGTGCAACCTAAAGACTAAACTCAAAAAGTTCCACATAAACATCTCCACCTGGGAGGACTTCGAAAATAAGGCCCAAACACCATAACACACCCCTACCCACACTGCACCAAAATATGTGCCTCCCGGATCGGCCTCTTCAGGCATCTGAAGACCCACAGGCAGGACCCATCAGGAGGACAATCATACTCGACCCCAAGTGATCGGCGATGATGTGTGTGTGCTGTGAGTTGCTGAAACTAACTGCACTCTGATCTGGCCTAGCGTAAGCACAGTATGTGGGGTTGAGGAGTCAGTTGAAAAGTACTATACACACAAAGACACACACGCACTTCCTTGTGAACATGCATCTGTATACACACACATACACACACACAGCTGCTTTACCTCCCCCTCTGACCACCACTCTCCTTTCTAACAGACACACAACGCACTCCACTTTTGAAATTCAAAGCAAGAATCTCTATGATTTTTCATTTCAAGGTTGATAAAATAAAGAATATTTCTCCAGCCCCATCCTTCAGCTTAAAACCAAACCAAGTGGCTAATTCCTTTGGCTGACAAACAAATTCAGTATTGGGCTTTAATTATCAAACATAGTTTCTTAAAAAACGTGTAGTAGTCAGAAGCCATTTCTCATTTCTTCTCTATGACACATCTGATACGTTTTCTCAGTTCTGGTGTTATGTATAATTTAGATCCGCCATTACAGTGTGTTCCCCAATGTGCAATCCCATGTGAGAACGTTAATGCTTCTCCCTTTTCCCTGCCTCTGAAGTTCAGCGCTGTAGCGCTGTGCCCATTATGGCTAATTATTTATTGTAGCCTTAGGTGAAGTGTGAGAGAATGTGTCTTCTCAAATCAAGCATCGCCATTGTTATTCTCAAGATGGAGCTTCGGAGGGGGACACACTAAAAGTAGCTGGAAAACCCCACTAAAAGTAGCTGGATTTGCACTTAGTCAAGTTGTCTTAATTAAACCCCTTGTATAGTGTGGGGTGGTTTTTGTTTTGTTGGTATTGTTGTTGATATTGTTGTCTTTGTGTGTGTGTGTCTCTGTCTGTGTATGCACAAGCCTAGGGTGAGGAAGCATAAGATGTGGTTATTACGCTGCGTTTCTGCACTATTTCAGCGATTTCATCAGCCGTGAGAATGGAATCGAATCAATAAGAGCGCATGCCCCGGAGATAGCTACATAGACAGAAAAGAGGGATACGTAGATTATGTTGTTTGCTGGTGTTACTTTTGTTTTCTAGCTAGCTAGCTCTTCTTCTGCCCCACAGCCCCTAGCCCAAACGACAGACAGTAGGGGATGTGTTTCAGATTTGATCTTGTTGACCTTTGGGGTCGGCATGTGGCGTCTCGTTTGACCCCTTGAACACGACCTCTGCGACCTCTGCCCGGGGTCTATTTTGCGGGTGATTTATCCGGTTGTTGCCATGCTAACCACGCCCATCCCGCTGTGTGACGAGCGAGGGTGTCAGGAAGAATGGGCAGCTTTGTCTGTGGGCCGTCGTTAGGGGAGAAATAAAGCTTGTGGTGGGCCTGCACATTTCAGAAATAGAGCAACCATCCAGAAATAAACACAACTCACAAAGTGAAAATACACACAGGTCAGTTAACCAAAGGCAGTTATAGCTTTTCTGTTAGACTAACCACTAGGTGGGTTGATAATGATTGCTGGGTCCTCTATTTTTTTTATTTATTTAACCTTTATTTTACTAGGCAAGTCAGTTAAGAACAAATTCATATTTACAATGACAATGCCTAGGAACAGGGGGTTAACTATCCGTGTTCAGGGGCAGAACGACAGATTTTTACCTTGTCAGCTCCGGGGATTTGATCCAGCAACCTTTCAGTTACGGGCCCATCACTCTAACTAGGCTAGGCTACCTGCCGTCCCACAATTGGTTTGATGAATTGAAAGGAAATGAGAGCGGAGGTAAAAAGGATGCAACCCAAAGCCACTATTAATGTAGTATGTCTCTAGCTCTCTATCTCTCACTCCCCCCAACTCACTCACTCTACTATTGGCTAGCAGATTAGCATCTGGAAGAGCAGGCTCCATTGATCCTATACTCTAAGGCAAGGGCACACAGGCCAATGAGAATTCCTCTAGCCAGGGCTAACTAGCTGACAGTTACCCTGGGTCACTTTCTTGTAAGGAGAGCTTTAAAAAACCGTGGAAGTCCTATTAGCTGTGGTGGCTAGTGCTTGCGTTAGCATCGCAACACTAATATGAGGAAGCCCGATGGATTTTCAACATGAACAGTTTCTTCATGAGAGTGCTTCAAAACACAAGCCCATGAAATATGTGTGGATAATTTTTACGCAAATTGAAGAAACCATGCACAGGTCGAATATCGTCGCGTTAGATCTATCTCTTTATCAATGTTAAACGTGGTGGTGGATCTGCCTACATTGTGTTTATCAATGAAGACAAGTGTGTACTAAAAAACAAACAAATGTGAACTACAAATTGTCAATTGTGTACTAGAAATCCACCCACACAAAGCACCCAGATTGCATCTGTTTTCATCAATGCTTTGCCCACTTTTTGGCATTTCAAAATAAAATGTCTCTTGTTACTACCTGGCACCATGTAGGTTTAATGTGCTATTAGTGGTATATGTTGTCAAACCACTACTGAAAAATAGCCACTGAGCATGTAGAAAGCCAAAGAACCCTAAATCCTTTTAATTGGTAGAGTTGTCAAATTGGTGGTCTGTATTTTACTCACTCTAAACAGAGGTGTGTGTGTCCATAGTGTTGTGAGCACAGGGTGCTCTGGTGGGCCCCTAAGCATTCCACACGTGCACAGTGTCAGTGGTGACAGCTTGTTTGACACACACCACTTGCAGACACATACTCACACGAAGACAGGATATCACATGCACAACACACACAGGCACGCACACACACAAAGAAACACAACATAAACATGTTATGGATGTCCTAACATACTCTTCCATCTCTCTGCAGTGCCCCCTCAGATTGTGGTTCAGCCCCGGGACCAGATCACAGCCCAGGGTCGCACTGTAACCTTCCTCTGTGGAACCAAGGGCAACCCTCCACCTGCCGTGTTCTGGCAGAAAGAAGGCAGCCAGGTAAGACACACACCATGGAATACTGTATCAGGTCAACATAGTTGTATACACCAATATGACCACTTCACTGTGGAAACTGATGTTCGGTCAGCATGGTTCTGGCACAAAATGGCTGCCATGCCAACGGCAGGCCATTGTTCGAAAACGGGTCATTGATGAAAGAGGACAAAGAAGGCTGACATGAATTGTGCAGAGCAACATACAGGCTACAGTTAGTCAACTGACAGTCCAGTACAACATTGGTGACCATTAAAGAATTGGAGCTCATAATATAAACTCCATAGGGAAAGGTACTGTTTACTTGATCATCTCAGCACAATTCTTTAATGCAGTTTAGAGCATTTTTTAAAAATAGTTCTTATTCCTCTCCCCCTAGTTCACTTAAACTTTTCTTCTTTATTTCCCATGAGCTTCACCCGAGTTCCCCCCTATTGGTTGGAATACAACTGTATTAAGCCCCTTACAACACCAGTATATTTACAGTTAATACCCATAACTTCTAATCTATGTTTGTTTGGTTGCGGTAATTTCGGTTAATGAGTTCAATATATTATTATTACAGTCTTACCATTGTCATTGTAGGAATGGACACGTTGTTTGCAGAGCGCACAACCTAGGCTAGTTTGGGTTTATTTAATTCCATTTACAATTTATTCATTGTCTTTTGTTTGGAGCGCTCCTGTCAATCTTGAGTAAGGAAATATTTGATTACGCATAGAAGTAGGCCTAGGCTACCTGGCTTGCGCACAAATGTAGGTCTATAAATGTCCCATTTTGGGATCTGAAACTATTTTTGATTGTCTTAACTCAAGTAATTCTGTCTTTACCTCAAACAGTAAGTAAACAGTCTTTTTTTACATCCATTTAGAATTTCAATAGTTCCTCAATGTAGCCTATTTGAAAAATCGTTCTCCTTTTCGATAACCACTCAAAAAATGTCACGCTCTGGTTGAGTGGAAACGTCATAAAATAGGCCTACCTGATTACTTCTTATCCCTTGCGCAAATAGCCTACAGATGTGTCGGTCTGTCGGAGCTCATTGGCCCAGAATATTTTATACAATGTTACAAGTTTTCTAGCACAAGCTTCTGGCTGAAGTTAATGGTTGATACAATGTTTCAAGTTCCTTATAATAAATAAAATGAAACCATTGCATGAAAATGTGCATTTGAAAATCATAACTGGCATGCAGATCAGTTGAAATGTTACGATAACTTGGCACTCCAAATGGAAAATGTTGCCGACCACTGGCAGAATCTGCGAAGCAGCAGGCAGCAGGAGGAGGGGGGTTGGGAACAGGTTTCTTTCTTCTGGTTAAGCTATATTGATCTCTGGCTCACTCTTTAGTAATTTGTGTGTCTTCATTTTAAATTGCAGTGCTTAAAACATCAGACAAGCTCAGTAGCTTATATATAGTTGATTTTATTCAAACATAGGGTGTGTCTCTATGTGGAAAAATACACGCTTTAAAATTTTGACCAATCGAAAGAACAGACGACTAATGGGTATATGGCTCCTACCCAGTTCTGATAAGAACACACACATGCAAACACAGAACAATGCACACACACACAAACACACACGCACATGTGCGAACATGCACACACGCACGCACGCTCAAGCGCACACACGCATTTTGAGTGGAAGGTGAACCCTGGTGTTAGTCTGTGGTGTAATGTGCAATCCTCTGGATATATTTCTCATTTTAGAGCAGATCTCACCAGGAGTATATAGGCTCCTCAGGCAAGATAGGAAATACGTGTGTGTATGTGTCTGCGTGAGAATCCAGAGAGCTCTGTGAAGCATCACAGTCTGCAGCAACATGCTGAAAGGCCTGGTGGGAGTGTGTGCGTGGGAGCCTGTAGCACCGCTCTCAGGGACAGAAGGGGGGGGGGTGATGGTGATGGAGAGAGAGATATGAAGAGAACGAAGGTGGATAGAGGGAGAGAGTGGTTGGTATAGTGGGTAAAGGGAGACGTAAAAACAGAAAAGGGAAGAGAGGAATGGATATATGCTAATGAGAAAGAGGGGAAAGGAATGAGAAGTAGAGAGCAAAAGATTGTATGTGGGAGTAGGAGGTGCAGCGAGAGAGAGAGAGAGAGAGAGAGAGAGAGAGAGAGAGAGAGAGAGAGAGAGAGAGAGAACCCATTTGTAGCCCTGCCAGGGCTGTGTTAGATAACACCAAACTGCATGGCTCTAAATAGCACAACAGAGGGCTTCTCTGTGGTTTAACTGACTCTGAGGAGGCAAATGATTCCCACTACACCTTCCTCTATCCCTCTGCCCCCTCTCCTCCCTCCCTCTAGCTCGCCTCTGAACCCCCCAAAATATACTCATTGGAGGCGACGAAAACCACACACACACATACATACACTGCATGCATTTAGCAAACACAGACATACATGCACACACAGACATTTTATTTCTCTCTCTCTCTCTCTCTCTCTCTCTCTCTCTCTCTCTTTGATGTGGCCTTTCAGATGGCTGAATTATCTTAACTGTACCCATTGCTTTCCACTTTCAAAATTCCACTCGCAAAATAGTATTCGGTTTCTATCAGGGTGAGAACCAAATTACGGTCAAAATAATGTGGTGTAATGATATGCTTTACCTGTCGTGTGACATGTTGTTGTGAAGTTTTATCCCCCCTGTGCTGACTGGTTTCAGTCTACCTGTTATGTGACGGGGTGTTGTGTCATTTCCTGCCTCCCCAGATCCTGCTGTTCCCCATCCAGGAAGCTGCCCAGTCGGGCCGGTTCTCTGTGTCTCTGAGCGGGGAGCTGACCATCACAGACGTCCACAGTGAGGACTCGGGATACTACATCTGTCAGGCCATCTCTGTAGCTGGGAGCATCCTCACCAAGGCCCTGCTGGAGGTCGAGAGTGGTGAGTTTCTGTGAGAGGAACACAAACTCTAGAGGTCTTCACGGATCCACCTATACCCGAGACCCGATCCAGGACCCGAGCGGGTCCGGATCCAGATGTCTAGATGTCTAAATAATGTCACAGGTCTGATGAGGATCTGATCGGGTATGTGTAATTTTAACTGACTTGTCCGCAAGGGCCCGTACAGATCCGAACACGAATGCTGCAGTAGAGAGAGAGAGAGATATGTTATAATTTATGCTGCTGCTGCTAATTTATTTGATGATAAATAACCTAGCTGCCGGCAGCTATTAGTCTACTATAGTGCTAGTCGGCTTGGTTGGTTGCTGCCTCTCCCTACCTCCTCCCCATGTCACAGTACATGGGGAGGAGGTATGGTAAAGCATTATCCTTTCCCCGCCTGCTAGAGTAGAATCTCCAAAAACATTGGGACAGTGACAAAATTGTTTTGGGGTGGGGGTCTCTGTACTCCAGCACTTTAGATTTGAAATGATACAATGACTATGAGGTTAAAGTGCAGATGTGGATGCTACCATGAATCCTGAATGAATCATACCCCCTCCAAAAAATGCTAACCTCCCCTGTTATGTGCGTCATTATTCACGATTCATTCAGTAATCATGGTAGCGTTCACATTACTATAGACATGTTCTTATTTACAATGAAAGTGACTCCAAAATGACAATGTATCATTTACCATACATTTCAATTTGGAACAAAATAAACTGAAACACAACATAAACAAACAACAAATGCATCCAACAAGTTTGTAGAGTCACAAGCTTGATGTAATCATTGCCTGCTAGGAATATTGGACCAAATACTAAACTTATACACATAAGTTAATTTGTCCCAATTCTTTTGGTCCACTAAAATGGGGGGACTATGTTTCAAACAGTTCTTTAATTTCGAAACGGTTCACCTGATATTTTTTTTAATTAACTAGACAAGTCAGTTAAGAACAAATTCTTATTTACAATGACGGCCTATTGATGAACAGTGGGTTATCTGCCTTGTTCAGGGGCAGAACGACCCAACACACTAACCACTGGGCTATCTGCCACCCCTGGGCTTGCAAACTTGACCAATCAATGCACTATTGCTGCATAAAACAGTCAAATCATAAAATTTACATTTGACATTTTTGTCATTCAGCAGAAACTCTTATCCAGAGCGACTTAATACATTCATCTAGCTAGGTGGGAAAACCATATGTCTCAGTCATAGTAAGTATTTTTCCTCAATAAAGTAGCTATCAGTAAAGTCAGTGCTAGTAGGGGGGAAGCTGGTTCCACCATTGGGGTACCAGGACAGAGAAGAGCATTGTCTGGGCTAAGTGGGAGCTGCTCTCCCGTAGGGGTGGGAAGGCCAAGAGACCAGAGTTGGCAAATAATCTGAATTTTGTCACATAAAACTGACCCATCACCGCAGTACAAAAATAGGGCTCACAATTTCCACCAATCACTGCACATTTACTGCATAATATGGTTCAATCAAGCCACACGTCAACAAACCTTTTTCCTCGTGAGGGCATTTTTAGGACAAATTGGACAAAATCAGGGCATATTGCCATGCAAAATGTCAGATATAGGGTTGCAAAGGGAGATATAGGGTTGCAATCTTTTGAAGTTTTCCAGTAAACTGCCAGAATTTTAGTATTGTTTGAGTATTTTCTATAATCTATCACAAGACATCTAGTGGCCCTACAGGTGTCTGTAATTAGCTCTGGCACTCTCTGTGGCCTTATCA
Organism: Thymallus thymallus; assembly: GCA_023634145.1. Taxonomy (NCBI): domain Eukaryota; kingdom Metazoa; phylum Chordata; class Actinopteri; order Salmoniformes; family Salmonidae; genus Thymallus; species Thymallus thymallus. The sequence goes on from CM042391.1 coordinate 30,505,409, forward strand.
ATGTAAAATATATGACATAATTAAGTAAGATGATTTTAAAATAAAAAATAGAATGACAAAGCTGTAAAGCATTATCCTAAATATAAACCGTCAACTTAGTGAATAACATTGGTGTTTAATATGAGGGTTTCAGCATAATATCCTTTTTTCTACACACTTATTTGACTATGTCAATATGTCTTTGTTGTAAATGATTTGGTGGCAAACTGGTGGCAGTTGGGAAGAAAAGTCAATATTTGGAAGAGTTGCAGAGTTAATTGAAAATAATGCTTAGATGCTTTTTTCTTTAATTAGGTTTTTTCTCATGGACAATATGGACACAGATATAAAATATGAATATATTTGTTCAAAATTATTAGAGTATAAATTACCAAATTTACAATAGATTTTCTGTTAATTACCAATTTTACTGGAGATTCCGGTGACTTTGGTAAATTACCCTAGTCAGAATTGCCGCAAAAATCAAGCTTTTTTTTTGGCTAATATCACAAGAAATCACCAGGAAATCCTGGATGGATGACATACAGTATATTGTATAGGTGTTCATACACACAAGTCTGGGAGACACACACATGTACAGTGGGGAGAACAAGTCTTTGATACACTGCCGATTTTGCAGGTTTTCCCACTTACAAAGCATGTAGAAGTCTGTAATTTTTATCATAGGTACTCTTCAACTGTGAGTGACGGAATCTAAAACAAAAATCCAGAAAATCACATTGTATGATTTTTAAGTAATTCATTTGCATTTTCTTACATGACATAAGTATTTGATACATCAGAAAAGCAGAACTTAATATTTGGTACAGAAACCTTTGTTTGCAATTACAGAGATCATACGTTTCCTGTAGTTCTTGACCAGGTTTGCACACACTGCAGCAGGGATTTTGGCCTACTCCTCCATACAGATCCTTCAGGTTTAGGGGCTGTCGCTGGGCAATACGGACTTTCAGCTCCCTCCAAAGATTTTCTATTGGGTTCAGGTCTGGAGACTGGCTAGGCCACTCCAGGACCTTGAGATGCTTCTTACGGAGCCACTCCTTAGTTGCCCTGGCTGTGTGTTTCGGGTCGTTGTCATGCTGGAAGACCCAGCCACGACCCATCTTCAATGCTCTTACTGAGGTAAGGAGGTTGTTGGCCAATATCTCGCGATACATGGCCCCATCCATCCTCCCCTCAATACGGTGCAGTCGTCCTGTCCCCTTTGCAGAAAAGCATCCCCAAAGAATGATGTTTCCACCTCCATGCTTCACGGTTGGGATGGTGTTCTTGGGGTTGTACTCATCCTTCTTCTTCCTCCAAACACGGCGAGTGGAGTTTAGACCAAAAAGCTCGACTTTTGTCTCGTCAGACCACATGACCTTATCCCATTCCTCCTCTGGATCATCCAGATGGTCATTGGCAAACTTCAGACGGGCCTGGACATGCGCTGGCTTGAGCAGGGGGACCTTGCGTGTTCTGCAGGATTTTAATCCATGACGGCGTAGTGTGTTACTAATGGTTTTCTTTGAGAATGTGGTCCCAGCTCTCTTCAGGTCATTGACCAGGTCCTGCCGTGTAGTTCTGGGCTGATCCCTCACCTTCCTCATGATCATTGATGCCCCACGAGGTGAGATCTTGCATGGTGCCCCAGACCGAGGGAGATTGACCGTCATCTTGAACTTCTTCCATTTTCTAATAATTGCGCCAACAGTTGTTGCCTTCTCACCAAGCTGCTTGCCTATTGTCCTGTAGCCCATCCCAGCCTTGAGCAGGTCTACAATTTTATCCCTGATGTCCTTACACAGCTCTCTGGTCTTGGCCATTGTGGAGAGGTTGGAGTCTGTTTGAGTGTGTGGACAGGTGTCTTTTATACAGGTAACGAGTTCAAACAGGTGCAGTTAATACAGGTAATGAGTGGAGAATAGGGGGGCTTCTTAAAGAAAAACTAACAGGTCTGTGAGAGCCGGAATTCTTACTGGTTGGTAGGTGATCAAATACTTATGTCATGCAATAAAATGCTAATTAATTATTAAAAAATCATACAATGTGATTTTCTGGATTTTTATTTTAGATTCCGTCTCTCACAGTTGAAGTGTACCTATGATAAGAATTACAGACCTCTACATGCTTTGTAAGTAGGAAACACTGCCGATTTTGCAGGTTATGAAATACTTGTTCTCCCCACTGTATGTGTGTGTGTGTGTGTGTCAGAGGCTGGTGGAGGAGCTATTGGAGGGCTCATTGTAATGGCTGGAATGGAATTAATGGAATGGAGTCAAACGTGGTTTCCATATGTTTAATACTGTTCCATTTATACCATTCCAGCCAAGACAATGAGCCCATCCTCCTATAGCTCCTCCCACCAGCCTCCACTGGTGTGTGTGTGCATGCGTGCATGCCTGTGTGAGTGTGTGTGTGTACCAGTGTGTATGTGAAAGCTAATCTGTTAGGAGAGAAACCTAGCGTGAGTTTCCCTGGAGTTAGTTGATTACCCCATAGGGCTCACTATCACACACACAGCCAGCTTCAATAAACCAATCTCCTAAACCCAACCCAGGGCCTTCCTCATACAAACCCACATTCATTGGCACTCTATTCCCTTTATAGTGCACGACATACCAGAGCCGTTGTTCAAAAGTAGTGCACTATAAAGGGAAAAGGGTGCAATTTGGGAAGCAGCCTATTTCCGACTACCTCATCACCATGTTTTATCCTGACATATTAGCTGTTTTAGCCAATGGACTACCTCCCCAGCTGCCGTCCCTCCCTCCACCCTTCCTTCACAACTGTTTGAACCCAAATCAATTAAAAAGTCTTCAAAGCCATCCCAAATAAAAAAAAATGTTGCCCCCCCCCCCCCAAATGAACAAACAGCAGGAGGTAACGTGAGACGTAATCAAAAAGGACAAGTCGGAATGGCGCTATGCAAATTAACCTCGCCAGGAACACATGCTCCCCTCGTACCGCCGCGCCCAGTAAGGAAAGGGATAAACTGTTGTTTAGATGCGTTTCTGCCTCAAAGCATTGTACCTTAGCTAACATATTGCAGCCTAGCATACAGACAACAATGTACGCATACATTATGCTTACATCTAAGTGGTAAATATTAGTTTCTCATTTTCCCTTTGTTATAGTTCAGGCATGGTGTTTGAGTTCATAAACCAACAGTATCACTAGCTATGGCGTTTCAGCAAAAATGAATTTCTGGGTCCCATAGAAAGATATTTGTCTCTTGATGATACAGTAAGACTGAAGTTTTGAGGTACATTTTGTGTTAATGATTTGCTTTGGCAACATTGGCTGGGGTACAATCATGCAAAACAAACACAATTTAAATACACTAGAATACACACTGAAAGTGAGGTACAGTGGTACTTAAGTGACCATTAAAGTTAAAACTGAATGTTGCTCTGTAAGATGTCAGCACACACACAGTAATGTTTACATGATGGTGTACACACAGACGTACAGATTTGGCATAGACAGATCCATATATGTCCATTACCTTGCCTCTGTTTGCAGGTCATGGTGGTTTAGTGAGTCTATAGCCAATGCCTGTTCTTCACTACAGGGCGGACAGTCTATGGAGGGATGGGATTTAGTGCCAAGGGGCAAGGAGTACACTGCATACTGTACTACGTACAATCTATATTGCTCATTATAAACTAGAAGGTTCGAGCCCTGAATGCTGATTGGCTGACAGCTGTGGTATATCAGACCGTATACCATGGGTATGACAAAACATTAATTTTTTTCTGCTCTAATTACGTTGGTAACCAGTTTAAAATAGCAATAAGGCACCTCAGGGGTTTGTTGTATATGGCCAATATACCACGGCTAAGGACTGTGTTCAGGCACTCCGCATTGCGTCGTGCATAGGAACAGCCCTTAGCCGTGGTATATTGGCCATATACCATACCTCCTCGGGCCTTATTGCTTAAATAAGAGTCAGTGCAGAGAGTGCCAATTCACTTAAAACTGTAATACTGTTTATCTGACTGTGTAGTGGACACTGTTCAATATTCAGGCACAGGCACACACACATAAACACTCAAGCACACTCCGCTCCTCCATCTCATATTTCAGCCTCTATGAAGGTAGATCGACATGTATCCACTTACGCCATATGGCTATTTAGCACACAAAGCAAACCACTTATTATGTGATGTGGCTAATGCAGGAATTGAGTCCACAACCCTGGTGGTATGTTGTGAATGATTATGTTTCCTTTCCAATATGTTTTTTCATAAAAGTATCCCCTTGGCCTCTTGGAATGGAGTCCAATATCTCAAACCCAATTTCAGCATGTACCCAATCCCAGCTGTCCAATGTCCTTGGTTTTACCATTATAACTGTTTGATACATTGGAGAGGCAATGGTAAATGCCAAAGTAATTGACTCTTCAATGAGTTTCTGCTAAATTCATGGTCCTCTGCCTCCCTCACGCCGCTCGACACAAAAAGAGTTTTCCATGTTTACTCAAACAAATATTCAATTATTCAGTGCTACTTTGGCGTGTTAAGCCATAACATTAATGTCTAGTAGGAAAAAACAACATAAAGAGGTTTTGGTAAATACATGCTTGCACTGGCAAAAGACCACAGTCCAATATAGTAACTACCATAGGTAGGAGATTTCTGACAAAAAGTTGACATTGAAGGGACGACATGAACATATTTATTTCCTTACCTTAAAGGTGACTGCAATCCACACAGTTTTACCAAAATAGACAGTGCCAACTAGTATTTGCATTGAACTATCCCTTTAACGTCTTGCCAATAAATGCCAACTTCATTGAACTGTTGTTTTATTTCTCATCTAAATTGTCTCTAGAAAAACTAGATTGCCACACGCTCGAGCAAAAGCGATCTATGTCATTGACTGGATGTGAAATGGGGCAGGAGCGGGGGTATTGTGGAGTTGCTGAGAGCTACGTTATTTTACAGCTTTATGTTTTTACACAGCAGGGCCTGCCGATAGCGATATACACTGGTTGAGCTGAAGAGTTATGTCCTAAATAGTGAACAATTAGTTATTTTTGAACAAATCTTTTTACCGACTCAAGAGTCATGATTCGTTTTTACGAGTGAATCGTTCATTTTAGTTCTTTGCTTGACCTGCTAGTGCTAGCCGCAATGAGTCATACAGCAGGATTAATACACCCTCCTCTGGCTCAGCAGCTCCAGAGACGTGCTCCGACCACCAACTTTTTGTCATATGCATGCAGAAGAATTGATCAGGAGAATAGAATGACTGCAATCAATTGATTATTGAATGTTATGATGGACACGTCTTTGTAGAACCAAAACATACACAGCTTCTGCTCAACAAACTCACTCGAGAATTAATCGTTTGGGGGGCTGCAGTTCGCAAACGACTGTGCTTATCACCTTGCCTGGCTACCCAGACTCCTTGCTCTGGCCAAACGCTACGCCATGCCCACGTATGCCCCCGGGCAGGGTACAGACCTAGGGTACTCCCTTTACTCCCATGTAATTACCCTAAATTTGGTGTTATCCTAAGCAAACTACTGACACTTTTTTGTCGTTTCAATAAATGTTTTCAGCAGTATCACGTGCTAGCTAGCTATATTGTCCTAGCTAGCGAATATGCTAACATTAGCTAGCTAAACATTTGGCTATGGGCTGGCACTGGCAGTATGGGATTATGGAAAGTGAATTAAATAGTTTCATTGTCATTATCTAGCTGCCCTTACAAAAAAAGTAAAAAAACAGTGTTATTTTGGATGCAGTATTTGGAGCCTACTGCAGTTATACTGCATTCTAACTACAGTAGAGGACGCCTGGTTGTTCTTTAAAAGTGCTTTCCTCACCATCCTAAATAAGCATGCCCCTTTCAAAAAACGTAGAACTAAGAATAGATATAGCCCTTGGTTCACCCCAGACTTGACTGCACTAGACCAACACAAAAACATCCTGTGGCGCACTGCATTAGCATCGAATTGCCCCCGCGATATGCAGCTATTCAGGGAAGTCAGGAACAAGTACACACAGTCAGTTAGAAAAGCAAAGGCCAGCTTTTTCAAACAGAAATTTGCTTCCTGTAGTACTAACTCCAAAAAGTTCTGGGACACTGTAAAGTCCATGGAGAATAAGAGCACCTCCTCCCAGTTGCCCACTGCATTGAGGCTCGGAAACACTGTTACCACCGATAAATCCACGATTATTGAAAATTTCAATAAGCATTTTGCTACGGCTGGCCATGCTTTCCATCTGCCTACCCCTACCCCGGTCAACAGCTCTGCACCCCCGGCAGCTACTTGCCCAAGCCCCCCCGCTTCTCCTTCACCCAAATCCTGACAGCTGATGTTCTGAAAGAGCTGCTAAGTCTGGACCCCTACAAATCTGCTGGGCTAGATAATCTGGACCCTCTCTTTCTGAAATTATCAGCCAAAATTGTTGCAACACCTATCACTAGCTTGTTCAACCTCTCTTTCGTATCGTCTGAGATCCCTAGAGATTGGAAAGCTGCCGCGGTCATCCCCCTCTTCAAAGGAGGAGACACTCTAGACCCAAACTGTTATAGACCAATATCCATCCTGCCCTGCCTTTCTAAAGTTTTCGAAAGCCAAGTTAACAAACAGATAACTGACCACTTCGAATCCCACCGTACCTTCTCTGCCATGCAATCTGGTTTCCGAGCTGGTCATGGGTGCACCTCAGCTACGCTCAAGGTACTGAACGATATCATAACCGCCATCGATAAAAGACAGTACTGTGCAGCCGTTTTCATCGACCTGGCCAAGGCTTTCGACTCTGTCAATCACCGCATTCTTATTGGCAGACTCAACAGCCTTGGTTTCTCAAGTGACTGCCTTGCTTGGTTCTCTAACTACTTTGCAGACAGAGTTCAGTGTGTCAAATCGGAGGGCCTATTGTCCGATCCTCTGGCAGTCTCTATGGGGGTGCCACAGGGTTCAATTCTTGGGCCAACCCTTTTCTCTATATACATCAACGATGTCGCTCTCGCTGCTGGTGACTCTCTGATCCATCTCTATGCAGATGACACCATTCTGTATACATCTGGCCCCTCTTTGGATACTGTGTTTACTAACCTTCAATCAAGCTTCAATGCCATACAACACTCCTTCCGTGGCCTACAACTGCTCTTAAACGCTAGTAAAACTAAGTGCATGCTTTTCTATCGAACGCTGCCAGCACCCGCCCACCGGACTATCATCACTACTCTCGACGGATCCGAATTAGAATATGTGGACACCTACAAATACCTAGGCATCTGGTTAGACTATAAACTCAACTTCCAGACTCACATCAACCATCTCCAATCCAAAATTAAATCCAGAATTGGCTTCCTATTTCGCAACAGAGCCTCCTTCACTCATGCTGCCAAACATGCCCTTGTAAAACTGACTATCCTACCGATCCTTGATTTCGGCGATGTCATTTACAAACTAGCCTCCAACACTCTACTTAGCAAATTGGATGTAGTCTATCATAGTGCCATCCGTTTTGTCACCAAAGCCCCATACACTACCCACCACTGCGACCTGTATGCTCTCGTTGGCTGGCCTTCACTATATATTCGTCGCCAAACCCACTGGCTCCAGGTCATCTATAAGTCTTTATTAGGTAAATCCCCGCCCTATCTCAGCTCACTGGTCACCATAGCAACACCCACCCGTAGCATGCGCTCCAGCAGGTATATCTCACTGGTCACCCCCAAAGCCAACACCTCCTTTGGCCGCCATTCCTTCCAGTTCGCTGCTGCCAATGACTGGAACGAATTGCAAAAATCATTGAAGCTAGAGGTTCCTATCTCCCTCAATAACTTTAAGCATCAGCTGTCAAAGCTGCTTATCGATCACTGCACCTGTATATAGCCCTTCTGTAAATAGCCCACCCTACTACCTCATCCCCATATTTATTTTTGTTTATTTTCACTAATCTTGCACTCCAGTATCTCTATTTGCACATCATAATTTGCACATCCTTCATTCCTGTGTTAATGATGATAATTTTCTGTAATTTATTTCTACTCTATAGTCTATTTATTGTCCTACCTCCCAACCTTACTGCATTTTTACACTACATTTTGCACTCTGTTTATAGATTTTCTATTGTGTTTTTGACTGTTTGTTTAATGTGTAACTCTGTGTTGTTGTTTTTTGTCGCACTGCTTTGCTTTGTCTTGGCCAGGTCGCAGTTGCAAATGAGAACTTGTTCTCAACTGACCTACCTGGTTAAATAAAGGTGAAAAAAAAAATAAAAAAAATAAACAGTTATACTACACTCTGACTGAAATCTTTTTTCATCAAGGTGTGGCTATCTGGCTAGTATCAACAAGGGCTTTCTACAAAATAGCTAACATTGGAATCTAGACCATAAACTAAGCAACACATACGGACATGCATTGCCAAACAACGCTATCACCACCTTCTGGTTTGGAGTATTTTAACAAGGCTGAGTGGCTGACGGCATCAAGGTCTTTGCTGTGTGAACACAAAAGAGACAGCCTACACTCTGTTCAGAGGTGCTAAGTACTGCCAGCAGGCAAACGTTTGACAATCCTAGCGGTGTGTCTGAGCTATTACAGAATTAGAGATGGACTCCATGCTGCAAATGTTTAGGATACATTAACGAGACATGCCATAACTGTTTACTATGATTAATTGATGCATATTAGTTGTTTTATTACCTCATTAATAAATAGCAATGTGTTTGTATTCTGTAGCTAGTTGGTGGGGGATGGTCCTACTATGGAATACCCTCAACTACACACTCTCAACGTATCTCTTTCTCTCTCCTTCCCTCCCCCACACAGCATCCTCTGACCGAGTCCCGCCCATCATCCGCCAAGGGCCGGCCAATCAAACACTGGCGCCGGGCTCCACAGCCCATTTACAGTGCCACGTGATGGGCAACCCTCTGCCCAGCATCCAATGGGAGAAGGACGGCCAGAGGATCCTGGGAGACGAGCGTGTCAGCCTGATGGAGAACGGAATGTTCCAGATCACAAACCTACAGGTACCTGAAAAGAACTTACATAGAACGTTCCCAATAATTTTTAAGAATGTAGAATTTTCCCAATAATGCTCATGAACGTAGCAAGAATGTTCCCATTGATTCTCTTTCCCTCCTCCTTCGTAAATGCCATTGCCCCCTGGATATTAGTATATGAAATTAAACACTTCACATTTCCTCTCAATGCACTCCAAGACTCATCATGGCGAATCGTCTGAGCTAATTCTCCTAGGCGACACTAAGCAACCACATGCAGTAACAACTGAGTGCTGATTCCAATGCAATCCAATTAACTTCTCAACCTTAATGTTAAGTAGCTTAATTTAATTCACTGTATTATTATAACTCACTGCCAATCACAGCAATATACATAGCAGTTTTGAGATGCACGGCAAAGCAACCTGTCCATTTGATATATTGATATTTACTCATTGAGCACCATACAGGTCATACTAGCCGTCCACTCTAAAACACAACTCGGCAATCTAATGCAATCTAATATTGGAATATCGTATGGTTTATGGGTGACTCAGTGATTTAGCGATTGGTGTTGAGTTTCTGTGGCGTCATAAAGCTAAGGTGTGATGCATACTCGCCAAGGTAATGAGCGAGTACACTCGTTAGTGGTGGCATACGTACGGATAATGATATCCATTCTACCAAGAGCCCTCTGGGGTTGAGGGCTGCACCTGCAGGTCACCGGAGTGTGTGGCGAGCTTCAGGGCCGGCTGACGCGTTAATGAATTGATTGTCGGGCCCAAAGTGATTAACGATCGTCATGACGGGTATTGAGAGAGGGAGAGGGGGAGAGACAGAGAGAGACAGAGAGAGACAGAGAGAGACAGAGAGAGACAGAGAGACAGAGAGAGAGAGAGAGAGAGAGAGAGATAGATAGAGAGATAGATAGAGAGAGAGAGAAAAAAAAGATTAAGTCAAGCATCTCAATGTACCAACACATTTTTCATGCACTCAAGATGTAGCAAACACTCTTTAGTACTTCCTCTACTGACTGCATTAGTGAATTTCTCTCATCTCGACTCGCCTCGCCTCGACTAGATGGATTGTAATTATGGCCAATTCTATCTTTTTGAATCTTGGACACTGTCCCTGCTTGTTTTTAATATCTCTACTTCCCTTTTATCGGGGCGCTCATCTTTTGACTAAGGCATAGGAAGTTGACTTCTGGTGGAGGCAGGAGAGGGAATGGTGGGGTGGAGAAGAGAGGGCAGGGGACCCGACAGATGGTCAGTTTCTTCCTCTCTGGGACTGAAGAGATGCCCATTACCCCGGGACCAGAGCCAGAGCTATAGGGGGGGACAAAACCGGATGAGAAGGAGAGAGGGCAGGGGAGAGAAGGGCAGAGGGAAGTAGAGCGAGAGAGAGGAGGAGGGAGTAAATTGAGAGAGTGAGAGAGAGAGAAAGAGAGAGAGAGATGAGATGGAGAGAAACAGAACAAGTCAAGGAAGATGCTACAATACAAAAAAGAGTGCACTGGAGATGAGGATGCGGATAAAATAAGGAACTCATTCCATAACCAGGAACGAGCTTAGACATTTTGTTCCCGGTCGACTCTTGCCTCCTTCATACATTTTTAACAATCTGTTTAGCGCAGCATCCAAAGCTGCCAACCATGATTAATAGTTAGATGTCCGCCCGTTTACCCCTTCCCACTCCTCTCCTCCAATCACCAGTCACCAAGCTGAGCTGCCGCCACAGATAGCCACATCCTTGGCTGCCATACAGGTCCGTTCAGGGTCAGCTGGCCTATAGGAAGAGAGAAGGAGTGATGTACTATTGGACTTGGAGTCACCTCTCCTGTCTCTCTTGGGGCTTTTAGACAGGGCACTTAGACTTGAGTAATGCCAATGCTACTGCAACTGGCCAGCCACACACACACACACATGGGTAGAGAGAAGTAGTGGATGGCATCCAAGCACCAACCACAGTGCATTATTTTGATTGCATTGTGTTGGCTCGCTGTGTTTTTGTAGTGTGCTTTGTATAATTAATTAGCTTCGTTTTGTATAAGAGTGGTCTTAAATTAACCAAAAGGTCTGAAAACCTAGTCATTAGTTTGAAGTGTGTGTTTGTGTGTGTGTGTGGGGGGGGGGTTGTGTAGCCCACTAACCTGCAAGCGGGTGGCCGTGAGCTGTCACCACCATTAGATCCTTGTCTGAAAATTAAAGTCTCTACATCTTCCACTGTTGTAAGCAATTTCTAGCTCCCGTCTAGCTCTGAGCCTCCCAATGAATTTTTAATAGGCAGTTTTCTCCCTGACTCACACTTAGTCTCTCACACACACACACGTGTGCACACACGCTCACACGCACGTGAGACTATACACACAGACTCACACAGTTTCCCTTGCTAGTAGCAAGGCTATGCATCGTCAGCCCAGATTGCTGCTTACTGTTAAGTGCTCAGTATGAAGCACAGTCAGAGCCACAGAAGTATGATGTGCTGTGTGAGCCGCAGAAGTTTGCAGACCCCTTCTGGTTACATACTGTATTCCACCACTTCCTGTTCATTATGCCCAGCACAATTCCATTGTCTACATATGTGAACGGTCCTTTATCCTCCTTTAAGCATTGGGGTAAGACAGTTGAACTAAAAGCTCACGAGGCGTTTATAAGTGTTCTTTAAAAATCAATGGGTTAATATAATTAATGTATAAGTCCAAAAGTGGATGTAGTAATTGCAGATTGCCCCTTTTAAACTCCCACGCTGGTACCAAATGATCAGGGCCCATATTTATCAAGTCTCTCAGAGTAGGAATGCTGATCTATTATCAGTTATACCTTTTATGTCTTAATGAATACAACTACATGGACAGGGGGGACCTGATCCTAGATCAGCACCTCTACCCTGAGATGCTTTATGTGCACAGGCCCAGAGGTACTACAGTAAAAAAATAAAAAAATAACAGCACATATACTCTAAACCTTTTTTGAGGATCTGTTGTTTTTCTATTAAAGGCCTAGCTAACAGTGTTACAGCTACATGTGAGACTTCATTAACTTAATTAACAGCTAAATGTAATGTTATTAATGTTCATGGCACCATGTGAGCGCCAATGTCAATATCCAACAGCTTAGTAATGTTCCAATAGAAAATAAATAGAATACTTCCCCATTAACCACTATGAGAAAAGTACTTATTAGGTCAGTGCAATAAAACATATGGGTATCTTTGGGGAGATATACATAATTATTATGCATAGTTAACAGTCTTTGGAGACTACAGATAGCCCATAGATTCTAGGCAGATGTTCATGTTGACTTATCTGGAAAGATTTGCCCCAGAACACCTGAATGTGAAAAGGCAAAGGCAGTGTGCTTTTGTGCATGTACACCAATGTTAACTAGGCCCTCTCTCTTGTTGCCAGGAAACCGACTCTGGGGTCTACACCTGCGTGGCGTCCAGCTCGAGCGGAGAGACGACTTGGAGCGGAGTACTCACTGTGAAAGGTAAATGCACACACGTACACACACACTTACACACGGGCACAGTGAAAGGTAAATGAACTGTAATAAACTCCTCCCTACAGACTATTAGATTGCCTCGCTGACATGTCATGCCCCTAAAAGATCATTGAATCGAGAAATAAGGCAGAGGTCTTGTGATATTGTGGATGTAATCACACCTAGAGGCGTTGTTCGGCCCAAGGCGAAGCAGAGGGATGATGAGTCGGAAGAAGTAGTGTCTCATTGCTGTTATGAAATGCTACTGTTTGATGAAGCTTGATGAGATGGTATTTGGTGCCTACAAATGCATCGTAAACCAACCAAGCAGAAACTCTGATAATTCACAACTAAACAGTTTTTCAGCCAGTTCGTCAAAGTCAGTTACTGTGATCAGGGCTGGGGTGTCGGTTCCATTTCAACTCCTTATTGACAATAATGTCGCTTTTCAATTCGTAATTGACAGAATTGAAATGGAATTGACCGTATTGCATAAATGATTTATTGTTTATTGGTCTTTAGCCCACAAAAGGGCTAGTGCTAGTCTTCCAACAATAGTTATATTGAGAATGGTTGCACTACTACTAAATATAGGAGATCCACTACCATCTAGCTACCCTCTCATCCTCTGTCTCTGTTGTCTTTTTTAAATGCATTTTAAATGAAGTTTGATTTGATTGTGATTTTCAGAGAGTGGAGGTTCGTCTGTGCCCCAGGCGTCAGAACCCTTCCAGCTACCGGGACCGCCCCAGAAGCCTGTGGTGACCGACATGACCCGCAACAGTGTCACCCTCACCTGGCAGCCCAACGCTCACGAGGGGGGGGCTGCCGTCACCTCCTACATAATTGAGGCCTTCAGGTGGGAGGAGTGGACAGTAGAAGTTAGCAGTAGAAGTTAGACCTGGGCACACACACACCCCTGCGGACATGCCGACCCTGGCACCTTTCACATTCTAATAAACCCCAGTTAGGTTGAGGCTGGCCCGTGCTAACCCACTCCCCAAACCTCCCAGCTGCCCCCACTTTGCTTTTATTCCACATCAAACAAATCAAATCAAATCCAATTTTATTGGTCACACACATACAGTATTTAGCAGATGTTATTGCGGGTGTAGCGAAATGCTTCCTAGCTCCAACAGTTCAATCTAACAATTCGCAACATACAAATAATGTAATTAAGATATATACTATTAGGATATACAGTATATTATATATAATATTAGGATGAGCAATGTCGGAGTATGTGTGTATATATACACTGTATATACAGTACATGTGTATATATGTGATGGGATGTATAGACATTATGGACAGTATGTGGACAGAATATTTAGCATATCTGTAGAACATGTAGAATAGAATAGTATGTATATATATATATATATATATATACATACATACACACACACACACAGTATATATACAGCAATAGTTGAATAGGATGGACTTGACTAGAATGCAGTATATACACATGAATTTAGTAAAACGGTATGTAAACATTATTAAAGTGACCAATGTTCCATTATTAAAGTCAGACAGACAGACAGACAGACAGACAGACAGACAGACAGACAGACAGACAGACAGACAGACAGACAGACAGACAGACAGACAGACAGACAGACAGACAGACAGACAGACAGACAGACAGACAGACAGACAGATAGATAGATAGATAGATTATTGATCCCCAAGGGGGGAATTTCTTAACCAGGATAACCAGTGTTCCATATCTATGTACATAGGGCATCAGCCTCTAAGGTGTATGGTAGAATAACCGGGTGGTAGTCGGCTAGTGACAGTGACTAAGTTCAGGGCAGGGTACTGGGTGGAGGCCGGCTAGTGATGGCTATTTAACAGTCCGATGGCCTTGAGATAGAAGCTGTTTTTCATTCTCTCGGTCCCAGCTTTGATGCACCTGTACTGACCTCGCCTTCTGGATGATAGTGGGGTGAACAGGATGCAGCCTCGGGTGGTTGATGTCCTTGATGATCTTATTGGCCTTCCTGTATGGAACGCTGTTTGGGTCTTTGCGTGTCAAAAAAGATACATGTCAAATAACACTTTTAATTTTACAAGTCAAATAACACAATTCTATTATAGAATGTTGTGTGTGCTGAATGTGCACATGCAAGCCAAGCGCCACCACTACTATCAGTAGCACTGTCAAAGCTGTACAAAAAAGTTTACAATACCGCGTTGGTAATAAGGCATTATTTGTTTGACCACAACTTCTGGGATAGATAGCTACCTTTAGCTTGGTACCTAGCTAGCACCAATGCAACCAGCCTGAACATTTTTTGTATTTTTTTTATTTAAACTTTATTTAACTAGGTAAGTCAGTTAAGAGCAAATTCTTATTTACAATGACTGAAAACAATGACCAGTAGAAACTGCAGTAATTTTCAATATTCTTAGCCATGATTTAGGAATCGTTGTGAGCAACTATAAGCTAGGTAGCCACTTGTTGTTTGCCTATTGAAATTGAACTTCAGTTCATGAAAATAAATAGCTAGCCAGCTACTTAACCCTGTTGCCAAAAGCTAATGTTATAAGCAGCCAGCTAGCGTAATCTGGCTAGTGAGGCTCGACCGGACCAGATTATGTGTTGTGAAGCTAGCCACAATAAGGATTAGCCACAATAGTGGAATTTGCAGTTCCCCTTCAAAATAAAAGTACATCTTTGAAAGTGATGCAGAAAGTTACAATTGGTGGAATCATGCCATATTTAGGCTAGATAATGTTAAACAAGGTTGGAATGTAGAGCAATGAAATGGGGTATCAGTCTACTCAGTGACACCCACAGAACACAACTGTGAAGAGTTTACACAAATATTATTGCGGGACTGTGACTGTGTGAAATCACCTCCCCAGTCAGCCAATTGTGCGTATTGACATTCATATTGCACTGTACAGGTTTACCTAAGGATTGGGGATCAATTAAATCAGTCTACTCAGTACCCAAGAGCTTTTTTCCCAACGTCCTCAGAGTTATCAGACTCCAAAACATCCACTCTGTATTGTTTTTCCTCTGGAATAGTGTTCAATACACATAATAGGTTGACAATAAATGTGGCTCAATTCACAGTTGTTTCAGAGTCCCCCAATAAGAGCTACGATGTCACTGGGTGTCACTGAGTAGACTGATACCCCATGTCATTGATCCATAATCCATAGGTAAGGCTGTACAGTTAAATACGTAAGTATGCCCCCAATGCAATTCTAAAGTCAAATTAACAAATTATTGTCTTTTGTTGATTTTATATAACAACATTCCAACCTTGTTTAGCATGATCTATTCAATCATAATTCTACTATTTGTATAAATTTGCATCGCTGTCAACTACATACTTTTATTTTGAAGGCTAACCGCAAAGTCCACACAATGCAAATAGTCCGGGTAGCCATTTGATTAGCTGTTCAGGAGTCGTATGGCTTGGGGGTAAAAGCTGTTGAGAAGCCTTTTGGACCTAGACTTGGCGCTCCGGTACCGCTTGCCATGCGGTAGCAGAGAGAACAGTCAACTAGTGTTATTTGACGTGTATCTTTTTTGACACGCAAAGACCCAAAAGGCGTTCCACAAACCTGTGACATCGGGTGCTGTAGATGTCCTGGAGGGCAGGTAGTTTGCCACCTGTGATGCAATGGGCAGACTGCACCACCCTCTGGACAGCCCTGCAGTTGCAGGCGGTGCAGTTTCTGTACCAGGCGGTGATACAGCCTGACAGGATGCTCTTAATGGTGCATCTGTAAAAGTTTGTGAGGGTCTTAGGGGCCAAGCTGAACTCCGCCAGGGCCCTCACCTCCTCCCTGTAGGCTGTATCGTTATTATTGCTGATCAGGCCTACCACTGTTGTGTTATCTGCAAACTTGACGATTGACTTGGAGACGTGCATGGCCGCAGTCATGGGTGAACAGGGAGTACAGGAGGAGGCTGAGCATGCAGCCTTGTGGGGCCCCTGTGTTGAGGATCAGCGTAGTGGAGGTGTTGTTTCCTACCTTCACCACCTGGGGGCGGCCCATCAGAAAGTCCAGAACCCAGTTGCACAGGGCAGGGTTCAGACCCACAGCCCCGAGCTTAGTGATGAGCTTGGAGGGTAATATGGTTTTGAATGCTGAGCTGTAGTCAATGAACAGCATTCTTACTTAGGTATTCCTCTTGTCCTGATAGGATAGGGCAGTGTGCAGTGTGATGGCCATTGCATCGTCCATGGATCTATTGGGGCGGTATGCAACTTGCAGTGGGTCTAGGGTGTCAGGTAAGGTGGAGGTGATATGATCCTTAACTAGCCTCTCAAAGCACTTCATGATGACAGAAGTGAGTGCTGCGGGGCGATAGTCATTTAGTTCTGTACAGGAACAAGGGTGGACATCTTAAAGCATGTGGGGACAGCAGATTGAGATATGGAGATTGAATATGTCCGTAAACACTCCAGCCATCTGGTCTGCACATGCTCTGAGGACGTGGCTTACAAGGGATAACACGTTTAAATGTCTTACTCACGTCAGCCACGGAGAACTAGAGCCTGCGTCGGTGGCTCTGTGTTATCCACAAAGCGGGCGAAGAAGGTGTTTAGCCCGTCCGGGAGCAAGATGTCGGTTTCCGCGACGTGGCTGGTTTCCCCTTTGTAATCATACACACACAAACACACATCGCTTGCAGCTTAGCGCGCCTCCGTGGAGCTTGGTGGGGGAATCTAAAATGGTAATGTGTTTAAATGCGACCGGCATAGACAGACAGGCAAGTCCTTGGGCTATTGTACACTGAGAGGAAATGTACCGCCTCCCCATCCCATCCTGACTCACTAGCCCCCTCATCCCTCTTCTCTCACCTTGCCCCCTGGGCAGTAGTTAGCACCGTGCTAAGCGACCACAATTGATTCTTTGTAGAGTTGCTGTGGGGGATGAATAGGCGGTGTACAATAACATTTACTTGCCTGAGGTGCTGGGGATTGTTTGGGGGTTGGAAGAGGGGATGAGTGTGTGTGTGTGCGTGCGTGTGTGTGTGTGTGATAATGGGGAGATGGAATCCTGACACATTGTGACTGTATGAAGATGGGCAGGTATACCATTCTATAGGAGACATAGTTGAGGAACACTCTAGTTTTAAACATATGCATGTTTATAGGGCAAGAGTGTATGTTTACGTGTGTATATGTGTTTTCCTGTGTGTGTGTGTGTGTGTGCGTCCCCCGCTTCAGCCTCTCCCCTGACAAAGTGACCTTGGATTTATCACTGCCAGTATTGGGCGGTCTGCTAGAGGAATATTTATGGCTAGTGCAGCTTTTATATCTCTGTCGCCTAATTGCGCAGGTCGGCTGTAAAGTCACTAGTCTGCTGCGGCAGTCTCTGGCACGGAGGAGAAGGGAACGAATGGAGAGAAAAAATATTAAAAAGAAAAAAGCGAGGGGTGGAGCAGGGTCTCATGTGATCATGCCACTAAACAATAAAGAAGAGGTGACAGTTAATCTAGTCAGGAGAGGAAAGTGTAAACGGGACCGCCAAGGCCAAAGAAGCTCAAATTGTTTCCCTCTACCTTCATCAGATGCGTTGTTTACAAGATTTATCACATTTATTTATTACAGAAAGAAATGGTATCATTATGCAAGTGATCTTCTCACACATATTTATCATAAAAACAAGCCATTTTAAGAGGACTAAAAAACATAACAAAACTCGACATAAACACACAGCTGGTGTTATTGTTATTGTAATCGGAATGAAAACAGTGAATAATAGTCTGTTGTCGCTATAGAGTAATGACATTGTTGTTACTATAGGGTATAAGGAAGGCTTGCCTTATACAATAGCAATGTACATTAACTTTACTGACATAATTGGAAACATAATTGGAAATGACATCATTGTCTGTGGTCTCTTACTCTAGCCAATCAGCGGGCAGTACGTGGCAAACGGTGGCTGATCTGGTCAAGTTGGAGAAACACACTGTCAGCGGTCTCTTCCCCAACACCATCTACCTGTTCATGGTCCGAGCGGTCAACGTCTACGGGCTGAGTGACCCCAGCCCCATCTCTGAGCCTGTCCGCACACAAGGTCAGTACCTGGGAGGGATAAACAGTTTTACTGGACATTTACTATGAAATTAATTTTTTTTAAAGGGTAAGCATTACAGGGTGGTTGTTAGTGTAGAGAGAGCGTAAAACGTTTGTGAAAGTGAACAGTGAAAACTTTTTTTCTCAAATTTTGAGGGCATGGTGGCCTGAAGGCTTCAAACTTCATAAAAAACTATTTAGGTTATTTTATTCAACTGTATGTAAGCTACAGTAAACATCTACTATAGTTTTACTGATTATTTTGTGTCTTGATGATTGTTAATGTTGTGTTTGCAGATGTGAGTCCTACAGGTCAGGGAGTGGACCACAGGCAGGTCCAGAGAGAGCTGGGAGAGGTGGGTGTTCATCTTCAGGAGCCTATCACACTCACTGCCTCCAGTGTTCAAGTATCATGGAAGGTGAGTACCCTGACCTGAGTTTTTACATATTTTTTCACAGGTGAAATACCATCAGAAGTACATTCACACTATTTAATGTTTTTTTACTGTATACCCATTTTCAAGGGCAGTAGAAGTGTAACTAATAATTATCTCTTTTTTTCTCTCCCTTTCCTCAAATGTTCCCTTCTTCTTTCTCTCTCTTCCCGGCCCCCTTTCTACCGTCCCTCTCCAGGTAGACCGTCAGTCCCAGTATATCCAGGGCTACCGGCTTCTCTACCGGCCCAGCGGTGGCACCTGGCAGCTGCAGGATGTCAAGGCCCCGTCAGAGCGCCTGGCCGTGGTCGCCGACCTGCTCAAAGGCACAGAGTATGAGATCAAGATCCGCCCCTACTTCGACGAGTTCCAGGGCAAGGACAGTCGGCTGCTGCTGGTTAGAACACCAGAGGAAGGTGAGACTGGCTAGAAGCTACTGATAGTCACAGCTTCTGATGAGACTGACACAAGCCCTGCTGAGACCGAAGCTCTCCTAATATGGACACCGTACCCTTTAGATTGCTTATGTCCATAATGGAGGGAATGGTGGTTAACAAGGGTTTTAAAATAGTTTTTTCTCAATGGGAATTCCAGGTTTAAATAAAGGCTTTTAAAGTGGCGATTGATTGGTCATACACAGAAAATGTGCCCTCAGTCAGTTTACCCAGCAAAATAAGGGTGAAATACAAAATACATTCTAGAAGTGTTTTTTAAATAATCCTTTTTAGTACTTGTCTTGGAACATTTTGAGGTCTCTGGCTTTTTGAAAATAGCTAGCTGTTCAGGAGCCTCTAGGAGTCACATCTCGGTCAAAGCAATTCTGTCTCAATGGGATTGCAGTTCCCAACACCTGTGTGACCTTTACATCCTGTTATGAAGATGAAGCACTGTTTAGTTCAATAACCACTTCATGGCATTTGATGGCATTTGATGGAGTCGGACATTTTCATCAAACTCTAATCATATTTTCGCTATCTTACCAAATGCCCCTCTTTCATATTTTCTATATCAACATGGAGTTGGGGTTTTTTCACACCTTGCTCTTCTCTCTTCCCCTGCAGTCCCAAGCGCTCCTCCCAGAGCAGTTACCGTGGTTACAGTGAAGCTGAGCAACAGCTCCAGCATTAGTGTGTCCTGGGAGCCTCCTCCTGCCGACATGCAGAATGGAATCATCCAGGAGTACAAGGTATGCTGACTGAACCAGAGAAGATGACATTATGATTGGATCTGTCCAAAAACTTGCATCCGTAGGGGTGGTATTACATAATAATAGTTACATAATTACTACATAGTTTCTTTGGGATTCATTAAAACAAGTAATTGGAAACAAAAGAGTAGCTATGAATTGTTTTGAATTCTTTGACGCAAGTACCAGAAAGTACCCATAGTTACCAAATAAGTATTTACTAAATAACTAAATATCATGTAAACACCAGCTCAAACAGGACTGTAAAATAAATTGTGTCCGTATAATGACTGTGTCAGAGTCACAACGGGCATGTTGATGTTTATTGTCATGAGTCTCATCCTGGAGGATGTGTTTTGTAATTAAAGGTTAAGGTTAGTGTTAGGTTTGAAAGTGTGGTTAAGGTTAGTGTTAGGTTAGGTTTAAAGAACCTGTGTCCTAGTATGGACACCAGAAATTTGACCTCTTCCATCTCTCACACCAACTCACCGTCCTCCAACCAACAACAGGTGTGGTGTGTGGGCAACGACACCCAGACCCGCTACCACATCAACACCACCGTGGATGGCACTGTCCTCTCCACCGTACTCAAGGGGCTGCTGCCAGGCATTCTGTATCAGGTGGAGGTGGCAGCGGTGACCAGTGCCGGAGTGGGCATCCACAGCCAGCCTGTGTCCATCCTCATCAGTGAGTCCCCCCAGAACCACAAGCTAGCAGAATTAGACATTTCAGTTCTAGGATCTCAAGGAGATAGCGGGGGTAGCTAAAATTACTGAAATTAAGCATTTTTTTTTTTACATTTAAATGTTTGGTCATTTAGCAGACGCTCTTATCCAGAGCAATTAGGGTTAAGTGCCTTGCTCAAGGGCACATTGACAGATTTTTCACCTATTCGGCTCGTCGATTCAAGGTTGGTTATAATACATACAGGGTAAAAGTAAAATATCACTCCACTAACTCCTCCCTTACTTGCCGCTTACCCTCAGAGCTGCCAGTGGAGACACCATCAGTGCCCGGTACCGGGGGGGGCGTGGAGGGGGACGAGAGCAGCGTCAGCCTGGCCGAGCAGATTACTGACGTGGTGAAGCAGCCAGCGTTCATTGCTGGGATCGGCGGGGCCTGCTGGGTCATCCTCATGGGTTTCAGCGTGTGGATCTACTGCCGCCGCAAAAAGAGGAAGGAGCTTAGTCACTATACCGCATCGTTCAACTACACGCCTGCAGGTACTTTACAAACTTTATATGATGCAATCTTTATACACCACTTAATGTTACTTCACCACTATATCAAAGAAGTATGTTGTAACCCACCTTACCATATCAAGTATTCTACTGCACTTTACAAAAGGCTACTATTTTACCTGAAAGTTACCTATCAAAATATTTACTTACTTACTGCATTCTAATATATTGGCAAACTTGCATTTTATAGTGGAGTGCAATGCAGAAGAATGTTGTTCTCTTTTCAAAACTGGTTGAATGGCTATTTTTACCCTGTAGGCACCTGCAACTTACCAAAAGTGAAATTATTGACACAGTAAACGAGAATCACCTCTCTCCAACCAAATTCATTTGAATTCTTCTAAATGCCCCCCCTAAAAATCTACATTTCAGTTTAGATATTTATTTCTTGGTGTGCAGTTTTAAATCAAACAAATACTTGTGTGAACACCAAAAGGTCTTTAAATTTCAACTTATTTGAGAAGAAATAGTGCATAGTACTATAGTTGCTACATCCATTTGTTGGACTAACTAATTAATATGTACCCATTGATTCTTGAAGAATAGAACTTATAAATGCCTTATGAGCTTAATTCAACTGTAGTACCCCATAAGAACCCAGTATTGTCACGGTTGTGTGTATACATAGACCAAGGCGAAGCACAGTTCGACATTCTATTTATTATATTTATATAAATATACTCAGTGACGAACTGACCAAAACAACGTTACACAAAACAGAACTACACTTATTTCAACCATGCACTGAAGATATACAAACAATGACCCACACAGCAGTTCTTCTTCTTCTTCTTCTTCTTCCTTTTTGTTTGGCGAATCGCATCGATTTCGTGCATTACCGCCACCTACTGTGAACTTGATCCAGAGACTCTAACATCTACCCACTCCTCATCCTTACCCACTATATTAAAACATTATGTGCTACAGCCAGCGCTGCGTGTTCAGCTCCTCTGGCTCAAAACAATTAATTCACATTTAAATTAACAAAAAAAAAATAATACAAATATATCTATATATACACAAAACCCACACAGCAGTTGTGGGATAAGGCAACTTAAATAGAATCCCCAATCAGAGACAACGGCTCGCAGCTGTCTCTAATTGGGGATTCAGCACAAAAAGGAAAACATAGATCTAGGCCTACTAGATCTGTCAGGCTCTGATCCTGGCTATCTAGAGGAGCCAAAGAGCTCCCTATGGCTAGAGCCTGACAAGTATATAAGGTTGTTTTACTCCAATGTTTGAAACAAAGCAAACGTAAACAAACACTATATAGCCTGAAAACATGGTTAGAACTATAATTTTGATCATGGACGGTCAGTCCTTGCATCCATAGCTCTGTCTATGAATTTGACAGCGGTTACATTTCTTCAGCCCCATCCCTCAGCTTTTGACCAAAACAGAATACGAAAATGTTTTGTTATTGCTTCAAATACTGATTCCTGCTTGAAGGGTGCCAATATATTACAGCGAATTGTACCATACTACACTATGGCAACCAACCATACCTTACTGTATTTTACCTTGCCATTCACACCTCAATGCACGTTTTCTTTCTTCTGCAGTTGGCTTTCCACATGGAGAGGTATCTGGACTTAATGGAAGGTAAGGATCCCTGTTCATGTTATTTCAAGTAGACTTTCCCATTCTTATTACTGGTCCTTTTTTTGTAACGTGATGAGAACAAAGTTGTGGATTGGCATCAGATATGATCATAGTGTGTGATTTATTATGTTTTAGGCCTGGCATGCTGGTTGGCAACATGGGCAACTACCCGTGGCTGGCAGACTCCTGGCCCACCACCAACCTGGTCCACAGTGGCAAGGAGGCTGTCAACTGCTGCACTTCCAAACATGACACAGCAGAGAGATACTACAATGGTATGAGACACGGCATGATTCTGCTCACAATGGCCATTGTTTTGTACACAACCAGGGATTATCTCTACAATGCCTTTTGGTCTTGTCTTAGTCTTTGAATAAATCTCAATGTATAGTTGCCATCTGCTCGTGATATAAACTTTAACGGTATACTACGGGACTGAATTAAATATCTTCTGAAAACCAAACAGGTGGAACTTTTTGACTTTTTTATTCTCTTTTTTTTCTAAATACTGTATGCTGTATACAGAGCATTCGGAAAGTATTCAGACCCCTTCTCTTTTTCCACATTTTGTTACGTTACAGCCTTATTTTAAAATGCATGAAATTCTTTTTCCCCCTCATCAATCTACACAATACCCCATTATGATAAAGCGAAAACAGGTTTTTAGAAATGTTTGCACATTTATTAAAAATTATAAACAGAAATACTTTATTCAGACCCTTTGCTATGAGACTCAAAATGGAGCTCCGGTGCATCCTGTTTCCATTGATCATCCTTGAGATGTTTCTAGAACTTGATTGGAGTCCACCTGTGGTAAATTCCATTTGATTGGACATGATTTGGAAAGGCACACAACTGTCTATATAAGGTCCCACGGTTGACAGTGCATGTCAGAGCAAAAACCAAGCCATGAGGTCGAAGGAATTGTCGGTAAAAAAAGTATTTAAAAATAATAAGTAAAATATAATTATTTTTTAAGTATTTAGAAGAATTCAAATGAATTGTCCGTAGAGCTTTTCAGCATTGAGGGTCCCCAAGAACACAGTGGCCTCCATGATTCTTAAATGGAAGAAGTTTGGAAACACCAAGACTCTTCCTAGAGCTGGCTGCCCTGCAAAAACTGAGCAATCGGGGGAGAAGGCCCTTGGTCAGGGAGGTGACCAAGAACCCTATGGTCACTCCGACAGAGCTCCAGAGTTCCTCTGTGGAGATGGGAGAACCTTGCAGAAGGACAACCATCTCTGCAGCACTCCACCAATCAGGCCTTTATGGTAGAGTGGCCAGATTAAGCCACTCCTCAGTAAAAGCCACATGACAGCCCGCTTGGCATTTGCCAAAAGGCACCTAAAGGATTCTCACACCATGAGAAACAAGATTCTCAGTTCTGATGAAACCAAGATTGAACTCTTTGACCTGAATGCCAAGCTTGTGTCACATCTGGAGGAAACCTTGCACCATCCCTACGGTGAAGCAGGGTGGTGGCAGCATCATGCTTTGGGGATGTTTCAGGGACTGGGAGACTAGTCAGGATCGAGGGAAAGATTAACGGAGCAAAGTACAGAGAGATCCTTCCAACAGGACAATGACTCTAAGCACACAGCCAAGACAATGCAGGAGTGGCTTTGGGACTGGAGCCCGGACTTGAACCCGATCAAACATCTCTGGAGAGACCTGAAAATAGCTGTGCAGCGACGCTCCCCATCCATACTGAGTAAAGGGTCTGAATACTTATGTAAATGTGATATTTAGGTTTTTTATTTATAAAAAACTTTTTTTGCCTTGTCATTATGGGGTATTGTGTGTAGATTAATGAGATATATATATATTTTTAATCCATTTTAAAATAAGGCTGAATGCTAATACTTTCTGAATGCACTGTATGTCATGATAACTGTTATGGGTAATACAATAATCGCTTAGCTCACATAACAATACTAAATAACAATAAATCATCTCATTACCATAAATCAATCACCTCTCACCTGAATCTGGCCTCTTTCACCACCAGAAGCGGGCATCTCTAACTACCTGAACCAGACTGAGAAGTACAGCACGGGCAGCTCCAATGAAGGTCCTATCTATAGCACCATCGACCCCAACGCCGAGGACCTGCGTAGCTTCAACAGTCCCTACTCCTCCACCACACCCTATGCCAGCACTCCCATCATGCCCTTCACCAACCAGGCGCTCCAGGGGTCTCACAGCCCCACAGAGCAAGATGGTGGCCACTGGATCACCCAGCCCGCTGGACCCTCCTCCCAGTACGCCCAGCCCGAGCGCTGCAGGACAGACTGCGGTAAGACAGTGTTTAAGACTGTGTTTCCCATGGTAAATGGTTCAGGGTGGGGCACCAAGAACCCAAAGCAACATTCACAAAAATGTAAACTGACATAATAACTGGAGGCAGGTTGACATTTTTTGAGCCATGAAACCGCCTTACAGTACCTACTAGCTAGCAACAAGAGACGTAGCGGTAGCTAACCCAAATTTGTGTAACACTGATTCATGTCTCCAAAAATGACGAGGGATCCCCAGTTAGTTTTCCGTTTTGCGGTTTGTGACAAATACCCTTTTCAAGCATATTACAACTCATTTAGAGACCTTAGGACCCATTCTTTACATTGTACAGCACTAAACCAGCTCTTTGTGTGTCTTGTGTAGGTAAACCCAAACAAAAGTCCATGGGCAAGGCGGTGAAGACCCCCTCTCTAAACTGGACTGAAGCCCTCCCCCCGCCCCCCACATCTGGGGAGCTGGAGCAGTGTGTGGTAGAAGATTTGCCCATGGATGACCATGATGACATGGAGCTAGGGTAAGCACACACACACACACACACACACACGAATACACATAAGCGTGAACACATGCGTACACACATACACACTCTTATGATGTCTGGCACAACACACACCGACGGTACTCTTCACCAAACACACACATGCACACCAGTTACACCATCTTCTTGCTAACTTGGAGGTCATACTGAATGAGGTATGGCAGCTCTCTCATGTAACCTCTATAGACATTCATTATAGATCTGTATACTGTCCTATAGAACTATGGGCATCTGACTCTCTCGCATTGTGTTTCTCATGTCCTTGCACTCTCAGGCCCCACTGACACATAATGTAGGGGCTAGGGCTTTGTGTGGATATTGTCAAGGCCAGCAATTTTCAAGGCCAGCAAGTCAGTATTCATAACGTTTTGGCAAGGGGAGCATTCACTTATCGCTCCTAACTGCCACTCACTCCTCCCGAATAGGCTAGGCTAGCAGCTCAACTAAAGCAGCCAAGAGGTTTAGAAGCTAGCAGGCAGTTAGCAATTTAGCCACTATTCCCAAGTCCCAACCCTCTCTTACACATTGACCCCATTAACTAATGACATTAGCCTACGTCAGCCTGTTCCCCTTCTCATGTTCTTTTCTCCTGGTCACCAGAACAGAGGAATCATTCAATAGCCTTCTCATGCACCTTTCCACCTGACCCCCTGCGGTTAGCCGTTAGCAGTTAGCAGAGATTGGTGATGAACCCGCAATAACAGCGTTAACCTTTGAGTTAGCCCCTGTGGCTAGCTGAGAGGAACGTTGGCCTGGCATTATGACATTAGCTAGCTTACTCCCTGTCCTCTGCCATTTCCTCCATGGTGTACACACACATGACCGCACACACACATACTTCTCTAGCAAATACAAACGTATAAAAACTGCCTTTATGTGATTCCATGCACACGTATGAAAAACATAGCTGAAAAACATAGCCCATATTGAGAAGCTAGCTCAGTTTGATGGAAATGCATGGGCATATAAGGACATGGAATGTGATTTCTTCAACCAGGTGAAGTGTCCTTGACAGACATGGCCCTCAGCAGACCTGTAACAGGTATAGTGTTGCCCACAGGGAAGACTGTCTATTGATGTTGTAGAGCAGTGGAAATTGATACTCTACAGACGAATACTGTAGGCATTAGAGAGGGAGGGCCACCCATAGAATTAGGAATTATAGAAGTCCCCAATCCTCACCATTAATTAGGAAACTGTAAAAACTGACATAGATCAATGTCTCTAGGGTCCACGTCATCCTACTTTGTCTAAAGTGAAACTATGGAATAATTAAATATAATTGAAAGGTTAACTCTTTCTGACCCTCTCCTCCTCTTCCTCCACCTTCGCAGGTCTGATGAGGAAGAGTGGTCCCCGCCTCTTCCGGAGAGGACCTATCTGATCGAGGGTTGCGAGGAAGGTCTCGCCCCTCCCCTCAGGGGTGACGCCTCATCCCCCGCCACCTCCTACAGTCACCAGTCCACCGCCACCCTCACGCCGTCGCCCAGAGAGGAGAGCCGCCAACCACCCCACAACACAGCACGCCTTCACCACCTTGATGGGCAGCAGCTAGCACGGTATGACATGACACAGCATGACAAAACAGTCCAATTCTAAAAGTCACATCATGTAAGTACAGAAACACAGTGGTAACAATAGCACTGTAGTCATACTAATCACAGGAGGTTGGTAGCACCTGAATTGGGGAGGATGGTCTCGTGGGAATGGCTGGTATCAAATACATCAAACACATGGTTTGATGGCATTCCATTAAATCTGTTCCAGCCATTATTATGGCAGTGAATACCCTCTTGTTCAAATTAATAAGATGGTAATAACATAGGTATAATCATTGCTTTGGTATGGTAATTGCCCAATGTCATTAACAGCAGATAGCACAATGCTCATGATATGAATAGTAAAATCCCCACTCAAATAAACAAAACAATAATTCAATTGTGTAACAGTTGTAAAATAATAGAAGTATGTCATTGCTATTGCTAACCACCATCTCTTTCTTTGCCGTTATACAGTAAGTTACCTTGTGGTCCCGTCCCAGTGCCCCGGGCGCCCAGCCCACCCCTCACCCAGTCCAACCCCAACCTCTCAGCCCAGCAACACGGTGAGGGCTCAGAGGGGGGCACGCCTCTCCGCAACAGCTCGGCCCACCGACGTGACCTCAGCCAGGGGGCCGCACTGAGTGCTGACAATGTCAGCTCCACCACACCTGGTCAGTGACGCTTGCCACTCTGTGCAAACACACACGAGTGAATGCACCACACACAGATGTGCATATACACAAACATTCAAACCCAGAACGCACACATATGCACCCATACAGAAACCTCTTTTAATTTATGTCCAGTATGTAATTCATGTTATTCGTAACACCTAAACAAACAGCTGAAATTACATAAGATATTGCAATGTTGTTATTTATCCAAGTGCAGTGCTTCAAAGGATCAATATCCCATTACCTTGTAGTAATGTTTTCTCTCTCTCTGGCTGACCTACAGTAAGAGCTCAGCCCTCCCCAGCCGACAACACACATACCCCCCCCGGCCTGAAGTCACGAGTGAAAAAGAAGACTTCCAAAAGCGGAGCTTACAGAAGAGAGGTGCTCAACCAAGGAGGTGAGTGTGAGTGTGAGTGTGAGTGTGTGTGTGTGTGTGTGTGTGTGTGTGTGTGTGTGTGTGTGTGTGTGTGTGTGTGTGTGTGTGTGTGTGTGTGTGTGTGAGAGAGAGTGTGCGTGTGTGCGTGCGTGTGTGTATGTGTGTGTGCAAACAAATCAATAAAAATATGTTGGGCATGAGCATGTCTCTGTGTGTGTAAAGCCTACATTACTGCCTATATGTTTGTATATTTACTGGTCTTCCAGTGCAGTACAACCCTAACCATGTTGTCCATGTCTGTCTTCTCCTCAAGACCTCCCCCCTCCACCAGAGCCACCTCCAGAGAATGGAGCAGTACGGAGCCCAGCAGGGACTGTAGACTGCGGCCAAGCATCCCTGGACAGAGAGGGGGGCTCCGGGCCCTTGTCCTTAATGGAAAGGAGAGAAGGAGAGAGGAGCACCCCCCACAGGAAGGGATCGGGACAGCGACGCCAAGATGGTGAGTGGTGCAGATACTGCAGTATGGTGTTCAAACACACACATACTCACAAACACACACGCACAGCCAGAGCCTTTGCAGTAGCCTGTTAGCACTCACACCCAAACACAGTCACTCTTGCACCCAGAAAATACTAATACACACTTAAATTCACACAAATAATAATACATAAATCAATTATGATCATAAGCACATTCTCTCGCACACACATACACACACTAGCATATGAATACATTTCAATTCACAAATCCATCCATTAAAAATGCAGACTTATTACTCCCTCTTTACTTCAAGTCCCTCTTTCATCAGTAGAAAAGCCATTTGTCTCACTCTCCATTCCCAATATGGATATCCCTGACCCTAATTCTCCTGTCTCCTCCAATCCCATCTCCTCCACAGATGAGGACCTGATCCCATACAGCAAGCCCAGCTACCTGGCAGGGCGGGGGGGTCAGATGTCCAGTAACTGCTCCACTACAGGAAGCTCCTCGTCACGGGGCTCCACGGGGTCTCGAGGGGGTCACGGCTCAGGCAGGAAACGCAACGAAGTGAGACAAGGGTTTTTCTTCTTCTCTCTGGCATTTAGTTAAGCTATTCATATCAAGAAGGGGGGCAAGAAGAGACTACATTAGGAGGAATAGTCGTAATACTAGGGGACCATGGTTGGTTCTAGTTATAGGGAGCTACAATATCTGCTGGTGTTCAGGGGTTAATAGAGGGGTGAGAAGAGATACTACAGCAGAGGGTAATGTCATAATTAGTTTTTTAGTTAAGACAGGGACGGGCAACTCTTTGTCTACTCTTGTCCATTCAAAATTCATTAGTCAACGAGAGTGTCAGCTCACTATCTTTCCCTGCAGTTGTTGTATCTCACTTGGACAAAAAGGTTGACGCTTTCATAGACCATGTATTATGAAAATACATATTTAATTAATTCAATTGTGGCCCTCTATCACACATTGGTCTTTGTCAATAAAGCAAAGTACAGCTCAGTATCCAGCAAATGTATTCCGTTGCTCTACACAGTCCAGTGCGTAGAACCATTTGCTTTGCTAGTTAGAGCCTAATGTTAGCTAGTTAACATTGAACCTGGTTGGTTAGCTCCCAGCATATTCATGCAGGGTAGTAACGACATGATTTGACACTTTCATTGTTGTTTAACTAGCTAACATTAGCTGGCTGGCTCGTTAGCTAACATTACGTGACGTGTGTGATCTTACACGTTGTTTACCTAGCTAGGTTCATTGTTTACCTAGCTAGCTAGCTACATTTCTTACGCTAAAGTGTACAACACCCGTTGAATATTGCCGGTGTCAGTAAACGTCAGCAAAAAAGCATAATGAAATTGTTGCCAGCTGAGCTGGTTAGGCTGTTTTCATGTTATCCAGACGTAAACAAATCATCGGCCAGAGCTTCAAGTGTGCAGTGTGAGCGCTCCGAGAGTGAAACGAGATGGGTGGGGCTAAAGTTTAAGAGGATGTGAACGATGCGGCATTGGGTGCAGACAAAGAAGAGCTCTTCACTAAATACCAAAACATTGAAATTCCATTTTCTCAAAAGTGAGTTTACAAGTTTATCAACTTTCAAAGCAGAATTACTTTCCCATTGTCCCTCAAAAATGCAGTTTATGATATACCATTTTGTAGCTCTTTTATCCAATGTAAAAAAAACTGCATTTCAAATGTTGCTACATAAGACCAAATCCAGGTGGTGAGTCATATATAACAGTTATACTGTCTATAGTTCAGTGCTAGTGTCATACGTGTGTAAATAATCATTCACTAGCGTGGAATTGCTGACACAAGGGATAACTGAGTTTTGAGAATGACACAAGTATTGGTCTCCACAAAGTTTGCTGCTTCAGTGTTCTTAGATCTTTATGTCAGTAGGTACTATGGTACACTGAAGTATAATTACAAGTATTCCATAAGTGTCAAAGGCTTTCATTGACAATGACATTCAGTTTATGCAAAGAGTCAATATTTGCAGTGTTGACCCTTCTTTTTCAAGACCTCTGCAATCCGCCCTGGCATGCTGTCAATTAACTTCTGGGCCACATCCTGACCGATAGCAGGCCATTCTTGCATAATCAATGCTTGGAGTTTGTCAGAAGTTGTGGGTTTTTGTTTATCCACCCACCTCTTGAGGATCGACCACAAGTTCTCAATGAGATTAAGGTCTGGGGAGTTTCCTGGCCATGGACCCAAAATGTCGATGTTTTGTTCCCCGAGCCACTTAGTTATCACGTTTGCCTTATGGCAAGGTGCTCCATCATGCTGGAAAAGGCATTGGTCGTCACCAAACTGTTCTTGGATGGTTGGGAGAAGTTGCTCTCGGAGGATGTGTTGGTACCATTCTTTATTCATGGCTGTGTTCTTAGGCAAAATTGTGAGTGAGCCCACTCCCTTGGCTGAGAAGCAACCCCACACATGAATGGTCTCAGGATGCTTTACTGTTGGCATGACACAGGACTGATGGTAGCGCTCACCTTGTCTTCTCTGGACAAGGTGCTTTCCGGATGGCCCAAACAATCGGAAAGGTGATTCATCAGAGAAAATGACTCTACCCCAGTCCTCAGCAGTCCAATCCCTGTACCTTTTGCAGAATATCAGTCTGTCCCTCATGTTTTTCCTGGAGAGAAGTGGCTGCTTTGCTGCCCTTCTTGACAACAGGCCATCCTCCAAAAGTCTTTGCCTCACTGTGCGTGCAGATGCACTCACACCTGTCTGCTGCCATTCCTGAGCAAGCTCTGCACTGGTGGTGCCCCGATCCCGCAGCTGAATCAACTTTAGGAGACGGTCCTGGCACTTGCTAGACTTTCTTGGGCGCCCTGATGCCTTCTTCACAACAATTGAACCTCTCTCCTTGAAGTTCTTGATGATCCGATAAATGGTTGATTTAGGTGCAATCTTACAAGCAGCAATATCCTTGCCTGTGAAGCCCTTTTTGTGCAAAGCAATGATGACGGCACGTGTTTCCTTGCAGGTAACCATGGTTGACAGAGGAAGAACAATGATTTCAAGCACCACCCTCCTTTTAAAGCTTCCAGTCTGTTATTCTGACTCAATCAGTGATCTCCAGCCTTGTCCTCGTCAACTCTCTCACCTGTGTTAACGAGACAATCACTGACATGATGGCAGCTGGTCCTTTTGTAGCAGGGCTGAAATGCAGTGGAAATGTTTTTGGGGGATTAAGTTCATTTTCATGGCAAAGAGGGACTTTGCAATTAATTGCAATTCATTTGATCACTCTTCATGACATTCTGGAGTATATGCAAATTGCCATCATCAACACTGAGGCAGCAAACTTTGTGGAGACCAATACTTGTGTCATTCTCAAAACGTTTGACCACAACTGTACTATTGCTCATACTGTACATACTACAACAAAGCTTTCTTAGTGTCCAACAAGATTTCTCTGCCCTTAAACTTGTTCTGAACACCTCCAAAACAATGGTCTTGTGGTTTGGTAAGACAAATGCCCCTCTCCCCACAGATGTGATCACTACCTCTGAGGGTTTAGAGCTTGAGGTAGCTGTCCCGTCTAATTACAAGTACTTACACTGTCCTTCTCTCAGCACATATCAAAGCTGCAGGCTTAAGTTACATCTAGAATTGGTTTTCTCTATTGTAATCGCTCCTCTTTCACCCCAGCTTCCAAATTAACCCTGATTGAGATGATCATCCTACCCATGCTAGATTATGGAGACATAATTTATAGATCGGCAGGTAAGGGTGCTCTTGAGCGGCTAGGTGTTCTTTACCATTCGGTCATCAGATTTCCCACCAATGCTCCTTATAGGACACATCACTGCACTCTATACTCCTCTGTAAACTGGTCATCACTGTATACCCGTCACAAGACCCACTGGTTGATGCTTATCTATAAAACACTCTTAGGCCTCACTCCCCCCATCTGAGATATCTACTGCAGCCCTCATCTTCCACATACAACACCTGTTCTGTCAGTCACATTCTGTTAAAGGCCCAAAGCACACACATCCCTGGGTTGCTCATCTTTTCAGTTCGATGCAGCTAGCGACTCTCTTCATTCAAAGACTCAATCATGGACACTTACTGACAGTTGTGGCTGCTTTGTGTGATGTATTTTTGTCTCTACCTTCTTGCCCTTTGTGCTGTTGTAGGTGCCATGTTTGTACCCTGTTTTGTGCTCCTACGATGTTGTGTTTCTGCCATGTTGTGTTGCTACCATGCTGTGTTGTCATATGTTGCTGCCATGCTATGTTGTTGTCTTAGGTCTTTATTTATATAGTGTTGTCTCTCTTGTCGTGATGTATGTTTTTTCCTATATTTTTATTTTATTTATTTATTTAAATCCCAGCCCTCATCACGGCAGGAGGCCTTTTGCCTTTTGGTAGGCCGTCATTGTAAATAAGAATTTGTTCTTAACTGACTTGCCTAGTTAAATAAAGGTTCAATAAAGAAAAAATTCAAATAAATACTATATACTGCATCTCTATAAAAAAATATGAGCACACACACTCACAAATACTTTATCTCTCACCACAAAAATATCCCCTGCACAGTGTATCATAATGTCAAGGCTAGCCTCACACCCGACTCTATAGTGCACTACGGAGGGTACAACCCGCCCCCCCCCCCGCTCACCTCCACTGCCCTTCTTGCTCCACCAGGAACATAAAAGCCACAGTCTTAAAATAGAGGGGCTGTGTGTTTCACTGGGTTACAGTTGTGGGTTACCCCTCTTTCTGTCATGGTGCTGAGCCTTGTCTTTCCACTTGGACAGAGCGGCTGAATGGGGTCTCGGTGCGAATGGGGAGCGGGGGGGTTTGTGTGACTCCCTGATTACTGAGTCAAGTAGTCCATGAAGGACGAACCAGAGCTGTTCCCATAGGGTGGTTGTCTAGAGTTTGGGTTACAGTGAGATAGAGCTGAATAGGAGTTTAGCCCTGGTTTAGAAACATTTGATGATGGTTAGTTAAAATCTGGGTTTTAACCTTAAAGGCCACCTCTGGTTATGGGCTCAGTTTTGAAAATAAATTGACAAATCAAATATATTTTGTTGTATTCAAAACTAGCGATGTAGGCTACCTTTTGTGATTTATGAGACGTGCTTTGTGAGAGCTCCTCAATGTTATGTGCAGATAATAATTTCAGCTTTACCCCACTTTTGTTCACATTTGTTGCAGGAAATGAGATAAGCGGATACCTGAAGACTCGCAGAAAACAAAAGACCTTTGTCGTTCGACGTTCCTTTGATGCCTCCCGTTTTCTTTCTTCAATCGACGCAAACAGCAAAAAAGTAAAGATCACTTTCTGAAGAACAATGGTAGAAGAATAACGGATTTTCATCCTTTTTTAAAATATTATTATGATTATTTATGACTCTCGGGCTCGGCCCGCATTCATTTGTAAATAGCCATCGCTTTACTGTTTTTACCTGGGCTCTGGATACAGGGAAAGAAAAAGTATATTGTATTTATAAGGAAAAACACATATGTAAAAAAAGGTTCATTATTATAAAAAGTTAGTCTTGAATGTGCCAACTTCTTTTTGTAGAACTGTATACCGTTCGGAAAGCATAAAGACTATTGCACTCTTGTTGTGGTGGAGAAACAACTAAAAATATGAAGCACAAAGTGTGTTTATGTCAGGCTGCCGGCTGGACAGCTGAAACTGCAGGGGTCCTCTCAGGACGCCTCTGCCTGTCGTCTCTGTAGTCTTTGGATCCCTATTGCCCCGAATGTTATTTTCTATGTATCTTTTTTTTTTTTACAGAGGAAGCTAGTTGTGAACCGACAGACAGATGACGTTGTGAAAAGATTGTAACCGTCACTTTTGAAGGAGTGTTGCTGCGATTGTGCGATGACTTGCATATTCTGTTAAAAAAACCAAAATGACCTGTTCTGTCGACTAACTTTTTGGTAGTCTTGTTGTTTTGTAATAATACATTAAAATACATTTGTTGAACATTAAATTGGATGCTTTTTTGGACTTTACAAGTCATGTTTCATAACAATGTCTAGAAAACAGTTTACTGTGTACGACTATCTAATAAAACTAAAGTAGACGGTACCAAATCATTCTATACATTTGGATCTGATAATGTCTCCCACTGCATAAAGCTGGATCTACACAAGAGATTATGTAGAATTTACACTCAGCTAAACTATGAAAACGTATGACAAACAGAGAAGTATGAAATTGCAAGTGTGAAGGGCCTTAACCCAGAGCTCTGAGAGCGATAAATAACACACACTCTCTCCTCTGCCCACCTGAGACATCACACTCAACCCTGAGGTGCTCTGTACACACACACACACAGCCCATCGAGTGTCCTGGGAGTACTCTCATTGTGCCCCAGCAGGGAACTGAAAAAGGGCACGATGGGTTGTCTTTGTACTGTACTGTCTCCTACTGTTGTGCCATGGAACAACAAGGCATGTTAATCTTTTGAGCCTAGCTGGATCAAGGAGTAATTCAAACGGGAGTGAGGATGGGACTGCTCCCTGTGTAGTCATTCAGGACGCACTACTATGCAAGTCAGGTCACAAAAAAACACAGACAGGAAACACACAAGTCTCCGAATTAACATATTCAGACCAATTCATATACCTATTATAGCTCAGCTCGACAGAGACAACACAAAACAATGATGTACGACTGATTTAAAGTACTTCTACCTTACTAACGGAGCGATGTTCATGTACACCTAAACACTGAATCCACTCATGAGGACAAAATATACTGACAGTATCGTTGACAGACTAGCTCACAGGGCCCTCTCAACGCACTGTAGACAGAGAAGAGCCTTTAGGACTCGCCCTCAAACCTCACCCTACTTATCTCTCACCTTCATGGTTCATGGGCAAAGGCCCTTTCCCGCCTTCAACCCCAACCCCCACCCCCCGCTCGATTTCTCCTCTATTGCCATTAATCATCCAGCTCATTCATTAGGCCAGTGTCAAGCCAGAAACGCCCACTAGAGAAAGAGAGAGAGAATAGTCTGAGAAAGAGAGAGCGAGATGTAAGGATGAGGAGGAGTTGGGAATGGGGTGGGTCATTAAAACCCCTGTCCCGTCCAAAATGTCACATTCCAATTTCCATGTTAATTGCATGGCAGAGAAGAGATGGATGCTTTTGACTTTTGGGCAGACATTCTGTATGCAAAATGGGTCACAAATGAAGCTGTATGCAGTCAAGAGGATATGTCAGCAAAAGTAAATAGTATGTATGTATGTATGTATGTATGTATGTATGTATGTATGTATGTATGTATGTATGTATGTATGTATGTATGTATGTATGTATGTATGTATGTATGTGTGTATGTATGTATGTATGTATGTATGTATGTATGTATGTATGTATGTATGTATGTATGTATGTATGTAAACTTTTGGGGATTGAATTTGAGTTGTTTGAGTTAGTATGTTTTGAAGAGAAGAGTAGAGAAAGGAGAAGAGAAGAGGAAAGGAGAAGAGGAAAGGAGAAGAGGACAGGAGAAGAGGACAGGAGAAGAGGACTGGAGAAGAGGCCAGGAGAAGAGGGCAGGAGAAGAGGGCAGGAGAAGAGGACAGGAGAAGAGGGCAGGAGAAGAGGGCAGGAGAAGAGGAAAGGAAAGGCGAAGAGAAGAGGAAAGGAGAAGAGAAGAGGAAAGGAAAGGAGAAGAGGAAAGGAGAAGAGAAGAGAAGAGAAGAGAAGAGAAGAGAAGAGAAGAGGAAAGGAAAGGAGAAGAGAAGAGCAGAGAAAGATGGAGGGACCCTTCTGTCTAATATGATCCAGACCAGATCTGGGTCACAGAGGGCCAACAGAAGGCAGGCTCCCATGGGGTCTGACCAATCCACCATAGGCTCTGATCACACAATGCACAGGAAATACCACCAACCAGGGCCAACCAAACACCCCCAATATGACACCACCATGCAGCACTGAGTGTGTGTGCGTACAGGGGCGCCGCCAGGGATTTTGGGCCCCACCACCTAATGTTCTAATAATTTTTTGGGGCCCCTGTCAGTCACAGGCCCCCCCACCACCCATACGGTGCCCCTGTGTGTGTACATGTATGTGGAAGTTTGTGTAATGAAGGAGGTAAGCTGGTTACATCGTATTGACAGACATGGCAGACTGGATGTGGATTGCCCATGTGGGCCACATTGATTTCCAGTTAATTAAATAATTGTCACTTTAACATGCAACTGTAAATACATTTGTCACTGTTCAGTGTACAACTTTTAATTGCAATTTTACCTCTGCCCAGATGGTTGTGGGCATGCTTTGAAAGCAAGGCATCCCACAAACACTATATTCAGTTAATATGCAGCATTTCCTGCCCAGAGAGGTGGAATGTAAGAAAATGGCTTGCCATAAATTCTGTACAGGCAGAACTTTTTTTTTAACCTTTATTTAACTAGGCAAGTCAGTTAAGAACAAATCCTTATTTACAATGACAGCCTAGGAACAGTGGGTTAACTGCCTTGTTCAGGGGCAGAACAACAGATTTTTACCTTGTCAGCTCGGGGATTCGAACTCAACGTTCTAACCACTCGGCTAACTGCCGCCCCAACAATTCAGTCAAATCTAACTGGACATCCCAGTCCAAATACACGAGGAAGCGTTGGATTACTTCTCTCTCATTCAAAGACAGTTCTACTCCCTAGTAGTGACCAAACACAGATAGATTAATATTATTTGTCTCCCAAAATTCATAATCCCTCTGGTGAAATGGCAGTTATGACATAAAAATAGATATGGAAATTAAAAACAGAAAGAACATGAAAAAAAAAAAGTAGAAAACAAGCATCAAAGCAGATCTGGGTTGAAATACTATTAAAAACATTTCAAATACTGCGGCTGTGTTTGATTGAGCAAGCATGGCGAAACGGAATCGAAAGAATACTCCCAAAAGTATAAATCTTGCACATTGGTCACTCTTGGCAGGAAAAAGCAAACACTCAAAGTATTTGAAAGATTGCAAATTGTATTTGAACACACGTCTCCTTGGCGGCAGACATTGGGGCACAGTTTCTGTTTCTGTGTTCTCTGTCCGGGCCAATGGATTACCGACAGGCTATAAAAAGCTGCCATTTTGGCACAGGCCTAACCCAGCAGTACAGATCCCACTTGTACCATGTGTTTGTGTGTAGTGTGATTTTGGGGGAGGAAGTCTGTATGTGTGTGTGCAAATGTGCATGAATTAAGTGTGTTTGCATGCTTGTGGGTGTGTGACACGGTTGTGTGTGTGTGTGGGTGGAGTGGGGACTGGTCGCTTTTCGTGCTGAGCATGTGGCCGTGGGGTAGTGAGCACTGTGATATGAGGGCTAATCCCTCTGGATGTTTGCCTACACATACGGGACATTGTGTAATGTAATTTCTGTCTGTTTGTTTGCGGTAGTGCTGAATGGGGATTAACACTATGTAACAACTCAATACAGACTAAAGCAGCAACCTCTGTCCTTGCCAAAGAAGCTATTGACCAAAACTAACACACACACACACACACACACACACACACACACAGTTGACCAAACGTGAGGAGAGGCAATACAGAGCAATCAGCATTGATCTGAGACCAGAGGGGCCAGAAATTATATTTTCTTTTAGTTTTTTACAAGGACAGAATCTTTGTAAGTGCCACTGAATATCACATTTGATTTAAAGGCTTAGTGTGACATTAGGATTGAACTGGATGTGATTTGAGTTGGATACCAGTTGGTGTCAAAATATTTGCAGGAGATCATCCTGATCCACAGAATGCAATTGGTAGTCTTAAAATATAATTCATTTATCTTGGGGCAAGGATGAAACACAAGTACAGCACGCAGGCTAATCTCCACTACTACTTGAGAAAGACTTCCTGGAATAAACATTAATTACTAAGAAGAACTTATCAGACCGAGACATATGTTTTTATTATCAATAAGGCCACAGTAGAATACACTGAGTTAGTTAAGCTTCAAATAGTATTATTAAGTAATGCATAAACATTTATATAAAATGAATAATTATTCCTCCTCTCCAGTAAGACACATTAGTCCAGTCCTACTGAACCTATTGTTACAAAAGGAAGACCTTTACAGCATGAGAAAAACATTCTACTTATTGCTCAATGTATACACATTTCAGCAGGTACATAGTGCCAAATCCTAACTTCAGACAGATGAGTGTGTGACTGAGACGTTTGCGCGAGTCATGTATTAATGTCAAAGTGAGAATTGCAACAACAACAAAAAAAAAAGTTGAGTGATGCACACACATCTGAAGTCATGATTCAGCCCTCAATGTTTCGTTTGAAGTCAAAGGGAAGAGAAATTCAACAAAATCTGAAACAGAACATAGCTACGCCTTCCAAATTCTAGTGTAACAAATTAAATGTTTAGCTGTCATTATAAAATAGATAGAGACAAAAGCACAGTTTGTGATAATAAAAAACATGATCAAACTTTAGACCGTCTTCTGTGAACAAAGGATGATAAAAAGAAAAGAGGCAGAGAATTGGGTTGGAAAGTCACAGTGTTCCTGGTTCATTAAATAAAATCAGTCGCATATATTTACATTCTATTGCAAATTAATGATCAGTGAATGTTCTGTACAAATGATCTCCTGTCGTTTTTAATAAGCAATAATATGGTTGGATTATAGCCTGGTTAAACCAGACTGAACGCTGCTCTCACCATTGTGAATTCAGTTCGGTCTTTAACCAGGATAGGCTCATAGCCCTTGGAAGATTCTGGAAGTAAAAATACACTGCATTACAGTAATAGTGCCACTAAAAGCATAATTATTTGTTCTGGAACGACCTGGTATGACATGAGATGAGAAAATGTTGACTGAAACTTTTTTTATGTTGTTTTTGGGGCTGCGGTTAAACTCTTGGAAAGACCATATCAGGTTATGACATAGAGAACACACAATGGAGGAGGATCCATAGAAATATAACATGCCCATTCTAGGAATTCTATTTTCATGGGAGACTGCCCTGAGGTATTGTGGGAACTTAGTTCAGGTACCCAATAGTGGTCTGGATGGGAGACGTTGAATGGTCAACTTAATTTCATTCCCAATTACATCTTCTACTGATGACTTGTTGTAAAGCAATCACAGGAAAACAAAGGCCACTTTCTAATTCCTTGATGTAACTTAAAATTACATTTTTTTGAGTACTTAACAAATCATGAGTAAATTAGATTCATGTCTTGGCATTGAAATGGATTTCACAAAAAAATCATCATCATCAAGCCAATCATCGCTGTGAGGTTGTCCTTGACCCCCCTCGTCCTGAAACCCTATCCCCTCTGGTGGGTCTGCGGTCCTCACAGTGACGGTCATCACAACAACGCCCCCAGGTGTCGCAGGCGTGGGGTGCATCTGCCTGGGAGGGGTACTGGGCGCGATACTGTGCCTCCATCTCCTCCACCCAGGCTGTACTCCAGTCCCAGACGGGCATGGGATCCAGCTCCCCGAAACACTCGCCTCCTTCCCCTCGAGCTGGAGGGAACAGGGCACTGAGGGGTGACGCCGGGGGAGAGACGTCTGGAGAGGAGAACAAAACTAGAGTTAACACACACACACAGAGATGCATGATACCATCACACACCAGTAGGTACCATAATACATAGAAATATATGACACCATGATAAAGAGAGATATGAAAACAAATACCATGATAAAGAGAGATATTACAACTGATACAAAGAGATATGACAACTGACACCATGATACAGAGAGATATGACAAATGATACAAAGAGAAATGACAAATGATAACATGATAAAGAGAGATATGACAACTGATACCATCATAAAGAGAGATATGACAACTGATACCATGATACAGAGAGATATTGTATGACAACTGATACCAGGATACAGAGAGATATGCCAACTAATACCATTATACAGAGAGTTATGACATCTGATACCGTGATACAAATAGATATGACAACTGATATAATAAAAAATAGATTTATGACAACTGATACCATGATGATACAGAGAGATATGACAACTTCTACCATGATGATAAAGAGAGATATGACAACTGATACAATAAAAAAGAGAGGTATGACAACTAATACCATGATGATACAGAGAGACATGACAACTTCTACCATGATGATAAAGAGAGATATGACAACTGATACAATGAAAAAGACTGGTATGACAACTAATACCATGATACAGAGAGCTATTGTATGGCAACTGATACCATGATACAGAGAGATATGACAACTGATATGATGATACAGAGATATGACAACTGATACCATATTACAGAGAGATATGACAACTGGTACCATAATACAAAGAGATATGACAACTGATACAATGAAAAAGAGAGATATGACAACTAATACCATGATACAGAGAGATTGTATGGCAACTGATACCAGGATACAGAGAGATATGTCAACTGATACCATGACACAGAGATATGACAACTGATACCATGATGATACAGAGAGATATGACAACTGATACCATGATACATAGATATATGACAACTGATACCATGATGATACAGAGAGATATGACAACTGATACCATGATACAGAGAGATATGAAAACTGATACCATGATACAGAGATATGAAAACTGATACCATGATACAGAGATATGAAAACTGATACCATGATGATTCAGAGATATGACAACTGATACCATGATACAGTGATATTAAACCTGATACCATGGTGATACAGAGATATGACAACTGATACCATGATGATACAGAGATATGACAACTGATACCATGATACAGTGATATTAAACCTGATACCATGGTGATACAGAGATATGACAACTGATACCATGATGATACAGAGATATGACAACTGATACCATGATACAGAGATATGAAAACTGATACAATGATACAGAGATATGACAACTGGTACCAGGATACAGAGAGATATGACAATTTATACCATGATACAGAGATATGACGACTGATACCATGATACAGAGAGATATGATATGACAACTGACATCATCATAAAAGAGATATGATAACATAAAGGTGGCATTTTAACAGTGCCAGAGATGGTTTGTACCATATCAACAGAATGCATAGACAGACTTAGAATTCATTGTCTAATTGTCTATTTGTTAATAGCCCATTTGGCAACATTGTGAAGCCATTGACAGGGACCAAAATCCTAATTGATGATCAACTACTTTGATTGATCACCCTACTCTCCTCTCTAGCTCTCTCACACACACACA
Organism: Thymallus thymallus; assembly: GCA_023634145.1. NCBI lineage: Eukaryota > Metazoa > Chordata > Actinopteri > Salmoniformes > Salmonidae > Thymallus > Thymallus thymallus. The sequence goes on from CM042391.1 coordinate 30,547,506, forward strand.
CACACACACACACACACACACACACACACACACACACACACACACACACACACACACACTTAAGCAATCCCATTTGTATAATGCACAGTGCACAATCAGGACTCTGTTTCACTTTGGCAACGCTCCTGTATTAAAAATAACAATTCGGCAAATGGAATAAAGCTGAATCGGCCGTCTGCACATTTGGAGAAAGGACAGAGTGATTGATTAAATGACAGTCTGAGAACGATTGCTCGCTAGCACCTTCAATTTGCTGAGAGGTCCTAAGTAATCGCCAGTTGCCACCCCTGAATCCTGAGTTTACCCCCTACCTAACACACGCACGCACGCACAGACACACACACATCTATCTGTCCCATAGGTCAGTCTCAGTGGCCACACAAGCACTGACATATTCCACATGTAGTCCTCCCTGAATACAAGACCACTGCTTAACTCTAGTCTAGGCTACATCCCCAGTGGATACAGAGCACGCTGATAAGCTACACAAAAGGAAAACTGATCGTGTGGTCAATTCCATTTCACTACAAGCTACTTTAGGGAATAAACTACAGTTCCATTTATGAGTTGTAAAGTCGTTGCTAAATACTATAGACAATGTTCCATTCATGAATAAACATAACCCTGATGTAAATCTTCTTACACAACTATATGATGACCAATCAAAAGAGGCTAGAGGTAAAAGAGTAAACTCTCCAAGGCACCATTTTAGGATTGTATGGTAAGAGTGCACCACCTAGTGGTAGTTAGTGACAAGACACATCTCAATCTCAAGTAACCTGTTAAAGTATCATTGGCTAAAGTATGAACTATAATTAATATGTGAATAACTTTTCTCCAGTAGTCTTGCCTGAGAAAGAGGCTCCACTCATGGACTCTGCGGCCTCAGTGGCCAGCACGCGGGCAACATTGGCGTCGTTCATGAACGAGCCATCCGACGAGCTGACAAAGCTGGTGCGGGCGCTGTTAGCCATGTTGCCCTCTGTCACCGACCCCCAGCCGTTCCACAGCGAGCCCTCCCATTCGCTGCAGAGCGACAAGGGTGTGCTCTGAGGTTGGGCCCGTCGGGAGCCCATTGGCTGGGACTCCTGGTCGTCAGTCATCCCGTCCTCCAGTTGGTCGGTAGGGAGGGGCCCACAGATGTAGCCCAAGGTGGGAGTGGGGGAGAAGGGGCGGGACAGGGAGGAGGAAGGAGGATTTTCCAGCATTGTGCTGGAAACAGGAAGTGAGGTAAGGTAAGAGGCGAATGAAGTAAAAACTACTGATACATGTAAAGCAATACTGTACTAAAACAACACAAGTATTACTGTAATATCCAACACTATTAGTACTAATAAAGAGACTGGCTATTCAAATATTGAATATTACTGACAATAATTTTTGTCTTTAAATGCCCTAAAAGCCCTTATCAATCGATGTAATAGAATAGATAGCTTCAAAGCATAGCCCATCAATCATTGACAGTTACCCTCTCACCCTCCCCAGATGCCACCCCTAGGTTTCCACGACAACCTTACCTGCGCCTCTCGGCCTTGGGGCTGAGCTCCAGGTACTGGGTGACTTCCTGTGAGGTCATCGTCGCGTCCTGCTCCTCGTCCATTGACAGGTAAGAGGCAGTGGACAGGCGGCTGTAGGAGGGGCAGCCCGTGGTGTTGGATGAGGCGCCGCGGAGACCGGATGCGGCACACACAGACTGGAGTGACCCGGCATCCACCGTCAGCTTAGTGGACCTGCTGGACCTAGGTGTGAAGAATAAGGGTCAGACGGTAATTTCCAAAAATTCAGATTAATTTCATGAGACATTTATAAGTTATATTCTTCAAGAATCAATATGTGTATCATAAATGAATGAACAAAATGGCTAAATGTACTGTAGTTAAAAGAAATTCCCATTTATTTTGTGATAATAGTGCTATTACTTGCAATATAATATAGTCGTACTATAACTTTAATTGAGCAGTTTTCTTTGTTATTTTTTTAAATAATTATTATTTAACCTTTATTTAACTAGGCAAATCAGTTAAGAACAAATTCTTACTTACAATGACGGCCTTCAATGTTCTACAGGGTCAGCCATAGTAGTACAGCACCCCTGGAACAAATGAGGGTTAAGCGCTTTGCTCAAGGGCACATCGACAGGTTTTTCACCTTGTCGGCTCGGGTATTCGAAACAGCGACCTTTCGGTTACTGGCCTAAGGCTCTAACCACTAGGCTACCTGCCACCCCCGAAACTGTGATTACATGTCATTCATGGTCATGTAAATTGGAATTTGATTGGTGCGTGTTGGTTGCCGTTCTATGAGCCATGTCAAGGCCCTGTCATCGGGGCTAAGAGCAGGGAGGAAGTACAATCATTTTCCACAGCGTGAGACAGGAAACCACTTCAGGCCATACGGTTTTACTATAATGGCACAGGAAATGGAGGGAAGTGGAGCGCAGTGGATCCTTAGAGAACAGGAGAAGCTGTTGATGTCAGGAAGAGGTCAACAGGAAGTAAACAAGGGAGCCCTGTGGCAGAGCGTGAGAAACACACAACTCATAGATGCTCATATGTGCTCAGATGTACTGTAGATGACTGGTCTTATTGATTCAAGGGACTAAATACAAGGCCCATAAGGAGAAATGATGAAAAACCCTTTGATCCTTGGTTATTGTTCAGAAGCATATCTCTAAGAGCACCAATCATCAACACACTACAGGGGAGTTAATAATATAATGCTAAAACCAATGAAAGATGTAACAGATTTATTGAGCTCAGTTTTATGAGTATTCTCTCATATGTCATGTGTGGTAAGTGTTAGTCATCATAAGCAGCCTTGGTCTTGAGACTGGGGCAGGACGTCTTAAACAGTGGGAGAGAGGGGGAGCGGGTCTTGCCAATGTCTGTGTGTATGTGTGTGTCTGTGTGGGTGTGTCTGTGTGCATGTGTGTGTGTCTGTGTGGGTGTGTCTGTGTGTATGTGTGTGTGTCTGGGTGTCTGTGTGGGTGTGGTTATGTTTGTGTGTGTGTGTGTGTGTTCCTCACCCTTCCTCTGAGGTGAGGCTGTGTGTGTCTGTGGTGTCGTCCATGGGCAGCGGGGGCGGGGTGGGCAGCATGTCCACCAGGTGCAGTGAGGCTGAGTAGTGCAGGATGCGGGGCGACGCCAGGGGCTTGACGCACTCTGAGCGCCCACCTGGAGGAAGAGTACACACAGGCACCAAGGTCAACACAACAACAAAACAACAACAACAACAACAACACTGTCAACGACAGTGGTTCTGTACCATCCATTCCTGTGGGAACCCTCAGGGGTGCACATATTTGTTCTAGCTCCGCGAGCCCTTGTTTGGTTGAATCAGGTGTGCTAGTGCTGGGGTAGAACAAAAAGGTACCCTGTGGGACAGTGTAAAACACTGGTTCTAATTGTCCCTGATCATTAAAAGCCTGGTGTATGATGACAGTCCAGTACCTGGTGGGAGGTGGCTGAGCCTCTGTTTGTAAGGCACTCCCCTCACAGTCAGCGCCTGGCTCCTCGACGACTCCAAGGAGGCGCTGTTCACCGCAGGGAGCTCTGGGGAAGGAGACAAAGTCTGTGACTCAAAAGTAACTACAGATCGATGTTCACCTAAAGCAAGGACATCAAAACTGCGCGGTGCTGCGGGACCTCTCCCTCTCCGGCGCTCCTCCTCGCCGGCGTACTAACCGGCGGCAGGAGTACGATGGCAGCAACACCCACCACGGACACACCTGCACTGCATTATGCCATTATGTGTATGATAAGTTTCTGTTTGTTTCACTTCCCCTCACAGGTTATTGTTTTGTCATTTCATGACTACCGTGAGGTGCTGTTTTTTCTTGAGCTAAACGAGACCTTTTGTTTCCGTTTGCCTCACTTTTTGCACATTGCCAAAACCTCGCACTTCACAAAAACCATGTAAGAAGGACACATTGACTATCACCTCGTTTGTAATTCTTCTCCCATGACTCCTTGAGCATGCCCATCTTTGGCTGGGCTGGGGGCAGGGCCTGACCATCCTTGACCAGCGTGGTCTTGACAGCGATGACAGGCTGGGAGATGCAGACCATCTCTGCGCCGTGCTGGGAGGAGTGTGAGGAGGAGGAGGCGTGGCAGTGGGGCCTCTTGGGGCATCGAGTGGGGCTGTTTAAGGTCTTGAGGGCGTTGCCCGTAAGGTCCACGAAGAACGTCCTGTAGACACCGCAGCTGTCGGGCACGATGGGGACAGCCGAGTCCAGGGAGCCGGGGTCCTTCTTGGCTGTGATTGACAACGCTGGAAAAAGAAGCAGACAATTATCTGTTATTCTCAATTATCTGCTTCCACTTGGACCTTAAAAATGCTTGCATCCACTTGCGTGGTTTTTCACTGAGCTTCCATAATGAATAGCAGAGGTAGCAGGTGAATAGACTCAGACCTAAAAATCAATGTTAAAAGCCTACGCTTTTAGCACACAGGGCAAACTAACAGAGTACTGAGTTGCATTATCAACTGGTCCAGGGACATTCTTTTTAATCCAACTGATAATGCTTACAGTAAGAAATGCGATCGGATGAAATGATTCTAGACAAGCTGTAAAGCAGAACTCACTGGTCTTCCTGAAGCCGGGGTTCTCCTGGCTCTGAGCCCACATGCCCTGGTACAACTCGCCACTCTGGGCCGGTCTCCACGCACCCGAGATACACGGTGAGTCTGGAGCCGCCATTCTGCAGAGACACAGGTCAGTCAGTCAGTCAGTCAGTCAGTCAATCCCCTGTATTGGGTATGGTTAAAATGGCAAAACTAGGAGGCACACACAGTGGATCAGATCAGATCACATTGTATAACTGCCTTAATTTTGCCTTGGCAGCAGCTAATAAATACAAATACAAATACAAATATTATACATTAACATATTATAAAACTAAAAGTTGTGAAATCCTTTTCAACAAGCCACATTGTTTGTCTTCCACCTACCTGTGTTTGATGATGAGGTCCTCACTGGCCAACCTGTACAAACCTGCAAAACCCAGAGTAACAGTCACTTAACCTGTTGGATTTCACAATGAGGTTTCACAGCTTTTACAGGAACATTGGAGATGTTAATGGTATCCTTGTCATTCAACACTACAATGATATAGATGTTAAAGTGTCCTCATATAGCATTTTACCTTGAATGATGAGAAGTTTGAAGTAAAAACCAACCTATTTAAGTAAAAGCATACCTGCTACTATACAACCTTGTGTGCGGTAAAAACTCTAGTACCACATCAAACAGCCACAAACTCTCTTGTTTTAGCCAAATAATACTCACACACTAACGCTAATTACATACCCATAACAACACAGTTGATTAGCGTAGCATGACATATCCATGCTAAGATAACCTATGCTAAGCTTATGTTATGCTAAAGATACAACACATAAGTTAGCCCCCACTTCCAGCCCAGACAGACCTTTAGCCTTGCTGTGGCCTCGTCCCAGGTGGTCGCTGGGTCGGGTGTGGCGGCGGTACAGGCACACGGCCGTCATTATCAACACACACCACAAGAGGGCGCCAAAGCTCCCGATGAACACCGGGTCCCTCAGCACAGCTAGGACCTGAGTCAGGTCCCTGCTGGGGCCGTCTGACTGGGGGGCCCCGGACCTCAGGGAGTCTGGAAGAGGAAGGGAGGGAGGGGGGGGGGGGGGGGGGGAAGAAAAACAAGACATTAAGAAATTAAAACACACAGAGAGCGAGAGAGAGAGAGAGAGAGAGAGAGAGAGAGAGAGAGAAGACAGACAGAAATAAAATAATGCAAAGACAGAGAACATGATAGAGGGAAACACTAGCAATACAATGATTGGCAATGTGGGTATATATACATATATACACACATATTTATATATATATACACATATATGGACCCCCTTTTGCCTTCAGAACTGTTCTTTGTGGCATAGATTCAACAAGGTGCTGGAAACATTCCTCAGAGGTTTTGGTCCGTATTGACATTATAGCATCACGCAGTTGCTGCAGATTTGTCGGCTGCACATCCATGATGCAAATCTCCCGTTCCACCACATCCCAAAGGTGCTCTATTGAATTGAGATCTGGTGACTGTGGAGGCCATTTGAGTACAGTGAACTCATTGTCATGTTCAAGAAACCAGTTTGAGATTATGTGAGCTTTGTGACATGGCGCGTTATCCTGCTGGAAGTAGCCATTAGAAGATGGGTCCACTGTGGTCATAAAGGGATGGACATGGTCAGCAACAATACTCAGGTAGGCTGTGGCGTTTAAACAATGCTCAATTGGTACTAAGGGGCCCAAAGTGTGCCAAGAAAATATCCCCCACACCACCACCACCAGCCTGACCCGTTGATACAAGGCAGGATGGATCTATGCTTTCATGTTGTTTACGCCAAATTCTGACCCTACCATTTGAATGTCGCAGCAGAAATGGTGACTCATCAGACCAGGCAACTTTTTTCCAATCTTCTATTGTCCAATTTTCTTGGGCCCGTGCAAATTGTAGCCTCAGGAGTTGCACCCGGTGTGGTCTTCTGCTGCTGTAGGTCATCTGCTTCAAGCATACCTTGGTTGTAACAAGTGGATATTTGAGTTACTGTTGCCTTTCTATCAGCTCGAACCAGTCTGGCCATTCTCCCCTGACCTCTCCCATCAACAAGGCATTTTTGCCCAGAGAACTGCCGCTCACTGGATATTTTCTTATTCTCTGTAAACCCTAGAGATGGTTGTGTGGGAAAATCCCAGTAGATAAGCACTTTCTGAAATACTCAAACCAGCCCGTCTGGCACCAACAACTATGCCACGTTCAAAGTCACATAAATCACCATTCTTCCCCATTCTGATGCTTGGTCTGAACTTCAGCAGCCATGTCTACATGCCTAAATGCATTGTTGCTGCCACGTGATTGGCTGATTAGATATTTGCTTGAACAAGCAGTTGAAAAGGTGTGTGTATATTTATATACAAACATATATGGACACCCCTTCAAATGAGTGGATTCGACTATTTCAATGCTGTTATTGTGAAGTGGAAACATCTAGGAGCAACAATGGCTCAGCCGCAAAGTGGTAGGCCACACAAGCTCAAAGAGCGGGATTGCCGAGTGCTGAAGCGCATAGCGTGTAAAAATCGTCGGTCCAGTTTGGAACTCACTACCGAGTTCCAAACTGCCTCTGGAAGCAACTTCAGCACAATAACTGTTCTTCTGGAACTTTATGAAATGGGTTTCCATGGCCGAGCAGCCGCACACAAGCCTAAGATCACCATGTGCAATGCCAAGAGTCAGCACCATGTGCAATGCCAAGCTTCGGCTGGAGTGGTGTAAAGCTCGCCGTCATTGGACTCTGGAGCAGTGGAAACACATTCTATGGAGTGACCTGGACGGAGGACAAAGTGAGGGAAATTATCTCTGAGAAGATGGATGACAGGAAGATTGAGGTGGAGCATGCCCACAGGACTGGAAAACCCACCACCGGCCCAGGTGACAGGCCCAGGCCGATAGTGGTCAAGTTCCTGAGGTTCAAGGACAAGGTAGTTGTTCTGGAATGAGCAAAGAACCTGAGAGGAACGTATATCTTCCTCAACAAGGACTATCCTGAAGCTGTGTACCAGCAGAAGGAAATAACTTATCCCAGCCATGAAAGCTTCCAGAGCGCGTGGGGATATTGCTTACATCTGCTATGACAGGCTCATTGTCCACCCTCCCTCCCAGAAGCCTGGTACGGATGAGGGAGCCAAGCCTATGGGTTCGTAGCTTCAACCCCGCAGCACACAATCAGCAATTGATTAATGGACTGCTAAATGTATATTTCTTGCTTTGTTTGCTCTTTTCAGTATTATGTCTATCTCTGATAAGCTACCCAGGAAAGGGCTGAAAATAGCCCATATTAATATATGTAGCCTTAGAAATAAGGTTCATGAAATCAATAACTTGCTAACATCAGATAACATTCATATATTATCAATTTCTGAGACTCACTTAGATAATTAATTTGATGATACAGCAGTAGCAATACAAGGATATAACATCTACAGAATAAATTCTTATGAGGGAGGTGTTGCTGTATATATTCAGAGCCATATCCCTGTAATGCTTAGATTTTTAAGATTTTATGTCAAGTGTTATTGAAGTGTGGTTGCAGGTTCACTTGGCACATCTTTTTTTATTTCTTTATTTTTATTTAACCTTTATTTAACTAGGCAAGTCAGTTAAGAACAAATTCGTATTTACAATGATGGCATACCCCGGCCAAACCCGGACGACGCTGGGCCCTATGGGACTCCCATACTAAAGCCTTTTCTTTTGGTGTGTTGCTATAGGTCACCAAGTGCTAACAGTCAGTATCTAAATAATATGTGTGAAATGCTTGATAGTGTATGTGATGTAAACAGAGAGATCTACTTTCTTGGGGACCTGAATATTGACTGGTTTTCATCAAGATGTCCACCCAAGGGGAAGCTTCTCACTGTAACCAGTGCCTGTAATCTGTTTCAGGTTATTAATCAATCTACCAGGGTGTTTACAAACACTGCAGGAACAAGATCATCCATGTATCTATCACATTTTTACTAATACTGTAGAACTTTGTTCTAAAGCTGTATCCGTACCCATTGGATGCAGTGATGCCAATATAGTGGCTATATTCAGGAAATCCAAAGTTCCAAAAGCTGGGCCTAAAATAGTGTATAAGAGATCAAACAAAATATTTAGCTGTGACTCTTATATGGATTATGTTAAAAATATTTGTTGGTCTGATGGGATTAATAAGGAGCGTCCAGACGCTGCACTTGATACATTTAAGAAATTGCATCTTCCAATTATTGATAAACATGCACCTGTTAAGAAACTGACTGTTAGAACTGTTAAGGCTCCATGGATTGATGAGGAATTGAAAAACTGTATGGTTGAAAGAGATGGGGCAAAAGGAGTGGCTAATAAGTCTGGCTGCACATCTAACTAGCTGGCTGGCTGACTTACTGCAATTTGAGAAATGATGTGACTATACTCAACAAAAAGAAGAATAAACAGTATTATGAAGACCAGTATTATGAAGTCCGACAGACGAATCTGAGCTTGGCGGATGCCAGGAGAACTCTACCTGCCCCAATGCATAGTGCCAATTGTAAAGTTTTGTGGAGGAGGAATAATGGTCTTGGGCTGTTTTTCATGGTTCGGGCTAGGCCCCTTAGTTCCATTGAAGGGAAGCCTCAACACTACAGCGTACAATGACATTCTAGACAATTCTGTGCTTCCATCTCCTTTTCCTGTTTCCCCAAACCCTCACACTACCACCACACTGCTTGTCCATTGGTATGAGGTTCTTACTGTGGAATGCAGTGTTTGGTTTTCACCAGGCATAATGGGACCCATGTTGTCCAAAAAGTTATACTTTTGAATCATCTGTCAATAGAACATTCTTCCAAGTCTTGATGGTTATCCAGGTGCATTTTGGATGACGTGGGCCCCATGGGTCAAGCATGGTGATGGTAGTGTGATGGTTTGGGGATGCTTTGCTGCCTCAGGACCTGGACGACTTGCCTTAATAGAAGGAACCATGAATTCTGCTCTGTATCAGATAATTCTACAGGAGAATATCAGGCCATCCATCTGTGAGCTGAAGCTGAGGCGCAGCTGGGTCATGCAGCAAGACAATGATCCAAATGACACAAAGTCTACATGGAAATGGCTAAAAAGCAACACATTTGAAGAATGGTCAAAGTCCAGACCTAATCCCAATTGAGATGTTGTGACAGGACTTGAAATGAGCAGTTTATGTTGCTGAGTTAAAGCAGTTCTATATGCAAGAGTGGGACAACATTCCTCCACAGGAAGAGACTGATCAACAAATACAGGAAGAATATGGTTGCAGTCATTGCAGCTAAAGGTGGCACAACCAGTAATTGATTTTAATGGGGAAATTACTTTTTCACACTTGGGAATTGGGTGTTGCAGAACTTTGTTAATTAAATCAACTAATTAAGTATCTGTACTTTACTATTTATATTTTTGATTACTTTTACTTTTACTCCACTACATTCCTGAAGGAAATAATGTACTTTTCACTCATTTTCCCAGACACCCAAAAGTACTGGTTACATTTCGAATGCTTAGCAGGACAGGAATGGTCCAATTCATGCACTTATCAAAAGAACATTCTTGGTCCTCCCTACTGCCTCTGATTTGGCAGACTGTGCTGTCTGGTTTGCATAATATAAATATTATTTATACATTTACATTTGATACTTAAGTATATTTAAACCAAATACTTTTAGACTTTTACTCAAGTAGTATTTTGCTGGGTGACTTTCACTTTTACTTGAGTCATTTTCTATTCATGTTTCTTTACTTTTAATCAAGCATGAAAATTGGGTACTTTTTCCCACCACTGACACTAACACATACAGTGTTACACACATCTGTTTCAATCATTTTCATACCTTCCAACCCACATTGATGCTTTGAATAAACTGGACTGCAAATTGCACAAATCTACTATTGCAGTCTTGTTTTATGTAAGGTTTTGTAACCCTGTGCTGTTAGTTTGACCATATACTGTAGATATCTGTGGCATGTTGTCACTGACCTATGACCAGTCTATGGGGGTCACTCTGCACCCCGACGCCAGCTCCGTTGACTGCTGCCACCCGGACCCAGTACTGTTTTCCTGGGTACAGAGGGTTTATTTCCAGACTGTGGGTCCCACTGTCCACTGTCCAGTTCAGGTACTGCTTCTCCTCCGACTGCACACACAACTGGACAGGACAAACGCACACACAGAGCTCAAAGAGGGAACCAGGGAAGTATTACAGTGAACTGTGTGTGTGTGTGCACGTGTGAGCACTCAGGTAATTGCTTCCACAGCAGGGGTACTAGGAAACTCTGGTTAGGGAGAGCAGGCTTTTGTTCCAGCCCAGCACACCTTTGACTCATCTTATTAAGGTCTTCTTTGATCAGGACTGCTTAGTTGCACATGAACAAAAGCTTGCACACCAGGGTTGCAGAGGACCGACCCCCTGTCAATACAATGTCTAATTCAATTGTGAATGTATTATGTTAAACAAAGTACAAGGTCATTGTAAAAGAGGATTGTTTCAACACTTTACATAATGTCAGGCATATAGAGCAAAAAACTCACCCTGGAATTTTTTGCATGCTCTCAAACGTGTCATAAAACACATTGTGGAGCATACAAGAATGCCAGGTGCTACATTTTTCAGGCATAGATACAAGAAGGTAAAGGTGTAGGTAGCCATCTTGTTATTACCTGGTATCCCTGGATGATGCCGTTGTGAGCTTCGTGGGGTGGAGGCTCCCAGGTCACATGGATTGTGTCATTGTGGTCAGGGGCCATCGTTATGGAGACGGCTTGAGGTGGGGCGCTAGGCACTGCAGGAGGATGGAGTGTCATGACACATCTTGATTCAAATCATAGTTTTTAATCTTCATAGTGAAAAATACCGCAAAGGACTACCTTTATTCAATAAAGTTGGACTACTCCTGAGCTACAGTATCCAAAGACACACCTCCGGTATATTTGCATACTTTTTGGTTTACAGTTGATAACAGCCAACTAACTGTTTTGAACCCTTCCTTACCTGTCTCAGGTACACGCAGGTGCCTGGTGTTGCTCTCACGGCCGTACAAGCTGCTGCCATAGGGACGCACTTTGAACTCATACTTGTAGCCCCTCTTGAGCGGGCCAACCAGTGTTTGAAAGTTGGGTATTGGCATCCTCTTAGCAGCCCATTCCGAACTGGCTGGCAGGAGAGAGCGATAGAGGACCTCGAAACCATCCAGGTATTGAGGCTGGGTTGGAAAAGACTGGAGCTGAAAGAAAAATAACAAAAAGGAAAGACAGTTATCAAGCAATAATTATATTCCCTTTTGGAGTGTAGAAACTAGGGTTGCAATAGGAGGGTATATTACTTGTAACTTGTACATGTTACCAGTAAACTACCAGAACTTTGGTAACTTTCAGGTTTGGGGAGGATTTTTTCACGACATCTAGTTGCCATTTTGGGAACTTCAGATTATCACAGGTGTCTAATTATCTATAGCCTTTTGTGTGGCCTTATTACATGTAAAATATATATAATAATCAAATAAGATTATTTTAAAATAGCAAATACAATGACAAAGTTGTAAAACATTATCCTAAATATAAACCCTCAACTTAGTGAATACCATTGGTATATCCACATAAACTCATGGACAATATGGACACAGATGTAAAAATGGAATACTATATATGAATACATTTTGCAAATAGTATTCAATTATAAATGACCAAAGTCAAAATAGATTGCCATTGATTACCTGATAATTACAAACATTTCAAAAAATTCTGGTAACTTTGGTAAATTACCAATAGTTTTGCATTCTTAGAATGTTATCTGTAGCTAGGTTTCCATCCAATTGGCAACAGATTTTCATGCGAAGAGTAAAACATTTGTAAAAAAAATATGCACATTTTCCCACCAGTGGTGTGTTTCCACCAAACGGACTTGATGTGGATAAAAATCAGTGTGAAGAAATTTACTTTTTTGCCTAAGGTTTCATGTACCGAATAAAGTTCAATGCGTTCCACCGCATTTTCAACTCTACAATAGCTTTGTCACAAAAACTAAATAGCAAATGTACCTACTCTTGTCTTGGCACATTCGCTCTAGCCAACAGCTCGCAGATAAAGTGCGGTTAGGCTAGTCTACATGATGAGATTATTATGGATAAGAGAATATTTTTATTTGTCAAATGGCAGTCAAGCATCGATCATCATGTCACCAGAATAAGACTCTCAATATTTATTGGAAAGGAGCAATCAGATCACTGTGCACTTTCACCACCATGTGTTCATCAAAATGCATTTAATCTGTAGCCTAATAAACTGCATGGTTTCCCAAGTCGTAGTGAGAAGACCACACACCATATCATCAGATGACTCCAAGTTTACTTCAATATGACGGTTATTATATCAATATTTGCGCATAAAGGCGTTTCCACCATCATTTTTTGCAACCCCACCATTTCTCTCAAAACAATTTTTAAACACAAAAAGATCCCATCATGTCGAACAAACAAATGATCTGCCGGCATTTATAAAATTGTACCGAAACTTCCTGTTTCCATCACAGCTGTAATCATTTTTGGGGGGTTATACAGTTTGCCTTTACTTGTATAAAAACTGTGGATGGAAATGTGGTTTGTGACATGGAAATAATGTTCTAAACAAGCATAATAAATGGCAGGCCTGAATCTTAGTTCAGCAAAAGGTCCATTCCTTACATTGGGAGTTCACTATTGAAGTGTTAGCTGTGGGATACACTCTCATACACGTCTTCATGCAGTCATCTGTTATGTGCAAACATGTGCCTCCATGTGACATGTCTGATGTCCATACCTTCCACTGCACTTGGGACATGTTGGAGTTTGGAGTCAGCACCGTCACATTCTCCAGAGCTATGCGCAGGGCCGACAACTCTCTGTGAAGGTCCCTCTGTCGGGTGTTTGCAGCTTCTGTGAAAGAGGGAGAAAAATCTTCATAGAAAATGATGTTGTACACCATAAATTGACGTCCCCTACTGGCACAGAAATTGACACAAACTAAACTCCATGTAACAAAATAAAGTCCCATAGTGATCCTAAGTGCTGTTTACTTTAGAACCACACTAATCTCCGCCGCCATCTCACAAACATCATAAAAAGTCAAAAGTAATGTTTTTGTTTGTGATACATCCTGCTGCAAATATCGTGAATTATACGGTCCTTGTTTTGCATTCCAGTAGAGTTTGCTGTATTCCCTTAGGAGAAAGAAATACATTCTATTCTAGATGTAAGGAAAGAGGATAGGACAGGATCAACTTTAATTTCCCACAGGGGAAAATTGTCTTAGACAAAGAGTACTGCTGTATACAAAATAAAACGCAGTACATCACACATTCAACAAATACACGGCACATAAATGTAGTGGTGAAGGCCCAAGCTAAGCGCTCTTACCCTCCACCAGTAGCTGTGCGCTGGCGGTGACCACCCCCACGTCGTTGACAGCTGTGCAGGTGTACCTCCCAGAATCCTGTGGCGTCACATAGTGGATTTTGATGCTCTGGTCAGGATTCACTAGATACCTACAGACATGACACAGCAACCAACACAACATTCACTATAGCAACTGTATGGAATTATTAGAAATCAAAGAATTACATATTATTATTAATATTATTGTATACTAATAATGCATTTCATGACACATGTAATGACTGTGCTGAAGAGTAGCTCAAAGAGGCACAAAGATTATACCCCCAAGACTTTTGACTACTTTAATACACATTAGTGAATTTGTCCAAATACTTTTGGTTCCTTAAAACGGGTGGACTATGTACAAAAAGTGCTGTAATTTGGAAACGGTTCACCCTCAAATTAAAGCTGACAGTCTGCACTTTAATCTCATAGTCATTGTATCATTTCAAATCCAAATTGCTGGAGTACAGAGCCAAAATAACATATATATTGTCACCGTCCAAATACTTTTGGACCTCCTGTATATAATAATATAAACCATTTAGCAGACGCTTTTATCCAAAGCGACTTACATTCATGCATACAATCCCCATGTTGTAATACATGTTCCATGTCTTATGTCATTGTATTTTTATGTTACATATACTGTATACCTCATGTCAAGATATGCACCTCATGTCAAGGACTGTTTTTAGTGTAGATTTAAATGGATAATAAAGATTTCTTTTGTTGAATCGAGAATCAGACCTGCCGTTGGGCAGAGGACCCTGTTCACGGCTCCACTCCACAGCAGGCATGGGGTCTCCTTTAGCCTCGCAGTAGAATTGGGCAGACTCCCCCATCCTCACAGACACATCCTGCGGCTTCAGCACCAACACTGGCTTGGCTGGAGATGGAGAAAGCATGGGCAAAAACACAAATTATCGTTGTCCATATCATATCTCTAAGCATTCAATTCCATGCTATCCCTTTTATCAATAGCAAACATTTACATACCTTTTTCACACTGTTGTCCTGACCCAAACTGTACCGTGCGGACTATTTTCACATTTTCATTTCCAGCACCATTCCAGCAACTATGGATGCATAACCAGGCCAGCGAAGTACAGCTCGGCTCAGTAGTGTAAAAAAGGTTATTACTAAAATGGTACTGTACATGGGGTCAGGGTTCATCTTACCTAGGACAGACAGGCGGGCGGCCCTGCTCTCTCTTACTCCCACAGTGTTGGAGGCCACACAGATGTACACGCCAGAGTTATTCTTCTGGGCTGGGGCGATGATCAACTTCCCATTCAGTTCCTATAGGTCACATGGGGAGCAACCACATGCAGTTAAAAAAGGTTTAGTGTAGAGAATAAATAATGTTTTTTGGGGATTAGTTTTCCATCCAAGGTGACAGGTCCTCTTCTATTAATAATGGAGTAAAATTTATGAAGCACCTTTTGGTTTTAAGAAATAGTTATTCAAAACAGTATGAATCTCAGCTCCTGACACCTCTGGAAATTCATTACAATATGGAAAAACCATAGTGTCTTAAGAATAAATTTACTGC
This sequence comes from Thymallus thymallus, assembly GCA_023634145.1. Lineage (NCBI taxonomy): Eukaryota > Metazoa > Chordata > Actinopteri > Salmoniformes > Salmonidae > Thymallus > Thymallus thymallus. The sequence goes on from CM042391.1 coordinate 30,563,058, forward strand.
ACTGAAATGCACAGACTGACAACTGTCCCATTGCCAATTTCCCATTTCAAAAACCATACACACCCCTACAAAGCATGTAGATATGTTATAAAGGAGGTCTCACAGTGTAGTGCGGGTCGGTGTTGTTGATTGGGACCCCGTCTTTTCTCCAGGTGACATTGGGCTCGGGGTGGCCCACCGGCGGGCTGCAGTTCATCACCGCCACCTCCCCCACAGCCACCTCCACGTCACTGGGCTGCACCCGGAAGTCCTCACGCAGAGCTGAAAGAACACACAGAGGTCGCCCAATCATAAACAGTGGGTGTGAGACTAGCTGGTGCACAAGGCTATAACATTACATTGCATGACAACGTCAAAGTCAGTCTACAAGCCTGTAGTTCATAAACATTGGCAGAGAAACATGTGCCCAGCACAACACGCATCACTGCCTGCTTGACTTGGCTTCCCACAAATGATAGTTTTGACCACCGAAAACTATCAAGGCTTATAATGAACTAATCTAATGATTTATCTTATTTCACAGTAACATTTCCACACCATACCATACTATACATTTTGTGTACATAACCTATTCTATACACGGAATTCACAGTGCTTTTGTCCAGTGTTGCCCCATCAACAAACGCATATATTCAACAGAGGTCCAAAGCAAACTTGACCTGTCTACAGTGACATAAGCACAAGTACATGACATACAAGCCTGACCTCTTTACAGGAACAAGTAATGTTTAGTCAATCGTTAAGAGTCACTGTGAACCATTTCAGTTGAAGGTCTAAGGAGCTCCCTTACATTATATCCAAAAGGACACGGACAATGGCTTTTTCACCTTGCATGTATACATTACCACATGTTTAGGATGCCTGTTTAAATCTTCACTGATGTCATAACTTAGGTATTACATTGGGAAACCAGATGGAATCATGAGACAAAAAGTATTTGGCGTCTGCTTGGTCACACGTATGGTTACAATGGTCTAGTGCCAAACCACTCTTTATCAAGGAATGATCCTAGGTTGGATTTCTTTCAAATGTATTAAGGGTATTCTTGAACTCAATAATTGTCTAGTTATGATAGAGAACGTAGCCCAACAGTGTTGCATGGTTCATTACTGTATAGGCTACTTTTCTTAATCAGTTCAACTATACTTACAAAAGTCACGATTACACAACTTTCTTAATGAGACTAACCTGGATAAATAAAGGTTAAATGCAAAATATACCACAATCGATCTGCTACTATAACTCAAACTAAAGTAAAGTACCACTGTTAATTGTCCTTTTGGCTCCATGCCTCCACCACATACTGCTCCCCCAACAACTCAATCAGCCACTAATTATATCATCCAGCTCAGGAATCCAGTGGTCTGCGAGTGACCCTGTTTTGGGTGCAAACAGAGGCTGGGGGTCAGGGGTAAATTAGCAGAGTGTTTGTCTTGGGGAGGGAGGTAAACATTGATATTGGACCCCCTTTATTTCTACTCAGTAATCACACAGACAATCTCAACGCCTCTCTCTCTCTCTCTCTCGCTCTCGCTCTCTCTCGATCTCTCTCGATCTCTCGCTTTCTCTCTGGAGTGGGATCTGTGGGTCTGTGGTTACTGGGGGTTTCCCGTGGACCTGAAGGATCATATATCAGCTTGATATCACATTTAAGATCAGCATGGAGGGAGAGAGGAAGTGAATGGGACAGGATGTAGGAGCCACAGAGAGCCATCCAACCAAGACAACAGAATGTATTCTAAGGCCAGATTTTCACATCCATCTGGCATAGTGTTTTTCAGTCCTTGTCCTGGAAGGCAGCTGTGTGTGGCATTGGTTCCATCTCAGTATAAGCACACCTGATTCAGCCAATCAAGCTCTTGAGTGGTTTATTCGTTAGTCTGCACACTGCTGAGACTGATACATAGTATCTTCACTCACATGATCTATAACAGTGGGACCTCTCTATAACATGGTACCTCTCTTCATTCTACTGTGCAATTAATGTTGCATGGCATCTTGGAATTCATAACAAGATAGGCATGTCCATCTAATTTGAAAGACATCCCCACAGTCTTACCTGCGATATAGAGAGAGGCGTTGCGGCTGGTGGCCTTGCCCGCGCTGTTCCTTGCCATGCACGCATACACGCCCTCATGTGACTGACTCCGCCTCCCTGGCACCACGCTGAGGAAAAAAAGGCTGCCCTCCGACAGGACGATGGGCCGCGATTGGCTGTCCAGTTTGTCCATCTCCATGGGCTGGCCATTGCGGAGCCACTCAATGGAGGGCTCGGGTGTGCCGTCGGCGCGGCAGGAGAGGGTGGCGGGGTTGCCTACCTTGACCACCACATCTGAGGGGTGGTGGACAATCCGCGGGGGCACCTCCCCCACATCCGCCCTCAGTCTGGAACCTGGCGGGAACAAGAACAGTGGATGGAGGAAAGATGGAGAAACTCAGGTTCTGTTAAAGTAGGCTAATGCATCTGTTTATTCACAGAAGCTCTGACAATAGTTGATTACTATTACTGTGCATACTATGCATTTAGCATTGAATGGGGTCAAGATAATTAAGTCATAGTAGTTTCCCATAAGTGTAGTACTTTTGTGCATGTTGTAATAACATTGTCATAAATTTATCTCATGCATTAACTTTGCATTATCCCTTGGGACCTGATTATAGAAAAGGCATGTGCTGTATATAGATTCATACACTTATTCTATTCATATTCCAGTTTTAGGTTGATAACTTTTCCAAATCACAAAAAAAAAACAGAGTCGTGCCAGAACGAATCAGTTGGACAGGGATTTGATTTCCATTGGGGGGCACGCGCTGCACAATTTTTTTTATGGGTGTTATAGTAAAGACCTTAGGCGACGCAAAAGTTTCAAGTTTGGGGAAGCTTACAATTTATCCTACCATTTCTACTGATCTGCGTGCCAGTTATGATTTTCATATGCACATTTTAATGGAACTAACCCTAACCCATTTCAATAATAACGATTTTGTTTCTCAAAATCATTGTCATGGGGTTAATCCTAAAAATCTGAATTAAAATGATAAAAATCGAAAAGTTTACATTAAACTAATGCGAGAGCACCAGCCTCTGCCATATGGACACATTGATACACCGTGATCGGGAGACCCATGAGGCACCGCACAATTGACCCAGCGTTAGGGGACGGTTTGGGGGAGGGTTTGTCCGGCCGGGATGTCCCTGTCCCATCGCACTCTGGCAACTCCTGCGGCGGGCGGGGCGCATGCACACTGACACGGTCGCCATGTGTGCAGTGTTTCCTCCGACACATTGGTGCGCTGGCTTCCGGGTTAAGTGTACATTGTGTCAAGAAACAGGGGTTGTGTTTCGGAGGACTCACGTCTCTCGACCTTCGCCTCTCCCGAGTCCGCACGGGAGTTGCATCATGGGACAAGACTGTAACTACCAATTGGGGAGAAAAAGGGGGGTAAAAAATCTGGTTCTTTCAACTTCAAGCTTAAAGTTGAATTAGTCGTATGTACGTGATACGCATGGTATAAATCACATTCATCGCTCTACTCCACCTGTCTGCCTCCCTTTCTATCGGTCTTGACTTGAGCTATTGCCAGGGAAGTGCAACATTGTATCAAATCAATGAACTGTTGCTAGCGAACTTGTATCAACAGTCTATTCCGGGCCCTCAAAGTTTCCCACACCAGTGAGCTCGGGACAGACAGCTGGGTTTGCTAAAGGGAAACATTTTCAGGTATTTTATGACGTTTCCACTGGATATATGGGATCATATGAACTCAGACATCCCCAAATGGGCACTCTCCTAAATATGCGTGCAGCAGGCCAGGTACCTCTATGTATGCTCAGGCGCGCGCACTCCCTCAACATTATCAGAACAGAGAAACCAGACAGACACATGCTCATTGCTCACATGGAGCACTCCAAACAAAAGACATTAGCAAAATGTACAAATCTCGCAAATGATGGTTATGAAAAAAAACTTTATCACAAACAACGTTTCCACTCCGAGAATGACGAATTAATAGATGCATTAACAGAAATGAATGTAACCAAATGACGGGTATTAACTGTACAATTACTTGGCCTACTGGTGACATATGTAATGGAATATTGATCAAAATAAACAATCAAATGGTAAACAATTCACACAATGAATGCGCAAGAGACATCTGAGCGCATTCAGAAGAACTTAGTGCATGCATTCTGGAGAGAGACGCGCCATATCTTAGCCACACCCCCCTCCCCTTCTTCTTGTCTCAAAATGTTTTATTGTGCAGTTGAGCATCAATAATTGAGCATAGCAACTTTGTATGAAGGTCTTGTTATTAAATAGTGTAATACATACTCAACACGTTGGGAAGATTGTCCATTATTTAGTTTATCTAAGAACCCAAAAAACGGATGCAGTTGGAGAACCTATTCAAGTAAGTAAATATATTTTGAACATGTAAAGAAACAATGTATTATTAGCTAACTAGCTAGCTACAGTACTGTGCAGGATAGCTCAAATGAGCTGCTAACGTAGCTAGCGAGCTATCTAGCCACCTTTACATACTGTATAGCTAGCTAGCTATGTGAATTAAATATCACCAGCTAGCTACCTAACTTCATATTAGCTAGCTATCATTATCTATTTATCATTGTAAATAAATGCATTATGATGTTATAATTACTTACATTTGCTTCCATCCTAGTATTTTTGATAGCCATATTTACTGAAGCAAGTCTCCAGCATTGGGTTGCAGAGGGTCAAATTCATCATGGGAGTTTTGGGAACCACTCGATATGATTGGTCATTGTCCAGTGTTCGCCGCTGGTGGTTTGCATAAAGTTGTGGAAAGCTCAACTTTTTCACTGCTTCCCATGTCACGTTTGCGACGCCCAGCGGTCCCCCGCCCACTCCGCTTCTCATCGCTTTCCTTCCATTGAAAATGAATAGGAAGCAGTAACCTCTAGTGCCCTCTCGCTTCCCCTCTTCCTCTCTGCTGAGCGAGCAAAAGAGCGACCCTCTGTCTTCCTATATGTAGCCAATGTATGTTATGTTATCTGGCTAAAAAGAGTATGACATGCCATACTCTTCTTGCCAAGACAGCATCCGATACATAGTCTACACATACTGAGACAGAGGGGCGTTTCGCTTGCTTGGATGCTTTATCTGAGATTGATGTGTCTTTCTGTCTGCGCGAGTCTCGGTCAAATAAATAAATGTTTTATTTTGACGGGCAAGGAGGTACGGCTGGGTGGGCCAGGCCCCCTAAGGCCCGACCATAACACCGGCGCTGAAACAAAGACGAGTTACTTCCTTGTAACACAACTCATGTAGCGGGAGGCCATGTACAATCTGATCTTGGGTCAGTTTTGAAGGCTACATACAACAACCAGCGTCTCCTTTGGGAGGCTCCCCAATGCTTTTCATACCATAAGCAACTCCCACCTTCAAAAACTAGTTTTACTGTGATGGAGACGGCACTGTAGTACAGTATGGCAGATGAAGAGATGGAGTGAGAAAAACATGAGGGACAAAGTCGCCTCAAACAAACTCTGACTGAAGTAGTCTGAAGTGTGTGGTCCCCTTTTCAAAGTGGAGAAAGGATATACTTAAGAGTCAGTAATAGTGGGCTTTTACAGTACAGAGACACCACACCCAGACAGTGCCCCTAGTCCAGGGTCAGCTCACACCCTTAAGTAAGTACACCCAACACAAACAAACAGACTGGCTACCAACAGACAATGTCTATTCTGAAGCCAGCAGCATTGGACTTCCCATTGACTCCAAGTTGGAGGAAGTGGGGGGGATTCTGCTGTACTTCCTGTATGGGACAGGAAGCTAAACCAGTCGCAAGGTCGTTCCCCCTCCCCCTACTAAACAATGGAACAAAAGCGCCTTCACACAAACAAAATCAAGAGGGCTCAAAGGGAAATCTGTCACGTTGGGCAATGGCAGCGTACCCCAGCTATTACTGGCCTGTCGGCAATGCCCATTTTGAGTGTCAATGCCAAAACATGTCAATCACATAGGCCAATGGGAGGGACTTGGGAGGATGATACTCTTTTAATTCTAAGGCTTAATTGTGGATATGTACTATTGGATAAAAATCACAAACTTTGGCCATTGATTTGCGATGGGCTATATGTGCCTGTGTTGATTTGTATATGAAATATTGCAACTAGAACAGCTATCTGATGGATGCTTTCATCATGCATGAGAGGATAACCTTTCAAAGACTGTCAAGATCTTTTTCATAGGTTTTCAGATGTAATTTGCAACACTAGGCTAGCCATAGGCCTACTCCTGATCATAGGATAAGACATTCTTGGCAGTGGATCGCTAAGAAAAGTCTATATTCTTTCAAACAGAGCTATTTCCGGAGGAAGAATCGTCTCAACATCCTAGAATGATTTGAAAAATGTTAAATTATATTTGCATAATATGTCTATTATTTTCAAAACCTCTAGAATACTCTAATCATAATACTTTCCTAAATTGTCATTTCCATGTTGATTGGAATAACAATAGTGTGTCACACAGATGGGTTGACTTGGCAGGTGCTGTAGGCTACATCAAGTGTTTATTATTTACTAAACAACAAAGTGTCATTGAAAAGTAGGAAAAATAAATGCAAAAATAAATTTGTTCTTCTCTTTTTGAAAAAAAAAAAACCCAGGGCAAACAAACAAAATCAGTAACAGGAGAGAACTATATTCGATATGGATCACACAGATAAGCCTAAAGCCTGGCTTTGAAAAAGCTAAGCCTATCAATAAACAAATGACGTCTCTAACACCACTGGAATCTCTATTTGCAAACTGTTGTTGAAATAAAGTTATTTTGTTGAGAGAGAAACTCCTGTTGACAATGAGTTCAAGTCATTCAAAAGTCATTAAATAACTCACAAACCAGGCAACAATAACAGCCAATATAAGCTACAACCACGGTATTATTAACTTTATTTATTCCAATTGATAGCAATAGTGAGAATTAAGTTAACACTAAATGCATGATCAGATACGGCATACAATCGATATTTACCATAAATAGGCCTACATGACATGTATTATAACAAAATAAAAGCCTTACCTGCAAGGTTGCCAAGAGTTGCGAAAAATACCAACAGTCTTGTAAACACCTGTTCGGTCATTTTAAATGTTGGGTCACCAAAACACACCATGTAAACAAATTCTTATCTGGTGCATATTATTTCACTTGAGGACGTTCGTTTCCTTTCAACTTTTACGTACCAAACAAATTTCAATTTGAGTAATTTCTTCTCAAGATGCAACAAGATTTTTCAGATATTTCAATGTTTGTTTCGTTTGCCATTCCGTCACGCGATGATTACCGCTTTATCTAGATCCAACAGAGCGCCAACGCAATTAGAAACAGTCCCTAGTGACTATGATGCGAACAGAATTGAAGTAGGCGAAGTGGCAACTAGTCGCCGCCTAAAAAAAGCGACACTCCCACGTTTTAACTCCCTGGCTGGAAATTACTTTAATCGCATGAGGGGTTTATGCCACCGTTTTATCACCAACACCTGCTAAGCATTACAAACATTGGGATAGATGCCAAGGAATAGAAAGGACTGCCACTTCATACACAGGATATATTGTGGTCTACTTTGAACATAAATTGTTTCCTGAAACGCAATAATAAGATCATTTGCATCTGGGGCACTTTAAAGCCTACCTTATTAGTTTACATTTATTTACATGTTCCCTTATTTGAAATGTGAGGTTATCAATTCTGGTAGCCTACAGCAATATTGATCCTCATAAACTATATTGGTTACCTATACATTTGGTTTCCTGCATTCTTTGAATGCTTATAATACAACCAGGCATGTGGACTGGTCTTCAATTTCCATGTTTTTTATTAAAAACAATTTGTAGCAGCAGTTCTGTCAACACTACATGGAGAGGCAGGAAATGTGGAGGCTCCCATGTTTCTAAACAATATATGTAAATGATATGATCTCATCTCTCATGAACTGATGAGATTTTACAGTTCATGCAATCATGTCATAATGTATCTCATGGTTTATCATTGCATTATTTAATCTAAACTGAAAATATGTTGCACAGCTTGTCAAGATGCACAACAAGGACTTGGACATGCAAGGAATTGTTTTGTAGAGAGAAGCAATCTCAATAACATCTGCTAATATCCATATCCTTTTTTTTCAACTGGTTTAAATTATTTATGGAGAGGATTGACTTGCTCTAGCCTACAGATTCATGCAAAGTAGCCCTAAAGAATAACAAATGCATTCTGGTGTTTTCTTTTAGTGTTTAGAGTTTAAATTGAGACACAATTTAATTGAGACAAAATGGATACATCTCTCCTTTCTATCCTGCTACAAAGCCACTCGGATCCCATCAACTAGTGATACATTACAGCAGAAACAACAAGGAGGTCAGGCTAGCTAGAGCATAGCTGTGAGGAGAAAAGAAAAACAACTTCAGGAGCTAATAGTTACTTATCCCAATTACCCAAGATCCCCTGTACAAACAGGCCTCCCAGAGGGAGAGAAGAGAGAGAGAGATAAAGGAGGAGAACTACCACTGGTAGTTAATTACCTCCAGAAAAACACATAAATAAAGTGTTGTTTAGTGAACCTGCCATTGTGTCGGTCTAAAAAGGCCCAGTCGAGGTGACGGACGCTTATATTGATCCAACAACTCGGACTCGATGGCCTTGGCATTGGCCAGATTTCAGCCAGGAACAAAAGGTTTAGAAAGGCTGAAGGAAGATGGCTAGCCCTAAACACAATGCATGGAAATGGTGGGTGGCTTAAGATGTGCTGAGGGATGGCTTTAAAATGGACCTTTATTCATTTTATAAAGTCTCAAAAGATCAAGGAGGTGTTGGAATGGGTGAGAGGGATGAATGGAATGAGAAAAATTATGTGTTAAAAAAGAGAGACTTAATGCTAAAAGCTTTTGAAGTGTTTTTTTATTTTAAATAAGCTAGAAAGATACAGTGGGGAGAACAAGTATTTGATACACTGCCGATTTTGCAGGGTTTCCTACTTACAAAGCATGTAGAGGTCTGTAATTTTTATCATAGGTACACTTCAACTGTGAGAGACGGAATCTAAAACAAAAATCCAGAAAATCACATTGTATGATTTTTAAATAATTAATTTGCATTTTATTGCATGACATAAGTATTTGATCACCTACCAACCAGTAAGAATTCCGGCTCTCACAGACCTGTTAGTTTTTCTTTAAGAAGCCCTCCTGCTCTCCACTCATTACCTGTATTAACTGCACCTGTTTGAATTTGTTACCTGTATAAAAGACACCTGTCCACACACTCAATCAAACAGACTCCAACCTCTCCACAATGGCCAAGACCAGAGAGCTGTGTAAGGACATCAGGGATAAAATTGTAGACCTGCACAAGGCTGGGATGGGCTACAGGACAATAGGCAAGCAGCTTGGTGAGAAGGCAACAACTGTTGGCGCAATTATTAGAAAATGGAAGAAGTTCAAGATGACGGTCAATCTCCCTCGGTCTGGGGCACCATGCAAGATCTCACCTCGTGGGGCATCAATGATCATGAGGAAGGTGAGGGATCAGCCCAGAACTACACGGCAGGACCTGGTCAATGACCTGAAGAGAGCTGGGACCACAGTCTCAAAGAAAACCATTAGTAACACACTACGCTGTCATGGATTAAAATCCTGCAGCGCACGCAAGGTCCCCCTGCTCAAGCCAGCGCATGTCCAGGCCCATCTGAAGTTTGCCAATGACCATCTGGATGATCCAGAGGAGGAATGGGAGAAGGTCATGTGGTCTGATGAGACAAAAATAGACCTTTTTGGTCTAAACTCCACTCGCCGTGTTTGGAGGAAGAAGAAGGATGAGTACAACCCCAAGAACACCATCCCAACCGTGAAGCATGGAGGTGGAAACATCATTCTTTGGGGATGCTTTTCTGCAAAGGGGACAGGACGACTGCACCGTATTGAGGGCAGGATGGATGGGACCATGTATCGCGAGATCTTGGCCAACGACCTCCTTCCCTCAGTAAGAGCATTGAAGATGGGTCATGGCTGGGTCTTCCAGCATGACAACGACCCGAAACACACAGCCAGGGCAACTAAGGAGTGGCTCCGTAAGAAGCATCTCAAGGTCCTGGAGTGGCCTAGCCAGTCTCCAGACCTGAACCCAATAGAAAATCTTTGGAGGGAGCTGAAAGTCCGTATTGCCCAGCGACAGCCCCAAAACCTGAAGGATCTGGATGGAGGAGTGGGCCAAAATCTGTGCTGCAGTGTGTGCAAACCTGGTCAAGAACTACAGGAAACGTATGATCTCTGTAATTGCAAACAAAGGTTTCTGTACCAAATATTAAGTTCTGCTTTTCTGATGTATCAAATACTTATGTCATGCAATAAAATGCAAACTAATTACTTAAAAATCATACAATGTGATTTTCTGGATTTTTGTTATAGATTCCGTCATTCACAGTTGAAGAGTACCTATGATAAAAATTACAGACTTCTACATGCTTTGTAAGTGGGAAAACCTGCAAAATCGGCAGTGTATCAAATACTTGTTCTCCCCACTGTATATACTTGCAACAATGGCGGTTTGTGGCGTTTAATATTGGATGACTGTCATTCATATTCCATTCACAGAGCTTAGTGTAACATTGATTGGTTTAGGCTACTACATGATACTACAATTTTCTCTATACTCATGAGGGTGCTACAATCTAGCCTATGAATGAAAGTTTATAATGTAGATGCACAGATTGAGAGAAACATTAGAGTAATCAAGGTGACTGATAGTGACACATTCAATACCGCCTTGCACACTCTTGCCTTCATCTAGCTGATCTAGGGTGTAATCATTAGTCCAACAGTTGCAAACGAGAGTTTCTATTGGACAAATTCAGGTATTCACATAGCTAGCTAGCTAGCTAGGTAGCTAGCTATACAGTATAAAACCAAAAGCTTACAGTGTTGGATAGCCATAGCCAGCTAGTGAAAAGTTTAAAAAAGTACAACGAAATATAGCTAGCTCTCGCTCTCTCTTTCTTGCTTCTCCTTCATTTTTAAAGAAATGATTTTGTTCAAAACTGTTAAACTATTGTCTTTCTCTTTCTTTGAGTCAACTATTCACCACATGTTATGCACTACAGTGCTAGCTAGCTGTAGCTTATGCTTTCAGTACTGGGTGGACAACATGTCAGTTATGCTGCAAGAGCTCTGATAGGTTGGAGAACATCCTCCGGAAGTTGTCATAATTACTGTGTAGGTCTACGGAAGGGGGTGAGAACCATGAGCCTCCTAGGTTTCGTATTGAAGTCAATGTACCAAGAGGACATAAACTAGCTATCCTCCTGCTACACCATGGTGCTACCCTACAGAGTGCTGTTGACGCTACAGTAGACCTTCATTGCAAAACAGTGTGTTTTAATCAATTATTTGGTGCTGTGAATATATTTTGTAAAGTTTTATCAAAAATTATAACTTTTTAAATGTTTCACTATTTTTCTGAAATTCACTGAGGAGGAGGGTCCTCCCCTCCCTCCTCTGAGGAGCCTCCACTGACTTGCAATCTCTTTTGAAGCACCACTACTGTCACGGATCCCCCGGTACTGCTGCTCCATCCGTGCACCAGCTCCTCTTTCTATATGTCTCATCACGCACACCTGGTTCCCATTCCCCCTGATTAAATTGTTATAAGTGTGCCCTTTGTTTCACCACTGGGTTGTAGTTTATTGTTACAATGTCCGTTGGTCGTGTGAGTACCTGTGCTTTGTTATTTTGGCTTTCGCTGCCGCTTGTATCGTGCATGTATGACTACAGGTCTCGTCCCATGTTGTATCATTGTGCACTTGTGTTTTTGGGTCTCGTCCCGTGTATTTATTACGGGACTCTCCCCGTGTATGTATTTGAGGTACTCCTCGCTCTTTTGTGTTTTGTATACGTGGTTTATTTGGGTACAAATAAAAAAAACCTATTACGCATTCCTGCGCCTATCTCTCGATCCTCAATACCAACGTGACAACTGCACAAATGTATCTTAAAACAGAAGCAATCCAGTGCTACGTCATTTTTATAGTTACACACTGAAAACTAGGTCAAAGATCACAAAAAGTAGTTCAATTGAGGATAGATTATTGTTTCATCAAAGGTACACTGTAAATCCCAATGTGCTGTCATTGCTCAAAACCTTTGTGGAAACCCGTTGCACTACCATATCAGAGTACAGTTACTTGAAGTGTCTTTGGAGGGGGTCCAGATTTGAGTTGTATCAGCTTCAACATTTTGAGTAAGTCAAGAAGGGTTTTAAGTACATTGATCTTGAAGCTCATTGTTAATTAAATGCTAAACTTATTAGTGGCTCTAACTCTAAGCAGATGTGTTAAAAATTGTTAATATTGTTGACTGAACTTAGAATAGACATTTTGTAAATCAATATTTTCAAGCTGCTGCTAATAACACGTTAGTAGGTTAATTTTTAAACATGAAGAGATTTCAAGTCAACGGTTTGAGCAACAATTGTTAAAACAAGTTGAAAACAAGTTGAAAGAAGAACGACATTCCAAACGTTTTGGCTGCAGTTTGAGGTTTTCAACAATATTGATGCAAATACAGCAACAAGAGTCAACTCCGGTGAATCTGACCCAAGTAAACTCATACTGGTTTTCCATCAATCGTCCAATACACTTTTCATTAGTAATTGGACACAAAATATGTATCCATATGACCAAAATTAATTTGACTGTGTTTGCAAACTTAATGTCTTTCTGTACTATTATTTAATACATCAATAGATGATATGTATGTATTTATGTAGCTTAACTCCACAACTTCTATCCTGCAATGAACTGTCTGGGCTAATAGCATCAGCACTCAACAATTCTATTGAACTCATCAGTCCTTCTTTGATATGGTACAGGTTTCCCTCAAAAGACGTTTGAGGGAGGTCAGGGGTAAGGAAGTAGGTGCTTACCTTTTCTCCGGTGTGGCCTGTCCCTGTGAGGCCGATGCTGCCGGTGCTCCAATCGATGGCGGTCATGCTCCTTGACCAGCTCAGGTATACAGGTGCATTGGCACTGACACCGGCGTGACCCTTCCGCCCAGGTATAGAGCCAGGTCGCCCAGAGCAGCCACCTGCCAACCTGCATCTTCTAGCCTCTGCGTCTTCCCTATCTGGATGACACAGCTCTACACTGAAGCTCCTAGCCTAAGGCACCATCCCTTACCCTGTTAGACTTTGAGCCCAAACAGGCACAACTCAACTAGTCTCTCCCCCTGACAACTCTTGGACCTCCCTGCGTGAAATTATTTGGAGATTGTTATAAAGAATGTTTTTTTGCACCCCAGCTTTTGTGATGCCCTATCCCTCCTTCTTTCTTTTTTGCCTCTCTCCTTGCTCTCTCACTCTCACCCTCCTCTTTCTCTGTGCTTCTTTTTTCTTTGGGGGGTAAAAGAAGTTGGGGGGGAAACAATGATTGAAAAACAAGTTTCAGGCCCCATGCTGGGAGAGGAGCGCAGGGAAGCGGACCAAAGGGGTCCTGTCTTCTCCAACAACATCTGTGTCATTGCTTCTGCACGGAGCGGGGGGACAGAAAACAAGGAGGAAGGGAAGCGAGTTTGGGGGGGATACAGAGAAGCCTGTTTTACCTAAGCTATACTGAACAAAAATATAAACGCAACCATTTCAAAGATTTTACTGAGTTACAGTTCATATAAAGAAACCAGTCAACTGAAATAAATTCATTAGGCCCTAATCTATGGATTTCACATGACTGGGAATACAGATATGCATCTGTCACAGATACCTTAAAAAAAAGGTAGGGGTGTGGACCACCATTTGCCTCATGCAGCGTGACACATCTCATTCACATAGAGTTGATCAGGTGGTTTATTGTGGCCTGTGGAAAGTTGCCGGATATTGGCGGGAACTGGAACATGCCGTCGTACACGTCAATCCAGAGCATCCCAAACATGTTCAATGGGTGCCATGTCTGGTGAGTATGCAGGCCATGGAAGAACTGAGACATTTTCAGCTTCCAGGAATTGTGTACAGATCCTTGCGACATGGGGCCATGCATTCTCATGCTGAAGGTGATGGTGGCGGATGAATGGCACAACAATGGGCCTCAGGTTCTTGTCACTGTATTTCTGTGCATTGAAATTGCCATTGATAAAATGCAATTGTGTTCATTGTCCGTAGCGTATGACTGCCCATACCATAACCCGCACCGCCACCATGGGGCACTCTGTTCACAACGTTAACATCAGCAAACCACTCGCCCACACTACGCCATACACGTGGTCTGTGGTTGTGAAGTTGGTTGGACGTACTGCCAACAACGTTGGAGACGGCTTATGGTAGAGAAATGAACATTCAATTGTCTGGCAACAGCTCTGGTGGACATTCCTGTAGTCAGCATGCCAATTGCACACTCTGTTTTAATGTGGAGTGTGACAAAACATTTTAGAGTGGCCTTTTATTGTCCCCAGCACAAGGTGCACCTGTGTAATGATAATGCCGTTTAATCAGCTTATTGATATGCCACACCTGTCAGGTGGATGGATTATCTTGGCAAAGGAGAAATACTCACTAACAGGGATATAAACAAATTTGTGCATAAAATTTGTGAGAAATAAGCTTTTTATGCGTATGGAACATTTCTGGGATCTTTTATTTCAGCTCATGAAACATGGGACCAACACTTAACATGTTGTGTATATATTTTTTTTCAGTGTAGATCAGTTCCATTAATCAAGTGTCTTTCAGCTGTCTGATCAAGTCCAGCACAGTACCACTTTCTCCACACCCATTGGTTTCTGTTCTGAGATTATGTCTTCAAGGGTGACTCACTAAAGTAGGCAGGCGGTATCTATTACTGTGCGCCCCCCTTTCTTGCCCATAGTCCTTTAGACCGAATACTGGAGAGGGAGTGTTTCCAAACAAGTCTGACCCTCTCTGATAACTCTAAATGCATCAATGCCAAGAAAGGGCAAGCCTTTGTTGGAGGATATTCAAGCTTTTCCGACAAGGAATATTACAATATGCAACGAAAAGCCAAATGCAAGACGGAACAAAATTAGGCATCAAGGCTGAAGCATTCTCATTTGTTGAGGTGGAGATAATTCATTTTCACCGGTGACAATTTCAATTTTCGGAGCTCATGTATCAATTATCTGGCCGCAAGACAGCTAGTTCCCTTTGATGAGGAATAAGTAAAAGGGAAAAGGGCCACAAAGAGTTATTTTCCCCCTCGCTGTCTTCTTTTAACAAGGCAACTCAAACCCCCATTGCCCACCCCCCACTAGCGCAACTAGCCAGGCAAATTTGTAGCTGCCTGCTCGCACAGTATGAGCCCTCATACATCATCTCGGCTCAGTGATCACAATCAGACAAAAGTTTTTTACAACGACCTTGTCGAAACGTTCTAGTCCAATGTTTCACTATTCAGTCCAGCTGGTTGGAGACTAGAGAGGCCTTGGGGGAAAATAGGTAACAGAGGTACCGTGCTGGGCTAACACATCAGGCTTGATCTTTGATTTTATACCAACAACCTTGACTGATTTTCGCTTTGTGCCCTGTAACCACTAATGGACAATGACAGACTTGACTTTGATGAACTAAAAGTCACTATGACTGGGCTCTTCTGCTGTATGCATCTCCTCCAGCAGTGAGCAGTACACATTACAGAACATAGCTATCCAAAATGTAAACCTCATAAAACCAGCAGCATACCACCCTGCATCCCACTGCTGCTTGCCTCTACAGCTAAGCAGGGTTGGTCCTGGTTGGTCCCTGGATGGTAGACCAGATGCTACTGGAAGTGGTGTTGGAGGGCCAGTAAGAGGCACTCTTTCCTCTGGTCCCCCTGAAGTCCCAGGGTAGTGATTGGGAACATTGCCCTGTGTAGAGTGTTGTCTTTAGGATGGGATGTTAAAACGGGTGTCCTGACTCTCTGTGGTCACTAAAGATCCCATGGCACATCATTAATGTAGGGGTGTTAACCCTGGTGTCCTGGCTAAATTCCCAATCTGGCCCTCATCATCCCCAGCTTCCAATTGGCTCATTCATCTCCACTCCCCTGTAACTATTACCCAGGACATTGCTGTAAATGAGAATGTGTTCTGTCAACTTACTGGGTAAAATAAAAATCAGATTAAGATTTCTGGTTGGCTACAACATCTCCCCAGTGCTATCACTATTCTATTTCAGGAGCATTTTTGTGCCAAGTCCAAGTCCATAGTACAAGCACCTCTTGCATCATTAGCCATTTCTTCAACACATTCATTGAGCATGTGATACTATTTCAATAAAAATCACTCTTTGATTCTGATTGATACAAAGAGCAACACCTACAGGTGTGTCCTGTGACTGTCCTCCCTGTGTATGAACTAAAAGGACCACCACACACACACATTTGATCCTATGTATCAACAGATATTTCCTTTGGACTGCAGTGACCACCCATCACAGACAACACATCTCTTTCTCCATCATTTTGACCACAATCTTTCTAAAGCCTGACACCGTAGCCCCTTCCACAAGAGGTGGCCCATGTTTGGACATCTCTCCCCCACAGGGACCCCCAAAGAGCCACGCTTCGCCCTGTGATGGGGCGTCTGGTCCGAGCTGCCGGGGGGCCATTGGAGAGCACTCTGACCTCTAAATTGGGCCTTCATCTTCCCCCCGGGAGGAGCGGCTTTGGGGTAAGCCGCTCCTGAGAAAGGGGTAAGAGGCAGAGGAGACGCCTGGTCCTGGGACTCAAGATTTGTCCCTGGGTGTGTGGGGCACTGACAGCACCCTCTGGCCTCGCACAAAGGGGGTAATGGAGCGAGACCAGGGCGGCAGTGAGAAAATCCACACTCCTCGGCCCCAAAAATACATTGGCTGTTACCGGGGCAACCCGGCACCAAGCTAATTTCTACCCCCTCAAAAAAAAACATTTCCCAGCTCTGGTGAAGCAGCCAGTCAAGCCAGGGTAGTGAGGACTTGCATGGAGGTTGGGATGTTCCGTTGGGTAGGGAGTCCTAATTCAAATTCAGGCTCAGAGGGATTTAGAAGCGGGTCACCCATTTTTTGCCATTCCCCTGTATAAGCCCTCATCAAAAAATGTCTTCAGTTTTGAAACCTATAACAAATTGGCAATGGAGGCCTGCTGAAAACTTGGCAGCCGAGTGGATCCAAGATCCATCGTCAATACCGCCACTGCTAAACCATGGGCTCGTCTCCTGTCGAACAGCATGGATGGGATGCTCTAACCTTGGGTCAGGATGTTGGAGTACTGATATAGAGGGTCTTCAGCGTTAGCTTGAGCGAGAGCAGAAAGGCTTAATGAAACTGGCCATATGCACAATGATGGGAGAGGGTGGGGGGTGTGAAAGGCAAGAGTTCTGCTTGAGTGGATCTCAATACAGAATCTAGTGAGGAGGAGCATCCTCCCCTTCCCCTCCTTTTAATCCTCCCCTGCTTCAAAACCAAGCACCCACTCCCACATCCTGGGCTTTGCACACACCTCTTTGCCCCCACATCTCTCTCCCTCTTTCTCTCTGTCTCTCTCTCCAGTCTCCCCCATCTCTTTGTATGTCCAGCTGGCTGCTACACAAAGGTTCTGGATCGAGGTTCCAAATGAACCTCAAACCCCCAGACGCTTTGTTCTGCCCATTTTCCCACTCCCTAGAGGGAGTTTGGTAACAAAATTGAAAATGAAGGAGGGATAAAACAAAACAAAAAAAGAGTGAGAAAGAGTTGCGTTTTTTTAAAAGATAAAAGCAAGGAAATGCACTTGGATCGGCTGGAGCAAAGAACTTTGGGCAGGCCTTGGGACTGTCAGATTTGGAGCCTGAGGCATCTGAAAGATGCGGTGGCGGTAATCGGTGGCATCTGCTGCATTGCGACCTTGAAATACCAACTGCTGTTGCAGGAAAAACCTTTCAAAAGACCATTCAAATGACAACCCCCACACATTTGCAAATAAATTAGTCTCTGATAACATTTCAACGCGAAGGCCACATTCATTGACTACACTACCAGGTAAATCCTATCCAACAAGTGTCACTATGCTTCAAAACATTCTACCACTCTATAACATTCTTTGGTAACACTTTACTTGACACCCAGCGTCATAACACGTTATGACACGGTCATAACCATGTCATGACAGCTGACAACCTGTCATAATATGGCAATAACACTGTCATGACCCTTATATTTACACCTGTTGTGACATATTGCATTGTTTTATGTCTGGTTATAACACATACATAAGAGTGTCAAAACCCACATTTATTCCCCAAAGAAATTTTTCCCTGCCAAAAAATGTACTTTCATTTGAAAATGTGCTTCTTAAGTCCTAGTTAAATAAAGGTTAAACCAAAATAAAAAGTTGTTTGTTGATGGAATTCTTTAGTCATGTTTTTTTTCTCATCATATTTTAAATAACTTATAGAAAATACACTTTGACACTGTCAAGAAGAACTTTGACCATCTTAATCATATAAGCCAGATAGGCCTGTCACGTATATGTCCTTCTCCTGAAATCTGCTCCCAGTTATCAGAAACAGAGCATTGGGGTAGTTGCATGTCTGACATCAATGTGTGTGCAATTACAATGCTAATTTAATACGGTCAATTCCAGAAAATGTTATATAACATAAACATACTGTTGACAAGTAGGCTGTGGTGGAATGGAATGTTTTGCCTTGTGTGGTAGGTTTTGTGGGTTTTGACACTTATGTAGGTGTCATAACCAGCCATAAAATTATGCAATATATGTCACAACTGGTCTAAATATATGTGTCATAACCATATTATGACATGTTATATCTGCTGTTATCACATATGACATGGTTATGACTGTGTCATAACATGTTATGATGCTGGATGTCAAGTAAAGTGTTACCCATTATTCTACCCCTCTATGGCTAAGATCATGTTTTGTGGTAATCACGTGCTCAAGTACAGACAAGGAGCCCCCCCTTGGGTTTGTCTCAGATCTATCCCAGGCCAGGCTCAACCAGCATTCGTTTCCCAGACTGTGTGAGAGGGACCAGTCGTGGTGGATGGGCCTGACTGTGTAAAAAAGGCCTCTGTGTGGAGATGTGGGCCGGAACTAATAGGATTGGTTTTGATTCATTAGATTCGCTTTCATCATCCTGGTTGGAATTTCACTGCACGTCCCGTCGGGCTTCACACTTTAAATGGGGGGGCTGCAAGGTGCCAAGAGGGGGGGCTGAGCACATGTAATTGAGCCCCTTCACTGCAAAAAGCTTCATACTCTGTGGAGTCATTAGTGGTGCTATCGTAATGCCAATGTGCAACAGTAAGGTATGATAAACAAATGAGTGATGACAACATGAGAGATGTCATCCTTCTCTGGACCCCAAGGGATGCACGTTTTGGTTTTGCACTAGCACTACACAGCTGAGTCAAATAATCAACTAATCATCAAGTTTTGGTCCCCCCTGCTATAACAGCCTCCTTTCTTCTGGGAATGCTTTCCACTAGATGTTGGAACATTTCAGCGTGGACTGATTTCCATTCAGCCACAAGAGCATTAGTGAGGTCAGGCACTGATGTTTGGCGATTAGGCCTGGCTCGCAGTCGGAGTTCCAATTTGTCCCAAAGGTGTTCGATGGGGTTGAGGTCAGGGCTCTGTGCAGGCCAGTCAAGTTCTTCCACACCGATCTCGACAAATAATTTATTTATGGACCTCACTTTGTGCACGGGGACATTGTCATGCTGAGACAGCAAAGGGCTTTCCCCAAACTGTTGCAACAAAGTTGGAAGCAAAGAATCGTCTAGAACGTCATTGTTTGCTGTAGCGTTAAGATTTCCCTTCACTGGAACTAAGGAGCCTAGCGTTCTTTGCTTGTGTGGCCTACCACTTCGCAGCCGAGCAGTAGTTGCTCCTAGAAGTTTCCACTTCACAATAAAAGCACTTACAGTTGACCGGGACAGCTCTAGCAGGGCATAAATTTGACTAGCTGACTTGTTGGAAAGGTGGCATCCTATGACAGTGCCACGTTGAATGCCACTGAGCTCTTCAGTATGGGGTATTCTACTGCCAGTTTGACTATGGAGATTGCATGGCTGTGTGCTCGATTTTATACAACAGTCAGCAACAGGTGTGGCATAAATAGCTGAATCCTCTAATTTGAAGGGGTGTCCACATACTTCATGTAGTGTAGTTTTTCTTATGTCTTTCAAGGAACTTCTACAGACATGACTTTGTTTTGTTAGTGTCTGAATGTTACGGGGTGGTTGGTATACTGTATGATTAGTTTTCCGTCCTGGAGATTACATGTCCAGAAATACAGTATGACATCTACTTTTAGGATTAGTGAAGATAAGGAGTGTGCAAGTTGTACAATGCATTCATGCAGTTTTATCTGAGACCAAATTACATAAAATATCTTCAAAACAGTAGCATCCATTGTTTGAAGAAAACCCCCCAGAATTGCGCTTTGTTGTATTCTTTGGGAGTATGAGAGTCTTTCAAAGAAGGAAGGCATCAGTCATTCGAAAAATTTACATTTCAATGTAGTCGAGCGCAGATGCAATCTGGTTTAAATGCCGGCAAATGTGACAGAACACAGAATGCATCCGGATTTAATGAACACACTCACTCCATTTAAACTGTGAGACGTCTACTACTTCAAATCATAGTATATCACTGTGTCGCTACTGACAGTTCTCTCTTCATTCAATTAGCTCGACTGACTTGAGAGACTTCAGGAATCAGACAGCTATGAGGAGTGTAATCAAAGAAGAGATCTTAGTTAGTTAACCAGATTCAATCAAAAAGCCACAGGGCTGCATCTGAACAAGGTAGACAAGTGATATGCATATTCATAACAGGGCTAGGCATTTTGATGCTGGATTAGCAACATTTAAATGTTTTATAAAGTTATCCTAAAATCGCAATACAAATATTTTATAAATACAAGTGGAGTAAAAAAGTGAATTTCAAAAGTTAAAATACAGCTATCAGTCTTATCCTCTGAACCTCTGAATCAGGCAATAGAGATAAATGCATTCCATTAATGCAAGTGCTACCCCACCACCACATTTCAAACTAGCCTAATTGCTAAAAAAAACAACATCAAAACATATCGTCTATGTTTACGGTGGCCTATACCAAACAACATAGTAGCCTCTTTAATTTCCATTGGCCCCAAATTCCCCCCAACAACAAACACAACAGTCGACAACAGAGAAAACATTGGCCGGGTCTGTTTTTTGGCTCGGGTGCCAACCTGTCCTGTGCTCCATTTCACTAGGGCCCCTCTTAGATGGCCTCTTCTCATCTCCAGCGCTGCACATTGGGCCCTGGCCACCAGTCTAGCAGGCCAACTTGGCCTGGCCGCTCTGCTCTAGTGTGTTCAAGGGCTTGGCATAGACGGCTTCCAGGAAATGGAGGGGCAGCAGGCCGAACAGAGCAACCAGGAAGCCTAAGCTGGCCACCGACAGCAGGACGTATCGGCGGATGAAGAAAGTGTCTACGGTCTGCAGGAGGAGAGAGATAGGATTTTGATGTTCAGACAGTTCATTGGTTTATCAAATAAATCCAAAAGGATGATAAATGGGTTAGTTAGGATAGATTATGGTTTGCGTATGTTTGATAAGTGATGTTTTAATGGTTGGTGTAATTCCTCTTTCTTCCAACAGATGTCACAAGTGAGCCACTGCAATCAGTGCTGGGGGGGGGGGGGGGGGGGAGTCAAGGCTGGTTCCCCCTTACACTTCACTATAAGCCAAATGCAAAAGGCCCAGTGCAGTCAAAAACTTGATTTTCCTGTGTTTTATATATATTTCCACACTATGAAGTATACTGTGGAATTGTGAAAATAATGATAATGCCCTTTTAGTCTATGAGCTGTTTGAAAAGGCTGCTTGAAATTTCAGCCTGTTTTGGTGGGATGGAGTTTTGACCTTTCATGGTGACATCACCAGGCGGAAAATTAGTTAATAGACCAATAACAAATAACAACGAGTTCCAAACCTCTCTGCCAACAACAGCTAGTTTTCAGTTTTACCCTCCACACTCAACACTCCCAGACAGTCCTAGCAAAATTCTTGCTTGATAAATTGCTCTTGCTAAGAAGCAATTCTTTGTATTTATTTTTATTTTTTTATGTTTACCATTTAGATAAATCCAACGGGAAATCACAGTAAGATACTTAATTGTTACCCAGAAATTATTTGATATTGAGATGAAAACAGCTGCATTGGACCTTTAACAGTGACTTTGGCAGACATATTACAGTGTCTGACTTGCCTTAGTAGTTAGCCAAGTGGTTAGTGTTAAGCCCGTAACCGAAAGGTTGCTGGATCGTATCCCCGAGTTGACAAGGTCAAAATCTGTTGTTCTGCCCCTGAACAAGACAGTTAACCCACTGATCCTAGGCTGCCATCGTAAATAAGAATTTGTTCTCAACTGACTTGCCTACTTAAATAAAGGTAAAATAAATATTGTACTCAAGCAAACATGGCCTCATTCAAGAAATGGACATGATAGTGCAAGAGACTTGATAATAGCGATGTGAATCATTCAAGGCTCTCTTTTAAAGATAATGATCACTCTCAATGTCTGCAATATGATCACTTTTTACTGAACTGGACCGCTGAGTGCTGAAGTGCGTAAAAACCACCTGTCCTCAGTAGCACTACTCACTATAGAGTTCCAAACTGTCTCTGGAAGATACGTCAGCACAAGAATTGTTTGTTAACTAAAATAATTTTGGTACGTTGAAACTTGACGATAGCAGAAACACAAATGATTCATGCCACAAAAAAAATCTATTGAGTACATTAAGACCAATTGTCCTAAAAAGACACACTAACTAAAGATACGATACATATTAGGGCCTTGGTGTGAGGCAAGGGGGGAGGAGGGGGATATTGTCTCTGGCAAATTAGCCAGCGAGCAGAGCCCAGCGCTGGGGCCCATGTTTTATTAATGTGGCATCGGCTGCTCTGTACTGGGGCCCTGTCTAGGGCAGGCCTTAATTGGCACTGTGATATTTTTCTTTTGTTTAACAGCAAGAGGTTAACGGTTTCTTACACACACACACACACACACACACACACACACACGTGTGTTCACACACACACACACGTGTTCACACACACACACACACACACACACGTGTTCACACACACACACACACCGCTCAGTTGGTAGAGCATTGTGCTAGCAACGCCAGGATTGTGGGTTCAATTCCTGTGGACACACATATGTAAAATGTATGCATACATGACTAAATTGCTTTGGATAAAAGCGCCTGCTACAGGTTCTAGTTTTTATTGTCACGTGCACTAGTAAAAGTCAAGTAGAACAAAAAAGAGAAATAGGAATAAGAACACAAGTAAATAAGATGCTATATACACAGGGTCAGTTCTAGGGTCAGTGCCAATACCATATTTACAGGGATGTGCAGGGATAATGGAGTGATAAGAGGTAGACATGTATAGGGGTAAGGTGACTAGGCATCAGGATATATGATAAACAGAGTAGCAGCAGCAGCATATGATGATTGAGTGTGTGTGTGTGTGTGTGTGTGTGTGTGTGTGTGTGTGTGTACAGCACAGGACATTGGTGGCACCTTAATTGGGGCGGACGGGCTGCTGGTAATGGCTGGAGCGGAATGGTACCAAATACATCAAACTCATGGTTTCAATGTGTTTGATGCCATTCCATGTGTGTGTGTGTGTGTGGAATGTGTATAGAGAGGGTCAATGCAGATAGTTTGTGTAGCCATTCTGTTAAGATATTTAAATGGCGTATATTATTATTTAATCACACACACACACACACTAGTTAGTTATTAGGAGGTTAGTCACATAGAAACATAGAATGTAATTTAATAGGATCTCTGTGGTAAGGAATATCTTGTTGAGCCTCTTCTAAGACACCCTTCTCCAATATAATTGCATGTTATACCCCTGTGTTTCAATAGATCTACATCCTACTGGCATTGTTTTTGATGTAATGATAGTTAGTACTCCAGTTGTAGACTATTGAGACAACTATTCACAATGTGCAATCAGCTGCAGAATTAAAACGATCTTAGCTATGCTTGTTTATTTTTGATTTGAATATGGCCTAGAAATTATGTACCCCACCAGTAATCTTCTAAATCAAATGAAATTATGTGTTTTTTTTGTTGTTTTTTTTACACATTCCGAAGACTTGAAACTCATCTACAAGTCAATGAATATTTCACTACATAAACCTAAGTACATTAACACTTCGCTGTGGGAAAATACAAATCTTTAAAAAGTATCATGGCAGAAGAGCAAATCATGAATTTATTCACATAAAAAACAGAATGCATAATGAATATGAACGCATGCAGTCAAAAATAGATTGTCTGAATCTGACTCCTCGGGTCTGGGAGGTGATCTTGCCCATTGGCCTAAACTAACAGGAAAACAGGCACTCTATTCCCTATTTAGTGCAGTGAATAGGGAATAGGGTGTCATTTGAGACGCAGTTCATGTCTCCCTTTAGTTCTGGTTTTCCACAAACCTAACACAAACTGGCCAGGCTGGCGGTGCTGACTGTGGGGTGGCAGCTTGGCGGATCTGGCTGGGTTATTTGGCAGGCGGCGCAGGAGGAAAGCGCTGCAGTCTGTTTGTGCTGCTGTTGGGGAGAGATAAATCAGACCAGGACTTTATGACAAACACACCGCCACATGTTCTGACTGCAGCTCTGCAGCCAGGGCCAGCAGGCCACTTTGCTAGGACTACATACACTGACCACAAAACGAAAGCCACAATGATTTAAAAATGTGTCTCCTTGTTTGGGACAAAACCCTCTTCTGTTGTTCAGGGGAATCATTTGATGAGCTCAAATACTCTATGCACATTCAATAAATCTTCATACTCTATTAAAATCAGCCTACACTACATTGCACTGCAGTGATTTAGCAGACATACATTAACACATATATATTTGATTTATTCAGGGTAGCCCGATTGAGACCTGGGTCTCATTCCCAATGGTGCCCTGAGTACATTTTTTATTTTCCTTGCACAAACAGGAAGAAAAAATGTACATTACAAATAAAACAAGGAGAATACATATAAGCACAAGGCACAACCTCAACACTACAATTTCAACAGCACAGTGTATGTTTAATCCTGAGTGACATTCAGTCAGTAAAGTGCTGTGTAGCCAGTACAAAAACATGATCTGCAACCTTGGTGCTGCTGTTAGTTCCCTGCTCAACTTGTGTATTAATATTAACACATGATATTAACACATGACACCAGTGGCTCTCACTTATGAAGAGAGCCTGTGAAGCCCAAGGGTGCCAACAACAACCTTCTGCTCTCACAAGGCAACTATTGAGGTAGCCAGCTGCAGTACACTTGTGAGTTGTGTTTACAGTATTATTGCTTACCTTCATGTCTTTGAATGGTGACAGGGTCTCTGAGCTGCAGGGGAAGAACACCAGGATAAGAGTGGAAATGAGGGCCAGAAGGAAGACAGGGATGACCCCTAAGCTGTTAGTAAAAAAAAAAACAATACAGATATATAATTTATAATAAAACACAAAAACTATGTTAAGTGAGAAGTAGGGATTGATCAGTAGTAGAAAAAGAAAGAGCATTAGCAGCACAATGCCTACTCCATCCATGCTCTACCGAGGTATTCCAGCACACAGCTTTGACCAACTACAGTAGCTATGATGGTCTATTGTACTTCAAACATGTAGGCAGGTTGCTTAGGATTCAAACCTTCATAGTCTTAGAGGAGGTACTCCCACCATAATGTGATTTGTACTGTATACAGTACAAGGGGAAAATGTTTTATTCTTCATCAAATAACCCCTTTTTACTCATTTTCAAGCTTTGTTTAGACAGGCAGCCCCAATCGGATGGATTGGTCAAAAGACCAATTAGTAGAAAACATTATCTGAATTTGTCTGGCTGTCTAAAGGCAGCCTTAGTGAAGCAATTCATTTTCTCAGTAAAATCATTACAGAACCATTTCAGCAGTAGTGAAAAACATGTAGCCTAGCTAGTATCAGTGCAAATAACAGTTAGTCTAAAGTCGAATGGCACTAAGGATGTAGGGCCTAACTATTTAATATCATCTCTGAAATACATTATAATGTGTCCATTGTATAATCCACAAACGTGTAGGCCAAGGGATTGAGGTGGAACAGCCAGTGGGGCATTTACCTTTGACCTTATTATTACAGGACATGCCACAACACCCCTGTGACAGGACAGCCTGGTCTCAGACTAGACAAAACATAGTGAACATAAGTCAGAGACATTCAAATTAGTATATGTTACGTTTGGTATGGTAAGTAGAGTGGCTGGTCGGGGTGGGCGTAGAACGCGAACATCTAGCAACCCAAATGTTGCGAGTTCGAATCTCATCACTGACAACTTTAGCATTTTAGACCTTTGACTACTTAAAACTTTTTAGCTACTTTGCAAGTTAACTATCCCTTCTAGTTAACTTTTCCCCTAACCTATCTAACGTTAGCCAGCTAGCTAACGTTAGCTAGAATCCATAAAATATCATACGTTTGTCAAATTCGTAATATATTGTACATTTTGTAAATTCGTAACATGTAATACAAATTATAATTCGTAATATATCATAGGAAATCAGTGATGGACATCCCAAATGAATGCATACACTATATATACAAAAGTATGTGGACACCCCTTCAAATTAGTGGATTCGGCTATTTCAGCCACACCCGTTGCTGACAGGTCTATAAAATCGAGCACACAGCCATGCAAAGGCCTTACTGAAGAGATCAGTGACATTCAACGTGGCACCTTCATAGGATGCCACCTTTCCAACAAGTCAGTTCGTCAAATTTATTGATATAGCTGCCCCGCTCAACTGTAAGTGCTGTTATTGTGAAGTGGAAATGTCTAGGAGCAACAATGGCTCAACCGCGTAGTGGTAGGCCATACAAGCTCACAGAACTGGACCGCTGAGTGCTGAAGTGCGTAAAAATCACCTGTCCTCAGTAGCACTACTCACTATAGAGTTCCAAACTGTCTCTGGAAGATACGTCAGCACAAGAATTGTTCGTCAGGGGCTTCAAGAAATGGGTTTCTGTAGCCGAGCAGCCACACAGCGTCGGCTGGAGTGGTGTAAAGCTTGCCACCATTGGACTTTGGAGCAGTGGAAACGCATTCTCTGGAGTGTTTAATCACACTTCACCATCTGGCAGTCCGACAGATTAATCTGGGTTTGGCAGATGCCAGGAGAACACTACCTGCCCCAATGCAACTGTAAAGTTTGGTGGAGGAAGAATAATGGTCTGGGGCTGTTTTTCATGGTTCAGGGTAAGCCCCTTAATTCCAGTGAAGGAAAATCTTAATGCTACAGCATACAATGCTAGACCTGACCTCAACCCCATTGAACACCTTTGGGCTGAATTGGAACGTTGACTGCGAGCCAGGCCTAAACGCCCAACATCAGTGCCCGACCTCACTAATGGTCTTGTGGCTGAATGGAAGCAAAACCCCACAGCAATGTTCCAACATCTAGTGGAAAGCCTTCCCAGAAGAGTGGAGGCTGTTATAGCAACAAAGGGGGACCAACTCCATTAATGCCCATGATTTTGAAATGAGATGTTCGACGAGTAGGTGTCCACATATCTTTGGTCGAGTACCATATGAAACATTTGCTAAATGGGGTGTACAGAATATTATGAATAATAAAGACCAGGTTGGCAATTGACAGGTCGCCAGACCTCTTGGCAGAGGTAGAAGTAGGCTATTCTTATTTGCATTACCCTGAAAGTGCTGTACAGTGTTCACTAGTATCAAGTCTGCACAAGATACTGTGTACAAACGACTAAATGTGTTTAGTTATCTAGCTAGGCCTGCATGTGTGTATGCATTCACAACTTACTTGGTCCAGTAACTCTCAGAGGATCATACCCAGCACGAGAGCGACAATCCAGATTCAAGAGCAATGAAAACCCCAGTGCCAACGCCCACATCGTGCCAGACATTTATCAACAAAGCAAAGCGCTAGACTCACGCGTTACCTAGCCTGAAATGGTGTTTCTACAAAACGAATTGCATCCTATAACGCCAATTGCATCGTTTGAACTGGCATTTTGCACCCGCTGTTGACAGTCAAGTGTGATTAAGCTAGCTCGTGTACCCACCACAACAAGCAGGTGTGTGCGCGCGTACTGTTACTCAAGAACAGCTTTCACGAAAAAATGTCAACTGTCGCCTGCCAAACGCCCGCATGCAAACTGTTTAGCAACTACTCTTGGTTACAAATACCACTCCGGCAAAGAGCCATACAGAGTGGTTGTTACTAAATACCGAATAGAATGCTGGGAAGTGTAGTGTATTTGAGTCCTAGCTGAAGTTACATCTGGAATTAGGTAGGCTCGCTTGTGTTTGTTTGCCATAAACTACCTAGGCTTTAACTTTGAATGCTTTTTTTACAACAGTATAATCACGATAAATCCAACTAATGTGATGATGAATAATGTTGCTGATTCAACATGGGTTATTTCAACTTCAAATCACAGGCTGCCGCAGAATCCTTTTCAGCGATATCCAGCCTACAATTGTATGAGCGTGCGTGGACACCAAGCCTAGGCTATGACACAAACTTAAATTGGCCTACTAAACATGGATACATCTTAGAAATGATGGTCATAATAATATTTGTAGCATATTGCCACTGTAAAATTGGAATAATATATAATTATGAATAATGAATAGCCCAGACCTATGCCTATATAAAATTTCACAATGTATCCACCCTCATACTAAAATGTCTGCTACAATGTTTCCACTGAATGTAGCCCATCACTTGCTTGTCTCACCGTCAATATGTAATTTATAATATGCGCCGACAGAGGGACGGCAGACTCCGAGGTTTCAATAGATGGAGATGCGCAGGGCCGGGGTTTGTGTGGTGGGAGACCAGTGGAGGTGTTGGGAGGGGGGCGTCGAGGAGGCAGGGGGGTGGTGGGAGGGGTCTTACATGGTACACGTCACTGCTTGTGCAGGGGAGTATAGGCTGTGTTGTCAGCCTAGTGTCAGTCTGATGAAGATTGGCATTCAGGTAAGCTGTCATTCATTTTCAATGTCAGAGCATGGAGCAGGCTAACACTCCAGCGTCATTACAAAAGGCAGCACATTATTCATACAGACAGGGCCATGCTAGGGAGAGAGAGAGAGAGAGAGAGAGAGAGGGGTGGGGGGGGGGGGGGGGGGGTGGGGGGGGGGGAGAGAGTGAGAGAGCGAGCGAGAGAGCGGGGGAGAGAGCAAGATAGACAGGGAGAGGGGAGGAGGGAGAGAGTGCATGTGTGAAAGGGAGGGAAGAGGAGAGGAAAAGAGAACAGAGAAGGGATATGCATTTTTGTACTGGATGGAAAGACTGGAGGATTTTTGCTTGATGCAGCGTTTGGATTAATAAAATAGCCTATGTATGTATATGTTTATGATAATGGCGTTAGGCGTTTTCGTTTTGCGAGGATATTTTAGTTTTCAAGGGATATGGACAAGAGAGAATTTTCGAAGACTACCAGACATTTTTAGACACTGCACCTGAACGTGCTTCCCGACAATGGATTCATGCTCATTGAATAATGATTTATTAATGAATTAATATGCATGTATATATTTAGTTGTTTTATTAATTGTATTTGCAAATATAGCTTATATGGTAGACCTATTTTATGGATATGGATTTGATTCATATTTACATCAAGTTGTCTATAATTTTAATCGATTTTCACCTGGATGATTGTCTTTAAGCTTCATTGTATTCGATCTGATCATTTTCATAAGATATTTGTTATATGGGCTATAGGTGGAAGTAATGTATCCTCTTCTCCAAGGAAAAAAACACGTTTTACTGTCAGACTTGGCTGGTAAAATAACGAATAGTATACGACTAACTTTAGGCTACAAATAGTCCTGTTTGGCACCATTAAGCTATCCCAAATTCACTGTAAATAACTGCTAATGGATGTAATAGAAATATAAAAGGATGAAAGTCAACAAAATGGTTTATGCGTGACAAACGGGCTACTTTAATAATCTATTCAAGTATAGGCAATCGAGACGCATTATTTTGCGTTTATGGCACATAGGTTATGCGTTATGCTAGTCATTGTAGCCTAATCATTCACAATTTGTCTAAATTACAAATGGTAGGCTGGTTATGGGTTGTCAGTTAAATCCAGCAGTATCCTGATCATGACATATAGTTTTAAAAATGTTATTGTAGCTCTGTGGTTTGGATAAGATGATTTGAAGTCTTGGCACTTGCGCTCCAACAAAGAAATCCAACCCACTATGTGTGTGCATTATAGTCACTGTTTTGGTTTGAATTAATCTGAAATAGCATCTTATAAAATATTGTTGTAGTTATTTAATTGCCCTTGTCAACAAGTCGGATGACTTTAATCCATGTATCAAAATAAATTCAGCATTTTATTAGCTACTGTATTATTATTTTTCTATCTTCATAAGTGAATGGCTTGTGGCTGTCATCAACTCAGTGACTCCAATGTTTGCTTTTCATTGCTGAGGCATACCCTGCAAGACCTCTCCAGACTGAACATTGGCGCTCTTTGTGTGGCAAGACTCAATGCCCAGTCGCTATATATAATTTATATTTTGGATTACTTGTTTATTCCAGGACTGGGCTTTTAGTGGGCTGGGCATTTGACATGAACACACTCAAAATTTCACATAATTTGGAGTTGACTCTAGTCATGTATTTGCAATTGATTGCCATGTATAGATTATAAAGAATTAAGCTATTTTGTCTTTCTCCTTCTACTCTTCAAAGTTGTTGAACATTATAGTAAGTTCTGATTCACAATTAAATTGCGTACAACATATTCATGCATTCAAAATGTGCCCATTTGCCATATTTGGTCATCTATTAGGGTTTTAGTTAGTCAAAGTAGTTGAGGCATTATGTGGTATAACCCTGCATCTGGTATAAACTCACTTTTGTTTATTTATATTTAAACTAAACTGATATATACATTCAATGTATTACCACAAAAATGATTATACAAACTCCATTTGAAGGACCGTATTCCATACAACCTCTCAAATTCTTATGATAGTCATATTCAGAGAGCATAATTCAAAGCAGTTTATATTTAGAGAAAAATCTGAATCTGCATCTTATTTGGAAAAGGGAAATTAAGTAATGTACATGCCAAGTAATTGTAGACATTAAACGTATAAAACATCTGTAAAGAAAAAAATATATCTGTGTAATATTTAAAGCGCATCTTCAGGCCTCACTCAACTAAAGGGCCCTGTTCAATCAACTTTCAAGAAGGCTGAAAGTCCTTGTGGTATACTGTAGTGTTGGACATGATGCACAGAGACCCTCATCCCTTTATGTGATGTCTTTGCATGTTGTACTCCCATTGTTGTACTCACAAGCAAGAAATTATAATAACATTTTTTTTTTATTTAACCTTTATTTAACTAGGCAAGTCAGTTAAGAACAAATTCTTATTTACAATGACAGCCTACCTGTGAACAGTGGGTTAAATGCCTTGTTCAGGGGCAGAACAACCTTGTCAGCTCAGGGATTCGATCCACCAACCTTTCAGTTACTGGCCCAACACCCTACCCCACTAGACTACCTACCTGTATTCACAAGTCCCATAAAAAAAGCTAGTGACTCAGGCACTTAGTCCCCTAGGTATCTACCACATATGGGATAGTCGTAAACACTTCAATGGACAAGATTTGTTTTAACTTTGACTATGAACATAAACAATGCATTCCATTAATTTGTCTTTATCTGTGTTGACAGAAGAATATGAATCAAATAATGAATGTAACTTTTGTGTCTGTAAAATAAATGTCAGACTCATGACCCAAGCAAATAATTCAAAAGTTAGTTGTGCATCTGGAAAATAAGAGAGTCAAATAACACAAACACACGCACACGCACACGCACACATACTATAATCTACATTTTGTCACAAATCACTCATCCTTAGTGCTTGTGCCATGTTGTTGTGTACCCCACATGGTTCAAAATGTTGGTAGATCGGAGTATTGCCAATTTAGATGCTCCAAAACCCTGCTGGGATCCTAATTGCTGATTTGTGTCATGGGACAAGCAGCCCAGGGGCAAAACTGCAGAAACAAAACACCCAGACATTATTTGCATATTCCCATTCCCCAGTTTATGGGTATATTACATTATTAGGTGCAATGCTGTGCTCTCCTGCAGCTTTTTGGGGATAATCACTAATAAAGTGATTCAGTCGCACAAATGAAGGAAATAAACAGAGCGAGAAAAGCATATGTGCATATATGTATGGCCATAAAGCAATTGAGAAAATTTAAACGGTGTGCAAATGCCTGCTATTTCCTTGCCTTAGCCCCTAATACCACCTCCTTCACTGTGCCAAAGTAACAAATACATCATTTTCTCTGAGAAAATCATCAAGGTCTCATTCTAACTAATAACCCCATTTCATAATTTCCTTCTTAGCAGTCAGATGGACGGAGAGAGTGAGAAAGATAGCGGGGAAGAGAGAGAAGGGGAATCATTCATGAGGCCTTAGTCTGCTGGGTGTATCGCTATAGAGTGCACCAAGGTCTTGTTCTATCCCCGGGAACAAGTAGGGCCTTTTTCTCTGTAGTACAGGCCTCCATAGTGCAGACCTCGAGACGATTGGGATGCATGTTGTGGACCCTACATCAGGGGCCCTCACCAGCCAGGCCCACTAAGCTTGCTTGATCCCTATTGCTCTCCTGAGTAGGGACGAGGCCTGCTTTAACCGTCAGAGGGCTCAGTGTAAGGACGACCCTGGATGCTTTTATACCTTACCTTATCCCACTACTGCTGCGTTGGCATCGCTCTAACTCTAAGTCCGTCACCGGGGAGCGACATGGAGAGGAAACAAATTTGCTTGATTCATCCTTTGGAGGAGCGGTGGACGTATTTAACGATCTGCCATATTGTTTGTGTCATGTGCAATTGGCTGATCTTTCGCTGCTTGCTCAGTCTGCAGAAGGACAGAAAATAGATAGGGTCATGAAAATGCATTAGAACTCTCCGAGATGTTTTCGAGAATGTTTCCAAAGCCACTACCGCTGAAAGGTAACCAGCAGATTGAATGGATTTAGTTCCTATTACTTTACCTATTACTTACCCTTACCTACATGTACAAATGACCTATTACTTAGCCTTACCTACATGTACAAATGACCTATTACTTACCCCTACCTACATGTACAAATGACCCATTACTTACCCTTACCTACATGTACAAATGACCTATTACTTACCCCTACCTAATGTACAAATGACCTATTACTTACCCCTATCTACATGTACAAATGACCTATTACTTACCCTTACCTACATGTACAAATTACCTATTACTTACCCTTATCTACATGTACAAATGACCTATTACTTACCCTTACCTACATGTACAAATTACCTATTACTTACCCTTATCTACATGTACAAATGACCTATTACTTACCCTTACCTACATGTACAAATTACCTCGACTAACCTGTATCCCTGCACGTTGACTCGGTACCGGTACCTCATGTATATAGCCTCATTATTGTCATTTTATTGTGTTACTTTTTTAATATATTTTTTACTTTAGTTGGTTATTGGTTATTTGATTTAACAATATGCTTTCCAAAATCACCAAGTATACTAGGCCAGATCTTTATGGTTCTGTAGAGGTTGTCCAGACAACCCTCTTGGTTGGAGATCTGGTTATGAGTCTATAACTATAAAACAGCACAGCATGTCATAGCATTGAATAAAAGATTTAGTCATTTGCTAATGATTTTAGCATCAGCACTTTGATCGTATTGCCCTTTTTTTGAATGAGGAAATTAAGTAACAACAGGGAGACATTCCTGAAACTAAGCAACACTCACAAAACGGAATGCTGATGTTTTTAATTGTGCTTAGTTGAAGTGGATGTAATTATAGCGTGATAGGTCATAGTCAAGATGTGCATTCAGCTATTTATTGGCAATAACGACAATAACATTTCAACTTCTTTACAATACAATGATGATGATGATGATGATTATTGTGTCTTTTTTTTTTTTTTACTGTCAAAATTATTATTCAAGGATCAAAAGTTAAATCAAATTAGCAGCAGCTTATTCTGCATTTAAAGACATTTAACAAGACTGCAAACCTCTTTGTGTCTTTGCTTTTGATCTCTTGTGGAATGCAGATAATCCTAATAAATTAATACAGCCTCACAGAGAGAAATATGAAGCCTGCCAGTAAATCCTGAATTTATTATATTCAAGAGTCCAAGTAACAGCTGAGCAGGGTGAGGTTAGAAATATTTTATTTGGATTCAACAGCAGATCAAAGCAGAGAAAATCACACCAACCGCTATGGATCCTGCATATTTGTGAGCTCCCTTCTCCAAAAATACATAAATGTACGGGCATCAATATGGTAACCCTACAGTTACTTAAAAAACATACACCCTTAGTGGGAGACTCTTAGAAAGTAGGTTAAAGCTACAGCTAGAGCTACCGTTCATATTCCCACAATTAGTTTTGGGGTGTGAAGTGTCATTCTTGAGTTTCCTAGACATTTTGACTGGCTGTGTTACAAACTTTGGACGAGACACAGAGGGCGTCGAGAGTGTTACTCCTTGATGGTAACCATGTGCCAAAACTGGAATTTTCCATCTTCTACAGTTGTCTTGATGGAATCTGGTTGGCCATTTCCTTATGTTGATGATTGGCACTAGACAGTAGAAGAATGGTTGCAATCTCCTAAGTACCATGCTGTCCTTAGAAGTGCCATCTCTTACAATTTGCTGGAATGACATCACTCAGCCCTTTCTGCCCTCACTGTACACTTCCTGTATATTTCTCAGTGTATTGTATTACAGGACATCACTGGTTTGGAGGACAATATTTTCACCTCCTGTCTTTTTAACATTAGTCTATAATCGAGTTTCCTTCCCTGCAAATCCATCTGTGCACCTTGTTTTTGTTCTCCCTATGATGTCCATAGAGGTTTATTATCAAAAGCCAGATGCAACGTCTGACATAGGAAATGAAGGACATTTTTTTGATGGGCTTTGTTATAGCAGAAGCAGTACTTCAAAGGACTGAAAGCATTGCTTAAGCGGCGACGACAGAATAATTTATTGTATTGCGTTTTAGTGGTAATTTCACTTATTAACTACAAATGGCTTCCTCAATGTGGTCCAATCCCTTGTAAAAAGCACCATGATTTTATGCTGACGTCGACTAGTGGGAGTGCACTTTATTTTTCCCTGGTAATGTCATGTCTTGTGTTTTACTGGACTTTGACTCTCCAAAATACTTTAAGGAGTACCGTTTTATCCCTGCAATATAATGCATTAACGCATTTTGGCCGCAGGGAGACTGTAAAGCTCCCAGCTTCGACATATTAGTTGATTTAGGGGTTCTAGACAATGTAGCTCTTTGAAAAATATAGGCCCCTCTAAAGCGAACTCTTCTAGCGCTTGAGCCAATGATTCAATGGTTTTGTGCATTGTGCACGTTGAACTCGTTGATATTCAGTCTATTTTGGGGATGGAGGTGAGCAATTTTTTACATTCAGCTTGTCAACATGTTAAGATATACTTGATAGTTGACGCTGTCCTTATTTCACATTGTCCAACCTTAAAGTATGTGAAATATACTTTTGTTCAAAGTAAAGTTTGTGGACGGTTTCCCATTCTAATCCTAAAATAGAGAAGTTAGTTAAGAAAATAATCTCCTTCCAAATTGATGAGCCTGTTTTTGCGATAATTAACACTGAGTTACAGGTGGGAAAAACACAAGAACACCAGATAACTGCTGGCGATTCATACACAGTCTTCCTCAAGTTACTTTAATGGCCTTTGACAACTTTTATTGAAACCAAAATTGAGAAACTGTCAACTTGCAAAGTGCACAGTACTCCAGGATGGTCGTATCTGCCATATTCAGATTATTAAATCATTGCTTTCCCCTCTCTTGTTCTTACCCCATTAGTTTAAAAAAATTATGCGTCTGGCACTGTGTGAGAAATATGTGAACAATATGTGAATAAGAAAAACACTGACGTTATACCTAAATGTTAAAGCTACAGGATTGCATTGAGAATCAACCCTTTCATACTTCGCTTTTAGTCAGTCAGGCTGGATTCTGTTCCTGTTTTACTCATTCAAGTTTTTAGATTTTGGAATTTCAGTCACAGAGCATGCTTGCACAATTCCTCTGCACATTCTAGTTATTGTATAGAGAATCGAAGTAGGCTTGTTGAGACATCACTCACAGTTAATGTGAGAATGTAATGTTGTGGCCGGTTGCTCTGCAGGATAAGTTAGAAATGTTTGAATCTTGCTGCTCTTTCAGTTCCTTTGTAAGCAGATCATGTTTAGCCCTAGCCTGTGTTACTTTAGCCTCCCTACAAGAGAGCATGCTCCTGTATTGCTGGAGGGCTATAGCCCAAGGGGGCCAAGGTGGTTTGTGAGCAAGGACAAGGTTTCTTAGAAATAGTATAGAGTAGGGCCGAGACACTGATCTAAGGTCAGTTTTGCATCCCTAACCTCTAATGATTACGGTTTTGGGTAGGGTAAGCTGATCTGAGAGCTGTGCAATCTAAGGACGACTTTTAAACTGTGCAGGTTTTCACTCCTCAACAGGAAACGCTTAGTGACATGTTTATGGAGATCCCATTGAACTTTGTGTCCAGGAATTTCATTCAGCCTTGAAAAAAGGGAGTTAATATGAAATCTAAACCTTAAATACAGTGAAAGGTAAATGAAACGACTGTGTATGAATGTGGGGACGTTTATATCTTGATTTTTAGTGGCACACACACACACACACACGCACGCACACACACACACCACTTGTGAACGAAAGCTGTGTGTTTGTAAGACGTTTTAGGCTAATGTCAGTTCTGATTTAAGAAGTGGTTACATTTTTATGACTCAACATGCATCTTACCTTCCGCTGGCTGTTCCAAACCACACACGCCAATCCTTATTTTATGTTCTTTCACATTTGTTATGTTTTATTGGACCCAAGGCATCAAGTTGTTGCCTTTCAAGTCAGAATGTGGCAGATGTATCAAATGGATGCAGAGGCACTGGGAAATATTATCATAACAGACACAAACTCTAGAGGAATCTGCACACAGAGCAGTTAGCGACAAAAGAAAGGTAGTCGTTTTATTGTCCATGTTAGAGTTCCCCTTTCTTCCTTATACCCATTGTATCAAGAGATCGAGAGAACACCTATTTGTTCTATTCAGCATTTAAGTGTCTTAAAACAATGGCCCCAATTCCTATTTTCCAGTTATTCAGTATCTACCAACATAAAATAGAATTAACTCTTTCTATACAGTAAAACATTTACAATTTTCTTTTAATAAATACATTTTAAAAAGTTACTTGTCTAAACGCAATCTCATCAGGGTTGCTTTATAGCAGTAAATAAAGAAAATATGAACTGCAAAAATTCTATCGTCGTACAGACATTTTCTAGATGTTAATTCAGGCCCGGTAGTACATTATGTAGAGTAGTTTGTAGAGACAGTACTCGTTTTCAACCTAGTCTATCACTGAGCATTTCTCCACTACAAAGACTAATCCCATTTTGTAACTTCTGTCCATAATTGGTTACCATATTTTTATCTTATTATCTGTGTGCGCATCATTATTGCAGTCATCACATTAGATTATTTTATGCATAATAAACAGATTCAAACTGTGTGCCGGGTAATTAGTATGTTAGGATATGTGCCGCGATATGAGCGTTGCTTTTCTAATGATCCTATTGTTCCTTCTGTCCCTGAAAAGTGTGAGTTACTGATACAAATTTGGAACGGTTGAATAAGCAATGTATTTCATCATACCATTTTCTTTCTCTATACTTTGCTCTTCTTGGAAGATCCAGCAAATAGATAAAGATACTTAAGAAATATTACAGAGAGCCTAAGTAGCAATAGACTTGATTCTAGTTTCCGGTAGATAGATTATAGTCAATTTAAATCACAGGTGTGCAGTCCATTCACAAAGAACGAGTACTTTGATATTTGATGTGTTGCTCCACTCTGGCTCGTGGAAGTTGTGATATATTGAACTGCATGGTTTTGATAAAGGTTTGGAACGTCTTGGCAAGTTAAGGCCCAGTGGCTTAACACTAAAATTATTTTTACAATTATCACTTTTGGCTGTTTGTTGGCAGACATGTTAAGGTTTTTAGGAAGAGAAAAGTACAGTTCTCTGTAGAGGTCAAACAGACAAAGACGTGGGGATTTTGGGCCTGCTGATAACAGCTTTCTATTTTCTGCATTCTGCACTGTACTCATCTTCTCATGAATGACTGGATGAATACTCTATAGGAATGAACAGTCCAGAAAATAGGGATTTAAAATCCTCTTTTCACCCTCTCTTGTGGTAAATCTTCTCTTTTCCCCATGGTTGGGGTCAATTCAAATTGAAGGCAGTCAATTCAGGAGTAAACTTTCATTCCAAAACGCTATATATCTATTTTCAGAAATATTGCTAAATTAGCTTTCATTGTTTAAGTAAACTATTTAAGAGATTGGTGTGATTTTTCACTGTCTAATCATGGCATGGGGTTGTTTAATGACAGACATGTATTTGTTTAAAATCTATCTGTTAAAATAGACAAATCGACAAAATGTTATATCCACCTCACTCTCAGAGAAATAAGTAGTACTGCTAGGTTTTACACAGTGAAATGTAACAAATAACTACATGTTTTATAAATAACTGTACAAGTGATACATTTGTTACATCAATTATTAAAAACAGTTTTTTCTTGTACAGTTATATGCGATCTGTATCTAGAACATTTACATTTGACATTTTTGTAATTTAGCCAATGCTCTTATCCAGAATGACTTACAGTGAGTGCATTCATCTACAGCTAGGTGAGACAACCACATATCACAGTCAAATATACAGGATACGAATATTCCATTCCAGCTAAACAATTGATATATAGCATTTATCAGAAAAACACATTTTAATACACATCTAAAATCTATTAATAAAAAATCTGAGAACAGTAATATTTTACAAACATACTGTATGAAGGTATCCATAAGCAATAATTTCTGATTAAAAAAAATGAAAATGGGTGTTTATAGCATTTTGGATATAAACTCTTCTTCAATTGAAAAAAGGGCATTTATAACTGAAAAGTAAAAGCTTTTTATTTTTTAAGCTTTTCAATTTCAAAATGTTAAATTCAAATCACTTCCAGAACTGACTGCCTTCAATTCGAATTGACCCCAACCCTGATTTTCCCCAATGCATAACACACAAAACACTGTTATCCCACCTATGACTATGGAGGTTTTCATTAGATGCTTTGTTGAACTACATGCCTTTTAAATGGCCATAAAAGACCACATATAATGTTTATATCCGTTTATAACCCCTGCTCCACCACTCATTGTAACAATAGACTTGTCTAGTTTCATCGTATTTGATTGGATGGTTTGAACGGGCCTGTCATGGCATCATCTGGACACCCAGAACCAAATCTAGTCTGTAACAAGAGACTAGTCATGTCAGAACGTTAACAGGTTTAATGCCTGTGGCTGATCCAGCAAGCTTACCAGAGTCATAACCACATAACCGCCAGTCTCCGCCACCATACCATTCTAAAGACAGTGACTATTGACCAACCAACCAACCTGCTTCCCCAACCATTGTAAGGTCAGAGTTGAAACAGGACACCTATAACGAGCCACGGTGGTTTACAAAAGGCGCAGCACCGAACACCGGAAAACACCTAATAGTGAACCCCTGTCCTCCGTCTACCACTTGACTTCAGTCCCCCGCCCCCCCTACTTACTTTAAATATCTAACTTTATAATAGTGTCCCTCAAAAGGTTGATGACAGCTCTGTGCTAAAAGTGAAATGTAGACAGCTGATGTGTAGCGTAGATCGAGTGCTGTGGGGCTGAACACGCCAGCCAGTGTGTCTGTGGCTCGCTGCCATGTCGGCAGTAGAATGACAAGGCCTAAGGTGAGGTGAGAAGCCTTTCCACACCGCCAGAAGTTCTGGCAGTTCTGTTCGGTGTCTGCCCGGACAAGGTCTCACTCCCCTGTGGCGAATACATGGCCCACTCCCCAGGTTGTCGCGGGGCAGGGTCAGTTATGTGTAAATGGACATTGTAGCCCCTGAGTGCTGATCTGGGGTCAGGTGTGTTTGTTTAATTTTAATGGGTAAGGTTAGGGATCGGGAAGGGAAAGCTGATCCGAGACCATGGCTTAGATGGAGCGGTGGAACTCTCAGTGCAGCATTACTGGAGGTGAGATGTCCCCAGTAAAGAGCAGGATGGTGTAGGATCACTTGCACCTTCGGCTTGATTCCAGTGTGTGTGTGTGTGTGTGTGTGTGTGTGTGTGTGTGTGTGTGTGTGTGTGTGGCAGCCATTTAACAGGCTGGCTGTTGTCCCTGGTTCCCTGCTGTGGTGGTATTTATAAATGGTTGAAGACATTTAATACAGATCGCAAGGCATCTTGTACTCAGAAACATACAGACAGGCACATACATTATTTATTTTTTCTTCTTTTTTTATTTATTTCACCTTTATTTAACTAGGCAAGTCAGTTAAGAAAAAAATCGTATTTACAATAACGGCCTACACCGGCCAAACCCGGACGACGCTGGGCCAATTGTGCGCCGCATTATGGGACTACCAATCAGGTCCGGTTGTGATACAGCCTGGATACAAACCAGGGTGTATGTAGTGATGCCCCTAGCACTGAGATGCAGTGACTTAGACCACTGCGCCACTCGGGAGCCCCAAAGATGATACATCTACCCAGAGTTTGAATTGAGCTGGTGCACACTGGTACTGAATACCGGCACCTCACATGTTCTAATACTTGAGTACCAGCACATCTTATAGAATATTGCTTCTAAAACATTGACCCTTGTACAGCTAAATTAAAACAGTAGATAGTGGATGAACTATGTGCTTCAGAAAGGGTTAACCTTTTCTGAGAGAGAGGGAGAGAGAGGAGTCTGGACAAAAACAGGCTAAAGGTCAGCCGGGCAGGCTGACTTCAGAGACAGATGGGGAATTCCGTCTTGACTTTTCAGACCCTTGTCCTTCTTCTGCCAAGTTCATTGTGTTCCCTCTTCCCTCCGCCCATTCTCCCTTCTGCTAGACAGAGAGACAACAAATTAACTTCTTGGAGACGTTGTGGGCCAATGGAGTAATATAAAACAGGCATGTCTGTATGTGACCCTCCAAAAATAGGGAAGACACCACCAGGAGAAGATAGTTTTAGTGTCCCCCAGCGTGCGTTAGATCAGCCAGCCTAGCGTGCGCTAGTGGAGGTTCCATCCACCCTCCACTGAATTCATCCCCAAGCCTGAGGAATCTGCTGAAAGCTCAGTGTCTCAGTCTTTTCCCCTCCATTACCCCTCTCCCCTCCTTCCTCCCCTTCAGCTCCATCCTCACCCCTCCCCCTATACTCCCCAGATCTCATTCCTATAGTCCGTGGACAGGCTGGAGCCAAGTCTATAGAGCTGAGGCTGGAGCTACGTCTATAGAGCTGAGCCTGGAGCTACGTCTATTGAGCTGAGGCTGGAGCTACGTCTATAGAGCTGAGGCTGGAGCTACTTCTATAGAGCGGAGGCTGGAGCTACAGTACATCTATAGAGCTGAGGCTCGAGCTACGTCTATAGAGCTGAAGCTGGAGCTACGTCTATAGAGCTGAGTCTGGAGCTACGTCTATAGAGCTGAGGCTGGAGCTACATCTAAAGAGCTGAGGCTGGAGCTACAGTTCGTCTATAGAGCTGAGGCTGGAGCTACAGTACGCCTATAGAGCTGAGGCTGGAGCTACGTCTATAGAGCTGAGGCTGGAGCTACATCTATAGAGCTGAGGCTGGAGCTACAGTACGTCTATAGAGCTGAGGCTGGAGCTACGTCTAAAGAGCTGAGCCTGGAGCTACTTCTATAGAGCGGAGGCTGGAGCTACGTCTATAGAGCTGAGGCTGGAGCTACGTCTATAGAGTTGAGCCTGGAGCTACGTCTATTGAGCTGAGGCTGGAGCTACTTCTATAGAGCTGAGGCTGGAGCTACAGTACATCTATAGAGCTGAGGCTCGAGCTACGTCTATAGAGCTGAGGCTGGAGCTACAGTTCGTCTATAGAGCTGAGGCTGGAGCTACGTCTATAGAGCTGAGGCTGGAGCTACAGTACGTCTATAGAGCTGAGGCTGGAGCTACAGTACGTCTATAGAGCTGATGCTGGAGGGAGCTACGTCAATAGAGCTGAGGCTGGCGCTACAGTACATCTATAGAGCTGAGGCTGGAGCTACATCTATAGAGCTCTGGCTGGAGCTACGTCTATAGAGCTGAGTCTGGAGCTACGTGTATAGAGCTGAGGCTGGAGTTATGTCTATAGAGCTAAGCCTGGAGCTACGTCTATAGAGCTTAGATGGAGCTACGTCTATAGAGCTGAGCCTAGAGCTACTTCTATAGAGTGGAGGCTGGAGCTACGTCTATAGAGCTGAGGCTGGAGCTACGTCTATAGAGCTGAGCCTGGAGCTACGCCTATTGAGCTGAGGCTGGAGCTACATCTATAGAGCTGAGGCTGGAGCTACTTTTATAGAGCGGAGGCTGGAGCTACAGTACATCTATAGAGCTGAGGCTCGAGCTACGTCTATAGAGCTGAGGCTGGAGCTACGTCTATAGAGCTGAGTCTAGAGCTACGTCTATAGAGCTGAGGTTCGAGCTACGTCTATAGAGCTGAGGCTGAAGCTATGTCTATAGAGCTGAGGCTGGAGCAACGTCTATAGAGCTGAGTCTGGAGCTACGTGTATAGAGCTGAGTATGGATCTACATCTATAGAGCTGAGGCTGGAGCTACGTCTATAGAGCTGAGACTGGAGCTACGTCTATAGAGCTGAGGCTGGAGCTACGACTATAAAGCTTAGTATGGAGCTACGTCTATAGAGCTGAGGCTGGGAGACTGGGGCCTGGTGCTCAGATCTGGTGGATGCAAAAGAGCATATGATGCATAATTGGTGTGCCCAACTAGTCCCATGGGGGCCTGAGGAGCATGGTTCAGGTCATACGAGTTATGTGCGGTAGCTAGAGACCTCCTTCAGTTTTATTAGATTGGGGAGGGAGTGATGGAATAACATAAACTGCATGGGCGTGTTACGACGACATATCATTTAGCATTTTAAACGCATTTTCATTTTATGAAATAGGATTGACACAGATTGTAAAATGGACATGTATCATTGGGTTGAAGTCAGCCTGGCCGGGTTGAGTTTGGTCTTACTGGCCAAAGGGCCTTAGTTATCGCTAGTGTAGACAACATTACTAAACACTAGTTTGATTAATGTTTTAGTGCTAATCGTATGTAATATAACACAGTTAATTCTAGAATCCAACTATTTGGAAAATATAGAATGGAAGATGGAAGTCATTTAGAGTTGCAGTGCATTAGAACATACTGACTAACCAGTGACCACACCCCAAAGTTCATATCTCTTCAATGTTACTTTCAAATGTCCCATCCCTGTACTTCCTTTTGCCTTACCATCTACATCTCCCACCATTGAAAATAGTAGCAATTTGCTAACACTTTAGTAGGGATAACATTGTAGATGCTAATTTTATATTCATAGCTAATTAATTAGGTATTATTAGCAATTTATCAATGTTTTCTTATTCATACACTGAATAAATGCCTAATTAGCAAACACACCTATGTATAAACTGCAAATTAGTGAATATATGATCCTATACCAAGGGTTTAAAGATTTGTAGGATAGTAGGCCTAGTCCCAAATGTTGAGCTTAGAATAACTCCTAAACATGCTAATGTATTCTGTGCTGTTCCAAATGTTAAGTACATAGGCTGTGTTTCAAAAGATCCCAAAAACTGTGTGATGTGAAAGAGGAAATAAGGGAAAGGGAAAGGTAAAGGGGGATACTAGTCAGTTGTACAACTGAATGCATTCAACTGAAATGTGTGTTCCGCATTTAAAATAGTTTGCACTGTAAGTCTTCTTCTTATGTCAAAATGCTTGATTACGGCTATTGATTGTGGCCAAAATATGATCCCTCCCTGAAATAATCATTACCTAAATGAGTGACTATGTGATCCTATACCAAAGTGTTAGATTTAAAGATTTGTTGGATTCAATTTCTTTCGTTACTGTACAATTGACAGTAAGGTTAAATAAAAACAAATATCTGCCTATCACAGAGATAGAAATAGCTATTTGGAATCACTGAATAATTTACAAACATTGCTACCATGACCATGATGCAAATAATCAATTTCCGGTACAGAAGCAGCATGTCAGTTTTAAATGGATTGGATGTGTTTTCAGGGCTTTATGAAGAGGATAAGAGTTACGGAGAGAAAGAGGTGGAAAAAATGAAGTGTTTTATTTCCTTTTTTTTGTATCCAACCTGACTCATCACTTTGCTCAGGAATATTTATAGCCAGTTAATTCCTTTTCCTGTTTGGTATTCCCCCTGTTTGCTCATGAGGAGAGGAGTGGAATGTTCTTCTTCTGTCAGATGTGACTGGAGCAGAGTGGAAAATCTATGTTTGAAATAATCAAATGACACGACAGTGTAGCAGTGTAGCATTGACTGACAAAAAGTACAAAGACAGTGGCTATGACTTTTACTCAATTTGGTTTATCTTTATGTATTGTTCAGGTTGAACTAAATTGATTATATAATATGTACTGTGTGGTGTTCATTCGCATTTGTGAGAGTGACATTGGGGATGTATGTATAGTATAGTATATGGATCAGTGTGTGCGTTTGTATATGCATCTGTATGCGTGTGTATTGTTTTGT
Source organism: Thymallus thymallus (assembly GCA_023634145.1). Taxonomy (NCBI): domain Eukaryota; kingdom Metazoa; phylum Chordata; class Actinopteri; order Salmoniformes; family Salmonidae; genus Thymallus; species Thymallus thymallus. Next base: position 30,607,897 of record CM042391.1, read on the forward strand.
CTGTGCATGCAAGGGTGGATAGGGTGTCGTGCGGTGCGTGTGTATTTTGTGTGTTTATGTCCGTGTGTGCCCCGTGTTTTGTCTTCCACAGCTGCCTATATCAGCTGCTTGCTCGTTAAATGTTGGGTGTAAACCCCTCGTGACACCATGCAGTGTCCTGTTACCCCTATGGGAATACCTACCATTTCCATCCAAAGCTTCCTTAACTCCCTGGAATTCTACAGTCGTTATCCTTAAACAACAGTCTTAGCCATACTGACCTGATAGTAGGCCTAGTCCCAAATGTTGAGCTTAGAATAACTCCTAAACATGCTAATGTATTCTGTGCTGTTCCAAATGTTAAGTACATAGGCTGTGTTTCAAAAGATCCCAAAAACTGTGTGATGGTGAAAGAGGAAATAAGGGAAAGGGAAGGTGAAAGGGAAAGGGGGATACTAGTCAGTTGTACAACTGAATGCATTCAACTGAAATGTGTGTTCCGCATTTAAAATCGTTTGCACTGTAAGTGTTCTTCTTTTGTCAAAATGCTTGATTACGGCTATTGATTGTGGCCGAAATATGATCCCTCCCTGAAATAATCATTACCTAAATAGTTCATGTGAAATTATATTTTGAAGAGTGGTAGAAAGGGAAAGGGGGATACTAGTCAGTTGTACAACTGAATGCATTTAAGGCATATATATACAGTATATATATATATTTTCTAGACAATGGAAAAACATTAATTGTTCATGTCATAGGCTTTATACTGTAAATATGGAAGTACTGTACCATTCTGTGTTTCTTATAGCGTCAGCACCCTATAGAAATCCCTTCAGTAAAGATGGCCAAATGACCTCACTTCCTGTTTGGCCAGAGGAAAGAAACTTTTATATTTGTACATCCTGTTTGACAGTGATCTGTGTGATATTCTGGTGTACAGCTGTAAGGCATCACAGGCGTTTTAGGTCCCATTGTGTGTGTGCAGATACCACTGTAAGGATTTTATATTGAGTTAATTCTATAGATACAGATACATTCTGTTTGGTGTTTGTTGCAAGCTTGGGGGGTCAGTTTGGGTGCATGTGCTACAGAACTCGGCATTATACAAAATTAATTAGCTTCTTCATGCCCTGCGTCTTAGTGTAGAAAAACATAGCTCACTTTTCTTGTGTTTTGTGAAAATGAAATTATGGCATAATGTCACTTTTGTTATTAGAACAGAGAGTCTGCATATAAATCAGTCTACTGTTGTCATAGTAACATGAAGCACTAAACCTCGGAGCAGCTGTTGTTATGGCAGGCTTTGAACAGCTGGGGGGCTATTGCTGGCGAGGGATTGTGGGAAATGAGTCCTTTGGTCCTCCCTGCTCACCTTGACCTTCCTCCTCCTCCGAAGAGTAGAGTTTGGGGATCTTAAAGAGGTCAATCTGGAATAGTCCACTGTGTACTAAATCTGTGTATGGTTATAGGATATTTAGTGAACATTCAGTACGCATAATACTGCTATCTTCTCTGAACATGTTTGCCTGAAACTAAAACAAACTACATACTCCACAATGTGAAAGGTAAAAAAAATGGAGCAAATGAGCTGAGGCCACAAACGAGTTAGAAGCAGTCGAGTGCATCCCATTATTCGAGAACAAATGTTGTACACAGTCCGCGATAAAAACTCACTCGCAGGAAGCACAACAACTTGTCCAATTCTTTCAGCATTAATCAAGTCAAAGCGTAACCCGAGAGCAGCACCCCATCCTCCCACTGTTCGCTTTAATAAAGAATTCCTCGACTGGGGGACTGCGCATGTGTGAGCATGTGTGCTACGCCTGCTCGTATGAGGTGATGTGCCAGACTCCTTGAGACTCTGAGACCAAGACAGTGACTGAATGTGAGAAAAATCAAACCCCACCTCCACCTCTCCCAATTCAGGCAGGCCCACTCTCTCCTCTCCATGTCTGTTTGGAGGCCCAGGCTGACAGGCCTTTGTGGGGCCGGTGTGGTGGTCTGCTGTGGTGGTCTGCTGCAGGAATGCTGATGCTTCCTGCTTCCTCTGTGTTTTGTGAGAAACACAGTGATTAGCCCTCCAGCCCCCCAGGGGGAGCCTCTGCTACTCCGGCCCCTCTCTAATTCACTTTGACATCAACAGGAAGGCCGGTCCTGGGTTCCAGTGGTGTAGTCCTGGAGAAAGACTGGGGAAATTTGGGGGCCCAGCCAGGCCAGGTGGCTGAGTGGCCAGAGAGGAAGGCCACTGCTGGCCCTGGAGCTTAGGGGAGGCTTCTAGAGGGATTACAGACCAGTCTAAAATGTTTTCTTTGTAGCTGGAGGAAACCTGAGAAATGCCCCCCCCCCCCCCCCCATCGTTCTTGGGTGACTGTTGTGTTGGTGAAGTGAACAACCCAGGCTAGAGGCTACGTCCCAATTTTATTTTAAAAAGCCTCCTCTCCACCTCTCCTTTCATGAACACTGGTCTAAAATGAGTTTATACATTGAAGCTAAATGGTTTATGGTGGAATCCAGTTCTATACAGTTCTATCACTTGTTAGTGGTCTTGAAGTAAAGGAAATGAAGAAGCCATGTAACTGCTACAGTCTGCACATCCATCCTCCCCCCATCTGTTATATCTCTAGTCTTCACGCTCCGTAGCCTGTACCTCACACACAGTCCCCATTGAGCCATGCAGGTCTTGGTAAACATAGGCCGTTCAGAGCTCCAGTGTTAGCAGGTAGCTGCTGGAGTCGCTAGCCTGCTGGGAGGCCCACCACACTCCCACTGACAGGAGACACGACTAGCCGGTCAAGCGAAATATCAGGTGTCCAACCCTAAATGGATGATTGAACTTAAATCTGTTACATGTGCACACTAACTGCACCATAACTCCTCGAAACTTGGGGAGTCCGAGAGCCTATGAAAGTACTAGGCACAAAGGAGTTTACCTCAAAGAGACAAAGGGTCCTTGCAGCCAAGAGATTCTATATTCAACATATCTACACACATAATATGGGGGTATTTTCATGCCAATAATACTGTAAAGATAAGAAATATCCCCGGACCACTATCATTGCAAAATTACAATCAAATGCTTTGCTTACTTGTGTGTAAAGTATGTGGGATATACTGTATGTTAATAAAGGACTTTATACATGTGAACTCACACAGCAATATTTCCTTGTTTTGCAGACTTTGTGTGGAGGACCGGACACTAAGGCGTAGAAGAGCAGACAACGACAACATTGACTACTGCTTTGTTGCAGAGGGCAAACTAACTGTAAGTTTCTCCATCACAGTCCTGAAATAGGGAAGTAGTGGCTCAGACACCAATAGCGTTTGCCTGCCGAGAGTACTTAGGACCTCTGAACAGAGTGCCAGACATAATTTGCAAACTGAGTGCAAAGCATGTACACTGAACAAAAATATAAAGGCAGCATGTTAAGTGTTGGTCCCATGTTATAGGAGCTGAAATCTTAAGATCCCAGAAATGTTCCATATGCACAAAAAGCTTATTTCTCTCAAAGTTTACATCCCTGTTAGTGAGCATTTCTCCTTTGCCAAGATAATCAATCCACCTGACAGGTTTGGCATATCAAGAAGATGATTAAACAGCATGATCATTAAACAGGTGCTCCTTGTGCTGGGGACAATAAAAGGCCACTCTAAAATGTGCAGTTTTGTCACACAACACAATGCCACATATCTCAGGTTTTGAGGGAGCGTGCAATTGGCATGTTGACTGCAGGAATGTCCACCAGATCTGCTGCCAGAGAATTTAATGTAAATCATAAGCCGCCTCCAACGTCGTTTTAGAGAATTTGGCAGACCACATGTATGGCGTCGTGTGGGCGAACGGTTTGCTGATGTCAACATTGTGAACAAAGTGCACCATGGTGGTGGCGGGGTTATGGTACAGGCATGCATAAGCTACGGAAAATGAACACAATTGCATTTTATCGTGGCAATTTGAATGCACAGAGATACCATGACGAGATCCCGAGGCCCATTGTCGTGCCATTCATCTGCCACCATCAACTCATGTTTCAGCATGATAATGCACGGTCCCATGTCGCAAGGATCTGTACACAATTCCTGGAAGCTGAAAATGTCCCAGTTCTTTCACAGCCTGCATACTCACCAGACATGTCACTCTTTGAACATATTTGGGATGCTCTGGATCGATGTGTACGACAATCAACAACCTGATCAACTCTATGCGAAGAAGATGTGTCGCACTGCATGAAGCAAACAGGGGTCACACCAGATACTGACTAGTTTTCTGATCCATGCCCCTACATTTTTTAAGGTATCTATGACCAACAGAAGCATATCTGTATTCACAGTCATGTGAAATTCATAGATTACTAAATTCATTTAAATTGACTGATTTACTTATATGATCTGTAACTCAGTAAACTATTAGAAATTGTTGCATGATGCGTTTATTTTTGTTCAGTATAGAATATCATGAAAATGTTGGTAGTCAGACGTCAACAGAACGCTCAATGATTGGTAGGAAAATGGGAAATCCAAAATTCGGTGCCGATGTGTTTGACCCTTAACTCTTGAAGCCTTCTTTGCTAAAGTTACTGTTTACATACTGTATGTTTGTTTACAGCACCATTAGAGAAGAGGTTTATTTAGCAAGGCATAAGTGTAGTCTTTAGGCATGTGATGTGAATGCATGACTAACATCTGGTACATCTAATACTGTCAAACTCCCTCTTCCGATCCAACTGCAAGTGTTTTTATCGTTCCATGATGAAGGCTAAGACTAAGAGCACACCATTAAGTATAACTCCTACCTTAAACAAACTTCCATGCAAGAGTAGTTCAATCTCTCTGATTTACTCAACTCCTTCATGTTTCGGTTGAGCTAGCACAACATCAATCATTTAAGGCCTCTTCCTAATTTCGCTGACTAAATTGTATTTCCAAATTGGACTTTTTAAGTTGTCTTTACTTCTCACAGGGATTTCATTTCCCAAAGTTTGGATGCTGTCTTTTCCCATCTTGTTTTTAATAGCAGTTAGATTCACTCTAAAAACACTATTTGTGTCTTTAATGGCTGAGCGGGCCAGGATGGAATTGACTGGAGTTGACGAGTTCTAAGTGAAGCTGTGGGGGAGTTCGAGACGAGGGCTTTACCGTGACACTATAATGACAGGCAGCAGTGAGGTGAACTCATTTTTATCAAGGGGAGTGTGTGTGGGGGTGGGGGGTTGGGGGTAGGAATAGGATGAGAAGGGAGGGTGGAGGGCAGAAAGAGAGGGAAGTCTCTTTAATTGAGTGTGAAAGCAGCTGGGTATTCCGAGCCATTTCCCGCCACAGCAGTGGTGCATTGGCGCTGTCCGTTTCCATATCCTCCCGGCCCTAATCGCTACCAGCCCCTGCCTCCTCTCTCCCGCCTGTCCTCTTCTGCCTGGATCCCTCGGAGCCCTGCCAAGGATTGTCTTACGCTTGATTTTGTTAGACCTAACAAGATTTCCCTAATTAAATCTCCTCCTGGCTGGAGCCACCATCTCGCCTGTCGTACAGAGCGATTGTTCGTATAGATCTTTTTAGACAAATAAACATTTTCATTCCGAAAGCAGGGGCAGAGGAGTGGAGGGGGGTGTTGAGGGGATGAGGCCTGTGTTGCTCTGCCCGCTCCTCCTATTTTGCGCCTAGCTGCTTGAAATTCCTTATCGGAGTCGCCTCTTCACTGTTGACGTTGAGACTGGTGTTTTGCAGTACTATTTAATGAAGCTGCCAGTTGAGGACTTGTGAGGCGTCTGTTTCTCAAACTAGACACTCTAATGTACTTGTCCTCTTGCTCAGTTGTGCACCGGGGCCTCCCACTCCTCTTTCTATTCTGGTTAGAGCCAGTTTGCGCTGTTCTGTGAAGGGAGTAGTACACGGTGTTGTACGAGATATTCAGTTTCTTGGCAATTTCTTGCATGGAATAGCCTTCATTTCTCAGAACAAGAATAGACTGACGAGTTTCAGAAGAAAGTCCTTTGTTTCTGACCATTTTGAGCCTGTAATCAAACCCACAAATGCTGACACTCCAGATACTCAACTAGTCTAAAGAAGGACAGTTGTGTTGCTTCTTTAATCAGCACAACAGTTTTCAGCTGTGCTAACATAATTGCCAAAGGGTTTTCTACTGATCAATTAGCCTTTTAAAATGATAAACTTGGATTAGCTAACACAACGTGCCATTGGAACACAGGAGTGATGGTTGCTGATAATGGGCCTCTGTACGCCTATGTAGAATTTCATATAAAATCTGCCGTTTCCAGCTACAATAGTCATTTACAACATTAACAATGTCTACACTGTATTTCTGATGAATTTGATGTTATTTTAATGGACAAAACATTTGCTTTTCTTTAAAAAACAAGGACATTTCTAAGTGACCCCAAACTTTTGAACGGTAGTGTATAAATCTGAAGCATCCGGTTGGCAATTCCAATCACCACCAAATGGCAATGAGAAGATGCCCAGTGGGTCGTGAGATGGATTTGGGGCAATATTCTGCACATTTATCTGTTTCCAAAACTATACTGAAATATATAAACGCAACATCAAATCAAATCAAATGTTATTTGTCACATGTTATTTGTATACAGCAGGTGTAGACCTCACCATGAAATGCTTACTTACAAGCCCTTAAACCAGCCTTTCTTAAAGTATGGGTTGCGACCCAAAGTGGGTTGAGGACCTGTTAATGGTGGGTTGCGACGTGTCAGAGTAAATGTATAATTATTTCATTCATTAGTGGAATTGATTTGGCCAAGTGAAACTGTGCTCTCTGTTCAGTGCGCTCTCTTCTTAGCAGCGGTAGTTTGGCAGCTGCGTAAGTGGGAGGGAGATGCCCGTGTGCTTCACGGTTTACCAGATCTTTTTTTCTGCAGTTGTATTGAAGATCACTCCGCGACCCACAAGCTGCAGTGCTGTTGTTTAGCAACAGATGATGCGTTCTTAGCCACTGACTTGTCATTCTCACTCGCCAGCACTCACCGCTGTTACCAAATGGACTCAAGCTAGCCACAAGTTCTTACCAAGCTCATACAGTGATGAGTTTCTCTCACTTTGTTTGATACAAACTTTGAGAAATAACGAGGAGCGCCCACAATGTGTAATGAGTAATGAATCTCTCAAAACTAACAAATTAAAACGACACGTCCTGACCAAACATCCACAGAATTACGGTAAATCCAGGGAGTTATTTCAGAACAGGGCACAATACGTCAGGAAACAGTGCTTCGACAGTGGAAAAGTAAGTCAGCTAGCAAGGCATTGTTGTCATTTTCTAACAGTTGATGATAAGCAGAAATAAGGGAGTACTATCGCTCATAGTAGCAGATGGGAGTTTCTCTTAAAACCAATCCCCTTGTACACATAGCTAACTAACGTTAGCCAAAGCAAGCTATAGCTACTGCAACCCTAAGTAACAGTACAGATGAAGATGAAACATGATCAGGCCTAGTGTACATCTTAATGTAGAAATGATTGTTGAAAACAAGTCTAGGTTGGAAATGTTGCTGTTAAAATAAAAGCAATAATTTTTATCCTGGAGTAAACTGATTGGAGCAAGATGCTTTTTGAGGCAAACACACTCACACAGTTCTGGGTTGCTCATCCACAGCAGGAAGCGGTCTCCTGCCTGACTGAGAAAGCAGTAGATGTTCTGATCCAGTTTGGCACCACATACCTATGCGAGTCAGGGATCTCAACTCTGGCATACTTAAAAAACAAGTACAGAAACAGACTCAATGCTGAGCATGACCCCAGGGTTGCACTGTAAAAAACTGAGCCCAGAATTGACATACTTGTTGAAAACTTCAACCAGCTACACACCTCTCATTAGGACTATGTGTTTGTGTTAGCGTGTGTTTCTTTTCTGGTCTACATCTGTGTGATGTGATCAATCAGTTTATTCCAGTTCAAAATAAAATGTATTTTGTGTATTTTAACAGCAACAGTTCCAACCTAGACCTTTTTTTCAACAAAACTTTCTACAGTAAGATGTGCAGTAGGCCTGATCATTTTTAATCTGTACTGTTACTTAGGGTTGCACTATCAAAAGCTGAGCCTGTGTGTGTGTTCTGTTATACAGCTGTGTGATGTGATCAATCAGTTTATTCCAGTTCAGAATGAAAATTATTTATTGTATTTTAACAGCAACAGTTCTAACCTAGACAGATATGTTTTTAACGGGGAAAAATAAACGTGAATTGCTGTTTATATGGGTATTTCATTTCATTGTTATTTGTTTTTGCCTATATTGCATTAATTTTAGGCATAAGGGCAATTAAATGTACCGATATTTACGTGTAGTTGCATAAGGTTGCGTCCCAGGAAATTACAGAATTTCTAATTTGGGTCCCAGGCTGAAAAAGTTTAAGAACCCCTGCCTTAAACAACAATGCAGTTCAACAAATAAAGTTAAGAAAATATTTACTTAATAAACTAAAGTGAAAAATTAAATAAAAAGTAATACAATAAAATAACATTAACAAGGCTATATACAGGGGGTACCGGTACGGAGTCAATGTGCGGGGGTACAGGGTAGTCGAGGTAATTTGTACATGCAAAATTTCTAAGATGTTACTGAGTTACAGTTTATATGAGGAAATCAGTCAATTGAAATACATGTATTAGGCCCTAATCTATGGATTTCACATGACTGGGAATACAGATACAGATATGTTGGTCACAGATACCTTAAAAACAAACGGGCCTCACAATGGGCCTCAGGATCTCGTCATGGTATTTTTGTGCATTCAAATTGCCATCGATAAAATGCAATTGTGTTCGTTGTTCGTAGCTTATGCCTGCGCATGCCATAACCCCACCGCCACCATGGGGCACTCTGTTCACAACGTTGACATCAGCAAGCCGCTCTCCCACACGACACCATACACATGGTCTGCGGTTGGGAGGCCAGTTGGATGTACTGCCAAATTCTCTAAAACGACATTGGAGGGTGTAGAATCTGTTACGAACAGAGTGGACTACGTTTCGTAGACTTTACCCTTTGCCAGACATTCAAAAAATTGCATTGTTTAGAAGGAGTGCAAGGGCGAAATTAGTTATTGCACACGTGCACTTCACAGAGTAGGCTTTCCATAACGGAAATATGCAAATACATGCTAGAACACACCAAATGGATCTCGCTAGCTGGTGCTTGGCTCTGCCCACCTCCTTGCTTGTTCTGCCCACTATGATCATTTGCTCCCATTGAAAACGACAGGCTGTGGTCTATCTTGGGTTATTTATAGAAAATCTTTGATGATAGTCTTTATGAACCCTGTTAATGGCTTTCAATCTCTTTCCCTTCCTTCACATCATTGTGTTCTTTTACGATGAATGGGCAGCGATCATGCAGCTTTACGATCCTGATAAACACAGCTGTTCACCCAATCCAGGTGAATGGATGGATTAATACAAAACCTTTAGACATTGCTATATGCTTTCATAGTTCACATATAGTATGACCAATGATAGACCAATTCTAAGATGGATAGGTGCTTAAGAATACAAAGATTGTCTTCCTCTCCTGTAGTCCCCTTTGTTTTCATTCCTAACAAGCCTGTAAAACTACATGCAATAAAAAGGGATTTCAGTAACCAAAATGTCCCCATCAGTCCCAGTGTATTATCTCAAGAGGTCTCCCTGCATTGTATAGCACTGTGTTGTGGTGTTCTAGGGGAAGTGTCACCGGGTGGGGCCAGGTCTAAACAAAGGCGATGCCTGAGAGGGGCCTTGAGAGCATTGTCGACAGCAGCCATTTGCCCTGCTATTGTGGATGCCCCCTCAAGAGACTCCGTGACTATTGTGGGAGCATACCTCCTGTTTCCCGCTTTGGCCCTGCACACCCAGTGTCAGGCCTTGCAGTCTCTCTAGCCAAAGGCTCCATTGTAACCCCCTTCCACCTCCTGCCTCCAGTCTCCCCTTCCCATCCATGCCTGCATCCCACTAACTCCCTCTCGGGTTCGGTCCTATCCAGACCTCTGCCACCTCTGCCCCTATTGTGGGCGGTGTGGGCAGGCTGCCTGGTCCTGGCAGAGGTGTCCCATGGTGAAGGCCTGTGCTTGGTGATCAGGTTTCTTCCACCTGTCGCTCAGCTTAGGGAGTGAGGGGAGGGAGGGTGTCAGGGAAGATAGCCAGGCATCTGGCACCAAGAGTATCCAATGTTCTGGACCTATAATTTCATTTCATCTCATTTAATTAAATTTCTCCACTGTGAAGTCAGCTTTCTCATTTTCCCTGTTCTTTATCAAGGAGGACAAAATAAATGGTGGTAGGGAATTGTATTGTTAGCATTAGCGTTAGCATGTGGCTAATGACTAATATCTCAAAGCTAGAGGTTAGTTACAGCTAAATTTGCATTATTGGAATCAAATCTATGTGTTTAATGTTTTGATATGTCCATACAAGTGTTTAAGGAATGCCATTAGGACTCAGATGAGTACCTTATGTACAGTTTCCTGTTCACTAAATTGTATCTAGCATATGAAGTATCTAGCACATGCATAGCAAGGTTAGCATAGCAATTTAGAGATGGAAGCCATTAAACAGATTACATCTAAAATGCTCACTCTCATGTGAGTCAACTAAGCTTATTTTAGATTGAAGCATCTGACACCTCCCACGGTCTTTACAGACAATTAAATAATGTACGTTGCCATTTCCAATCCCACAAGGAAATCCAATGTAAATCCTAGAGAAAGTAATTTAGCCTGCACTGCCTCCATAAATATCAAGCCATATTAGTGGATAATCTGCGAAACTGTGAGCCTAGGGTGCCGCCTAGGTTAAGGGCATTTTCCTAAGGAATGAAACGATTTAGCTGTCATTTCGATAATGGAATGAAAAACTGAAAAAGGTAACACATTGGAGTGCGCCTGTAAATACTGTCCTGCAACTTTTTTGTCTGGCAATCTCAAGTTAACCTGTATGCCTTTTATCATAACCGTTAGCACACTAGCTACCCCACCATCTCCTATCCGATCTTTCTTGCCATCTCAACCTCAACCATCATCCCCCTGTGAAACCCTTCCATCTCCTCAGCCAGCTAGCTACCCAACCCTGCTCTCTTTACCCCACCTACCCAGCAACCCTAATTCTAATTATGTTGATTTAACTTAGCCACAGCCCCCTCCTCCCTCCATCCCTCCATCTGAATGGAAGCTTATTAGTTAGATTTTTTTTATTATTCCCCATTTCTTGGGGTCCCTGTCGGCATTTCCAATTACTCTCACCGCGCGACTGTAATTGCCTCCATGCTAATGGCCGCCAGACAATCGTGCTAAATGAGGTGAGGCAGAGAGGCTGCGAAACCGACTTCATTAAGAGCTAATGGGATTTTATTGGGGGGACTGAAGACCCAGCTCATCATAAAGGGACGATGGAAGGAAAACAAAACAGATGGAGAGGAAGAGCCAAAAGACTCTGCGACGTAGCTCACTGCATAGGCAGCAAAACACTACAACTATAACCTCGCCAAGCCACCAACCCCCCCACACCATCCCTGTAAAACATTATAGCGTTATTGAAAGAATAGGCAGGCCTGGAGGGTGGAAGGTTTTATAGGAAGTCTGTGGGCTTCCACTTGTGTCATTGTATTTCAATTATAGTCAAATGTTTGTTTTCTTCAGAATGTTTTTTTGTCTTTGTTTGTTAAAATGTACTGTAATTATGTAGCACTTGCCACAACAAAAATATTATTTCACTTGCAATCTTCTCTCTCGGATTTTAAGCAGATCAAAACCAAGTCAAGTTGGTAATATCACAGTTTATGTTTTCATCACCTGCAGTATGTGTACAATAGATACAGATGCTAACTAATACAGTATATTAACTGGTGAAACTACCAGATAGAGATGTAATAACGTGCTGCACTGAGATTGAGGTAGTATTCATGCATCTGTGCAGTGCAGGATATGGCAGTGCTTGATGCACTCAGAGACAAGGAAAGAATTCAACTCAAGAAGAGGGCACGCAAAGTGCTACAAGAATAGCTTTAACAGCAGCAACGTTTGGTTTTGTACATATTGTTAAAATACTTTTGCAAGTGTTTGGTTTATACAATTTTTAGGGGAAAGAGATAACTCCTTCACTGTGCAGATGATCTATAGAATGGAGATGAGTGAGATAGCCAATCACTGACAATAGGCAGCAAGGTGATGCATCTCTTGTTGATGTTTTCTAACCCAGACATGTACAGTATGTATACAGTATGTATGTATCTGGTAGTGATACTCATGAAATGGATATGAATATTCCCTCGTCTGTCATCTGTCTGCCCTTGGAGAACCCCTATAGGAATTGCTACATTGTGAGGCTTGCAGTTGCGGATCAGTTGCCGCGGATCAGTTGCCACGGTTGGCCTGCTGTGGGATTCAGCTCAATGGGCCTTTTGGCTCCTCTGTAAGAGGGTCCTGCCAAAATCTATTACACAGTGAATAAAGCTAAGTGTTCACCTGCAGGAGCATTTAGACCCAGTGTGTAATGGATACTGTAAAGTGAACATTAGCTACTAATCTGACTTTGCTCCATTCTGTCGCCATTGAATATCTAGGCTATTCAGTCCATTCACAGGAAATGAGAAATTGTGATTTGAAGTTTGAGATAAAAAAAACTACACGTTTCGAACTGACTGACTTGTCCTAAGCAAAGTCTCTCAAAAGACAATCGAACAATTCAAAGTTTCCTGGCCCCCTGAAAAACTTCCAGTCCAACTTTACTCTCTTGCTTTTCTTCCACATATTCCTTGTCTTCATCCACACAAGACAGTGTACTCAGTGTGCGTACCTAGTGTTTGTTCTGGGTGGTTGTAGGCCTGGTCCTGGTAGTAACAGCTGTTCTCCAGCTGTCAATAGCTCCTGCTGGGAGTAAAACAGACCCAAACCTCCAGGGTCAGAGCTGTGGTATGGCGGTCTCCACGGCAACTGGCGGAGGATCTAGAGCCCTGAGAACAATCCTGCCAGTGAGAGGAGAGCTGCGCTCCGGCTCGCCTCTGAGCTCAACACAGGGGAATGCGGGCGCTCATCGAGCGGGGAGACAGAGAGAGGGAGAGGGAGATAGAAGTGGATAGGAGGGAGTCAGGGATGAGGAGAGGAAGGGAGGGTAAGGAGAGGCGGGTGAGAGAGGGAGAGAGAGCACTAGATAGGAGGGAGTAAGGGATAGCGAGAGGAGGGAGGGAGGGAGGATAAGGAGAGGCGGGTGGGAGGGGTGAGAGAGAAGCTTGGTTTTAGCCCTGACAAAACAGCGGTTGTCATGTTAACCCAACCCCCTCCTCCTTCTCCTCTTCCTTCTCTCTTTCTCTCTCTCTTCAACCCTTCACCTAGCTCAGTTATTAGCCACAGGGAGTGGTGGAAGCCTGATCTTCGGCCTCCAGAACTCAGAGGCAGCGTTCGAATGACTGAAACACTATATGCAAGACTTAAAAAATGTCCCTGGGTGCCGTCTTGTATTCAACAGTCCAACCAGTGGTGATTAGAACAAAAAATCCCTGTCCCTTTGCCAAACTGTTGTGTATTTTTGTTATATTACACACAGCATTGAGCAAGCTATATTCCATGAAAATAAATTATATTATATGATACTTTTTAATAAACTCTGGACTTTCAAGCAAAGTAAGGTTATTTTGTTTGATTTCAGCTGGTTTGTTGCTCTAACTTCAGTTATGAGGTTATGCCTACACTGTTAGTCTCAAACTGCAGACCACATCAAAGCTATTTACACAGTGGTAGGCAATGGCCATCCATTTTTGTATTATTTCTGTGGCCCGACTAAAACTTAAGAATAAAGCATCCATCCACCATCCTTATGTACAAACAACATCTCCCAAGATTCAAATCAGCACAGGAGACAATAGAAATAGTTACAAAAAGAGTAACAGGTGTTAGCGAAGATGTGGTGCCACTTGAGCCATCGTATCTGCTGATCAGGGCCTCACTTTAAGTGGAAGGAGAAATGCTTGGCATGCTTCGTGGACCTTCTGATGATAATACATGTAAATGAGTTTAAGGGAAAAGGATATTGAGAATCCAACCATCTATTGTTATGGTACATTTAACATTTTCAGGACATTATTGTTCTGTTGTACATGTTGAGGCCCCCAAGCTTCACCTGCAGCTCGACATGTAAGACACACAAACAACACTTGACTTAGAGGGAGGGGAACGCTTGTTATTTACCTCAAGGTCAAGACTTTTTGCCCAAACAGTGACAGAAACACAGAAAGAATGGGGGCGTTGCACTCTCGGTTTCTATGGTAACAGGCTCCCTGCGAAAAGGTCACCGTCAGAGGCAGCCTCAGAAAGGCACAAGAGGATTATGGGGGATTTGGAGGGGGAATAAAATCATTAAAAAAATATATATATAAAATACATTTATTCTTTAGAATATGTGAACAATGTAAAAAAACATTGGATTTGAATAGTGCAATTACATATTACATGGCTCCAAACGACAAGGGCCTCTCTTTTTTATTGTGATTTCTTTCTTTTCTTTTGATGTCAGAATTGAAAAGGGAGTGTGGTCGGCGGTCGTCTGCCACCCAAGCTTTGTGCTCCCAGCTGATACGTACCTGCCTTGCCCCCTCAATCACTGGCGGCTCCTTCCGTTCCCGTCCCTCTCAAGTCATTTAATTAAGTCAGTCTCGCTGGCGTGGCTGGCAAAGATAATTGGAGTGGATTTTGGATGCCATTTACTCTAAATGTTGCCTGTTTCTTTCCTTTCTTTTCGGTCTGCCTTGGTCTGTCTCGGTCTGCCTCTCCCCCCTCATCTTCTGGCATTGAGGCTGATGGAGCTACCTATCTCCCCTCCTGTCTACTATCTCTCTTCCGCTTCCATCTTATATTCAAATGTGAAATATGGATTAACCTTGCCTGTGTGGTGCGTGGCACGCCACAGAGATGTTCCTGTGAATTGCACATTTGGGCCGACGCTGCAATTTATTTGAAATGGCAAATCAGGCGATGGCAATTTATTCCTCTTTGAAAAAAGTAAAATTTTCTCACTGTCAAGAATACTGAAAATATAAAGGGAAGACATTTTACAATAGCTTATGAATCACTGATGATTCTTTATGATAGTGTCAGTGATGTAAGCAATGCTTTGATGATCTGGAAGTGAAGCAATTGTATGTTGTTTCTCAACATCATTTCACATTGCTTCCATATGTAGAGATGGATTATTTATACATACTGTATGTGATGAATGATGACCCCCAAATTCTAGTCAAGAGTAACTGAGATCCAAAATATGGTTTTGCAACTTTGTGAAGAATGTCTAATCTCTTAATAATAAAAAGTTATTTGTGTTGTAGTGTGTGCGTAAGAGTTGAGAGAGCAGGAATGGAACAATAAGTGATATGTGCAACACTGTAAAAGTGTTAACTGTGTGCAATGTGCCCATAGGTGTAAACTGCACACTTTCTGCCATTTGCAGTGTTCACTTACTTGAGTGATAAATATAATAGTACATTTACACGACATGTATGTACCCTCGATGTATAATGTGGCGTGTGCAGTATATTGTACGTGAGTGTTTAGTGTGTTAAGTTTGTGGCATGCGCGGTGTGTGTAAGTGTTAAGTGTGCAAGGACTCCTCCGGGCAGGCCCCCTATCAATCACAAAGGGTCGGGCCTGTTGCTGAAAGGGGGCTGCAGTGGGCCACCCATCCAGCCTTGCCACTCGGGGGAGATCCAATGTCCTCAGAGCTCTAATGCACTCCAGATGTCCTGTTGGCTGTGGCCTGGCCTGGGCTACATGGAGAGAGGGAAAACTATGGAGCTATGGGCAGCAGTGGGTAGAGTTCTTTAGGCACCAAACTGAAGAAAATGGTCAGAAACTGGGAGAATACCTTAACTTGGCCAATAAGAAATGCTTGTTTCTGATGTTAAACATTTTTGCTACGTTGTGCACAAATAAATAAAGTACCTATCTATCTATCTATCTATCTAAATAGGACCCTGGTGACGGCCTGGGGAAGGCCCTCTTTCTTCACCTTCCAAATGCTTCCAAAAGCCCAGAGGAGAGGACTAAGCCCATGTATGGTTGAAACAGACAAACCCCCAAGTCTCCATCACACAGGGTATTTAGACTGTAATTTCTGACTGTGTGTGCTTATGCCGTTCCCACCTGTACCGCCAGCCACGGTGGCTACACATGTAACTGGGATCACACGGCTCTGGCTTCAACGCAGACATACTAGCCTTGATGAGCATTTCGGTAAAGTAAATAGTCACGTGTTGCAGGGAAAGGAGGGAGTTTGCAGACTTGAAGGTAGTGGAAGGGAATGGTGGCAACATTTAATTTGGGACTTTCCTGTGGATTGGCTCACATATATATTATCCTCGGTGAAGGCGGAGGCAGATGGAGGGACTTGTTGATGCACCTGCAGCAGCTCGCCAATTCAGTTCTGATCATTGGCTCACAATAGCGGTGCATGGAGCTCCGTGGGAGTTTTTCCGTTTTTTTTCCCATTTAAAACAACGTTGGTAATACTAAGTCCCCATCCTCTCTGTTCTCTCTGGTGCTGGGTGCTCTCCTCTCTTTTTTATCTCCTTATTTCTCTACATCTCTTACCCTCGCTCTCTTTCTTTATCTACTGCTCTTCCTCTCTCCCACTCCCATTCTCTCTCTTTCTATCTATCTCGCTCCCCCTCTCTCCACTCCCTGTGGCATTTGAGAGAGGAAATGTAATATTGGATTGTTTGGTGTTTCCAAGGATTCCATTCGGCTGGGCTCCTGCCCCGACACAAAGACAAACATCAGTTGTCATTGCCAAGAGCAGCAAACACCAGTGTCTGCCCCTCTCTGAGGTCCACTGCTTGGTTTGTGTTCGAGACGACTCTCCTGGCTCTCCGTATGCCCCTGACACTCCAGTTTTTTCTCTCGATATTACTGTATACCCACTACAATAGTTTATAATAATGGTCACACAGTTTTATAAATTTTTTTCATCAGCAAGTAATATTGTAATTACAAGGCCATTTAACTATAATAGTTCAGGATTATGGAGTGCTACGGTTTTACGAAGGTTTTAACGTTCTTTTTTATCACTGAGGGACTTTTTATTTTATTATTAACAGAGCCCAGCTCCTGGATTTAGCACACGCAGTGCTGCTGCACCCCAGGGAAAAGTTCGATATTCTGGACGAGTTGAAAAGGCGACGGCGTGGATGTAGGGCGGGATTGAAGTGTAAGGCGAAGCTAAGGAAGTACAAGCCGGCTATACCATCTATCATTATGGTCAACGTGAGATCGCTGCATAACAAAATGGATGAGCTTGAGGCTCTTTTTTACTGAGACTTGGCTGAACGATAACATCCCCATAGAGAACGTCACTATCAGCGGGTTCCGGACCATCAGAGCAGACAGGGATAGCGTTTCTTCCGGTAAGAGCAAGGGTGGTGAGCGGGCTCTATTAGTTAACAACAGATGGTGTAATCCGAGCCATATTACTCTTAAGAGTTTTGTAGCCCGGACATTGAGCTGTTAGCTGTTAGCCTGAGACCCCACTATTTGCCGAGGGAATTCACGGCGGCCATTGCTGTTATTGTTTACATCCCGCCCTCCGCGGACGCAAACACAGCATGTGACGTCATCCACTCTGTTATCGCAAGGTTACAGACAGCGCATCCCAGTGCTTTCTTTGTCATTTCGGGGGATTTTAACCATGCATCTCTCTCTTCAACGCTGTCCACGTTCAAACAGTTCGTAAAGTGCCCAACCAGGAATAATAAAACTCTGGACTTGTTATATGCTAATGTGAAGGACGCATACAACTCCACTGCACTCCCTCCCCTCGGTAGATCGGATCACAACCTTGTCCACCTCACTCCACTCTACAGGCCTTTGGTCCAACAGCAGCCTGCGACCACTAGGACCATTAGGAGATGGTCCCCGGAGGCGAATGAGGCCCTGCTTTGAAACAACAGACTGGGATGTGCTCTGTGAGGCTCATGGGGAGGACATCGATGGACTTACTGACTGCATAACAGACTATATTAATTTTGGTGTAGACAACACTGTACCCAGCAGGAAGGTACGCTGTTTTCCAAATAATAAACCCTGGGTCACCAGCGACATGAAGCTAACCTTAGCCTGAGCCTAGAAAGAGTCCCTGTGCTGTGGAAAACATCCTGCCTCATCCCAGTACCCAAGAAGGCACTGAAGAAGGCACCCAAGAAGGCACTGTCCTGAATGACTTCAGACCTGTAGCGCTAACATCCCACATCATGAAGACCCTGGAAAGGTTAGTCCTCGCTCACCTCAGACCCCTGGTGTGTACATCACTGGACCCCAGTAATGGACCCCCTACTCTCACCTGGACAACGCAGGTTGCACTGTGAGGGTTATGTTTTTTGACTTCTCCAGTGCCTTCAAGCCCCTGCTACTGGGTGAGAAGAAGCACCCTTAGTCTCCTGGGTCACGGACGACCTGACCGGTAGGCCACAATTTGTGCGACTACAGAGCTGTGTGTCAGAACGGACAGTGAGCAACACAGGGGCCCCCCAGGGAATGGTCCTGTCCCCCTTCCTGTTCACCCTCTACACCTCAGACTTCAGATATAACTCTGAAACATGCCACCTACAAAAGTTCTCGGATGACTCCGCAATTGTAGGGTGCATCAGGGGTGGGCAGGAAGAGGAGTACAGGAGCACAATCAGTGACTTTGTGGTGTGGTGTGAGCAGAACCACCTTCAGCTCAACATCAGCAAAACAAAGGAGATGGTGGTGGACTTCAGGAGAACCAAGGCACAACTGACTGCAGTCCCTATACAGGGGATGGATGTGGAAATGGTTGGGTCATACAAGTTCCTGGGAGTCCATATAGACAACAGGCTGGAATGGGCTGGCAACACCGGGGCCCTGCACAAAAAGGGTCAGAGCCGACTCTACTTTCTGAGGAGGCTCAGGTCCTTCAACGTGTGCAGTAAACTACTGCATACCTTCTACCAGTCTGTGGTGGCCAGTGCCATCTTTTTTGCAGTGGTGTGCTGGGGAGCCAACATAAAAGCCGGTGATGCTTCTCGGGTAAATAAGCTGATCAGGAATGCTAGCTCTGTCCTGGGGATGAGCCTTGAGGTGGCGGAGAGACAGATCCTGGCCAAACTGCTGGCCATCATGGACAACGTCACCCACCCTCTGCATGCCATGGTTATGACGCAGAGGAGCACCTTCAGTCACAGACTGATCCCACCACGGTGTGCCAGAGAACGCTACAGGAGGTCCTTCCTGCCGGCGGCTATTAGACTATATAATGCCTCACCGGGGTGCTGTGCCGTCGGCAACACAGACCTGGAACTGTTGGGGTGTTAGGACCTAGTTTAACAATTATGCATCCATCTGTGAGTAACTCTGGTCCGTAATCACTCATTCACTCAGGACTTATTTATTAATTCAGGTCTGTATATACATACTCATGTACAGTTGTTATATCATATCACGTGCAATATTGCAAGTAATTCTTGGACTTAACTTACGTAGTCATTCACTCAGGAATGCATATTAGTATCCTGTCAGCTGTATCTTTTTTCATTGCTTTTAGTATATCGAATGTGCAATATGTGCAGTTATCTGTAATTAAACCCTGCGCACTAAGGACTGTATTTTAAGGGAATTACTATTATTATCCCAATTATATCATACACACATTTAGCTATTTAAGTATGTCTTCCTGTCATTTACCTGTACAGTTTATGTAACCATGCAAGTATTCACTTACATGTAAATATAACTGTATATTTACCTGTACAGCTAATTTAACCATGCAAAATATTCACTTACCTGTTCATTTAACCAGTCTGCCTATTAAGTAAACTATTATTACCCTCACTCATATCATATTCATTTTTAGCTATTGAAGTATTTCTCTGCCATCGACCTGTATAGTATAGTTAACCATCCAACATCCACCAATGTATAGTGTACATATTCAGCCAACCACCCATACTATGCAATGTCTTTTTATAGCTTTTTTGCACTCCAGACATCTTGTATTTCTATACTTTTTCATACTGCCGCTCTATGTATCATGTACCGTGTATCTGTCTTTTGTGTATTTTCGTTCTGGCATTTTGCACCTGCCCTATGTTTTGTTGTAGCTGCTTGACAAAGAAATTTCCCCCTCGGGGATCAATAAAGTACCTATCTATCTATCTATCTATCTATCTATCTATCTATCTATCTATCTATCTATCTATCTATCTATCTATCTATCTATCTATCTATCTATCTATCTATCTATCTATCTATCTATCTATCTATATCTATCTATCTATCTATCTATCTATCTATCTATCTATCTATCTATCTATCTATCTATCTATCTATCTATCTATCTATCTATCTATCTATCTATCTATCTATCTATCTATCTATCTATCTATCTATCTATCTATCTATCTATCTATCTATCTATCTATCTATCTATCTATCTATCTATCTATCTATCTATCTATCTATCTATCTATCGGGAACGGTTTGGGACAGTTATCAGATTTCCATTTTATAGGAAAAATACATCTGGATTAAGAGATACAATTATGGAACCGGTTCATTGTTGCAGGGGATGAAGGTAGGGATAATAGTCCCACATTGTAAAGGAACACCCTCATGAGGTGAAGGTCTTTCTCACGACCACCTCTCCACATGTCATCCACCTTGTCCTGGTTCCTCCACATGCTGTAATAGTATGACCACCCTCTACGGTTCATCCAGACAAGGGGTCCTCATCCCAGGCTACGTGCCTAACCCAACATCCCCTCCCTCCCTCCATCCCGCCCCTCTCTACTCTCAAGCGTCCTTTTGAAATGGAACTCCCTCCAAACCCCTCCCCACCTCCCCGAACCCTCTCTGCAAGGAATCAACTGACAATCACGGCTGCCCGTCCCAACGCTTCTACCCCCTCTACAACCCCCCCCACCCCCCAACTGCTAATCCCCCCACTCATTAGCCCCCAACCACTCTCCTCAAATATTCCCCCTCGCCTGTCCTTTGTAGGGGGTGGGGGGGATAGAAGGAGAGATAGAGAGATGGAATCCTCAGCATGCAGATGACTAACCCACCGTCGCACCGGCATGATTTAGGACTTCTAACCCCTTTTTTTTTTGTGTGTTGGAGCTACAGACTTCTGGGTCGTATCATTGGATCCGTCTATTTCTTCTGCCTCCGTTGGTACCAGTCTGTGTGATTAACGGGGGCTGAGCTAGAGTGGCGTTTGTGATACAAGGGCGGATTCTAAATGGCCCTAGGGCCGGGTCTTTTTAACAAAAACATCTGTAGAGGCAAAATGGTTTGAGCTGCAAACTATTAAAACTATCTTTGAGACTCTCATGAACACCCCCCACCCCCTCTTTCGGTGGCACCGGGCATGGCATGGCACTGCCCATTCACTTTAAACTCATGCCAACTCTTGATTTACCCTTAATGTCAATGTTAGGTGTTGTATACATAATATTCTGAAACCTGTTGTTTAAAGGTGTTTCAACTAAGAGCACAGGACATGGAGTCATGCTCCCCTTAAGCCAGGGGTCTTAAACATTGGGCCCGGGGTCCATTTGCAGCACACCAGCATTGTACTGCTTTTCGACTGTAACACCAGTGTTATACTAGTGTATTCAGCCTTATGTTATACTAGGAAAATTGTGTTTCCATAGCTAGGACTGACAGTGAGGACGTGTGAAGAGCAAAATCAACAACCTCTGCATCATCAAGACAGTTGCTTTGTTCAAGTACAAATATTATAAAAATATGAAAATATGAACAGATATATATAGATTTTTTTTATATTCAACAAAAGTGGTGGAATAGTGCTTGAAAAAAAATGATTGCAATGCTTTCTAATGCCTGCTGACTCATTACATCTTCAGCTTTGAGCACAAGGTGATTTTGTCCTTCTGTGACCAAGAGAAAGTGGTCTTGTTTCAGTTCTACAAAATTATCTTCTATAGTTTCTTGTTGAGAGCTCTGAATCCATCGGAGATCATTACAGCGAGATGAGACTGCGTCTGCCGTCTCCCGTTTCATAAGCGGACCTGCGACGTTTACAGCCAAGGGAGTTCGATCCTTTGTCTGGATAGGCCAGAAAATGTGATGTGTCGCTCCCTATGCAAATGAGGTGTCCGATTGATTTTCTCAAAGTGACCGGGATGTCACATTCATCACACTTATATTGGACCTTTGTTATTCCAAATCTATATCAATGACATTGCTGCTGTGTCTTCTACCATACTTCACATTTTCTTTGCTGATGATACCAATTTTATTTTATTACGCAATAATTTTGATTCACTAATTAATGAAGCCAACTCAGGTATGACCAATTTTTGTGAATGGTTCCAGATAAACAAATTATCTTTAAATGTAAAACAAATCTAACTTTATTGTATACACTGGTTAGAATATGTAATATTGTAAAAAATATATATATATAATAATAGAACATGTCACATCCACTAGATTCCTCAGAGTTCTAACTGATGAAAAGTCATCCTGGAAAGATCATGTTCAATTTGTCTGTAGCAAAGTGATGAAATCTGTTGGTATCATCAGAAAGATTAGTGGTTTGGTTCATTATACTATGGCTTAATTTACCCATATCTCATGTACTGTAATATTGTCTGGGCCAGTACATATGCCTCCTACCTACACAAATTACTTATCATACAAAATACAAGACTAGCCACCTCCTCTAATTACCTGGCTTCATCTGCACCTTTGTTTAAGAAACTCAATATCTTGTCTATTGACAACATTAATGTACACCAATTATGCACTTTCATCTACAAATACTCATACCTCCCAGACAGTTTACCTAAACCCTTCAATGGATTCTTCCAGGTGAATTCTGAAATCCATCTATATAACATAAGACACTGTGATAACCTTCACTCTCCTCACTGTCGCACCAAAACATAGTCCATTTTCTATCAGATACAGAGGTGCATTACTTTGGAATTCTTAACTTCACATTGCCAAATCATCATTGTCCCTCAATAACTTCAAGCGAAGACTCGGGGTCAGCCTGATGAGTCAAACTACTCAGTAATCTCCTCCACAGCCTACCTCTCACACGCTCACATGCACACACACATAATCAAACATGTTTTTTATTGTATACTGGGTATATAATTAATATGCTTTATTTAACTGATTTAATTAACTTTTTTTGTACTTATATTTGTGGTGTGGTTTTCATATAAGCTCTTTTTGGCTTCTAACCTCACCTGCACTTTTTATCTGTACTGTTTTTTCTTTCACTTCTTTTCTTTGGTGCGAATAGATAAAACCTAAAAGAAATTATATCATTAGCGGAGAGCTGGGACGAAAGTAACACGGGCAAAAGTAACATTCCCAGTTTCTCAGATTACAGAGAAGCTAGAGTGACGTAGTAAAGTCAGCACATTCCTAATGTGTAGGACAACCTCCCTACAAAAAACAGCCCAGTCTGACCATGTTTGGCAGAGTTATCAACAAAAAGGGGTTTTGTGAAATTTAAGTTAAAAAAAATGACCCGGAAGTGTTTTTCAGTTGTAGAGTTATATTTAGTTGTTTAATATTCCAAACATACAGTTGTTAACCCATCTAGTGACTAAATGACAGCATAGGTTTCAAGTGTCATGCTAGCTAGTTTTGGGTTTTAGCCTGGGAGAAGTTACATGAGAGACGGGTGGTACGAAAGTAAGACAATGTAAATTGATGACCTGGAATAAAACACATTTTTAAGCACAGGCCTGACTGAATGTTTGAAAATGATATACTGTATGACATCATTAGAATTATGCCTTAATCAATTGATTTGATGGATCAGCTTTTCACATAAGCATTTATTGACAGGTTAGTGATTAAAAATATATATCTTCATGATTCTGGTGGTCAATTACCTTATGTCAAGCCATGAAAATGTGGTAAGCATGATGAGTTTGTCATTTGTGAAGAGAATAAAGACGTTTATTCTATCAAGACATGAGGAGCGCGCATGACAAGGACAGCTGGAGCACACCTGATTGGTAGGGCTAAGCATGAATAGTCATTGAAAATGGTGAAAAACATCTTCTACCACATTCCCATTAAAGTGAGATGAGGAAATTATGGTTAATATAGCTATTATGTGATCCATTTTAGTCCGATTCATATTGGAAGTCAAAAATATTGTGGTTGTGGAACATTGCGACGTTGACGGTTTATTTTCATAAATTATGAACCTAAGCATGAATTATTCAAATCGACACAAACATGGAAATATGGCTGATAGTACATTTGTTGAAATTATTACAAACCAGAAACATGGAGATAAGACAGATATTGTGCACTTCTTGCCAGCTGTTACTTCCGTCCCAAGGCTGTCTTACTCCCGCCCTGCCGGCAGGTACAAAAGTAACGTTGCGGTAGTTCTGTTCTCTGTCTATTTAATTTAAACTAATTTACCCTAGAAATTAAATTACAGTTGCTAATGGTAGAGGACATACAGTATATAAGTTGTTTGTCATAAAATATGGTGACTAGCCCTATCAATCTCTGAGTAATTAGGTTAAAAAAAATTAAAGTGTTATTTTCGTCCTGGTTCTCTTCTACACTCGTAACAACCTAAGCATTACAAGACTTCTATTAGATCAAATAAGCATAATCTATCAAAATAGTAATACATTTTTATCTTGACTAAATTCGACACTCTCATTGCCCCCCATACAAAAACTCCTCGCTTGCTTAATAATTAATGATCTGCTTAACGTGGACCGATTTTGGCTGGAATAAACCCTCTCGCTTCTCCTCTCCCTCTCTGGAGCAGGTCTGCCAGAGTCATGGCCCAGTGAGACACGGGTGCTGGCCCACGTAGATGGAAACAGAAAAGTCTGATTCTTTTGGGTAAAACACCTGGGTAAATCCTGAGTGGAAATTATTTAATTTGGCCTCTCTAAATTAAAATAGCAATTCACTCAAAATCTGTGATATCACAGGTATTGTGATTTTGTCCATGAGGCAATTGACCACCTACGTAAATGAGGTATCTGGTTTATTTGTACTCTCTTTGCATTGTCTGTTTCGTTTAATCACAGTCAATGTTAAAACATTTAATTAAATGATAGAGCTTGAACAGCAGGACAGGCTTGCACATGGTTCACTTGAGCTAGGGTGCATGTGTATTACACAATCCTTGTCACTCAGTTATTTGTCATGTACCACAACCACTACCTAAAGTTTAACCGGAGTGACACAGACCTCGCTCACTCACATGTCCGCCGATAAGGAGGTATCCATTTTAAAAAGGCCTTGCAGATGCAATAGCAGATAAGCCACACAATGTTTCCATCGGCGTATCGCCGGTGAATATGAGAGCCGAACAAGAAAAGAGAGAGAGCCGCGGAAACGATTAGACGGCAGCAAACTCTTGAAGATTGTTCTCCTGTCGCCAAGCTCAGGAGTTCCAATTTCAGGCACAATTTTCAGCCTTCAATATTTCTGATTTTTATCAGCTTAAAAAGGAAATACAACTACTGCGTGTCAACCATGCGATACGCTGTCTGCTCTGCTCTGCCCTGCCCTGCGTTGGGCTAATAACAGCAAGATGCTGGTACATTCAGAACCGGCTTAGCACAACACACAGAATGAAAGTTATGTGGCGTGTAGGATGATGCAATGAAGGTCTCCAAATGGAAGTCAATCAAAGTTTGACTGGATCTGAAAGTCTTTGAGGGAGCGAGGGAGGAAAAAGCAATTGCCTACAAATACAAGGAAGAAGCCTTAGTGCTTTAGAATTTCAAAACCGAAAGGCAAATAGGCTATACTGAATGTTTTCCTGTTCACCTGGAAAATAATGTCAATGCACAATGAACACTGATTAGATCAGTCTTTATTAGGCTGGCTAATGCATGAATTTCTCACAGATTTCTATTACCACAGACCCTTTTAACGTCTCATCTGAAAGACAGCACCCTACGCAGGGAAATGTCCGCTTCACTGCCCTGGGGCATTGGGATCTCCTTAGACCAAAGGGCCCTCCAACACCACTTCGGTCTGACAGACAGAGCACAGGAAGTCTGATTGAAAATGGCAATCTACTCTGAAATAATCAGGCAATTTTGATTGGTGTCATCAACAGAGCTCTGGAATTACATTATTATTATTATATATATTTTTTCACCTTTATTTAACCAGGTAGGCCAGTTGAGAATAAGTTCTCATTTACAACTGCGACCTGGCCAAGACAAAGCAAAGCAGTGCGACAAAAAACAACACAGAGTTACACATGAGAGTAAACAAACGTACAGTCAATAACACAATAGAGAATCTATATACAGAGGGCCAGATGTACGTACATTTGCGAACGCAGCGTTAATAGCGCCATGGGCAAGACGCAGAAAGCGCTTGATGTGAAACCGCAGTGTGCGTGTTATGTACCAAACCTGCAGTTCATCAGGTAATCAGCGCCTGTCCCCACCCACTATACCGTAAATTGCGCATATTTAAACACACAATTGAATGGGCCTCCTCCTCTCTTTTCATCATGGATCAGCCACCAAGTCAGGCAAAACAGCGAAAACAAAAATGTAAAATTGTAATGTAGCGAGGAGTTTAACAACTGCTGGAATGGAATGTGAACGCTGAGTCAGAGATTCAATGTCATCTTTGATTTCTTCCAGTAACTGTAATATTGCGTAGCTGCTTAATCTGTAACGCTTAATGATTTCGTTTTCACTCAACTGAAAAAGTGTGATTCTTGTGGCAAAAATCTTTTCAGCTCGTCTCCTTAGCCTTAGCCTAGCCCATGAATGCATATGCATGACACTTTGCCATTTTCAGTTCCCACGACAGGCAGTCTGCGCTTTCATGTCGGGTGCGTCCCGTTCGTACATACCTCCCATGGTTTTATGCACACTTTGCGAAACAAATACGCCTGAAGTGGGCGCAAAAGCGTTAGTACATCTGGTCCAGAGTGTGCAAATGTAGTGCAAAATGCAGTAAGGTTAGGAAGGTAGGACAATAAATAGGCCATAGTGGTGAAATAAATTACAGATTAGCATTAACACTGGAATGATGGATGTGCAAATGATGATGTGCAAATAGAGATAATGGAGTGCAAATGAGCAAAAAATAATTAAATAAATATGGGGATGAGGTAGTAGGGTGGGCTATTTACAGAAGGGCTATATACAGGTGCAGTGTTCAATAAGCAGCTTTGACAGCTGATGCTTAAATTTAGTGAGGGAGATAGGAGCCTCTAGCTTCAAGGATATTTGCAATTCGTTCCAGTCATTGGCAGCAGAGAACTGGAAGGAATGGCGGCCAAAGGAGGTGTTGGCTTTGGGGGTGGCCAGTGAGATATACCTACTGGAGCGCATGCTACGGGTGGGTGTTGCTATGGTGACCAGCGAGCTGAGATAGGGCGATTTATCTAATAAAGACTTATAGATGACCTGGAGCCAGTGGGTTTGGCGACAAATATGTAGTGAGGGCCAGCCAACAAGAGAATACAGGTCGCATAGGTGGGTAGTATATGGGGCTTTTGTCACAAAACGGATGGCACTGTGATAGACTACATCCAATTTGCTGAGTAGAATGTTGGAGGCTATTTTGTAAATGTCATCGCCGAAGTCAAGGATCGGTAGGATGGTAAGGGCATGTTTGGCAGCATGAGTGAAGGAGGCTTTGTTGCGAAATAGGAAGCCGATTCTAGATTTAATTTTGGGTTGGAGATGGTTAATGTGAGTCTGGAAATTGAGTTTACAGTCTAACCAGACACCTAGGTATTTGTAGGTGTCCACGTATTCTAAGTCAGACCCGTCGAGAGTAGTGATGATAGTCCGGTGGGCGAGTGCGGGCAGCGTTCGATAGAAAAGCATGCATTTAGTTTTACTAGCATTTAAGAGCAGTTAGAGGCCACGGAAGGAGTGTTGTATGGCATTGAAGCTTGTTTGAAGGTTAGTTAACACAGTGTCCAAAGAGGGGCCAGATGTATACAGAATGGTGTCGTCTGCGTAGAGATGGATCAGAGAGTCACCAACATTGTTGATGTATATAGAGAAAAGGGTTGGCCCAAGAATTGAACCCTGTGGCACCCCCATAGAGACTGCCAGAGGATCGGACAATAGGCCCTCCGATTTGACACACTGAACTCTGTCTGAGAAGTAGTTGGAGAACCAGGCAAGGCAGTCACTTGAGAAACCAATGCTGTTGAGTCTGCCAATAAGAATGCGGTGATTGACAGAGTCGAAAGCCTTGGCCAGGTCGATGAAGACGGCTGCACAGTACTGTCTTCTATCAATGGCGGTTATGATATCGTTTAGTACCTTGAGCGTAGCTGAGGTGCACCCATGACCAGCTCGGAAACCAGATTGCATAGCAGAGAAGGTACGGTGGGATTCGAAGTGGTTAGTTATCTGTTTGTTATCTTGGCTTTCAAAGACTTTAGAAAGGCAGGGCAGGATGAATATAGGTCTATAACAGTTTGGGTCTAGAGTGTCTCCCCCTTTGGAAAGCTGCCGCGGTCATCCCCCTCTTCAATCTCTAGGGATCTCAGACGATACAAAAGAGAGGTTGAACAGGCTAGTAATAGGGGTTGCAACAATTTTGGCGGATAATTTTAGAAAGAGAGGGTCCAGATTGTCTAGCCCAGCAGATTTGTAGGGGTCCAGATTTAGCAGCTCTTTCAGAACATCAGCTGTCTGGATTTGGGTGAAGGAGAAGCGGGGGGGGGGCTTAGGCAGGTTGCTGCGGGGGGTACAGAGCTGTTGGCCGTTGTAGGGGTAGCCAGGTGGAAAGCATGGCCAGCCGTAGCAACATGCTTATTGAATTTTTCGATAAATCGGGAATTTATCGGTGGTGACAGTGTTTCCTAGCCTCAATGCAGTGGGCAACTGGGAGGAAATGCTCTTATTCTCCATGGACTTTACAGAGTCCCAGAACTTTTTGGAATTAGTACGACAGGATGCACATTTCTGTTTGAAAAAGCTGGCCTTTGCTTTTCTAACTGACTTTGTGTATTTGTTCCTGACTTCCCTGAAAAGTTGCATATCACGGGGGCTATTCGATGCTAATGTCAAGTCTAGGGTGAATCAAGGGCTATATCTGTTCTGAGTTCAATTATTTTTGAAAGGGCCATGCTTATTTAGGATGGTGAGGAAAGCACTTTTAAAGAACAACCAGGCGTCCTCTACTGACGGGATGAGGTCAATATCCTTCCAGGATACCTGGGCCAGGTCGATTAGAAAGGCCTGCTCGCAAAAGTGTTTTAGGGAGCGTTTGACAGTTATAAGGGGTGGTCGTTTGACCGCGGACCCATTACGAACGCAGGCAATGAGGCAGTGATCGCTGAGATCCTGTTTGAAAACAGAGGAGGTATATTTGTAGGGCAAGTTAGTCAGGATGATATCTATGATGGTACCCATGTTTACGGATTTAGGGTTGTACCTGGTAGGTTCCTTGATAATTTGTGTAAGATTGAGGGCATCTATCTTAGATTGAAGGACAGCCGGGATGTTAAGCATATCCCAGTTTAAGTCACTTAACAGTACAAACTCTGAAGATAGATGGGGGGCAATCAATTCACATATGGAGTCCAGGGCACAGCTGGGGGCTGAGGGGAGCCTGTAACAGGCGGCAACAATGAGAGACCTATTTCTGGAAAGGTGGAATTTTAAGAGTACAAGCTGAAACTGTTTGGGCACAGACCTGGACAGTATGACAGAACTCTGCAGGTTATCTCTGCAGTAGATTGCAACTCTGCCTCCTTTGGCAGTTCTATCTTGACGGGAAATATTGTAGTTGGGGATGGAAATTTCAGAGTTTTTGGTGGCCTTCCTGAGCCATGATTCAGACACAGCTAGGACATCCGGGTTGGCGGAGTGTGCTAAAGCAGTGAATAAATCAAACTTAGGGAGGAGGCTTCTCATATTAACATGCAAGAAACTAAGGCTTTTACGGTTACAGAAGTCAACAAATGAGAGCACCTGGGGAATAGGTGTAGTACTGGGGGCTACAGGGCCTGGGTTTACCTCTACATCACCAGAGGAACAGAGGAGGAGTAGGATAAGGGTACGGCTAAAGGCATTAAGAACTGGTCGTCTAGTGTGTTGGGTACAGAGAATAAAAGGAGCTGATTCTACTCATACCGTAGTTCACCTGCTAGATACAGTATATCAATATTATATGATATTCTCCCCATAAGCGTTGCCACTGAAGAAACAAATACATATTTGACCTATCTGTCAAAAAATAGTGGCAAAAGGTTCAATACAGCCGTTTTTATCTCAATATTAAATCATTTCTGCGTAACAATTAAATACCTCACTGAGATTGTTTCCATTTAAAAAATGGAAAACAAAAAAAAATAGCTTCTTAGCAAATGGCAATTTCTCAAGCAAGAATTTTGCTAGGACTCTCTGGGAGTGGTCTGAGTGGGGAGGGGAAAACTGAAAATGTGCAGTTATCTCCCCATTCCCTCCAGCCCAATGCTTGTGTACAAACACCACGTTTTTGACTGCACTGGGCCTTTAACAGTGACAGTGAAAACAGAGGTGAGTTCAAAAAGGGTTCTGTTTGCAGCAAACAAGTTACTTAAACAATTTCAGTTAAGCGATTTGAATGTACATTCCAAAATGTTACGGTGAAGCCTCAAATACAGTGGGGAGAACAAGTATTTGATACACTGCCGATTTTGCAGGTTTTCCTACTTACAAAGCATGTAGAGGTCTGTAATTTTTTATCATAGGTACACTTCAACTGTGAGAGACGGAATCTAAAACAAAAATCCAGAAAATCACATTGTATGATTTTTAAATAATTAATTTGCATTTTATTGCATGACATAAGTATTTGATCACCTACCAAACAGTAAGAATTCCGGCTCTCACAGACCTGTTAGTTTTTCTTTAAGAAGCCCTCCTGATCTCCACTCATTACCTGTATTAACTGCACCTGTTTGAACTCGTTACCTGTATAAAAGACACCTGTCCACACACTCAATCAAACAGACTCCAACCTCTCCACAATGGCCAAGACCAGAGAGCTGTGTAAGGACATCAGGGATAACATTGTAGACCTGCACAAGGCTGGAATGGGCTACAGGACAATAGGCAAGCAGCTTGGTGAGAAGGCAACAACTGTTGGATTAATTATTAGAAAATGGAAGAAGTTCAAGATGACGGTCAATCTCCCTCTGTCTGGGGCACCATGCAAGATCTCACCTCGTGGGGCATCAATGATCATGAGGAATGTGAGGGATCAGCCCAGAACTACACGGCAGGACCTGGTCAATGACCTGAAGAGAGCTGGGACCACAGTCTCAAAGAAAACCATTAGTAACACACTATGCCATCATGGATTAAAATCCTGCAGCGCACGCAAGGTCCCCCTGCTCAAGCCAGCGCATGTCCAGGCCCGTCTGAAGTTTGCCAATGACCATCTGGATGATCCAGAGGAGGAATGGGAGAAGGTCATGTGGTCTGATGAGACAAAAATAGAGCTTTTTGGTCTAAACTCCACTCGCCGTGTTTGGAGGAAGAAGAAGGATGAGTACAACCCCAAGAACACCATCCCAACCGTGAAGCATGGAGGTGGAAAGATCCTTCTTTGGGGATGCTTTTCTGTAAAGGGGACAGGACGACTGCACCGTATTGAGGGGAGGATGGATGGGGCCATGTATCGCGAGATCTTGGCCAACAACCTCCTTCCCTCAGTAAGAGCATTGAAGATGGGTCGTGGCTGGGTCTTCCAGCATGACAACGACCTGAAACATACAGCCAGGGCAACTAAGGAGTGGCTCCATAAGAAGCATCTCAAGGTCCTAGAGTGGCCTAGCCAGTCTCCAGACCTGAAACCAATAGAAAATCTTTGGAGGGAGCTGAAAGTCCGTATTGCCCAGCGACAGCCCCGAAACCTGAAGGATCTGGATGGAGGAGTGGGCCAAAATCCCTGCTGCAGTGTGTGCAAACATGGTCAAGAACTACAGGAAACGTATGATCTCTGTAATTGCAAACAAAGGTTTCTGTACCAAATATTAAGTTCTGCTTTTCTGATGTATCAAATACTTATGTCATGCAATAAATTGCAAATTAATTACTTAAAAATCATACAATGTGATTTTCTGGATTTTTGTTTTAGATTCCGTCACTCACAGTTGAAGAGTACCTATGATAAAAATTACAGACTTCTACATGCTTTGTAAGTAAGAAAACCTGCAAAATCGGCAGTGTATCAAATACTTGTTCTCCCCACTGTAGCTCCTTTTTGTAAGGATTGCTGTGGCTTTTTTACAGTTAAGACCTGAAACAGACACTTCAGTTCGCTGCACACTACAGGTGTGCTATCTTAATTTGATCACTCTGTTGTCGCAGAGAATTTTCGGGTATGCAAGGTTTAAAAAATATTCTAAAGTTTGTAAATTCCACTTTAAAAAGTCTTTAAGACTTGATTTGCTCTAAAGAAAAATTTATCAAATGATGTTACTGTTACTGCAGGATTATTTTCCTGCTGTGAGAAATTGGTCAACTTAAGATAGCAGATCCGTACCTTCTTAGACTGTTAGCTAACGTTAGTGAATGCTGCGGCTAAGTCAAAACAAATGGAATTTGTTAGCTAACGAGGCAACCCAGTCCATTCCACCCTGTAGATGTTGCTTGAAGTGGTGTTGGAGGGCCAGTAGGGGGCACTCTTCCCTTTGGTCTAAGGAGATCCCAATGCCCCAGGGCAGTGAAGGTGACATTTTCCTGCGTAGGGTGCTGTCTTCCAGATGAGACATTAAAAGGGTGTCCTGAATCTGACTCTCTGTGGTAATAAAAATTCCCATGGCACTTATCGTAAGAGATGTCCTGGCCCAATTCCCAACCTTGCTCCATTCAGTCATGGCCACCTAATCATCCCCCTGATTCCCAGTTGGCGTATATCACGCCTCACTTCTCCACCTTGATAGCTGATGTGTGGTGAGCGTTCTGGCACAAACATTGGTTGCCGTGCATCACCCAAGTGGGTGCTCCATATTGGTGGTGGAAAAAGTGAGTTCCCCCACTTACTATGTAAAGTGCTTTGAGCACCTACTGTAGGTGGAAAGGCGATATATAAATCCAATCAGTTAATATCATTATTATTAGCTAACATTCACAAACTCTTGTTGAATGCGATTTTATACAGATTTATACAGTTTTTAGGTTTTGCAATTTCTTTTCATACCGGCGATGAATGTGTACTCTATTTAGAAAAAAAACACCTAATTATAATACAAGCTTTTAGCTATGCTAATAAGGTTATTTTCATGCAAACCATCCGCCTTTGGGGAATTACAAACATTTCACCACACTGTAGTCTCAACAACATCCATTTTAGTCAAGTCTTTAATCTAATTTTAAAAAGCAAGACACAACGCAATCACATCCGGATCTGTAATATCCAAACAATAATTTGCATAAAAACAAACAAATCTAGAATTGGAGTCAGATTGGGCGACTGATGCTATTGAATGTGCATGGAAAAAGCTGTGTGTGTGTGTTCCACACTCCTATACTCCTGGGAAATGGTAGTGTGTTCTTGATGTTTATGTGGCACATTTAAATGTATGAAGGACATTATCACAAAATCTACAAAGAACTGTCATTAGGACGTTGCATTTATCATTTGAGTTGATTTTGAATGGTTAGTATGAAAGGGTGGGGAGTGAACATTCAGAAACCCTTTCTGTGAGTCACCTGACTTATAAATGCATTATATGCACTTATGCATTTGTATAGGGTCTTACAAGGAACGATTCATCTTTATAATGCGCTATAGACTGAATCTATAGCCTTAATGCACTTATAAAAGCTGTTAAAAGGAGATGTGAGCTATTATGAATGCTTATGGGAAGATTTATATTGCACTATGTGGCATTATAAACAGGCTGTTCAAAGATAGTGTTACCCATCATTCATCATTTAAAAAAAATAATTAAAACAAATATTCATATTTTTTTTATTGTTTTTTTCTCCAAATACAAATGTATAGATACGAACAGGAACTTACAGACACACAGTGCCCCTGTCAGACTTACAGTGACTACATCTCATCTGTCCAACATTCCCAACATTCAATGGACACTATGGCACTATGCAAACTTTTCAGACTTAGTTAATTGATCAGTACAATATCACCATTTAGAGCGAAGACAAAGCAAAACGATAGTATTCTCGCTATAAATCAATCTACAACAGAGTCTCTCCCTCAGCAGTATCTGTGCAGTGACCTCTGCTGAACTTATGTCTATAACAATGTCTTTGGGTGGCCTTCACCAAGCCACAGCATCGAAACCATCCCCATTGAGGTGTGTTTTGTGTGTGTGTGTGTGTGTGTGTGTGTGTGTGTGTGTGTGTGTGTGTGTGTGTGTGTGTGTGTGTGTGTGTGTGTGTGTGTGTGTGTGTGTGTGTGTGTATGTGTCTGTCTGTGTATGTTTCTGTGTTTGAGTTTGAGTATATTTTGTATTTTTTACAGGGACAGTGCACATTAATCAACATGTCAGTAAAAGTGCCGGTTTTAGCCAGCTGGCTAATTTTCAACCGCAGTCCCTGGGAACGTTATTAAAAACAATTACATTAACAAATGAGAAAACAATGAGCAGTGAACACATGCAGAGCAACATAGGACAAGCAACATCTAGCACGCAGACAGAGCAATAGCACAAAAAGCAACCAAACAAAGTACATAAAAGTAACAAAGTGTTTCCACACCTCACAAGCTACAGACAACAGATAACATGGAAAGCGGCAATACACACTAGGGATTATGTTCATTATGTCTGTGTGAATGATAATAGGATGAATGCTAAGTAAGGAGTCTAGGAGAGGTTGAGGAGTATAGTTATGGATAGGGAGGAGGGTGGTAGGCAGGTAGAGGCGCTGGAGAGGAGGCTCTACCTGTTTCTTGGCCAGGTTAATTAGGTGGATTGGGAGAAGAAGACTAGGCCCTGTGATGTGTAAGCCTCTTCCTAGCCTGGGGCCATGTGGCCGGAGGACCACTGTTGAGCCCACCTGCCTCGGGCTCTACGGTGTGGTGTATGTGTGTTTGTGTGTGTGTCGTACCCATTTATATGTCATGACGCTAGTTATGCCAAAGGGATGTGTGTTTGTGTGCGTGTGTGTATGTGTATGCATCTGTAAGTGTGTGAGGGTGTGTGTGTGCACGCAAAAGTGTGTGTGGTTTCCCCCTTCCCCCAACCTCATTACCGCCTGCCAAGCCCTTCCCTCTCACATGTTGAATACCCACCAAGGCCTCCCGTTCTCGTCCCTTTGCATGGCAAATCTACCCCTACGAATGAGCAGTGATTGGATACCCATATTCAGAGTACCTCATTTATTTCTTCATCTGTGCTATTGCTATGACTCAGGACATTAAGATGCATGATATTTGGTCTAGGTGTGACCTCCGATGCAAATGTTATTCATTGCATTTCCAGGTCATCTCCGTCACCAGGAAACTCTGTAACAGGATGGACAAAATGAGAAAAGCGGGGGAGGGGGGGGGGTCAGTTTCTGAAATGGCAGCCCTTTGGCTTAAGCAAATGTTGTGATTGTTGCCTCTCAGAGTGGTTTTCTCCTTTATGATCCTAAATGAGCATGGCGCCCTAACTTCAAAATCACTTTTAAACTGCCACATTCCAACATGTTCTTCTTAACATCAGAGTCTGGCATTGTGCAGCATGAAACAATCATAGGTGGGATCGATCTTGAAGTAAGTCTGTGTTGTAATGTTGATAGTTTGTCAGTATGTGTGTGTTGGAAAAAATCAGACAACATCCTCGAACAGATAGTTTCCTTAATTCCTTCCCAGACCTTTTTGTAGAGCCATTTGGATGAAGTGTGTGCTGTAAACACTCATCTGACCACATCCCATTGACTGCGGCATCACCTGTTTTCTGTTTGCTGGGAAACCTAGCTGAGCTCTGTTCAAGAGTGCCGAATCACTGTGTGTCAGACACATCAATGGAGACATCTTTGCACTTCATACATTCAGGCTAATTTCTTACCAACACTTCTTCTCACTGTTTGTGTTTGGTGGGTGAGTTAACTGTTTAAATACTGCAGCTCACATTTGGTAGAAATCTGACACTGGCTTGGTATTAGCAATAGAGGAATAGGAGTGTGTATGTGTGTGTGTGTACGTGTTTGGGTGTATTTGTTAGAGAAAAAGAGAGCGAGAGAAAGAGAGAGCGTGACATAGAATGTGTTATACATGGCTATGTGTATCTGTTTTTAGTCACAGTGAATCATTCAGAGTGAGCCAGCTACATGAGCAGTTAGGTACCATGGTGCTTTCACCCTCCCCGGCCAGCCTAATCAATAGCCTGGACTCCCTAGACGCTTGTATAAATTAGCCACTGTTATCAGACGAGCTAACGATTGTTGTCCGGGGTCATGTCGAGAATTATCGATGACATCTTTAGCCTTTCCTCAGCCAGGGCTCTCAAGGAACAGGAAGCCCCTGGTGGGAAGGCTCAGCGATCGAACCCAAAGTTCCTGCCACATCAGGGAGATCACTCTAGTTTGAAGTCGAAGTTAGACATCCATCCAGGTCCCTAGAATGTCTAGAATTGCTTTTAAAACCGGCCACCAGGGGCAACTGTGAGCCCTATTACCTTCAAGTAGGCTGACGGCTTGCTGGGGCGTTGTGGACAGGGATGGTGGAGCGCTCCGGCGCCAAGGGTTGTGTGTTCAATCGCGTGCTAGGCAATCAATTTTTGTTTTTCAGTTTTAAGCCTATCCCAAACCAAACCTGAGATTAACACACACACACACACACACACACACACACACACACACACACACACACACACACACACACACACACACACACACGTACTCACTCACTCACTCACTCACTCACTCACTCACTCACTCACTCACTCACTCACTCACTCACTCACTCACTCACTCACTCACTCACTCACTCACTCACTCACTCACTCACTCACTCACTCACTCACTCACTCACTCACACATACACACAGGCACACATTCGCCACACACAAACTTCCACACTTCCACACTCATCACTATATATACAAAAGTTTGTGGACACCCCTTCAAAATAGTGGATTTGGCTATTTTATTTGATTAACATTTGAATTGATGATGTGGTGGTCTAGGGTGTATCGTTGCTATTACGCACGCAGTCAAATATGGACATACCATATCAGGTCGCGTAGTAGAGCATTTGTTATATTTGACAGTGAGCTGATTGTGTGACATTTAAACACATTCCAATGCAATCATCGCATCACCATCCAGACATGGGATGGTTATAGCACACATTGTATTATCAGGTCAAGTGTGGATGGTATAGGACTCAATCGCATCAAATATGACCGGATATGGATTTTATATCTATACTAGGGCTAAATGGTGATTTTACGGCTCAGAATGGAAAAGAACCTGGTTGGAAAATTGAATTTGAAAAAGGAGTGATCTTTACAGTAATATTATACACTACCCTGAATCTGATTAAATAGTACAATTGTCTCCCTTCGCCGCCACACTCCAAATTTAGAAAAGCCTTTGATGTTTATTGAATAATTTTATGCCTTCTTTTTATGTTTCTTTTTATGCTTGCCTTTAAATTTTGGCATTGACTACAGGCAATTCTCCATTGATATGCATTGTGCATTCTAGAATATTTGAAAGTTGTGCTCTTTGTTAAATACATAACCTTTCGTACATTGGCACATACTTTGTGTTTTATGGTGTAGCCATATTCCTCTTAGTTGGTCCAGTTTGTGTTTGGTGTTATAGTGGAATAATTTACTGCCACTGATTAGTGCTGCTTTGGGACAGGGGCATTTTGTCCCTACCATTCTACCAGGCTAGTTTTGTTGTCCATTTGGGTGTTATATTTTGACTCCATAAAAGTCAAATTGGCCCATTTGTTGTATGCCTTCAGAAAGTTTTAATACCCCTTTACTTATTCCACATTTTGTTGTGTTACAGCCTGAATTCAAAATGGATTAAATCTTCTTTTTTTTCACCCATCTACCCACAATACCCCAGAATGAAAATGAAATACAGAAATACACTATATATACAAAAGTATGTGGACAACCCTTCAAATTAATGGATTCGGCTATTTCAGCCACAAACATTGGCAGTAGAATGGCCTTCCTGAAGAGCTCAATGCCTTTCAACGTGGCGCTGTCATAGGATGCCACCTTTCCAACAAGTCAGTTCTTCAAATTTCTGCCCTGGTTCACTGTAAGTGCTGTTATTGTGAAGCGGAAACGACTAGCTGCAACAACGGCTCAGCCGCAATGTTGTAGGCCACACAAGCTAGCAGAACAGGACGGCCGAGTGCTGAAGCGCGAAGCACGTAAAAATCGTCTGTCCTGGGTAGCGACACTCTACCGAGTTCCAAACTGTCTCTTCAAGCAACATCATCACAAGAACTGTTCGTTGGGAGCTTCATGAAATGGGTTTCCATGGCCAAGCAGCCGAGTTCTCTGGAGTGATTAACGCGTTTCCATTTGGCAGTCCGACGGATGAATCTGGGTTTGGTGGATGCCAGGAGAACGCTACCTGTTTAGTGGAGGAGGAATGCTTTTCATGGTTTGGGCTAGGCCCCTTAGTTCCAGTGAAGGGAAATCGTAATGCTACAGCATACAATGACATTTTAGACGATTCTATGCTTCCAACTTTGTGGGAACAGTTTGGGCAAGGCACTTTTCTGTTTCAGCATGACAATGCCCCCGTGCACAAACCGAGGTCC
The DNA here is from genome assembly GCA_023634145.1 of Thymallus thymallus. Lineage (NCBI taxonomy): Eukaryota > Metazoa > Chordata > Actinopteri > Salmoniformes > Salmonidae > Thymallus > Thymallus thymallus. Next base: position 30,646,584 of record CM042391.1, read on the forward strand.
ATACAGAAATGGTTTGTCGAGATTGGTGTGGAACAACTTGACTGGCCTGCACAGAGCCCTGACCTCAACCCCATTGAACACCTTTGGGATGAATTGGAACGCCGACTGCGAGCCAGGCCTAATCGCCCAACATCAGTGCCTGACCTCACTAATGCTCTTGTGGCTGAATGGAAGCAAGTCGCTGCAGCAATGTTCCAACATCTAGTGGAAAGCCTTCCCAGAAGAGTGGAGGCTGTTATAGCAGCAAAGGGGGGACCAACTCCATATTAATGGCCATGATTTTGGAATGAGATGTCCACATACTTTTGGTAATCTAGTGTATCTCATTTACATAAGTATTCACACCCCTGAGTCAATACTTTGTAGAAGCACCTTTGGCAGTGATTAAAGCTGTGAGTGTTTCTGGGAAAGTCTCTAAGAGCTTTGCACACCTGTATTGTGCAACGTTTGCTCATTAGACTTTCTATTAGCTGTGTCAGATTGGTTATTGATTATTGCTAGACAACAGTGGAGGCTCCTCAGAGGAGGATGGGGAGGACCATCCTCCTCAGTGAATTTTAAAAACATTAAAAAAGTTATCCTTTTTAAAGAATAAGGTCTACAGTAGCCTCAACAGCACTCTGTAGGGTAGCACCATGGTGTAGCCGGAGGACAGCTAGCTTCCTCTGAGTACATTGACTTCAATACAAAACCTAGGAGGCTCATGGTTATCACCCCCTTCCATAGACTTACATAGTAATTATGACAACTTCCGGAGGACCTCCGAATCTGTTGAAAAATGTTTCTTAAACAGAAGCAATCGGAACAAACGGGGATAAACATACATGAATTTGTCCATTTGTTAGCAACTGTTGGACTAATGATTACACCCAATATCAGCTAGATGCAGGCAAGAGTGTGCAAGGCGGTATTGAAGTTCACTGTCTGTCACATCAAATTTGTCTCTCGACCTGTGTAAACTTTCATTCATAGGCTAGGTTGTTGTCGCGTATACTCCCTCTTCGGCCTCTAGGTCACCAGTCTGCTCATTATTACGCACCCCTGTCTCCATCGTTACGCGTTACGCGCACCTGCGCCTCATCAAACTCACCTGGACTCCATTCCCTTCCTGATTGCCTTCCCTATTTATGTCACTCCCTTTGGTTCCTTCCCCAGACGTTATTGTTTCTGTTACGGTTTCATGTCTGTGTGTTGTTTCTTGTTTTGTATTATGTTATTTATTCAATTAAATTATTCACTCCCTGTACTTGCTTCCCGACTCCTCAGCGTACATTCATTACAGTTGTAGCAACCTCATGATGGGTATAGGGAAAATTTGAGTATCATGTAGTAGCCTAAACCTATCGCTGTTACGTTTAACTGGGTGAATGTAATATGAATGATAGTCGTCCAATATGCTGTAATAGAAATAAGGCCAAGCTATTTAAAAAACATTTGCTCACTGTTAGACAACCATTTCAGGTCTTGCCAAATATTTTCAAGCAGATTTAAGTCAAAACTGTAACTCGACCACATAGGAACATTCACTGTCTTCTTGGTAAGCAACTCTAGTGTAGATTTGGCCTTGTGTTTTAAGTTATTGTCTTGCTGAAAGGTGAATTAATCTCCCAGTTGCTGGTGGAAAGCAGACTGAAACAGGTTTCCCTCTTGCCTGAGCTTAGCTTCATTCTGATAATGTTTTATCCTGAAAAACTCCCCAGTCCTAAACAATTACAAACATACCCATAACATGATGCAGACACCACTATACTTGGAGAGTGGTACTCAGTAATGTGTTGTATTGGATTTGCCCCAAACATAACACTTTTATTCAGGACAAAGGGTTAATTGCTTTGCCACATTTTTTTGCAGTATTACTTTAGTTCCTTGTTGCAAACAGGATGCATGTTTTGGAATATTTTGTATTCTGTACAGGCTTCCTTTCACTCTGTCAATTAGATTAGTATTGTGGAGTAACTACAATGTTGTTGATCCATCCTCTGTTTTCTCCTATCACAGCCATTAAACTCTGTAACTGTTTTAAAGTAACAATTAGCCTCATGGTGAAATCCCTGAGTGATTTCCTTCCTCTCCGGCAACTGAGTTAGGAAAGACACCTGTATATTTGTAGTGACAAAACCATACAAAGTGTAATTAATAACTTCACCATGCTCAGCGATATTCAATGTCTGCCAAAAGGTGCCCTTCTTTGCGAGGCATTGGAGAACCTCCATGGTCTTTGTGGTTGAATCTGTGCATGAAATTCACTGCTTAACTGAGGGACCTTAATTGTATGTGTGGGGTACAGAGATAAGGCAGTCATTTAAAAATCATGTTAAACACACAAAGTGAATCCACAGTGAAACTTACTTTTGTGACTTGTTCAGCAAATCTTTACTCCTGAACTTATTTAGGCTTGCCATAACATAGGGATCACAGTGACTTGTTGACTGAAGAGATTTCAGCTTTTTAATTTTTAATGAATTAGTAAACATTTCAAAAAAACAAACATAATTCCACTTTGACATTATGGGGTGTGTAGTCCAGTGTGATAAACAAATCTCAAATTAATTCCATTTTAAATTCAGGCTGTAACACAACAAAATGTGTCAAGGGGTGTGAATACTTTCTGAAGGCACTGTGGGTGCGTGTGTGTTTGCCTGTACATCAATGTGCATTCCTTCGAGGGATGGGAGAATTGAGAGGCCGCCTAAAATACTGTGCAATAATTGGAATTGCTTTATCTTTTAGACTCATCAGTTAATTAGCAATTTTCCATTTAATTACCAACTCGCTCCCTGCATTTGCAATTAAAATGAGCACTGATAACAGAGAAGATGCCTTTTAGCTGATACCACTTGGAATGAGAACACAAGCCAGGAATAGTAATCAGTATACAAATCACACTCACACTAACACACACAACATACTCAATTTGTATGATTTGGACCAGAGCTCTTCAGATGTAATAAAATATGTGAGCCAGGATCCAATCCAAAGCTGTGTTGAGTGGAGGGCTGAGTTGAGGGGGGGTGTAATGTTTTTGGCCTCCCCGGCACTTTTCCACTCACGTTGGTGTCAGGCCGGGTCCTAAGATAGGATTGGATGAGCTCATTGGTGGAGCACACCTGTCCTCTGTGTCATCCTGTCTGTGTCTGGGGCAGAGATGAGCAGCCGTTTGCATCACTTCCTGTCACTTCTGGCTGTCTGGGTCCTTGTGCTGTCTTGTGCACGTGTGACCCCTCAAACTCAAAGACACTGTTTCTATTCAGAGTAGAGCAGGGACATTATTTATGCTAAATGGTATATGCTATAGTGCTGTTTTTAAAGAACATTTTACGATGTCTCAGTTATTTGCATGGAAGCTGTCTTGTACCCTGTTTTAAAATAAAATACAGTTGAAATGGTTTAGTCCAAAGCAACTCCCTGTGCCTTGGTATGTCTCACAATGCTAACCTGACTTAACTCCTGGGCACCTCTGACTGTTAACAATTACCATGCAAGTTCAGCCTTCTTAGCACATATAATATATTCCACAGTACTGCTCCCAATCTTTCTGTAAACACACAAGCAATTACTGTGATTCATACCATAGCGTCCTGAGGTACCGTCATGCTCATGACTAGACATGCTGATTCACTGATGTTGTGCTTTGCATGGGAATAGTGTGTGTATGAGCATGTTATTTATGTCTGTGTGTGTGTGTGTGTGTGTGTGTGTGTGTGTGTGTGTGTGTGTGTGTGTGTGTGTGTGCGTGTCTGTGTGTGTTCAAAACATGGAGTGTTGTAGAGAAGGATAGCTTTCAAGAGGTCAAGCCAAGTGGGTCAGGTCTGCGTGTGCTGAACAGGGGTGTGTGGGGGGTGAGGAGTGGGTCAGGTCTGAATGTGCTGAACAGGGGTGTGTGGGGGGTGAGGAGTGGGTCAGGTCTGAATGTGCTGAACAGGGGTGTGTGGGGGGTGAGGAGTGGGTCAGGTCTGAATGTGCTGAACAGGGGTGTGTGGGGGGTGAGGAGTGGGTCAGGTCTGAATGTGCTGAACAGGGGTGTGTGGGGGGTGAGGAGTGGGTCAGGTCTGAATGTGCTGAACAGGGGTGTGTGGGGGGTGAGGAGTGTACAGCATGGTCAGCAAGAGGGAATAGACACTGTGTGTGTGTGTGTGTGCATGTGTATGATGTGTACGTGCGTGGATGCATATGTGTGTGTGTGTGTGTATGTATGAATGTGGGTGTAACCGGTGTGAAATGGCTAACTAGTTTTCAATCGGTGACGTCACTTGCGCTGAGATCTATTTAATCCATTTTGAATTCAGGCTGTAACATAACAAAATGTGGAATAAGTCAAGGGGTGTGAATACTTTCTGAAGGCACTGTACGTGCACAGACAGACAGGTCAACATGTGTATTGGTGTTACTGTATACACAGACAGGCAGACAGACAGACAGACAGACAGACAGACAGACAGACAGACAGAGAGACAGACAGACAGACAGACAGACAGACAGACAGACAGGTCAACATGTGTATTGGTGTATACTGTATACACAGACAGACAGACAGACAGACAGGTCAATATGTGTATTGGTGTATACTGTATACACAGACAGACAGACAGACAGACAGACAGACAGACAGACAGACAGACAGACAGACAGACAGACAGACAGACAGACAGACAGGTCAATATGTGTATTGGTCTATACTTTATACACAGACAGACAGGTCAACATGTGTATTGGTGCATACTGTATACACAGACAGACAGACAGACAGACAGACAGACAGACAGACAGACAGACAGACAGACAGACAGACAGACAGACAGACAGACAGACAGACAGACAGACAGACAGACAGACAGACAGGTCAATATATGTATTGGTGTATACTGTATACACAGACAGACAGACAGGTCAACATGTGTATTGGTGTATACTGTATACACAGACAGACAGGTCAATATGTGTATTGGTGTATATAGACAAACCACTTACTGGGGTCCTAGAGTACCACACTCAACAATACTAGAGATCAAGCTAAAATGAAACTGTATTCAAAATGCATTTAAACATTGCAATATTGACATTTATCACAATATCAGGGTTTTATTAAGGAATGTACCTCGGCCAATAAGATTAGGTAGCCAGAATGTTGTTTTATAATACTAGGATATATTATTTGACTTAATATTAGGTTGTTAGGTCACGTGTAGTCAGTGTATACATATATATATAGCCCACAGTCACATAGATTGACCATTAGACACACACTGAGATGAGCCTGCTGTGTTTACCTAACAGTTTGTGATGCAGGTAAGGGGTCTCTGTGTGTGTGTGTGTGTGTGTGTGTGTGTGTGTGTGTGTGTGTGTGTGTGTGTGTGTGTGTGTGTGTGTGTGTGTGTGTGTGTGTGTGTGTGTGTGTGTGTGTGTGTCTCAACTCCAGAGACCCTATAAGCCAATTAGCTCCCCAGGGAACTCTACCTGGTACCGTAGACATCCCTGCAGGAGTTCTCCAGCTCTGGACAATAGTAATTAGTCCACTGTCAGGAGCTTTAATTGGACACTGATTAGATTGGTGTCATAGCTATAACCTACCACACACTACATGAGGAAAACAAGAGCACACACTACATGAGGAAAACAAGGGCACTGATCCCCTATTGTGTGTTATGTTGTTGTCTTATTGCAATGTCACCTTTCTGTTATGCTACATTGTTTGTGGACTTATTTAGACACTATGTTGTGCATGTCTACAATGTATCATATGTGAGAGCGAGTGTGAGAGAGAGAGAGCACCAGAACAGTCTGCAGCACCTGGCCTCACCCTACTAGAATCTGAAGTAAACTGTCTACTGTTTTCTGATGATCTGGTGCTTCTGTCAACAACCAAAGAGGGCCCAACACCTCGATATTGTGCACAGATTCTTTCAGACCTGGGCCCAGACAGTAAATCTGAGTAAGACAACCACCTAAAAGGAAGCAATTCTCAAACCTTCCATAACAAAGCCATCACCTACAGAGAGATGAACCTGGCGAAGAGTCCCCTAAGCAAGCTGGTTCTGGGGCTCTGTTCATAAACAGGACAGTAACATAAATAGACCCAACCAAATTAGGATAAAACAAAAACATAATTACTTGACACATTGGAAAGAATTAACAAGAGAGAGAATGTAGGCGTGACAGAGACAGGGAAAATACAGGGAAGAGAAAAATAACAGATAGTTCAGTATTCTTCCCCTCTTCCATGACTTCATCATAGCAGCACCTGGTGGCTGCCTTACACAGTAATACACCAGACAACTGCTGCTCAACACAAGATACATTTTACATATTGTACAGCAATTTAATAATTTTGTGAAAATGAGTTTTCTGCTTACCTTTGTGCAACAATTGGCATATTTTGACAATCATATTTATTCAAGTCATTAAATGCTTTGAAATGTTTTTAATAAAATGTGTAATCACCCTGTTAAATCAAAACAGTCAAGTATTTTATTAATGTACATTGGAACGCACCAAGCAAGGTAGTGAGAGTAGCAAGGAAAAACCCCAACTTAAGCTGATTAGGAGGATAAAGCTTCTCAAAGGAGTGCTGATCTAGGACTGGTCCCCCCTGTCAATGTAGTCTTAGGGCTCGTATCAATCCAGCTCTTTAGCACAATTTACATGTAAAGGCAATTTCGTATTGAACCTACATATGCAGCGTTTACAGAGAAAGCAGTCTCCATAAACGCGGAGACTGCGTTCATTGCCTTAACATAGCGCTGAAATTCTGCGATATGGATTGAATCGAGCCCTTATTCATCATGATATATTATTAAAAGCATAACTGTAGATCAGCTCTCCTACTCTGAGACACTTTATGAATACGTGCTCTAACCCTTGACCAGCAGTTAGAGGCCACTTCATCAATAACACAACACCTGACGTTTACATACAGTATAATCAGCATTGGGGAAGCTAATCTGAAAAGATAGTTTATCAAGCTACCAATTACTTTACACTGAAAGAAGTTAAGCTACACTAAAGCTACCCTTAAGAAAAATATAGTTTGCTTAACTAAAATTACTTTTAAAAAGTAGTTCACATCCAAAATTCTTTATGAAAAGTGATCATATGTAAATCTAAAATGTCAATGACTACAAATTACAAGAACAGATCACTTTGGGGCCACATGTTAAGATAATGTGTAATTTAGCCTATTAAACCCCAAAAACTACAGTATATTTCAAGTGAAAATTAGGCAGGTCTACACCGCTACATGGCAAAAAAAATTATGAACTACTGAAAACACGACCTAGATTAGACTTTAGTTCAACTGCCACCAAGCTACTGCAAAATGTAGTTAACTTACTAGTTGAACTACACTACCTTTCAAAAGCTTGGGGTCACTTATAAATGTCCTTGTTTTTGAAAGAAAAGCACATCAAATTCATCAGAAATACAGCGTAGACATTGTTAATGTTGTAAATGACTATTGTAACTGGAAACGACAGATTTTTTATGAAATATCTACATAGGCGTACAGAGGCCCATTATCAGCAACCATCACTCCTGTGTTCCAATGGCACGGGAGTGTACATGTAGTTCACTACTCTACAAAACTGCATATAATGTACTCCTAACACCATGTGTGTTTGTATCCCCCTGCAGGTCTCCATGTGAAGCTGCCCCATGATGCAACATGTGTCCCCAGCACCAGTACTGACAATGATGACCACTCAGAGCGTTCCTCCACCATCGTACCAGGAGAGCCAACAGGTCAGTACACCACTAATGGTCAGCTCAGGGTTGGGGTCCAAGCTGTTTTTTATTTCAGTCAATGCAGGAAATTGTTTCAGTTCATCAGTTGAGAAATACTGACACAAAACATTTGAGTCTCTTAGTTGTCTTAAGTACAAAATACAGAAAGGGCTGGAACAGCGTGTTTGATACCATTCCATTCACACCATTCCATCCATTGTTATAAGCCGTCCTTCCATCAGCAGCCTCCTGTGATCTAGAACCCACCCTACCTCAATCTCAACCATTGTCATTAGGAGACAAAATTACCTTAGACCAACAAATCACCTTAGACCAACAGTTCAACCTCAACCTCACCCTAGCTATGCAGCATCCTAGAGCAGGTTTGCCAGAGCACCTCACCACTCCCCTCATTGTCTCCTCTCTACCACTTCCTCCTTGCGCCCGGAGGATTAGTGCCAGGGGAGATCTCCCGAGCCGCAGTCAGCGCTGGCAACAAAATGCAAATGAGAGCTAGTTAAGTGTGAAGAAGCTAATTTATTTCCCATTTGGAGTCGGGATTAAAACTTGAAGCTTCATCCCCAAACCAACACAGATGGGGGTGTGGTAAGGAGGGAGTGGAGGGGGGAGGAGGGGGCTCATTTCCTTCTCTCCAAAGGCTGAGGGGGAGAGAGAGGAGGAAGGGGGAGAAAGATAAAGATAGAGAGTTGGGGTAGGGGACGGACATAATTGAAGAGAGGCATTGTAAACATCCAGACCATCACATCACAGTAACATGCTCATCTTTCATAGGCCTTGTAGAAAGATCAAGCCAGTTGTCTATCCACTCTCATGTACTTCACAGAATCTGACAAAGTGTTTGTCTGCACGCTAGAGTTAAGATAGTGAAACACAAACCCAGTCTTCTAAGTCAAAAGCCCACATACAGATCTGGGACCAGGGCTACCAGTCTATGTAGTTCACTGTGGTTCTGAGTTAGCTAATGCACAAACAAATCTGGGACCAGGCTACCATTCTATGTGTTGTAGTTCACTGTGGTTCGGTTTGCTGTACCCTCAGATGACAGGCACCCCCCAACAGAACTCCAAGGCCCAGCAGGTCCACATCTCAGCATCCTCGGCGGCTGGGAACACCCCTGTCAGTGTGACCCTTGACCCCCAGGCCCAGCTGGAGTCAGACAAGCGGGCCGTGTACAGGTAAGACGTGGTATCAAAACATACATTTACAATGTAAAGCTCTTTGTGCTATACTGTAAATTCTCTCTGTTAATTCAGCAAACCTAAGCTCTCCAAAAAGTGATAAGGCAAAACTCCTTTGAAGAAACCTTGAGAAGGATCAGGCATTGAAGGGAACATCTGTCATCTTCTGTTTGGTTGGTTTAACATACACACACACACGCACACTCCTAATGCTATGGTAAGACTGAGCACAATGACGGTTGCACTTTATTTGTGTAACTTCTGTATGGTACATACCATGTTAGAAATGCTCTTTTAAAGTGCAGTATTGCAATTAAGAAGTCCTTGTAAGCAGGGGTGTCAGGCACCCATTATTTTATGGGGGGGCACAAAGTATGTGAGGATGGAGGTGGGGTGGTTGGACTTTTTTCAAACACCCAAAACATATTTTTTCCTGCAATCTAGAGCCACAATCATTATGCCTAATTCTATGTAAAAAATATGTATATTTCTCTGCATATGTTACCTAAGCATACCTCTATACCTGTTTAATTGTCATTTTAATGAGGGTGCCATTCTGACTGCTGTAAATCACACATCTCAATATACTGCACATTACAACACAGTACATGGGATCCTAATTAATACACAAAATATCATGATATTATCATAAGGTGCCATATTACATTTAAACCAAGTATTTTTTCTGCATGTCTAAGCATACCTCTTGAGCTGTCTGTATCCTCCTGACTGGTGTTTCTTTTTTTAAAGGAACTAAATATACTCCTATGCATCTCTGCTAAAATCTGGGTTAAAGGTTGAAAGGAATGTGAGTCTTATTCAGTACATTTAGTAATTGCTTGCTTTTCTAAAGTCTACCAACCTTTCCAGCAGGCATGCCAGCTAAGATAGTTAGAAAAGCTCCTCTAGCTGGATTGATAGTCTGAAATGGCTTGGTTTGTAGTTATGAGGTTGGGCGATTGGGAACATATCAAGCTGGCTAGCTAAAGCCAATCTGGCTAGCATTACAGAGAAACAAGAAAACATGTCATTTATTCATCAAGAATGAATCAATAGGCTACATAGCTTGATCAAATTAATTTACAAACATACCTCCTGCGAGTCATGCCCATGACCGGCAGCTAAAATCAAATCAAATGCAGTGTGTCACTCTACACTCTTTCTCTTGCTCTGTGGTGCACCTTGGAAGGAACCACTTACTACTGAGAATACGGTACGCTTTGCCTGGTCCAGTCCACGAAATACCGCTGACAGATCTTTTTATAAGTAATTATGATAAAACATGGGCTTAAAAATTAATTAGTAATTAATTTAACATGAACATTAATTTAACATCTGACACATTTACGTGCCTTTGTGCCCCCTATGGGCATATGACACCACTGCTCTTCATGACAGAATGTTACTTATTATCATCTTTTCTTTACAAGCCTCTGTTTGGAAGAGTAATGAAGGGAATAGACGGTTGCTGCCAACTGAAAACTAAACATAGATTCTGAAAAACACCCTCCTCTCCCAACCCATCACTTGAATATTAATGTACTTTCATAATGGGCTAATATTATCTATTTATGAAGTAAATTATTCACAGCTTCAGCAACAAACCACTAGTTTTGTCCTATCAAGACAAATAAATATTCTCCCCTATACCATCTTTAGCTAACTCTAGCATGACACTGCATAGTCTTTGCTCGGCTCGCTGTCCTGGCTCCTTGGCACTCCCCTAGTGCGGTTATCCACTGCTCTTGTCTGAGTGTTCTCTTGGCACTTGGTTGGCTGCTCAGGCCCCTTAGGCGAGTGCTGTGAAGGCCTCGCCAAGCCCGGGGCTGAATTTCTAAGCTCCTCTGAGATACAAGGCTTCTCTTTGATGTGAGCAGCCAGCCTGAGGTGGGCTGTGGGCGCTGAAAAAGACAGAATCAGCCCCAGCCCCTTGCAGCCTGTTCACTCATTACAGTTCCCTCCTGAATACACGCACTCACAGGCGGGCTCGCCGTCGTGCTCCCACACACATGCACGCACACACACACAGAAATGGATGTATTGTATATGCATGCACATATACATACGCACATACACACGTACATGAAGACACACACACACACACACACACACACACACAGACACACACACACACACAGCTAACCCTACCACTCAAAGGGTATACAACTGAAAACAAACAGGCTTCAAAATGTTGCCTTTTCATCCTCTCCGACACTTCTGAATATTCTTACAACGTTCTAAACATCCACAGACAAAACAGGCCGCTTCCTTTCTTCCTCTATATTGATCATCTCCTGTAGTGCGCTGACACCATGCAGCAGTGCAACACACAACACGTGCTACTGCAATGCCAAAACTAACTCGACACCTACTGTACATTGAATACAGTACAACTAGTCATTTTTTGGTTAAATCAAATCAGAGATCAATTGGCAAGAACAGACTCTTGCCAATTGATGAACAATGCTCCCATCTTTGTCTTGTTTTCTTATTTGGTAGCCTTGATGACAAAATACTGTGCTATAATTAATAAAAGGCTGTTATGTACACAACTTTAAAGCATGTGTTCAATGAGTCAAATGTAGCCTTCAAAGCCACTGTCTGGCCTCCCTCCCGCGACAGTCGGATGATGCAAGGGAAACAAATACATTCTCAATTCCAAAAAGCTGCTCCTCCCCTGTTCTGCACTTCCAGTTCCGCGCCGCCATTCGGGGGTTGAAAAGTTTCAAAGCGAGACAAGAGTTTGAATTAGCATCGCTGTAATTTATCCAGGAATTTAGTCAGCAGCATCTCGTTCTTATTAATGTTTGTGCACACGTCAGTTATTTTTGGTAATTGCCTGTGTAGTGAGTTTGTTGTGTGCGGAAGAGCTGTCTAACTCATCTATTCTCTTTGACGAGTCGTCTCTTAATTACTACCGGTGGAATCAACGTGTGATAGTTGTAATTAGCCTAACGAGTTACGAACCTTTCAACGGAGAAGCTCTGGTTTGGGCTTGGCTTATTAGCGAGCTAGCAGGGGGTCTGTTTTCCAGAACTCTCTCCACTATGCCCAACTGATGGAGGTTCGACCCACTTTTAGATGAAACACGTCGGCGGTTGATCGAGAGGTGGTTTTTAATTTGTTGAGGTTGTAAATGTCTTTGTGATTTTGGGTTGGGGAGAATTTAGCTACGTTGTTTTGATTTGTAAAACTGTAGTAAATAAAAAATAAAAATATTAACAATTTGTTTGCTTGTTTCCAAGGAAAACAGGAACTTATCTCACAGAATCAATCTGCCAACTATTTTTGCGTTCATGGGTTAATGAGATATTGAGGTACAGTATGTATAGGGCTCTGTTCTGTACATAAAGAAAATGAAGTATGTGCCTTAAACTTGAAACCTACATAATGGTTGACAAAATGGACCACTCGGTTTCACACAAAAGACCCATATACTGTATGTCATACATCTTAAATCTTAAATGGAAAGCAAACAGCCTTACGTGCTATAACATGCTTATTTTCAACAAATAAATAAATATTTTCTTTCCTGTTATAACATGCTTATTTTCAACAGTAAATACATATTTTTTTTCCTTTCCTTGACATTGTTGCCAATACCATCCTTTTTTAAACTGGCCCAAATTGCATTTGGTGTATTATGAGTTACTCGCCACCATAGTGGGTCTGTGCTGAAAGCTTCTCTTATGAGAGAGTGTGTGTGTGTGTGCGTGTGTGTGTGTGTGTGTGTGAGTGAGTGTGTGTTAGCACACACACACATGTGTTTCCATAGAGAAAAGACTTTGAGGCGCAGCAGCGAGGCAAAGGCATCCCATATCATACACGGCGGGAACGCTTTTAATTTGACAGGGCAATGGGATGGGGTACGCCATGCAGGCTGTCTGCTCTTGGGCCTCGGTAATGCACCATAAAGTCTGTTTACCATCGCCGCTGTGAAGCTCTCGCTGCCATTTCGGCTCCCACCGGCTTCCGACATCCGAACGACCAGCACTGTTTGATGGCACAAAGCTAGCCTCCTGTGTTCTTTTAAAAGGCTTCCCTTCGAGAAGTCAGCTGCCTGGCGCTAAATTGCCACTAGACGGAGGAGTTAGAGGAGTTTGTGTCAGAGCCTTGTGGTTTATTGGCTCGGTCAGTCCAATATCTGGATGTTTTTTTTATGAGGTTTTTGCCATTTTACTTGACTGAGGTGGAGAGAGGAAGGGCTGTAGGATATTTGTGAGGGAGGTTAACCAGCGATGTTAACTTCGATATTGTTAAGGATACAGAGAACTTGTGGAAATCTTTGTTAATGTCAGATAATCTAGGTAATCCAATGATAAGAATGACATAAACCTTTATATAGGTACTTTTGAAAGTAAGCATCTTCGATAACGTCAGTCGCAGGTAATTTAACATACAATCACAGCTGATATGACTGAATAGATTCAAACTGACTGGAACGTTTGAATGGTGAATACAGAATACAGCTTGAAAGGAGCAACATGGAAAGAGTAGACTGGCTAAAAACTGGATTGATGACAGTGTCACGCTCTGATGATAGGAAGGTGAAACTAGCCCATCTGCCTCCGTCTCCCATGGGCCCACTTGCTCTCTACAATCTGACTGTGACAGAGACTGACAAGGACATAGGCAGACATGCACACGCACACACACACACACTCACACACACACTTCAGATGTTCCATACAGCAGACACTGCACCCTGTGCCAGCTTTGCCCATCTACCCTGCATTGCAGGTGATGAAGGGAGGATGGATGAGAGAAGAAAGAGAGAGTAGGAGAGACAGAGAAAGAGGGTGGAGTGGGGAAAGAGTGTTTGTGTGTGTCCCCTGCACAGGGTGTGCTTCAGACATGTAGCCTGGGGGAGAGGGCCTTGTCAAGAGGAGATACAGCATGGTTCCTGCCAAAGACTGGGTTCTAATAAAGCACCCGGGCGTTCGGCAGGACTGATTAGGAAGGCAAACACGGTGAACATACAGAGAGAGCCACCTCCCTCACCTCCTCCGTACACCCTTCCTTCATCCCCTGGCTGGGCTGCCAAAAGCTCCCAAACAAAAACAGTGGCAAAAAAAAAACGTTTGCTCTTTTGAGGGGAAGCACTGTTTTGTTCAATTCCGGAAATAATTTGAGCGGATGATTTTTCTATATCTAATGAATAAATAAGTCCCAGTTATATGTACAGATCAATAAGCCAAGACATTTCAACTCCAAAGTTTCACTCGTTTTGACCATTATATACAGAAGCTAAATAGGGTGCCATTTAGGACACACCCATTACCTTCGATTTACCTACGATTCTGCAGAAAAATTGTCTGTTTTTTATAATCATTCCCCATCCTTCATGTTGAAGTCATCACGTATCCTGCATGTGTGATTCATGGAGGAACATTTTGTTGTGGCCCGGACGGTGCAGGAGGAGAGACTTTATGCTTAACTGACTCCTCGCTCGCTCCCCCATCCTGTAAATGGCTCTTTTATGGCCTGAGTAACGATCCCCCCGTCGGCCGTCTCCACTCTGTCGCACTGCAGATAGAGCCTGGCTGGTTTTTGGTGCCCAATGTGATGGTGGTGGGTTGGGAGGTCCAACTCTAATGCAGGCAAGCATGGACACATGCGCACATGCACACATCTGACTTCCTCCACACACCTTAGGCTGTCCAGGTAAACAGTCCATATTAAGACCGCCTTAGTCTCAGCAGGACTTGTACAGGTAAAGTGTGAAATCACCTCAGTCCGATCCACTCACTGATTTACCACAGTCTGTTCTAGGGATGGGAGTTTGTCATAATCTCACTATTTGAATAGTATCATACATAAATTGTCATATAATCGGATATTCGAAATACATATGTTTTTTTAAACTTAAGTTTCTAACCTGGGTACTGCAGCACGCGGGAGAGGCTTTCACTCTATTGCTGCAGCTGCGGAGGGGGCGATGTGTGTGAGAAGAGTGAGCTGAGCAGACAGAGGGAGAGAGGGAGACGCCAAGGCAACTCTCGGCTGTAACCAAAACTAGCTAACTTGTAGCAGCCACAATGTTATTTACCATCCCATATATCAGTGACTCTCTAGCTAGGCTAATTGCCGTGCTTTCTCCCCAACCCCATTCAGATAAAACAACAGCCTACCTGTAGCTTACTCCTTCTCATTTCGCTAACTTTTAATTCTTAATTTTATTCCAATTTGCATTGCATTTGGGAACTCTCACCCCACTTGCTACACACTGAGCCTCTTTGCCGCATTGATTGGCCAACATAAACATCAAACTACACACATGAAGGCTACCGGTCGCCTTCCAGTCTTTTTATTAAATTATAATTTAAAATGTCATGGTATATCCTTGAATGTAAAAATGTATCACATGGATATTTTAATTTAATTTAGAAAAAGCCTTTTCAGTGTTAAAATTGGCCTATCATTTAATTTTTTGTTGCCCCAAAATGCATGCTCCGAGCTGAGCAGCTCAATGAAAGTAAAACCAGGTAAAGGGTCCAAAACTAAGCAAAATTTTAAAGACCAGGAAAAAGGTCCAAAACTAAGTAAAAGGTTCAAAACCAGGTAAAAGGTCCAAAACCAGGTAAAAGGTCCAAAACCAGGTAAAAGGTCCAAAACCGGGTAAAAGGTCCAAAACCAGGAACAAATGTACAAATATGGTAAAAGGTCAATAAATGACTGTTATATGCCTGGAGCCTTACAGTACTGTTGAATAAATCCATCTAAAATATGGATTAAATAATGTATTCACCAGTGGTGTAAAAAGTACCCAATTGTCGTACTTGAGTAAAAGTAAAGATACCTTGATAAAAAATAACTAAAGTAAAAGTGAAAGTCACCCATTAATATACTACTTAAGTAAAAGTCTAAAAGTATTTGGTTATAATATACTAATATACTTTAGTATCAAAAGTAAACGTAATTGCTTAGATATAAGTAAAAGTATAAATAATTTCAAATTCCTTATATTAAGCAAACCAGACGGCCCAATTTTTTTATTTTATTTATTTATCGATAGCCAGGGGCACACTCCAACACTCAGATGGCATTTTATCCACACCCGCCCACATCTTTATGTGCACTAACTAATATCAGAGGCTAATTAATTTAGGTATAAACCCAAAACACATTAACTATATCAAATATCTTGGTTGTAAAATAGTTCCTATTGAGAAGAATATTGAGATTTGAGAAATAAAAATGATACCTACAGAAAGTTGATATCATCCTCTCTTCGACAGGGACAAGGAGACAAAGCTTCCAAATCGCTTTTTTTCTCTTGAGAGGAGCGTGCCTCGCTCATCACAGCAGCAGGTCCCAGTGAAACAGGCACAGGGGCTGGGCAGACACTTTCATTACAGGAACCATGATGATAATGCACTTTACTGTTTGACCAAATCATGGTTTTAGCCCCTCCCCCCAAAATAGGAAGTTTCAGTTTATCGGCACCAACTTTCAGTTTTTTACGATCTATGATCCTGGCTGTATAACTGATGCCAGAGTCGGAGCAGGCCTCTTTGCTAATGCCACGTTTGACTTTAAATGTGAGTTTACGTGACCTCAGCTCAGCCTATCAGAAAACTGGGCCGGTCCATCTTGGTAGAGGGGCCAGCAATTGCCGCAGGCAATGTCACTTTTGGAATTTGTGTGTGTGTCAATTTTGACCAGCCCACCCAACTAAAAAAGGGTCCAGCCCTTCTGGCATCTGTCAGAATTGCCAGATGGTCAATCTACCCCTTCCACATGATGTCATATCTACATTACACCAGGTTTTGTGTGTGTGTCTGTGTGTTTACAGAGAACACCACTGAGGAAGGGCGAACAAACATTCCACTCCAGATCTGAAAATCATCACGGCAGCTGATGGAATCAACAACATGACAAATTGTTATATTTATCTCATAAGAAAATAACTGTCTACAACACTTAGATTTCTTAGATCAGCAGCAAGTTAAAGAATAACTAGTCCAGTTGAACACATGCCATAGAATACTCTCTAAGGAACATTATACACCTTTGCAGCCAGAGCAGAGGCCCACTCTCCAAGCATCCTAGAGTATCCCTGTGTGGGTTAGAGCCAGAGCAGAGGCCCACTCTCCAAGCATCCTAGAGTATCCCTGTGTGCTGCATGCCTGCTTCCCCCCTACCTACTCCATCATGCCGCCTACTCACACACACACACACACACACACACACACACACACACACACACACACACACACACACACACACACACACACACACACACACACAGTGATTAAGAAGTGATTAAGAAGGGATTGTTATATTGTGGGAAGATTAGTGTTAGGACAGACAAACACACTATCCCGGACACACTTCCACACTCCATACCCCAGATGGCAAAAACTGGGTCTAGGTGCTGAGCTAAGGCTTGATAAGCACATCAGGTGATGCCAATTAAGGTGACAATCAGTCAGTGTCCCAGCTTGGAGAGCCTGCTGGTTTTGTTTGGTGGACATGAGGCCTTTCGTTTGGTTTTGAGTCTTTAGTTTTGGAAGGCCTTTTGTATTTCTTTCCTTTTTGTACACATTTATGTTTTGTCACCCTATGAACAAATACCAATCCTCTTGGACTGGTCGACCAAGAGAGAGAGAGAGCCCTGGACCAAGGAAAGATTGCCGTCTACCTGGGCACATGTGCATCTAACACGGTCCTCAAACAGATTACAGACCATTTAACTAGGCCTAGGACCACTAGACAAAGCGAGTTGGGTTTCCTAACAATAAGAAGTGATTAAGATGTTTTTTTGTCTTCTGTTCTATTTGATTTGTTTTCTGTTTTAGTCTTGTCCAGTCAATTCTATGCAAGTATTCATCAACTTTACCAATCTCTGTAAATTCTGCCAAAACATGATATATATAATGTTGATTAGACGTTTAGAAGTAGTTGCCATTTTGTGATGAAGGCTTCTTTACATTAAATAAGGATAAGAGCCTGAATTAAGAATATGAAAACAGACTATCAACCAGCACAATACAATTCTACTCATGGTGTGAAATGTATCTTCCAGACATAGGGTCTACACTACTGTTGGCTATTTTTAGAGCAGTGACCTCGAACAGCGTTGTGTAACCTGGGATGATGTTTATACAGCTTTAAATGAGGTGTACCATGTAGAAATACCACAACACTCCTTGGTGGCTGTCCTGGGGGTGATTCCAGAGAGCAAAATCAGAACTATCTTTTGCAGATTTTTCTCACAGCTGCCATATAGGGCATTCCAATTAATTGGTTAAAACCCAACCCCCCCCAAGTTTAACTACTTCCTTTCTTCTCCTATTCTTCCAGACACCCTCTGTTCCCACTGCTGGCCCTGCTGTTTGAGAAGTGTGAGCAGGCCACCCAGGGCTCTGAGTGCATCACCTCTGCCAGCTTTGATGTGGACATCGAGAACTTTGTCCACCAGCAGGAACAGGACCACAAGCCATTCTTCAGCGAGGACCCCGAGTTGGACAACCTGGTTAGTACCCTGCCTAAGGTCTATCTAAAAAGTCTAACGTGGCTTTGATGCATCTCAGAAGTCTAAGACTACTGACTACTGAGATGCCTCCTCAACGTTAGGAAGCCACGCTAGACTACTGAGATGCCTCCTCAACGTTAAGAAGCTCTGTTAAGTGTCCCTTTCAGGTCCAACTCACTATAAAGTTGTCTTCTTTTCTCTCTCACCCTTTCTCATGTACACGTTTCTCTCTTCAAATAGCTCTCTCTCTCTTCCTCTCCCTCTCTTACACGACGACCTCTACCCCCTCCCTCTTGTACCTCCTCTTTCTTTCCTCCTTTGTCTCTCTCAATATCTATTTCTATTCACCCTTTGCCACCCTTCCATGACAGCTAGCAGTAATTAGAAATAATGAAAGAGAGGGGGGTGGGGGTTGGCTCTCATCATTATGGGGGTGGTTGGCGACAAGTGGTGCGGCAGTCAATTAACCCCGCATCTGTGTGCTTTATGAAGCTCCGGTTGGGGGCTGGCCCCAGCACACACTAACTCTTCCAGAGGACAGTACGTTGAAGCTCACTGGCCGAGATGGCACAAGGCCCCGATTAAACGAGCGGTGGTAATTGGCAGATTCATCTCCTCCTTGGCCAAGCACTTTTCCACCCCATTCTGGTGCCCTTGAGTGCTGAGTGAGCACTTGAAGGGAAAGCCTGCTTGGGAAAATAACAAAGTTTGGATCATGGTGAAGGATTTTGAGAGGGTCATGGATTAGCAAGTGTTATGTCAAGGGCTATCTGAGAACGTTCAGGGACTGACTGACTAGGGCCAGCACATCATATATGAGGCACACAAGGGATCTGTCCAGAAACAACCCCTAGCCCCTTGGGATTTCTCATGGCGTCCATTGCCAATTATTGATCCTGCTGGCTTATATACCTTTGGTTCAAACTGGAGAGGGCAACCATGGAGCTAGTCAATTTTGAGCCAGCCTAGCATTCAGGCTAGCATGTAGCAGGTAGCCTACTCCCCCATTCATTGAGCATGCTGGCTTTGTCTCTCTCTCCTCAGATGGTGAAGGCCATCCAGGTGCTAATGTTACACCTTTTTAAAGCTGGAGAAAGCAACAATGGAGCTAGCTAAAGTTGAGCTAACTCAGACTAGCATGAAGGCTAGCATATAGCCTCCTTCTTTCCACAGTCATTGAGCCTGCTTATTTTCCACTCTCTCTCCTCAGATGGTGAAGGCCATCCAGGTGCTGAGGATCCACCTGCTGGAACTGGAGAAGGTTAACGAGCTCTGCAAGGACTTCTGCAACCGCTATATCACTTGCCTCAAGACCAAGATGCACAGCGACAACCTGCTCCGCAACGACCTGGGCGGGCCTTACTCGCCCTCGCACACCTCGCTTAGCCTGCAGCAGGTAAGAGACGGACACAAACACAAAAACTGATTGAATCACGTTGTTTCCATGTAATTTCAACAAAAACAATCAATGTGATGACATTGAATTAACATGGAAAACTGATTGGATTTGCAAAAAGTCATCAACGTAAGGGAATTTCGTATTTTTAACATTAATCCAATGACGGTGAATTTTTTTGTTGATTTCACGTCTAATTGACTTTAGTTGACAACTCAACCAAAATTAAATAAAAACTAGACGTTGAAATGACGTGGGATATGCGCACTGGAGCACACATGCACATATGCACTCTAAACAGATTGTATCTGGGATGCACTTAGAAAGAGGCAACTACATTTTTCATGTTTCATCTTTTTATTTTTATTTTAATTTAAATTACATACATTTCCCCATTTTCGTTTACTCTAAGAAAGTAACTTCAAACTTGGCTCATATTTTTTTCGTATTCTATTGACATACACACAACAAGTAGGTCAGATGCGGGAGAGGCGTTGTGCCGTGAGGTGTTGCTTTATTTGTTTTTTGAAACCAGGTTTGCTGTTCACTTGCACTTTATGAGATCGAAGGGAGTTCCATGCACTCATGGCTCTGTTTCCTTGAATCTGTTCTGGACCTGGGGACTGTGAAAAGTCCTCTGGTGGTATGTCTGGTTGGGTAAGTGTGTGTGTCTGTGCTTTTTGTAAGTTGACTATGCAAAACATTTTGAATTTCCAACACAATGGAACAAGAAATGATGCAATCAGTCTTTCCTCAGCTCTGGCATGCATAGTATTCATATTAGCCTTCTGATTACAATGAACAGCAAGACGTCACTCTGTTCTGGGCCAGCTGCAGCTTAACTAAGTCTTTCTTTACTTCACTTGACCATATGGCTGCCAATAATCAAGATAAGAGCCTGCAGGACTTGCTTTGTGGAGTGTGGTTTAAAAAAAACAGAGCATCTCTTTATTACGGACAGACCTCTTCCTATCTTTACAACCATTGAAAATATATACAGTGGGGAGAACAAGTATTTGATACACTGCCGATTTTGCAGGTTTTCCTACTTACAAAGTATGTAGAGGTCTGTAATTTTTATCATAGGTACACTTCAACTGTGAGAGACGGAATTGTATGATTTTTAAATAATTAATTAGCATTTTATTGCATGACATAAGTATTTGATCACCTACCAACCAGTAAGAATTCCGGCTCTCACAGACCTGTTAGTTTTTCTTTAAGAAGCCCCCCTATTCTCCACTCATTACCTGTATTAACTGCACCTGTTTGAACTCGTTACCTGTATAAAAGACACCTGTCCACACACTCAAACAGACTCCAACCTCTCCACAATGGCCAAGACCAGAGAGCTGTGTAAGGACATCAGGGATAAAATTGTAGACCTGCACAAGGCTGGGATGGGCTACAGGACAATAGGCAAGCAGCTTGGTGAGAAGGCAACAACTGTTGGCGCAATTATTAGAAAATGGAAGAAGATTAAGATGACGGTCAATCTCCCTCGGTCTGGGGCACCATGCAAGATCTCACCTCGTGGGGCATCAACGATCATGAGGAAGGTGAGGGATCAGCCGAGAACTACACGGCAGGACCTGGTCAATGACCTGAAGAGAGCTGGGACCACAGTCTCAAAGAAAACCATTAGTAACACACTACGCCGTCATGGATTAAAATCCTGCAGCGCGCGCAAGGTCCCCCTGCTCAAGCCAGCGCATATCCAGGCCCGTCTGAAGTTTGCCAATGACCATCTGGATGATCCAGAGGAGGAATGGGAGAAGGTCATGTGGTCTGATGAGACAAAAATAGAGCTTTTTGGTCTAAACTCCACTCGCTGTGTTTGGAGGAAGAAGAAGGATGAGTACAACCCCAAGAACACCATCCCAACCGTGAAGCATGGAGGTGGAAACATCATTCTTTGGGATTGCTTTTCTGCAAAGGGGACAGGACGACTGCACCGTATTGAGGGGAGGATGGATGGGGCCATGTATCGCGAGATCCTCAGTAAGAGCATTGAAGATGGGTCGTGGCTGGGTCTTCCAGCATGACAACGACCCGAAACACACAGCCAGGGCAACTAAGCAGTGGCTCCATAAGAAGCATCTCAAGGTCCTGGAGTGGCCTAGCCAGTCTCCAGACCTGAACCCAATAGAAAAGCTTTGGAGGGAGCTGAAAGTCTGTATTGCCCAGCGACAGCCCCGAAATCTGAAGGATCTGGATGGAGGAGTGGGCCAAAATCCCTGCTGCAGTGTGTGCAAACCTGGTCAAGAACTACAGGAAACGTATGATCTCTGTAATTGCAAACAAAGGTTTCTGTACCAAGTATTAAGTTCTGCTTTTCTGATGTATCAAATACTTATGTCATGCAATAAAAAGCAAATTAATTACTTAAAAATCATACAATGTGATTTTCTGGATTTTTGTTTTAGATTCCGTCACTCACAGTTGAAGAGTACCTATGATAAAAATTAGACTTCTACATGCTTTGTAAGTGGGAAAACCTGCAAAATCGGCAGTGTATCAAATACTTGTTCTCCCCACTGTATGTTTTGACCATGACAGTTTAAAATCTAATGTAAAACCAAGTAATTTAGTCTCCTCAACTTGTTCAACAGCCACTCCATTCATTATCAGATTATCAGAGGTCTAAAACTTGATTTGTAAAATTATTTGTACCATATTCCAATGCAAATCTTTACTACATTTTTTACTTAACAGAAGGTGTAGTCCCCTTGTTTTTTAAAGAATTGATACACTCTGGATTCCAGGTGGTTTTTGGAATGGACATTCTTTATAAAACTTTCCAATTAGTTAGAACAATTACATTCAAACATGATTTTATCTGCTGACTTAACTGCATTGTCTGCTTTGTTTTTCTGAAAGGCCATTATACTTGTGTCCAGACATCTGAGCCGTATTCAGTAGTGTAAAACATTGTGGAATATTCTGATACAGATACATTTTGAAGAACAGACATGTGTCTCCTACATGTTGTGACAATGAGTCATGTCAGCTCTATTCATGGCATATATTCTATATGCAACAGTCAGTACATCCTCACCCGCCCTTTTCAGACCCCTCACTGGTTCCCTCTCTTCTTATGACCTCTGAACTCACCAGGACCTCCTCCAGACGTCCTCTCCGTCCATGACATCAGTCTCCAGCTCCGTCAACTCCTCGGGCATCATGGTGCCCAGCGGGACCCTGCAACAGGGCAACATTGCCATGACTACCATCAACTCCCAGGTGGTGTCAGGTGAGAAGCCTTTCCCCCCTTCCACAACCCAGTTGTATGGGTACATCACCTTCCCTAATATTATGCATGTTATGATTTATTGGCATGAGTCTTGTCCTGGAAGCAGAACTGAGTTATTTTTTTTGGTATGAAAACAAAAGTGTTTTTTGGTCATAATTTAAGTTTAGAGATAGGCATTAGGGTTAACAGTGTGGGTAAGGTTAGGGTTAAGGCAAAAGTTAAATCTGATAGCTGATTCATGACGAGAAACGCTAACCTGCTAATATTACATCTGTACGTTGTACTTTATAATAACTGTCCCTTTTACCTATACATTGTAGTTACATAGGCAGGAACAGTTGCAGTGTATGTACAAATTATACAAAGTATTCTACCTTGCATGCACAAAATGTACTTACAATGGAATTATTTAAAACAACAATAGGGTGAGAGAAGGTTTAGCCACAATACATGTTATGCACTAAGTATTTATCAATTATTCTTTCAGCAACGGCATGCTGGTAAGTCACAGCATATCCTATGTAAAACAGAGGCTGTTGACATATAATTAAGAATATACATGTTGCGTTAATGAAGTTCTATATCACTCAAGAGTGTGACTATGGGTTTCTTGTTATTATGTACGGCGGAGTGTTACCCCTGCCCTCCGGAAATCCCTTTCAACCCAGAATAATCAATTTCCTTCCAGCTTTCTCTTTGATCACAACACTCAAATTAGCTCAACATTAACACCCATAATTAGAATCTAAATTTGTGGTAATTAGTAGCAAAACAACAACTCTTTCCTCAAGGACCCGAGGTGAAAGAATACACCTTTTTCATGCTTTATTCGCGGCGTCCTTGTTTACGTGTTGTTGTTGTTATTGTTGCGTTAGGGTGAGATAATAGAGCTCTCGAGTCAAAACTGCGTGGAGTCGACTGCTTTTCACAAAAGAAGAAGCCACTCGACTTTCATGACTGCAAATTATCCCCTCAGGTGGAACCTTGTATCAGCCGGTTGCCATGGTGACATCGCAAGGACAGGTGTTAACCCAGGGACTCTCCCAGGGGACCATCCAGATCCAAAATTCACAGGTGAGGCCACCAGCTGCTCTCCTAGCATATACCACGCTGTTGTCCCCGCAATCCAGTCTCCCCACAATCCCTGCTGTCCCCACTATCCCTGCTTTCCCCACAATCCATCTTGTCCCTGCAATCCCTGCTGTTCCCTCTATTCAAGAATCAATACCATTATTTTCACCAAAACGTATTGTTGTTATAGGTACGCCAGGGCGTCCCTTATTTCAATGTTAGTGAGAAACCAATTAAAATCAAGTCAAATCAACTTTTATGCAGAGAAAAAAATTCAAATAATAGAAAGATAGTAACACTAGGAATAAATACACAATGAGTAACAATAACTTGGCTATATACAGGGGGTACCAGCACTGAATTGATGTACAGGGGTATGAGGTAATTAAGGTTGATATGTTCTGTACATTTTGGTAGGGGTAAAGTGACTAGGCAACAGGATAGATAATAAGCAGTAGCAGCAGTGTATGTGATTAGTCAAAAGAGTTACTAAAAAAAGTGTCAATGCAGATAGTCAGGGTAGCTATTTGGTTAACTATTTAGCAGGGTTCCGAGGTAGAAGCTGTTCAGAATCCTGTTGGTTCCAGACTTACTGCATTGGTACCACTTGCCATGCGGTACCAGAGAGAACAGTCTATGACTTCTTCACGACTGTGTTGGTGTGTTTGGACCATGTTAATTCCTTAGTAATGTGGACACAGAGGAACTTAAATCTCTTGGCCCAGTTAGAGTAACAGCAGTTAAATATATTTAGTTAATTGGTAACACTTTATTTGAGATATAGCCTTTGTCATATCGTAACACTGTCATAAGAATCAATTGTATCCTGCCTTAAGATGTAGAGACAGATAATGACTGACAAACTCCAAATTTTCTCAATGTCATGCAATATGTGTTTATTCTTGCCATTAGCTGTCATCAGATGGCAGACCTATCTGTTATGAACATGTTATGACAGTACTATCATGAAATATGAATATTAGAGCAATAGCATAATGGCTAACGTGTCATTGGTAAACCTAAGAAATTCCAGCACACTGTGTTTGCAAAGTATCACTTGTTTATTATGCTAACGCTTCAGCCTATGTGCTTAAATGTTCTCCTTGACAAAATGTGCACTTGTTTCTTTTCATTTGAAGTCTAACACACCTGCAAAGAAAGCTCTAGATGTCAGAGGGTGCGAGTGCATGTGCCTTTAAACCAGTGCATTCCCCATGCCCTGAATAACCTCACAGAGGAGGTCCATATTTGAGTCAGACTGTCAGACCACCCGTATGCTCGCCTATGGAGTAGACCAGTATAGTGCAGTGCTCTGCGGCTGTATCAGCCAGGCAGGTAATTCTGTGTTTGACAGACAGCGGCGGCCTCTGTGAATACCCAGGACCCAGCCGAGGCAGTGCTCTACACGTGGGCTGGGAATAAAGTGCGTCCCTGTAGCTACACCACCGGCAAGCTCCCGGTTATGATACCCCGGCTTGGTGCCGCCAATTAATTCAACCCCACTTTCCCAGAACACGCATTCCCTGGGCCGAGGGGGATGGGGGAGGGATTTACACACCCCAGCTGCAACTGTAATGAGGCTTGTTTTGTGTGGTTGTCTGTGTGTTTTATATATTTATATCAGAATCAGTCGGGAGCCGTTTATTTTTAATGACTTTACAATGCCAGTGTCGGCATGAAATTAATCACATACATTTTTAGCTGACTATATTTATTTATTTGTTTATTTATTTATGCGTTTTGCCCTGCCAATTTATTCATGGTCCAGACAAAATGTTCATATTTTTGTATTTTAGCCGTTTCAAATGGGTTGTTAAATATGAATGAAGGATCTCCACTTTGATAGTGTTTGCGCCAATGACACAGAAAACATTTGTTTTGTGTGTGGACCAGAGATGGACATTTTGAGATTTCATGCATAGTGATCTCATGCAACTGTAGATGCCTTGGTGCACACACACACGCGCGCGCACACACACACACACACACACACACACAACTAGGACACTGGAACATTTAATTGCCATTGAGTTCTCCCCACCCATCTATACTGTAAAACAGAAATCAGCGATTTATTTAGTTGGCACAAAACTCTTATCAAAGCCAAAGTTTTACAAGCGCTCTACTTGTGCTGTCTTGTTTTCTCACACATTGCCAGGTTTTTGAGTCAGATTTCTCATCTTAGCTCTCTTTTTTAGATCAGACTGGCCTCCCAGATTTCTCTGAGTCAAGGGTGTTGCGAATCAACATTCCTTCCTCGCCTTTTATTTTAAGTATCATTACTCAAATTGTGTTGCTATGGCAATGGTGAAGAGGGCGGTTCTGCACTTGCCAAAGAGATGAGAAATTGGCACTCTCCCTTTGTTACCATGGCAACAATAACACCCCATCCCTCTCTCCATCCCTCTCTTCCATCCAAGGTAAACCTGGACTTGGCATCACTCTTGGACAGTGACGACAAGAAGCACAAAAACAAGAGAGGGGTCCTGCCCAAGCACGCCACCAACATCATGCGCTCCTGGCTCTTCCAGCACCTCATGGTGAGCTAGCAACATTTCAGTGTTCACATCAATGTTAATGTGTTGGAGGGCCATCACGCTCTCACAAAAGTTTGTTTGTTGGGTAAAACCATTGAATCCAGACATTTGATCGTTCCGCACTCAAAAATATGTTCCATGAAGCTTACTTAATTTTTCGATATATTATTTAAAACATTTGAAAAGTAAAGTAAGCTTTATGCGACATCTTTTTGAGTGCAGAACCATCACATTTTTTGCTGATGCGCTGGAGTTGGTAACAGAGCCAATATTCATCTATAGTCCATGGGTTAAGCTATGGAGGAAAAGCAGGGTGAAGGGTTTCGAGCTGAACATTTGAGGGTTATAGCTGTGTATGACTGAGGGCCCATCCAGAAACTATCCAGCCTATAGCTTCTACCCCAATAGGCACTAGGGATCTGAATGAATGGAATAGGTAGAAGCAATATGGTAGTTCCACCTCCTCTGATAGGCTAGGAGGATTTTTTCTATTCAAGAGTGTTTGGTGAGAAGGGGTGAACCGGTAAGACTGAGAAGTCAGAGTGAAGATGGTAAGGGTTAGGATTGAGAGGTGCGAGGGGAGGGTTTGAACTATTAATTCACAAAACGTCTAATGGAAATTGATTAAACTTTACTGATGGCACGCTAAATATCTTATGTCTTTCTCTTTTGTAGCATCCCTACCCGACAGAGGATGAGAAAAGACAGATTGCAGGACAAACAAATCTCACCTTATTACAGGTCAACAACTGGTAAGATCAAGTAAAATAAAATTGTCTTGGTCACATACACATATTTAGCAGATATTATTGCGGATGTAGCAAAATGCTTGTACACCCGCAATAATTGTCATATTGCATTTGCAGTAGTATTATTACATGAAATATCTATTGGCTTAAAATATGGATGAAATTAATATAAACGTTGAATGTTCCAAGTGAATGTTGATAAGTTCAAACTTCAGTGCTTTGCTCTACTACCTGATGGTGATTCACAATATACTGGCGCCATCTACTGGTCTGATTATGCTCTCAGTATCATAGAGTACAAAACGCTTAGGGAGAAAAAATGTCTGTCTATGTTTCTCTTACACTGGTCTTTTTATTTGTCTATTTTCCTTCCCTCTCCCTCCCCTGTCTCCATATCTCTCTCTATATGTCTCTCTCTCTCTCTCTCTCTCTCTCTCTCTCACAATCTCTAGGTTTATCAACGCTCGCAGGCGCATCCTCCAGCCCATGCTGGATGCCAGTAACCCAGACCCAGTTCCCAAGGCTAAGAAGATGAAGTCCCAACACCGTCCAACCCAGCGCTTCTGGCCAGACTCCATCGTGGCAGGAGTCTTGCAGACACCTCACTCTAACAACGCCGACAGTACGTCACTAAACCATTCAAACGCTCTGTCCATGTCTGTTTCAACACTTTAGATAAAAATTGGTTGAGTCAACATGGTTCCCTTGTTATTTAAACATAGTTTCCTCATTATTTCAAAGTACTTTATCAAGGTAATCATTTTTCATCAATGTGCATAGTTAGTGTGCACATACACACTCAATAGTAATGGATTTCTAAAGCAATGGATCAGTGAAATACAGTGAATGGGCTATATGGATTCCACCACATTATTTTTAAACCCATGAGAGGGAGTCAATGAGTGCACACTTCGATGAGAAGGGTAGAGAATCGGAGGCAATTATAGTGTGTTAACCCTGCGTTGCCTGCTTCTCCTCCTTCTCATACAGACCCCCTAGGCTTTGACAACCTCCAGCCCCTGTCCTCTGTCTCAGCCACCCTGTCCATGCAGCAAGCCATGCTGGGGGGAACCGATGACTCCATGGATGGCACAGAGGAAGAGGAAGAGGAGGAAGAAGAGGAAGGGATGGAAGAGGAAGAGGAAGACGACGAGGAGGAAGAAGAGAGCGAGGGAGGAAGAAGAAATCTGGGCATGGAGCATAGAGAGGGACTAGAGTAATGAGAGATGTTAGAGGACTACGTGACCTTTTGACACCTGGGTTGTGTTCATTAGTCACCAAATTGAAGAAAATTGAGACATACACTGGGGGCCAAAAGTTTGGAATATTACTAATTCAAGGGTTTTTCTTAATTTGCACTATTTCTTACATTGTAGTATAAAAGTGAAGACATCAACACTATGACATAACACATATGGAATCATGTAGTAACCAAAATTAAAATATATTTTATATTTGAGACTCTTCAAAGTAGACACCCTTTGCCTTGATGACAGTTTTGCACACTCATGGCATTCTTTCAACCAGCTTCATGAGGATCGCCACAGGAATGGAAGACCCAGAAATATCTCTGCTGCAGAGGATAAGTTAATTAGAATTACCAGCCTCAGATTGCAGCCCAAATAAATGCTTCGCAGAGTTCAAGTAACAGACACATCTCAACATCAACTGTTACTACATGATTCCATATGTGCTACATCATAGTTTTGATGTCTTCACTTTTATTCTACAATGTAAAAAATAGTGCAAATAAAGAAAAACCCTTGATTGAGTAATATTCCAAACTTTTGGCCCCCAGTGTATTTCTCCAATAAGAAACAGTCATTTCCAATTTCTGTTGCTCTAATGCACACAACCCAGCCCATACACAAAATAAAATGCTGGGTTGTTTAGATGACCCAACTGCTGGGTTGCAGGCATTGGTCACATAGTTTGGTTGTTTTCTTTGAAAATAACAAGATTGGGTTATTGAGATATGACCCAGCGGGTCAGATCAGAAGACTGGAGCATAGCTTAGTAGGGGCGTGGCTTTCATATAGTCATATTTGGCCACCCGTGAGAGTTAATGTCATCCTGGTTAATCTGTTCTGTTATCACATGTAAAGGTTGAACACGGACAGTTTTGTAGCTTTAATGAGGCTTACACAAGTGTATGAGAGCTTAAGAGCCTATGCAAATTCCAATGGTGAGATAGTTACAACTTTGTTACAATATGTAAATAGTCAAGTATAATTTGCAATGTACAAACATAACATGATGAACAGGAATTACATTTACTCTCACGGGTGGCCAAAAATAACTATTTGAAAGCCACGCCACTAATAAGCCCAGCCTCCTGAAAAAAGACCCAGCTGCTGGGTCAACCCAGCATGAAAGTGAATAAAAACCAAACCTATGGTTAAATTAACCCATGTTCGGGTAATTAGGTTATTAACGCAACCCAACTGGCTGGGTCAAAATAACCTAACTGTTAAATATTTGCCAAGTGCTGGGTTACCAAATAACCCAAATTGGGTTGTTTTTAACCCAGCATTTTTTAGAGTGTACTCTTCCTCCACAACCTACGCCTCCATTCAAACTCACTCCTTGACCAGCCCCTAGATTCAGGCCAGAGACACACCTCGAATGGGCCTTTTGTTTTTTCTACAATGGCTGTATGTCTAGAAACTACAGATCCGTCCCATTAGAACTCTTAAGACTGAATAGCCTATATGAGGCTGGACTTGTGGGTCACCCCAATCCTCTTATGTTGTATTACATACACAATTGATGACAATGACAATGAAGAAAACTATGAGTTGCTGTATGTGAGTTGATTGTGAACTGTACTGTAGGTCTATACCTGGCCATCACGTTGGGTACCATGCTTTGGTATCATCCTAAGTCCGTTTAAATGATTCTTTGGTTCTCAGGTTGACTCCATTGGCACTCTATAAGCACGACGTTGTCATAATGTTTTCCACAAAAGTTTTCATAACATTGCTGCAACAAAATCGATGTTTTCAGGTATGATTAATAAAAGGCCCCGCCCCGCCCCACTGGATCCCCAGGAAATATCTGTATCATGTACCTCTACTTTACGCACACATTTTTGGGGTCATCCTCCCTTGACATTTCTCACTGCCAGTCATGAATGATAACTCTTCCAAGTTTTACCAGTGAAACGTCCATGCAGCATCTGCATGGCAATCATTCGATCTCAATCAGTTTCATGGGAATATGCATTTAGATCTTCTTAGTTATGTACAGTGTTGTTTCAAATTATGTACAGTGAGCAAATTTTAGAACAGATGTAGCATATCTGTGTTTTCTTTCAAATAAAACACATATTTTGCCTAGTGGAACGCGCTGTTCATGAGAGAGAAATGCAACCATTCTGTTATATATAATACTATCATTATGTGATCTTGCGGACATTGATTCAGCTTTGATCTAACTTTATTAAACAAGCACCATTCGCCAGAGTAGCCTGTTCTCTACAAGTAAAGCAGACTGCAGAGATTGTGCATAAATAGAG
The DNA here is from genome assembly GCA_023634145.1 of Thymallus thymallus. Taxonomy (NCBI): domain Eukaryota; kingdom Metazoa; phylum Chordata; class Actinopteri; order Salmoniformes; family Salmonidae; genus Thymallus; species Thymallus thymallus. Next base: position 30,677,500 of record CM042391.1, read on the forward strand.
AATCCCGCACATGCGCAGACGTTTTGAGAACCTTAAACCTCCAGGAAGAAGGATCCAGTAAAAGTTGGATCCGCAGCCACTCCTTTAAAAAAACATTTAATTAATTGCGTCCATGAGCAAAAACTGTTTTCAGTAACCTGACAGCACAAAGTATGTATATTCCATTTTTGACGTTTGTGTTACGTTGAAGGCTTGCATATTTATTCCATTTTTTTCTTAGAGCTCTCAGAAGGCGGTTCACGTGGAACCTTCTTTGTAGAAGGCAAAGAACCTTCTTTGTAGATGTTCTGGAGGTCTTGCAATTGTGTGAATCTGAGTTATCAAAGTTACTGATGGCCAGTCAAGGTGACAAAACCTCTGTAAAAAATGACACATTGAGATTTTACATGATAAGAAAAACACTGCTCTGGTAACAGTGCCTCAATGAGTTAAAGAAAAACACACCAACATGGTGAGAGGGGATGGAGTCCTCAATTCACATTAACTGACAAGCTTTTCAAGAAAAATACAATTTAAAGGCAAAGCCTGGAGATTTAAAGAGAATAGTTAAATTCATGGAATGATTCTTTATACTTTACGTGAAGGATTTGAAAAAACTGTGAAAACTAATTTCAGCTCTCTTTTTGTGTTAAATGAAATTTTCTGATGTTATGTCTTGAAAAGAAAAAACGGTTCTTCAATTTTCATTGGTCTTTGTGAAGTATGTTCTTCATTATTCATTTTCTTGATTGCAATATTTTTTAATGGTTCTTCCAGCGCAAGTGACTATAGGGATTTTTATTTTTATTTTTTTTGTTTGTTGTTGTCATAATCTATTCTGTTTCAATAGACCATTTTTAATAATTAAAGCGATAAAGCTACTCGTTTGAGTATCCTTTTTGAAGCAGAAAAATGTGTACAGCTCCATTTGTGTGCATACGACATTGATCGCACATCTTGAGCATACAGTGTACATATTAGGACAGCCTTAGTCTCAGCCTATTATGGAAACTGTATGAGTATGACACAGTGAATGTGTGAAGTTTTGTGTCATTAAATATCATAACAGCATCATGACAGTGTAATAGCCCCACCCCTCCTCCCTGTTGCCAGATTGGGAATTACAATCCAAATAGCTGTGAATGATGATGTCATATTTCAGTGTACCCTTAACTGTTATGATGTTGTAGAGGTTGTTTTGTCTACATCACTCAGAGGCAGCACACTGTCATGAATGTGTGTCTGTTGCTCATGTCAGAAAAGTTCACCCCAGCCCAGAAAGAACACTAGAGTTCAACCTCCCAAGTATTACAAAATAACCACAGTTCTTTATGTTTTTAACTCAATCCTCCCATAAAAGAACTTCACATTACAGATGACTCTCAGACCAAATGGCCTCAATGTAGAACAACCTCCTACATTTTCTTGCCATGTATCCTATATCCTACCCATTGGTTGTTAATCAAGCCTATGATTTGGCCTTGATAGAGTACCACGCATATCTCTTCCCAGCTTTTCATTTGGGTGACCCATATAAGTACAGATTATTCACTTCACATTTGCTGAATATGATACAACTAAGATCTTCTGTAGACATTATATACATTGATTTCAGACATTCTGCAGTTGATCACTGGTATGGACACACACACACACAGGCTTGCAAGCACATAGACACACACAGACACACACACACACACACACAGACACTTTTACCTTTTTACCCAAAGGGCTCAGACTTTTCTGTTTTCACCCGTGTCTCACTTGGCCATGGCTACGGCAGACCTGTTTTCTCTTGGGGCCAAAGCGAGGCCACTGGTACTTTTCAGCTGGCGTTTACATAACATTGACTAACTGTGAACTTTTACTCTTTTGTTTTTACGCAGAGGCGAGTGGCTTCTAGCAAAGCAACTGTTTTGATTATGCAGAGGTTGTTGATTCTGCTCCTCACTGTCAGCCCTAGCTATGGATACACAATTTCCCTAGTAAAACATAAGGGTGTATACACTAGTGTTACAGTCAAAAGGCAGCATAACGTTACCAGTCCTGAAATAGCTGTAGCAGGCAGAGACCAACTGTAACTGCCATCCTCCATACTGTGTGCTAGAAGCAGCGTCTCTGGAGCCAACCTGAGGTATAAATAGGAGGGGAAATGACAGAGGCAGGAAAAGCCACTGGTTCTGGGGCCTTGTTTGAAGTGAGCTATTGCCATGGCAATCAAGAGCATGGTTGGGACATCAGTGGATAGGCAGGGCAGTGTCTCATAGGTACACACATACACACACACACACACACACACACACACACACACACACACACACACACACACACACACATAAACTAAACACACACACACTCTCCTCCCACTGCCATCTGGGCTCCAGTATACAGCAGCAGTGGTCCCTTGTAATTAGACCCATTGACCCAGGGGCCAGGCCCAGTCCAGCCCAGTCCCAGCCTCTCATTTAGCAGGGCCCTCCTGGACTACTTAAGGACCTCGCCAACGCATCTCTGATCTTCAGAGGTCCGTTTGGTTCAGTTGTCTCACTGCATTTCATTTCTGGATTTCCACCCTGCAGTCACTGGTAACTGGAAAGAGCAAGCGGATTGAAGGTAACGTGGAAGCTGTTTTTATCATTGTAGAAGACGTGGAATGGAGATGATTTAAGTGGTATTTATATAAAATGACTGATGTATGTTTGGTATTTACCTTATGGTGATACAGTATTGTCAACTGAAGAGAAATATAATTTATCATCCCTGGCCATAGTTTTGCATGTAGTTATGATTACTTCAAACAAAGAATACCATTTTTATTTCTCAGATTAGATATCATAACTATAATTCTAGTTGGGCAACCTGAAATCTATATCAATAATTAAAGAAAAAATAAACAACTTAATACAAAGTACATTCTAATATGCTACAGGGTAGGACACATATTTTCCCTAGTTAACCCAAAACCTCTTAGTTGAGATTAGATCCTGCCCATGCTAAAAACCCTATCAAGGCTCAATGGACTCCATTGGATCCAGACTGTATCACAAACGGCCGTGATTGGGAGTCCCATAGGGTCCCATAGAGAGGCGCACAATTGGCCCAGCGTCGTCCGAGTTTGGCCGGTGTAGGCCGTCATTGTAAATAAGAACATGTTCTTAACTGACTTAACTGACTAGTTAAATAAAGGTTAAATAAATAAATCATTTTTTTTTTTTTTTTTACTCAGGTTGGAGTAAAACCAACATTTCCCTGTCCCTTTCTAGGCCACAAGATGTCCATTGCTAATGCGGCCGCCCAGGCCATGCTGTCGGACGCCCTGCTCCGTGACGGCGCCGGGGGCAACCGCATGGGTCACCTGGAGCTGGAGCTGCCGCTCGACAGGGTCATCAAGTTTGTGTCCGTGGGGCTGCCCTTGCTTCTGGTGTCCATGGCCTTTGCTCGCGAAGTCTCCATCGGTCAGTCTCTATCTCTCTCTCTAACGATCGTCTTCCCACGGAGCTGGCCTATAATCAGCCGCTACAGATGATAATAGGCAGGGGGATGATTGAAAGCAGCGTTCGCCGACGCCGCATTGCTCGGTAATTACAGGCAACCTGCCCTTTTTGCAGCTCTCTGTCTAAGTCAAATGAGAGGATATGTTAATTAACTGGAAGATGTTGCAAAACGGAAAACAGTCTAGGAACAGTTGATGGATCTTGGCCCTCCTCTAGATTGTTTTCTGCTTTATCTTTCGTTGATTGTCTGGTTGGTGTCTGCAGATGTCTGCCACAGCTACAAATAGCTGGGTGAGAAGGAGCCCTTGTTGTACAATGTGTAACAAGCAAGATAGGGATGGCAATAGGGGTTCTTTGTCAAACTGTCTGTGGTAGAAGGAACATGCTTTGTTGCTGTCGGTGTTCCCTTGTAACCTGATGGTCTTGTTAAATAGTCCATTTCAGATACAATATGTCCCCAGCTATCTCAGTTTACACAAAGACACACAAACACACACATACTGTAGTTTCATATCTACACTGTGTTACATGTAATCTGTCCATGTACAGTTATCTGTAATAATATACTAACAGTAGGAGTGCAGCATAAGCCTTCTGCATGTCCTGTCAGTAAATTGATGGTTGCATGAGCTTATTTTAGGAGACTCTCACGGATGTGGAGATGTGGAGGCTGTCTATAAAAATAGGGCGTCTTGTGTTTAACTCAGGGTTTCCTCTGAAGTGCAAGGGGCACGCCCGTCCCCCTGCCCTCCCAGCACTGCTGTAGGGGAGATAGGCTGAAGGGAAGGGTGTGGACCCCTGGCTCTGTGGTTCAACCATCTGTATGGTGGAGCAGGCCAGGCTCGGTCCTAAAAACACCCACACATTAGGAGGGTAATACCACCCTGTTTTAAAACCCAGTTCTCCATTTAGAAACATATGATTGAGATTTTTTTAACATTTCTGCTTATGGAAAAGGGAAACTTTCACATGAAGGAATCTCTCTCTCTCTCTCTCTCTCTCTCTCTCTCTCTCTCTCTCTCTCTCTCTCTCTCTCTCTCTCTCTCTCTCTCTCTCTCTCTCTCTCTCTCTCTCTCTCTCTCTCTCTCTCTCTCTCTCTCTCTCTCTCTCTCTCTCTCGTGTGTGTTTATGCTATGTTATGTGTGTGCACATGCATGCATCTGTATGTCATTGTAAGACTTTTACAAAATAGTTAATGTTTTTCCTCTAGGGCCACAGATCAGTTGTTTCCCCCCCAACAACTTCACAGCCAAGCAGGCAGCCTACGTGGACACGTACTGCTGGGACTCCCTTATGCACCATGAGTTTGACACAGACGGAAACTTTGAGGAGCGATCCCTCTGGGTGCACAAGGTAAGGCCTGCTCTGTTCCGTCATGATAGAACAAGAGACAATTGCACACACATTAAAGTGGAGCTGACAGCGTTTTACCTACTTTGCAGATATGAAACAAACAGACAATCATAATATCAGTCAGAAATTCCCAATTTATGCTACAAAACCAACTTCATAAGAGGTTTTAAAATCAGGTTATATTTTACTCAACATCCCATGATGTGAAGTAAGGCATTGTTGTCAGAATAGATGGATGCAGTTCAATGATTAATATAATTCACTAATACAGAATAGATGGATGCAGTTCAATGATTAATATAATTCACTAATACAGAATAGATGGATGCAGTTCAATGATTAATATAATTCACCAATACAGAATAGATGGATGCAGTTCAATGATTAATATAATTCACCAATACAGAATAGATGGATGCAGTTCAATGATTAATATAATTCACCAATACAGAATAGATGGATGCAGTTCAATTATTAATATAATTCACCAATACAGAATAGATGGTTGCATTTCAATGATTAATTTAATTCACCAATACAGAATAGATGGATGCAGTTCAATGATTAATATAATTCACTAATACAGAATAGATGGATGCAGATCAATGCATTATCAATATAATTCACCAATACAGAATAGATGGATGCAGTTCAATTCATTATCAATACAATTCACAATTTTCCTGGTCACATACAATCTGATATGTTGTGCATTGGTGTGCACCTGAGTTTGTCCAATAGAAACTCTCGTTTGCAACTGATGGACTAATGAATACACATTCAATAGAAATAAGGCCATGATTAAGAAAAAACTAAATTGTCCTCCCTCATTTTAAACGATACTGACCGTCACTAAAGTGGATGAAGAGTCAATGGTATACTGGAGGCATTTTGTGGGCTATACTGGTAATTGGCAGTGTTGTTGGAAGATCCCAATTGAAAAACAAGCATTGAAAATACATTCTTAAGATAGAAACCCAATATATTACGAAAAGATTTAAAGAACATTTAAAGATTTCTCCAGACGTAACATTGTTAAACATGAACAACCAGAGGTTTCTGTTACTGAGGGCATCAGCAATTCATTTCAAAGCTCAGACATGTCATTTTATATGGATTCTATAAATATGTAATAAGTAGTTCTATAAATACTGGGTTGTCTAAGAACCTCATGCTCATGGGTATAATGATGGAGTTAACCTTGTGCTGTTGTCCATTTGTGTATTTTGATGTATTTGGTGGACAGTCTGTTCAGATGAGGCTGAGGAGCTGTGTCACAAGCTTGTGAGGAGTGTCTGTGTGTGTGTGTGTGTGTGTGTGTGTGTGTGTGTGTGTGTGTGTGTGTCTTTCTGTATGTATGTGTGTGTGTGTGTGTGTGTGTCTTTCTGTATGTGTGTGTGTGTGTGTGTGTGTGTGTGTGTGTGTGTGTGTGTGTGTGTGTGTGTGTGTGTGTGTGTGTGTGTGTGTGTGTGTGTGTGTGTGTGTGTGTGTGTGTGTGTGTGTGTGTGTGTGTGTGTGTGTGTGTGTGTGTGTTTTTTTTATGTAGTACAGCACACATTTTTTTAGTTTTAGGTGTTCAACTTGAGAATTCTAGTGAGATTGTGAGTAGTTATGGAGAGAGATATGGAGCGCTGGATTTGTATCATTCGTTTCAACAGTAATCATCATTACTTTCAAATGAAAGTGCCTCTTGCTTCCTTAATGTCGCAATAAAGAGCATACATTAAAAGTAATTAATATTTCTCATTAAAAATGACTGTAAATCACTCTCTCGTTCTCTACCTCCCTCTCCTTTCCCTTTCTCCTTCCCCTTTCTTCGTCTCTCTAATACTTTAATTCTCTCTCACTCTTCTTTTATCTGTTCTCTTCTCTTTCCCTCTCCCTCCCTCTCCAACCCCCTCCCTTCCTCTTCCTTACCTTCACTCCTTCTTTCTATCCTCTCTCTCTCCGCACCTCTCTCTCTCTCTCTCTCTCTCTCTCTCTCTCTCTCTCTCTCACAGATGTTCCCGTACTCTCTGTTGGCTATGGCCATGTTGATGTACCTGCCTGCCCTCATCTGGCGTTTCCTGGTCATGCCGTCGCTGGGCTCCGACCTGTTCTTCATCATTGACGAGCTGGACAAGTCCTACAACCGCTCCGTGCGATTGGCTCAGAGCATCCTGGAGATGCGCCAGAACACCCAGAACCCCCTCACCTTCCAGGCTGAGCTTGAGAGGTGAGAGTGGGTGTGGCAAAGATTGTGGCAGAGATAGAGCCAGACAGATTGGTTGAGGCAGTAATTTTGGACTGGGGAAGAGGGAAGTCAGCAGGCTTAGAATTTATGTCTACTTTTATTTATTTGCGCACAAGAAAATACTAAACAATATGATTACTTTAAAATCTTCTGTATATCCAATCATTTACAATGACCATGTTCAATCCACCAAATTCCTACTCTCATAGAAAAAAGGTGCTATCTAGAACCTTTAAAAGATTATTCAGCCGCCCCCATAAGAGAACCCTTTGAAGAACCCTTTTTGGTTCCAGGAAGAACCGTTTTGGGTTCCATGTAGAACCCTCTCCTGAAACCAAAAAGGGTTATCCTATGGGGGCAGCCAAAGAACCCTTTAGGAACCCTTTTTTCTAAAGAGTGTAGGAGTCCTCATTGACAAACATTTTTATTGGAAAAATCACATTTAATATGTCTCCAATAAAATAGTGGAAGGTATTGGTGTCATCAGATGAATTCAACATCTTATCCCAAGAAAAATCATTTTGAATGTATAGTATAGTAATAAATTCATGTAATATTGCAATATTAGCCTGGGCTACTACTTATAAAAGCAACCTCAATAATATTTTCATTCTTCAAAAGCGTTTTGTGAGAATGGCAACTCACTCCGACAGTCATGCCAGTTCCTCTCCATTCTTTCATCACCTAGTTCAAAATAAATATACTCCCTGTTTATTTTCAAGCTCTTTTCAAATTCAATACTCATTATTCTACAAGAATGGCCACAGATCTCCACCCCCTTTTTTCCGTACAAGATTTGGTACATTTTCCATTACTTACAGTACATACTGTCTCCCGGACTACCTCAAGCAAACAACCGCTTCAACTCCTTCAAATGAAAAATATCTACTGGACATTCCATAAAATGACTCATCCAAATAATCTGATGCCTATATGTCACTGACTATACATTTTTTACCCCTGATCCATCATTTATTTTTTTCTTTTGTGTAAATCTCCACCTATTTGTTTCTCAGTTTTAAAAAATCAGCATCCTACTTTTGGATTGTTTTTGTTCCATAAACATTTGAAAGGGGGAGCTACCTTACACCCCCCCCCCATCATCAAGCGTTGATTATTTGAAGCCACTGTGTGGTGCTAGGGTCAGGACCGAGTTTGGGAAACCCTGCCATACACAATGAATTTTGAGTGGCAAACATGTTCCTGGTGTTTGTAATTGCCATGGCTGTGGCCATTTCAAAAAACATATTTGAGGTGTTTCTTTAAAAACAAACAAACAAACAGCCAAAAGCATCTGAAATGAAAACTGAAAACAAGACTATTTAGGCTTTATAACTGACTATTTAAATCTTGAATACTATGATAAATGCCTTAGATCCTCATACAACAGAGCCAATAACATCAAATTGTGTTTGAAACAACTGTCTTCTAACCCCATCTCTTACATTGTCTCTTTCAGGGCAAAGCGGAAGCGTTACTTTGAATATCCCCTGTTGGAGAGGTATATGCAGAGCAAGCACGGCTCCTACTTCCTGGTCAGCATGCTCTTTCTGCGCGGCTTCCTGTTGCTTACCTTCATGTCTGCTGCCTGCCTCTACCTCGTCTACTTCCACCTATCCGCCTTTCTCCAGGATGAGTTCAGCTGCTTCGTCCGCACCGGCTTGCTGCGCGACCAGAACTGGGTCCCCGAGCTGGTCCAGTGCAAAATGACCGGCCAACTGGTCTTCCAGGTTATTAGTGTGGCTAACGGCGCTATCTACGTCCTGCTGGTGCCTATCGTGCTGTTCAGCTTGGTCCGCCTCTTCTGCTGGGATACGACTGTATTGTCGGTCTACGAGGTTCTCCCCGCATTGGGACTTAACAGTGGTCACAAGCTGGGCTGCCCACTCAACGACCTCAACGTTCTTCTGTTGTTTTTGCGAGCTAACGTGGCGCATCTGCAGTCTTATGGCAGGCTGAGGGCCGTATGCTCGCTGGCGCCCCCGCAGATCGGAAAGGGGAGTGGAGTGAAGGGCGCGGGGATGCTGACTGCAGAGGAGATCGAGGAGAGGGCCGAGGCGGCGCAGGAGCTGGAGGAGGAGGTGGAGGAGCTGCAGGAGGAAGGGAAGCTCAACCTGGTGGATATCATGACCATTTTAGGAGCGGCCCGGGGAAACGCAGTCAACTGCACCGAGTCCAGGCCTCTGGTGGAGGAGAATATGAGTCTGGGTACCGTAACTCTTATCTACACTCTCAAACGTATTCTGCTAGTGGGATTGTTGGTCTATATAGTTTGGGATGTTCAGAAAATTATAAAGTGAGGGAGCTCTCTCTGCGAGACTACAGATGATGTTCAAATTAAATATTTAGCGACCGTACTGAATACCGGATGGTGGTGTAAGCAGTTTTCATTGAATAGCCACTATACTCTAACTGAATATTGGATGAGGAGGCAATAGAAGTAATGTACTGCACTTGAGATAGCAATTTTTGATCCAAACTTTTCCATCTACACTGGTAGAAAACAATAGCAAACATCAGAATATACCATAATATAATGTTCTCCGTAACTGTAATACAAAAATGCTCCACACAAATATTAATTGTCCACAAATGGTTCTTATACTTTTTTTTATTTATTTTTTTATTTCACCTTTATTTAACCAGGTACATGTACTACTATACCAGTATGCCTATATAAATAAGTATTACGTGTTAGAGAGTTTTTCCCAGGACTGGAAAGCCTATAATTCTAAAAGAGGCTTTTATTAGGAACTACAGCAAGAGAGCAGATACAATTTGTGGTCCTTCCCACTCCTAACTCCCCTCTCTGTCTCCTTACAGAGCCAAACCACCAGGGGTACCATGAGTTGAAGGAGACCGCATCATGTAATCATTACTAAACCACCAATTGACTGAAACATCAATGTGACACCAATTGTTTTTTTGGGGGGGGGATTAGTCCAAAAGACCTGGGAGAGAAGCGAGGCAAGGGGTTCTCGATCCAGAGAAATTGTTCCAAAAAGCCTCCATTAGAATTAAAAGCTTGGTGGTTAACTTGAGCGTTTCTTGATATATGACATTTGGGTCGTTGTGACTTAACTTAATTTCAACCTCAGATTTTCTACTTTTCTTTATGGTTATATTTACTGAACTTAATTTTGTGATTTGTCAGCAATTAAAGTTGTATGTGTTAGATACCAATGTAATGAATAAAGTTATTTTTATGACTGTTATGTTGAATGGCTCAAGTGCAACATTTCCCTCACCACTTGTAAATGAATTGCCTCAGAAAATACAGTGGGGAGAAGAAGTATTTGATACACTGCCGATTTTGCAGGTTTTCCTACTTACAAAGCATGTAGAGGTCTGTAATTTTTATCATAGGTACACTTCAACTGTGAGAGACGGAATCTAAAATCCAAAAGATCACATTGTATGATTTTTAAATAATTAATGTGCATTTTATTGCATGACATAAGTATTTGATCACCTACCAACCAGTAATAATTCCGGCTCTCACAGACCTGTTAGTTGTTCTTTAAGAAGCCCTCCTCTTCTCCACTCATTACCTGTATTAACTGCACCTGTTTGAACTCGTTACCTGTATAAAATACACCTGTTCACACACTCAATCAAACAGACTCCAACCTCTCCACAATGGCCAAGACCAGAGAGCTGTGTAAGGACATCAGGGATAAAATTGTAGACCTGCACATGGCTGGGATGGGCTACAGGACAATAGGCAAGCAGTTTGGTGAGAAGGTAAAAACTGTTGGCGCAATTATTAGAAAATGGAAGAAGTTCAAGATGACGGTCAATCTCCCTCGGTCTGGGGCACCATGCAAGATCTCACCTCGTGGGGCATCAATGATCATGAGGAAGTTGAGGGATCAGCCCAGAACTACACGGCAGGACCTGGTCAATGACCTGAAGAGAGGTGGGACCACAGTCTGAAAGAAAACCATTAGTAACACACTACGCCGTGATGGATTAAAATCCTGCAGCGCACGCAAGGTCCCCCTGCTCAAGCCAGCGCATGTCCAGGCCCGTCTGAAGTTTGCCAATGACCATCTGGATGATCCAGAGGAGGAACGGGAGAAGGTCATGTGTTCTGATGAGACAAAAATAGAGCTTTTTGGTCTAAACTCCACTCGCCGTGTTTGGAGGAAGAAGAAGGATAAGTACAACCCCAAGAACACCATCCAAACCGTGAAGCATGGAGGTGGAAACATCATTCTTTGGGGATGCTTTTCTGCAAAGGTGACAGGACCACTGCACCGTATTGAGGGGAGGATGGATGGGGCCATGTATCGCGAGATCATGTAACAACCTCCTTCCCGTAGTAAGAGCATTGAAGATGGGTCGTGGCTGGGTCTTCCAGCATGACAACGACCCGAAACACACAGCCAGGGCAACTATGGAGTGGCTCCGAAAGAAGCATCTCAAGGTCCTGGAGTGGCCTAGCCAGTCTCCAGACCTGAACCCAATAGAAGGGAGCTGAAAGTCCGTATTGCCCAGCGACAGCCCTGAAACCTGAAGGATCTGGAGAAGGTCTGTATGGAGGAGCTGGCCAAAATCCCTGCTGCAGTGTATGCAAACCTGGTCAAGAACTACAGGAAACGTATGATCTCTGTAATTGCAAACAAAGGTTTCTGAACCAAATATTAAGTTCTGCTTTTCTGATGTATCAAATACTTATGTCATGCAATAAAATGCAAATTAATTACTTAAAAATCATACAATGTGATTTTCTGGATTTTTGTTTTAGATTCCGTCACTCACAGTTGAAGAGTACCTATGATAAAAATTACAGACTTCTACATGCTTTGTAAGTGGGAAAACCTGCAAAATCGGCAGTGTATCAAATACTTGTTCTCCCCACTGTATATCTGTGATTACTTAAGTCAATAAAATAATATTTTAAAGTGCTCAGTCTCCAAAGAAATGCTTTTTTTAATTAGATGATTAACTTTAAACATTAAACATTCTGCGCTAAAACATTTTCTACACTTTGAGCACCTTTTATAATTAAAATAAGAAACATTTATGAATCTTGTCTTCCCTGATGTTTTGAGTTCTTACACTTTTAAACTCTAAACTTGACTATTCTCCTCTTATGCACCACACATCTGCTGTTTACTAGAAAGGTAGACACAGACTCTTATTCTGCTCTTGTACTAAATTGTAATAATGTTATATAAAATACATTTTCTTATCCTACACCCAGTGCTGATTGAAAGGGCCACCAAAATGTCTCCTTCAACATTCACTCATTTATAGGTAGTAGGGTTAAGAAACAACAAGTACCAGGGTTGTGAAAACAGGGTTGATAATGTAGGGGTTGAAGAAAGTTTCACATGTTTGCTGCCCAATGTGGTTTGGAGGGAGGAGTGCTGGCATATAGGCTATAGACTCTACAATACTTTGGTTACCATAATTCCTCAGCTGCACATGGCGACTGTAGCATAATGATTATTGAAATAGGCAATGAAAATAAACTGTCCATACGTAGCCTGTTTCAAAAATAGTTACCTAGTATGTCTACTGTGTAGTTATACCGTTTCTGAAACCTCTCCCTGAAGCACCCCACTCTGTTTTTTGTGTTTGAATACAATTCCTCATATTAGTCCTGGCAAAGACATCAGGTGCCATAACACAGCCACATACCTTCATTAAATCACATGAATTGACACTGTAAATAGAGCTGCTCACTTTAGTCTGTTTCTAGTCAGGCTGGGATTAGATTTGTGTTGTTTCATATCACACATCTTTATGAGAATCCTCACAAACTGTCCATAACTTATCTGTCCATAAATCCCTAAATCAATTTTGGAATGATAAACAGAATTAAACAAGAGACAAGATCTTTGGAATGATATGATTAGATATTTCCAAATGAACAAACAAATGAATAAATTAAACAAATCAATCAGCCAATAAATCATAACAACCAACCTACAGTGGATTCATCAAAAGTTTGCCATGATGAAAACTTGTTTACTTCTCAACTTGTGTAGCTTATACAATCAGTTTGTCCTTGTCAGAAAGCCTCTGAAATATTAAGTCATCACTCACAGCCAGTTAGAGACCTGTACATTACTATCCATCACCACCCAGGGTTCCCAGGGCTCCCAAGTGGCGCTGTGGTCTAAGACACTGCATCTCAGAGCTAGAGGCGTCACTACAGAAAACCTGGTTCAAATCCAGACTGTACTACAACCGGCCTTGATTGGGAGTCCCATAGGGTGGCACACAATTGGCCCAGTGTCGTCTGAGTTTGGCTGGTATAGGCTGTCATTGTAAATAAGAATTTGTTCTTAACTGACTTGCCTAGTTAAATAACATTTTCTTTAAATTCATGCCCAAGTTCATGAACTGTCAGCACAAGACATACCAAGCTATCGTTACTTATTATATATCTGTGTACAGTATATTATTACTTGTACATGTTTTAGTTTTCTATTATTTCTATATATTTCTATATATTTATTATTTCTTTCTCTCTGCATTGTTGGGAAGGGCCCATAAGTAAGCATTTCACTGTTAGTCTACACCTGTTATTTACAAAGCATGTGACAATTATCATTTTATTTTATCTGGCTACAATAAATGGCTTGAGTACAGAGCTAATGTGGACAACATGTGAAAAGCAAATAATGTAGTAATTATTAATTATCAGTCTAACAATAAAATCAAAGGTTTCTAGTGGAGGCTCCTCAGAGGTGGAAGGGGAGGACCACCCCACTCAGTGAATTTCAGAAAAATTCCAATAATTAAACATTCTAAAGTTATACTTTTAAGATAAAAACTATACAAAATATATTAATGTCACCAAATAACGGATTAATAACTGAAGGTCTACAGTAGCCTGAACAGCACCCTCTAGGGTAGCACTATGGTGTAGCCGGAGGACAGCTGTTTTCTGTCATCCTCTGGGTACATTAACTTCCATACAAAACCTAGGAGGCTCATGGTTCTCAACCCTTCCATAGATGCTTATTTAAAGTTATACTTTTAAGATAAAAACTATACAAAATATATTAATGTCACCAAATAACGGATTAATAACTGAAGGTCTACAGTAGCCTGAACAGCACCCTCTAGGGTAGCACTATGGTGTAGCCGGAGGACAGCTGTTTTCTGTCCTCCTCTGGGTACATTAACTTCCATACAAAACCTAGGAGGCTCATGGTTCTCAACCCTTCCATAGACTCCAACCCTTCCACAGTAATTATGATGACTTCCAATCAAAGGATCAGAGAATGAATCTAGTACTGAAAGCACACAGCTAGCTAGCAGTGCATGCAGTGTGATGAGTAGTTGACTCAAAGAAATAGAAAGCCAATTGAACAGTTTTGAACAAATGTATTCCTTAAAAAATTAAGGAGAATATATCTAGATATATTTGATTAAATGTTTTTCTTAGTCCATCTTTCACTTACTTAGCTAACACATCTAATTTAGCCTACTAAACAACCGGATTCAAGCAGAGATGAATGCAACTCTTCCATGTCAAGGTAAGCCTCCGGAGCCCGCCGGTGTATCTGGTAAATTTCTTGCTGTACACTGCACTGCGTAATTGTAAACATGGATTGGGCATTGCCAGCTTTATGGACGGGCCTTAGGGGGCCTGGCCCACCTTACTGTACCTCCTTTCCTGTCCAAATTAAATATTTAAATATTGATCATTTATTTGACCAAGACGAGCGCCAAAAGAAAGATGCATCAATCTCAGATAAAGCATCCGAGCGAGCGGAAAAGTGAACCTCTGTCTCTGTACAGTATGTGTAGCTAATCTATCAGATGTTGTCTGGACAAAAATAAAATGGCATGCCAATTAGGGCCAATGAAAGAAATCTCAATAAAAAATGTGTCAGTTTAAGCTAGAGATATATTTTTCGCATTGGATGCGTCTCAATCAACCGCATCCGCCTATGTCGCACTTCCGCATCTGCGGTGAAAGGTGACAGAGCTAGGGCAGTGTTTGTCAGCCTATGAGACATCCCGAAAATCGGTCTTCTCAAAACATCGTCTGTAGCATCCGAACAGTTTGCTCAAGGATGCCCACAGGTCTCACAAGACTCGTCTGAAAGTCCCCTGGTTCCAGTTGAAAAAAGTTTATGGGAGTTTATATGGAGACTGTTAAGTGCAAAAATAAGGGGTTAAATACATGTAAAAACATTTTATCTCAGTTATAGGACAGACACTTCAGAACAAACATCCTTTAACTTTTTGGGGGGAATGTCTGTTATTCCATGTAGTGAATCTGTAATTCAATGCGTATATATTTTTTGGATACTTCAAGGGGTCTTAAAATTCAAATCAAATAGCAAAATTATCCTGGGTATGACCTTCTTAAAACAATTCCATATAGCTTAGTAGAACCCCACCCCCACCTTAGACAGGACATAGACTCTTATGGGTTAAAAAACATTCTTGAAGGTCGCAGGTTTGCTGGTTTTAAAATTAGTGACTGATACAGTATAAACTTTGGAAACCAAACAGTGTTCTAATTAATCAATTAAGTGTCTGGAAGGAAAACAAACCATGCAGAATACAACCCTGGAGGACTGACGTTGTGTACTACTGAGTTCAAGAGAGCAAGTGAGAGCACAAAGACAGAAATTCATCAGATTAATCTAACATTCCAACTGGTTCTGAAGCCCTTGGATCAGGTTTAAGATGGCAAAGCAAGCTAGGCTCATTCAGAGGCCATGTGTTGGCCTTTTCACACCATTGGATGCCAGTTACACAGCTATGAACGTGCACATATCGGGGCGGCACAGCAAATAACACTATTAATTTGATGGAAGACAAAAGGCGAGACAGGTTGACTGGAGGCTTTTTGGCACAATGGGTCTCTTTTGGAGGTAAGCAGGTGAATAACTAATGCAACATCGACCGTGGACAAGTGCACCTAAGTCCAATTATAAATGATGGCCTCCATTCTATGTAAAGATTGATCATTAGCAGTTTCTTCTTCGAAACACCAGGTGGGGAGTCTTAGAGTGCTACGGGAGAGGAGGAGATTAAGACTACCTGACGTTTCCTGGGATAATAAAATGGCTTTTAGTATTCACACAAACAGACAAAGATATGCTTCTACGGTTGTTGTGGAAATGTGTGTTTCTATGACTTTATGTCTTATCAGCTGTTTGATTGACACCATACCACTGGGGGGCACAGTTGAGTTGAATAGGGAGGATGATTGCAAGTTGGTTTCTAAAGCTCTAGGATTGCAACTTGCTGATGTAAAAAGGGCTTTATAAATACATTTGATTGAATTTGATTGATCATGGATAAGCTTGTTTTGAAATGGAGCTAGATCCCATTAAGCACAAAGATAAATGATCATTCCATACAGCTTGCAGTGAACCAGCACAATCACATTGACCAAACACTTGCTCGAAAAGCATTTGATTGAATGTGTGCCATTAGACAATCAATGTTAGGCCAAGTCTCGCTGGCCTACCCTTCCTCCCTCAACGCAGAGCAAGCGATCCATCGTGTCACAAACGCTGAGAAATTTGATCTCATCGTCTGTTTGTTGCTTTTGTGTGTGGCAATGATCTATGGTTTCTGGGGGCGAGGGTTGCAAGTGGTCACGCTAATGTCCAATTAAGATTGATGTGTTAGGTTGGGATAATAACGAGCCTATGGGAATGATGGATGCTGCCTTCAGGTTGAGTGAGGATTCCAACGACGAATGCACTCTCTCACTGTTTTCTGTTGCTACGGCTAGATTGCTGTAATGGTCCCTTAATCCACTATTATTGCAGTTGGGGTGAGGGAGAGGAAGGGAAAGAGGATGGGGGAACCACAGTCAAGGTCCACTGCAGATCCTAAAACGTTTATTACTGCTGCTAAATGGCTTCATGGAGAGGTGAAAACAGTGGGTGATGTAGTGAAACGTTAAGTACTGCAGTCTGGAGCCACAGCCGCAGGGACCTCTAGCTCCAGCTTCTGACCAAATCAATACAACTCACCTTGTTTCCAGGAACTGCTAAATGAAGACAGATCCCCAAATTAAAGGAATAGTCGGGGTACTCACAAAACACACCCGACGTTACACAACACTTTCAATATTAACTCCGTACTTAGTGAGTACAGAAAACTGTTGTTCATTTAACCCTTCAATGTATCAGGGAGGAGTTTAAGAGCTGTACATCTGCCAACAACAGTGGCTCAGGGGTAAAGTAAAAACTCCCTTCAAAATATCGAATCTTACAACTCAGCCTGAGGTGAGATTTGGTTACCGTCTGCTACTCCCAATCTGATCTCAACTGCCAGAACACCAGACGCTTTGTGACTCTAGCATTAGCTTGCGGCGGCTAAAGTACCTTCAAGTGTCAAAGCAAAGCACAACTGTCACCGCCTAAGCTGCTAAGATGGCCGACGTCATTTAGCGGTTAGCGTGTAGAGAAAATACTCTGACCTTGCAGTCAATCAACAATTGACAGGCGTGACACAGATAACACAAGCTGTTTAGCATGACTCCGAAAGGTGAGAATGTTTCGATATCTCCTCTTCCCTCTGTTTTGGCGTTCGCCTGACCCCCATTGATTGATAACAACGCGGGAGCTCCAAATGAAATGTAGCCGCTGCCATGTAAGCACAAGGACTTGGTTAAGGTCATGATAACAAACCTGACAGATGATCTTGACATGGCTGCCTCCAGGGCCGTATTAAGAAATCATGGGCCTTGGGGCTTTGTCCGTGCACCAAGATGCAATTCTATGCGTGGTACATTTACTGCTGAAGAAAAAGCCCCTTTATAATGAAACCTTAATAACGTTTGCCTGTGGCATAGGCTACAGTTGAGCACAAGCGTTTTTAGGATTTCCACATATTTTTTTTTTATAGCAGTGTCCGAAACAAATCTGGCTTAATTCTATAGAATTTACATGACAGAAGACATTAGCTGAATCTTTTTTAATATCACACAAATGACAGAAATGAGTGGCTACTCTGACACTAACAAACTGACATCAATCTGGTCTTGAATTCAAACAAACAATAGCCCAGGCCAATGAAGTGACACATAGATGTACAATATTAGTAGGCAATATACATATATACACTACCGTTCAAAAGTTTGGGGTCACTTGGAAATTTCCTTTTAAACTTTTAGCTTTTTTTTTTTATAACATCAAATTGATCAGAAATACAGTGTAGACATTGTTAATATTGTAAATGACTATTGTAACTGGAAACAGCAGATTTTTTATGGAATATCTACATAGGCGTACAGAGGCCCATTGTCAGCAACCATCACTCCTGTGTTCCAATGGCAAGTTGTGTTAACTAATCCAAGTTTATCATTTTAAAAGGCTAATTGATCATTAGAAAACCGTTTTACAATTATGTTAGCACAGCTGGAAACTGTTGTGCTGATTAAAGAAGCATTAAAACTGGCCTTCATTAGACTAGTTGAGTATCTGGAGCATCAGCATTTGTGGGTTTGATTACAGGCTCAAAATGGCCAGAAACAAAGAACAGCGCAAACGGGCTCTAACCAGAATAGAAAGAGGAGTGGGAGGCCCCGGTGCACAACTGAGCAAGTACATTAGAGTGTCTAGTTCGAGAAACAGACGTCTCACAAGTCCTCAACTGGCAGCTTCATTAAATAGTGAGTTAATTAAAGAAAAAGCCATATGTGTGTAGATTGATGAAGACATTTATTTATTTATTCAATTTTAGAATAAAGCTGTAACGTAACAAAATGTCTAAAAAGTCAAGGAGTCTGAATACTTTGACTGCACTATGTATATACAGTATATACTGTATATCATAGGCTACAGTAGGCTACCATTATTATTTTTTTACAGCGGCACACTGACTCACCTTATGATGAAAATAGCCTATCTTAAGATGAGCTACTTTGAAAAACAGTGCAGTTGTTATCTACAAATTGGGCTTTTTTCTGTTGGTTCTACAGACAGATTAGTCTTCTACATTTTCCTCACGATTGTATTTTGAAATAATCAAAAGGCAAACCGACATCCGCAACGAACCATAGAAATATAATCCATAGATGGCAGTTCCCATTCAAGTCAGGACTTGCATCCATTGCTAGTGTTCCCATGAGTTTAACAGTCAAATTGTCAATGGCCACAACGCAACAAGCTCTAGCACCATATTTGGCACGCATTCTGCCCAAACTGTGGCCTTCCCGACTGTAGGCATACCGGTAACTGATTAAACAATGTCATGGTGTGGGGTGCATTTTCTTGGCATGCTTTAGGTCCACTTGTAGAATCTAGAAGCTGTTCTGGCAGTTCATGGTGGCGCAACACCCTTTTAAGACACTTTATGTTGTGTTTCCTTAATTTTGGCAGATACCTGTATGTGCTTGTGATAAAACTTATTTTTTATCAACTATTGATCCAGTGTCTAAATTATGCTCTGTGTAACATTTATAAAAAATCTATATATACTGTATATTTTTTTTTTTTTTGGGGGGGGGGGGGCCCAACCCCTGACTCACACAATTGACCAGTCACATTTATTTATGATGCTTTTTTAAATGTATGAATCAGTTACCCAATCAAGGCAGGGCCCCCCAGTTACCCATGTAGGCCCCATACCACCTGTCCTCCCCCCGTCTGATGACTACAGACACTGTAGCCGTCAAGTCTCGAAGACTTTTCATAAACTCTACCCCAAACCCCTCATACTCCCTCATCCTTTTTGAATAAACGTCAGTGACGCTATCTCAATAGCCATATAAAAAGAGCACCAGGTAATAAACTAAAATGAATACCCCGCCCGGAGCAAACAGAGAACAGGCAGTGTCTACTACTTTATTAAAGTCACAGAGCCCTCCAAGGTGCCAGATATTCAGATATCACAGCACCTGCCTGTCTGCCACAGCTGAAGACTGAAGACTCCTGACCAGATTGATGTCTTGATTTAGGAGGGAGGCGTTAGAGCCGTGATGGGAGGATATAAATTCTAGTGTGCTTGTCAGTCTCGCTTTCATCTGTCAGTGTGGAAACTGACAGACAGGAACCTGTCTTATGCATCACTCCCCTGCACTGTGTGTGTGTCTCTGTGTTTGTGTCTGTGTCTGTGTGTGCGTCAAACAGGCAGCTGCCACCGAGCCTGCATACCAGGTACCTGAAGCACACACTTAGTTTGACAATAAGGCAAACGGCTGTGAACAGCACTGGTGACATAGTAGATGTAACACTAAGGTAAAGATTGAAGCAGTTTGTGGAGATGCTAGTGAAACATAAAAACACATATGTAAAACATAATACTTTACCCCATTATTTTTCCATCTAAAAAACAGTACCATCACTCTCCCAGCCAGACGCAGAGAAACTGATCCAAGCCTTCATCTTCTCTTGGATTGACTATGGCAATGCTGTTTGGGGGCCTCCCAGCCAAATCACTAAAGAGGCTCCAACCAATCCAGAAAAGTGCTGCTAGGATCCTGACAAGGACCAAGAAGTCAGACCACATCTCCCCAACTCCACTAGCTAATATCAGCTACAGGATCAACTTCAAAATCCCCCTGCTCGTGTTAAAAGCCTTAAACGGATTAAGCCCCACCCACATCAGCGACCTCATTTCAATCAGTGAGCCACCTCGCGCTCTCCGCTTCAGCCACTCTCTTCTGCTTAAAGTCCCTAAGACATGTCTCCGAACTATGGAGGACCAAGCTTTCTGCTCCCTTGCCCCTCGCCTATGGGATTTGCTCCCTGGTCATCCGAGAGCCGCTCCATCACTCAGAACTTATCAAACAGGCCTTAAAACCCACTTCTTCAGACTGTCTTTCAAATAAATACATTTTTTGCACCTAGACCACTATTGCCATTTTACCTGTCTTCATTCTACATGTATGTTGTTTTTCTTAGTAGAGCTTTGAGATAACTCTGTAATGAAAACAAATGTTCTATTATTAGTAGTAGTCGTCGTCCTAGTGAATTGGAATACTGTCTAAAGATAAAATTAATGAATTACAAAGGTTTTTGCAAACATTCCATTCATTGTTTACTTCACAGGGATTTCTGTAGAGCTGGGGTATTCAACTCTTACCCTATGAGGTCCAGAGCCTGCTGGTTTTCTGTTCCTGATAACTAATTGCACCCAGTTCCTGATTAGAGTGGATCAATTAAAAAATCCAGTGGAACTGGCTTCGAGGTCCAGAGTTGAGTTTGAGGGCTGTGGAGCTTGTATTACAATTCTAATTAATTAACTCCTCTCAAGGTAAGAAAACTATTAAGATTGGGTTAACATTTTGGGAAACTATCCCTTTAAGTGATTGTAGCTCATGCTGAATCAAAGGCAATGGCATAGTGCATTAATACAAGAGTTGGAAATATGTCCACCAAATACTCTGAGCTTCAGGGACTGTGTCCTCTTCACGCTAAATTACATAGGTTCAACAAAAAACACATTTGTCCTTAAATGATTTTGCCAGTCCAACGGTAATGCTTTCTTGCAATATGTTTTACATTGATAGGGGATTGGGAAAGTGTGCCTGTAATAGTTTTGATACTGTCCTCTGAGAGGAATGCTCATATTCAGTCATTCTAGCCTGTATACATTTTAAAGGTTGTCATTGTTGGGATTTTCAACTATTTGAAATGCTCCCCATTGCTATCTGCCAGACATTCATACATATAAATGTGAGTTTTGGGACAGGAATTAATCCCTGTTTAAAGCAAGCTCTCGGGTATAGCACACTTTAGAGGGTCAAATTGGTGACATTTTCAAGCTGATAAAAGGAGACAGACATATTGGCTACACTGTCCCTCTCTCACTGTTGCTGCAGGTCCTTTTGATGTGTGTGTTAAGGTCAAAGTCGAGTGTGTCCAATGTACAATAATGGTTTACTAAAGTCACAGCATAAAGCCAAATAATTGAGTATCCAATTTAATAATGAACTCTTTATCTTTTTGTTTTGACCAATGGGCATTGCATGCACTCATTATGGGATTGAATTCTTACTTGATATGTGCATGCTGAACCTTGATGTTTGTGTAAATCATGTATTGATGTCAGTGGACGATTTAGGGGGAAACTTGATTTAGGGGTGTCAATCTCAAGTTAGGATACAGACCTCCTTACAGCATAATTCCTTTCAATTAATGTCTTATAGTAACTTGTATTTCTTTGTTATGTTATTGACTCACTTGACTCACTCCCTAGAACAACTGTTGGAAATACTGTATGGCTAAACTCTTGATAATAAATTAATTACTCCTCCTGACCACCAGAGAGTGGTGTTTCACATGTAAAAAGATAACTTTTGTACAAGCTGCCTTGCCACCACACCACTGTTGACTAAGGACATGCCAGGCTGTCAAAAAGGGACCTTTCTGCTGATGCCATCCGGACCTGATGGATGTTCACATGTTTGTCTTGTCACCTTCAGTCAGGTCCTATTATGTATGTATTTATGACATTGTCCTTGTCTGGACAGAAAGAATGTGAAAAAGTCAGATAATGAAGACGCAGACTCTGTCTCGACCTTTAAGTTTTTACCGAAGACTCATCTCTTCAGTAGGGCTTGTGATTGAGTTTAGTCTGGCCCAGGGGTGCGAAGGTGAATGGAAAGGCACTGGAGCGACGAACCGCTCTTGTTGTCTCTGCCTGGCCGGTTCCGTCTCTCCATTGGGATTCTCTGCCTTGAGTGGGTTGAGTCACTGACATGATCTTCCTGTCCGGTTTGTCGAATGTTTGAACATCTTGGAGAAAGATCTGGCCTTAATGGCCATGTATTGTTAAAATCTCCACCCGGCACAGCCAGAAGGGGACCCCTCAGAGCCTGGTTCCTCTCTAGGTTTCTTCCTAGGTTTGTACTTTTCTAGGGAGTTTTTCCTAGCCACCGTGCTTCTACATCTGCATTGCTTGCTGTTTGGGGTTTTAGGCTGGGTTTCTGTATAGCACTTTGACATCTGCTGATGTAAAAAGGGCTTCATAAATACATTTGATTGATTGAAGGGGATGTAGGGAGGTACAGAGAGAGGGAGGAGAAGTGGACTGGGTGCAATAAACTATATGTGCTTCTTGTAATACAACACTGCTTTAATTCTTCATACTAACTGATTAGTATGATTTGATGTTTACAGAGCAATAATGGGTTTTACCTAAGTAATTGTCTTCATAAATAGAATCGTGTGTAGGCGTCTATAGGTGGTCACCTTGGTATCAAGATGCTTGTGGTTGGTCAAAGTAGTATCATAAATGAAAGGTATATGAAATCAATCATTTTGATTCTCTGTAAGCTGTCAGATCTCTTTGTAAGCTGTCAGATAACTAAGTATCATCTCTGCAGCTTGTCATACTGTGAATGCTAATTCATTTGCTTTTAAAGGTCCAATGCAGACATTATTATCTCAACATCAAATCATTTCTGTTCAACAATTAAGTACCTTCCTGTGATTGTTTTCAAATAAAATGGTCAAAGAGAAACACACAGTTTCTTAGCAAAGAGTATTTTCTCAAGCAAGAATTTTGCTAGGACTGGGAGTGGTTTGAGTGGGGAGGGGAAAACTAGCTGTTAATGGTCCATTAACTAATTTACCTCATGGTATGGTCACCATGGAAGGCCAAAACTCCCTCCCATCAAAACGGGCTGAAACTTCAGGTGGTCTTTTCAAACAGCTCTTACACTAAAGTGGCATTATCATAATATTCCCAGTATTATTTAAACCTCATAGTGTGGAAATATACACTATGTACAAAATGGACTGACCAGGTTAATCCAGGTGAAAGCTATGATCCCTTATTGATGCCACTTCAATCAGTGTAGATGGGGGGGAGGAGACATATTAAAGAAGTATTTTTAAACCTGGAGACAATTGAGACCTGGATTGTGTATGTGTGCCATTCAGAGGGTGAATGGGCAAGACAAAATATTTAAGTGTCTTTGAACGGGGTATGATAGTAGGTGATCTATAACACAAGAACAATTTGTTTTTTACTGCACTGGGCCTTTAAGAGGAATTTAGGACTTCAGTATAATACATTTCAACCATGCATTATGCATCATCAATGTCACTTTCAAATCAATTGTGAACTATATATAATTCATAAAACTGATAATTCCAGCAGTGCATTATGATCGGCCGAGAATAGTTTAAAGCTGTGATTTATTTAAAAGTAAATGAAGGCTCCTTTTACATTTTATTCAATAAACAAAGATCATGTAGTAAATAACTGAACAACGGCAAGCGTAGCAGAGGTAGTTCACCGAGCCAGCCTCACATAAGTGACCTTGCCTTCGACCTAAAGACACATTTGCTTCCAGGCTTTAGCTCAGATAGCTAACATGGTCTTGAGTTATGCTATTGACCTGGGCTCAATCCCTGATCTGCCACACAGCATTCCATTAATCTATTCACATGGAATAATTACGTGTTAGCTCTGTTTACCCCTAATTAACTAATATTCACCCATGGATAGTCTATATATTACCCTGGTTCAGACTCCCCAGTCCAATCATACTGTATATCTGGCCAGCTAAATTAATCACTGACTAAGCTGTAAATGCAAATGAATGGAATTTCTCCCCTCCACTTATGCGTAATGAATATTGAACACCCTACGCGCAGGCCTTCAAACAGATATGTCATAATATTGCCAGCATCAACATAACCGGAGATGGAGGATTCACATTCGTAGTGGAAGAGGTGAGTTTTTCCCCATGTGTGAAAATGTAAAGTGCTTTGAGCACCTGGGAAAGCACTATCCAATCTATTATTTGTAATATTATTGTGAGGAAATTATTTTCATCCAGTAACATCTAAGGGCAGTGCATTATGTAAATGCCTCATCACTGCCAGGGCAAAACATGGCCACAGTGACCCAAGATTATGTTCATGTTGCATCAGAGGCCCGACCATGCCAGGTCACGTAATTTGTTCAACTGACACATGAATTGTTGCACCTGTGTGGGGCACTTAAAGGTAAACGATAGAAAACCTGCACACAATTGAACGAATAGGGAAATCAAAAAGGAAACTTAAAGTGTAATCTGTAGGATGCTTAAATGTAAATAGTCCACGTCTATGAAATAGTCGTGGGGATTTGAAATGTGAGAAGTGGAAAATCATGCAGGATAAAACAAATGTTTGGGCATGTTTTTGTTTTCTAAAACTTACCCTAACCTCAAAGAGATTGAACAGAAGTTTTGTATACTTTTAAGCCAGTAGTTCTGAAAGTAGTGCTCGAGCCTAAAAGGGTCCCTGAAAATCTAATTGTGTGCGCCGAAAACAAGAGGTGTTAACCTTACCGTGAAATGCTTACTTACAAGCCCTTAACGAACAATACAGTTAAAGAAATAGTTAAGAAAATATTTACTAAATAAAAAAAGTAACACAGTAAAATAACAGTAATGAGGCTATATACAGGGGGTACCGGTACTGAGTCAATGTTAGTTGAGGTAATTTGTACATGTAGGTAGGGGTAAAGTGACTATGCATAGATAATAAACAGCGAGTAGCACAGCAATGTAAAATGGCTTGGGGGTAGAAGCTATTAAGGAGCCTTTTGGACCTAGACTTGGCGCTCCGGTACCGCTTGCTGTGCGGTAGCAGAGAGAACAGAATGACTGGGGTGGCTGGAGTCTTTGACAATTTTTAGGGCCTTCCTCTGACACCGCCTAGTATATAGGTCCTGGATGGCAGGAATCTTGCCCCAGTGATGTACTGGGCCGTGCGCACTACCATCTGTAGCACCTTACGGTCGGATGCAGAGCAGTTGCTATACCAGGCGGTGATGCAACCGGTCAGGATGCTCTCAATGGTGCAGCTGTAGAACTTTTTGAGGATCTGGGGACCCATGCCAAATCTTTTCAGTGTCCTGAGGGGGAAAGGCGATGTCGTGCCCTCTTCATGACTGTCTTGGTGTGTTTAGACCATGATAGTTTGTTGGTGATGTGGACACCAAGAACTTAAAACTCTCGACCTGCTCGACTACAGCCCAGTTGCAGAGGGAGGTGTTTAGTCCCAGGGTCCTTAGCTTAGTGGTGAGCTTTGTGTGCACTATTGTGTACAACGTCATTATGTCATTGTTCTCGAGCCCATGTAGTGCATGTGTGCACAAAGAAAGAAAAAAAACCTCTGTGGTATGCATGTGATATGGCAAACGAGCAAGCAAATGTGATGTTATGTTATACAATGGAAAAGCTATACTTATATGTTTGCATCAAATGTCCTACTCATTGAAAGTAGCGTATTGATTATATAATAGCATATGCCTATGTTATGAATGATGATCGCTGGCAAGCAACAGCTGCCGTGTTGCCCAGTGGATTACCCCAATCATGGAATATGTGTGTGAAAGTTTACAAAGACGAAAGTAGGACCCAATGAATTATTGGATTTGGATGGATGGTTGAAACAACAAAAACATAGGCTGATATTTTCTTCTCCAAAAAATGGTTGATAGTTTGCAGTGTACATTTCTCAAGAGCATCAAAGTGATGTTTATTGATTCACGATTGGGATAAATGGATGGATCCACACCTGATAAATCATTTTAGCCTATTGTGAAAATTATTCAGAAATTCAAACAAAATACACCAGTAACACAATTTAAGATTGTGAGCATAGTGTTTCTCATCGAGTTAACAATTATCTAATGTACAGGTAACAGCCAAAATAATGCAGAACTTCAATGCTGCAGAAGTTTTTTGGTACCCTTCCCCAGATCTGTGTCTCAAAGCTCTACCGACAATTCCTTTGTCCTCATGGCTTGGTTTTTGCTCTGACACGCACTATCAACTGTGATACCTTATATAGACTGGTGTGTGACTTTAAAAATTACTCTATTCAAGTTGTAGAAACATCTCAAAGATGATCAATGGAAACAAGATGCACCTGAGCACAATTTCGAGTCTCCTAGCATAGGGACTGAATATGTAAATAAGGTATTTCTGTTTAGTTTTTTAAATACATTTGCAAAGAATTCAAAAACCGTGTTTTTGCTTTGTCATTATGGGGTATTGTGTGTAGATTGATGAGAAAAAAAATATTGAATCCTTTTAAAATATGGCTGTAATGTGGAAAAAGTTTAAGGGTCTAAATACTTTCCCAATACACTATATGAGTCATACATTGACACGTCAAGTCCAAAACAGGAGGTTTTAAAAAATAAGGTAGTTTCTAATCCACATAGTATGCCTCAATTTAACCTATCATCCAACCCTAACTACTCACTAGCATGCCTCAACTTAACCTTTACTCCAACCCTAAAAACTCAGGAGCTATTGTTGATTATACTCATCCAAAATGAATGTGGAGGGCTTGTAGAAGTGCAGAGTGGGAGTGGATGTCTACGAAAAACAAACTGCAATTATTCTCCACATCCTCCTAACTTTCCTTTTCGCCTGGAAGAACTTCAACTACTTTACCAGTGAATAAATAATTGTACAGAAAGTCCTGAGAAATATTAAAGAGTAATTAATTCTGGCCTAGGGAAAGAAATGTAATAGATTTTTTAAATGATCAATTACCTCATGTAATAGGTTATTGTTTTTATGGCTCATTCCCAAAAATCTTGGGCATTAATCTAAATCAATAGTCCATCAGCGTGACTTACAGAAATTCTGTGCCTTTTATTAGTGACTATGCTAATGTCCCCTTCTTTAGGCTTTGATAACTCTAGTGGAACAATGGCCTCAGTTCTGAGAGCAAATATTGAGGAGCCGCCGTTCGCTGGTATTCCAATTTCACTAACAAACCACTTTGTGTTGACATTTCAACCCAGTTCCTCAAGTCAAATACTGCAGTTCATTTACTTTCAGTCTAAAATAACTGCCGGTTAACTAAAGCCCCAAAGAAAAGTATTATTATTTCCCCATTACAATCTCGTTGGATGTCCTCAACGATGTGCTTGACAAGAAATGGTGAAGACCCTACATATTGTGAGACTTTGGGCTGTGCCAAAGTTTGTTCCCAGAACCAATAGTGCCAGGGGGAGATTATGTAAACCAAGCATAAGAAGGAATAATTAAATGAATTACTTCTGCAGATGGCTTTTGACATCCTACCCATTGAGCTAAAGCAGTGTTTGGTTGATAATGGCTGAGGTGCAACTGAGTTAAGTGTCACCAAGAGCAGACTGATAGAGTGAACTGGGGACAAGTCAAATTAATGGTTTCCTCCATCTCAAAAACAATGAAGGACAGGCAATATGGTGGCAACTCCACCTATACCTGTAGCCTTCCACCAAACTGATTTCAGATCAGGTAGTATATACTGTATACACATTGTTGAGTTGGTTCTGTCCAATTAGTACAATTTCCATTCCCTTATGTTTCCATACAATCCGATTTTAAGCAGGAAGTACCTACAGCAGACACCAAACTGCATTTCTTACAAAAGATCCTCTTCAAAAACACACTGTAATGCAATGCAATTTGCCATTCCCGAGCAGCAATATGGGGGTGTGACTGCAGAGAGCCAGAGACTGTCAGATATGGTACATTAGGCTCTGCACGGCAGGACATTTCTACAGAACACTGGGTAGAAAAATATATTAGCAATGCTGATTTATACAGAGGAAACTCCGGCGTGAACAAATAACAGCTTTTCTCTCTCATTGTCTTACCCACCATTGGACACAGAATGGACGATTACCCAGTCCTCTTTGATTCTCTACAAGAGTGTGCCACTGCCAACTCCTTCCTTTGTATTTTTAATTGGTAGGTACGTAACATAGCTGTATTGATTACACTTCTGTCCAGCCACAGAGATTCTTTCTGTGGTGGCATGATAGCGTTGCATCTTCATCGTACATCTGAAATCAGTTGGTCTTAGTCATGCAATTCACATCTGAGAAACAATTCGTTTCACAGTTGGCTTTCCAGCTCCAGAAGTTTTGAGCATGGAGGCTTACGGAAAATGTGAAAATCTCTGTGAAAGAAGAACCTCTGGGCTTTGCTTCTTCAGTTCGCAATCTTCAAAATACCACTATCTCTGAATAAGAGGTCCTAATAAGCAAAATCGAACAAAGGAGTCAAGAGACTTAGGCCAGCCTGGCTTTTTCCGAGCAGGCCTGATGTGTTTAAGTGGAAGACAAGATGGCGATACGGACAGAGAATCGAACCAATACACAAGTGTTCAGGTGGTAACACGTACTGTGGTGTTGTGAATTGCCTCATCTCATCAGCAATAAGAGCTTCTAATCTTGTCCGTGTAAGCTGAGAGAACTCTCCTGTCCTACATCTCTACTTGAACCATACAGACAGGGACATCCAAGACCTGCATCCCAATCGGCTTCTATAAGGCCGGGGATCCTAACGTTGAAATCCTAGGGCGAGGCATGCATTGACAGAGTGGGAAATTGAGAATGAATGAGGAATTCTGGCGTTCTATACGCTATTGATGGTATCAGTTAGTGATGGGCATTGTCCATCAGCTTGGAAAATGAGCTGAATGCTTTATAGGCTACTTGACTCACCAAAGATTATGGCATTTCCTGAATGAGTGAATATATGTTTGAATGTGATGCAAGGGAGCGGTATAGTGCTATGAAATATGGCACTATCAAAGATGTCGTTAAGTCGGTTCAGTTTCCCTGTAAGAGCATTTCAGTCGTACAGATAATACATACTGTATCTGAACTTTACTATCATGAGAAATATCTACCCCACTAAATGGCCTTATAGGCCATAGCCCAAATAGATTTGTGATTTTCTTTACTATCATGAGGGATTGAACTTCAGGTCTTCCACGCAGCCACATACAGTGGGGAGAACAAGTATTTGATACACTGCCGATTTTGCAGGTTTTCCCACTTACAAAGCATGTAGAAGTCTGTAATTTTTATCATAGGTACTCTTCAACTGTGAGTGACGGAATCTAAAATAAAAATCCAGAAAATCAGAAAATATGATTTTTAAGTAATTAATTTGCATTTTATTGCATGACATAAGTATTTGATACATCAGAAAAGCAGAACTTAATATTTGGTACAGAAACCTTTGTTTGCAATTACAGAGATCATACGTTTCCTGTAGTTCTTGACCAGGTTTGCACACACTGCAGCAGGGATTTTGGCCCACTCCTCCATCCAGATCCTTCAGGTTTCGGGGCTGTCGCTGGGCAATACAGACTTTCAGCTCCCTCCAAAGATTTTCTATTGGGTTCAGGTCTGGAGACTGGCTAGGCCATTCCAGGACCTTGAGATGCTTCTTACGGAGCCACTCCTTAGTTGCCCTGGCTGTGTGTTTCGGGTCGTTGTCATGCTGGAAGACCCAGCCACGACCCATCTTCAATGCTCTTACTGAGGGAAGGAGGTTGTTGGCCAAGATCTCGCGATACATGGCCCCATCCATCCTCCCCTCAATACGGTGCAGTCGTCCTGTCCCCTTTGCAGAAAAGCATCCCCAAAGAATGATGTTTCCACCTCCATGCTTCACGGTTGGGATGGTGTTCTTGGGGTTGTATTCATCCTTCTTCTTCCTCCAAACACGGCGAGTGGAGTTTAGACCAAAAAGCTCTATTTTTGTTTCATCAGACCACATGACCTTCTCCCATTCCTCCTCTGGATCATCCAGATGGTCATTGGCAAACTTCAGACGGGCCTGGACATGCGCTGGCTTGAGCAGGGGGACCTTGCGTGCGCTGCAGGATTTTAATCCATGACGGAGTAGTGTGTTACTAATGGTTTTCTTTGAGACTGTGGTCCCAGCTCTCTTCAGGTCATTGACCAGGTCCTGCCGTGTAGTTCTGGGCTGATCCCTTACCTTCCTCATGATCATTGATGCCCCACGAGGTGAGATCTTGCATGGTGCCCCAGACCGAGGGAGATTGACCGTCATCTTGAACGTCTTCCATTTTCTAATTATTGCGCCAACAGTTGTTGCCTTCTCACCAAGATGCTTGCCTATTGTCCTGTAGCCCATCCCAGCCTTGTGCAGGTCTACAATTGTATCCCTGATGTCCTTACACAGCTCTCTGGTCTTGGCCATTGAGGAGAGGTTGGAGTCTGTTTGATTGAGTGTGTGGACATGTGTCTTTTATACAGGTAACGAGTTCAAACAGTTGCAGTTAATACAGGTAATGAGTGGAGAACAGGAGGGCTTCTTAAAGAAAAACTAACAGGTCTGTGAGAGCTGGAATTCTTACTGGTTGGTAGGTGATCAAATACTTATGTCATGCAATAAAATGCAAATTAATTACTTAAAAATCATACAATGTGATTTTCTGGATTTTTGTTTTAGATTCCGTCTCTCACAGTTGAAGTGTACCTATGATAAAAATTACAGACCTCTACATGCTTTGTAAGTAGGAAAACCTGCAAAATCGGCAGTGTATCAAATACTTGTTCTCCCCACTGTATCTGGCCAAGCAGAGATTCACCAATACTGCTTAATATGTACATGGTAAGGAGTGTGTCAAGTCATCGACACACACAACAATATAAACTGCCGAGTTTGTAAAGTGTTTGTCCCATGTTTCATGAGCTGAAATAAAAGATCCCAGAAATGTTCCGTACTCACAAAAAGCTTATTTCTCTAACATTTGTTTACATTCCTGTTTAGTGAGCATTTCTCCTTTGCCAAGATAATACATCTACTTGACAGGTGTGGCATATCAAGAAGCTGATTACACAGCATGATCATTACATAGGTGCACCTTGTGCTGGGGACAATAACATGCCACTCTAAAATTTGCAGGGTCTTGACCGGACTGCATTTCGGCATTTTGGGCAAATGCTCACCTTCGATGGCAACTGGCACGCTGGAGAAGTGTGCTTTCCCGGATGGATACCAGTTTCCACTAGATGTTGGAACATTGCTGCGGGGACTTGTTTCCATTCAGCCACAAGCATTAGTGAGGTCAGGAACTGATGTTGGGCGATTAGGCCTGGTCGACTGGGTTGAGGTCAGGGCTCTGTGCAGGCAAGTTAAATTCTTCCACACGGATCTCAACAAACAATTTGTGTATGGACCTCACTTTCGTAGACGTTTCCACTTCACAATAACAGCACTTACAGTTGACCAGGGTAGCTCTAGCAAGGCAGAAATTTGATGAACTGATTCGTTGGAAAGGTGGCATCCTATGACAGTGTCACGTTGAAAGTCACTAAGCTTTTGTCTATGGAGATTGCATGGCTATGTGCTCGATTTTGTGCAATTGTCAGCATTGGGTGTGGCTGAAATAACCGAATCCACTTATTTAAAGGGGTGTCCACATACTTTTGTGTATATAGTGTATCCGTGACCAACACATGCATAGCTGTATTCCCAGTCATGTGAAATCCAAAGATTAGGCCCTAATGAATTTATTTAAATTGACTGATTTCCTTATATGAACTGTCATTCAGTAAAATCTTGTTTGTTGGATGTTGAGTTTATATTTTCAGGACCAGGATTCTGTCTCCTGGTGGCCCAATGCACTATTTAGATCCTTATTATAGTGTTTCCTTTATTTTGGCAGTTACCTGTAGTTAGACAAGTTACCTACTCTAACTTGTTAGCCTGAAATGGTTTCTTGGTAGCTACTTATGAGGTTGAGAGATTGGGATTTGGGCTAGCTAAAGTCATCTTCATAAAGAAGTAGTACTACAGACAAATAACTTTATTTATAAATGTGAGGGGCACGTGCCCCTGTGCCCCCTATGGGCAATGAGAACTCTGCATAAGAAAACACAAAGGCAATGTAATCCCTTTACCAGCCTAATTGAGTGTGTTAGCTAAGAAGCTTACATTGAAAGCTGATGATTGTATTGTTTCATATCATATCCATATTTTCTGTATCAGCTGAGGAGGAATTACGCTCTAGCTATTATCATAGTATAGGATCCTCTTGGAATTGTATGATTTCCATGCCAGTTAATGTGAAAATGTATGTGTTTAGTGTCACTCAGCTATTGTCAAGTTCAGTGGAATAACTTTTTATGCCTTGGAATAGTAGGTACTCTTCACAAAGCAATTCTTCTCTGAGGGCAGAGTTAATAACTTTTGTTGGGGGGAGAAGGTTGCTCTGTTATATTCAAACAGCAGTTCAGCACTGTATATACAGTACAGTATATTTTTACTTGTTTACTTGGTCCTCTGCTTTGCCCTGACCTGATGTAATCTGGTAAATAGTTTTGTCTATTCAACTATCCCCAAGACTGAATCATTGACATAAGCTCCACCGAAGCAATTCGCAGCTCCAATATACCACTTCTCTGAACACTTTCTTCTCCAACTTCCCCTCATTCAAATGAAAAATACTTTATATATAGTAGAGCTACACGTTCTATTATTCTGAGAGCGAGAAGCCTCTGTGCAGTCTCCGGAGTAGACCTTGTAATAATGTTTGTTCCTCCACTGAAGGTCAGATGTCCCCATTGAGTGATTATTGTTGAATTTCACATCGCTGAGGGAAACATATCCATTTTAGTAGTGAGAGTGTCACAGAGCTTCCCTGGACCGAGCCAGAGCCAGCTACACAGTGTTGTACTAGGCTGGAGCCTGGACTTCCCAGGCACTTCTTTATGGCAGCTCCCCAGGGCAGTGTAATCACATAAGAACACTATCTCTGCCAATACCATCTTTCACTTTTAGTGATGTCAGAGGTATAGTGAACACAAGTATGCAGGTAGTGTGAGTTAAAACTTCTCTGAGAAGTGAGAGGGAAAAAAGTTTGGTTTCACTTTATTATGTTAGTGTCCTTCTACCTGGTATTTAGTTGGTAGTATGGTAGTAATTATGTATAGATTACCTGTTTGGTTCCATAGGATTAATTGAAACAAGTGCCTTTGGGTAATATGAATTAATCATTTGTGTTGTGCTCTTTGATGTACTGTAAGTTGTGTGTGGCTCAGTTGGTAGAGCATGGTGCTTACAATGCCAGGGTTGTGGGTTGGATTCCCATGGGGGGCCAGTATGAATAAGTACAAAAATGTATGCACTCACTACTGAGAGATTTTTTTTAAACAACAATTTCCTGTATCATGTTTTTTTTTTTTTACCTTATCAGTTAAGAACAAATTCTTATTTACAATGATGGCCTCCCCTAACCCGGACAACGCTGGGCCAATTGTGCGCCCCCCTATGGGACCCCCGAACACGGCCGGTTGTGATACAGCCCGGCATCAAACCAGGGTCTGTCGTAACGCCTCTAGTACTGAGATGCAGTGCTGCGCCACTCGGGAGCCCTGTATTTGTTCAAAGATAGAAAACATCTGAATGGTTGCTTCAAAACCCCCATCCACCTCACTTTTATTATATACATTTTTAATTATGTCTCCCTAAACATATTTAATTAGCATTAATTAAGAGACTTTAATTTGATTCAAATTATTTAGTTAATTGTCTATGTGTAATTAACACATGTATTCCCATCCCAGCAAAACCTCCCTTATTGGTCAGGGTGAAATGAAATGTAGTCCGTGGATGGTACAGCACAAGAGCAGTGTATGCTTTGGGCTCCTCTATTCCTGAGTGTGCTTTGTCACATCAGACCCAGACCTATGGAGTCGGTTGTGTATAATCATTTGTCTAATTCAGCATGACTGCAAACCAGACACTCATGTAGAACACCCATGGGTTGCTTTATGCCAGTATCTGAAGCTGTTACGTTAGGGTTTCTATATTATCTATGCACGTGATGGTCTTAGGCTTGGGTAACACAAAGCAACTTAAATGCTATTTTTGTTGTGTTTGCAAGTTACATAACCTCAAAGCAACTTTGATACACAAAGCAACAAATTGCATGCAACATCCATTCAAACTGATATTGTACTTTGGATGCCAACCAACATCCCCCTTCTCACAATGGGTAATCTATAGTAGAACACATCCAAGAATAACATGTACAGTGCACTCGGAAAGTATTCACACCCCTTGACTTTTTCCACATTTTGTTACGTTACAGCCTTATTCTGAAATTGATTAAATTAAATGTTTTCCTCATCAATCTACTGTACACACAATACCCCATAATGACAAAGCAAACAAAGGGTTTTAAGAAATGTTTGCAAATTTTTTACTGAAATTGTTATTTACCTAAGTATTCAGACCCTTTCCTTGGAGACTCTAACTTGTTTCCATTGAGCATCCTTGAGATGTTTCTACAACTTGATTGGAGTCCACCGGTGGTAAATTCAATTGATTGGACATGATTACACAATACTTATGTAAATGTGATATTTACAGATTACAAAAAAATGACAAAGAAAAAAAAAAAGTGTTTTGCTAAATAGAACCCGATCAATTTTAGAATAAGACTGTAACGTAACAAAATGTGGAAAAAGTCAAGGGGTGTGAATACTTTCTGTAGACACAATCAAGTTGTAGATTATAAATGTGACTCGTTTCAGAAAAGTAGGCGTATGTCGCAAGTCACAACTTCAAAGGAGAGGCATTTGAATGTTTTTTAAAATGTTTTAATCAAAATATGTTTTTTGGCAGAAATGCCTTCTGGAACATTTGAACTTCGTGTGGCTTAATAACACACTTGTATGCCATCTGTAAATACGAATAAAGTTGTTAAATTACGAGCCTAGTTGGTTTAGCCACAGAAAAAGACAGGAACCTTCCCGCTAGCCATGATTGGCTGAGATAATAAAAGGGATGGACATGCCGAGAGATGAGTTTTGGATTATTATATACCATTGTGTAGCTCTGAGTCTCTATTTTTATCCAATGTAAAAAACACAATTTCAAATTTTGCTACATAAGACCGAATCAAGGCGGTCGGTCACAAATGGCTGTGATCACTGGTTTAAGCTGCTGGGACTCATGCTCTGCATTACGGTACCTTTCACAATGGAAACCTTTCGTCATCTAACAGGGATTCAGTTGGACTCCGGTCCTAATCACAACCTCACTTATCAGCTAGAGCTTTGTAAAGAGACAATGCTATACATCAACATAAATCATTTGGTACTGTAATACTTAAAAATAGCTATAGTAAACACACTCAATTATTAGCTAAAGAGCTATAAAGAAACAATGCTATGGGTAAACGTAAAGAATTTGGTAACACTTCACAATTACCATAGGCTACGTTCATTATCATAACTTAATTCAGTAGCTAACATAAAATAAATATAAGAATTGAATTAAATTCAAACAATTACAAGCAGTCATATGTGTAGCTACATGGTTACTGGACTATGCAATGACTTAACTATTAAGAGAAACTATTCATGAGGCTAATTGTTCATATTAGTAAATGGGTGAAATCGGTGGTGATTTGCTATGTACAGTAGTTATAAATAGATAATATCTTATCTAAAGACAAGCTGTAATAGGTTTGTTAAATCACGTTTTACCATTGTTTAAACACTGTGAAGCACCTGTGACATTTAACACCTTTCATTCTTAAAGTAATATTTACATTCCGTCCCCCGCTCATCATCACTGTACTACACAAGAGTAAAAAAAACTACTCACAAAACACAACCCGTTAAGCTTCGATGCGTACTGTAGCTGAGAATTATGCACATAGAACCAACTAGTTTGCTTACTCTCACTAAATTATACAGCAGAATATATTCCGGGGATAGATGTTGCCAAAGGAGTAAGCGGAAAATTCCATTACAACTGAGGGAGGAGGCCTCATTTGTCTTTATGCATCTGTTGCCAGTGATCTTCCTTTTTTTTAATCTGCCTTCCCTCCAAATGAAGCTTTAGGCTCACTGTCATCAACACTCAACATTATTGCCATGAACTGATGGCATGTCCATGTTCCTGTGTCTGCAGATATTGAAAGGACAGGCTAGGTTTGTTTGTAGCTGTATACTTAAGTTGTTCTGTAGGAGACAATCCTTCAATTCTTTTAATAAGTCAACACAGACCTCAACCAACCAGTTCTAGCTCTGCAAGCAGCTCAAAAACACCCCTGAAGCTATTTTACTACAAAACATACCCTAGGTGTTTTAACAAAAAATAAACTGAATCAACTAGGAATGCAATTAGATACCTTTGAAATGTTTGCAGAAAATATACTGTATATACAATATGATGTTATATAATGTTGAAATCTAAATAATCAACTTTACCCAAAAATGTATTTAAAAAAATAGATTAAATAGAGTATCTTTCAGCTCTCTGTGTTTCATGATTTTCCTTCAATTCGCAAGAGAAGAGGCTGAATGTATCTCACCAGAGAAAGCATCACAGTGAGCGAAACAAGCGTCCCTCTTTCTTAGTATGTGTAGCCCATCTTTCTGATGCTGTCTGGTCAAAAATATTATGATATTGTTGCTCCCTGTAGCATTGAATGCAAGGGAAGCCAGTGAGCATTTGGACTGCTTTGATAACAAAAAATAATAATAATCTTTGCCTGTCAGCGTTGAGCTAAACTGAGTGAGCTCAACTGTGAATGGTCCTGGTGCACTAATAAAAGTGTCAAGGGAAGCTGTTTTGGATGTGGCTTCACACCAAGCACATCACTTCAAAAGCAGAACCTTATTTAAAGAAAAAATGCATCTCGTTGTGTTGTTGTCCCTTTCCTAAATTAGCCATGGATGGAGATAGGGATTTGGACTTGTGGCTTTACTGACCAATGATTATAATGACGATTCTGATCCAACCATCAATTCATACATTGTTGTGCACCTGGCCTGAGAGGATGGAAGTTCAATATGTAACTAGATGTAGTAAGCTAATGTTAACTACAGCTGGCCTGGCCTGCCCATGAAAGGAAGTTATGCTAGCGAGCAAGCTTTCTAGCCAGGTAGCCTAAGACAACAAAGACTAAAAGCATGTACTGTATGACAGAGTCATAGACCGTTTTGGCAACATGAAAAAGAGAAGGATGGCATTGTCGTTTCTCTACAAGTAGAGTGAGTCAACATGTTTTCATCTACACACACACACACACACAAATCAGAACCATGGACAGCTACATCATATTTAGCTTACTTTGATTGGACTAAATTGTTTTTGGTATCTTATAGTTGTCACTGTATTAAAATAAGCATAGGTGATTTGATGTTGAAGTTGAAATGGTGCTGGAATAGTGGAGGCAGCTCCTGTTTTCTTTTTGACTTGTGGTAACTCTCTGTGGTTCTAAATCAATAGTTATTTAGTAGTCAGATGTCGGAAACATTAACTTGCTTGACCATGCTATCGGTCATGTTTGTTACATGCAAAATGCTTTGTAGACATCCAATTCTTATTTACAATGATGGCCTACACCGGCCAAACTCGGACAACGCTGGGAGCCCTGTCCGAGTTTGGCCGGTGTAGGCCATCATTGTAAATAAGAATTGGTTATTATTAGACGTGCCTATTAAAATAAGGTAAAAAATAAAATAAAAAAATGTTGCTCTCTGGTTTTGTAATGGTTGAATTTATTCTGCCACTGTGTCTTCTTATTGTCTCGGCCTTTAGGCCTATATATCACAGTCGCAAGGCATATGAACTAACAGGTTATAGAGCAAACAACACAGTTATCACCACACATAGGTTGTAATATGGATTTTTTTCCCCTGGCTTCCCAACGCACCGCTACTGGCTCATTATACTCATTTACAGTTTGTCAAGGTTCCATAGTTTGTTCTACAAAATGGTGTCTTTTATCTATACTTACACAGAGTCAGATGAACTCTGCATCCAGTATGAAGGAAGTTAGAGGTGGTTTTGCGATTTGACTCAGAGTAAGTTGATAACATGCAAAATTGCCAGAATCGAGCAGTATCCCTTTAACACTCTTTGTGAGAAGTGTGTAAATAAGAAATCATGAATCTTTTCTTAGTGCTTTGAATCAAACATATAGTATATCCAACCCGCCCAAAGTACAGTAGGTGTCTGACATATGGTGGCAGCGGTGGGATCTTGTCACAATAAAACAGTTCAAATAGTTTTTTTTATTTAACCTTTATTTAACTAGGCAAGTCCGTTAAGAACCAATTCTTATTTATAATGACGGCCTACCAAAAGACAAAAGGCCTACTGCGGTGACGGGCGATTAAGAATAAATAAAATAAATAAATAAAATAGGACAAAACACACGACAAGAGATACACCACAACACTACACAAAGAGAGAACTAAGACAACAACATAGCATGGCAGCAACACATGACAACACAGCATGGTAGCAACACAACATGACAGCAACATGGTAGCAACACAAGGACCACTCCCTCACACATTCATAATGCACACAGCACAGAGGGTTCAATATTACCCAAATGCCTTCTCCTGTTTCTCTTCATTCATGAAGCCCTAGGGAAGACACTTGCTTGGGGAGATTCATATTTTCAATGAGCTATGATAAACACTGAGATTATATTGTTCTCTCATTTGGATGAATCGCTATGAACCTGAAGGGAGGAGGACATGGTTTAACATACAGTCCATTTGTTAGACACCTTGTGTTATGATGAATTCCCAGAGTGATTGTATGTATTCCAATTACACCCTTGGCAACGACTAATGGGTCTTTCCATATGAAATAAATCAAAGTAGGGCTGATTGATTTATATGGAATGTCCCTAATGTTAGTTGCAGTGGAATCTATCTAGGATCATGGAAAAGGTCAGCAGATGATGGAAAGCATCTCACTAATCAGTTAACTAAGACTACTGTAGATGTCTTGTTAAAAGTACACCTCTATGAGTTTTAGGGAAAACAACCCTATTGCTACGTTGATGTTAGCTGTTGCGTTCACATCACCATACCCAACACCTGAGGGCAACTGTTGCCTCCTAGAGCAAATCCCTAGGTTTAGCTTAGTACACGGTCTGGGCTGACAGCCTAGATTCAATGCCCAGTGTTACTCAGACTCACTAAAAACAACCTTGCTGCCTTGCTAGCTTCCCCAAAAATATTTTATGTGGTGCTGCTCTGTTTACTTTGTAATTTCCTCCACTTGGCCCCTTTGCCAAATTGTGACAAAGTGTAAGCGATGTGACACATAATTCTCAATGTGGTTGTGGGGAACTGTTGATTTTAGGCCAGGGAATCTAATCCCGCCACATCATCTGTTTTGATACTAAATCTGGTAACACTTTCAGGAATGTAATTGTAATGATTTTGTCATATTACCTAATATTGCATCCATGCAATGTATGCATAATATATATATATATATATATATATGCTATTGAAATGAAGCACCTGGTGCCACATATCCCCTCATCGCGTGACCATTCAATATCCTGACCTTGCCACAGGATAAGTGAGGTACCTGAGGCCTCTCTTTCCATTTCCTGCATTAACCTGTAACAGCGGACGCTTAAAGACATCAAACATATTGCTTCTGCACTGTTCCATTATTAAATGTCCTCTGAAAGAGGCGGGTCCATTTTACATCAGCTGACAGGAGGGTTCAGAGTGTTCTACACTGTCCTTTCAGCCACTAACCACCTTTCTGTGGATAGATAGATAGATAGATAGATAGATAGATAGATAGATAGATAGATAGATAGATAGATAGATAGATAGATAGATAGATAGATAGATAGATAGATAGATAGATAGATAGATAGATAGATAGATAGATAGATAGATAGATAGATAGATAGATAGATAGATAGATAGACTATCTATCTATACACTCTCTTCCCCTCAGCAATCCGCAACTTCAGCTCCCTCTGGACGCATTGTCCCTCTCCTTGAAGGCCCTCTTCTTCTCATTCAGCAGGGCCTTCAGGTTGCTGGTGACCCAGGGTTTATTGTTTGGGAAACAGCATACCTTTCTGGTGGGTACAGTGTTGTCTACACAAAAATTAATATAGTCTGTTATGCAGTCAGTAAGTCCATCGATGACCTCCCCATGAACCTCACAGAGCACATCCCAGTCTGTTGTTTCAAAGCAGTCCTGTAGGGCCTCATTCGCCTCCGGGGACCATCTCCTAATGGTCCTGGTGGTCGCAGGCTGCTGTTGGACCAAAGGCCTGTAGAGTGGGGTGAGGTGGACAAGGTTGTGATCCGATCTACCGAGGGGAGGGAGTGCAGTGGAGTTGTATGCGTCCTTCACATTAGCATATAACATTATTATTATTCCTGGTTGGGCACTTCACGAACTGTTTGAACGTGGGCAGCATTGAAGAGAGAGATGCATGGTTAAAATCCCCCGAAATGGCGAAGAAAGCACTGGGATGCGCTGTCTGTAACCTCGCGATAACAGAGTGGATGACGTCACACGCTGTGTTTGCGTCAGCGGAGGGCGGGATGTAAACAATAACAGCAATGGCCTCCGTGAATTCCCTCAGCAAATAGTACTCACCGTCTTAATACCCTAAGCACTCATTCCATTGATGTCTGAAGTTTGAGGAAAAAGTTGAGGGTTCTACTAAGCTACCATATGGAATTATTTTAAGATGGTCATACCATGGATTATTTGATTTGGAATATAAATGATCAGGAATAAGGTTTTGAAGTGTCTGTCCTATATCTAGGACATATAAGAAATGACAGACTGTATTTACACATTTTTAACCCCTTATTTTTGTTGGCACAAAACTACCTCCATACTTCCATTCATTTGTATGA
Organism: Thymallus thymallus; assembly: GCA_023634145.1. Classification (NCBI taxonomy): domain Eukaryota; kingdom Metazoa; phylum Chordata; class Actinopteri; order Salmoniformes; family Salmonidae; genus Thymallus; species Thymallus thymallus. Next base: position 30,718,945 of record CM042391.1, read on the forward strand.
GTTACCTTTGTATGAGTTCTCCTATTACACATGTGGAGAACACCATAATATTTGTGAGAGTGTTCATATTAGTTGGTAGGCCAAACCGATCGGACGCTACAGATGTTTTTGTGAGAAGACCGATTTTCGGGATGTCTCATGGTCTGACAAACACCGCTGTAGCTCGGCCACCTTCCCCCGAAGATGCGGAAGGCCGACATAGGTGGTTGTGGTGGATTGAGACGCAGCCAATGCAGAAATCTCTAGTTTAAAGAAAACAAAACACTACTTAGTTAACATGGACACCTTTTGATTTGTTTTTCAACTATGCCCCTTAATATTCTGACATTATCTAAGAAACATACAGAAGCTGATATTGTGATTCAACTCATGGGGTCTGTTTTAAATGACTTCATTCCATTGTCTCGCTCGCTAAATTTGTAAGGCGATGAGGCCGAGCGGGTGGAAAGAGAGACATTATTCTCATTTCAATTTTGAGCCATCACTCAACCACATGCAAATTAACTGGATGGGGCTTCATGCTAACACTAACCGTGGCTTAAATTATTGAGATGGCAGATGCCTTGCGCTGCCAACAATGAGGCATGTGTGAATAAACGGCACTAGAGTGCTAGGGGTCTCCACCAAGGAGAAATTTCTCTCACTATCACATGGCAGTAATCATAGCGAGAATGAGAGAGAGAGACGAGGGGGGAACGAGAAGACATTAGCAGAGGGCTGAGAGCAAACACTATCCCCCAGAGAGGGAGCAACAGTCAATGCAGTCTACTTGGTCTTTGTGAATACATCCTCAGTACACAGAGAAAGGAAAATAAGGTGGCACTAGGCAGTGTGAACCTCACTGACAAAAGGAGGGTTAATACCCCTCAGAATCTCATGTAGATACTGCTCTAAACTAATGTTCACAGATGTAGGATCTTAATTTGAGCCAGTTTGCTACAGCAGAAAAATTATCCTGCAGCAACAGAAATGTAAATTACCCAAACCTGTGCGCCTGGCACCTACTACGATACCTCATTCAAAGGCAGTTAAATATTTTGTCTTGCCCATTCACCCTCTGAATGGCACACATTTGGGCTCCCGAGTGGCGCAGCAGTCTAAGGCACTGCATCTCAGTACTAGAGGCGTCACTGCAGACCCTAGTTCGATCCCGGGCTGTACTACAACCGGCCGTGATCGGGAGTCCAATAGGGCGGCGCACAATTGGCCCAGCGTCGTCCGGGTTAGGGGAGGCAGGGATAGGCCGTCGTTGCAAATTCGAATTTGTTCTTAATAAAAAAAATGTAATACACAATCCATGTCCCAATTGTCTCAAGGCTTAAAAATCCTTCTTTAACCTCTCCTCCCCTTCATCTACAATTATTGAAGTGACATCAATAAGGGATCATAGCTTTCACCTGGATTCACCTGGTCAGTCTATGTCATGGAAAGAGCAGTTGGTCTTAATGTTTTGTACACACATTTTTGCAAGGGTTGATTTATATTTTTCTTAAGGGAAAATCAAGTCTGAATTGTCAAAAGCCTTTTTAAACCTTTTTATACACTACAAGTTAAAAATGTCCTGCATTGCAGAAAAGTTATCCTGCAACAGGGTGATTAAATTAAGATCCTACATCTGTAGTCTAGTCTATCTATTATGCCATTAGTAATACTGACAGCGTTTGAGTAATGCTTCAGCTTCAGTGTGCATCATCACCATCCCAGACTGCAGCCGACACAATCATAACACACTTCTTATTAAGAGGCGGGAATGCAAAGTTCGACAAATTATGCAAATGTCGAAATATCGTTTCAGACTATGAGGGCACCATTTCAAAGATGAGCTTAGTTTGGTCTGGGCCCGTTTCCCAAACCCTCTTTCTTTTCCTGGATGGCCTGCCCTGCCGTGTCCTTGCCAGGGAATGTGTGTGATTATAGGCAGTCTGTCATTACATACGCCTACTAATTACAGTCTCCATTTAATGGGCGGCTGACATGTGTTTGCGAGGGAGAGTATTTCGCACAAAGAATCTTTATGAGCATGACCCGGACAGGCAGGCAGGCAGATAGGCATCCTGGCGCTAGTGTCCACCCACACTGTAGCTACCAACCATTCCTTCCTCCACAAAGCCCAGCACTCAGTCATCTAACCGCCTCGCTTATTCCATTCTATCCTCTCGTCTGTCACAATTTGGGATTTTAAACAGCAGTTGAATAGGAGCGATTCCGAGCGGTTGCAGATGTTTAAGATAAATGGATCATATCCCAACTGTCTGCCTTAATTAGGGTTTGTTGTGTGAGAGGCTGTTGTGCGCGTAATTAACAAATCATTTCATTGAGTGCCTTTCATCTTTCATAAAAGGCCCACATAATTGGGTTTGTTTGCCTTTTGTTTATCGAATGGCTGGCCTGGAACCATCATTATTTTTCCCTCTTCAAAGTGAAAATTGCTTATTATCGAATTACAGTGTGTCAATGTCATTCAGCATTTTTTGTGTTGAGCTGAATCCAATTTTCAGATTGTGATTGTTGGTCACAGGAGTGCCAATCAGTTGAGATAACCTTTAATTCAGAGGTGCGACTGGAGATGGGTTAGGCTGCTTAGGCTAAAATACTTATTTTGGGACTGCTGTGATCACTGACTGACTTGGTTTTTGAAAAAACAACAGAAAACTAGTCTAGGCCCAATCCTAATCCAACCGTTTTGAAATATGTATGCACCTGTTGGGGGAAGTTCATGAAAAAAAGAACCCCATTAAAAAAAAATACGTTGGATGTTAATTTTCCTACTCCTGTCGCATTTCAATTGCACAATGTCTAACCTGGGGCCATGCGAAATGTGGTAGGTAGAAGTCTGTACTATTCCTAGCTGGCAAATCCCCTTAATTCATTTTTCTCTGAAAGAGACGATTTGAACTGCATAGCTGAAAAATAATTACATCTGCAATGCTCATTCAAATCACCCTTGGGCTGAATTCACTTTGTCATAGCATCCCTCCTGCAAGTGCCAAAGTGAAGGTATAGTTATAATCCAAAGTAGCAAAGTTATCTTCAAATTATTATAATAATGAGTTTCGTATGGGCAGGTTGTTGACGATGAAAATTTGAATATTCTCAACCAGCTAAAGGATATCACCAATTTATAAAACTGCAGAATAAACAATTTTTCAAAAATCTGAACTTGGACACACTCCTTATCCATCGGCAGCAGATACGTCTGGGCTCATGAGGCTGAGCATCATTGACTCGTGCTGAAATGAGTTGTCAATAACCCGCCACTACATTGACTGCCCCACTAACTGCCAGTCAAGGCTATTTATTTCTGAAATACATCAAGTGGTAAAGTGTTGTAAGGGTAAAGCGTTGAAAAACAGCATTTGTTGTACAGTATATCTGAGTCAGTAGTTTACCACACACACAATAGATGTACTCAGTCACTTGCACTGATAGGGGTATCTGAGCAGCTGCCCTTTTGTTCAGATTGGTGGCATTTGTTTATTAATACATATTTATTTTATTTTAGTCTCTTTTCCATCCTGTTATTTTAAATGTAATGAATTGCCCATGAAACTAGCACATTTTTTTATTTTTGGAAATGTTCCCTTCCCCATGCGAGCGGGCATTGCACTCGTCCTGCTGCTGCACAAGCTGAAGCTACTGGTGCTGGTAGTGGCACTGGCTATATACTGTATGTTGTCTCTCATGGTCATAGACAGGGAAGGATTCAATTAAACTGTTTTTAAGTAGACCTACAATGCACATCTTAGCAGTAGAACTACTCCAATCACAGGTTAAGAGTAGTAAAATTGTTACAACAGCATGGTTAACAGTTAGCAAGCTAACTAGCTAGCTAGCTGATTTACATATTCTACATTCACTATGATCAGCTGATAGCCCTCCCCTATTTGCCTTCTCTGTGAGCAGTAGGCTAGGAAGCATTCTTACAGTAGGATGAGTGTATTTGCAGAATGGAAAGGCCTATGTTAAAAATATATTTGTTGAACTTTGGCTACATGAACAGTAGAGAATTATGTAAGTTTTTTTCACTTTGAGCACCTGCCCCTCCAAAGGTCTGTGCATGGCCCTGGATGTACTGCACTGTAGATGCACCGCACCTGAACACATTCCACTATAAATGCATTCTCTATCATGGAACTAATGCTTGATTCATTACTGCAAATACATTGTTTTTAGAGGATACACGCACATTGACTGGAACTAATTGCAAAAATCCTTGAAGCTAGAGGTTCCTATCTCCCTCACTAACTTTAAGCATCAGCTGTCAAAGCTGCTTATCGATCACTGCACCTGTATATAGCCCTTCTGTAAATAGCCCACCCTACTACCTACTTCCGCTCATTTTGCACTCCAGTATCTCTATTTGCACATCATATTTGCACATCCATCATTCCAGTGTTAATGCTCATCTGTAATTTATTTCGCCACTATGGCCTATTTATTGTCCTACCTTCCTAACCTTACTGCATTTTGCACTACATTTGCACTCTGTATATAGATTTTCTATTGTGTTATTGACTGTACGTTTGTTTATTTCCCATGTGTAACTCTGTTGTTTTTTTGTCGCACTGCTTTGCTTTGTCTTGGCCAGGTCGCAGTTGTAAATGAGAACTTGTTCTCAACTGACCTACCTGGTTAAATAAAGGTGAAATAAAAAATAAATTAAAAAAAACATTCTTTAACCAATTGCATTAAATTTGTAGTTCAGTACATAGAGGAAATATTGACAATGACAACAGTTTTGTTCCAATGTTGACCCAATCAATGTTGTTTCAGAGGATCTTAAAATCTATCATCCTAATTTGCCGTCAGACAAATAGCATCATTATGTGTCAAAACGCACCAAAGCTGATTTCTTAGAAAACAGGCTGTACCATCAGCAGAAATCATATGCTTAAATTAAAAGATAATTGACTGTGTATGGCTCAGTTATCCCCACTCAGCCTGGAATACAAATCAGGCACTACAGTGTTTGAGGTGTCAGGGAGGTCTCCAAGCCACTACCAAGGGATTGGACACTTAACAAAACAACAGTCTAGGGATGTCTCTAATTCAGCAGGTCAGTACAGGTGCATCAAAGCTGGGACCGAGAGACTGAAAAACAGCTTCTATCTCAAGGCCATCAGACAGTTAAATAGTCACAACTAGCTGGCCTCTGCCCAGTACCCTTCCCTGAACTTAGTCACTGTCACTAGAGGCTGCTAAACACCGGTCACTTTAACATTGGAACACTTGTCGTTGGGGGTGGTGCTAAACTGACAAATGGAAATGTTAAGATGGTCATACTATGGATAATTTACCTGTTTGATTTGAAATTTAGGACCCCTTTATTTATAAAATATTGATTTTGGCCTTTACTACTATAGCCCATAGAAACGTAATAACACGTTCATAAATGGCAAAAAGGACAGTAAAGAAAATAAATCATAAGAAACATGGTTTTGAAGTGTCTATCCCAAATCTAGGAGATATTAAAAAAAATCAGTAAATATATATACAGTGGGGAGAACAAGTATTTGATACACTGCTGATTTTGCAGGTTTTCCCACTTACAAAGCATGTAGAAGTCTGTCATTTTTATCATAGGTACTCTTCAACTGTGAGTGACGGAATCTAAAACAAGTAATTCATTTGCATTTTATTGCATGACATAAGTATTTGATACATCAGAAAAGCAGAACTTAATATTTGGTAAAGAAACCTTTGTTTGCAATTACAAACATCTTACGTTTCCTGTAGTTCTTGACCAGGTTTGCACACACTGCAGCAGGGATTTTGGCCCACTCCTCCATACAGATCCATCAGGTTTCGGGGCTGTCGCTGGGCAATACGGACTTTCAGCTCCCTCCAAAGATGTTCTATTGGGTTCAGGTCTGGAGACTGGCTAGGCACTCCAGGACCTTGAGATGCTTCTTACGGAGCCACTCCTTAGTTGCCCTGGCTGTGTGTTTCGGGTCGTTGTCATGCTGGAAGACCCAGCCACGACCCATATTCAATGCTCTTACTGAGGGAAGGAGGTTGTGGCCAAGATCTCGCGATACATGGCCGCATCCATCCTTCCCTCAATAAGGTGCAGTCGTCCTGTCCCCTTTGCAGAAAAGCATCCCCAAAGAATGATGTTTCCACCTCCATGCTTCACGGTTGGGATGGTGTTCTTGGGGTTGTACTCATCCTTCTTCTTCCTCCAAACACGGCGAGTGGAGTTTAGACCAAAAAGCTCTATTTTTGTCTCATCAGACCACATGACCTTCTCCCATTCCTCCTCTGGATCATCCAAATGGTCATTGGCAAACTTCAGACGGGCCTGGACATGCGCTGGCTTGAGCAGGGGGACCTTGCGTGCGCTGCAGGATTTTAATCCATGACGGCATAGTGTGTTACTAATGGTTTTCTTTGAGACTGTGGTCCCAGCTCTCTTCAGGTCATTGACCAGGTCCTGCCGTATAGTTCTGGGCTGATCCCTCACCTTCCTCATGATCATTGATGCCCCACGAGGTGAGATCTTGCATGGTGTCCCAGACCGAGGGAGATTGACCGTCATCTTGAACATCTTCCATTTTCTAATAATTGCACCAACAGTTGTTGCCTTCTCACCAAGCTGCTTGCCTATTGTCCTGTAGCCCATCCCAGCCTTGTGCAGGTCTACAATTTTATCCCTGATGTCCTTACACAGCTCTCTGGCCTTGGCCATTGTGGAGAGGTTGGAGTCTGTTTGATTGAGTGTGTGGACAGGTGTCTTTTATACAGGTAACGAGTTCAAACAGGTACAGTTAATACAGGTAATGAGTGGAGAACAGGAGGGCTTCATAAAGAAAAACTAACAGGTCTGTGAGAGCCGGAATTCTTACTGGTTGGTAGGTGATCAAATACTTATGTCATGCAATAAAATGCAAATGAATTATTTAAAAATCATACAATGTGATTTTCCGTTTCTCACAGTTGAAGTGTACCTATGATAAAAATTACAGACCTCTAAATGCTTTGTAAGTAGGAAAACCTGCAAAATCGGCAGTGTATCAAATACTTGTTCTCCCCACTGTATATATACAGTCGTATGAAAAAGTTTGGGCACCCCTCTGAGGCTGCATAATAATTTGATTGATACAATTTGATTTGACTTCTTATTAGCATTGGGTGTGTACAGGTAACTGGCTGGGATTCAAAATGTAGGACAAAACACACATCACGATAAGAGACACCACAACACTACATAAAGAGAGACCTGAGACAACAACACAGCATGGCAGCAACACATGACAACACACAACATGACAACAATACGGTAACAACACAACATGGCAGCAGCAAAACATGGTAGCAGCACAAACATGGTACAAAATATTGTTTGGCACAGGCAACAGCACGAAGGGCAAAAAGGTAGAGAGAACAATACATGATTGAGTCTCAGAATGTAGAGATGGAGATAAAAATGAAAGCCCACAGACAGGAATTCCCTGTTACGCAGAGATATTTACACGCCAGAAATAGAGCATCCCTATCAGCCAATACAGTCGCATACGCAGGATCTGTAGCAAGTGCAAAATCGTGGTGTAGATAGCCCCCCTGCAATTCTACAGAGTTTGACATTACTTATTATGCCTCTCTTGAGGTGTATGTGAAGGGGTATTTTGAAAACATAGTTTAAGTGGAAGGATAAGTGGAAAGCCCCCCAACCCCCCAAAAAATACAAATTTAGGAGAAACCCATTTTGGGGGGGATAACTTAACATTTAGCCAATGGGGTCGAGCAAAAAATGTTTTGTAATGCTATTTTAACATTTTGTGATGAGTCAGAGACAATTTAGCCGTTTTAAAGCTAATTTCCTGCAATTCCATGGGGTAGAGAGAAAAAAACATGTTTTTTTTAAAGCTCATCTCATGCTATTCTTAACATTTTTTGCCATTAGGATGAGATAAAATGTTAGTTTTAAAGTAACTGTCCAGTGAAAATATCCCTTTTAAAAGTTAATGTTCTGTTCACTCATACCCAAATAATGTTGTTGAATCCTATACTCGTATTTGTGGCCAAAGCATAAATTGGATGAGCTGGCTAATGACCGGTATACGCCCACACCATTCTGTTGAGGTATGCCCACACCATTCCCACACAGAAAAGCTGCTTTTTAACATACTTAATTACCATTTTTTGGAAGGAAAACTATTTTACTCATATTGTAATTAATTCTAGGTCATATTTAATAGAAATCTGGAAAGACTGGACAGTTACTTTAAATGTGGACTTTGGGAAAAAACAAAAAAATAACAGCTTTAAACTGTATAACTGATCAATGCACCATCATGCCAGGTCATTTAAGACTTCAGAAAATGGATGAATAAGATATTTGGCTACATAAATGCATTTTCTTACTGATCTCTACAGCTTCCATCCAAAAACAAATCCTGTGAAATTACATCAACACATGCTGGAGGAGTTAGCTACAAGTGGCTAGCTTAGCTAACAAACTAGCTACATCGGTCGTGCATAAACAGAATGACAAATTGATGAAACACGAAAAGGCACACCATCCTCTGTGGCAATTTTGCCTAGGATCAAACATACGCACTATGACAAACATGTGCACTGTCTGGATGAACGCTTTCGACAATGGGGTTACACAGAGGAATGGCTGCGTGACAGAAATATGACCCAGGATGACAGCCTCACTCCCAAACCACCCCGCCCCCCTCACCAACAAGTCCAATGCTTCCTTCAATACTCCCCACTTGGCAAAGCGCACATAATTTCAAATAGGTTACATGTTATTAAACAGCATATAAACACTCTAAATGTGCCAGGAGCCAGACAGGGTGCCAAAAAAGGTACATTTAGGCTACGGAAAGGAATCATTTAGGCTACATTATTTCTATTATTTTTGCGAGTGTGACACTAGGCTGGTAGGGACATAAAGTGCTAGGTATTTAAACAGCATTTTGTTGTATTAAATCATTATTGTCTATAAATTGCGCACAGGCCGTGACTTACTTAGAATTAAATACAAATTAAATGAAAAATGACTTATTAGTGCCATTTTTTTAATCAAACACAAGTTTGGCCAGTCTGTGGCTTCAGGCTCATGCGATGGTGCCTGGAGAGCAGGCCAGCAGCGGAGAACATCCTCTCCACACTTGCAGAGCCACAGGGGATGCTTAACATCCTTTTGGCCACTCTTGCCAGGCTGGGCAGAAAAGCTTTTTGAACATGGGAATATGCCAGGCCAATTGATCCAAAATCAATGATGGCCTATTGTATAGATAATAGAACAAAAATGAACAAAACGTTTGAGAGATCTGATTTTTATTTAATTTTTATTAATACTTTGCTACAATGTCACTACAAAGTTAGTTATCTACCCACCTCATTCCTTTCGTTTAGCATGTAGAACTTACACCATCATGCATTCGGGATATTTGTCATTTCAGATTCCACAATGATTCTTTAGTTGTGGACATTACATCACCGCACTCCTTCTCTTGGTCCTCATCTTTGTAAGTCACCTTAATTTAGCACCTGTGTGTTTTTATCAGTTTCTTATGACAGTAGCTAAAGCAACGGGCTATAGCAGCCCACAAGTAGACTACAAATGCCTCAACCATAGCATTGATTGTTAAGAAGTTCTTTTGTTCTAGAACCTTGTGTTGTCTTTTTGGGATCGTGACTTATTGTAGACCTCGGCTGCAGCGCGTGGTCCTCCTAGTCAACCAACTCCTAGTCAACCAATACATTTGGGAGTCATCCAAATTAAGATCCCTGAAAAAGGTTTGTTGGGCGATTCAACTTCCCAGTTAATGTTATCAAATCAGTTGACTGGATATCATTCAGCGTAGCCTAACTATTAAAATAGAAACAAATTTGGATTGATTAATCAACGTTATTGATGGATCATGCCTGTCTAGGCTATTTTGGAATTAAACTTGAATTAACCTGAAAGCGAGAAGAAGAGCCCAACCACAATACTTGAAAGTGATGTGTGGTTTTGGCTCCAAGTTGCTTGTAAAAACAAATTTAATTGATTAATCAATGTTATTGATGAATCATACCTGCCTAGGCTATTTGGAAATTAAACTTGAATTAACCTGAAAGCGTTGCTTTGTCTAAGTTAATGTAGCAAAGTTTAAAATGTCTCATAAGTTTGGACCCTGTGAGGGCTTGGTTGTGGTAAGGCCTCTTACTCCCACCTAGGGGAGGAGAGAGGCACACAACCAAGTTCTCACACCCTAACTAGGGAGATTATCATCCCCAATCAGAGACAGCTGTCTAGCGTTGTCTCTGATTGGGGATAGTATTTAAGCTCCACACAAATCCACCTGTGTGTGGATCATTGTTCCTGCTAGTCTGCACTGCCTGTAGCCCAGCAAGTAAGTCACTGTGTTTGTTTTTCAAGTTTAGTTTTTCTCAGTCATCTCCTTTTGTTATTTTTGTGCTTCGTGATTGCATCTCCAAAAATAAAAGAGGAATGACACTCCATCAGCGCTCTGTTTATCGTCCCTTAACTACGCACTGTGACAGACCCTATCCAAATGATCAACCCTGAAAAAGGTTTGTTTGATGATTCAACTTCCCTGCTAAATCGAATGAGACAATGGATATCATACAGTGTACCTGAATTATTTCCCAAAAACAATTATTGGCGATTTTTCACCACCAGAGTTCACTGACAGCCCAAGCTGAAATCAAATGCGAATCGCGCTCTGCACGAGATTTCACCTTGAACAAAGGGATAAACAAAAATGGCTGCTTTAGCATTTGGTTAGCCTCTGGTGCAAAGCTAACACTTCATGTACAGAGAATATCACTTCCAAGTACCACTGGATCCCTTTTAACAAGGGAAGGGATTTACTAGTGACGTCTCAATTCACCTTCTTAGAGACAGTCCTCAACCATAGCATTGATGATTAAGAGGATCCTTTGTTCTAGAATCTTGTGGACCTCGGTTTATCGTAGACCTCGGCTGCAGCTCCTAGTCAACCAACTTAATTCTTAACTCACATGCTTTATACTTTTGGGTGGAACGGGGAGTTTGTCTTTATGACCCGCTCTCTTGAGTCCCTGAGGCGTAGCTAGTGACAAGGCAAGGCATTAGAATTGACTATGATCTCGTTTAAACAACTAAAATCAGTCTTATTGTCACAAACATTCTCTTTAATCTGGATATTTTCTACAAAATGTAAAGGATGTTAACATCATGTACACAGTATGAAACTCTTAAAGTTACAATGTTTTCATCATCACGTCTTCATTTATCTTTTAATGACATCACAGAATCGACATTCATAGGCCAACAGTCCTAATTTTCCACATTTCGGATTACAGTAATCATGTTCCAATGTCTCGTTTTATTTACATAAAGTTTGGGCTCTATGGAAATTGTCTAGGGACAAAGGGTCATAAATTGGGCCAACTCTCCTGTGGGAGAGGAGAGGGGTCTGGTTGTCTTCAGCCATTAAGGTGTCAAAAACCCCTCACATCAATCCACTCAACCCTCCCCCTTTTGGGTGGGAGAGGAGCTTAGCATCGCTGACCTGTTAGCCTCAAATCATGACATAGATTTGTGAAGGTTAGTGTCTTTTCTGTAGGGAAGCTAATGATCCATCATGTATGACATTCCTGGGAGTGTGTAAACTTAAATGTTACCATAGCATTTTTGTATGTTCTCTATAGTTATATACTTGAAAATGTATAAATTGACCAATTCGGCACATTTGGGAAAACTCCTGGCAGACCTGATACAAGATATTGTGTAGTGATGTAATTCTTCACCGGTTCAGTCTGAAACTTTGCCATCTTGTTGACATCTAAATTACACCTAGAATCCTACATCACTGTCTGGCCTTTCTCTTGCATTTCAAAGATGATGCAAAAAAAAAAAAGAAACATATTTTTTTGTTTGTATTATCTTTTACCAGATCCAATGTTTTATATTCTCCTACAAGAATATGCATATCCTTGCTTCAGGTCCTGAGCTACAGGCAGTTCAATTTGGGTACGTGATTTTAGGCAACATTTTTTAAAAAGGGTTCGATCCTTAAGAGGAACTGTGTTGAAGCACCTGCTTTCAATATACTTTGTATCCCTCATTTACTCAAGTGTTTCCATTATTTTGACAGTTACCTGTATGTAATCATTGTGGAACTAGCAAACCAACGACAATAAGAATTAAGGAAGAAAGGGATATTATGAGGAAGTCCAAATAAGATTAAATTGGCCATTGGAATAAATACCATTTTTAATCCTTAAACATTCTATTGAGTCTGCCAAGTCACTGCCATTACAATTTCTCACTCCATCTGGCTCCCTTTCTGTGGCCAAATTAATTATGGCTAGTTGTGCTTTTGCATAAACCATTCATTGGCCAAACTAGCTCCGGCAAATTATGTAAGGACCCTCTGAGATGCACTCCAGTATATGTAATGCTGTATTTTCTGCATATTCGCCATAAAGATTTTGATTTATTAGTGCATTTTATAGCAAGTTCCATTACATGGTGCAATGACTTCAAGGCTATAGTAATGAGAGTTTCTATGGTAGTCAAGTTACGCTTTGACATTTTGGTGGCTGATACAAAACACATTCATAACCTTCTGTGAAATCCATGCAAGTATGTTTGTTATCTCATGCAAGTCCAGGTGTCACAAACTGTTGACAATTGAGGTAAACCCTGTAATAGTCCTGTGGTCTTACTTCATTCTGTTTAATATATTCGAAGGTTGTTTTGAAGTAGCAGTAAAAACACTGAACACCTATGGGAACATCATACTATTGATGTTTCTGCTAAAGAGTAATACTTTTGGTGTGACTGCATTTAATGGAAAACAGGATTAGGCATTATGCTGGTCAATAATATTTTGGAGATTCACCCTCAGAGCATTGATATAGATCTTGATGTACGAAGGGAGGAGACTTATAATAAAATAGTTTAGTTAACTTTTTGGTTTATCGATTGTCTCTTTTCATACAGTGCTGGAAGGCAGCCAGTTTATATTTCATTCAATGAGAACCTATGAAGTCTCTTTGAGATTGGGTCAATTTGAGCAAGTGTAAGTCTCAATGAGCTCAGTAAGAAGGGTTTTCTGTCTGAGTGGTTTTACTTCTGACAAGATCATTTCTATTAAGCAAATATACAGTCTGTCTGTCGTCTGTAAATGGGTGGTGGTGTGGTGCAGTGACCTCTATGCCACCCCACTATTAGACTGAAGACCTCTCACTGGGAAAAAATCCCCAGCTGAGACCAGTCAGCTAACAGGGTTGTTGCTCTCCTGACAGCAACTGAAAGGTATGAGGTTCTCTCTGTGAAAGTGAAGGGTTGCTTGTTTGTCATCTTAGTGCTTTGACGAAAATCAGAGAAGGTCAGAGGAATCCAAGGCCAATTAACTAAATAAAATAAAAACAGCAATACAGTGCACATTGAGAGATGATAGAGAGCAAAGATTGCGACCGCGCATGACCATCTGGGTAGGGGCTGAGTGGTTAGGGTTGGAGGAAATGGAGACAGAAAAGGAAACAAAGTCGTGATCAGAGACCTGGAGGGGGGTTACAGTGAGATTAGTAGGCAAGCAGTCTCTAGTAAAGATGAGGTCAAGTGTATTGCCTGCCTTGTGAGTTGGAGGGGATTGGGAAAGTGAGAGGCAAAGAGAGTTGGAAAGAAATTCATTGAAGGCAGACGTCGGGAGCTTAAGTACTCGTCGAACCCACCTGTAGATGACACACGACTGCCGCCAGTTGGAGTCTCTCTCTTATTAGAGCAGAGGAGGAATCACTTGTCAAGCACACACAGCCAGGGCATAGCTCACTCCACCACCTCCTCTCCTTTCACGTCTCTAAGTCCCTGCCTTGTCTGCTCACCCTCCCTCCCACCTGCCTGCCCGTCTGCCTGCCTGCCTCTCAGGGGCAGAATGAGAAGTAAGTCCACAGTGCCATCTGTGCAGCTAGAAGAGCTAGATTAGAGGAAGGCTAATTGTTCCACCACGGAGCAAAAGCTCATCACTCTTAACCCCTTGAGGAGATGATACTGACGGACCTGCCTGCAATGCCTTTTCACTTGGCCATAGCGTTTACTGTTAATGTGTCCCCCGAGGTGTCAAAAAAGCAATGTGAATGTGCTCAAATGTAAATGCAAGCTTAACGGGGGCACGCCAAATTGTTATGAAGTAGCTGCTTTGCTTGAGTGCAGCAGCTCCTGTGCAGACCATGCTATTGTCAAGGGAGCTAACAACCTTGTACCTGCAAGTGAGACAAAATGAAAGAGAAAAAGTTCAAAAGCGATAGCTGGTTCTATTTCCTTTATATCAAGAAATGGAAGGTCCCAAATGGTTTATTTCAGGGATGGTTGGAAAGTGAGACTGGATGTTCCAAATGGAATACCCCCCATTGTTAATGGGCTGTGACTGAATACCCATACTAGCATCCTAAATAATCTACTATACTAGCATCCTAAATAGTCTACTTTATGGATATGCAAAAATAGAAAATGTTATTGCATGTGTAATTCACAAATTTCTGTTTTTCATCTAGTATGAATTTGCTGCACACTAATGAGTTGTCTTTTCATACCCGCATGTGTTTGACAACAGCTGATAATCAGATAAGGGGATGTGCTGTACCAAAATGAACAAATGGCAGGTAATAACACCAATTTTTCTTTATATTTTAGCAGGGAGTTGAGACCATTGTCTCCTTTTTAAGGGAGCCCTGCATATATAATTTCATAGAACAAAAAAATTGAATACAATATAAAACAAGTAAAGTACACAAACAAATATACACAACACAATCAACTAAAAGAAACACATTAATTATAAAATTGTGTCCAAAGTGTGTCCACTCTCTAAACTGCCCCAGGGCCACTAATGCCTCTACAGTGCATTCAGAAAGTATTCAGACTCCTTGACTTTTTCCACATTTTGTTACATTGCAGCCTTATTTTAAAATGGATTATATATTTTTTCTAATTTATACAAAAATAAAAAACTTTACTCAGTACTTTGTTGAAGCACCTTTGGCAGCTATTACAGCCTCAAGTCTTCTTGGGTATGACGCTACAAGCTTGGCACACCTGTATTTGGGGAGTTTCTCCCATTGTTCTCTGCAGATCCTCTCAAGCTGTCAGGTTGGATGGGGAGCATCGCTACACAGCTATTTTCAGGTCTCTCCAGAGATGTTTCGATTGGATTCAAGTCCGGGCTTTGGCTGGGCCACTCAAGGACATTCAGTAACTTGTCCCGAAATCACTTCTGTGTTGACTTGACTGTGTGCTTAGGGTTGTTTGTCCTGTTGGAAGGTGAACCTTCGCCCCAGTCTGAGGTCCTGACCACTCTGGAGCAGGTTTTCATCAGGGATCTCTCTGTACTTTTCTCTGTTCATCTTTCCCTCAATCCTGTCTAGTCTCCCAGTCCCTACTGCTGAAAAACATCCCCACAGCATGATGCTGCCACCATGCTTCACAGTAGGGATGGTGCCAGGTTTCCTCCAGACTTGGCCTTCAGGCCAAAGAGTTCATTCTTGGTTTCATCAGACCAGAGAATCTTGTTTCTCAGGATCTGAGTCCTTTAGGTGCCTTTTGGCAAACTCCAAGCGGGCCGTTGTGTGCCTTTCTTTAAAAATGAAGCACGTCCAGAGTTTGTAGAAGCAAGGTAGACTTTATTACACAAAGCAATAGAGCCGTGACAATCTGCAGATGCAACTGACCCCAGGTCTGTGTACTTTTATACATTTTTATGGTTACATAACATACATAGTCCTTCCTCCATATGTAAATGATTAACACCTCTTAGCCTTCTGCCACCAATACTTCTTAGTCTTGATTCTTTGTTTGTCCACGCCCATCTCATTTGCTTTGCCGCTCCCCTTTTGGCACTTCAGTTTTTAATGGTGGCGAAACTATGGCAATGGCACAAAAAAATAGTACAGCCATGCACACATAATGTTTAGAGCAGAGCACTTTACAGGATTATATGACGTACACATAATGCTAGTACATATCTAAGTGTATTTTTCAAGATTACATCATGCACATGTATAATGCTAGTACATGTCAAAGTGCACTTACAAGGTTATATGGTGGTCTTTTGTTGCATTTGCTGAACGCTCTAAATACTATGCTGACCGCTCTAGATACTATGTAGCCATTCCCTTGAAGCTCATGTTGACTCTGGGGGGATCAATAAAGTACTTGTCTATCTATCTATCTACTCTACAGATTACCTAATGTATACACTGGAAAATCTCCAACAGCTTTTACTGAGGAGTGGCTTCCGTCTGGCCACTCTACCATAAAGGCCTGATTGGTGGAGTGCTGCAGAGATGGTTATCAGAGTGTCAGAGTGACCATCGGGTTCTTGCTCACCTCCCTGACCAAGGCCCTTATAACCTGATTGCTCAGTTTGGATGGACGGCCAGCTCTAGGAAGAGTATTGGTGGTTCCAAACTTCTTCCATTTAAGAATGATGGAGGCCACTTGGGGACCTTTGATGGGTTTTGACCTATAACATGCTTAATCATGTCACAGAGGGTAGGTAGGATGTTTATATACTGTCAGAACATGTTAATGTTAGACATCAGGGATGCTATGGAAAGGAGAAGGGCCACAGTCTGGTACAAGTTAACAGGACAGCTCTGAGTTAGGGAGGATTAAGGAATTCGGGCTGAGGTCAGGTCAGATAAAATGAGAAAGAACAGTCATCAATACAGTTCTGCCTAGCAACAGAGATGTATTGGCTGACTGTATGTGTGATGAGGAGACTCCACATAGGAAGGGTTAAATACCAGTGCTGGTGTAAATATGTTTCTTGTCTGTGTAGCTGTCTGACCCATTGGGTGAATAAACTTGGTTGGAGCTTTTAATAGTTGGCCGTTTCACCCTGTTATTCAGAACCTAACACCTTTAATGCTGCAGACATTTTTTGGTACCCTTCCCCAGATCTGTGCCTCGACACCATACTGTCACTGAGCTCTATGGACAGTTCCTTTGACCTCATGGCTTGGTTTTTGCTCTGATCTGCAATGTCAACTGTGGGACCTTATATAGACAGTTGTGTGCCTTTCCACAGGTGACTCCAATCAAGTTGTAGAAACAATTCAAGGATGATCAATGGAAACAGGATGCACCTGAGCTAAATGTGTAGCCTCATAGCAAAGGTTCTGTATACTTATGTGAATAAGGTATTTCTGCTTTTAATTTGTAATACATTTATTTTTGCTTTGTCATTATGGGGTATTTTGTGTAGATTGCTGAGGAAAAAGAAAAAGGCTGTAACGTAACAAAATGGGGAAAAAGTCAAGGGGTCTGAATACTTTCCAAATGCACTGTATGTGCACTGCTTTTCTACCTATGGAGTAGAAAAACTAAAGGATGATTTACCTAACTCTGAAGACACCAAAGAGTCTCCAGAATTAATCAACCCTGTGAACGGGTTTGATAACTTGTTATTTTAAAATACTTTTAGTAAGAAGTAGGCTAGAAGAGAATCCAGACACAGCCATGGCGTCATCAGCAGCATTGTAGCTGGCCCTCCACCACCTGCGTCAACGACTCTGTGTAGAAGGAGTATATCTGAAGACAGCAGAGTAAGATGGGGAGGGGGATTAGAGCTCAGGTGAAGTCTGCCCCCTGGTTGGTGTGTGTGGATAAACTACACGGTGGACCTGTGCTGTGGAAATCAGGCCAGCCTCTCCCCCCAGGAGTCAACATCAGACAAGCCTCTTACGTGGAGCAGGCGGGGAGATATTGCGAGGCCCCTCATCTAAGCTACACCGCTTAAGGGGCCGCTGCCAAATCACTTAGCAAATTATCCATGGCAGGCGAGCAATGATGCAATGATGTGTCAAGCCAGACTAAGTTAAGTGCGAGAGAGCTTTGGTGTGGTGTTGACATTTTTTGTTTACCTTTGGTTATGTAGTTACTACTGTTGTTTTTCTCCCTTTCCACAAGTGTTAAAGGCTTGTAATATGCATTTGTTTTAATTTTCTGTTTAAAGCACATGCATAAAATGCTTGTAGTCACTTGAATATATCCTAAAGTATCATAAACAGAGAACAAGAGCTCTCTCATATGAACAGATAAAGTTTTAAAATACCTACACTAGTACAACGAAGGCGTACTTAAATGGAGGACAAGTATGTATCTTGAGATATTTGAAGGGCAAGTCAACGATTAATGTTACCATGGTCCAAGATAAATCCAAGATAAAATCAATTATAGGCTTAATTGCATGTATTTAATATATTCTGATTCCATTGAAAAGGCTTTGACTCTTATGAATTAGCATTAATCATGCATAAAGGCTCGCCGAATGTCCCAATGGAGCGTGTCCTTGTTATAGATTTGCAAACTGAATATCAATTACATTTCTGCCAAGGGAATGTCTGTGACACCATTTGAGTTGCCATCTGATGAATGACGTGTAGTATTTCATTTAAATTCATCATCGTCTCAGATGATCCAACCACACTAAGAAATAGCTGTAAAAAATAAATGGCCCTTATTTTCACTGAAATTGTACTTAACCTCAATCTTAACCTAACCCTCATTCCTAAACCTAACTTTAACCATAAGAAATTAATTGATTTAGTCACCTAAACCTAAAGTAACGTTTTTCTGCCAGAATATACACTTCCTTGATGTTATGGATTGCTGTAAATCTTGGCCACTTCATTAATAATCTTAATGATCTTTTATCTAAATAATCTATAATACAAACAGCCGCCAAGTATACATTACTAGAGAACTTACAGGAGATGAAATATGTATTCAACTCACATGCATCATGAACTGATGATGCAATTAATCATAATAATCAATTGTGTCACTGAGCTGGATCTTATTTCCTTGTTGCCGTGAGATATTTCTCAGAGATTAAAAACGAGGACCTTATTCAATACGAGCTGTTTACTCTATAGCTCCTTATCATATCAAATCATGTTTAAACTTTATTTGTCCCATAGGGCAATTGGTTTTGCAATTGGTATTGCAGCAAGTGAGGACATGAGACACACAAAAAAAAAAAAAAACACATGGAACACAAACAATTCTGAATTACAATGGGCTAGTACGTTAGTTATGAGCTGACATCCATCAATACAACCACTCCACAGATTTCATGTTAAGAAACTATAGTTTTGGCATGTCGGTTAGTACATCTACTTTGTGCATGACACAAGTAATTCTTCCGACAATTGTTTACAGACAATTGTTATAATTCACTTTATCACAATTCCAGTGGGTCAGAAATTGACTGTGCCTTTAAACAGCTTGGAAAATTCCATAAAATGATGTCATGGCTTTAGAAGCTTCTGATAGGCTAATTGACATCATTTGAGTCAATTGGAGGTGTACCTGTGGATGTATTTCAAAGCCTACCTTCAAACTCAGTGCCTCTTTGCTCGACATCATGGGAAAATCAAAAGAAATCAGCAAAGACCTCAGAAAAGAAATTGTAGACCTCCACAAGTCTGATTCATCCTTGAGAGCAATTTCCAAACGCCTGAAGGTACCACATTCATCTGTACAAACAATAGTACGAAAGTATAAACACCATGGGACCACGCAGCCATCATACCGCTCAGGAAGGAGACGTGTTCTGTCTCCTAGCGATGAACGTACTTTGGTGTAAAAAGTGCAAATCAATCCGAGAACCACAGCAAAGGACCTTGTGAAGATGCTGGAGGAAACAGGTACAAAAGTATCTATATCCACAGTAAAACTAGTCCTATATCTACATAACCTGAAAGGCCGCTCAGCAAGGAACAAGCCACTGCTCCAAAACCGTCATAAAAATCCAGACTACGGTTTGCAACTGCACATGGGGACAAAGAAATGTCCTCCGGTTGATGAAACAAAAATAGAACTGTTTGGCCAAAATTACCATCGTTATGTTTGGATGAAAAAGGGGGAGGCTTGCAAGCCGAAGAACACCATCCCAACCGTGAAGCACGGGGGTGGCAGCATCATGTTGTGGGGGTGCTTTGCTGAAGGAGGGACTGGTGTACTTCACAAAATAGATGACATCATGAGGAAGGAAAATTATGTGGATATATTGAAGCAACATCTCAAGATATCTGTTACGAGTGAAGCTTCCGCACTACCACCTCCGCACCACCAGAGGGAGATATCACCCGAATACTAACTGTCTATCATTTGGACTTCATCTCCCATAGGCCCTCATTTCTGGGACTGATTTCACACACCTGCAGTTCATTAGACACACACTACTTAAGCACACCATTGAAACAGTATCAGTGCGAAGTCTTGTTTTGCCCTGGTGAACATTTCTGGGCGTGTATTCCTGATTATAGTATTTTTCCCGTATTTGACTTGGACTGTTTTTCTTACTTTGATTCGCTGCTGCAGGCCTGATCTTTGCCTGCCTTTTTGGACTCTGTTAGTTTACCACCTTCCCAGTACGCTGCCCGTCTTTGGAACCTGCATGTTTTGCTGCCTAACCTGACCTCGGTCAGTCCCCGGTTATGCTGTCACTATTGTCTCTTTTACTGCTTGTGAGTCTGACTTTCAATAAACTGCAGGTGGATCCTCACTCCGCTGACGCTTCATTAAAATATCAGTCAGGAAGTTAAAGCTTGGTTGCAAATGGGTCTTCCAAATGGACAATGACCCCAAGCATACTTCCAAAGTTGTGTCAAAATGGCTTAAGGCCATCACAAAGCCCTGACCTCAATCCTATAGAACATTTGTGGGTAGAACTGAAAAAGCGTGTGCAAACAAGGAGGCCTACAAACCTGACTCAGTTACACCAGTTTTGTCAGGAGGAATGGGTCAAAATTCACCCAACTTATTGTGGGAAGCTTGTGGAAGGCTCCCCAAACCGTTCGACCCAAGTAAACAATTTAAAGGCAATGCTACCAAATACTAATTGAGTGCATGGAAACTTCTGACCCACTGGGAATGTGATGAAAGAAATAAAAGCTGAAAGAAATAATTCAATCTACTATTATATATACTGTATATATCTACTGTATATACAATACTAATGATCAACATTAGCAGCAGCCCACAAATATAGCAATAGTACTGGTTACATAAGTAAAGTACGCTGTGCACATTCTCAAATCATCACGTCAACATCCTCATTGAGAATATGCGGACAAAAATCATTATCAGTAATGTCATCATTATTAACATCACATTACCATCACCCTTATCATTACAATCATCACCATGTTAAAAAACACAAGGACAGTGAAACCAGTTCAGACAGACTAGCCTACCTCCTCCTCTTGACTTTATTTCAAAAGGGCAACGGTAGTAGGGGTAAAGGAGTGCTTGTACTTGTTAGTCTTGACAGAATCCATACCGGGAGCCAAAGGGTAGCACCTGGAACTCATGGTAGAGGGGGTGGGAACAGTGAGACAGGATGAATTCTGCCTTCCTCACCACTTATCTGTTCAGGTCAGACAGACTACTCTGCCCACTTTCTGTAAATCCCACAGGTTTCAAGCATAGGGCAGAACTAATGTAAACTTGAACAGCATACAAGGCCAAACATAGAATAGAAATACTCAAATGGCTATCCTGACCCTGTTACAAATTCCCCCACTTTTGAAGGAAATATGTCCTCATATTTAACCCTAAAAGCAGCAACAGGGTTTTTTAACCTGACATTTTAGGGCTTTGTCAAGCAACTAGTTACCGACCAAAAAACACAATTTACTATGATTTCTGTGTTAATATGGAGGAATACTAGTGGTTGACTCAATAGTACACTTCGTGATAAAAGCACCACATTTGGCACAGAGGTAGATGTATGTACCCTGAAAAGATATGGATATGGAGCCACCCCAGATTTGGCTCCTGGAGGGCATGGCAACCACTATAACAAAAACATAAATTTCAGATTGAATTGGAACCGAGTTGATAGCCGATAGCGTTCCGAAGTTAGAGCTAAATGTCTCATGGCACCAGCGCCCATATCACCTATAATGTTGTCCACACTGTCTCCAAACACACTCGCAAGGGATGACAACCAACTGCCTAGTCACCGTGGGTCCCCTCCTTCAGAGGTGGCAGCATACCTCGGGCACGCATGGGTGGCAGCGACTTTTGTGCCCTCGGAGGTGTGGCCAACACGTGTGCACTAAGCCCTCTCTCTCAATCTCAACCCATTTCCAGAGGCCAGAGGAAAGGAGAGTCTAACCAGGGGGGGTCGGCGGGGGGTAGACCCACATAATGAGCTCCCCAAGCCTCCCTCACATGTCTGTTTCCTTCACGGAAAGCAATAGATCCCGTAGTACTGCAGAGACATGACAAACCATGCAATAATGTTGTCTATATAAAACAAGCAATTTCCACCAACCTGAGGGTGGCGCCTCCTGCTGCTGTACTTTCGACATGTTTCCAGAGCTGTACTCAGTTCCCTATCCTTCCAACTACGTGCAGCCAATGTAGTCTTGAACTGGGTACAATGCCATGGAAACACATCACGCAACAGAGCAATCCTTACCCTTTTACAACTTTCACTATTCTAGCAAATACATTATTTAGCTTTGATACCAAGGTTGCGATACCAACGATCAAAGAAAATGTTAAAACAGACAATGTACAATTTATAAAAGAGAGTCATCAAGGTCCTGTCAATCTGGAACTTGAGTTTCCTGAGACAAAAAAAGCATTGCTGACCCGTCTTACACTCAACGCTAAATGTATTATCAATCATGTTGCCAAGATACTTGTAATTGGATACAGTGTCTACCACCTGGCACTTGATAATAGTGTTCTGAGGGGTAAGGGGTTGATGCCTGAAATCACATATATCTTTAGTTTTTGTCACATTGAAGGAGACTAACTATTACTGTGAAGGACACTGACTATTACTGAATCTTCCACAAATGGGTATTGCTAATGCCTTTATCGACTGTTGTTATTATAATAAATGCCCTTAGAATAGTTAATGGCCAGACACACATGTCTGGCTTTCCAGACCCAGATTGAGACCCTTGCACAAAAAACTGCTCAGTGGAGGATCTTTATTTTATAGAGATGTCCGGGAGTTCAGTACAGGTCTGTGAAACTGCCACATAATGTAACACACAAGAATGAAATCACGCATTCATTAGAGCAGTAGTCTCCAACTTCTTCTAGCGTGAGAGCTACTTTAAAAAATGACATGGTTGAGAGCTACTGATTTATTTACTTTCCAATAGGCATTCTCTTCTCTTCTCCCCTGCAACTCTTACCCAGGTCCTTGCTAAACAAGATACATGTTTTCTGTCATTACACCTGGTAAAATAATAAATAACTGTTGTATTTTTTAAAACCAAATTTAGTTTTATATTTTCCAAAATGTAAATGTTGCAGTTAACATTTTCCTGGTTTTCCAATCTCAAAATTACAATTATTCATAGAGAACAGGGGGGCAACTTTCACTTGGGACAGATGTGGGACTCTGTTTTATCAATGGAATGTGATACAAAATGAGGGACCATGCGGACACCTCCGAGCGTTCGGGTAGGCTGTTTGGAGTGTTTATCCGACTGGATAAAAATAAAATTAATATTGTCCCCCCCACAAACTAAAACCAAAGTTGAACCCCTGATAGAGAAACAACAAAATTGGATGCGTAATTGGAGTGTAATTCAACCAGCAAGAGAGAAATGTGTTTGGCTAGCAATGTTTCTGTACTGCTACTGCACATGTGATTGCAGAGTTTGCTAAACAAATCCCCACCCGATTAATACAAATAATCATGATAATATTTTGTCACCTAGGCCTATATTTTGTGGTTAATATTTAATTGAGAAAGTTTTAGGGAAAGCCTTCTGTCTACCAACAATGACGGTTATCATTAGCATCGCTAACTGGCTTCACAAAGTGATAAACAAACGCATGCACCACACAGACAGACGGGGCAATATTGCTGGAAATGAGTTGTGTATATTGTAATACTTTTGGCTTCATAAGCTAAGGGATGGGAAAATGTTGATTTGGCTTTAACTGGATAGTAGCCGGGAGCTTGCGGTATCTAGTTTTTGTTAGATTTGTTTATGAAAGTTTGTGGTGGAACAAGTAAAAAAATGTATGTACTTTCAGAATTCTTTGGCAAGATACTCATAGGTGGGCTGTGAGCTACTGGTAGACCTGTTGGAGAGCCCTGCAATAGAGTCTGAATAGCTGTTTATACTTGGGTTGCGTCTCAAATGGCACCCTATAAAGTGCACTAGTTTTGACCAGGGCTCTGGTCAAAAGTAGTGCACTATATAGGGAATAGGATGCAATGTGGGAATCACACTAGATCTCATGTTTGTATTGGCAAAATATTACATTTTGCTGAACCAATTACATCATCTGATGTTATTTACAATACTGGTGCTTTTATGTCCCCTATGGGCAGTAGTGGTTCTAGCTTGTATGGCGCCCTGGGCAAACCCCCCCCTTCAGCTGCCCATGTCGCCCGTACCTAAATCCGCTACTGCCTATGGGGCTGATTGGAGTCGAATAGAGCCATCTGCAACAATCATTCTTTTGATATGGCGGGTGATCATTGTCAGTGTGTAAGCGTGTGTGAAAACACAATAGTAGGACCCACTCACCAGCCTTGACAGATCAGAGCCTTCAATTTGCAGTTGAGCTTGCAATTATTTTAAGGGCAGAGAAGACCCCCTTTCATTTTTATCCCCTGTAATTGTGGTGGTCTAATTTCCACCTGGCACGCCCTGTGCAGAGAAAGGACTCTCACTGACAACTGTAGTTTTCTTGAAATCCACTGTGGGTCTCTATTACTTGAATGAGGAGGAGCAAAATGTTGACGAGCAGAATGGAGAGGCCGTAGGGTTAATACATGTACAATAGCACTTTTATAAAATTCTGTACTTGTTCTATTAGACAATGCAAGATTACATCTACAACCATGATACAAATCTGTGTGGTACAGCTCATGCCCAACCTACACAGAGGCATTGTTCTCAAAACGAGAACAACACAGGATTAAGACAAAGCACGACATTAACACATTTGGCACCTTACTCCTCTCTGTCGGTTCAAAGATGATTAATGTTGGAAAACAACAAACTGAGGAAGGAGAGGGCAACAAAAGGGTGGAACATGAATTATCTCAGTGTGTGAACATTAAAGTGAAACGCATAAGAACAGAACTGTCCCCTCCGCTGTTCGCAGTAACCTGCCCAAAGCCATAACTGATGCAGCAAGTCCATTTATAAACCATCCCCTCCTCTTCATCCCTCCATCCCCCCATCCTTCCCTCAGGGAAACAAAACAACTCGACAGAAATCATCTCCCACCACCTCTCCTGTCTGCCTGGGAAAAATTACTGGCCACATCAAGAGGACCAGACATGTCCACTCCAAGGTTAACGGAAAGGTCAGATGTTGTGTGATTGGAGCTCCTGTGATGATTTGCTGGACATGGCCATGTCTCTAGATCTGCTGACGGCCGTGTGTGTTCCAATCAAACTTTTTGTCAGGACCTGACATTACAGTGCCCCTCTTGCCTAGTTAAATAAAGGTTAAATAATATCAATAATAATAATAAAAGTATATCTTGTCATGAGTCCTACGGTATATATACACAGTGCTGTCATACGAATGACAAATCCGATGGCATAAAGTCTAATAATCTAATGTTATGTTTTTTAGGTGAGCCAGTTGGCTAGGTGTGGCACAGCAAACTATAACCATTTGTTACGACACTTGTTACGATCATCAATAGCCTACGCTTGTTTTTACATGGCTGCTTTCACAACCAATGAAATGCTATCATTGACAATGATCAATGCCATTTCATAGCCATATCTCAGCTAATTATTTATCATGGTCTGATTGGCATGTAGTTTAAATTGACATATTATGGAATATATTGAAAGAAAAAGCATATAGTCAAATACTATGAACACAACTTCTGCGAGGAGGTTTTCAGAAACATAATTGGAAAAGCATATAAAATGTAGAAATAGAGATTGATGACCTCATAGCAAGAGTAAGAGATGTTCATTGCCTCATAGACAACTGTACATGAGTATAAGATTTAAATCATTATTTAACCAGAAAGTCATTTTAAGGTCATAACACCTTTATACCAAGGGAGACCTGGATAATAAGATAGAATAAGCCAAAGTGGGGATCCTTTAGTCTTTATAGCATACCAAAACAGTATAACCTAAGAAGAATCACGTAATACAATTACGCCATTACACTGTTACACAAGCTTTTCAAACTGCTAGTGGACCATGGCTTGCTAATAGATGTTGTTGTGCTGACACAGTGTAAGGCACATCAAGACACCAGTTAGCCCACTACACCTGCATCCCAAAATCACTTTTTCTGGCACACGCCATGAGACCACGTATTTGCAACAATCTAATTTCTCAACTTTTGAGCAGGCCAGACTGGAGCTACTTTATTTCACTAGGCAAGTCAGTTAAGAATTCTTATTTACAATGACGGCCTACCCCAGCCAAACCCGGACGACGCTGGGTTAACTGTCCCAATGTCACAAACAATGTTTTGTGAACGTCAAATACAAAGACAAAAAACATAAAATGAGCTTCTGTTTAAAAGTTACATTAAAATAAATCCTCCACATAACACACCATTTACATGGAATGATGAGATCTAGACTACTTGAGGCAAGTTTGAATTATGTAATTATTTTTCGGACAATGGTGTGGGAATTCAACGATCACTCCCAGTGCAATATGGTAGGAATGTTTGTGCATCATGCAAATTATCACATATACCCAGGACATTAATTTGATCCTCAATGTTACACCCTCCTTGGGTAAATAATTATTTTGGATGAGTAATATTCTTTACAGATGAAAAATCTTCTGCTTCAGGCTTCACTCGCTACAGCCTTGTTTAATTTCAAATACTTCCCATTATGCCGTATACCCCTGAGGAAAGCTCTCAGCTTCCCAGAGGAAATACATTCTCCCAAGGTGCACCACTTCCTGTGCTCGCCCTTGACAAAAACCAATGCTGAAAGTGTCTCAAAGCAATGTTTGTGTTTGTAATTATGCTAACCCAGTATGTCTTGGACTATGTCATCATTTTTGTTGCTATTCAGTAAGCCAAGGCCCTGTGGCACGTTTCAAATGGCACTGTTTCAAATTGTCACTTCGGTTCTTCTGCCATTTGGATGCATGTGTATAGACACAGTTGTATTGTCACCTATGCGAAGGCTATAGGGCCCTATTCTGTCATGATCATTACTGCTATGAGCCAAGTTACTGAAATGTTAGAAAACGATATACATCAGACAAGAGGTTATAGTAATGTCTGCATTAACATATTATGTGATATTTGATATGCAAACCCCATCTGTCAAAATGATGACAACTTGATTTCCCACATCTCTGCATTATGAGCACATGAAGTTTAATTATCTTTAATAATTCATAAGGTCTGACTCTTCAACAATCACCTTGGATCAACTTCATCTTTATACAAAACCTCCCTGAACTCAATAATGGGGAGCAGACACGGTATATTTTCCCTTCTGTCTGAGAGATAAAAAGGAGACAGAATAGTACCGGTGAAATTGAACAGACCAGACATGACAGGCAGAGAATGCCTTAACATAATGAAATAATGCTGAGTGACAAGGGGGAAAGAATTGGCAAACGATCACAGATATGTAACAAGGATCCTCTCTTTATTTCATATTAGATCCCCCCCCCCCTCTAATCGTTCTGCAATTTGTGAAAACTGTTGGACTGCGTGTAATGTCACATCCAAGACATCTTGACAATTTGAGCAAAAAACAAACAAATTCTTCGCACACATTCAATGAGAAACGACGAGCACTTTGCTGATTAGATTCCCTACAGTTCAGTCGCATGCTGGTTCGTCTGACCCAGAAAAGCAATCAGATGATAAACACGTTATGCCCATTTAACAATGTATAAGCAGCCCAAATTCTCTAATCTAGTTAAGGTGCAAGCCGATTGTCACCTGTGATTAGTAATTATCAATTTCTCTAAACACTGTCCTGCAATCAGCTAGAATGGCTTACTGTTAGATTTCCCTTGCCTATTTTTTTTTTATAGTATTAAAGACAACAGCAAGTTAATTAAGGGTAGAAAATCATGGTGACTCCTTGGTTCAAACCTACAGTTTACATAATCCCCCTCAACTTTGTTTATCCAATTTGGATAGGGAACAAAACAAGAAACATCTGATTTCATTATTCTGCGCAGCTGTAAAAAAAAACATCTTTCATTCCCAAACCTTAGAACAAATAATGTTTGTCTAAATGTATGATATTCACTGATTACTTACAAAGGAAATGCGAGACCCCAACTGACTTCCTAACTCCAACTAATGGGTACAGAAAATACCCGCAGAAAATGAATGGGCATTTTTTATTTTGCAAGATCAGACCCAGTGCCTAACCGCAGACTACGTGCTGAGCGTAGTTAGTTGGAGTTAGGAAGTCAGTCGGGGTCTCAACTTACTGTTGAGAGAGATCATAGTACAATACACAACATGCAGTTTGGTAGTGCATCAGCAGTTTTCCTCTTGTTACGTCAGTCACTGACAGTCAATCAATTAGCCCATGTAAGCTAACATTTTATTGATTGCTAGGTAAGTTAGTCTATCCAGCTATCTAAACCTTGTAGAAATCATGGCTGAATTACTGACCGGCACGCAAGCAACCAAATTAGGCCCCCAAAACGCTACAGGCGGCCCTGATCAGACCATACCAATTATAGATTGGTATATAGATAGCTACAACATTTGGATCTATAATCAAATGTATTGTACTGCCTTATACAATAGTTAAGTCATTAGAATCAACAGAAATCTACAAATATAGTCCTTGTACAGACTGTCCATCTGCACCAAAACATGTTGGGGGATAATCTTCGCTGTCTGTCAGAGAAGATACAACAATAGAACAGCTGGCTCAGACTCTGGGAATGGAGGATGTTCCTACTTACGACTGTTATAAGTAGCACCAATTTAATCTGTATTTACTTTATGAGCAAATTGACCGGAAGACAAATGTTATTCTGATGATCTCTTTAATTGGTCTCTCTCAACCCCACATGTCCTCATTCAACTCCTGTTCAATAATGTGTAATAATCATTTAACTCCTTCTTTTTGGAATTTAAGAGCAAATAGCTTAAACATAAAAAACGTTTTATTACATTGTTCTTATGATGATCAATTGCTTTAATCTATCTAAAATGGTACTCTACTCTTACATTTATTGTAACAATTGCTTCAGGATATACAGTAGTGAAACAATACTCTGAGGACCGTCGTTAGGAGTTCTAAAACATCTGATAACATATCTTCTGCCATGAAAGCACTGCATTTCAGGAGTTAATGATGTCTTGCTTTAAATTCTGACCAGGAAAGCATCCTCCTGTCAGAGAGGACTCATGAACAATTTATGGCCGTTAATTGGAAAAGGGTTTGAAGAGGTTTCTCCGTCTACCAAAAACCCTTACTTAACCATAAGGTTGTTTAAAAAAGGTCTATATTCTCAGAGGCCTTTGTGCCTGTTTTGACTGAAACAAAAAAAAAAAAAAGCTTCGTAGTTGTATCTCCTATAATAAGATCCTCTCCAACTTTGTTGAATAACCAACCGTGACCTAGTTTTGTTACTGCAAAGACACCTAGGCAGCACAGAGCACGACCAATGAGTTTGTGTAGGTTTTTACAGAAACCTTTCCTTGACTTGCATCTTTTACTGCACACATCATAAAGGCGACAGAAGAGTAATCTTGAGGGACTGGATTCTGAAATGTTGCAGACGGCACTCCCCACGGTAACCTGCCACTCTGTATTTCCATCCCAAAGGCTGGCCTGGAGCCTAGCCCTGCGGCAACATGTGAGAGTCCTCTATAAAGGAATCAGTTATACAAGGCCCAAATGCAGTCATCCAAAGGGCGTTATATACTGTGAACCTCACAAGGAAGTCCCTGCTTGTTCAAGTACTGCTCTAAGAATGTATGGATGTCTGGGGACTCAAGTATGTGTTGTTAGCGAGGACAGACTATCTGTGGAAGCTCTTTTTGAAGGCAGACTACAAAGTGCTCAGGGATTTGTTCTTGGAAAAACAGAGAGAACAAACAACCGGTATATTCGCACAAAGGAGGAAATTATATCTGGGTGAAGGTGTATTGTTGTTCTAGACTTGAGGTGACATGATGTGGTGATGGGCGATGGCTCCATACTCAGGGATGGAAATTAAGCTAGCCTGCTTGCCGTGGCTAGTAGTTTTCAGACCGGGCTAGAAAATGTGCCTCAGTAGCCCACCAGCAAGTGACATTTTTACTTTCCAAATAAATAGTAAAAATTGCAGTCTTCTAGCCCGGCTTGCCAGTGCCCAAAATCCATTTGTTCCATCCCTGTCCATACTACACTGTAATTGGAAAGCTTGATATGAAACCTGATCAAAATCAAATACATTTTCTGTAACATATGCTTATGACTATGTTCTTCAATTGCAATAAATAGAGATTCTCAGAATATAATGCAAAGGGATAGAATTATCAATTTGGGGTCTAACAGGGGCTTTCACTCACACAACATTGGATGGCTAATTTCTAATACCCAATTAACTTAAAGGCAGATGAGACAAGTAAATGTATTAATAGGTTACACAAACTGGTCAGTCTGGGCAAGGAATGCTGACCCGGTTTTAACAATGTTACATTGTTTTACAGCATCAATTCATAACAACAAGACGTACACATGTCCTCTAGTGATTGGGCAATAAGGAATTTGTGTCCCTACCTACCGATGAGATCAAGGAATGTTATAAAATTAACTTGTGTATTTCCAGACGTTCCAAACTCTATATCAGTCCAAGTATCTGCAACTTCTCATGTACCAATAGTAGCCTATAAAAACAGAGCAATAGCTGGTCTGACTGACAGTCATAAGCCTCGGCCAATGACAGTGGAGCAGTGCCCGACCACCCCTCTCCCTCGGCTTGGTCCCTGTGTATGTGTGAGTGAGAATACTGAATGAGGACTCGGTCGCTGCATGCTGCCACAACTTGCAGTGGATTTAAATAACCTTCAGTACAGAGAACACCAGAGTCGAAGGAAAAGCTCCAAAATTGTAGAATTAGGAAGGAGAGCAAAACATCACTGTGTTGTTGTCTGTGTTCCTGTTGAAAAAAAAGAAATAACAACTATAATACAAGAAGACAGCGAAGAAGAAGAAGCATACGTGTTCAACAGTGTCAACAGATTAAATTGGAAGAATGTATAATTCTATGTGTTTCCTCGTCCTGTCGTGGGTATTCGCTCTGCTCGTGTTCCCAGGTAAGACTACTCTCCCTCTCTTTTTCTTTCTCTCCATCTCCCGCTCTCTGGCTCTTGTATTGGTGCTAATGTTGCAAAGTGATAAACCGTAGCAACAGAGTTTTACTGGAGGAGTTACATTTGACAATCACACCCTCTGCCTCTCTCTCCCCCCTCTCTCCTCTTTCTCTCTCGCAAGAAGTGGACTGTTACTGTCAGTATAAGCTGTTGGAAAATATTCAGGTGAAACACAGTAGAGGAAAGTCAGTCCAGGCATTGTTGATTCTACTAAAAAGCTTTGGTCTTATCTCAAGGTGATCATTGCTAAATGTTGTGTCCTCCCAAGCTCCCACAGAGTTGCCAAACTTGCTTCCATTGGGTTTTGCATTGGCATCATCATGATATGTTTCATGTATTAGGAATGCAAAGAGTTGTGATGATGTTTGGGTTGGAGCTGGGTGAATTATCAGTCAGCAATGTGAACTGCCGCCTCAAATACTTAAATGTCATGTCCCATTTTGATCCTAGCCAAGGAAATTAATATTGATCATTCTGGGGCCATGTCTAAGGAGATGCCTGTATTCTCCAGGGTAACCAGAGTGTGTGTTTCATAATTGATGTTCAGGGGTAGAGAGTATAGGTTTACAATTGGAGGGGGCTTGAGGCACATTTCTATTTGATTTGATTTACTTCTGGTATTGGATATATTACTCTAGTAAAATTCAAAATTTCAAAAAGTTGTGCAGGTAATATTTTTCAGGATGAGCCCAATGTAATAGTACATGATCAAAACTAGTCTCATATACCACATTGTACCTACTTCCTCATGCAAGCACGCACACACACACACAGACAAACACACACACTTCTAAAAGTCAATCCACAAGCTGAAATAGTTACATTGCAGGGGTGTATCCGAGGTGATGTGACCGAAGTAAGAGACTAATGAGAGAGCTTGCACTGGATGAAGACGCAGCATAGCCAGGACAGTTAGCAGATGGCATGCAGTGGCCCTACTCACCGAGAGCTTGGGGTCACTAGCAATTCTGCATGACTAACAGACTCCATCTGTTTCACGGTGACATCACAGGGCCTATAGTAGGGGCACCGCCCGCCTCTGGGTCGATGACATCAGGAGAACACTGCTGTCTAGGTGGTGCTGTCACTCAAATGAGATGGAGAACTCAATGTGTGTATGGTGTTGTACAATATTGAAGGGTCCTTTTTGATACTCCTCTAGACAAATGGGTGGATTATTGATATGCCACTGCAACTATGGCTATTGATTTTTGTATGTTGAATGATGCTCTAAGGCATGGACCCTAAGACTACTCCATGGACCCTAAGACTACTCCACGGACCCTAAGACTCCTCCATTGACTGTAAGACTACTCCACGGACCCTCAGACTCCTCCATTGACTGTAAGACTACTCCATGGACCCTAAGACTACTCCATGGACCCTCCTCCCTGTCTTTCAAATGCCCACCCACCCACCCACCCACCCATAGCCCCTCATGTATTATAGAAATTATATTTCAATGTCAATACACTGTGAATAACATGAATTAAACTACTCAACTGGGACCCTTTCTTTGAATGAGAAGTAGTCAAAAATGTGTATGGTCATACTGGTGGAAACACTGAATAAGCTAAATCTGTGTGCTCTGTCTCTACAGTACCATCACTATTGTACTCTGTCCCAGCCCAGAGCAGGTTACGTCCTTGTCAAAGTTCATCAAATCAACCAGCTTCATAAACAGTACAAGCGAAACAGCCATTCACAGATGTATGAAGGACTCTGTGTCTGTTAAGGTCGATGTGGCATCCATTTTGTCTTTTTGCACTCAATCGATAGTATTGTGTACTGTATATAATTTGGCATCGATTTCTATTGCTTATCTGTGTATACTTGTTTCATACTAGAGCTCAGCCAAAACACAATGAAATGTAGTCTATACTCCGTCAATGTATGAAAATGACCCTAGTTAGTCTTTGAGGAGTTCTCCGTGTTCCATTTTCAAAGAGGTACGTATGGGCACCCTATCCTGCCCCACTCCCCATCCCGCTGATAATGTTGGTAATGTTGATGTTGGTTGCATTGGGTATTTTTAGACAAACATTATTGCCTGGAGGACCTTAGTGGGAACCACCAGTCACTTCCCTCAAGATGAGAATGATTGAAGAAAATGGATATGATTTCTTGTAGAGTCCAGGACCTGTCATATCGAGTATCTTTGATTAGACACAAGAGACCACATTACATAAATTAGGGCTGGACAATTTGGCCAAAATCCAATATTACAGTATTTTTCACATTTCTGATGGTATGACTGCATTAGATGGTTTTGAATAGTAAAAGTTCTAAATATGCTTAATGGTTAGTGCATAAACCTAGGATGGCAACAAATTAATTGTATGTGGTTTTAATGGGCTTTCTCAATTCTGCTTTGTTTTATACTGGTCAACCAAACTTTAGGATTACAAACCTGACAATTAAGTAGTCAGTCCTATTTGTAGAACATTTCATAGGAGCCTCAAACACTGATACTTCCCAATGGTTTACATTTGCATAGATATTTGTTCAATTCCAGAATTCACTTGTATTCCTTAATTTCAAGCATTTTCATAAATGTGTTCATTTCCTGCACTCATGTGTTATCATTTGCATACAGTGTCACACTTTTTGCCTTCGTTTTTTTAACCTGTTGTGCTAGCAAGTTAGCTAGCAGCAGAGAAGGTAGAGAATCCTCCATAATCTAGCAATGCTCAGCCATTAGCAGTCTCTTACCACTGGTAAAAAAGGAAGATTGACATTTTGTTGATTACTCAATTATTACATTTAACAATTCAAACATGAAAAAAACTTTATGGAAGGTACAGTAAACATTTTGTTACATTACAGCCTTATTCTGCCCAGCTCAGTTTAGCTGGGCAGCCAGTTCTAACAAGTCTTAGTGGTTCCAAACTACTTCCATATAGGAATGATGGAGGTAACTGTGTTCTTGGTGACCTTCAATGCTGCAGAAATGTTTCCCTAGATCTGTGCCACGACACAATCCTGTCTGGGAGCTCTACAGACAATTCCTTCGACCTCATGGCTTGGTTTTTACTCTGACATGCACTGTCAACTGTGGGACCTTATATAGACAGGTGTGTGCCTTTCCAAATTATGTCCAATCAATTGAATTTACCACAGGTGACTCCAATCAAGTTGTAGTAACATCTCAAGGATGATCAATAGAAACAGGATGCACTTGAGCTCAATTTCAAGTCTCATAGCAAAGGGGCTGAATACTTATGTAAATAATTCTGTAAGAAACAGCAACTGTTTCTGTTTTTTAATTTGAATGAATGTGCAAAAAATTCTACAAACCTGTTTACGCTTTGTCATTTTGGGGTATTGTGTTAGATTGATGAGGAATTGTGTTTATTTTATACATTTTAGAATAAGGCTGTAACTTTAAAACATTTTGGAAAAAGTCAAGGGGTCTGAATACTTTCCGAAGGCACTGTATAGTAAAATACATTATACCGCACAGCCCTAAGTAAATTATTACAGACTATTACGTGCCATGCAGTACATTCGTAAGTGTTTCACAAACCACCTGTCTATATGGTCCTTGCAGGAAGCTTTTCATAATATGTATTAGTGGGAAGATTAATTTGATCCCATTAAAACTTGGGGTTCTCTTGTTAATTTCCGTACAGTAATGCTATAGACTTGCCTGCGGATTTACAAAGCATTCTCATCAATTGTGCACACTCTATGCAATTAATTATCTTTGACAGCTCTGTGCAACTGGAGCTCAATGTTTTGTTCTCTCAGCTATTTGTAAGATAATGAGCCTTGAAATAACAGCGTCTCAAGTGCACAGACACATCTAATGAAGACTTTCAAAAGGGCACATGTGGAATTCCCAGGTGCGCATTTACTCAGAAATGTGTCTGGCTGATTTTTTTTGACACAGTAAGAGATATATTCATAGTATTCATCCTTGCCTCAATCACAGGGTGATATACAGAGCCCAACAGTGGACGTGTCATCATACCCATAAAACCTAGAGGGCAAACAAGGAAATGGTTCAAATCGTTTTTTCACCATACATTTTCCCATAGGGGATTTTAGAACCACTTCAAACAAGGTCTGTGTTTCATGTAGGCTTTCCCTGGTGTGATGTTTTGATAACGATGAAGATCTCTCTTGGACAAGGTGACTTTTATCAATATATTTGTCTCTATTTTCTCACAGATTTTAACATGCTAATTAGCATAAAAGTAGACATCATGCAAGACTACAAATCCCTGAAAGCTCCTGCACGTAATTTCTTGCTACTAGCTACCTTGATCCAAGATCCAAAACATATATTGAACATTTTAATTTACTGTTTCATATTTAATTTAAATAATAATTGTTGGCTTATTATGCATTTGGTATTGTGTCTTGTACCGAATACTATCCTAGTTGCAGTCAGATATTTACAATGTTCCATGAATACTAGGCTAAATCTTTGCCAGGAAAATAGATAGCTAGCTACCTAGATGATATTAGAGATACCCTTATTTTACCAGATCCTCCTCTCCTTCAACCAGTGAAGGTCTATATTTAATCCCTTATAATTTCTGCCAACTATATGTATGAGGCTAAATCAATTTAAATTCATAGTGTCAGAATGCACTGCCGTATTAAAGTAATTCAGAACTAACTTGTTGACATTAATTTCCAAGATGGTATAACAGTGCAGACATGTTTTTTTGTCCTGTCTCATGTCCCGTGTAAATAGTCTGTAATTAGTCTGTCTTTCCATATATTTTTCTTATTCCTCATATACTTTTCCTGCAACCCGCCTCACCCAACGGGGAATGAATCTACTATTTTCTTTATCATTTAACTGAACCTCCGACAGAAGCTAGCCTGCTAGCTAGCCTGCTAACTAGCAACTATCCATTGCTAGCCACTGCTAGCGGTCCTCACCACTGCTCTGCCTGTATCAGCCAGCTTTAGTTCGGACAACGTGCTACCAACTCTGCGCATATCAGATTGCGATCCCTTCCACTTCACCGGATTTCTGCCGAAATCACAGGACCATCACACCGGATCATCGCAGCAAGCTAGCTGCAACCGAGTGGCTGCTGTTGTTTGGCTAACACTACTTTCCAAAAGCTTGCACCAGTTAGCCTTGAGCTAGCCCCGAGCTAGGCCCATCTCCTGGCAAGCCGACATGTACTAGCTAATTCCCTGGCTACAGTACCTTTGTCAACCGGCCTGGACTTTCTACTGTCGACACGGAGCCCCGCTGAGCCATCACAACTGATCTGCCGATGTAATCATCCGACGTGGTCTCAACAGGCTTTTCCATTGCGACGTAGCCGAAGATCCATCTGCTAGCCCCGGGCCCACTAGCAATCTGAACACCGTGCCTCCCTCTCGCCTAGTGCAGCGTCCACTGAACTGCTCCCTGGCTCACCTCTTTGCTGCTCATCGGACCTTATGATCCCTCGGCTACATAGCTGTTGCCTGCTTGACTGTTCCCTTACACGGTACCTCATTCTGTTTATCTGTTATCGCTCTCAATTGTTGACTTCTGTAACCGTAAAAGCCTTGGTTTCATGCATGTTAACATCAGAAGCCTCCTCCCTAAGTTTGATTTATTCACAGCTTTAGCACACTCTGCCAACCCTGATGTCCTAGCCGTGTCTGAATCCTGGCTTAGGTAGGCCACCAAAAATTCTGAAATGTCCATCCCCAACTACAATATTTCCCATCAAGATAAAACTACCAAAAGAGGCAGAGTTGCAATCTACTGCAGAGATAACCTGCAGAGTTCAGTCATACTATCCAGGTCTGTGCCCAAACAGTTTGAACTTCTACTATTAAAAAATCCACCTTTCCAGAAATAAGTCTCTCACTGTTGCCATTTCTTACAGACCCCCTCAGCCCCCAGCTGTGCCCTGGACGTCATATGTGAATTGATTGCCCCCCATCTGTCTTCAGAGTTTGTACTGTTAGGTGACTTAAACTGGGATATGCTTAACACCCCGGCCGTCCTTCAATCTAAGCTAGATTCCCTCAATCTCACACAAATGATCAAGGAACCTACCAGGTACAACCCTAAATCTGTAAACATGGGTACCATCATAGATATCATCCTAACTTTCCCTCCAAATTCCCAAAAGTTCTGGGACACTGTAAAGTCCATGGAGAATAAGAGCACCTCCTCCCAGTTGCCCACTGCACTGAGGCTAGGAAACACTGTCACCACCGATAAATTTACAATAATCAAACATTTTAATTAGCATTTTGCTTCGGCTGGCCATGCTTTCCACCTGGCTACCCTTACCCCGGCCAACAGCTCTGCACCCCCCGTGGAAACTTGCCCAAGCCCCCCCCACTTCTCCTTCAACCAAATCCAGATAGCTGATCTGCAAAGAGCTGCAAAATCTGGACCCCTACATATCTACAGACCCTTTCTTTCTAAAATTATCCGTTGAAATTGTTGCAACCCGTATTACTAGCCTGTTCAACCTCTCTTTTGTATCATCTGAGATTCCTAGAGATTGGAAAGCTGCCGCGGTCATTCCCCTCTTCAAAGGGGGAGACACTCTAGACCAAAACTGTTACAGACCTATATCCATCCTGCCCTGCCTTTCTAAAGTCTTTGAAAGCCATGTTTAACAAACAGATCACTGACTACTTTCGAATCCCACCATACCTTCTCTGCTATGCAATCTGGTTTCCAAGCTGGTCATGGGTGCACCTCAGCCACACTCAAGGTACTAAACAATATCATAACCGCCATAGATAAAAGACAGTACTGTGCAGCTGTCTTCATCGACCTGGCCAAGGCTTTCGACTCTGTCAATCACTGCATTCTTATTGGCAGACTCAACAGCCTTGGTTTCTCAAATGACTGCCTCGCCTGGTTCTCCAACTACTTCTCAGAGTTCAGTGTGTCAAATCGGAGGGCCTGTTGTCCGGTCCTCTGGCAGTCTCTATGGGGGTGCCACAGGGTTCAATTCTTGGGCCAACCCTTTTCTCTATATACATCAACAATGTCGCTCTCGCTGCTGGTGACTCTCTGATCCATCTCTACGCAGACGACACCCTTCTGTATACATCTGGCCCCTCTTTGGACACTGTTAACAAATGTTCAAACAAGCTTCAATGCCATACAACACTCCTTCCGTGGCCTCCAACTGCTCTTAAATGCTAGTAAAACTAAATGCATGCTTTTCAATCTAATGCTGCCCGCACCTTCCCGTCGGACTATCATCACTACTCTCGACGGTTCTTTCTTAGAATACGTGGACACCTACAAATACCTAGGCTCTCCTTCCAGACTCACATTAAGCATCTCCAATCGGCTTCCTATTTCGCAACAAAGCCTCCTTCACTCATGCTCATGCCTCGTAAAACTGACTATCCTACCGATCCTTGACTTCTGCAATGTTATTTACAAAATAGCCTCCAACAGTCTACTCAGCAAATTGGATGTAGTCTATCACAGTGCCATCCGTTTTGTTAGCAAAGCCCCATATACTACCCACCACTGCGACCTGTAAGCTCTCATTGGCAGGCCCTCACTACATATTCGTTGCATACCCACTGGCTCCAGGTCATCTATAAGTCTTTACTAGGTAAATCCCTGTCTTATTTCAGCTCGCTGGTCACCATAGCAACACCCACCCGTAGCATGCACTCCAGCAGGTATATTTCACTGGTCATCCCCAAAGCCAACACCTCATTTGGCCGCCATTCCTTCCAGTTCTCTGCTGCCAATGACTGGAATGAATTGCAAAAATCAATGAAGCTGGAGACTACCATCTCACTCAATAACTTTAAGCATCAGCTGTCAGAGCAGCTTACCAATCACTGCACCTGTATACAGCCCATCTGTAAATAGCCTACCCTACTACCTCATCCCCATATTATTATTTTTGCTAATTTGCACCCCAGTATCTTCTATTTGCACATCATCATCTGCACATCTATTATTCCAGTGTTAATACTAATTTGTAATTATTTCACCACTATGGCCTATGTATTGCCCTACCTTCCTAATCTTACTACATTTTCACACACTGTACATAGATTTTCTATTGTGTTATTGACTGTACGTTTGTTTATCCCATGTGTAACTCTGTTGTTTTTGTCGCTTTGCTTTGTCTTGGCGCAGTTGTAAATGCTAACTTGTTCTCATCTGGCCGACCTATAAAGGTGAAATATATATATATTTTTTTTCATACTGATGTGGATTCAAAGGCAGATTAACTCATTGCAGAAGGTATCCATAATCATACAATCATAATAATATAAGCATAAATTTAAATATAAGCATATTTATTGACAAGAATGCACCTAGTCAAACATCAACGACATCCAACACCGGAATTCCAAACAATGCACACATATACCTTTTATGCATAACGTATAAACATCTGACTTGAAGTAAAGATAACATTATTTATTCATCAATGCCACAAACCTGGGACATCGACAACACCATGTGGACTATGATTACGATCCAAGAGCGCACAGATTATTTAGCTTTTCCATTTTAAGAATTAGATCAGCACCAATAACACAAAATATAAAGCAGTATATTGTGATTTTTGGTAAAAATGGAGAAACAACTGCGATGCGTGGAGTAGGTTAAATATAA
This sequence comes from Thymallus thymallus, assembly GCA_023634145.1. NCBI lineage: Eukaryota > Metazoa > Chordata > Actinopteri > Salmoniformes > Salmonidae > Thymallus > Thymallus thymallus. Next base: position 30,758,828 of record CM042391.1, read on the forward strand.
AACACTAGGTTAACTCCAGCAGATTGAGAAACGCACTTAACAGACTCAAAACAAGGAAGCCATGCCTAAACTCAGCTATATAAACACACCTCTATTTAACAGATCTATATTTCTGCTGTCAATTGTGATCAGCACATTTACCACTGCTTTGTCTGAACCTCAGATAAAGCAGGATGATGACAGGATTACACAGGGGGGGAAAACATTACACCACAACACTTTTAAACGTGTTACCGAGTCTAGATGTTATCAAATCAGGAGAAGAACTAGTGAAAGAAGAATCATTGGGAAGATGGGTGAAGGTAGGGTGGCTTTATAGAGATAAGGAAGTTCCAAAGTGTCCAATATTTAGGGACCATGGGGCATCAAAGGCATTGGTGAATAAGCGCTAAGTAGAGGGATGGCTGGCCATGGATAAACTTAAAATGGGCTGCTCGTGTGCTTCTGCACCCCTTTTAAGGTCGTTGTCACAAATATCCGGCCCATGTCCAGTCATACTCGGGGTCACGTACTTGGGGTCACATTCCGTCTCAGTTGCAGCATTCAAATCGTGGTCATCACAAATTGAATCATAGACAATACAACTTTTGAGACAGCATTTTGTTGACAACAATGTCTACCATGTGTGAATGATGAAAGAATCTCACCCTAGCGGTAGGTCAATTTGAGTGTGTGTGTTCACTTAGGGATGATCATCAACCAGTACTGGGACCATTGGAGACTTAGGATGCTTGCTCTCAAAGTGCTGCTTGAATGTCTTCGGGGTCTGCGTCTATAAAGGTCAAGTACAAAATGGAGGAAGTTAACAATCTGTGGCTTAGATTGAATTCAAAGTTGACACAAATGATAAACTAAGCAATACAATGCAAGACACCACTGCACATATGCAAGACTGTACCACATAGGTCAGTACAATACACTTCACATCATGAGGAACCTAAAGGCACATACTGTACCAACCAATACTACTCACTCACAGACAGGTGTGGACCAGTGCTGCCTTGGCTGCACTAATCAGCTTTTAGGATGCTGATTAAGATAGCACCTGCACGTTCACATTCTATCAAGATGCTGAAAGAAAGAAATAAATATGATTTCTCCACTCCTGTTTGGAGTCACAATTTTGCCTACATTCGACGTTTTACTGCAATAAATGCTTAATTCTGCAGGAATTAATATTAAGGCTATGTAAGAGTTATGTTCAGATTTCAGTTTCCATTTAATCGATCTGAACAGTAGGCTACATACAGTTTGCTTGACGTGCCATAGACCTATTTGAAGTCCCCTTCCTCGCTCCTCTCTGCTAAACATCCTCTGACGCATGCTCCACTCCAGCTCCACTCCGCTAAACATCCTCTGACGCATGCAGCAGCCGCTATACAAATTCGACAGTCACAAGAATGGAGAGGAGAGTGTAATTTGTCTGGAGCATGGAGCGGATTTTAAAAAATGTTGGCCTTGTCTCTTCAATTTCACTCTGGTACCGCTCAGCCACAAGGTGGACAGCATTTTTCATTTCCTTCATCATTGTTATTTTAATTAGGCCAATTCTCTTTTATTTATTTAGCCTACCCCACCACTAATGTGCAGAGATATGAGTCAACCAAGGAATATGCACTAAACAAATTGTTTTAATGCATATGCTCAAATGAATGTTATGAAGTCACTTAAGTCATGATGTCATCCCGACTTCTAGTGACAAATGGAGCAACCAACCCCTACTTTCCATGAAAACTAGTTAACAACACTGAAGAGCTCTGACAACAAGCAGGTTTGGTCCAACAGAATCTGTTACACTTAGACATTATTTTATTTTTTCATGTCTCAACTGCTAAAATGTAGAACAGAGTAGACCCTACTAAAACAAGTGTCAATGAACCTTGTGGAAGATTAATGCTAAATTTCTGTATCACATACAGTATCTCTAGCAGCATTTTAGCCACAGACTGTTGTGCTAGCTGTCTAGTCTGTGTTTTATAAATGTGCAATGAGCATAAAAATATGCATTTACTGTATATAAGGAATTGGCAGGTAGTATCTAAACAAAGTGAACAGGCTATGTTGTTCAAACAGTTGTAGACGGATTTTGATTTGATGTCATCTCGAAAGACTTTAGCTATATATTTGATTTGATTTGGACAGGAGGGTCTATTCATAACAGTTCAACTGTTATACCATGTTAGCAAGCAAATAAATAGGTAGTCTACTCACTAGCATGTGGGCTTGTGCTTGAGAGATTGTTTATGAGACCTGTGTTCAAAACATTATTAGTGGATGTGCATTGTGCATGGTTTTGGTTAAATTTGAACTTGACAAACAAAAAAAAGTTAACATTTTTTATATATATTGTGAATCGGACATAAGTTTGAAAAAATCGAGATATGATTTTTAGGTCGATATTGCTGTGGGGACCTGCTGATGTCTTCTCTTATTCCAATACCAGATTTGAATTGACGTAACTCTATCATTGCCCAGTCCTAATTTAAATGGCTAGACAAATATAGCCATCTAGCCAGGTTAATGTTGTTAACCAGCTAGCTAGCAAGATAACAGGCATTGAAACAAGTAGCCTCAAACTGTCTTTTTTGAGTGTGTTCTTGTCACAATCGAGAATCTTGGCTTACATTTCTCTCATTTATGAGCTACTTCAGGTGCACGTTTACATATAACACCCTACTGAAAGTTACAGTGACTGTTGTGACTAACAAAATGGCCATTTGTCTAACTTTTTTCCCAGCAACAAATCATTATGTCTATTTACATAAGTCAGGTGGGTTGTCATTAACTGAAAAATGAAGTAGCATAATGTCAATTGAGCCATTTGAACTCTATGACGTGAAGTAGTAGGTGTATGAGCAACGATTCCTCAACCACCATTGAGAGCATAGAAGCCACCCTCTTTATTTTGCACACTCTTAACGTTTCCTTAATTGATCTATTAATCTATCTATGCATTCTTGTTTGTTGAAGCAGATGGTCATTGCTGATTTAAGTGACATAGTTGTGAAAACTTTTCAGTCTTTTTTTCAATCTAACCACAAACCACCCAACTCTAAACTTAAATTGATTGAATCATTAATCAAAATGTCATGCTCAGAGCCTGCTTACTCTTAACACACAGTACAGATTGTTTCTACTCATTGATCCATTCGGTTCGACATGATGGATTGCTATGATCAGGGGATCAAATTGGTTGTGAAAATTAGGTTTCGGTTTATTAGCTGTTGATTATGTGAATGCATCCTGTTCTATTTAGTATTGATATAGTCTTTCGAAATATCATATCCTCTAAAGTACACAGCTTTAAAATCCATCCACATTACAGACTCAAATACCCACAACATTAGAGAGAACTGGAAATTGTGTCTACTGTGAAGCGTATTGAGATGTTTAGATGCACATGTAATAACGTTTTTTCGATTTGAATGGTAGCATTGACAGCTACGAGTTGTTACAGAGGCAGTTTAATGAGACAGACAACTCAACTTTGTCAGCACAGATCCAACATCTTGCATTACAACAGGTTGGAAGTAAACATATACTCTGGTATTCTTTATAAGGCATTAGCATAGATAGATAGATAGATAGATAGATAGATAGATAGATAGATAGATAGATAGATAGATAGATAGATAGATAGGTACTTTATTGATCCCCCGAGGGGGAAATTTATTTGTCAAGCAGCTACAACAAAACACAGGGCAGGTGCAAAATGCCACAACGAAAGTACACAAAAGACAGATACACGGTACATGATACATAGAGCGGCAGTATGAAAAAGTATAGAAATACAAGATATCTGGAGTGCAAAAAAAAAGCTATAAAAAGACATTGCATAGTATGGGTGGTTGGCTGAATATGTACACTATACATTGGTGGATGTTGGATGGTTAACTATACTATACAGGTCGATGGCAGAGAAATACTTCAGTAGCTAAAAATGCAGACAAAATACAGACAACTGCACGTATTGCACATTCGATATACTAAAAGCAATGAGAAAAGGTGCAACTGACAGGATACTAATATGCATTCCTGAGTGAATGCCTACGTAAGTTAGGTCCAATAATTACTAGCAATATTGCACGTGATATGAAATAACAACTGTACATGAGTATGTATAAACATACCTGCATTAATAAATAGGTCCTGAGTGAATGAGTGCTGACGGACCAGAGTTACTCACGGATGGATGCATAATTGTTAAACTAGGTCCTAGCACCCCAACAGTTCCAGATCTATGTTGCCGACGGCAGGAGGTCCTTCCTAGCCGCCGGCAGGAAGGACCTCCTGTAGCGCTCTCTGGCACACCGTGTTGAGGATCAGTCCAGGGGGAGCAGGGGTGGAGGTGGGGTCACTGATTGTCTCAGCAGAGGTGTTGTGAGCAAAGTGGGGGTGGGACAGCCGTGAGGGTGTGTGGTCTGGGGAGCTGGAAGGGAGGTGGACAGGGCCAGTATCAAACCTGTTAAAAAATTGGTTCAGCTCATTGGCTCTGTCCTGGGTCCCCTCCGTCTGCCCACTTTTTGAAGCCAGTGATATTTCTCTTACCCTTCTTTCTCTTACTCTGTGAGCCTCACAGAGCACATCCCAGTCTGTTGTTTCAAAGCAGTCCTGTAGGGCCTCATTCGCCTCAGGGGACCATCTCCTAATGGTCCTGGTGGTCGCAAGCTGCTGTTGGACCAAAGGCCTGTAGAGTGGGGTGAGGTGGACAAGGTTGTGATCCGATCTACCGAGGGGAGGGAGTGCAGTGGAGTTGTATGCGTCCTTCACATTAGCATATAACATGTCCAGAGTTGTATTATTCCTGGTTGGGCACTTCACAAACTGTTTGAACGTGGGCAGCGTTGAAGAGAGAGATGCATGGTTAAAATCCCCCGAAATGGCAAAGAAAGCACTGGGATGCGCTGTCTGTAACCTCGCGATAACAGAGTGGATGACGTCACAAGCTGTGTTTGCGTCAGTGGAGGGCGGGATGTAAACAATAAAAGCAATGGCCGCCGTGAATTCCCTTGGCAAATAGTAGGGTCTCAGGCTAACGGCTAACAACTCCATGTCTGGGCTACAAAACTTTTCCTTAAGAGTAATATGGCTCGGATTACACCATCTGTTGTTAACTAATAAAGCCAGCCCACCACCCTTGCTCTTACCGGAAGAGACGCAATCCCTGTCCGCTCTGATGGTCTGGAAACCGTCGATAGTGACGTTCTCTATGGGGATGTTGTCGTTCAGCCAAGTCTCCGTGAAAAGCATTAGGCTCGTTTCTCGATAATCCCTCTGTCCATGGACAAGACCCTCGAGCTCGTCCATTTTGTTATGTAGTGACCTCACGTTGCCCATAATGATAGACAGTATAGCCGGCTTGTACTTGTACTTCCTCCGCTTTGCCTTACATTTCAATTCCGCCCTGCGTCCACGGCGTCGCCTTTTCAACTCATCCGGAATATCAAACTTTTCCCTGGCGTGCAGCAGCGCTGCGTGGGCTAAATCCAGGAGCTGGGCTCTGTTGTAAATAATAATAGTTGACGACTCCTGTCGACATTCAGCTGCGATAAAATCCATAATCCTGAACTATTATAGTTCAACTGTAGCAAAATAAAAAATAAAAATAAAGAAAAGAGACAAACAAAAAACACAGCCTCTGTGGGTAGCCTTGCTATCGCTGACTTCTAAATGACATTTACAGTGTCCATATTAAGACAACATTAGTCTCAGCAAGAAAAGTGTCAGTCGCATGAGGCTGTCCTAGTATGGACACCATGTGAACTAGCTATGTGATTAAGATGCTGCGAAGTGTGCTTGCCTTTACTCTGAGAATGTTTTAATGTCTCAGCTCTACTGGAAAAGGACAGTCAGATATATGTGTTTATCTCAATAGGTTACTGTATAAGACTTTACACACACTCCAAACTCTACACACACTTGGATGGCAATATCGACAAGGAGGAGGGACACATGATTGCAGTGAGTCATTCAGCACTAATGGTTATGTTGATACTGTAAGGACATTGTCCACCATTGACTAACATTCTTAGAGAGTACAGTCCATAGTTCGCCCATTTATTTGTGTTTCACTCTGTCTAGAGACAAGGCAATGTCGCGCGATGAGTGCTAGAGTCAATGGAGAATTGATAATGTGAGTCAGAGTGGGATAAAACTCAACTGTTGTTCTATAAACCAACCAACTGAGAGGAAAGGCAGGGAGAGAATAGGTGTAGCTCCCTGCTGTGCTATTGTTGTAGGCCCATTGGACAGATACAATACTTCTGTCCACAAAAGTTGAAGAAAGTCACCATCGAAACATGTAATGGGATCACAGCATAATGCCAGAGAGACCGTATTTAATATAATACTAGAATACCAGAAAGTGAGAGCTTGTCTATCCACAATGTGTATTGCAAAATTTTATTTATTGTACCTTCATTTAACTAGGCAAGTCAGTTAAGAACAAATTCTTATTTACAATGACGGCCTAGACCAGCCAAACACCGACACCGCTGGGCCAATTGTGCGCCACCCAATGGGACTCCCTATCAAGGCCGGATTGTGACACAGCTTGGATTCGAACCAGGGTCTGTAGTGACACCTCTAGCACTGAGATGCAGGGCCTTATATCGCTGCGCCACTCAGGAGCCCAAAAATCACACAGACAGACAAACACACACGCGCAGGCGCACACACACACTTCGTCTCTAAAAAAAGATTAACTTTGGCTCATGCAGTGCCAAAGATTTTTTTCACAAGATAATCATAAAGCATATACTTCAGTTCTGTTAAGATGACTTCAATGACATAGCAGTCCTTTCCATACTGTATCCAGTTTCATTCCAGAGTGAACACAAGTGTGTATCATGCACATGTTAATGCACTGTATTATTTGATCTACTTTGAGTGTGTGTTGTGAGGAAGTTAAACACTCATCCTACTTAGCAGGCTATGAGATAATGGTATTATGTCTGGGTTATTATTTTCTCCAGTCATCCATTGTATGAAAAATGGCATTGGAAATGTTAATGGAATTGTGCATTGCTGGAAATGCGAGTGAAAGCAGCCTTTTAATGGTTTGAATCTCTCCTCAAAGACAAATGGTGAAATGGCTCAGGCCAACATGTCACATGCCCTGATGTTTGCCTGACCTTGCCTGAAGTGTCCAGCGCCCCTGACAAAATACATCTACAGTTACTCACATTTAGGATTTATTAGGATCCCCATTAGCTGCTGCCAAGGCAAAAGCTACTCTTCCAGGGGTCCAAACAGGATTAAAACAATTACACACATTTGTCCACTCATCCTTGCAAGGTCCAAGGCTATAGAGGTCTGGGGCAGAAACGCTCGAGTGAGTGCCAGGCACACTAGCTCAATGCCAAGCCCCATATGCCACTGTGTACACCCTGTGCCCTTCAAAAGGACCTCACTTTGTTGAGCACCGGCCACTGGAGGAAAGACGAGGAGGATGCAGAACTTTCATCCCTGACTGGGGATGCATCCTGAAGGAAGCATAAATAGAGTATGCACTCTCTTGGTGCATGCACATTTTCAGCTATTCAAACCCCCAAAATGTATTGTTTTTTATCACTAGTCTATTTTTTGTAACAATTCATTTGAACACACTCTTTATAATCATATAAATATTTCTAATACCTTATGAGCTTTGCATTACATGCACAACATAGGCACTAATAAATCTCATAAGCTTAGTCACAGGTCCATACTGCAGGTAGCTGTAGCTGGATGAATGTAGAGGTGATGAGGAGAAGGCAATATGCCTTAAAGGATGTGGGAGCATTCAAGAGCTCCACTCAGGCACCCTATCATCCTGTCTCACCGGGCCCAGTGGAGCCACTTCATGTCCTCAGTACTCTCTCTCTCTTCCTCCCTCTCTCTATCACTCTTCTTTTACCTCCCCTCTCTCTTGCTTTACTTCTCAAGAAAAACCTTATCAACCCACCTGCCAAAAGCAAATGGGAATATTTCTGCAGTTGTCATAGGTTAATCAAATCAAATCAAATGTTATTTGTCACATGCGCCGAATACAACAGGGGTAGACCTTACAGTGAAATGCTTACTTACAAGCCCTTAACCAACAATGCAGTTTTAAGAAAAACAAGTGTTAAGTAAAAAATAGATAAGTAAAATAATATATCAAATAATTAAAGAGCAGCAGTAAAATAACAGTAGCAAGGCTATATACAGGGGGTCCGGTGCATAGCCAATGTGTGGGGGCACAGGTTAGTCGAGGTAATTGAGGTAATATGTACACATAGATAGAGGTAGTAACTATGCATAGATAATAAACAGAGAGTAGTAGCAGCGTAAAAGAGGGGTGGGTAATGCAAATAGTCTGGGTTGCCATTTGATTAGCTGCTCATGAGTCTTATGGCTTGGGGGTAGAAGCTGTTAAGAAGCCTTTTGGATCTAGACTTGGCGCTCCGGTACCACTTGCCATGCGGTAGCAGAGAGAACAGTCTATGGGTAAGGTGGCTGGAGTCTTTGACAATTTTTAGGGCCTTCCTCTGACACCGCCTGGCATAGAGGTCTTGGATGGCAGGAAGCTTGGCCCCAGTGATGTACTGGGCCATACGCACTACCCTCTGTAATGCCTTGCGGTCGGAGGCCAAGCAGTTGCCATACCAGGAAGTGATGCAACCAGTCAGGAGGCTCTCGATGGTGCAGCTGTAGAACTTTCCTTTTCCTTTGGAAAATAATTGTTCATCATTGCCAAGCATTACTTATGTTGTCTATCTTATGTTGTTTAATGTCCTTAGATGTTACGGAATGGTTGATGACATACATTTTCTATATGAGTGCATAATCAATATGCTCTCTCGTATTAAAGCAACTACCGCCAATCTAAAGATAGCTTAATATCATAAAAGGGGTTCGGCTTTTTCATGATATCCAGAAATTATTGGATCTGATTTTTATCTACCACATGTTATGTAGCTAACTGGAGAAAATCAGCAGCATCAAGAGATTAAGCATTTGAAATTATTGTCTTTGTGTGTGTAATGCTGTTGATTATATGCTCAGACTAATGTCCTACAGTTGACATTGTTTTGAATGACATGCAGTGGGGGGCTCATAAGAAAGCACTGTAGAAAATGCCACTGTAGAAAATGTCACTACTTAAAGTGGAGGAAAAGGCATTTTGTTCCGTTTGGTTCAAACGGCATTCTTGACATCTGCTGCCTGTAGCATTGTTCAAGGGCATTGGAAACGAGACCAGTGCAAGAAGAAGTGAAAGATTTGCCATTGGAAAAAACAGAACAACAGTTTCCAGGTTACACTTGCATACAAATTGGCAATTAGATGGGAACAAATCTGTCAATGTTATTTAACTAGGCAAGTCAGTTAAGAACAAATTATTATTTACAATGACGGCCTACCCCATCCTCATTGAAAATAAGAATTTGTTCTTAACTGACTTGCCTAGTTAAATAAAGGTTAAATAAAATAAAATAAATGTAAATCCTCTCAATTTAACTCAGCATTCAGGAAATGATCTATGTAGCGTTGACAGATTGACTGGGCCAATTGTGCGCCGCCCTATGGGACTCCCGATCATGGCCGGTTGTGATAAATTAACAAGTCCTGAATAGAAGTTGAATACTGTTATTTCACTGGGTCTTATAAATATTGCAGAGACAAACATGTTTTGGTGTTATGATTTTGTTCAGCTATGGTGATATCAATTATTAACTCATTAGTAATCCATTACCAAGTCATTATCACGTTCTCTCATGATAGTGATCGATCAGAGCTACATCTCAGATCATAATGGGTCATATTTGTTAGTGTTAAATGGCTACCCAATATGCGCTCATTGACTGGGAACGCATGATATTAGTTGTAGGACGTTTTATCTTTGCATACTATATGTCTAGAGCTAGCTTCGCTATCAGACCCAGGAATCAAGATTGACTTGAAAGTGCTGATAATAAGACTAGACTAACATAATAATACCAGAGATAAGCATTCAACTGAGTGCCAGTCTCTTTCCCAGATGAGGGCAGAAAGGTTAACTCTTCAGAAAGCTTACATTGTAGACACAAGCTTACATTATAGACACTAGTGGTGCGTGGTCAGCTGTATGTTCACCTGCACCGGCTCTCAGTTTCAAATAACCCATTGGCAACCGCCCATCTACATGTGATAAAGTGAAAATATGATGACCACATCCGACATTAACGGTAATATAGAAAATGCGCAGTAGGCTAGAAACATGCAGCTTCTCTTTAGAATACTAAATAAACCCTTGCTCACCAGAATAAATGCTTTGATCTCTGCCTCTTTTGTGCAACAAAGACATTTAGGCACCTGGGAGAAAATGCAATAAAAATAAAATGTATATACAAAAGAATATATATTTTCAGTGCAAATTTAAGTTTTTAACAAAATAGAAAGCTGTGAAAACGACCCAACATGTTTTCAGATAGAATTGATATTTTATGTGGTTGAAATACTATCAGCTTTTGGCACAGTGGTCTAAGACTGTATCCCAGTGCAAGAGGCGTCACTACAGATAACCTGGTTCGAATCCAGACTGCATCACAGCCGGCGGTGATTAGGAGTCCCATAGGGCGGCACACAATTGGCCCAGCGTTGTCCGAGTTTGGCCGGTGTAAGTCGTCACTGTAAATAAGAATTTGTTCTTAACTGACTTGCCTAGTTAAATAAAGGTAAAATTTAAAAAATAAATAAATACAGACATCATATTTCTTCACTCCTGTTCCCAAAACACCAAATTTAGGCTAAATTTTGAATGATTTTACTGCAAGAAATGCAATTCTACAGGAGTTAATATTAAGGTTATGTAAGAGGTTATAGAACAACAGTCAATGTCCAGATGTCAGTTTCCATTTAACCCATCTGAACATTAGGCTACAGTTCCTTTGACGTGCCATAGGCCCATTTGAAGTCCCCTTCTTGTGACTGTCAAATTTTTATAACTCCCCACAATCACTGCTTTCCTCCTCTTTTACCACTTCACCCAATCTTTCCCAAACATTACTTTTCTTAGGCACTAAAGCTTAGGCACTAGTAGTGAACGAAAAACCACGATAGATAGATAGATAGATAGATAGATAAATAGATAGATAGATAAATAGATAAATAGATAGATAGATAGATAGATAGATAGATAGATAGATAGATAGATAGATAGATAGATAGATACTTTATTGATCCCCGAGGGGAAATGTCTTTGTCAAGCAGCTACAACAAAACATAGGGCAGGTGCAAAATGCCAGAACGAAAATACACAAAAGACCGATACACGATACATGATACATAGAGCAGCAGTATGAAAAAGTATAGAAATACAAGAAGTATGGAGTGCAAAAAAGCTATAAAAAGACATTGCATAGAATGGGTGGTTGGCTGAATATGTACACTATACATTGGTGGATGGTTAAATATACTATACAATACTTCAATAGCTAAAAATGTGTATGATATGAGTGAGGGTAATAATAGTATACTAATTAGACATACTGGTTAAATGAACAGGTAAGTGAATATTTTGCATGGTTAAATTAACTGTACAGGTAAATATACAGTTAAATTTACTGGTAAGTGAATATTAGCATGGTTATATTAACTGTACAGGTAAATGACAGTAAGAGATACTTAAATAACTAAATGTGTGTATGATATCATTTGGTGTAATAATAGTAATTCCCTTAAAATACAGTCCTTAGTGCGCAGGGTTTAATTACAGATTACTGCACACGTTGAAGGACCTGAGCCTCCTCAGAAAGTAGAGTCGGCTCTGGCCGTTTTTGTATAGAGCCCCGGTGTTACCAGCCCATTCCAGCCTGTTGTCCATATGGACTCCCAGGAACTTGTATGACCCAACCATTTCCACATCCATCCCCTGTATAGGGACTGCAGTCAGTTGGGCCTTGGTTCTCCTGAAGTCCACCACCATCTCCTTTGTTTTGCTGATGTTGAGCTGAAGGTGGTTCTGCTCACACCACAACACAAAGTCACTGATTGTGCTCCTGTACTCCTCCTCCTGCCCACCCCTGATGCACCCTACAATTGCAGAGTCATCCGAGAACTTCTGTAGGTGGCATGTTTCAAAGTTATATCTGAAGTCTGAGGTGTGCAGGGTGAACAGGAAGGGGGACAGGACCGTTCCCTGGGGGACCCCTGTGTTGCTCACTGCCCGATCTGACACACAGCTCTGTAGTCGCACAAATTGTGGCCTACCGGTCAGGTAGTCTGTGACCCAGGAGACTAAGGGTGCTTCCACTTTCATCCTCTTCATCTTCTCACCCAGTAGCAGGGGCTGAATGGTGTTGAAAGCACTGGAGAAGTCAACAAACATAACCCTCACAGTGCAACCTGCGTTGTCCAGGTGAGAGTAGGTCCTCTGCAGAAGGTAGATGATAGCATCATCCACCCCGATGTTGCGCTGATATGGGAACTGCAGGGGTCCGAGGTGAGCGAGGACTAACCTTTCCAGGGTCTTCATGATGTGGGATGTTAGCGCTACAGGTCTGAAGTCATTCAGGACAGTGGGGTGTGCCTTCTTGGGCACTGGGACAGGCAGGATGTTTTCCACAGCACAGTGACCCTTTCTAGGCTCAGGCTAAGGTTCAAGGGACGCTGGAGTATTCCACACAATTGGTCAGCACAGACCCTGTGCACCCTTGGGCTGATGCCATCAGGTTCCACCGCTTTCCACTGATGTAGTCTCTCCAGCTCTCTCTTCACTTGGTTGATGGTGAAAGCCAGTCCAGGTGGGGAGGTGGGGGGAAGGGGGGTGTTGAGGATCAGTCCAGAGGGAGCAGGGGTGGAGGTGGGGTCGCTGATTGTCTCAACAGATGTGTTGTGAGCATAGTGGGGGTGGGACAGCCGTGAGGGTGTGTGGCCTGGGGAGCTGGAAGGGAGGTGGACAGGGCCAGTATCGAACCTGTTAAAAAATTGGTTCAGCTCATTGGCTCTGTCCTGGGTCCCCTCCGTCGACCCACTGTTTGACTTTTTGAAGCCAGTGATATTTCTCATACCCTTCTACACCTCTCTCACCTGGTTCTGCCTCAGCTTGTCCTCCATCTTCTCCTTATACCCTCTCTTCCCCTCAGCAATCCGCAACTTCAGCTCCCTCTGGACGCATTTCAATTTGTCCTCGTCCCCCTCCTTGAAAGCCCTCTTTTTCTCATTCAGCAGGGCCTTCAGGTCGCTGGTGACCCAGGGTTTATTATTTGGAAAACAGCGTACCTTCCTGGTGGGTACAGTGTTGTCTACACAAAAATTGATATAGTCCGTTATGCAGTCAGTAAGTCCATCGATGTCCTCCCCATGAGCCTCACAGAACACATCCCAGTCTGTTATTTCAAAGCAGTCCTGTAGGGCCTCATTCGCCTCCGGGGACCATCTCCTAATGGTCCTAGGGGTCGCAGGCTGCTGTTGGACCAAAGGCCTGGGACCATCTCCTAATGGTCCTAGGGGTCGCAGGCTGCTGTTGGACCAAAGGCCTGTAGAGTGGAGTGAGGTGGCAAAGAAAGCACTAGGATGCGCTGTCTGTAACCTCACGATAACAGAGTGGATGACGTCACACGCTGTGTTACCGTCAGCGGAGGGCGGGATGTAAACAATAACAGCAATGGCCGCCATGAATTCCCTCGGCAAATAGTAGGGTCTCAGGCTAACGGCTAACAGCTCAATGTCCGGGCTACAAAACTCTTCCTTAAGAGTAATACGGATTACACCATCTGTTGTTAACTAATAAAGCCAGCCCCCCTCCCTTGCTCTTACCGGAAGAAACGCTATCCCTGTCTGCTCTGATGGTCCGGAACCCGCCGATAGTGACGTTCTCTATGGGGATGTTATCGTTCAGCCTAGTCTCAGTAAAAAACATTAGGACAAGACCCTCAAGCTCGTCCAATTTGTTATGCAGTGATCTCACGTTGCCCATAATGATAGACGGTATAGCCAGCTTGTACTTCCTCAGCTTTGCCTTACACTTCAATCCCGCCCTATGTCCACGCCGTCGCCTTTTCAACTCGTCCGGAATATCAAACTTTTCACTGGGGTGCAGCAGCGCTGCGTCTGCTAAATCCAGGAGCTGGGCTCTGTTGTAAATAATAATAATAGACGACTCCTGTAGACGTTCAGCTGCGAGAAAAATAAAAAGTCCCTCAGTGATAAAAAGGACTGTTAAAACCTTAGTAAAACCGTAGTACTCCATAATCTTGAACTATTATAGTAAACTGTTGCAAAAAAAAAAAAAAACTCAAAAAAACAGACAAACAACAATTTTTGCACGAACAACGGGAGCTGCTTAACAGGCAACCACGCAGGGCGGCGCCAAACACAATGTAGCCTATAGATACTGTAAATTGCATAAGGATTTTTTTAAGGTATATTGTTTCCTCTTTATTCAACCTGCCTGCCACACACCCGCACTTCATCCAGACAATATGTCCCTATGCCCGCCTGCCCCGCAGATATAACAACGGGGACTGCGGGTTTTGAGTCAACCCGAATCACGAAGTCAAGTCAACACAAGTGTATGATGCCTATTAGGACAGTCCCACCATCTGTGTCTGTGATTACAGTTGTTGCCGGATCCAGAGCATCCCAAACGTCGATCCAGAGCATCCCAAACATGCTCAATGGGTGACATGTCTGGTGAATATGCAGGCCATGGAAGAACTGGGAAATGTTCAGCTTCCAGGAATTGTGTACAGATCATTGCGACATGGGGACGTGCATTATCATGCTGAAACATGAGGTGATGGAGGTGGATGAATGGCACGACAATGGGCCTCAGGATCTCGTCACGATATCTCTGTGCATTTAAATTTCCATCAATAAAATGTAATTGTTTTCGTTGTCTGTAGCTTATGCTTGCCCATTCCATGACCCCATCATCACCATGGCAGTGGGGTTATGTTCACAACGTTGACCGCTTGCCATCACTATGCCAAACATGCTGTCTGCCATCTGCCCGGTGCAGTTGAAACTGGGATTCATTTGTTAAGAGCAGACTTCTCCAGCATGCCTGTGGCCATCGAAGGTGAGCGTTTGCCACTGAAGTCGGTTACAATGCCGAACTGCAGTCAGGTCAAGACCCTGTTGAGGACGACGAGCATGCAGATGAGCTTCCCCTGAGACGGTTTCTGACAGTTTGTGCAGAAATTCTTCGGCACAAACTGTCTCAGACCATCACGCAGGTGAAGAAGCCGGATGTGGAGGTCTTGGGCTGGCGTGGTTACACATGGTCTATGGTTGTGAGGCCGGTTGGACGTACTGCCAAATTCTATAAAACGACTTTGGAGGTGGCCTATGGTAGATTAATTGTCTTCACAATCACACTAAATAAACCTCCTTGTGCTTTGTAAATTGGAAGCATCAACAAGTGGATATTCTGCACAACCAGTGAATGTTCTAAAAGGTTGTATTAAGGTTATTGGATGATCCATCATCTTTACCTGGAGCCTTAAGAGAAGTATCATTTTATTATATGAATCACAATTAAATGCACCAAGGCATAAATATGAGAAAAGAGCAATATAGAGAGCTCCCTGTGGGTGAATTTTGTTCATGCATGAATGACCTTATGGTGGTGTGGTATATGAAAAGATAGAAAGGTCAGAGATGTCATCGCTTGCTGGGTTGAAGAGAAATGTGAAGGAAAATAACTTTGTTTATGAACTTGCCTCATGCGGAGAGGGTGCGAGAGAGAGAAAAGAAGAGCGAGAAAATGAAAATGAAAAAGAGATTCAGTGGAGCGTAAGAAAACGAAAAGGAATCATACATTTCACTGTCATCTTTTTATGGCTGTCAGATGACTTCTACCTTTGTACGATAACAATGTAATGAAAGCTGATATAGCTTTCTTTTACTTCGATTTTCATCCCAGACATTGTCTCCTTGTCGTACAAATTATCAGTTGCCATATAATGCTCTGTTCAAGTGTGTGAGGAATAATAAATAATAATTGTAACATAATACGAAAGTATTGTTCATAAAATTAAGTAGTAGAGTAGCAGGTGATAATTGACCAAACATCATGCACTAACAACAGTTAAGCCTCCAGGAACATAGCATGCTTTGAAAGATATTCAACTATTATATTTGATTCATGCATATTTTACATATTTGCTTAATCAGGACATTCAGTGTGTAACCAAAGTGTTAGGATTGATCTGTCAAAATAAACCTTTCTTAATTCAAGTACCAATTAAGTCACTAACAGATTTTTTCTTAATTCAAAGTACCAATCGAGTCACTAACAGATGCCACTGTAGTTGTAATACGATGGTGGCATGTGCGTACAGTGATTTATATGTGATGTTTAGATATTTGGAATGTCAAACTATCATTGCCTGACTTAAACCAGTATTCACATGTGGCCAATTACGATTTAGGAATTTACGCCTATGCACTTCTCAGTATTTGGTATTCAGACTTACCTTATTCAGCTGAGTAAAGCACTCTTATCAAGTTGTAAATTACAGTGCATGGAGTGCATTTCTAAGTAGATGCTTTTTCCGCTAGACCTTATTTAATCTTTCCTCATTCGTAAAGGTGGTGGAATTGTTAGGGAATTAAGGCAAGGTACAAATACGGCATATCTGTAGACTCACCTCCGCCACACCTTCATTTATTCCACTTGAATAGCACTTCTATTCTCAGTTTGTCAGAATATTCATAGAGAGAAAAGTGCATAAAAAAGGAATTACGTTCCATTTACACGCACTTAATTCGGGTCCAAATCAGCCCCATAGTGAAGACTGGTGAACTGGGTTGGTGGGAAAGGTATGTTAAAGCTCAACAATTCAGGAAATCACAATCTTATATTATAGCAAAACGTGGATGACCTAAAGACAACATTCCACTTTGATCTAAATGTAAATGGTCAATGTTATCCTCCACAATAACCATGCAAATTAAGAGAAGACAAACTAATGTAGTACATTATATTTGAAAAAAGAGAACATTAAATTATTGACTTTTACTGGATGAATACAGATCAAATGAATGTCAAAGAGACTGAGCGCAAGGTTTATACATGTTAGACAAAAAAACAACAATAGATAATGTATAAATTGCCTGGCTGGGCTGAGTAAATAGTCATTTTAACTTCATAGATTTTGCTGGTGGTAATTTGTGGAATAGACACCGGTTGTAATGCAGTTTTAACCAATCAGCATTCAGTATTAGTACCACCCCTTGTATAACTTAATTTATTAGATATCCACCCCAAACAAATAGCGGGTGAATAGCATGCTATTCTCATGCTTAAGTTCAAGGTCAGAATACGCATAGAGAGAAAAGTGCATAAATAGGGAATTTATGTGCCCTTAACTCGGGTCCGAATTCCCCACTGAACTAGTGGCATATTCCTTACCAAACAAACTTCACATCTTCACAAACTTCCCTTCACATAAAATACCAATAACTGGGAACACATAACGGCAGTATGGATTTAGCAGTCTGAAAACAGGACAGCAGTGCTCCACCTCTTATTATTTATTGATGAAAACAACAATTTCATGGAGAGCCACCCCTTACATCAAGGAGACAGCTCCCATCTTGGCAGACAGACAATCCTGTTACGAATGTGAAACCTGCCTGCTGTACAAGGCATTACACAAGCAAGGTTATTCAAGGACACTAGCTGGACTGGGCTGTAAGGACTATTACACAATGCATCAACTAAGGAACAGAAAAGCCCTGTAGGTGGGCCTAAAATAATCTCAAATTAGCAGTATATTAAATGGGATTATATTTAATCAAGTGTTTTTGTATCACTATTCCAGTCATGGTTGATTTAGTCTCTGAAAATGTTGACTCTTCACGAAACACAAACGTTATTTGCCCTTTTGTGTATTTCACACACACATTATTTTTGTTTTTGGCATTGTACTCCTATTTTTAGCCAAATCAGCTGGCTGTTTATGTTTTTAGCTGTCAGATTGCATTTGGTATTTTGTAACTTCTGGGGTTGCTTTCACAGACAGTGCACAAAGAGGCTCTGTGATTGGTGGAGCCGGCGCTTCTTCAGTGCGGTTATGTCATCCCTGTTAAAAGGAACATCTTTCATTGGGCAATGTCATGGTTGGGGGTTGGGTTTATGAGACCTTTCTGGGTTGTTGTCATGGTGTGCTCCACGACACCACCGACTCAGATTGGTGCAGTAGCATGTATTATACCATCATGTATGGACATACACCATTAACTAGATTGAATTTGCCATGGATATGTTGTATCAAGAAATTAATGTATAAATATCAGTTTTTTGCACATATTATCGGTGGCGACTCGTCATTCAGGGCAGGTGGGGCAGAGACCCACCTGTTTTGAACCCCACATGCCTGTTTTGCATGTCATTTTTGCATTTATACATGTCACATCAGTTGGCAAACAATGTAAAAAAAAAAAACTACAGCATTGAGTTAATAAAGCTGCATATAAACATGGTCTGTTTTTTGCTCAGTGTTCTGTAACTCATGGGGACACTACGTCAGCGCAAAATCTACGGGGAGAACTAGAAAATTCAAGCCCCTTGGGAGCTGCCATGTAGTTACATTAGAAGTCCCCATCCAAGAAGGCTCAAGGTCAGAGAAAATCACATCAAATCATGTTATATCTACTGCAGCTTTGATTGGACTGATCATGTCAACATTTTACTTTCAAAATCTTAACAAATCAAGTCCTTGTCATATGAAGAGAAATTGTGAAGAGAAATTATAGATAAAACGCATTGGTGCTCATCGGCCATTGGACATAAACATTACACAACAAGTTGGAAATCGAAAATTCAACAATGAGGGGTTTGGAAGGAATCAGTGGCTAACTGCAAGCATTGCAAAGCAATAACATTGTCTGCTATTAAGTGGACTGGGAGAGTGGTATAAGTCTGGGTTTAAGGGTATTTTTTTCAAGCTTAAACGGATATTCACTCAACATTGGCCATGCTGTCAATCCAGACTTCTGCCGCATTCAAAACCAATGGAAACTCGGAACTGGGAAATCTCAGACATCAGGAAGGTAGCGCGGCAGTCCTTTGTGGGCAAATTTTGTCATCAAAGTTTAACATTCTATGGATGTATGGTGCTTTCAAGACAACTGGGAACTCTGGGGAAAAAAAAAAAACTAGGTCCGACTGGGAAAATACACTTTGAACGGTCATCCAACTCGGAATTCCAAGTCGGGAACTCTGGCCTCTTTCTAGAGCTCCAACCTGAAGATCACTGATATCATGATTCGACTTTGTTTTTTTCCGAGTTCCCAGTTCTCTTGAAAGCACCATAAATCCATAGAATGCCAGACTTTGATGTCAAAATTTGCCCACAAAGGACCACCACACTACCTTCCTGTTTAAGTGAGCACAGCACAACAAGGTGAGTCCAAAAATGTATTGTATCCTTTAAGGACAGGCGAGAGTCAGGATAACTTGAGCCCGTAGCTCCCAGTGCCTGGTGCAGGCCTCCGACAGATGGAGAGGAGGGGAAGGAGCAGGAGTAGGCACAGCGGCCGCAGACACAGGTACCCCCAGCGACGAAGGTGCAGGAAGATCAGGCTCCAGGTTGGCAAAACTATTTGTTGTTTGTATCCGCTCCGGGCCTCTTGTTTGGAGTGTAGACTTCTTTGCGGGAGGCCACTGTCTTCAGCTTCCACGGCTCGTGACACGCGACCATCGTTGATTGCCATGCTCCTCTTGCTCTGCTCCTTCGACTCTGCTATCAGATGGGGGAGGAGATGCAGACCCTTTATATGTCCTTTATCTCTCCTGTGAGTTCATATGAACACTGGTCAAACCCTTTATCTGGTCAAACCCCAGAAGTGTTCCACATGCACAAAAATTGTGCACAATTTTTTTTACATCCCTGTTAGTGAGCATTTCTCTTTTGCCAAGATAATCCATCCTCCTGACAGGTGTGTCATATCAAGAAGCTGATTCAACTGCATGATCATTACACAGGTGCAGTTTTGTCACACAACACAATGCCACAGATGTTTCAAGTTTTGAGGGAGTGTGCAATTGGCATGCTGATGGCAGGAATGTCCACCAGAGCTATTGCCAGAGAACTGAATGCTCTCAATCAAAGTTGAACATTTCCCATTTCTTTCATGGCCTGCATACTCACTAGACATGTCACCCAATGAGCATGTTTGGGATGTTCTGGATCGACGTGAACGACAGCGTGTTCCAGTTCACGCCAATATTCAGCAACTTCACACAGCCATTGAAGAGTGGGACAACATTACACAGGCCACAATCAACAGCCTGATCAACTCTATGTGAAGAAGATGTGTCGCGCCGCATGAGGCAACGGATACTCACTGGTTTTCTGATCCACAACCTTACCTTTTTTTTAAAGGTATCTGTAACCAACAGATGCATATCTGTATTCCCAGTCATGTGAAATCCATAGATTAGGGCCTAATTAATTTATTTCAATCAACTGATTTCCTTATATGAACTGTAACTCCGTAAAATCATTGAAATTTATGCGTTTGTATTTTTGTTCGGTATAGCTGCATACTTTTGTGTATTGCGAAGTGCAACCCAAGCTGTCTAGAAAACGTATTGCGGAAATAGATGATTCTCGCATCACTTATCAGTGATACGATAATGAGATGAGTCAAGTATTTCCATCCACACAATTGGTATTCAGCATTCCGATCCTTACGAATCTCTTACCTATATAGACGGCAGCTATTGGGGTTTTCAAATTGAAGTGTGTACGTGCACTGTTTTTTACCACCAGGAAGCGGTTGTTCAGGAAACCGGTCTCTTATGCTAACGATCCTCTTGGAGGGAATCATTTTCCGCCATCTGGATAAGGGCCATCAAATTACCCCCAAACTTCATTTTCACAACCTGCTCAGTGTGCTTTGTCATATGTAATATAATTGGAAATGATGCGTCACTAGTTGAATGACTGAGAAGTCAAACACTTTTCCCATTACACTGCACAGCTTTTTACCTTGTTTTTATCTTAAAAGCAAGATCCTTTTTTATAATTGGCAGCCAAGCACCGATCATCATGTCACCAGCATCATTCAAATGATAACCTACCCTTGATATTTATTGGAAATTTCCGTGAAGCTCATCACCGTGCACTTAACCACCATAAGTTATGAAGTTATGAAACAAGTAACTTTTTCCATCTGCCTAAAAACTTTTACAGACACAAAAAGATCCCACCATGTCAAACATACAATTTGGCATTTATAAAATTGTACTGACATTTGCTGTTTCCATAAGGCCTGTCGTTAATTGAAATGGTTGGATGGAAACGTGGTTTATGAGATACATGTACTGTTCTGGAAATAATATTTGGTTTGGGATTTTTGTGGACAGACAGTGTTTCAGACAGTGACCATTAGAGATATCAGCTATACTGAAAGGAACACAGTTGGCCCCAAACCTCAGTACATAATATACAGTCCCGACTGAAATGATTGGCACACTCGATAAAGATGAGAAAAAAATACTGAATAAAATAAATAATACAAACACTGAAATATATTGTATGCTCCCCAAATATTGGGAAATTATATTATTTTATACTAATACAATTGCTCAGAGAAATAGAGGGGTCAAAATTATTGGCACCTCTGTTTTCAATACTCTGGCACCCTCCCCTTGCAAGGATAATGGCACTGAGCATTTTTTTAAAGGTTTTATGAGATTGGAGAACACATTTGGGGAGATTTCCAGATCCTTGATATCTATGAAAACAGAGCTCTTTGGACAGCGTTGGGTTTTGCATCGAAAGAAGGATGCATACAGAAAAGAACCCCATACATACCTGCTGTAAAATATGGTGGTGTATCTTTGATGTTCTGGGGCTATTTTGCTTCCACTGGTCCTGGGGCCCTTGTTAAGGTCAACGGCATCATGAACTTTGCCCAGTATCATTACTTTTTTAGAACAAAAACTTGGATCTTCAAGACAATAACCCCAAGCATTGATCAAAATCCACAAAGAAATACTTAATTGACCATGAAATCTACATTTTGCAATGGCCATCTCAGTCTCCAGACTTGAACCCCAATGATAACCTGTGGTTTAAATTGAAGAGGGCAGTCCATAAGCACAGAAGAAGGATATTAAGGATCTGGAAAGATTCTGTATGCAGAAATGGTCTAAGATTCCTCCAAATGTGTTTTCCAATCTCATAAAACATTTTAGATAAAGGCTCAGCGCCATTATCCTCGCAAGGGGAGGATGCCAGAGTATTGAAAACAGGGGTGCCAATCATTTGTACACATATATTTTTGCCCTCTGAGCAATTGCATTAGTATACAATTATAGAATTTAGTTTTTTTTATCAAACTATATAGCTCAGTATTTGTAATATTTATTTTATACATACTTTTTTGCTAATCTTTATTAAGGTTGCAAATCATTTTGGTTGTGACTGTAAATTCACATCTCAGGGCCCCAGTGTCTGTCAGGCTCTGGCCATAGAGAAACCTATTTGCTTCTCTATGTAGCCCTGGTCAGAGTCTGACAGTTCTTTCCTTTCTGTTTCTGGTGGTGGTTTGTGTTGGATCCCTAATTAGAGGCAGCTGTAATGCATCGTCTCTAATTAGGGATCCTACATAGGTTTGTATGTTCCACACCGGGGATGTGGGTCGTTGTCGTATATTTCGCAAGTCACGGTGACAGTAAGTGTGCCACATTTTGTTATGTTAGAATATCGTGTTTGGTTTAAACGTGACGGTTGTATATCGTGTTTGTTTTTGATTTTGTATAGTTCGTTCATTGGCAATTTAATACATAGTATAAATTAAAAAGATGTCGAACTATAATCCCTGCGCTGCGTCTTGGTCGATGTATGCACCCTCGCGTGACAGAACGACCCACCAGTACGAGACCAAGCAGCGTAACTGGGGAGAGACTGAGAGAGAGGAAGTGCCACGTTATAGACGGGGCGCGAGACGGAGAAGAGACCGAAAGCAACCCCAAGGTGATTTTGGGGAGGGGCTATGGTGGTGGTCTGGTGTAGAGGAAGAGGCACCAGTCCCACTTTCCAGGTGGTATTCGCCGAGGCCGGAAACTAAGTGCGTGGTGAAATACCGGATGGAGGAGTATGAGAGGATAATGGAGCTACAGTGGGGAGAACAAGTATTTGATACACTGCTGATTTTGCAGGTTTTCCCACTTACAAAGCATGTAGAAGTCTGTAATTTTTATCATAGGTACTCTTCAACTGTGTTGGAGCAGTCCGCTCCACCGGTGCCCAGTCCGGGTCCGGACGTCTGCTCCGCTCCAGTGCCTGAGCAGTCCGCTCCACCGGTGCCCAATCCGGGTCCGGCCATCAGCTCCGCTCCAGTGCCAGAGCAGTCTGCTCCACCGGTGCCCAATCCGGGTCCGGCAATCAGCTCCGCTCCATTGCCGGAGCCGTTTACCCCACCGGTGCCCAGTCCAGGCCTGGTTAATTTCCCCACTCCATGGCCGGAGCCGTTTGCCCCACTGGTGCCCAGTCCGGCCCCGGTTATTTGCCCAGCTCCATGGCCGGAGCCGTTTGCCCCACCGGTGCCCAGTCCAGGCCCGGTTAATGGTCCCGCTCCATGGCCGGAGCTGTTTACCCCACCGGTGCCCAGTCCGGGTCTGGTTAATTGCCCAGCTCCATGGCCAGAGCTGTTTACTCCACCGGTACCCAGTCCGGGCCCGGTCATAAGGAGGGGGCATGGGAGAAAACTGTCCACTTCGCCGGAGCCAGAGCCGCCCCCGACGGACTAGTCTTCCCTCCCTATTAACCCCCCCCCCCCCCCCCCTTTGAATTTGTGTTTTTTTTTTTTGTCAGCTGTAGTGCATCGTCTCTAATTAGGGATCCTACATAGGTTCGTATGTTCCACACCGGGGATATGGGTCGTTGTCGTATATTTCGCAAGTCACGGTGACAGTAAGTGTGCCACATTTTGTTACGTTAGAATATCGTGTTTGGTTTAAACGTGACGGTTGTATATCGTGTTTGTATTTGATTTTGTATAGTTCGTTCATTGGCAATTTTATACATAGTATAAATTAAAAAGATGTCGAACTATAATCCCTGCGCTGCGTCTTGGTCGATGTATACACCCTCTCGTGACAGTGTCAGACGTGAACCAATTCCTTTTGATATTCAGATTCAGATTCAGAAAACTTGAATGACCTCAGAGAGTCAATTCATTTTGCAGCAGCCATAAAACATTGCACATAAAAAATAAAATAGCAAAGGATATTTACAATCATGTAGGCCCAGTAAATGAGCCAGGAGCCGCTAGCACTATGGAACAGATGTGTGTATCATGTATTCTTTTGTTCCTCGCCACAACTCACTAGAGAGAGCAATGGCAGGGAGTGGAGTAAACTTGTACTCTACATCAGGGAAGCTGTTGTAGAGAGAGTCCAGGTCCCCTGCCAATGGTGCTTATAGAAAGCAGGACATTGGCACGTCCATTTCTCCTTTACTGTCTGACCGAATCATGCTCAACCACTGAAACAGTGACATGCATAGGTAGGAATGCTTCGGGGTATTTTCTACTGCTCAGAAAAACTTCTTTGTTCACTAGTCTGCAGTCAGCGTTTGTTTATATCTCATTGTCCTCTATCAAGCGTAATTTGGGCTAGTAGGTTTAATATCATATTCAGTACATTGTTATAGTCTTTGTTTCATTAGTTTAATTAGTAATAAAGCTACCATTTCCACTATATGGTTATTAGGACAAGAGCACCATAGTGGATATAGTCCTCAATCTGTGTCCACCTTTTGGCAAAATCTGAACGACTTGCAGTGATACATTTTATAGTTCATGAAATGCATAATCAATTCCTATCAGAGGTCAGATACTCATTTCACTGAGCCATGAAACATGGTTTTCTAAATTATGAAATGGTTCACTGCACTTCGCTGAGGTATCAGTCAGAATTGGTCAGAGCAAAAAGTACATTCAGTTGTAAGAGTCAAGCAATGCAATGATCCTGGATTCTAGATAATTTACATAACTGGCTACTAGCTGCTACCTGCTTACTCAGTTGCATACTGGTATGGGCTGAAAACAAATATATTAATCTGAGATTTGTAGAAAGAGGGAAAGACCTTGGTAATGAAACATATACACAAGGTGGCCACATATACAAGATTGTATAATATCCTTGCATACATTGCAATTCCACAAAATAACGGGGACAAACTCCTTACCCTTACCATGCTTCATCCAGAAACTACTATTACAGGCAAATGTAGAAGATGTAAGATGTAGCGAAGGGGTTAATCTTAACTTCCGCTTAAGTCAAATTTTCACTTAGTTTCCCATTGACATCAATGTATGACTTAGTGAAATTTGACTTAAGTGGAAGTAAGTAAGGCGTTACATAGTACTCATTCCACGGTTTTTCTTTATTTTTACTATTTTCTGCATTGCAGAATATTAGTGAAGACATTAACACTATGAAATAACACATATGGAATAATGTAGTAACCAAATGGGGTGTTAAACAAATCAAAATAGATTTTATATTTGAGATTCTTCAAAGTAGCCATCCTTGATGACAGCTAAGTATTTTGCGTGGAAAAAATACTTTCATCCCAATGTGTTATAGCTAACAAACTGAATACACTCTCTTTATGTCTGAGTTAATGGTACGAACTGTACCCAGCAGTCATATATAAAGTTGATAAGTCAAAACTGTTCAGAAAATGTTTTTCCTCCAACTGCATAGGCAAGGGAAAACAAATTGGGTATTACGCCAATTACCAAATTAGTCTAAAAAAGTCTAATAAAAGCTGACGTCTAACACCCTTCAGTCTGAAATTCATCAAGCATGCCAGACTATGTATATTTAAACTCTACTGTTCCTCCCCAAATACTCTGAGTCCTCAGATGATATCGGCATATGACCTTGTCAAAGACAAGCTTTCTCCTGAAGGTGACCGCTTAGACCGCTTAGAGACATCACTTGTCACCGAGACCTGTCATGGTTGTCAAGATTGGATTAATTAATCATGTTTGATTCGAGACATCTACACAGGAGGGGGTGGTGATTGGTGGAAGTCTGAAGCACCAGTGGCACCCAGCCAAGTACTCACTGGAAGTTACAGATGCACCGGGAAGTGGTTTATTGTGTCGAGAATGTAGTTTTAACATGGCACATTAGGGGATGAGCTTGGCCATTCAATGTTTGATGGTCCAAGCAGAAGATTAAGGACTTTTATTCACATTAAGTGCAAAAGTTAAAGTGAGCTGTTTGATTAAGGTGCTAATTTATAATAAAAAATGTATCTCAAAAGTGAAGCATTAGGCCTAGATATATTTCATGACTTTACATTTTCTATGAACATGGGCTCTATTGTATTGAACCCACATAGCTATATGCACATTGTAGCTATTTTCTCCATGATCTAATAGAAAATAGTTTTTGTTTATAGTTTTTACAGTTATCATGTTATCTTGTACAGTAAAAAGTTTATACTTCGACTACCAGGTGGACATGTTTCAGAATTACAGTATGTGCCTGCAGTAGTAAACAAAGATATTGTGGTAACATTGCTATGGCAGCTTCAAGAATGCTACAATTTCTAGTTTTGATTGGATGTGGCTCTGTTGCCATTGGTTTCACCCTTAAGCCGTATGACCCTGTCAGAAACGGCAGGAGTTTTTGGCATCCCATCTCTATCTCAAGAGAGAGGAGAGTGGCTAGGCTTTTCAAGGTTAAGCGAGGGCTCAAACTGCAGCAAGACAATACAGAAGTGCTATTCAAAAAGCAAAGTGTGTGTTTTTGCTCTTAGGAAAGAGAGCTGTGTCATTTAGTCAAGGGTTTATTCAAGGTCGCTATGACACGGAAGGACAAGCCAAACTCCATAACTGCGCTCTGTCCTTCATTTCTCCTTGTCTCCATAGAGATCAAGACTCCTCTGGAATGTATTGTGTCCCCGCAGTATGACTATGCAAATTAATTGGAAAGAAATAAGTCTTTGTTGACTTAGAATGGACATTTGTTTATTGAGGTGAGGGTTGCCTAATGCGTCACTCAAGTTATTGTGACTAGGTTTGAAATGTCAGGAAGAATAGGCAAAACGTAGGAGTTCAAAATATGCTCTATTGGAGTCTCTATGTAACACAATATAAAATCAGGAGAAAGAAGCGACTAAAGCCTTGTTTATACCTGGTTCTAACATGTGTCTGTTGTTCTGATCTTGTCCACATTCTGATTGTGCCCACATTTGTCAACAAGTGAAGACAATCAAAATACTCATTGCAATCTGATTGTGGTTAGATCTTCCTGAGGTAGTTGAAGATGCATCTTGTACGGATAGTCTTGAAGTATAAATGAATCCTGACAACGAAAGCGTATAAATTTGGTCCCGCCCTCTCAAAAAAATCAATACCGGACAGTTGAGGTAGTAATTATGGACAACGATACCTACTGGCACTGTGGTCGGATGCCACAGTCCATTCAAAATTAGATCATGCATAGAAGTAGAGATATTAATGAAGAGATATGAGAGAAAAAGGGTTCCCCCATTCCCACATCCAATGCCAGCACAAAATCTAATATTTGAAAACCTTGTACAGAAAGGCCAAGGACTATAATAGTGGGAAGGGGAGAACCCAATGGCCCTTTTATTCAGAGCTGGAAGCGGTATTGGGTTACCATCCCACCACCCGCCCACCGTTCATTTTGGACAGTGCTGAAGCAATATTGAGGGAAAGCTGCTGAACGCTTTATCAACTGTTTTGAAAATATGAAAGTAATACAGTGGTATAATACAATGGCTAGTCTATGGAAATGTTATAAAAGTCCACTCTGTCTAGATCTAAAGGAACAGGTGGAACATTATACCTTAATCCAAACACTTGTCATGCACTACACTCTTCAACTGCAAATCCATCATAGTCCGTCCCTGAGATTTGTAGTTCAGTTTAAATTCTGTAATGCTACTATATCAGTCTATCAACCCTCGATAAGCGAGTGACTCCGTTACTGAATTATAACTAATCAATGATTTGGAGGAAGCCAAACCACGGTCGTTCTCCCAGCATGTCACATTTGTTTTCCTTTGGTACTGTTTAGACCTATACTAGATAACAATCAGACTCCTGGAATATAATGAAATCCTTTAAAAAAAACTTATTTATATTATATTCTGTGAATCTTTTAGCATTTTCCAGACAAATCGCTACCAATAAAGAGCAAAATATGTCCAAACTGATGCGTAAAGGCACACAGCTTTCTGTAAGCATGAGCAAGGCTCGTAATATGATGTACAGTAGTACTTTTAGATTTACACTAATATATATATATATATATTTATAAATATATATATTTTCAGCGGGTGAATTAAGTATTGAACATGTCCCCATTTTTCTCAGTAAATATATTTTCAAAGGTGCTATTGACATGAAATTTTCACCAGATGTTGGTAACAACCCAAGTAATCCATACATACAAAGAAACACACTTACTGATATTTATTTAATACTTTGTACAAAAGCCTTTGTTGGTAATGACAGCTTCAAGATGCCTCCTGTATGGAGAAACTCTGGTGTGATTTTGGCCCATTCTTCCACACAAACAGTCTTCAAATCTTGAAGGTTCCGTGGCCTCTTTTATGAATCTTGATCTTCAGTTCTTTCCATAGATTTTCAATGGGATTTAAGTCAGGTGATTGGCTGGGCCATTCTAGCAGATTTATTTTATTTCTTTGAAACCAATTGAGAGTTTCCTTGGCTGTGTGTTTGGGATGATTGTCTTGCTGAAATGTCCACCCTCGTTTCATCTTCATCATCCTGGTAGATGGCAGCAGATTTTTTTCAAGAATGTCTCGGTAAATTTGCCCATTCATCCTTCCTTCAATTATGTGAAGTTTGCCAGTACCATTTGCTGAAAAGCAGCCCCACACCATGATGTTCCCACCTCCAAACTTCACTGTTGGTATGGTGTTTTTAGGGTGATGTGCAGTGCCATTTCTCCTCCAAACATGGTGTGTATTATGACATCCAAACAGTTAAATTTTGCTCTCATCTGACCACACTATATTCTCCCAGTATTTCACTGGCTTTTCCAAATGTTGTGCAGCAAACTTTAAACGAGCTTCAACATTTTTTCAGCAATGGAGTCTTGGGTGGTGAGCGTGCATACAGGCCATGGCGGTGGAGTGCATTACTTACTGTTTTCTTTGAGACAACAGTACCTGCAACTAATTGCAGGTCTTTTTGAAGCTCTCCACAAGTGGTACTTGGCTCTTGGACAACTCTTCTGAATATTCTTTTCACTCCTCTGTCAGAAATCTTGCGAGGAGCACCTGGTCAAGGCAAATTTATGGTGAAATTATTGTCTTTCCACTTCCGTATTATGGCCCCAACAGTGCTCACTGGAACATTCAGAAGCTTAAAAATGCGCCTATAACCAATGCCATCAAGGTCTTGAGACAGCTCTTTGCTTTTACCCATCATGAGATGTGTCTTGTGTGACACCTTGGCAATGAGACCTTTTTGTAGGCTATCAGTTGGGACTGAGCCAGCTGATATTAATTTGCACTGACAGGGGGCTGGATTGCTTTTTAATTACTGATAGTTTTCAGCTGTTGTCTTGGCTTCCATGCCTTTTTGCACCTCCCTTTCTACATGTGTTCAATACTTTTTCACTGTGTCATTTCACATTATTACACAACTTAATTTATGAACTTATTGGTTTTGTTTCTTTGTATGTATGGATTACTTGGGTTGTTACCAACATCTGGTGAAAATTTCATGTCAATAGCACCTTTGGAAATATATTTACTGAGAAAAATGGTGACGTGTTCAATACTTATTTCACCCGCTGTATATATACAGTGGGGAGAACAAGAATTTGATACACTGCCGATTTTGCAGGTTTTCCTACTTACAAAGCATGTAGAGGTCTGTAATTTGTATCATAGGTACTCTTCAACTGTGAGTGACGGAAGATCTCGCGATACATGGCCCCATCCATCCTACAGCAGGGAGTACTGGAGATGAAGTAAAGAGTGACAATGCACTTTTTTCTTACATAGTTCTTGCAGCCAGTGTTTTGCAGTGAACATCATGTCCAACAAAAGCACCAGCAATAAGATCTATTCAGCTCATCACAGGTTGACAATTTAAGCACAGTAGAACAAATCTCAGTGGAATTGTTTGGTAAACCCATTGCTGAATGAAATGTGTTTAGAGTTGAGAGTCAGGCTGTGGGTGATAATATTGAAGAGGACATTGCTAGAAAATGGGTCTTACAGCTTTAATATCATGCAATTCGGGATGAAGTGGGATCCAATTTGATAAGCTCAGGTCTTGTATTTACAGTGCCTATAGAAAGTCTACACCCCCTTGTGCGTTTTTCATGTTGTTGCGTGACAACGTGGGATTGAAATAAATGTAATTGTACACAAAATACTCCATAATGTCAAAGTGAAATTTATTTGTTATTTATTTATATATATTTTTTTACATATTAATAATAATAATGTAATCACTAAAATATATTCTGTTTAGGCAAGCCTAAATTATACTGAACAATAATATAAACGCAAAAGATCCCAGAAATTTACAATGCCACTGTTTTGAGGGAATGTGCAATTGGCATGCTGACTGCAGGAATGTCCACCAGAGCTGTTGCCAGAGAATTTAATGTTAATTTTGGCAGTACATCCAACCGGCCTCACAACCGCAGACCACGTGTAACCACACCAGCCCAGGATCTCCACATCCGGCTTCTACACCTGCGGGATCGTATGAGACCGGACAGCTGATTAAACTGAGTTTGCACAACTAAAGAATTTCGACACAAACTGTCAGAAAGCGTTTCAGAGAAGCTCATCTGCGTGCTTATCGTCCTCACCAGGGTCTTGACCTGACTGCAGTTTGGCGTTGTTATCGACTAAAGTGGTCAAATGTCCACATTTTCCAGTTTTCCTAGTTTCAACTGTACTGGGCAGACGGCAGACAGCTGTATGGTGTTGTGTGGGCGAGCGGTTTGCTGATGTCAACGTTGTGAACAGAGTGCACAATGGTAGCGGTGGGGTTATGGTATGGGCAGGTATAAGCTGCCGACAACTAACATAATTGCATTTTATCAATGCACAGATATTCCGCAGCGAGATCCTGAGACCCATTGTCTAAGAAATCCAACATGGGTGTAGACTTTCTATAGACACTGTATGTAAAGACAGTATAGCTTACCCAGATGGACCCGAATGGGGTAGTATTAAATGAGATTGGGAAATTATCTAATTGGAATGTAGTGGAGTGGATTAAATGAAACCTATGCCATAGATTCAGTTTATATTGCAATAAACTCACTATGAAAACAAAGCTCAAATGTCTCTGTCATCAAACAAATAAGGACACAGGCAATGCTATCATAGAAGTCGCACGACAGCACCTGCTTACTAGTTGTTGAAATGCCCTTGTGTTGGCACTGGTGAGAGAGAGAGGAGTCCCGGTGGTGTGCTAACATGTGAAAAGACCTCATGCTGATGGGAAGAAGTCATGGGGGAGGAGGTACTAGGTTGGACTTTAGATAGCACGGAGAGGTAGTTTTTTACTCAAGGGGCTGCAAAACAATTCAACAGATTGTCTAATATGACTCTGGGGAAATCAGCTCTGTCAGACAGTGTTTAAGTAAAAAATATCAGGCTGGATACATTTTGCAAGTGGAAGAAAATACAACCGAGGCTGTAGACCATGTGTCAATTCCTGCCCTGTTGGCGGTGGAAATCTCCATCTGGGGAGCGCTGTCGAAAATGAAATAAAATTTTTAAACTAATTAGGTTAAGGTGTAAGCTGTCACTGTTTCCCAATCCAATAAATATACAATATGACTCTCCCAAGATGGCAGAAACATGAATAGTTAGGCCACTCAATATTGACTGCTGTGATCTTGGGAGAGTTGTGTCCCCACTTTGCAGTCAGAAAGATATAAACCATCAACTGGAGCTTTGTGAAAGAAAGAAGAGCTTTTAGGAGTAGCAGAATTGTGTTTGTGTGTGTATCCACGTGTGTATGTGTGTGCACATAGAATTAATGGGATTTTTGGAAGAGGATGACAACAGAGATTGGCATTTGGCACCAAACATTCACACAAGTTCTCGATCAGAGCCACAATTAGCAAACTGGGAAATGTTTTTGACACTGTGGAAGACGTTTGCTGGAGTGATGAAAGGCCAAAACATACAGCAGTCAAGTCAAGCCTCATGCAGCAATATGCAAACTTTGACGTGCACTAGAAGAGTGTCAGAAGTACTGACTCTGCACAATCATGACTCTGCACAATTGTAAAAATACATGCTTTGCTAGGCTCTGTAATCTGGATGGATTCATGTCACATCTACACCCTGCATTAAGATGGGTTCTTTGATCCGATTGCATCAATATTTGATCATATATGAGACCGACACAAAGACGTATAATCCGATTATGGAGGAATTTGGCTGACCACCCTTGGAGGTGGACAAGAAAGCATTGTGTGTCCTTCCTGTGAGACGTTTCGTTTGTTTAATGAAATGGAAAATCCTTTCGCAATGTGGATGTGCTAGAGGCATGAAGGGTAACCCCTTTCCCAGAGATGGACCACATTTCCCAAAGGGCCAAGAGGCGGAGACTATAGAGGCTTGAGAATGGCCTTTGCTCATATTCACCTCTCAGGATTGATTGTGTTTAAAAGCTACGTTAATTTACACCGTCCACCAACACATTGCTTGGACTGGAAATCATTGGGTTGACTGCGTTATTGATGCAATCCTTTCAAGGATTTGCAAGTTTCTTGAGACTGACTGAAGGGAGGTGGTAACAGTCAGGCCTCACAACACACAAACCTATTGCCACTCCTATATTCCATATCTTAAATTTAAGCCTACTAGAAAGTGTGTGCCCTCAGTCCTGGAGGGAAGCAAAAGTCACTCCTCTAACTAAGAATAGTAAAGCCCCCTATAGTGGCTCAAATAGCCGGCCAATCAGCCTGTTACCAACCCTTAGTAAAGTTTGGAGAAAAATGGTGTTTGACCAGATACAATGCTATTTTACAGTTAACAAATTGACAACAGACTTTCAGCACGCTTATAGGGAAGCACATTCAGTAAGCACAGCACAAATGACTGATGATTGTCTGAGATCAATTTATGATAAAAAGATTGTGGGGGTTCAGTGTGGCTTTTGACATGATCGATCCTAGTCTGCTGCAAGAAAAACATATGTGTTATGGCTTTACACCCCCTGCTATATTGTGGATAAAGAGTTACATGTCTAACAGAACACAGAGGGTGTTCTTTAATGGAAACCTCGCCAACATAATCCAGGTAGAATCAGGAATTTACCAGGGCAGCTGTCTGGGCCCATTACTTTTTTCAAACTTTACTAATGACATGCCACTGGCTTTGAGTAAAGCCAATGTGTCTACGTATGTGGAGGACTCAACACTATAAACATTAGCTACTACAGCGACTGAAATGACTGCAACACTTAACAAAGAGCTGCAGTTAGTTTCAGAATGGGTAGCAAGGAATAAGTTAGTCATAAATATTTCAAAAACAAAAGGCATTGTATTTGGGACAAGTCATTCACTAAACCTTAAACATCAACTAAATCTTGTAATAAATAATGTGGAAGTTGAGGTGACTAAACTGCTTGGAGTAACTCTGGATTGTAAACTGGCATGGTCAAAACATATTGATACAACAGTAGGGGAGAAGTCTGTCCATAATAAAGCGCTGCTCTATCTTCTTAACAGCACGATCAACAAGGCAGGTCCTACAGGCTCTAGTTTTGTCGGACCTGGACTACTGTTCAGTCGTGTGGTCAGGTGCCACAAAGAGGGACTTAGTAGAATTGCAATTGGCTCAGAACAGGGCAGCACAGCTGGCCCTTGGATGTACACAGAGAGCAAACATTCATAATATGCATGTTAATCTCTCCTGGCTCAAAGTAAACGAGATATTGACTTCATCACTACTGGTATTTGTGAGAGGTATTGACATGTGGAAAGCACCGAGCTGTCTGTTTAAACGACTAGCACACAGCTCAGACACCCATGCATACCCCACAAGACATGCCACCAGAGGTCTCTTCACAGTCCCCAAGTCCAGAAGAGACTATGGGAGGCGCACAGTACTACATAGAGCCATGACTACATGGAACTCTATTCCACATCAGGTAACTGATGCAAGCAGTAGAATCAGATTGAAAAAAAACTGACAAAATACACCTTATGGAACAGCGGGGACTGTGAAGCAACACAAACATAGGCACAGACACATGCATGCACACACATGATAACATACGCACTAAACACACACGTACACATGGATTTTGTGTTGTAGATACAGTATGTGGTAGTGGAGTAGGGGCCTGAGGGCACACACTTAGTGTGTAGTGAATTCTGTAATGAATGTATTGTAATGTTTAAAAATGTGTATATTTGCTTTAAATCTTGTCCGGATCCCATGGCAGCAGCTAATGGGGATCCATAATAAATAAAAATACAAATACCTCTGGTTGCGTTATTGACAGAAATTTTTTTGGGGGTTGTTAGTGTCCTGAGACTTACTGTGTGAAGTTGGTAGCAGGCGAGCGACCCAGGCATACACACACACACACACACACAAACTACAGGGCTAGAGGCAGCATGGACAGCTAGACAAATTCACACACATACACACAAAGGGCTGTGTCAGGGGGCTGTGTCAGAATACTGACATTTAAAGACCTCTTGTTGGATGAGGGATGAGGCTTACTGGCTATCTTCTGCTTGTGCTCATAAGCAAATGGATAAGCAATGCTGAATACTTTGAATTATTTTTATAGCATAATTAATTATTCAATTAACAGCTAGCTTGTAGAATAGATTGTCACTTTTTGATAAAAGTAACTGAAATCTCTGAATGTTGGATCCATCCACAAGATAAATTATAATTCATATTCAAAACACTAATCTGGGGAAATTGGTCTATTGGGAAAATCTGACAATAAAGGAATAGTCAACTGACTGTTAAAGAAGCATATTTTATAGACTCAAGGGTGCATTTATGAATGTCCCCATAGCTAATCCAATTGCTTGGGACAGCATCCAGTTTTACAGTCCTAGGGGCAATATGACTGCCAAAAAGTGATTTTGTGTCAATAATCCAAAAAGCAATCAGGGTAGTTAAATTGAAACAAGGCAATGACAATTATTGTCTTTTAGATTCCTGCTCTTTCTCTCTCGTTCTGTCAGTCAGTCACTAAGTCAGTCAGTCAGTTTACCAGTCTGTCTCAATGTCTTTAAAAAAAAAAAAATGTAACCTTTTATTTAACTAGGCAAGTCAGTTAAGAACAAATTCTTATATATTACAGAACTTTAGAATACAGTGGCCTTCACTGTTTCTTTCCTAGATAATGACCAGTTTGTCAGTACTCTGCCTATTGTATGAAGACATCCTTATTTTCTGTTCCAGAGAAACCATTACACTGCCAAAAAATGTATAGAGTAACTGGTATAAGAGCCATCCGAAAAATGTTCCATTCTACCCCCATCTAACCGTGCTTGCAGCTTTCAGTATAGGAAAAGAAACCTAATATTCCCTATCACATTTACTGTCCGCTGTAGTAGAACCCAAAGGACCAAAAGTCTTCTCAAAAGCTTTTACCCCAAAGCCAAAAGACTCCTGAACAGGTAATCGAATGGCTACCCCCACTGCACTGTTGGTTAGGGCTTGTAAGTAAGCATTTCACAGTAAGGTCTACACCTGTTGTATTCGGCGCACGTGACAAATAATATTTGATTTGATTTAATTTGAAATGTCAAACACAAGAATATAAACGTGTATCTACAGAATTACAGAGAGGCCTAAACAGTCTCGTGTAGAGCCACTTTGATCGGAGGGGAAAGGTGTTTGGAGAGGTTGTCAGTTCTGTTTGGTAAGCAAAGATATTGCTAGTATTGTCTTTATGTTCTGTTTAACAGCCTGGGTAATGCACTTATTGATAGAAGAGGAAGAAAAATGCACAAACTAGATCAAATGTTACAAATGTAACCGTAGGTGACTGTCAATGTTATTCTGAGAGGCTGAGGAGATTATGCTATGAACAAGGCAAAGGGGAAGAGACCTGAGGGGTATACTATGAAGGAAGCTACTGTAGGTTTCCTCAGGCTTTTATAAAGCTAGCCAGCTTCAGTTGCCTTCAAATTCCAGCTCAGGATTCATCCGTACTACGACAGTGGATATTGCTCGTCCACCTGCAGCTAACTCTAGCAGGCTTGTAACTGCACATGCATTTCATACATGCCTAGTCGAATGCCAAACTCTTCATTGAGACTATGCTGAAACATCAACCCATGGACGAGTCAGTGTCACAGTTTCATTTGTGCTGAAGTGAAAATGGAATAAGTATTATCTTGCAAATTCAGCTGGCTATGGTTCTTTATTTTATTACTTATCGTTAATGCCTTCTTTGGTGTTATCAATGCACAAGCACCTTTTTTCCCCACTCCTATTGATTAAGTACTTCTATTAAGTTGTGCAAAACTTTTACTGTGAGTGAAGTTTCAAATGCATTCTGTCATTACCAAATGTGTAATATGAGAGGTGTTTATAATAAATACAATCATTATTCAGTTGTCTTCCTCAAATTAAGGGGATGATGACGCAGTCTTTGCGAGAGAGAGGGAATCTGATTTCATTGGTCCTCGACTCGAGGCTCAGACACTTCATTCAGGGTTTGTGCTGAAGGTGCCCTGCTAAAAGATCAGCTTTCATGGTACCGGTTATCCCGAGTTGAACTCAGAGTTGACCAAAGTTGTGGTATAGGGCTCTTAACATTATTATTAACTGTGTGGACAAGTTTAAAGAAGTACTGTAACAACATGGGGAAATCTTTCAGACCATAACTGACAAGATTTGAGTACTTTCAGAGACGCTACGGCTTTGTAAGTAAGAGCCAGAGGCTTGTTGAGAAATAACATATCCCCTAATGTCAGGCAGCATGCTTTGACTTGAAAGCCCTTGAAAACACAAGGTGCCTCTCAAGGAACTCAGACATCGTATAATTTTTCATAATTACACCTTTGTAATCAAAAAAAGCATGTCATTAGAGAGTGTAAGTGCTACTTCATGCATTACTTAGTGGCTATTTTTGGCATGTTATCAGGAAGATAATAATAAATGCATCTCCCTGTTAAATAACATTTATTTTGAATCATCTACTGAACTATAATGTAGACCTTAGGAGAAAGGTACTGACAGACAACTGAGAAGAAAACTTAGACTTTGATATGCTAAAAAAAGAACATCACAATGTTTATGAAAAGAGGCTTCTGGGTTACTTGAAATTCGATATAAAAAAATCAAGCCCATGTTTGAGAAATCAAACAAGCCGCAATGCCTCGTTGATGCAGGATTAATAAATCTAGCAATGAAAGTCTGGCACCCAATAGGGAGATGGAGGTGCCACCCGTGAATTTAATCCATGGTCCGAGTCTGGGTGAAGGCCTCGAGCTTTCATCCCTATTTTTGAAGCTGGAAGGTGTCATGTGAATGCTACATTGCTAGGGCTTTTACTGAATTGATTCCTGACTATTGAAATGATCTTAAAAGCTGTCAACGAAAGTTGAGTTTTATTTGTGAACTGTTATGCTATAGTATTTTTTGGGGAATGGGAATTGCCTCAGGTGAAAAATATGTTCATATGATAAGTAAATTTCAAATTGACAACAAATGCAAATGAATATGCCAGTAATATAGTACTCTACTCCTATCAAGAAAATCTTTACCCCAATGAGCACATTTTGCAATCTCATTATTCTCATGAGAACATAATGAAATCTAAATTACATTTTCATTTTGAGGATTTGCTCATAAATGACAGCAGTAGATATACAACCTCATATTAAACATGTCTGTTTATTTCATGGGACAATTTATTTTCTGTTTAAGATGTGTGCAGTGCAGGCTCTATGCCTTTCTGAGGAAACTGTGTAGTCAGTCCTGTATACCCCCCGGTGTCCTCACCAGGAGCAATATTGTTCATAATTTAGTGCCAAGAAATTAGACTTTTTAACTATTCACTTATGACAACAGGTCAGTAAAACTTCCTGTGAATATCCTCTTCATAATGCATTATAATCTCTTCCTAATGAGTAGCACTTTATAATCCTCCCTCATCTTTTTAGTGAAACAGTGGTGTGGAGAAAGCTTTGTTATTGTTTCTACTATTGATTGCCGCTTTAAACATTTTAAGAATGGAGTAATAAGTAAATAAGTACTTTGTTTACAAACGTTGGAGTAAGTCTAGCTTTTATTCTGGGTACTGATGGGTTACGACAGTTGAACTAAGCCCATGACGCATTTAAAGTTATATTCTTCAAGAGTCAATGGGTACATATCATTAATGTATAAGTCCAAACATGGATGTAGCTACTGCTGATTGATGATTGTTCAATATATTTTCTTAAACATCGACTGTATGGCGTGCTTATTGTTTAACCATTGATATGTCCTAGGGGACATTTTGAGACCTTAAGGAGCACCAGGCACTGCTGGAATGTCAACCAACGGCATGTCCATCTTTTTGTGAGATGTTACACTGCCTACAGTATTTATAGTATAAATAGCCCACGCTATAGATAGGCCACGCAAAAAGACTTAACTAATGATTAGTAAATGGTTTATAAACATCTTATGAATGATCTTATGAGTCATTATTAAATACTTTAAAGGTTGTTTATAAAGTGTGAAAATCTAGGTTACTATCCTTTACAAATGTGGGTGTAATGATTAATAAATTACGAATAAGCAACTATTTATTGTAAATACTTTATTACATGGAGTTATTATAAAGTGCTATCTACTAAGGTAATACGAAAAGGGTATTCATAGGAAGTGTTACCAGCAGGCTTAATGTATTAGCCCGGTAAACCCTTTAATTAAGCTTTTACTACAATGGGTTGCTAAATCAGGCTCACACAGAGTGTTTCTTGGTAGTCTTAAATACATCTACACACACATGGTTATGGGCATAAAAAAAAGACACATGTACCGTGTCAGATACAGAGTTGAAATGTATTCAATTTTGAGTTTGCATCCCAATAAACGTTTGACATAGAAACAACAGATTTTCAGATACCACCCTGCATCCCACAGCTGGGTTGCCTCTGAAGCTTAACAGGGTTGGTCCGGGATGGGAGACCCGATGCTGCTGGAAATGGTGTTTCCTCTGGTCTAAAAAAATATATATTCTAATGCCCCAGGGCAGTGATTGGGGACATTAGCCTGTGTAGGGTGCCGTCTTTCGGATGGGACATTAAACAGGTGTCATATGACTCTCTGTGGTCACTAAAGATCCCATGGCACTTATCGTAAAAGTAGGTGTTTTAACCCTGGTGTCCTGGCTAAATTCCCAATCTGGCCCTCATACCATCATGACCACCTAATCATCCCCAGCTTCCAATTGGCTCATTCATCTCCACTCCCCTGTAACTATTACCCAGGTTGTTGCTGTAAATGAGAATGTGTTCTCAGTCAACTTACCTAGTAAAATAAAAAGGATTTTCGGCAGGATTATTAATTACGAAAAATATTAATAACATTCCACCCATGAGGCCACTAGGTAATTTTACTGCAGGAAAGCCATGCCATCCCTCCCTAGCGGTTTCCTCCTTAACAGACTGTACAGGTGAAGTTCAAAACACATAGCTGCCCATTGATTTGCCTGAATCAGCCCAATCACAAAGAAGAGACTATATAAATATGCCATATTTATGTTCATTTTTGTCAAGCATTATTTTATCCTCTTGGAGACCATTGTCTGCTTCAAGGATACAAAGATAATAATACAAAACCTTTCGCAGCATTTTGAGACCCCGTACCTCATTAGTGAGCAAATTGAAAGGAAAGAAAGACACTGAACAGAGAGAACACCTTCCAAACTTTAAAGAATGCTCAGAGAAAGGATCCAAAAAGCAGCCTTTGTCAGTCTTCAATGATGACAGACTCAAAAGGGAAATACACATTTTTAGGGTGAGCCAGCTAGGGACGCACTTAGTCATTGGATGATCATCAAGGTTTCAATTTATGCTGGGCGTAATGGGATGTCAAGGAGACATACAAGTTGATTGATTAGAACTATCTTAGAGGCCTCTGCTTAAAGTCACGGGACACCATTTATGAATCGCCTCCATTATCTATTAGAGCCAGTGTTAATGGGCGCTGTGTTTAGATGCAACGGCCCAAGAGCTACTGACCTAGAGTGCAGCCATCATCGACTAGATCAATCGATATTCTCTACATACTGTATTACCGATTACTGCCTTGGCACATGTGGGTTTCTCCATAGTCCAAAATGGCTTCCTTTCTTTGTGGCTTAATTTAATATTAACTGATCTAAAAGAGCTGGATGGGTGAAAGCAAATCCATCAGTGGGTGACAAATGCTTTCAACCTGTCTTTTTACATCACTGCAGATGAGGAGGAGGAGTCACGGAGAGGGAACCACTTTAAACTACTGGATGCACCCCAGTCGGGTGCAGTAGCACTGAGGGTGCTTATAGTTGATATAACCATATGTATGGTCTATATGGGGTATTTGAGAATGGATGCTTCTTATTGTTTGCTAAAATGCATATCATTTTGTTGTATGATTAGAGAAGTTCTAGGCAATACATATAAGCCTCCTATATAGGTCGCATGGGGTGTTGGCAATGTGCCAGTATTTTGTTTTTGGATTTATTCATTAGGGATCCCCATTAGCTGCTGCAAAGGCAGTAGCTACTCCTCCTGGGGAGCAAACATATTAAAGCACTTACATTACACTTACATTACATATAAAACAGTACATAAAACAGTACATCATATAACCTTATTACACCACTACATATCTACAATACAAAATGTATAATACCACCATACAACAATATCACAATGTATGCATGTGTCTGTACCTTTGTGTGTCTCTTCACAGTCCCTGTTGTTCCGTAAGGTGTGTTTTTACCTGTTTTTAAAATCTGATTCTACTGCTTGCATCAGTTACCTGATGTGCAATAGAGTTCCATGTAGTCATGGCTCTATGTAGTATTGTGCACCTCCCATAGTCTGTTCTGGACTTGGGGACTATGAAGAGACCTCTGGTATGCATGCCATGTCCGAGCTGTGTGCTAGTATTTTAAACAGACAGCTCGGTACATTCAGCTTGTCAACACTTGCAAAAACAAGTAGTGATGAAGTCAATCTCTTTTCCACTTTGAGCTATGAGAGATTGGCATTCATGTCATTAATGTTTGCTCTTCTTGTACTTTTAAGGGCCAGCCGTGCTGCCCTGTTTGGTCACAAAGAGGGACATGTGCACCTGCAACACAGCAGTAAAAATCAGCTAATCTAATCTCAGGTGCACCTGCGTGACGTGACAGCAGGGGTGCCTGCCAGAGGATAGGACGGGGGTGGGATTGACACTGGCGTGATTTTGGGGGTAATTATAGTGACTGCTAATTTGGGGGTATTCGAGCTGGAAAACTAAAAGATTTGGGGTTCAAATTGGAAGAACAGATACTGTAATCTGCCAGGCTTTATGACTAAATTAGCTAAATTAAAATAATGACAAAGTTTGATGTCATTTTACATTGAAACCCATAGAGCCAACTTTATATGCACAAAAAAATGTGTTTCCCTCTAAAGATCATAATAATTTGTGACCAAGTGGCCTGAAAGAGGTTTGATTCAAATGGGCAGGTTTTTGTATTGGTGTTTTCTGGGTCGGAAAATTATAGTCTACCTTTATGCCTGTGACCAGTGGCTAGACCTAATGCGGTAATACACAGCAATTACATGCAATTTGGAGTCAGAGAGCCCAATCAGGCATCATTGTCCTCGCGATTGAATTTAATTATCATTGAGGAAATAATATCTTGCCCTGCAGCTTCCTCGCAGTTTCATGTCGCTTTTGAAAAGGTGTTCAGATAACTTTGGATGTCTCATGCAAGGATTCGGCGTAACATGCATTTTTAAAAGGAAGCAAAGTGTTAGCTCATCATACATTGACTAATCTACATTGAAACTTTGGATCATATATTGTTTATGAATTTTATATCAACCAATCATTATTGAGTGAACACTGGAGCATCAACACGTATTTCTCAAGAATTTGTGTCTTACATTCAGTTCTCTATGGAGTAAACTAATAATAATTTATAATGCTCTTGTAAATTAACATGACACGAGCATAATTACGGTATTTGGGTATTTAAGTGTTTACGGCTCAAAAGGCAAAGAATTTGATTCCATCTTACCACTGAGTAAACATCGTATGGCCTTCATCCATTGATTTATGACTCTATCA
The DNA here is from genome assembly GCA_023634145.1 of Thymallus thymallus. Taxonomy (NCBI): domain Eukaryota; kingdom Metazoa; phylum Chordata; class Actinopteri; order Salmoniformes; family Salmonidae; genus Thymallus; species Thymallus thymallus. The sequence goes on from CM042391.1 coordinate 30,801,097, forward strand.
CTCTATCTGAGCAACAGGCTTCTATCTCAGCCTCGGTGTAAGTCCTGCTGAGCTTCTCTGTTTCACAATCAGTAATTCATTATTTGATAGAAAAGTGAGGAAGCTCTCCAGGAGCCGGGAACAGAGTGCCACTGAGAGATAACACCTCCCCACAGCTTTCCCAGAAGGAGAACAGCTAGACATCCGTATAAAACAAATGCACAAAACAATCTTAGCACGAAACACTATTAGCAAAGTTCTCACTTTCTCACATAACATGATTATGGTGGGCTCAACCTGAAATGAGACTGATAATTTAAACACACTGCTGATTTTTGTTTTAGATAGTTTTGGGGAGGAAGTTGAGACGTGAAACATTTAAGAATTCTGATGAAAAAGACCCAAACATTCAGGCTACTCTTGCCCATGAGGCCTGGAACTGAGGTATCTCAGCCCAGATTTTCAGCATCATCCTTTTAAGGTTCTGTTGAAGGCTTCCTCTACAATAGTTTAAAATCAGAAACAATCTTCAAAAAAGTTGTGTGTGTTTGAAGAGGAAAATCTGGAAGTGAAGAGGAAAATCTGGAAGTTTTGATCAGTAATCTTCTCCTGGGCACAGTTACCATAATGTCTTTGCTTACAGTATTCTACACACTGTCAAGCAAATGTGGCGGAGTCAAGTTGCTAATTGGTTATCTTGTGGTGGAGTCCCTTTCCTGAGATCTAAATAGGTAAACTTTCACTTCTGGAGTGACTGGTTAATCTCTTGCTCAGTGGTGGTTGTCATCTGCAGTAGCCCCAAAAGTACATATTTTGTTATAGCCCTGGACAAACACACCGGATTCAACTAGTCAAGGGCTTGGTGATTAGTTTACCAGTTGAAACAGGGCTACAACCAAAATCTGTACTCAAGACTACTACAGGACTAAGAAACACTAATCTACAATATGTTCTTCAATAGTTGCTTGTGGATGATTGAGAATCATTACTACGGCCTATTAAATATCACCCTCAGGGGTCGAAACCTTAGTCAATGACTCAAATCCCCTCAACCCCTGAGACAGAAAACATGGCAGCCCACTATTATATAATACGCATGCAGCGACGGAAAAGACGACTCAACCTTTTCTCAGTCAAAATCTCATATGACACGGCAGATGGTCGTGTTGCGCAGGGGCTCCGACAGGGGAGCATTATTGAGACGCCTCACACTGCTCACAGTTTCCCACACATGCCCAGTAGACTCCCACGCAGCCTCTGTAGTGTTCATAGTGCAATCTAAAGGTGATTTTAGCGCTAACAAGCTAACGGCTCTTTTATATACCAATCATATTCCCACTTGAGGTGTTTGTTACGGCTAACAGATTATAGTGAGGGTATGAATCACATTCTAATGTGAGAAATGTTTTATATAGACATACAAATGGACATGGCTTACATAGACACACAGACATCTAACATAGACACACAGACATCTAACATAGACACACAGACATCTAACATAGACACACAGACATCTAACATAGACACACAGACATCTAACATAGACACAGACATCTAACATCGTTTTTTTGCTTAGGACAGTCATCCACAAGTGAGATCTGTCTCCCATTTATGGTGACACATGACATTTATATCAACAAGTAGCCTATACACTGTCAACATGGAACAGATGAGACTATTTATGCCAACAGAATAGGTTCATTGAGTCAGTTAAAGAGTTGAATGTAAAGGACTCATTCAGCCTTCGGATTGGGCACTTATTGTACAGGGAGAAAAACACAGTTTTTACTGCAGAGACGCTTGACAGGGCTATCAGTGTCTGCTGCAGGCTTTTCATGGCCAGCACTGTTAGCTAAGAGGGGGCATGCAGTTGAATAGGCATGCAAAAGGGCTGTCCTGTTTAAAGGCTTAACAGTAGACATTACAGTGTCAGCTATTGTAGACCAGGAATCAAGTGATCCTTACCATGGCTCTTGGTACTACTGTATATGAGAGCATGACATTTCGCAGTACTATATTTAACTATTTCTCTGTTGAATTTCATGCAAATGTATTTTTTGAAGTGACACTTAGAATAGGAAAGGATTACATATACACATTGAGTAGTTTAGTAGGTGTTGGAGATTGAAGAATGTGTTTTATAAGAAATTAAAAGCAGAGTAAGCCCACTGTGACCTATAGCTGTCATGTGGTTTACCAAACAACATTTCGACCATTAGGACCTGAAATAACGGTTTAAATGTTGTTTTCCAATGCACCACATGGGAGCATAGATCGCAGTGTGCAGACAGTCTCTACTTTCTGATAGGTCAACTGTCATATAGTGCAGTGGGTGATTGTTATAGCCTTGTGTGGATTATCCTGTCTTAATTAACGCACTACAATCTAAAGGCTTCAGCTCCCCACAGCGACAGACAGACAGACAGAGATAACAGGATGCCAAGAGATTGCTGAATTGATTTAAGAAGCTCACTCAGACATTTCGACAGTCTGCAGAAAGGTGAGACAATTTCCCTTTGATCTGCCTGTCTTATTTTCTCAATCTTTGGTATTAGAAAATATTTTGTATGATGTCATGTTATTTAAAGAATATTTATCACCCCATGCTGGTGTCTTCCTTAATAGATAGATAGATAGATAGATAGATAGGTACTTTATTGCTCCCCCGGGGGGAAATTTCTTTGTCAAGAAGCTACAACAACAAAACACAGGGCAGGTGCAAAATGCCACAACGAAAAGTACACAAAAGACAGATACACGGTACATGATACATAGAGCGGCAGTATGAAAAAGTATAGAAATACAAGATATCTGGAGTGCAAAAAAAAAGCTATAAAAGGACATTGCATAGTATGAGTGGTTGGCTGAATATGTACACTATACATTGGTGGATGTTGGATGGTTAACTATACTATACAGGTCGATGGCAGAGAAATACTTCAGTAGCTAAAAATGCGTATGATAAGAGCGAGGGTAATAATAGTTTACTTAATAGACATACTGGGTAAATTAACAGGTAAGTGAAAATTTTGCATGGTTAAATTAGTTAAATTAGCTGTACAGTTAGGTATACAGTTATATTTACAGATAAGTGAATACTTGCATGTTTACACAAACTGTACAGGTAAATGACAGGAAGAGATACTTTAATAGCTAAATGTGTGTATGATATCATTTGGGGTAATAATAGTAATTCCCTTAAAATACAGTCCTTAGTGCGCAGGGTTTAATTACAGACAACTGCACTTATTGCACATTCGATATACTAAAAGCAATGAGAAAAGGTGCAACTGGCAGGATACTAATATGCATTCCTGAGTGAATGCCTACGTCCAATAATTACTTACAATATTGCATGTGATATAATATAACAACTGTACATGAGTATGTATATACAGACCTGTATGAATAAATAGATCCTGAGTGGATGAGTGCTGACGGACCAGAGTTACTCACGGATGGATGCATAATTGTTAAACTAGGTCCTAGCACCCCAACAGTTCCAGATCTATGTTGCCGACGGCACGGCACCCCGGTGAGGCATTATATAGTCTCATAGCCGCCGGCAGGAAGGACCTCCTGTAGCGCTCTCTGGCACACCGTGGTGGGATCAGTCTGTGACTGAAAGTGCTCCTCTGCGTCATAACCATAGTGTGCAGAGGGTGGGTGACGTTGTCCATGATGGCCAGCAGTTTGGCCAGGATCCGTCTCTCCGCCACCTCCTCTAGAGTGTCAAGGCTCATCCCCAGGACAGAGCTAGCCTTCCTGATCAGCTTATTTACCCGAGAAGCATCACCGGCTTTGATGTTTGCTCCCCAGCACACCACTGCAAAAAAGATGGCACTGGCCACCACAGACTGGTAGAAGGTATGCAGTAGTTTACTGCACACGTTAAAGGACCTGAGCCTCCTCAGAAAGTAGAGTCGGCTCTGGCCCTTTTTGTACAGGGCCCCGGTGTTACCAGCCCATTCCAGTCTGTTGTCCATATGGACACCCAGGAACTTGTATGACTCAACCATTTCCACATCCGTCCCCTTTATAGGGACTGCAGTCAGTTGTGCCTTGGTTCTCCTGAAGTCCACCACCATCTCCTTAGTTTTGCTGATGTTGAGCTGAAGGTGGTTCTGCTCACACCACAACACAAAGTCACAATGATGTTCAAGGAAGAATGAAGAATATATTAGAGGTAATTCTACATGGATGGTAATGAATTCAGATTGTGTCAGATTGTGAGAGTGTTATACCCAGGGTTGGGGAGTAGCGGATTGCATGTAAGGGATTACATGTAAGAGATTACAAAAAACGGTAACTGTAATCCATTTACAGATACTTTTGAAAAACTAGATGATTACTTTGAGGATTACTTTCTGAAAGGATGTTTGCGGAAAAAAATCTTTGACACTTCTCTGTTTTCTCAATGACATTCAAATCAGCATTGAAAAAAGGCACAATTTTAAGATTGTTCCACCTGATTTTGACTACAAGTCAGAGACCACTATGATGACACACCAAATGTGTTTGATGGATCGCGGGAAAAGAGCAGGAATAGGCTTGTGTAGGCTATGTCTTCCAATGGTGTGACTGCTGTCGGCATCCAAAAATTATACAACTTGAATAAACGCTTCGAGGTAAGGATGACGGCGATACGGATATCACTTATTATTTATCTACATAGCGCATTGGTGTGAATCACACTGCTTCTCTCTCATTTAGCTATTTGCTCTTTGCCTATTGGGGTTGTTGTGGATGGCTGTTCACAAATATAAATGTGTATTTGAGCCCAGTAATGGTTGAATTCAAGAAGTTTAAGCTGCCTATCAAACATAGTTTTTGAAACCAGTTGACAGTCAGGGAAAAATGCGCTCTTGCAACAGCTGCATAGTGCAGATCCAAGCCCATGGAATAAAAGTGGGGCTTTTATTGCTCAAACTTTTGATAGACTTAAAGGGGCAATCTGTAGTTGCTACATACATTTTGGAACTTAAAAATTATATATGCAGTACCAGTCAAAACTCGTTCAGGGGTTTTTCTTTATTTTGACTATTTTCTACATTGTAGAATAATAGTGAAGACATCAAAACTATGAAATAACACAAAAGGAATCATGTAGTAACCAAACAAGTGTTAAACAAATCAAAATATATGTTATCTTTTAGATTCTTTTAAGTAGCCACCCTTTGCCTTGATGACAGCTTTGCACCCTATTGGCATAGCATGCCATTTCATGAGCACAGCATTTATTTTTCAACTCGAATCAATGAACCCAATCAGTCCTCCATGACAACAAAATCATAAACAACAGAGTAGGGCTGTCTAATAAGTCCTTAGTTTTGGGGTCATGCTCAGATGAAACAATTTGGCTAATCTATACTTTCATATTTCCAAGTCCTATTCTTGAAGATCAAGGGGTATAACATTTATTGGAATTACTGGAATTTGGTTTTTAATGTAAAGATAAAACTTCATCGTATTATTACACTACCGTTCAAAAGTTTGGGGTCACTTATAAATGTCCTTGTTTTTTAAAGAAAAGCTAATTTTTTGCCCATTCAAATAACATCAAATTGATCAGAAATACAGTGTAGACATTGTTAATGTTGTGAATGACTATTGTAGCTGGAAACTGCAGATTTTTCTACATAGGCATACAGAGGCCCATTATCAGCAACCATCACTCCTGTGTTCCAATGGCATGTTGTGTTAGCTAATCCAAGTTTTTCATTTTAAAAGGCTGATTGATCATTAGAAAACCCTTTTGCAATTATGTTAGCACAGCTGAAACTGTTGTGCTGATTAAAGAAGCAACACAACTGTCCTTCTTTAGACTAGTTGAGTATCTGGAGCATCAGCATTTGTGGGTTCGATTACAAGCTCAAAATGGCCGGAAACAAAGAATTTTCTATTGAAACTCGTCAGTCTATTCTTGTTCTGAGAAATGAAGGCTATTCCATGAGAGAAATTGCCAAGAAACTGAAGATCTTGTACAACACTGTGTACTACTCCCTTCACAGAACAGCACAAACTGGCTCTAACCAGAATAGAAAGAGGAATGGGAGATGCCTCACAAGTCCTCAACTGGCATCTACATGAAATAGTACCCGCAAAACACCAGTCTCAATGTCAACAGTGAAGAGGCGACTCCGGGATGCTGGTCTTCTAGGCAGAGTTGCAAAGAAAAAGCCAAGAGCAACTCTGCCTAGAAGGCCAGCATCTCGGAGTCGCCTCTTCACTGTTGACGTTGAGACTGGTGTTTTGCAGGTACTATTTAATGAAGCTGCCATTTGAGGACATGTGAGGCGTCTGTTTTTCAAACTAGACACTCTAATGTACTTGTCCTCTTGCTCAGTTGTGCACTGGGGCCTCCCACTCCTCTTTCTATTCTGGTTAGAGCTCAATGGGTGACATGTCTAGTGAGTATGAAGTCCATGGGAGAACTGGGACACTTTCAGCTTACAGGAATTGTGTATAAATCTTTGCGACATGGGCCGTGTATTATCATGCTGAAACATGAGATGATGATGGCGGAAGAATAGCTCGCCCACACGACACAATACACGTGGTCTGCGGTTGTGAGGCCGTTTGGATGTACTGCCAAATTCTATGAAAAGACATTGGAGGCAGCTTATGGTAGAGAAATTAACATTACATTTTCTGGCAACAGCTCTGGTGGACATTCCTGCAGTCAGCATGCCAATTGCATGCTCCTTCTAAACTTAAGACATCTGTGGCACTGTGGTGTGACAAAACATATTTTAGAGTGGCCTTTTATTATCCCCAGCACAAGATGCACCTGTTTAATGATCATGCTGTTTAATCAGCTTCTTGATATGCCACACCTGTCAGGTGGATAGATTATCTTGGCAAAGGAGAAATGCTCACTAACAACGTCTTAGAGAAATAAGCTTTTTGTGCGTTTGGAACATTTCTGGGATCTTTTATTTCAGCTCTTGAAACATGGGACCAACACTTTACATGTTGAGTTTATATTTTTGATCAGTGTATATTTGCTAAGCTATCCATCTGATTGATAAAGTTGATAAAAATGCCATTAGCTAGCTAGCTAGATCATTAGCTAGTTTGAAACTGCTGGAGGAAAGTTAGCGAATGTTACTTAACTCCCACAATCAATCTGGTTTCACCACCTTAGCTAGTTAAGTGGACTGTTGCTAGGTTTCTAAAATATTAAGAAAACAATACAACTTTTTGTCAAACTACTTCGTTCCCCTGCCTATTTGTTGATGCACTGGTGCACTGACAGAAAAAGTTGTGTTGTTTTGATATTCTTTTTAATTTAACCTTTATTTAACTAGGCAAGTTCTTATTTACAATGACGGCCAACCCTGGCCAAACCCTAACCCGGACAACTCTGCCCTATTGGACTCCCAATCACGGCCGGTTGTGAAACAGCCTGGAATTGAACCAGGGTCTGTAGTGAAATCTCTAGCACTGGGATGCAGTGGCTTAGACCACTGTGCCCCTCGGGAGCCCATATAATTTGGCTGAATAGGCTTGTGCACATTTACATTAGTGTTTCATTTGGTAACTAAGTTACTGACTGACTAGGCTAGTTCTTATTCATATTTTTGGTGTTGTTTCATTTCAGAGGAAGAGGTAGTTAGAGCACTAGAAAATCAGCATGCAGATAGACCAAGGCCCCTATTCACAAAGCATATCAGAGTAGGAGCACTGATTTAGGATCAGTTTTGCTTTTATATCACAATGAATGATTTAATTGACAAAAGGGAGCTGGTCCTAGAACACTATTCCTACTCTGAAGACACTTTGTGAATACAGACCCAGGAAGAAAGCTGTTGCCCAATACCTTGCACAGCTGTCTTTCACCACAAGATCCTAGAGGTATTGCAGTCAATGCTTATGAACTGAATATATGTATGTGAATTTCCATAAATCAATGACACTAACAAAAGGGTTGTGCAGAAACATGTGCAGTGAACATGGCTTTGGTGATGAAAGGTACATTATACATTATCACAGAAGTTAGCAAAAATGTGAAGACCAACATGACAAACATGTTTTGTAATCTTACCATTAAAATATTTTAAATTAGTTGCATTTGGCCATCCCAAAAATGTGGCCATTGAAAGTCTGTGGATAGCTGACAACAGGGTGTTAGGCTTTTTGATGTTCTGCTCTACAGTAGAGTTCCATAGCCCAGCAAACTCCCCTAGAGGAAAGGGGGTTGGACACATGTCAGTTTTGATAAAAATCTGGGAGACTTTTACAGGGAGGAGAGAGCATGAATTTTGGAGTACAGTAAATCCTACCCAACCATTGGCCCTGGATAATATGCTGGCATCACACAAGCAGACTGCCATAGTGAAGGAGGTTTACATAGCGCATCAAGTATTCTATTATGAGTGACACATACTTTTCGGAGCTCTGGAGAGATCACAGGTAATAGGTCAGAAGGCTCTGGAGGTCTTTGGACCAGTCTGTCTCTGTAGCACCTGGAAAGAGACGGGATAGAGGTAGTGAGTGTGCTTGAAAGAGAGTGCCCTCACTCCTGACCTATCACTGGCACAGGGCCCCCTGCCTAACCCTCTTATAGCAGTCTCTCTGACAGGGAGTTATTCCAGTAGGAGACCGTTGTATGGTGCATAGGGCTTCTCCATTTCTTATATCAGTGTAGTAATAGCTCTTGACATGGTATAATGCAATGGAAAGGAAAAAATAATATAATGACTTCCTGACAAGGAGTGCTCCATGTTCTTGCTGACAAAGTCATATATCCCGCCTATTTCTACAATTTCTCTTCTTAAAATCATATTTTAAACCTAAGCCTAACCTAACCACACTGAACCTTATACCTAACCTTAAATAAAGACCAAAAAGCCATTTTGACTTTGTGGCTGGGGTAACTAGTGGAAACCCAACCGAGCTCATAAAGCATAATGGTTACGACAAATGACATGAGATCCATGTGAATTCATAGCCAAGCTATTATTTATGGCACTACGTATCATTTCACTAACAATTGCTACCTCGACTTATTCCATCATGACATCAACACCGTGTATCAACCAGTCATAGCATTAATTTGCCTTTTGGGAAGAAAAAGGGACATCACACAGACAGAGTTTTTTTTTTTTTTTTTTTTTATTTCACCTTTATTTAACCAGGTAGGTCAGTTGAGAACAAGTTCTCATTTGCAACTGCGACCTGGCCAAGACAAAGCAAAGCAGTGCGACAAAAACAACACAGAGTTACACATTAAACAAACAGTCAAAAAAAAAAAAAACAATAGAAAATCTATATACAGAGTGCAAAATGTAGTGCAAAAATGCAGTAAGGTTAGGAGGTAGGACAATAAATAGACTATAGTGGTAAAATAAATTACAGAATTATCATCATTAACACAGGAATGAAGGATGTGCAAATTTTGATGTGCAAATAGAGATACTGGAGTGCAAGATTAGTGAAATAAACAAAAATAAATATAGGGATGAGGTAGTAGTGTGGGCTATATACAGAAGGGCTATATACAGGTGCAGTGATCGATAAGCAGCTTTGACAACTGATGCTTAAAGTTATTGAGGGAGATAGGAACCTCTAGCTTCAATGATTTTTGCAATTCGTTCCAGTCATTGGCAGCAGCGAACTGGAAGGAATGGCGGCCAAAGGAGGTGTTGGCTTTGGGGGTGACCAGAGAGATAAACCTGCTGGAGCGCATGCTACGGGTGGGTGTTGCTATAGTGACCAGTGAGCTGAGATAGGGCGGGGATTTACCTAACAAAGACTTGTAGATGACCTGGAGCCAGTGGGTTTGGCGACGAATATATAATGAAGGCCAGCCAACGAGAGCATACAGGTCGCAGTGATGGGTAGTGTATGGGGCTTTGGTGACAAAACGGATGGCACTGTGATAGACTACATCCAATTTGCTAAGTAGAGTGTTGGAGGCTAGTTTGTAAATGACATCGCCAAAATCAAGGATCGGTAGGATAGTCAGTTTTACAAGGGCATGTTTGGCAGCATGAGTGAAGGAGGCTCTGTTGCGAAATAGGAAGCCAATTCTGGATTTAATTTTGGATTGGAGATGGTTGATGTGAGTCTGGAAGTTGAGTTTATAGTCTAACCAGATGCCTAGGTATTTGTAGGTGTCCACGTATTCTAATTCGGATCCGTCGAGAGTAGTGATGATAGTCCGGTGGGCGGGTGCTGGCAGCGTACGATAGAAAAGCATGCACTTAGTTTTACTAGCGTTTAAGAGCAGTTGGAGGCCACGGAAGGAGTGTTGTATGGCATTGAAGCTTGATTGAAGGTTAGTAAACACAGTATCCAAAGAGGGGCCAGATGTATACAGAATGGTGTCATCTGCATAGAGATGGATCAGAGAGTCACCAGCAGCGAGAGCGACATCGTTGATGTATATAGAGAAAAGGGTTGGCCCAAGAATTGAACCCTGTGGCACCCCCATAGAGACTGCCAGAGGATCGGACAATAGGCCCTCCGATTTGACACACTGAACTCTGTCTGCAAAGTAGTTAGAGAACCAGGCAAGGCAGTCACTTGAGAAACCAAGGCTATTGAGTCTGTCAATAAGAATGCGGTGATTGACAGAGTCGAAAGCCTTGGCCAGGTCGATGAAAACGGCTGCACAGTACTGTCTTTTATCGATGGCGGTAATGATGTCGTTCAGTACCTTGAGCGTAGCTGAGGTGCACCCATGACCAGCTCGGAAACCAGATTGCATAGCAGAGAAGGTACGGTGGGATTCGAAGTGGTCAGTTATCTGTTTGTTAACTTGGCTTTCGAAAACTTTAGAAAGGCAGGGCAGGATGGATATTGGTCTATAACAGTTTGGGTCTAGAGTGTCTCCTCCTTTGAAGAGGGGGATGACCGCGGCAGCCTTCCAATCTCTAGGGATCTCAGACGATACGAAAGAGAGGTTGAACAGGCTAGTGATAGGTGTTGCAACAATTTTGGCTGATAATTTCAGAAAGAGAGGGTCCAGATTATCTAGCCCAGCAGATTTGTAGGGGTCCAGACTTAGCAGCTCTTTCAGAACATCAGCCGTCTGGATTTGGGTGAAGGAGAAGCGGGGGGGGCTTGGGCAAGTAGCTGCCGAGGGTGCAGAGCTGTTGGCCGGGGTAGGGGTAGCCAGGTGGAAAGCATGGCCAGCCGTAGCAAAATGCTTATTGAAATTTTCGATAATCGTGGATTTATCGTTGGTAACAGTGTTTCCGAGCCTCAATGCAGTGGGCAACTGGGAGGAGGTGCTCTTATTCTCCATGGATTTAACAGTGTCCCAGAACTTTTTGGAGTTAGTACTACAGGAAGCAAATTTCTGTTTGAAAAAGCTGGCCTTTGCTTTTCTAACTGACTGTGTGTACTTGTTCCTGACTTCCCTGAATAGCTGCATATCGCGGGGGCTGTTCGATGCTAATGCAGTGCGCCACAGGATGTTTTTGTGTTGGTCTAGTGCAGTCAAGTCTGGGGTGAACCACGGGCTATATCTATTCTTAGTTCTACGTTTTTTGAAAGGGGCATGCTTATTTAGGATGGAGAGGAAAGCACTTTTAAAGAACAACCAGGCATCCTCTATTGACGGGATGAGGTCAATATCCTTCCAGGATACCTGGGCCAGATCAAATAGAAAGGCCTGCTCACAAAAGTGTGTTAGGGAGCGTTTGACAGTGATAAGGGGTGGTCGTTTGACCGCTGACCCATTGCGAACGCAGGCGATGAGGCAGTGATCGCTGAGATCCTGGTTGAAAACAGAGGAGGTGTATTTGGAGGGCAAGTTAGTCAGAATGATATCAATAATGGTACCCATGTTTACGGATTTTGGGTTGTACCTGGTGGGTTCCTTGATAATTTGCGTGAGATTGAGGGCATCAATCTTAGATTGAAGTACAGCCGAGGTGTTAAGCATATCCCAGTTTAAGTCACCTAACAGTACAAACTCTGAAGATAGATGTGGGGCAATCAATTCACATATGGAGTCCAGGGCACAGCTGGGGGCTGAGGGGGGTCTGTAACAGGCGGCAACAGTGAGAGACTTATTTCTGGAAAGGTGGATTTTTAAGAGTAGAAGCTCAAACTGTTTGGGCACAGACCTGGACAGTATGACAGAACTCTGCAGGTTATCTCTGCAGTAGATTGCAACTCCGCCACCTTTGGCAGTTCTATCTTGACGGGAAATGTTGTAGTTGGGGATGGAAATTTCCGAATTTTTGGTGGCCTTCCTAAGCCAGGACTCAGACACAGCTAGAACATCCGGGTTGGCGGAGTGTGCTAAAGCAGTGAATAAGTCAAACTTAGGGAGGAGGCTTCTAATGTTAACATGCATGAAACCGAGGCTTTTACGGTTACAGAAATCAACAAATGAGAGCGCCTGGGGAATAGGTGTAGTACTGGGGGTTATAGGACCTGGGTTTACCTCTACATCACCAGAGGAACAGAGGAGTAATAGAATCAATATTCGGCTGAGGGCTTTCAGAACTGGACGTCTAGTACGTTGGCTACATAAAATAAAAGGAGCAGATTTCTGGGCGTGGTGGAATAGGTTAAGGGCATAATGTACAGACAAGGGTATGGTAGGATGTGAGTTCAGTGGAGGTAAACCTAGGCGTTGGGTAATGAAGAGAGAGGTTGCATCTCTGGAGACACCAGTTAAGCCAGATGAGGTCTCCGCATGTGTGGGGGGAGGGACAAAGGAGCTATCAGAGGCATGTTGAGCAGGACTGGGGGCTCTACAGTGAAATAAAACAATAATAGCTAACCTAAACAACAAAAGACAAGGCATATTGAAATAAGAAGAGGGCAAAAAATTAATAAAAATAAAAGATAGTTAATTAAGAGAGCTAAGACAACGACGGGTAATGGAGGTGAATGGACAAAGAGGGTCAGTTAGAAAAAGTGATGTACTACACACAGGACCTGAGGCCTGGTAGTTAAACAGAAATAAATACCATATAACCAAACAGTCCTGCAGGCATCAGCTGTGGAGCTGAACAAGCGTAGGATCCGATGAAAAAGCAAAGTGGTGAGCCGGGGAATCAGTTCTATGGCACGGCGTTCAGAGTGTTAGCAGTCCGGAGCTAGCAGATGTATCTTCAGCGACGTAGCAGAGGAGAACCCTGTTGAGACCACGTCGGACAATTACGTCGGCAGACCAGTCACGGTGGCTCGGTGGGGTTCCGTGTCGACAGTAGAAGGTCCAGGTAGGTTGATAAAGGTACTGGAGCCCGGGAGAGTAGCTAGCACACGTCGGATGTCCGGGAGATGGGCCTAGCTCACGCTAGCCTTGGTAGCATGTAGACAATGGAGCTTAGCTATAGACGTCGGTCAGTCGAATGCAGCTAGCTAGCTGTGATGATCCGGTGTGGTGGTCCGGTACTTTCAGTGGAAATCCGGTGAAGTGGAAGGGAACGCAGTCCGGTAAGCGCCGTCTAAGCGCTGGGTTGGTAGCGCGCTGAGCAGACTGGCAATATTGTCCGAATTGAAAGCTGGCTCAACAGCTAGAGCGGAGGTGATGACCGCTAGCAGTGGTTAGCGATGGCTGGTTAGCAAGCTAGCTAGCAGGCTAACTTTTGACTGCGGTTCAGTTAGATAGTGGAAAAAGTACGGATATTTGATCCGATATTTGATATTTGATCCGTATCACGTTGGGTAAGGTGGCTTGCAGGAGGGGTAAATCGGGAACAAAATAAAAATGTATGTAAAGACAAATTACAAACTACTACAAACTATTTAGACGGGACAACAACAAAAAAACACGTCTGCACTGATTACGCCATCTTGGATCTATAAGTGGAGTATAATGGAGTTGATCATTAGGTTTTTAGAAATTTCTGATTGTCAAATAACAATAAAATACAACATTTGGTCTTCTGGCTTCTGTTTACATAGTCCATTTAGCTTTTTGTTATTGAATTTGGGGCCTAAATCATGCGATGGCAGGGGAGTTTATGATGCTTTTATCCATTTGTGAGATATGACTGTGTGCCAGAGGAAATTTGGGGTGGATGAAGCCTGCGTCTGGTTTCTTTCCTAGATCTATTGTCTCTCAGTCAGTCCAAGGCCTACAGAGTGCAGGAGATTGAACTGACCTCAGCTTGTCTGTCAAATATTCTCCAGCTTGGCCATGTTGTTGGGGGAATATCATTGCAACATTGCCTGGAGTGAAGGACATGGTTTGCATAATAGTGATGCAGGGACCGAAACAATTATATTACGGTCCTCTTATCCGAATATTAAACAGCTTGACTATTTAATTTAGGATTGTAATGACTGATTTACAAGAATGGGATTGAAAATGTATTGTTGCTACTGAGTATAAAATGAATGTGTCACAGAAGCAGTGTTGTGAGTATGAATGAATTTGGTGAAAATGCGTTTAGTTAGTGTTTTGACAAGTAAAACGCTTAAAGACCACACAGAAATGTAGTATTGATTTAAACTTTTTTGTGGTAACAAAATAGACTGGGTTGTAACAGTTTACTGCATGTCCAACAATGTTGTAAATGCATTTGCTTTGATCAAATAGTTGCTTTCAAAGTAACACTGACTTTGCTATGAAAAACGGTCACTCTTGACTACTAGCAGCGAATGCCTTTGTAATTATAAATAAATCGCAGACCAGACTACAATCAGCAGTAATTGCGGTATAGATTGCAACTTGCCTCCACTTGCTGCCCATTAGAGAAGAAAAAGAGGAATACAGACAGAATTTACTTTTTGGAGAATATGGAGATTACAGCCTTTGATAAATCCATTTTGGAAGAAAAACTGAAAATCTAATCAGACTCTCTCTGGCAGCGCCACACAGCTGTTGGCCTGTTGGTACAGGTGGCCAGATCCTGCTATGATCAGTTAGAATATACTGAACTGGGAATCATCCACAAGTACACAAGGCACACACCCTACTGAGTGAGCATAATGCAGAAATAACCATGTATTGTCACATTCAACATGATAGACTTTTCCCAGTAGGAATTATGTAATTTCAACCAGATTTCAACCAAATGGTTGTTATGATGTCATTGACATGTTACCTTTGACTTCTGTTGTGTTAGACTGAATTTTTTACTTTACATTTAGATTTTGTGTCATGGCCTACACACAATATCCCATAAAGTCAAAGTGGAATTATGTTTTTAGAATTGTTTAACAAATTAATAACAAATTAAAAGAGTCAATAAGTATTCAACACCTTTGTTATGGCAAGTCTGAATAAGTTCAGGACTAAAGATTTGCTTTACAAGTCACATAATGACTAGCTAATCTCTGTAATGCACAAAAAAAAATATTATCTGTAAAGTCCCTCAGTCGAACAGTGAATTTCAAACAAAAATTCAACCACAAAGCCCAGGGAGGTTTTCCAATGCCTCGCAAAGAAGGGCAGTTATTGGAAGATGGGTATAAATAAAGGAAGCAGATATTGAATATCCCTTTGAGCATAGTGAAGTTATTAATTACACTTTGGATGGTGTATCAATAGACCCAATCACTAAAAAGATACAGGCGTCCTTCCTAACTCAGTTGCCAGAGGGGAAGGAAACCGCTCAGGGATATCACCATGAGGCCAATGGTGACTTTAAAATAGTTACAGAGTTTAATGGCTGTGATAGAAGAAAACTGTGGATGGATCAACCACATTGTAGTTACTCCACAATACTAACCTAAATTACATAGTGAAAAGAAGAAAGCCTTTACAGAATAAAAATATTCCAAAACATGCATCCTGTTGGCTGCATCAGGTTATGGGTATGCTTGTCATCGGCAAGGACTAGGGAGGTTTTTAGGATAAAAAGAAACAGAATAGTGCTAAGTACAGACAAAATCCTAGAGGAAAACCTGGTTCAGTCTGTTTTCCAACAAACACTGGGAGATGAATTCACCTTTCAGCAGGATAATAACCTAAAACACATGGTCAAATATATGCTGGAGTTGCTTACCAAGACGACATTTAATGTTTCTGAGTGGCATAGCTACAGTTTTGATTTAAATCATCTTAAAAATCGATGTCAATACTTGAAAATGGCGGTCTATCAATGATCAACAACCAACTTGACAGAGCTTGAAGAATAAACTTTTTTTTGTTGTTGCTAATATTGTACAATCCAGGTGTGCAAAACTCTTAGAGACGTACCCAGAAAGACTTACAGCTGCAATCGCTGCCAAAGGTGATTATAACATTTATTGTCTCAGGGGGTTGAGTAATTAGTGTTTTATTTTCAAATGCTATAATTATTTATCCACTTTGACATTACAGAGTATTTTGTGTAGATATTTGACCAAAAATGACAATTAAATCCATTGTAATCCCACTTTGTAAGTCAAGGGGTGTGAATACTATCTGAAGTGCAACATTAGTCCTTATTCCACGACTGTATTTGCCTGTCAATGCATTAAAAAAACAGTACCATATTAGACCAAAGTCTCCCACCTTAGGCATAGACAATGGGTGCTATTTTTGTTATGCAAGTGCCAAGTGATTCATGCCACGGCAGGCGTCCCAATGTGGCCAGGGTCCAAAGCCTGGCAGCATGAAGTGGCCACCAGCACTTATTCGTACCAGATTCAACCAGATACTGTGACTGGGTCAGACAGAGAGCAAACAGTGATGCTGGGTCAGGAGATTGTGGTGTTGTTAGAGCTCTAACTGCTGTGGCTAACAATTGGCCACTACCTCACTTGAAAATATTGGCAGTTTGAAAGGCTGTCTTTAGTTTTGGGGTTCTTTCTTTGTAGAAGACTGTTAGAATGACAGGGCCATTGAATAGACTTGAGAGACTACAAGCTGCAGTGTGTTTTTCTTTTAGAAATGTATGCGTATTGATATAGTCAAGTGGGAATTGCCATTCAGTCCAATATTCACTGAGTGTACAAAACATTAGGGGACACCTTCCTCCACAGGGATGCTGGCACATGTTGACTCCAATGCTTCCCATAGTTGTGTCAAGTTGGCTGGATGTCATTTGGGTGGTGGATCATTCTTGATACACACGGAAAACTGTTAAGTGTGAAAAACCCAGCAGCGTTGCAGTTATTGACACAAACAGGTGCGCCTGGCACCTACTACCATACCCTGTTCAAAGGCACTTACATCTTTTGTCTTGCCCATTCACCCTCTGAATGGCACACATATACAATCCATGTCTCAAGGCTTACTCTTATTTACACTTATTGAAGTGGATTTTACAAGTTACATCAGTAAGGGATCATAGCTTTAACCTGGATTCACCTGGTCAGTCTGTCATGGAAAGAGTTCTTGATGTTTTGTACATGGAAATCTGTATCTTGATGATTCACCACAAAGAGACTTGAAGTGAATGAATGTCCTTCTGGGTCCTGGCATTAGTGGATCTGGATTTTCTGTGTTTCAGCCCTTGGTTTAATTAAAATAATTGATTGTGAAAGAATCCTCTCACCTGGTTTTCCCCTGGCCTAAATCAATTGTTTATTGAGGGGTGAAATGGCAAAAGCAGTGGAGAGTGCCACCCTAATGGGACCTTGGGCATACACTGACTTTGCTGTGTGAAGACGAAGGCTGTAACTCACTCTTTGCAGATGGTGTATTTTCTCCACTGCACTTCCAGAAGTGTGTTTGATTTGCAAAACCACATGTCCCTGATGAAGGAAAGTGACATATGATGTAGAAATCAGTAGACCTGTGGCATGTTTGGTTCAGGACTGATGGTGGACCGAGCTGAGAGGTTATTTTGCGTGAATAACAAGACTGTGATCCCTAAATCATGTGTCATGCAGTAACAGTGCATGGGTAAAATCAATGGGGAAACCAAGCCCCCCCCCCCCAAAAAAAAAGCCATATTACATAATAAAATATGAACTAACAGGTTATAGAGCAAACAATGCAAATTTCACACAACATAGTCTTGTTACTCACGCCAAATAACTTACTGAACCAAGTACTGAACCATTTCTCATCACCTTGATATATAGGCCCAAAGGCCGAGACAATAAGAAGACACAGTGGAATAATAAATTCAACCACACCTTTGTTTCAATCTCTGTCCGTTGAAGTCCACAAGGCATTACATGACCTACAGCATGGTCAAGCAAGGTAATGTTTCTGACATTTTCAGACTACTGAACAGCTATTGATTTAGAGCCACAGAGAGTTACCGCAAGTCGCAAAGAAAAGGAGCTTCCTCCACTATTCCAGCACCATTTCAACTTTAACATTTCTACATTATATAAATCACCTATGCTTAGTCTAATAGAGTGACAACTAAAAGACACCGAAAATAATTTAGTCCAATCAACGCTAGCTAAATATGATGTGGCTGTCCATGGTACTTCTATTCTCTCAGGCTAGGGGCACAATGTATGAATTTATGGTTGGATCAGAATCGCTGTTGTAATCATTGGCCAGTACGGAGAATTACGAAAACAACAAGTTCAAAATCCTATCTCCATCCATGGCTAATTTAGGAAAGGGACAATTTTAGCTTGCTAGCTAGCTAGCCACTGGAGGACAACTACACAACGAGATGCAAAAATTCAATTATAATTATAAAAATAATTATAATTTTTTGGGACAAGGGAGGCCAAATGCTTGCTGGCTACCCTTGCATTCAATGCTACTTGCGGCAATACTACTTGAGGCAACAATGTCAATTATGACCAGACAGTATCAGATAGATTTGCTGCACATACAGAGACAGAGGGGCGCTGTCTCGCTCACTCGGATGCTTTCTCCGGTGAGATACATTCAACCTCTTCCAAATTGAAGGACATTTATGAAACACAGAAAGACAAAATATACATTATTTTGTATGTTTTTATTTGTTTTAAGCCTATTTCCCTTGGCAACCATGAATACACGCCACTGGTGTCATTGTCCCTACATTGATGACACACAAATCAAACACAATGCAAAATATCCATTGTCACTACATCAACATAATTAATACCTTATTCCCAACAGAAGCTAACAAAACTCAGAAAGGAGCGCACAAAGCAGACAACTATCAACTTATTTGATATCTTTCCTACAGTTATTTTCTATAAGTTTTACTCTTGCTATTCAAAACCAACCTTTCATATTCCAAAGTAAAAATCTGTTGCTTTCGACTTTCGAGGGCATAACAAAGTCTACTGCGTGTTTCTGAAAAGGTCAGTGGTGCTCCGGTGATTAAAGCAGGTCTCTCTCTGTCTTATTTCCAGGGCTATGACTGCATTTAGCTTAAACAGGTTGAAGAAAGCAATAGCCACAGGACTATTGTGCTCAGATAATTTTTCATATCTCCTTCCCGCTCCCTCCTGCTAACATTTGGTGTCAAGGAAAAACAGTATGCAGAGAATGCCCAAATACACAGACCATGAAGCACACACTTGAGAGTTATTGTTGTTGAAGTGCTTATGACTGATGTGTGATTACGCAGTATGAAAGAAAGAAAATCTTGAACACTGTACGAGTGATATGATTCTTCTATTGACTTTATAGCTATACTTTCCTTAGAGAGAATGCAGAGAGTAGACACTCATACACTGTTGTTGTGGAGGAAACATTCAATGACAAATGTGACGGTCATATACCTTGGTTAAGGCAACTTCCTAGTGGAACTTCATTATTCTACCCACCAAATAGTAGCTGTAAAATCATTCACTCGACTGTTGTGAAAAATAAATAGCATTTAAATGCACAATTTGTCATTTCAATAGCCTGGCCCTGCCACTTTGTTTATATAAGACACTTGTACAAAACTTAATTTTTATGGTTTTAATAAGTTGCATTCTTCAATAATCAATTAACTTTTATGGTTTAATTAAGTTACATTCTTCAATAATCAATGTTTTTATGTCATTCATTGAAATTACCCCTGAACAGCAGGACTTTAATGAAGTAAAACATCTCCCTCAAACAATGAAAGGCTGTAGTAGAGGTGGAGGATATTGCTGGTTCGTTGTCGTGGCTGTCTTGTCCAGTAACTACCCTTTACGTTGAGATGGAGACAGGAAGACCTATAACCACTATGATAGGAATGTAACAGTCTAGCCATTTCCCTTTTCTGTCTTGTGTCCTTTATCTTTAATCAAATGATGACCTCTCGGCTACTGCAAAGTTCCAGGACCAGTTAATCACAGCTTCATTCATTAAAAGCTGACAAGGATATCAATGATGAATATTGAATTCCGTCTTAGTCCTTTAAAAGGGCAGTATAAGCTGTAGTTGGCTGGAAGATAATGTCCCCTTATGTTGGCAGCTAACCGCAAATATCTGCTGGTGTATTTTACCATTAATAAATTCAAGATTATAGTGACTTACTTACTTTCCATATTAATGTTAGTGGAATCAGTTAGGATAGTTGAGCCATTCTTGTGCAAATTGGATAGGACATTGAAAAAGAAGGGTATTGTTTTCTGTCAAAGGCAGTTGTAGAGTAATCTGCTCAAGTTGTACTTACCTTGAGTAATACTGACATCTGCTGGGACAATATGGAAATAAAAAAAGGAAAACCAAACTGAATTGAGACAGTCATGATCTTCATGTTTACAATGATTAGTTTGTTTAGATTGATAGTACATTTTTCCATACAAAACAAATCAATTCATTCATATTGCACTATGTATGTGTTCAAACTTCCCAGTACTGATTGCAATTCCTCTCTCTTTTAGGTAAGAAAGCTTTCTCCTTATCAGTAGTGGAACTGTACTGTACAATACGATGGAGCTGCTGATATTGCTCAAGATACTCTGATTATTTTTAAACATAATAATTATTAAGGGGAATTAGTCTACATCTCCCTGTTGGTGGAGTGTTAGAGCTTAAGACAAGCTTGTTGATTGCTCATGGCTGTGCACCTCTGTTGATATGCATCGCTGCAATTTAGAATGAATTCGGAACTACCTCGTCTCTGACCTTAGTTGTTTGCCTGAAAGATGCAAATTGAATGAGTTTATTAATGCTTTGGGTCCCTGAGAGGTGTGTGTGTGTGTGTGTGTGTGTGTGTGTGTGTGTGTGTGTGTGTGTGTGTGTGTGTGTGTGTGTGTGTGTGTGTGTGTGTGTGTGTGTGTGTGTGTGTGTGTGTGTGTGTGTGTGTGTGTGTGTGTGTGTGTGTGTGTGTGTTATCAGGTGCCGTGAAGACCCAATTAGATCTAAATTATTTTCTTGCTGTTCGTTACCATTCCGAATACTAATGTGGGTGCCAAAGTATTGGGGCTAAAATATATCTCTGGTGCTCACACGGTGTAATCTTGTCCTTGACTAGCTGGGCCTGTGTCTTTACACATTACACAGGTCAACAAACAGAAGACAGGAGCACACTTCCTCACTCCCAATGGCTTCATATGAAACTCTTTGAAATGTTTGCATTACTTGGTACCCTATTCCCTGTACAATGCACTACTTTTAGCCAGAACCCTGAAAAAAAAAGAAAAAAGAAGTAATGCCATTAGGGATGCAGACTTATTTAGTTGACAAGATCAGTGAGGCATTAAGTACAACAGAGGAAAGCTGGCAACAATTTAATAAATTATAAGGCGGAGTAGGTTGAGGGCCTACTTCTCTGAAAGGGCTGATTAAAACGTTTTAATAACATTTTCCATGGAAATTGTTCAAATGAAGAGGAAATCAATAAAATGCTAAAGTGTGTCAGTGACACATTGTGATGTCATTGTTATGGATGCTACCAATGCGTCATTGCGAAAGCTTTGAGAAGTGTTGAAAAACACAGTAAAAGCATCATTCTTGTTTTGAGTTTAAATATATGCATTTTTACATTCTAAATCAATTTATATGGTAGCTTAATGACTTTAAATATTTTTTACCATTATGCTAACATTGTGCCACCAGTAGGAGTAGTAACATGAATGATGATAAAACCATTGAGACCTTTTAGATCTATGAAATATATTTAATACTTTTGTTTACTTTTTAGCATGCAAAATAATAGATAGATATCTCTAAATCCCCAAAACATATCACTACAACTCTCTACACATCATTACTGGGACAAGACAATTTGCTTATCCTAAGTACTTTAAACAATGCTTAAAGTTTTACAGTATAAAGGACATGCATTGGGTTTTATCATTCATTAACAGTTCAATATAAACAAAAACATGAATGATGTGTAACTATTTGTAATTTTGACATGAAAGATTGACCAAAATCATAACTTATAGAAAAGTGTTTGAGCTGAGATTTTTACATAAAAGTGTCAGAGGTGATATTTGCTGTTTGGATCAGTCATTCAGTCTCAAGAAGGACAACAAATGAATCAATAATATCTCAGTGTTGAAATCCGTCGGCTAGACTGGAGAAAATAATTGGAGATATGACATATTGGCTGTCAACAAGGACATCAATCCAACAAGGCAAAACAAGCACATCAATCAAGTGACTTTAACTTCTGCAGTCTGAAGTGGTGTCATAAAAAATTTGTAGAACTCCTGAGATGGATTGTCAGTCGATTGTATGGTGTCCATATTAGGACAGCCTCAGCAGTATCCTTGCTAGGGTGCTTATTAGTCATATTAGTAAACATTTAGATTAAAGGGACTTTTAAAAAAAGTTGTAAATGTTTTCATGCGTCAAAGGTTGTCTTCTTCTTCTGAAGAGATACTGTATGTCCATGTCCCAAGGTAACCTTTCCTAACCTGTACCCCCGCACGTTGACCAGGTACCGGTACACATTGTATATAGCCTTGTTATTGTTATTTTATTGTGTTACTTTTTATTTTATTTTTTACTTTTTCATTTATGTAGTAAATATTTTCTTAACTCTATTTCTCGAACTGCATTGTTGGTTAAGGGATTGTAAGTAAGTATTTCACGGTAAGGTCTACACATGTTGTATTCGGCGCATGTGCAAAATAAAATTTTATTTGATCTTGAGATTCAACTACTCTCAGTCAGAAAACATACAACAAACTTTGGTTTTGGGTTGTAATGTCCCGTTAAGCTTTTCTACACTGTTCATAGATAGCATGTTTAAAATGTAAAATTTTTTAAAATAGATTTTGAATCATCTGATGGTATCTGAATGTTATATGCTGGCAACACTGGCAGCTTGCTACATACTACAGCAAAATACAGATTGAATCAAGTTGTCTATAGAGTGTAGGTGTGGGCAATGGAAACCGGTCCTATAGTCTGTTTTTCAACAAGGCAATTCAGTTTTCCCCAGCCAAAAACCCATCCAGCGACTAAGGTAGCCTGTCTTTATGTGATGGTATTTTGATTTCTGTTTTCCATTTCCAGTTTATCAATGTCTGATAAGGTCACCTCACGTCGTCACACACTGTAACCAACTCCATTTACTTTGCTGCTAGCTGCCATGCTATTATCAGTATGAAATGTTGTCCAACAGACACAGTACTTACAGATGGATACACACAGCGAAACACACAGTGTTTACTGCTTAGGAATCTAGGCTTTCTCCTGGTTCAGCAGGCACTGTCTATCTGTCCTTTCAGAAAGTCTCCACTCGGGGCTTCCGGTTTAGTAATCCCTCTTCGTTTGTTGTGCTGTTGCTAGGATTTGAACAGGATAATCCAACACAATGCTAACTGCTAACCTTTATGGCAGGGATAAAATGAGAATGCAAAAAAACATTCATTTTGTTCATATTTTTTAGTTTATATTTTTGGTTGTAGAAAGTACAACCAGTACATGCCTATGCTTGGACAGAAACCTTTACAATACCATCCTGCATTGCTTACATTTTAAGCAATCTTGTGAATGTTATTACTGTGTTTCTCATGAAGATGTTATGTCCCAGCCTGGTCTGTCTCTATGTCTGACCTAGCAGCTGTGGAGTAATGTTATGTAAATCACAGAGCACAAGATTGCCTTCTTCCTCCTCTAACGAGGACCCCATTCCATTTGAATTTCACACCTATCATTTCCACCCTATCTTTCATCAGTGGGTAATGGCAGTCTGGAACAGTCTAATTGTATCAAACTGAGCATGGATTAGATTCAGTACTCAAGACCCAACGCCATAGCCATCCCTTACTACAACAAAACAACACAATCATATTGTGAATCTCAAATGGTTGTAGGAGAGTAGAATGGAAATGAGGATGTTGTGGTTTGGAATGAATATGTGAATATCTATATCACTTGTTGCTGTGATATGAGGGGTTTGAAGGATAAGGGATGGCAATGGCATGCTTCTCGGAGGCTGGCATCACCCCTAAAGGGAGCACACCATTCAAATAGCTATGAATGGAATTCTGGGTTATATGATTTAGCATTATTTGGTTAACCTCTATAGGATCGTGTCCTGCCCTCGGGACAGTTGAGCTAATGTGCGCTAATGTTATTAGCATGACGTTGTAAGTAAGAAGAACATTTCCTAGGACATAGACATATCTTATATGGGCAGAAAGCTTAAATTATTGTTAATCTAACTGCACTGTCCAATTTACAGTAGCTATTACAGTGAAATAATGTCTATTGTTTGAGGAGAGTGCACTGTTATGTACTTGAAAATGTACTGATAAACCAGTTAGGCACATTTTGGCAGACTTGATACAATATTTTGAACAGTAATGCAATGGTTTATTGGATCAGTCTAAAATTCAACATTGGCCATGCTGTAAATCCAGCATGACTTCTGCCACTTTCAAGACAACTGGGAACTCTGCAAAAAACAAGTGCTGACTGGGAAAATAAGTTTTGAACTGTCACCCAACTCGGAATTCCAAGTCAGTGATCTTCAGGTCGGAGCTCTAGAAAGAGGCCAGAGTTCCCCGTTCCCAGTTGTCTTGAAAGCACCATAAATCCAGAGAATGCGAGACTTTGATGACAAAGTTTGATGAGAAAATTTGCCAACAAGGACCACTGCGCCACCTTCCTGTTCAAGTGAGCACAGCACAAGGTGAGTCCAAAAATGTCTTATATGCTGCTGCATAAATTATGTAATATGCCAGGGAGATAAGTATACTGTAGCTAAGAAAATAATTGTGTATGTTGTGTAGTAAGCTGTTAGTAGCCCATGTGCCTCACCCTAATAATTTGGTCCCTTTCCCCATTATAACAGCCTACTGTTCTGACTTGGTGGTGCACATGTAGCCTATAGCCTGTTTTAGAGAAATGTAATAATTGAATATTGTAAGAGCTTTCATTGTCTGCTTATATGCCCTCTTTATTTATCCTACGAATACTGTAAGAACGGCCCATGTTCTGAATTCTGTCGCTGTACATTTAAACATTGCTGAACAAATCGTTGTATTGACTACGTCTGTCTTAGCTCGCTCATTAATGTCTTAATCAAATTTATGGATTGCCTCTTATCCACTCTTCGTCCCCTTATGCCATAGTTTATACATCTCAATTGTCAGTAGAAAACATATTTGTTTAAGCAAGTCAGCCATATCAGCTATGTTTTTTTAAAAGGCAGTAAATGAGGCTGAATGAACTGTTTTGCTGCCAGACAAGGCTCCACTGATATCCCGGTGTAACAGTGGTAAGGTGTTGGGACTGCTGTTGGGACAGCAGTAGGCCCTAACAGTTTGTGGGCACCGTTTGTCACTGTTATAGTCCAATTAATGTATTGTTTAGTGTGTTGTGTGGTGGCTTTGCTGGCATGCTTCTAAACAATTTCTTTAATTTTTCCCCCCATCAAGATTGACATGCTAAAATCACCACTGTTCGGGACCTCAAGCTTCGAGCATGATTTCAAATCCACCAGGCGAAAATAAACTAGTCTCAATAAGATGGGGATCAATCAATTTGATCACAACAGAGTAGTGAAATCATTACAAAGAAGAAACACCAGCATTTTTAATTTGTATCATTTATCTTTAGCTTTGAATGTGTTTGTGCTATCATAGGGTGTTCTTTTGTGAGGTGCAAAATATTCCATAAAATAATCTCTTGACTATTTGAGTTGTGAAACATAAAATAAGGTAAATATCAAGATTCTCTAAATTCCTTGGCGTTTTCTTATCTACGTACTCTGTGGTCCTCCTAACGGGACCAGTTGTTTACCACCACCTGCATAGAATGTGAGCTAGATAGGGGTCAAAATAGTTGCAACAACAGTTACTTGTATCTTGGGGCACCTATAAATTATGGTTTTAGGAATTTCTTTACTACTACTACTATTAAGGCCACCATACATTCATACGCACAACATTTCTATTTCAGTATGAGTGCCGACACATCCCATTTGACCACTGAAAGCAAGAAAATGTATTATTTCACTACATAGGGTTTTAGACAGAAAATGTCAACAGCCTGCAGTATATGAAAATCTGTACTTGCAGCTTACTTTTGCGCCACTGGAGGGCAAAGTAGCGCCACGGACACTTCAAGAAGTTGTGGAGATGACCTATTTTTCAAACGCTTGTGTGCTCCGAGCTCAGGCATTTGTTGTCTTTCTTTGGAAAAAAAAATGTGTATGTGCACATAAACATACATACCATATCTTCTGTGCAAGCACAAATGCTGCTGTGTCATATCAGAAAGGCCAAGCATGTCATTAACAATGTCCCTGCATCAAACGCTGCTGAGGAACAAACAGACTCCATGATGAGCCGTCAATAGAGGGGACAGACAGAGCCAACATCAGGGGGGAGGAGAGGGCAGAGGCTTTTAGAGGTCTATGCACCTGATTACTGACTTTGCAGTAACTGACACGCATATAAGCCATGACATCAAAATGTATGCCGATGGTTTTTCTTTTTTTTTTCTATCGTCCTGTTGGTTGAGTACTTGGCAGACCGTTTATGGATACTTAACTACATTTAGCTACATCATGGCCATAAATAATCCACCTCAAGTGAATCCACCTCTAATCAGGCTCAAGATTAGCAATTGTGCTTTCAAATGAGGGGGGAAAGGACTATAAATAGTTTTGTACAGAGGCATTCTTTGGTTATTTATATGACTAAGTTTATTCCACTCTTAATGTTTGCTTACTCTCAGTGGGGTGCTAGGTTGTCCCCTGGGGTCGTTTACGGCTAATTGTTTGCGTCCTCCGTTAGATCTTGATGAACCTGAGCACCCGGAAGCAGGCAAATTGAAATGTGTTCCAGCTAGCGAGCGCCTAAATGGGGCTACTGACTGTGTCTGAAATCTTCAGAGGCAGCCAGCTCTGCTGGGCTCTACTGCAGCCCAGACTAAGGGGAGAGGAGGACATGTGAGCATTAACTGGGGCAAGAAAAGACCACCCAGGGGCAGTCCAGATTAGACAGAGGAGATGGAAGGCGCCCGGGGCTTGTGGAAAATTAGCTGGTGGTTGGATGGAAGTCGGGTCACTCTAGTACACGAGGGGTCTGTTCAGTCTATTGAAAGAACATAGTGTTCCAATGGAGCTGGTTTGCTAAGACTCCTTTTTATGCAAAGAGACTGGTTAGTTTATTAATTATACACATTGAATGTATTACAAATGAACATGAGTATTCAATCTTAATAAAAAACAAAAACAAAAATTGAACCCTTGTTAATGAGCAAACCCGAGAGAGAAATGTGCTTTTAAATAATGCATTCCCAAAGACTAGTCGAGTGGTTTATAATCTAGTTTCTTTGCTACATGTACTATGTAGGATGTGCTGCTGCTGTGTAGAGAAACAATAGCTGTGCAACTATTCTCAAACACACTGCAGGTTTCAGTACAGCAGTGTGACATTAAAACTTTAGTCATCCCAGGAAGTGGGAGACTCATCCTCAGCTATACTGCTAAGATAAGTAACTTGGGGGACTTCTCAAGGCCTTAGCCTACTTCTTGGTGTTTGTGGAAGAAAAACACAGTGCGGCAGACTGCATGTGGCATGTGATGCAGTGTGATGCAGGGCTACAGTGCAAGACAGCCCAAGAAAATGGTGCTTTGCTGCTTCGCTTTAAACACAGGCTAGATCTTTGCTGCTTCACTTTAAAGAGAGGCTAGAATTTTGCTGCTTCATCTTAAAGACAGGCTAGATCTTTGCTGCTTCACTTTAAAGACAGGCTAAATCTTTGCTACTTCACTTTAAAGACAGGCTAGATCTTTGCTACTTCACTTTAAAGACAGGCTTTGCAGTTGAGCTCTCTTGTTTATAGTCAGTTGTCTGGAGTAGGGAAATAATGCACTCTAGCAGGAAAGCTAGACGTCAAAAGAAATCCACTTCTGCTTTTGTGGATACAGAAGATAATTCACATATAGGAGTGCAATTCAGCCAAACAGATAAACGGCAATGGCAGAAGACAGCATACAGTGCAGAAAATACTATAGCTGGATACCATGAAGCAGGAGATCAAATCAACTATTTGGAAAGGAGCTATAATAGAATATGATTCCAGATGTTGTGTAAAGTTCCCTAGCTTTATCAAATATAATGAGAAGGTTGTACATCGGGTTCACTGACTAATCCATCTATTCATTAGCCAGGTTGTACACTAATATTTCCTGGATTTTGCAACCAAATCTATTTGGTTTGTCCTTGTGCACTAACTGATACTGCAAACATACTGATGAGCCACAACAAGGGGAAAGAGGTGATACTTACCCATCCCGAAGAATATAATGTACAGACATGAACAAAATTACAGAACTGCAATGTCCTTGTATTTTATATCTCTTCCCTACTATAGCAGCACGGCCACAACTCCTCTCCAACACAACGCTATATCCATGTATTATTTCCACGTGAAATGGATTGTAATAAAGATATACAAGCAAGATTAAATCCTCACTTATTTTCCTTTAAATGATGTGGTTATTTACTCACCTGACGAGATAAACAACAATTCCCCTCCCTAGCCTAGCAGGTGTTCAGGGAACATACTAAATAAAGATGTTGTCATGTTTGTGTACTGACGGGTAACCGGTAAATAATGCCATCCGCCGTCACCAGTTGATGCCTCGAAACCAAAAAAGTAGCTCTGCACGCATATTCCGGCTCTGTGGCTCAGCTCGCTTTGGCTCCCTCAGCCTGGCCAAACAATTCCCTGATCTCAAAGAATAATTCCCGTCTCACATCCGGCATATCGCCGAAATTTTAACTCGGGGCCAAAAAACGGGGCTATTCCTTAATGTCCGACTGCATTTTTATTAGGAATGTTCTAGACTTGGAATTTACCTGTCAAAACGGGCTTAGGCGTTTAAGTCGTTGGGGGCACGCGGAAGGAGGAGGAAGATAATGGTAAAGTTAAAAAAACCTAAAGACCAAATTATTGCAGAGGATTAGCTTCGCCGACTGTCATCTTTGCTGCAGCGGCGCTCAGCCCCACAGTCAGCCGCCTGACAACCTCTGATTTAGGGTGCATTAGATCATCATAGCCTCTGCCTGTTGGCTGTTTACCCCCAAAACTCATTTTGCAGTTCCAGAGATTAATTTACAAAAGAAAATACACAGGCATTGATGGTTTATAGGCCTCAGTTTTTATTCAACATCTAGTCAGCAGCATTCCGTTGTGTGTTTTTTACAGCCACTGAGAACAATTAGAGAATTCAATATTGTTAAACCCATTGAGATAGGTTTGAGCAGTAAACAAAACATTTAGTTGACTTACTCACAGCTGGGGAAATAGCCTTCTCACAAACAGACAAGACGAGAGGAAAGTCCCATTGGGTATATTTTTAGAGACAAACAAAATCACGTTTAGCTTCATCCTTGGTTCTATCTGAGGGCTGCGGAACCTATTATAGTGTGAACATATCTCATATTTCATACTGTGTGTTAATGGTGCTGGTGTCATTAAGGTTGAATCCATAGGACTCAGACCTCATTAGCTTACTCTATAGCGGCACTTCTATTCAGCATGGTTGTTATGTGTGCAATACTCAATGCACACGTAAGCAACTTTATAGAGTTGATATACCAGTCCCTCCATACTTCTTTACATGACTACTACAGTAGCCTGGTTGTTTCTGCTGTAGCCAGATAGTTTTGCAAGGCAACAACATGGTGAACATTTGGCTGAAACCAAAACAAACTGGCAACCAGCTAGACCAGTAGAGTTACAGTATAGCGTTTGACCGTAATCATTTATTGAGTATTTAATTGTTTGGAAAATGTCTTAATAAGTAATGTCGAAGTAATAGTCTCGACATAAACAAGTCTATCCAAAATGGTCGGCTTACATCACATTAGTACTAAATATTTGATATATTGAAACCAGGCCTTTGAGCAGCTGACATCTCCAGTAGACTGGACCAAAATGTAGTTTATAGTGTCACCAAATTGCTCCATTGGTTCTCAAACATCCCTCAAATGACTGGAGCAAGACAGGAATATTCGCTTGATATCTCATGAAACATGACAGGCTGTTTATAATTCCCAGAAGGATCAAAAGGGTAGGGTTCTGGAATGATTTTGCGTAATGAAAGTGAGCAGGTGACATGAGAAGACACCTAAAAAGGACTCACCTACACCCCAGATTAATATTCTGATTTCTCTGAAACACTCAATTCAGATGTCAATCACCTCCCGCTGGGCAATTATAAGGTGAGAGAGGACGACAGAGGAAGATCCAGCTGCCGCTAATCTAATGGGAGAGGGTTGGAGAGAGAGAGAGAGAGAGAGGAGGCAGGGTAAGCGAGAGAGAGGGAGAGACACAGAGGGAGAGAAAGAGAAGGAGGGAGATATAGAGACTGAGACAGAGGGAGAGAAAGACAGTGAGAAAAAGAGAGAAAGTGTGAGAGAGTGATTGTCAGAGACAGCAACTAGCTACAGTATAGCGTGCAGGGACAATGCCCACCGTTCATCTACAGTCCTGCGGGCATTGAATCAGCTCAGTTCTGACAGATTGGTGCTACAGAGAATGGGAGCCCAATAGCACTGCAGTGGGTTAATTAGCAAAGAATTTCACACTGGATGCTCTTCCACTTAACTCTTTGGCTTTCTCAGTCTAGGAAATTGCGTCGAGATAATCAATATTTGGGTTATTTTTCTTTGTGTAACAGCCCCAGACTCCAGACAAGATTAAACATGGCAGTCGCTTTAATATCTATGGCACATGTCGCACTCAGCACAATGTTCCCTTTGATTATAATGAGCACATTTTTCTTTACGGTTTCTGTAGTTGCAATATTTTAAATGTTTTGTTGGCTGTACTGTCTTGTTGGCTGTACTGGAGGTTTAGACAATATATTAACAATATTAATCTCGTCTCCCGGTAACTTCTCTTCTAGCTTGTTATTTATCCTCTTAGATGAATAAGTAAAGGCAGTCATGATGCAGCTTTAACTGTCATGGCTGTAATGCAAGCTCACCAGTGACAATGTAGGGCCTTCCAACTAGCTTCGTTGCTTACAGGCCTGCTACACTCAACATTTTTCCAGGCGTGAGATGCTCCCAAAACCCCCCTGCAAGAGGGTCACGGTGCTAAGCTTAAAAATGTAGCACTAGTTCTATTTTTAAGAATTCAACTTGTGGCTCACGACTGAGAACACATGATGAAGTGGCTTGCGCTCTGCTCAAGCCCGTAAAAACTTATAGTGAAGGCAATCAAAACGTGAAGGAGTCCAGGTGAGTCCATTGAGTGCAGATGTGCGTAATGATGGTGACAGGTGTGCGTAATGATGGTGACAGGTGTGCGTAATGATAGTGACAGGTGTGCGTAATGAAAAGCAGCCAGGGGCCCCCGAGCCCCAGAGAGGGAGAGCGGGAGCAGGCATGACAGTACCCACCCCTCTAGGAGCGCCACCCGGCGTCCCACCTGGGCGAGCCTGACGGGCCAGCCGAGGCATGGGCGCTGGACAAGCCGGCTGGGGGCGTAGAAGCCCGACGAGCCGGCTGAAGCATGACTTGGGATGGGAGCCTGCCGACCCAAGCGGGGCAAGGAAACCTCTCGAGCCAGCTAAGGCGTGAAAGCCCAACGAGCCAGCTGAGGCACCCCCGGTACCATCGGCTGCGGCACCCGGACCAGACGTTACCAACAAAACAAAAAACAAAAACCTCCCTGATGCTTTGTATAGTGGTGTCAGCATTCTGTAAGGATCAACGCTGGTAGACGAGAATCAAGTACAGGGAGTGAACATTTAATAAACAACGGACAAGAAACAGAACAGGAACAGCGTCTGGACAAGGGAACAATAATGACATCAATGCTGACACAGGGATAAAACAGAGGAAACAGACAGGCAATCAAAACGTGAAGGAGTCCAGGTGAATCCAATGAGCGCAGATGCGCGTAATGATGGTGACAGGTGTGCATAATGAAAGACGCAAGAGAGGGAGAGCGGGAGCAGGCGTGACAGGTTATTATTGTGGAACAACTACAAGGTTGTTGATCAATCCTCAGTTGTCTCCTATCACAGACATTAAACTCTGTAACTTTTTTTAAAGTCACCATTGGCCTCATGGTGAAATCCCAGAGCGGTTTTCTTCCTCTCTGGCAACTGAGTTAGGAAGGACACCTGTATCTGTGTAGTGAATGAGTGTATTGATACACCATCCAAAGTATAATTAATAACTTCACCATGCTCAAAGGGAAATTCAATGTCTGCTTTGTGAGGAATTAGAAAACCTCCCTGGTCTTTGTGGTTGAATCTGTGTTTGAAATTCGCTGCTCAACCTTACAGAAATCAAATGTTATTGGTCACATACACATAGTTAGCAGATGTTATGGCGGTTGTAGCGAAATGCTTATGTTCCTAGCTCCAACAGCGCAGTAGTATCTAACAATTCACACCAATATTCACAAATCTCAAAGTAAAATAATGGAATTAAGAAATAGATAAATATTAGGATGAGCAATGTTGGTGTGGCATTGACTAAAATACAGTAGAATACAGTATATACATATGAAATGAGTAAAACAGTATGTAAACATTATTCATGTGACCAATGTTCCATTATTAAAGTGACCAGTGATTCAATGTCTATGTACATAGGGCAGCAGCCTCTAAGGTGCAGGATTGAGTAATCGGGTGGTAGCTGGCTAGTGACAGTGACTAAGTTCAGGGGAGGATACTGGCCAGCTATTTAACAGTCAGATGGCCTTGAGATTTAAGCTGTTTTTCAGTCTCTCTGTCCCAGCGTTGGTGCACCTGTACTGACCTCGCCTTCTGGATGATAGCGGGGTGAACAGGCCTTGGCTCAGGTGGTTGATGTCATCAATGGCCTTCCTGTGACATCATGTGATGTCTGTGTCCTGGAGTTTACTACCTTCAGCACCTGGGGGTGGCCCATCAGGAAGTCCAGGACCCAGTTGCAAAGGACGGGGTTCAGACCCAGTGCCCCCGAGCTTGATGATGAGCTTGGAGGGTACTATGGTGTTGAAGGCTGAACTGCAGTAATAAACAACATTCGTACATAGGTATTCCTCTTGTCCAGAGGGGATAGGGCAGTGTGCAGTGCGATGGCGATTGCATTGTCTATGGATCTATTGGGGCGGTATGCAAATTTAAGTGGGTCTAGGGTGTCAGGTAAGGTGGAGGTGATATGTTCCTTAACTAGCCTCTCAAAGCACTTCATGATGACAGAAGTGAGTGCTCCTTGGGCGAGTCATTTAGTTCAGTTACCTTTGCATTCTTGGGTACAGGAACAATGGTGGACGTATTGAAGCATCTGGGATAGATAATTGTATGAGTGAAGAACAGAGATGAGGTAGTCATTCAAAAATCATGTTAAACACTATTATTGCACACAGAATCCATGCAACTTATTAGCTTTAAAGTTTTAATGAATGTAAAAAAAATATTAAAGCATAATTCCACGTTGACATTATGGGGTATTGTGTGTTTAGGACAGTGACACAAAATTGAAATGTAATCCATTTTAAATTGAAGCTTTAACACAACAAAATGTGGAAAAGGTCAAGGGGTGTGAATACTTTCTGAAGGCACCGTAGATACAATACATGGAAAAGAACAAACAGAAGGGTATTCAAATGCACCACTGAACATGACAAACCAGTTGATAGCTCTCACATAATATAGAGCTACTGTATCTGTATATCTACCAATGAAATTAGATTTTACCAAAAAACAATGGCAAGTCTGCACGCCACTCACTCACTATGGACAACATATTATTCTCCCTCCATGGAAGATGGAGCACAAGGCTCTGGGAATGCTTCAATTGTGGTATTGTAGACCTTGAATCATCCGTTTAGTTTATTGTGACGGAAATTCTGTCTCAGCCGGGAATGACAAAACCCTGCAGATACTATCTTACAACTCAAAACTGCAGCACACAAACAAAGTGATTTCATTTGGTTAGAATAAAGTGTAAAGTATTTTGAAATAGGGATAGAGAAGAGAGATGAATCCGCTACTGTCGAGGAGAATTGGATACAGGTGCAGAGAGAACAACAAGTAATTAGGTTGTTTCTGGTTTACTCTTCTCTATAAAGGCTATTCTTCTCAGCACTCTTGTCTTCGCCCCTGGCTCTGATTCCCAATTATCAAAAATGTATTCAGAGAGCTATACAAAGGGATTTATTTAATACAATAACTTGTTCTGATTCACATGTCATAATGACATCAGATCATAACACATACAGTATCATGGGCATGATTAATTGAATAGATATATGGTAATCCCCACTTTCCTGGCCAGATACATATATGTTTTACTGTTTAAAATAGCTATGACAAAGAGTGCATCACTCCAGATATGCACATAAGAGGCCAACAAAATCTTTTAAAAGCAAAATCTATACTGAAGGCTAACAAAGGAATGCATCAATTCCCTATGATAAGATCAATCATGCATTGTAAAATATGAAAGCCTTAATGGCAGTAATATGAATAAAAATGTATGCAAATGCCATACATCCAATTTAAGATTAATTAGTAAGAACTAAAATAATGTAATTGATACTGAATGATGCATGTCTTTGAGAAAGTCCTATATATAGCTGGTCATTTGGATTTTTAATTAACATTGTTATGTAATGGTTATTAGGATCTCTTTAAGCCCACGGAAGGGCTTGTACTCCAAGTGTCATATTCGTCCAAGTCTACTCTAGTCTTCCAAGGACAAAACCCTTGTGATTACCCCCTGTATACTTGCTCAGAATTTGGGCTTGATTCTTTAATCTTCTGTAATCTATCTCAGTTTGGAAACATAAAACCGAGAATTGCATCAGTGAGTAAAGTGGGAAAAGATTAGCCGAAAAGGCTAAGTGGGCACAAATGGACCACATGCCCATTTGGCCAGGGGGAATGATGTTCATAGTCATTTGACTCACAAGCTGTCCAGCTAGCTGATACCACATCGAAAACACAGTTTATGAGATTTCATCACATTGCATCGCCACCCCCACCACCATCACAAAAGTATTTTACAGTCATGAAGAAGTGAAATGGTGTCATGTACTGTAGGCCTCCAGTAATAATGGATTCAACAACAGTGTTTACAGTATGAGGGGCCATGACACTTCGTATGTGCCACCAGATGGCAGATATGACACCATTAAGTGTGAGGTGTGTGTGCCATTCTGTCATGGTGGCTGCCAGAGTCAGTCAGAGCAGCACAGATCTGTATTGGATACAACTCCCTGGATAGGTACAGGATGACTAACCATTGGTTTTCCCTGTCTCTACTGGTTTGTCCTGGTTACTGATCAAAACCATAGAGGTAGAATGAATAGACATTCAAGTCCATGTTCTGTGAAAGGTGGACCAGAGGCCATATTGAATGTCCCCATACCAGGAAGTAAAAGCAGGCAGTTCAGAATTCAGTAGTTCTATTTATATAATCGGAACCTCAATGAACTTCGTAACTGCATTGGTTGGCCACCTAAGAGGCAGTTCCTCATCCCCAATGTAGGCTACATTAGTTATTCATGTTAAGCTTGCATCTCATTCTTCCTCAGACTAAGTTCCCCAACAGAGCAAGGTTGCTCCCAGTTGGCTTCAACAACGACACAACAGGCCTTAATTTACACTTTCTAT
Organism: Thymallus thymallus; assembly: GCA_023634145.1. Classification (NCBI taxonomy): domain Eukaryota; kingdom Metazoa; phylum Chordata; class Actinopteri; order Salmoniformes; family Salmonidae; genus Thymallus; species Thymallus thymallus. Next base: position 30,836,850 of record CM042391.1, read on the forward strand.
TTACAGATTTGTTCCATTCCAGGAAATGCAGGAGTCATTCCAGGACTAAAAACCCTTTTAAATCACCCACTCAAAGAGAGCCTCAAGACCCTATTAACAGTGATCGAACTCGTTGGCCTTTATTTGTATAATGCTAGTGTCTGCGTGACTAGGGCACGTTTGGTTTGTGACAAATTAGTGAATTAGCACTCCAAACCAGACAAGACTTGGTAGAAATGTGATACACGGTATCCCAAAAGTTGATCTATCAGAAAACTATCCTTGACCTCGTCCTCAAGCCAGCAAATGAGAGTGAAGTCAACCATTCCAGCTGGAAGTGGCTGCGTGTGATTTATGGAATAGCATATTTTGTTCATTATTTCGGTATAGCCTTAATGACCGACATTAGTGCCAGCGGAGTGCCAAGTGATTACTGTCCAGCGGTAGTCCCACTGTGTCCGGAGAGAAAAATGACAGCCAAAGCTCTGGAGATGGGTAATCAATATTGTATTTATGCTTCGTGAAGAAACAACATTACTCACTCTCGAGCACAGCAGCACTTTTATCGATACGCCTCTCATAGAATTTTCTGAGGCAATATAATGAACATTTATTTATTTAGAGCATCAAAGCAACACGCCCGTCAATAGTTCCAGGTTTGTAGTAGGAAGTACAGTATACCTTTAAAAAATGTGGGCTTTTAGGACAACCCTGTCCTCAGATCCAGTGTTTCAGTCTTTTAGGACAACCCTGTCCTCAGATCCAGTGTTTCAGTCTTTTAGGACAACCCTGTCCTCAGATCCAGTGTTTCAGTCTTTTAGGACAACCCTGTCCTCAGATCCAGTGTTTCAGTCTTTTAGGACAACCCTGTCCTCAGATCCAGTGTCCAGTGTTTTAATGTCATTTTGCACGTTCCCAATAAAGTTAAGTGTGTCTCTGGACCAAAACAGAACTTATCAGTGCATAATTTTGTCAAATTGCAAACAAGTCTTAAAGATCTTAATGGCAAGAAATAAAAAGTAATAGTCCATTGTTCTGCTCTTTCCATGACACAGACTGACCAGGTGAATCCGGGTGAAAGCCATGATCCCTTATTGATTTCACCTGTTAAATCCACTTCAATCAGTGTAGATGAAGGGGATGAGATTAAAGAAGGATATATTGAGACTTGGATTGTGTATGTGTGCCATTCAGAGGGTGAATGGCCAAGACAAAAGATTGAAGTGCCTTTAAACGGGGTATGCCAGGGTTTTGCTCCTGGGTTTTTCACGCTCAACAGCTTCCCATGTGTATCAAGAATGATCCACCACCCAAAGGACATCCAGACAACTTGGGGATGTTCTTAATGTTTTGTAATTGAATACTCTGTCAAATTCAACCCAAAATGGACTTATTTAGCCTCCATCGGATTATACTGATGGTCTTTCGGTTGTGTGTATGAGGAGAGTAGTAGTGCACGCTCTATAGGCAACCGCAATGATCTCAGCTCATACGTGCACAGGAACGTTCATCCACAGAGCCCTTGCCCCGGCAGCAGCAGCAGCCTGATATATCCAAACAAGTGTTGCTTTAAATGGCAGGAAGGCTCTCTGTGTTCTAAGCCATGTCTAATTTAACACCAAAGCCTACAAACACTCTGAAGTAATCCCTCCAATCTTCCTATGCAGTCCGCAATCTTTGATGAAAGTCAATGAAGATCAAGGGGAACTGTCAAGTGCTTTCCAATTTCCCAAACCTAATATAACAGACAGTCATCCTTCAAAGGAGCCTTGCATCACTGCTAGGCTTGCAAGTTTCTCCTCAACAGGTCCACATCCACATCCACAGCTACTCAGTTCTGCCATATGGCAGGGGGGTTTGTTGTGTGCCCCATTAGATTTGGGATTCTGTTGAAAATTCATTTTTGAGAAGGGCGGGAAACGTCTCCCAATTTAATTGAAAGGCTTCATGGTTAGATTAACTTATACATAAAACGGTGAATTTTGGTTTGGAAATCCTCCCATTGCCAAAGCTGATACAGATTTTTAAAAGTGAGGGAGATTTAAGTGAGGGACCTGGAATGCCTCAGCATGATTATCTGTCCTTACATCCACTCAGTACTTACTGCTATCACGAATTCAGCTCAAGTTCCTAAGCCAGGTCTGAGGTCCCCTACCGCCTTAACCATGAGTCCTAATATTCCTCAAATTTTACCAAAATCTTCTTGGTAATCTAAAAAGATAGATTGATGGAGACAAGGATGTTGATAATACCACCAGGTACTTAATGGGACTGATTCAGTAAATGCCCCTTTCTCCATCTCACTTGCTCGCTCTCTCGCTCACTATCCCCGTTGATCGACCTATGCCATTACCAGTGCAAACATTTTATTAAATTCAAAGCCACTTAGTCAATATACAGTTGGGACAACAAGTATTTGATACACTGCTGATTTTGCAGGTTTTCCTACTTACAAAGCATGCATTTTATTGCATGACATAAGTATTTGATCACCTACCAACCAGTAAGAATTCCGGCTCTCACAGACCTGTTAGTTTTTCTTTAAGAAGCCCTCCTGTTCTCCACTCATTACCTGTATTAACTGCACCTGTTTGAACTCGTTACCTGTATAAAAGACACTTGTCCACACACTCAATCAAACAGACTCCAACCTCTCCACAATGGCCAAGACCAGAGAGCTGTGTAAGGACATCAGGGATAAAATTGTAGACCTGCACAAGGCTGGGATGTGCTACAGGACAATAGGCAAGCAGCTTGGTGAGAAGGCAACAACTGTTGGCGCAATTATTAGAAGATGACGGTCAATCTCCCTCGGTCTGGGGCACCATGCAAGATCTCACCTCGTGGTGCATCAATGATCATGAGGAAGGTGAGGGATCAGCCCAGAACTACACGGCAGGACCTGGTCAATGACCTGAAGAGAGCTGGGACCACAGTCTCAAAGCAAACCATTAGTAACACACTACGCCGTCATGGATTAAAATCCTACAGCGCACGCAAGGTCCCCCTGCTCAAGCCAGCGCATGTCCAGGCCTGTCTGAAGTTTACCAATGACCATCTGGATGATCCAGAGGAGGAATGGGAGAAGGTCATGTGGTCTGATGAGACAAAAATAGAGCTTTTTGGTCTAAACTCCACTCGCCGTGTTTGGAGGAAGAAGAAGGATGAGTACAACCCCAAGAACACCATCCCAACCGTGAAGCATGGAGGTGGAAACATCATCATTCTTTGGGGATGCTTTTCTGCAAAGGGGACAGGACCGTATTGAGGGGAGGATGGATGGGGCCATGTATCGCGATATCTTGGCCAACAACCTCCTTCCCTCAGTAAGAGCATTGAAGATGGGTCGTGGCTGGGTCTTCCAGCATGACAACGACCCGAAACACACAGCCAGGGCAACTAAGGAGTGGCTCTGTAAGAAGCATCTCAAGGTCCTGGAGTGGCCTAGCCAGTCTCCAGACCTGAACCCAATAGAAAATCTTTGGAGGGAGCTGAAAGTCTGTATTGCCCAGCGACAGCCCCGAAACCTGAAGGATCTGTATGGAGGAGTGGGCCAAAATCCCTGCTGCAGTGTGTGCAAACCTGGTCAAGAACTACAGGAAAAGTATGATCTCTGTAATTGCAAACAAAGGTTTCTGTACCAAATATTAAGTTCTGCTTTTCTGATGTATCAAATACTTATGTCATGCAATAAAATGAAAATTAATTATTTAAAAATCATACAATGTGGTTTTCTGGATTTTTGTTTTAGATTCCGTCTCTCACAGTTGAAGTGTATCTATGATAAAAAATTACAGACCTCTACATGCTTTGTAAGTACGAAAACCTGCAAAATCGGCAGTGTATCAAATACTTGTTCTCCCCACTGTATATATATAGTATATCGACCCATATGAATTCAAACACGTGATATTGGTCTTGCATGCACCATGTTCCAACAAACTTAGCCATATGAATTACATTGGTATGCAAAATATGATGGTCGAAACAGAACAATGAAGAGTCACAGTGGTCAAAATATTGATGAAAGAAACTTTGGGAGCATCTAAGCAGTGAATTTTATTTGATCTATATTGTTCCCTATTCATGTAGGACAAGCACAGTAGGGAATGAGACACTACAGCCCAAAATGTGTTCACAATGGAGCTAGTGACAACCCTCATTCTCCACTAATGCTCCCCCCTACATTCATAAAACCCATCACAGTAGCCTTTTGACATTAACACCAGACACTGTGATGTCATTGGGGAATTACACTATGTATCCAAGAGTATGTGGACACCCTTTCAAATTAGTGGATTTGGCTATTTCAGCCACATCCGTTTCTGGCAGGTGTATACAATCGAACACACAACCATGCAATCTCCATAGACAAACATTGGTAGTAGAATGGCCCGTGCTGAAGAGCTCAGTGACTTTCAACGTCACCTTTTAAACAAGTCAGTTTGTTTAAAACAAATTTCTGTCCTGCTAGAGCTGCCCCGTTCAACTGTAAGGGCTGTTATTGTGAAGCGGAAACATCTAGGAGCAACAACGGCTCAACCGAAATAAGCAGCTCACAGAACGGGACCGCCGAGTGCTGAAGCGTTTAGTGCGTAAAAATCGTCAGTCCTCTGTTGCAACACTCACTACCGAGTTCCAAAAAGCCTCTGGAAACAACGTCAGCACAAGAACTGTTCGTCGGAAGCTTCATGAAATGGGTTTCCATGGCCAAGCAGCCGCACACAAGCCTAAGATCACCATGAGCAATACCAAGCATCGGCTGGAGCATTGAAGCAGTGGAAACGCTTTCCCTGGAGTGATGAATCACGCTTCACCATCGGTGCCAAATGTAAAGTTTTGTGGAGGAGGAATAATGGTCTGGGGCTGTTTTTCATGGTTCGGGCTAAGCCCCTTGGTTCCAGTGAATGGAAATCTTAATGCTACAGCATACAATTACATTCTAGACGATTCTGTGCTTCCAACATTGTGGCAACAGTTTGGGGAAAGCCCTTTCCTGTTTCAGAGATTGGTGTGGAAGAACCCCATCAAACACCTTTGGGATGAATTGGAATGTCGACTGCGAGCCAGGCCTAATCGACCAACATCAGTGGCCGACCTCACTAATGCTCTTGTGGCTGAATGGAATCAAGTCCCTGCAGCAATGTTTCAACGTCAAGTCCCAGAAAGTGCAGGCTGTTATTGCAGCAAAGAGGGGGACCAACTCCATGTTAATGCCCATGATTTTGGAATGAGATGTTCGATGAGCAGGTGTCCACATACTTTTGATCATGTAGTGTATGTTTGGCACAGTAGGTAAAAAAATATCCAAGTATGAATAAAATCATGAATTTAAAGCTATAATATGTAACTTTTTGGGCGACCCGAACAAATTCACATTGAAATGTTAATTCACATTCACTTAAAACAACTGAGAAAACAATATTTTTGATGATTTCAAAAATGATTCTCTACACTACACTTTTGCCACATAAACTGAAATTAGGTAAACTATTAGAAATTTTGCAACCAGGAATTGGCGGAGCGATTTCTCAATCTGTATTTCTCTACTCTAAAGTACTGTGCATACACAACATCAAGTCAACCCCTTCCCAAGGCTATGAAGTGCTTTGTCGATATATTTCTCACCCACCTTTTAATGGTAAGAAAGTAGGTGCTATGTAAGTTAGACCTATACACATGTTGCTACCATACACTTAACACAAATGAGCACCAAAACTAACTGCAGCATTATAGAATCATGGCAGTTGTAATCAAACCGTGCAATACACCTTCCACTACCAATTACCCTACAGAGATATTCACCAGGGACCTATAGATTCACACCAGACTGTGGTGCTGTCTGTGTCTTCCTGTAAATCACACTCACTAAACTTAACGTAATTGGCAGGGGGATGACTTCTAGTAGGCAAAGGGGTGGGGTGGTGCGCCTCCCCAGATAAGAAACTGTCATGCTCTGGCCATAGAGAAGCCTTTTGCTTCTCTATGTAGCCATGGTCAGAGTCTGACAGTTCTATGTGTTCTATATCTGTGTAGTGTTTTGTGTTGGATCCCTAATTAGAGGCAGCTGCTATGCATTGTCTCTAATTAGGGATCCTACTTATGTTTGTATGTCCCACACCATGTGTTTAAAGTTATGATATCGTTGTTCTTTTGTATAGTTCACATTGAGTATATTTATTATTAAATACCATGTCGAACTATCACTGTGCTGCGCCTTGGTCTGTCCATACACCCAACCGTGACAGAATGAACCACCAAAAGACCAAGCAGCGCTATTCGGGAGAGAAGGAGGAAAAAGGAGAACAGCGTCGTAATCGGGACTCAAGAAGGAGTGAAGCCCAAGGGTGGTCTGGCCGCGAAGAAGAAGCACCAGTACCACTCCCCATGTGGAATATGGAGAGGAATGAGAACCGAAGGAAGGAGGAAGAAACGAGTGACGAGGCATACCTGACGGGAGTATATAGAAGTATAGTGGAGCTGTGTAGGCGAAATTGGGAAGAGTGCGAGAGCGAGAGGACAGAGCTGGAGTTAAAAGTGCCCACGGTGTGCATCCCCAGTCCGGGTCGTTCGGTGCCAACATCCCATGCCGAGTCTCCAGTGCGCTTCTCCAGTCCGGTACGTCCCATGCCGGCTTCCTGCATTCGCCCTGAAGTGCGTGTCACCAGTCCGGTGCAACCTATGCCGGCTCCACGCATCAGGCCTCCAGTGCGCCTCTCCAGTCCGGTACGTCCCATGCCGGCTTCCTGCACTCGCCCTGAAGTGCGTGTCACCAGTCTGGTGCAACCAGTGCCGGTTCCATGCATGAGACCTCCAGTGCGCATCTGGTGGTGAAGTTGGCACTAGAGGAGTGGAGACACTGGCTCATCGCAACCTGGAACACGTCAGGGCTGCTCGACGTCTCAACCCCCGGCATGCTAGGTGGACAATGTTCTTCGCCCGGATTAGATTCACGATGACCTACCGCCCAGGCACAAAGAACGCCGACGCACTCTACCGGATGCACGACCGGGGGGCAGACTAGGCCCCTAGCGTGCGTCGTGGGACCTGTGGCCTGAGACGTCAACCAGGAGATCGTGCGGGCAGGACGACGGGACCTGCCACCAGCGGCGTGCTCCAAGATGGTTTGTTTTGTTCCTCTCGCCGGGTTACCCTCTGCCCTCCAGGTCGCTGAGCTTCTGTTCCAGCAGGTCTTCAGGATGTATGGAGTTCTGGAGGACATTGTCTCCGACCGTGGGCCCCAATTCACATCTCGGATCTGGAAGGCGTTCCTGTCCCGGCTGGGCGTCACGGTCAGCCTCACGTCCGGGTACCACCCTCAGGCGAACGGGCAGGCGGAATGCACTAACCAAGAGCTGGGAAGGTTCCTGCGGAGCTTCTGCCTTGACAGGCCAGGTGAGTGGTCACGTTTTTTTCCTGGGCGGAGTACGCTCAGTCCTCCCTGCGCCAGTCCTCCACAGGTTTAACACCGTTCCAGGCCGTCCTGGGCAGGCAGCCTCCTTTATGTCCTTGGACGGGTACTGAGCCCAGTGACGTGGAGGACTGGTTTCGATCTGCAGAGGAGATATGGTCTGCCACCCACGTCCGCCTGCAGGAGGCAGTTGCCCGCCAAAAGAGGCAGGCGGACAGGCGGCGGAGCAAGGCTCCTGACAGAGTATGGCTCTCCATACAGAGTATGGCTCTGGGGGACAGAGTATGGCTCTCCACGCGGGACCTTCCCCTCCGTCTGCCCTTCCGCAAGTTGAGCCCCCGGTATGTGGGGCCGTTCAAGGTCCTCCGGAAGGTTAATGACGTGTCAGTTACCCTCCAACTGCCCCTCCTATATTCTAACATCTCTCCCACTTTCCATGTCTCTCTCCTCAGACCGGTGGTTCCTGGTCCGCTGGGGGGAGCCGGTCCTGCTGCGGTGCCTCCGCCTCCGGTGGAGGTGGACGGGGGTCCGGCATACAGAGTGGAGACGGTGCTGGACTCCCGTCGGCGGCAGGGTCGAGTCCAGTACCTAGTGAACTGGGTGGGATACGCAGCTGGGTCCGGGCGGTGGACATCTATGACCCATCACTGATGACTGAGTTCCACGCGCACCGCCCGGACCTGCCCGCTCCTTGACGTCCGAGTCACCGACGAGTGGCGGCGTCGGGAGCCCCGCCTTTGAGGGGGGGTACTGTCACGTCCGTGCCGACTACCTCGACGGTGCTACATTTTAAAATAAGGTTGTAACGTAACAAAATGTGGAAAAAGTGAAAGGGTGTCTGAATACTTTCCGAATACACTGTACTGTATATAGAATGTGTGTTATTGTCACGTCCGTGCCGACTACCTCGACGGTGCTCCTCCGGCCCCGGCGCTCCGGCTCGCTGGTGTACTAACCACCGGGATGAGGACTATGGCAGCCCAATCCAAGCGCCCACACCTGTTTCCCATTCCCCTGATTCCACACGCCCCCACACACACACACCAGTTCCCATTCACCCCATTACACTCCCTATTTAGGTTTCCCTTCCCTGTGTGTGGTGGTGGATTATTATTTGTATTGTATGTGCACGTTCTTCATTAAATTGATCGCTACGTTATTCCGCTTTGTTTCACCTCCTCCTTTTTCACGCCTCGCACGTTACAGTTATTATGTGACTTTGAAATGAGAAGCGAGAAACACAATGCCATATAACGCATACTAATGACTAAGAGTCCATTACATTTATTTAACTCTGCATAACTATTGTGATAACTTAATTTATTAAATTGAAACTATCTATGGGGACAATTGAAATGAATCTTAGTAGTAAATAATATTAACCTGTATCCTCAGACACCTTTGGAAAACGCAGCAAGACGTTTAAATAGTAATTACTGTTAGGTACAGTGCATCCAATGAATACCAACAAGGGCTAATTTGAAAAGTCGTCATGACAGTATTATTTCACTAATTATTCAACTGAAACGTAAATACTGAATTACAGGTTCATAGTTTGTAATTTAAATTGGACATTTATTTTTCCCCTCTCTAAACACTATTTTGCAACCAGTACACAGTATGTATAAGACGCTCTAATGAAAGCTGAGTGTGGAGAATCTTCTTCAGAGAGAAATCTACAATTCCCCCACATGAGAGAGGGGCAGACATCTCTACAACGCCCTGCTGTGCTATAAAATGTAATAAACCAGTCATGTCTCTGTTATAAAACTTCAAGTATCTTAATTTACTATATGGTGTCAACAGAACTTGAAGTCATAAAAACCTTTACACAACATCGCCTAGCTTGTTTGCAAAAATGCATACGATCCCTATCAAAGATCACCGCCTATTTCCATCACAGCTGTAGGGATTGTTTTTAAACGGTATGACTTTACTCACATAATAAAAACTGTGGATGGAAACATGGTTACTGGTAGCTTCTGGGAACAATGTCACAGCATTTTGCACCTGAAAAATATTGCCACTTTTCTCCAAGACAAATGTTGTTCTGTTCAAGACAGATTCTCATTTTCTTTGCCTGTATTTATTTCAAATATTCATGCCTGCAGGCAGACGATGGACAACAGAACAACCTCATTTCCACAATGCACTAAACACTTCCCACGTTGCCTAAACCTCAGAGGCACTTACATGAAGAAAGGTAATTTTCGATAGAGGAGCTCAAATATTACCCCCAATACCACACACTGAGGGCCCAAATATCTTCAGTAATACTCCTGAGTGCCAGAGTAAAAAGCTCAAAGATAATGTTTTCATACCAATGAGATTTATTTCATCCCAAACCCAAACCATATCGGATAGGGTTTGCCTGATTTTTGCTATGAGGGCGAAGAGTCATATCCCATTGCTTGGTCTACTTTCCCTCCCCGTTGAGCAGAGGCCCAATTTAAAGCTTAAATTAAGATGGGGGTGAACTCTACTGTGCCTAATACTGTTACCGGGCAAACCATTGGGAACTAAGTGAAGCATTCATTTCTTTCCTGTTCTAAGAAGAAACATGTTGTCATAGGAACGACCTGCAAAATATACACCAGAACAAAAAAGTATTTTTGTAATAACATTATAACTACATTTGAACACCTAATCAACATTTGATATGGGAATTAAATAGTTAATTCATATTGAAAAGAGGTATCCAATACTCCTATGTAAGAGACATCAATGAGTACATTTTTATTTGTTGAAGCCGGTTATATAAAGGAACATTTCTCAGGCAGTGGCAAGGTCTTTCACCTTCCCAAATTGGATTGTATTTTTCAAATTGTTCACTAAACAGCCAAAGATGTTCGATAGTCGATAATGCATGCTCTTCATACTCCTCTAAATACAACCTTTGGCTTAGGTCCCAGTGAAGGTAGTTCTTGATTCTAGCTCTCAAGATGTGAGAACTGTAGGTTAACAATACAGCAGACCTTCCAATGAAATTGAAAAAAGGGGGAATGTCTTGTCGTATTAATGTGAGAGAGCTGAAATTCTCTTCCACACCTGAAGCGATTCGCTTCAATCTGGGTGGCAGCCATCTTTATTAGGTCACCTTTCATGTCCATAGCATAATTATTTTGCACCTTCGATGGAGCAGCCTCTCTGATTGTACTGTCTATCACTGGAACAGCAATTTGTTGATTAAGAGGGAAAATGCTAGGCTAATGCCATACCCCTGCAATAATTTAAAGATTACAGAAAAAATGTTTTGATGAAAGGGTAGTGTAGTCTTGTATTTTGATAAAGCGCAGAGCTGATCTTGAAGTGAGTAGAGCTGACGTTAGAAGGAAGGATGATCTATCAAGTTCTATTTGGAGTAGGTCTCTTAGGTTTTCTCAAGACTGCTGATTGAGTTTGTCATACTTTATAATCAGTTTAAACACAACTGCTGCTATATTGTAGCATACAGTGCCTCACAAAAGTATTCAGACCCCATGGATTTCTTAAAATTTTATTGTGTTATAAAGTGGTATTAAAATGGATTTAATTGTCATTTATTTGTCAATAATATACACAAAATACTCTGTCAAAGATTAATAAAATAAAATTGTAACTAAAATATAATTGTTGCATAATGTAAGTATTCAGACCCTTTGTTTAGGCACAAATGTGGCTTAACAAATAACATGAAAATTGAAATAAAAGGGTTGACATGATTTTTAAATGACTAACCCTCTGTCCCCCATACATACAACATCTGTAAGGTCTCTCAGTCAAGTATTGAATTTCAGGCACAGATTCAACTACAAAGACCAGGAAGATTTCGAAAGCCTCAATATCAGCTTCAATATCTCTTTAAGCATGGTCTAGTTAATAACTATGCTGTGCATTATGTTATAAACCACCCAGACACATCAAAGATACAGTCGTCCTTCTGAACTGAGCTGCAGGACAGGAATTATACTGCTCAGGGATGTTACCATGAGGCCTATGGTGATTTTAAAACAGCTACAGAGTTCAATGGCTGTGATGGGAGTGTACTGAGGATGGATCAACAACATTGTAGTGACTCCACAATAATGACCTAAATGACAGAGTGAAAAGAACACAAATATACATAATAAAAAATATTACAAAACATGGATCTTGTATGCAACAAGGCACTAAAGTAATACTGCAAAAACAAACATGGCAAAGGAATACACTTTTTGGATGAAATGCAAAGACTTATGTTTGGGGCAAATCCAACACAACACATCACTGAGTAACTGCCTCCTTATTTTCAAGCATGGTGGTGGCTGCATCATGGTATGGGTATGTTTGACATCGGCAAATACTGGGGAGTTTTTTAGGATAAAAAGAAATGGGATGGAGCTAAGCACAGGCAAAATCCTAAAGGAAAACCTGCTTCAGTATGCTTTACACCAGACACTGGAAGAGGAATTCAAATTTTAGCAGGACAATAACACACAACACAAGGCCAAATCTACACTGGAGTTGCTTCCCAAGAAGGCAGTGAATGTTACAGTTTTGACTTAAATCTGCTTGAAATACCATGGCAAGACTTGAATTGATTTATTGCCATGACCCCCAACACCTTGACAGAGTATGAAGAATTTTGAAAAGAATAATAGACAAATGTTGCACAATCCCGGTGTGTAAAGCTCTTAGAGACATACCCAAGAACACTCACAGCTGTAATTGCTGCCAAAGGTGTTTCTAACATGTATGAACTCAGGGAGCTGAATAACTTATTTTATTTATTTTATATTCATTAATCTTAAAAACATTTTCAGATGTTTCTTCCACTTTGACCTTACATAGTATTTAGTGTAAATTGTTACCAAAAAAAGACAAATAAATCCATGTAAATACCCCTTAGTAACAAAAAAAAAGGAATCCAAGGGGTCTGAATACTTTTGTAAGGCACTGTATGTGCCTTTAACAGAGTATATGACTTTAAGTCATTTCTTCAATTATCTCATGTTTGAACTAGCGCAGATCATAGCTGGCTGTGATGGCAGAGCACGCTAAAGACAAATTAACAATTTCTGGAACATTGCCACAGCTATAACGGCAAAAAAAATTCAACCATTGATGTCTTAGATGTTCCACTTTAGGTTTTTATCAAATAACGGCTTATTAGACACTTAAACATGGATTGCTTTTGAAGGGAGTCTATAATATGACTGCTACAGTGTAATCCAGGCTGTAGTACAACCAGCCATGATTGGGAGTCCCATAGGGCGGCGCACAATTGGCCTAGAATCGTCCGAGTTTGGCCGGTGTAGGCTGTCATTGTAAATAAGAATTTGTTCTTAACTGACTTGCCTAGTTAAATTAAGGTTAAATTTAAATGATATACTTTGTCATGATAGTGCAACCATGTTTTAGCCTTTTCTCCAATATACTCTCTCAGATATCTGCGTCAGAGAAAGAGAGCCAGAGAAAAGAAGAATGGTTTACTTGCAGTTTTGCTTTTCATAAGGATAATAAACCATTCCTGCAATCTACATGGCCATGCTAAGCTAAATGAGCTCTATGAGGGTTTGGCTGAAGTACATTTTTTGTTCACTTCCTTGATCTTATCTGTCACCATTCTCCAACCATTCTATAACATTAAGATTGTTTGGAATTTCTGCACCACTTCATAATGGATTCAGAAACACTTTCGGTAACACTTCTGTGTTTCAGTAACACTTTTCAGTAACACTCTCTATGAGCCACTGTGTATAATGTTTTCTGAAGTACATTTATAGTGCCTTCTTTCGCCCCATAGTGCATCAGAATACTTCTAATAAAGATTCCAGCACACAGGTCCTTTAAACAGACTTTTATCAATGCAGTAAAGCTACATACTGTATGCATTCATAATGAATCACAGACAGGCAGTATAATGCATTGTGTTATATAACATCTACTGATATAGTCTTACAAGACCCATGCATCAGTGCTTATAATGCAGTTGGCTCAAAGAAAGTGCATTTTAGAAACTGACATCAAATGTCACCAGAAAAATGTGTTAACAAATAACAATACCAAATATGGTCCTATGGTGTTTATAGAAGTAGATCCTGATACCATCAGGGTAGCTCATGCAATATATTATCTCTGGCCTCTTTGACTACTCCAGAGATAAGAAAAATGAGAGAGGTTTAACTCCATTTTTCTTCTCAATGCCAAAGTATTCCTTTCCATTGACAATTGTAATTATGCCTCCAAGTCTTTCATATAACACTGCTCTGCAGTTGGTTGGTCTAAGACAATAACATGGGAGGAAATCACAATGCGCCAGTCGGCCATTTGCCTGTGATACCGTGAAATATACTAGTAACTTAAAACTTTGGCAAATAACTTTATTCACTTAAACTTAATAACATGAAATACAAAAAAAAAAAAAAAATGATCTAATTTCATTACCTGATTACTAGCCATTCTTCCAAAGGGATAACTGTCTGGAAGAATAGTGAAACAAATTGCATGTCATTGTGTGCTCTCTTGGTTTTTTACATCATTGTATTTTGGTTGGGATTCCGTTATTGTCTCAGTAAGAGTGGCAGAGAGAGTGTTTGAGGGATGAAACATGTCAGACCGTCGCCTGTGGAAATGCCAGAGTAGTCAGTAGTGTGTGTTATGGGCATGGATGAGCCTCGACACGCGTGATCTACCCATTTCACTGGAAAAGGTCAATTACTGAACTAAAAGGGAAATAGTCATGGTGAATATATCTTTGGGGCATGGCAGCTTTGATACACAGACAAAAAGTGTGTGAAGTGTGTTTGTATAGCACAGTTAGAACAGTGTTCCATTGAGGGCACTTAGAGGTACTGGGTCTAGCGTTATTTTACGTTTTGGTCTTCAACTGCAAAGAAAAGCAATTAATGTTGGACAGTACTGCCAAGACTGTCATCTTTCCATCTTTTTTATTTCCAAAACCATATTTTCAAACCTGTTCTGAAACCTGTTCTAACACCTGCTCTAAAACCTGTTCTAAAACCTGCTCTAAAACCTGTTTTAAAGTGCTACAAAATGAAAAATATCTCACACAGAAACATCTTCTACAGGAAGCCTTGGAGGCCAACCTGGCAATCTTCTAATATCACACTTCAATGGAAGCCAACAAGCTGTCGCTTGCATAATTTGTTGTTGCGATTATGTCCATATTTCTAACGAAGTCCTAATAAGAAATCCCTTGTCAATAGACACTACCTTCACACATAGTCCAGGTCCGCAAACATTCCTTTATACACAATCTGATGTTCTGCAAGCTTAGTATGGCCACAGCAAGTGTATGGTAAATAACATTGTGTAGTCTTACACGTTCATCATCAACATTTTTACAGTGCCATCAGGTCTCGCATGGCGTGTTACATACGGTTACCATGGGCGTAGGTTTCTGCTGAATATGAGAAACAATATGAACTACTAAGTCACTAAAGGCAACACCAGCAACAGAGAAGGTTGAGGTCAAGGCTTTTATCATCCATGCACTTCCACGTGAATGTGGACTGTGCTTGTCAGTTTGACAGGGCCAGCTCCAGGCATAAGCAACATAAGTGGATTTCAGGAACTGTCGGGGTCTCAACTTACTATTCAGAGTAAGAATAGTAGAATACACTATGCAATTCCGAAATGTGCTTGTGCATCAGCAGTTTTTCTCTTGTTATGTCAGTCACTCAATTAGCTGACAATCAGCTATGTACATTTTTAGATTGGTAATTAGTCTAGCCAGCGATCTAAACTTGTAGTAATTATGGCCGAATACCGACTCCAGGGGGCCCTCATTGATTTTGTTAGTCATTCTCTCTCAGATATCATATTACATAAGTCATGGCAAAATGGGTAGATTTTAAGGAAATTTGCTGTAAAACTGCAAATGTTTCTCTCCACCCCATGGCAAAATGGGTAGAATTGCAGTAAATTGACTTTAAAACTAAAATGTTTCTCTCCGTTGTCTAGAGGGGGACCGCACACAGGCTAGAGCCTACCCTGAGTGTGGTCCAGTATAGGGCCATTATATTGGCCTCTAATGGTAATTCATTATTGAATGTCACTGTCAATTGGCTGAGCCGCCCCCAAAAGTGCAATGGTGTCCTCTTGAAATTGGACGATTATCCATAAAAAAAACCTTGACCTCTTTTGAAATATTAGACACCTTATGCATATGTTTGCTAACTTTGCCACATGCTAGCTCTAGATTTGATCAGAGTGGTTGATTCCATTAGTTCCATTTGAGTAACATTCTGATGGAAATTCAGAACTGAGATGCATTCACCTTGAAGTGAGTGGAATTCATTTTAGGATGACAGTTGAGTTTACACCTAACTAAGTATAACCACAAGCTGGTACGCTCCTTTTTAGATTGCACATTGTTGCCAGTGTATCCTTCTCCAAATTGCATTTGACCTTGGGTTAAAGACATATTTATTTATTTTTCATACATATAAATGAACTGGCTAATAGGTAGGTAGGTAGGTAGGTAGGTAGGTAGGTAGGTAGGTAGGTAGGTAGGTAGGTAGGTAGGTAGGTAGGTAGGTAGGTAGGTAGGTAGGTAGGTAGGTAGGTAGGTAGGTAGGTAGGTAGGTAGGTAGGTAGGTAGGTAGGTAGGTAGGTAGGTAGGTAGGTAGGTAGGTAGGTACGTACCTGGATGGATGGATGGATGGATGGATGGATACTTTATTGATCCCCGAGGGGAAATGTATTTGTTTGTCAAGCAGCTACGAAATAAACACAGGACAGGTGCAAATTGCCAGAACGAAATACACAAAAGACAGATACACGATACATGATATATAGTGCGGCAGTATGAAAAGAAGTCTGGAGTGCAAAAAGCTATAAAAAGGCATTGCATAGTATGAGTGAATGACTGAATATGTACACTATACAATGTTATAGAGTGTCAGGTGAAAAAATGATACAATTATTGCAAGTTCATTTAAATAAAAAATATTTACATGGTTAACTATACAGGTCGATGGCAGAAAAAGATACTTAAATAGCTAAAAGTGCGTATGATATAAATGAGGGTAATAATAGTTGACTTAATTTACAGTCTGGTTAAATGTACAGGTAAATGAATAGGAAGAGATACTTAAATAGCTAAATGTGCGTATGATATAATTTAGGGTAATAATATGAATTCCCTTATAATACAGTCCTTAGTACAGGGTTTAATTACAGATAAATGCGCGCATTTAACATTCAGTATACTATATTCAATGAAAAAAGATACTACTGACAGGATACTAATATACAGTCCTGAGTGAATGACTACGTAAGTTCAGTCCAGGAATTACTTACAATATGATATAACAACTGTATATGAATATGTATATACAGTCCTGAATGGATGAGTGCTGAATGAATGAGTCCTGAGTGAATGAGTGATTACAGACCATCACGGATGGATGGATGCCTAATTGTTAAACTAGGTCCTAACACCCCAACAGTTCGACGGCACGGCACCCAGGTGAGGCATTAAATAGCATAATAGCTGTCGGCAGGAAGGACCTCCTTTAGCACACTCTTGCACACCATGGTGGGATCAGTCTGTGACTGAAGGTGCTCCTCTGCATCATAACCATGGCATGCAGAGGGTGGGTGACGTTGTCCACGATGGCCAGCAGTTTGGCCAGGATCCTTCTCTCTGCCACCTCCTCTAGAGTGTCGTTAATCCCCAGAACAGAGCTAGCCTTACTGATCGGCTTATTTACCCGAGAAGCATCACCAGCCTTTATGTTGGCGCCCCAGCACACCACTGCAAACAATATGGCACAGTCTGGTAGAAAGTATGCAGTAGTTTACTGCACACGTTGAAGGACCTGAGCCTCCTCAGAAAGTAGAGTCGGCTCTGGCCCTTTTTGTACAGGACCCCGGTGTTACCAGCCCATTCCAGCCTGCTGTCCGTATGGACTCCTAGGAACTTGTAAGACCTAACCACTTCCACAGCCATCCCCTGTATAGGGACTGCAGTCGATTGGGCCTTGGTTCTCCTGAAGTCCACCACCATCTCCTTTTTTTGCTGATGTTGAGCTGACACCACACTACAAAGTCATTGATTGTGCTCCTGTACTCCTCCTGCCCACCCCTGATGCTCCCTACAATTGCGGAATCATCTGAGAACTTCTGCAGGTGGCATGTTTCAGAAGTCCAAGGTGTAGAGGGTGAACAGGAAGGGTGACAGGACTGTTCCCTGGAGGGCCCCTGTGTTGCTCACTGCCCGCTCTGTTGACAGAGCTGCTTAACAGGCGACCACACAGGTCGGCGCCAAAGAGACAAATGAAATTGATAGATAAGTAAAAACGAATTATACCACAGTATTGTTGAATACTCAGTTCTGTTTGGCTAGAAGGGCATTCTAGATTGGACATCAAAACCAGATAACGGGACAGTTGGAAAATATATTGGGACACCTAGCAATCATGGCACAATAAGCACCTACAAAATGTACTTGCTACAAAGTTACAGAAAGCTAAAATAACAACCACACAAACCGAAATGAGATAAAACGCAGGTCCAAAAAGGAAAAAACTTAGCTAGCTAGCATTGATTTGTTTTTGCAGAGACATTTATTTTGAGCATCTGATGACCTAACGTGTGGTGAGTGAAGAATGTGAATTTTTCTGGTCTCGGCTATTGTTGCAGTCATTACGCAAGTGGCACTAGGCTGTCAAATCCTCCCACGTTTCTAGTTTGACCAGCTGTTTTCAGCAACTGTTGTTTATGAATTCGGTTGTCACATTGGCAGGTTTGCTAGCAACAAACTATTTAGATAGCTTCTAGCCTAGTGTTTATTATGCAATGCGATCTCCTTGTAATGATCAGTGTCGAGTGTCCTGACGAGTACACAAACTTTCCTAGTTATGCTAGGCAAAATCAGCCATTATCAGCTCATTGTTATGCCAATAGAAAACAGCTACTTTGCTGTTATTCTGGCTGCAGAGGCTGTGACTGTGTTAGCCAGTAGCTAGCTGGCTAATTAGCAAGCGAGGGATAAGAACTTTTCCAGCGAACATGGCAATAGAACATGAAGAACAAACAACTAAGTCGCGTCCATAAATATCAAATGAATTGAATTGATTGCGACTGGGTTGCGTCTCTAGCAACCAAAAGATTAAAAAGTATGAATTTGCTTATATACTGTAAATGAAAATATAAACAAAAATGTTTTAGTTCTAAAGGTAAATATGTGGTTATAGTATTGTTTTCTTCGGGATAAACAGCTTAAACAAACGCAACAAAATAAACGTTAATGTTATTCTGGCTGCAGAGGTAGTGACTGTGTAGCCGTAGCTAGTTGGCAAGCTAGAATCAAGCAAGAGATAAAAACGCTGCCACTGAGCATGGCAACAGAACAAAAAGAACGAACGCCTGGGTCGCCTCCATAAATATCAAACTAATCGACTGGGTCGCGTCTCTAGCAACCAAAAGATGAGAAAGTATGAATTAGTTTACAACATTTTAAATATCAAAGAAAAAAGTATTTATACCACTAAATGTGGCTTTCATAATGTTTTCTTTGGCAACTGTCGTATAAGCAGGATAAACAACTCTGTTCTGTACATTACCTTGGAAAAAGTAACTCCTCAAAGGGACGAAGCGGACCATCCATTATTTCCAAGGTAATGTACAGGACGTCAGTGTTTATCCTATACGTATATCATAGTTCTACAGTATAGTTGCCATGGCGCCTTAGTAGCAGCCTAAGCACAGAGCTCTTGTAAATGTGTACATACTGTATTCAATAATTTTTTTGTGTGTCTTTAATCGTTGATTTTGAATCAGCTCATTTTGTTTTTGATAACATTGCGTTTTTATTGCATACAGTATATCTGGTGCTTTTGAGCCACGGATTTGCAGATTGGCACTTTTTGGCTTGGCTAGCTAGCTAGCTAAATGGCCAATGTTTTTTTGTTTTTTTTACGCATAAGGACACAGTACCAGCTTTTCTGTTTCACCTGGCTGCCAATTCCTGATCTTCTGAGAGCATCATTTGAGGAGTCGCCTGAAGCGTGAGAGGAATGGGAGATAGAGGAATATAGCAGTGCTGAGGCAGAAGGCTCGTAGTGAGGATGACTGGCTACTATTCCAAACTTTGTGTGGTGAGCTTTCTAGCGCCTAGAGCTGCTGAGGCATCACCCAAGTGGGTGCTATACAGAGTGGAAGAGGAGAAGTCCAGTGGCTAGCTATAAGACTCTACATACATCATCAGCCGACTCCATCACCATCATCTACCATCCTTTGACCAGCTCTCTCCGCTCAAGCCGTGAACTGACCCTCTCCATCTTTGGAGGATGCAGCTTTGAAAAACTTGGCCTCTATTGGTTGACCTGTCATGATATATTACTTGTTTTTTGCTTTTGAAGCATTTTGAGATTCTATGAAAAGCGCTGTTAAAAGTGTTATTATTATTATTATAAACATTCTGGAAAAACAGATGCAATGAGTCCATAGCTTTCTATATCTATTTCAGACTTCATGTCTCTCTGTGATGGCATAGTTAACATGTGTTTTTCGGCTGATTAAGTTTCATCTCTGTTTCAAAGGCTTTATTATCTATTGTAAAAGGTAATTTTGTGATATGTTTGTCTAAAGGATCAAATACTGATTCTAGTGTAGACCTGATAAAATTCTAAATGAGTGTAATTCGTGAAAACATTACTGAGTACAGAGAAACAATCCAGCAGTCCATTAGCCTCAGTACTTCATTTAAACCGACTCAATGTATTACGTTTTTTTTCCCTTAGATACATGTCCAAATGCATTTCTAAAGACATCATCCAAATCATTCCACGACATATCTTACCACAGATATGACACAGTTGTAAGAAATCGCACTGACTTGTTCGTTGACATTGAAACAAAGTTAATCTAACTATCAGGTTAGATAAACTTTGGTCTACCATCATAGACCTAAAGTGATGCAATACGTTTTTATCTTGGATTTAGCCGATGGCAAATGTGGAAACAACACTTACTGTTACACCAAGAATAACTGTTTGCAGGAACATTCAGGGTGAGAGAACACCATCATTATCACTGTCCCCGGATTTCTTAGGAATAAAGAAGTACTTTCATTTGCCATAGTGCCCACCAGGTCGTGTACCCACCGGGGTGCTTGCTGATGTATTTCTTACTTTGCCTGCTGTCAAAATAAATGTAGACCGCATGGCTTCGAAGATAAGCTAGAGCCTTCAAAAACCTTTTAATGTCAAGAAAAAGTACATCTTCATTACTAAGCCTTCAAAACATATGCAGACAAATGTTGTTGATTTTCAGACATTTTAAAAGTTAACAAGTTGCCAAAAATCATGCCTCTTGCATGTTCCGTCTAAATGAGAGGAAATTCTTCATTGATACAGTAGGACGGCAGGTAGCCTAGCAGTTAGAGTGTTGGGCCAATAACCGAAAGGTTGATGGTTTGAATACCTGAGCCTACAAGGTGAAAATCTGACTGTGCCCTTGAGCAAAGCACTTAACCTTAATTTGCTCCGTACAACGATGGCTGTAAAACAACAAATTTCACTGCGTCAATCCGCTGTACAGTATGTGACAATGAGTTGAGCAAGACCTTCTTTGACTGGGCTTAGTATAAACGATACTGTAATTAGCATGGACTTAATTTCCTCCTGTGAAAGTCATGTAAAAGTCAGCAATGCCCAATACATGGTATCAGCATATCTACGTCGAATATCTCTCCAGGGAACTGAGTGAATATTAGAGCTATTGATATTTCAGAAAGAAGATGTCTGCAAATTAAATTCATTTAAGGGCACCAGATACCTAAATAATCCATGTATTCGTGCCAGGAATACATTGAACGATTTAATCATGTACCATGACACTTTAAAGCAGAAAGAGAACAGTGAGAGGTCAATCCAGAACATACTCTCAACCAGAACATTCGATGGGTGTGTGTCATGTGTACTCTGCTGGATTGTGTTGAGTCATTTGTTTATTTTGTTTCACCTTTATTTAACAAGGTAAGCCAGTTGAGAACTAGTTCTCGTTTACAACTGCGACCTGGCAATGACTAGTGCAAGCCCCTGTCTAATGTCCGGTGTCAGCCTGAATGTCAGTGCATGCATAAAAACATTCAATGTAAAGGCATCAATAGAAGAAAGGTATTTCTATGAAACATAGTTATCTTCCTTTTTTAGGATCTTTATAGGGGAATCTACTCATAAATTGTTGAGATAGATACATTTTAGCCTGCTTAGAATGTCATGAATCTTCCTTGATATGTTAGAATAAAGCAACATCCAACTCAACAGATACTAATGTAAGTGTGCTCTTATTCAATGCAAATGTTACTTCTTTTGGCACCAGACTAAATCTAAGGTCTCCTCTTACTCTTGTTTGTAGTGCACAGTGGGGAAATTATCCATGCGTGGAGTCTAGCACACAATGCCAGTCTAATTTGTAATTTCACAGAGAGCAGCACCCTTTCTCATAAACACATCGCTGGCTAACAAAGCAAGGTCATCCACTGCATCTGACCCTCGCACGGCAAAACAATGAAGGTTGGCTTGATTATGTACACTACCATTCAAAAGTTTGGGGTCACTTAGAAATGTCAGTGTAGACATTGTTAATGTTGTACATAGGCGTACAGAGGCCCATTATCAGCAACCATCACTGGTTGGTTGGTTCTGGTTAGTTTTCGCTGTTCTGTGAAGGTAGTACACAGCGTTGTACGAGATCTTCAGTTTCTTGGCAATTTCCTGCATGGAATACCCATCATTTCACAGAACAAGAATAGACTGACGAGTTTCAGAAGAAAGTTCTTTGTTTCTGGCCATTTTGAGCCTGTAATCGAACCCACAAATGCTGATGCTCCAGATACTCAACTAGTCTAAAGAAGGCCAGTTGTATTGCTTCTTTAATCAGCACAACAGTTTTCAGCTGTGCTAACATAATTGCCAAAGTGTTTTCTAATGATCAATTTGCCTTTTAAAATTATAAACTTGGACTAGCTAACACAACGTGCCATTGGAACACAGGAGTGATGGTTGCTGATAATGGGCCTCTGTACGTCTACGTAGATATTCCAGTATTTATACACAGTATTTCTGATCAATTTGATGTTATTTTAATGGACAAAAAATGTGCTTTTCTTTCAAAAACAAGGACATTTCTAAGTGACCCCATACTTTTGAACGGTAGTGTATATTTCACGGTTTCCAGTCTTACTGTGACTAAAGACTCTTTCAAAGTACTCTAAGTTCCCTAAATACACTTGTGAATTTACTTCTAATCCCCAGGTAATTGAAATGGTTGACTCAGCCATATAGTGAAAAATGCAATGTTCCACAGCCCTGTGTATTGTAGCTAAAGGCCAACTCCTTAATTTGAAAAACAATAAAACAGCAACTTTGCCACTTGGGTTCCTAAAAAGCTGAGGGATGTAAAACATCCTTATATTTTGGGTTATGTTGGCATTAGACAGTTGATCAAAGCTCATGGCATGGGGCATTTATGAGTTATATTCGTATATATAATTAATTTACATTATTGAAAATGTTGAGTATGCCTTTAAATAAGATGAAGTCGTTCAAGCTAATAGACAGGTCTGATGTTATAGGAAGTCTATAGTAAACAAAATGTTTTCACCCTAATCTGCCGAGGATGTTTCAGAAACAAGTGTTTCACTGAGACACCCCCCCCACCCCCACCCTACCTAGCAACCAATGCTAATTAAGACCACATATATTAGATTTGCTGAGGTCAGAACGAGGAGTTTTAATTAAAACGCTATTGAGTTCGATTTGCACGTCATGCACGAAGACCTACTCAGGTTGCACCATAGGCTAGATAGAGTTTTAATTAACTCTTATCTAAGCCCAATTTTTCCAGCTCGGGTCATCATCATAATTCCCCCACTATCGCCCCAAGAATAAATTGAACGGCGCCTCTGTAAATCCAAGGAGCTGCGTGCATGTCAAAACAAACAGTGACCCCTATATCCCCAGTTCCGTCCACACCCAATCAATCCTCATGCATACAAATATGCATATTTCAGTGGATGCAATTAGGAGGACAATGCTTTGGATGTGTTAAAGAGACTTTCCTGAAGATTTGCCTAGTTTTTAGCCAGTATTTCTAAAAGTAGGGTTCAAGAGCCAAACGGGTAAGTCCCCAAAAATTGCGTAGTACGTCATATACAGTGGGGAGAACAAGTATTTGATTCACTGCCGATTTTGCAGGTTTTCCCACTTTTACAAAGCATGTAGAAGTCTGTAATTTTTATCATAGGTACTCTTCAACTGTGAGAGACGGAATCTAAAACAAAAATCCAGAAAATCACATTGTATGATTTTTAAGTAATTAATTTGCATTTTATTGCATGACATAAGTATTTGATACATCAGAAAATATTTGGTACAGAAACCTTTGTTTGCAATTACAGAGATCATACGTTTCCTGTAGTTCTTGACCAGGTTTGCACACACTGCAGCAGGGATTTTGGCCCACTCCTCCATACAGACCTTCTCCAGATCCTTCAGGTTTCGGGGCTGTCGCTGGGCAATACGGACTTTCAGCTCTCTCCAAAGATTTTCTATTGGGTTCAGGTCTGGAGACTGGCTAGGACACTCCAGGACCTTGAGATGCTTCTTACGGAGCCACTCCTTAGTTGCCCTGGCTGTGTGTTTCGGGTCGTTGTCATGCTGGAAGACCCAGCCATGACCCATCTTCAATGCTCTTACTGAGGGAAGGAGGTTGTTGGCCAAGATCTCGCGATACATGGCCCCATCCATCCTCCCCTCAATACGGTGCAGTCGACCTGTCCCCTTTGCAGAAAAGCATCCCCAAAGAATGATGTTTCCACCTCCATGCTTCACGGTTGGGATGGTGTTCTTGGGGTTGTACTCATCCTTCTTCTTCCTCCAAACACGGCAAGTGGAGTTTAGACCAAAAAGCTCTATTTTTGTCTCATCAGATCACATGACCTTCTCCCATTCCTCCTCTGGATCATCCAGATGGTCATTGGCAAACTTCAGACGGGCCTGGACATGCGCTGGCTTGAGCAGGGGGACCTTGCGTGCGCTGCAGGATTTTAATCCATGACGGCGTAGTGTGTTAATAATGGTTTTCTTTGAGACTGTGGTCCCAGCTCTCTTCAGGTCATTGACCAGGTCCTGCCGTGTAGTTCTGGGCTGATCCCTCACCTTCCTCATAATCATTGATGCCCCACGAGGTGAGATCTTGCATGGTGCCCCAGACCGAGGGAGATTGACCATCATCTTGAACTTCTTCCATTTTCTAATAATTGCGCCAACAGTTGTTGCCTTCTCACCAAGCTGCTTGCCTATTGTCCTGTAGCCCATCCCAGCCTTGTGCAGGTCTACAATTTTATCCCTGATGTCCTTACACAGCTCTCTGGTCTTGGCCATTGTGGAGAGGTGGGAGTCTGTTTGATTGAGTGTGTGGACAGGTGTCTTTTATACAGGTAACGAGTTCAAACAGGTGCAGTTAATACAGGTAATGAGTGGAGAACAGGAGGGCCTCTTAAAGAAAAACTAACAGGTCTGTGAGAGCCGGAATTCTTACTGGTTGGTAGGTGATCAAATACTTATGTCATGCAATAAAATCCAAATTAATTATTTAAAAATCATACAATGTGATTTTCTGGATTTTTGTTTTAAATTCTGTCTCTCACAGTTGAAGTGTACCTATGATAAAAATTACAGACCTCTACATGCTTTGTAAGTAGGAAATCCTGCAAAATCGGCATTGTATCAAATACTTGTTCTCCCCACTGTATGTGCAGATATGTGCAGTACTTCATAGCTCTGTCTCTCTCTCCCTCTGCTGTGTCTCTGAGCCATTGGGCCCGCCGTACAACCTCCTTGGATAGCACTGGGCAGGCCTGGGCCAGCATTCTTCTTTCAATGTGCATCTTGCTAGCTGTCATTCAAATGGCAACGGACTGGAACTCAAATTGGCTGGAACTCAAATTGCTAGGGGGCTGGCCCAAGTGGGCCAAGCTTTCAGTATTCAAAATGGCGCAGCATAGCTTCTAGAAAACAGTAGCTTTCAAACTAGGGATTTCATGGCTAATTGAGGTAAGACAGTAATTCTGCTCTTAGTTTATGCATGTATGAACTACACATTGACACATCCAGCCCACAGCGGGAGGTTAAAGAAATATAGTTACGGAACATCTCTTTTAATATGTGGTCTGGGAGCCCTTGGATGTAGGTCTATGCAGGACAGAATTTAAATAACATGCTTACAATAACAATTCTCAGTTGTCCTAGCACAGTAATGTGCACTGCATGCCCTTGTTGCAGCGAAGTCCCTGAGGACACATAAGCAAAGTGCTTATGATAAAGCCATGGAAAGATGTCTCGGCAGAGCTATTCAACAACCAGCTTCTATTGTTTGCACTATATACTCATTTTGGACATTGCAAAAAAACGATGTATGGTAACTACTGTAGGTATAGGTATAATGTATTTACAGTGTAGTAAAACGTTGTTACACAATACATACTCACAAAATTTAGTGGGACCAAATGTCTTGTAATTTACACTTTGACATTGAGGCCTACAATGTCAATTTCTGCAATGAGCCGCACAGGCAAAACAAAATAAAACCATTTCAGATACTATATCTGTATTAAATGTAGAAAATATCTCTTGCACGCACGCACGCACGCACGCACGCACGCACACACACACACGGCTACAGTTCTGACATACAATAGTACAGCCTACCACTCATATTATTGAGCAGAGCATAGATCATCCTTGATATGATCAGGAAAGTACATTTCAGATGATTAGCTAAGAGTTCCCAATGCACAGTATTCAAATAATAATTGACTGCATTATGGTAGACCAAATGAGTAAGGGACAGATCAAAATGTACATAATGATTACCTGTAGGAAAATGGGGGAGGGTCATGTATTTTACATTTAATTCAAGGGGAGGGTTTAGTATTTTTTTTAAATCTAGTCCAGGGGAGGGTCATGTAATTTGTAATTGATGAAATTTCAATATTTCTCAGTGTTTTAGAATTAACTGCTTATTAGGCTATATATCAATGTGTGCCTGATGCTGATCTCTGATTCTCCACTGGGCGCGCAATTTCAAGTGTGCCTATAGGCTATTTAGCATGGTCTCAATCAAATGTGCTATAGCATTGAGGCTATAGGCTATGATGTGCATGCTTGGAGAAGCACATAGTTATGTTTCTATGTTTCTAATATAGCTGCTGGGATGGTGTAAATAAAACTAGGCTGCATTACACACAGCACTGGATATTCCAACCCGGAGCCCCAGCCTGCTCTGCTCTTGCTGTCAACAACTTTTTTTGTGTGCTGCTTAACCAATGGCTGTGCTGTGTAGGGCTACGGTGGCAGTTCAGGCGGAGAGTCAAAGGTTTATTGACCTCACAATAAGCCAGATTCTAGTTACTTACATTGTGGTGCTGAAACTTGAAGCAGCAGCCGCGGCACAAGCCATCGGAAATGGACAGCTCATGGTGCTGAAAGTAGGCAAATTCGAGTAGGCATAATCCAATCATCTTCATTTTAATTAGACTTTACTGACAACAAGAGGGATTTGTGTTGGAGCCTATTTCTTCCTATTTAAGAAATAAGAGGTAGGCCCACCTGTTTGACAGACGAAATTTGCCTATTTGTTGGTCAATTCCTCCACCCACCATGCACTCTTTAAATAGCCTACCTCTGTGTCAGTGAAGGGCTGTTAAGTTAAAACCAAATTGAGGGGGTATGAGAGGGTATGCCATAGGCCTAGCTTTTATTAAAGAAAATTGCAAAAAGCACCTCTGTTAGTTTAAGATGTTTAAGAAAATAAAACAGATCTGATTATAATAAGTGATCTATAACAGCGCTTTGGTCCACATTGTTTTATGCTAATAACAAGCTGTAAAATACCCGGGAAAGACGTGACTCTGATACATATGGAGATATCATTGTTTTGTTTCTTTGACATTCAGAGGCTGACTTTGCTTGGGAAGTAATCTAATTCTGTCAATATCAATTGATTAAGCTATTCACTTTCTGCACAATAGAAGATGTTTAAAATATGTAAATAAAATATATATATACTATACACCCCTGGTCAAAAGTTTGGAATATTACTCAATCAAGGGTTTTTCTTTATTTTTACTATTTTCTACTTTGTAGAATAATAGTGAAGACATCAAAACTATGAAATAACACATATGGAATTATGTAATAAACAAAAAAATATTATATATTTGAGATTCTTCAAAGTAGTCACCCTTTGCCTTGATGACAGCTTTGCACACTATTGGCATTCTCTCAACCAGCTTCATGAAGAAGGCTTTTCCAACAGTCTTCCCACATATGCTGAGCACTTGTTGTCTGCTTTTCCTTCACTCTGCAGTCCAACTCATCCCAAACCATCTCAATTGGGTTGAGGTCAGGTGATTTTGGAGTCCAGGCCATCTGATGCAGCACTCTCCTTCTTGGTCAAATAGCCCTTACACAACCTGGAGGTGTGTTTTTGGTAACTGCCCTTTTGAAAAACAAATCCCACTAAGTGCAAACCAGATGGGATGGCATATCGCTCCAGTAGGTGTGTCCAAACTTTTGACTGGCAGTGTGTGTATATATATAGTGTGTATATATATATATATATATATATATACAGTGTATACTGAACAAAAATATAAACGCAACATCCAACAATTTCAACATTTTTATGGAGCTACAGTTGATATAAGGAAATCAGTCAATTTAAATAAATTAATTAGGCCCTAATCTATGGATTTCACATGACTGGGCAGGGGTGCAGCCATGGGTGGGCCTGGCTCCCAAGTGGGTGGGCCTATGCCAATCCGATAAGAATGAGTTTTCCCCACAAAAGGTCTTTATTAGACACACTGATTTGGCATTGGAGAAATATGATAGGATGAACACATAGCCTTTCTCTATGTCCATTCTGTAATTTGTGTGGAATTAAAACAATATTTCACTAATAGCTAAAATACTGTAAAATTGCATTAAATGTTTATTAAAAAAAAAAAATTATCGGACCTGCAAATACGATGATAGATTATTGCAATGCTTTCACTATAAAGGAAATATTTCCACTCCTACTCTTGTCCAAGGTAGTTTGCGAACCCACAACCTTCTGGCCCGCAGCCCTGTGTGCTCTCAAAATAGCAGCTTTAACATGTCAAGTTTCATCGACTAAGAACAGTTTCTAAAACAGGAGAAGGCTCTAGTCTGTCCAAGAGGTGAGGGTACAAGTTAGACATGTTCTCTGCTATCCATTTTCTTTAAAGTATTATTTTGGGTATAGGGGAGGGTCACTTTTTTTCAAGCGTTCAGGGAGAGTTTAGGTAAAATATATTTATATAGGTCCGATTTTCTCCATGTAACCCTTGTTATAAATAACGTTCACTCCCTTAGGTAACCCGATTGACCTATTCATTATGGTGGCTATTTCCATTATAACGCAGACTAAGATATAGTTTCAAGGACGTGTACAGCCTAGCCTATAGATGAATCTCTACAAATCACTTGCTTGATCATCCATTGGGGTATTAAAAATAGCGGGAGTAGGGATGCTGCTCGTATAGCTCACATGGTTTTATAACCTGCGCAGGAGAGAACTGCAGACTAGGCTGCACGCGAGGCACACACTCCAGTCAAGGAGTGATTCCGCGTTTCTGGCTGTTTGGTGGATTTAGTTTATGTACTTGATAAATAAGGATACAAAACTGATTTCAGAGCATACTTGTTTCTAGAGTCACTGCAGTGTTGCGCTGTATCGGGAGAACTACCCAAGTGGAGACGTTGCTGATGCATCTTTGCGCGAGCATCCATCTCTTGGCGATTATAAATAACATATACAAAGCTGGGGAGACGGTCTACATCACGTTTCAGAAAACACACATCGTTTTTTTCCTCTGAAGCTCGTTGTAGCTGGAAATTGATTGGAGATAGGCTACTGGAGCCACAGATATAGCTTACTTTTTGATATTCTCACCTTCTAATTGAGGCAAGCAAATAGAGGTCGACCACCAACCACAACAGCATCTCGAGTGGAGTCGAATTTCTGTGGGCATCACTATTTCGCACTGAGCAAGGAGTATTTGACATTCAAGTTTTCGTGGAAGTTGCGCACTGACGGAAAATGGGCATTTGTGGTTATTTTGTGGCGCCTTGGAAATGCCTTGTTGTCATCGGTCTAAGACTGTTATTCCTTGTACCTGCAGGAGTGCCAGCGAGGAGCGGGGATTCTTTTTCTAAGGACAACATCACTGTCAGACAAGGGGACAGTGCCATCTTAAAGTAAGTCATTTCATTTGTACCTTATTTCAATGTTTTAAAAGTCATTGGTTTGGCGAATCGTGCCATATTGCGTGCTGGAGGTCTATAGTAGTCTAAAAATGGTGGCAAAATGTTTTGGAATTCATTACAAGTATTCTTAATGTCCTTTTCAAGCGTGATGTATAATATGTAATAGTGTTATTATATATATAATAGATAATTAACTCTAACTGCGTCATTCTTTCATCATCTCAAGCAAGCACTATAGCATGCAAAACGCAGACTTGCCTCTAGTTTTATTGTCCTTCCA
Source organism: Thymallus thymallus (assembly GCA_023634145.1). Lineage (NCBI taxonomy): Eukaryota > Metazoa > Chordata > Actinopteri > Salmoniformes > Salmonidae > Thymallus > Thymallus thymallus. The sequence continues at coordinate 30,866,809 of CM042391.1, forward strand.
TGTTATTGATTCGGTTAATGTAATTTTTATATTTTTAAGGGTGCTGTGGGCAGAGATACTGATATCGATGTGTGGGTAGGGGGTGGGTTGGGGTCGTCAGCTGATCATAATGCAATATTATATTATATTAACTGTTGTGGTATTGTTGGGCAAACATTTTGATTATCCAGTAACAGAATAGAAGACATTAGATTATTCCATTATTTGTGACCAATCATGTCTGGAACCCATACAAAATGTATACAGCTCTCTCTGTCAGTGAGTGAGAACTAGAGAGAGAGAGATGTGATCAAATCTTATCTGAATCTCCCAATTCATGAAAGATATAAGCGAAGGGGGCAGAGCTGACAAAGTGTGTATTCATGCCTGGGGTGACTGAAGAAAAATTTGATATTATGTCACATTCCAGCCCGGTTTTGCTAAGAGCCTGGCACCATACAAAGTAGGAACCATTCTGGAGAAAGAGAGTGTTGCCTGTGGTGGACACAAACTGGAGTCATGGAGAGACATCTATGAGAGAACTTCATTTTGACCATAAAACAAAGCTGTCAACCTACAATGATTGGCACCCCTGATAAAGATGAGCAAAAAATATATATATATAATACAAATACTGCACTAGATATATAGTACACTCAACACATGTTTCAATTATATTATTGTATAGGCTACTAATACAATTGCTCAGAGATTAATCTATATCTTTTTAAGTAATAATCTAAAAAAGATAGGGGTCAAAATGATTGGCACCCGTTTTCAATACATTGTGGACCTTCCGCTTGTGAGGATCACTTAGCCTTTTTCTCTAATGTTTTAAGAGATTATTACATTGGGAGGGATCTGAGACCATTCATCCATACACAATCTTTCCAGATCCTTGATATTCTTAGGTATGTGCTTATGTACTGCCCTCTTCAATTCAAACCACAGGTTTTCAATGGGTCCGGAGATTGAGATGGCCACCACAAAATTTAGATTTAGTTGCCAATTAACAATTTATTTGTGGATTTTGATGTATGCTTGGGGTCATTGTCTTTCTGGAAGATCCACTTGCGGCCAAGTTTTAGCCTCCTGGAAGAGGCAACCAGGCTTTTGGCTAAAATGTCCTGGTACTTGCTAGAGTCCATGATGCCATTGACCTTAACAAGGGCCCCAGGACCATCACCATACCTACCTTTACAGTAGGTATGAGGTACTTTTCTGCATATGCATCCTTCTTTCGAGGCTAAACCCACCACTGGTGTGCGTGGCCAAAGAGCTCTATTTTCGTCTCATCTGACCATATCACCCGGTTCCAATACAAGTGCCAATGCCGTTTAGAAAACTCAAACAGTAGAATGTTAATGCAGATGTAATGTTGTTAGATTTTGTTTACAAGAATCTTTAGTGGTGCCAATAATTTTAGACTTTTAGTCTTTTTGAGATTTTTCTTCTTTACTTGTTAAACAAAATCTCTGTCTCTGAATAATTGTATTATTATAATATAATTTATATTTTTTGGGGAACTCTTGCCCAAAGGGCAGCAACAAGGACTTTTCCCAGTAAAGGGTGAAATCTTCAGATGATATGTTAAACTGAAGTCCTCAATCTGTGGTTACTCATGGCAATTCTCAAGAGTACAGGTCTTAATCCCAGTTCCAAGCCTGGCCCTCATACACTACTGGCCAGCTAATCATCTCTGGCCTGCTGATTAACAACATTCAGATGAGTGAGGTGTAAAATTGTTGCTGTGTATCACACAAAGGGCCAGATTAATGCAGGCGTTTACCAGGGCTCAAGATGCAGCAAAAAATAATTAAAAAAAACAGAAAAAATATATAAGAAAATTAAAGGAAATATATACCGTAATTATTATATATAGAGTATATATTATTTACACTATATATACAAAAGTACGTGGACATCCCTTCAAATTTGTGGATTCTGATATTTCAGCCACACCCGTTGCTGACAGGTGTGTAAAATCGAGCACACAGCCATGTAATCTCCATAGACAAACATTGGCAGTAGACTTTCAACGTGGTACCGTCATAGGATGCCTCCTTTCCAACAAGTCAGTTCGTAAAATTCCTGTCCTGCTAGAGCTGCCCCGGTCAACTGTAAGTGCTGTTATTGTGAAGTGGAAACATCTAGCAGTAACAGCAGCTCAGCTGTGAAGTGGTTTGGTGGAGGAGGAATAATGGTCTCGGGCAGTTGTTCATGGTTAGGCTAGGCCCCTTAGTGACAGTGAATGGAAATCTTAACGCGGGAACAGTTTGGGAAAGGACCTTTCCTGTCTCAACATGACAATGCTCCCATTCACAAAGCGAGGTTCATACAGAAATGTTTTGTTGTGATTAGTGTGGAAGAACTTGACTGGCCTGCACAGAGCCCTAACCTCAACCCCATTGAACACCTTTGGGATGAATTGGAATGCTGACTGGGAGCCAGTGCTAATCACCCAACATCAGTGCCCGACCCCAGTAATGCTCTTGTGGTTGAATGGAAGCAAGTCCCTGCAGCAATGTTCTAGTGGAAAGCCTTCCCAGAAGAGTGGAGGCTGTTAAAGCAGCAAAGGGGGGACCAACTCCATATTAATTTTTTAGGGCTTGTAGGTAAGCATTTCACTGTAAGGCCTACTACACCTGTTGTATTCGGCGCATGTGACAAATAACATTTGATTAGATTTGATTGGATTTGATGTCTATGATTTTGGAATGTTTGACGAGCAGGTGTCCACATACTTTTGGTCATGTACAGTATGTAGTATATATTTCATATATTTTTTACTGCACCTGCAAACGACAGTAGGACTCAGGAGCCTGCTCTCAATGAGTGTAGACAGCCTGCTGCTGCCTGCTGCCACTCTGCTATTCATCAGATAGGGGAGGAGAGGACGACGCTGGGCCAGTTGTGCGCCGCCCTATGGGACTCCCAATCACGGCCGGATGTGATACAGCCTGGATACGAACCAGGGACTGTAGTGACATCTCTTGCACTGAGGTAGGGGGCCCACGTAGGTAACTGAGGGGCCCTGCCTTAATTGGGCATCTGATTAATAATATAAATTGCATAATAAATAAATGTGACTGGTCAATTGTGTGAGTCAGGGGCTGGCCCTAAGGCCGTAGAGGGCCAAAGAGGCAAAAAAACATAAATACAAAATTATATATATTTTTTATTATTGTAATTTTTTATCCAACCACAGGAGCCCGCTCTCAATGTTCAAAATACACCAGAGAGAAAAACATTTTTTACTGTGGATTAAGTTTTATCACAAGCACATACTTGTATATGCCAAAATAAAGGAAACACCAACATAAAGTCTCTTAAAAGGGTGTTGGGCCACCATGAGTTGCACCTTGGCATATATTCTACAAGTAGACCTAAACCATGCCAGGAAAATGCACCCCACACCATAACATACAGTATACTTTATATCCCTCGTTTACTCATGTTTTGGGGCGGCGGGTAGCCCAGTGGTTAGGGTGTTGGGACCGTAACCGAAAGGTTGCTGGATCGAATCCCAGAGCTGACAAGGTAAAAATCTGTCGTTCTGCCCCTGAACAAGGCAGTTAACCCACTGTTCCTAGGCCGTCATTGAAAATAAGAATTTGTTCTTAACTGACTTGCCTAGTAAAATAAAGGTAAAAAAAATGTGTTTCCTTTTTTTTTTTTTTTGGTATCTGTGACCAACAGATGCATATCTGTATTCCCAGTCATGTGAAATCCACAGATTAGGGCCTAATTAATTTATTTCAATTGACTGATTTCCTTATATGAACTGTAACTCAGTAAAATGTTTGAAATTGTTGCGTGTTTATATTTTTGTTCAGTGTATATATAGCCTCCTAATATTGTACAATCTGTGTGTCGCTTTATTAGCCTGGGCTATTGTTTGTTTGAATGCAAGACCAGATTGATCTCAGTTTGTCCTTGTCAGAGTAGCCACTCATTTCAATCATTTGTGTGATATTAAAAAGATTCAAAGATAAAAAATATAGGCCCCGTGGCCTATGATTTCTTAATATGGCCCTGGTCCCGCCTAGATGGGTTCTACACTATGGTGGGTTGGAGTAGTTGCCATCAGTAGCTGTAGTGACTTTACACTACCATCCAGGACTGCTGTATAACCCAGTAGAATGAACGTACAATTCCGTATGCACATTTACTGGTACTCTGAACTCTTGTAGACCAGTGAGTACCTAAAGTGTAAAATGAATTGGTCAGTTTTAGTTTGAAAGTAAATATCTCTGAAGTATTACCAAGTTTAATCAAGGAAAAAATGTTTACTAATGCCTTTGCGTCCAATTTCAGTTTTGCCATCCCTCTCCGAAACAGGTGCCTGGCTCGATTAAAGACACATATTTAACACTTCAGTTTATTACATAGTAGGAAACACTTCATATCACAGACCCCATGATAAACAGGAATTCAGAAGAATAAAGTGTGCACCTTGTACATTAACCAAATACAGAACAAAATATATATACAGTGGGGAGAACAAGTATTTGATACACTGATGATTTTGCAGGTTTTCCCACTTACAAAGCATGTAGAAGTCTGTAGAAGTCTTCAACTGTGAGTGACGGAATCTAAAACAAAAATCCAGAAAATCACATTGTATGATTTTTAAGTAATTAATTTGCATTTTATTGCATGACATAAGTATTTGATATATCAGAAAAGCAGAACTTAATATTTGGTACAGAAACCTTTGTTTGCAATTACAGAGATCATACGTTTCCTGTAGTTCTTGACCAGGTTTGCACACACTGCAGCAGGGATTTTGGCCCACTCCTCCATACAGACCTTCTCCAGATCCTTCAGGTTTCGGGGCTGTCGCTGGGCAATACGGAATTTCAGCTCCCTCCAAAGATTTTCTATTGGGTTCAGGTCTGGAGACTGGCTAGGCCACTCCAGGACCTTGAGATGCTTCTTACGGAGCCACTCCTTAGTTTCCCTGGCTGTGTTTCGGATCGTTGTCATGCTGGAAGACCCAGCCACGACCCATCTTCAATGCTCTTACTGAGGGAAGGAGGTTGTTGGCCAAGATCTCGCGATACATGGCCCCATCCATCCTGCCCTCAATACGGTGCAGTCGTCCTGTCCCCTTTGCTGAAAATGGTGTTCTTGGGGTTGTACTCATCCTTCTTCTTCCTCCAAACACGGCGAGTGGAGTTTAGACCAAAAAGCTTTATTTTTGTCTCATCAGACCACATGACCTTCTCCCATTCCTCCTCTGGATCATCCAGATGGTCATTGGCAAACTTCAGACGGGCCTGGACATGCGCTGGCTTGAGCAGGGGGACCTTGCGTGCGCTGCAGGATTTTAATCCATGACGGCGTAGTGTGTTACTAATGGTTTTCTTTGAGACTGTGGTCCCAGCTCTCTTCAGGTCATTTACCAGGTCCTGCCGTGTAGTTCTGGGCTGATCCCTCACCTTCCTCATGATCATTGATGCCCCACGAGGTGAGATCTTGTATGGTGCCCCAGACCGAGGGAGATTGACCGTCATCTTGAACTTCTTCCATTTTCTAATAATTGCACCAACAGTTGTTGCCTTCTCACCAAGCTGCTTGCCTATTGTCCTGTAGCCCATCCCAGCCTTGTGCAGGTCTACAATTTTATCCCTGATGTCCTTACACAGCTCTCTGGTCTTGGCCATTGTGGAGAGGTTGGAGTCTGTTTGATTGAGTGTGTGGACAGGTGTCTTTTATACAGGTAATGAGTTCACACAGGTGCAGTTAATACAGGTAATGAGTGGAGAACAGGAGGGCTTCTTAAAGAAAAACTAACAGGTCTGTGAGAGCCGGAATTCTTACTTGTTGGTAGGTGATCAAATACTTATGTCATGCAATAAAATGCAAATTAATTATTAAAAAATCATACAATGTGATTTTCTGGATTTTTTTAGATTCCGTCTCTCACAGTTGAAGTGTACCTTTGATAAAAATTACAGACCTCTACATGCTTTGTAAGTAGGAAAACCTGCAAAATCGGCAGTGTATCAAATACTTGTTCTCCCCACTGTATAAAAAAACAAAAACAAAAAAACAATCAACATTGGAATAGACACTTGACAAAGTAGGTCTGTGTGCACTCATTCATTTTAATTAGAATGACAGGCACCAAGGGGATAATTAAACTGTACAGAAGTGACGGAACACATTTCAATACATTGGAGCAGACTGTTTTTAGAAGACCTGAGGTCGGTGCAGTAGACCACACACATTTATGGGCACCATATACAGAGGGCATGACCTAAATAAATAACACACACAAAATTGTTCATGAGCAATAGCCCAACATTCCATCAAACGATACTACTAAAAATGTTTTATTTCCAAACCAACATATCAACCTCAAGGTCCCAGAAACACAAATATGTACCAGATATGATGGGCACAGGAAATCCACAGTTGACACATCTCTCCATGTGATGCTCCAATAGATCTTGCACAGTCAGTATGTATGAGCAGTTATTCCTGGGACCACCTGATGTGTAATGTATTCACGCGTGACAATAAATCGTTTTGGATTAAAGTGTGCTAAATTGCATATATTAATGGTATTCAGGTTGTGGAAATGGCCTTATTTTAAATTAATTTAGATGTGGCTTCAACGCAAAGCACTGCCTCTGTCAATCAGAAACTTCTTCCAGTGTCTGCCTGCCAGTAGAAAATCTTTGCCAGTGTGTGCATGTAGGCCCCTCCCCCTTCGAAGCATAGCTGTAGCCTACTGACTTTACAAGAGGGATTCAGAAGATAACGAGAGAGATTTTTTAAGTTGTGCTAGTTAGGGATACTATAGTTATCACATTTCACATTGGATTTATTAACTACACAATGCATGTCATCACACGATGCCCAGCGCATTGAGCCTCCTCCTCCACCCTCTCTTTCTCTCTCCCCACACACAAAATGTATGTTGCATCTCGCCCCCTACACTTGTCTTTCCATCATGCATCTAAACAACTTACTGAGCTATAGTTTGCTCGCTCTATAGCAAGCTGCTCTATCCGCACTGCATGATTGGTGAAGTCATTTAATGTCGATCTAAATGTATAAAAAATACAGTTTCAGGAAAAGAAAGGATATACATCGTACATTTCTTTTTGGTTCGAAACCAGTTCTGAACTTTATTTTGCTGGTCGGAACAGTGGAACATAAATAAACAAATGATGGTTCTGTTCAGAACAGAACAGAACATTCTAACGCCTGATTAGAATGCTAGACATCTGAATCTTTGAGCCACAAAAACGCAAACTATTGCATAAAATCTGGTCTAGAGGAAAACCATAGATTGTGTATAACTGTAAGTCCAGTTAAATTTATTGGGGGAAGGAGACTCGGGGAAACATTTAGCGACTTAAGGTTCTGCAACTATGAGCTTGGCGACAAGAACTCAGGAAGTCCCAAGATTATGCAAATTAGCAGCGATGTGACCAATCGGTGGAGTTCGGCATTTCCATATTACAGCTTTTGATATGACTGGGCTGTAAGTGAATATAAAGCATGCCCTTACCTTGTATAGAGTCATACTCAGATTGCCATTACTTAAAGATCTAAAACATAATACAGTCGTCATTAGAAAAGGCTGAAGATATGAAGTCAAATGTTTCTGCCTAGCAAAATGTCTAAGTAATGCTAGCAATATACTGTATGTTCATTCTAACTTTGTCTACCAAATGTTTCAGGAAATAGTACAGAGGCTCAGCTTCAGATAAGAGTGCACTTTAAGCACTGTCACCAGCAAAGAAAATTGCAACCTTGAGGAAATGTGGCCATTTAGAAATGTGTCAGCCTTACTCACAGCAAGTGTCTTTGCTGTTGCTGGTGTCCTCTGTCACCCATAACCAGTGGCAAAGACCTGCAGGAACACAAAAGCAAAGAGACACATTCAAAATAGTCCTTAATAGCTAAACTGTACTCCAAAATCACAAGTATCAATGGGTGGAGGCTGCTGAGGGGAAGATAGCTCATAATAATGGTTGGAACGGAGTGAATGGAATGGCATCAAACACATGGAAACAATGAAACCATGTGTTTGATGTAGAGTGCATTCGTAAAGTATTCAGACCCCTTGACTTTTTCCACATTTTGTTACATTACAGCCTTAATCTAAAATTGATTCGAATTTTTCCCCTCATCAATCTACAGTACACACAATACCCCATAAAGACAAAGCAAAAAGAGGTTTAGATATTTTTGCTAAATTATAAATATGAAATATCACATTTACATATGTAGTCAGACCCTTTACTCAGTACTTTGTTGAAGCACCTTTGGCAGTGATTACAGCCTCGAGTCTTCTTTGGTAAGACGCTACAAGCTTGGCGCACCTGTATTTGGGGAGTTTCTCCCATTCTTCTCTGCAGATCCTCTCAAGCTCTGTCAAGTTGGATGGGGAGCATTGCTGCACAGATATTTTCAGGTCTCTCCAGAGATGTTCGATCGGGTCCATGTCCCGGTTCTGGTTGGGCCACTCAAGGACATTCAGAGACTTGTCCCGAAGCAACTCCTGCATTGTCTTGGCTGTGTGCTTAGGGTCATTGTCCTGTTGGAAGGTGAACCTTTGCCCTAGTCTGAGGTCCTGAGCACACTGGAGCAGGTTTTCGTCAAGGATCTGTACCTTAATCCGTTCATCTTTTCCTCGATCCTGACTAGTCTCGCAGTCCCTGCCGCTGAAAAACATCCCCACAGCATGATGCTGCCACCACCATGCTTCACCGTAGAGATGGTGCCAGGTTTCCTCCAGATGTGACGCTTAGCATTCAGGCCAAAGAGTTCAATCTTGGAGTCCTTTAGGTGCCTTTTGGCAAACTCCAAGAGGGCTGTCATGGCCTGATTGGTGGAGTGCTGTAGAGATGGTTGTCCTTCTGGAAGGTTCTCCCATCTGTCAGAGTGACCATCAGGTTCTTGGTCACCTCCCTGACCAAGGCCCTTCTCTCCCGATTGCTCAGTTTGGGCAGGCGGCCAGCTCTAGGAAGAGTCTTGGTGGTTCCAAACTTCTTCCATTTAAGAATGATGGAGGCCACTGTGTTCTTGGGGACCTTCAATTCTGCAGACATTTTTTGGTACCCTTCCCCAAAACTGTGCCTCGACACAATCCTGTCTCGGCGCTCTACGGACAATTCCTTCAACCTCATGGCCTGGTTTCTGATCTGACATGCACTGTCAACTGTGGGACCTATATAGAGCGGTGTTTGCCTTTCCAAATCATGTCCAATCAATTGAATTTAGCACAGGTGGACTCCAATCAAGTTGTAGAAACATCTCAAGGATGATCAATGGAAACAGGATGCACCTAAGCTCAATTTTGAGTCTTTTAGCAAAGGGTCTGAATACTTATGTAAATAAGATATTTCCGTTTTTTTATTTCTAATACATTTGCAAAAATTCCTAAAAACCTGTTTTCACTTTGTCATTATGGGGTATTGTGTGTAGATTGATGATTTAATCCATTTTAGAATAAGGCTGTAACGTAACAAAAAGTAAAGGGGTCTGAATACTTTCCGAATGCACTGTATTTGATACCATTCCACTTATTCGACTCCAGCCATTCCCACAAGCCCGTTCTCCCCAATTAAAGTGCCATCAGCTTCTTGTGGTATTAATGATATATGTTTTGGAATTATTAAACCAAGGAGTGCACAAGAAAATAGTAGTTGATGTCAATGTTTGCCCTAAAACGCTCAGTTCGACTTCCTGTCTGTGGCAGCATGGCGCCCGTATTGCGAGGTTGATTAGCTAGGACAAACAGGTGTTTGGAATCCAATGTCTGATTTTGTTCTGGGCAGGAGGGGTAGCACCAAACTGGATTTAATAATTACAGACTTACCTTCCGTAGTGGGAAAAGTGTCGCTAAACAGGTGTAGTCACAGGTTCAGACTTGTGTTATATTCTTGGTCTGTATTCTAACCAAGACATTGCTGTAGCAAAATGAAAAGTAGCAGGTAATTGTAACCACTGTCCAATCAGTCAATGACGGCCTACCCAGGCCTCCCCTATCCCGGACGAAATCTGAGGTAATAACAATTCTACTGTATTAAAATGGAATCAAATGGTCGGTAGCATTCATCTTGCACAACACAGAAACTACAAGGTCACACATTTCAATCACGTTCTCCATATGAGATGGATGATCTCGTAATGGTTTAGAAACAAAGGACCATTCATTCGACCAATCCTCGATGAACAAAAAAGACGACCAGAGAATCAATTATTTGTTGTATCAAACATTCAACAAGACATTGGAAATTGGAAAGGACCATTCAATTTGACAACTGGAAGCACAGCAGAAAATTGATTATGAACCAACTGCATAGCAAATGAATGGATGAGAAAACTATAGGTTACTGTAACCCTAGTTCTCTGATAGTATGAGTGAGGTATTTCACTATGGGATATGCACCCAAACCTGGCAAATGTATGAGGCGAAGCCCAACTCGCTGCTGATCAAATATCTTGGTTAGATATTCCCTTAAATAAAGCCTACTGGACACAACATATGCAACCGTTGATGTTCCGGAGAGGAAAACGGTGGGGGATAAAAAGGCTACTAGCTCAAGGGGAAGACACATCAAAGATGGGTTATTAATCTTAGGGATGAATGCGGTGTTAGATAGATAGATAGATAGATAGATAGATAGATAGATAGATAGATAGATAGATAGATAGATAGATAGATAGATAGATAGATAGATAGATAGATAGATAGATACTTTATTGATCCCAGAGGGGAAATTTCTTTGTCAAGCAGCTACGAAAAAACACAGGGCAGGTGCAAAATGCCAGAACGAAAATACACAAAAGACAGATACACGAGACATGATACATAGAGCAGTATGAAAAAGTATAAAAATACAAAAAGCTATAAAAAGACATTGCATAGTGGTGGTTGACTATACTATACAGGCCGATGGCAGAGAAATACTTAAATAGCTCAAATTGCGTATGATATACAGTGGGGAGAACAAGTATTTGATACACTGCCGATTTTGCAGGTTTTCCTACTTACAAAGCATGTAGAGGTCTGTAATTTTTATCATAGGTACACTTCAACTGTGAGAGACGGAATCTAAAACAATAATTCAGAAAATCACATTGTATGATTTTTAAATAATTAATTTGCATTTTATTGCATGACATAAGTATTTGATCACCTACCAACCAGTAAGAATTCCGGCTCTCACAGACCTGTTAGTTTTTCTTTAAGAAGCCCTCCTGTTCTCCACTCATTACCTGTATTAACTGCACCTGTTTGAACTCGTTAACTGTATAAAAGACACCTGTCCACACACTCAATCAAACAGACTCCAACCTCTCCACAATGGCCAAGACCAGAGAGCTGTGTAAGGACATCAGGGATAAAATTGTAGACCTGCACAAGGCTGGGATGGGCTACAGGACAATAGGCAAGCAGCTTGGTGAGAAGGCAACAACTGTTGGCGCAATTATTAGAAAATGGAAGAAGTTCAAGATGATGGTCAATCTCCCTCGGTCTGGGGCACCATGCAAGATCTCACCTCGTGGGCATCAATGATCATGAGGAAGGTGAGGGATCAGCCCAGAACTACACGGCAGGACCTGGTCAATGACCTGAAGAGAGCTGGGACCACAGTCTCAAAGAAAACCATTAGTAACACACTACGCCGTCATGGATTAAAATCCTGCAGCGCACGCAAGGTCCCCCCGCTCAAGCCAGCGCATGTACAGGCCCGTCTGAAGTTTGCCAATGACCATCTGGATGATCCAGAGGAGGAATGGGAGAAGGTCATGTGGTCTGATGAGACAAAAATAGAGCTTTTTGGTCTAAACTCCACTCGCTGTGTTTGGAGGAAGAAGAAGGATGAGTACAACCCCAAGAACACCATCCCAACCGTGAAGCATGGAGGTGGAAACATCATTCTTTGGGGATGCTTTTCTGCAAAGGGGACAGGACGACTGCACCGTATTTAGGGGAGGATGGATGGGGCCATGTATTGCGAGATCTTGGCCAACAACCTCCTTCCCTCAGTAAGAGCATTGAAGATGGGTCGTGGCTGGGTCTTCCAGCATGACAACGACCCGAAACACACAGCCAGGGCAACTAAGGAGTGGCTCCGTAAGAAGCATCTCAAGGTCCTGGAGTGGCCTAGCCAGTCTCCAGACCTGAACCCAATAGAAAATCTTTGGAGGGAGCTGAAAGTCCGTATTTCCCAGCGACAGCCCCGAAACCTGAAGGATCTGGAGAAGGTCTGTATGGAGGAGTGGGCCAAAATCCCTGCTGCAGTGTGTGCAAACCTGGTCAAGAACTACAGGAAACGTATGATCTCTGTAATTGCAAACAAAGGTTTCTGTACCAAATATTAAGTTCTGCTTTTCTGATGTATCAAATACTTATGTCATGCAATAAAATGCAAATTAATTACTTAAAAATCATACAATGTGATTTTCTGGATTTTTGTTTTAGATACCTATGATAAAAATTACAGACTTTGTTGTGTAAATTCCAATTCTTTATAGTTATTGTATAATTTCCAATTCTTTATAGCTCTCTGAATATATTCAGCTTTGTCAGAGACAAGATATATTTGTCCTCAGCAGATAAGGGTAGGGTGTAGGCAATCTCCTACCACTCAGCAGGTTGACCGTTGACCAGAGGGGTGTCACCTGAGTCAGGAGACTCCCCCAGGGGTAAAGGCTTCCTGTGTACCTCCCATTTTTCTGACTTACAACTAGACACGTATTCTGTGGCAATGTTATCTCCAAAATACAGAGAAAACAAGAAATAGCATCAGGAGTTTTGAGACCAGGTTGGTGGAAATAGAATGGGTGGAGCTGTGATAACTGTCTTATGAATAAACATTTCAAAACTTGTACATAAGCCAAAAACTTAGAGATGTACGGGAGTGGTTCCTGCAGGGCAGTGGTTCCTGCAGGTCACTCGGCTTCATTGTCTTTTTGCAATAAAGTCTATCTTGCTTCTACAAACTCCAGAAGTGCCTTCGTTTTTAAAGAGGAAGAGTTTTTTGTACTACAACTTCTACATGCTTTGTAAGTGGGAAAACCTGCAAAATCGGCAGTGTATCAAATACTTGTTCTCCCCACTGTAAGTGAGGGGAATAATAGTTTACTTAACATACAGACTGGTTAAATGAACAGGTAAGTGAATATTTTGCATGGTTAAATTAACAATACAGGTAAAGATACAGTTACATTTACAGGTAAGTTAATATATGCATGGTTACATTAACTGTACAGGTAAATGACAGGAAGAGATACTTAAATAGCTAAATGTGTGTATGCTATAATTTAGGGTAATAATAGTAATTCCCTTAAAATACAGTCCTTAGTGCGCAGGGTTTAATTACATATAAATGCACGTATTGCACATTCAATATACTAAAAGCAATGAAAAAAGATACAACTGACAGGATATTAATATGCATTCCTGAGTGAATGACTACGTAAGTTAAGTCCAAGAATTACTTATAATATTGCATGTGATATGATAAAACAACTGTAAATGAATATGTATATACAGACCTGAATGAATAAATAGGTCCTGAGTCAATGAGTGATTACAGACCAGAGTTACTCACAGATGGATGCATAATTGTTAAACTAGGTCCTAACACCCCAACAGTTCCAGGTCTATGTTGCCGACGGCACGGCACCCCGTGAGGTATTAAATAGTCTAATAGCCGCCGGCAGGAAGGACCTCCTGTAGCGCTCTGTGGCACACCGTGGTGGGATCAGTCTGTGACTGAGGGTGGGTGACGTTGTCCATGATGGCCAGCAGTTTGGCCAGGATCCGTCTCTCCGCCACCTCCTCTAGAGTGTCCAGGCTCATCCCCAGGACAGAGCTAGCCTTCCTGATCAGCTTATTTACCCAAGAAGCATCACCAGCTTTTATGTTGGCTCCCCAGCACACCACTGCAAAAAAGACCACAGACTGGTAGAAGGTATGCAGTAGTTTACTGCACACGTTGAAGGACCTGAGCCTCCTCAGAAAGTAGAGTCGGCTCTGGCCCTTTTTGTATAGAGCCCCGGTGTTACCAGCCCATTCCAGCCTGTTGTCCATATGGACTCCCAGGAACTTGTATGACCCAACCATTTCCACATCCATCCCCTGTATAGGGACTGCAGTCAGTTGGCCTTGGTTCTCCTGAAGTCCACCACCATCTCCTTTGTTTTGCTGATGTTGAGCTGAAGGTGGTTCTGCTCACACCACAACACAAAGTCAGTGCTAGTAATAGCGCGGTCTTAAATGAAAGCATCTTCAGTTCCACCTGATCCAGGGACTCAAAAGGCTGTTGGCATAGAACATCCAAAACAATTGATAAATCCCATGACGGGGCCAGCTGCTTGGACACCTGACGCAAGCAACGTGCACCTTTCATAAAATGGGCGACAAGGGGGAGTTGCCCCACTGTCGTGTTCCCAAAGCCCACATGACAAGCCGAAATAGCTGCCAGATATACCTTAATAGTAGAAAAAGCCTTCCCTTTTTTTAATAATTCCTGTAGAAACGACAGGATTACTGGGACAAAGCACTGGAATCACACTGTCTGTATTTTAGCTCTCTATTCCTCAAACACCTGCCATTTTATAATTATAAAGGTACCTGGTGGATGCGGCTCTAGCGCTCTTAATAGTCTAAATTACATTTTGAGGAATCCCGGCAGTGTTCAAGTTGCACCATTCATGGGCTAGTCCCAGAGTGCCAACCTTTCCGGGTGAGGGTGGAAAATCTCCCCTCACGCCTGGCACAGTAGGTCCCGATGCAGGGGGAGGGGCCACGGATGACCACATAGTAGTTGAGTGCTCTCCGCTAGCCAGTGTTTCCCTGGCCAATGTGGCACTATTAGTATGAGCGGTAGCCCCTTCTCCCGCACACTGGCTAGGGTGGGGGAAATCAGGGCCAGTGGGGAATGCATACAGGAGGTTGCGTGGCCACTCGTGCACCAACGCGTCCACTCCCATCGGTACATCCCGATCCCTCAGGGAAAAGAACAGTGGATACTGAGTATTCTCCAATGATCCTGTTGACTCAGGCTATCTTGGCGTGCTAGCCTGTGATGGAGGCTTTTTACGGCGAAGAAGGCACAGTGTGGACAGGAGCCAGGGGAGGCTAATGCTTCCTGGGCATGTTAAATCCCAAGGCAAGCGGAGCAAACCGAGTGGGTGTCCTTGGCCGATAGCTTATTTCCACAGGAGCAGATTCGTGCCGGGAGCTTCTCCTCATTTGGGGTGGGAGATGCCTTTGTCGTCATAGCTTGGATGCTATGTTTTTAGCTGTCAGAATTGCGTGGTAGGCTAGTCCAAAAGCTAGCGATTAGCGTGGGTTATCTCTGATGGTGGCACTCGGTGTGATGGCCGGATACCGTTTCCGAAAGGACAGGTTAGATGAAATAGATTGGTGTAGCTAGTAAAACCTTTCTTGTTGAAGTAAAAAAAAAAAAAAGCTAGCTAGTGTGGTGGCTAGCTTGCCGACGACTAGTCACTGTTTGGATACAGCTAACTTGGTCATGAACGAGTTAGCCATGTTACAGCTGTACCCGTTCTTCTCTCAAATAACTTTCCTCTAGCTATGGTGAAGGGAAAGGAAAATTGTCACAACCACACATTCCCAAGAATAGCTCCCGGCGAGCAAGTTGTAAACTCACGTATGTGGACAGTTTTCTATTTCTGGAAAATGCAGCCTAAGCTTTCTGATGACGATTCAATGTTTGATACATTGAATGCAAGGGAAGCCAGCGAGCATTTGGCCTCCCTTGATAAAAATGTATAAATAGTAGCCAATAAGAGCTGAGGGGACACCTGAATTCAAGCTGGAGAGGTTCCAACAAACTTAATGCACCAAGTAATACACGTCTGTCAGGAGCTCTGTCGGGGAGTCCCGTTAGTTATTTTATATACTGCTTACACAGACAAGTTATATTTGCATGATTTACTGTACATTATTCATAATTAATTAATCATTAACATTTGGTTGATACATGTGACTGACCAAGGCCTCACAAGGCTTCTTGTCTCCAAGCTGAGACCTTGAAACTGAGATATCCCTTTCCGTTCTCAAAACAAGGTTCTGGGCGTACTGCCAAATTGCTTATACTGATGGTGAGGATTCCTCCCAGGTACGATCAATCAGTCACTTGCATGAACCCAGTCAAATTGGTTATTAGAAAAGCACAAACATAACATTTTCCTTCACAGAAGTTAGGCTAGCGAGCAAGCATTTTAGCCAGGTTGCCTAAAACAACAAAAACTAAAAGCCTGTACTGTATGACAGAGTCATAGACCAGTTATTTTATGTTAAAATGTTGATGTTGAAATGGTGCTGGAATAGTGGAGGCAGCTCCTGTTTTCTTTGCAACTTGCGGTAACTCTCTGTGGTTCTAAATCAATAGTTGTTTTAGTAGTCCAAAAATGTCATAAAAAATGTACTTGCTTGACCATGCTGTAGGTCATCTAACAGTTTGTTACATGCAATATGCTTTGTGGACATCACTGGACAGAGGTTGCTCTCTGGTGTTGTGATGAAACAAAGGCGTGGTTGAATTTATTCTTCCACTGTGTCTTCTTATTGTCTCAGCCTTAGGTCTATATATCACAGGGGCAAGACATATGAACTAAAAGGTTATTATCACAACACAAAGGCTGTAATATGGCATTTATTTCTGGCTTGGCTTCCCCCGTGATTTGACCCACACACCGCTACTAGCAATGATCCTTACAAAAAGTGGAGGGAAAGTGGGTTGTTGAGAAGAAAGTATAGAAAGGTTAACACAAATCAGTATAATATGAATATAATTCACCCAAATTAACAACCATTCTATGATTGAAACATTTTGAACCTCAACATTGCAATAGGGGTGGTCTGCAGCACACCCCTAGTACATTAAATAATTGTTCAAGGCCAAGAGTGAGAATTAATTTCACAGGCCTCACTTTGGCCCATAATAGACCTAATAGACCTAACCCTAACCGTAAGAAAAGTTAATCAGCATTAGAGTCAGGTTAAAACAATTGGTACAGATCATCATGTCAGACATTTTAGATACGGACTTACATTGAAGGCCTCGTACAAATTGCTTGTACAAATATGCATCTGGAACACCCATGCCCGATTCCCTGCAGAGGTTCAATGTCCATGGCAGAATGCAACAACATGCCTTCATTTTCATGATATAAAGAAAATCTATTAAACCTGTGGAAGAAATAAGAAAGAGGGGAGCCTGTTGTATTGTGCAAGATATATGACACTCATTAGAGACAATCCCAGAAATTAAATCAAATGGAACATTAGACATTTCATACTTTTTACAACCAGCATATGGATTACAATATAAACTGTAGAGAATTACTTTTTTTAAATGGTTTTGAAGGAATAAAACAATGACTTTACAATAAACTCCCTCTCCAGAAAGAGAGTGTTAACTCAAATGCTTCCTGGCATTTTCCTTCTGCAGTGTTTGTTACTCACAAGTTCACCTGGTTGGGAAAGTACAATTGTTAAGACAGAAATTAACTTCACAAGTATTTCAACCAAATTGACTCTTGCTCCTTCACAATTCCACAAAAGCAATAGTTTGCAAGAAGCATTCCAGTCAGACTAGCAACAGACAATTGCCTTTTCTCAATTGGTTTGGCTAAGTCCACTGTCCTCCGTCCTCTCCTTGCCTTTGAAAAAGGTAGAGGCTATCACAGAGGGGAGGACCATCTTCCATTTGCCTATTAACGAGTTGACACACTCCACGACCAGAGGATGGACTTTTGCCCAAATGAGAACCCCAATGTGTGAAGAATCAAAATGGCTGCCCAGCAACATGTGGCTGCAGCCATTGCCAAAGCCAAGCTTTTGGCTGGTGGGGCATTTAAGCCCTGAATGATGCCTGACAGACTGCATGCCGACTCCAAGACCAGAGCCAATCGCAGCAGGGCTGCTTAGCATGCTAACTTGGCTAGCTAGTCTTGTGAGCTAGCTAGTAAGCTAGGTAGTCTTGTGACTTACAGTATCTATGCTTGCATAATTGATATGTGTATGCAGTATATTTATAAGAGACACCATATTTTGTGGATAATATTTACATTTAAAGAGTGTGGCTGAGATCTTGATCAGATTCAATAGCAGCCTCAGAGACTGATACATCAGATGCTGCCTTGTGGGCTGTTTCATGAACAAAACTCCTTGCAGGCATATTAGCAAGTCAAAGTGCTTTATAGGCTGATGCATATGATCCAGTGGGTGAGCTCTATTCCTGGCAGGATGATCAGATTCATTAGCAGCCTCAGAAGCTGATAAGTCAGGATGGTGTCTTGTAGGCTGCCACAAGAGGAGTTATGGCAGTCAACCCTGTCACTTTAATAGTTACTTTTTATAGTACTATTTCTTAATTTAACTTCTTAAAATGGGAAAACATGTTTTTTTATTATGTATAAGTTCAACAATTGCTCTTTATGACAGAATGTTACAACTAGGTGAAATAAATAGTTATTTTTCACAAAATTACACTACCCACATTTCACTATATTTGTAGAATGACATATCTCACTGAATTCCCTTATTATCTCTGTCTGTGTGTTGTGAATGTGGCCCTTTTTTGAAAATATCGACCAATGAGAATTGGCAGCTGCAGGCCAGGTACATCCTCTTCAATTTGGTCACACTGTCCATTGGATCCAAGGAACGAGCAGATGGTCGCCAGGCTCCGGTTGCCATTATTTGCTTGGCTGGATATGAGTTATAATTTTTATGAGGCCAAATTACTCAGAGTAATAAAAAAAATAAAGTGTTGAACGTGCAGAGGCGCCACACACCCCCTGATACTTAAATGAGGGTGTCATTAGCTTAAGCTGCTGGGCTGTAAGGGCTTGATTTAATGTTGGTTGCCGAGCAGTCAGCAATCAAACCGTTTTTGAAAGGATAACATTTGCACCATAATAAACAAAAAGCTGAAAATATGAGAGGAACATTGAATGGAGAATGCGTATTAAACATTTGTAAGGATGATGCCGAGCTTGAGTCACCATTTTATCTATCTTACCCATAACAGTTTTTTGGCAAAATTATGTCTCGGTCAAGCTAAATTCTACACTGAAGAGGATTGACAATACAACTGTATTTGGCTCTAATTCTTCTACTTGACATTATCTGGACCAAAATATCTCAATTATAGCGAAACAGTAGGACCCAGAGTTGCATCTAAATATGTTGGAGTTAGTGCTATGCAGCCGTTTGTAAGGTACGCAGAACTGGTGGTGCATTACTGGTGCCTCAGCATCACCCAAATTCATTTAAGTGGTGGTGATATCTTATCTTCGTCATTCATTGCATTTTGGAGTGGTTTTGCGTCAATGAAACCAACAGCCTTCAACTGATTTGTTCAAAGGAAGGTAAATCAATTTTACAGCAAGATACTGTACCTGCAGTTATTAGATATTATCCATGAGTGCCTTTTTTATGTGGTTTACATCTCTGAAAGAGCATCAAGTAATCTGAGCACACATCAGTCTTCTGTTGGCGCCTACTGTGACATCCATCTTACTCAAGTTAGGTTTCAGCTTTTTTTTCCCGTGTTGTCGTAAATCACAGAGATCAAGTCATACATTTTTTTATATCCGCCTACCTATGCACTACAATGCAATCCTAGCAGCTCCTCCTCTTCCGACGCCAGCCCGCATCCATTTTGTCCTGTCCTCGCTCCCCCTTCCTACTCTATGTTCAGTTGGAACTTTTCCAACATAATTCATTCTCATTAGTGGCAACACCTTCGTGTCACTCTCCCCCGGGTAATTTTCTCTCTCTTCGCCACCTACACTCTCCTCCTAGTTGGCTCACTGCCCTTTTTTTTTACGTACTTTCTGCCCAACTTTTCTTCTGACTTTTATTGACCTTTTGTACGCACAAGACACATTTTCATGGTCGAACAGAGGCCTATTGTGCTTAAACAAGGATGTCTGCTAACAGTATACAACGTGTTATCTGTGCAGTGGCAGTGTTGACAAAAAATAGAGTTTAGAATGGTGTTTTGAAGCACCTCTTATTTTGTGGTAAATACTGTCTGTTGCCTGAATTTATTATATTTGAATAGGCTCAATTCAATAGGTAACATACAATGCAAATGTTTTACCACATCTTTGCAACAGGTCCCTTTGAGAGCATTGCAAGATGAGTTCGATAGAGATATGGCCCTGGGCGAGTTGAATTGAGAGGGAATTTAAGTTTGAGTAGGTGTCAGTAAGAATCCAATGTAACAACATTACACCTTAGTGCTATACAACCCCCTCCTTTGCTGTGAGCCGACAAAAACTCTAAAACATGTTTTATTTGTTAGATTCACCCAGCAAAATACCTTTTCACTGTACAGTCAGTCGTACAGTATATTTATTTGTTTGTCTTTTCAATGAATAGTATTTTATTTCATCATCATAACTAATGGGCAAAACATAACCCTATTATCAAATTACCATAATAACCTTATTGAAACAATGCCTTGATTGTCTTTTCATTTCATTAATTAATTCTACAGAAATAATCAAAATGTATTAAATTCCCCCCCGGGGATCAATAAAGTATCTATCTATCTATCTATCTATCTATCTATCTATCTATCTATCTAAAATACACTCCTAAACCCTGCACATAATATTGACACATCCACTGCAAACATATTGACCAAAGGCCTACAGTATTAGACATATCTGACACATTGACACATACTGTATCCACAGCAAATTTAACATATTGACCAAAAAACTATATTAGAAGGTTATATAAAAATGACACATACCCACAGCAAATGTATTGACCAAAGGCCCAAACTACAATATCAGAATATATATATATATTTTTACATTATACAGTTACAGTTCGGTCCTGTGTTCACAGGATGGAGGGAGGATGTTGACTCACCACAGGAATGATTACAGGCACATTTAATTCAGTCCCCCATCATGCTGTGTAATGATAACAATTATTACATGTAATTGGAAGTAATTAGAATCAGGAAGTCAAGACAATGGGATCATTATTTATGATTGCAATTAACTCCCTCCGCAGTAATGAATCTATTGATCTTCTAAGCCATTCCTGTGCATTATTTCACTTTGGTTTCCTTTGCTGTACATTTATTAGTATGCTGTTACTGTATGTGTTCAATGAGGGAAATTACAGATTACACTTCAGTTGCTAATTACAAAAAAAATTATATTATATTCTATGCATTTTACTAACCAGCAAGTATACATAATGTCACGCATTATGTACATTAGGCCTAGCTGTGTGTGAGAAAGCAGAGAGATTTCTTCTTTCAAAAGCAAGGTTTGCTAATAGGCATCTGGATGCACACTGTCTGTCTATCTCACACCATCCTCATTTACTCTCAGTTGTCACATGCATCAAGTATTCAATTAAATTCAGATGTTCTGAGAATGTTTTATATGTGAAGCAATTTACCGCAAACTTCTATTCCTCTAATGTATTCTATAGCCAAGTATTAGTTTGAGTAGCTAAACATAGACATACATATTCTCCAATTAAATGTGTCATGTCATCCACAGATAACCTTCTGCGTTATTAGCAACACATTGTGATATTGATACAACAAGGAACACAATCATATTGATACTGGATGAAATAGATACTCAGTCAAACATAAGAGAACTGACAAGTATTCCCCCATGGGAAATGTGAATTACCCGTCTTACCCATCACTGGTGGTGCGGCTATCATTTCAAAACAATGCAACAGAGGAACATTTGATTAGTGGCTAAATTTCATGCAAAATGAGAGGGACATAAAGGATTATTTTTTTTATGCTAGATATGTTACAGTATCTGGTTCTCCCATCAGTATCAGAGTGTCCTCATTTAGCATATATATTTTTTTATTTTTTATTTAACCTTTATTTAACTAGGCAAGTCAGTTAAGAACAAATTCTTATTTACAATGACAGCCTAGGAACAGTGGGTTAACTGCCTTGTTCAGGGGCAGAACGACAGATTTTTACCTTGTCAGCTCGGGGATTCGATTTGGCAACCTTTCAGTTACAGGCCTAACACTCTAACCACTAGGCTACCTGCCGCCCCCAATGTGTCTTTGTTGAGTGTCTCACTGCACATAATATAGATTCTCTCTTACACACCCAAAACTTGTAGACTGACAATAATGTTTTATACTGTAAGTAAAAAGGACATTTTTGTGGATACAATCAGTTATTTTCCATTGGTTGCCTAACTAGAAAGACTACATAGGCTACTTCAACAAATAATTATTATTTCTAAAGCTAATAACTTTCTGAAAATGAGAGTATGTCAAGGGAATAAATGTTTGAATGTCAAAAAATCTTGCCATCCTAAAATGGAAAGTAAAACAGTAGGAAAAATGTAAAAACAATTGAGCCGCTAGATTTTTCTCCCATTTCTAGTCAATGTCACTTGTTGCAGCCGCCATTGCGGCTCGGGAATGGTGTGCACTTCTCTTCCATGGAGCTGACAAATTTAGGCACTACCAAGTGAGTTGTTGAGATCCACTGCTTGTGGGCATTACATTGACACTTTAAATGCACTGCTGTGCTTTGCTCCAACCATCTGTCAACATAACGTATTGCCATCCTGTGACCACACAAATCATCCCTAATTCTCCATGGCCTAAAATAATGAATAAGATACTAATGAGATAGACCTATATAAGCAATATAACAATTGAGATGTAAAAACTATGGCATAAGGGAACGATGAGTGGATAAGAGGCAAGTCATAATTTCGATTAAGACATTGAGTGAGCTAAGACGGACATAGTCAATATGCCTATTTGTTCAACACTTTTGAAATGGACAGCGACAGACTTCAGAACATGGGCCTGTTCTTATAGTATTCTCCCTGTACACCAAGTCAGAACTATAGGATAATTAATTGTGGCATATAAGCAGACAATGAAAGCTCTTACAATATTTGATGATGACATTTCTCTAAAACAGGCTTTAGGCTATAGTACATGTTCAAGTCAAAACTAAGTTCTGAGGGGGAGAGACATGGGCTACTAACAGCTACTAGAGAAGATTACCAACGCCTATGCTCTGGCTGCCCCTCCATCACAGAAAGAACTGAGCTAGACTGAAACACCTATATTTTGGAGCTGCTTTACTCAAGAAAGCGACCATGTTTGTATGCGGCTTTATTAACTTAAGAAAAAACATAATTCACAAACTAATTTGTGACACAAATTAATGCCAGAATAACATGCAAAACAAGCCTTTTATTTATAATTTTTTTATTAAATGTTTTGAGCCCCAGTGATTTTTTTTCCGTTTACAAACTCAGGTTGTACAGTGGTTCCTCCTTTAAAAGTTGCGAGTTTCTGCCGCGGGACTAAGAGGTACCCAGCGTCACAGCTTCATTGCTCCAGACCACCGCAGGGGGGAGTAAGAGCACTCATTATGCATTTGGGTCCCAAGGTTTTTATATGTCAATCATATTGAGTGGTTCCAATGATGAATTTGACGCTATGGGACACATACAGTTGAAGTCGGACGTTTACATACACTTAGGTTGAAGTCATTAAAAGTCATTTTTCAACCACTCCACAGAGTTCATGTTAACAAACTATAGTTTTGGCAAGTCGGTTAGGACATCTACTTTGTGCATGACACAAGTAATTCTTCCAACAATTGTTTACAGACAGATTATTTCACTTATAATTCTCTATATCACAATTCCAGTGGGTCAGAAGTTTACATACACTAAGTTGACTGTGCCTTTAAACAGCTTGGAAAATTCCAGAAAAGGATATCATAGCTTTAGAAGCTTCTGATAGGCTAATTGACATAATTTGAGTCAATTGGAGGTGTACTTGTGGATGTATTTCAAGGCCTATCTTCAAACTCAGTGCCTCTTTGCTTGACATCAAAAGAAATCAGCCAAGACCTCAGAAAATAAATTGTAGACCTCCACAAGTCTGGTTCATCCTTGGGAGCAATTTCCAAATGCCTGAAGGTACCACGTTCATCTGTACAAACAATAGTACGCAAGTATAAATCATACTATGACATAAGTATGAAATTGTAATTTGTGTTGTTTAATGTTTTAGGGACTCCTGAGAACCAACAAACCCAGGCTGTCGTCTTGTGAAACAGTGGTAGGCTGTACAATTGAACGAGACAAAATTCACCCAAGGCTGAAAAACGTCAATAGAACGTTGCTAAGCTGGAACACTAGCGCGAGCCCATAAGAAATGAATTGAACCTCAGCTACTGTATCATAGCCTGTTGTATCGACATCAAATGTCTGAATGGCGTTAATGAATCCTGTGGGTTGAGTAGAATATAATAATTTTACTGTGCCAAGGATGCAAGTCCTATATACATGTAGTTATTACCACGCATGAGATCCTCTCATTTGGGGCGGCAGGTAGCCAAGTGGTTAGAGCGTTTGGCCCGTAACCGAAAGGTTGCTGATCGAATCCCTGAGCTGACAAGGTAAAGATCTGTCGTTCTGCCCCTGAACAAGGCAGTTAACCCACTGTTCCTAGGCTGTCATTTGTTCTTAACTGACTTGCCTAGTTAAATAAAGGTGAAATAAAAATAAATAAGAATTGTAGCCTGTACATAGAATATATTCACTGATGAATCTCTGTGAGACATTCTTTTTCAGTCATATCCAGTACCAGGTGTATCAAACTTCTTTGAATGATGCTGTGTCTGCATGTATGTATTACAATATAGGTCCTGGGACATCAATGATTACACATTGTAACTATGCAATAGACTAGAAACATGATTTAACAGTACACTACACTTCCTATGCATGATGAAAATACTCATTGATCTGAGGACACAGGATAGGTGTAGTATTTCAATAAGAGACCTAATTTCAACCAGTGGAAAATGTGAAACGCTTTATTGAAAGAAGTTCATTATCCAAGTGTTATAAATACATAATACATGCATTATGCATTATAAATACAAGTTCAATCTGTACTTCAATGCACATATGATCTGCATTATATAAAAAGAGGAAGAAAGAGGAGATGGGGACAGCGGTGTCTCCTAACCAGCCCCAGTTGAACCGAAGGTTATCTTAAGAGCGGGTGAGGTGGTGATGACGGCACTGGTTTCCTCTCTCACATCAATACATACAGGAGGTGAAATGCAAAACTGACCTTGGATCATTAACTCTGAGACTACAACATCTCTATCTGTATTTCAATGTAAAGCATATCTTTAATAATACTTCCTGTTGACCTGACCAAGTGACCTCTCACCTATGATTATGCTGTGCCCTATGTGTCAGCCAGTTCAGATGTGGGAGGGGTTCACCAACACAGCTGATATAACCTAGAGGATTTAGGGAGAAGGGGGAGAGGGATTAAGTGAAGGAGAGAGACTGTTATTTAGAAAATAATGTAGTTAAAGAGACAGTGTTCAACAGGAATTTGTGTGTGTGTGGTCTCACCTGGTGTACACACTAAGTGGCTACAGAGTACTTTATACTGAAAAGCAGACAGATGAGGACAAACAATATAAGATAATGTCATTATTATACTTTTACATTACCAGATCATTGTGAATTACTAAAGTATAATATCCCTTATAACAAATCATGATACGTTAGCAGCTCTTTTGAGTTAAAATGCACTGTAGCTAGTTAGCTAATAATACATTGTTTTTTTACATTTTTTAAATGTATTTACTTACTTGAATAGGTTCTCCCAGCCATGTGGACGATTGAAAACAGGGCAGCAAAGTTTTATTTGTCACCAGAGCGGTTTAAAGCATATTAGGGTTAGGGTTAAGTGCCTTGCTCAAGGGCACATCGACAGGTTTTTCACCTTGTCGGCTCAAGTATTCACATCATAATTTGCACATCCTTCATTCCAGTGTTAATGCTAATCTGTAATTTATATCACCACTATGGTCTATTTATTGTCCTACCTCCTAACCTTACTGCATTTTCCACTACATTTGCACTCTGTATATAGATTTTCTATTGTGCTTTTGACTATGTTTGTTTACTGTGTAACTCTGTGTTGTTGTTTTTGTCGCACTGCTTTGCTTTGTCTTGACCAGGTCGCAGTTGCAAATGAGAACTTGTTCTCAACTGACCTACCTGGTTAAATAAAGGTGAAATAAAACAATAAAATTCGCAGTGGTCTAAGACACTGACACTCAGTGCTAGAGACGCCACTATAAAATAATATAGATCATGGTGATGGTGCTACAGCACACATTTCCAGTACTCCTCACCCCGCCCCAAACTCCGCACTGGACTTCGGGCTAGAAGGTTGAGGGTTCAAAACCTGCCTGTTTCATTACATTATATAAGTACTTGATTTGTATAATTTTATCCCAACTCCGTCAACTAAACTTACCCAAAATGTCGTTCTTGTTGGCATGTTTCATGTAGAACTTAATCGCTATTTTTTAAAACTCTCCATATTGAATCATGTATCATTCAAAAGCTTGATTTCCGGAGCATATCGTTAGCTAGTCCATACATGGCTATATCGTTTGTAGATGCAGTGCTTTGTGCTGATAGATAAGTAATTTCCTGGCATCCGATTGGCTACTGGCATTTAAAGGCCCTTTCTGGCAACCTGATTGGTTAAAATGCCTCACGTGCCTAGCGCACTTCCTTGTTTGAATATCTCCCGCGAAGAATCCACGTTAAGAAAATCTCTAATAATATACCTACAGTATGTGAATAAAAATAGGCGATCTCAGTTAGCCTATGCGAGAAAAGCAGTGAATTAAATAAAAAAATTAGCTTGATCTGCCGATCGAGGCAGTGGCAGGTAGCCGACAGCAGCGCGTCGAGACGCAAATTAGTTGAGATGAATGACAGCTAGCAGCGAGCAAACAGACAGCAGCCAGCCAGCCAACAGTGGCATTTATTCCACTTCACAAATAAACCAACTTGTACACTGGACTGAAAATCCCCATAGATTTGATTTGATAAAAATGTGATGATGGTTCTTCTAGCCCGTGAACTTGGACTTGGTTATGCAGCTTTAGTCCCCCCACTTTAGTTGCAGAGATTCAGAGAGGGAGAGTGCTGCAAAGCTAATTAGAAAAGCATACCAGATATAGACCCAGACATAGTAGAGTTGCTGAAGGAGGATGAGGATGCCATCATAGACATAAATCAATTTAATACACACAATCACAAAGACATCCATAAATATTTTGTTTAGGAAGGTCATGAATAACGAAACTAAGACAATTTTCTTTCAAAATAACAGAAAAGCATGTATTAAGATGTATTTCTCTGTGCTATAGTAGCTGAGGCTATGACTTTATTTAACCTTTATTTGTTTCTAAAAACGTGTTTTATTTAACCAGGCAAGCAGTGGTGTAGTTTATGGCGATACAGATATAACTTATTATTGATATTTACATTCTGTAGGGCATTGATGTGAATCACGCTGCTGTATTTGAACCAAATAATGGTTGAATTCAATAAGTTTAAGCTGCCTATCAATAGACACATATACAGTATCTGTTCATCAATATCTTTATGCTTTCGTTAATAAAATAATGATAAAAACATTCTTTCAAAATGCAGCAAATTAGGGTTAAGTGCCTTGCTCAAGGGCACATCGACAGGTTTTTCACCTTGTCGGCTCAGGTATTCAAACCAGCGACCTTCAATTGATGCTGTGACCATAATCCACAAGTCTAACAGTATTTTTTAAGTCTTCAGTAGATTTGGGGCTTCCAAGTGGCCTAAGACACTGCATCTCAGTGCTAGAGGCATCACTACAGACAAACTTGCTATCCTGAATTCTTGACGCAGAACCGAACAGGCTATTTGCAGGACAATCAATTATCAGGTTTTTTAAAATGTCTCTAGTAGATTTTCCGTTCCTCCTGAAAGCCCTGATCTGCTCACTTAAATGAATAGAGATCCTGGTCATGGTGCTACAGCATAATCAAAGTGAGGATAAATCAGCGATCTGCTGTATACTTATAGCCTATTTTTTTTTTTATTTTTTTTTATTTAACCTTTATTTAAAGCAAAGCAGTGCGACAAAAACAACAACACAGTTACACATGGGATAAACAAACGTACAGTCAATGACACTATAGAAGATCTATATACAGTGAGTACAAATGTAGTTACATTAGGAATGTAAGACAATAAATAGACCATAGTGGCGAAATAGTTACAATTTAGCATTAACACTGGAGTGATAATTTTGAAGATTATGATGTGCAAATATGCCTTTGGTGCGGGCAGAGATACTGGGGTGGAAATGAGCAAATATAACAGTATGGGGATGAGGTAGTTGGGGTGGGCTATTTACAGATGGGCTATATACAGGTGCAATGATTGGTAAGCAGCTCTGACAGCTGATGCTTAAAGTTAATGAGGGAGATAGGAATCTCCAGCGTTAAGGATTTTTGCAATTCGTTCCAGTCATTGGCAGCAGAGAACTGGAAGGAATGGCGGCCAAAGGAGGTGTTAGCTTTGGGGATGACCAGTGAAATATACCTGCTGGAGTGCAGGCTACGGGTGGGTGTTGCTATGGTGACCAGTGAGTTAAGATAAGGCAGGGATTTACCTAGAAAGGACTTATAGATGACCTGGAGCCAGTGGGTTTGGCGACGAATATGTAGTGAGGGCCAGCCAACAAGAGCATACAGGTCGCAGTGGTGTGTAGTATATGGGGCTTTGGTGACAAAACGGATGGCACTGTGATAGACTACATCCAATTTGCTGAGGAGAGTGTTGGAGGCTATTTTATAAATGACATCGCCGGAATCAAGGATCGGTAGGATAGTCATTTTTACGAGGGCATGTTTGGCAGCATGAGTGAAGGAGGCTTCGTTTGCGAAATAGGAAGCCAATTCTAGATTTAATTTTGGATTGGAGATGTTTAATGTGAGTCTGGAAGGAGGGTTTACAATCTAACCAGACACCTAGGTATTTATAGGTGTCCACATATTCTAAGTCAGACCCGTCCAGAGTAGTGATGCTAGTCAGGCAGGCAGGTGCGGGCAGCGATCGGTTGAAGAGCATACATTTAGTTTTACTAGCATTTAAGAGCAGTTGGAGGCCACGAAGCTCATTTGGAGGTTTGTTAACACAGTGTCCAAAGAAGGGCCAGATGTATACAGAATGGTGTCGTCTGCGTAGAGATGGATCAGAGAGTCACCAGCAGCGAGAGCAACATCATTGATATATATAGATAATAGAGTCTGCCCGAGAATTTAACCCTGTGGCACCCCCATAGAGACTGCCAGAGGTCCGGACAACAGGCCCTCCGATTTGACACATTGAATTCTATCTGAAAAGTAGTTGGTGAACCAGGCTGGGCAGTCATTTGAGAAATCAAGGCTGTTGAGTCTGCCGATAAGAATGCGATGATTGACAGAGTCGAAAGCCTTGGCCAGGTCGATGAAGACGGCTGCACAGTACTGTCTTTTATCGATGGCGGTTATGATATCATTTAGGACCTTGAGTGTGGCTGAGGTGCACCCATGACCAGCTCGGAAACCAGATTGCATAGCGGAGAAGGTACGGTGAGATTCGAAGTAGTCAGTGATCTGTTTGTTAACTTGGCTTTCGAAGACTTTAGAAAGGCAGGGCAGGATGGATATAGGTATGTAACAGTTTGGGTCTAGAGTGTCTCCCCCTTTGAAGAGTGTGATGACCACGGCAGTTTTCCAATCTCTAGGGATCTCTGACAATACAAAAGAGAGGTTGAACAGGCTAGTAATAGGTGTTACAACAATAGCTGCGGATAACTTTAGAAAAAAAGGGTCCAGATTATCTAGGCCAGCTGATTTGTACGGGGGCAAGTTGCTGCGGCGGGTGCAGAGCTGTTGGCCGGGGTAGGGGTAGCAAGGTGGAAATCATGGCCAGTCGTAGCAAACTGCTTATCATAGATTTTTTCGGTGGTGACAGTGTTTTCTAGCCTCAGTGCAGTCGGCAGCTGGGAGGAGGTGCTCTTATTCTCCATGGACTTTACAGTGTATATTTGGAATTAGTGCTACAGGATGCACATTTCTGTTTGAAAAAGCTAGCCTTTGCTTTCCTAACTGACTGTGTATATTGGTTCCTGACTTCCTGAAAAGTTGCAAATTGCGGGGGCTGTTTGATGCTGATGCAGTACGCCACAGTATGTTTCTGTGCTGGTCGAGGGCAGTCCAAGTCTGGAGTGAACCAAGGGCTATATCTGTTCTTAGTTCAAATTTTTTTTTGGGGGCATGCTTATTTAAGATGGTGAGGAAAGCACTTTTAAAGAACAACCAGGCATCCTCTACTGACTGGATGAGGTAAATATCCTTCCAGGATACCCGGGTCAGGTCGATTAGAAAGGCCTCCTCGCTAAAGTGTTTTAGGGAGCTTTTAACAGTGATGAGGGGTGATCGTTTGACCGCGGACCCATTACGGACGCAGGCAATGAGGCAGTGATCGTTGAGATCCTGGTTGAAGACAGCGGAGGTGTATTTGGAGGGCATGTCAGTCAGGATGATATCTATGAGGGTGCCCTTGTTAACGGATTTAGGGTAGGTTCCTTGATCATTTGTGTGAGATTGAGGGCATCTAGCTTAGATTGTAGGACGGCAGGGGTGTTAAGCATACCCCAGTTTAGGTCACCTAACAGTACAAACTCTGAGGATAGATGGGGGGCAATCAGTTAACATAGGGTATCCAGGGCACAGCTGGGGGCTGAGGGGGGTCTGTAACAAGCGGCAACAGTGAGATACTTATTTCTGGAGAGGTGAATTTTTAAAAGTAGAAGCTCAAGCTCTTTGGGCACAGACCTGGATAGTATGACAGAACTCTGTAGGCTATCTTTGCAGTAGATTGCAACTCCACCCCCTTTAGCAGATCTATGATGGAAAATGATGTAGTTGGGGATGGAAATTTCAGAATTTTTGGTGGCCTTCCTAAGCAAGGATTCAGACACAGCTAGGACATCAGGTTTGGCTGAATGTGCTAGAGCAGTGAATAAATCAAATTTAGGGAGGAGGCTTCTGATGTTAACAGGCATGAAACCAAGGTTTTTAGGTGTGGTACTGGGGGCTACAGGGCCTGGGTTTACCTTTACATCACCAGAGGAACAGAGGAGGAGTAGGGTAAGGGTACGGTTAATGGCTTTAAGAACAGGTCGTCTAGTGAGTTGGGCACAAAGAGTAAAAGGAGCAGATCTCTGGGCTCGGTAGAATAGATTCAGGGCATTATGTACAGACAAGGATATGTTAAGATGTTAGTTCAGTGGAGGTAAACCTAGGCGTTGAGTAACAATGAAAGAGGTTGCATCTCTGGGGGCACCAGATAAGCCAGGTGAGGTCTCTGAATGTGTTGGGGGGGGGACAAAGGAGCTATCTGAGGCATGTTGAGCGGGACTGGTGGCTCTACAGTGAAATAAAACAATAAGAGCTAACAGAAACAGCAATAGACGAGGCACATTGACGTGAGAGAGGCAAAAACCAATCAAAGGTGTTATATATTGGGACCCAATATTTTTCTTAGTTGAAGTTCCAATGCAAGGGAGCGGGAGGGACGGCGTTCAGAATGCTAATGGGCCAGGGCTAGCAGATGGGTCTTCGGTGTCATCGCATCGGAAAAGCCTGATGAAGGACCATGTCGGACGATTAGGTCGGCAGACCAGTCGTGATGGATCGGCGAGGCTCCGTGTCGACAATAGAAGGTCCAGGCCAGTTGGCAAAGAGGTAATGTAGCCCAGGAATTAGCTAGTTCACTTCGCCGGCTAGCCGGGTGATGGGCCTAGCTTGAGGCTAGCTCAAGGCTAACTGGTGCAAGCTTCGGGGACAATGATGTTAGCCAAACAACAGCCACTCGGTTGCAGCTAGCTAGCTGTGATGATCCGGTGTAATAATAATTGATAGAGGCAGAAATTCGGTGAAGAAAGCAATCCGATATGCGCCGGGTTGGTAGCGCACTGTGCTGACTGGCCGATATTGTCCGAGTTAAAGTTGGCTGGTGCAGGCAAAGGGCAATGGTGAAAACCGCTGACAATGTCTAATAGCTAGTAGCTAGTTAGCTGGCAAGTTTATTCGAAGGGTCCGGTTATATGGCATGAAGACATAGCAGATCCGATCCACATTGCGTGAGGCGGGTCGTAGGAAAGTATATTTAGTTCACAGGGGAGATGTTTGATGGAAAGTGAGATTAAGAAATATATACGGAAAAAGACGAAAAGCAAAAAAAACAGACTATTTACACGGGACAAGACAAACACATCCGCACAGCTACGCCATCTTGGAATCATCAAGGGGTGATCCAGTACTTCTCATTTTTCTCATTTTTTTTTATCGAATTCAATAATATATTTGTACCACTGTAGATGTATTCGACGCTTAAGTACAAATGTCAGTATTTGTTCAACATCTTTATGCTTTCATTAATAAAATAATTATTAAAAAGACTTTCAAAATGCAGATGTCAATTTCAACTAGTGTACATCTCTGCTACATAGTAAATTACTACAATGTCAATCCAAGGTTTTACATTACATTTATAACTCAATATCACAGACCAGATTTGCCCTAACGAAAAATGCATATGGACTGACATTTTGTTTCTCTCCGTCGCCCACACACTTTAAACATTTGGATAATAAAGCATTTAAAGGCTGACAATGTTTTGACCATGTGTGTGTTCAATTATTTGTGACATTGTGGTTACAATGAACAACATTTGTAATTAAATACCATAGACCAGATTTGCCTTAATGAAAAATGCATCAAGCATTATGTGATTTTTTAAAATATAATTTAAAATATAATTAAATTATATAATTGTACCACTTTAGATGCTGTGTTCTTATTTACAGTAGTGATGGACAGCTGGAGGCATTTTGAAAACATGTTTTCAAACACTTGCTTTTCAAAATATTATTATTTTTAAATACATTTGACCGTCATGCTTGTCGGTCTATAGAATAATTAGCATAATTGTATTTCTCTACAGGTAATTGAAGCGCGCCTGAAGTGCACATATTTACCGAAATATGTGTATTTTACACTCTAGTAGTAGGCCTACATTAAGACAAATATCATGAAAGACAAAAACGTTTTGACTACAAAAAACTCCATCACTACTGTAAATAAAAACACAGAATCTAAAGTGGCACAAATATATTATTTAATTAGATATTTTTTCAAATGTGTACATGTGTACAGTTGATGCTGTCACCATAAGCTTAATAAACATAAATAAGTATTGTAATGAATAAGGCAGGGAGCAGGTTTCAAACCCTCAACCGTCGGGCCTGAAGCCCAGTGCGACTGTTCCCCAAAAGCACAGTAAGTAAGCAAGCTCCAACAAGCTTCATAAAGACGCCCTCAAAGATGCCTTCTGGTGGTTTCAACGAGCATTATCAGCATTAACGGCAAAAATGGCCGACAGTAAAATACTATGCTGTACCATACCGCAGCATATTGCAAGCCATGCTGCAGTATGATGCAACTTTTAAACGAGCAACCACTGTATAATAAATACCACATGTGAATACACGTAGTTAGGCGTTATTCATGCGCGCATCGAATTGATGTGTTGCCTTTTCAAATGATATAAAACATTTTCCTGCCTGGAGACCAAGAAAGGAAGGGAATGTGTTTAAGTCTATCAGCTGGTGTTGCTCAATAATATGTATGGAAATGGTTGTGGAAGTCAATTATCTGGGAAGGATTTCAAACCACATTAGACAAATAGGTGACTGTAGCCACCGGTTAAATGTAATTTATTTGCCTTTTATGAATCTACATTTTTTTTTATCACCGCTCTAATTTGGAAATCGTGTTCAAAATGTTTTTCCTAAATAGACCGCACATTTTTGAATAGCATTTAGACTAGTCCTAATACACTAAAGTTGGCCAAACCATTGTTGTTAAAGAGACAAAATAATGAAATTACACATGTATTTTCCCTTACCTTTAAAGATTTTCCAATCCGACAAGGTAAAACATCAACCACTGCCACCAAATGTGAGAAAGCTGCACCATGGTTTGCCTTATTTTACAGGGTCTTTGATCTACTATGTTAACCACTTTGTGCAAAGCATTAAGACACTTTTTGACCCAATGGCTGTTAACATCCATTTTGTTGCATTGATTATGCTTAGTCATGCTGCGAGCTACATACAGAGTTTATTTATTTTATTTTTTATTTAACCTTTATTTAACTAGGCAAATCAGTTAAGAACGAATTCTTATTTACAATGGCGGCCTACACCTGCCAAACTCAGACGACACTGGGCCAATTGTGAGCCGCCCTATGGGACTCCCAATCACGGCCGGTTGTGATACAGTCTGGATTCGAACCAGGTTGTCTGTAGTGATGCCTCTAGCACAGAGATGCAGTGTCTTAGACCCATCTCTGTACACTATTTGATAACCATGTGTTGATCAAATAATTCATTGAAATGCTCTATTATCTTTTAACCTAGCTGAACCAATACAGTGTATCTGTGCTTCAGTGTAGAACATATGAGGTGAATAGAGGCAGACGAATACATTCATTCATGAGCAATGGTGGGTTCAATCAGCAGCATGAGTATGTCATTTTCACTGGTACGTATGTAGACCTGGAGACGTTGTCGTGATTTATACATTCCCTGAAGAAAAGCCATTTCAAGCCTGTCAAAGCAAATGAGGTGTGGCAGATTTTCGCCAAGCCAAAAGCCGAGCCACTTGTTCTGCTCGAAATAGCAAGAGGTTTCAAGACAAACTAAATATTGTATTTTTCATATCTATCTTCCAATATGGTTGTTATAGTAAAACCTTAAATCAAATTTAATAGAATGATGACTTTAATTCTCTGCTAGCTGCTAATATTGTCATGAGTCATCGGCTGGATGGAAAATTCCAGATAGAAATAGACAAATTGTCATAGAAATGTCTTTGTGCGTGATTAAAATTACAAGCTGTATGACTTTGTGTGCCTGACACAACATAAGAGGTTTCTTTCTGACAACAGTGCTGGCTGCATTTACAGAGCCTTGACGAAGCGCAAGAGCTCTCACACTGTCATTGTGAGAGTGCTAAAGCATGGGGAGTCGATGAAGAGTCTTTGTGGGAGTGTGATGAATTGCTAGATACTTAATGTTTGTTGGACAACTCCTATTGATGCTTGTTGGTGTTTGGTGTGTTTGTGTGTGTGTGTGCAGTCATTTTCAAAGGCTTCTGAAATATAGTACAACAGAGCCACCAATGAAAGTAATTAGCCATTTCCATCTGTCATATCACCCTTTCAGAGGTGAGAAAACGTCCTCTTTTCACAAGAAATTAATACATTAAATGAAAAGGGAGTCTTGGACGAGCTAAATAACAAAAGTGTAAACAAACATGAGCCTGCCTCGCTTTTAACCTCTTTTATCTATTAGGCAGAATCTACCGCACACCCAAACCTCTTATCTTAAAATAAAGGCCAATTAATAGCACTCGAGACTATCGGAGGAAATTAAGCCATTGAACTTCAACATCATTATTATACATTTGCCTTCACTTTGTTCTTGGGAGGATGAAAAGGAGCGCATATGCCTTTTCAACAGCATATTGACTGGGAGTAGTGCATAATTATGACACACTGCGACTCTCATCAAGGACTGCATTCTATTGCACTCTTCAATGAAACCACACTTGTACAGGCACTATAACCGTGACAACCTAACAACAACACAGCCCAAAGGGAAGTCATTTGGCAATAGCAATATGCGCATATAGCATAACGTACAAATATTGCCTATTGACTTAATGGTTTTGCTCTCTGCTCTAGTCTACCTCCTCGGCTGTAGAATCCATTGTCCCTCACTTGCCATTGGAAATAATGAGAGTAATAAAAGGCAGGTTGTTTACCCCTCCGACTCCTGTATTACATTTACATCACTCACGCGGAGGCGAGACGTGACCTTCCTCTGAGGTCAAACGTACTGTGTCCATCACCATTTAATTAGCCCGGAGGTGTCTGTTTAGTCCGCGATAGTGACGGCACACCAAAACGATCAACCGAAATCTACAGTCAAGTCCATCTGTTTTTTTATTTGAATTTTTTACGTTTTAAAATAAACATGAATGGGATATAATTGGGAGGGAAAGCGAGTGTTGTATGGACAAGGGCATTGCAGTTAAGTGAGTTACTAGCCAGACGAAGAAGCCAAGTGATTCTGTTAATTTACCCACAAGATAAATCATAACATCCTCAACATATTTTCTCACCGGGAGGGATGTTATACACAGAGTGGTGGAAGGATTTGTCTGGATGTAAATTACAATACCTGTATACAGGGCAGGCTATGTAATGGACTGCCAACAAGTATGTGCTGTCCTATCATGCACTTCTTGTGCATTCTGTGAGCAGATTTATTTACAAACAAAGTGTTTATTTATTTATGTCTGTGATACTTTATGCTCTAAATAGTTTCCAAAACAATTTTATATTGTTTCCTGCTTGCAGAAGTCATTCTCTAATATAAATGTTTTTACCTTTCATGGATACATACAATTCACATGCATACTGTAGCCCCCAGCCCGTACCTATGATGTCCGTTTCAGAACCAGTTTCGTGATGGCGGAAAAAGAACAAAGATGAGAAACTTCTTATCGGAACCCCTGCCCTGTGTGTCATTGTGAAGGATTGCCAGAGCCTCCCCACAAGTGTGATCTCTCTACATCGACAGCCGTGTGACAGAGCTTTGACTTCTCCTCTGGATGGTGTTCCCATCTTGCAGATGTTCAAGAAGAAAGATCAAAAAGCGAGAAAATGTTTCAGTACTCATCTGAAATATTTCTTACTTGTTGGACACCGTGGCACAGGGAAGATATAAAATAATAAAAGATAAGCATCTCATTTTGGAAGGATAACGCAATAAATAACATGGTCATTTGCTGACATATAAAATGCTTTGGGAAGGTGCCCTCCGATAGATTAATATCTGAATAAGCACTGATAGCGGTTTAATTAATCGTTCGGATGGTGCTGGTGTTTGTGGCCTGTTGGATGTAAGAGCTCGCATTGGGGGAGAATCTATGGCTTGCGAGGGTGCTGGGGTCAATGGTGTTGTTCTCAGTAGAGTGTGTTGCGCTCATTTGTCTGCCTTAGGGGTGCTACATTTGTCCTGCAAATAATAGAATGCTTCCAGACCGTGTCGGTACATCTGATAAAATTAGCTCTGGAGCAAGGACGAGCAATTCCACCTTCATAATCCTCAATAGCGTACTGTCTTACTGATGCACTTTTAACTTTTATCCAACTCTCCCACCCTCTCTCAATCCCACAGCCCTGTCTCCGGTGAAATAGAGCATATCTGATGCCAGTGCCTCTCGCAGGCATTTTGTCAAAGGGGAAAAACAACTTGGCTTTCTACTTTACTATACACTAAGGCTTCGCAAAGAGCGAGTCAATGCGTTTCATTTGAAATAACTACTGTACCAGACCTACACAATATTGCATTTAAAGAATATCAAAAATAAAATGTACAGTACTTTCCCTGATATTTGAAACTCTATCCATGTTGCCTAGAAAGTTCGAGACACGTTACAAACTGGAGAGTCAGAGAGTGAAGCCTTGCCTTATTTGCGCAGGAAACGTATGTTCCAGAGAAGCTTTGCTCTCTAGAGGTCCAAATGTACACACATTACATACAGATTGCAATTTGAAGATAAAGAGCCCTATTCTTCCATTGCCATACAGCACTTGGGAAATGAATGTGCGAATGAGTGAATAGCCTTATCTTACTTCCCACGCTCTATGTGACAGACTGGGAGAGACAAGAGGTAAGGAGAAGTGCAAAATTACATTTATTATCCCTTGCAAATTACTTCAAACTCTACTCGTCTGAAGTTGGAAAGGTCATTATTTCTCAAGGCAGGGAGGCCTCCAAGGTTTCTTGGAGAGATGCATATCAAAATCCTTGAAGATACCATCGGCGATGGGGTAAAGATAACCATGCGGTCAATAGTCTGCTCGGTTTCGCTGTCAACAGCATTCTATCTCCAGGCTTTGTAATTTTTTTCTTGGCTTTAAAGCAGCACGGAAAATGTATATTAATGCCGAACAGTTACATGAAAGCCATGTTAAGGATCAAATATACTTCTATTCCAAAACAATAAGTGTGGCCCTTATCTGAAGTAGGCTGGATTTACAGTAAACAAGCATGTTGTGCAGTAAATATGAAATTTAAGGAATTAGTCAACCTTATCTTCAACTAAATGACCTGATGCATGTTACTAGTCACCATGCTTTTCTGGGCAGTTGTTATTTTGTTCATTTACAGACTCAGTCCCTCTAGGATTTTGTGGGGATGTTTTGTGATATTTGCTGGCAAAAGTGCTTGATTTTGCTGAGGCAATTCAGACATTTTGCATGGCATTATGCAATGAATTTGTCAAATATGTCGCAAAAATGCACTGACGAGGGAAAGAAAAATCACCATATTATGCTGTAAATGTGCGGTAGTTGGTTGAAATTGCGAGCCCTCTTTTTGTACTGCGATGATGGGTCAGTTTTATGCAAAAATATTGTGATGATTTTACTGTTTTATCGGAAATTGTGCGGTGATTGGTCAAATTTCAAGTCCTTGCATAATATGCATAATATGCAGAGAATTGTTGATTTTGCTAAAAAATGTATGATGCAATCATATCATATGATGAAAAACACATACTGTGACACTTTCTGTATTTTGAATGTTCTTCAAAAGTTGATTGCTGACATGCAAAACATTTGTGGACAGTGGACTAATGAAACAAATACCGAAGTATCATTTTTGAGTGGAATCTTCCTTTAAGGTTCATGCGCTCTATCTCAAAAAGCATGTAAACACCCAGGCAATGTTTACAAGACAACATACGTGTCACGGCCCCATCATTCTCCAGGAGGAAATGGGATCTGTGAGCATGTCAGGTCAATTGAAGGCACAAGCATACCTTCACTCTTTTATTATGCAACATTTGTTCTTCTTGGATAGGTCCTTATTATTTGAATATAGGCTACACTCCTGGTATATTCTGTATTTCCTTGTTGTGTATTTTTTTCTCCCATTGTTATTTGAGATGGGAAACAGGGCCAGATGGGGCCCTATGTACTGGGTCCAAATCTACCGGATGATTTCACATCCCTTTTTTCTCCCAGCTATAACCGAGTTAACAATACAAATGCATCCAGCTACAGTTTGGCTAGTCCATTTCCAGCCAACTTATTGGTTTGTTTCAAACTCATTTCCACACAGGATAGATGCGGAGGGCATACCAGATGCTTCAATTCCAAAAAGCAAACACATTGGACTCAAATCATGCTTCTATCAGCTTTGACTTGTCTGTCTTACAGCTATCGATTTAGAGGGCCAGTATGAATAGGCTGTGAAGGCACCTCTGGAGCTTTATAGGATTCATGATAAACATCATCAATCTCTTTGTACAGCCTTCAAAAGCTGGTAGATGTTCCCTAGCCTTGAATCAATTCAGATTCGATGTCCGAAATACCATGTGTAATGGTATTCATTGCATTTAGGGACCACTGTGCAGACTTGAAAAGTGTCCTTGTGTATTTTGTAGACCTTTCTCATCTGATTTGATGTATTTCCTATAGTGTAAATACCAACTATTAACATAATCCAATTAGTATTTTAGCCTGTCTATATTTTTTGATGATTCTAATGTAATTTGTCAAAAATAGATGCTAACTCATATCATGCCTAGCCAACAACTCAACTCCACAATTTACGATGAAGTTGAGCGGCGACTAGCATGTGCGGACTGGGTAGATAAAAAGAACTCCAGTAGTTTGTGTGTTCAATGGACTGTTGGAGTCTTTAGTTTTTTAGGAAATAGAGGCTATAGCAGGTGCAAGTTAAATATAGCAGCAACAAAGCATTGATTCATTAAGTGATATAAGGGTTTGTGTTGTGATGGTATCCAAGGGAAATATGTAATGTATAGGTTTGCTTAAAGGGTCAATCTGCAGTTGCTAAATCCATTTTTTTACTTAATTATATTAATTATATGTACCCAATGATTCTTGAAGAATATAACTTATAATTGCCTCAACCTTAGTTCAACTGTCGTACCCCATCAGTACCCAAATAAGCTTGTTTTACTCCAATGTTTGTAAACAAAGTAAATGTAAGCAAACACTGTATAGTCTCAAAAACTGCTTAAAACTATAATGTTGATACTGTATCATGAATGGTCAGTCCTTGCATCCATGGCTGCGTCTATGAATTTGAGAATGTTTACAATTTCTCTTGGCCCATCCCTCAGTTTTTTGCCAAAAAAGTGGCTGGGTCTCGCTTTGTTCTTGTTTCAAATGCGGATTGCCCATTTACGGTGACCTTATTTTCGAGTTGGAACATTTTCTGTGTAGTCCTGCACAAACAAGCCAATGTCATGTGCAGAGATGTATCTCAAATATCCGTTAATAATTAATACCGTCAGATGTTGGGATCAGAAATAGCACAAACAATAGCGAACAAACAACAATCCATTTGGCCAGATGTGATGGGAGCACTGATACCATACAGTCTGTCAAATGTTTTCAGATCAGGAATTATTTGTGGATTGTGGTTATTAATGACTAATGTTTGACCATATATTATGTTTTGACATTTGGTGAGCAAACTATGCAAATATTGTTGTCAACACAATACATTATTATTACTATTATAGTTTAGTCTTATGTGGCCTTATAAATGGATTAGTTGGCAGTTATAAACACTAATTACAATTGGCAGAAGATTAATTGGCATCTTTAAACGTCCTGTAGAAGTAATTGTTTTATTAGTCTTTGTAGTAGCAGCCTAAGATGCAAAGATTCCTATTCCTGCATTGATGTACTGGTCGCTACCCCTCATGTAATAAAACATAGCTTTAGAAACATTGACATTTGTACATGATTGTTTTGTATTGATCTCATGTCATCTCAGTAATCCACTTCAATGTATAAGACATATTACAGAAACAAATCATTTTCCAGACCCCTTCAACTTGAAATCATTTCAGATACAGAAAGTGGTAGTGGTTCTCTTGTATTACAAAACATAGTACTACAGAGTTATAGTGTTTTTAGGTTAAAGGTATGTGATGATTGGACTGAACTAAATCTACAATTGAAGAGTTTCTTTTCAAAATGCTATATATCCATTTGCAGAAATGTTGGTAAATTATATTTTATTTTTCATTTAAATAACTTACTATCTAATAATGGCAGGGCTTGTTGAATGACAGACATGTATTTGTTTGAAATGTATCCCTTTGATGGTTTCATTTCAGAGAGACAAATTATAGTTTTTTTGCAAAACGCTACATATCCACCTTACTCTCAGATAAATAAGTAGTACTGCTAGGTTTTACAGTCAAATGGAAAAAAATTACTACATTTTGTATAAAGAACTATACAAATGTTATATGAGATCTGTATGTAAAACATTTGAGTCATTTGCATTCATCTTAAAGGGATACTTCAGGATTTTGGTAATGAGGCCCTTTACCTACTTCCCCAGAGTCATGCTAGTAGATACCCTTAGACTTCCAGTCATTGTGCTAATGCTAGTTATGATTGGCTTGTGAATCTACCTCTAACTTCCTTCATACAAGACACATGGTATCCACTAGTTCATCTGACTGTGGAAGTAGATTAGGGCTTCACTGACAAGATCCCTTTAAGACAGCTAGGCGAGACAACCATATATTAGAGTGAAATATACTGTATACAAACATTCCATTCCAGCTAAACAATGGATATTAGAGTGTTTTGCCAAAAAAAAAAAAAAAATTATACACACATAAAATCTATGAAGCTGAGAACAGTAATACTTTACACACACATGAAGGTACCCATAAGCAATTATTTCTGGTGAAAAAGCACATTACATTATAGTTTTTGTATTACCTGGTAAGATTAAAAGATACTAAATAATAATTTCACTAGAAAGAATTGCCCAAAGTTGTATGTACTATACTAGGTATGCTAATTGGTAGTTTTAGCAAACTGATATGCATATCCATACAGAACACTTACATCTCATACTGTGAGTGAAAGAAAACCAAATGAGTAGATTGTTCATTACATGACTTATGAATGCTTTAAAGCTTTGTATTAATTTCCCATGCTTTGTTTATAATAACCCACATTTGATATCATCTTTTACACATTTACATAATTATTAATAAAGCACTTTGTAAAGGGCACAAGCAAAGCTATTGACATGCAAATCCCATGTGTAGTGCCTAATCAAGGGTGGCAGGTGGCCTGGAGGATAGGAGCGTTGGGTCAGTAACCGAAAGGTTGCTGGATCGAATCTCTGAGCTTACAAGGTAAAAATCTGTCGTTCTGCCCCTGAACAAGACAGTTCACCTACTGTTCCCTGGGCGCCGAAGACGTGGATGTTGATTAAGACAGTCCCCCACACCTCTCTGATTCAGAGGGGTTGGTTTAAATGCAGAAGACACATTTCAGTTCAATGCATTCAGTTGTACAACTGACTAGTATCCCCCTTTCTTTTTAATTTGTGCCCCTTATCGTCCGAGGACAGCAACTCTCTGTAAGTGGCAAGCCACATTCCCCTGCTGTTTAGAGACTTTAAACTTAGTTGAATGTGGTATGAGAGCGAAACCTCAAATCAGGGAAATACATTGTCACACATGCCCATTTTGCTCACTCGAAAACCCATATTCCACCTCAACGAGCAGCCTCAGTACCCAAGAAGGTCAAATTAAACCTACGTTGGTGCTTTAAGCCACTTGGGTTTTTATGTTTTAGTTCCAGATTTCATTTTTAAAACAGACCCCTTCATCTTTAACAGATTGCATTTGCATAGAGCTGTTTCGCTGTGTCTCACACTGTTCAATGGTGACTCACCTCACCCACTGCTGCTGTCATTTGCCCCCAGAACGGCTGGCTGGCTGCTACACAGCAGCTGTTTCAGTGAAGAGTTGATGTTATTGTGTTAATTTTTTAAGCTGGCAAATGATATGGAAATACATGCTAGTTAGAGGGGAAGGTTTGGGAATTCAGCTATGGTCGATCTGGGATACGACTCCTACTCTGGACTACAGAGAGTCAGGACTTTGGTTTAATACCTCCTCCTAAGGATGACACCATTACATTAGTGGGGGGGACCCACAGGGTGTGTGCAGCTGCTGTGGAATCGCTAGTTAGTTAGTGCCCATCATGCAGTCTTTAGAAGACATAGATGTGTTTTTCTCTTGCTCAACGGTGTGGTGATTAGTTGAGTAGGTTGAAACTGTACGAGAACAAAAAAGTGCACCCCTTGCGGTCTCCCAGGAATGGATAGGTAAACACTGATGTTGTTCCAGATTGTCTTTTTGGTGGTCATGTTGCACAGATGATCAGTGTTTAACTTCTCATTAGCCACATTAACTTGCTATGGACATCTTCTGAGAAGTGCAGCGCGACTGAAAATAGACGATCTGGAACACCACTACTGCATTACAGAGTTGTGTTTCCGTCTCTGCCTGAGGGGATTTGTATATCATTCAAGCACAGGGAATATTGCCCTAGTTGCTCATCAACACTAGTTCCATTAATAACCAGATTTTATAGAGTGGTCTCCCATCCAAGTACCAACCAGGTCCTACTAACCAGGTCCTACCAACCAGGTCCTACCAACCAGGTCCTACCAACCAGGTCCTACCAACCAGGTC
This sequence comes from Thymallus thymallus, assembly GCA_023634145.1. NCBI lineage: Eukaryota > Metazoa > Chordata > Actinopteri > Salmoniformes > Salmonidae > Thymallus > Thymallus thymallus. The sequence goes on from CM042391.1 coordinate 30,910,410, forward strand.
CAAGAACCAGGTCCTACCAACCAGGTCCAACCAACCAGGTCCTACCTAGATGGGTCATACGCCAGAGTAAATCATAAATAGTTATACTTCAAGCTTGTAAAACAGTTTTACTACTTCAACCTGCCCTAAATGACAGTATAAACATTATGTGCCGGCATTTGAAATATGAAATATGAACTCCACGACTATTGAATCGGTGCGGCAGTGACTGATGCTCGATGGTAGAGTCTGACACTTTCATTTTAAGCTTGCGTTTATGACCACACCTTGCAGTGCTGTTCAAATGCAGTTGTCATTGCTCAGTGTCACTAATTTATGAGGGTGCTTCTTGGAACCGTTTGAAAATTTAAAAACGTGCATGAGTAAATGGGTCATGAGGACATTGGCTTGGGTAGAAGGGCATTTTTTTCAACTTAACAAGAAATTGTTCAGCAGCAGAAAGTCTTAAATTTAAAGATGAATGACTGTAGAAAAGCCCCCCTCATCAGTAGTGGGAAAATATGTGGGTTTATTTTTGGACCCTCGACAGGTAACGCTTCACGGAATATTCCTGAAGTGTCCTTTTAGACAAGTGGAAACTTTCAAATCATCATATTTCCTTTTTTAATCTCCAAACTCTTGAAAGAGAATAAGTGGTTGAATTGGTTCTGCGAATGCAATTATATGGCGAGTGACATACTTGTTAATACCAGGCTCAGATTGAAATGGTTCCGGATTGTTTTGCTGTTGGGGAGGGAGCACCATTTTGTCCATTTGACCCACGCTGAGAGTAGTGCAGGCAAAATAAATGTGGCTCTCATGTAACAACTTGAGATCTTATCAAGAATGTCAATGTCAAAATGGAGTGTATGTAAGAATAATTCTCAATGGTTATTTAAAAACAAGCATTTTGCCACACCCTCAATAACATCTGCAAACCACGTGTATGTGACCAATACAATTTGATTTGATTTGATTTGGACCAGTAAAGTTAGTAACTGCAGTAGCTACATTTTGAGGATATTGAAATGTTATCTTATTTGGTACACTACGTAGCCAAAAGTATGTTGTCACACCTTCAAGTTAGTGGATTCTTCTATTTCAGCCACACCCATTGCTAACAGGTGTATATAATTGAGCACACAGCCTTGCAATCTCCATAGACAAACATTGGCAGTAGAATGGCCTGTACTGAAGTGCTCAGTGACTTTCAACATGGCACCGTCATAGGATGCCACCTTTCCAACAATTAATTGAAACACCGACTCCGAGCCAGGCCTAATCGCCCAACATCAGTGCACTAATGGACTTGTGGCTGAATGGAAGCAAGTTCCCTCAGCAATGTTTCAACATCTAGTGGAATGCCTTCTCAGAAGAGTGGAGGCTGTTATAGCAGCAAAGGGGTGACGAATTCCATATTAATGCCCATGATTTTGGAATGAGATGTTTCGACGAGCAGGTGTCCACATACCTTTGGTCATGTAGTGTATCTCAGTTGCTATCTCATCAACATCTGCTGTCCCTCATGCAGTAATGCTTTGCAGTAACAATGTCAATGTAATAACAATGTAGTAAACTAAAGTAATTAGCTGACTTTAGTTTATTACTTTACAACTTGAGAAAATTGAGTAAACAAATCCTGGAAGTGTTATCCAGCCTATTATAAATGGTATTATTAACAGTTTACAATGTAAAGTGTGGCACTTACAAAGGTCAGATTCCAGGTAAAAACTCTTGTGCTCTTGAGTGGTTAGCCAAATTGGCTACAACATTTTGGCAAGTGGGCAACATAAAAATGCAGATGTACTTTGCTTAGCATCTGCAACTTAATGTAAACAGATGGAGTACATAAGAGATGGTTTTGGCCCAAGTTCTCATTGCTTGGCACCTCTCACCGGTCATTAAGTCTGGAAAGTCCTTACTTCAACTTGTATAGAGGAGCTCTTACTTTGTAAATAAAAGATCTGTTGGGGCTGTGTTAAAGTTCGTATTATCGATTGGCAGGGCCTGCTTCACAGAGAGAGGTCTGTCTAATCTATCCTCAACACTTCCCACATCGCAAACCATCATCACTCTCCACTCGGCTGGATGAATCTGGCTAAATATCAGCCTACATTATCATCGGTTATTCACAAAAAGGTGCTCATCTGCTCATTCTGACCCCCAGAGACTTTTAACAGTGCTTCAAACACACCCACTCACTCCCTTGATATGTACACTGGGGGTCAAAGGTTTGGAATATTACTCATTCAAGGGTTTTTCTTTATATTTGCACTATTTTTTACATTGTAGAATAAAAGTCATCAAAACTATGACATAACACATAATCATGTAGTAACCAAAAAAGTGTTAAACAAATCAAAATATATTTTATATTTGAGACACTTCAAATAGCCATGCTTTGCCTTGATGACAGCTTTGCACACTCTTGGCATTCTATCAACCAGCTTCACCTGGAATGCTTTTCCATCAGTCTTGAAGGAGTTCCCACATATGCTGAGCACTTGTTGGCTGCTTTTCCTTCACTGCTTTTCCGACGCATTCCAAACCATCTAAATTTGGTTGAGGTTGGAACCAAAAATCTCAAATTTGGACTCCAGACCAAAGGACACATTTCCACCGGTCTGATGTCCATTGCTCGTGTTTCTTGGCCCAAGCAAGTCTCTTCTTTTTATTGGTGTCCTTTAGTAGTGGTTTCTTTGCAGAATTTCGACCATGAAGCCTGATTCACATAGTCTCCTCTGAACAGTTGATGTTGAACTCTGTGAAGCATTTATTTGGGCTGCAATCTGAGGCTGGTAACTCTAATGAACTTATCTCCTCTGCAGCAGAGGTATTTCTGGGTCTTCCATTCCTGTGGCAGTCCTCATGAAGCTGGTTGAGAGAATGTCATGAGTGTCATGAGTGTGCAAAGCTGTCATCAAGGCAAAGGGTGGCTACTTTGAAGAAGAAATATAAAATACATGATTCCATATGTGTTATGTCATAGTTTTGATGTCTTCACTTTTATTCTACAATGTAAAAAATTGTGCAAATAAAGAAAAACCCTTGAATGAGTAATATCCCAAACTTTTGGCCCCCAGTGTAAATAGTTTTACGCTTTTAGTTAATGGCTTTTTAGTTTTTGTGCTCAAAACTATGAAGGGTAATACACTCTTAGAAGAAAGGGTGCTATCTATACTGAACAAAAATATAAACGCATCATCAAAAATTTCAAAGATTTTACTGAGTTTTAGTTCATATAAGGAAATTGAAATAAATTCATTAGGCACTAAGCTATGGATTTCACATGACTGGAAATACAGATATGCATCTGTTGGTCACAGATACCTTAAAAAAAGGTAGGGCCATGGATCAGAAAACCAGTCAGTATTTGGTGTGACCACCATTTGCCTCATAGAGCGTGACACATCTCCTTCGCATAGAGTTGATCAGGCTGTTGATTGTGGCTTGTGGAATGTTGTACCACTCCTCTTCAATGGCTGTGTGAAGTTGCTGGATATTGGCGGGAACTGGAACACGCTGTCGTGCACATCAATCCAGAGCATCCCAAAAGTGCTGAATGGGTGACATGTCTAGTGAGTATGCAGGCCATGGAAGAACTGGGACATTTTCAGCTTCCAGGAATTGTGTACAGATTCTTGTGACATGGGGCCGTGCATTATCATGCTGAAACATGAGGTGATGGCGGCGGATGAATGGCACGACAATGGGCCTCAGGATCTCATCACGGTATCTCTGTGCATTCAAATTGCCATCGATAAAATGCAATTGTGTTTGTTGTTCGTAGCTTATGCCTGCCCATACTATAACCCCAACGCCACCATGCGGCACTCTGTTCACAATATTGACATCAGCAAACCGCTCGCCCACACAACGCCATACACATGGTCTGCGGTTGTGATGCCGGTTGGACGTACTTCCAAATTCTCAAAAACGATGTTGGAGGCGGCTCTACCAACAGTTCTGATGGACATTCCTGCAGTCGGCATGCCAATTGCACACTCCCTCAAAACTTGAGACATCTGTGGCATTGTGTCGTGTTGTCCCCAGCACAAGGTGCACCTGTATAATGATCATGCTGTTTAATCAGCTTCCTGATATGCCACACCTGTCAGGTGGATGGATTATCTTGGCAAATGAGAAATGCTCACTAACAGCGATGTAAACAAATTTGTGGACAACATTTGAGAGAAATAAGCTTTTTGTGTGGATGGAACATTTCTGGGATCTTTTCTATCAGGTCATGAAACATGGAACCACCACTTTACATTGCATTTATATTTTTGTTCAGTGTAGAACCTAAAAGGGTTCTTCGGCTGTGCCCATAGGAGAACACTTTGAAGAACCGTTAACCCTTTTGGTTCCAGGTAAAACCTTTCCACAGGGGGTTCTACATAGAGCCCATCATAAGGGTTCTACCTGGAACAAAAAAGGGTGGGGGACAGCCGAAGAATCCTTTTGTAACCCTTTTGCAGCCAGGTCCAATGAGGTTTAGAACATGTCTTGGATAAGTGTTTGTCAAGATGTCCACAACGCAGTCCACTCTCTGTGCAACTCTCTCTTTCCCTCGCCTAAACAAAGCCTGTTTTACGATGGGTGTTCTACATGCTGTATGAGTGCTTTGCTTTTGCACGCGTGACTCCATTCAGACTATCAATGTATCTATTAATGTTTCCCTAGCGTTCCCTTCAGAATCTGTGAGCCGGTCTAATGGACTGCAAGCATTAGGAAGCGGATAATTAAGCATGATGGGAAAAGTTCTGAGCAGAGAGAGATTTAACTGTATTCCCATTGCCAAGGGGTTTTCTTGTCCTTAATCGGTTCATCGTCATCTCAGAGTGAGGAGAAAGAATCTCAATGAGACTATGACAGCAGTTAACTCTATTCAATGGCCCACTCGTACAAGTAAGAGCACTTTTCCCATGTCTAGAATTATAGTGGAAAGGAAATTATATTTTATACTTGGCTCTCCACTCTGCAAACTATTCTAAAGTGCAATGATGATGATTCAAATGGCTATAGCGCCGCTCTCTCTTTGAGTCATGAAAAGGGATTGCTAAGGAGTTGTTTTCATGTTTCGTTATATAGCGTCAATAGATGACTTCAGTGGAAGTTTTTTTTGCCAGCATTGTATTAGTACTCTAATCTGAAACGGCAGAAAAATCTGTTTGGATGAACGTAGACTAGATGAGTGAGAAGGGATTCCTGTAGCTAATGTTGACCACCTGTCATCACGGCATCAGGTTGGTAGTGATGGGAACTGTAAAGTTTAATTGATAGAATAATGTATGAGACTAAGGTAGTCACACTTTTCACGGAACAGGGAGAGACTAAAGCTGAGTGAGGTTGGAAAATATCCTTCAAGCTATCATCTAATTCCACCCCTGACAATACTTCTTTATCTGTTTAAAGATATCAGTTATATTTTCTTGTCTACCTGAATGCCACTATATCTCACCAATAAAAGTGTGCATGATTAGTAATAGGGAATATTGAATAATTTGACAAATCCACATGAACAAATTCAATTTGAACTTGTACCCACCACCGGGGTTGACGGCAAATGAATTCTGTCATTTAATCTGCCGTCGTAAAGCCTCCAGTGGAATTGACGAAAATTATGTGTATACACAGACATACACAAAGGCCCACGCTGCATACCTTTTCACTCCGTTGGCCGTGCTCGCCGTCATCAATCTTACTATGCAAATGTTGTGCGAATCCTTTGGGGCCGTTTTGTACCGTCAGCGCTGACAGCTTAAATAGAGGCAGAGAGCATGATGGTCACTCAGCGAGATAATGTTTGGGAGGGGGTTGTACAGGCTCAGTGAAGGGACCCCTGACAGTCTTATACCTGAAGCCGTACAACAGAAGTGCCGGGCCTGGTATTAACTTATACTCCAAGGTTGAGCGGATCTCTGATTGACCACAGAAGAAGTTCTCGGGGAGGCAGCCTGTTGAGTGGCAGCCTTTTACCTCGGCCTCACTGGGTTGCTTGTTGGAGGTTTTTCTGCTCCTTTTGCAGAGAGAAAGAAAGATACATTTTGTGGGGTTTTGTTGATAGTTCTAAAATCTATCACCTTTGGGGACACTTGGCCCTGCTTGGATGCCCCTGGGTCTTCTTGTGAGGGCCATTGACACGGACCAGAACTAGGCAGGGTCTTGAGGTATGGTGCCTCAGTAGACAAAGAGTGAGGTCCTATACCAAGGTTACTCTTAATCTGAGTTTGGAGGTCTGGAGTAGCACTGGCTTTCAGGAAACAAACTACTGGTTTCAGCCAACAATGAAATGCCAGACAAACAGATACCTTATGTATCGTATGTAGCAGTGGAGTCTGCTGAGGGGAGGGCGGCTCATAATAATAGCTGGAATGGAGTCAATGGAATGTTATCAAACACATCAAATACATGGTTTCCATTTGGTTGATACCATTCCATTGACTCCATTCCAGACATTATTATGAGCCGCACCTTTTAGGTCAAGATGTAGTGGCTAATTCTCCTAATTCAATCTACTTGATTAGTCTATTGGGTGCAGCTGGGGCCCCTTCGCCAGCCAGTTGAGCCATCTGCCTGGGCCAATGATAAGTAGGAGGGTGTGTTCAAGGACTATCCGCACAGCCAGACTCATTCAATTAGATACATACAGTACATCACGTACTCTCATATTGTATCACACTGACCATCACACACAATTATGGTGATGTACAGGAATGGTAAAATAATATTTTATTTTACAGTAATTTCTGCTTGTATTTACCTTGTAACTGGTATTTTTCTGACTACAATCTTTAGACTATGTGTCTCCACCTCTGGTTCAAGCAATTCAGTCTGGACTTTGGTTATGTGAATCAAGTGTATCGGTCCTGGGCTGGAACAAAGCCTGCACAACCAGTAGCTCTCCAGGACCGGAATTGGAGACCCCTGTCTTAGACACTGCTGATAAGCTGCTAACCCTCATAAGTTGCTGACTGTATTAGAGTGATCAAGGCTGGCTTTCAAGACCTGATACAGCTCCATATGTCATAGAGCTGTTAACTAGACACCAAATTGCATAGTCTCTGTAAACACAATACGCTTTGTAATCTGTGGTGAGCAGATTCATATTTTACATTTACATTTTAGTCATTTTATCCAGAGCGACTTAGTTAGTTGCATACATGTTCATACTTTTTTTCGTACTGGTCCTCTGATTGCCTGCATTTACCATGACAGAGCTCGACACAATGCTAAACGTAAGATGGTTGCAAGGCTTCAGGTGCTCTATTTTCACTGGCGTTATTAATGTTCAATGATAAGCTATTACTGGGTCACCAGACATTTGACTGCAGGAGGATCCTGGCTCAGAGTGGAAAATCATCTTTAATTTGAGCCTCCCAGGTTGCCTGCAGGACACAGGAAAAAGCTGTTGTTCTGTCCCTGAGAATGGTATGGCCTGTAATTAAAGGAAAATGTGTGGTGTGTGTGTGTGTGTGTGTGTGTGTGTGTGTGTGTGTGTGTGTGTGTGGTGTGTGTGTGTGTGTGTGTGTGTGTGTGTGTGTGTGTGTGTGTGTGTGTGTGTGACAGAGAGAGAGGTGGGGGGAGAAAGTGTGTTCAAAAGTTGATTATGTTTCTGGCTGTCTATACGGATGACAATCACATGCTCATTCTGCTTTGGAAAGAATTCTAGTAGAAACTCAATGCATTCATTTTTCAAAGAGCAGAGTAGCCAGTTTTATTATTACAGCCTTCTGAGGAAGAGACATTTTCTGTTGTCAGAAAGCATCACAAGAACATACACACCTATTCACCAAATTTCTATCTGGATGATATTGGACATTTTTGCCTTGGTATGAAGTGTTGAATAAAAAAAAAACGTCAAACAAAAGCATTGAATATAAATCAATGTTTTGGGGCTGAATTCACAACACTACCTGTTTTGAAAAGTTATACTGTAGCACTGAAATTATTATTATTATTTTATTTAGGAGGTCATGTTGAGATTAGTAGATATTTTTTCCAAGACCTGAGTATATCATGGAAAGCAATAACATATAAACATTTTACTGGACAGGTAGCTATGAGGTCACAACAACAAAAATCAATCGGAGAACTAACCTGGTAATCTCTCTTGGAGTCTGACATCTGGGCAGGTAACAAATATAAATCAGGATATGGATAAATTATGTCTGATTTTGAACACTGAGTTAGTTATCTTTGTAAAGAAATGTTTTGGCACGTATCCCTTTCAATTTGTTATGTCACCATGATGCATCAAATAGTTTTTTTCCTAGCCACTATGCTTCTGCCTCTGCATTGCATGCTGTTTGGGTATCTGTAATTCAACAACAACTGCTGATGTAAAAATGGCTTTTTAAAATACATTTGATTGACTGATTAAAGCAATTACAGTGATAACTCCTCTCTCTCACTATTTTTACTGTTGTAATTTGACATCACATTTGCATGGAGACTGAACATCAGTTTGGCGTTGCACTTGACTTCAAAAAATGAACACCATAATCAGTTGTAATCCCTTTTAATTTCATATTGCCGCCACAATGCACTAGAAAGGATTTCACTCAGTGTTCAACATTCTGGATTTTGGCGGTTGAGTGGACAGGGAGCACTGCTACAAATTCCCCCTCCTTACAATAACTTACAAGAGATTTACCTGCGGATTTCATGTGAAACATATCTGAAAATATTGCCAGCTTATGAAGCCAGAGGGTCCCTGGAAAGGGAAGGTGGTATTATTTCAATCTGATTCACATCACAGCAGGGCACCAGAGATCCTCTTACAACTGTGTGTTAGAGGGGCAGTGTATGATGCTGTGTTGATTAAGCTTGAATTACAGTATCTCTGCCTCCCTGTTTTGTCTCTTAGCAGAATATGGCTTTAAGAAAGAAACTAGGCCCATTTAACCAGCTGTTTGGGAAGATGGTCGCTGAGCTGTGGAGGCTTTTTTGTCTACATAAGACCGACTCCCCACATTAACATGCAAAGTGGTCATGGTATAGGGAAGGAAGGCAAGGCATTGTTGATGTTTATCAGTGTAGGCTTGTTTTCAGGGAGTATAGTCACACTTGCTGTTTCACTGCTCGAAAGGGCCTGGTTGGCACACCATTGTAACCAATCAAGGATTGGTTTGACTGATAGCAAGTTCACAGGCGTTAAACTGACTTATGATTACTTGCAGGTGTATGCATATGTGTGTGTCTGTTTGTGAGAGAGAGATTTGCTGTATTTGGGAATATACAGTGCATTCGAACCCCTTCCTTTTCCACATTTTGTTACGTTACAGCCTTATTCCAAAATGGATTGAATTAATTGTTCCTCATCAATCTACATACAATACCCCATAATGACAAAGCGAAAACGGGTTTTTAGAAATGTTTGCAAATTTATCAAAAATAAAACCTTATTTACATCAGTATTCAGACCCTTTGCTATGAGACTCAAAATTGAGCTCAGGTGCATCCTGTTTCCATTGATCATCCTTAAGATGTTTCTACAACTTGATTGGAGTCCACCTGTGGTAAATTTGGAAAGGCACACACCTGTCTATATAAGGTCCCACAGTTGACAGTGCATGTCAGAGAAAAAAACCAAGCCATGATGAGCTGGCTGCCCGGGGGAGAGGGGCCTTGGTCAGGGAGGTGACCAAGAACCCGATGGTCACTCTGACAGAGTTCCAGACTTTCTCTGTGGAGATGGGCGAACATTCCAGAAGGACAACCATCTTTGCAGCACTCCAACAATCAGGCTTTTATGGTAGAGTGGCCAGACGGAAGCCACTCCTCAGTAAAAGGCACATGACAGCCCGCTTGGAGTTTGTCAAAAGGACTCTGACCATGAGAAACAAGATTCTCTGGTCTGATGAAACCAAGATTGAACTCTTTGGCTTGAATGCCAAGCGTCACATCTGGAGGAAACCTGGCACTACGGTGAAGCATAGTGGTGGCAGCATCATGCTGTGGGGATGTTTTTCAGCAGCAGGGACTGTGAGACTAGACAGGATCGAGGGAAAGATGAATGGAGCAAAGTACAGAGATCCTTGATGAAAACCTGCTCCAGAGTGCTCAGGTCCTCAGACTGGGGCAAAGGTTCACCTTCCAACAGGACAACGACCCTAAGCACACAGCCAAGACATTGCAGGAGTGGCATCGGGACAAGTCTCCGAATGTCCTTGAGTGGCCCAGCCAGAGCCCTGACATGAAACTGATCGCATATCTCTGGAGAGACCTGAAAATAGCTGTGCAGCGATGCTCCCATCCAACCTGACAGATCTTGAGAGCATCTGCAGAGAAGAATGGGAGAAACTCCCCAAATACAGATGTGCCAAGCTTGTAGCGTTATAACCAAGAAGATTTGAGGCTGTAATTGCTGACAAAGGTGTTTCAACAAAGTACTTAGTAAAGGGTCTGAATACTTATGTAAATGTAATTTTAAAAAATTTCACATACATTTGCAAACATTTCTAAAAAACAGTTTTTGCTTTGTCATTACGATATATTGTGTGTAGATTGAGGCGATGTTTTTAATCCATTTTAGAATAAATCTGTAATGTAACAAAAATTTGAAAATAATCAAGGGATCTGAATACTTTCCGAATGCATTGTATTTGAGTCTGTGGGCCTTATTCAAACACAACCAGGTTTTTCAGGATATGATTAAACAATACCTTGTTGCTCCTGTCCAACGAGAGAAAATGATTTAGTTTAATAACGAGTTATTTTGTTTGATACTGGAAACATTTAATTTTGTACCTATTGAAAAAATCCAGAATCATGGCAACATCAAAAGTGTTATCTCATTAAATCAGCATTTAAAAATGGTTCTTAATTGAAACAACCCAGACATAGAATGAACCTAGGAAGATCTGGATTCGACTGGCTTAAAGAAACCACCAGTATGTGTTGTAGCTATCTAGCTAAATCTGGTGCAAAAAAACCCAAAAGAAAAACATGCCTGGGGTCATCAGTCATTTGTGGATAAATTACATTTTAAAGTCTGATGTTCACTGTCCCTTTTGGAAAGTTGTGAGCAGTTTTCCCATTTTCTAACTGGTATGAAATACATGAATAAAGAGTGTTATTTGACCTACAGTACCACAGTGGCTTCCCATGAATCAGACCCCACAGCAAAAGCAGTGCTAAGAAAGTCATCTTACATTATTTAGGAGGAAATATAAATAAAATATTATTGTAACCAAGCAATCAGGAATAGGCATTGAAAGCGAATGTTGCTGTCAAGGTTCTCTATTAAGGAAGTCAAAATGAAAGCTTTTTACGCTCAGGTACAGTATGTCATAGAAAATGATGACTTTCTTTATCTTTTGAAGTCAATATTTCATCTTGCAGTTTCGTACACCTACAGTGCTCTCTCACAGTTTTCACTCCCACAACAGCAATCCGTCTCTATAGAATCTCTTTAGTAATTGAGGTAACATATTGACACTGCTTCAATGAAATCCCCCTTCAAACCTTATAGCACTTTGATAGCTAAAAGGACTTTTAGGAGTTGCGCAAAAGACCCTGCTCACTGTAACTCAGAAAGAAGCATGTTTTTTATGTTATGTTTTAAGTGGTATTGAAAGGAAAGTTATCAGAACTCTCCACTACAGTATATTGCTTGCCTTAAAGTTCAGAATGATGTTGAAGTAGTAGATTGTGATATGTTAGTAGCGGGAATATAAATGGTTAATCACATGAAAAGGTATATCACTTGTTTGTTTCTGTCCTGCTCGATTAAATAATTATCTCTAGAAATTGTATTAATGATCATGACTAGACAAACTTTTCATTGGAATTAATTCAGGTTTAATGAAGTAAGATAAATTAACTTTGAATGGGAAGTAATAGATACAGTTGAAGTCGGAAGTTTACATTCACCTTAGTCACATTCATTAAAACTCAGTTTTTCACAATTCCTGAAATTTTATCTTAGTAAAAATGTCCTGTCTTAGGTCAGTTAGGATCATCTCTTTATTTTAAGAATGTGAAATGTCAGAACAATAGTAGAGGGATTTATTTATTTTAGCTTTTATCTCTTTCATCACATTCCCAGTGGGTCAGAAGTTTACATACACTCAATTAGTATTTGGTAGCATTGCCTTTAAATTGTTTAACTTGGGTCAAACGTTTCGGGTTGCCTTCCACAAGCTTTCCACAATAAGTTGGGTGAAGTTTGGCCCATTCCTCCTGACAGAACTGGTGTTACTGAGTCAAGTTTGTAGGCCTCCTTGCTCACACATGCTTCTTCAGTTCTGCCCACAAATGTTCAATAGGTTTGAGGTCAGGGCTTTGTGATGGCCACTCCAATACCTTGACTTTGTTGTCCTTAAGCCATTTTTCCACAACTTTGGAAGTATGCTTGGGGTCATTGTCCATTTGGAAGACCCATTTGCAACCAAGCTTTAACTTCCTGACTGATGTCTTGAGATGTTGCTTCAATATATCCACATAATTTTCCTTCCTCATGATGCCATCTATTTTGTGAAGTGCACCAGTCCTTCCTGCAGCAAAGCACCCCCACAATATGATGCTGCCACCCCCGTGCTTCACGGTTGGGATGGTGTTCTTCGGCTTGCAAGCCTCCTCCTTTTTCCTCCAAACATAACAATGGTCATTATGGCCAAGCAGTTCTATTTTTGTTTAATCAGACCAGAGGACATTTCTCCAAAAAGTATGATCTTTGTCCCCATATGCAGTTGCAAACCGTAGTCTGGCTTTTCTATGGCGGTTTTGGAGCAGTGGCTTCTTCCTTGCTGATCGGCCTTTCAGGTTATGTCGATATAGGACTCGTTTTACTATGTATAAAGATACTTTTGTACCTGTTTCCTCCAGAATCTTCACAAGGTCCTTTGCTGTTGTTCTGGGATTGATTTGCACTTTTCGCACCAATGTATATTTAATCTCTAGGAGACAGAACCTGTCTCCTTCCTGAGCGGTATGATGGCTGCGTGGTCCCATGGTGTTTATACTTGCGTACTTTTGTTTGTACTGATGAATGTGGTACCTTCAGGCGTTTGGAAATTGCTCCCAAGGATGAACCAGACTTGTGGAGGTCTACAATTTATTTTCTGAGGTCTTGGCTGATTTCTTTTGATTTTCCTATGATGTCGAGCAAAGAGGCACTGAGTTTGAAAGTAGTCCTTGAAATGCATCCACGGGTACACCTCCAATTGACTCAAATTATGTCAATTAGCCTATCAGAAGCTTCTAAAGCCATGACATCTTTTTCTGGAATTTTCCAAGCTGTTTAAAGGCACAGTCAATTTAGTGTATGTGAACTTCTGACCCACTGGAATTGTGATATAGTGAAATAATATGTCTGTAAACAATTGTTGGAAGAATTACTTTTGTCATGCACAAAGTAAATGTCCTAACCGACTTGCCAAAACTATAGTTTGTTAACATAAAATCTGTGGATTTGTTGAAAAATGAGTTTTAATGACTTCAACCTAAGTGTATGTAAACTTCCGACTTCAACTGTATGTTTAAAGGTTGTACATATTCTGAACATGATAATACACCTTCACAATAAACTACACTGTCAGGCCGTACCGACGATTTAGCTTGTTCCACTTTGTTTGTTAGCTTGTCATTCATCTATCTGTGTTGGGGTGAATGGTGAAGTTAATTGCTTGTGCTGTGTGTTTCTCAGAGCTTTTGAGTCGTGCAACGATTGATTTTATTTTAAAGGGAGGCCAACTCTGGGTTCTCTCATCAGGAAGGAGGATGTCCATTTACTGTGACATCTTCTAATTCCTCAACTCCAACTCATAGTTTGGTTGTTTCGCTGCTGCTTTGTTCATGATTTGCTTCAAAGACAGTGTTTCTTAGAGCAACCGGCTTCCGATGAAAGTGGGAGATGACATTGGGAATGAACGAAGATTAAATCAGCAATACTAACAAGTATAATACATCTTAGATGAAGGAGGGAGGCTGCCAGAGATGTGCAGACACTTTCTGTCTCTCACCATTTTAGAGATGTCTCAGACAGTTTATCACTGTATTTTGATATTTGCTGTCTGTATGTACAGTCTGCATCCTCATTTACTCCCTCAACAGTCTTTGTGCTATGTATCTAGAGCTAATTGTCTGCCTCATACCTCATTATCACCTGTTCAGGGTGTTCTTCACAGAGTACCTGTGAGTGTCTGGTATGAATGAGATATGATTATAGTTCAGCAGTGGGTGAATTTGATTTATTAAAGAATGACAATAGTGTTGCGTTGTGTGTGTGTGTGCAAATGTTTGTATTTGGTCGCCCTCTTCTTCAGACCTCAGAGGATAGAACTCCAGTTTAGGACTATCCGTTTATGAAATGTATGGATTACATATTTAGATATATTATAAAACAATATACATTTAGATTCCATAAGTCATTTAGAATCACATGATTGAGTTCCGTTTAATAAATCTCTCCTTTTTGACACTTATCAGACTAGAAATCAGTTTTAGCCACATCCATTGTGGAAATGAGACCTCTCATGGAATAAGAGGCCTTAGCCTCAATGTCCTGAGGCTAGGCTTGGCTGCTAGTTATCAGCCCTTCTCTCCATCCGTATTAATTCAGATTTATTAAAGATAAAGAAAAGGCGATGGTATCGTCTGGATGATGGACAGCTACGAATCAGAAGTCGATCAGGTTATCTCCAATGGGCCACACATTCACCACAGGGACACCGTCTGGTTTCTACTCGTTTCTATTCATGGCAGACGCTGCAAGAAATACTGCCTCCGTTACGCATGTTAGCAAGATGTTTTCTACACTTGATTGAAAGCAGCAAGGTCCCCGCCCTCCGGCGGAATGCGTGTGAAATAATGTACATTCTTGAAACTGAGAACAACGAAGGTGTCAAGGCTGAACAAGAAGGGAGTTGGCTGGAAAAAACATTCAATTTATAAACCTAACTAAGGGGTAACGGGTATGCAGGTCACCACGTGTGCATACAGCGCTAATGCACTGTTCTTTATGTAAAAGTGTGCTATGATGTAATATAGTTTGTATTCTTGACCTTTTAATTTGAAATCACTGGATTTATTCAGTTTTTTTTCTTCTGGTATTTAGTCTTTCTTTACTGTATCTATTTGTATATTTGATTAACATTTGGACATGGATTTGTTGTTTGGTGTGATGGTATACAGTGCATTCGGAAAGTATTCAGACCACTTGACTTTGCACCTGAGCTCAATTTCGAGTCTCATAGCAAAGGGTCTGAATACTTATGTAAATAAGGTATTTCAGTTTTTTTTACTTTTAATACATTTGCAAACACCTCTACAAACCTGTTTTTGCTTTGTCATTATGGGGAATTGTGTGTAGATTGAGGGATTTTTTTTTATATATTTGTTTAAATACCTAAAATAGCCGAATGTGATAAAAGCCAAGGGGTCTGAATACTTTCCAATTAGATAGATAGATACTTTATTGATCCCCCGGGGGGGAAATTTCATAAATGCAGTGTATAATCTATGTACAGAGTCAAAACCGATTTCCTGTGACTTATACTGTATCACTGCATTAAACAGTCATTATTAAGCAATCTGATATGGCATCCATACACAGAATGTGAGATGCTGTTATCGCCAAATTAATCTGCGTGTGAGTGGTTATGATGCTGTTGCTATTAGACATTTTGTCATTTGTAATGCATGTTGTAATACGAGAAACTTCCACAACAAAAACTGTAAATTTTCTCTCACACAGTAGCCAATGCCTGGGATGTCCTCTAGTATATTTAGCATGAATAACACAAGTGCAACATTACTGCATTGCATTGCAACCTGGATTCAGGGGTAGACGTGACATACAGTAGTAAATGTAAATCCGGGACACTCCAATTAGTATTGTTATTTACATTTCGTAAAATATGCATTAATTTGTGGATGTCCATCACCCATTTCGTATGATATGTCACAAATTAGAGTTTGTATGATATGCTACGAATTTGCAAAACGTATGATATGTCACCAATTCCAATTTGTTGTGGCTAACATTAGCTAGGTGGCTAATGTTAGCTAATGTTAGGGTTAAAGTTATGGTTAAGGTTAGGGTTAGCAGAAGGGTTAGCTAACATGCGAAGTAGTTGCAAAGTAGCTAGAAAGTAGTTGCAAAGTTGCTAATTAGCGAAAATGGTAAAGTTGTCCGTAAAGAGATTCGAACATGCAACCTTTGGTTTGCAAGACATTTGCGTTATACTGCTAACCATCCACCTCAACCAACCACCCTATTTTTGTTTTTGCGTTAACTAACCTTCTGTTTTAATGGCCATGTACTCTTATAATCTCCACCCGGGACAGCCAGAAGAGGACTGACTAGTCACCGTGCTTCTACATCTGCATTGCTTGCTGTTTAGGGTTTTAGGCTGGGTTTCTGTATAGCACTTTGAGACATCTGCTGATGTAAAAAAGACTTTATAAATACATTTGATTGATTTATCTTATGTAACCATACCAAAGGTAACATATCATACTAATTTGAGTGAAAATGTCTACATTTGTTTAAAGATTCATATAAATTAAATAGCTATAATATATTAGGGAGTCAGGTAGCCTAGTGGTTAAAGCGTTGGGCCAGTAACCAAAAGGTTGCTGGTTTGAATACCCAAGCCAACAAGGTGAAAAACCTGTCGATGTGTCCTTGAGCAAGGCATTTAACCCCCAATTTGCTGAGCCTGTAGGAAGGGTGTTATTTTAAATAAGAATTTGTTCTTAACTGACTTAGCTAGTTAAATAAAGGTTAAATAAAACAAATCTGTTGCATTTGTATTCAGCTCCCTGAGTCAATACATGTTAGAAACACATTTGGCATTGATTACAGATGTCTGCTTGGCCATTATTCTTTTCAAAATGATTTAAGCTCTCTAAAGATGTTGAAGTCTTTGCCACTCAGGAACATTCACGGTCTTCTTGCTAATGGTATGCTTGACATCGTCAAATACTGGGGAGCTTAGCACAGGCAAAATCTAAGCTAAGCAACTCCAGTGTAGATTTGGCCTTGTGTTGTCTTGCTCTAAGGTGCATTCCTCACCCAGTCTCTGGTGAAAAGCAGACTGAAGCAGGTTTTCCTCTAGTATTTTGCCTGTGCTTAGCTCCGTCCCGTTTCTTTTTATCCTGTAAAACTCCCCAGTATTTGACGATGTCAAGCATACCCTTACCATGATACAGCCATCACCATGCTTGAAAGTATGTGTTGTGTTGGATATGCCCCAAACATGAGGCTTTGCATTTAGACCCAAAGGTGTATTCCTTTGCTCTGTTTTTTTGCAGTACTTTTTACTTTAGTACATTGTTGCATACCAGATGCATATTCTGTATATTTGTATTCTTCTTTTCACTCTGTCATTTAGGTCATTATTGTGGAGTCACTACAATGTTTTTTGATCCATCCTCAGTTTTCTACGATCACAGACATTGAACTCTGTAGCTGTTTTAAAATCACCAATGGCATCATGGTAACATCCCTGAGCAGTTTAATTACGCATGGTCAATGATCTTTGATGTGTCTGGGTGGTTCAATACACAATGCACAACATCATTATTAACGTGACCATGCGTAAAGAGATTTTAAATGTCTGATTTGTTATTGTTACCCATTTACCAATCACTGCCCATGAGGCTTTTGAAAAGATCCCTGGTCTTTGTAGTTGAATCTGTGCTTGAAATGCAATACTTGACTGAGGGACCTTACAGATGTTGTATGTGTGGGGGACAGAGGAAGGGTTAGTCTTTGAAAAATCATGTCAATCCTTATTATTTCACACCGAGTGAGTGATATTTTACTCCAGAACTAATTTATGCTTGCCTAAACAAAGGAGCTGAATACTTATGCAATGATTATATTTAAAACAAAAACAAAAAATCTTCCACTTTGACATTACATCATTGTTAACAAAAAATGACAATTAAATCCATTTGAATCAATTTGTAACACATTAAAATGAGAATAAATTAAAGGGGTCTGAATAAATGTATTTTACTGCACCATGTATCCAGGAGACACAACATGGACTGATAATAGGTCCAATGACAAGGATTTACAATAACCAAGTGATAAGTGACTTTGGTATTATTGTGTGTAGCTACGTTTGCTAGCTAGCTACCTAGCTGTGGGTTTTGTAGTCGACTTGAGCGGCAACAGATTTCCACAACCATTTTCACGTTGCAACCTTATTATAACGACAAAATGAAACATTTGTTCACAAAGAATATTGTTCTCGCACAATCGTGATATTTAACACTGTAAATGATGGGAATGAGAGGTTTTGGGTGGATTCCTTTAACTTAAAGGGTGGAACCCTTTGTGTCAGAGTAGACTGTTGATAAAGCAATCTCTTATGTTAAGTTACTACTTAAAAATATGTTGTACACAGAGGGGGTGAACAGAGGGAGTATTTATGGTAGTAATTTTGGGTTATTATTATTTATTATTTTTTAGAAGAAGATACATTTGCATATTCAAACATGCTGCCTTGATGCACAGAGCTAGTGCCATCAATCCCCACTTACTGATTGTAAAATGTATAGTGTACAGTATGTGTATGGCATTGACATTAAATTCAAATCTGGCATATAGCATTCTATGCTGTGCACAGTTAGGTCACCGTTTCTGGATGTGTTGGAGTGTGTTTCTCTAATGCAATGTAATCCCCATAGAACACAGTGTAGGAATCTGTGTCACTGTCATCTGCATATCAAGCTGCTATTTTGAGGTAATGAAGTGGAGACACGATGTTCCCGTCCTAACAATCCTTCACCAACTGTACTCAAGTATACCCTTGTAGAATGGAATCAGACTTAAGCTATTTAAGGGTTATTTCCAATCTGCGCATCCAGCACTAGGGTTATTGAGGGTTATTTCCAATCTGTGCTATAGCACATTGTTTTAACATTGGATTTTGCTAGGTTCTGATTGTTAGGTTATTGTAAGGGAATATCATCAATCCATTTTGTGTAGCTATACAAAACATCCCCATTTGGTGAGCAGAGTGGTTTAGAGTTTGTGGACTCATACCCATTCATTGGCAGCCCGTTTCCCATTCCTTGTTGTTATTGACGGACTGGCTGCAGAAGAAGAGGGGCGTATCGCCACGTTCTCCTGCGGGTCGATCATCCACTTGACTAGTTAGCCATCATCTTTTGTAGGCTGACACAAATAGAATGCTATTGAACTCAGCCTGACAGTGTTGACACCAAAAATGCAGCAGAGAAATGCCCAGGCACACCAATGTACACTATATGAATGTATGAATGCAATTTTATTTTCATGTCAAATCACTAATTGGCAACCCTTATGGGATATTTGTATTATTTTTTTTTTTTTTAGGGATGGATCAGCTTTAATATTGCGGATAGATTGTTGCTTCCATGAATGTAAATGGCTGCATCATTTCCAACCCACCATATATTTTTGGTATATATATATATATATATATATATATATATATATATATATATATATATATATATATATATATATATATATATATATACAGTTGAAGTTGGACGTTTTTCACAATTCCTGACATTTAATCCAAGTAAAAATTCTGGGAATGTGATGAAAGAAATGAAAGCTGAAATAAATAATTCTCTCTACTATTATTCTGACATTTCACATTCTTAAAATAAAGTGGTGATCCTAACTGACATAAGACAGGGAATTTTTACTAGGATTAAATGTCAGGAATTGTGAAAAACTGAGTTTTTAAATGTATTTGGCTAAGGTGTATGTAAACTTCCAACTTCAACTGTACATACATACATACATACATACATACATACATACATACATACATACATACATACATACATACATACATACATACATACAGATTGATAAATATCTATATTTATTTTATCAAATTATATATATATATATATATATATATATATATATATATATATATATATATACAAAAGTATATGGACACCCCTTCAAATTAGTGGATTTGGCTATTTCAGCCACACCTGTTGCTGACAGATGTATAAAATTGAGCACACCGCCATGCAATCTCCATAGACAAACATTGCCAATAGAGTGGCACTGTCATAAGATGCTACCTTTCCAACAAGTCAGTTTGTCAAATTGCTAGAGCTGCCCCGGTCAACTGTAAGTGCTGTTATTGTGAAGTGGAAACGTCTAGGAGCAACAACTGCTCAGCTGCGAAGTGGAATGCCACACAAGCTCACAGAACGGGATCGCTGAGTGCTATAGCAAGTTAAAATCGTCTGTCCTCGATTGCGACACTCACTACCGAATTCCAAACTGCCTCTGGAAGCAACTTCAGCACAGTAACTGTTCGTCAGGAGCTCCAAGAAATGGGACGAATCTGGGTTTGGCAGATGCCAGGAGAACGCGACCTGCTCCAATGCATAGTGGCAATTTTGGTTTAGGAGGAATAATGGTCTGGGGCAGTTTTTCATGGTTCGGGCTAGGCCCCTTAGTTCCAGTGATGGGAAATCTTAACGCTGCAGCATACAATGACATTCTTGACGATTTTGTGGCAACAGTTTGAGGAAGACCCTTTCCTGTTTCAGCATGACGATGCCCCCGTGCACAAAGTGAGGTCCATACAGAAATGGTTTGTCGAGATCAGTGTGGAAGAACTTAACTGGCCTGCACAGAGCCCTGACCTCAACCCCAACACCTTTGGGATGAATTGGAACACCGACTGTGAGCCAGGCCTAATTGCTCAACATCAGTGCCCAACCTCACTAATGGTTGAATGGAAACAAGTCTCCGCATCAATGTTCCAACATCTAGTGGAAAGCCTTCCCAGAAGAGTGGAGGCTGTTATAGCAGCAAAGCGGGGAGGTGGGAGACCAATTTAAAGGGACTGTTCAACATAAATCCGTTTTTGAAAAAACTCTGGTGATTCATACTGATTGTGTGGGGCTATGCATGTTGTTTGAAAGGTAGAACGCATCCCCTCTTATTGTGCATCACATTTACTACAGAAAGTAGTGTAGATGCTACAATATGTAGGGTTAGGGCTCATCACTGCCAACATTTGAGAAAAATACCCCAGATACTGTGCTGAAGAGCAAATGTTTGTGCTGTATTTGTATATTAGGTTGAGCAGTTAAAAATATTTTACTGAACTCATTCAAACCAGAAACTAGGGATAAGTGTGTATGGTGTCAAATGGCCTTTGGTGCTATAATGGCACACTTCACTTAGGGTGGTCTTTGTAGTTCATAATGGTAAAGACTGCTTGCTGTATCCAATGCACTTCAATGAAAGATGGCCATATGCATGACTTCAAACATGTTAATATGCTGTTCCATATGGACGAGGTGACATTGTTTTGCAATCTTGTATGTCATATCATGGCAAAACATGACAATGCCAAAAAATGTCAACGGGAACCTAAGTGTCAATCAACTAGCCCTAAGGGATATAATGATCTACAGTTGTGGCCAAAGGTTTTGAGAATGACACAAGTATTGGTCTCCACAAAGTTTGCTGCCTCAGTGTTGATATTGACAATTTGCATATACTCCAGAATGTCATGAAGAGTGATCAGATGAATTGCAATTCATTGCAAAGTCCCTTTTTGCCATGAAAATGAACTTAATCCCCCAAAAACATTTCCACTGCATTTCAGCCCTGCCACAAAAGGACCAGCTGCTATCATGTCAGTGATTGTCTCGTTAACACAGGTGGGAGTGTTGACAAGGACAAGGCTGGAGATCACTCTCATGCTGATTGAGTCAGAATAACAGACTGGAAGCTTTAAAAGGAGGGTGGTGCTTGAAATCATTGTTCTTCCTCTGTCAACCATGGTTACCTGCAAGGAAACGCGTGCCGTCATCATTGCTTTGCACAAAAAGTGCTTCACAGGCAAGGACATTGCTGCTGGTAAGATTGCACCTAAATCAACCATTTATCGGATTACCAAGAACTTCAAGGAGAGAGGTTCAATCGTTGTGAAGAAGGCGTCAGGGCACCCAGGAAAGTCCAGCAAGCACCAGGGCCGTCTCCTAAAGTTGATTTAGCTGCGGCATCGGGGCACCACCAGTGCAGAGCTTGCTCAGGAATGGCAGCAGGCAGGTGTGAGTGCATCTGCATGCACAGTGAGGCGAAGACTTTTGGAGGATGGCCTGGTGTCAAGAAGGGCAGCAAAGAAGCCACTTCTCTCCAGGAAAAACATCAGTGACAGACTGATATTCTGCCAAAGGTACAGGGATTGGACTGCTGAGGAATGGGGTAGAGTCATTTTCTCTGATGAATCCCCTTCCCGGTTGTTTGGGCCATCCAGAAAACACCTTGTCCGGAGAAGACAAGGTGACCATCAGTCCTGTGTCATGCCAACAGTAAAGCATCCTGAGACCATTCATGTGTGGGATTGCTTCTCAGCCAAGGGAGTGGGCTCACTCACAATTTTGCCTAAGAACACAGCTATGAATAAAGAATATAACACATACTTCTCCTAACCATCCAAGAACAGTTTGGTGACGACCAATGCCTTTTCCAGCATGATGGAGCACCTTGCCATAAGGCAAAAGTGATAACTAAGTGGCTCGGGGAACAAAACATCGACATTTTGGGTCCATGGCCAGGAAAATCCCCAGACCTTAATCCCATTGAAAACCTGTGGTCGGTCCTCAAGAGGCGGGTGGACAAACAAAAACCCACAACTTCTGACAA
Organism: Thymallus thymallus; assembly: GCA_023634145.1. Classification (NCBI taxonomy): domain Eukaryota; kingdom Metazoa; phylum Chordata; class Actinopteri; order Salmoniformes; family Salmonidae; genus Thymallus; species Thymallus thymallus. The sequence goes on from CM042391.1 coordinate 30,933,031, forward strand.
ACTCCAAGCATTGATTATGCAAGGATGGCCTGCCATCAGTCAGGATGTGCCCCAGAAGTTAATTGACAGCATGCCAGGGCGGATTGCAGAAGTCTTGAAAAAGAAGGGTCAACACTGCAAATATTGACTCTTTGCATAAACTGAATGTCATTGTCAATGAAAGCCTTTGACACTTATGGAATACTTGTAATTATACTTCAGTGTACCATAGTAACTACTGACATAAAGATCTAAGAACACTGAAGCAGCAAACTTTGTGGAGACCAATACTTGTGTCATTCTCAAAACCTTTGGCCACGACTTTACATTATGTCAAATGTATGTGAAAATCAAAATAAACAATATTAAATCCTAGAATATTTAATTAATAGAGGTCATTTTATGGCTTTTTAGTCTTTCTTCCATGGCTTTCATATTCATATATATTTGAGGGAAACATTTTGTCGGGCTGAATTGAGGGCTTCAACATTCCAATTATGTAAATGAATTTTTGAGGTGAAAGCCTTCTCCTGGCTGATTTGATTTGATTTGCTCTGGCATTGGACTGATAAATGGACACGTTTATAAATGGACACATGAGAGATTCACAATTGGAATAGCAGATGTGATGACTCTTGGATACATATTTGCAAACAGACAAACCACAGATGATATCGCTCATCTGTCAGCATTTGTTCCTTATTATGATGATATTCAGACGAGTGGATGATTGGATGATTACAATTTGTGCAAAGCACCTGAGAATGATATGAAAGCACTGACATAACTGACAATCTTTTTTTAAATGTCACCGTTGGCAGTTACGGGGGATATTAAGCTTTGCAGAATATTGTTTGGCTACGTATAATCATGCCCATCTGCCGTGGTAGTTATACCTCTATTTGTAATCTGAGACCATTGCCATTTCATGGTCTGCTAAACACTTATTGGGTCATTTTGCTATACAAATTTACACCAATCAGACTTCCTTATTAAGTCCAAGGACAAACTAAACCATTGTGGTATTATACACCGTCATATTATTATTTGTTTCTTTATCAATTAGTAAGATGGCGCCGACAGACATGGCAGCTCTGCTTCTAGCTCCTAAGCAATTTTGCAGATTACATTTGTTTTGTGTTATTTCTTACATTATCAGCCCAGAACGTTTTTTGTATTATTACATACAGATATCAGAGCGGCGGTAACTCACCAGCATTTCGACCAGGAATACGACTTTCCCGAATTGGATCCTTTGTTCGTACCACCCAGGGCAACTGAACTTATTCCAGAGGCTGCTCCAAGACGCCGCCGGCGGAGAAAGAAGAGGCATTCGGAATGGACTTCTAGTCCGACTCAGGAGGCATGCACACCGTCCACCGCTTCTGAGTATATTACTCGCTAATGTTAATTCTCTGGACAATAAAGTAGTCAAGCTCAGGGCTAGGATCTCCTTCCAGAGAGACATTAGGGACTGTAACATACTCTGTTTCACGGAATCATGGCTCTCTCCGGATATACTGTCCCCGTCCATACAGCCAGCTGGGTTCTCAGTACATTGCACAGACAGGAATAACGAACTCTCTGGGAAGAAGAAAGGCGGTGGTGTATGTTTTATGATTAACTACTCATGGTGTGATAGATAGATAGATAGATAGATAGATAGATAGATAGATAGATAGATAGATAGATAGATAGATAGATAGATAGATAGATAGATAGATAGATAGATAGATAGATAGATAGATAGATACTAAATAAAGTATCTATCTATCTATCTATCTATCTATCTATCTATCTATCTATCTATCTATCTGATAATGTACAGAAACTCAAGTCCTTTTGTTCACCCGACCTAGAATACATCACAATCAAATGCTGACCGTATTACCTCCCAAGAGAATTCTCTTCGGTTATAGTCACAGCCGTGTATATTCCCCCCTCAAGCCGATACCATGACGGCCCTCAAGAAGCTACACTGGACTTTGTACAAAAATTGTAGCTTGGAATTTAACAAAGCAAATTTGACTACCGAAGTTCTATCAACACAGTGACTGTAGTACTTGCGCTGCTAAATCACTTGATCACTGCTACTTGCCCGCTCTCACTTTGGCAAATCAGATCACGACTCCATTTTGCTCCTCCCTTCCTATAGGCAGAAATTCAAACAGGAAGTACCCGTGCTAAGGTCTATTCAACGCCGGTCTGTCCAGTCAGAATCCATGCTTCAAGATTGTTTTGATCACGCAAACTGGGATTTGTTCTGGGTAGCCTCTGAGAATAACATTGCCTATACACTTCCTGGCGTGTATATATCAATGTTGTTCCCACTGTGACTATTAAAAACTACCCAAACCAGAAATCGTGGATAGACTGCAGCATACGTGCAAAACTGAAAGCTCAAACCATCACATTTAACCATGTCAAGGTGACTGGAAATATGTTTGAGTCCCGTGTAGCTCAGATGCAATGCCAGGGTTGTGGGTTCAATTCTCACAGGGGACCAGTATGAAAAAAAAGTATGCACATATGAACTGTAAGTCGCTCTGGATAAGAGTATCTGCTAAATGACTAAAATGTACGAATCATATTTTTAAAAAAAAGTAGAATACAAACTGTAGGGAATACAGACCCTGATTAAAAAGGGAAAACCAGCCACGGACACTGACGTCTTGCTCAAGGACAAGCTAAACACCTTCTTTACCCGCTTTGAGGATAACACAGTGAACACAGATAACACACCGATTTCAGTACAGCTGCATCAAAGCTGGGACCGAGAGAGCATGCGCCGACCAGCTGGCTCGAGTGTTTACGGACATATTCAATCTCTCCCTATCCCAGTCGTCTGTCCCCACTTGCTTCAAGATATCCACCATTGTTCCTGTACCCAAGAAAGCAAAGGTAACTGAACTCAATGACTATTTCTATGTAGCACTCACTTCTGTCATCATGAAGTGCTTTGAGAGGCTAGTTAAGGATCATACCGCCCCAATAGATCCACAGACAATGCAATCACCTTCGCACTGCACACTGCCCTATCCCATCTGGACAAGAGGAATACCTATGTAAGAATGCTGTTCATTGACTATAGCTCAGCCTTCAACCTAGTACCCTCCAAGCTCATCATTAAGCTTGGGGCCCTGGGGCCCTGAGTTGTGCCAGGAAAATCGTGGAAGTCAGGAAACAGCAGAGGGAGCACGCCCTTAACCACATCGGCTGGACTGCAGTGGAGAAGGTGGAAAGCTTCAAGTTCCTCGGCGTACACATCACTGACAATCTGAATTAGTCCACCCACACAGACAGTGCGGTGAAGAAGGCGCAACAGTGAAATTTGTCTTGGCCCCTATGACCCTCACAAACTTTTACAGATGCGCAATTGAGAGCATCCTGTCGGGCTGTATCACTGCCTGGTACGGCAACTGCATTGCCTGCAACCTCAGGGCCTCCAGAGGTTGGTCCGGTCTGCCCAGCGCATCACCGGGAGCACACTGCCTGCCATCCAGGACACCTACAGCACCCGATGTCACAGGAAGGCCAAGAAAATCATCAAGGACATCAACCTCCCGAACCATGGCCTGTTTACCCCGCTACCATCCAGAAGGTGACTTCAGTACAGGTGCATCAAAGCTGGGTCCGAGAGACTGAAAAACAGCTTCTATCTCAAGGCCATCAGACTGTTAAATAATCATCACTAGCCGGCTACCACCTGGTTCCTCAACCCTGCACCTTATAGGCTGCTGCCCCATGTACATACATGTAGACATGGAGTCACTGGTCACTTTAATAATGTTTACATACTGGTCTTCAACTATTGTATTTCTCTTGTCTATATTTAATGCATCATTTAAACATTGGAAAGGGTTACAAAAGTATCTCTAAAAGCTTTGATGTTCATCAGTCCACGGTAAGACAAATTGTCTATAAATGTAAAAAGTTCAACACTGTTGCTACTCTCCTTAGGAGTGGCAGTCCTGCAAAGATAACTGCAAGAGTACAGCGCAGAATGCTCAATGATGTTAAGAAGAATGTTAGTGTCAGCTAAAGACTTACAGAAATCTCTGGAACATGCTAACATCTCTGTTACGTAAAAAACTAAACAAGAATGGTGTTCATGGGAGGACACCACAGAAGAAGCCACTACTGTCCAAAAATAAACATGTCTGCATGTCTGAAGTTAGCAAAAGAGCACCTGGATGTTCCACAACGCTTCTGGCAAAATATTCTGTGGACAGATTAAACTAAAGTTGTTGTTTGGAAGGAACACACACAACTATGTGTGGAGAAAAAAAGGCACAGCACACCAACATCAAAACCTCACCCCAAGTATGGTGGAGGGAGCATCATGGTTTGGGGCTACTTTGCTGCCTCAGTGCCTGGACAGCTTGCTATCATCGACAGAAAAATGAATTCCCAAGTTTATCAATACATTTTGTAGGAGAATGTAAGGCTATCTGTCTGCCAATTTAAGCTTTAACTAGGAAAGTCAGTTAAGAACAAGTTCTTATTTACAATGACGGCCTACCAAAAGGCAAAAGACCTCCTGCGGAGACGGGGCTGTAGCGAACTGAAAAGACAAGCGACCCAGGGATGTGTGTGCGTTGGGGACCTTTAACAAAATGTGACTGGCAGAATGCGTGTTGTATGTGGAGGATGAGGGCAGCAGTAGATATCTCATATAGGGGGGAGTGAGGCCTAAGAGGGTTTTATAAACAAGCATCAACCAATGGGTCTTGCGACGGGTAAACAGAGATGACCAGTTTACAGAGGAGTATAGAGTGCAGTGATGTGTCCTATAAAGAGAACACCCTTACCTGCTGATCTATGAATTATGTCTCCGTAATCTAGCATGGGTAGGATGGTTATCTGAATCAGGGTTAGTTTGGCAGCTGGGGTGAAATGGAGCGATTACGATAGAGGAGAGAAGGACAGTGTACCATCTAGCCATACTCCCAAGTACTTGTATGATGTGACTACCTCAAGCTCTAAACCCTCAGAGGTAGTAGTCACACCTGTGGGGAGAGGGGCATTCTTCTTACCAAACCAGGTGTTCAGAACAAGGTTAAGGGTAGAGAAAGCTTGTTGGACACTAAGAAAGCTTTGTTGTAGAGCATTTAACACAGAATCTGGGGAGGGGCCAGCTGAGTATAAGACTGTATCATCTGCATATAAATGGATAAGAGAGCTTTCTGCTGCCTGAGCTATGTTGTTGATGTAAATTGTGAAGAGCATGGGGCCTAGGATTGAGCCTTGGGGTACTCCCTTGGTGACAGGCAGTGGCTGAGACAGCAGATTTTCTGACGTTATACACTGCACTCTTTGAGAGAGGTAGTTAGCAAACCAGACCAAAGACCCCTCAGAGACACCAATACTCCTTAGCCGGCCCACAAGAATGGAATGGTCTACCGTATCAGAAGCTTTGGCCAAGCCAATAAAAATAGCAGCACAACATTGCTTAGAATCAAGGGCAGTGGTGACATATTGAGGACCTTTTAAGGTTACAGTGGCACATCCATAACCTAAGCGGAAACCAGATTGCATACCAGAGATAATACTATAGACATCAAGAAAGCCAGTGAGTTGGTTATTGACAAGTTTTTCCAACACTTTTGATAAACAGGGCAAAATAGAAATAGGCCTATAACAGTTAGGATCAGTTTGATCTCCCCATTTTAAATTAAGGACTAACTATGGCTGCCTTCCAAGCAATGGGAACCTCCCCAGAACGGAGAGACAGGTTAAAAAGGTCAGAGATGGGCTTGGCGATGATAGGGGCAGTAACCTTAAAGAACCTTAAGTTGCATGACGCAACAGGACAACGACCCAAAACACAGAAGTAAATCAACAACAGAATGGCTTCAACAGAAGAAAATACGCCTTTTAGAGTTGCCCAGTCAGAGTCCTGACCTCAACCTGATTGAGATGCTGTAGCATGACCTCAAGAGAGCGTTTCACACCAAACATCCCAAGAATATTGCTGAACTGAAACAGTTTTGTAAAGAGTAATGGTCCAAAATTTCTCCTAACCGTTTTGCAGGTCTGATCCGCAACTACAGAAAATGTTTGGTTGAGGTTATTGCTGCCAAAGGAGGGTCAACCAATTATTAAATCCAAGGGTTCACATACTTTTCCCACCCTGCATTGGGAATTTTTACACGTTCTGTTCAATAAAGACATGAAAACGTAGAATTGTTTGTGTGTTATTAGTTTAAGCAGACAGTGTTTGTCTATTGTTGTGACTTAGATGAAGATCAAATTGTATGACCAATTTATGCAGAAATCCAGGTAGTTTCAAATGGTTCACATACTTTTTCTTGCCACTGTATATACTGTATTCTATTCTACTATATTTTAGTCCTTGCCACTCAGACATTGCTCCTACTAATATTGATATATTTCTGAATTCCATTATTTTACTTTTAGATTTGTGTGTATTGTGAATTGTGACCAATAACATTTTATTTGATTAGATTTTGAGATTAATTAGCTGTAATTGGTTTCTCTGTTCATTGGGATTTTTGGCTTTGTTCTGAAAGCAAACATCCTTTGTTTGACCATTTTATACAAAACAAACATCAAAATCATTGCCGTCGTATACTCCCAATCAAAATTATACCTTTATCTCATTTTAGGCTACCGTAATTATAATATTATTTGACATGTCAAATTTTTTTTGTCTAACAATATGTCATAATAGTGCCAATAATGATTTGGCAGGTAGATAGAAAAAGGATCCAAGAATTGTAAAACTCATACTCCAAAATATAACTCTGGTATACGTTTGTCTGCAAATGAGATCTTCTTGTCCATCTGTGCACATATTTGTAGTGTAAACCACTTCTTGAGGCATTCATTTTCCATTGTTAATTTTTCATTCTTTTTCTCAATATATAGTTCTGAATGTTGGGTTAAATATTTATTTTTTTCTCACTGGGTGGGAAAATAGGTCCCAGAGAATACAGTAGAGCTTTGAAGGAATTCAGGCAAGATACAACTTATTAAATATTCATTAGAGCCTAAGCAAGCCATCTGGCTCCTATCACCTGCCTGAGAAAAAGATAATTGTTAACTTCACAAAGAATGTGTCTCCAGCAGTGAAAGCTGCTGGGTTAGAGCACATTTGTCGAGAATACAGTTTTGACCTTATCATTCTGTCATTAAGGCTTAATTACAGATATTTTGTTATTCATCTGTGTAATTTGTGCAAAGATGCCAAATGATGAGGCACAGAAACGGTTGTCAGATGCCTTTTAACATTGCAGTTCAATGCAACATTTCTCAATGTTTTTGGGGGAATTTGTGTTATAGATAACACTATAGTAGATAGACAGTTTTAATACAACACATTGTAGGTATTAGACATTTCACATAAAGTGGCATCATTTTATCTGTAATTACACAAATAGACTCCAGATGTAATGTATCTCCCTAACTGTTAGCCTATTGGAATAAACCATGCTCAACCCATTGTGAAATCCTCTTTACCATATTTAATGTGTGTGAGGGAACAACTAACCATGACACCCAGAGTATGATGTATTACAAAAAACTGGTGTTTTAATGTCAAATGGTTTTGTTATATTTCAGTCTTCTGTGATGTATATGAAGTGTAATAGTAGAATGCAAACTCAAAATGGAATACATTTAATACACAGGTTTTTTTAGGACCAAATCCATGTGTGTGAAACTTTTGTTTCAAAGTTGATTTGTTTAAGAATACCAAGAAACACTCTGTGTGACACTGATTTAGCCCACTGCAGTAAAAGGATAAACAACAATCGTTCTAAACCAATTTTTAATGGGAAATTAATAGCAAATAAATGCCCCCACTCTTTTTGGCATGCCAGCCATGTATCACAATGTACAAGGCTCTAATTGATGAAAATAATAATTTCTTGCAACGCCACCCCACCCCAAAGTTTTTTGTATATAGAATAATCTGTACTCTTAAAAAAAGTATATATATATATATATATATATATATTTATTTATGATTATTATTATTATTATTATTATTATTATTAATAATAATAATAATTTGGTTACCACTGGCTTAAACAGTCAGGATTAGATAGTGTATACAGTATGCAAATGTATTGTGTATACTGTATATTTGTGTGGTCATGCAGTTGCATGACACCAATCTGAATGAAACACATACGGGACCCCAGGGCAATAACAAACAATAGGCTACATTCAGCAGTGGTGGCTAGCCAGCAAGATATTGACTCAGTAGAAAGTCATGCAGTATAGCTCTATGTCCACCATCCCAGCTGTTTTGACAGCAATGCCACACCTTTGACAACTTTGGTTTGTGAACTGTTATGCCATTGTGGTTGCCAATTTTAAGTATCTAATTTTAACTATCAGCGGTAGCAGTAACCACACTGTTTTGCAATTACATACTGATTCCTAATTGCCATGAGTCACTCCTCACCTCTCCAATGTGATAGCTAGTGTGTGGTGACCTTTCTGGCTCAAAATGGCTGCCATGGCTGGTGGTGTTACATATTGGTAGTGAATGAGGTGATTTTCTCCGTACAATTTTAAAGTACTTGGGGCACCTAGAAAAAATGGCAATCAAATATAATGGATTATTATTACAAAAATGATAACGTCCGTGGGGCGTTCAGTGGCACTGTTTCCCCTACAGCGGATTCCATCTTTAACATTTTTTTTTTTTTTAATCCATTTTAGAATAAGGCTGTAACGTAACAAATGTGGAAAAAGGGAAAGGGTCTGAATACTTTCTGAATGCACTGTATAGTGTTGGCGATGTAACAGCAATGCAATTAGTGGTTCTGAAGGAAGAACCTATGTGTCTTGAGGTCACGTGAAGAGTAAGTTGGATTACATGTTTTGCCCCACATTTCAGCAACAATAGCAAGGCTAGAATTGCTAGTAGACTTCCCTTTTTTGCTGTTTTAGATATAAAGTCTGCATGGATATGAGCCTTAAAGTTTATTCTTCTACCTTGGCACTAGGTACACTTTGTGACTTAAACTCTACACATGGTACTAAAAAGACAATTGGTTTCTGTAAGAACACATTCATTTCACCTTTATTTAACCAGGTAGGCCAGTTGAGAACATTCAATGACTCTTCAAGGCTATTTGAAGATTTACTGCATCAGTAATCCCAGACAGCCAAGGAAATGTAAGCAGATTAGAATCAAGCACCAACAGTGTATGTATAATCTAAATCACATTGAATCTTGGATCGGCTTCTCCTTAATTCCAGACCTTGTAACTTTCTGAATTAGTTAAGAATCATTAAGCAATGTTGGTGAAACACAACAGAGACCCCATTTTCTAGCAGTGAGAAAGGAAAAACAAAATGGTTACACTTGAAATTCACAGTTTGCTTTGGAGCAGTGCTGGGGATTCCGGTACACAATGTAGCTGGAATTGGTTAATTAACTGAACAATGAAAGCAGTTCAATTGAATTAAAGGCAAAGCTTAATAGCTGTTTTATCATTACATGTAGTTAATCATTTTTGAATGCTTAAGATGCTTTTTTTCTGCTGCTTTTTCAGGCGTGCATCAAAGCATATTCTTATGATGCTCAAAGACGGGGATATTGTGAGCCCCTGTGGCTGCGTTTACACAGGCAGCCCAATTCTGATATTTTTTCCACTAATTGGTCTTTTGACCAATCACTTCAGATCTTTTTCAGAGCTGATCTGATTGGTCAAAAGACCAATTAAGGAAAAAAGATCAGAATTGGGCTGTCTGAATATATGTATATATTTGAGGACAAGATATATGTATTTGTCACATTATGTAAGAATACAGAAAGGAGTTAAAAATAATTCTACAGAATAGGAGCAGCAGAAGTGAAGGTTAGAATGTCATTGGTCTATTGTGATGATAATACAATAGCTGAACCCTGAAAACAGATGTTAGCTGGCTGGTCTATCTGCTAGCCTTTAAGTTAGCAACTAGCAAGTAAATTAGCTAGCAACTAGCACGTAACTGAGCTAGCAACTAGCAAGTAACTGAGCTAGCAACTAGCAAGTAACTGAGCTAGCAACTACAAGTAACTAAACTAGCAACTAGAGCCCTCAAACTCAACTCTGGACCTCAAAGCCAGTTCCACTGCATTTTTGCAATGTTCCCCTCTAATCAGGGACAGATTTAGACCTGGGACGCCAGGTGTGTGAAATTCATTATCAGATAGAACAGAAAACCAGCAGGCTCCGGACATTTTAGTGTAAGAGTTGAATACCCCTAAGCTAGAGGATGCACATACAGTGGGGAGAACAAGTATTTGATACACTGCCGATTTTGCAGGTTTTCCCACTTACAAAGCATGTAGAAGTCTGTAATTTTTATCATATGTACTCTTCAACTGTGAGTGACGGAATCTAAAACAAAAATCCAGAAAATCACATTGTATGATTTTTAAGTAATTAATTTGCATTTTATTGCATGACATAAGTATTTGATACATCAGAAAAGCAGAACTTAATATTTGGTACAGAAACCTTTGTTTGCAATTACAGAGATCATAAGTTTCCTGTAGTTCTTGACCAGGTCTGCACACACTGCAGCAGGGATTTTAGCCCACTCCTCCATACAGACCTTCTCCAGATCCTTCAGGTTTCGGGGCTGTCGCTGGGCAATACGGACTTTCAGCTCCCTCCAAAGATTTTCTATTGGGTTCAGGTCTGGAGACTGGCTAGGCCACTCCAGGACCTTGAGATGCTTCTTACGGAGCCACTCCTTAGTTGCCCTGGCTGTGTGTTTCGGGTCGTTGTCATGCTGGAAGACCCAGCCACGACCCATCTTCAATGCTCTTACTGAGGGAAGGAGGTTGTTGGCCAAGATCTCGCGATACATAGCCCCATCCATCCTCCCCTCAATACGGTGCAGTCGTCCTGTCCCCTTTGCAGAAAAGCATCCCCAAAGAATGATGTTTCCACCTCCATGCTTCACGGTTGGGATGGTGTTCTTGGGGTTGTACTCATCCTTCTTCTTCCTCCAAACACGGCGAGTGGAGTTTAGACCAAAAAGCTCTATTTTTGTCTCATCAGACCACATGACCTTCTCCCATTCCTCCTCTGGATCATATAGATGGTCAATGGCAAACTTCAGACGGGCTTGGACATGCGCTGGCTTGAGCAGGGGGACCTTGCGTGCACTGCAGGATTTTAATCCATGACAGCGTAGTGTGTTACTAATGGTTTTCTTTGAGACTGTGGTCCCTGTTCTCTTCAGGTCATTGACCAGGTCCTGCCGTGTAGTTCTGGCCTGATCCCTCACCTTCCTCATGATCATTGATGCCCCACGAGGTGAGATCTTGCATGGTGCCCCAGACCGAGGGAAATTGACCGTCATCTTGAACTTCTTCCATTTTCTAATAATTGCGCCAACAGTTGTTGCCTTCTCACCATGCAGCTTGCCTATTGTCCTGTAGCCCATCCCAGCCTTGTGCAGGTCTACAATTTTATCCCTGATGTCCTTACACAGCTCTCTGGTCTTGGCCATTGTGGAGAGGTTGGAGTCTGTTTGATTGAGTGTGTGGACAGGTGTCTAATATACAGGTAACGAGTTCAAACAGGTGCAGTTAATACAGGTAATGAGTGGAGAACAGGAGGGCTTCTTAAAGAAAAACTAACAGGTCTGTGAGAGCCGGAATTCTTACTGGTTGGTAGGTGATCAAATACTTATGTCATGCAATAAAATGCAAATTAATTATTTAAAATTCATACAATGTGATTTTCTGGATTTTTGTTTTAGATTCCGTCTCTCACAGTTGAAGTGTACCTATGATAAAAATTACAGACCTCTACATGCTTTGTAAGTAGGAAAACCTGCAAAATCACCAGTGTATCAAATACTTGTTCTCCCCACTGTACTAGAGCCAAATCCTAATTAAGGATTTTGTCCATAGTGAATCCTGAGCCATATAAATATTATAACATATATAAACATTTATTCTTCTACTTCGACCAGCACTTGAACACAAACAGGTTTTAGCTAGCCAACATGTATAGCAAAACAGATCAAAAGCCCCCACAAAGCCTCATAGCTAGATATACAGTACAAGATAATGCAAACCCCCTTCTTTTGATGACAAATCTATAGGGAACTAGGATTGGACTGCCATTTTCACATTTCAAGAAAAGCCAATCATTCTGTGAAAAGGGTTATTGAAGATTTGATGGTTTTCTTGCTTCACTTGTAAAATTCCTCAATCAGCTGTATTCCCTACAGACAGCCCACCAGTTGAGCACATACAGTATCTAGTATTTTCTGTTGGACTAGATTTGGCCGGGACTTGACAAATGACACTGTCGTTATGCTCAGTGTCATGTGTTCACTCTCTACATAAATAGGAAAGGGCACTCCATCATTCATCTTTGAGAAAGAATGGTTCTGTAATAAAATATTTTATTATTACATAAAATACAGTATGGTGAATATAATAATCCTTCTTCTCTCATAAATAGTACACAGAGGAAGTTAAACATACCTTTTAAAACTAACCATTGTACAAGAAACAAAAATATTTGCTTATTTGAGACTACTCTCTAGTCCACAAGCCAGTTTACTTCACCTTCAGAAAGCATTTGCTGGACCGGGGCGCCGGGCGTGGCACCAGGTCCGACGGAGGCTTCCGACCTGGACCCGGACTAGGCACCGGTGGAGTGGACTGCTCCGGCACTGGAGCGGGGCTGACGACCGGTCCCGGGCTGGGCACTGGTGTGGAGAACGGCTCCAGCCATGGAGCGGGGCAGACGACCGGACCCGGACTGGGCTCCAGCGCAGTGGACCGTCACCGGAGGCTCCGGACTGTGGACCGTCACTGGAGGTCTTGTGCGTGGAGCCGGCACAAGTCGTACCGGGCTGGGGAGGCACACCGGAGGTCTGGTGCGCGGTGCCGGCACAGGGCGCACCGGGCTGGGGAAGCGCACCGGAGGTCTGGTGCATGTAGCCGGCATTGGAGGCACCAAGCTGGGCACACGCACTGGAGGTCGGGTGCGGGGAGCCGGCACAAGACGCACCGGACGGGACATATACTTATAATACCAGTTGCTGTAGGCTGTCCCTGGACGTGCTGGGCTAGTGCTGCGCACTGGAGGTCTGGTACGGGAAGCGGACACTTGACGTACCGGACTACTGTGCTGCCTGAACTTCTCCATCACTCCACCGTAATCTCCTTCCCAGTACTGCACCTCTTCCACCGTCTTCTACCCCCAGTCGTGCTCTGGCTCGTCCTCTTGCCACATGGAGAGCGGTACTGGCTCTTCCTTCTCCTTGCCAGACCACCCCCATAGCCCCCACCCAAAAAACTTTAATGGGGTTGCCTTCTGGCTGTCCTCCTCGCTCCTGAGGTAGGTCCGGAGCTGTACTGTGATGGTCCTCCTCCTCAGAGTCAGTCTCGAAACCTCAGAGGAGTTCCGTCTCAGTATAGCGCTGCTTGGTCTCGGTGTGGTGGTTCATTCGTTCACGATGTGGGTGTGGGAATGACCAAGGCGCAGCGCAGTAGTTAGCGTAGTTAGACATGTTTATATACAGAACAGCGAACTACATGAGAAAACAACAAAAGACACTAAATACACCGTGAAACGGAGTGCAGCTCTCACGGGAGGCAAACACTAACAATGAACCACACTCTCAGGTGGAAAAGTAACATACTAAATAGGATCCCCAATTAGAAACAACGCAATGCAGCTGCCTCTAATTGGGGACCAACACAAATAAACCCCATAGAGTCTGCTAGACTACTCCCATGAACAGAACCCTGTCAGTCCCTAGAGAAGCCTATGGGCATCTCTAAACCTAACCCTGACAAACGGTGTGCTTTTGTCTAGTGTGTTGTCTTGTGTTTGGTAATGGAAAACATAATCTCTGTTCCATACACTCTGGCCTCATGCTCTAAAATTATGAAAAGGTCTGAAGAGAGAATGAATCCCACCTCATGACACATCATTTAACCCCTGGAAAAAATGCCTGTTATTTTTTTCTGAACTTTAGTTTAGCACAACAGGACTGGGACTCAGAAGTAATGTGTTAATAATGTATATTTTGTATTGTCAACCACTAAGATATTATGTGACAGTGGATTAACCAGAAACTATTTTAGATTTTATTTGGCAAGTACAAAGCTCTGGTTTCTTAGTGGTTGGTAAAGCAACAGAAACATTGACTCTGAGAGAGTTGAAAAAGTAGCAAATCTTTATTTTGGCATAATGTTATTACTATCCCTGAATTCCAATGTTAATAGCGTTGCTGTATTCCAATTTTAGTTTTTTCTTTCATACTGTAGGTCTAGTGATATAATAAATAATTAGCTTTGAACCTCAATGACCCTCTGAATCACAAAACAATATTTTTGTTGTGATAGTCCCGACAATACAGAATAGATACAGATGTTCTCGCTGCAGCAGTGTTATGACAGTGAATGATAGTAGCACAAGAGAGACCCTCTGGCTTTTGCTTTATTGTGTGAGTGCGTGCATGTGTGTGTGTGTGCTTGTGTGTGTGTCAAGCCCTGGGAAGGCTTAGCTGTAATACCCTCATTTAGCTTATGACACTGTGCCTAAACATAGTATCCCACCGTTGTTAGTCTAATGATACATACATTGTGTTGACAATGACACAACATATTCACATGACCACTAAAATCGACACTAAAGACCAGCACTATAGACCAACACAGGAATTTCAGAGAGAATCGCAGGTACACTATAAGTACAGTTCAAACTAATGCCCAAATCAAGCTCATAATGAGTATTGATGTTTTAAAGCACCTCTTGTCATGGCCTCCTCCTCTATACATATTACAACAGACAGGGCTTCTAATTAGCCGCTCTGACATTAGCTAATTATTTTAAACAGAACTGAAGGCTATCGTTAGCAAACTGCTATTTAATTTAACCTGATTGTACTTTGTCATTGCTTTGTCTGGCTATGTTATAACTTTCCCTCACGTAGACCGACAAGCTGTGTCTGAAAAAATTATTAGCCGTCAAATCCTTGTTTCCATAATTCTTCTCAAAGCTCATTGGAAGAGAGGGTCCCAGGGAGGGACCTTCGATCCTTTCCTCCAATGACTTTTGAGAGGAATTAAGGAAACAAGGATGTAGGAAACAAGAATTTGACAGTTAGTAATGTTTTCAGACACAGCCCAGGCTCCATCATGTTTGTCTCGCCAGGTAGTTGTGAGATCATTTATATGTCTCTCTTGTCTGAGGGAGCCCAACAAAGTTGCTACCGTACATTTCAGCCAATGTAATGACGGTCATCAATCCACCTAGCAACTAGAGCTGGGCTATCATTTATCTCTTGGCTGGGGCTCTGGGAGCAGCCCGGGCTGCTTATAATGATCTGCAATCACTAAAAGTATTATGCTGCGACTTGGTGACCTATCCATATCTTAGAGCCGTAGTCCACATATAAATAAGAAGCTAGCTAGTACACATCATTTTGAGAAAACATGGGGCTTTTTAACATGCCCGACAGAGGGACCGAGGATTATGCTTAAAGCTTTCTCCAAAGTCATCTTAATGATTAACAATTAAAGGGACACTCATTGTACTGGAGTGAAAATAATTGTTGTACAAGGATATTTACAGAGAGAGGATTTAAATCTCTGGAAGACATTGTTTGTCTGACTGCGTCTTTTTTTGCAGAGAAATTGAGATCTTTCTAATGCATCCTGTTCCTAATATTAGCATATTTCCAGCTGTCAGTATCCATGTCCTGCAGATACATATCATTAGGATAACTGGCGGCATTATCCATGATACTGATATTGTAAAGTTAAATGTTAAGGTCTGGAGTTGTTTTCTAGATATGTCACTCTCAATGACCAGATCTCTCTGCTTTGCATTGGGTTTCTCATCATATGTTGCTATGAAACAATATCCCATCAGAAATAATAATACTAACAACAAGGTATTTCCATCTTTATCAACCAAATATGTTTGCTTGCCGGGTTGGTTCTCTATTTTATTTCTTATCTATTAAAGACTTCTCCAAATTGGATCTGCATTTGGCCATTAATAATGTTCAACAATTTAGATTTCCCAGTAGTGCTATTAACCTACTGAAGCATGCTGAAGTCAATCAGTTTGGGAAGTTTAAACTGCAAAGAGGTTCCGCAACCTGATATAAAAGTGACACAAGGGAAATGAAAACGTGAGGACACCGAAATCAGTCTAAACACTTTGCGAAAATCAGTTTATGCTGTCTATTAGAAAGCAAATGAGCACAAATTGATGCTGCTGTCACTGCTAGTCGCCGTTTAAATCAGGATGGAACAATATTGTAGGAGTGAGAGACACTGAACTACAGCTTGCAATTCCATAGTAAACAACATTGAAGCGTAATATTACTTTACAACGTCCTAAAATCATGTTACATAATGAAATTAAATGGCCAATTTGACAGGTATTTTTACTCTACAGTGTTGGGTTGCCATTGGAGTTCTATTTCAAATCAAATCAAAATATTTTGTCACATGCTTCTTAAACAACAGATGGAGACGAACAGTGAAATGCTTACTTACGGTCCCTTCCCAACAATGCAGAGAGAAAAAATGTGAACAAATAATATGTTGAATAAATAGAAGAATAAAAACACAAGGAATAAATACATATATATACAGTATATCACAGTGCATTTTGAAAGTATTCAGACCCCTTTTCCAAATGTTGTTATGTTACAGCCTTACTCTAAAATGTATTAAATTACATGCTTTACTCATCAATCTACACACAATACCCCATAATGAGGAAGTGAAAACATAAGTATTCAGACCCTTTGATATGAGACTCAAAATTGAGCTCAGGTGCACCCTGTTTCCATTTCATCATCCTTGAGATGTTTCTGCAACTTGTTTGGAGTCCACATGTGGTACATTTAATTGATTGGACATGATTTGGAAAGGCACACACCTGTATCGTGTATCTATCTTTTGTGTATTTTGTTCTGGCATTTTGCTCCTGCCCTGTGTATCTATCCTATCTATCTATCTATCTATCTATCTATCTATCTATCTATCTATCTATCTGTCTGTCTGTCTGTCTGTCTGTCTGTCTGTCTGTCTGTCTGTCTGTCTGTCTGTCTGTCTGTCTGTCTGTCTGTCTGTCTGTCTGTCTGTCTGTCTGTCTGTCTGTCTGTCTGTCTGTCTGTCTGTCTGTCTGTCTGTCTGTCCCACAGTTGACAGTGCATGTAAGAGCAAAACCCAAGCCATGAGGTCAAAGGAATTGTCCGTAGAGCTCTGAGACAGGATTGTGTCGAGGCACAGATCTGGGGAAGGGTACCAAAACATGACCAAGAACGCGATGGTCACGCTGACAGCGCTCCAGAGTTCCTCTGTGGAGATGGGAGAACCTTTCAGAAGGACAACCATCTCTGCAGCACTCCACAATTTAGGCATTTATGGTAGATTGGCACTTGAAGGACTCTCAGACCATGAGGAACAAGATTCTCTGGTCTGATGAAACCAATATTGAACTTTTTGGCCTGAATGCCAAGTTTCACGTCTGGAGGAAACCTGGCACCATCCCTACGGTAAAGCATGGTGGTGGCAGCATCATGCTGTGAGGATGTTTTTCAGTGGCAGGGACTGGGAGATTAGTCAGGATCAAAGGAAAGATGAATGGAGCAAAGAAGACCTCAGACTGGGGTGAAGGTTCACCTTTCAACAGGACAACGACACACAGCCAAGACAACACAGGAGTGGCTTCGGGACAAGTCTCTGAATGTCCTTGAGTGACCCAGCCAATTCCTGGACTTGAACCCAATCGAACATCTCTGGAGAGACCAGAAAATAGCTGTGCATCGATGCTCCCCATCCAACCCGACAGAGCTTAAGAGGATCTACAGAGAAGAATGGGAGAAACTCACCAAATACAGTTGTGCCTATCTTGTAGCGTCATACCCAAGGAAGACTCGAGGCTGTAATCGCTGCCAACGGTGCTTCAACAAAGGATTGCGTAAAGGGTCTGAATACTTATGTACATTTCTAAAAAACTGTGTAGATTGATGAGGAAAAAAATATATTTAGTCAATTTTAGAACGGAAAAAGTCAAAGGGTCTGAAGACTTTCCAAATGTATTGTGTATCCATACATATATATAAATACATACAGAAATTAGATTTTACTCCAGTATACATTATATTATATTTAGTTTTTTCAATTATACCATTACCAATCATGAGCTCTTTAAACCCACCCCTCAGCTACTCTCAGCCCAGCCCATCCCACCTATCGCCGTAGACCACCCTCATTTTGTTTCCATGTGCCATATATTTTTCAATTGTGCTGTGATATTTTACATTTATTTTTAACCTTTCTAATTGCATGGTCCACAGATTCTGAGCTAAAGATGAAAAGGTTTCCTACGAGTATTATTATATTGTTGATTGATTGACTATGTGGCTTTCCAAATCACACAACACTGGGTACGATGTAATTGAGGTAGATATGTACATACAGTACCAGTCAAAGGTTTGGACACACCTACTCATTCAAGGGTTTTTCTTTATATTTTATATTTTCTAATAGTGACAACATCAAAACTATGAAATAACACATATGGAATCATGTAGTAACCAAAAAAGTGTTAAACAAATTAAAATATATTTTACATTTTAGATTCTTCAAAGTAGCCACCCTTTGCCTTGATGACAGCTTTGTCTTGAATTCTAAATAAATCACAGACAGTGTCACCAGAAAAGCACCATCACACCTCCTCCACCATGCTTCACGTGGGAACCACACATGCAGAGATAATCCATTCACTTACTCTACGTCTCACAAAGACACATCAGACCAAAGGACAGATTTCCACCGGTCTAATGTCCATTGCTCGTGTTTCTTGGCCCAAGAAAGTCTCTTCTTCTTATTGGTGTCCTTTAGTGGTGTTCTCTTTGCAACAATTCGACCATGAAGGACTGATTCATGCATGCTCCTCTGAACAGTTGATGATGAGATGTGTCTATTACATGGACTAAGCATTTATTTGGGCTGGTAACTCTAATTAACTTATCCTCTGCAGCAGAGGTAACTCTGGGTCTTCCTTTCCTGTGGCGGTCCTCATGAGAGACAGTTTCATCATATCGCTTGATGGTTTTTGCGACTGCACTTGAAGACATTTTCCGGATTGACTGACCTTCATGTCTTAAAATAATGATGGACTGTTGTTTGTCTTTGCTTATTTGGATATGCTCTTGCCATAATATGGACTTGGTCTTTTACCAAATAGGACTATCTTCTGTATACCACCCCTACCTATTCACAACACTACTGATTGGCTCAAATGCATTAAGAAGGAAATAAATTACACAAATTAACTTTTAACAAGGCACACCTGTTAATCAAAATGCATTCCAGGTGACTAACTCATGAAGCTGATTGAGATAATGCCAAGAGTGTGCAAAGCTGTCATCAAGGCAAAGGATGGCTACTTTGAAGAATCTCAAATATAAAATATATATTTAACACTTTTTTGGTTACTACATTATTCCATATGTGTTATTTCATAGTTTTGATGGCTTCACTATTATTTCACATTTAACATTTAAAAAATAAAGAAAAATCCCTTGAATGAGTAGGTGTGTCCAAACATTTGACTGGTACTGTAGGTAGGGATAAAGGGACTAGGCAACGGGATAGATAATAAACAGTAGCAGCAGCATACAGTGCCTTTAGAAAGTATTCACACCCCTGTTATTTTGTTACAGCCTGAATTTAAAATGGATTAAATTGAGATTTCTTTGGTGATTGGCCTACACAAAATACCCCATGATGTCAAGGTGGGATTATGTTTTTAATGTTTTGAATTTTTTGCAAATTCAATAAAAATGAAAAGCTGAAATGTATTTAGTCAATAATGGCTCCCAAGTGGCGCAGTGGTCTAAGACACTGCATCTCAGTGCTAGTGATGTCACTAAAGAAAACCTGGTTCGAATTCAGACTGTATCACAACTAGCTGTGGTTGGGAGTCCCATAGGGCGGCACACAATTGGTCCAGCATCGTCTGAGTTTGGCTGTTGTAGGCCATCATTGTAAATAAGAATCCGTTTCAACTCCTTAGTTTCGGCAAGCCTAAATAAATTCAGGAATAAACATTGGATTAAAAAGTCACATAATAAGTTGCATGGACTCTGTGTGCAATAATAGTGTTGACCATAATGTTTTAATGACTACATCATCTCTGTACCTCACACATACAATTGTCTGTAAGGTCCCTCAGTCGAGCAGTGAATTTCAAACACAGATTTAACCACAAAGGCCAGGGAGGTTTTCGAATGCCTCACATAGAAGGACACCTATTGGTAGATAAAAAAAGAGACATTGAATATCCCTTCCTGCATGGAGAAGTTATTAATTACACTTTGGATGGTGTATCAATACACCCAGTCATTACAAATGATACAGGCGTCCTTCCTAACTCAGTTGCCGGGAGGAAGGAAACCACTCATGGATTTCACCAATGGTGACTTTAAAACAGTTACAGATTGTAATGGCTGTGATAGGAGGATGGATCAACAACGTTGTATTTACTCCATAATACCAACCTAATTGACAGAGTGAAAAGAACGAAGCCTGTACAGATAAAAAATATTCCAAAACATGCATCCTGTTTGCAACATGGCATTAAAGTAATACTGAAAAAAATTTGGCAAAGCAATTAACTTTTTGACCTGAATACAAAGTGTTATATTTGAGGCAAATCCAGTACAACATATTACTGAGTATCACTCTCCATATTTTCAAGCATAATGCATCACGTTATGGGTATTCCGGGTAGCTATTGGTTAACTATTTAAATAACTATTTCCATTGGAGTTCTATTTAGGTCATTTTAAGACTTAAGAGATTGCAGTATGTCAATTTAGGCTATTTGTTGTCTGTTGAATCAATGAGTGGCCATGCCAACAAACAGTACATTTAAATATCCTGGTTCATAGAATGTTAGTTGTTAATATTTCTAAATATTTCTCTCCCTGCAGCTCTCTCAAGGAGATCCACAGTACGTTAATATTAGTGTATTTAATTCAACTCACTATCATTAAACCATGAAAGACAACATTAAGTGATGTACCAGACCAAAGTACACTCTTAGAAGTAAAGGTGCTATCTATAACCTAAAAGGGTTCTTCGGCTGTCCCCATAGGAGAACCCCTTGAAGAACCATTTTTGGTTCTAGGCAGAACCTTTTTTAGTTCCATGTAGAATCCTTTACATAGAGGGTTCTACATGGAACCCAAAATAGTTCTGCCTGAAACCGAAAAGGGTTCTTCAAAGGGTTCTCCTATGGTGACAGACGAAGAACCCTTTTTTTCTAAGTGTACTCCCATTGGAGCATTGCTCAATTGTAGTTTAATGTTCTCTCCTGTATAACTTACTGGGTTTTACTGTTTAATGCATAACGTATGAATCAAAGTAAATCATGTATGGTGTCTAATATAACTTATGAATATTAGAGGAAGGGAAGAATTGAGGATGATTTTGTATACTGTAAATTAGGCGTCTGTCTGTTGGATGGTAATAAGGATTCTCGAGCGGAATAGTTGTTATTCTATTAAATGTCCCTCCACTCAGGTGGCTGACACTTCGTTAGCTCAGGGTGTACGATGGCAATGTGGCCTCACTATTAGAGGCCAAGGCAAGAGCCCAGCCCACGCAGTCAATAATGAGAATGTTGCTTGAGGTGGAAAACAGGGGCCTTCTGGTCTCTGCAAACACCCTTGAAGCACAGACATCACTCCCCTACTTTTTATTAACTTGTTATTCTGTGGTATCTATCGCCTTTCAATGTCCCCCTGGAACAGATGATTTTGTTGGCTGTCGGCTGTTTATTTAACGGTGTGTGTCCAAGTTCGGCTGGGACTCTGTGGCGGTAGGCGAGCTCTGCATAAGTATCCGTCTCAGCCCTGATTCCTGAATGAAGAGTTGAGGCCACAATAAGTAACACTTAATATCAAGGGACCCATGGAGGTCCCATGGAGGTATGCTCGAGTGCACCACCATACTTTTGATGAAGGCTTCTGGATACAGAATTGATAGGCTCAGTAAAAACCTGCTGGATATCCGCTCCAGTTTTACGGATTTATGTTGTAAGAGAAAGTGTAGTCATTAGGGACGAATGGAGAGGCAGCAACACTGGATGGCGTAGAGACATGGCTGCCCTCACTGCAGCGGTCGAAACACAATCTCAAAATGACAAAGTTATTTTAGAAACAAGAGGGTGTGAGCTGAGGGAAGCTGAGGGAAAAAGGGAGGGAAGATTCTTGTTTGTGAATGCAGTCATTGCCAAGCGACGTCAGAGTGTTTGTGGTATCACCGAGAGCTGCTTAATCTTGTGGTTGTCAATGGTTCCAATACCCTTGCCTACCCTTCTGCTGCACATTACCACTCAGACCAGATTACTAACTGGTGGTGGTGAGTTAGCTACTCCTTTAGAGAATGTCCTGAGAGAACATTTTCCTCAGATGCTGTGTTTTTGTCAAACTGTTTCTAATTCTAATGCTCACATTCCCCCATCATTTCCATTGATTGTTAGGTTGTGTTGGTTAAAGTTAGCTGAAGTCTGTAGTGGCTGTTCAAAGAAAACTGAACCGTGGATTATACTTTGTCCTGGCCCATAGACTACTTTCAGGATGAGGAACCATCTAACATCAAGCTGTAAAATAGTGAACTACTCCTTTAAGGAAAGCGTTCCTCTTTTGACCATGTGATGTGTCTGAACTTTTCTGTAAAGGGTTCGCTAGGGTTTGCCCTCGAATTGTAGTTTATCAGAAACATAATTAAACTAGCCATTGTACTACCTGGTCTATACTGGAATCATGAGATCTGAACTAAGCAATATTTCATTTTTTTTTGCATATTATTTGCAACATTTATTTCAATGTTAAAAGCTCATTAGAATACTCCAAAACTATGGGTTATTTGTTGCGTTTAAAACATTCCGTACACTGTTCACATCTTCATGTTTTACCCTGTTTACCGCCATTTAATCCTCTCTTGGAATAATGATTGAATGGGGTGAACACAGAGAACACAGTTAAACTGACGGTTTGTGCTATCAGCGGTTCATAATTGACACCCACCATTGTACTGTGAAGCAAAAGCCTTGACACTGCGTTACAAGTGGCTCTGACAGCTATCATAGAGTCCCTATCATTAATTGTGATAATACAGTAACATGCAGTGAGACTGTGTACACATTCAACACTGCTGACCTTTCTCTTGAATAAATGAATACCTAATTAATAATTCATCATAATTATTTGTTGTATTATTTCCTGCCTTGTTTCCGGAGTAAAAGTAAAACATATGCCACAGCCACGCGTGACCTTCTCATGGAACAATGATGAATATTAATTGAGCCCTATTTTCATGTTTAAAGTGGTCACGGTGATGTATGTGATTTAAAATTATTTTATGTGATGTTCCTGTAAGTATTTAGGTGAAAACACTTTATAGTGGTTATAGTATTTCAATTACAAGAAGAGGGATTAAACTCACCATTGTCCATGGTCCAGACTGAAGGCCTCAGTACCTCTCCATGACCAGTGTTGGACATCTCTGCTCTGTAGATATTCAACTTAATAAGCACTTACTAACAGTTGAATTTGTTGTCAACTGCAACATGAAACAAACTTTTACAGCAAGGGTAGTAGTTTACTAAGACAACTTAGAAACTGCATGCCAAAGAGAGGCAGCTGACTAATGAATGTAGCGGGTAGTGTTGATTGTATGCCCATTTACAGATCACAAGGCAATCCATAATAAGTAATTTTTCATGTCAGATAAATAAAAGCACAACCAATCTTTCAAAATAACCATGATGATAGATTGCAAGCGAACAAAGGGCCACTGAACTAAAACAATCCAAGTCTGTATTGCTGGACAGAGCAAAGGTTATTGGCCTTTTGTCATGAATATAACTTTTTTTTTACTGTTGAATATTGTTATTTCGCTTTTCCTTAAGTAATACTTCTGAAGAAATCAGTCACCCACGTTAACCTTTAGCCTTAGGTTTTTTAAATCACAAATTGTATTGTTCTCCAATAGGTTTGATATATGCCCGCGAAGACTCGCTCTTCTCTGTCCCCGTTTGGTATGCAGTGGAAGTCGAATTGGTATTATGAGCATTATGATATTCCTCCACTGAAGTTCATTGGATTGAAGGTTAGGCATGGAGGTTAGGATCCAATAATCTGTCCTGAATATAAATCACATGTTGTTTGTTACCACCAGTTCTCTTGGGTAGAAATCATTGTAGGCTTCTCTCTCTTTCAAATAAATGGTTTGACTGGGCTTTTCCACAAGGCATGGCTACTGGAGAATACCAAGGATATGCAAATCGGACTTGGCGTAGATTCTCATTGTAAATTGAAATTTAGCATAGGTGCTCACATTTAAAGCAATGTACCATGATAATTGTGACATAATTAATTTGCAAAATACTAAGCATATGTTTTGTTTCCATAGAATGCATGAATCATTTCTAATGAACCTCATGTATGTCATTTGGTGTCGAGTGTGCATAAAATATATTTAGAAGCAAAAAATTACCACCAATCAATACACATTGGATGTATGAAAATACACACAAATGTACAGTGCCTTCAGAAAGTATTCACACCCCTTGACTTGTTGTATTTTTTATGTTTACAATATTTTATTTATTTAACTTTTTAGCCCTTTTTCTCCCCAATTTCCGTGATATCTAATTGGTAGTGACAGTCTTGTCCCATCGCTGCAACTCCTGTACAGACACAGGAGAGGCAAATGTCGAGAGCCACTGCTTCTTGACACACTGCTCGCTTAACCTGGAAGCCGGTCGCACCAATGTGTCGGAGGAAGCACAGTGTCAGCGTGCATGCGCCGGCCCGCCACAGGAGTTGCTAGAGTGAGATGGGACAAGGACATCCCGGCCGGCCAAACCCTCCCCTAATCCGGATGAGTCGCCTCATGGGTCTCCTGGTCGCGGCCGGCTGCGACACAGCCTGGGATCAAACCAGGATCTGTAGTGACACCTCAAGCACTATAGTGCCTTAGACCGCTGCACCACTCGGGAAGCCGAAATGTTTACAAATGAATAAAAAATGGAAAGCTGAAATGTCTTGAGTCAATAAGTATTCAACCCCTTTGTTATGGCAGAATCTTAAAAGAATGTGCTTAACAAGTCACATAATAGGTTACAATACTATTGTCTGTAAGGTCCCTCAGTCGAGATGTGAATTTCAAACACATATTCAACCACAAAAACCAGGGAAGTTTACCAATGTCTCGCAAAGAAGGACACCTATTGGTAGATGGGTAAAAAGAAAAGCGGTCATTGAATATCACTTTGAGCATGGTGAAGTTAATTTCATTTTGAAAAAATATTCCGAAACATGCATCCTGTTTGCAACAAGGCACTAAAGTACAACTACTAAAAAGGTGGCAAAGCAATTAACTTTATGTCCTGAATACTAAGTGTTATGTTTGTGGCAAATCCAATACATCACATTACTGTCACGAATTGGCGTATAGACAGACCAAGGTCTGTCACTAAAGGACGCATGGAGGGACCAAGGCGCAGCGCAGGTATAGTTCGACATTTTATTGATGCAGCAGATAATTCTCACAATGTCGTGACTGGAGATATAACGACCCACACCATGGTGTGGGACATACAAACATATGTAGGATCCCTAATTAGAGAAAATGCAGTGCAGCTGCCTCTAATTAGGGATCCAACACAAAACATCACACAGAAACAGAAATTATAGACCTGTCAGACTCTGACCATGGATACATAGAGAAGCAATAGGCTATTACTGAGTAATACTCTCCATATGTTCAAGCATAGTGGTGGCTGCATCATGTTATGGGTATCCTTGTAATCGTTAAGGACTGGGGAGTTTTTCAGGATAAGAAAATAAATGGAATGGAGCTAAGCAGAGGCAAAATCCTAGAAGAAAACCTAGTTCAGTCAGCTTTCAACCAGACACTGGGAGATGAATTCACCTTTGTGCAGGACAATAAGCTAAAACAAAGGGCGAAATCTAAACTGGAGTTGCTTAACAAGAAGACTGTGAATGTTCCTGAGTGGCCGAGTTACAGTTTTGATTTAAATCGACGGCAAGACCTGAACATGGTTGTCTAGCTATGATCAACAACCAAATTGACAGAGCTTGAAGAATTTTGAAAAGAATAATGGGCAAATGTTGCACAATCCAGGTGTGGAAAGCTCCTAGAGACTTACCCAGAAAGGCTTGCAGCTCTAATTGCTGGCAAAGGTGCTTCTACAAAGTATTGACTCAGGGATGTGAATAGTTATGTAAATTCGATTTCTGTATTTGATAATCCCCGGAGACCAGTCAGTCAGTTCACCTAGGTCATCAAGGTACAAGAGTTTAGGACCCCAGATACCTAGGAAATAGTGGTTGATAGGTTCTGGAGAGCAAGGGAGTTTTTGGGAGGGCTTTAAGACGGTTTTGTATAACATCTCAATTCAACACTGACACAGTTGCCTCTGCCACAGTTAGATAGAGGTTATGAGAAGCTATATTAAAGGAAACTATTTGAAGGCATTTCTGCTATTTGAGGCATTTCAAGGAATATGTTGTCATGCTAAATGTTTCTACTGTCAATGAGTATTCCAGTGCAGAATAACAGAGGAACAATCTTCAACTGTTTACTTTTATTGGTGTGTCACTTTCCATAGATGAAAGTATATTATGAGAGTATAGCCCCACTGGGAGCTATCCTCTATAGATAGTGTTTCCCAACTCCGGTCCTGAAGAACCCCCAACAGTACATATTTTTGTTTTGGCCCCAGACAAGCACACCTGATTCTACTTTTAAACTAACCATCAAGCTCTTGACAAGTTTAATCAGGGCTGCGTTCAGTACATTTTTACGTTCTGGAAAGTTCAAATTGAACGGAAACGGTGCTGTACTAAACAAACAGGGTTGTGGGTTGGGGAATGCATGGCCACATCCCTTTAAACACATCACTCATTGCTTCAAGTCACACCCTGCCACACCCACCAAATGGGAGCAAACATAGTTCAGTACAAACGTGTCTTTTAGTACAAACCATTCCACAACGTAGCAAATGTTCAAGTGAACTGAACGCACCTCTGTTTTTTTTTGTTGTTGTCCGGGCCTACAACAAAATGTGTTATTTTATCAAGGTCCTGGGGACTCACAGGTTGTTGTTCCATTCCAGTGCTAACATACTTGATTGAAATACTCAAGGGTATGGTGATTAGTTGAATCAGATGTGTTAGTATTGAACAAAAGCCTGCACATGTGGGTCCCCAGCAACGGTATTGAAGAACACTACTAACCTATATTGTATAAGAAAGCCCAAGGTCTTACTTTATCAAAAACTTCATGCAAAAGCCACATCCTCACACAATAGTAGCATCAGTCAGACATCACTCGATGAATATCACTTGATTGTGCTTCACAATAGAATGGACACAACAGAACACTGTAAAAATATGCTGAATGCTTAACACTCATCCTCTCCTCTCTCTCTATTTTCTCTCTTTTCCTCACAGATGTACCGTGGATAGCAAGGTATCGCGGGTGGCTTGGCTCAACCGCACCACCATTCTCTACGCGGGGGATGACAAGTGGTCTCTGGACTCTCGCGTGGTCCGAATGAACAACACACCCGTGACAGAGTACAGCATAAAGATCCAGAACGTGAATGTACACGACGAGGGGCCCTACGTGTGCTCTATCCTCACAAGCAACAAACCCAAATCATCCAAAGTGCATCTCATTGTTCAAGGTACTGCACTTCTTTTAGATTCTGTCCATTTTTAATAGTTCTCCTGTGGTTTGTGATGAGAGTTTTGTCCATTTTCCAACTAGATGCACAGGGCTCAATAGATATCACTGTCTTTGCTTGGTAGTCTGACTGTGATTGTTTTGACTTAACCGGTGGGGAGGCATGAGAGATAAAGAGAAGAAAAACCTCCTAGTCGCCTTCGCCGGGATGATCTAATTATCTGAAACTCGCCAAACGTGACTCCCTGAGATGAAATTGGGATTTAATCTAGGTTTAATTTCAGATTGTTGATAGATATTGATTTGGGGACACAGCAAGTTGGAAAATACTGTGGCCCCGTTTCATTGCAAGGGCTTGCTAAATCAGCTGTCGATACCTGGACTTTTGTTATCATTTACAGTGAACTCAATTTTCCTCACGCTCAGTTTCCAAAAACAATTAGCACCACTGCCCTTTGTCGGCTTTAGAAGTGCAGATCATGTAGACACACTCATTTGACCTTTAATTAAAACTGAACAAGATTAATAAAGGAGTCAGTTTTTTATCATGTAAGATCTTGCATTCAGAAAGGGACTAACGCCACAACAAACAACAGTATGCATGCAATCATAAGATAATTGATAACTGCTGGACTAGGCATCATTTGGCAATGGCTATTTCTTGCTCAACAGAATCCCCAAGGGTTCTTTACTGTCCTATTTGAAAATGATAAGAAACAATGTATTCTTTTTTATTCATTAACCTATTGAATTTAGCCCTGACACTAGTTACAGGAAAAATAAATAAAATAATTGCCAGTTACTTATTTAGAAAATATTAGATGTTGCCTAATTAGCAGCTGCTTTAAGATTTAAGAAAGAGTTCAGTGAACAGAGAACAAATTACTGTACTTAAATCGTTATTCCAAACTGTAATTAACAGATCATTGGTGGGGATTTCGGCTACACTGTATAATTACTCTTCATAATATGTAATTTATGTATTATATGCTGCTGCTACTCTGTTCTTTATTGTAATCGTATTATTATCTATCCTGATGCCTAGTCACTTTACCCTGCCTTCATGTGCATATCTACCTCATACCTCATACCCCTGCACATTGATCTGGTACTGGTACTCCCTCTATATATATATATATATAGATAGATAGATAGATAGATAGATAGATAGATAGATAGATAGATAGATAGATAGATAGATAGATAGATAGATAGATAGATAGATAGATAGATAGATAGATAGATAGATAGATAGATAGATAGATAGATAGATAGATAGATAGATAGATAGATAGATAGATAGATAGATAGATAGATAGGTACTTTATTGATCCCCCGGGGGGGAAATTTCATTGTCAAGCAGCTACAACAAAACACAGGGCAGGTGCAAAATGCCACAACAAAAGTACACAAAAGACAGATACACGGTACATGATACATAGAGCGGCAGTATGAAAAAGTATAGAAATACAAGATATCTGGAGTGCAATAGCTCCATTCTTGTGTATTTTATTCTTTGTGTTATTATATTTATTATTATTATTATTGTTACACTCTGCATTTGTGAGAAAGGCTCATAAACAAGCAGTAAGTCTACACCTGTTGTATTTGATTTATTGTGGTTTAGAAGTGGAAGCTTTTGGCACGCATTGATTTTAATTCTACCTCATCATATTTTTACACTTCACTATTAGATTGTAAAAGTGTTTGGTCCAGGATAAAGAAAAATAACCCTCACACAAGAAATCAGATAACAAATCAAAATAAGCAATACTCCATGTTTTCTGATGGCAGACTTTCTCCTTTACTTTTTATCTGTCCTAATCGTGACCCTCTAAGATACTGCACAACTCGTAAGTTGGTGTGTACAACATGGCTGAACATGTCGGGGTGCTTTCGTTGTTCGATCCAAAGAGACTTCTCCTGGAGAGCAGCACTCTGCGAATTGCTATGTGAGAGCGAAGGTGACTCATGGGTGCCAAGCCCTTGTTTCACAGAAACCAACACAGCACGGCAGCCCTCTGCACCTC
Source organism: Thymallus thymallus (assembly GCA_023634145.1). Lineage (NCBI taxonomy): Eukaryota > Metazoa > Chordata > Actinopteri > Salmoniformes > Salmonidae > Thymallus > Thymallus thymallus. The sequence continues at coordinate 30,962,800 of CM042391.1, forward strand.
AGCTTTTAATATTTCATGCTGTGTTTAGCCATGAAATGCTTCACCAAAAAATTATATCACATTTCTCTACTGCAAGCTCAAAATGGCACCGAACTGCCTTCTCTGCCACCCTGCCTATTTATACAACACAGGGAAGAGGAGTAGGAGTAGGATTGTTCTTGTCTCTTTCAAAATTACTGTATACCTTATGCAGAGTTACAGTAAAACACATGTTTTTCTGCAAATGGGTGTTTCAACCAGCTTTTAAACAACTGTGTGTTGGAAAATACTCTTATAATCTGCTTGGATATTACTATAATGTCAAAACTGTCTATTTTGGTTTAGAATGACTCCAACTGGAAAATCATATATTTTCGAAAACTACAAGCACTACAATGTACAGAAGCCCCAGACAGAAACCTTAAACTTGGATTTAGCCTCAAAATTTGAGCTTTTCAATTTGTAGAGAACAAAAAGAAGCATTGTAGCAGGGCTTTATACTTTATAAGGGGACCAAGGTCATTGCAGAGGCAGCATATGACTATAATTATGTCTCAACCATGTCATGACTTCACGTGAGGATCCAATGGCTCCGATTAGGGTTGCAATGAATAAACTCCAACCAGAGGCCTTTTTCACCTGCAGAGGGGAGGAGGGAAGTGGCGTGGGGGTTTGGAAGGAGGGATGTGGTGTGGGAGACTCCCTCTCTTTACCCTCCAGTATTGGCTAAAGGAAAGTCCTTTGTCTCCAAAATACTTTTGCCGCCCAAAACTCTAACGTCCATAAAGTGAACACTGGAACAATATTTATTACATAAGAACGTGGGGAATGGTCAGTGGGGATCTAGAGAATTATCATGTCATGTGGGTTGTTATTTTGTGATGTCGTTAACACTGGTATCAAGAAAATATTGTAACGTATACACACTATACAACTATGTCAGGTTTTCATCCTTTACGTTCTGTATGGAATATTAAAAAGTTAAGATATGTTAAGATATGAATGTGATTTTAGTTTTCTAACAAGAGTTTTTGATGATGCTTTGCACCAGTAAGTAGCCACGCCCCGAGGGAGCTCAGAGAGCATGTCAGCATGACGGAACGTCCCTTTTACCCAGAGTGCATAAAGGCTTGGAAAAGAAATGACCATCAAATGAGAAAGACGTAAGACTGTGGTCTAAACTTTTGAAGTGAAGAAGATAAACTCCCAGACTAGACCCGAACATTGCCAGGCTGCAGCTATGCGTGTAAAGTGGTTCAAGCTCTGACTATCCACACGAGCTAAGAACAAGTTCTGAGGAAAGACACCACAACAAAGAAGAAGGACATTGTGACCTCTGGTGGACAATCAGAGCCTAACAAGTGAGCTGAGTGAAGACACAGCCAAAACCCCCTTTCAAGAAGGCTTGGTTTCAACAGCGATAGATGACAAACGACGCCATTCACACGTAAATACATTCATGATTTCTTACTCCAAGCAGGCGGTGGTTCGTGTGCAAGGTATTATGATTACTTTGAGGGTAGTTTCCAAATGTATCAACAATAACTGTCTCTTTCTCTTTGTCTCTCTCTCTCTCTCTATCTACCCCTCCCTCTTTTGGTAAACAAGCAGTCATGTATTTGTTAGTCCGCTAGGGACCTTTTTTCTCATGTATTAAGTGTGCATGTTATTCTGTGTTATTATTTAGTTAGCTAGTAAATAAAAAAAATAAAAAATGAGTGTAAAACTGAATTATAAGTAAAGCTGGGGTGCGACCATTCAGATTATGTGACTGATATGAGGTAATGATTAATAAGTGACTGTTATCGATATATAACTTATATATCTTCTAGAGTTTAATTCGGGAGATTTAAAAACAACTTCTTCCGTGATACCCCAAATCCTAGTGAGTTTATTGTTACATGATTCATTTAATCGAGTAACAATTAAACATGCTTAGTTGATTCGATAGATAATGAAAGTCACGTCACAACAACCATTTCAAACTGAGAGAAGTGAGAGAAACACAGTTTGTATTCACAAGACATCAATGCCACTTTCACAGAAAAACCAGACTTTATAGGAAGCCATGTTTTGTCAGAAATCCATAACATTCTTGGTAAGATTTTATAGCTGTAACCTTCATCCATGCTTCTCAACCTGGAATCAACCTGTTGCGTAACTACTTCCAGTCTTTGCCTGCCCTTGAACGGTCTAGGTATTTAGAGAAGTAGATTTTTTTTGACTTGGCTATATGTCCATTCAACTTGCCATAAACCAGCTGGGGAGACAACCCTACCAAATGGCCCAAAGTAGATTATGGCTATATCGACACCTATTTGATGGAATCTCCAGGTTATTTGGACGGATTCAGCTCACTAGTCCTTACTTTAAGCTAACTAGCAAACTTTATGCAATACACATAGCTAGTTAGATACAAGCAAGTGTTAGCGACTTACCGATGATAAAAAATGCTTTGAACACACATAAATGTATGAATGACCATCATCATAGCGGAAACCATGAGGTTCGTCTAACCTTGTCCTTGGGCAGTTGATGAGACTTAATTTGGTGGTGTTTTCTCCTAGTATTGTTCAGACAAAACGGTACGCAACAGCTTTTTGGCATCTTAAAAGCAGGGTTAATTAGCTAGTTGAAGAAAGTCAGTTGGAATCGACTCTTTGGCTGGTGATTGTGATGTATATTCCATGCAAAGGTATATCTATTCAAGGTGTGTTGATTAAGACGACATGGAAGTATGTTCAAAATGATCACCAAGCATATCCAACATGTTCATAGAATATGATACAAATAAAATAATACAGCCAATGTTGGGTTGCAACATAGGAGAAATATACAGCCAATTTAACATTGGAGAAATAGGAGTGTCCGACGGCTGTACCCTGCTTGGGCGCGTGGTCATGTTAAGCCATATGTATCTATTGTGAGTTATAACATTGATATGGCTTAAACCACAGAAGGCAGAATAGTGCAAGATTACAAAAGAGCTCACCTCTTCCTAACAATGTGTAACACTTGGAATCCGATAAATTATCATCAGCCACCGAAAGACGACCATACAATTGACCACACAATTTATTTTGATCATGAGCAAAAGCAATTGGTTTTCTACCCAAAGTTGCAAAGAAAATATTGTGATCCATTTAATAAAAATAAAGAGACCATCAAAATGGATATAAGGGTGTGGTGGCAATAGCAGAAACAACAGCTTCTAGTAGGCAAAGCTTGGTACTTTCACACTCATTTATGGTAAATAATGCAAGCGACTTCAATGGCTAATTTCTCTGAACAGGGGAAATAAACATCACCACAGGCAATGCATTAAAAAAGTTGAATAAGCAATACTCCAAGCAGCAGCTTCATACTACTTGTCAGACATAGAGAACTGATACTGTATACTGGTGGGTGGCTATTGATCATTTATTGGATTCCTCATGTCTTACTCATTGTTATGAAGAATGATGGTCCAAATTAGATGTTATATGCTATATTTGTTGAAGATTATATGAATCTTATAAATTAAAATGACCAACACGATCAATTAGCTTATGATCCAATTATTTTTCAAAACAAAAATGTTTCAGGAATGCTAATCTTATCTGTTTCGAACTACCCTTGAGGGAGAGGTTGTTGTCCTGGTATCCCACTGCCAAGTCTCTGACCTCCTCCCTATAGACTGCCTCGTCGTCGTAGATCAGTCCTTCCACCGTCGTGTCGTCAGCAAACTTGATGATGGTGTTTGAGTCGTTGGAGGCGATTAGTCATTTAGGCAGGTTACTTTGGCATTCTTGGGCACAGGGACTATGGGTGTGTGCTTGAAACAAGTTGGTATTACAGACCAGGTCAGGGATAGGTTGAAAATGTAATTGAAGACACTTCCCAACTGGTCAGTGCATGCTCTGAGTACGCGTCCTGGTATTCCGTCTGGCCCCACAGGCTTGGGAACCTGTTCAAATGTCTTAGTCACATCAGCTATGGAGAGCAAGATCGCACTGCCACTGAAATAGAGATCCATGTTAACCGGCATAGAGCGAGGGCCTCCAATCCAGAGGCAAACGTCAATCAGCTTAGTGACCTTGTCCACTGATACCACCAGGAATAAGGCAACTGCTTCCATGGTGACTGTACGGAGAAGCTAAACCTGAGCCAACCGCATTCAGGAAACACTACCAAAAGGAATATGTTATCTAAAGTAAAGCTCTTTGGTGCATACCTTATTAAGTTTACTTCCAGTACTAGAGTTGATGGAAGTGGAAAAGAGCTGGAATGTGAGCTGGTAGTCAACCGCTACCCCTATACATTTGAGTGCATTCCGATTCTCAGATTGGTTAAAATCATGGTAATAACAGCTAGAAAATGAGATTGGCGCAGAGACGGGCCAGGTCCGTCTGGCTATGTTTATCTCCCTTTTGGTACCATGGAATGTACTGCCATCACACCAGTTCAGACAGTGACTCAGAAGTAAAAAGGAGTGAGTGCGAGGGAATAAGGTTTACTAACCATATGCTCAATACAGTGCCCATGGGAATCATTTAGAACGGGTCACACGTCTATTGGATCACACCAGCATAGCTTCCTCTAACACACTGGAATATATTTAATTTGAGCTTTTTCAAGCTTCTATGCTACGAGAGAAAGGCATATTCACACCACACCTCAAAATCTACTTGACATCACAATCCATTAGGGGTGTACAGGAACCTTGCTTTGGTCCGCGCTGTGAACCCGAATGAATACATAACAAATATATATATTTACAAACTAAAAACACTAGGCCTAGAGGCTATGCCTACTCTCTGTTTGTAGGTTTATGCCTCTTGAGTAGATTTGCGAAGAAATACAATTTCTGGTTACAGTATGCGTGCACGAATTTCAAACTGTCTTTTTGTAAGACGCAGAGTATCCTGCAACATCATTTAACTCCAGTTTGGGAACATTTTGGCTCCCCAGTAGATTACAACGGCGAATGACAGAGAGTTGTGGATAAAATGTTAACAGTATGTCACCACACTCAACGAGAATATGCAACTGCCAACACCTCAAATATGTTGACACATTTACGTTGACATCACCCCAGTATACCGGAGCAAGATCAAAACACAACAACACAACATGTCTCCCCTCTGCATTCAAGCAGCCCTTGGCAGCTGACTCTGACCCGGCCAAAGAAATTACAAGAGCAATAGGTAGGCTATGTTTATATTTTTTACAGTCTTTGGTTTATAGCCGCAAATATGGGGTTTCAGCATCTCGTGAAAGTGCTCATGCCACTTTACGAACTTCCCTCTTGCACTCATTTCAGCAAACAGCTAGTACCCACTCTATATAATGTAAGCAAACCAAGTTTTCAATGAACTGGTCAATTCACCTTGTGTTGCACTTACTTAACAGTGACAGCCCTTCACATTACCCCAGAGTGGGAGAGACACAACCCCTTTAGAGTTACAAGTGTACATCTGGCACTGAAGAAAGTACTGTCATGGTGCGTTCGTAACCAAGTGGGAAATGGGAATTTACCACATACGATTGGGAAAAATCCAGCCCTCAAACTGGTAATTACTAGTGGAAAACTATCAACCTGAGCACCCACTTCTCCCACATGATGACCTCTGACCTCCTACTAAGGAAATGGCCTCTCTAACAGCATTGGATACAACAACAAAACATTATTTATAAAGAGCAATCTATTAATGTGGTTTTGTAACTCTATAATTTGTTTACAAGCATGATAGCTATACTATTAGTTTATGGTTGACACAGCTTGTTGGCCATTAGCAAATCAGCGTTTCTCAATGAGTTCAAATCACATGACTGCATCCAACTGACTTAACAACTGGTAAATTCCCACCTCCCACATGGTGGTTACAAATGCAGCATCAGGGTGGAAACTTGAGAGGCCGAACATAACAATCCGGTCACAACAGACAATGACAGGAACATTGTGAAAGCTGAACATTGTGAATGGCATTTATTTTTCCTGCTGTATTGAAACTGAACCGTGAACCCAAAACCGCAATACGTATCGAACCGTTACACCCCTACAATCCATACAAATCAAATGGGACTGCCATTTAAATCTGTTGGTTCAATATGAGTGATTTCTGTTGTTTTGTTAAATACGAGTTATTAATAAGTCATACAGAGCAAGTTAATTTTGGAAAGTTTATCTATGAAGTTGTTTGATCTCAAATCATGTTTTCATAGATACTATAACATGTGCTGCCTAGTTAAAACCATGAAACTGGCACCTACTACCTCTTTGTTCCCTAACTTGACATTTTAGTAGATTTATAAGTTAAATAAGAATATGTAGTATAAGGATGGTCATATCTGACAGAATATGGAGTATAAGGATGGCCATATCTGACAGAATATGTAGTATAAGGATGGTCATATCTGACAGAAATTGCATGTGTCTTTCATTGCCTGTAAATGTGATTTGGTGAGTGCTTTGAGACAACGCTAATCCGTTAAGCCTTCCCAACAGTGGTAGCCCACGTGGATAATGTGCATGGGCCCAGATCGTGGGGTGCTCGGCATGGCACTGGCAGCTCATATTAGACATAGTGGGGAGGCCTTTGATTCTGACGGTCATTCCGGGGTGGCCTCGAAACGTATTCTCCTGAGCAAAATGTCACGCACAATGTGATGTGTCAGAGGGCAGGTGTAAATCAATTCAATTATAAAGCTCTCTAACCAGACTACTGGATCCTCTATGGTTTCCTCAAGTGTAATGATGTGACTGTGTTTTTAGATTAGGCCTGAGTCCTCTCTAGCATAAGGGGTGTCTAAAAGAAAAAGGATTGGCCTCTCAATTCAATGCACATTGGCGTAATAAGCTTTAGGACTCATTATTGGATGGAGAGGAGCCTCTTCTCTAGTCCATCAAAAGCAAGTAATGAGACATTCAAAATATTCAGGAGCATTAGGAGAATAGAAATTGGAGCCAGCTCCTAAGCTTTTGCTTGTGTAACACATTAAGAGCGGCTCTCTTCATCACTTTCTCACCTACTGAGTTCTACGGCTATCTGGCCTGCTTCGCACTGCTTTCCTGTTAACATTTACATAGTAATACTATATTAGAGTGGGCGTGCACCAGGAGCACATTCAAGGCTGTTTTGCCACCTTTCTTTTTGGCTTTTATCCGAATGCCCAGCACAGATGTAAAGCTTAAAGGGTGACTGCACTTCCTGATTTGGCCTTGTTTTGGATTTGGTTAATTAAGAAATGCTTGTGGCCATGACTGAATTCAAACGTGAGTTGGTTTCGTGGTGTGGTTTAATATGACAGTCTCTGGGTGTGTTCGCAGATGGGAAGAGTTAGCCAAATCGTTTCACCAGTTAGCTTCAGCCGGCTAGTGTGCGACTGTGGCAAAGTTGGTTTGACTTTGGATAGCTTATCTCTGGGGATAGTTAAGGACCGTCAATAAATTACAATATTTTCATTTTGCACATCTTTTACTTGACTCATTAAACACTTTCAATATGTGTATATGAATTTCCACAATTTATAGTTGGTTTGAAGTAAAACATAAACATTTGGAGCTATTAACTGACAAAAAATATGGAAGGACTGAGAAACTCAGTAATGGGGACTTTTTAAAAGGACATTCTACTCCAAAATGAAATACATTTTAATTATGCTGACACTATCTAAAGTATAATTTCCACCTCCAGAAATTTGCCAAAATACATATTTATAGTTATTTTTACATTTTAGACAATGCATAGCCTATGCATGGTCCATATTGTCAGGTATACTATTAGCAGTAAGCATTATCACCTGTAGCCCAACTGATGCAGCATAGTGGCTATAAATACAGTACCTTCAGAAAGTATTCATACCCCTTGACTTTTTTTTAAACCAGGTTTTCCTCTAGGACGTTGCCTGTGCTTAGCTCTATTACTTTTCTTTTTATACTACAAAAACTCCCTAGTCCTTGCCAATGACAAGCATATCCAGAACCTGATGCTGCCACCACCGTGCTTGAAAATATGAAAAGTGGTGATGTGTTGGACATAATGCTTTGTATTCAGGACAAAAAGTTGATTTCTTTGCAGTATTACTTTAGTGCTTTACTGCAAAGATGATGTATGTTTTGGAAATGTTTTATTCTGTACAAGCTTCCTTTTTAATCACTCTGTCATTTAGGTTAGTATTGTGGAGTAACTACAGTGTTGTTGATCCATCCTTTTATCCTATTACACCCTCTAACTGGTTTAAAATCACCATTGGCATCATGATGAAATCTCTGAGTGGTTTCCTTCCTCTCCGTCAACTAAGTTAGGAAGGACGCCTGCATCTTTGTAGTGACTGGGTGTAAATTGTAATTAATAACTTTACCATGCTCAAGGGAATATTCAATGTCTGCTTTTTTTATCACCCATTTTTTTATCACCCATCTAACAATAGGTGCTCTTCTTTGCGAGGCCTCTCTGGTCTTTGTCATTGAATCTGTGATTGAAATATACTGCTCGACATAGGGACCTTACAGATACAGTGCCTTCAGAAAGTATTCAAACGACTGAACTTTTTCAACGTTTTGTTGTTTTACAGCCTGAATTTAAAATGGATTAATAATGTCAATGTCAAATGTTTTGAGTCAAAACCGATTCAACCCCTTTGTTATAGCAAGCCTAAATATGTTCAACAGTAAAAATTTGCTTAACAAGTCACATAATCAGTTCCATGGACTCACTCTGTGTGCAATAATAGTGTTTAACATGATTTTTGAGTGAGTACCTCATCTCTGTACCCCACACAATTATCTGTAAGGTCTCTCAGTCGAGCAGTGAATTTCCTACACAGATTCCACCACAAAGACCAGGGAAGTTTTCCAATGCCTCGCACAGAAGGGCACGTATTGGTAGATGGGTAAAAGCAGACATTGAAAATCCCTTTGAGCAGAATTAAGTTAATAATTACACTTTGGATGGTGTATCAATACACCCAGTCAATACAAAGATACAGACGTCCTTCCTAACTCAGTTGCCAGTAAACCGCACAGGGATTTTACCACAAGGCCAATGGTGTCTTTAAAACAGTTAAAGAGTTTAATGGCTGTGATAGGAGGAAACTGAGGATGGATCAATATCCTCAATATTAACCTGATTGACAGAGTGAGAAAGAAGGACGCCTGTACACAATACAAATATTCTAAAACATGTATCCTGTTTGCAACAAGGCACTAAAGTAATACTGCAAAATTGTCAAAGCAATTAAGTTTTTGTCCTGAATACAAAGTGTTATGTTTGGGGCAAATACAATACAACACATTAGTAAGTACCACTCTCAATATTTTCAAGCATTGTGGTGGCTGTTATGGGTATTTTCGTAATTGTTAAAGACTGGGGAGTTTTTCAGGATGAAAAAATTAACAGAATGGAGCTAAGCAAAGGCAGAATCCTAGAGTTCAGTTTTCTGTACACCAGACACTTGGAGATTAATTCACTTTTCAGCAGGACAATAACCTAAAACTGAAATCTACCAAGAAGACGGTGAATGTTCCTGAGTGGCCGAGTTACAGTTTGGACTTAAATCTACTTAAAAATCTATGGCAAGACCTGAAAATGGTTGGCTAGCAATGATCAACAACCAATTTGACAGAGCTTGAAGAATTTTGAAAATAATAATGGGCAAATGTCGCACAATCCAGGTGTAGAAAGTTCATAGATACTTACCCAGAAAGACTCAACTGTAATTGCTACCAAAGGTGTATGTACAAAGTATTGACTTGGAGGTGTTAATACTTCTGTAAATGAGATATTTCTGTATTTTATTTTCAATACATTTGCAAACATTTCTAAAAACATGTTTTCACTTTTGTCATTCTGTGGTATTGTTTGTAATTGTGTCAGATTTCTTTAAAATATTCTATCCATTTTGAACTCAGAATGTAACACAACAAAATGTTGAATTAGTTAAGGGGTATGAATACTTTCTGAAAGCACTGTAATTGTATGTGTGGGGTACAGAGATGGGGTAGTCGTTAAAAAAGCATGTTAAACACCATTATTGCACGCAGAGTTAGTCCATGAAACGTATTATCTGACTTGTTAAGAACATGTTTACTCCTGAAGTTATTTAAGCTTGCCATAACAAAGGGGCTGAATACTTACTCAAGACATTTCAGCTTTTCCTTTTTATAAGTTTGTAAACATTTCTAAAAACACAATTCCACTTTGACATTATGGGGTATTGTGTGTAGATTAGTGACACAAAATCAAAATGTAATACATTTTCAATTGAATACTTTCTGAATGCACTGTAAATAGGCTGAAGCATGGGATTGCCTATCTGCCAATCATTAGTAGAGTCCTGCTGGGGTAGAATACCAACGGTTCACAGCTGGTGAGCTGCAAAAAATCAGCTGGAACATTCTTTCAACCGCTGCATTGGCTCACGGTAAAGAACATTGTGGGTTGAGAACATTTTCAGTCAAGATTATACACTTTTTAAAAACCCAATAGCTTTTTATTTAGCATTGTGTTTCGAATGCCATTCACAGAAGACAAAAATTAATATAAATAAAATATAGTTGTTGCATAAATATTCAGCCCTTTGCTTAGGCAAGCCTAATGTTCAGGAGTAAAATGTGACTTTACAAATCACATATTAAGTTATATGGACTCATTCTGTGTGAAATAATAGGGTTTGACATTATTTTTTAATGTCTAACCCGTCCTCTGTCCCCCACACATACTACATCTGTAAGGGCCCTCAGTCAAGTATTGAATTTCAAGCACAGATTCAACTACAAAGACCAGGGATCTTTTTGAAAGTTTAATAAAGAAGGGCAGTGATTGGTAGATGGGTAACAATAACAAATCTGACATTGAATATCTATTTATACATGTTCAAGTTATTCTGTTGGTTATGTGTTAAAGCACCCAGAAACGTCAAAGATACAGTCGTCCTTCTGAACTGAGCTGCAGGACAGGAATTAAACTGCTCAGGGATGTTACCACGAGGCCTATGGTGATTTTAAAACCACTACAGAGGTCAATGGCTGTGATGGGTGAGAACTGTGGATGGATCAACAACATTGTAGTGACTCCACAATAATGGCCTAAATGACAGAGTGAAAAGAAGAATACAAATATATTGTACGCAACAAGGCACTAAAGTAATACTGCAAAAAACATGAAAAGGAATACACTTTTTGGGGCAAATCCAACACAACTGCCTCCTTATTTTCAAGCATAGTGGTGGCTGCATCATGGTATGGGTATGCTTGACATCGGCAAATACTGGGGAGTTTTTCAGGATAAAACTTAACTAGAGGAGCTAAGCACAGGCACAATCCTATAGGAAAACCTAATTCAGTCTGCTTTACACCAGAGACTGGGAGAGGGATTCACCTTTCAGCAGGACAATAACCTACAACACAAGGCCAAATCTACACTGGAGTTGCTTACCAAGATGACATTGAATGTTCCTGAGTGGCCTAGTTACAGTTTGGACTTAAATCCACTTGAAAATCTATGGTAAGACTTGAAAACAAAAATAGCTGTCTAGCCATGATCACCAACAACAGTTTGAATAATTTTTTAAAGAATAATGGTCAAATATTGCAAATCTCTTATGCCTGGAACACACCAAGCCGGCAATTTTTGTGCGTTGGCCGACTAAGTTTTCTCAGTGTGTTCCGCACCGTCGGCTGAAATTGGTCCTCGTCGGCTTTGTAACAGCCGATTCGACATGTTGAATCGACGTCGGGGCTTGTCAGTCAGTCGGGCCATCTGATCATTCTGATTGGCTTTTCAGCCAGCGAACCAGTGCACGAGAAGAAAAAAAGAAAGGCAGAACGGACGTGCTACTTGGCCGTCGGGTGTTGAGAATCGGCTTGGTGTGTCAGGGCAACTTTGGACCCAGACGCTGCCGACGTGAGCCGACCCTGCAGTCTGCTTTCGTTGCCACTAGTTCGTCGGCGTCGGCTTGGTGTGTTCCAGGCTTTAGACTTTCCCAAGAAGACTTAAAATATAAATATTTATAATTTATCTTCTACATTGACATAAAAAAAGGACAATTCAATGAAATTTAATTCCACTTTGTAACACAATAAAATGTGACGAAATCCAAGTGGTCTTATTACTTTTTCCCCAAGACAAATCAACTCAAAGAAGCATATTGCAGTTGAAAACTGTTTTCGTGTTGACTTCGACAAATCATACATTTGTGTAAACAAATGTCTGTATTTTTTTCACAGACAAAATGCCTGCACATCTACAATAGACTGGCGACGTGTGCTGTTTATGACAGCAAATGCAATTAACTAGTCCATGCTGATGGCTTTTCCCTGAACCTCTAATAAAGTGAAAGGAGCCCAAATGACCCACTTTAACGAGGGTGATGAAGCAGCAGCCCATTCCACTGCCATAAACACAGCCCCATTAATAACATTATTAGAGTGTAAGGGAAGTGGCAATCGCCACACAAACCCACTGTTATGTTCGCTCAGCATGTTCTGCACAAACAGCTTAGCTTCAATGATCCCCCGGAGGTAGTAACAGGCAAGTAATTATAATAAAGGCCACAAATACATCTATCGCCGATGCACAGATTTTATATCGAATCAAGGTTGAGGGGGCTAGGTAGTTTTCACCCTCTGGGTTTCCGGTGGCATCTCTCAGGGGCAGACAGGGATTGAAGTGACATTCACAAGCTTGCGTCTCGGAGAATTGTTTGCTTTCAAAGGGATGCTGTCGATCACTACTTCAACAGCTCCCTGCTTTTTCACGTTTCTATGACAATTTTATATAAAAAAACATAATCCTAATTAAATTATTTTAAATTAGAGATGTGTGCTATGAGAAAAACATACACTTTCACATCAGGGTATCGTTAGATCATAGAAATCATATTAAATTACTAGAGGGGTTATGTCAGAATGGGGTGAATATGGCAGTAATATAGGTCAGGGGGAAATCCAAACCAGTCTAATTGGAATGAATGGCAGTAGAGCCATAATCTTGATTTTACTTATTCAGGAAAATAAAAGTAAGTCGTGGTAGTAACATAATTATTGTCAACCTATAATATTGTTACATAATTATACCAATTGTCTGTAGAAATAGCCTCTACAATATATGTAAACAGACCATAAATGTCAAAAATGTTGTTTCCTTGGAAAGCTGTGAGTGCTATTATATGATACAATATCATTACTTGTTGCATTTACAACTTTTCCAAGTCCTATCATCAACTCATTTCAGCCAATGCATGGCTGTGGATTATCTGCGTTGTTTGAATGGAATGTTGGCATATTGTGTAAGGAACCCTTAACTGGACTGCTATTTTCCTCCTGGTCGGCAGGTGACGCCTCTCACCCGACTCCTGCTGAACACTACCACTCATTATGCCTGACGTATCACACCTGTGTCTTGCCCTAGTTAAGTGTGTTTGTGCCATGCTTTATTGTTCAGTCTTGAGCCTATGTTACCTGTTGCAAGCTAAGTCTGTTAAAGTAAGTTTATATCTTTGGACCCTTGTGTCTATCTTTATTTTTGCTGTTTCTTGGAAGCTAGGCTTCCTTTGTTTGTTGTACCTTTTATCAGTAAAGATTGTCTTTTGTTGAAGATCTACGACTCCTTGCCTTTTGACCACCTCTGCTCTTGGATTCATTTATTGAGGAGTTAGCTCAACCAGTTAACTTAGTGACTTTGAACACAAGAGACCCGGGTTCAATCCCCACCTAGAACAGCCTCGTTACTTATTGGCAGTTCATTCTGGCTGGCTGGCTAGCTTGCTAACAAACATACAGTGCCGATGCATTCTTCAAATGTATTATTTTACACAATATCTTTTCACAGCACTGGAAAACCATGGTTGACCAACTCCCTGATCAGAATGGCTGACCTTTATCCCATCATAAGAAGGTTCATGTCCATTCTAGTATTCTAATTCTTAATTGTATGAGTTAGACTACCATTGTTTTCAAGTCTAAATATATCATAAGGAATAACACATTTAAAAGTTTGAATTATGCCTGACCTTGTCATTTCCCTTTTTTGTGTATAATCGTTTAAAAGAAATGCCTCTGATGCGTTGTGCAGCTAGTGTTAAGATGGGTTGCAGTCAGAAGACTGTAATCAGTCTGAATATGATAGATACAGTTGAAGTCGGAAGTTTACATACACCTTAGCCAAATACATTTAAACTCAGTTTTTCACAATTCCTGACATTTAATCCTAGTAAAAAATGCCCTGTTTTAGCTCAGTTAGGATCACCACTTTATTTTAAGAATATGAAATGTCAGAATAATAGTAGAGAGAATTATTTATTTCAGCTTTTATTTCTTTCATCACATTCCCAGTGGGTCAGAAGTTTACATACACTCAATAAGTATTTGGTAGCATTGCCTATAAATTGTTTAACTTTGGTCAAATGTTTCAGGTAGCCTTCCACAAGCTTCCCACAATAAGTTGGATACATTTTGGCCCATTGCTCCTGACAGAACTGGTGTACCTGAGTGAAGTTTGTAGGCCTCCTTGCTCGCACACACTTTTTCAGTTCTGCCGACAACTTTTCTATAGGATTGAGGTCAGGGCTTTGTGATGGCCACTCCAATACCTTGACTTTGTTGTCCTTAAGCCATTTTGCCTCTACTTTGGAAGTATGCTTGGGGTCATTGTCCATTTGGAAGACCCATTTGCTACCAAGCTTTAACTTCCTGACGGATGTCTTGAGATGTTGCTTCAATAGATATACATAATTTTCCTTCCTCATGATGCCATCTATTTTGTGAAGTACACCAGTCCCTCCTGCATCAAAGCACCTTCACAACATGATGCTGCCACCCCCGTGCTTCACGGTTGGGATGGTGTTCTTCGGCTTGCAAGCCTCCCCCTTTTTCCTCCAAACATAACGATGGTCATTATGGCCAAACAGTTCTATTATTGTTTCATCAGACCAGAGAACATTTCTACAAAAAGTACAATCTTTGTCCCCATGTGCAGTTGTAAACCGTAGTCTGGCTTTTTATTGCGGTTTTGGAGCAGTGGCTTCTTCCTTGCTGAGCGGCCTTTCAGGTTATGTCGATATAGGACTCGTTTTACTGTGGATATAGATACTTTTGTACCTGTTTCCTCCAGCATCTACTGTCATCGGAATTTCTATCTCAATGTTCTAAATGAACTCTTATAACTCTATCTGTATCCTGAAGGTTGTGATTTCTTCAGTTTGTTTAAATAATACAGAGAGAGCTCCAGCTCTGCAAATGGTCAGTCTTTATTCATAGAGAACGTTCTACCAGAAAAAAACAATACCCAGTCAGCAAAGCCTCCATCCTGTTTTATGGCCTGTAAGTTCTCAGGGTCTGCCTTCAAAGACACTGTCCTTTTATCTCAGGTCACTCCCCTCAAAGACATCCCTCACTTGCTAATGTTTACCCACCTCAGAAGGACAAGAGACCCCCACTCTGATTGATGGGGGCTGTGAACTGTTTTATGGCTATTCTCCTGCAAGCCCAACAGCCCTCACAAATGGTCTGTCTCCCCCTTTGTTTGTCTTAACCACATCCTGACTCATTTACCAAATGGTAACATTCTAACCTAGTCTAAACATTGTCTATGTTCACACATTCTTAGAATCATAATCTTATAATTCTAATACATCTTACACATTACACAGTTTCAGGGTGAAACATCTTAGTCATTAACTTTAAACATTCAAATTTCTCTATCATCTACACAAGGTCCTTTGCTGTTGTCCTGAGATTGATTTTCGCACCAAAGTACGTTAATCTCTATGAGACAGAACGCGTCTCCTTCCTGAGCGGTATGACGGCTGCGTGGTCCCATGGTGTTTATACTTGCGTACTATTGTTTGTACAGATGAATGTGGTACCTTCAGGTGTTTGGAAATTGCTCCCAAGGATGAACCAGACTTGTGGAGGTCTACAATTTTTTTCCGGAGTTTGAAGGTAGGCCTTCTAAAGCCATGACATCATTTTCTGGAATTGTCCAAGCAGTTGAAAGGCACAGTAAACTTAGTGTATGTAAACTTCTGACCCACTGGAATTGTGATATACTGAATTATAAGTGAAATAATCTATCTGTAAACAATTGTTGGAAGAATGACTTGTGTCATGCACAAAGTAGATGTCCTAACCGACTTGCCAAACCTATAGTTTGTTAACATGAAATGTGGAGTGGTTGAAAAATGAGTTTTAATGACTTCAACCTAAGTGTATGTAAACTTCCGACTTCAACTGTATATACATGAAAGTAGACCACCCACTGGGGTAAGGGTGAGATGGACACTTTGAAAGAAAGACACCAGTGTCCAATGGCACATTGTGTTAGCTAATCCAAGTTTATCATTTTAAAAGGCTAATTGATCATTAGAAAACCCTTTGCAATTATGTTAACACATCTGAAAACTGTTGTGCTGAATAAAGAAGCAATAAAGCTGGCCTTTTTTAGGCTTGTTGAGTATCTGGAGCATCAGCATTTGTGGGTTTGATTACAGGCTCAAAATGGCAAGAAACAAATAACTTTCTTCTGAAACTCATCAGTCTATTCTTGTTCTGAAAAATGAGATATTGCCAAGAAACTGAAGATCTCGTACAAGCTGTGTACTACTCCCTTCACAGAACAGCGTAAACTGTCTCTAACCAGAATAGAAAGAGGAGTGGGAGGCCCCGGTGCACAACTGAGCAAGAAGACAAGTACATTACAATGTCTAGTTTGAGAAACAGACGCCTCAGAGAGTCCTCAAATGGCAGCTTCATTAAATAGTACCCGCAAAACACCAGTCTCAACGTCAACAGTGAAGAGGCGACTCCGGGATGCCCAAATGAAAAGATGCCGGAGGAGTGCTTGACGCCATCTGTCAAGCATGGTGGAAGCAATTTGATGGTGTGGTGGTAAAGTGGGAGATTTGTACAGGGTAAAAGGGATCTTGAAGAAGGAAGGTTATCACTCAATTTTGCAACACCATGCCATACCCTGTGGATGGCGCTTAATTGGAGCCAATTTCCTCCTACAACAGGACAATGACCCAAAGCACAGCTCCAAACTATGCAATAACTATTTAGGGAAGAAGCAGTCAGATGGTATTCTGTCTATAATGGAGTGGCCAGTACAGTTACTGGATCTCAATTCAATTGAGTTGTTGTGGGGGCAGCTTAACCGTATGGTACGTAAGAAGTGCCCATCAAGCCTGTGGGAGGTGCTTCAGGAAACATTTGCATTTGAGTCATTTAGCAGACACTTTTATCCAGAGCGACAGATCTGGGGAAGGGTACCAAAAACATTTCTGCAGCATTGAAGGTCCCCAAGAACACAGTGGCCTCCATTCTTAAATGGAAGAAGTTTGGAACCACCAAGACTCTTCCTAGAGCGGGCCGCCTTCAGAAGGACAACCATCTCTGCAGCACTCCACCACTCAGGCCTTTATGGTAGTGGCCACTCTTCAGTAAAAGGCACATGACAGCCTGCTTGGAGTTTTCCAAAAGGCACCTTAAGGACCATGAGAAACAAGATTGATAAAACCAAGATTGAACGCTGAGTGCCAAGCATCATGTCTGGAGGAAACCTGGTACCATCCCTACGGTGAAGCATGGTGGTGGCAGAATCATGCTGCGCGGATGTTTAGGGACTGGGAGACTAGTCAGGATCGAGGGAAAGATGAACGGAGCAAAGTTGAGAGATCCTTGATGAAAACCTGCTCCAGAGCAGGACCTCAGACTCGGGCGAAGGTTCACCTTCCAACAGGACAACAACCCTAATCACACAGTCAAGTCAACACAGGAGTGACTTCGGGACAAGTTGCTGAATGTCCTCGAGGCTGTAATCGCTGCCAAAGGTGCTTCAACAAAGTACTGACTAAAGGGTTTGAATACTTTTGTAAATTTTTTTCAGTTTTTTATTTTAAATACTGTTTTTGCTCTGTCGTTATGGGGTATTGTGTGTAGATTGATGAGAAAAACAAAAACAATTGATTACATTTTAGAATAAGTCAAGGGGTCTGAATATTTTCCGAATGCATTGTGTATATGTTGGTGATATCCTAGAAGTTGGCTCTGATGTTTTTGGGGACTATGTGTAGGAAGGATGGAAAAGCTATAGTGATCTGTTAGATTTTTTGCATTTTAATTGGTTATAAAAGAACTGTGAACATCCATTATAGATTCGGAGAACATAGCTGGAACAATGCCTTTGATGTGCAGGGGGATGTCAATGGATCAAAATGGCCAAAAGTACATGCTCATGTTTTTTAAGGGAAAATATTCCATTCATGTCGGATACAAATTAAATTTGAATCAGATCGAAATAGATAGATTTCGAGTCTATTATAGGTTGCGAGTGTCCATTGTAAAAGGTCATTAAGGTTGCACAGATATTGCAACGGTGGGCACAACACACCTACGCGCACTCACACACACACACACACACACACTTCTATCTGCCGAGTTTTCTGAGGAAACATTCATGTGACCGTGTATTTCATACTCCTCTATTCCTTGGTGTAAAGTCACAGTCGCACTTTACCTTCACTTTCATCATCATGGATAGTGAAATGTATTTTCAATTATTTGCTAAGAATTATGTTTCACAGTGATAATAGCTTGACAGATGAGATCCACTGGGACCTCATCAGAATTTCCTCTGCCGTTTGGCTCTTGATAGAGCATTCTTCTATGAAACCTGGGCTGTTTGAATCGATTCGACAAAGCTTGAGAATCATCTATGTTTTACTTCCCAACATTTTTTACACTACAGTTTCTACCTATAGTTTTGTTTTATGCACACATTTTAGCTTATCCAATGATGAATGGTGTGTACATTATTCCATTTAAAGCCATTTATTTATGAACAGAAGGCTGAAAAACCTTCACGGAGGGCGAAAGCTCCATCATGACATAAATACCCTAAAGAAATCTCCTCCCAACATCCACAGACCTTGATTCTACCTTTTCAATTAATTACCAGCGCAACCCCTCGCTGTGCTGACATGAACCGAGTGAGTTATGTCCTGGGGTTTGGACTCCTGACTACCATCAGGGCCCTGTGACCTAGCATGTTTTAATCGCTTGGCAACTGCCATTATTAAGCTAGAGGAATACGGTCACCTGGTCCTTCAGAGTCTCCACTCCATTCATCTCAGCAGGAGACTTGGAGGACCAAGATGTGCAGGCAGCGGCAGGCTCTGCCCCCTGCTATTCACCAGACAGTGTCCATTCTACCATACTAGCGTACTACATACTTAAACTGCATAGTATGTATTCATTTTCGCATAGTATTTTGTCAGGGAGAGACACGGATTCAGTTGCAGGCAACAGTGTTTATTTTGCTCTTAAATGAGCCCAGGAAAAAATAAACAGGAACACAAAAGAAAAGAGGAAGTCCAAATAAATGTCCTCTGGGCCAGGAGAGTACTTCTCAAAAGAAACAAATTATGGCGTCATCCGACGCAGTGTCCGAGTTACATTGAGTTCCCTGGGAATGGTGATGAGCAGACAGTGAGGGTCTGGGGTGGTACATCCAAGTCCCAACAGAGAAAACACCTGGGCAGGCAGACTAGGAAACCAGGCCTGGCAGGACACAGTGGAAGCAGGACAAAAATCAAAATGCCAAAACAAAAACAAAACAACACTTGGGGTCTGAAGAAAAACAGCAAGACAAGGCAAGGATAAGTAGGTCACAGGAAAAGCATACTCACAACAACGGTCTGACAAAAGACTGAACACAAGAAGACCTAAAATAGGGGAGGTAATGAGGGATTAATTGACAGCAGGTGTGAAGAGAACAAGGATAGTTAAGGATAACGAGTGGGAGGGGAGACACTACAATGACAGGGGAGCACATGGCCAGCTGTCAAAACAAGGCACATGTGCTCAAAAAACACAAAACACAGCAGATCAGACGGAAGTCATGACAGTACCCCCCCCCCCCCCAGCAGCGCCACCTGGCGCAACCGGGAGGGGCTCACCTCGTCTCCGACGAAAGTCCTCGATCAGAGTCTGGTCCAGAATATCCCGAGCCGGAATCCAACTCCTCTCCTCCGGACCGTAGCCCTCCCAGTCCACCAAATACTGGAAACCCCGACCACGGCGTCTAACGTCCAAAAGCTTTCTCACAGTGTACACTGGAGTACCATCCACCAGACGAGGAGGGGGCGGTGTCGGGGAAGAAACAACAGGATTAAGGGGGAACCGAAACACAGGCTTGACCCTGGACACATGAAAGACAGGGTGAACCCGACCAAGCGTGGGGGGAAGCTTGAGCCGCACTGCTGCCGGACTCAGGACCTTGGTGATGCGGTATGGCCCAATGAACCTGGGTGCCAGCTTACGAGAAGGCACCCGGAGAGGCAGGTCCTTGGTGGATAGCCACACCTTCTGACCGCACACATACTGGGGAGCTGGAGTCCGGTGACGGTCAGCCGCCGCTTTGGTCCGTCTGGAAGCCCGGGCCAAGGCCTCCTCAGCCCTCCTCCAGGTGCGACGACACCGACGGACAAAGGCCAAGGCAGACGGGACCGCGGCTTCGGGTTCCTGTGTGGGGAAAAGGGGCGGTTGATAACCCACAGAACATTGAAAAGGAGACATACCCGTAGACGCTACCGGCAGGGAGTTGTGGGAATATTCCACCCACGATAGCTGCTGACTCCAGGAGCTCGGACTATGTGACGCCAGGCAGCGGAGAGCTCGTTCGAGATCCTGGTTGGCTCGCTCGGCCTGCCCATTGGTCTGAGGGTGAAAACCTGAAGACAGACTCGTTGAGGCCCCGATCTGTCTACAGAACTCTTTCCAAAACCGGGAGACAAATTGGGGTCCTCTGTCGGAGACCACGTCCACCGGAAGTCCATGGATCCGGAAGACGTGGTCCACCACCACCTGTGCTGTCTCCCTGGCGGAGGGGAGCTTGGGTAAGGGGATATAATGGGCCGCCTTGGAGAAGCGGTCCACCACCGTCAGAATCACGGTGTTACCTCTCGATGGGGGAAGGCCAGTGACAAAATCAAGGGCTAGGTGTGACCAAGGGCGAGAGGGAATGGGCAAAGGCTGCAACAGACCAACAGGAGAACGGTTAGACGTCTTATTTTGAGCGCATACCGAGCAATCCAACACAAATTGCCTGACATCTTGGGCCATGGATGGCCACCAAAATCGCTGACGGATGACAGCCAGCGACCTCCGAACCCCCGGATGACAGGCTACTCTGGATTCATGTCCCCACCGAAGGTCCTCAGGACGCAGCGCAGCCGGCACAAACAACCGACCCCCTGGGCACCCCCTCGGGGGCTCCCCGCCCTCGATGGCCTCCCTCACCCGCCGCTCGACGTCCCAGGAAAGGGACCCCACCACCAACTCCCTGGAGAGAATGGTTTTGGGGGTCGCCTCCCCGCCAGGACCCTCGAACAGACGAGAGAGGGCGTCAGGCTTAACATTTTTGGAGCCCGGCCGATACGAGAGGGAGAAGTTAAACCGCCCAAAGAAGAGTGCCCAGCGGGCCTGGCGAGCATTTAACCTCTTGGCCGAACGGACATACTCTAAATTCTTGTGATCCGTCCAGACCAAGAAGGGCCGCGTTGCTCCCTCCAACCAGTGACGCCATTCCCCCAGAGCCAGCCTGACTGCCAGCAGCTCCCTGTTACCTATGTCGTAATTTCGCTCAGCAGGGCTCAAACGGTGAGAGAAGAAGGCACACGGGTGCACCTTCCCATCTCTGGGGAACCGCTGAGATAGGACCGCGCCTACCCCGACATCGGAGGCATCCACCTCAACAATAAATTGGCATTCAGAATCTGGAAGACACAGAACAGGAGCAGAGATGAAACGGGACTTAAGAACATCAAAGGCCTCCTGAGCCTGAGAATTCCATCTGAACAGTACCTTAGGAGAGGTGAGTGCTGTTAAGGGTGCAGCAACCAGGCTAAAGTTCCGGATGAATCGCCTATAGAAGTTGGCGAACCCCAGGAACCGCTGCAACGCCTTCCGAGAGTCAGGGGTTGGCCACTCGGCCACGGCCCTTACCTTAGCGGGGTCGGCTTTGATCCCCTCCGTTGAAATGATATGCCCCAAGAACGAAACAGACTTGGCGTGGAACACGCACTTCTCTGCCTTCACGTAAAGCTGGTTCTCCAGCAGCCGTTGTAGCACCTGACGGACGTGTTGAGTGTGTACCTGCAAGGAGGGAGAGAAGATGAGAATATCATCCAGGTACACAAAGACAAATCTGTTTACCATGTCCCTCAACACATCGTTCACCAGGGCCTGGAAGACAGCTGGGGCGTTGGTGAGCCCAAAGGGTAAGACCCGGTATTCAAAGTGTCCCGTTGGGGTGTTGAAGGCTGTCTTCCACTCATCCCCCTCACGTATCCGGATCAAATGGTAGGCATTGCGGAGGTCTAGCTTGGTAAAGACCCTGGCTCCCTGTAACAACTCAAAAGCTGATGACATCAGAGGCAGAGGATACCTGTTCTTTCTGGTGATGTCATTAAGACCCCGGTAGTCAATGCAGGGTCGCAGGGAGCCATCCTTCTTCTTAACGAAGAAGAACCCAGCCCCAGCGGGCGAGGAAGAGGGACGGATGAGGCCGGCATTTAAGGATTCCTGAATATACTTGTCCATGGCCTCTCTCTCAGGACCAGAAAGGGAATACAGACGACCCTTGGGTGGAGAAGTGCCTGGGAGGAGATCGATGGCGCAGTCATATGGCCGATGAGGAGGCAAGGATGTGGCTCGGGACTTACTGAAGACCTGACAGAGATCGTGGTACTTCACCGGGACTCCGGTGAGATCGGCCTCCTCAACCTGAAAAACAGAAGACACAGAGCCAGGAGACAAGGCAGAACCTAAACATGACGCAAGACAAGACGGACTCCAAGAAAACACAGAATTCCCTGACCAATCCACGTGAGGGTTGTGCTGCACCAGCCACGGATGCCCTAGGACAACGGGGGCACTTGGGGAATCTAGGAGGTACAGCTCAATCACCTCACGGTGATTGCCGGAGACAAGAAGACTTACGGAAGGAGTGGAATGGGTGATGGAGGTAATGAGGAGACCATTAAGGGAGCGGACAGAGATAGGAGAAGGGAGAGGAATGGCAGGAATGCCCCACAGCACAGCAACGGAGACATCCAGGAAGTTGCCCTCAGCACCCGAGTCAATCAGGGCTGAACAGGAGTGAACAGTATCTTGATATTGAACAGAAACATTTAGCAGGGAACGTGAGATGGGGGAGTCGAGACAAGGAGTAGCACCCACCAGGATTCCCCGGATTACTGATGGGCTCCGGCTTTTAAAGGACACCGGATAGCACGATGCCCTGGCTTCCCGCAGTAAAGGCAAAGGCCCCGAGTCAAACGATCCTGCTTCTCCTTAGGGGTGAGACGAACACGCCCCACTTGCATGGGCTCAGGGTCTGCTGAAGAAGACGAGGAGGTGGGAACAGCACTGGAGGCACCTTCATCCAGCACCCAGGAGGATCGAGCTGTACACCTCTGACGTCGACGTTGAAGACGCCCCTCCACACGAAGCGCCAGTTCCACAAGGGTGTCTAAGTTGTGAGGCAGCTCGTGAGTGACAATCTCATCCTGGATGTCGTCAGCCAGCCCCTCCCGAAACCTAGCGCGTAACGCTGCCTCGTTCCAGTCACATGTGGCTGCCAGAGTTCTGAACTGGATGGAGTATTCCGTAACAGAGCGGCCGCCCTGATTTAACCGCACCAGCTGGGAGGCCGCCTCATCACCTTGAGCAGAGCGGTCAAACAGCTTAATCATCTCCGCTCTGAAGTCCTCGAATGTGGCACAGAATGGAGCACGAGCATCCCACACAGCCGTTGCCCAGTCGCGGGCCCTTCCTTTCAGGAGTGTGATGACAAAGGCCACCTGGGACTCTTCCGTAACATAACGTCGAGGCTGGAGTGCGAAGACAAGGGAGCACTGAGACAGGAACGCACGGCAGGAATTGGGATCCCCGTCGTAGGGTGGCGGACTATTGGCATGGGGTTCAGGTTCAGCATTAGGTAGAGGACGGCCGTATGCTGCAGCTGATCTTCTGGCCAAGGCTTCCCGCTGGAGTTCTTGGATCTGGAGATTGAGATCCGCTACTTGGGCGGTCAGGCACTCAACCTCCCGTGAAGTGGCAGTTAACTGGCTGGAATGCTGTCCCAGAAGAGCGCCCTGTTGACTCACTGCATTTCTGACTTGGTCTGCACCTGCTGAATCCATTTTATGGTCAGACCGTTCTGTCAGGGAGAGACACGGATTCAGTTGCAGGCAACAGTGTTTATTTTGCTCTTAAATGAGCCCAGGAAAAAATAAACAGGAACACAAAAGAAAAGAGGAAGTCCAAATAAATGTCCTCTGGGCCAGGAGAGTACTTCTCAAAAGAAACAAATTATGGCGTCATCCGACGCAGTGTCCGAGTTACATTGAGTTCCCTGGGAATGGTGATGAGCAGACAGTGAGGGTCTGGGGTGGTACATCCAAGTCCCAACAGAGAAAACACCTGGGCAGGCAGACTAGGAAACCAGGCCTGGCAGGACACAGTGGAAGCAGGACAAAAATCAAAATGCCAAAACAAAAACAAAACAACACTTGGGGTCTGAAGAAAAACAGCAAGACAAGGCAAGGATAAGTAGGTCACAGGAAAAGCATACTCACAACAACGGTCTGACAAAAGACTGAACACAAGAAGACCTAAAATAGGGGAGGTAATGAGGGATTAATTGACAGCAGGTGTGAAGAGAACAAGGATAGTTAAGGATAACGAGTGGGAGGGGAGACACTACAATGACAGGGGAGCACATGGCCAGCTGTCAAAACAAGGCACATGTGCTCAAAAAACACAAAACACAGCAGATCAGACGGAAGTCATGACAGTATTTAGCACATACTGTTAAAAGTAAAAAGTATGCAGTATGCCATGGCTGCAGCATTATACTTTTGGTGCGTTCAAGACAACTGGGAACTTGGAAACAAAACAAAACGAGCTCAGACTGGGAAAAGTCGTGACATCAGTGATTTTCAGGTCGGAGAAGTCAGAGCTTTGGAATGATGTTGGCCGTTCAAAAGATTTTTCCCAGTCGGAGCAGAGTTTTTCAGAGTTCCCCATTGTCTTTAACCACCATCAGCTACGGCTTCGCAAATGAACTGGAAAGGATCATATGTAGCCCCACCCAGTTACCCTTCACTGTAGTTGAATGCCATAGTGTTGTTGTTTTGGGCTAACGTTGATAAGTAGCTAGCATTTGTAACTATGTATTTGGAGTAAACTTGAGTTAACCGTAGGCCTAAGCATGTATCAATTGAAGTGAAACCTGAAGCAAGAGAGTAATGGGAGATGCAGTAGAGAAATGCAGTGCTAAGGCAGAGAGCTCGTAATGAGGCCAACTGGCTAGATAGCTACTACTCTGAACTGTGTGTGGGGAGCTTTCTGTCACCGAGTGCTGCTGAGGTATCACCCATGTGAAGGAGAAATCCAATGGCTACACAACTAAAGGCTGGTTCCCAGAGTAGCTAGCCCTCTACAAGATTGTCACTGGACTCCATCTTCATCAACCATCTCCCTGACCACCTTCCTCTAATCCAGCTCCGGTACAGCTTGCCGTGCGGTGGCAGAGAGAACAGTCTATGACTTGGCTGGCTGGAGTCTTTGACAATTTCTAGGGCCTTCCTCTGACACCCCATTTTCTTGTTTGCTTATACAGCTCGTTGAGTGCGGTATTAGTGCCAGCATCGGTTTGGGGTGGTAAGTAGACAGCTACAAAAACTCTCTTGGTAAATAGTATGATCTACAGGTTATCATGAGGTATTCTACCTCAGGCAAGCAGAACCTCAAGACTTCCTTAATATTAGATGATGTAATCCACAGATGATGCAATCTCTATTGCACTCCACACTGCCCTTTTCTACCTGAATAAAAGGAACACCTACGTGAGAATGCTGTTTATTGACTACAACTCAGCGTTCAACACCTTACTGCCCTCCAAACTCATCACTAAGCTAAGGACCCTGGGACTAACCACCAACCTCTGCAACTGGATCCTAGACTTCCTGACGGGCCGCTTCCCAGGTGGTGAGGGTAGGCAACAACACATCCGCCATGCTGACCCTCAACACGGGGGTCCCTCAGGTTTGTGTGCTTAGTCCGTTCCTATACTATACTCTGTTCATCCATGACTCCAACACCAGCGGGTCGAGAGCTTCTAGTTCCTCGGTGTCCACACCACTAAGAACCTATCAAGATCCAAACACACCAACACAGTCATGAAGAGGGCATGACAATGCCTCTTCCCCCTCAGTAGGCTGAAAAGATTTGGCATGGGCCCGCAGATCCTCAAAGTTCTATAGCTGCACCATTGAGAGCATCTTGACTGGCTGCATTACCGCTTGGTATTACAACAGCTTGGCATTAAACCGTAAGGCACTACAGAGGGTAGTGCGTATGGCCCAGTACATCACTGGGGCCAAGCTTCCTGCCATCCAGGACCTCTATACCAGATGGTGTCAGAAGACTCCAGCCACCCAAGTCATAGACTGTTCTACTGCTGCCGCATGGCAAGCGGTGCCGGAGTGCCAAGTCTAGGTCCAAAAGGCTTCTCAACAGCTTCTACCCCCAAGCCATAAAACTCCTGAACAGGTAATCAAATGGCTACTTGAAGAGATCAAGCTATCAAAACTTGCAGTCCCCTTCTTCCACTGCATTGTGGCTGTGAAATTCCCGAAAAGTGTGCAGCGAATTCTACTAGATGAAAAACCGAAATGACTATAACATCCTGGCATTTAAAGCATACTCGATTTTCAAAAATGCACGTACTATAAAACTTACAGAGAATGCATGATTGCGTTGCTTCCTGCTATTCTTTGATTTTGGTAGCGCACCCCCATATCTAATTGATCAGCTGTTGTCCAAGCCAAAACGAGTATGACATCCAGGCATTTTAAAGTATATTCGATTTTCTAAATGTCACATACTATAAAAATATATTTTTTTGTGTACTCAAACGGCCTACTATTTAGGATGCAAGAATGGGTATTCGGACACGGCCAGTTAGTCTTCGCTCTGCAGTCACACTGAGGTTAACTAGACTGCCAAAGGTCAGGACCGCAGAGGGAGTTGCACTGCAGTTTAGCGTGTCACTTGGTTATACAACAAACATAACATCTGAATGTTATACCTGTTTGAAAAACACTTGACTGCTGTTACTCTTGATAGGCTATGGTTTGATATAAAGTTGGATCTGGTTTGAATATACATATGACATTGATAGTTGGATATGGCTGATTAAAGATCTGTAACTAAAAACAAGTTCTGATATTGACTTGTGTTGACCATTAGAATGGGCTTACTGTGCAATGGCTGTTGGAGTAGAACAGAACAGTGAACAGAAATCAGCTTGTGAAAGCAAAAGTATATTTTAGACGGTACCAAATTCAGAGGGGAAAACACACTTTAATTGTGTCGTCTTCATTGATTTCTAATGGGATATCATAAGTGGGAGGTTTGGAGAAAGTTATTCAGTGGGATTTAAAAGTAAGTTGGACATTGTCCCCTGCATTTGCCAGAAATGGACATGAGACATGCTTAATAATTAGAGCAGTAGATCCAAAGGTGAATGAGAGAGCAAGCCAATCCCCCCATAATCCCCAGTCACTGGCCACTGGCCACCTGCAGTACTTAGTGCCTTCCAAAAATATTCATACCCCTGTACTTATTACACATTTTGTTGTGTTACAGCCTGAATTCAAAATGGCATTGCAAGCGCCATGCTCTACCATCTGAGCTACGTGAGACTTCTTCAGATGTACTACATATTCTATCCATATACTGTCCATATTGTCTATACATCCCATCACATATATATACAGTGCATTCGGAAAGTATTCAGACCCCTTGACTTTTTCCACATTTTGTTACGTTACAGCCTTATTCTAAAATGTATTCAATAGTTCTTTTTTTCTCAGCAATCTACACACAATACCCCATAATGACAAAGCAAATCATGTCCAATCAATTGAATTTACCACAGGTGGATTCCAATCAAGTTGTAGAAACATCTCAAGGATGATCAATGGAAACAGGATGCACCTGAGCTCAATTTCGAGTCTCAGAGCAAAGGGTCTGAATACTGTTTTTGCTTTGTCATTATGGGGTATTTTGTGTAGATTGATGAGGAACATTTTTTATATAATCCATTTTAGAATAAGGCTGTAACGTTACAAAATGTGGAAGAAGTCAACAGGCCTGAATACCTAGCAAATGCAGACCATGAGAAATAAGATTCTCTGGTCTGATGAAACCAAGATTGAACTCTTTGGCCTGAATGCCAAGTGTCACATCTGGAGGAAACCTGGCACCACCCCTACAGGGATGTTTTTCAGCGTGAGGGGACTGCGAGACTAGTCAGGATCGAGGGAAAGATGAACGGAGCAAAGTACAGAGAGATCTTTGATGAAAACCTGCTCCAGAGCGCTCAGAATCTCAGACTGGGGCGAAAGTTCACCTTCCAACAGGACCACGACTCTAAGCACACAGCCAAGACAACGCAGGAGTGGCTTTGGGACAAGTCTCTGAATGTCCTTGAGTAGCCCAGCCAGAGCCCGAATCCGATCGAACATCTCTGGAGAGACCTGAAAATAGCTGAGCAGCGATGCTCCCCATCCAACCTGACAGAGCTAGAGAGGATATGCAGAGAAGAATGGGAGAAAACTCCCCAAATACAGGTGTCATACCCAAGAAGACTCAAGGCTGTAATTACTGCTAAAGGTGCTTCAACAAAGTACTGAGTAAAGGGTCTGAATACTTATGTAAATATACATTTACACACATTTCTAAAAACCTGTTTTTGGTTTGTCGTTATGGGGTATTGTGTGTAGATTGATGAGGGGAAAAAACTATTGAATCCATTTTAGAATAAGGCTGTAACGTAACAAAATATGGAAAAAGTCAAGGGGTCTGAATACTTTCTGAATGCACTGTGTATATAAACGCAGCATTCAACAATTTCAAATAGTTTACTGAGTTACAGTTTATAGAAGGAAATCAATCAATTTAAATAAGTTAATTAGGCCCTGATCTATGGATTTCACATGATTGGGCAGGGGTCTTGGAGGTTTTTCCCCACAAAAGGGCTTTATTACAGACAGAAATACTCCTCAGCACCCCCACCCCCCTCCTCAGACGATCCCGCAGGTGAAGAAGCCAGATATGGAGGTCCTGGGCTGGCGTGGTTACACGTGTTCTGCGGTTGTGAGGCCAGTTGTATGTACTGACAAAATCTCTAAAACTACATTGGAAGCGGTTGATGGTCGAGAAATTCTCTGGCAACAGCTCTGTTGGACATTCCTGCAGTCCACATGCCAAAATTCACGCTCCGTCAAAACTTGACATCTGTGGCATTGTGTTGTGTGTCAAAACACAAAGCACATTTTTGAGTGGCCTTTTATTGTCCCCAGCACAAGGTGCACCTGTGTAATGATCATGCTGTTGAATCATATTCTTGATATGCCACTCCGGTCAGGTGGATGGATTAATTTGGCAAAGGATCAATTCTCACTAACAGGGATGTAAACAAAATTGTGCGCAAAGTTTGAGCTTTTTGTTTGTATGGAACATTTCTAGGATCTTTTATTTCAGTGGATATATATATATATATTATATATATATATACTCAAAAATGTGTATATATATATATATACTGACATTGCTTGTCCTAATATTTCTTCATTTCATTCTTTTACTTTTTAGTTTTGTGTATGGTTGTGTATCTTATTTTTTATTTAATTAACCTTTTTTTAAGGTCAGTATTGTTAGATATTACTGCACTATTGGAGCCAGGAACACAAGCATTTTGCTAAACCCGCAATAACATCTGTTAAATGACATGCAACAACGCTGGTTTAAACTTTTTTTTATTGTTTATTTTATGTTAGAACGACTTTTTAGCCGTTTCTTTTTTTTTTTTTTTTTGCTGTGTGTTTACTGAGAAATAATCGACACCCTCTGAAATATCAGAATCGAGTATTTAGGCGAACAATGTATTTCATTGTTGGTAACTGGTTTATAAAAGCAATAAAGGTACCTCAGGGTTTGTGCTATATACATTTATACTGACTACACACCTACTCACATACAATCATCATATATGCTGGTGCTACTCTGTTTATCATATATCCTGATGCCTAGTCACCTTACCCCTAGACATATCTACCTCTATCAATCCAGTATCGTTGCACATTGTAAATATGGTACTGGAACTGACCCTGTACATAGTATGCTTACTTATTTTATCGTGTTCTTCTTATTTTTATATCTGTGTGTTCTACCTTGTTATTTTTAGTATTACATTGTTATTGCTGCATTGTTGGGGTTAGAGTTTGCAAGAAAGGCATTTCACTGTATTTGTGCATGTGCCATTAAAACTTGAAATTGTAAATTGGCCCTATAACACACCACATCGGGCCGTATTGCTTAAATGTGCTACGTTTTTGTTTCCTCTTTCCTTAGTACCTGCGAAGATCACAAACATATCGACGGACATCACAGTGAACGAGGGCAGCAATGTAACTCTCATGTGTCTGGCCATTGGACGACCAGAGCCTAACATCATATGGAAACATCGTTCTGCAAAAGGTAAGACTATGCAAACCTTTGAGGTCAAAACATAGAATCAATCAATGAGCATAATAGAGTAGTGTATCTATTCTAAAAGCGTATCGTCTATAGTCATCAAAATTGTAATTTTCTGTGTTGCTGATGTTTTAAGAGCTTGGCATATAGAAAAAAAGGTAACCTGAGCTAGTTTGATCACTTTGCATTTTATCCTTTGAACTTGAGGAATGTAATGTATATCTGAACTTTGGCAGTAGGATGTCTTAAAATAATTTATTGTCACAAACTCCGGATAGGTGCAGTGAAATGTGTTGTTTTACAGGGTCAGCCATAGTAGTATGGCAACTCTGGAGCAAATTAGGGATAAGTGCCTTGCTCAAGGGCACATCGACAGATTTCCACCTTGTCGGCTCGGGTAGTCAAACTAGCCACCTTTCGGTTATTGGCCCAACGCTCTAACCTGTCGCCCTTACTGTATGTAATGCTCCATGACTGTGTGCTAAGTATGGAGACCTTGGCTGGCTAGCAAAGCTTTTACAGCCTGACATAATTTCTCCATCTAAAATTTAGTGTCTTGTGTCAACCTCTAAAATATGACCTACATCACTTGATTCACATGAATATTGCCTATATAGGCTAAATAGTCGTTTCAGGCTAGCAGAACAGCTGTACTGTCAACAATATTGACGAATTGACATTAAAAAGGCAATTTATTGATGTTTTGAAATGGTTGTCCCATCTGTACATAGCATTTTAACATCAAACTGGAGTTTGAGTGATACAATGCTTGATTTTACTCAGTTTAGTAGGTCCAAAGCATTGTATTGACAGTGTGTTTTGAATATGATGCCCACAGGAGACAAACCCACAACCTCAATGGTCCAACCTCCAGCCAAATATACTAATAGCTTGGACATTGTTGGGGAAGGTTTGTTATTTTTCTGGTTGTGCTGGCAACCACAGGCCACGGGATAGCCAAGTATGTGTGTGTGTGTTTGTGTAATAGTGTTTTGTCTTCTAATTGTAATAGCGGGCCTTCAGTTTCCAGTGAACATGCTCCAAGAGTCATGGGCTGCTTGCTTCAATACGATCACACACGTTCTGCCTGGAACACGCAACATGAATGCATCCAGTCCAGATGTTTGTCCCTCATTATCTACATGTAGTCGGCTGAAACAATTGTTCTTCACAGTACAGGATTTTTAATATCCCCTGCCTTTTAAAGACATGCTCTGGAACTTTGGCGACTACTAAGTATTTGTTCAACCTAGAGCTTTGAGCTGGATGTGTCAATGTGTAGTTCATCCATGTATAATCTATGAGCAGAATTAGCCACGAAATCCCTGGTTTGAAAGCAACTGTTTTTCTGGAAGCTGTGTTGCGCCATTTTCCCCACGTGGACCAGCCCCTAGCAATTTGAGTTCAACCAATGAGCTTCAGCCCCTCGCCATGTGAGTGACAGTTAGCAGGAGGCACATCATGCACACACAGAGTGAGAGGGAGAGCAATGATGTGGTGCACATATCTGCACATATGGGACGTAGTACGCAATTTTTGGGGACTGAGTACTATTTTCAGACCTACTGGTTAAAAAGTATACCAAAGGACTGGAGACGCTCTTTAACAACCGCCCCAAAACAACTGCCCTGATTTTCCAATATTTACATTGAATATCATCTGTTTCCTGCTAACTTTTATATGAAGTGCAATTATTGTTAAAGGGTAACTGTTTAATGAAATGCCTGTATACATAAACCAGATGGTGTCATTATCCATGATTGGAATTAAGTGCAATTAAAACCATACTCTATTCTAATGCAATGCATGCATTATGATGGCAATGTTGATCTAACAACTCTACTCTATTGAATTGGGGAATAACAGAGAAGAGGAAATGTATATTAATTTAGTTGTTATAAAAGACACCATAGACGGACATGAAGCGGCAACAAAAGCAGCCAATATTAAGGGATGAAATCACTTCTGGGAAAACCAATAAGCAATGTCTGTGCCTGAGAGTGTCTGTTAATGTCAGGGAGATGCGAATATGGCGGGTTATCTTACTTGGCATTTATGTGCGAGCTCTAATGAAAGAAAGAAAGAAAGAAAGGAGGAAGATGTGAGGAATGTTTGGCCGCTCGGAAAGACATTCTCACCGGCTTGTGTAAGAACTTAAATGTGTTCTGGAGTGACATTTCTTCACTGTTTTCCCACAGTTTGTCTTCATATCTGTCGCTTCTGATTATGAACTCCCCCAAAAAAGCATTTATGTCTGTAGGAATTGCATTTAAGTGGCTGTTAGGTGATTGGGATATATTTAGACAACATATTTTAAAATAAATCCAATAAACCAAATTATACATGACGAACTGAGCTAAACAAGCATGCCATCGCATCGGATGGGTATTATTCTATTTAGTATTATTCTATTTGCATGATGTATTGTTGTCTCTACCTTCTTGCCCTTTGTGCTGTTGTCCATGTCCAATAATGTTTGTACCCTGTTTTGTGTTGCTACCATGTTGTGTTGCTACCATGTTGTTGTCATGTTGTGTTACTACCATGCTGTGTTGTCATGTGTTGCTGCCATGCTATGTTGTTTTATTAGGTCTCTCTTTATGTAGTGTTGTCTCTCTTGTCGTGATATGTGTTTTGTCCTAAATGTGCCTTTTGCCTTTTGGTAGGCCGTCATTGTAAATAAGAATTTGTTCTTAACTGACTTGCCTAGTTAAATATAGGTTAAATAATTATTTACTTTTTAAAATAGTGTGAATATTATTTTAGAGTTTCACACTCAGTGTCAGGCAGAAAGATGAGGAAATGTTTTGCAGAAAAATGCATTGAAAGTATAGGGAGTGTACCTACCTATGTTTTTTACAACTACATCCCTGGTTACCTTAATATATGGACGAAATCAATTCAAGATTCAGCTTGATTTAGTGCACTACAAGCCTGTCCCCACTTCAATTCATTTGGGGACAACTGTGAATGAATTATTCAACGCTTTCTACTTCTTCCTTGGCTGCCAGGCTTTCTAAAAGGATTAGAAGAAGTATGCATGAGGAAAACACTGCATGCAGAGGACAATGCACTGCCGGGCCAAATAGATCAATATGGGCCATTAAAGACACGTTATATGGAGGAGGTTACGAGTGTCCATTCGCCCAACTGGCAGAAACATCATACTGGGCATTTCTCATTAAAAACAATGGTAAATACTAAAGAATCTGCAGTTTGTTAATGAGTTTGCCGCCAACACCGTGCCTGCAGCACTGTCACAATCTTATCAACGGCTTGATATTTTGTTCTGTCATGAAATCATACTTCTTTGCCCTCTTATCCACTTTCCCATCCAATGTTGTCATAAGATTCTTACTTTTACATGGCACAACATCATGGACAACACAGATGTGACAGCGGCTGTCAATAATGCTATCTAGCTCAGTCGAGCCTATCCACTTTTGTTTCCGAATGGTGTTCTAATTTGTGTCTGGGGGGAGACAAAATTGCCAGTTAGGAAAGTTCCTGTTGGAGACTTGAAGGTCTGTGTACTCTAATTTGGCAGTGTCAGCGGATGATTGACAGCTCTATGGCATTGTGGACTGATATTGTAGACTGGTGGCAGCTCTCGTGATGAGTGGCAATCAGACTATTATACAGGGGAAACGTAGGGCATGCCATTTGCTGTGATACGTCTATCAATGAGAATAATGTTCCGTTAGCACTGTCAGTGGAGTGATGGCAAAATCACTGGGGAGACAACCATAATGCTAAAGATTCGCTTACACTGTGGGGTAGGAAAGTTCTGGAAACAGCACTGGATTGTATACAGTTCAAAGCGAACATGTAGGGATGGGCATTGGTTTCTTGTAAGGTTTGGGTTAAGACATTTGGCCAATGTCCTGTCTGCCACTGGCACAGTGGTCTAAGACACTGCATCTCAGTGCTAGTGGCGTCACTACAGACAACCTGGTTTGAATCCAGACTGTATCACAACCGGCCGTGATTGGGACTCCCATCGGGCGGCGCACAATTGGCCCAGTGTCGTCCGAATTTCTTCTTAACTGACTTGCCTTGTTAAATAAAGGTTAAATAAAAAAACTAAAGGGTTTGACCTGGTGTAGTTACGAGCATGGCTGTTTTCTTTTTAAATGCATAAAGCGGCTAAACCCACTTCCTGGAGATCTACCGTCCTGTAGGTTTTCAGTCCAACCCTAACCTGACACATCTGTTTCAGAGAGTTAAGGTCTTGATGAGCAGCCTTAAGTAGAATCAGGTGTGTTGAATTAGCGTTGGACTGTAAACCTACATGATGGTAGATCTCCGGGAATACAGTAGGTTTGGTCAGCCCTGGCAAAAACAGGTGGTTTTTCAATCTGATTTTGGAAACTGCTTGAGAATAATTCTGATATTGTAGTTACTTTTGAAATAATTGTATGGCTAGCTGGTCATTGAAAAAGACCAGGTCTTTGGAAGATAATGCATTGCATTTGCTCACTAGCCCCCTCAAACTCAACTCCGGCCCTCAAAGCCAATTCCACTGCGTGTTTTCATTGTTCCCCTCTAATCAGGGACTGTTTTAGAACTGTGACACCAGGTGGGTCCATTTAATTATCAGGTAGAACAGAAAACCAGTCGACTCAATACAAAAGTGGCGTAGGTCAAATATGATTTATTATATTGACAAGATAGTCGAGTGACTGCTCTAACAATGGAAATACATGTCCGCAAAAATGGAAGGCAGGCGGGATGAGGCGAGAGGGCAGATACACGTGTGAACAACAGGCACAATTAAGTTGTTTTTCTCAAAGTTGCCGGAATGCCATATACATCCACTTACATCAGTACATTTGTAACAGCCTAAACGTTATGTAACTTCTACAATCAAGTAATTCGACACTCTCCCAAAAATCACTTGGTCACTTGGTCTGCTTATCTCAAGCGGACAGATTTTGGGCGGAGTAATCCTCTCGCTTTGCTTCTTTATCTATGCAAAGGTTAAGCACGTGGAGTAATTCTGTGTTTTCACATGCAAAATTCATTGTTTTTTTCATACAAATTCTTTATCTTACTTCCCAATAAAAAGTAGTTAGAAAATTCCAACATACACAGTATTTTATGGAAATTAGATGTTGTACGTTTCTGAATGATGCGTCATGCTGCATTGTTTGACGGATTACTGTTCAGTTTGAGGAGGGCATTGCCTGGTGCAACCCGGACCAGTTTAATCGAATCACCTCAATGTATCTGGGGGTTTGTTCAAGAGCATCTAACATTGAAATCTGATCTCTCTGAAAAGACAAATGAGTTTGGCAAGCAAGGTGCCTTTGCTTCCATGCAGTCCCACCGGTCGCTTTCTTTATGATCACTTTCCTGTATCTCTGTTGGTTGTGAAACAATTCAATCAATACTCTCCGCTAAAGGTCATTTGGTCAGAGATTACACCAATGTTTCATATGGCCTCATTCTCCTTTGCAAACAATAATTAAAATGCAATATTGACCATGTTGATACAGTTGCTTGCCAGAATCACGGAAAAGGCTTTTGATATATTTGTCCAATACTTAGACATGATTGGCAATTACTAACACTGTATGTGTGTGTGGGGGTTTGTGTGTGTGTGAGCATGCGTGTGTCTGTGCGTGCCTGTGTCTATGTGCATGTGTATTTGTTCATAGGCATTAAACTAAGCTCATATTCCGTAATGACCATTGAATTAGGCAGAGCCAAAGTGATCCAAAGCCTCAGTGAAAACACTATTTTTCAAGAAGCCAGCTGTTGTAATTTGTTTGCAGACCTCCTCATTCACAGCATATGGCCCAGGATTTGATTTGTCCCTTTCCCTTTGACATTGAAGCATTTGGCACTTTACAAAATGGCACTCAACAATTCATGTGCAATTTGTGATTGCCCACAGGATACATAAGCAGAGCAACATATTCATCTCTGATGAATTGAACTTGCAGTGCTGCATGAAATCATATTCTGGAGCTTATGCTGTTGTAAGATTTAATTTACTGGGTCCTCTCTGCTTGCTCTCTCTACAGTATTGTTATCCATTGGGAAAATAAATATGAATATTGGCAACATTCTGAGAAGGGAAAAATAGAATACACTGAAAGATGAGATTAAGATGAAATGATAAGATTAGTTTTTCAGTAAATCCTTCATCATTGACAATATTCCACCTTAATCTCATTTTCCGGTTGTTATTGGCGGTATAACCATAGGTCCACACGCAGGAAGCAGAGTTTTCAACGAAGTGTGACTGCGTTGTAATCAGGAAGTGTGAGACTGTGTTATAATCAGGAAGTGTTAATAGGATTACCATGTATCAATTATACTGTGTATGTGCTAAATACAGAGACTCCTTCCCAGTTTAAAATTTCCCTCTAATGATTTTGAACTATGCTGGGAGGATAAGAGGGCCCATTCATTCTCAAAAATGAGATTTACATATTGCTCGAAGTAAACTTGAATGCCATTTATCCCGGGTGTAAAATTGGATGCATTTGAAATCAAACACCTGGTGCTCCACTTTCTGCATGGTATTATCTGTTTTTACAAACAGAACACAATAAAACTCAGTCATAACCATTCTCTCCAACTATTTTCAATGTCTGTAAAACAAGGATTTAAATGCTACCATGGCTTGTTGATAGTTTGGAGTGGGTGTGTGTGTCTGATCTATAACGTGTATGACTGGAATCAGAAACACTTTCTGTGATACCTCCATTACATACTGTGACAGACATTTTATGACATTATTAAAACTGGTGACAACCTCACCCATTTGTGACACCTTCTGTATTTCTTCAAGTAAACGTGTTCACGGTTTTCGTCAGAGGCTGACATCTGGACAGGTATGACGTCATAAATCTAGGACACCTATACAGTGTCCATATTAGGACAGTCACACATCCAATTCCAAGTGACTCTGACACAACTTCCATTGACGTGTATGCTAACATGGACACCATACACAATCTATAATTTGCTCTCCAATGAAATAAGAATGCGTGTTCCAACCCTTTAGCACCAATAGCAACTACTGTTATCGGATTAGGTGGTCACATGTAGTGGATGGAAACTACACAACCATTATGTAGAAATTATGTTGAACTCAATAATAAACTACATTAATCAATCTGACTCCAATATTATGTGAATAAATGCAAAAAACCTTGTACGTCTCTGGAGGAATCTTGGCAAGGTACTTACATCACCTCTCACTATGACTATAATGAACATGTTGCTTACTTACACTGTTGTGCAATTATTAAGAGACACAAATAGCTCATCTTGGCGATCAATATTCCAGCAGGTCATAGACGTCAAGGTGTTTTAGTCATTTAGCAGACGCTCTTATCCACAGAGACTTACAGTTAGTTAGTGCATACATGTTCATACCTTTTTCGTACTGGTCCCCCGTGGGAATCAAACCCACAACCCTGGCATTGCAAGCACCATGGTCTACCGTATGAACTACACTATAGCATTTACAGTAGAAATTCATACTGTAGCTCTTTATGAACTCTTGAAACATGACAATTTAATTCACACATTAACATTAATTTAGTCGATTTCATGTTTTCACACCTCCAACACTGTCCGTGCTCCCAAGGTGGGAACGTCGCTCACCGGAGAAAACCACAGATAAGGTGTGTTTGAACCTTGTGATAGCCCACAAATGGTAAGTCATTCAAACAAGTTCATAAATCATCCAGAGCAATTTACAGGGGCTATTAGGGTTAAGCCTTGCTCAAGGGCATATCAACAGATTTTTCACCGTGTTGGCTCGTGGATTCAAACCAGCAACCTTTCGGTTAATGGCCCAACGCCCTTAACTGCTAGGCTACCGAAAGTGCCATCATGCTGTGCTCCCATGCCAGCCAGTCCACTACACACACAAGGTAAGATATGATTAGCTTGCCATTGGAAGGGCCAGTGAAAGCAGCTTTAGGCAGAACCTTTTTCAATTATGGTTTGAAAACAGTGGCTTTGTGGCAGACATTAATATCTGCTTGACCGTGCCTTAAAAAAAGCCAAGGGGATTGGAGAAGACCTTCTGCCTTGAAAGGTTTAGTAAATGTAAAGTTTCTTTGGGCAATATCCAAAACATATGCTTGGCACTGCCTCTAAAACGTAGTGCGTTGATCTTGAAACAAGATAAATCAATTGCATGTAAAGTCTAGTGACTGACATTTAGTAGTAGCTGTTCAGTATGGTATAATGGTGGTAGGAGCTTACATATTATTTCCTAAATCCTTTTCTGAGGGAATGTTTCAACAGTAGTTGTGAATTGCCTATTGCAGTGACATTGAGTTTGTGCATATATTATTACGACATTTTGCGACCTATTTGTTAGTTTTGGACTTCGGAAAGGGTTGTTCAGGCACACAACATTCTTTCTTGAGGCAAGCCG
This sequence comes from Thymallus thymallus, assembly GCA_023634145.1. Lineage (NCBI taxonomy): Eukaryota > Metazoa > Chordata > Actinopteri > Salmoniformes > Salmonidae > Thymallus > Thymallus thymallus. The sequence continues at coordinate 31,001,772 of CM042391.1, forward strand.
AAGTCGGTAGCTGAAGTCTACACCCCTTCGTCAGTGATTGGTCAACAGTAGGTATTCTTCAGTAGTAGTCTCGTTTTCATGCACATTTTTTCTTTGAGAATACTGCACCAAACATCTTAGTTAGATATAAAATTGTGCGACTAAGATCTCCTCTGCAAAAACTTCAACAATTATGACAGATTTATCTTAGATTAATTCTGAATTTTTTGAGGAAGTGTATACTGGCTACTGCATCTCAAAATGGACAAACATTACTATTGATAGATAGGTACTTTATTGATCCCTGAGGGGAAATTTCTTTGTTGCCGCTTTTTTCAAGTTTTTCAAGCGAAGATCTTTTAAGGGAGTATGTTAGCACACTCGTTTGGTTTGCCTAGCCGACTTCCGCCAGCCGAACTCAAGCCTGCTGATGCTTTAAGGCAGTGATAAAATAAGACTCACTGAGAGAGGGAACACAGCTGTGGGTGAGGTTTTGTGGGGGTTAAAAGGAGAAATTAGCGTACTAGTGGAACTGGCGTTCCCTTTGAACAGTGTCGACGCCAAACCCTTCTTCAGGTGAGGAGTGGAAAGCAGGAAGACAGGTGCAAGCAGCGTTCTGTTGGACGAGTTTCATCATCGACAAACTCTGCTAATTCTATATGAACTTTGATCATTAATAATGGAGAGAGGAGAAGACGAGACCGCAGTCTGCCTCTGTTCGCTTTTTTCCCCTCTTTAGTTTGAGGAGGGAGGGAGTTAGGGAGGGAGGTGAGGGTGGGGGGATGAGGAAATGGGGGTTCATCATTTCATCTATTGACATGATTAGTCCACTGGGGGGTTTCCTGTGGCGGTGGTAGCTAACCCCCACCTTCCCCCACCACCCCAACCACACCCACCCTCCCATCAACTGCGTAGGCAGTCACCCCCTCCCCCCAGAGCACCCAGGCATCTCAAGGCTTCAAGAGGCTCTTCATTATAGCTTAATAACATGTCATCTAACGTTATTCCTCAGAGTGAAGCTCGAGCTAATCTTTAAATGTGGCTAATTCATCACTGTGTGTCCGTCCTCGACAGCGCTCAGAGCCACTCCAGCCAAGCCCCTTTTGATTTTAAAGACACTGAAATACAATTGAGGAGTTTGTTGAGAAAGATAAGACACACACTTTATACATCTGAAAAACTGTTATTTGTGTCTTAGATAAAGTTAATGTTTGATATAGTTTTATTTTACTTATTTTACTTTTCAGATTATTTTACTTTTGAATCAGCGAAGTTACTTCCACTGCTGTTAGATATATGGGGACTGAGCAAGGCATTTCTATAGGAAAAGTAAAAGTCCTTTGTCTTAAACACACCTCTGTTTAGTGTATTCCACTTGTAAGAATCATGGATATGAACACCGTAGACTCATAGTGGTCAAACACCATGGATGAGAAACAATACTAACAATGTAGTTTACTTAACCAATCAAATGGTCCAGGATGGATGCAATCAATGTTCCCTCTAAGCTGGGAGCGTGTGCAGGCAGCAAGAAATACTATATCAGCCCTCAGAGAAAAGCACGAGATTGAACTTCACTCAACTTTCTAGAGTTTTCCCTGTTAGTTAACGCTATCAATGTTTCCCTTTACTGTGGCAATTGTGATCGAATCAATGTAGTATTAGCCACTTTCAATGCAAAATACCAAAACAAAGCTAACTATGCAAGAGATGTTGTTGTAGGCAGAACACATCAGAGTAGGATTCTATTGCATTGACACGCACAACTCAGCCCGTACTCTACACTGACCAGTGAGGCATAACCAATCAGAGCTGCAGTAGGCCTATATGCAAATAGACCATTGCTATATGCATCTACTTTGATCTGGACTGTGTTTACTACTGTGGTCGTGAGTAAATGTGCTTGTTTTGAGATCAAAGCGAGAGCTGCATGTAGCCATGTGTTTACATTTTGTTCATATCCTTTGCTAGTTAATGAGTTATTAGCCCAGCTATAGATCATTTGTAGTCAGCAATAGGGGAGGGATTGCTTACTACAAGAACACAACATGTGTACATCTTTGAAAAGCAAGTCTTAAAGGGGCAGTGTTGTAATTTGAGACAGGCTTAAATAAGCTAAGTAGCCAATAGGCAGAGGGTGGCATAATTTGTCAGATTCTCTGTAATAATGGTATGGGAATAATAATGCATTTTATTTTGTAAAGTGGTTTCCTGCATCAAACAAAACAACGTCATTTTCAGTCACCTCCTTGTCTGAAGGACAAGTGGATAAACAGGTTGTCAAGCCCTGCATGTTTTTTTTCAAAAGTCTCATTGAACACCGCACATTGTCTGCTACTGTAGGCTGAATGATAGAACAGCTATTTCCATGTTAAAATGTTTCTCCATTGTTTTTGATGGTAGGCCACTCGGGTAGGCCTACATCATGATAAAATAGCCACAGTAGCTTACTTGGCCACTGTTAAAACTGTAACTTAAAGTGGGTACAGCCTCAGTGTTCACAGTAAACGAATGCTGGAAGTTGCAGAGAAAGTTTGCGTTCAGCAGACCTGAAATTTGCTCAGTGGCGAGAAATGTTTTATGTGATGCTTGTAAGGGAAGTGAACTGTACAGACAAAACTACAGTACAAGTGGCTCCTGTAGGTAAACCGGCACACATTGTTTTGAGGTCGGTCCTACGTAAGGCTGCAATCCATCCTACATCTCCCATGGTCCCCGGAGTGAACCGAGTAACACCGTCTATGCTCTAACGTGGGGTGTGAATCCATTAAGGCTTCCCTTTATCTAGTTACATGTCAATATTTTAATCGAACACTGGCCCTCTTCCCAGCACTGAGAACCACTGAAGGTGGATATCCTCCCTCACACCCTTCCGTTAGGTTGTGGGTGTCTCTCAGAAGGTGCTTGCTCTGAAAGATTAGAAATAACTTAGGCAAGAAAGCTAACCCTGATACAATGTTGCCCGTGGTATGTTGTGTTATAAAAGCTTGTTACTCGGTGTACACAGATTATCAGAGTTCTGCTTTAGGATTTAACAGGTAGTCTTGTATTTCTCTCCTGCCATCGCTCTCCTAAAGCATCAATGTTTGTCTTTTTACAGAGAAGCGTAAACAAATAAAGGAAGATTTTCTTTTAATGACGTATACTACCATTCAAAAGTTTGGGGTAACTCAGAAATGTCCTTGTTTTCCATTAAAACATACATGAAATGATTTGCAAAATGAATAGGAAATATAGTCAAGATGTTGACAAGGTTATAAATAATGATTTTTAATTGAAATAATAATTGTGTCCTTCAAACTTTGCTTTCATCAAAGAATCCTCCATTTGCAGAAACACCATGCTTGACAGAAGCTTTCAAGCACTCCTCCAGCATCTTTTCATTTGGTCTGCTTCACATGAATGTTCTTCTTTGTGATCCGAACATCTCAAACTTTTTTCCAATCTTCCTCTGTCCAGTGTCTGTGTTCTTTTGCCCATCTTAATCTTTTCGTTTTATTGGCCAGTTTGCAATTTTTTTGCAACTCTGCCTAGAAGGCCAGAATCCCGGAGTCGTCTCTTCACTGTTGACGTTGAGACTGGTCTTTTGCAGGTACTATTTAATGAAGCTGCCAGTTGAGGACTTGTGAGGCATCTGTTTCTCAAACTAGACACACTAATGTACTTGTCCTCTTGCTCAGTTGTGCACCAGGGCCTCCCACTCCTCTTTCTAATCTGGTTAGAGACAGTTTGTGCTGTTCTGTGAAGGGAGTAGTACACAGTGTTGTACGAGATCTTCAGTTTCTTGGCAATTTCTCACATGAAATAGCCTTCATTTCTCAGAAGGAGAATAGTCTGACGAGTTTCAGAAGAAAGTTCTTTGTTTCTGGCCATTTTGAGACTGTAATCAAACCCACAAATTCTGATGCTGCAGATACTCAACTAGTCTAAAGAAGGCCAGTTTTATTGCTTCTATAATCAGCACAACAGTTTTCAGCTGTGCTAACATAATTGCAAAAGGGTTTTCTTATGATCAATTAGCCTTTTAAAATGATAAACTTGGATTAGCTAACACAACGTGCCATTGGAACACAGGAGTGATGGTTGCTGATAATGGGCCTCTGTACGCCTATGTATATATTCCATAAAAAAATCAGCCGTTTTCAGCTAAAATAGTTATTTACAACATTAACAATGTCTATACTGTATTTCTGATCAATTTGATGTTATTTTAATTGACAAAAAATGTGCTTTTCTTTCAAAAGCAAGGACATTTTTAAGTGACCTCAAACTTTTAAACGGTAGTGTATGTCTGCCTTGTTTGGCTTTATTTAACGTAGTTGCTTTTGTTGCAATTTGTGCTGGGTTACGAAAAATTTCAGAGGTTGTGATCCTATGAGGCTCTTGTTGTTCTGGCAATATTACATCAGTCAAGTACTTTAGCCCTAAACACTTCACAGCTGCATTTTGATGGGAACAGAACCAGTAAAGAACATAGGGGAATGGTTAGGTATCAGGTTTGCTGCACAGATCATACTGATTTCTTCTTTAAAATTGATAGGGCGAAGATACAGTACTACATGGTGCCAATAAATATTTGGATACTTAAATGATGGTTTAATGGTCAACCAATAACCACCCAGTTTCCTCCAATGAAGAATACAAACAATCTCCACGCAAACTTGAGTGCTGCGGATGAAAGAGTGACACAAGTGAAGTGGAATAAAAGAAAACAATCCTGCTCCTTTATGAGTCTCCCAGATTGCACTGCAGTGATAAAGCTTTACCTGCGGTGCAGCTTGCAGATGCCTCATCCGCAGACACAGAAGGCAAGGTGGCACTATCAACAGACCTCTAGGAAACTTCTCAACTGGGCCCAGATGCATACACAGCTGTGTTTTTAACGGCACTGATTAATAATGCATCTTAGAGGATCCCCAGGCCTACTGCAAGATGTCTTCTGTCTGTCAGGTGAGCAGCAAGATTATGTCCGGTAACAAATTTATTATCAGCCAATTAAAATCATTGACGTAGTTGGACGTCACTTTTCCATGAAAGTGTCCAACGGCACGTTATGATAATCAATAGCAGTGGAGCATTTTTCCTCAAAGAAAAACCTTGTGGGATTCGAACTCACAGCTGTTGTATCTCACCATCTCCAGGCTTACCGCTTTAGTGGATCACACCACTAGTCAGTGATAGCAGTAAGGGGTAAATTACGGCTATTTGACAAGACCACGAGGGTCTTAGACGCAAGAAAATACAAATAATAAAAAAATGTAATTAAATTAAAATAACCTGTTTATAATTAACAGTTCTTGTTCTTTCAACATAACATTGGCGCCAATATATGTCTTGTCTCATGTTATGTCCCGCTGTGTACTAATGCCTCAGTTGGTTAGCTCTGCTTTCTGTCCAGAAAAGGACGGGCTGTATGTTGATTCTGCTGCTATGATTGGGTGGCTTGGAGCTGTGCTCCGAATCAATGATTATTTGGGTACTGCCAGCCGTGGGCATGTGGACAGGATTGAAATCTTAACTCATCCCAAGGAAAATTGTGTCGTACCCTAGATTCCAGCAATCTCGCAAATCTCCTTTTTGGAAGATACTATTTTACCTAAGTTCTACCACTTACACGTCTTAATCAATTTTGCAACTAGAACAATTGTTTAAGACTAATATCAATGCCACGTAGGTCATTTTCAACACAGATCTTCCACGGTCCGGGTTAAATCTAGCCCTATATTGAAGATGTGAAAAGATATCCGCCTGGTCTGCCTTATACAATGTTTGTGTTAAGTGTGGCCTGTGTGTTCTCTGAGAATGCTAAAGCCAGTTTCAGGGAAGTAAAATATTGAGGAGAGGTGAGATGAGAAGATGTTGACATTATACCAGCCTGGAACCAAAATGAGAGCTTCCTATACAAATTGTATTCATTTTGCTTATAGAGAATGGTTCTGATTGCCAGACGGATCTTTATTGAAATGTGACATTTACTGTTTTATTAGAAGTCCTCTGTGGTCACTCATGGATATGGTATTCTCAGTGCTCATGAAGTGGCATTATGCGAGGCCGGTATTGATTCTCAGGTACATTAGATCATTAAAATGGTATTAGTGATGCTGTTTGTGAAATCCGCCTTAACTCATGTCTTCGAGAGGGAGACTTATAGGGGATGGAGGTGCTTTTTAATCTTTGTACACAGCAGGAGCAATCAGAAAGTTATACGATGATGATATTGCTTTTACAATGTGCACAGGAGTGAGACTGCGGTAACTCAATTTATCATCTCTTCGACTGTATGTGTATTTTAGTCATAAAAATCCTGCGGAACCAAATAGGTTTGCTGAGTCAGGTGTGAAAATCTTATTTTTTTGTCCTCCTGTTCTACAAGGTGATGGTTATAGTGTATTCAGTTCTCTCAGAAAGCAAATAGGAAAGTAAAAGCTTTTTTTTGCTTTGCAAGGTTGCAAGACTGTTTTCTGGGGCATTCCAGGACTTGCCACCTTCTGACTGCTTTTCTTTCTCCTTGTGTTATTCATCAAACTTTAAAGCAACCTACTTAGCTGCAAAGTGACACAAATGGTTTCCACCTAATAGTGCTTTTATTTCCCCGTAATTAGGGCATTGTGGAAATAGAAGTGTGACCATTTTTTTATATCATTTTGTTATGCTCTGCTGACAAGGCAAGATTTTTATCACCATATATCACATTGAAACTGGCCCCATTCTGTCAATGTCTTGAAAAGCCAAGAAAGTGGAAGTACTTTCTTGGCTGCGAATGGATTCTTCTTTCCTTTTTTTTTTGCTCAGGGAGGATGTGGGTCAAAAGCAAGTGCAAGACCAAGCAGATGTACTCTGTAAAGTAGACACATCAAAAAGAACAGACAAGATTTGTTTATCTCTATCTTTTTCTGTGTCTGCAAGGAGGTTGTTTTTTTGGGGTATTTTTATTTTTATTTAACTAGGCAAGTCAGTTAAGAACAAATTAGTATTTACAATGACAGCATACCTACAGGGTCAGCCCCTGGAGCAAATTAGGGTTAAATGCCTTGCTCAAGGACACATCAACAGTTTTTTTTTCACCTTGTCGGCTTGGGTATTCAAACGAGCGACCTTTCGGTTACTGGCCCAACCGCTTTAACCGCTAGTCTACCTGCCATATATCGGGAGGTGGAAACTTTAAGGAAATCATTTTCTTCTGAGAAGGTTTAAGTTGTGTTCAGTAGGACAGTCTTTATTGTTCTTATTGCCTAATTAATAAATATATCACCTTGGGGTTATTATATCACCGAATAAATGGCTTGAACTAAGCTCTTTATATTTCTGCATTTCTCCCCTTCAGGAGACATTCTGTTAAATATTGGCTCAAGGAGACCAGCCATAAAAAGCAATTGTAGTATTTTAGTTTTCAGTGTAGATACTTTGTACAAAAGTACTGAGGCTGTTTCTATTCTTTGTGCCTCAATGCCTGGATTCTGATACTTGCTCTGGCAAGGATGTTTGTTATGGAAATCCATATTAGCATTAGTTGTGGGTTTAGTCTGAGAACATCAGAATATTCATCCAGTTCCATTGTTTTACAGTTCACAAAACATTGAATTATAAGTAATGCACTGTAGTTTGCTCTGGTATGTAAACTAACCATAAAATGAAATGGAATATTGCCTAATGATGAAGCATAAATATGTACAATAAGATATATTCACAAATACATTCCTTTGAGAAGACATGCGTAGCTTGTAAAATGTTGTTTTGTTAGAGCACACTATCTCTTTCTACAAAGATATTTAAAACTAGGGAGCAGGTTCATGTAGACCAACATTATGCACAGAATATATGGTCTTCAGTGTTACTGTCTGTGTTATCTACAGTGAACACTGCCTATGTATCTTTAGAGATGCAATCTCACAGAGGGGGGCTGTTGAGTGAGTGTGTGCGTGTGTGTGTGTGTGTGTGTGTGTGTGTGTGTGTGTGTGTGTGTGTGTGTGTGTGTGTGTGTGTGTGTGTGTGTGTGTGTGTGTGTGTGTGTTTATCAAGGATCCCCATTAGCTGCTGAGGTCCAGCAACATTAAGACAGTTATATACAGTTTAAAATATTACATGACATTACATTTCATAACACTTTACCCAATACATTTAGTGTGTTCCCTCAGGCCACTTCTCCACTGTAACATATTTACAATACAACATCCATGTGTGTTTGTATGCGTGTGTGTCTGCTTATGTGTGTGTGAGCATGCTTGTGTATCTTTGTGTGTTCACTAAACCTATCAATGTAGCAGAGTGACCCAGAGAGTCAAGGGAAGTCTGCGTGTCAGGACAACGTCAGATGGGTTGTAGAGATCAATGCAGAGCTGTCTGCAGACGATGATTAATCCTCCAGCTCATGACTAAGAGCACTGCCACTGTGAAATGTGTAGTGTCCGGCCGTCCACTATAGTTTCCTGCTCAGAATGTGATTAGTTGAAGATGAGGGGCTTAGTATGAAGGAGGCCTTCCCTCCTTGAATGTTACGGATCTGCCAAGGTTTGATTGGTGATGGATGCTTTGTTTTCACTTATCCACTTAAGTACAGATGAGTAATTAACACAATGAACGGAGGAGGGAAGGATGTTTTTTTAAGGATTCAACTGCATTTAAAACAAGCCTTTTATTGAAAAGGTTTTGTTTTTGAGGAATAAGAGGAAATAGATAATAAAGGTTGGATCATGTGACACGTCTCCTTCCCCAGCATGGTGGGGCTGCCGGTTACTTTATCCAACCTCACAAAGTGATGGAACTAACACATATTCCTGTCGACGTTCAAAAGATGTTCCCTATCACCATAGATTAGACTACAGGGAAATGGAAAACCCTCTCTTCCATTACTTTTAGCGACAAGTCTGTTGATTTACACCCTTGGCCTTGATAGGCCTGTGAATTTCAGTATTTCAGTGGCGACAACAGGCTGTGTTTACAGATAGGACCGGTTTGGTGTGATGCACCGCATTGGGTGGTGTCAGGTGGAGGTGTTTGTCAGTCGCCGTGGCATTTCCATTTTGCCATGTCCCTGCTAAGTAAAGGCTTTCTTTATGGCTGTGGCCCTTCTGACAGGTGTCCTTGTCCCCCTCTGTGGATGACAGGGCTTCCCAGGGCCGCCAGAGAGACAGGTGAAAAGGGAACACGCTGAGTGGCTGTCATACTTTTGTAAAACGCCCAGGATACAGTCACTTAGGTGGGATGCTGCAGTCTTCCATGCTGGGTGATTGCTGCCTGTCGAATGTTTAAATGTTTCATTCCGATGTCAAGACTGGCACTAAATAGGGAAATTGTGATTAAAGCAGCAAATCAGGACTTCTGGCGTTTGGAGATAAATTTAGTCTGTCAGCTGGCTTCAGAAGTATCATATGTCTCTTTTTTTAGGCCTAATAGTTTTTTCAGGGGTCCTCACTTCAGTCATGTGTTTGATTGTACCAGTGCATTTAAGCACCAGGCAAATCAAGATAGTATCTTTAAAAGGATTTAGTTGTTTATCATCAGTTATGGATCCTGACATCAATGATCTGTTTGGCTTAATCTCTCACTTAGAGTAAACATCATACTAACATGTCTTGAGAACATTACTATTATGCCTGATTCATTCTAGGGCCAAATCGATCCAAGCCAAGCAGGGCTGTATTGGCTGCTGTAAAGAACAATGTGAAAATTATATATCTGTTCCATGAATGGTTCAGGTCAGCCCTACAGTGTGAATCAGTCATGATAATTAGATCCTCACCATTGGCAAAGAGTAGGCCTAAATATTTGTGCATGGGTTTTACACCTTTGTAATGGAAGTCAGCTCTATGTTTTCACCATCAACCTGACTCCCCCCTGTAGTTTAGTTCATTATTCGGGGCTTATCTGTAAAAGAAACCTTGGTCTCAGTATGACTCCGTGATAAAATAAGGTTAAATAACAATACAATTAAAATAAGTGTCCTGCGTTTCTTGGCTGTTGGCCACCCTCACAGAAATACCCCAGGAGAAGCTACATCGAAAGCTCCTATTCCTGTATGTTTCCTGAGAAAGAAACACTAATGAACAGTTCAATACACTGTCTCTCTTTGGTCCCCTATGCCATGGCTAATGGTTTGTGTGTCTCTCCAGGGCACTTCTCCCACATTACCTACTTCTCCCATCTCACATCAGCCTCCCACATCATTAGCGAGCCATGCTACACTAGCCATGCTACACTGTGTTTCATGCACAATCACTCTATCCTCACATTATTAAACCAGTCGCATACCTGACGAAGCCTGAATGAGACATGTATTCCCAGTTCGAATCACTTCCCTGTTCCCTCTCATCTTCTCATTTCCAAACTCGGATGTGTGACTTCTTATCTCAGCATGGAGCACTGTCACACTACGACAGTTCCCGTCGAGAGGGAGCTCATGAACGCCTTCCCGGTAGGATCATTATTAATTATCATCAGGTACAATTAACAGGCTGATGCAACACCACCCCAGGAATTTCACATCCTGTCGTGTATCTCTCGTCTGTGATATGTGCGGCTCAAGTCTGTAGTTGATAAGGGTGGGCATGTTCTTGACAAGAAGAAAACGCTATTGCCACAAGTGATGCGATCGAGTGCCTTGTTACGTGATGGGTGCCAAAACAAGGTCAATTCAAAAAGAGTTTCCCACCTTGATTTTTGGAAAGGTAGACTGTAGTGAAACGATACATCTTGATATGCACAATGATATGCACAATAGTTATATATTTTTTTTATAAAGGTAGGTTTTTTCATGCATTTATTTTTCTATAGGCTAATGGCTGATTATTCCAAATGTTTGGCAGTTGTGTGATTTGATAATGCACATGAAAAAACATTGCCTGGGGATCTATTGATTGTAATCAACAGCTTTTAAAATGAACAAAGTAATATTACATATTATCTGTAGCTATAGCAATATACCTCAGAGGCATTATTCCTCAGTACTGACACTCCATGCTTAACTAACTGCCCACAATTCTCAAGGGCCAGCCAGCCACTCTGTGTGTAAATGTGTGTAAATCTTATCGATGTCTCTTAGTGCTGTTACAAAGGATGATTTCAAACGCTCTGACCAGATATGGAAGAGAAAGAAGAGCCAGCCAGGGAATGGATCAGCTCTGCCACTAGTCTTTAGCTCTGACGGGTATGCATCTTTGTCTCTCCATGTCTTCGACCTCTTCACTGTTTACGCCTCCAAGACTAAACCCCCATACAACAACTCCAGACAGACAGAAAGACAGACACCCAATGAAGCAGTAATCACTCCATCCCATCTCAAGGGTGAGGAATTATATCAGTAATTGATTGGCAGTCAGTAATCAAAACCTCTCAGTAATTAGACCCTGTCTGGGCGATGACTGTCCTAATGAAGATATATTTGTACTGTAAAGAGCAGAGGCGATTCATCTTCCGGATCCTCGTTTAAGATCAGGATGCAGAAGGCGGTTCAGGGAGGCATGTGATGATAAGTCAGGCTGAACCGCGTAACCATGGTGACCCATTACTTATCCGCAAGTTGATTGGGGTGGATTCCGCCCCATCCCAGTGCGAGGTGACATTGAACGAGCAAGACTAGAACATAGCTGCTTTATATTGGCATTGTATAATGGTTGCTCGAAACGCAATCAAAATCATTGTTTTCTCTCTATGCACAGTAATGTCCCTTAATATCTGGATGTCATTCCCTAAATTGGCTCTTGATGAGTCATTTCCTTCTTCTGAGGGCAAAAACGCATTTGAAGAATGTGTACTTTAAAATTGTATGTGTCATATCGTTGTTCAAAGAAATATCAGAAAACGCACTGATTCTGTAGTTAATACTGCTAGGAAGAAATCTTTTTGAAGAGTAATGGCCTACTTAATGCATTGGTAGTTCAATAAATAGTATTAAGCTTTATTGCCTCATTCATAATTCAATGTACTGTAATATTCAAGAGGGAAGCCCAATTAGTAAGTGGTTACCCAACCATATGACCCCTGAAATCATTGACCAATTACACTGTTTTTACTGCAGTCTTATTGTATGATGTGGTACAGACTGGTTTATGCTCCGAGATTGTTTTAATTGGTTCGCTTATCAACTGGCACGGCTTCACAGATACAGTGAAGTAGTAGGCTAAAGTGTGTAGCAAAACCAATTCAGTAACCATCTGTGCCCTATCCAATGCCTGTTTTCTTACTGGACACGTTCAGGTATTACATCCCCATTTCACTCCCCGCTTCAAAACGTTTTCTCCTGTCTAGTGCCTACTGAATACAACTCAGGTCTCCAATTATCCACTAGCTGTAACAATATAATTTCCCTCAAAATATGTGCCTCTGACCTCTATGCAAAAGGTTTGGCCATTAAGATATAATAAAAGTCATTGAACTGGTGAACAGTTCTCACACTGTAGGCCTAGTATTAATGAAATAAGGAGGAGGATAATTGAGAGAGCTTTCGCTTTACAAGGCTTTTGAAAATATCTCACAAATTGGACAGGTGGGGAAATTACAAGTCAATCTAATGCATTAGGATGAGAGTAGTAAAATTAATTAAATGAGCTGACAAATAATTAAATAGCTTGTAGGTGTTCTAAATGCTTTTTTCTGTCATTTGAAACAACTCTTATGATTTCTATTTATGACAACAGATCCAAGATTTGACTTGTTTAGGCATGGTGTGGTATTGTAGTGACAGAACAGTGAGTGGTGAGGTATAAGAATTGAGAAGGCTTCTACGAATGACAACAGAGTTCCATAAAATAGCTCTTGATGAAAAACTGTGATGGACATAATTGATTCACGATTCATGATTATCTTCATATATATTGCACACAGTACCTACATCATTAAGTCTTATATTAGCCAATATTAAGCAAACAAATATTGATTTTGGGGTGGCAGGTAGCCTAGTGGTTAGAGTGTTGGGCCCATAACCGAAAGGTTGCTGGATCGAATCCCCGAGCTGACAAGGTAAAAGTCTGTCGTTCTGCCCCTGAACAAGGCAGTTAACCCACTGTTCCTAGGCCGTCATTGAAAATAAGAATTTGTTCTTAACTGACTTGCCTAGTAAAATAAAGGTTAAATAAAATAAATAACTCTGTTGACAGGCTTTGACAGCATACATGTGAATGTTTCCAATTAACATGGTGAGATGTACAGTATGATTGACCAGGCTCCTTTACAGACACTTAATTTTCTTGCATGTGCCATTGCTTTTAGCGTGTTGGATTGATGCCCAGAGCATTGAGGCGAGGCCAGACTTCTCAATGAGAGGATTCTTTTGAGAAACTGTAGATACGTTGGTTATTAAACAACTCACTGTTTGGCTCTTGTGTTTGACTTGGTTCATCAGAGGTTATGTGAAACAGCAACTTGTGATGTAATAGTGCTACAAAGTGGATTCAGAGTTGCAGGTTGACGTTTATTGTCAAGAGTCTTGCCCTGGAGGCAGAATTGAGCGGTTTCCATTAGATGGGCTAGCTGCAAAGTCAAAATGGTCTATTATTGAAAACATTCATTAAAACTAAAATGTGCTATTTTTGGTTTGGTGTAGGCATTTTTTTTTTTTTTACCTTTATTTTACTAGGCAAGTCAGTTAAGAACATATTCTTATTTTCAATGACGGCCTAGGAACAGTGGGTTAACTGCCTTGTTCAGGGGCAGAACGACAGAATTTTACCTTGTCAGCTCGGGGAGTTGATCCAGCAACCTTTCGGTTATGGGCCCAACACTCTAACCACTGGGCTACCTGCCGCCCCGCATTATGGTTAGCAGTGTGGTTAAGGTAGGTTTAAAATCAAATTTTATGACCAGCTAGTGACCACTAGTGCAGAGCTGCCTCCAGTACATGAGTCATCTCAATAAATGCCAACCTGCTTCAGAGTTACCGGTTTCATTTCCAGGTAATGTTGTACCTAACTCTTAACTGCACGATTTTCCAGTGCCCTAGTCTGCCCTGCAAAAAGATGCCATCTAAATAGCGAGGTTATGAAAGAACAAGGGTGTAAATCACTTGAAGTGAGTCTACTGTGTGCCTGTGTGTGAATGTGCCTCTATCCTGCTAAGAGAATGTTTGGTCCTCTTCTCTCTGCTACACAGTAGTAGCTAGGTCCCCAGTGCACTCTCATTATTTTCAATATAACCACTCCTTATCAAGTGAGTCAGCAGGCTCCTAATTGGTTTATGCAGACAAAAGTCATAATCAACGCTTTGAAACCTATTAGGGGCCATACCATCTGCATATGCATATCGCAATTAAATGTGTTGACAAACATGAATAATGGTCAATGGTTTATTATTTAAATCATTAGCACTCGGAAATCTCATTATAAGTGGAATGTCATCCTATGATGCGTTTTATATTAATTTACTGCGAACAACAGAGCCATAAAGAGGCTAAAGCTACAGACAACCCGGTTCCCCTTAGCCAGCTCAAGCAGAACTAGGGAAATGGACTAGGGAAATACAGAGCATGCAACAAGGCAAACCATGGCATTAATCATAGGACAGACTTCACATCTGATTTGTGTAATAGTATCCAACGGACCATTTCAACTGACTGAGTAAGATGTTGTTGACCCAGTTTAGCGTTTATCAGGACCATGTTTGGTTTAGGAATATCAGAAACATATATATATATTTTTTTTTCACCTTTATTTGACCAGGTAAGTCAGTTGAGAACAAGTTCTCATTTACAACTGCTACCTGGCCAAGACAAAGCAAAGCAGTGCGACAAAAAAACAACACAGAGTTACACAGTAAACAAACAGTCAAAAACACAATAGAAGAAATCTATATACAGAGTGCAAAATGTAGTGCAAAATGCAATAAGGTTAAGAGGTAGGACAATAAATAGACCGTAGTGGTGATATAAATTACAGATTAGCATTAACACAGGAATGAAGGATGTGCAAATTATTATGTGCAAATAGAGATACTGGAGTGCAAGATTAGCAAAAAAAATAAATAAATGAGGTAGTAGTGTGGGCTGTTTACAGAAGGGCTATATACAGGTGCAGTGATCGATAAGCAGCTTTTACAGCTGATGCTTAAAGTTGTTGAGTGAGATAGGAACCTCCAGCTCCAGTCATTGGTAGCAGAGAACTGGAAGGAAAGGCGGCCAAAGGAGGTGTTGGCTTTGGGGGTGACCAGTGAGATATACCTGCTGGAGCGCATGCTCCGGGTGGGTGTTGCTATGGTGACCAGTGAGCTGAGATAGGGCGGGGATTTACCTAATAAAGACTTATAGATGACCTGGAGCCAGTGGGTTTGGCGACGAATATATAATGAAGGCCAGCCAACAAGAGCATACAGGTCGCAGTGGTGGGTAGTATATGGGGCTTTGGTAACAAAACGGATGGCACTGTGATAGATTACATCCAATTTGCTGAGCAGAGTGTATTAGAGTATATTATGCGTTCACTTTAGTGATCTATTATTGGTAATGTCTGATACATACAGCTAGCCATACTTTAATTCACCCCATTGCTAAGGGATGGTGTCCACTATTCCCTTTAAAGTTCACAACTTTTCATCAGAGCCACATAGGGATGAAGTGTAGTGCACTATACAGGCAATAGTAATTTGACACACATCCTTGGACAGCTTCCATGCCTGAACAAGCTTCCTCATTGTGTTCTTTTATACTATGTGTGCATTTCCATTTCTACGCTCCATTTGATCTGTTTATCTTCAGAGACATTTCCATGTCAACCTTGTGGTCATTAAGGACAGAGTACAGTACAGTCTCTCTGATTTAAAATGACATACTGTATCTTGCTTCGGCAAGGACATAACTAAAGAAAACACTGAACTCGACATTGTCAGCACAAACAAAGCTATGATGCCCCCATACGGAGAGAATGGTGGAATCTGCATTGTAGTTTTAGCTAGTGATCTATTGACTTAAATTGTTGAGATATTTCTCATAATGTGTTTCTAGAGAAAAGGGCACGACTATAAGACATCAAAGATAACCTCTCTGTTGCCCAAAAACTCAAGTGAAAGTGTGTTCTGTCACTTTAATTGTGGGGACAGATGGCAATTGGGTGAGGCTATGGTTGTTAATATTTAGGGTGCATACTAAACAGGGCATATTGCAGAACTCATACAGGAATTCAATGGCAGTTTGGAGCAGAAGGGCAATGTCGACCTCAACTTTGAGCTTGATAAAACAGACACCCCTGCATAATAGATGGCTGTTCAAGACTGACTTAAAGAAATGTATGTCATTTTTTGGTGATTTATGGTTGATAGTTGGTCATCTGGGAACTGCTTTGACTGTTGATTCAAGATGGAGCAGAAGATTAAGTGATGCTTGCTGTTCTGAATTCACACCAACTCATTAAGACACATACTGTAGAATGTCAAGTACTCACTAAACAGTATAGCTTAATAAGTGTAACAATACAACAGTGTTAAGTCTTGTGATATACTGTATATAATATATGATAGGGAGGGTAACTTTGATGGGGGTGGGGGCCACAAACAATTCTACTAATTTTGCCAAGGGGCGGAGAGAAAAATGAGCTGTTTTATAGCTAATTTCCTGCAATTCTACACATTTTGCAATAGGGTGGAGAGAAATGTTAGCAATATGGATATCTGAGTGAGGCTGACTAACACAATCAATGGGGGCCCCCCAGACGGTAATTCGACCATGATAAAAGATTAGATAGCTGGCCGCAAAACTAATTTAGCATTCTAAAAAAAATATTGCTGACATGGGCTAATTGACTGACTATCAGTGAGTGGCATAACAAAAGAAAAACTGCTGATGCAAAACCAAATCATGTCGATCCCTGATATATTGTATGATAAAGGATTAGTATTCTTTGAGGCCTGTCTTAAGTTCAAGTTAAAAGCAGTTATTCACATAGGTGGATTTGTTATCTTTGGAAATTAATACTGGCAGAAATTGGATGACTTGAGAATAATTTACTTTAAATGCTTACATAAAGCTGCTACGTTATGCATTCATCATCTTGTTGTTGTTGAATTCAAATAGCATATGGAATTATTATATTAATTAAAAGCGCATTATTATTATTTTTCCAATACCACGCTTCAAGCACAACTGCCGGGAAAACTAAACATGTTTTGATGCCAATCAAAATGTTATATTACAATGTAAGGCATAGCAAATGATTGCATGGATTGAGAACATATATACAGTGCATTCGGAAAGTATTCAGACCCCTTGACTTTATCCATATTTTGTTACGTTACAGCCTTATTCTAAAATGTATTAAAGCAGTTTTTTCACTCTTAAATCTACACACAATACCCCATAATGAAAAAGCAAAAACAGGGTTTTTAGAAATGTTTGCAAATGTATTAAAAATACAAAAAGAAAATATCAAATTTACATAAGTATTCAGACCCTTTACGCAGTACTTTGTTGAAAGCAGCTATGGTAGTGATTACAGCCTTGAGTCTTCTTGGGTATGACTCTACAAGCTTGGCACACCTGTATTTGGGGGGTTTCTCCCATTCTTCTCTGCAGATCCTCTCAAACTCTGTCAGGTTGGATGGGGATCGTCGCTGCACAGCTATTTTCAGTACTCTCCAGAGATGTTCGTTTGGGTTCAAGTCCTGGCTCTGGCTGGTCCACTCAAAGACATTCAGAGACTTGTCCCGAAGCCACTCCTGGGTTGTCTTGGCTGTGTGCTTAGGGTCATTGTCCTGTTGGAAGGTGAACCTTCGCCCCAGGCTGAGGTCCTGAGCGCTCTGGAGCAGGTTTTCATCAAGGATCTCTCTGTACTCCGTTTATCTTTCCCTCTATCCTGACTAGTCTCCCAGTCCCTGCTGCTGCAAAACATCCCCACAGCATGATGCTGCCACCACCATGCTTCACCGTAGGGATAGTATTGGCCAGGTGATGAACAATTCATTTTTTCCACCAGAAAAAAGGAGTTCAATCAGGCCAAAGAGTTCAATCTTGGTTTCATCAGACCAGAGAATTTTCTATTTCTCATAGTCTGAGAGTTATTTAGGGTTTGTTTGGCAAACTCCATGCGGGCTGTCATGTGGTTTCCGTCTGGCTACCATAAAAGCCTGATTGGTGGAGTGCTGCAGAGATGGTTGTCTTTCTGGAAGGTGCTCCCATCTCCACAGAGAAACTCTGGAACTCTGTCAGAGTGACCATCGGGTTCTTGGTCACCTCCCTGACCAAGGCCCTTCTCCCCCGATTGCTCAGTTTGGACGGGCGGCCAGCTCTAGGAAGAGTCTTGGTGGTTCCAAACTTCTTCCATTTAAGATTGATGGTGGCCACTGTGTTCTTGGGGACCTTCAATGCTGCAGACATTATTTGGTACCTTTCCCCAGATCTGTGCCTCGACATAATCCTGTCTCTGAGCTCTATTGACAATTCCTTCGACCTCATGGCTTGTTTTTTGCTCTGACATGCACTTTCAGCTGTGGGACCTCATATTGACAGGTGATTGCCTATCCAAATCATGCCCAATCAATTGAATTTACCACATGTGGACTCCAATCAAGTTGTAGAAACATGATGATCAATGGAAACAGGATGCACCTGAGCTGAATTCCGAGTCTCATAGCACATTTGTATTCTTTTTTAATTTTTAATTTAACCTTTATTTAACTAGGCAAGTCAGTTAAGAACAAATTCTTATTTACAATGACTGCCTACACCGGCCAAACTCGGCACCCTATGGGACTCCCAATCATGGCCAGTTGTGATACAATCTGGAAAGGGTCTGAAGGTATTTATTTCCAATACATTTTTTCGTTTTGTCATTATGGGGTAGTGTGTGTAGATTAATGAGGATTTTAATTTTTTTTAAATCCATTTTAGGTTGTAACGTAACAAAATATAGAAAAAGTCAAGGGGTCTGAATACTTTTCAAATGCACTGTATTTCTAAACGCCTCTTTGCCGTTTCCATGCTTCAGTTAATTGAACTCTTCAACCATAAAACCATATCTCTCAGGGGATCCAATCATTATGACCCCTATATAAAAACATTTTTTATAGTACTACTTGTTAAACAAAATCTCTTTCGCTGAGCAACTAAAACAAAGCTCAGTATTTGTATTATTTATTTTATACAGTCTTTTTTTTGCTTAATCTTAATCAAGGGATCCAATAATTCCAGACCCCACTGTATATGGTTATTTGGTTGAAGAAGGGGTTAAATTTAGGGCAAGGACAATACCAATACATTATCATGATACTCATTAGTATCAAGGCAAGGAAACAAAACGTATTTCTTGACAACTTAACTTCTTTACGAAAACAGTCCTAATGTTGGAAACAAACATCATTATGTTGTCATCCAGTCACATTTGTTTATTTTCCAAGTTACAGTATATCACACAATATTTTACATATAGCATGTTTTTAAAGGACCAATGAGTTTGGTCTGCTTCATGTTTTCTTTTTTGCCATGGAAATTTTTTGCGATACTGGTATTGTCCCAGCCCTAGTTAAATTGCCACAGATCAGTGTCTATCTATGTGGATGCTATCTCTGTGTGGGTGGGTGGGTGGGTGGGTGGGTGTGTGTGCGTGTGTTGATGTTTTTCCCATGGTGTACTTTGTTACAACCGAGAACTTGCCAACAGCAAACGTGCACTCACTCTCCATTCTCAACCTACACCATCCTCCTCTGAGAACTCAGTGATTGATGCAAAGAAGTCCATGTGAAGTGTATGTGGAGAGCCTGTTGTTGTTGATGCTAATCTCAATAATTTTGCCAGGGCCTATTTTATCTCTGGGGCTTTAAACCAGAGGTGGGAGGGATGAGATGGCTCTATTATTAATTTCTCCTCATGCTCTCCTAGTCGCTTTCCCCCCCTTTAACAATTTAATAAGCCTTCTCTCACTGTGGACAGACAGTTCCATAATGGCCGCAGGATTATAAGGGAGGCTGTCAGCTGTCATTGCAATGGGCCTCAGGCTTTGTTTGCGCTTACATCTCCCTAACTCAAATCAGCGATCGGTCACGCGTCGGAGTCAATCAAAAGCTGCATTCTCCTGTTAAGTGTTTATTTATACGTTTCTCATTCCTTTTATAATGCACAGATGATCTGTCTCCCTTGTCAATGCAATCCCTTTGTTCTACATAGAACAACGCAGAATAGAATAGGAAGGATAGGAAGGATTTTCACTTCAACCAACCAGTTCATTTGATCTATAAGGATTGAGGCTTTCTGGTTTTGTGGTGTTGTGAATTATGGACTTTAATGAAATTGTGCAGCTATTGACAATTTATAGTCATTTACACTTCTATTGATGTTTGTGACGGACTATTCAAGGCAAATCTGTTTTTCTGAGGCAAATTTGTTTTTTTGAGGCACAATTCTGTTTTAGTGCTGTCTTCTGAAGAAAATCAAGAATGTGTTAGTAATAGAAAATAAATGAATAAATAAATTAAACTTTATTAAATATGTATTCTTATCAAACCCGGTGGGATTATTTTATTTGTGTGATTAATTTAGCAATTTTACATTCTAGTAGAATATTGAGTGTAAACTACACTACTTGACCAAAAGTATGAGGACACCTGCTCATCATGGGAATTAATATAGATTTGGTCCCCCATTTGCTGCTATAACAGCCTCCACTCTTCTGGGAAGGCTTTCCACTAGATGTTGGAACATTGCTGTGGAGACTTGCTTCCGTTCAGCCCCAAGAGCATTTGTGAGGTCGGGCACTGATCTTACCCGTATACATGGAATGGATGCTTCTCCCTGACACGGATGCCATGGTTTCCCTTACTTAGTTTGAAGATGTAATCCAGAGACAGGTGTTTTCTCCATCCCCTTAGCTATTATACTCTAATATCACTGATTTCAAAACTCGGTCCTCCAGAAAGTGGAGAGCAACACTTATGCAGTTCTACTACGCAATATATTTCAAGAAAAAAGCCACGTTAGACAGGATTACCTACACATAATGACCAGCTCAAATAGACAGAAGCGTGTAACATGGCAGGCCAATCCGAACTCATCTCTCGGCATGTCCAGCCCACTCATTATCTCTTGTCTTTTTCTGTGGCTAAACCAACTAGGCTCGTAATTTAACAATTGTATTCGTATTTACAGATGGCTTACAAGTTTGTTATTAAGGTACATGAAAGTTCACATGTACCAGAAGGAATTTCTGCCAAGAAACGCATTTTGATAAAAACTCAAGTTTATGTTCAAATGGCTCTCCTGTGAAGACATATGCCTAGTTTCCTGAAACGAGTCAGATATATAGTGTATGTGTTGATATCAATCACTGATAGGTGATTCAGTGATACATTTTTGGTGAAATATGTTTACAGTGGAGACCCGCCATTCAGGGCAGGTGGAGCAGAGCCCAAATTTTTAGCATGTTATATTGGCATTAATACGTGTCACATATCAGTTTGCAAAAAAATGTAAAAAATATATATATATCATTGAGTTAAGAAAGCCGCATACAAACATGGTCTCTTTTTTGTTTTCTTGAGTAAGGCAGCTCCAAAATGCAGGCGTTTCAGCCTAGCTCAGTGCTTTCTGTGGTGGTGGGGCAAGCCAGCAGAAAATATGGAACGTTGAGCCGTGATTGGCTCAGTGTTCTAACACTCATGGGGACACTAGTCACCGCCAAGTCTAAGGGTAGAGCTCAGAAATTCAATCCCCTTGGGTGCTGCCATAGAGTTACATTAGAAGTGTCCATCCAAGAAGGCTCAAGGTCATTGGCCGCAGATAAAATGATGTAAAATCACATTATTTCTACAGTAGCTTTGATTAGACTGATCGTGTCAACATCATACTTTCAAAATCTTAGTTAGCAGTCATCATCATGAATCATGGCAACAATCTATTGGTAAATTATTTGTAATTCTTGTCATATGAAGAGAAATTATAGACAACTGTAAGAACGGCCCATGGTCTGAATTCTGTCGCTGTACATTTCAAAAGTGCTGAACAAATAGTTATATTGACTACGTCCGTCCTAGTTCGATCATAAATGTCTAAATCTAAATTACGTATTGCCTCTTATCCGCTTGTCATCCCCTTATGCCATAGTTTGTACATCTCAATTGTCAGTAGAAACCACATTTGTTTAAGCAAGTCAGCCATATCTGCTATGTTTTTTTTAAAGGCATTAAATGAGGCTGAATGAACTGTTTCACTGACAGACAAGACTCTGCTGATAGCCAGGTGTAGGAGTGGTAAGGTGTTGGGACTCTGCTGTTTGGACAGCTTTATGTAGGCCCTTCAGTTTGTGGCCACAGTTTGTCACCGTTATAGTGCAATTAATGTTTTGTTTAGTGTTGTGTTGTGTAGTGGCTTTGCTGGCATGCATCCCACATTTTTTTTTTTTTGCTAAAATCACCACTGGACGTTTAACATATTTTTTGTAGCATTGGCTAGGATTTCTATTCCATCATATCATTTTAGGAGTAACGTAAAGGGCTTGTCCTCTTGCTCAGTTGTGAACCGGGGCCTCCCACTCCTCTTTCTATTCTGGTTAGATCCAGTTTGCACTGTTCTGTGAAGGGAGTAGTACACAGCGTTGTACGAGATCTTCAGTTTCTTGGCAATTTCTCGCATGGAAAAGCCTTCATTTCTCAGAACAAGAATAGACTGACGAGTTTCAGAAGAAAGTTCTTTGTTTCTGGCCATTTTGAGACTGTAATCAAAGCCAAAAATTCTGATGCTCCAGATACTCAACTAGTCTAAAGAAGGCCAGTTTTATATTACTTCTTTAATCAGCACAACAGTTTTCAGCTGTGCTATCATAATTGCAAAAGGGTTTTCTAATGATCAATTAGCCTTTTAAAATGATAAACTTGGATTAGCTAACACAACGTGCCATTGGAACACAGGAGTGATAGTTGCTGATAATGGGCCTCTGTACGCCTATGTAGATATTTCATAAAAAATCTGCCGTTTCCAGCTACAATAGTCATTTTCAACATTAACAATGTCTACACTGTATTTCTAATAAATTTGATGTTATTTTAATATATATTTTTTTAGCTTTTCTTTGAAAAACAAGGATATTTCTAAGTGACCCCAAACTTTTTAACGGTAGTGTACATGTAGCCACTGGCTGACCTTGTGTGGTGCGACTCACTTGAAACTTCAAAACTATTCCAGGAATGGATAGTGATGCAAAGTGCAACCCTGCCCTGCAGTCTAGTAATTATGTCTATGCATTTCATTCACTTGCGCTTTAGAGTGTTGTGTTTAATAACATAACATATAAAGTAGGTTATGTGGGATAACAGTCATCCAAGGCACTGATCATTTAAGCCTATATCCATTCTTTCTGAATAATTTCTGAGGTAAAAGGCTCTGAGATTAAAAACTCTGAGCCATCTGCCTGAATTGCCTTTGGATAATCTTGCCCTTTCCTCTCTGCTTGTGCTGTATCTTTTGTTTTGAATCAGGCAATAAAACAAGGTCCTGACTTCCCACGGTCAAAATACAGATCATGTAATTTTGCTCACAGAGCATTTAGATGTTTTCCTACTGAATATCTGCTATGTGACCCACTGTTGGGCTTAAATAGCCTCTGCAGTCAGGCACAAGTTTCCCTCTCAGTTATCCGTTGAGAAAGAAGCTGTGTATGTAATTTTGCCTGTATCAGAGGTTTTTCTGATCCCTAGCAAACAGAGTTTTATTGCAGAGGATATATTTTCAGTTGCGCAGATTTGAGCAAATGTGATTGCTCCAGTAATGTCTTATTTCAGCAATGAACAGCTTCTTCGTTTGAACAGCGGTAAGGAATAACAAACTTCTAGGATAAATACTAGATAACAAATCATTCCCCCTTTTCAAGATTGATGGCAGATTTTAAAAAAGGATTCAATGCTTCATAGTGTTTGAGATGCTACACAAACCCATGTGAAATAGTTCACATAAAGGTTTCTCCTGAAGTAGTTTGTGAACTTTCACAAGCAGTCAACCCAAACCCAAACAAAATAAAAATGTCAGCTTTTAATGTCATGTCCAAAATAAAAATGTATAGTTTTAATGTCATGTGCACAAGTACAGTGAAATGCCTTTCTTGCAAGCTCTAAACCCAACGATGCAGTAATCAATATCAATATAAAAAATAATATAAGGTAGAACGTGTGTGTGTGTGTGCGTGCGTGTGTGTACATTCAGTATAAATGTATGTTCATGTTATGTGTGTGTTTGAGCCCCACTGGGTGCATGTTTTGGTTTTTGCCATAGCACTACACAGCTGATTCAAATAATCAAAGCTTGGGGATGAGTTGGTTATTTGAATCAGCTGTGTAGTGCTGAAAACCAAACTGTGCACCCAGCGGAGGAAAACCCTGTGTTAGAGTATCAGTGTGCGTGAGTGTGTAGAGAGACACTGTAAAAAAGGGTAAACTCAGATAGTCTGTGTATCCATTTTGTTAGCTATTTATCAGTCTTATGGCTTGGGGATAGAAGCTGTTCAGGAGCCTGTTGGTGTCAGATTTGATGCAACGGTATTGCTTGCAGTGTGGAAGCAGAGAGAGACCAGTCTATGACTTGGGTGGCTGGAGTCTTTAATGCCTCATCGAGAGGTCCTGGATGGCCGGGAGCTTCGCCCAGTTGTGTACTAGGCTGTCTGCACCACCCTCTGTAGGGTTTAGGAAGGTTACCTTGGTGTTCTTGGGCACAGGGACTATGGTGGTCTGCTTGAAACTATGGTGGTCTGCTTGAAACATGTAGGTATTACAGACTCGGTCAGTGAGGACACTTGCCAGTTGGTCCGCTCAAGCTCTGAGTACACGTCACAGTAATCCTTCTGGCCCTGAGACCTGTTTAAAAGTTTTGCTTACATGGGCTATGGAGAGCGTGATCACACGGAACAGCTGGTGCTCTCATGCATGCTTCAGTGTTGCTTGCCTCGGAGCGAGCATAAAAGGCATTTAGCCTGTCTGTTGGCTCGCGTCATTGGGCAGCTTGAGGCTTGGTTTCCCTTTGTAATCCTTAATAGTTTGCAAACCCCTGGATATCGCTCATCAGTCTAAATAAATATGAACATACTCGCAGATGCCGACCCTGTATCAAATCCCGACAAGGCTGTGTTGTATTTAGCCTAGAATCTTGTTTTTTTTATGCTTTATTTTCCTTACTTTGAAAATCTGACAATAGAAAACCATCTGGCTTCTTCTGACAATCCTTGCTCCTCTTATCCTGTAAATCTGTCATTATCATCCATAACTTTTTAATATGAAAACCTCTCTCTTTTTGTCAAATCCTCTTCAGGATTTGAAGGGTAAATGTGTTAAGCCTTAAGATCACAGGAGTTTAATTTTGTTTATCCCTAAGAGAAAGGGCTTGATCTATAAATTAAGATCATGTTTAAATCTAAAACCTAATGTTAGCTAAGTTGTTTTGATTGTAAATCAAGGACGTAATTAAAGACAAAATTGAAGGAAGACATGAGAATGACAAACAAAGCCTAATTGTTTGAAATCAGTGCACATAGCACACATTCAGGAAAATAATACAATAAAGCATTCAAAGACTGACATTAATTGATCAAAATGTAATTGGAGCATTCAGCTAAGGGATTTTGTGCTAAGAGTGAATTAAGAGAAAGGGAAGAGTACTGTTGACTAATACATCAATGAAAATGTATGCTGTATAAGCTTGAAATTGTTTACAGTTAAATAAACACCATAGAGGGACACAAATAATTTATGTTGAGAGACTGATCACTGGCTCAATCAGAATGCCCAGCCCATAAGGAGTAGAGGACAGGGGGCTGACAGAGGCCCGGCCAGGCACAAGTTTTGAGTGCATGGACTGAGGCCTAGCTGGTGGAGAAGCCCATACAGGAGCGGAGGACTGATGCGTGTAGAGGTGTAAATACCCAGCATATTTTGATATTTCACTGCACTGTTGATTGCAGCATTTATACCCTGCTGTATCCTGTGTATATGACAAATAAAGTTGAATTTATTTTATTTTTGGCAGTAAGGATGCATGCCATTTCAGGAGTTCTAAAAGAGAGTGAACCAGGGCTATGTTTCCAGATAAATTCAGCCAGGAGGGCTGTACTGCATAGAGGTGGCAACCCAGCAATAAGGTCCATTCTGATTGGCAGCAGAGTCTCTCTGAATCGATGCCACCAAATACCGAGCATACCACAGGCTGAACTGCATCTCGTGTTGACCCAGCAAGTGGGCCTTGTAAATGAAATGCTTAAATGCTACCTCTCAACAGTGCAGTGAAATATCATAAATAAAATTAACTAACACAATAACAAATATTAATATTTATAAAAGTAGTAGTAAAACTAGCAATAACGGTATGTACTATGAAATGTGTTATGTCCGTGATGGTAGTGAAATCAGCTTTTAATTTTCTTATTTGTGGAACAATCTTCAAAATGTTACATGTGATGTTCTGGTGCCACTAGGGCAAAACAGAAAGCTAATTAAAGACCTAATTACTGATGAATGTAAAACATTTTATGACGTGTCTTTCTTTCTTTCTGCTTGCGTTTTGTATTTATATTTATATTTTGATGTGTGTATTTACTGTACTTCAGGGCTCATCTGTAAAATAGACCTTCGTCTCAGAATGACACCCATATAAAATAAAGGTTAAATAAATCAAATAAATAAATAAAAGGGGGAACATTTGTAATAATGAGTACAAGATGTAAAATGTAATCACAGTGAGCAGATTGGATGTATAGATGGAACATTAAATGAGTAGTGTCTAAACATCTCAACTTGCTCATCACATTAATAACACACACACACACAGTGGCGGATCTAGCTTGTATGTTGCCCTAGACAAACCCCCCTTCATCAATTACATCATCATACGAAATCTGCCCATCAATTGCATGGTTAATACTGATGACAGCAAGGCCACTAAGGCGTTCCTGTGACATGGTGGACCTCAGGTAGGATTTGATGAGCTTCAGCTTTGAAAAGCTCCTCTCTGCTTCAGCTACGGTCACTGGAAGAGTAAGACACATTCTGAGAGCAGTCCACAAATTTGGATACATTTCTGAGAGCTCTCTTTCGTGTATAAATATCAGCAGCTCAAGCAGGGTCATGGTCTTCAATGGCAAGTCAGGCAAGTTATTCAGTTCTTGTGCAAGCTCTCTGCCATCCAAGTCTGAGTGTTCTTTATAGTGCAGTGTCATACTTGTTCTGTCAGCTCCTCATTTGAGAGACTTTGGAAGGTTGACAGCCCTCCAAACTTCCCTCCCACATTTTCCAATGTGGAAAATCTTTCCTGAAGGGCTGAGGTTGCAGCATCAACAACGACATTGAAAAATGTCACCTCCAGCTTCTTCAGGGCATCATTCAAAGGCTCATCAAATGATTTTTATGAAAAATGCAGCTTTGTGGACCTCAGCCTTTTTTGTTGTAGAACGGCCTCTACATTCATACCCTCACAAATATCCTTGGGTGACGTTTGTGCCGTCATAAAGCCTGTTGCCCTGTAGTTGCTCAGACCTCTCTCTGTCTTTCTGAGTAGACTGACTGCAACATCCACATGCATACTGGGAGTCTGCATCAGCTTGCTCACATGTTGGATCTGTCTCAAGATGTCATACCACACCACTGTACAGATGCGGAAGCAGTATGATCCCACCTCCTCTGACAAGGACTGGCCCTCAATCATTATCACAGGGTCTTTGGTTTGATCCCTCACCTCAATCAGTGCCTCTCTCACCGCTTCTGCCTGATACCTCAGTGGCTCGACACTCTTAACTTTACTCTCCCACCTTGTTTCAGTCCACATCTTCAAAGTGATGTCAACATGTTTTTCAGGATGGCCAATCGCTGTGTGGAGGCTGAGAGTAACCTGTGGCATCGACAGAACTTTTAGCAGCATCAGCCACAACCAGGTTCAATATGTGATCCTCACATGGCACAAATATAGTTCTTGGATTGATTTCCAGGAGTCTGGCTTGGACACCTTTGTTTTTGCCCCTCATGTTGGCCCCATTTATCATTCGACTGTCCTCTGCAGTCCTCAAAAGGAATTTTTAGCTCCTCTAGTCTTTTGAGAATCAGGGATGCCAAATGTTGGCCCGTGGACTCCTCTTCCTTTATGTGGGGCTCCTCCTTCAGTGACCCAATTCTAATCACAAATGACAACTGTTTAGTGTGGCTGACATCTGAGGTGTAATCTAGAATGATAGAGAAGAATTTTGCCAGCTTGATGTCACTCACCATTATTTAAATGACCTTGCTGCTCATCAATTTAATAAATTAACATAATGAATTCTGTATTTGGTGGCCAAGGTAGCTGGTGGTGTGACTCAAGGTCCCATTTTGGACAAGGCTAAGGTGCTCTTTCATGACTGGATCAAGTTGTCCCATCAGTTCAACCTCTTTGAGAAAATGTCCATTTGATGGAGAGTACAGTGTTTCAGTGTGTCCCCTTAGTGCCAGATTTATAATTGCCAGAGACTGCACAATAGCAGTCAGACATGTCAACACCTCTCTCCATCTTATCCTCTCAGCCTCCATAAGTGCCATCTCATGCTTATCAATTATTTCCCCTTTCTTTATCCTCATTGCCAGTTATTTCCATGTTTGCATGCAGTTTTTGTGTTCTGAACTGCTGAAGTCAGCAAATAACTTGCATGTTTCCAGTCTGTCAGAAAACATGCTAAATTAATTTTCTTCTTTGAAAAGAGTTTGCAGCAGAAGCAGAAGAGGCTGTTGTTTCTTTCAGAATACACCAACCAACTTCTAGGGATTTTTTCACCACTCCCCAAGGTCTTCCTTATATACTGTTGGTGGCAACTTCTTCCATCACTCATTAATTCCTTGGGAAAACAAAGTTAGGTGGTACCTCACTTGGTCCTCTGCAAACTAGTTGTGCCCGAATTCTGTCAGTCAGAACTGAAGGTACAGTCAGCAGGGTGTGTAGACATTGGTTCATCCTCAGCAGCAGGATTTGGTGGGGATGCTGCTACAGGCATTTCTAATGGACAGCACATGGGCATTAGTTTACACACGTTATTCACATAATTTATAGTGGTGGAACATTCCACATAAATACCAGTAGTAATAAAATCCTCATTGTTGCCTACAATATGAAATTTAAAACTTTGCAAAAGGAAAATTATTTATTTTGTTTATGTTATGCAGGGATGCACACATAAACACAGAATCCTGCTGAGGAGAAGTGGAAGCAAATGGGTCTTCAACCTCATCCTCAGGCTCAGACTTCATTTGTGATGACACCTCTGTGGCTGAGGAGGTAGATGGCTCCTCATCCTGAGGCTCAGAGATATTTTCTGAAGAGGCCTGTGTGGCTGAGGAGGTAGATGGCTCCTCATCCTGGCCAGTGCCAGAGGGTGCTCCAAAATATTTCAGAAGTGCCCCTGAATTTGCATTGAAATACAGTATATGAGTCTGACGCCCTAAATACATTTGTTGCACAATTAAATATACATGTCATCAAACTTTCAGAAAAGGAACCAAATGAACCATACAACCTCCTTGGCTAATTCTAGGCATAAGACACCCCAAAAGACTCAATATATCACAAAAGATACAAAATATCAGCATAAAATAGATGAATTTTAAGTTAGCCTACAGCATTGGAAATTCCCCTTACTGAACTCAGGACCTAGTCAATACAATCACAGAAAACCTTTATGATGTCCCCTCAGTGAAAGTTAACCAAATCAATAATGTGCTAGTTAGGTTGTAATTGTTTTGCTGCAGGCTACACACATTATCATGAGGAAACTGTGTGAAATTATATCCAATATTATGTAAGCTAGTTGGACAGAAAACGGAATATTGTCGCCCTATGTGTAATAGCATAGCAAGCAACATAGCAACATAGGGTAACAAACATAAGTGTTATACTAGCCTTCATTACATGCATAATATTATACTCATAAAGAGCTGCATACCTTTTGTGCGTTTCTCCTCTTCTTCTTTCCTTTTTTTCCTAAACTGGGCCCTTGATGGCTTATACCTTTTCTTATCAATTTGTGTTGATTTGGCACTCGAGCATCAATACATTACCCATCCCTCAACAATGTCAACCAAGACTCAAGACTAAACCAATTCACCTTGGTGGTGTGCAGACTGGTTTTATATTATTCTTAACGATTTCTCACAAACCAGAAAACAAATGCAACAATACAGTTGAAGTCGGAAGTTTACATACACTTAGGTTGAAATCATTAATACTCATTTTTCAACCACTCCACAGATTTCATGTTAGTAAACTATAGTTTTGGCAAGTCATTTAGGACATCTACTTTGTGCATGGCACAAGTAGTTCTTACAACAATTTCACTCATAATTCACTATATCACAATTCCAGTGGGTCAGAAGTTTACTTACACTAAGTTGACTGTGCCTTTAAACAGCTTGGAAAATTCCAGAAATTATGTAATGGCTTTAGAAGCTTCTGATAGGCTAATTTACATCATTTGAGTCAATTGGAGGTGTACCTGTGGATGTATTTCACGGCCTACCTTCAGTGCCTCTTTGCTCGACATCATGGGAAAATCAAAAGAAGTCAGCCAAGACCTCAGACAATAAATTGTAGACTTCCACAAGTCTGGTTCATCCTTAGGAGCAATTTCCAAACGCCTGAAGGTACCACGTTCATCTGTACAAACAATAGTATGCAAGTATAAACACCATGGGACCACGCAGCCCTCATACCGCTCAGGAAGGAGACGCGTTCTGTCTCCTAGAGATGAATGTACTTTGGTGTGAAAAATGCAAATCAATCCCAGAACAACAGCAAAGGACCTTGTGAAGATGCTGGAGGAAACAGGTACAAAAGTATCTATATCCACAGTAAAACGAGTCCTATATCGACATAACCTGAAAGGCCGCTCAGCAAGGAAGAGGCCACTCCTCCAAAACCGCCATAAAAAAAGCCAAAATACGGTTTGCAACTGCATATGGGGACAAAGATCGTACTTTTTGTAGTGCCTTCAGAAAGTATGCACACCCCTTTACTTTTTCCACATTTTGTTGTGTTACAAATTGGGATTAAAATGGATTTACCCTTTAGACCCCAATTTAATTCTAGAATGCTGCTGTAGATTACTGAGAATGTTCAAGATAAAGCTAATTTTCTCAAACATTTCAAACAGACAGCTCAAAAACAAAGAAAAAAAGACAATTACAAGGCAAGTTAGTTTTAAAGACACAATCTCCTCTTTAATATGACACCACATTCATGTCACTATGAATAACTCATTTTGTCTTCCTTTGTGTAAAGACACTCACAATCAAAAAAAAAATTAACACAGTATTTAAATTGGAGTAAATTTGACTAAATAACTTACTCAAAATGTGCCAAGTGTAATATATTATGCTTATAAATATAAGCATAATATATTAAAATGAGACCAGGGGACAATATTAAGAAAGTGTTTTACAACCCACACAAAGTAAGCTATTTGATTGACAACGATTCTTACTTCTTTAACAATGTAAAAAGGCAAACAACTCTTCAGACTATATAGGTAACCTCTCTCAATAAGATTTGGTATAGATCAGCTCTGAAAAAAAGTGTAGAAATATTTTCCTACTTTGACAACAACTCAGTGAATGCAACAAGTATTAGATAGACAGATCAAGAGATACTGAACACAACTACTGTTCAGATAAAATTTTCAAAAGCACCCAATTTCCCTATATTTCACTTTAGTGTTTACATTTAGCCTACTACATGTCTGAGAGTGCATGTCAGAGCAAAAACCATGCCACGAGGTCGAAGGAATTGTCCGTAGAGCTCCAAGACAGGATTGTGTCGATGCACAGATCTGGGAAAGTGTACCAAAAAATGACTAGCATTGAAGGTCCTGAAGAACACGTTGGCCTCCATCATTCTTAAATGGTAGAAGTTTGGAACAACCAAGACTCCTCCTAGAGCTGGCCACCCGGCCAAACTGAGCAATCGGGGGAAAGGATTTGACCAAGAACCCGATGGTCACTCTGACAGAGCTCTAGAGTTCCTCTGTGGAGATGGGAGAACCTTCCAGAAGGACAAACATCTCTGCAGCACTCCACCAATAAGGCCTTTATGGTAGAGTGGCCAGACAGAAGCCACTCCTCAGTAAAAGGCACATGACAGCCCACTTGGAGTACCTAAAGACTCTCAGACCATGAGAAACAAGATTCTCTGGTCTGATGAAACCAAGATTGAACTCTTTGGCCTGAATGCCAAGCATCACATCTGGATGAAACCTGGCACCATCCCTATGGTGAAGCATGGTGGTGGCAGCATCATGCTGTGGGGATGTTTTTCAGCGGCAGGGACTGGGAGCCTAGTCAGGATCAAGACAAAGATGAACAGAGCAAAGTACAGAGAGATCCTTGATGAAAACCTGCTCCAGAGCGTTCAGGACTTCAGACTGAGGTGAAGGTTCACCTTCCAACAGGACAACAACCCTAAGCACACAGCCAAGACAACGCAGGAGTCGCTTCGGGACAAGTCTCTGAATGTCCTTGAGTGTCCCAGCCAGAGCCCAGACTTCGAACATCTCTGGAGAGACCTGAAAAAAGCTGTGCAGTGACGCTCCCCATCCAACCTGACAGAGCTTGAGGGGATCTGCAGAGAAGAATGGGAGAAATCCCCCAAATACAGTTGTGCCAAGCTTTTAGCGTCATACCCAAGAAGACTTGATGCTGTAATTGCTGTCAAAGATGCTTCAACAAAGTACTGAGTAAAGGGTCTGAATACTTGTGTAAATGTGATATTTCCTTTTTTTTATATATATACAGTTGAAGTCGAAGGTTTACATACACCTTAGCCAAATACATTTAAACTCTGTTTTTCACAATTCCTGACATTTAATCCTGATTTGCACTTTTCTCACCAAAGTACGTTCATCTCTAGGAGACAGAATGCGTCTCCTTCCTGAGCATTATGACGGCTGCGTGGTCCCATGGTGTTTATACTTGCATACTATTGTTTGTACAGATGAACGTGGTACCTTCAGGCGTTTGGAAATTGCTCCCAAGGATGAACCAGACTTGTGGAGGTCTACAATATTTTTTCTGAGTTTGAAGGTAGGCCTTGAAATACATCCACAGGTACACCTCCAATTGACTCAAATGATGTCAATTAGCCTATCAGAAGCTTCTAAAGCCATGACATTAACTTTTTGGAATTTTCCAAGCTGTTGAAAGGCACAGTCAACTTAATGTATGTAAACTTCTGACCCACTGGAATTGTGGTATATTGAATTATAAGTGAAATATTCTGTCTGTAAACAATTGTTGGAAGAATTACTTGTGTCAAGCACTAAGTAGATGTCCTAACTGACTTGCCAAACTATAGTTTGTTAACATGAAATCTGTGGAGTGGTTGAAAAATGAGTTTTAATTACCTCAACCTCAGTGTCTGTAAACTTCCAACTTCAACTGTATATACAAATTAGCAAACATTTCTAAAAACCTTTTTTTGCTTAATCAATATGGAGTGTTGTGTGTAGATTGAGGAGGGGGGAAAAAACTATTTAATCAATTTTAGAATAAGGCTGTAACGTAACAGAATGTGGAAAAAGTCAAGGGGTCTGAATACTTTCCGAAGGCACTATGGTGACATATTTTCTTGGGTTTGCAGATACAAAAAAAGTGACTGTATCACAAATCTAAAGACCCAAACGTTTTCCATTTAATTAAAAACCTAACATAATTATTTTATCGACTTCACTGAAAATACCGGCATAACCGATTCTGCCATCTTTTGCACATGGAGTCTCTGTTACGCTAAAGCCTGAGTTATCATAGGTTAACCTTGCCATCACTCACCCTATCACTGCCTGCAACCATAAAATAACACAGTTATGGCCAATAACTCTATTTCCACTTCTTCACCGCAATCTGCATAATGTAGATAGGAACACATTATAAAATGTTAAATTATCTGTATTTCCATTTCCCATTGCCCAGCACATTAAAGTTAAAAGCAACAACCCAGCCAGGACAACCTTTCCAGTCAGTCCCTTGTCAGCAGCAGCAGTAGCTGTTGGTGGTACCAGGGTTTGGGGAAAGTAATGAGATCATGCTAATGTCGAGTTATTGCTGTATGTGACATTTTAGCTGATTGGGAATGGGTTATCTCCAAGTAAAGGTGTCGCTCCATTTCAGTCTCAGCCCCATTTCCTCCTGCTCACACACAGAAACGCACACACACACAGACACACACACAGGAGAAATAACTGATACCAGCACGTTTCTTTGAATAGTGAGACCTTAGAGATTTTATGATGTCCGTCACGGGAGCAGTGGGTAGAGATTGTGCCACAGTATTGCTGATGTCTGGGGAAATTTTATTTTATGTGATGTGTGTTGACATTTGATAACATATTGAGGGACAGTGTTTCTGTAATGTGGTACCTGCTGCTGTTGTGTACAAGACACAGCTACAGTAACTCTTGAGAATTTCCACCTTGAGTGGCTCCTGCTTTCAAATATTCAACAAACAGGTGTAGAAATGTCACGTTGTAGCGTCTGATGTATAGCCTACACGCTACCTTGATCAAAGCTGCAGACCATTTGAAAGGTTTATTTCTACGTGTCTTGGATCTCACACCTGTTTAAACTGATTGCAAGTACAGTTTCATGCTCGGTAGACCGTTAGAAACCAGAAGTATGTTTGCATATGTGTGTGTCAAATTCAAGGGCTGCTGTTATGAATTTCTTTTGGTTCTGTGTATTTATATTAAAAAAGAAAGGGCGCAACACTCGCTCACCATTACAAATGCTTTGTTTTATTTAGGCAAGGTTAAAAGATTAACATAATGATGAAGGCCATTGAAGGCCGAAACTTCAAATGAGACAAATAATGTTTAATGGTGAGCAAGTGTTGCGCCTTTTCCTTTTCAGTTATAATTACATTTTTGGGTTGCACCTCGACTCACGTTGGTTGTGCGTCCTCCACTTCTTTCCATCTGTATATTTTTATGAAATTAACGTTTGAGTTGTTACGTGTCTTTTTGGGAGATATTTTAGATGAAAAAGAAATGAAAAGTCAGGAAAATGCTCTTCAATCATGTGGGGCTTTTGGTAATACTTTATGCACCACTGTATGCTTTCTACTTTTAAAAACAGTTTTTGTGTTCCTTTTCAGGCCACAAATTTGTCACTGAGGGGGAATATGTTGATATGACAGCGATCACTAAAGAACAGTCGGGATCGTATGAGTGCATCTCCTCCAATGACATCTCAGCCCCAGATGTGAAGACAGTTAAAGTCACAGTCAATTGTAAGCATGAAAACAAACCATGACACCAAACACCACAACACTCAAACAAAGAGTGTTAAAATTATTAAGATAATTTTAGAAGCCTCTTGTTGGTTTAGCAAGCTAGCTCGAGTGTACATTGGTATCAACAGAAGATATACTGACGCACCTTACAGATTATTCAGGATAATAGATACTTCACCTCTTTGAAACAGTTCACTTTAAAGGACATCAAACCTGGTTATCAGGTAGTTAGACACGGCAATATGACATCATACACAGTGGGAAGAATTCTTGCCTGTAGAAATCAAAAGCATCATTTCAATCTGTCAAGACTGCCAAAACAGGCTCTTTCCAATGTGCTCCCTCCTGTGAGAAATACCCACATTAGGAAGACCCAATAGTGGCAGTCTTGGCAGATCAGGTTGATTTCTGTAAGCCCGGCTGTGTGATGTCATATTGCTGAGTCTACTTTTAATGTTAAGAATGGATAGGCACTGCTATAAAACTCATTAAATAACCTACATTTTATACATCTTACAGATGCTCCCTTCATTTCGAAGGCCAGGAGTACAGGTACACCAGTAGGCCAAAAAGGGGTGCTCCAATGTGAGGCCTCTGCTGTTCCTGGTGCAGATTATGAGTGGTACAAAGAGGACCGCAGGTAAGTCCTAATAAATATTTTAGAAAATAGTCTAGGTTTTAAGGATCTCAGTTTTGGCCTTGGTTGTTAAGAGATGTACATTCCCCAGTTGTTTATATTCTCCACTGGCAAAATATAATTTTGTCTCATTAAGAACTTACTATTCAAATTACTTTCTTTGGAGAACAATTTCTAATCTAAACCATCATTGCCACCAAAGGCGAGTTGTATATTTTTGCATAATTAGTTTCGGTCAATCGGCTGCGTTGCTTGGACAACCTCTGAGAAAGTACAGGGGTTTTTATAATGAATGACTACGCTTCACAAATAAATCTTGTTTCGAAACGAACTGGCACAAGCCATTGAAGCGTGGGGAATATTAGCGGTGCAGCCAAAGAGAAAATGTTACACAACGCAGGTTGTTGTACAGCGATGCAGAGCAGTCGTCTCAGCACAACCTAATGAACTGTGTTCAGTATTAGGGCTCTAGAGACTTATTTCAAAAGTATTTTATTACATTACAGCCTTATTCTAAATTTGATTGAATAGATTTTTCCCTCATCAATCTACACACAATACCCGATAATGACACATTTTTGCAAAGAAATATCACATTTACGTAAGTATTCAGACCCTTTACTCAGTACTTTGTTGACGCACCTTTGGCAGGGATTACAGCCTTGAGTCTTTTTGGGTATGACGCTACAAGTTTGGCACACCTGTATTTGGCGAGGTTTCTCCCATTCTTCTCTGGAGATCTTCTCAAGCTCTGTCAGGTTGGATGGGGAGCGTCGCTACACAGCTTTTTTCAGGTCTCTCCAGAGATGTTCGTTGGGGTTCAAGTCCGGGCTCTGGCTGGGCCACTCAAGGACATTCAGAGACTTGTCCCGAAGGCACTTCTGCATTATCTTGGCTGTGTGCTTAGGGTCGTTGTCCTGTTGGAAGGATGAACCTTGGATCCAGTCTGAGGTCCTGAGCACTCTGGAGCAGGTTTTCATCAAGGATCTCTCTGTACTTTGCTCAGTTTATCTTTCCCTCGATCCTGAGTAGTCTCCCAGTCCCTGCTGCTGCAAAACATCTCCACAGCATGATGCTGCCACCACCATGCTTCACCGTAGGGATGGTGCCAGGTTTCCTCCAGACGTGACGCTTGGCATTCAGGCCAAAGAGTTCAATCTTGGTTTCATCAAACCAGAGAATCTTGTTTCTCATGGTCCGTCTGGCCACTCCACAATAAAGGCCTGATTGGTGGAG
This sequence comes from Thymallus thymallus, assembly GCA_023634145.1. NCBI lineage: Eukaryota > Metazoa > Chordata > Actinopteri > Salmoniformes > Salmonidae > Thymallus > Thymallus thymallus. The sequence goes on from CM042391.1 coordinate 31,038,794, forward strand.
TGCTGCAGAGATGGTTGTCCTCCTGGAAGGTTCTCCCATCTCCACAGAGGAACTCTGGAGCTCTGTCAGAGTGACCATCAGGTTCTTGGTCCCATCCCTGACCAAGGCCCTTTTCCCCAGATTGCTCAGTTTGGCTAGGCTGCCAGCACTAGGAAGAGTCTTGGTGGTTCCAAACTTCTTCTATTTAAGAATGATGGAGGCCACCGTGTTCTTGGGGACCTTTAATGCTGCAGAAATGTTTTGGTACCATCCCCAGATCTGTGCCTCGATACAATCCTGTCTCAAAGCTTTACAGACAATTCCTTCGACCTCATGGCTTGGTTTTCGCTCTGATATGCACTGTCAACTGTGGGACCTTATATACTGTAGACAGGTGTGTGCCTTTCCAAATCATATCCAATCAATTTAATTGAATACAGGTGGACTCCAATCTCCAAGTTGTAGAAACATCTCAAGGATGATCAATGGAAACAGGATGCACCTCAGCTCAATTTCAAGTCTCATAGCAAAGGGTCTGAATACTTATGTAAATAAGGTATTTCTGTTTTTTATTTTTCATACATTTGCTAAAATGTCTAAAAACCTGTTTTCGCTTTGTCATTATGTGGTATTGTGTGTAGATTGATGAGGATTTTTTTATTCAATACATTTTATCGTAACAAAATGTGGAAAAAGTCAAGGGGTCAGAATACTTTCCGAATGCACTGTATTTTTTACTCAGACACTCACAACACATTCAAAACCTCCCCCACCAGCTGCCCTAATGGACCAAATTTGATGGATATAAAATATATCCTTCAACTTCACGGCTATGGGGATTTGTTATTGATAAACATATATATATATATGGTATTCCAGTATGAACATTTTAAGAATGTATTTTCCTCTTTACAGACTCTTCAATGGACTGAATGGGGTTAAGATAGAGAGCCAAGGTAAACAATCCATGCTTATGTTTTTGAATGTTTCTGAAGAGGACTACGGAAACTACACGTGTGTGGCCATGAACACCATGGGGATCACCAATGCAAGCATAATCCTCTATGGTAAGACTGCCTACTGTTACTGTTGAAGTACAATATCGCTTTAATATAAGTTATTGCGTGCACTAGCAATTTTAGATGCAATAATATACAGTGCGGAGAACAAGTATTTGATACACTGCCTATTTTGCAGGTTTTCCTACTTACAAAGCATGTAGAAGTCTGTAATTTTTAAACAAAAATCCAGAAATTCACATTTGCATTCTATTGCATGACATAAGTATTTGATCACCTACCAACCAATAAGAATTGGTTGGTATGACAGCATGACAGCATGACAACGACCCGAAACAGTTCTGGGCTGATCCCTCACCTTCCTCATGATCATTGATGCCCCACGAGGTGAGATCTTGCATGGTGCCCCAGACCGAGGGAGATTGACCGTCATCTTGAACTTATTCCATTTTCTAATAATTGCGCCAACAGTTGTTGCCTTCTCACCAAGCTGCTTGCCTATTGTCCTGTAGCCCATCCCAGCCTTGTGCAGGTCTACAATTTTATCCCTGATGTCCTTACACAGCTCTCTGGTCTTGGCCATTGTGGAGAGGTTGGAGTCTGTTTGATTGAGTGTGTGGACAGGTGTCTTTTATACAGGTAACGAGTTCAAACAGTTGCAGTTAATACAGGTAATGAGTGGAGAACAGTAGGGCTTCTTAAAGAAAAACTAACAGGTCTGTGAGAGCCGGAATTCTTACTGGTTGGTAGGTGATCAAATACTTATGTCATGCAATAAAATGCAAATTAATTATTAAAAAATCATACAATGTGATTTTCTGAATTTTTATTTTAGATTCCGTCTCTCACAGTTGAAGTGTACCTATGATAAAAATGACAGACCTCTACATGCTTTGTAAGTAGGAAAACCTGCAAAATCGGCAGTGTATCAAATACTTGTTCTCCCCACTGTATATATATATATATATGTATGTTTGTATATATATTTTTTATGTGGTTTCGTTACAATGACCACAAGAGCAGCAGTCCTATGCAGTTATGCTATGATCTGCTATGCAGTTGTTGGTTACCGCGGGTTAACGCTGATCTGATTGAATGCAGTTACACCTCCATCATCGTTTAAACAAAAGCAATGATATGCTATGCAGTTGTCGGTAACCGTGAGTTAACATTGATCTGATTGAATCCTGGTCTAAATGTCGAATTGTCTGTGTGTGGTGGGGTGTAATGCAGATAGATACATTTTGTTTGTCAGAGGTCTCATTCATTCGTGGGAGAATACTCCACATTGAACCAAACTTGCAGTTATGTAATGTAGAAATTAATTCATTTTAACATTGTTGCTATGAATAGGACAAAAAGTAGCAACTTCTTTTGATTATCTCTAGGGACATATAATGTGAAAGAGCTGATCCTCTTTGGATACAGTAGTTATTGAGTGAATACAATAGCTCAGTATTCAAGTTTGTTGAGTCATAGAAAACTTCTTAGAGTAGCATTACAGTTCATCCACAATGTTTGGTCAACTTTTCCTCTGACTGCAGTTCCAGCAGTTTACAAAGACTAACAAACTGCAAGAAAAACACAATCAGAAGCCATTTTAGCCATCCTACACTTTTGTATTCTCAACGTTATAAAAGCCCAATCATGAAAAAGACATTCTAGCCTCAGTCGTGCTCCTCAGTTCACATGCCAAGGGATTTGGGAGAATGTTTGTTTTGTACTGCTTGCTTCTTTTTGATCATCAAAGGGGATAGAATGCCATGTCATCTCTGGTATGAATGTTGGGTTTGCATGGAAAAGCTATTTGAGATCATTGCTATTCTTTGTTAAGATGACCAGTGTCTGATGGAGCATGTGCTAAGTTTTCAAAGGATCCACTCTTATTCAATGTGCAAGAGGAATCCATCTTGTTGGTTCTATGCCTAGCGTTACTGCTGATGATGACCTCTTTGCAGTCCATCCCCTAAATTACTTTTCAGGAAAGGACTCTAAAGCCAACAATCTGTTTTTTGATAAGGTGAGGGAAGCACTGCCTCTTGAGATGCCTTAGTGACGTTAATATCAAACTATTTTTCCCAACAGGCCCCGGGACTATGATGCATGATGTGAACAGGGCAGCCCTGTCGCCCCACTGCTCCTTCTGCTTCCTGCTGACTGTTTTCTTGTTGTTCCTGCTCAAGTTTTGATGCAACACGGTTCATCCTCAGCTTTACTCAGCACTGAACAACAACAAGACTCCTGGTCCCAGAAGAACAAAAGAAACAAAAAGAACCACCAATAACATCGTTGGTTCGCTCTTCTTCTTTTTTTTTGGTTTGCATTGGCGGTATGTCTTCTTTTGGACAAAAACCAGAAGACTGGACATGTCTAGGGGGTGGGGAGGGAGAGGGTCGACATGGATGCTGATCTGAGGTGATGGTAGTACTACCAAGTTTGTGTCAATCTAAACTTTTATATGTAAAAAAAAAGGGAAACAAAAAGTTCATGTAAGTGTTGATAGTTCACTGGTTTTACCCAAATATTGAGGTGTACATTCGGATTACTGGTGTGTCATGTCCTGTTTGATCTCTGTACAATAACATAAGCTTTTCTTAAGTAAACGAAAAAAAATGAAAACATGCATTGTGATTGTTGAATTTACTGTATTTTTACAGTTGTATGCAACAGAATAATAACAAAAACAGACCATTCAATATAAACAATGTCAACTTCAGCATAACATAGTGTGCTATAATTTCTGAGGCAGAAAAATATCAAATATTTGCACAGCAAAACAAACACGGTTAACACAGCACTGAAGCAATTTTTTTTTTGGGGGGGGCGGGTTGTCACTAAGAAGAACTGCATAGTCCAAGACAAATGATGACAGTACGTTGTCTTGGCTTACACCTTTCGAAAAGGAAGTTGAGGCAGACAAAGCTGATATACACAGACAGAAATGTCCAATGAAAACAGGTTATTCATTGCATAAACAATTTGGTCTCCCGCTGACTATACACTGTAGTTTCATCCCACAATGTACCATTTAGCTCATGTGGGTGTCTACAAACAAAAGCAAGTTGTTGAATAAAAACAACATGATTCCAACAGGATATATGTAGAAATGTGTACTGCACTCCCCACTACATGAAGTGAAGAGAAATTAGTCATTGATCAACATGTTGTGATCTCGCTCTTTAAATGGTAAGACATGAGAGACTATAAACCCAGAAGTCAGCCCTCTGCGTTGACCAGAGATGGATTAAAATGTTGTCAATGTCAGTAGGTTTGTGTCTTTTCACTGTTTTAGGACATAAACAATGAAGCTGGTGTGTATATTAGATGTGCATAGCGGCATATCTTTTGAGAATTGTTTCCTAATTACGTTGCCTGATTACCTAAATTACTGTCACAATCAATTATAATTCTGCAAAGAGCCTAGCAGAAATTCACTGAACCACGTTATGCATTTACTCCAGTTTAGAATGTGTGTTTCTCATGTACTTTACTTGCATGGTTTACTGTTAAATATATAGCATTGCCGATCCCCATGTTATAACATATAGCGCCAACAATTTGTTTTGAGCAATTGTTTTGATAAAGTGAGTCCATGAATCGCAATGATGTAACCATTATGGTGAGTAATCAACATGTCAACTGGAGATAAGGTTTTACATTGTCGATAAATTATGAACTGTTAAAACAAAGAAGTCCTCAGTCCTTTTGAGTATGTGACACAATACTACCCACACAAAATGAAACAATGTACAGTATGCAAGTCATCTCTAGATTGAGGCTGTGTGGTGAAGTGTAGGAATATACTTTGTGTCCATTTAAGATCACTTGAGTATCAAATGCAGGCTCTGAAGTTTTCATTACAAAATGTCCAGTAAAAAACAATAATTTGTTATAGTAAACATAGCTTGCCATTTGATCTCACTACATTCCCCCCAGTAAATATAATTGAGAAAGATACTGTAAGTGAATTTTATCAAAATAACCTGAACTGGAACAGAAATATGGATCTAATTTACTGTTACACGGTAACACATCTAACACCACATGTTATGACACACACATGTTTTAAAACACCATATAGCGCTACACTGTAAAAGTAAGCATTCAATGTGCTACACGGAGACTCATTTTGAATGCCTCAAGCGACCTTTAAATCTTTAACAGGGAAAAACTTGAGGCACTGTCAAAAGGACAGAAGCCCTGACCCCAGTGTTCTATCAATCAGAGGTGGAATAATATAGGCTGAGGATAGGTCTGTACCCTGTATCTCTATCAACTCTCTATTTGGGGGACTCAAGCTGTTACATCTTTCCCTTTTCTTTCAGATGAATAAGAACCATTCAATGTCACAGCTGTCAGTTTTGATCAGCATTTGCACAGCCGCCCCACAATGCCATCAACACCTGGTTTGTTGCATGTTGGGCTCGTCCCAAAACTGCATGGTTATCAGGCAGCAGCAGAGGGGAGTGTGTATACACACACACACGTGCAGGCATGCACGTACACACACACATACACACATCCACACACGTGCAGGCATGCACATACACAGAAAAGGCCATTTTGGAGAGCGTAATGGCTCAAATTGGGCACCCTGCCTTGGGACTTGGAGCACAATTCCGATTTAGGAAATTACGCCTTTCATACGCACTCCTTTCCTTCACACTCTATGAAAGTGCACAACGCACTTTGAAGGCATGGTTCCCTTGGGCACACTGAATAAATGTAATTCAACCGCTGAAAACCCTCCCACTTGCTGGCCAACAGATTTTCTTGTGGAGATTTCATTCAATAGGGTTTTCAGTACATTTATCTTAAGCCATCCTTTTAAATACAGTGTACCTTTTAGTTAGATCGATGAAAGAAAGCCATCTAAATATATGCACGGAAGAAAGAAAACTGCTTTGATTTATTCTGAAAAAATGTCACATTCAGTTCTTTAACCCATTGTAATGTTGGGAGAATATTGTATATATAATTATAATAGGGAGGATAGTGTACAATAGTAGGCTATATCCTCGTCTATTGCCTGCACTAACCATGGAACTATGTGATGACACGGCCAAGTATTGCACCATGAGTCGGGTTCCAACTGTTATGGCTTAGTCTGCGCTCCGCTCCATAACGATTTAATTAGCCTACAAGTCTTTTTTTACATTATTTACTGTTACTAATGATCCTCAACAACAACCACATGGCTGTGACGGCGTTTACACAGGAAGCAAATGAAGGTAAACGAAACATTGGAATTCAATGGAATGATAATGTAGGCTATACCAACTGAAGGGATCTAACAGTAAATTGGCAGTTGGTTATAAGGCCTATTGACAGTCGATACTGATAGTGGCTAATATTTAACATGATAGAAATGGAAACAGAGAAAGTCGGGATAGCCTATAATTAAAACAATTGAGATTGCCCTTCCCTGCTAAAATGACATACAATTTAAATTCTGCATAATGGCACAGCATTTCATAAACTTTACTTTGTTACTGTGTTGATATGCTTCAGTTTGCTGCCATGTGTCTGGTTTCACATTTCCCTTATCCAAACCGGTTACTAATTTACATAGCTCTTGTCAAGTTGTTACAGTGCATGGAGAATGTTGGTATAACTATCAAAAAAGCGACATGCTTTTTCCAATTGGAACCGGTAGGTTCGCTAGACCTTATTCAATCTTTCCTCATTCGTAAAGGTGGTGGAATTATTAGGGAATTAAGGCAAGGTCAGAATACGGCAGATCTGTTGACTCACCTCCGCCACACCTTCATTTATTCCACCTGAATAGCACTCTATTCTCATGCTTAAATTGGTCAGAATACGCATAGAGAGAAAAGTGCACAAAAAGGGAATTATGTCCATTTACACGCACTTAACTCGGGTCCAAATCAGCCCCATAGTGAAGACTGGTGAACTGGTTGGTGGGAAAAGGTCTGTTAAAGCTCAACAATTCAGGAAATCACAATATAATATCATAGCAAAACGTGGATGACCTAAAGACAACATTCCACTTTGATCTAAATGTAAATGGTCAATGTTATCCTCCACAATAACCATGCAAATTAAGAGAAGACAAACTAAGGTTATGTAGTGCATTGCATTTGAAAAAAACAAATCAAATCAAAGTTCACCTTACAGTGAAATGCTTACTTACAAGCCTTAACTAGCAGTGCAGTATTTAAGTAAAAAAAAAAGTATTAGGTAAACAATGAATAAAGAAATAAAAAACAGTAAAATTACAGTAAAAATAACAGTAGCGAGGCTATGATCAGGCCTACCACTGTTGTGTCATCTGCAAACTTAATGATGGTGTTGGAGTCGTGCCTGGCCATGCAGTTGTGGGTGAACCTTAGTGTTCTTGGGTACAGGGACTATTGTGGTCTGCTTGAAACATGTTGGTATTACAGACTCAATCAAGGACATGTTGAAAATGTCAGTTAAGACACTTGCCAGTTGGTCAGCGCATGCTCAGAGTACACGTCCTGGTAATCCGCTGACCCAGCGGCCTTGTGAATGTTGACCTGTTTAAAGCTCTTACTCCCGTCGGCTACGGAGAGCGTGATCACACAGTCGTTGAAGCGAGCATAGAAGTGATTTAGCTCGTCTGGTACGCTCGTGTCACTGGGCAGCTCGCGGCTGTGCTTCCCTTTGTAGTCTGTAATAGTTTGCAGGCCCTGCCACATCCGACGAGCGTCGGAGCCGGTATAGTACGAATCAATCTTAGTCCTGCATTGGCGCGTTGCCTGTTTTGATAGTTCGTCTGAGGGCGTAGCGGGATTTCTTTTAAGCGTCCGGGTTAGAGTCCCGCTCCTTGAAGGTGGCAGCTCTACCCTTTAGCTCAGTGCGGATGTTGGCTGTAATCCATGGTTTCTGGTTGGGGTATGTATGTACAGTCACTGTGGGGACGACGTCATCGATGCACTTATTGGTGAAGCCAGTGACTGATGTGGTGTACTTCTCAATGCCATCGGAAGAATTCCGGAACATATTCTAGTCTGTGCTAGCAAAACAGTCCTGTAGCTTAGCATCTGCGTCATCTGACCACTTCTTTATTGACCGAGTCACTGGTACTTCCTGCTTTAGTTTTTGATTGTAAGCAGGAATCAGGAGGATGAAATTATGGTCAGATTTGCCAAATGGAGGGCGAGGGAGAGCTTTGTACGCGTCTCTGTGTGTGGTGTAAAGGTGGTCTAGAGTTTTTTTTCCTCTGGTTGCACATTTAACATGCTGATATAAATGAGGTAAAACTGATTTAAGTTTTCCTGCATTAAAGTCCCCGGCCACTAGGAGCGCCGTCTCTGTATTGGTGTTTTCCTGTTTGCTTATTGCCTTATCCAGCTGACTGAGTGCGGTCTTAGTGCCATCATCCGTCTGTGGTGGTAAATAAACAGCCACGAAAAATATAGATGAAAACTCTCTTGGCAAATAGTGTGGTCTACAGCTTATCATGAGATATTATATTTCAGGCAAGCAAAATCTAGAGACTACCTTAGATTTCGTGCACCAGTTGTTGTTTACAAATATACACAGCCCGCCTCTTACCAGTGTCTGCTGTTCTATATAGCCGGTGAAGCGTATATCCCGCCAGCTGAATGTTGTCCATGTCGTTGTTCAACCACGACTCGGTGAAACATAAGATATTACAGTTTTTGATGTCGCGTTGGTAGGATATTCGTGATCGTATCTGGTCTAATTTATTGTCCAATGATTGTACGTTGGCTAGTAATAATGATGGTAAAGGCAGATTTCCCACTGGCCGTCGGCGGATCCTTACAAGACACCCCGATCTCCGTCCTCGATACCTCGGTATCCTTCTCCTGCAAGGGATTTGGGCCTTGCCGGGTGTCTGAAGTACATCCTCCGAGTCGGGCTCATTGAAAAATAACTGTTCGTTGGAGAAAAATAAAACATTTTCCAGTCCGAGGTGAGTAATCGCTGTCCTGATATCCATAAGCTCGATTCGGTTACAAGAGACGGTGGCAGAAACATTATGTACAAAATTAGTTACAAATAACGCGTGAGAACATTCAATGATTTACTGTTACTTGATGAATACAGATCAAATGAAATGTTGTCAATACACAAACATCAGTCTTATGGTGTGGTTTTGAACGTGATGTTTATATGTTTATAAGTGAGTATTATAAAGACTGTTGTCCCCTAGGTCAGAAGGCTAAACGGTTTTGTTTTTCTTGCCACTCCCCCACCCATGAACAGTGGCCCTAAGGGGCTAAGTGGCATGAAACCTTTGATCCACAGTTAAAAACAGAAATGAGTATTTATTCAAAGTTTTTGCATTTCTGCACTTTTATTTATGAAGAACTGTAGTCAATTGAAAGTCAAATGAATGCTTTTGTAGCCTATCAAGTGCAGTCAGACCGTCATAAACCTACAGTTAATCTGTGTATAAATGATCATGAAAAGTGAATTAGTCAGAAAAAGAGAGGATCAAAAGATAGATTCCGATCCTGGGGAAACTATCTCTACTTTAATTGTTCCATGCCTGGAGTCAACATACATGACTAAACTAAGCAGCAGATCAAATGTTTTCTCTTTTGGATCAAACCCCATTCACTATACAGTAAAATGAGTCAAAGCTTTAACCATACTGTGTACTGGGTAACACTGTACATATGCTGTCAATAACAGCTTGTAATTGTCTATTAGTTAATTAACCATTATTTAGTTGATTTATAGGAAACCTTTCACTATCTATTATTGTCAAATTATAATCCTTTCGTAACAAGGACCAGCGTTTGGCAAGTAATAAGTATGTTTTCTCATTGTTTTACATTACTTCATTCATGTTTGTTAATGATTTCCTTTAGCAAATGGCACACAGATAGGAAGTGTTACCATGTAGTATGTCTGGGTGCAAAACAAACTATTATGACCAGCTAGCTAACGGAATGAACATAACGCAGAACCAACATAATATAACACAAGTAATATGCAATCTGAAAAAGTATTTCGTTTTTTCCTGCACCATTATTTTAAAGGGATAATTCAGCAGAGTTCCAACATAAATGTGTTCCTAGCTAAATAAATATCAAAATAATGGATTGCAGTGTCTCAGCACAGTCATGAAACATTATGAAATCTAGGACCAATCCCAGTACGTGAGGTATGCAGTATAACTGAAAGAGAGGGTATATAGGGTATACACTCCATAGCATGCGAGCAGTGTGCCTTGTGTGCTTTAAAAAAAAGTATATATATATATATATTTACTGTATGTATTTGGTACCACACTGTAGTCGAGGCTAAGTATATCACACTCAACAGCAACAGTATTATCTAGAAACAACAATGTAATTCCATCAGTGCATATTTAGAAGGTTTCAATTCAATTCCAATATGAATTGTTTTGAAGTCTCTTTTTCAGTTTCAGGTTAAAATATCCTTACGATAAACATGTCAACTTCCAAAATTATTTTACAATTCGTCGAAAACAACTGATGTTAATTGCACTTAGGGGCATCATGTTGATTCAAACCAAGGGTGTTCATACGATTGTAGCCTCGCAAAATACAATGTACAGTAACGTATCAATCTGTAAAGAAGATCTATACGCTATCAGTGTCCCCACGATGCCCTTGACTGCATTGCTGGTACTTGCATTCACAGATTAAATAAAATGCAACGTTAACCAGCTTCACTGCATAATGCATGTATACATACTGTACATACATTCTGCTCCAATTATTACACATCTGAATGACATGTAATAACTCAACCACGTGCAAATGCCATGCAAGAATAAGAGAACATCTGACACACTTACATCTTACTGTATTTGCACTTTAAAGGTGCACTACTCAATCTCAGTTTCCATCCACAGTGAGCCCCTAACATGTGTTTGTAAACATGTGTGGATCTTGGCAAATGTAACGGCCATATAGTTATTTGAATTCTATTGTAACTGCCCAAGAACCAATGACGAGAGTGAGGGGTTTTGGAGCAATTACAGCATAATTCAAATAGCTATTTGACAGTTACACATAGGACAAATCATAGCTTGAGATGTGCACATTACTCAAACTTTTATGTAAACCATGCAAGGATGTCAATGAAAGAGTTACACCGAAGTATGAGGTAGGTGCAGTAATCTCAAAATAATGTTCCACCCTAAATGCTTATCTTCATCCCATTCATTCAAACTGGGAACAGGAATTTATGAGCGGTCAATTTTATTGGCATTCAAATGACCAGATACTGTTTCCTTGTTTATTTACTACAGGAGATACTATGCTGCACATGTGTTTTTCAGCATAACTTGTCAAGTTATTCACAATCTGTAAATGAAATGGTATTGTAGATTTTCTTTTTTTCAGCTTTTGGTTTCCTTTCTATTCTGTCAAAAGTATTAACAAAAACTGTATGTCAATGACTTTCGGCAAGAAACAAAATTAACTTAACAGTATTGAACTATTTGTGCATGTTAAGGCATAGTTGTATATTTTCTATTTGAGAAAGAGTAAGAGATGGTTGTATCTGTTTAGTGTAATAAAGCTTCATGATATTTTCCTCTAAATATGTTTTTTATCCCTTCGCACAGTTATATATATGAACAAAATGAAAAGATAAATACATCATAACTCATAAACACTATATAGGAATGTGCACTGTCGTAAGGAACTTGCTTTGGGCTTTTACTAAGAAATTGAGAATGAACTGATGCTATTCTTCACCGCTAACCTTCAGTGTTGGCTGATAGCTAGTTTTGAGGATGAGGGTGTCCTAAAATGTACATTGTACTGTAGATAGTCTGTTGCAAGATGCTTGTCAAACACGTTTCATAATCCATCTGTTGGGTCCATCTATCAGGTTTCCATCTAAATGTGTTTATTGCATTCGTCAAATAGAAACTGACTGCCGAGTTAGAGAACTACCTTCAACATAATATTGAACCTTGTTTGTTATTCTCGGTGTGCTTCCTTTGTAAAAACTCAAATGACTCTAGAGTATTTTAATTAAGAACTTTTAGAAGACACAGCACCGTCTCCATCCACCGCAGATCTGATGACAGCTGTTACAAGGTAGAACATCTCACCAAACGGCAATGTCATCAAAGACAGACCCGTTGTGTATTTACAGTAACAAGCAGAAGCCTAATTAAGTTTACAGATGTAAAATATGTTTTTCATCCAATTCCTTACATAAGAAAGAATGTGTACACGTGATGGAGATCTGTTAAATGAAACTAGACAAATAACAAAAAGCAATGGCTGTGTTGAAATAAATCAATTAAATTAGTTTTATATTCAATGAATTTGATGTTAGTTGTTGATACATCTTATTGTGTCAAATCTTTTTAACAGCTATTTTTTGGTTGTTGAAATATTAGAAATATAACATAGTTTAAGCCATAGTATAAGCCATTATAATGAGACATAAGGACTCATACATGCTTATAACAAGTAAATATTCTGTACCCTTTGGCTTTTGGTATTAAACGTGTTAAGTGTTAATGTTCAAATAAACCTTAACCAAAACAACAGAACAAACATTCTATAATACAACTAATGAGATTATCATGGATCAACACTTAAAAAATAAATACATTTTTTGGAACTTGATCAAATAAAAGGTTGAATTCAATGTCAAATAACAACATAATAACATTAAGTACACTGCAACAATGTTTTGTTTTGTTATTGTCCACAGTATTTATGACTTCACTGGCCACTTACAATTATCATATGAAACCAATGCCAATAATCAGCAAGCAAGTAAACCGGTATTCAGAATTTGCCACCGCCAAACAAATAAATGTCATGTACTATACAGATAATTAAATGCTTGTTTGTTTGTTTGTTTATCTGGATTTCTGCATGCATTTGGCTTTGTCTATCTCACCACCAGGCATCTGTTGTCCCAACAGGTCACTCCTGTGGTATTAGATAAAGAACTCCATATGGAATGTCGTCCGGGAAACGTAGGTAAAACAGACCAGTTAAAATGTAGAATACATAGGGTGGACAAAGGGTGATCATTCCCTGGATTCCATCTTTTGTGGTCAGACAGCACATTCATTGGCCCTAGACAAAAGGGATGCGGATGAAGGCAGATGACTGTCACCTCATTAATCATGTTTTGGTTTACTCCCCAAAGAGGTAATGTTTTCCGGATGCCTCGGCACTGATGTATTTCTTTGCTCATACCACCTTTAGTTTTGAGGCAGTGTTGGCCTATGTAGCCAATGAATCGTGCAAAACCAAATTAAGCCCAGCCTTCACTGTAATGCTTTTGCTCCTTGACTTTGCAACACAGAAGATGTGCCATATTTCAAGCCCAGGGATGAACACCAAAGTACATTAACCACTTCTGCTACTTCAACCACAGATCATCCTCACAACAAATCACCTTGAATGAGTTTTAATTGTATTGATACTTCATTACCATGACTTGGTAGTATTGTAGACATATATACGTCTTCAATTAATGTGTTCTCATACCCGTTTAAGTAGCTTGATCATTTAATTAACTTGCTTTATATATTAATTTAGTATCAGTATGTTCAGTATCCATCCTTTTTTGACATGTGATAGACTTTAATATTATGAATATAACTTAATATTAGTTAATATTAATTAATATAAACATTTGTTTCATGTTATTTGTATGAAGACTTTTGTCTAGTTGTTCCTTTGGTATGTACACATGGTTTACGTAGACAATCAAACAATTGAACATTTGAAAAACAAATTTCTGTAGAGTGGTCAGGGAACTCGGCACAGTTGTTGTTTTTTATCTGCCCCACATGCAGATAGGCGTTACAAAATGTGGCCTATGAGTTATTGAACAGTATTCCTAATCCAGATAGATATTAAATATTGTAGAGAAATATTAGTAGACAATCAAACAAGTATAAATTGTACAAACAAATGACTGCAGCATGGACAATAGAGGTTAGGAAATTCACCACAGCTGGTTTTAGATCCAGACCTATTGAAGATAAATATTCGTAGACATGAAAGGTCTGGTTGAACATGCATATTTCAGTGCTGAATATTGCACCTACGTAGATGACTCCCAACATATGATTCATGGCTGATTCAGTGTGGTTGGATGCGTGTGTGTTTGTCATCCCAGATGGTGCATGGCCTCAAGTGAACTACACACACGCTCTAATATAGGCCTTTTTTTTTTGAGGCCATACAGATAGACAGGAGTTATCTTTGACCTTAACCTCAACAAGATCGTGTCCCATCCTCGGGACGGTTGAGCTAACATGTGCTAATGTGATTAGCATGACGTTGTAAGTAACGAGAACATTTCCCAGGACATAGACATACAGTGAGCACCATAATTGTTATTTGGATTTGGTTTGAAAGGATACAATGACAACGACGTTGAAGTGCAGACTGTCAGCTTTAATTTGAGGGTATTTTCATACATATCGGATGAACCGTTTAGAAATGACAGCACCTTTTGTACATGGTCCCCCTCATTTTAAGATACTACAAGTATTTGTTGAATTGGCTTCACAGATGTCTGTCGTTAGGTAGGTGTATTCATTTGTGTCGGTAGTGAATGCAGGAGAGCTGTTGATTAATAGTAATGATTCTAGACTTTGCTATTGCCTCTGGAGGTTGTTGTTGGGGTGTGACAACATGAGGAAGACAGCAGTATCTATGCAAATGAAGCTGGCCGTCATAAGGCTCAGAAATTAAAATCAATCAATCAGGAACATTGCAAAAACCCTGGGCATGCCCAAGTGAACAGTTTGGTTCATCATTAACAAGAAAAAAAGAGGAAGACCACTGTAGTGGATGACCGGAGAATACTCTCTATGGTGAAGGAAACCCCCCTGACAACAGCCCAACAGATCAAAAACACTCTCCTGGATGCAGGTGTAGATGTGTCAAGGTCTACCATACGAAGAAGACTACACCAGCAGGACTACAGAGGGTACACTACAAGATGCAAACCAATGATAAGCCTGAAGAACAGAAAGGCAAGATTACAGTTTGCTAAAAAGCACCTAAAAGAGTCCCAAGAGTTCTGTAAAAAATTATTGTGGACAGATGAGACAAAGATTAACATGTCACAGAGTGATGGAGAGAAAAAAAAGAAATGCCCCTGATCCAAAGCATACCACCTCCTCCATGAAACATGGTGGAGGGGGTGTTATGGCTTGGGCCTGTATGGCTGCCAGTGGAACAGGCTCACTTGTCTTCATCGATGATGTGACTGCAGACAGAAGTAGAACAATGAATTCTGAAGTCTACAGAAATATTTTATCTGCTCAGATAAAACCAAATGCCTCCAAACTCATTGGACGGCACTTCATCATGCAACAATGACCCTAAACATACTGCTAGAGCAACAAAAAGTGGAAAATCCTTGACTGGCCGAGGCAATCACCAGATCTGAACATTTTACATGCTGAAGAGGAGACTGAAGGCAATAAGTCCCCGAAACAAGCAGGAACTGAAGATGGCTGCAGTACAGGCCTGGCAGAGCATCACCAGGGAAGATTCCCAGTGTCTGGTGATGTCGATGCATTGCAGACTTAAAGCAGTCATTGCATGTAAAGGATATGCAACCAAATATTAACAACAATTACTTTATTCTACATTATGTTAAACTGTCCAATACCCTCAAATTAACGCTGACAGTCAACACTTCAACCTCATTGTATCCTTTCAAACTCAAAGTGCTAGAGTACAGAACCAAAATAACAAAGAAATGTACACTGTCCAATGAATTATGGTGCTCACTGTATCATAGATAGATAGATAGATAGATAGATAGATAGATAGATAGATAGATAGATAGATAGATAGATAGATAGATAGATAGATAGATAGATAGATAGATAGATAGATAGATAGATAGATAGATAGATAGATAGATACTTTATTGATCCCCGAGGGGGACATTTCTTAATGGGCAGAAATCTTAAATTCTTGTTAATCTAACTGCACTGTCCAATGTAGCTATATTACACTGTATATCTATTACAGTGAAAGAATACCCTGCTATTGTTTGAGGAGAGTGCACGGTTTTGTACTTGAACATTTTTCAATATAACAATAGCCAGACTTGGGCAGACTTGATACAACATTTTGAACAGTTATGCAATGGTTCATTGAATATGTCTAAAACTTTACACATACACTGCTGCCATCTAGTGGCCTGGAGTCCTAGGTAATATTATGTCCTTTCTCTTGCATTTAAAAGATGTGGAAAAAAAGAGCATGTTTTTTTCATTGTATCATCTTTCACCAGATCTAATGTGTTATATTCTCCTACATTCATTTCACATTTCTACAAACTTCAAAGTGTTTCCGTTCAAATGGTAACAAGAATATGCATATCCTTGCTTCAGGTCCTGAGCTACAGGCAGTTCGATTTGGTATATAATGAAAAAAAGTGTCCGATCCTTAAGAGGTTAATAGCATACATAAATCAGTGTGAGGGCATTAGTATGTTCAAATAAGTGTGTATTGAATGTATTGAAGCCACACAATGAACAATCAAAGATGAAAATAATTTGAATGGACGAGACTCACTAACAAGATTTGCTGCAAGACAGGAAATTAGTTGTACGAATGAGCATTCAGCATGCAGATAAAATAAGACATTTCACAGGGCTAACCTAGTTAAACATAGCATTGATTGGACCAATGCATTCTGGTCCAGATGGGTCTTTGAAAGGGGTATTTTTTCGTGTTGCTGGTGCAAAACACTGAGTGAGCTCTCCAAGATTTCCAACCATCATCACTGCTTCACAGTCAATCAGGCTAGCAGGCAATTTTTGCGATAAAAAATAAGAAAAAGATGAGACAAAGAAACATGAAAGTGCGAGTATAAAAAAATCCTGTTTTCGGATTGAGTCCCACTCTTGTAATTACGTGTAAGTAGCCGACCCTGGTTCCTTTCAGAACAGATGGTATTCACTTTGGTTCTCATAAGCACCACACACAATCCTCTTTTCCTCAGTCAGCTCCGCACAGGTTTGTGAGGAAATATTTATCGGCCATTTCCTGCTAAATGTAAAGTGGAAAACACTTGACTATACATGTGTTGTTATTTACAATACCCAATGCCTGTTAAACATATTAGCCTGAATATGACACCACTTGATTTTAGCTTGCCAGTATGTATGCAATAACACTAACATATTGATAAGGAAGAATATACCGAATTTCAAAATCAAATCAAATGAAATCTATTGGTCACATACACGTGGTTAGCAGATGTTATTGTGGAAGCCCTTTTGAAGTTAGGTATGTTAGGTTTTACATTTGATATGATGTACAAAAAAAAAAGCCCATTAAAGAAATGTGATAAAAATAAAAGTACTGTACAGTTAGATGTAATCTAATCGACGGGTCCATTTTCTTTTTAAAGGTGCCGTTCTGAACTGTCTCTCAATTGCAGGGAGCAGATGTTTGCATGAATTAAATATTGTTGAAGATGACGTACAACAGCAGTGTTGCGAGTGCAGAGCTGCAGAGGAGCCCGATTTGGAATATTTCTTTGGGGGGGAAAGACGGCAATAGACACTGCCAACCTGAAGACGCACTACACACTTAACAGTAAACAGCTTTAAATAATAACTTGTCTGCAAAGCGATCCTCCTGGTAATGACCTACTGCATGGGTAGGCAACCCTATTCCTGGAATGCGTAGGAACGGAATGTTTTTGGTTTAACTGATGACCAGGTGTGTTGAATTTAGGCAATCACTGAACTGATCAGTTAGCACCGTTGGCCAGGTGCGGTGGCCTAGTTGGAACAAAATCCTGCGGTACCTGCAGAACTCCAGGAACAGGGTTGCCTACTCCTGACCCATTCTTTAAGTGATGTTTTGGAGGAGAACACTCAGCGCCTCTTGTTGCATGTATAACCTATGGGAATGAGAATGGGAAAGTGTCACCCGGTGCGCCGTACAATCCAGTGTCGTAGTGGTATAGCAGGGCAGAGAAACAAGATTTTACCTATTAAGGAAGCCCCCATGCTGAAGTGGTACATAATTGATAGGTGAGAGGAAAGCACTTGAACAGGACCGCTACAATATGTACTCAGAAGTAAGAGTCTAGTCATTGGGACATGGCCATTAGCGGGAGTTGGCACTGTGTTTGGACAGGGCCACAATCAGTCAAGGCCAGGGTCAGGGGAAAATCAATGGTGCTCTCCGCTCATTGTGACAGTCACCACACTCACCACTCCACAGAGTGCACTTACTCTCTCCACCTTGTGGCAGACCACTGGCATGATATAGGGATTTGATTCGCCTAATGCAGTTTTGCAGACTGGAGATGTCTCCCAAATGGAAAAATACAATAGGCAGGTCTCTCATGTGGGTCCTAGAGAGGTATGGCTGACAAAAGGTGGTGTGAGACATTGAGTTGAATTACCCAATGAAGCAAACACGCAAATGGCTGACTTGCAATTCCAAAGCATGGCAATGTGCATACTCAAACAAAGATGGTCAAAGATGGAGGCATTTAAGATTTTTTATTTATTATTGTCAGTCTTAAATATGAACACACAATCTTCATAAAGAAAATACATATGAATCAACAATCTTACATTACAGGGAGTCAAATAGAATGTAATTTTCCCTTCACTTTGGAATCAACCAGAATTAAGGGACCACTGTGACCTATGCCGGTTTAATGACTTGACTGTACTGCATTGGGGTAGAGGGAATGTGTGTGTGTCATCAGAAATTCAAATTAATTTTATCATGAGATTTGGTCATGCACCAACATACCTTTCCTTTGATAGCTGAGACGAGCACATCTGCCAATGTCTACAACTTTGTCACTGCTATTTCCAAAGTCCCTATTCAAATACAAATTATTCCAAACTGCAATGCATACTCAACAAATGTCACATCACGTCACAAACAGCACTATACTAAAGGGTAGGTGCAATATAAGCTCCGTCAAAAATAATAGTTGGAAATAGGTTTCTGTGATGGTTATACCGTGGACTTCTCAGAAGCCCCAGCTGTTGCTTTCTGTACATATGTTTTGAAACTACAAAAAAAAAACTTGTACAACTTTTATTGAATCTACCCTTAGCATGGCCTTTCCTTCATTGAGCCCACATAATTATATAGTTTCCGTCACTAGACTGAGGTTAACCCCAGATTTACACATCTTTCAACAGGCATTGGGATCCGTTTTGTCAGTAAAAATGTGTGACGCCATCACACTTATTTAACCTTTATTTATGCCTTATACAAGGGTAATAATGTGGTATTTATTTCAAAATGGTTTTGTGGTGCAAACAATTGTGCTGATGCATTGTGCATCATCCATGACATGCATTAAAGTGATAGTCCTAATCAGTGTAAAATCAATGCAGCCCTCACACAGAAATAGCCCATTTGAAATGTGTGATAAATGCACCCAATTATCTGCTGTAATATGGCCTATTCTGATGGCAGAACCATAGGTTTGAACCATTAACATGTCAAATATTTCTTAACATCAAAATGTGTCCCTTTCTCCCCATTTGTGAATAAAATATTAAAGGCAGTCTTCACAATATGATATCATCGTACATGGCATGGTGACTTCCTGCTTCCAGACATCAACAACAACAGAAGAGTGCCAAAACGGACTCTTAATCTGTGCCCTCCCCTGAGGCATGCCCACTTAAGGAAGAACCAATAGTAACAGTCCTGGCAGATTAGATGTTGTTGATTTCTGGGAGCAAGCAGTTAATTGCCCCGCTGTGTATGATGATTTCATAACGTTGAGTCTACCTTTAAGACCTTTAAATTAGGATGTATTATACATCAGTCCCTTACAATAATCCCTTTAACCACAGTGAACCACTCGACTGTGGTTTGTCATCGTAAATTATTTGTTGTTCATGAGCTCCACAAGTGCGCTGCCTGAAATAGGTAACGTTAAAACCAACACAGGAATCAATCATTTAGGATCAACCCCCCGTCCCGTCCTGTCCCGTGCATGTCATCGAAATTCATTATGATCTAAAAGACCAAAATGATCCCAGATCAGCACTCCCACTCTGAGACGCTTTGTGAATATGGGTCTAGATATTTCAATAAAGTTAAAAAAATGATCACAAGGAGGAACAGCAGTTTATAAACTGGGCCAAAGGGTTGATGCACTGCACAGAAGAAAGCTGCAAAATTCTTGCATATTGATTTCACAGAGCATTGTGTTCCTGTTATAGAAAAACTAATTGAGTATTGAGCAAACGTCTGTAGTAGATGTTTTCTCCATAGCATCAGATTAAGTGGATGTTGTGTTACATAGAAAGGTTACAGGAAGTATTGTTGTAGCTCCTGAGTGTGTGTCCTTGATGACAAGGTCACAGAGGAGACGAATATATGCCTGATTTCAAATCAATCCAAACTCACCGCTGATTATTTTACTCGGTATACAACACTAAATTATACTATATTAATGGACTATGTATCTGCGCTCTATTGGGAGACAATATATGCAAAACATTTGCATTTCCAGTCAAAATGTACCAGTTCAACACAACAAAACAATTAATACGTATTGGTTATGAGAGTATTTTGTAGCAAACTCAAAACAATGACCATACAAAAATACTGTGAATCTAAATGGCTGAGAAGTCTTTGGGCTCTTTTAGAGGCAAATCCTAACTTCCAATTTCCACTTAGTCTCCTATTGACATCAATGCATCACAAAGTGAACATTTTACTTAAAGGGATAACTCAGGATTTTGGCAATGAAGCCCTTTATCTAGTTCCCCAGAGTCAGATGAACCTGTGGATATAATTTTCTCTACGTGCAGTTGAAAGGAAGTAGCTAACTAGCATTAGCGCAATTGCTAACTAGTGTTAGCGCATGGACTGGAAGTCTATTGTAACTGCTAGCAGAAGATACCATAGACTTCTAGTCATTGCGCTAACACTAGTTAGCATTGAAATGTGAAACTACCTCTAACTTTCTTCATACTGGATGCAGATACATAAAAATGGTATCTATGAGTTCATCTGAAGTAGGTAATGGGCTTCATTGGAAAAATCCCAAAGTATCCCTTCAAGTGCAAGTTAGGATTTGCCCTTTGAGTGATCCATAGACGGTTGCTATTGGACACGATCTTACTCCTTAGCCTCTTAGTTACCAACACTGGTTATTTGAGACGGGAACACCTCAGAATTGACCGCAAAGTGTGCAAATGATCCATGTAAATACATTATAACTTAAAAAGTACCTTAAGGTAATACCAGTTGTTTTGACATTAATAACATTTGTGCGAGATTACATTACTTGAAGTTAGATGTCCACACAAATGGAAATAAACGTCTTTTCCATTCATAACTAGTTATCATAACTAGTTAAGTAATTATTCTTTACACCTTCTGCCAGCTAAAAGGGAGGAAAAACAGGCTCTTTGCCTAAATAATTACAATTTCAACTTTGATATTGTATTTACCTTCAAAAATGTACAATGCTGAGAGGAGAGGAAGAATAACATTTGTCAAATATTATTTCTTCTTAAGCATTGTTGTGGTTTGTCAATGTGTCAGAATCAGAAATAGGTTTAAATTATAATTACACCAAAAACAAACATGATAACATGCTTTTAGGTCCTAGAGTGATTTCAGTCCGTCAGCATCACTGCCTGTTTGAGGTGTTTGTTTCATTCCCCTCATACACTTAACTCTTGGGGATAAGACTCTTGGAGCTAAAGCGTCTATCATAGTCCAAAACGTGTACGCATACGCACAGCAGTGTTCTGGAATATTGGCATACATATTTTTCGAATTCTCAGCGCAGCTCAAGCTATTTCTCCAACCGCCACCACATTCAAATGAATAGAGGACGGGTACCGGAGCCGCGTTGGTTGGGAATTGTTGGGAGGTGCGCATTCGGGCCGTGCGTCCCCCACGGATTGTGATCTGTGATCTCAGAGCCGCGTAGCTATGTCACAATGGGATGCCGGACTATCGCGTCTTAGCGTCTGTGGACTATGATTTACGCTTAAGACTCTTGGGGTAAGAATCTTGGGGCTCATGGGGCTAAGACTCTTGGGGCTAAGATTCTTGGGGCTCATGGGGCTAAGACTCTTGGGGCTAAGATTCTTGGGGCTAACACAGTGCCAAGATGTCACTCGGTAGAAACTGAGATAAATAAAATGTAAATAACAGACAAAGCACACCCAAATAGAAACATTTAAGTATCATACCATAATGGGAGGGGAAACAAAAACAAATCAAAACCAAAAAAGCGACAACGTGGTTATGTCCTTAAAATGCCTAAAATGAATAAAGAAAAATGTATATGTTACATAATACTTTTTAGGGGTTTGACATTATGTAATAGGGTAGCCCATGCACTCATGTGCATCACGTTTGTGGTTCCGGGTGAGAGAAAACACACAAACCACGCAACCTTGCCCCTCGGAAGCCAGAAAGCCCACTGCATCAAAACCTGAGGAGAAACTGAAGGAGGATGGCCAGAAGTAGACAGGTGTAGGTGTGTACATGCGTCCCCATCGAGCCGCTGTTCCCATCCTGCACTGCTCCGGGTCCTGTTGTGGCGGAGGAGAGGGAACAAAACACTTGGATGAGTTTGTGGTGTTCAAGATTGGTTTTGCCGACTTGTGTGAACCTTCTGATCTGCAGATAACAAGTGATTCACTGCTCTAATACCTTCTCCCCGGCACTCCAAAAAAGAAAAGCAACAAATGTATTGCAGTAATTGACACGCAGCACATAATGAACTACCCTCCTAATGCTAGTACCATTAGGTACCCACCTCAAAAGAGAACAGTTTCATTCATCCCAGTTCTGTTGCCTTATTATTCGGCAAAGGGATGTCCAAGCTATTCCTGGCACAGCTTGGGTACCTAAACTAGCTATGCTAATCAGGTAATTCCCAGATTACAGAATATTCCGATTTCTGCTGATGGAATGTTTAAGTAGGGGCACTTTGGCGGCCATATAAGCATTGCTACAGCATCTGTTCTCTTCCTCGCATCACCAGCACACCCTTTATCACCACCCTTATTATCATCTTACTGTATGATATTATGAAACCTTGACCGGCTGCCCGGGTCAGCCTTAATTGCGGCTGGCTGTAAACAAGATAATCAACTGAGGGAAAGGAGACAAGCAATAACCACTGATAGACAGTGGAGGAAAGAGCTTTTTCCTCTTGGCTGGTAGGAGGTCTGAGTTTTCAGTCTAAATTGAAGCGTGATAGCAGAGGCTGGGCTAATGGTGTGTGGCCTGGAGCAATAGGGGAGTTGTACGCTGGTCCAATTAAAATGTCAAACCACTTACATATTCACTATTTCAAAATATCCTATAGCATATATTGTATTCCTACTAATTACAGTACATGTTTACCACAGTATTAGATCCACCACCATATTTTACAGTAGGGATGAGGTATTTCTGCATATGCATTGCTCTTTTGAAGGCCAAACCCACCACTGTTGTGCGTGGCCAAAGAGATACATTTTCATGTCATATGATCATAGCACCGGTTCCAATCCAAGTGCCAATGTGGTTTAGCAAACTTTAGGTGGTGCTATGGCCAGATTACATGAAAATAGAGCTGTTAGGCCAGGATATGCACGCACCACGTTTCCGTTATTTATTTTTTAGAATTTTTTGAAACAAGTTATTTTTTTAATTTCACTTCACCAATTTGGACTATTTTGTATAAAAATAGTCCAAATAAAAATCTATTTAAATTACAGGTTCTAATGCAATAAAATAGGAAAAATGCCAAGAGGGACTAATAATTTTGAATGGAACTGTAGACGGAAGGAGGAATTAGAAATGAGGGATTCTTATATAGACACAAATCAACTAGACGGACAAATTGCATAACAAATTGTCACAACAGTTAAAACACACACATGATCCAACACAAATGATAGTTGTAGGATAGATTGATACTTACACAGCAGATGAAGCACATGCAAAATCAAAACGAAGCCATGCCACACGGCGAGCCGGTTAGACGGGTGAAAAAGGAAGAACAAAACACGGTTAGCGAAACGTTTAAAAAGGTCAGAGCTCTTCATTTACCGTTTAAAAGGTCAGAGCTCTTCATTTACCGTTTAAAAGGTCAGAGCTCTTCATTTACCATTTAAAAAGGTCAGAGCTCTTCATTTACCATTTAAAACATCAGAGCTCTTCATTTACCATTTACACAAGGATTCGAGTGACATACTTTCTCCTCATCAACCTGGGAGAATTGTCACTTGTCAGATATACCTTTTAACTTGATCTCAATAATAAATGGAATTGAAAGATAATAACGTTTTCATAAGATTGCAGAGCAGCCCAATAACTATCTGACAATCTCATTTTGTCAGGCTGTGCTCAAACACTATAGGCCCCTTTCAGTGGCAGTGACATAGTCTTCCTGTCACCTCAGTATTAGCATTGAGTGCTATTCCAGTGACATTGGCATCTAATCAGTTGGTTGTCGATGTGAAAATGGCAATGTTTAACATGCATTGTTAGAATACTGTTAGCACATCTGAGAGCTGAGAGTGAGTCGAAGCGCATGCATGCTCATGCCGAATACCGATACTAACCTTGCAATAGTGTTGAGCTAGTGGGCTCAATAACCTCTACACCAGAAGAACAGAACAGAGCAAAATATATAAAATCGAACAAAAGCAAACAATCATAGACAAGGCTGCCTCAATGTGAACTACATAAAGGTAAAGATGGTGAATGAATGTTCAGCTTTGTGGGTGCAGTGTTAAAAGGCATACAGTGAAGGTGTTGCTGTTAACCTAAATCATTATGACGGTGCGTTAGATTAAGGCACAGATTACTACATTTAGTATACACCCCCGGTCAAATGCCATGAGTGTGCAAAGCTGTCATCAAGGCAAAGGGTGGCTATTTGAAGAATCTCAAATATAATATATCTTGATTTGTTTAACACTTTTCTGGTTACTACATGATTCCATATGTGATATGTCACTTTTATTCTACAATGTAAAAAATAGTGCAAATAAAAAAACCTTGAATGAGTAATATTCCAAACTTTTGACCGTGGGTGTATGTACTTATTCTTACACAAAATCAGCTTGAGGCTCTGATGTTAAGCATGTACATGTCCTCAGTTATTTATATAAAATAAATTACATAAAGAGGAATAAAAGTCAATTCAAAGTGAAATGGGAGTCATGTAGAAATAACACATGGATGACATTTTCAGTACACTTTATGATAACTTTCATGAAGAGGCATTAATACATTATTTATAAACTATTACTAAATAAGTATTTCATTATTTGTAAACATTCATAGTAACCCTTTATACCAGGTATAATAATTGTATGAAGCATTTTAGAAACATGTATAATGGCTTTTTCGTGAAAGTTATTGTATGGTGTTACCAACACACACCATTTTCATTTCATTGCACCTGGAACACATGGTATCATGTACTCACCATACACGACAAAGCTTGTGTTGGAGCTGCCCAGTTTGTTGATGGCGATGCAAGTGTAGTTGCCGTAGTCTGCCTCAGAGACATTGAAGAAGGTTAACTTGGAGAGCTGCCCGGCATCTTCGATCTCCATGCCGTCAAAACCGTTGAAGATCCTTGAGGAGAGAAGATGGACACCTCTGTAGTCAATGAATGAATAAAGTAATTTATTCAAGAAATGTAAAATACATATACACTGTGTGTACAAAACATTAGGAACACCTGCTCTTCCCATGACATGGACTGACCAGGTGAATCCAGGTCCAAGCTATGATCCCTTATTGATGTCACTTGCTAAATCCACTTCAATCAGCGTAGATTAAGGGGAGGAGACAGGTTAATGAAGGATTTTTAAGCCTTGAGACAATTGAGACATGGATTGTGTATGTGTGGCAGTAAGAGGGTGAATGGGCAAGACAGTGCCTTTGAACGCGGTATGGTAGTAGGTGCCGGGCATGTCAAGAACTGCAACGCTGCTGTTTTTTTCATGCTCAACAGTTTCCCAAGTGTATCAGGAATGGTCCACCACCCAAAGGACATCCAGCCAACTTGACACAAATGTGGGAAGCATTGGAGTCAACATGGGCCAGCATCCCTGTGGAACACCTTTGACACCTTGTAGGGAAACTTACTGCAGCTAGAAGTTCAGGGAAGTCTGAGATGACCGCTATGATGCCTACATATTATATCATTGAAATGACAGTGTCTTCACCATGTGCAATGGTAAGATGTATAACACAAAATGATACAGCTTTGGGTCTTTAACCATAGGGACACTCTACAAGTGTACTCTCTCGCTCTCTCACCTTTGACATGCTGATGATCTAATGACCTTCCTTGAAAATCAAAAGGCCTGGAAAAAGCAGCAACATGTTTACAAACATGCATAACGGCTTACCTTCTGTCGTCTCGGTACCACTCGAAGTCTGCCTCAGGCACTGCATCCGCCTCGCACTCCAGCACCCCTCTCTGGCCAAGGGTCACGCCAACATCTCTTCCCTCTGACACACTGGGGGCATCTATGGGCACACGAGGGCACTCATGGGATCAGCGTGCCAGAGACGGGGTCAAAGTATCACGCAGGGGTCATGTGTATATAGCAGAGCGAGGATTTGGTACATCCAGAGAGGATGTTCCTCCATCTGAACAGCTGTAATCAAGTTGAAAGCCATTCTTCTTTGGAGAACCAATTTGTAAATGCAGAGGGGTTTAATTGAACTGGTACTTCAGAGAATGTGGGCTGCATTCCAAGCACAGCACAGTTAATGTTGTAATGATTACAAGGGGAATAGAATAGGTTCAATGATCTCTGTCTTTTAAAAATAAATACAAATGTCCAATTTATGGCAACATGCATCAGATACCTTTACCCATAGTCAGCCAATAAGACATGATGTATAGAATGCACAAATTATTTTGCAAATCTTTTTCAGGAGAACTGGAACAAAGTTAAGATAAACCCAAGATTCATCCATTAGTCTATATGAAATTCCTGGTCATGATACCATTGACTCCATGAAACTGTCTGCGAGGGAATGGAATGCCTATTGCACATCGTAGCAAAGCGATTTGCAATGGAAAACGTTTTGCAACAAAAACAAGTCTCTCTTATTGGACAAGTTGTTAGTCCCGCCCCGATTTGGCCCATTTGCTTGATTGGTTCCTAGTAAATATATGCCAGGACTGGGTTGACATTGAACTCACAGTTGACTGTGATCTCCACGGTCTGGACGTCTGTGGCGATGTCGTTGACGGCAGTGCACTCATACGTCCCCGCTCTCTGTCTGGAGATACTGGGTATGTCCAGGTACTCGTCCTCCGATGCCAGGTCACCTGTGGAAGTAAACAACAAGGTGAGGTAAAAAACAACAATAATACGTGAGGTAAGCAACAACAACAGCAACAACATGTGAGGTATACAATAACAACAAAGAGGTGAGGTGAGTGCCACGGCTACCCTGTATCAAATGATGGCCCAATTCCTCACCCCACTTATTGTACATGTTTTCACATAGGAAAAAACGTGTCAGCCATTTCACCTACCAGGTAGGCCAGTTGAGAACTAGTTCTCATTTAGTTACATTAGGGAAGTAGGATAATAAATAGGCCGTAGTGGCGAAATAATTACAATTTAACATTAACACTGGAGTGATAAATGTGCAAATGACTATGTGCAAATATGCCTTTGGTGCGGGCAGAGATACTGGGGTGCAAATGAGCAAAAAAATATATAGTATGGGGATGAGGTAGTTGGGGTGGGCTATTTATAGATGGGCTATACACAGGTGCAGTGATCGGTAAGAAGCTCTAACAACCATCAACCAACCAACTTATCAAGAGGCAGGATGATTGAAACGGTCAAAGTAGCACTGTAGTCATGTCAAGCTCAAGGACTAAATAACTCAGGATGTATGAATTTTTGATCCAGGTGAGGGTGAAAAATGTATGAGCAAAAATATTGGTTATAAAATGCTAAATTGTATTCATATAGTTTGGAGAACGGTGCTGGCCACACCAGGGTTGTGTGTTTGATACCAACATGGACCACAGGCATCGAATACATGTGATAACTGTAAGTCACTTTGGATAAGACCATCAGTAATGACCATACAGATATAGGATCTAAATTAGACGCATTTCTCACAGAAGAAAAATAATACTGCAGCAACAGGAAATGTGAATTATTGTGTGGATGATAATTAATGTACATTTCTGTAGGGTTTGATACATTTTTAGTTAAGACAAATCAAGTCTGACATTTTAAAAAGTGGAAATTAGCCTTTTTAAACCTTGAAAACACTACACGTTTGCATTTCTTGCTGTGCAGGACATTTCCTGCAGCAAAAGGATGATCAAATTAAGATCCTACATCTGTAACTACACTCAGAAATATAATTGACTTATTAACCACGTTTCCATCCACAGTTTTTATGCGAGTAAAGTCATACCGTATAAAAAAGGTTTTGTTACAATTTAATAAATGCAGACAGATAATTTGTTCGTTCGACATAGTGGGATCTTTTTGTGTTGGTAAAATGTATTATGCGAGAAATGGCGGTAGAAACACCTTTATGCGAATATTAAAATAACAACCAACAAATCGAAGTAAACTATAGTTTGTTAACATGAAAGTCAGTTAGGACATCTACTTTGTGCATGACACAAGTAATTCTTCCAACAATGGTTTACAGACAGATTATTTAACTTATAATTCACTATATCACAATTCCAGTGCGTCAGACGTTTACATACACTAAGTTGACTGGGCCTTTAAACATCTTGGCAAATTCCAGAAAATTATGTCATGGCTTTAGAAGCTTCTGATAGGCTAATTTACATAATTTGAGTCAATTGGAGGTGTACCTGTGGATGGATTTCAAGGCCTACCTTCAAACTCAGTGCCTCTTTGCTCGACATCATGGGAAAATCAAAAGAAATCTGCCAATACCTCCGAAAAAAAACATTGTAGACCTCCACAAGTCTGGTTCATCCTTGTGAGCAATTTCCAATTTCCAAATTTTGTGTAGACAACACTGTACCCACCAGGAAGTTACGCTGTTTTCCAAATAATAAACCCTGGGTCACCAGCGACTTGAAGGCCCTGCTGAATGAGAAGAAGAGAGCCTTCAAGAAGAGGGACAAGGACAAATTGAAATGAGTCCAGAGGGAGCTGAAGTTGCGGATTGCTGAGGGGAAGAGAGGGTATAAGGAGAAGATGGAGGACAAGCTGAGACAGAGCCAGGTGAGAGAGGTGTGGAAGGGTATGAGAAATATCACTGGCAGATGTAGGGGACCCAGGACAGAGCAAATGAGCTGAACCAATTTTTTAACAGGTTTGATACTGGCCCTGTCCACCTCCCTTCCAGCTCCCCAAGCCACACAACCTCACGGCTGTCCCACCCCCACTTTGCTCACAACACCTCTGCTGAGACAATCAGCGACCCCACCTCCACCCCTGCTCCCTCTGGACTGATCCTCAACACCCCCCTTCCCCCCACCTCCTCACCTGGGCTGGCTTTCACCACCAACCAAGTGAAGAGAGAGCTGGAGAGACTACATCAGTGGAAAGCGGCGGAACCCTGATGGCATCAGCCCAAGGGTGCTTAGGGTCTGTGCTGACCAACTGTGTGGAATACTCCAGCGTCTCTTCAACCTTCAGCCTAGAAAGGGTCCCTGTGCTGTGGAAAACATCCTGCCTTGTCCCAGTGCCTAACATCCCACATCCCACATCATGGAGACCCTGGAAAGGTTAGTCCTCGCTCACCTCAGACCCCTGGTGTGAACATCACTGGACACCCTGCAGTTTGCATACCAGCGCAACATTGGGGTGTATAATGCAATCATCTACCTTCTGCAGAGGGCCTACTCTCACCTGGACAACGCAGGTTGCACTGTGAGGGTTATGGTTGGATTTGGAAATGGTTGGGTCATACAAGTTCCTGGGAGTCCATATGGACAATAGGCTAGAATGGGCTGGTAACACCCTGTACAAAAAGGGCCAGAGCTGACTCCTTCACGTGTGCAGTAAACTACTGCATACCTTCTACCAGTCTGTGGTCTGTGCCATCTTACAGTGGTGTGCTGGGGAGCCAACATAAAAGCCGGTGATGCTTCTCGGGTAAATAAGCTGATCAGGAAGGCTAGCTCTGTCCTGGGGATGAGCCATGACACTCTAGAGGAGGTGGCGGAGAGACGGATCCTGGCCAAACTGCTGGCCATCATGGACAACGTCACCCAACCAGAGGAGCACCTTCAGTCACAGACTGATCCCACCACGGTGTGCCAGAGAGCGCTACAGGAGGTCCTTCCTGCCGGCGACTATTAGACTATATAATGCCTCACCGGGGTGCCGTGCCGTCGGCAACACAGACCTGGAACTGTTGGGGTGCTAGGACCTAGTTTAACAATTATGCATCCATCCGTGAGTAACTCTGGTCCGTAATCACTCATTCACTCAGGACTTATTTATTCATTCAGGTTTGTTATATCATATCACGTGCAATATTGCAAGTAATTCTTGGACTTAACATACGTAGTCATTCACTCAGGAATGCATATTAGTATCCTGTCAGTTGCATCTTTTTTCATTGCTTTTAGTATATCGAATGTGCAATACGTGCAGTTATCTGTAATTAAACCCTGCGCACTAAGGACTGTATTTTAAGGGAATTACTATTATTACCCCAAATTATATCATACACACATTTAGCTATTTAAGTATCTCTTCCTGTCATTTACCTGTACAGTTTATGTAACCATTCAAGTATTCACTTACCTGTAAATATAACTGTATATTTACCTGTACAGATAATTTAACCATGCAAAATATTCACTTACCTGTTCATTTCACCAGTCTGTCTATTAAGTAAACTATTATTACCCTCACTCATATCATATGCATTTTTAGCTATTGAAGTATTTCTCTGCCATCGACCTGTATAGTATAGTTAACCATCCAACATCCACCAATGTATAGTGTACATATTCAGCCAACCACCCATACTATGCAATGTCTTTTTATAGCTTTTTTGAACTCCAGATATCTTGTATTTCTATACTTTTTCATACTGCCGCTCTATGTATCATGTATCGTGTATCTGTCTTATATGTATTTTCGTTCTGGCATTTTGCACCTGCCCTATGTTTTGTTGTAGCTGCTTGACAAAGAAATTTCCCCCTCTGGGATCAATAAAGTACCTATCTATCTACCTATCTATCTATCTATCTATCTATCTATCTATCTATCTATCTATCTATCTATCTATCTATCTATCTATCTATCTATCTATCTATCTATCTATCTAAGATGCTGGAGGAAACAGGTACAAAAGTATCTATATCCACTGTGAAACAAGTCCTATATCGACATAACCTGAAAGGCCGCTCAGCAAGGAAGAAGCTACTGCTCCAAAACCACCATAACAAAGCCAGACTACGGTTTGCAACTGCACATGGGGACAAATATCGTACTTTTTGGAGGAATGTCCTCTGGCCTGATGACCATCGTTATGTTTGGAGGAAAAAGGGGGAGGCTTGCAAGCTGAAGGACACCATCCCAACCGTGAAGCACGGGGGTGGCAGCATCATGTTGTGGGGTTGCTTTGCTGCAGGAGGGAATGGTGCACTTCACAAAATAGATGGCATCATGAGGAAGGGAAATTATGTAGATATATTGAAGCAACATCTCAAGACATCAGTCAAGAAGTTAAAGCTTGGTCATAAATGGGTCTTCCAAATGGGCAATGATCCCAAGCATACTTCCAAAGTTGTGGCAAAATGGCTTAAGGACAACAAAGTTAACGTATTGGAGTGGCCATCACAAAACCCTGACCTCAATCCTAAAGAAAATTTGTGGGCAGAACTGAAAACGCATGTGCGAGCATGGAGGCCTAGAAAACTGACTCAGTTACACCAGTTCTGTCAGGAGGAATAGGCCAAAATTCACCCAATTTATTGTGGGAAGCTTGTGGAAGGCTACCCAAAACATTTGACCCAAGTTAAACAATTTAAAGGCAATGTACCCAATACTAATTGAGTGTAAACTTCTGACCCACTGGGAATGTGATGAAAGAAATAAAAGCTGAAATAAATCATTCTCTCTACTATTATTCTGACATTTCGCATTCTTAAAATAAAGTGGTGATCCTAACTGACCTAAGACAGGGAATTTTTACTAGGATTAAATGTCAGGAATTGTGAAAATGTTTACATGTAATTGGCTAAGGTGTATACATACATACATACAAACTATTTTGAACAGCCAACATTTACAGATACTTTTTGAGCTGCCTATTTCTGTTGTTCCTCACTCAATCCTTTCCTTAAACAGGTTGACCCAAAACAGCCTCCACACTCGTCACCATTCTGTAAACTGACATTTTGTTGCGGAAAACATGACTAATTGATTAGCGTAGCTGCCTTTGTAGTATTCTGCTTTTGCCATCACTGCTCTGCTCATGTTTTTGTTCACCTCACTGTCGCATCAATAAAGAAAATCAAACAATGTCCGAAAAAAATTAAGAACACTTGTAGTTATTTTTCCTGTTTGAGTTAAGCTTGAGGGAGAATGCTTATTCCTTCACGCACAGAAATGAACGTCAAGTACAAAGGACGAAATGGATATTTAAAAAAAGTTACACCAAGAAAAACTCTCCCCAGGTGTTGTGGATGACAGTAATGGAATGCACATGTATTCACTTTGCTGGGTTTGAACAGACATGTGACTCCCTCCTGGTAGGAGCCATTAACAAGAGCAGTCATGGAGGATCTCGGATCACCTGACGAGGGTGTCAGGAGAACCCTCGGAACGCACAGGTGTCAGACAGACCCCACAACGCACAGGTTCCCAGAAAGCCTCGTCCTTTTCTCCCCTTTCTCTAGTCTTTCTTGTTTCTCTAGTGTCTCTTGTGTCTCTCCCTTGTCTCGCTTTCTCTCGCTGTCTTTCGAAATACTCGTTAGTCTCTCGCTCTGTTAACTTTTTCATCACTACTGCAATGTCAAATTCAGACTGCATAAGGGAGCTAAGTATCTGTTTCATAAAAAAACGCATTTGGAGCACTAGACCTCATCTGTGCAGTCGTTCAAATCATTATTATAATATATACATTCTTTTTTTTTCATCAATAAAACCAACTTTCTTCAGAATGTTATGTAGTCTTGACTGTGGCTTTCCCTTTTATCTATCTGTTCAGAAACTCAGAAATTAAAAACAAACTTGCATGTCTGTATATGTGTAACACGCTGCCTATAGAGCAATTTGAATCCATACCATACACCACGTGAACAATATGCCCTCTAGCAGGCTGGGTATCTAGCTGGGTATCTATTAACAGAGTTACGGCAGATTATCAAGACCGTGCTCCTGGCTGACCTTTCATAGAGGACAGAAATCGACCGACTGACCTCGTGTTCAACTATTGTACACACTGTACAGGCAACACTAAATAGAATAACTGCAACAATTTTCACATACTTCACAAGTATCTACACGTAAAAAAGGGTCAACAAGGAGTTACCATAACCAACAAAGTGATTTGCAGAGAAAACATCAGCGCGAGTAAATTACTAACACATTTTAAAGCGTCTGGTTTAAGTATGTCTTTTTACCGTACAATCCAGGCCGTTTGTAGGGCCCATGATTACCAAGATGGAGGTGTATATATAAAATCAATAGTTCCCTGCCCATTTTATGGCTGCTGTAAAAGATGTGTGTCGTTGGGGAAAGTAGCTAGTTGCTATCTACAGTTACAGAGGAGGCAAATCCCACCTCGGCTGGGGGCCCAAGCACAGCCGTGGACCAGCTCATTACTGATACGGGCCTGTGTGCCCGTCACCCACTGCGCCGTACGGCAGAGGGCACCAGCAGGAATTCCGCTTCCTGTGTGAAGAAAAAAAGATACGTGGGCCATGTTGTCTCAGCCAAGGCAGAGTTGCCTATCGACTGCAGGCGTTACTGTGCAACTATGAACACAGAATGCTTGTGTGAGAAATACTGAAATTAACTGTGTTAAATCAAACAAATAAACACGGTGTTGAAATGCAATCCGCTGCTTGAAATCCTGAATACTCAATACTGAAGTACTCAAGTACTTGATACTGAAGGAGCAGAGGACAAGCTGTAAGTGAGAGACAAGATGCATAAAGATAACAGCCTCCTGCACACCGTATCCCCAGTCACTGACGCAGACTTAGCAATAGAGGACCCTCAGGAGACCACACAGAGCAGCGAGAGAGCAGAGAGGTGGGGTTGGTAGGGGGCTGGCATATCTCAGGAGGGGCCTGATGCCGAGGCTCCCATACACTCACTGTGCGTTTGAAAACCGAAGGAGCACCACACTTATGCTGCAGGCGGATTCCGGTTGTAGATAAAGAGCGAGAGGAGGGAGAACTCAATACAGAGAGAGAGAGAGGGGACGGAGAGAGAGAGAGAGAGAGAGAGAGAGAGAGAGAGAGAGAGAGGGGACAGAGACAGAGAGTGAGAGCAAGAGAGGGAGGCAGGCAGACAGAGCGAGAGCGAGAGCAAGAGAGAGAGAGAGAGAGAGCGAGAGAGAGAGAGAGAGAGAAAGGGCAGGAAGGAAGTGGGAAGCTAATGTCAGTTCATACAGTGTGAGATTGAGGGGCCACCCTCGGAATCCAATTTCTCCAAGGAGACAGTGTTGTGGTACGGTTACTTTTCCTGATTATTATGAGAGAGAGGGGAGCACAGGTAAAGGACATTTTTATTTATTTAACCTTTATTTAACAAATGGATGGACTTGCTTTTAGGGGGAGTGTACAGTACAACTGTTGCACGTCAGTAGCACTCACTTCTTTTCACTGTATTACGAGATCTTTCACTGATAATCAGACTCCAAACCAAAATATAGAACGTATCATATGTGCCAGCTTTGATGTATTATCCTCTTTGATGAAAAACAAACACAAAAGAGGGATAAACCGTAGGTATAGCTGGGGGTTCTATTAGAGACCATGACACTGCCTTACTTCTATTGAAAGACTTTGCAGCGAAGATAATGCATTTTGACAGTCTCCCTTTAATTCCACCCATCAGAATTGGCTTTCGTTTGAACTCACAATGAGCTATGAAAACCACATCTGGCACTAATGCCGGAGCATGTGTCCCATTGCATTTAAACATTACCACAGATGCCATGAACAATGAGAATTTTGAGATTAACGTATTGGGTTTAAGCTTTCAAATGGGGGAGAATATTGATGTTGACATTATTTTATTTCAATGAATCCATAGCATCGTGGCAATTTGGCAAAAGCATATGTTTGGGAGTACTTCAAAAATTATTTTTGACTTGGGAGATTTTATTTGCTGAATACAATTAAAACAGAGAAACGAACATAAGAAAAAATTATTGACACCAAGGCACAATGTTGAAGTTACTCTTTTTAGGGGAAAAACTAAGGGGACATGGCTGCAAAACAAAATAACATTTTTGAATTAAATTAAGCTTACGGTTAAGGTTAGGGGTGTGGTTAAATTGAGGCGTAAGGTAAGGGTCAGTTATAGATTTGTGCTAGTCGGGCTGTAAATGGGATGCTGGTCAGTTAATGTCCCCTTAGTCTCTCCACTTCATAGGAGAGGAATCCATTGTTATATTTGCTGAATTGTACAGTTTTAAATCATCCAGCTGTCAAACACCCTTACAAGAGACAACATCCGTTTTGTTCACTCCTTTCCTGCCAGACACAATAGCATCAAGGCAACAGCAGTATAAGTACCAAGACATGAAAATAAACCAAAAAAATCAATACACTTCCATGTAGCTCTAGTACAAAGCAATTTCCAAACAGACTTCATTCTCGGTTGATTCCCGATTTCCATCATGTACAGTATTCAGACCACTCAACTTTTTCCACATTTTGTTACATTACAGCCTTTTCCTAAAATTGATTAAATAAAAACAAATCCTCAACAATATACACACAATACCCCATAATGACAAAGGGAAAACATATTTTTGAAAATGTATTAAACCTAAAAAACAGAAATACCTTATTTACTTAAGTATTCAGACCCTTTGCTATGAGACTCGAAATTGAGCTCAGGTGCATCCTGTTTCCATT
Organism: Thymallus thymallus; assembly: GCA_023634145.1. NCBI lineage: Eukaryota > Metazoa > Chordata > Actinopteri > Salmoniformes > Salmonidae > Thymallus > Thymallus thymallus. The sequence continues at coordinate 31,074,808 of CM042391.1, forward strand.
GGTCATCCTTGAGATGTTTCTACAACTTAATTGGAGTCCACCTGTGGTAAATTCAATTGATTGGACATGATTTGGAAAGGCACACACCTGTCTATATAAGGTCCAACAGTTGACAGTGCATGTCAGAGCAAAAACCAAGCCATGAGCTAAAAATGAATTGTCTGTAGAGCTCAGAGACAGGATTGTGTTGAGGCCCAGATATGGGGAAGGGTACCAAAAAATGTCTGCAGCATTGAAGGTCCACAAGAACACAGTGGCATCCATAATTCTTAAATGGAAGAAGTTTGGAGCCACCAAGACTCTTCCTAGAGCTAGCAGTCCGTCCAAACTGAGCAATCGGGGGAGAAGGGCCTTGGTCAGGGAGGTGACCAAGAACCCAATGGTCACTCCGACAGAGCTCTAGAGTTCGTCTGTGGAGATGGGAGAACCATCCAGAAGGACAACCATCTCTGCAGCACTCCACCAATCAGGCCTTTATGGTACAGTGACCAGACAGAAGACACTCCACAGTAAAACATTAAAAAATATGGAATGTGCTGGTAACACCGGGGCCCTGTACAAAAAGGGCCAGAGCCGACTCTACTTTCTGAGGAGGCTTCAGCACTCATTCATTCAGGAGTGTATATACATATTCCTGTACAGTTGTAACTTCATATCACGTGCACTATTGTAAGTAATTATTGGACTGAACTTACGTAGTCATTCACTCAGGACTGCATAATAGTATCCTGTCAGTAGTATCTTTTTTCCTTGTATTTAGTATATCGAATGTGCAATACGTGCATTTATCTGTAATTAAACCCTGTACTAGGGACTATTTTAAGGGAATTATTATTATTACCCTAAATTATATCATACGCACATTTAGCTATTTAAGTATCTCTTCCTGTCATTTACCTGTAAAGTTAATTTAACCATGCAAATATTCACTTACCTGTACATTTAACCAGACTGTAAATTAAGTTAACTATTATTACCCTCACTTATATCATACGCACATTTTGCTATTTGAGTATCTATCTCTTCCATCGACCTGTATAGTATAATTAACCATGCAATTAACCTTGCAATCAACTTGCAATATTTGTATAATTTTTCACCTAACACTCTGTAACAATGTATAGTGTACATATTCAGCCATTCACTCGTACTATGCAATGCCTTTTTTATAGCTTTTTGCACTCCAGACTTCTTGTATTTTTATACTTTTTCCATACTGCCGCACTATGTATCATGTATCTGTCTTTTGTGTATTTCGTTCAATATTTTTCCCCTGCCCTGTCTTTTTCGTAGCTGCTTGACAAAGTAATTTCCCCTCGGGATCAATAAAGTACCTACCTACCTACCTACCTACCTACCTACCTACCTACCTACCTACCTACCTACCTACCTACCTACCTACCTACCTACCTACCTACCTGGCATATGACATCCCGCTTGGAGTTTGCCAAAAGAAACAAGATTCTCTGGTCTGATGAAACCAAGATTGAACTGTTTGGACTGAAAGCCAAGCGTCATGTCTGGAGGAAACCTGACACCATCCCTACGGTGAAGCATGGTGGTGGTAGCATCATGCTGTGGGGATGTTTTTCAGCAGCAGGGACTGGGAGACTAGTTACGATCGAGGCAAAGATAAACGGAGCAAAGTACAGAGAGATCCTTGATGAAAACCTTCTCCAGGACCTCAGACTGGGGTGAAGGTTAACCTTCCAACAGGACAATTACCCTAATCACACAGCCAAGAGAACGCAGGAGTGGCTTCAGGTCCAGTCCGGACCTGAACCAGATCTAACATCTTTGGAAAATACTGAAAATAGGTTTTGAGCAACGCTCTTCATCCAACCTGACAGAGCTTGAGAGGAGAGAAACTCAACAATTTAAAAAACAATTTAATCAATTTTAGAATAAGGTTGTAACGTAACAAAATGCGGAAAAAGTCAAGGGGTCTGAATACTTTCCAAATGCACTGTTTGGATTGATATGTGATCTTCACTTCAACACTATTGACAGATAAAGGTTACCCAATTTAACAAATCACACACCAAAAAAAAAAAACCTTGAAAATGTTATGCAATTAAAATAAACAAAAATGCCTTTTCCTTATGGGGAAAAAGTTAGTACACCCCTACCTTTACCATCACATAAAATGGCTAAAATTAGAATTAGGTGTACCAAAACAAGTGCAAATTAGATTAGAAAACATTAGATAGAAACTTAGGAGGGTCCAGCCTTCCATAAAGATAAGAAAATTGGTCTGGGTTGGTCTTAACCATTTGGGTGTGTGGTAACACATCATTCAAAGATCAAAAGACCTACCTGAGGCCCTCAGAAGAAAGATTATTGATGCCCATGAGTCTGGGAGGGGTTACAAATCTATTTCCAAACAATTCGAAGTACATCATTCCACACACCCACATGGTTAAGACCAAACCAGACCAATTTTCTTATCTTTATGGAAGGTTGTTTCTCTCTAATGTTTTCTAATCATTTGCACTTGTTTTGGTACACCTAATTCTAATTTTAGACATTTTATGTGATGGTAAAGATAGGGGTGTACTAACTTTTTCCCCATAATGACATTTTTGTTTATTTTAATTGCAGAAAACATTGTCAACGTTTTTATTTTTTTTGTGTGATTTGTTAAAGTGGGTAACCTTTATCTGTCAATAGTGTTGAAATGAAGATTACATATCCATCTGTCCAAATATGTAAAAATAAAAATAAAAAAACCTTTCCAGGGGTGTACTTACTTTTTCACATGACTGTATCTTCCTTTTTAGGGGATACTGTATTAATTATTCCCGGGCCACTACCGTTAATTCCTGGACAGCGTTCCAAATGGCACCCTATTCTCTATGGGCCCTGGTCCAAAGTAGTGCACTAAATAGGTAAAGGGTGCCATTTGGGACGCAGCTCTGGTCTAGTGGACAAACATTGCCAGTCAGGTACTGTGGTGGTGTGAGATACCAGGGATCTCTCCTTATCCGGCAGAGGCCCCTGAGTCATCCATCTATCATGAAGCGGGGCGACGAGGCAGGCGGCTGCTGAGCTAGGTCATGAATACATCGAGAGCTCCAGAATATCATCAATCCGTCCTCTCTCTCCTCCTCCGCCCTCCCTCTCCTCCTCAGTCCTCCCTCCATCCCTCTTTTCCTCCGTCCTCCCTCCATACCTCTCCTCCTCTGTCCTCCCTCCATCCCTCTCCTCCTCAGTCCTCCATCCATCCCTACCCTCCTCAGTCCACCCTCCCCTCCCCAGTCCACCCTCCCCTCCTCAGTCCTCCCTCCCCTCCTCTGTCCTCCCTCGTCTCCTCAGTCCTCCCTCGTCTCCTCAGTCCTCCCTCGTCTCCTCAGTCCTCTCCCCCTGTTGATGGATACCTATGAATTTCATTCTTTATTTCTGTCACCCTGGAAAAGCCTTGTAATAACTGGGCCCACACTGAATGGCCCGAGGCAAGAGGATAGTGCAGTTCATTGGAACAGTGTGTGATGGTGATTGTGGGGCTGAGAGATTGAACCTCGCGCTGTGACTGCAATGAGAATGAGCATTGGGTTTACTTTCTTCGCTTGGCTGCATTCGGCTGCAGCAGCAACAGCCCAGTTGTGTATACTGTCTGTATGTAACAGCGTGCGGTTAAATGATCATATCGGAGTAATGGAAAAGTCTAAATTCTCTTGTATCTGTAATTGCTCAAATTTTGGCGATGCCATTGAACTACAGTAAACACTCCCACCTGGATAGCAAAATACTTTGGTAACACCAATTTAGGCTGAAAACTGTTACAATTCAGCACCACAAACTCAAATAGTGCCATACAGTTGGAAACAGACACACTTGGCTAGAGCCAAAAACCCCGGCGTCCTTGTGCTGTCCAAGGGACATAAAAGCATTTCAACAATATTCTGACTTCAAGGTGAATACAACACTACACTTCCCTTCCCCTGTTCTACTAAATGCCCCTTGCCCTGGATTTCTTCTCTACATCTCTCAGTTTGTTGGTTTTGATTAGTGCAAAGAAAAAAATGAATCCCTTTCATGAATTTCAATGGCAGCTCCCAGTTGGGGATGGTTAATAGACGAATAAACATAAGTACGGTGTCAGGTCTCGTTTTGATCAAACCTCTGAAAATGTTTTGTTTGGCTTGTTAATAATTAACAACAATACATTAACTTGCTGTGCCAAACTTCTGGGCATAGCACATCTCAAATAATGCTCATTGATTTCAATTGGATGAAACCAAAAACAAACAATTTAATTCATTTTATTTCCCAAGCTAATTGCTGTTTCAAATCAAACAAGTTTTGGTGTACATTCTGTATGTTCTGCAGTGAGATAATATCCTGAATACAATATTGGGTCAAACTCCCTATAATAATAAAGCAAAATGTGTTTCTAATAGTATTTATTATCTGTGCCATGACAAATTATGTTAGGATCTGTTTCAATTAGCAAGCCAACTCATTCCAACAAAAGCGTAATATACTTTATATGTAGTAGTAGGGTGTCTGTGGGTACACTAATTAGGGTTGCACAATTCTGGTAACTTTCCCAAAATTCCCTGGTTTTCCAGCAACCCTGGTTGGAGTATTCCTGGAATTCATGCTTATTCCTTTGTAATTCCAGGTCTTTTCCAACCAGGATTTCTGGAAAACTCTGGAATTTGTGGAAAGTTACCAAAAATGTGCAACCCTTCCACAAATGAATACCTTCCAACAGGACAACGACCCTAAGCACACAGCCAAGACAGGAGTGGCTTCGGGACAAGACTCTGAATGCCGGAGTCCGGACTTTAACCCGATCGAACGTCTCTGGAGAGAACGCTCCACATCCAACCTGACAGAGCTTGAGAGGATCTGCAGAGAAGCTTGGGAGAAACTCACCAAATACAGGTGTGCCAAGCTTGTAGCGTCATACCCAAGAAGAATTGTAAAGGGTCTGAATACTTACAGAATGTAAATGTGATCTTTTTTTTTTTAATTATAAAATGTGCAATAATTTCTACAAACCTGTTTTTGCGTTGTCATTATGGAGTATTGTGTGTAGGGGTTACCTATTTAATCAATTTTAGAATAAGGCAGTAATGTAACAAAACATAAAAAAAAAAAAAAAGGTCTGAATACTTTCCGAATGCACTGTACATTATATCTGGATAGATAGTACTTAAACACATACATAATATATAGTGTTTTCAGTCATAATTATTATAAATCTCCCCTTTCTGTGGTAAATCTACATGGTTATTATCCTCATTATGCAATTGATTGAAAATATTTGACATGATTCAGCCCACACACACACACACACACACACACACACACACACACACACACACACACAAAAAAACAAACATTTAAAACTGATTCCCCTCTTACAGGCAATTTTGACGAATTGAAGCTATAAAAGTCCTGAGCTTGGCAAATGAGGGTGTAATCTATCAGAGGACTCCAAGGAGCTCTCTCTAACATTGAATTACAAAGTTAGCTCAGCTAAGGAGTCCAACTGTCGGCACACTCCATTAATGACGTTCTACAGCAATGGATGCACTTGTCCGAGAGCTGCTCCAGCTCATATGGAAATGGGATTTAAATGCGGAATACAGTATGTTCTTGTTATAAACATAATACTCCCTCTGTTGCTTTCATAGGCTATTGATTGGACTGTTCAAGAGAATAACCGAATAAGCAGCTTTTCCTAATTAGCGAGAATGTTATCTTCTTCTATTCCCAGCTGGAACGCCAAACTCCCCACATGGAAATAGAAGACAGGTTTGAACATCCAGCTGTGGACCTATTCAATCGCCCTAATTATTTAAACATTTGAAATATAAATGCACGCATCATGATCACCACATTTGGAATGAAATTGATTTGCGTGAATTGACATCACGTGATTTGGTTTAATTATCTGGTAATAAGAGCAATGTGTTTTTGTCTGGTATTGTTTAGTGCGGGCAAGTATTTCTGTCCTTCGTTAACCTACTTAACGTTTTAGCAGTAATTTCCATCTGATGGTCGTTTGTCATTGAGCCACTGCACACGCTTTCTTTTCATTGGATCCCAATGAGAGTATTTTCTAAATAATTGAAATATTGTATCTTGAAATGAAAAGGCCAAGTTTGTGAAGTCTCTTTCTGACAGTGTACCCATGCAATTCAACATTGATCGTGGAATCTATCAATATATAGATTCCAGACTTGTATTGTATTTTTGCACTTTTTCATACTGCTGCACTATGTATCATGTATTGTGTATCTGTCTTTTATGTATTTCCTTCTGGCATTTTGCACCTGCCCTGTGTTTTTCATTGCTGCTTGATAAAGTAATTTACCCACAGGGATCAATAAAGTGTCTGTCTGTCTGTCTGTCTGTCTGTCTGTCTGTCTGTCTGTCTGTCTGTCTGTAATCCCTAGCACAGCTAACGTTAGCCACCTAGCTAACGTTACATTGGAATTCTTTATGAAGAAAATCATGTGGTGAACACGGAAATTGTCTACTGGACATGAATGCGTTATGAACAAATCGTGTGGTGAATACAATTTTTTTTGTCACAAACTTCAAACAAGTACTTTGCCTATTTCACGATAATCTGTGAAAAGTATGAAACATTAATAGCTAGACTGTCAAGTCTACAAGTTGTTCAGGTTTGTCAATAATGGTAATAATGCCTGTGGCATGAGCATAACATCGCACATAAGTGCATGCCAAGTGCTGATACAATGGAGGTAACAATCAAGTGCAGCTACAGTATTGTTCACAAGCATTAGAATTAGCTCACCCTCCACTCTTCTGGGAAGGCTTTCCACTAGATGTTGGAACATTGCTGCAGGGACTTGCTTCCACTCAGCCACAAGAGCTTTAGTGAGGTCGGGCACTGATGTGGTGTGATTAGTCCTGGCTTGCAGTCAGCGTTCAAATTCACCCCAAAGGTGTTCGATGGGGTTGAGGTCAGGGCTCTGTGCAGGCCAGTCAAATTCTTCCACACTGATCTCGACAAACCATTTCTGTATGGACCTCGCTTTGTACACGGGGGCATTGTCATGCTGAAACAGGAAAGGGCCTTCCCCAAACTGTTGCCACAAAGTTGGAAGCACAGAAGTGTCTGGAATGTCATTGTATGCTGTAGTGTTAAGATTTCCCTTTACTGGAACTAAGGGGCCTAGCCTGAACCAAGAAAAACAGCCCCAGACCATTATTTCTCCTTCACCAAACTTTACAGATGGCACTATGCATTCGGGCAGGTAGCGTTTTCCTGGCATCCACCAAACCCAGATTAGTCCGTGGGACTGCCACATGGTGATGAGTGATTCATTACTCCAGAGAACGCATTTCCACTGATCCAGAGTCCAATGGCGGCAAGCTTTACATCACTCCAGCCGATGCTTGGCATTGCGCATGAGGATCTTCGGCCAATTAATGAAGCTTCCGACGAACAGTTATTATGCTGACGTTGTTTCCAGTGTTGCAACCGAGGACAGGCGATTTTTACGCGCTACATGCTTCAGCACTCGGCAGTCCCGTTCTGTAAGCATGTGTGGCCTACCACTTTGCGGCTGAGCCGTTGTTGCTCCTAGATGTTTCCACTTCACAATAACAGCACATACAGTTGACCAGGGCAGCTCTTGTTGGAAAGGTGGCATCCTATGACGGTGTCTCGACCTGAAATGTAGCTCATTACAAATGCAAGCATCATCTCGCCTGGTTACGGGAAGCATAGAAATGAATGTCACTGAGGTTTTCAGTAAGGCCATTCTACTGCCAATGTTTGTCTATGGAGATTGCATGGCTGTGTGCTCAATTTTATACACCTGTCAGCAACAGGTGTGGCTGAAATAGGCGAATCCACACATTTTAAGGAGTGACCAAATACCTTTGCATATATAGTGTAGCTACTGCATACAGTAGAGAAGGCCTACACCCATGGTGGAATAGGGGGGAACTGATGGGAACGGAGTTGCCAAATCAAATTGTGACCCAACAAAAATTACCAAAAATGTCATGCTTCCAACAACCACAGATACAAACAGCTGTAAAGAGTTCAAATGAGCTATATTTACCTCCTCTCTAACCTCTACATCAACCTCTACCTACCAAATGACAAAGCTCACAGACTAAAGGCTTGTTTCAGCACTTTCTCCATTCTATACATGCTGACACCGAAGGAAGCCGTAATTGCGTAAATGTGCATATGTCTTCAATCTATTCAGAGGGTACTGGTGCAACAAGTGACAGTTGCTCTTTTTCAGCCACCCGGGCTGCAATTATGGCTCCCCCAAGGCAAGAAGACACCCGCCGTGTGTAGCAAATGGAGACCCATCAAAGCAACTCTTCACTTATCTAATAAAAGACAGGGCCACTCGCATCCTTGTCGTGTTAACATTTCAATTCTGCAATCCTTGTAGCGACACAAAAGGAGAGAGGAGATGAAACTGTCACACAACTGTCTCGACCTGAAATGTAGCTCATTACAAATGCAAGCATCATCTCGCCTGGTTACGGGAAGCATAGAAATGTAGATAGAAATGTAGATAGGGAGACAGGCAGACTAACACGTGGTTTACTCTCCTCTTGATGAGATAGCGGTATGTTTGAAATGTAGATATGGAGACAGGCAGACTAACATGTGGTTTACCCTCCTCTTGTAGATAGGGAGACAGGCAGACTAACACATGGTTTACCCTCCTCTTGTAGATAGGGAGACAGGCAGACTAACACGTGGTTTACCCTCCTCTTGATGAGATAGCGGTATGTTTGCGCACAGTGCTCCAAATCCACTCAGTGAATATATACTCAGACATCCTCAACTGTGGCACGTTTGTCTTTGCAACGGCGCTTCACACTATATGCAAATAATTCTGAAATGTATTCCGTCACTCACTCACTTGCCTCCAAAACATTTACATCTCTCCAATTATCCAAATTAATTATCCCACATGCATTGATAGCAATGTATTTCTATACATATCATTAGTGGGTAATGGGGATTAGGGACCAGGAAGTAGATAGATAATGAGATACTCAGAAAGGACCAGGATGCAGTTCACCAAATGTCATTGGGGCTACCTAATGTCAAGGTTACAGACTGGGAAGAGTTGAACAAGAGAGAGGGGGAGTATGTGTGAGTGAGTAAGTGAATGAGTGAGTGAGTGAGTGAGTGAGTGAGAGAGAGAGGGGGGGGCTAGGGAATGAGATAAAGAGTGTGTGAAAGATAGAGCTAGAGAGAATGTATACTGATAAAAAATATAAATGCAACATGTAAAGTGTTGCTCCCATGTTTCAGCTGAAATAAAAGATCCCAGACATTTTCCATACGCACAAAAAGCTCATCTCTCTCAAACTTGGTGCATAAATTAGCTTACATTCTGTTAGTGAGCATTTTACCAAGATAATCCATCCACCTGACAGGTGTGGCATATCAAGAAGCTGATTACACAGGTGCACCTCGTGCTGGGGACAATGAAAGGCTACTATGTGCAGTTTTGTCACACAACACAATGCCACAGATGTCTCAAGTTTTTAGGGAGTATGGAATTGACATGGTGACTGCAGGAATGTCCACCAGAGCGGTTACCAGATAATTGAATGTTAATTTCTCTACCATAAGCCGCCTCCAACGTTGTTTTAGAGAATTTGGCAGTATGTCCAACCGGCCTCTCAACCACAGACCACATGTAACCACACCAGCCCAGGACCTCCACATCAGACTTCTTCACCTGCAGGATTGTCTGAGACCAGCCACCTGGACAGCTGATGAAACTGTGGGTTTGCACAACCGAAGACTTTTTGCACAAACTGTCAGAAACCATCTCAGGGAAGCTCATCTGTGTGCTACTCATCCTCACCAGGGTCTTGATGTGACTGCAGTTCGGTTAAAAAACAACTTTTGTGGACAAATGCACACCTTTGATGGCCACTGGCACGCTGGAGAAGTGTCCTCTTCACGGATTAATCCCGTGTCACATCAGATACAGACTGGTGTTCAGACTATTTATGACTAACAGATGCATATCTGTATTCCCAGTCATGTGAAATCCCTAGATTAGGGTCAATAATTGATTGATTTCTTTATATGAACTGTTACTCAAGAAGTCGAGAATAACTGAGGTGAGAGACTGGTATCTTACCTGAGGGAGAGAGGAGTTTCCAGGTAAATGAGGGTTCTGGTTTGCCACTGGCTTGGCACATCAGCGTGACGTTGGAGCCTTCATTGACCACGATGTCCTTCGACAGGTTGATGATGGTGGGGGGCACTGCAAAACACAGACAAAATTACACTTGTTTTCTATTTGTTTCGCTTTTAACATTTGAACTGAAAACTATTATAGTAACTTTGTTACGTAGAATTTGAATTGAAAGATAAAGATGACTGTACTATTGAAATGTAATAATGTAAATATGACAGGTGCGAGTAACGCATTTCTTTGAATTTCATATCAAGCTAGTGCTGAGAACTACATCAGAGCGTTTCCAATAACCTGTAAGCCAGCCTCTGTAAAGTGAAGGAACGCTCAGAAAAAGATAACCTTTCCTGACATTACTGTTTACCCTTAAAGGCATTCACTGTTGGTACAGTGGACTGAACAAAGGCCAGAGTTATTCAACCATAACCTCAATCAAAATGTGACTGTGTCACAGGAGTTATTCCACCTCGAAGGAAGATGGTGTATTAAATAGGCCTCAGTTTCCTGTTTGGGCCATGGCTGCACCTAAGGGCCACCATAGCCTGTTCACCATCATTACACTCAGAAAATCTCAGCTAGATCTAGGCATACTCAAGTTGAGGGGTAAGAAGAAATAAACAAGTACACTAAATACTACTATGGTTAATGAACCAATTTCTACACATCATAAACATGGGCTTTTACACACAAAAATAGTATTTGTCACAGACACAGCAAACCATGGCTGCAAACCACAGTTGTGATCTGAAGATATAGCCCTGAAAATCATGACCTTGATCGTTGCTGAGTGCAGATCCAAACCAACGAGAAACAGCCAGCAACTATCAGTGCAAAGCTATCAGTCTTTCAAATTAAAAGATTTACGAAAAGCAGAAGCACCAGGAAAAGCCCTTGATCTAAAAACGGTCAACGTGTGAAAGAGAGCGAGATGAGCAGTGAGCTGCTATACTAGAATGGATGTTCGGAAATGAAGCAAGCCTTACGAATTCTGCCCCTTTGGACCTGCCACCAGCTGCAAATCATACTGTAAGTGAAGTAGCCATAAACATGGTTCAATAGGGTGTTTTTTCACTGCCACTAGGCATCCTTCCTTATACATCCTCTCAAGCCACTTCAGGTAGTGAATCCATTTCTTCCAACTGCATTTGAATAGGACATGGAAATATACTGATATTGTAGGCTACATTGAAATGGGAAACTGTGTGAGGCCAAGGCATAAGTATCTTTCTTTGAGGAAGTATCATGGCGGAATACCAAATAGATTGTCCCCCACCTGTGACGCTTTTCATCTCTCCAGCAAGTGACAGACAAGGTGTCTGCCAAACCAAAGAGAGACATCCTTGTTTTTTCGACATCTCCAATATGTCCTGTCAACAGGCACGTTATATTTTTTCTCTCTCTTTCACCCTTAACTTTCAAGGATTTCTATTTCCAAGAAGACGAAGACAATACATTTTTGTTATTAATTTTGAGAGGATCCTTGTGTAATTGGTTTTCTGTTCAGTATCCAAAAAATGCAAACGAGACAATTCACCACGTGGCTGATGTATGGATTGCCTTTGCACTTTCAACACTATTTGAGAGGAGTGCAGTGCAAGGCCTAATCGTGGTCTTTGTGGAACCCTTGAAGAGCACGAAAAGGAAACAGTCAGCACAAATATACATTTAACAAATAATCATATTATTTAGGGAGCCACTGGAAATAGAATGGACTGCACTGTGTAAGCACGTGCCGCTCCCTAAAATGATGAAACCCCATTTAGAATTTGATGGCAATTTGAGAACTAAATGTGTGTTAAATGTCACCCGGACACCTGCCGCTTTAGTCGACAAGCAAGACTAATGTCTAATGCTTCTGGTGACTCTTCACTGAGTCCCCCCCGAGACACACACCAACACATACTGTATACCCACAGAGAGGATGGAGGACAGGGTCATTCACAGTTCAGCAAATTGAGTACGTAGTATGCTTAATGGTCATAGTATGGATATAGTTAGTATGCCATAAGTTCCCGGATGTCGTACTACATTCTTCAAAATACGAAGTATAAAAGCAGTGGACACTATTTCCGTGCTTTTGTGGCCCATAACGCAATTCTTCAGAAAATGGGCGTGGCTCCACAACATTTTCAGATTTGAAGAAAATGGCGGAAAATATGTAGCCAAAGTCCAACGAGAGTATTGAGCAATGTAATAAAGTAATGCCTCATATCAAACAGACCAAAGTCTACATGGAATGGACATCTCCTCTGCCAGAGACACAGTCTTTAGTCTAAACCTAGTTGATACTGTCAAATTGGTGTACTACTGTAACAGAATGGTATTTTCAAGACTTTGCCTGTCAGTCAGGCAAGGAAAACTAAAATCTTTGGGTGTTTTCCAGGCAGGAAATAGCACATCATATGAAGACATGAGTCCAATCAAAAGGCCACCCCCCCTCCATTTGTTTTTACACTGCTGCTACTCACTGTTCATTATCTATGCATAGTCACTTTACCCCTACCTACATGTACAAATTACATCGACTAACCTGTACCCCCGCACATTGACTCGGTACTGGTACCCCCTGTATATATTCTATTGTATTTGGTCAATATTTTATTAACTCTTTCTTGAACTTTAATTTTTATTTAACTAGGCAAGTCAGTTAAGAACACATTCTTATTTACAATGACGGCATACCTACAGGGTCAGCCCCTGGAGCAAATTAGGGTTAAGTGCCTTGCTCAAGGACACATGTTTTTCACCTTGTCGACAACTGCATTGTTGGTTAAGGGCTTGTAAGTAAGCACTTCACGGTAAGGTCTACACCTGTTGTATTCGGTGCATGTGACAAATACATTTATTTGATTTGTTATCCAGTTCACCGACAGAGAACACACCACCACAACTGGAGGCTGCTGTATCAAAGACAACCCAGACTCTTGCCCTCTACAACTGTGTGACCCAAATTTGACTAAATCTAAAATATGTATCTCATATTTGTATTCACTGTACCCCCTCCATTGTGTAATAATCTACCCCTCTGTGTGTTACAGTTATAATGACCTGAGGGGTTTTACCAGCAACAGAAATTTCAGCATTTCAATTGGTAAAAACAATATACAGTGCATTCGGAAAGTATTCAGACCTCTTGCCTTTTTCAACATTTTGTTACGTTACAGCCTTATTCTAAAATCGATTAAATTGTGTTTTTAACTCAATCTACACACAATACCCCATGATGACAAAGAAAATGTATTAAAAAATATATATACAAAATTATAAATATAACACATTTATATGACACAAGTATTCAGACCCTTCACTCAGTACTTTGTTGAAGCACCTTTGGCAGTGATTACAGCCTTGAGTCTTCTTGGGTATGATGCTACAAGCTTGGCACACCTGTAATTGAAGAGTTTCTCCCATTCTTCTCTGCAGATCCTCTCAAGTTTTGTCAGGTTGGATGGGAAGCGTTGTGCACAGCTATTTTCAGGTCTTTTCAGATATGTTCAATCGGGTTCAAGTCCACTCAAGGACCTTCAGAGACTTGTCAGAGACTTGTCCCGAAGCCACTCCTGCGTTGTCTTGGCTGTGTGCTTAGGGTCGTTGTCCTGTTGGAAGGTGAACCTTCGCCCCAGTCTGAGGTCCTGGAGTAGGTTTTCAAGGAACTCTCTATACTTTGCTCCGTTGATCTTTCCCTCGATCTTTCCCTCGATCCTGACTAGTCTCTCAGTCTCCCAGTCCCTGCCACTGAAAAACATCCCCACAGCACTGCTGACTCCTTTTGGCGGGCCAGGCACGTGCAGGCCGACCTCGGTCGCCAGGTGAACGGTGTTTCCTACGACACATTGGTGCAGCTGGCTTCCGGGTTAAGCAGGCGGGTGTTAAGAAGCGAGGTTTGGCGGGTCATGTTTCAGAGGACACGACTCGACCTTCGCCTCCCAAGCCCATTGGGGAGTTGCAGCGATAGGACAACATAGAAATTGGGGAGAAAAGAGGGCAAAATAGAAAAATAAAATAGAATGATGGAGAACATTGTTTTCTTGGGGACTTTCGATGCTGCAGGTTATTTTTGTTACACTTCCCCAGATCTGTGCCTTGACACAATCCTTTCTCGGAGCATTCCTTTGACGTCATGGCTTGGTTTTTGCACTGACATGCACTGCCAACTGTGGGACCTTGTATAGACAGGTGTGTGCTTTTCCAAATCATGTCCAATCAATTTTACCACAGGTGGACTCCAATCAAGTTTTAGTTTTAACATCAAGGATGATCAATGGAAACAGGATGCATCTGAGCTCAATTTCGAGTCTCATAGCAAAGGGTCTGAATACTTTTTTATATAAATTTGCACACAAAAAAATTACCTTGTTTTCACTTTGACATTATGGGGTATTGTGTGTAGATTGATGAGGATTTTATATTTATTTAATTGATTTTAGAATAAATCTGTAACGTAACAAAATGTGGAAAATGTCAAGGTGTCTGAATACTACTTTCCGAATGCACTGTAGCTCTAATGCTTTAATTTGAATAGTAAGTGAGCATCAACAATCATGATAATTATCACCTTATTCCAATGAATCAACCATATTAAACTCTTACATTTTGGGAATACAAAATTAGCTAAAGACGTGTTTCTTGAAGAAAGTACCCATTTGTTAATCAGCAAAACATCCTCAAGCCTCAATCAAAATATCGGCCTATTTACCAGTAGTCATCCAATTGATTTTACTATCTTTACAAACCATATTTCTACACATGTGAATAACCAGCCGAGTGCAGAAAAATCCCTTTCAAAGCCAATAAAGTGTTTACTGTGAGGGGCTTTCTTTTTGTATTGCACAGTCTGTCACATGGCCAATAAAGAGATCTGCCGGTGTTGTGTACCCAAAATGGCAATCTATTCCCTACATAGTGTACAACTTTTGTACACTATGTAGGGAGCGTTGCACTATGCGGTCAAAAGCGTTGCACTATGTAGGGAAATGGTTGCCAATTGAGACACACCCAGATTGGAGTTCTCCAACCTTTAAATGAGGTAAAGCATGGTAAACTGCTTTTTTTTCACTTTTGAAAGAGGATTTCAGAGCTTCAAAGGATTCTTAAATCAACAGGCTGCTATGCTGAATCAAAATAATTTGCTTTGTTGCTGGCTGGTTACATAGGCCCTATGTACAGTTGAAGTCAAAAGTTTACATACACTTAGGTTGAAGTCATTAAAACTCATTTTTCAACCTCTCCACAGATTTCATGTTAACAAACTATAGTTTTGGCAAGTCGGTTAGGACATCTACTTTGTGCATGACACAAGTAAGTCTTCCAACAATCGTTTACAGGCAGATTATTTCACTTATAATTCACTATATCACAATTCCAGTGGGTCAGAAGTATACATACACTAAGTTGACTGTGCCTTTAAACAGCTTGGAAAATTCCAGAAAATGGCTTTAGAAGCTTCTGATAGGCTAATTGACATCATTTGAGTCAATTGGAGGTGTACCTGTGGATGTATTTCAAGGCCTACCTTCAAACTCAGTGCCTCTTTGCTCAACATCATGGGAAAATCAAAAGAAATCAGCCAAGACCTCATAAAAAAATTGTAGACCTCCACAAGTCTTGTTCATTTTGGGGCACAATTTCCAAACGCCTGAAGGTACCACGTTCATCTGTACAAACAATAGTACGCAAGTATAAACACCATGGGACCACACAGCCGTCATACCGCTCAGGAAGGAGACGCGTTCTGTCTCCTAGAGATTAACGTACTTTGGTGCGAAAAGTGCAAATCAATCCCAGAACAACAGCAAAGGACCTTGTGAAGATGCTGGAGGAAACAGGTACAAAAGTATCTATATCCACAGTATAACGAGTCCTATATCGACATAACCTGAAATGCCGCTCAGCAAGGAAGAAGCCACTGCTCCAAAACTGCCATAAAAAAGAAAGACTACGGTTTGCCACTGCATATGGGGACAAAGATCGTACTTTTTGGAGAAATGTCCTCTGGTCTGATGAAACAAAAATAGAACTGTTTGGCCATAATGACCATCGTTATGTTTGGAGGAAAAAGGGGGAGGCTTGCAAGCCGAAGAACACCATCCCAACCGTGAAGCACGGGGGTGGCAGCATCATGTTGTGCGAGTGCTTTGCTGCAGGAGGGACTGGTGCACTTCACAAAATAGATGGCATCATGAGGAAGGAACATTATGTGGATATATTAAAGCAACATCTCAAGACATCAGTCAGGAAGTTAAAGCTTGGTCGCAAATGGTCTTCCAAATGGACAATGACCCCAATCATACTTCCAAAGTTGTAGCAAAATGGCTTAAAGACAACAAAGTCAAGGTATTGGAGTGGCCATCACAAAGCCCTGACCTCAATCCTATAGAAAATTTGTGGGCAGAACTGAAAAAGCGTGTGCAAGCAAGGAGACCTACAAACCTGACTCAGTTACACCAGTTCTGTCAGGAGGAATGGGCCAAAATTCACCCAACTTATTGTGGGAAGCTTATGGAAGGCTACCCAAAACGTTTGACCTAAGTTAAACAATTTAAAGGCAAGGCTACCAAATACTAATTGAGTGTATGTAAACTTCTGACCCACTGGGAATGTGATGAAAGAAATAAAAGCTGAACTAAATCACTCTCTCTACTAGTATTCTGACATTTCACATTCTTAAAATAAAGTGGTGATCCTAACTAAGACAGGGAACTTTTACTAGGATTAAATGTCAGGAATTGTGAGTTTAAATGTATTTGGCTAAGGTGTATGTAAACTTCCTACTTCAACTGTATATTCTTAACCTAGAATCCAAACAGCTTCACCGTTGGAAGATTATTACAGAAGATGGAGATTCCCCCCTTTATGACTGCACCTTTGGTGGTGTGTGTGTGGTCTTTGGGTTTTTGATCTGTTATTAAATGAAGGCCTTACCTGAACCAAGCCTTGTGATTAACATTCAACCATCCTAAGTTGTTCCATGTCACCCCGCCCCTCCGCAGACTCCTCTGGCTACGGAGCAACAAGGAGAACTGCCCCTCCTTACCTTCAGGCTGTGCTCAAACCAGACACCCCAACCCGAGCGCTCCGTTCCGCCACCTCTGGTCTCTTGGCCATCCCACCCCTACGGGAGGGCAGCTCTCACTCAGCCCAGGCCAAGCTCTTCTCTGTCCTGGCACCAAATGGTGAAACAAGCTTCCCCCTAAAGTCAGGACATCGGAGTCCCTGCCCATCTTTCGAAAACGTCTGAAACAATACCTCTTTGAAGAGTATACTAAAAAGACATATAGCACCCCATACACTCACCTCCCCACCCCACCAATAAATAAAAAAGTAATTTATCTTTTCCCACTAGCACTGACTTTGCTGATAAATAATTTGTTGAGGGGAAAATGTAGTTGATACGACTGTAATGTGTTGTTGTCTCACCTAGCTATTTTAAGATGAATGCACTAATTGTAAATCCCTCTGGATTAGAGTGGCGCAGTCGTCTAAGGCACTGCATTTCAGTGCTAGAGGTTTCACTGCAGACCCTGGTTCGATCCCGAGCAGTATCACAAACGGTGCCATCGGGAGTCCCATAGGGCGGCACACAATTGTCCCAGCGTCGTCCGGGTTAGGGGAGGCCGCGGTAGGCCGTCATTGTAAATAACAATATGTTCTTAACTGACTTGCCTAGTTAAATAAAGGTTCAATAAAAAAAGAGCGTCTACTAAATGACAAAAATAAAATAAAATAACAATCACACAAAAAAAACTACTGAACCCAATTATTTCCAAGTCCAGGTTACTAAAACCAGCACATCTCAATTAGAAAACTAGGATGTCCACCAAAATAACAACTTAAATGTGATTGCAAAAAAAAATAAAAATAGTTTCAGTGCACATCCAGGTGAAACCAATCATTCCAACGCTGTAACATCTCACATACAGCCACTTAAGTCATAAGCAATCCACTTTATTTTGTTATTTTGCCCAATGTGACAAGATGTTCTTGCTCCTCAGTAAAGAAATAAACACCCTTATAATGAATTCATCTTCTCTAATGTTGGATGCACAGCTGCGGTAACAACGTTTTCATCTTGTGGAAATGTCAAATGATTTGACATGCAAATGATGATCTCTTCCAGGCATTGATTAACATGCACATTTGGTAATCAAGCATGGCATATTTGCAGCATCTGCATTTCCACTGATGCAATTTGCCTTCTATCGTAAACAGACCTGGGTCATTCCTTTGAGCGAGATCGCTACTTTGGCAAAACATCCCTCTCCAGTTCTCAGACCCATTAGATAAGTAATGAAGATCTTACAATTTTACCTGCTTAAGGCATATCCCATGATCCCACAGGTACTGTAGGGTCAATATTTATTTTTAAATTTGGATTTACAGGAATTGTCTAGGTTCTTTCAGGGGTGTATTTGTATAGACTGTACATCAACATGACTTCCAGACAACACAGAAAAAATGTATGTGGCACATTTTTTTATTTATTTGTATTTATTTAACCTTTATTTAACTAGGCAAGTCAGTTAAGAACAAATTCTTATTTACAATGACGGCCTACCCCGGCCAAACCCGGACGACACTGGGTCAATTGTGAGCCGTCCTATGGGACTCCCAATCACGGCTGGATGTGATACTGCCTGGATATGGCACATCTGGGTAGACACTTAAAGGTAGTATGGCTTATTGTCTATCTTATTCACCATAAAGCAGTGATCTACTGCTGTGGCACTGTAAAGGTAATATTTGAATTCATTCAATAAAACACCCTATTAGAAATCATTTTGTCGACAGGTTGGCCATATAGCATAAAATACAGTCAATGATAAAATACAGTCAACCCAAGTCATAGACTGTTCTCTAGTGCAGGACCGATGCACCAAGTCTGGAACCAACAGGACCCTTAACAGCTTCAATTTGGATGAAGATTTCTACTTCAATGAGTTGGCAGCACAGGACATATGGTTCATCCCGGACCAGGCCCTAATCCCCGACACTCGGAAGAGAAAGAGACGCTGATATAGAGGTTGATGTGCAGGTACCCTGATGAAACTATGGCGACGGGTAAATAATCCTCCTCTACCCTCTGTTCTATTGGCGAATGTACAATCCACTGGAGAACAACAAGCTCCATTCGAGACTATCCTATCAACGGGACCTGAAGAACTGTAATATCCTATGGAAACTGGACTGAACCAGAACATAGATAATATTCTAGCTGTTTTTTCTAAGCATAGGCAGGACAGAATGGTAGCATTGGGTAAGCTCAAGGGGGGCAGTCTTAACAAAAGCTAGTGAACAATCTCTAATATTAAGAAAGTCTCAAGGTTCTGCTCGCCAGGGTTAGAATACCTCATGATAAGCTGTAGACTATACTATTTACAAAGAGAGTTTTCATCTATATTTTTCATAGCTGTCTATTTACCACCACAAACCAATGCTGGCACTAAGACCGCACCCAACGAGCTGTATAGGGCCATAAGCAAACAAGAAAATTCTCATCCAGAGGCGGCATTCCTAGTGTTCGGTCATTTTAATGCAGGAAAAATGAAATCCGTCTTAACTCATTTCTATCAGCATGTCACCTGTGCAACTAGAGACAAAAAACACTAAACCACCTTTACTCCACACACAGACGCATACAAAGCTCGCCCTCCATTTGGGACACTAACCCAGACACTTCTAAGAAATCCCGCTACGACCTCCAACGAAACATCAAACAGTCAAAGGGTCAACATAGGACTAAGATCGAATCCTGATACACCAGCTCTGGCGCTCGTCGGATGTGGCCTGGCTTGCAAACTATCACAGATTACAAAGGGAAACCCAGCCGAGAGCTGCCCAGTGACGCGAGCCTACTAGACAAACTGAATGCCATCTATGCTCGCTTCGAGACTAGCAGCACTGAACCATGTGTGAGAGCACCAGCTGTTCCAGACTACTGTGTGATCACGCTCTCCGTGGCTGATGCAAGTAAGACCTTTAAAGAGGTTAACATTCACAAGGCCACAGGGTCAGACGGATAACCAAGATGCATACTCCCAGCTTGCGCTGACCAGATGGCAAGTGTCTTCAATGACATTTCCAACCTCTCCCTGACTCATTCTGAAATACCTACATAAAGCAGACCACCATAGTCCCTGTGCTGAAGAACGCCAAGGTAATCTGTCTGAATAACTATCGTCCCGTAGCACTCAAATCTGTAGCCATGAAACGCTTTGAAAGGCTGGTCATGGCTCACATAAACACCATCATCCCAGACACCCTGGACTCACTCCAATTTTCATACCGCCCCAACAGATCCACAGATGACACAATCTCTATTGCACTCCACAGTGTTCTTTCCCACTTGGAAAAAGGAACACCTACGTGAGAATGCTGTTCATTGACTACAGCTCAGCGTTAAACACCATAGTGCCCTGAAAGCTCATCACTAAGCTAAGGACCCTGGGACTGAACACCTCCCTCTGCAACTGGATCATGAACTTCCTGACGGGACGCCCCCAGCTGGTGAGGATAGGCAACAACACATACGACACATTAACCATCGGGCCCCTTAGGGGTGTGTGCTTAGTCCCCTCCTGTACTACCTGTTGACCCACGACTGTGTGGCCGCGCACGAATCCAACACCCTCATTACGTTTGCTGACAACACAATGGTGGTAGGTCTTATCACTGACGATGATGAGACAGCCTATAGGGAGGAGGTCAGAGACCTGGCAGTGTGGTGTCAGGACAACAACCTCTCCCTCAACGTCAGCAAGAGCTGATTGTGGACTACAGGAAACGGAGGGCCGAACACGCCCCCATTCACATCGACAGGGCTGTAGTGGAGCAGGTCGAGAGCTTCAAGTTCCTCAGTGTCCACATAACTAAGGATCTATCATGGTTCAAACACACCAACACAGTCATGAAGAGGGCACAACAAATCCCCTTCTTCCTCAGGAGGCTGAAAAGATTTGGCATGGGCCCTCAGATCCTCAAAAGGTTATACAGCTGCACCATTGAGAGCATCTTGAGTGGCTGCATCACCGCATGGTATGGCAACTGCTTGATTGACTCGGTACTGTTACACCGTGTATATAGCCAAGTTATCATTACTCATTTGTATTTATTCCTTGTGTTATTATCTTTCTATTATTTTTTATATTTGTTGCATTGTTGGGAAGGGCCCATAAGGAAGCATTTCACTGTTATACCTGTTTACGAAGCAGGTGACAATTAAAATGTTATTTGATGATCCCTTCATCATTAGACAATACATTGGAAAGTTACCTCAAGCCAAGGTACACTTTAGGTTCTCAGGCAAATTCTATCCTTATTCATCTCAGACTAATTCATGCACTAAATTTTAATTTAATGAGTTTGCAGCATAATATATGGACAAGAAAAGAAAGCATGCGTAGGAAGAAGTGAAAGTTCAAACCGCAAGCGCTGAGCGAAATGGGGGGGAAAACAACAACTGTGGAAAGAGAGACCAAACAACGTGACATGCAGCTCCGTAGTCTCCCTCGAGCCATTTTCGTCTTCCCTCGTAAATGCAGATGACAGTGGAGCTCGGCAGAAAGCTCGGCAGAGCTCTGTGTGTGGGGATTACGACAAATTGGCTCAGTTTCTCCTTGACCTCCTATCCTTAACACACACAACCAGCAACTACTTAAAGAATATAAATAGATACATTAAAGTTACTCCAGTAAGTATTGCTGTTCCAAACCACTTAGACCTCGGGCCTTTCAATCAGCGCATCTAGCATCTGGCATAAACTCACGCCTACATTTCCCTGCCACCTCTGCAAGCATCATCGTGGCAATGTTTCCCTCCCACGTCAGCAAAACCGGCTTGAGAGCATGAATTAGCACATGAATAGGAAATACATTGAGGTACTTAACAGGCTCTTGATTTCAAATCATCAACGCAAACATTCAAAAGCTTGCAACATGTAAATCTGTGTAATTGCTTTGCATCAGCAGTCGCCTGAACGCATCTCAGCCCCAGTTTGTAGGCATCCAAGATGCCAAAGGCGGGTTGAGAATCCAATCCCCCAAAAATGGTGTTTCTACAAAAAGGCCTAAAAAAAAAAATTGTTTGATGTCTACATCTGATTCCATTGCTCAGGTAATTTAGGCTACTCTTTTGAAGTGGTGACGTTAGGGACTATTTCACGATGCGATGCAAATCTCCCATCAACAAAAAACCCACCCTGTGCCATATACACTGAATAGGACAAGACAGAACACAATGAATTGAGGCACAAGACTGACCCCTTTTCTATTTTAGCATGTCTGGCTGAGGCCCCAAGTAAATCGTTTGCAGATAAAGGAAGACCATACTGGGAATATTTATGCACTATTGTAAAGATGTGCAACTTCATATGAACACCTTAGAAGAACAGTTTCTATCAGTTCTAACACTGTCAACCCCTCAGAGTGTAAACATTCTAGATTATGGTTTTTCCTTTATCTGCAATTGATTGAATTTGGGTCTGTGAGTGTGGGTTGAATTACCTCTGAGCAAGGGAGCTTCTTCCAGTTTCTAACCCCTCTCCCACTCTCAAAACATGAGTGAATATACAATGATTAGACACATTCTCTGGAACCACAAAATACACAAAGATTGTTAATAAACTTTCTTCCAGGCGTTTAGATCATCCTTGTACCTACAGTGCCTTCAGAAAGTATTCATACCCCTTGACTTATTCCACATTTTGTTTGTTGTGTTGTGTTATAGCCTGAATACAAATATTTTAAACCCATATTCACACACACAATACCCCATAATGCCAAAGTGAAAACATGTTTAAAAAAAATTGATAGGTATTTATTAAAAATGAAACAGAAATACCTACAGATAATTGTATGTGTGGGGTACAGAGATGAGGCAGTCATTCAAAAATCATGTTAGTCCAGAGTCCATGCAATTTATTATTTAATCCTGAACTTATTTAGGCTTGCCATAACAAAGAGGTTAAATACGTATTGACTCAAGAAATGTCAGCTTTTCATTTTTGATTAATTTGAAAAAAAATTGAAATTATGGGGTATTGTGTGTAGGCCAGTGACAAAACATCTAAACTTAATCCATTTTAAATTCAGGCTGTAACACAACAAACTGTGGAAAAAGTCAAAGGGTGTGAATACTTTCTGAGGGCACTGTATGTATAGAATTTTCAATAATGTAGTTTGACGTAGGTTTCTTTTAAAAAATAAATACATTTCAGGACCCAATTAGGTATATAAAAAAAAATACTATACTACTATAGCCTATAGAAACATTGCATAAAACATTCATAAATGGCAAAAAGGACAGTCCATAAATGTATCATAAGGAATAAGGTTTTGAAGTGCCTGTCCTGTATCTAGGAGACAAGAAAGCTCAGGAAATATTACTTTTTTTGGACACATATTTAACCCCTTATTTTTATTGGTACAAAACTACCTGCATACTTCCATTCGTTTGTATGGGTTACCTTCAGACGAGTCACATGTGGGCAAAACCATAGTGTTCGTGAGAGTCTCCCCTTTCCATAAAGTGGTCATACTAGTTTGTAGGTCAAACTGGTTGGACTCTACAGATGTTTTCATGAGAGACCGTGATCTGATAAACACCGCTGTAGGTCGGCCACCTTCCACTTCCATCGTAGATGCATAAGACCAGCAGGCGGATGCGGTGGATTGAGACACAGCCGAAACTTAAATCGACATATTTTGATTGGGATTTTTTTATTATGTTACTTAGAGTGACACACGTCAATAGATTATTTTAAGGGGTCATGCTGAAAGAAAGGGTTATTCTCTTAATTTGCCAGTTACACAAAGTGCCTTTTTGCACAAATATTATGTCCTCTAACACAGTTTTAATGCAGAATTCGTGTTATTTTTCCCTCTTGTGCCAAACTGACAAGGAATACATGTATAGTAAGGACATTTCTATAGTCCATGCTTTCTTTGATGGATATTGGCATCGTGTCAAATAGCCCGGAGGCAAAAACAGCTTCTATAGTCCATGCCTTCTTCGATGGATATTGGCATCGTGTCAAATAGCCCAGAGGCAAAAACAGCTATATTAGCTCTGAAAGGTATTTAGCGCTAGAGGCAAAATAATTAGCGTCTGGCTTGGCAACGTCGACGGTATGGGGAGTCGTCGATTAGAACTGACAGCGTTGAATCACCCTAAAACGTTAATGATCTCATCATTATCTGATCACACCTGTATACTATCCACGGACCAAGCCGTTGGTAATCGGTCAGTGAGTCAAGAAGTGCCAAACAAAGGCCCAATGCTTATTCTATATAATAGCTATGAAATACTCAACATCATTCTCATTAACTGCTAAAACAGACGATAACAAGGTTTGGCAGACGATAACAAGTTTGAATACCAAATGCATTTTTTTTTACATAAAGCGTACCTTTTGTGTACACAATTCGGTAAACGTTTTGTATTTAGGTGTGGGCTTCAAAGCGCACATACAGTAGGCAGGGCAAACTTGTTTTAGTGATTTGGGTTATATCATTAAAATAAATAAATCACAGCATGTTTTTGGACTCATTCAGCAGGTTTTACCTGATTAAGTACAATACTATTGGAAATTAATGTTGAAAGTTCCATTTATATTCCTAAATGGAACTTTCGCTGCTTCCTGTTGACAAGACATTGATAAATTGCCCAATGTCAAAACACAGTTTAAAGTGTCCAAATCAATAACCAATATATCACAGTTTGTGATATATTGAAAACAAACATACAATGTACCAACTATACATACATGTACAAAAATAGCAATCAAATTACTATTTTTTAAAGTGACAAGAAATCACTCATCAATTAGGGGATATGCGCAGTTGAAACTACAACAACAAAAAAAAACACATGGAAACTGGATATATATTTTTTTGCATGTTGATATGGTGGTCACCAAATAGAAAAAGGCAAAACACTTATTTGTCA
This sequence comes from Thymallus thymallus, assembly GCA_023634145.1. Taxonomy (NCBI): domain Eukaryota; kingdom Metazoa; phylum Chordata; class Actinopteri; order Salmoniformes; family Salmonidae; genus Thymallus; species Thymallus thymallus. The sequence goes on from CM042391.1 coordinate 31,099,926, forward strand.
ATCGCTCCTATCAATTATCACGTTGAGATCAATTGCGTGAAAGGGGGAAAATGATGTTGCACGTCTGGTTAGCGCAGTTCAAAAACCACATGGAATCTGGAAATAATGTGTACGTCACTAGTTAGAGGACATTTTGAAGTGTTGAATTTTCATTCAAGTGGCTCGCCAATGTGTTAATCACTTCTATCGATATCACGCTGAAATCAAATGAACAGGGAGCAAACGTTTGGGGTGTAGCACTGTTTAAATTAACACTATACATAGGCCTCACAGAAACTTGAACTAACCTATAAATGGTTGGTTGGATGGTAATTTGTAGAAGGCTTCTATCTATATTTTGGAAGGGTGGACGTTGATTTGCGGGAGGCTTCAATCACGGGAAAAAAGGGAACAAAATACTTTTTCCACCATTGGATATCAACAGTGACAAAGGTTTGCATGTATTTACGTGATAGTTTGATTTTCAAATCCATGTATTGGTGTGTGGCCAGCAACCTTTATACAGAGACCGCCCCGAATGATCCGTTCCATTTGAGAAAGAAAATGATAGCTGTGTTCAAAACAGTACAAAACCAAAAGATATTGATCAGTTTCATGCAACTGATCTTTTGTCATCGAGTTGACTATAAACTTTTATACTAACATCACCAATCTGAGGTAAAAAATAATGCAATTCTGCCCAATCCGATGTGGTCAAAACGTCAGCTTGTGGAATGTAGTAACACATACTGTCCACATCATGGAAAGTAGCATAATATACATTAATTCGATATGGCAAAATAATTCAATATTTTAATTTAAGATGATAGTAAATTAAGCAAACTCATTTTTTTCAACAATCACATACAGTACCACTCAAAAATGTGGAAACACCTAATTCAAGGGTTTTTCTTTATTTTTACTATTTTCTACATTGTAGAATAATAGTGAAGACATCAAAACTAATGTATATTTCTACCTACTTTAACCATTTTAGAGATTACAAAAACATTCCTAAACACAATTTAAACCAGCCACCCTAGACTAGAGTCCCTACATACAGGACGCAGACACAACATTTTTTTTTGTATATTACCTGCTGCAAGCTGGAGCAGAGGCTTTAATTAATCAGGTAGCAAATTATTTCATTAATTCAGTGCGTCCTGTTAAGGGGGAATATGTACTATAAACACCAATGCCGCCGTGGTGTGCTAGTCTAGCAGTGCCGGTGACCTGTGCCATTGTGTTGCTGTGACCTTTCTGTTCAAGTGTACCGGCGCTCTCTTAATCAAGCCACTATTCTGCCTGCCCGGTTACTACGGCAACAGTACAGATATTTCCACAGCTTTAGCCAAAGCAATTTACTGTGGCTGAAAGCAAAGAAATTATGGGTGGAAAAATGGATGATGGAGACTGGGGGAAATAGAGAGATGGGGAAGTGGTGGAGGGAGGAACAAACTGCAGTAGGTAGGTGGAGAGTGCAGTGCACTTCTAGAGGAAGCGGTTGAGTAACGAGGACGTCGCTCCTGCTCAGACCCGCCCCCATTCCTTCCCTGCCACAACGTGACTTTTCCTCTGTTCCTCTTCCATCTGCCTTTTAATTAGAGTTGACTATTTAATGTAAATACGCATGCACAATCGCCAGATAGGAGCACAATCAATTAAAGCACACAGCAATCTGAAAACAACGATGACAGATGATCCATGAAGTTTGAGAAAACATAAACTATTCATGTTGAAAACCCACATACCCATAGTCATCATAGTCATGGTCTTGTTATGTCCCAAATGGCACCCTATTCCCTATATAGTGCACTACTTTTGACCTGGGCCATGGTCAAAAGTAATGCACTATATAGGGAATAGGGTGCCATTTGGGATGAAACAAATGACGACTGACTCTGATCAATTATTCCAAAAGTGAGCGAAGTAAGTCTGTTCTGTCTAACAAGCACATCCTAATCCCCACACAGTAGCAAGCATCCCTCTCTGAAGTAGACATCTAACAGCTCTATCAACTTATGAAGATATGTTTCACTAGCCAACTTCAGTTTTTTTTGTTAATAACACAGGGGGTTAGCCAAATAGCCAACTATTCCTACTGTATGAGTCATGGGCTGGCAGTTTCACTCTGTTGGCAGTTGTCATCAAGCTCTAAAGTAATTCAAAGCACAATTCTGAAGAAACCCTTTTTCATGGAAGGTTCCAAGTGTAATCTAGTGTAACTAATGCTGTACATGTGCAGCAAAGAAAGGGCCTTTTTTATTTCAATAGTGAGGACAAACCCGATAGGCTAGTAATTAATTTTGCAGGAAATTAAAAGGAGGAGAAACTAAACAGAGACTGAAAAATTATTTGATCTTTGAAGAGGTACTGTGTAGATTTCCAGAGGCATTTGAGTGAGAGCTAGGACACTAAACGTCTTTGAGTTGCCAGACTTATTGAATTATTCCAATTGAAAGGAGTTTGTTTGTTCTGTCATATCCAATACATATTGTTCTCTTTAAAAAAAAACATAGCTTAGCTAACGATGCTGAAGACCAAGAGCCTGATAGAAAGTGATGAGAGAAACTACAGAACTAACATACAAACACAAGAAAAGATGGCTTCAAAATATTACTCCACATATGCAATAGCCTTATATGGTGGAACTGCAGACACCATTGGAGCTTTCTAGAGTTCATGATTAGTTCTATCGAAAAACCCTATCCCCAGAGAACACCTAGCCCATAACCCCTAGGCACCTGTGTAGATTTGAGAAGACTACCTAGGTGTAAGCAATACAGCACCAAAGAACATCCCATATCAAACTCTCCCTCTACATCACAACCAAACCCTCAGAAAAACTAAATTTGCACGTACACTGGTATTCTACATCATACAATTTTCCACTTTAACGGCACACAGCAGTATTTAAATCTAATTGCCATCAAAGGAGCTGGGAAGAAAAGGAAGTTTCAAGCTACTAGAGAAAATACAGACTGGCCTTGCATCTCAGCGTGCTCTGTTCTCCTCTGTTCCGCCGTAATGCTCTGGTGCTTAGCAATGACACCTTCATCAATCAAATTGCCTCAGGATCCGCTGATTATGAAAAATACAGTGTCGCCAAGGTGCAATGCCGTTGATGGGGCTCAAATCAGACCATTATCCACTTCATTAGAACATACGGCTCGGAGAATCTTCATTATGATGTTCACAGCAAAGTTCTGGATCAGGCACCAAACGGAATAAAACAGACTAAGAGAGAGGGACTGCCAGGCCTTGTCCAATAAGAAGTGCTAATTTTAGTTTTCAAATGTTTCAAAATGTGTGCCCAAATGAATATAATCCTGGTTCGGAGCTTCTCGTGCATAGGGGGTATTCAAGGTAAAGAAGTCTCAGAGCTAGTACTTCATATGATTCATTGATTAGACTGAACGAGCGACACACGATGGATGCTTTCCATACTGTAAGTTGCGCAAGTTGGGTAGAATCTACTGTAAGTTGCACAAGTTGGGTAGAATCTACTGTAAGTTGCACAAGTTAGGTAGAATCTACTGTAAATTGTAAAGACCTAATAAAACAAGTACACCAACTCATGGATACACAGACAATAACGGATTACTTAGTGCATTCCCAGACTTGTGTTATTCAGCGAAAGAGAAAGTAGACTAATTCGTTTTTCTATGGGGTAATAACAGGTTCTCATTCACTGAGGGGTAGGAAGGCCACCACATAAACCAGAGAGGGAGATGTCCACACGCAGAAAGAGGGAAAGAGATAGGAGAGAGAGAGAGACACACACATACACACACACACATCAGACAAAAGCTACCCACCCAGACAGTATCTAAATTCTAAGGCTTTGCCTTACCTTGGACGAGGATGTGCACTGACGTCGTCCTCGGTCTGCTGCTCGTCTGCACCGCACAGATGTATGGGCCCTCGTCGGTCATGTCCACATCCTCAATCTTTATGGTGAACTCCTCCTGATTGAGTGTAACCAGACTCACCCTGGAATCCACCGACCACTTGTCCTCGCCGGCGTACAGTATACTCGACCGGTTGAGCCAGGCCGTGTGTGTGACGATGTCCCCCTGTGTGCACCTGGAGGACAAGAAATAAAAAAAACAGCAGGTGAGAGACCACAGCAGGCCCCATTATCGATGTCACAGCTTTCCCTCGATGGCATTAAGTGCCGTGAAAAATTATTTGCCCCCTTTTTGATTTTCTCTATTTTTCCATATTTTTTATACTGAATGTTATTAGATCTTCAACCAAAACCTAATATTAGATAAAGGGAACCTGCGTTTACAAATAACAAAACAAATTGATTTTATTTATTTCATTAACAAATTTATGCAACACCCAATTCCCCAGTGTGAAAAAGTACACCCCCTTTACATTTGTTGCTTTTTAACACATTTATGTATACTTGATTGTAGTGTTTTGGATCATTGTCTTGCTGCATGACCCAGCTGCGCTACAGCTTCAGCTCACAGATGGATGGCCTGACATTGTCCTGTAGAATTCTCGGATACAGAGCAGAATTCATGGTTCCTTCTATTAAGACAGTCATCCAGACAGTCACCATCACACTACTACCACCACCATGCTTGACCGTTGGTATGAGGTTCTTAATGTGGAATGCAGTGTTTGGTTTTCGCCAGGCATAATGGGACCCATGTAACCCAACAAGTTGACTCATGTTTGCCAAAAAGCACCTGAAAGCACCTGGATGATCGTCAAGACTCTTGGAAGAATGTTCTATGGACAGATGAGTCACTGAGTTACAGTTCATACAGTATAAGGAAATCAGTCAATTGAAATAAATGCATTAGGCCCTAATCTAGGGATTTCACATGACTGGAAATGCTGTTGGTCACAGATACCTTTAAAAAAAATGTAGGGGCGTGGATTAGAAAACCAGTCAGTATCTGGTGTGATCACCATTTCCTTCGCATAGAGTTGATCAGGCTCTTGATTGTGGCCTGTGAAATGTTGTCCCACTCCTCTTCAATGGCTGTGCGAAGTTGCTGGATATTGGCGTGAACTGGAACACGATGTCATACACGTCAATCCAGAGCATCCCAAACATGCTCAATGGGTGACATGTCTGGTGGGTATGCAGGCCATGGAAGAACTGCGACATTTTCAGCTTCCAAGAATTGTGTACAGATCCTTGCAACATGGGACTGTGCATTATTATGCGGAAACATGAGGTGATGGCGGCAGATGAACGGCACGACAGTGGACCTTATGATCTCTTCACTGTATCTCTGTATATTCAAATTGCCATCAATAAAATGCAATTGTGTTCATTGTCCGTAGCTTATGCCTGCCAATACCATAACCCCACCGCCACCATAGGGCACTCTGGTCACAACGTTGACATCAGCAAACTGCTCGCCCACACATGTGGTCTGCTGCTGTGAAGCCGGTTGGACGTATAGCCAAATTCTCTAAAACGATGTTGGGGGCGTATTATGGTAGAGAAATGTACAGTGGGGAGAACAAGTATTTGATACACTGCCGATTTTGCAGGTTTTGGTCTGTAATTTTTATCATAGGTACACTTCAACTGTGAGAGACGGAATCTAAAACAAAAATCCTGAAAATTACATTGTATGATTTTTAAGTAATTAATTTGCATTTTATTGCATGACATAAGTATTTGATCACCTACCAACCAGTAAGAATTCCGGCTCTCACAGACCTGTTAGTTTTTCTTTAAGAAGCCCTCCTGTTCTCCACTCATTACCTGTATTAACTGCACCTGTTTGAACTCGTTACCTGTATAAAAGACACCTGTCCATACACTCAATCAAACTGACTCCAACCTCTCCACAATGGCCAAGACCAGAGAGCTGTGTAAGGACATCAGGGATACAATTGTAGACCTGCACAAGGCTGGGATGGGCTACAGGACAATAGGCAAGCAGCTTGGTGAGAAGGCAACAACTGTTGGCGCAATTATTAGAAAATGGAAGAAGTTCAAGATGACGGTCAATCTCCCAGTCTGGAGACTGACTTCTACATGCTTTGTATGTGGGAAAACCTGCAAAATCGGCAGTGTATCAAATACTTGTTCTCCCCACTGTATATTAAATTCTCTGGCAACAGCTTTGGTGGACATTCCTGCAGTCAGCATGCCAATTGCACGCTCCCTCAAAACTTTCCCCCAAGTGGCGCAGTGGTCTAAGACACTGCATCTCAGTGCTAGAGGAGTCACTACAGACAACCTGGTTTGAATCCAGACTGTATCACAACCGGCCGTGATTGGGAGTCCCATAGGGCGGCACACAATTGGCCCAGCGTCGTCAGACTTTGGCCGGTGTAGGCCGTCATTGTAAATAAGAATTTGTTCTTAACTGACTTGCCTACTTAAATAAAGGTTAAACAATAATAATAAAAAAAATTGTATTGTGTGACAAAACTGCACATTTTAGAGAGGCCTTTTATTGTTCCCAGCACAAGGTGCACCTGTGTAATGATCATGCTGTTTAATTAGCTTCTTGATATGTCACACCTGCCAGGTGGATGGATTGTCTTGGCAAAGGAGAAATGCTCACTAACAGGTATGTAAACAAATATGTGAACATTTTAGAGAAATAAGCTTTCTGTGCGTCTGGAACATTTCTGGGATCTTTTATTTCAGCTCATGAAACATGAGGCCAACACTGTACATGTTGCGTTTATATTGGTTGCGTTTATATTTTTGTTTAGTGTTCTGTGACAAATGACTAACTTCTGTCAATAAATTGCTATATTGATTATGCTAACTATGTAAAATAATATGCAGTTACAGTAGGAGCTAATGAAAATGTCATAACTCTATTCGTGGCATGTCTGGATAACTTTGGGTTTAATGTTATATAATGACTTGATTTGGAGGTCACATGAGAAAACTTACAAGGTAGTGCACGTGTGTGTGTGTGTGCGTGTGTGTGTGTATATATATATATATATATATATATATATATCCAATGATGTGTGCCTATGCAACCCAATTAATGGAACGCTGAGACCTTCCTTAGGCACTTTGCTGGAAGAGATCCAACAGAACACACTGTAACCTCTTCGGCTGGTTTTGTATTTATTCATCCTTTATTTAACCAGAGATCACATTGAGATTTACATCTAAATGAGCGCTGGCCAAGAAAGAAGTATACATAAACACAACATAAAACATAACAATAAATGGGAAGTTAAAACGGTGCATAGTACAGAAGAGAGCTTAAAATAGCAGGCTTTAAAATGTGCAATTCGTGGTCAGAAGCCCTCCAATCTGTGATTTAAAATCATCAAATCAGAATAAAATTATCCAGTTTCAGGTCCTTCTGCAAAGTGTTCCAAGATGATGGGGCAGCAAAGCTAAAAGCAGTCTTACCAGATATCCCACCATTATTCCGATATGGGAAAGGCATATTCCTATGCATATTGCCTACCTATATTAACACAGATACTCAATAAGTCCTGAAAAATTTGCCTGAAACTGCCACGATACAGGTGTTTGCTAACCTGAACAACAACTGACAGGAAATTGAATAATTCAACAACTGGTAAATCAAGGTAGCACTTTATTAAAACTGTTAAATCATCTTTTTGGGATCCATTTACAACAGCACAGTATGACAAATTGTTCTACAATACATCTGCTAATTCTTCATTACAAACTATAAATGATTTGATGAATTCCTGATCAATCTCTGACCAAGTTACCAGTTGACGGCATAATACAATCTCATGCCTTATTTTGCCCCGTTGGACTACTTTCTTTCACAAAGAGTAACCTCCAAAATCACAGGGGAGCGAACTGAGATAAATGTAGCTGATTTTGCCTTTCTTTGGCAGCCAGTGATGAGGTAGTCAAGGGCACGCATAATCTGGGAAACTGAAGAGAAAGTCAGTCCCCTCATGCATTGTAATGGGCGGGCGTTAAAAGTGTGAAGATCAGTTGTTTCCCTGGTGGATTTCTTTTAATGATATACTGCAGGGAAACATTATAATATTTTTTGTATGTTGTCTGAGTATGACACCATTTTTGTCCTCTGAAGTGCACCGCGGTGAATCGAGAATTCATCCCGGGACCTGGATACTGTGACATGTGTCCCATGGTGAACATAACCATAAAGCCTACAAGGATTTGTTGCCAGTAACACCTAAAGGAGATGCATTGCGAGGTGCAAAAAGTACAAGGTCGTCGAGAGATACACATGGTGCATTATCAACTCTCCCAGGGCATTCTGGTTCGACTCAAAAATAGAATTCAACCAAGTCAACTTTTTACTCAATATTCAGCTCCGTTTTTTAGAATTGCAAATGCTCAAAGTGCCATAGTTAGGGGGTTTATTTATTCCAGATTACAGAAACCTTACAGACGATAAAACTGAGGAGATTGGAGAACCCTACTTGGTACTCATGAATGTAAAGATAAACTCAGCAGCATGTTGAGAGACGCTGGGGGAGAGGGAATAGGAAGGCGTTGGAAAGAAATTGTGATTGACATGGTGATATGAGGATGATAAAATAGACATAAGGAAGAGGTCCGCTTAAGTTTGAACACTTTCTTGGGTCTCTGAGTTTGCAAAGCCTGTGGAGAGCAAACAATATACTTCTCAGGTGGCATGTTATTGATTATACAGTAAAATGACTCAACTTGCAAAAAGCCCTCGCCTGCTATGGGGGTGTTGTCGTTAAAGGTCTAATGCAGCCGTTTGTTTCTCAATATCAAATAATTTCTGGATAACAATTAAGTACCTTACTGTGATTGTGTTCAATTAAAATGGTCAAAAATAAACAAAAAGTGCTTCTAAGCAAATAGCAATTTCTCAACCCCAAATGTTGCTAGAAATGTCTGGGAGTGGTCTGAGTGGGGAGGGGAAAACTGAAAATGAGCTAAATAAATATAAATTAACAGAGACGTTTGGAACTCTTTCTTATTGGTCTATAACCATCGCACCAAAACAGGCTGAAATTCTAGGCAGTCTTTTCAAACAATTTTGCAGTATTATTCCAACCGCAGTGTGGCGATATAAATAAAACACAGGAAAATCACGTTGTTGACTGCTCTTGGCCTTTAATCAAGATGCCCTGCTTTTGAAAGCATGTGCTATGTAAGGTCGTCATACAGTACAGTGTTCAACCTCCACACCAAATCCCCATAATGCCTACAAATAAAGAAATGAATGAATAAATATTTCATCCTGCACTATTCCCTCTTATCACTGTAGCACAGACGGCAAACCAATTTAATCCAAATAAAATGTCGACCCTTTCAGCACTATGAAAGGGATCCAACTACAGCATAGGAGGAAGTAAAAATCAAGCAGTGAAAAAATGTACTTCTGGCCTCTTCCCTGGTGCACTCTGACACTGCACTGTACGCATAACATTAAAAATACATGTCGTTTCTCTTCCACACAATTAGAGGTTGCAAGTGTTCTTTGTTCACTGCGAGCTTCAATGGAGTTGGTTAATATACGATGCTGTGTCATCATTGGCTAGTTTATGTTTTAAGTACTACAAAAGATTAAGATTAATTTTGCATGGTTGAGATGTATTCAAAACTATGGACGGCTCTGCAAAGAGGCTCCATACAAATTTAAAACTAATAGCTTACTCTCTTCAAATATAAAAGCTAGAAAGGGAAATGTTGGTTTCCAATTACATACATATTTTATATTTGGTTGTTGGCTGTTCTTGCTGGTTTTACATATTTTGGGATATCCACAGGCAGTTAATGTAAGGCTCTGTACTGGGGAATATCAAACAAAATGTTACGCTAAACTAAGCTTATTAGTCCGAGGGATTCTCATGAATTTCAATGAGGAGACTGTATGTGGATGTATTGCCATGGCCTTTAAACATCAGACATCTTTGGGGTCATTGGAGAGACATTGCTATGACCAGAGTATTCTATTATGGTATTTGAATACACAGATTTCAGCAAGAGGTGATGTTCTATGGAGACAACTTAATGTCAATAGTATTGAGTTATAATTATGAATATCCCTAATCAAACAAATACAACTGAAAGGAAAAAGGGAATAAATGTGCCTTGATATCACAAAAAAAGTTGCAAACAGAAATATAGAACCGTAAGCAAAGAAAACGTGATTTGAATAATTGAGAGCATTCAGGGGAAGGGAGCACTTCCATTGGTCACTCAATCTCTAGAGATTGAACAAAATAAACACAAATGTATCCCATTAATGATAAATATGATAAATATGATCATCCCATGACCAAAGAAGAGAGGCACAAAGTGCAGCTAAATGAGACTATCACCAGTCCTTAAATCAGATACCATCTCTGAATCAGAATGGTACCCACTTTCTCAACCCCATTATATTTGAATCAGTAGCTGACACTATCCCTTGTCATATGAAATTCAGTGTTTGACGAACGTTACGTCATGATCATTTCAGGGGTTTGTATTAATGGTTATCCATAAATAAAGTTGCGTAATAATCTTTGACACAACCTGTGCTTACTGGATTACTCCGTAATCTGTAAAAGCATTGAATTAATGTAAAAAAAAAATGCCTTGTATTATTTGACCTGTGTTATCAGTGGGCAAACATTGCAGAAAGAAATGTCATAAATAGAGCTGACACGATTCCTTAGTCTACATGCCAGAGAGGCATATGTGTTCTACATAACATATTTCAACAGAATGGTCGACAAAGTAGTGCCCTGCTGAACACGCCCCCAGCACTATGTAAATTAAACATCATAGACGTGTTGTTGTATGAAAGGGGCATTTCAAAAGTCTCTGTTACAAGTAAAGTAGAAATATTGTTCATTCAACCTTGAAAAGATGCAACCTTCTCTGCAGTGTTTATGCAGAGGCAGTGTAATGCTGACCTTTAGTACTCAAGTAGAAAAGGTTGCTGATGTGATTTAAATGCACTTTCAAGGAATGACAACACCGTCATGGCCAATTGTGTATTATTCTTTAGTGTACCAACACAAATGAGTATCTGTCAGTGCTTCAAGGTGACAGCTAAGAGGTATAACTACTAAACAAACATCATGCCATTGGTGACCTTAACTAACCCTAAAAGGGGAAAAACTAAACAAAAAGAGTTTAATGTTTTTACCAAAGTGCATGTCAATGCATTACCCTTATAGTAAGTGCCTGTAATAGCACACAATGAAAATGCCAATATTTCCCACTAAAGACACCTACAGTAAATGTAAAAATGTTTTGTGTGGAATTACCTGAGATTGAACGTATAAATCAATTACATGGCAGGTGGGGTAAAATGGCATTTGATTACCTGGGAATCAACTTTATATCAGCATCAGAGGCTACAGTAAGTTTATTTGGAAAATAGGTCTTACCACAAGCAGCATTGATTGCTTTGAGACAGTTATATATTTATTTTTGGTTGACTTAGATTGACTAACTGTCCATGCACCCAGGAGAAAGACAGACACATACACAGACGACACAGGGACGGATGGACGGAAGGATACTTTATTGATTCCTGAAGGGAAATTTCTTTCTCAAGCAGCTCCGAAAAACACAGAACAGGTGCAAAATGCCAAAACAAAATACACAAAAGACAGATACATGATACAATGATACATAGTGAGGCAGTATGATACTATACATTGTTATAGAGTGTTAGGTGAAAAAAAAATGAAACAATTATTGCAAGTTGATATGAATAAAATATATTTGCATGGTTAACTATACAGGTAGATGGCAGAAAAATAAACTTAAATAGCTGAATGTGCGTATGATATAAATGAGGGTAATAATAGTTTACTTAATATACAGTCTGTTTAAATATACAGGTAAATTAATATTTGAATATTTGCATGGTTAAATCAATTAAAATTACAGGTAAATGACAGGAAGAGATACTTAAATAGCTAAATGTGTGTATGATATAAATTAGGGTAATAATAATAATTCCCTTGAAATACAGTCCTTAGTACAGGGTTTAATTACAGATAAATGCACATATTGTACATTTGATATACTATATGCAATGAAAAAAGATACTACTGACAGGATACTAATGTACAGTCCTGAGTGAATGACTACGTAAGTTGGACAGGATGCTAGCAGGGCTTTACCCCCAATCTATCTCCTTAATTAACGCTGAGTGCCAAGCAGAGACGCATCAGGTCACCTTTTTACAGTCATTGGTATGACTCGTACAGGGATTGAACTCACAACCTTCCAATCTCAGGTCGGCTTGTGAGTTTGCAACATATACTACGATCCTAAATTGACATGAATTATTTTGTCATTTTAAATTGCACTCATTTCTCTAATATGGCCAACTTGGGAAAAATCTCCTATTCCCCAAACAAGTGTACCATCGTCACAAGGCCCAAAGCAAGCAAGTCAACCCAGCCTTTGTGACCTGCCGGTGACCCCGACTAGGAGCGGATATAAAACCAGAGATGCAGTGTAGTTCATTCATCTCGGAACACATGGGAAATCCCAGTGTTATTACACAGTAGTATTACAAAGCTAGCTGTTACACATCCTTTTTACATCCCATTGGTGATGTTAATATAAAAGTTTATAGTCATCAAGATGATACTAAATCAATTGCTTTAAACATTGTGGCACAAGGAGATGAGTTGATAAATGGCTACTACAGGTTCTAATCTATCGACAGGTACATGTAGTATTACCCAAGTTTGTTGTGGTTTGTCTTTTAGAAGAGCGCAAAAGGTACATGTCGATGTGAGTGATTAATTTGTGCTCGCTATTGATTATAGTAGAACAAGCTAATCAATTCAAGTTTACAGTTGCAGCTTGGTAAATCTTGGTGTGTGTACCGTTTTTAAGGTACTAATACATTTGTTTTAGTTTGTGTAGCGAGTCTTTTGTGTTTGGCTTCAAAATAGCACAACAACTGGGCTATAAATCGAAATTAGAAGCAGCAACAGTATACTTTTTAACTTATGTTTTAGGAATATAAATTACCTTTTTAACGTAGTTTTTCAACAGGATTCTACTTGATCACGTACAAACTACTGAATGAGCCCAAAAACGTGCTTTGATATATTGATTTTGGTGATATAACAGAAATCGTGAAAATCCGATGGTCTAGCTTACTCATTGCTTCAAAACATGGTTGAAAATTAAACGCTGCTCTCATGGACTGGGCATGCTTTGAACACTACCGAAAAGTGTTATTTGCTTGTGAAAAATGTATGCCATTCAGCATTTGCTAAAGGCCTATCGTTTACATTTTTTTGTGACACTTTGATATCTCGATAATTTGCAGCTCTTGAAGTGTGCGAGTTTGAGCATGTGTCCGTTAGACCTATGGATTTTGTTTTGAATATGCACAAATTAGATCAGCACCCCTAGTTTACTATATAATCTCTGGATGCCAACAACAGTCGCAGCCATAGACGCAGGAACTAGGGTGCCGAGGGTGCTGCAGCACCCCCTGAAAAATCAGAAAAAAAAGAATATTAATAAAAATACAAAAAAAAAAATTATATGGGGGATTTGGGAAAAGCAGGGTGAGAAGTGGTCATGAACCATTTGTACATTAGACGAAAGCATTTGATTGAGGATATTGCTATCTACAATGGTCCTGCAATATTCAGGCAAGTGGCCATTATCAGGCAATATTGATCAATCGTTTGACAAAGAAATGTCCCCCCTCGGGATCAATAAAGTATCTATCTATCTATCTATCTATCTATCTATCTATCTATCTATCTATCTATCTATCTATCTATCTATCTATCTATCTATCTATCTATCTATCTATCTATCTATCTATCTATCTATCTATCTATCTATCTATCTATCTATCTATCTATGTAGACTTTTACATATTGGAATGCCTTAACTGTGAACTCTGGTAAACAAATCAAACAACATCCTACCATAATTAGTTTTTCATTATAATTCTAATGATAAAACAACAACGTCCTAGTGGGCTCAGTTAAGACAAGAGAGATGGGGGGAGTGAACCCTTTCCACAGAGACGTCCCAGCCCAGGTCTGTTCAGTCAGAGTTCATTGATTTTCTTCCAACCACACTGGTGAACTAACCCCACACGGCTTCTGCCTCCGTAGTTACTATGGTGATCGCTACGTACATGTCTTTACAGTTGGTAGAGCAGGACCACACGTACGTGAAATGTATACATGCATGACTAAGTCGCTTTGGAAAAAAGCATCTGCTAAATAGCATATCATCCGTACTGTCATGGCCAAAGTCAGTACAGAAATGTTTGTTTGTTTAGCTTGCAACATTGGTGGAACCATTTGTATGATGCTATGACAGTATTTGAAACAACCTTGCCAGTGGCAGTGCACATTTCCATTGAAAAAGGAATGAGACCAGCATGAGTGTAAAAACTGTGACTTGTTTGTTGGTTGGTTTCATTCTCACATTGAACCACAAGCTGCAATTAGCAAACACAGCTAGCTTTGTAACGCTACTGTGTAATAACACTGAAATTCCCCATGTGTTCCGAGATGAATGAACTACACTGCATCTCTGGTTTTAAATCCGCTCCTAGCCGGGATCACCGGCAGGTCACAAAGGCTGGGTTGACTTGCTTGTTTTGGGCCTTGTGACGATGGTACACTTGTTTGGGGAAAGGGAGATTTGTCTCAAGTTAGCCTCACTTGCTCAGAGCAATTGACACCGTGAGGAAGGAAACACACACACACGCACATACACGTACACACATGCACGCACACACACGAACACACACACACTCACACAAACACAGGCTATAAGCTATTGGGATAGACTGTTGGTTCCTCTGATGGGCTCCCGGTGTGTGGGAGAGTGTATGAGCCTTCAGTTAATTGAGCTGGACAAAAAGCCCGGCAAAGGAGGGAAGCAGCCGCATGAATCATATTGACTCCACAGATTTCATGTTAACAAACTATAGTTTTGGCAAGTCGGTTAGGACATCTACTTTGTGCATGACACAAGTAATTCATCCAACAATTGTTTACAGACAGATTATTTCACTTATAGTTCACTATATCAAAATTCCAGTGGGCCAGAAGTTTACATACACTAAGTTGACTGTGCCTTTAAACAGCTTGGAAAATTCCAGAAAATGATGTCATGGCTTTAGAAGCTTCTGATAGGCTAATTGACATCATTTGAGTCAATTGGAGGTGTACCCGTGGATGCATTTCAAGGCCTGCCTTCAAACTCAGTGCCTCTTTGCTCGACATCATGGGAAAATCAAAAGAAATCAGCCAAGACCTCATAAAGAAAATTGTAGACCTCCACAAGTCTGGTTCATCCTTGGGAGCAATTTCCAAATGCCTGAAGGTACCACGTTCATCTGTACAAACAATAGTACGCAAGTATAAACACCATGGGACCACGCAGCCGTCATACCGCTCAGGAAGGAGACGCATTCTGTCTCCTAGAGATGAATGCACTTTGGTGAGAAAAGTGCAAATCAATCCCAGAACAACAGCAAAGGACCTTGTGAAGATGGTACAAAAGTATCTATATCCACAGTATAACGAGTCCTATATCGATATAACCTGAAATGCCGCTCAGCGAGGAAGAAGCCACTGCTCCAAAACCGCCATAAAAAAGCCAGACTACGGTTTGCAACTGCACATGGGGACAAAGATTTTACTTTTTGGAGAAATGTCCTCTGGTCTGATGAAACAAAAACAGAACTGTTTGGCCATAATGACCATCGTTATGTTTGGAGGAAAAAGGAGGAGGATTGCAAGCCGAAGAACACCATCCCAACTGTGAAGCATGGGGGTGGCAGCATGATGTTGTGGGGGTGCTCTGCTGCAGGAGGGACTGGTGCATTTCATAAAATAGATGGCATCATGAGGAAGGGAAATTATGTGGATATATTGAAGCAACATCTCAAGACATCAGTCAGGAAGTTAAAGCTTGGTCGCAAATGGGTCTTCTAAATGGACAATGACCCCAAGCATACTTCCAAAGTTGTAGCAAAATGGCTTAAGGACAAAGTCAAGGTATTGGAGTTGCCATCACAAAGCCCTGACCTCAATCCTATAGAACATTTATGGGCAGAACTGAAAAAGCGTGTAAGAGCAAGGAGGCCTACAAACCTGACTCAGTTACACCAGTTCTGTCAGGAGGAATGGGACAGAATTCACCCAAATTATTGTGGGAAGCTTGTGGAAGGCTACCCGAAACGTTTGACCCAAGTTGAACAATTTAAAGTCAATGCTACCAAATACTAATTGAGTGTATGTAAACTTCTGACCCACTGTAATGAAAGAAATCAAATCTGAAATAAATAATTCTCTACTATTATTCTGACATTTCATATTCTAAAAATAAAGTGGTGAGCCTAACTGACCTAAGACATGGAATTTGTACTAGGATTAAATGTCAGGAATTGTGAAAAACTGAGTTTAAATGTATTTAGCTAAGGTGTATGTAAACTTCCAACTTCAACTGTATGTCAGAATAAATTCCCAGCACTTAAGTAAAAAAGAGGACATGACAGAGCCATACAGAAGCATATTACCTTGAACTAGCAACTCGCTTTGAAGGCTAATAGGAGACTACTTTCAACAAAAATACATTTGAATGTACTGTATGTGTGAGATTTGTGTAGTTGTTTGATTCTAAAAAGGAATGCCAATCTTTCACATGTAAAGGCAGTGACACAATGGCATTCAAAATAATTAATAAGCATTATCATCATAATTTTGACAATATTAATGGTTTCTCTGGAACCTTGAATGCAAAAAAAGCTCTCATGTTTTCCTAAAGACACAGTAGCCATACCAAGTGCTGACAGTGAATAGGGATATACATACTGTATATACGGCTTCCTTATTCATTCAATTCTAGGAACCAAATGAGACGAATACAATTAAGTTCATACATAGCCCCATCTTCCACGCTTACATCCCCTCTATTTTCTCTCAAGCAGCATAACATGTCAGTACATCTGTTTACACTGGACCAAACTAGTAATTGTGTTATAATTACATACACGGAAAGCATGAAAGTCACCTTGTTACCACCTAACCAAGGGGAGGGTGCAAATAATCGGAGATGGATGGAATAATCATCGCACAATTAATGGACAATTAGAGCAATCGGTTGGATTTGCCAGGGACTAAAAATCAAGTGTGACCGACGACAGTCGTTCTGATTGGACAGCCCTGGCTGGGATGCTCGGAGCGTGCTGCGGTCGGATTAGCTCACAGCTGAAAAGCACCTTGTCTTCTTGAGATTCCAACGCACACAAATGAAGGTGCCCTTTGCAAATAACACCCATTAGGCTTCTCTAAAGTCACCGCGTCCGGGGTAGCACAGAGGTGGAGGCTCACAAAAAAAAAAAAAAACACTGTGAAATGCTCCAGGTCATCCGTCAGGGAGGACTACCAATTATGAATCAGCTCAATAAGCACCGCCTTGAACTATATTTAATACTTTGGCATGCCTTGTCTTTGTACCCCAGTTTAACATTTCACAGGCAAGGACATGCATGATACCTTGCAGACAGACCAGCATGATATTAATGTCTGGGCGCATCCCAATTAAAATTCCTCACAGCCTCCTCCGTAAACGATAAAATAAATAACACTTATTTTCCATGAAAGCTTTGCTATTTAGCCTTTGCTGTGGTGTATTTGGATTCGACAAGAGCACCAAGCTGTTCCTAATGAGTAGACACACATACAATGCGTGGCAGCAGACGTGCATCCGACACGTACCATGATAAATTAACTGGACTACTTCCTACAGAACCCGGTTAGCTAGTCGTCCTAAATCTCCGCTTCTGTCCTGGTTGGCACAGAGCAACAGGCGGTGGCAAAGGCTAAGCAGCTAGTTGGTTCTAACGGCCTTGTGATCCTATAAATAACATAGGTTGGTTGCCTTTCAATCGATCACAGCCTTGAACCCGTTTGATGCCAGCTAGGCTTGTAGGTCTGACCTGACTGCATGCCAGGCTGCCTCTCTCCTCCTCCTTGCACTGTGCACGATCTATCAAAGCAGAAGCCTGGCACTTCAAAAACGACAGCCCCTAATTGGTTGCCGTGAGAGGTCTATCATTGTTGTGGGGTTACCGTGGCAGAGGAGAGTTCACTACGGACAAGGTTAACTAACTCCACTTCTTAGGACGGAGCCGACTCTCGATAGCTTGATCACCCCTTTCCACACCTTCACTCTGAAGTAAAAAATGACTGTCTTGCCCACACATACTATAAGTGTCGGTATGGTTGTGTGTGTGTGTGTGTGTGTGTGTGCGTGTAGTGTGCGCCTGGGTGTGTGCTCTTTTAACACACATATTCTTTAAACTCTGAAAAACCCAACTGATCATTACTCACTGGCTTTCATCAAGCGCTCCAAATGATTTCTAACCCAAAGGCCGGTTTGAAGCCGTAATTTCTGCGAGTGAGCTGACGTCTTCATTTGTTCCGGTTGGGTCAGCGTCAGGGTCAGCGAGGAGATTTAGAGCCCACCCCCACATATCTGCCTGATGTCTGCACACGGCCATTAGCATCCGCTGGCGCCCGAGGGGTGGAGGTTAGAAGTCGCGGTATAACTATCTTAAGCACTGCGGACAGTGTCCTTCAGAGTGGAGGGAGAACCAACAGGCTGTGGAGGATGTGCATGACTTGTGGGGAGAAAAGCCTTGAGACAAGGGATGGGAGTGGGGAGTGTGAACGTGGCCTCGGAGTCTGGGACTGTGCATCATTCTCTCTTAAACAGTAGATGGATGGAGCTGTGGAAGTGGACTGAATAATTATCATACAGTACAGTGTTCACTTGCCGTTCTTCTTACACTACCAGAGGTCTTGGATTAATTATACCAAAGCAGTGGGGAGATTTCTCAATGGTGAACTGTTATTTTGTAGGGAAATATTGCTCTATGTACGGTAAGTATGGACATCTGAGGGTGCAAGTATTGAGTGACAGAACCACAGGTCAAATTAGACCATTAAAATTAAACATGTTAAAGATGACAACTGGTTATATCGGCTTGGCTGGTTCAAGACATTTTCGTTTCACTGTGAAGATTGCCAATTGGTTAGGGACTAACAACACACTTAAGAGGTATCACACCTACAGGTAAGAGGGAAATAAAAAATGCTGGGTAAAAAGGATTTAATTATACACCAATTTGGTATTGGGGTGCTTTGAAACCTACCAACAAATTAAAGGGAGAGGTGAATTTCAACATTCCCATTTCACATTATTAAACGTGGTAACTCGGAATAGGTTGGAACATTAAGACTTAACAGTCAGCCAAATTGTTTAAATGTTAACATCCCCTTAACAGTCACAGTTGTGGGTGCTCATGGTCAGGACCAATGATGTGTATAAACCCTGGATGACTGACAAGGGGCACTGTTTTACTCCTCCATAGTGAAACGTTTTTGGGAAGCTATAGAAATGCATTAATTGCTGTCTACATTTGTTTTTGACAAGTATATTCTATTAGAAACCTTGATGCATACTTTGAAATTATATTATGTGAACTGAACATACACACACACACACACTGAAATGGCTATAAATACTTACTACATAACTTGTGCTCTATTTTTCATAGTTCTTAAAGGGGCAGTGCAGTCAAAAACGTGATTTATATTTATTATATATTTATATTTTTGACAATTTAGTTTTTACTCCATACATTTTACCTGACACCCAAAAGTACTCGTTACATTTTGAATGCTAAGCAGGACAGAAATGGTCCAATTCACGCATTTATCAAGAGAACATTGCTGGTCATCTCTACTGCTTCTGATCTGGTGGACTCTCTAAACACAAATGCTTTGTTTCTGAATTATGTCTGAGTGTTGGAATGTGCCCCAGGCTATCTGTGCTATCTGGTTTGTTAAAATAAGGAATTTATTAAACATTTTTTTTGTATTACATTTTTATTTGTATTACTTTTTACCCCTTTTTCTCCCCAATTTTATGATATCCAAATTGGTAGTTAGACTTGTCCCATCGCTGCAATTCCCATGCAGATATGTAGAGGCGAAGGTCGAGAGCCATGCATCCTCCGAAACACGACACTGCCAAGCCGCACTGCTTCTTGACACACTGCTCGCTAAACCTGGAAACCAGCTGCACCAATGTGTGGGAGGAAACACAGTACAACTGGCGACCGAAGTCAGCGCGAATGCGCCCGACCCGCAACAAGGAGTCGCTAGATCGCGACGGGACAAGGACATCCCGGCCGGCCAAACGCTCCCCTAACCTGGATGACGCTGGGCCAATTGTGTCCAGCTGCGACACATTCCTGGGATCTAATAAATTGAAATGATTTATACTTTTACTTTTGATACATAAGTACATTTTTGCAAATACTTACTTTTGATATATTTAAAACAAAATAGTTTTAAACTTTACTCAAGTAGTATTTTACTAGGTATCTTTATTTTTTCTCAAGTATGACAATTTGGTACTTTTTTCACCACTGGATATTCTTACTAATCTGCTAGAGAACCAATTTTTGTATGACTGAAGCCTTTAGTGAGAGGTCTAATGCTTTAATAGTTAATAATCTCTGCCCTCCGAATTCATAAACTGTCGGGCTCTGGCCATAGAGCAAGCCTACTTGCTTCTCTATGTAGCTGTGGTCAGAGTCTGACAGTGTCGTCCTTTTCTGTTTCTATGTGGGGTTTAGGTTGGATCCCTAATTAGAGGCAGCTGCACGGCATTGTCTCTAATTAGGGATCCAATATATGTTGAGTCTGTCCATCACGTTGCTGTGGGTCGATATCGATGTATGTCGCAGTCACGGTGAGTCAGTGGATTTACGTTTTGTTCATTCATGTTTGATTGTTCAGTAGTTCGACATTGGTGTTTTATTATTACATAGTATAATAAATATGTCGAACAACTATCCCTGCGCTGCGTCTTGGTCTCTCTCACACCCAAATCGTGACAGATCGACCCACCTAGGTGAGACCAAGCAGCGAAGGAAAAAGGAACAGCCTGGAGCCCAGACACCCCAAACGATTGTCGGAGAGGGGCTATGGGGGTGGTCGGGGATAAACGGAGAGGAGCCCCGGCCACTGCACTCGTGGGGGATCCCGGAAGAGCCCCTACAGCCAAGGGAGCAGAGGTACGGAGAGGAGTCGGAAGAGGAGGACGACGACGTACTTCTGTTCCCTCTCTCGTGGGGACTCTTGGAGGAGATCTCGCGAGGCGGGGATTGGCGATGGAGTGAGGAAGATCGGGGCTGTCACAGCCTCCCAACGCCAGTTCCCAACCCAGTGCCTCCAGCGCCAGCCCGGAGCCAACAAGGGTCCGTCATGGCTGCGAGCACCACACCATCGGTGCGCGGCCAGAGCCCGGAGAGGCTGAAAAGAGGGCATCGCACGCCACTTCGCATGCCCACGGATCTGGATCGGGAGCGGCCAGAGGGGTTCGAGGAATACCCGGAGGAGGAGCGGACGAGGTGGTGGAGAGCCTGGAATGCTCTTCCTCTGGAGAAGCTGAGGGATCCGCTGGTTATACAGGCGTTGGTGGACTTTAAACGCCAGATGACTCTCGTGGCGAGGCAGATGGTTGGACAGGAACCTCCAGCGAAGGTCAGCAGCCCTGCACCTCCAGCGAAGGTCAGCAGCCCTGCCCCTCCAGCGAAGGTCAGCGTCCCTCCACCTCCAACGAAGGTCAGCGCCCCTGAACCTCCTGCGAAGGTCAGCGCCCCTGAACCTCCAGCGAAGGTCAGCGCCTCTAAACCTCCAGCGAAGGTCAGCGCCTCTAAACCTCCTGCGAAGGTCAGCGCCTCTAAACCTCCTGTGAAGGTCAGCGCCCCTGAACCTCCAGCGAAGGTCAGCGCCCCTGAACCTCCAGCGAGGGTCAGCGCCCCTGAACCTCCTGCGAAGGTCAGCGCCTCTAAACCTCCTGCGAAGGTCAGCGCCTCTAAACCTCCTGCGAAGGTCAGCGCCCCTGAACCTCCAGCGAAGGTCAGCGCCTCTAAACCTCCTGCGAAGGTCAGCGCCTCTAAACCTCCTGCGAAGGTCAGCGCCCCTGAACCTCCAGCGAAGGTCAGCGCCTCTAAACCTCCTGCGAAGGTCAGCGCCTCTAAACCTCCTGTGAAGGTCAGCGCCCCTGAACCTCCAGCGAAGGTCAGCGCCCCTGAACCTCCAGCGAGGGTCAGCGCCCCTGAACCTCCTGCGAAGGTCAGCGCCTCTAAACCTCCTGCGAAGGTCAGCGCCTCTAAACCTCCTGCGAAGGTCAGCGCCCCTGAACCTCCAGCGAAGGTCAGCGCCTCTAAACCTCCTGCGAAGGTCAGCGCCTCTAAACCTCATGCGAAAGTCAGCAACCCTGAGCCTCCTGCGAAGGCCAGCAACCCTGAGCCTCCGGCGAAGGCCAGCAACCCTGAGCCTCCGGCGAAGGTCAGCAACCCTGAGCCTCCGGCGAAGGCCAGCAACCCTGAGCCTCCTGCGAAGGCCAGCAACCCTGAGCCTCCAGAGAGGGCCAGCAACCCTGAACCTCCTGCGAAGGTCAGCGCCTCTAAGCCTCCTGCGAAGGTCAGCGCCTCTAAGCCTCCTGCGAAGGTCAGCGCCTCTAAGCCTCCTGCGAAGGTCAGCGCCTCTAAGCCTCCTGCGAAGGTCAGCGCCTCTAAGCCTCCTGCGAAGGTCAGCGCCTCTAAGCCTCCTGCGAAGGTCAGCGCCTCTAAGCCTCCTGCGAAGGTCAGCGCCTCTCAACCTCCAGCGAGGGTCAGCGCCTCTCAACCTCCAGCGAGGGTCAGCGCCTCTCAACCTCCAGCGAGGGTCAGCGCCTCTCAACCTCCAGCGAGGGTCAGCGCCTGTCAACCCCCAGCGAGGGTCAGCGCCTCTCAACCTCCAGCGAGGGTCAGCGCCTCTCAACCTCCAGCGAGGGTCAGCGCCTCTCAACCTCCAGCGAGGGTCAGCGCCTCTCAACCTCCAGCGAGGGTCAGCGCCTCTCAACCTCCAGCGAGGGTCAGCGCCTCTCAACCTCCAGCGAAGGTCAGCGCCTCTCAACCTCCAGCGAAGGTCAGCGCCTCTCAACCTCCTGCGAGGGTCAGCGCCTCTCAACCTCCTGCGAGGGTCAGCGCCTCTCAACCTCCTGCGAAGGTCAGCGCCTCTCAACCTCCAGCGAAGGTCAGCGCCTCTCAACCTCCAGCGAAGGTCAGCGCCTCTCAACCTCCAGCGAAGGTCAGCGCCTCTCAACCTCCAGCGAAGGTCAGCGCCTCTCAACCTCCAGCGAAGGTCAGTCCACCGGTACCCAGTCCGGGTCCAGCCGCCTGCTCCGCCTCAGTGCCAGAGCAGTCCGCTCCACCGGTGCCCATTCCCGGTTCAGCCGTCTGCTCCGCCTCAGCGCCAGAGCAGTCCGCTCCACCGGTGCCCATTCCGGGTTCAGCCGTCTGCTCCGCCTCAGAGCCAGAGCAGTCCGCTCCACCGGTACCCATTCCGGGACCAGCCGTCTGCTCCGCCTCAGCGCCAGAGCAGTCCGCTCCACCGGTGCCCATTCCGGGTTCAGCCGTCTGCTCCGCCTCAGCGCCAGAGCAGTCCGCTCCACCGGTGCCCATTCCGGGTTCAGCCGTCTGCTCCGCCTCAGAGCCAGAGCAGTCCGCTCCACCGGTACCCAGTCCGGGTCCAGCCGCCTGCTCCGCCTCAGTGCCAGAGCAGTCCGCTCCACCGGCACCCAGTCCGGGTCCAGCCGCCTGCTCCGCCTCAGTGCCAGAGCAGTCCGCTCCACCGGCACCCAGTCCGGGTCCAGCCGCCTGCTCCGCCTCAGTGCCAGAGCAGTCCGCTCCACCGGTGCCCATTCCCGGTTCAGCCGTCTGCTCCGCCTCAGCGCCAGAGCAGTCCGCTCCACCGGTGCCCATTCCGGGTTCAGCCGTCTGCTCCGCCTCAGAGCCAGAGCAGTCCGCTCCACCGGTACCCAGTCCGGGTCCAGCCGCCTGCTCCGCCTCAGTGCCAGAGCAGTCCGCTCCACCGGCACCCAGTCCGGGTCCAGCCGCCTGCTCCGCCTCAGTGCCAGAGCAGTCCGCTCCACCGGCACCCAGTCCGGGTCCAGCCGCCTGCTCCGCCTCAGTGCCAGAGCAGTCCGCTCCACCGGCGCCCATTCCGGGTTCAGCCGTCTGCTCCGCCTCAGAGCCAGAGCAGTCCGCTCCACCGGCGCCCATTCCGGGTTCAGCCGCCTGCTCCGCCTCAGTGCCAGAGCAGTCCGCTCCACCGGTACCCAATCCGGGTCCAGCCGTCTGCTCCGCCTCAGTACCAGAGCAGTCCGCTCCACCGGTACCCGTTCCGGGTTCAGCCGCCTGCTCCGCCTCAGTGCCAGAGCAGTCCGCTCCACCGGTGCCCGTTCCGGGTCCAGCCGCCTGCTCCGCCTCAGTGCCAGAGCAGTCCGCTCCACCGGGGCCCGTTCCGGGTCCAGCCGCCTGCTCCGTCTCAGTGCCAGAGCAGTCCGCTCCACCGGTGCCCAGTCCGGGTCCAGCCGTCTGCTCCGCTTCAGAGCCTGAGCAGTCCGCCCCACCGGTGCCCAGTCCGGGCCCGGCTGTTTTCCCAGCTCCATGGCCGGAGCCGTTTGTCCCACCGGGGCCCAGTCCGGGCCCGGTTGTTTTCCCCGCTCCATGGCCGGAGCCGTTTGTCCCACCGGGGCCCAGTCCGGGCCCGGTTGTTTTCCCCGCTCCATGGCCGGAGCCGTTTGCCCTACCGGTGCCCAGTCCGGGCCCGGTTGTTTTCCCCGCTCCATGGCCGGAGCCGTTTGCCCCACCGGTGCCCAGTCCGGGTCCGGTTGTTTTCCCCGCTCCATGGCCGGAGCCGTTTGCCCCACCGGTGCCCAGTCCGGGTCCGGTTGTTTTCCCCGCTCCATGGCCGGAGCCGTTTGTCCCACCGGGGCCCAGTCCGGGCCCGGTTGTTTTCCCCGCTCCATGGCCGGAGCCGTTTGCCCTACCGGTGCCCAGTCCGGGCCCGGTTGTTTTCCCCGCTCCATGGCCGGAGCCGTTTGCCCCACCGGTGCCCAGTCCGGGTCCGGTTGTTTTCCCCGCTCCATGGCCGGAGCCGTTTACCCCACCGGTGCCCAGTCCGGGCCCGGTGATAAGGAAGGGGCATGGGACAAGACTGTCCACGTCGCCGGAGCCGGAGCCGCCCCCGATGGACTAGTTTTTTCCCATGTTTTGTGTTTTTGTGTCTAGGCGTCCGGGAGTCCGCGCCTTTGGGGGGGGGTACTGTCGGGCTCTGGCCATAGAGCAAGCCTACTTGCTTCTCTATGTAGCTGTGGTCAGAGTCTGACAGTGTCGTCCTTTTCTGTTTCTATGTGGGGTTTAGGTTGGATCCCTAATTAGAGGCAGCTGCACGGCATTGTCTCTAATTAGGGATCCAATATATGTTGAGTCTGTCCATCACGTTGCTGTGGGTCGATATCGATGTATGTCGCAGTCACGGTGAGTCAGTGGATTTACGTTTTGTTCATTCATGTTTGATTGTTCAGTAGTTCGACATTGGTGTTTTATTATTACATAGTATAATAAATATGTCGAACAACTATCCCTGCGCTGCGTCTTGGTCTCTCTCACACCCAAATCGTGACATAAACATTATATAAATAGGCCCATTTAATTTTGTCTGGCTTACCGTTCCAAATAAAATTTAGTATTCTTTGCTCATATCGTTTAAAAAAATAGGTGTAGGCAAGGCCATAAGCAAATAAGTAAACTGGGATATGATTAAAGAGTTAATCAGGGTGATTTTTAAACAAATAGACAGGTATGTTTTTCTTGAAGCTGTGCCGCGCCATTTTTCCTGACCCCTAGCAATTTGAGTTCTAGCCAATGAGCTTCAACTAGAAAGAAGCCTGCCCAGCATTATCCAATGAGGTTGCAGGGCCTAATGGCTGAGTGGACACTGCAGAGAGAGCGAGAGAGAGCAATGATATGGTGCACACACTCAGTGGCCAGTTTACACCCATCTAATAGCGCGTTGGACCCCCCTTTGCCTCCAGAACAGCCTGAATTCTTCGGGGCATTCTACAAGGTGTCGGAAACGTTCCACAGACAGATGTTGGTCCATGCTGACGCAATGTCATCACTCAGTTGCTGCAGATTGGACGGCGGTACATTCATGCTGCGAACAGCCAGTTCCATCTCATCCCAAAGATGCTCTATTGGATTGAGGTCTAGGGACTGCCCAGGCCACTCAAGTAAACTGAACTCGCTGTCAAGTTCCAGGCAATGTTTTTCCACTCCTCAATTGTCCAGTGTTGGTGATCGCATGCCCACTGGATCTTCTTCTTGTTCTTAGCTGATGGAACCCGGTGTGGTCGTGCTGCAATAGCCCATCCGTGACAAGGATTGACGAGATGCTGTTCTACACACCACTGTTGTATTGTGCTGTTATTTGTCCATTTGTCCTGTTAGCTTGCACGATTCTTGCCGACCGTTCTCAATAAATGAGTTGTTTTCACCCACAGGAATGCCGCTGACTGAATGTTTTTTGCTTGTTGCACCAAACACTAGACACTGTCTGCGTGAAAATCCCAGGAGGGCGGGCGTTTGAGTTAATAGATCTGGCGCGCCTGGCACCTATGATCATACCACGCTCAAAGTCGCTTAAGTCACTTGTTTTGCCCATTCTAACGTTCAATTGAACAGCAACTGAATGCCTAGATGCCTGGCTGCTTTATTTAACAAGCCACGTGACTAGGAGCGATCCATTTTCGTGAACAGGGTGGTGTACATAATTAACTGGTTGGCGAGTGTCTATGCATATATGTGAAGTAGTACGCAATCTTCTGGGACCACTTTTAGTTTGCGAGTGCTACTTTCAATACTACTGGCTAAAAAGTACACAAAAGTGACAGAGAATCTCTTTAAGGTGGGTGATGAGCGCAAGCTAGCTGCTTTGTGCTTGTGTTAATTCACATAGAGCTTTCATCACCTACTGTACTTAAAGTGTGATTCGCTCAGCTCCCATTCCTTCTGTAAAGGCACTCTTAGGACTAATTATGTGATATTAGCCATTATGCAGATCACACAATAGCTTGGGGAGGGCCTTGGTTTTGATAAATGACTGCTTTCTATTTGCTTCCCCCTGCTACCTGACTGTTAAATAATGGTACTGCTACTTCGGCGGCCTAACACAAGAAACCACGCTGAGGGAAATTCACTCTTAGGTTGCCGGTCAACACCTCTACGCCATTTCCGCGAATCGAAAGAGAATAAAGATGTTGTACCCTGTTATTCTTGCCCTCTCCACCTGATGGAAAATTGTCCTATTTGTAATGCATTCACCCACCAATGTGCCAGAGTATTATGTACCGTAGTAAGTCACACCAGAGTATATGCCTTTTCCAAGAAGATAAAAGGAAGGTCAGGAAGGAGTTCTGACTGATATGGATATCAGGTGGTGTATCTTTACCATTCATTACCCACTTAGTTATTTTTTAATAGTGACTCCATTGGCATCAGCGACCTCCCTATAATTTGTTTCACCCTTCCATCTTTTAATCAGGCCAAGATGATGGAAAAGTTGGCAGAGAGAGATGAAAGAGCATTAAAGGAGAATGTGGCGGGCGACGACATAATTGCTGGTGGAAAGTTTAAGGAGGATTAT
Source organism: Thymallus thymallus (assembly GCA_023634145.1). Taxonomy (NCBI): domain Eukaryota; kingdom Metazoa; phylum Chordata; class Actinopteri; order Salmoniformes; family Salmonidae; genus Thymallus; species Thymallus thymallus. Next base: position 31,127,412 of record CM042391.1, read on the forward strand.
GAATGGAGACTCGATGGATATGAAATCACAACCTCATCCACTCTGATAATTGCTATCCTTGTATATACACTGGGGGCCAAAAGATTGGAATATTACTCATTTGTCTTTATTTGCACAATTTTTTACATTGTAGAATAACAGTGAAGACATCAAAACTATGACATAACACATATGGAATCATGTAGTAAGCAAAAAAAAAGTGTTAAACAAATCAAAATATATTTTATTTCAGATTCCTCAACATAGCCACCCTTTGCCTGCTTCATGAGGACCGCCACAGGAATGGAAGACCCAGAAATACCTCTGCTGCAGAGGATAAGTTCATTAGAGTTACCAGCCTCAGATTGCAGCCCAAATAAATACTTCACAGAGTTAAAGTAACAGACACATCTCAACATCAACCGTTCAGAGGAGGCTGTGTGAATCAGGCCTTCATGGTCGAATTGCTGCAAAGAAATCACTACTAACGGACACCAATAAGAATAAGAGACTTGTTTGGGCCAAGAAACACGAGCAACGGACATTAGACCGGTGGAAATGTGTCCTTTGGCCTGGAGTCCAAATTTGAGATTTTTGGTTCCAACCTCAACCAAATTTAGATGGTTTGGGATGAGTCGGACCGCAGTGAAGGAAAAGCAGCCAACAAGTGCTCAGCATATGTGGGAACTCCTTCAAGACTGATGGAAAAGCATTCCAGGTGAAGCTGGTTGAGAGAATGCCAAAAGTGTGCAAAGCTGTCATCAAGGCAATGGTGGCTGTTTGAAGAATCTCAAATATTTTGATTTGTTTAACACTTTTTTGCTTACTACATGATTCCATATGTGTTATGTAATAGTTTTGATGTATTCACTTTTATTCTACAATGTAAAAAATAGTGCAAATAATATAATATATTTCTATCCTTCCCGTTCTTAAGTTTGGTTTTTGTGTCTTTTACTTTCTATTTTGTTCACCTTCAAACAGCTGAAAATACAATATTTTTGGTTATTGAAAAGATATTTCACAGCGGTTAAGATGGTGCAATTAATCTCTACACTCGGAGAGCTTGTTTTGTCACAAACTAAAAATGGAATTTTAACAACCAAGAAATGGCAATGCGATGCGATGCGATGCATATTGCACCTTTCAACGTTTCACTAATTAACAGCTTGGACAATCACCCAGGTAATAGCATGTGCTAGCGTACCGGAACCGCGGAAGCAACCTGATATTGATAATACCATATGCGGTTTAAATTAGTCTGGGGGCCGAATCAATACTGTTCAATTGTTTGGTCTTTACAGTGACCTCCGGCCTCTGCTGATGAGCATCAATCTGGACTCGGGTGGAGAGGTGAGGAAGAGCAGTTAAACAACACACACATTGATACGCAAACACACACACACACACACCAAAGAATATGCATACAAGTAGAATGGGAAAAGGCTGATTGTTTGTCTGACCTCTCACTGACATGTTCCATTATTAGAGAGTAAAGGAGAAAACAACACAAAGCATCCAGGCAGTAGGACTACTGTATGTAGGTGCAATAGAAATGGATGGGGTTGGGGCCTTGTTTTCTTTAGTACACATTGACGGCTGAGATGGATAGGTTACTGTATGAATGACATTGTATTGACAATATTTACCTATTGAATAACAGTCATACCCAACAGTAATAATGGGTATGATGCATTTGATTGATTAGACATGTCAGTATACTAAATGAATGTCCTACACACCAGAAAATACACTTTACTAGTACGCATGTCATATAAAGGTTTATGCATTTCTGTCAATTATGAATAAAGAGAAAAGCCATTGTAATGATTCAGAGGATGTTACACTGCTGGCTGGTGAAACTTCTCACCCAACTATAAAGGAAACAATATTTTGTATTGCGTCAGTTTGGCATGGTAAAGAGAACACAATTGAATTGGCAGTACCATTTGTACTGTCAACACTCCTAACTTCTTTATCCCTTTTCAATTTCCCTGGGCATTGCACATGACAAATAACCAATTAGATTAGTTGGCAGTAGAAAGCCCCACTGATCCGAACTCTATTTCCCATGTTTCCCGGGGCATCGGCACCACTGCAGAGGATTGATTATGATAGCGTAGATGTGGAAAGCACTGCATACTTTATAGCTCAGGGCTCTCCGACCCGGTTTCTGGAGAGCTACCGTCCTGTAGGTTTTCGCTCCAACCCTCATCTAGCGCATCTAATTCTAATAATTATCTGGTTGATAAGCTGAATCAGGTTAGTTACGACTGTGGTTGCAGTGAATACCTACAGGAGGGTTGCTCTCCAGGAACTGGGTTGGAGAGCCCTGCTCTAGCCTAGTGCTTCAGGGTCATTGGATCAAATCTCGAGAGGGCAACCTGCTGTTGGACCAATGAGGGGAACGCTGCTGAGGGCTCCAAAGTGTGGATCATCACTCACTGGCATGTTTAGCAATATACAAGCAACACTGTAAACAACACATCCGCTAAACAATAGTGTCCATAGTCTATCAATAATGGATGGATTGTGCCGTCCCATGCCCTCACACATACAAACCAAGGCCAAAAAAACAACCGCTAGCTCCCTAGACCACCTATATCAGGGACGGGCAATTCCAGTCCTCTGGGGCCAGAATGGTATCACACTTTTTCCCCATCCCTAGCAAATACAGCTGATTAAACTAATTGCATTGTAAACTGAAGATTATGATTAGTTGATTATTGGAGTCAGGTGACACCAACTAGCCTATCAGAGGGCAGGGCGGACCTGCCACTATAGTGCTTATTTCTATCCAATCTAGCTATATGACGTGCCTAGGGGGTGGGGCTAGGGGTTGTTTCTGTGTGGGGACTCGTCTCCCCCTTGAGGATCAAGCAGCATTGACTGATCTTAGGCCATGCCTATGTGTCTGCCATCGTACCCATCAGTGACCTTACAAGATTGCCTATGGTCCCCTAATGCTCCGATCTGCCCGGCAACATTTAAAAAATATATATATATTTAACCTTTATTTCACTAAACATCCCTTTTATCACACATACACAGTAGAGCTGGGGCGATAAACCAAAGATTATCGACACCGCCAATACAGATAATTTATCACATGTACTGTGTTTGCTGATATCGTTCATTATGATAAATAGCCTATGCTAGAGAAATATGAAGTTTGAAATGAAATGTTTGCTAACATGGGTGATTGTTAACGGGAAAATTGATGGCCACAACCATCAAACTAGCCCAGCACTAATACGCAGGTCCACCAGCCAGCCCCGCTTTCAGCAATTGCTCCTCAAATGCTAGGGGTGGCTGTTCAATGACAGTCAACATCACCGTAATGTGGCTGTGTATAGCTTTTTTAACAATGAACCCATAGATAATAGTAGGACTACAGTGCACGTTCTACAGCTCGGTGAATGGAACCCTGTGTTTATCGGTTCAATGTGTATTCTTAAGGGGAAGATATGTGACGATTACAATACAAGATGACAGAGACATTATCTCCCTCCTCTGTGTTTGTGTATTACAGGACCTTATCACTTCCTACGTAACAAGGCTAATATGTTAGGCGAGACTGCTGTATGTTTGCGTTCATTATTCACAATAGCATAATTCTCAAGTGACATGCAGCATTCCTTGTTATATACCTTACAGCATAACAAGTCCATATACCTTACATATTTAGCAGATGTTATCGCAGGTGCCGAGAAATGCTTATGTTTCTAGCTCCAACAGTGTATTAATACCCAACAGCAGAAAATGTGGCTAGGAACAGGTTGACCATGTCTGTCCACGCCATATTGTTGTGTAGGGAAGGCTGTGTGTATGTTGTAATGTTATGCTAGCATGTTATGGAGTTTCCGAGAGCGAGAGAGAGAGAGTGAGAGACAGAGCGAGAGTCGTGGAAATTTCAGTACTGAGAGAGCCTTGGACAATTATTCAAAACAAATCATCTTTATTCAACATCGATGAATTATTGCAATAATGAAACCGTCAACTGCACACTCTAAGTTGTGTTGCCGAGAGCTTAACCAACAATGAAAAACAGCCATCTTATATAGGACACTAAGAATACAGACCAAAGAGCATCACTCTGGGTTCATCCTGTCGTTAACAACACAGGTGTTGTTCTAACCCCCAACCCTGGCTTCATTTCCCAGATGTCAGGATGTCGAAGAACCATTAGGCCTTTGTTCTACTCCTCTCTATCCCAGTTACAACCACAGGCTCAGTTAGACAGGATACATCTCCCTCAATGCACCACTGATCATAGAATGAAACGTGGCCGTAAAGTTTTTTTAGCACCCTCTAGTAACCCATGTCCTCGATGCCCAGTCTAGCTGCTGGAAGCTAGAGTGGAGACCATACAAACAGCACTAGTACAATAGTAATATCTTACTATTGTTAATTATATATTGTTAACTATTAAACAAAACAGGTAAATATGTAATTTTTCCCCAACAAGACAGAGAGAGACAGAGAGAGAGGGAGAAAGTAAAGGAGGAAGAGAGGAGGGAGAAAGTAAGAGAGAGAGAGAGAGAGAGAGAGAGAGAGAGAGAGAGAGAGAGAGAGAGAGAGAGAGAGAGAGAGGGGGATAGATTCACAGTCTGCAGTTTAGAGATTGCATTACAGATGCACTTATTGATATGCAATACCTCCTTCAGTCCTATATCAAGTGAGTTTGGTGTATGACACACAGTATTTGTGTGTGGTTATGTTTCCTGGTGCCAGTTCTTCTAGACCAGGGATAGGCATCTCCAGCCCTCGGGGGCCGGAGTGCTGTCACACTCTCTCTCCTCACTATACCATCTTCAGATGTTTTTATAACTTATCTACAGATGTCTGTAGCGCATAAAGCAGTATGCAAAATCAGGGGGCAATTGAACGGCTCTTTCACAGATGCGATTCGGTTACAGACGTTCACCCAAACATTTTTTTCAAAAAGAGACCCATCACTAGCACTGACAGAACATCCTCTAAAAGTCTAAAATAGGATTTATGTCAATTGTGGTTTGTGACATTGCGGTCAAAAACAAATGGTCACTGCTTAACAAGTGCTTGCACCCATTTGAGGACTTGCAACCCTTCAAAACAAATAACCTCAGTTTGAAGCAACCTATTTGACTCTGCTACCATCCCAGAGCAAATGTGTTGCTAATGAAAGACCTCAAGATAAAGAAACTTTTAGAAATGGGTCTCATACTTTGACCTAATTCAGATCATAAACTTGCTTTACCTTTGATTTGTGATCATACGTTTATTTCTGTGAAATCATTTATTTAGTGTTCCCGGGCACAGTAGGACATTTCAACTTGGAACTCCTGATTGGCCATTAATTTGCTTTGAAACGTTCCCATCAATGAAAAACCTATTACAGAGGACTCCAAAAATCTAACATTAATTCAACACCAGGGAGTATCCAAAGGTATGATTATTACCATGGTGAACATGATCATTCTCCTATTCAAATATCTGTAGAGCGCTGCAGGGAATACACTGATCAAATCAACCAAGGCCATTCAGGGAACCGGCATAAATTAGTTTAGTAATACAAAACACTTCAAATGTCAGGTCCCTGTAACAAAAAAAAAGTTATTTATCCTTCGTTTTGAACCTAATAAAGCTGTTAGAATTGGAATTTACTTTTGTTCTATTGGACTAATGCAGCACACATCGTTTCAGACACATCGCTGGTTGGCTCAACCTGAACCCTCCTATCCCTGTACACGCACACCTTACAGGTGTCATAGACAATCAAGCCCATTTCAAGTCACAGTTGGATCAGCAGAAATGAATGCATTATAGTTATAATAACCTATATAATGCAATATGATAACCATATAATGTCGTTTTCTAGTAAATTGGTTTCTGGGTGAGAAGCCAGCAGAGGTCAGATTACAACCAGATAAAGATGCATTTTTCTGCCATCTTAAAATAGGTTTTGCCCGCAGGGAAGTTACGTAACCCCTCAGAACCAAAAGGATACAGCACATAAATACAGCAGCAGCATTTACTTACAGCAAGTTAACATTAAAGCTATTGTGGATAGCCATGGAAGGCATTAGAATGGACCCTATATTTTATCCTTTGACCTCATTGCCATGCCTTTTTGATGTAATCAACTGGCTCAATCTATTGTACTGTTTTGCACCCTACCATTTCTACAAGTATGTATTTTTTGGTTCCTTTAACCATTTTGTAACAATTTTCCTCCTATAAAGTCAGCAACTTTCATTAGAATCATAAATTCACTGCGGGGCTATATGGGACACTTCGATCAAGGAACCAAGAGCACTTGATCCAGCCGAGTCCAAAGGGAACTAACACAATTGGGTAAAATATCTTCGGCAGACGAATCAAAAGACAAATCAAAAGGCAGCAATCAGGAAATCAAGCCGTTTGCTGAATTGTCCCTGAAGCGCCATCAACGAGCCTGAATAGCTTGTTGATTTGTCCTTCACTCCTACAAAGGCAGCTCTCAAAGTGTTTGCATGCAAACTGGGGATGGTGCTTCAATTCCTCTCTATCCCACTGAAAAGACTGAGTTGAAAGGCATCCATGATGTAGCTATGAAAGTACAGAACATTATAAGTAAACAACCTGACAGTACACAACCATTTCCAGAGGAATATGGTTTTGTATGATTTGATCTGAGATTCTTGTAGCCGATCTACAAGCTCCCTTACAAGTTAATTGCATGACAGCAGCCAACAAGTAAACAAAGCTATATATTTGCATGTGAGAGAGGTGCCCCTACTCGACTGAAATTTCACAGAGGATCATGTCTACAAATGCTAATTCTAGCCTTTAATTCTCCCCCTGTTCGTTTCATCCCCTGTTAATAAGCTTGAAATTAAAAAATACAACATATTAGCCTTGTTACGTAGGAAGTGATAAGGTCCTGTAATACACAGAAAACACAGAGGAGGGAGATAACGGCAAGCGACAGGCATTCCACACCACGAGGAGAGAGGCTAAAGCTACTGTACAATGTCTGTCTCCAACTGGCTCTTGTGCGATCTATTATGGGTTGAATCCTTACTTAAATCTGTGAGGTAAAATAGAATATTCTCGTCTCTGTTGTTTGAAACTTTTCCAGAGAAATTACATTATCCCATGCAAGAGTCAAGCAGACAAGTGGAGTTTGTTCAATAGGTTTGGGCGAGTAGATAGATGAGTAGATAGATAGATAGATAGATAGATAGATAGATAGATAGATAGATAGATAGATAGATAGATAGATAGATAGATAGATAGATAGATAGATAGATAGATAGATAGATAGATAGATAGATAGATAGATAGATAGATAGATAGATAGATAGATAGATAGATAGATAGATAGATAGATAGATAGATAGATAGATAGATAGATAGATAGATAGATAGATAGATAGATAGATAGATAGATACTTTATTGATGCCTGAGGGTACAACATCAGTTACGAAAAAAACACAGGGCAGGTGCAAAATGCCAGAACGAAAATACACAAAAGACAGATACACGATACATGATACATAGAGCGGCAGTATGAAAGAGTATCAAAATGCAAGAAGTCTGGAGTGTAAAAAAGCTATAAAAAGACATTGCATAGTATTGGTGGATGGCTGGATATGTACACTATACATTGGTGGATGGTTCATGGTTGACTATACTATACAGGTTGATGGCAGAGAAATACTTAAATAGCTAAAGGTGTGTATGATTTAAGTGAGGGTAATAATAGCTTACTTAATATACAGACTGGTTAAATGAACAAGTAAGTGAATTTTGCATGGTTAAATGAACTGTTGGGGGTGTTGAGAATCAGTCCAGAGGGAGCGGTCGCCTCCGCCCCTGCATCTTTGTCTCAACAGTGATGTTGTGAGCAAAGTGGGGGTGGGACAGCCGTGAAGGTGTGTGGCCTGGGGAGCTGGAGGGGATGTGGACAGGGCCAGTATCGAACCTGTTAAAAAAATTGGTTCAGCTCATTGGCTCTGTCCTGGGTCCCCTCCGTCTGCCTATTTCTCATACCCTTCCACACATCTCTCACATGGCTCTGCCTCAGCTTGTCCTGCATCTTCTCCTTATGCCCTCTCTTCCCCTCAGCAATCCACAACTTCAGCTCCCTCTGGACGCATTTCAATTTGTTCTTGTCCCCCTCCTTGAAGGCCCTCTTCTTCTCATTCAGCAGGGCCTTCAGGTCACTGGTGACCCAGGGTTTATTATTTGGAAAACAGCGTACCTTCCTGGTGGGTACAGTGTTGTCTACACAAAAATTGATATAGTCCGTTATGCAGTCAGTAAGTCCATCGATGTCCTCCCCATGAGCCTCACAGAGCACATCCCAGTCTGTTGTTTCAAAGCAGTCCTGTAGGGCCTTATTCGCTTCCGGGGACCATTTCCTAATGGTCCTAGTGGTCGCAGGCTGCTGTTGGACCATAGTCCTGTAGAGTGGGATGAGGTGGACAAGGTTGTGATCCGATCTACCGAGGGGAGGGAGTGCAGTGAATTTGTATGCATCCTTCACATTAGCATATAACAAGTCCAGAGTTTTATTATTCCTGGTTGGGCACTTCACAAACTGTTTGAATGTAGAGAGAGATGCATGGTTAAAATCCCCCGAAATGGCAAAGAAAGCACTGGGATGCGCTGTCTGTAACCTCGCGATAACAGAGTGGATGACGTCACACGTTGTGTTTGTGTCAGCGGAGGGCGGGGTGTAAACAATAACAGCAATGGCCACCGTGAATTCCCTCCGCAAATAGTAGGGTCTCAGGCTAACGGCTAACAGCTCAATGTCCGGGCTACAAAACTCTTCCTTAAGAGTAATATGGCTTGGATTACACCATCTGTTGTTAACTAAAGCCAGCCCCCCTCCCTTACTCTTACTGGAAGAAACGCTATCCCTGTCTGCTCTGATGGTCCGGAAACCGCCGATAGTGACATTCTCTATGGGGATGTTATCATTCAGTCAAGTCTCAGAAAAACACAATAGGCTCGCTTCCCGGTATTCTCTTTGTCCATGAACCAGACCCTGAATCTCGTCCATCTTGTTATGCAGCGATCTCACGTTGCCCATAATGATAGACGGTATAGCCGGCTTGTACTTCCTTAGCTTTGCCTTACACTTCAATCCCGCCCTGCGTCCACGGCGTCGCCTTTTCAACTCATCCGGAATATCGAACTTTTCCCTGGCATGCAGCAGCGCTGCGTGTGCTAAATCCAGGAGCAGGGCTCGGTTGTAAGTAATTGAGGACTCACGTGTACGTTCGGCGCTGAATGTTAAAACCTTCGTAAAACAGTAGCACTCCATAATCCTGAACTATTATTGTTCAACTGTTGCAAAAGAACTCACGAAAAACTGACGAAAAACATACTAAAACAACAATTTACGCCAATCCAATCGTAGATACAGCGGGTGAAATAAGTATTGAACACGTCACCATTTGTCTCAGTAAATATATTTCCAAAGGTGCTATTGACATGAAATTTTCACCAGATGTTGGTAACAACCCAAGTAATCCATACATACAAAGAAACCAAAACAAATAAGTTCAGAAATTAAGTTATGTGTAATAATGTGAAATGACACAGGGAAAAAGTATTGAACACATGAAGAAAGGGAGGTGCAAAAAGGCATTGAAAGCCAAGACAACAGCTGAAAACTATCAGTAATTAAAAAGAAATACAGCCCCCTGTCAGTGCAAATTAATATCAGCTGGTTCAGTCCCAACTGATGGCCTACAAAAAGGTCTCATTGCCAAGGTGTCACACAAGACACATCTCATGATGGGTAAAAGCGGAAGTGTCTTTCCACTTCCGTATTATGGCCCCAACAGTGCTCACTGGAACATTCAGAAGCTTAGAAATGCGCCTATAACCAATGCCATCATTATGTTTTGCAACAATTAGGTTGCGAAGGTCTTGAGACAGCTCTTTGCTTTTACCCATCATGAGATGTGTCTGTATTGCTTTTATTGCTTTTTAATTACTGATAGTTTTCAGCTGTTGTCTTGGCTTTCAATGCCTTTTTGCACCTCCCTTTCTTCATGTGTTCAATACTTTTTCCCTGTGTCATTTCACATTATTACACATAACTTAATTTCTGAACTTATTTGTTTTGGTTTCTTTGTATGTATGGATTACTTGGGTTGTTACCAACATCTGGTGAAAATTTCATGTCAATAGCACCGAGAAAAAATGGTGACGTGTTCAATACTTATTTCACCCACTGTAGATAGATATATGAGTAGATAGATGAGTAGATAGATGAGTGGATGGATGGATGGATGGATGGATGGATGGATGGATGGATGGATGGATGGATGGATGGATGGATGGATGGATGGATGGATACTTTATTGATCCCCTTCTTTATCAAGCAGCTACGAAAAACACAGGGCAGGTGCAAAATGCCAGAATGAATACACAAAAGACAGATACACGATGCATGATACATAGTGCCGCAGTATGAAAAAGTATAAAAATACACAAAGTCTGGAGTGCAAAAAGCTATAGAAATGCATTGCATAGTATGAATGAATGACTGAATATGTACACTATACATTGTTATAGTGTTAGGTGAAAAATACAATAATTGCACGTTGATATAAATAAAACTATACAGGTCGATGGCAGAGAAAGATACTTATACAGTCTGGCTAAATGTACAGGTAAATGAATATTTGCATGGTTAAATGAACTGTACAGGTAAATGACAGGATTAATTACAGATAAATGCATGTATTGCACATTTGATATACTAAATGCAATGAAAAAAAATATACAACTGAAAGGATACTAGTATACAGTCCTGAGTGAATGACTACACAAGTTCAGTCTAAGAATGACTTACAATATTGCACGTGATATGATATAAAAACTGAATATGTACATACAGTCCTGAATGAATGAATGAGTGCTGAATGAATAAGTCCTGAGTGAATGAGTGATTACAGACCATAGAGTTACTCACTGATGGATGGATACCTAGGCCTTCAGAGGGTGGGTGACGTTGTCCATGAGGGCCAGCAGTTTGGCCAGGATCGTTCTCTCCACCACCTCCTCTAGAGTGTCAAGGTTAATCCCCAGAACAGAGCTAGCCTTCACCAGCCTTTATGTGTGCGCCCCAGCACACCACCGCAAAAAAGATTGCACTGGCCACCACAGACTGGTAGAACGTATGGACCTGAGCGTCCTCACAAAGTAGAGTCGGCTCTGGCCCTTTTTGTACAGAGCCCCCGTGTTACCAGCCCGTTCCAGCCTGTTGCCCATATTGACTCCCAGGAACTTGTACGACCCAACCATTTCCACATTCATACCTTATATAGGGACTGCAGTCGGTTGGGCCTTGGTTCTCCTGAAGTCCACCACCATCTCCTTTGTTTTGCTGATGTTGAGCTGAAGGTGGTTCTGCTCACACCACACCACAAAGTCATTGATTGTGCTCCTGTACTCTTCCTCCTGCTCACCCCTGATGCACCCTACAATTGCGGAGTCATGCAAGAACTTCTGTAGGTGGCATATTTCAGAGTTATATCTGAAGTCTGAGGTGTAGAGGGTGAACAGGAAGGGGGGCAGGACCGTTCCCTGGGGGGCCTCTGTGTTGCTCACTGCCCGTTCTGACACACAGCTCTGTAGCCGCACAAATTGTGGCCTACCGGTCAGGTAGTCCGTAACCCAGGAGACTAAGGGTGCTTTCACTTTCATCCTCCTCATCTTCTCACCCAGTAGCAGGGGCTGAATGGTGTTGAAGGCACTGGAGAATTTAAAAAACATAACCCTCACAGTGCAACCTGCGTTGCCCAGGTGAGAGTAGGCCCTCTGCAGAAGGTAGATTATTGCATCATCCACCCCGATGTTGCGCTGGTATGCGAACTGCAAGGTGTCCAGTGATGTATACACCAGGGGTCTAAGGTGAGCGAGGACTAAACTTTCCAGGGTCTTCATGATGTATCTCAGGGGGGTAATGTGAAATGAACATTAGCATGTAACATTTAAAGGGAAACTTCTGGATTTTGGCAGTGAGGCCCTTTATCTACTTCCCCAGAGTCAGATTAACTCGTTGATACCATTTTTGTGTTTCTGAGTGTGGTTTGAAGTAAGTTGCTATCTACAGTAGCGCTAGCACTATTGCTAACTAGCGTTAGCACAATGACTGGAAGTCTATGGATATCTGCTAGCATGCTAGGTAAATTAATTTGACGTCCCCTACTAGATGCTCAGGCTGCTATGCGGAAGGCTTTTCTAACTGGATACATGAGGTGGTTTCTTCCAGCACTGCACTCACTGGCAGTCGAGTGGTACAATTTCCCTGCTATACACTTGAGTGCCTATTCCATCACGCAACCAAAGAGAAGTTGAGGAGGCAGAGTATCTATGATTTGGGGCAAACGGCATCACATGTCCCCTTTCACATTGAAGATTGATACAATATATTATGCAATAACATTTTCTGAAAACCCTGGATATGTTGGGGGCATTCAAGCCAGGACTATTGCCTTCCAGAGTGCTAGCCTGTTTTTTTTTCACATCCTATGAACCCATGTGAAATGTTTTATTAATGTAATGCATTTATACTGTAAATTGTTGAAAGAAGGCATGGTCTATTATGGATACCTACAGCAAGTATAATAATGATCTATACTGCTTTTTCATATGTATTGGTTGTGAAACTCACCCATAGTTTATTGGCTGGAGTACATTGATGACTTCACCTTCCCTGAGATATAAAGCCAACCGTAACTAGCAGTGACAGAGTGACAGACTAGTCTCTTGCTTTGTTGGATAAGACTGTTGGCTTTGAGTGGCGTGTGATGTTGTGTAGAAGGTTGTGTTTGTTCAAGCACCCCTTGGGTCAAAACAGAATGCAGTGTTACACATAAATCACTATGCAATGGAAATAAGCATTTTAAGATGTATATTATGAATGGATGATCATAAGATGTTATAAAAGGTTTACAGTGCTTTCAGAAAGTCTTCACACCCCTTGATTTTTTCCACATTTTGTTGAGTTAAAAGCCTGAATTTAAAAATAATTATATTACGTTTCAGGAGTAAAATAAAAGTCCAGGAGTAAAAACGTGCTTAACAAGTCACATAATAGTGTTTAACATGATTTTTGAATGACTACCTTATCTCTGTACCCCACACATACAATTACAGTATCTGTAAGGTCTCTCAGTCGAGCATTGAATTTCAAACACAGATTCAACAACAAAGACCAGGGAGATTTTCCAATGCCTCACAAAGAAGTGCTATTGGTAGATGGGTAAAAAATGTATGTAAAAAAAAAGCAGATATTGAATATCCCTTTGAGCATGGTAAAGTTATTAATTACACTTTGGATGGTGTATCAATACACCCAGTCACTACAAAGATACAGGCGTCATTCCCAACTCTGTTGCTGAAGTGGAAGGAAACCGCTCAGATTTCACCATGAGGCCAATGGTGACTTTAAAACAGTAACAGAGTTTAATGGCTGTGATAGGAGAAAACTGAGGATGGATCAACTACATTGTAGTTACTCCAGAATACTATCCTAAGTGGAAAGTAGGAAGCAAGCCTGTACAGATAAAAAAATATTCCAAAACATGCATCCTGTTTGCAACAAGGCACTAAATGAATACTGCAAAAAATGTGTCAAAGCAATTCACTTTTTTTCCTGAATACAAAGTGTTACGTTTAGGGCAAATCCAATACAACACATTAGTAAGTAACACTCATATTTTCAAGCATAGCGGTGGCTGCATCATGTTATGGATATGCTTGTGATCGTTAAGGACTGGGGAGTTTTTCAAGGTAAAAAAGAAACAGAATGGAGCTAAGCACAGGAAAATTCCTAAAGGAAAACCCAATTTGACCGAGCTTGAAGAATTTTGAACAAATAAAAAAGGGCAAATGTTGCACAATCCAGGTGTGGAATCTCTTAGAGACTGACAGCTGTAATCGCTGCCAAAGGTGCTTTTAAAAAGTATTGACTCAGGGGTGTGAATAGTAATGTAAATTAGATATTTCTGTATTTCATTTTCAATACATTTGCAAAAACATGTTTTCATTTTGTCATTATGGGGTATTGTGTGTAGATGAGCGAGACATAAAAAATCAAAAAATCTATTTTGAATTCGGGCTGTAACGACAAATTGTGGAATAAGTCAAGGCGTATGAATACTTTCTGAAGGCACTGTATATGATTGATGGATGGATGGATGGATGGATGGATGGATGGATGGATGGATGGATGGATGGATGGATGGATGGATGGATGGATGGATGGATGGATGGATGGATGGATGGATGGATACTGACCAAGATACGGAAACTTTTTACAATTCGTACTAACGCTGTCTCCCTCTATCTCTCTCCCTGTATCTTTCTCTCGACTGGGACAGATTTAATTAATTGCATCAAATGGCAGACAGAAAGTAAAGCAGACAAGATAATTATTAAGACAATTGAGCACCTACAGTGTGATCTTGCCCGAAAACGCACCAAATTAATACAAGATTAGCCGCTCTTCACTTGCTAAACAGAAAATAAAAAGTGATATATCCCCAGCGCAATCGTCTCATATTCTTTTGTCAATGTGAAAGCACCTCATTGCTATTCCTCGCTTTGCCTCATTAGGCTGTGAGAGAAACTTGAGAAAGATGGATAATTTCATGGCGTTTTCTTTTAGAGAAATACTGATGTCTGATGTCGTAAAGGGGGCCTCGGTTACTGTATGCATTTATACCCCACAAACAAATACTACATTATGTGGTAGGTGGGATGTAGGTCTATAGGACGTTTCATGTCGTTCCGGCTTTTGATGAGCATTGTGTTTGGTGCTGCACACGTTTCCGAGGGGGGTCTTTTCCTTTCCCAGTCATCTTCTGGGTTTATCTCAGATACTGGGTTCTGTTGTTGTAAAAGAGTCCTCTGTCACACTCTATTTATACTCCACAGATAAATACTACATCTATGTATATAAGGTAGTGATATATAGGACATTTTAATGTCGTTCCAGCTTTGATGTGCATTGGGTTTGATACAGTAAATGTGTCCGTGGAGGGGGTTTGATCTGATGCCAACGCTCCCCACACACGCCCCCCGGTTGAATTGGCATTTTGAGCTCCTGTGGAGGACAAAAGGCAGCTCCAGCCTGCCACATGCCACTGATGGCCACCACTGTGAGCAGAGAAGCGACATGCTGAAACCTGCCTGACTGCACGCAAAAAACAGACGGCCATTTGTATCCCATAGAGCAAATTACTGTAATAGGCAGCCCACTGCTGGTCATCAGGTGTCGTCTTTTCCTCCTCTAACGACATGCTGCCAATGCTGACAAACAAGGCAGATGAAAGGGGACGTGACGGTATGGGGTCGAGATTATTTTAGTAGCGATGACTGGTGCTAGCTGTTAGCATTAACCATTGTTCAATTGACGAAGACAGAGAGGTCACCAGAGAGACGGCTGATGGTGGAGCCTGGCATTATAATACTTTATTAGAAGTGATACCTTCTGCTTTTCCAATTAGGTGGGAAAAAAGATTAGGACGTTTCCATTAATCTTCCAGTCTTTCTTCCCAATGCACCGCGGTGCCGCAATGACACAGATTGACACAGAATGGCTCTTCAGGCTCTGTGGAAATAAGTATAGTTTGCATGGTCATGTTGAATCGGTCAAGAGGGCCCAAACCATACAATAGGATAGCGCACACACACTCCTCACATAGGTGTTTGTTGCTGGTATAAAATTCAGTTACCTGCTTTCAGTGTACTACCTATGTGTCAGTTCATTGCATGTCACATTATGTGTACTGGGGGAAAACTATTTGGTCATAACTAACATGCATGCATATACTTCCCTACAAGAATTTGGAGAGATACTATATTGCTTGACAATAGCGTAACCCTTCGAGTTGTAAAAATAAGCCCCTAAGGGATGTTACATATAGGTAAGACAAAATCTATCAGTAAAAAGGTTGAAAAGCACTTCCGAATGTATATTCGTCATTAAATGCATGGTTAATTCCAAGGAGAAAACCAAATTGTAAAGGTAATGTTGACACATTTACCATCAGGATAATTCATCATATTTAGTCAACCTGTTTTAACAACAAAAAGCTCTCGGGAGTCAAAGCCAGGATTCATAACAGTCTGCTATTTCATTGGCCAACATATCTTGGCCTACACAAAGATGGTAATATACCAAAAGACAAAAATCGTTTATATAATAGTCTACAAAATAAAAGAGATTGAACGGGATCTTAAGCACTTACAAATTCATAAAATATTGTATGAATTGGAATTCCTAACATTTTAAACGATATATACAATAAATAGCAGGACATTACATATGCAAAAAATATATATACAATAAATAGCAGGACATTACATATCATACAAAATGAATGACGTTGTACACAATAGTGCAACATTTTTGGGGACCCATTTTGGCTTGTGAGAGCAAAAACTACTACTGGCTGAAATTATACAAAAGCTTTACAACGGATCTTTAATACAGTTTGGAATTAAAAACTCCAAACAGGAAAGCTCTGTCTTTCCTGGTCTTTTTGTCCTTGTGTTCAATATTTAATTTGATCTGGGTATGCCATTATTGGTTCATTAAGGCTAATGTTTGCAGTGGGCAGATGTGCTTTCAACCTCAAATTGTGAACATGTCGGATCTGCAAACATTCGTGCTTTGATGCCATTTGACTTTAAAATGTATTCATTGTCAGCAGCATATTTAGAGTGTGGAGGTACAGCAACACATTGGTGACACTGAACACAACTCAGACACCTGCTATTGCTGTTTGGGTATCACCCAATTTTTGTATCTCTAGTTTGAGCTCCATAAATGTGAGGAAAAGTAAAAAACACAATGAATCACCCCCCCCCCCCCCCCCCCCTCCCAGATAGCTGAAAAGAGCCTATGCCTTAATTGGCTTAGTGTACTGTATGTGGGTCATCCTTGAAGTACTGTACGCATTGATCTCCTGTCACTCATTTGCCAAACCAATCCTGAAGACAGCTTCGGTAGTGGCGTGCACACACTCACTCATATTATTTCTCCTCTCGACGTTGACTGAAATAATACAGATGACTACCATGTGCTTCTATAATCCTTTAAAAGGTTCCTAGTTGTTATTTAACAGATGTGTTTTTCCTTGATAACTGTTTGCAGTTATCCACCAGAGGATTTAAGCCCTTTGAGGCCAGGTTTTTATTCCAGGCGCGAGCCATTACATTATGGAGGTCATTCAATGGCAAACCATAATCCCTGTGTTGCAAGTAGGTATTGCAAACACTGAATGATTGAATATGAAGGACAAAGTAGCGTGAGAATTTAAAAAAAGCAATGTTATTAAGAATGGTTCTTATTTCTAAGTCTTAGGTAAGGAGAGCTGCCGCTATAGACATGGCACATCCAGTTAACTTTAGGGCTTTTAAGGATGTTCTTCTGTGATATGATCTTTGCTGTAATTTTATGTAATCAATGAGCCCTTATCTTTCAAGCTACTGCAGGATTTTTCAGGGAGAAAGCAACAACTACATGGTTGGCTGTAACGGCTATTGCCGCCCTTAAAAGAACACACAGAATTCATATTGTGCTCGCTTGTATTCGTAACCATTGCCAACGCCCCGAGTGACACGCTTATCCGCGTCTCACTATTGAGCAAGGCCCTGTTACATGATGAGAAATAATGGAAACGTCAAGAGTGCACAGGCCGTAATGATGAAGCTAGCCATGTGCAACAGCCGACCGGACAGTTGGCATGTAGCTGCACTTAACCTTGGAGATGAGACGAAGCAGAGGCCAACATGGGGATGCCATGTTCTTGCCAGTCAGCCTGAACACCGGATGCTTCCTATCTGTGATAATTCATTTTCCACCGACTGGAATTACATTCTGATTGATGAATAGACCGATACAAACACGAGCAGACCCTGTCCTCCTGTGTATATACACTACCGTTCAAAAGTTTGGGGTCACTTAGAAATGTCCTTGTTTTTAAAAGAAAAGCACTTTTTTTTGTCCATTAAAATAACATCAAATTGATCAGAAATACAGTGTAGATATTGTTATAAATGACTATTGTAGCTGGAAAGGGCAGATTTTTTATGAAATATCTACATAGGCGTACATAGGCCCATTATCAGCAACCATCACTCCTGTGTTCCAATGACACGTTGTGTTACCTAATCCAAGTTTATCATTTTAAAAGGCTAATTGGTCATTGGAAAACCCTTTTGCAATTATGAAAACTGGCATTCATTAGACTAGTTGAGTATCTGGAGCATCAACATTTGTGGGTTCGATTACAGGCTCAAAATGGCCAGAAACACTCGTCAGTCTATTCTTGTTTTGAGAAATGAAGGCTTTTCCATGCGAGAAATTGCCAAGAAACTGAAGATCTCGTACAACGCTGTGTACTACTCCCTTCACAGAACAGCGCAAACTGTCTCTAACCAGAATAGAAAGAAGAGTAGGAGGCCCCGGTGAACAACTGAGTTATTGATTCTTTAAATCAGCACAACCGTTTTCAGCTGTGCTAACATAATTGCAAAAGGGTTTTCTAATGATCAATTAGCCTTTTAAAATGATAAACTTGGATTAGGTAACAACATGCCATTGAAACTCAGGAGTGATGGTTGCTGATAATGGGCCTCTGTACGCCTATGTAGATATTCCATTAAAAAGAAAATCAGCCGTTTCCAGCTACAATAGTCATTTACAACATTAACAATGTCGACACTGTATTTCTGATCAAAGGGCATTTCTAAGAGACCCCAAACTTTTGAACGGTAGTGTATATATCAACTTTTAAAAAAACACCCACAAAAGTTAAGTATACGCTGCCTCATAAATATTGAGATGCAGCCGAGGTGGCAAAGGACAAAAGGTGAGAGCGGAGTGGCGGATCCCAAATTATACAGAGTAACATTCCCTGCTGCTCAGCCAACATTTAGATCATGAAACATGTAGTGGGACAGCTGGCTCAAGATTAGTTAGAGAACAACAGAGGGAGAGAGCGCAACTCCTGGCCTACCTCAGCAGAATACACAAACACTCTCCTGGAGGCTCCCCAGGTGCAACAGAGAGCTGGCTGAACCGCACTGCTTCTCTGCAACGTTTCATTGTTGGCCGACCTGGCCATAACACTCCCCGAGGCTTTGGTTAAAAAACTACTCCGCTCAAAACTTATTACATCTAAAATGAAGGAGTTGAGTTGTTAGTTGCCGAAATGGTGCTAAGCCAAGTCGTTGTCTCTGACTGGGATGCTTTAATAGCTTTTATGTGTTTGGCAGTCCGTCTTAATACATGTTCATATGCCAGATTTTGGGGGTTTTGATGGAGGTGCACAAGGCATCATCGAGATATATTACAGGAAATATATGAAAGCAATAACTACAATAGTGACCAGCAGTTACCAAAGCACTATATTAAATGCATTAATAAAACCTTTGGAAGTTCATGTTGCCCAGGTAACTATGTTCTACCGGCACCATTATGGGAGTGAACAAGGTGACAGGAGAAGACAAACTAGTTTAATTAACAGTAACCTTATTTTCACTGAAACAAGGGGATCTTTAAAGGAACTCTCAAAAGTTAAAACCTTTTGTGCTCTTGGATCCATGAATGGAAGTCAAGTCCTAAAGAACACCTTACAGAAGATAATGTATTTTCCAAATATGAAAATAGTTATCAATGTTGCTTAGTGTTTTTGACTTCCCAGATAGGCACAAAAATAGATTAAACCGGACAAATTCAAAGTAGAGATAATTCCATCTCATCTTGAGAGTCCCAAATAAACCCATATTTAAATAAGCTTAATGGCCCAGTGCAGTCATAAATTATATTTCTGTATTTTCTATATATTTCCACAATATGAGGTTGGAATAATACTGTGAAATTGTGAGAATACTCTTTTAGTTTAAGAGCTGTTTGAAAAGACCGCCTGTTTTGGAGGGATGGAGTTTTGTCCTGCCTGGTGACAATACCAGATGGTAAATTAGTTAATAGACCAATAACAAAGAGAGTTCCAAACCTCTCTGCCAATAACAGCTAGTTTTCAGTTTCCCCCTACACACTCACCCCTACCCACTCAGAACACTCCCACACAGTCCTAGAAAAATTATTGCTTGAGAAATTGTAAGGTACTTAATTGTCACCCAGAAATGATTTGATATTGAGATAAAAGAAACGACTGCATTGGACATTTAAAAACATTCACTGTTGAAGGGGGATCAAGTCTACCCACCACCACAGGTGTGCTTGAATTAATCAGAAATTCTGCCAGCAGATAAGAGAACATTATTGGGGGTTTTTCTCCAACGATTCCTGCACTGCGTCAGATCAAAGCTATTCCAAGGTTTTAAGTTCAGGTGGATGCCATCCTGCCATCAATGCAAACAGGAGATGATTATGAAGAAAAGGAGTGAGAAACCACACCCTTTTTCCCTCCTTAAAACCATGCAGAGCTTGCAGATCTGGCTTACTTGCGTAGCTCTCTCTCTCTTCATTGATTAGGGAACAAAGGAAGCTTTTATCAGAGGGGAACATGGGAGAGCACGGGAGGCGTCACTCTTGGAGACCGGGCTGATTAGAAGAAACCGGCTGGAGCGCCTTCGTATTCATCATCATCATCACATGCTCCTGTTCTCTGTGCAAGCCTTGAGGGTCTCCAGATTGATTAGTCTGCTTGTCAACTCCCCCCATTTGCCCCTGCATCCCGGGGACTTAAAAGACACTTGACTCTACAAAAAGACAACGGTACTTAGATCTGAGGGGCCAATTTGCTCAGGGGGAGTCAATACAGGTCATTTGAACCCATCACAGTGGAGTGAGTGGTAGTCACAGTTTTGGGTGAAGGAGCCACATACCTTATACATGCAGTATAGGTGCTAAGGTTTTCCCACTATTCACTAATAATCTAAGCTTCTGAGATTTACTTTTGGTTTTTCAAAAGTGCAACTGGTTCGCCATTTCATCAACGTGAAATACAGCTTTTTCACAAACATTGGAGATTGAGGAGTAGATATTGGTATCTAAAATATACCTGTTGTTTTACAATAATGATAGTTAACTTGAAGCTATGAAATTGCATATTATCAAAAAACAACATTTTACAGATTACTGCTCAAAATTAAAAGCTTTGAGCAGTAATTAGTTACTAACTCCTCTTCGAGCAGTAATTAGTTACCAACTCCTCTTCGAGCAGTAATTAGTTACCAACTCCTCTTCGAGCAGTAATTAGTTACCAACTCCTCTTCGAGCAGTAATTAGTTACTAGCTCCTCTTCTAGCAGTAATTAGTTACTAGCTCCTCTTCTAGCAGTAATTAGTTACTAGCTCCTCTTCTAGCAGTAATTAGTTACTAGCTCCTCTTCTAGCAGTAATTAGTTACTAGCTCCTCTTCTAGCAGTAATTAGTTACCAACTCCTCTTCTAGCAGTAATTAGTTACTAGCTCCTCTTCCAGCCGTAATTAGTTACTAGCTCCTCTTCTAGCAGTAATTAGTTACTAACTCCTCTTCGAGCAGTAATTAGTTAACAACTCCTCTTCGAGCAGTAATTAGTTACTAGCTCCTCTTCTAGCAGTAATTAGTTACTAACTCCTCTTCGAGCAGTAATTAGTTACTAGCTCCTCTTCTAGCAGTAATTAGTTACTAACTCCTCTTCTAGCAGTAATTAGTTACCAACTCCTCTTCGAGCAGTAATTAGTTACTAGCTCCTCTTCTAGCAGTAATTAGTTACTAGCTCCTCTTCTAGCAGTAATTAGTTACTAGCTCCTCTTCTAGCAGTAATTAGTTACTAGCTCCTCTTCTAGCAGTAATTAGTTACTAACTCCTCTTCGAGCAGTAATTAGTTACTAACTCCTCTTCTAGCAGTAATTAGTTACTAGCTCCTCTTCTAGCAGTAATTAGTTACTAGCTCCTCTTCTATCAGTAATTAGTTACTAGCTCCTCTTCTAGCAGTAATTAGTTACTAACTCCTCTTCTATCAGTAATTAGTTACTAGCACCTCTTCTAGCAGTAATTAGTTACTAACTCCTCTTCTAGCAGTAATTAGTTAATAGCACCTCTTCTAGCAGTAATTAGTTACTAGCACCTCTTCTAGCAGTAATTAGTTACTAACTCCTCTTCTAGCAGTAATTAGTTACCAACTCCTCTTCGAGCAGTAATTAGTTACTAGCTCCTCTTCTAGCAGTAATTAGTTACTAGCTCCTCTTCTAGCAGTAATTAGTTACTAGCTCCTCTTCTAGCAGTAATTAGTTACTAGCTCCTCTTCTAGCAGTAATTAGTTACTAACTCCTCTTCGAGCAGTAATTAGTTACTAACTCCTCTTCTAGCAGTAATTAGTTACTAACTCCTCTTCTAGCAGTAATTAGTTACTAGCTCCTCTTCTAGCAGTAATTAGTTACTAGCTCCTCTTCTATCAGTAATTAGTTACTAGCTCCTCTTCTAGCAGTAATTAGTTACTAACTCCTCTTCTATCAGTAATTAGTTACTAGCACCTCTTCTAGCAGTAATTAGTTACTAACTCCTCTTCTAGCAGTAATTAGTTACTAGCTCCTCTTCCAGCCGTAATTAGTTACTAGCTCCTCTTCTAGCAGAAAAAGGGAAGAAAGGTGGTTGCTGTTATGACATGTCACACACACAAACACACACCTTGAGAGTGATGGACAGGTACAGACATCAGGGATGTGCTCTCTCTCCATTGACACTGACAGGTTGTCTAACTGTGCACTGCACCTTTTCAGGGATGAAGGGACACACCTTGCAATCAGCCCAGCATGTAACTGTGGTGGATCATACCGCACTATGGGAGAAGTAACCGACAGAGATATCCACCATATGCTTGATGTCCTCTGTGGAATAGACTGACAATGAGGCACATGGAAGTCTATTTTAGATGTATGGCTGGCTTCTGGCTCACAATATCAATTATAAATCTGAAAAATTGCAGACGTCACAGTACTTGTATCAAAATGTGTAGTGATGTGTTTTATGCCATATGATGAAAATTGCAGAGACCACACTGCCAGGAATTTGTCATTAAGTTCTGCATGTCATTTGTGATGCTCTTTCACGAGAGTTATTTTTGTGCTGCCAATAAAAAGTGTATCAAACAGAATAGCTGTTTGTGTAATCAATTGATGGCCTTAGATTTCTTTCAATCTAGCCATCAATATAAATATGTGAATTGTTAATGGCACGCACCATTGTCAATTCCATTGACAGACACTCTGCAAACATTTCATCATACTCATTTCATCATACTCTATAATCAGTGGTAGACTACTGCAGTATATTTGCAATATGGGGCAATGCAGTGGCAGTATATCGAAATCCAGACTTTATTTGTCTTTAACACATTCAAGCCAAGTATTTGGCCCAGATATCAAATTGGGTTCAGTACACTGGGGCATAAATATGTTACATCACCAGGCACCCTAGTTAGGGATCTCAAAGCACACACTATGAGGGGAAAAAGTGACAATATATCAACAAACAAAAATTGCTTACGAATATGAATAATTGCAAAAAATATGTTAATGAATTTTACTTTTGCAAATCAAAATATTTAATAGAAAGTTGTCTTTAAATAACTGGCAGATACTGTATTTTCAATCCTAAAACCAGTAGAAAGGCACAATTAAATATATGATGTATTGTATTCATGGTATAGGGAAGCAACAGAATCGTATATGAGTTTTTATTGAACCGCTCAGCGCTGAGCGAGTTTCTGAACAGTAGGTGAAATTCCAGCCTAACCACATGCCTTAAATCCAGCAGTGCTTTATAAGATAAGATAGTCTGAACAGAGGGATGAGACTATAGAGATCAGCCTATCGCTTTGGCTCTGTTGGCAAAGTGAGCCGACTGCCATTTGGGAAAAGATAATATGTCTTAAATACCATCTGATTCTATCTTATCCCAGAGACGGATAGCTAACATCACTCCTCAGTTCTGTTAATGGTAGGGGAGCCTCCCCAGAGCAATAAGCAGGTGCTGGTATTTCTCTCGCAAGTTGGCTCGCGTTTGGAAAAAATTCTGACACGGGCCTCTCATACCCCGGAGTCCTTGCACTCAAGTGAATGTCAAGGAAGGCAAATTGTGAGAAGTTAAATCTTTGCCACGGCATCCAACAGTGATTTAGCTGTAGTTGTGGATGTGCGTGCGTTGAATGCTGTGTAATATAAATGTGAACATCAGTATGAATGAAGTGTGCAAACTTCAATCCATAAAGCCACTTAATTATGTATGAAGAAACAACTTTCCAACCACGGATATGAACTTCAGTGCACTTTGGGTATGTTTGTTTGCAGTCGATTTCTGTGTTTGTTTGTGTGTGTGTGTGTGTGTGTGTGTGTGTGTGTGTGTGTGTGTGTGTGTGTGTGTGTGTTTCTTCACTGTGTATCTGTCTGTCTCTGTCTGTCAATCTACAAATAGCGTGCATCCTTTGCTGCTAATCGTCATGTTGGTAAATACACAGTGAGAGTGTATGCAGAACACTCTGTATGTCTTTCCTCGCGCTGAAGGGGAGGTGGAGGCGCATGCCCCTTAAGCACATTATCCAGAGCACCCTCTCCCTTTTCCTCTCCACACTTCATGCTAGCTAGATAATACCTGGGCAAGGCTTCAGCCTTGGCTAAGTAGGCTACGCTAACGCTACAGCTCTGCACATGCTCTCTGAACTCTGCACCTGGGCCAGACGAAGTCTACCTGCAGTTTACCTCAATAATGCAACAAAGCTGAAGCCTTGCCTGAGGAAACGCTGACGTTATAGTGCTGTAGCAGGTTCATGGTTCGTTCTCCACAGACTTGGCCTGAGAGACATGACTGGCAGCGAGCAGATGACCAAAGACCACATAAAAAAGGAGATGTAACCACAGTGGAGTATATTCATGGATGCCAAGGGAAGCCAGGCTTCCCCCAAAAATGTACCAAGATTTTTTTTTTTTTTTAAATAATCTTTCGTCTCTGAGTTTCATAATTTTCCTTCAATTCTCAAGAGGCTGAATGTAATGTATCTCACTGGAGAAAGCGTTCAAGAAAGAGAAACAGCACCCCTTTGTCTCTGTATGTGTAGTCCATCTATCTGATACTGTCTGGTCAAAAAGAGTATGACATTTTTGCCGCCCTTAGCATTGAATGCAAAGGAAGCCAGAAAGCATTTGGCCACCCTTGATAAAATAAGTATAAAATAATAGCCAATCAGCATTGAGCTAAACTAAACTGTGAATGGGTCCTGACGCACCCCAAAAAAAAAAAATGTCCCTTTCCTAAATTAGCCATGGATAGAGATAGGGATTTGGATTTGTGATTTTACTTAATTCTCCGTACTGGCCAATGATTATAACAACGATTCTGATCCAACCATAAATTAATTGTGCTCCTGGCCTAAGAGGATGGCTGTAGTAAGCTAATGTTAACTAGCTAGCTCATCAATGCCCCTGAAAGGAAGTTAGGCTAGCGAGCAAGCGTTTTAGCCATATAGCCTAGGACAACAAAAACTAAAAGTGTGTACTGTATGACAGAGATAGACCGTTTCTCTGCAAGTAGGGTGAGTCAATATGTTTTTTTATGCACGCACGCACACACGCACACAGTAATAAGAACCATGGAGAGCCACATTATATTTAACTTACATTGATTGGACTGAATTGTTTTTGGTATAATTTAGTTGTCACAGAGTAACCATAGGTGATTTGATAGATAGAAGACAGATAATGTCGCTGGAGGGGATGGCTGCCAACGTGCAAATCACTGGAAAATAAACTGGATGATCTCCGCTCAAGACTATCCTACCAACGGGATATTAAAAACGGTAATATCTTATGTTTCACCGAAGAAGCGGCGCTCCTAGTGGCCAGGGACTTTAATGCAGGCAAACCTGAATCAGTTTTATTTCATTTCTACCAGCATGTCACGTGCAACCAGAGGAGAAAAAAAAATATATATATAAAAATAAACCTCTTGACCTTTACTCCACACAGAGACGGATACAAAGCGCTCCCTTACCCTCCATTTGGCAAATCTGATCCTAATTCTATCCTCCCGATTCCTGCTTACAAGCAATAACTAAAGTAGAAAGTACCAGTGACTTGCTCTATACGGAAGTGGTCAGATGATGCGGATGCTACGCTACAGGACTGTTTTGCTAGCACAGACTGGAATATGTTCCGGGATTCATCCAATGGCATTAAGGATCATACCACCTCAGTCACCGCTTCATCAATAAGTGCATCGACAACGTTGTCCCCACAGTGACCGTGCGTACATATCCCAACCAGAAGGCATGGATTACAGGCAACATCCGCACCGAACTAAAGGCTAGAGCTGCCGCTTTCAAGGAACGGGACACGAATCCGGACGCTTATAAGAAATCCCGCTCGTCGGATGTGGCAGGGCTGGCAAACTATTACGGACTACAAAGGGAAATCCAGCCGTGAGCTTCCCAGTAACGCGAGCCTACCAGACAAGCTAAATGCCTTTTATGCCCGCTTCGAGGTAAGCAACACTAAAGCATGCACGAGAGCACCAGCTGTTTTGGACGACTGTGTGATCACGCTCTCCGTAGCCAATGAGAGAAATGCCTTTAAACAAGAGGCAAGTGTCTTCACTGACATTTACAACCTCTACCTGACCAAGTCTATAATACCTACATGTTTCAAGCAGACCACCATAGTCCCTTTGCCCAAGAAAGCAAAGGTAACCTGCCTAAATGACTACCGCCCCGTAGCACTCACGTTTGTAGCCATGAAGTGCTTTGAAAGGCTGGTCATGACTCACATCAACACCATCATCCCGGAAACCCTAGACCCACTCCAATTCGCATATCGCTCCAACAGATCCAGAGATTACACAATCTCAAATTGCACTCTACACTAACCTTTCCCACCTGGACAAAAGGAACACCTATGTGAGAATGCTGTTCATTGACTACAGCTCAGCGTTCAACACCATAGTTCCCACAAGCTCATCACTAAGCCAAGGACCCTGGGACTGAACACCTCCCTCTGCAACTGGATACTGGACTTCCTGACGTGCCGCCCCCAGTGGAGCGGATCGAGAGTTTCAAGTTCCTTGGTGTCCACACAAATGTTTATGGTCCAAACACAGAGAGACAGTTGTGAAGAGGGCACGACAAGATCTTTCCCCCTCAGGAGACTGAAAAGATTTGTCATTGGTCCCCAGATCCTCAAAAAGTTATACAGCTGTACCATTGAGAGCATCCTGACCAGTGGCATCACCACCTGGTATGGCAACTGCTTGGCATCCGACCGTAAGGCGCTACAGAGGGTAGTGCACACGGCCCAGTACATCACTGGGGCCAAGCTTCCTGCCATCCAAGACCTACAGTGGGGAGAACAAGAATTTGATACACTGCCGATTTTGCAGGTTTTCCTACTTACAAAGCATGTAGAGGTCTGTCATTTTTATCATAGGTACACTTCAACTGTGAGAGACGGAATCTAAAACAAAAATCCAGAAAATCACATTGTATGATTTTTAAATAATTAATTTGCATTTTATTGCATGACATAAGTATTTGATCACCTACCAACCAGTAAGAATTCCGGCTCTCACAGACCTGTTAGTTTTTCTATAAGAAGCCCTCCTGTTCTCCACTCATTACCTGTATTAACTGCACCTGTTTGAACTTGTTACCTGTATAAAAGACACCTGTCCACACACTCAATCAAACGGACTCCACACACTCAATCAAACAGCTGTGTAAGGACATCAGGGATAAAATTGTAGACCTGCACAAGGCTGGGATGGGCTACAGGACAATAGGCAAGCAGCTTGGTGAGAAGGCAACAACTGTTGGCGCAATTATTAGAAAATGAAAGAAGTTCAAGATGACGGTCGATCTCCCTCGGTCTAGGGCACCATGCAAGATCTCACCTCGTGGGGCATCAATGATAATGAGGAAGGTGAGGGATCAGCCCAGAACTACACGGCAGGACCTGGTCAATGACCTGAAGAGAGCTGGGACCACAGTCTCAAAGAAAACCATCAGTAACACACTGCGCCATCATGGATTAAAATCCTGCAGCGCACGCAAGGTCCCCCTGCTCAAGCCAGCGCATGTCCAGGCCTGTCTGAAGTTTGCCAATGACCATCTGGATGATCCAGAGGAGGAATGGGAGAAGGTCATGTGGTCTGATGAGACAAAAATAGAGCTTTTTGGTCTAAACTCCACTCGCCGTGTTTGGAGGAAGAAGAAGGATGAGTACAACCCCAAGAACACCATCCCAACCGTGAAGCACGGAGGGGGAAACATCATTCTTTGGGGATGCTTTTCTGCAAAGGGGACAGGACGACTGCACCATATTGAGGGGAGGATGGATGGGGCCATGTATCGCGAGATCTTGGCCAACAACCTCCTTCCCCCAGACCGAGGGAGATTGACCGTCATCTTGAACTTCGTCCATTTTCTAATAATTGCGTCAACAGTTGTTGCCTTCTCACCAAGCTGCTTGCCTATTGTCCTGTAGCCCATCCCAGCCTTGTGCAGGTCTACAATTTTATCCCTGATGTCCTTACACAGCTCTCTGGTCTTGGCCATTGTGGAGAGGTTGGGGTCTGTTTGATTGAGTGTGTGGACAGGTGTCTTTTATACAGGTAACGAGTTCAAACAGGTGCAGTTAATACAGGTAATGAGTGGAGAACAGGAGGGCTTCTTAAAGAAAAACTAACAGGTCTGTGAAAGCCGGAATTCTTACTGGTTGGTAGGTGATCAAATACTTATGTCATGCAATAAAATGCAAATTAATTATAAAAAAATCATACAATGTGATTTTCTGGATTTTTGTTTTAGATTCCGTCTCTCACAGTTGAAGTGTACCTATGATAAAAATTACAGACCTCTACATGCTTTGTAAGTAGGAAAACCTGCAAAATCGGCAGTGTATCAAATACTTGTTCTCCCCACTGTACATAGTAGTCGGTGTCAGATAGAGGCCAAAAACAATGTCAAAGACTCCAGTGACCCAAGGCAAGCGGTACCGGAGCCACAAGTCTAGATCCAAAAGGCTCCTTAACAGCTTCTACCACCAAGCCATAAGACTGCTGAACAATTAATCAAATGGCCACCCAGACTATTTAAAATTGACCCCCCCCCCCTTACCTCAACTGTACAAATGACCTCGACTAACCTGTACCCCCACACATTGACTCGGTACCGGTACATAGCATAGTTATTGTTAATTTGTGTTACTTTAGTTTATTTAGTAAATATTTTCTTAACTATTTTTTGAACTGCATAGTTGGTTAAGCGCTTGTAAGTAAGCATTTCACAGTAAGGTATTATGTGGCAAACAAAATCTGATTTGATTTGATTTCGATGATGTTTAAATGGTGCTAAAAATAGTGAAGGCAGCTCCTGTTTTCTTTGCGGTAACACTCCGTGGTTCTAAATCAATAGTTGTTTATTAGTCCGAAAATGTTGGAAACATGAACTTGTTGACTACGCTGTAGGTCATGTAACTGTTTGTTGCGTGCAATATGCTTTGTGGAATTCGCCGGACAGATGTTGCTCTCCGGTTTTGTGATGAAACAAAGGTGCGATTGAATTTATTCTGCCACTATCTTCTTATTGTCTATATAAATCAGTCGCAAAGCATATGAACTAACAGTTTATAGCAAACAACGCAATTATTACAACATATAGGTTGTAATATGGCTTTATTTTCTTGGCTTGGCTTCCCCAGTGATTTTACCCATTTAAAAAATATATATTGTTAACCTTTATTTAACTAGGCAAGTCAGTTAAGAACAAATTCTTATTTACAATGACGGCCTACCCCAGCCAAACTCGGACAACGCTAGCCCAATTGTGCGCCACCCTAGGGGACTCCCAATCACGGCCAGTTGTGATACAGTCTGGATCCGAACCAGGGTGTCTGTAGTGATGCCTCTAGCACTGAGATGCAGTGCCTTAGACCGCTGCACTTGGGAGCCATGCACCGCTACTGTGTAGCCATAAGCTATTGCTACTTGAAACACAGTTTTTACATTGCACGAATAAGCTTGTGTCACTGGAAATAAGAGCAGGTTTGGCCATTCTTATGACAGCTTTATTTGGAGCGATCAGCGAAGCGATAATGGTAACAAACTACAGTAGAATAATCTGTCTGTGTTGTCACAGTTTTCCTGTGCTCCGTTTGCTTGGCAGTTCTGTTCTCACATTATCAACATATAACATTTCCTGGATAGCCAAACAATAATCTGCACAAATGGGGACTTATTCAATCTCCTACACTTCATTACAATGTCTTGGTAGTTTCTTGAATGGCATACAAGAGACCTTAAAATGGCTTCAAATCA
The DNA here is from genome assembly GCA_023634145.1 of Thymallus thymallus. Taxonomy (NCBI): domain Eukaryota; kingdom Metazoa; phylum Chordata; class Actinopteri; order Salmoniformes; family Salmonidae; genus Thymallus; species Thymallus thymallus. Next base: position 31,157,704 of record CM042391.1, read on the forward strand.
GGGGAGTGAGACAGAGTGAGAAAAAAAATCTACGACTAAATCAACCGGCCCTGTTCCTCAGTTTGTGAATCCCCACTCCTGTAATCCACAGGAGATACGAGATTATTTCCATCAACAAACAAAGCGGCTGGTGAATGTAGGCCAAGCTGGTTCCAGTGCATATGCCAGAGACAATACAATCAAATCCAATGCCAGCGGACTGAGTCTACCTCTTTCTCTGTTGAAGATTGGCTATTTTGCAGGTTTATATGATTTGGCATATTCACCCGTTTGTTTTGATAGCACAAGTCAGCCTTCCCTGAGCTTTTAAGGGAAAGGAAAGACACGAGTCGGGGAAAAAAAAACATGCAATTTATTCAGACGACAAAACTGCTGTCAGCAAAACTGGCCCGTTTCATTAGGCCCGGGGCAAATGGGTCCTGTGGCTGTGTCAGATTGGAATAAGCCTTGTGGAAAGGTATAGCAAGGTAGATAGCCAATTCTTACAGTGATCATATTCTGTCCACGGCCTGGAAATTACACAAACATGTTCGACCGCAAATTCCATCCCCTGCGGGGAACCTTTGTGGAAGGCTAGGATTGTTTGTTTTTTTGTGATCAGCATTCTCTCTGCAGGGATAACAAGTGGCTGCCAGTGTTTCTTGGCTGCAGTGGGTTAATGCCAGAGCTTACTGCATGCCAGGGCCCCTTAGCTAAGGCTCTGTGGTGAATTCAATGCCCTAGGTTTGATATTGCGTTTTTTGGTTTCCCAGCCAGACCATGTGAATGGCAGCACAATGCCATTAGCCCTCTGACATTGGGGACATAAATAGTTTGACGAACAGCTGTCTCAAAGACACACCCCATGGCAGACGGACAGAACACCCTCTCCTCGCTTCGTCTTTGATAAGGCCTTAGCAAAAAAAGACCAGGTTCACCTTATCAACGGTAAGCCGGATGAGAGAAGTGAATGATTTTCATGTACAGCAACACTCCGCCATTCATTTGAGTAATGGCTTCTCAAAACCTTGTTATAGTTTACTGACTTGAGTATCCATTTCCTTACACATGCACTCTGCTACTCTTTCCCTTGTCTACCCTGAGTCTTCTGATCACATATCCAAACCTATCTTGGTCTCCAGATACCAGCTTTGGGTTAATTGCAAATTGAGGACAACGCCTGAAATTGTGGTAGATGATAGATGCTAGACTAGATGAGCAAGGTGAGGGGGAAATAGGATTAAAAGAGAATCCTTAACATCCCTCTGTGAAATCAAATTATCACATCGCAATCTTGGCCTAAGGGTAATTTTGGGGATAAATTGAATATCTCTTTGAAGAGGGCTTGAACAACTCTGACAGTAACATGGAATGGCAAGGTACATCTCCATGTTGAAATTGTGAGGAGTCATATGCAACAATAAAACTCAATTTACACCACTATTTTCAGACTACTTCCAGATGTGCACTGCAACATCAGGAAGTAGCATTAGCCACTCTCACAAAATGTGTTTTATTAAGACAGTATGCATGTGACCCACCACCTCGATTCGGTCCTATGTAGCAAAATCTGAAATTGTGTTCTTTACATTGGATAAAAGTATCTAGAAAATGGTATATCATACACTGCAGTTGAGGAACAATGAGAAAGTAATTCTGCTTCGAAAGTTGATAAACTTGTAACCCCACTTTTGAGAAAATGGCCTGTGAATGTTTTGGTACACCTACTGCAGAGAGCTTCGTTGTCTACACCCATTCAGCATCGTCCACACTCCCTTAAGCCTGAGCCCCACCCATCACGCTAAGGATTCACAGTGTAGTAAACAAAAGATTTCAAGACTAAAAGTGGTTAAAGTAGTAGGAAAAAGTAGTAGGAAAAATAAACTTGGCCTATATCCTAATCTGACTTTGGTTGATTGATTGAATTTATTAGGCCTTTTTTATTATTACATACATAAGGGCACTCCAGCCGGTGAAGCATCCGGTACAGTGAAATGGTTACTTGCATAGTGGAGTCTTTTGTTTAGACATGTAGCTAGCTATCTAAACAATGAACCATAATCCCAACTCTAATGCTGCGTTCAAAACAACTGGGACCTCTGGGGGGGAAAAAAAATATTAAACATGGAATTCCAACTTGGGAACTCAGGCCTCTTTCTAGAGCTTCTGCACAGATCATAGATGTAACATTAGCTAGCGAGCCAGCCAGAGAATGTTAGCTAGCTAGCTTACAGTACGATTTAACTTGCAATGAAAATGACTTTAGAAACGTTTAATATCTGAAAATGTATCTAGACTCTTACCCGTATACATGGATGAACACTTCTCCCTCTATCATGGATGTAATGGTTGCCCTTAGTTTGAAGATGTAATCCAGAGACAGGTGTTTTATACAACAACCTTCTTTCGGTGTTCTCTTTTTGGACTCTCCGCATTTGGCAATCGTCTCTCTGCTTCCAACGGGCATTCCACTGATTTCAAAACTTCTTCCTTGACAACGACACTGTTTCTTCCCCACAGTTGTCATCAGAAGACTAAAATGTCTGGTTCAATGACATTTTTTGGGATTTCCTCATTGTCTGATTCATTTTAATAGTCAGAGAGAGTCAGCATGGCATGATCATCCTCCAGAAAGTAGTCCATCACAACGTTTTCCCACTGAGCTTTGTTGATAGTGCTATTAACTTCAGGGCAGCAATGTTGAGAGCAGTAGCAAAACTTTTTCAGTTCATGATATCTTTAAAAAAAAGCCACAGTAGACAGGATTATCCACATATACTTAGCAGCTCATGTTATGGACAGAAACATGGCAGACCAATCTGAACTCCTCTCAAGATGTCCAGCATTACATCGGCCAATCATGGCTAGCGGGAAGGTTTGTGTATTTTAACATATTAAACCAACTAGGCTCGTTATTTAACAATTTTATTTGTATTTACATATGGCACACAAGTGTGTTATTAAGGCACATGACAGTTCACATTACAGAAGGCATTTCTGCCAAGAAATGTATTTAGAATTTATTTTTTTCAATAATGTTCAAACGCCTCTCCTGTGTAGTAGTGATGTGCGACATATGCCTAGTTTCTTGAAACAAGTTACATATTTTCCCTGTTTCTTTCCAGCCGGTTAAGGAGGAAACTATACCTTTGCAGCCTGAATGGAGGATGTTTTATGTTTAGTCGGTCGTCGGGACACCAGTGTATTACCGGCTGTGCAACTTAAAGAAACAATCCAATAAAAGCATGAAACTTCTGTCAATTTGGTGAAAGCCTAAGTTCTATCAGTAGGTAAAATAAAACATTTCCCCATGATTTAACTTCTAAGTGGTCCGTCTGTGAAAATCAGGAAATCATGTAGGAACGCGTCATAGCTACATAATTCTCGACTGGATTGTGTTTTCCCCATCACATTACATAACGCTTTTAAACAATGCACTCCAGATCGCCAAATCAGCCAATAGATCATATGGGCATACTTGTCTAGAACACATCCATCCATTTATATCATCATGACAAAGTATATATTTCACTTAGATAAGGTCAATCTAAACAGCGTACCAATTATTCAACCCTGTTTCTCCTTCAATTACCATGTCGCAATGCACCCTGTGTGTCTGTGAGAAACAGCGATATTACAGGAAGTAGGAGATCGGAATTGGCAACGAATGGTGAAACACCCCACCTAACTGACTATGGAACCATTGCATTCAAGTTGTTATGCTACGTCACACGGTTGCTAAGCTAATCGTCACGCAATCTCTTCTCAAAGTCAGGGTAGGAGTCGAGAAACCTGCCTATTTTCCTCTAAAGGAAGTAATGTCACGATTCCAAAGCTATACAGTATTACAGAGAACAAGTTAATTATTTCACATCTTGGAAAACATTTGCAATGTTGTACTTCTTGTTCACGACATTCATGCTAATGTTCAGTTTTTGAGCTAGCGCCCAATTGACTCCCATTCACTCCTTGAAGGAGAGCTATTCTTGGCCCAGAATGCACCGCACGGCCCCTTGACGACGCATGGGCAACGTACACAACGGCCGGAATTATGATTCTAATGGAGTTACCCATCTCCTCATAAGTACACTGCTCTCACTCTGGGCAGAGAATAACTGCAAGTTGAACTCGGTGAACCAGACTCCTAAATTGATATTCAGTTTGTTTTGGCGGTTTTACAGCTAGTTAGCTTTTTCACATGCTGATATTGACTTTGGTATTATTGTGTGTATCCAGCCCGCCCAGAGAGAAAGAGCATTGCATTGTGGGCATTTTAGTCAACTTGAGCTGCAACAGATTTCCTAAACGATTTTCACATGTTTCTACCAACCTTGTTATAACGACAAAATGAAAAATTTGTTCACGTATTAGTACCACTATTTAACACTGTTAATCATAGGAATTTGTGGTTTTGGGAATATTATTTTAATGTAGGACACCAATGGCAAATGACAAAAGATGTAAGGAATAGTAGTACCATCTGGCGCAGCAGGGCTAACAGACTCCGAGCTAAACTACCACAATCATATGAGGGTTACATTGTAGTAATGAGGTCACTGGTTGACAGAGGCTGTTGTACAAGAAAAACATGAGTCTTAGATTGAACATCAACTGAGCCAATATGGAAAAAATATAAAATATATTTAAAGACATTGCACAGTGCAGAAACTGCACTATATTATGTAGTAGACAGAGATCTCGGCTAGTTAGTATATAAAGGCTCATGTTTATCCCTCACTATCAAGCTTACTTACGCATGTGCTTATCCCGACCTAAATAATGTGGCTAACACTAGCTGTTCAGCAAGGTGAGAATGATAATACCACCACATAGGTCACATGACTGTGGGACTAGACTCATCTGTCCATGAAGATAAGAAGCTCAGAAGACCCTCAGTCCACTCCGGTCGCCATGGATTCACCGCTGGGCGCTAATCACCAACTTCAGTACTGTCAGACTACAGGTAGGTGGAAAATGTAAAAAATGTCTCAGCATTCACATGCATACATCAGGCAGGTAAACTGGTCATCTTTGTACATCCACATCTCCCAGAGTCATTCAAACACTTATTTAGTGCTGCATTGAAAATGAGGATGAGGGAGAAAACCCCCAGCTTGATTGGCACGCAGCAGCCGGCCTTGTTTAAAGTGAAGTTAAGTGAGCAGTGCGCCTCTGCTCTGAACATGTGTGCAGACTTGATTCAGTTCAGTAGCTTCGAATAGTATTGAAAGCGATAAGGAGAGCAGATACATTAGAGCACCATTGATGAGGAAAGATTGTATCAGAGAGCTTGAGGCAAAGTGTTGTGTAGAGTTCCCCACCACCAAATGAGAGAAAAGCTTTTCTGCAATAAATACTGTATGTAATTACACTACTGTGCCTTTAGAAAGTATTCAACCCCTTGACTTCTTCCACATTTTTGTTCTGTTACAGTCTGAATTTTAAATGTATTACATTTTGATTTTGTGTCACTGGCCTACACACAATACCCCATAATTTCAAAGTGGAATTAATTAAAATTTTAAAAAGCTGAAATGTCTTGAGTCTATAAGTATTCAACCCCTTTGTTATGGCAAGCCTAAATAAGTTCAGGAGTAAAAATGTGCTTAAGAAGTCACATACTAAATTGCATTAACTAACTCTCTGCGAAATAATAGTGTTTAACATGATCATCTCATCTCTGTACCCCACACATAAAATTACAGTGCATACAGAAATTATTCAGAACCCTTGACTTTTTCCACATTTTGTTACGTTACAGCCTTATTCTTAAATGGATTGAATTAAAAATGTTCCTTAATCTACACACAATACCCCATAATTACAAAGTGAACAGTTTATTTTTTATTTTTGCACATTTATAAAAAATTAAAAAACTGAAATACCTTATTTAAATAAGTATTCAGACCCTTTGCTATGAGACAACCAATTTAAGCTCAGGTGCATCCTGTTTCCATTGATCATCCTTGAGAGGTTTCTACAAATTGATTAGTCCATGTGGTAAATTCAATTGATTGGACATGATTTGGAAAGGCACACACCTGTCTATATAAGGTCCCACATTTGACAGTGCATGTCACAGAAAAAAAAACAAGCCGTGAGGTTGAAGGAATTGTCCTTAGAGCTTCGAGACAGGATTTTGTCGAGGCACAGATCTGGGGAAGGGTACCAATACATTTCTGCAGCATTGAAGGTTCCCAAGAACACAGTGGCCTCCATCATTTTTAAAATGTAAGAAGTTTGGAACCACCAAGACTGTTCCTAGAGCTGGCCACCCGTCCAAACTGAGAAATCGAGAGAGAAGGGCCTTGGTCAGGGAGGTGACCAAGAACGTGATGGTCACTGACAGAACTCCAGAGTTCCTCTATGGAGATGGGAGAACCTTCCAGAAGGACAACCATCTCTGCAGCACTCCACAAATCAGGCGTTTATGGTAGCGTGGCCAGACAGAAGCCACTCCTCAGTAAAAGCCACATGACAGCCCGCTTGGAATGACCCTAAGCACACAGCCAAGACAACGAAGGAGTGGCTTCAGAACACGTCTCTGAATGTCCTTGAGTGGCCCAACCAGAGCTCGGACTAGAACCCGATTGAACATATCTGGTGAGATGTGAAAATATCTGTGCAGCGACGCTTCCCATCCAATCTGCAGAGAAGAATGGGAGGAACTGACCCAAATACAGGTGTGCCAAGCTAGTAGCGTCATACCCAAGAAGACTTGAGGCTGTAATCGCTGCCAAAGGGCCTTCAACAAAGTAAAGAAAAAAACAATATCATCAATTCTAGAATAAGGCTCTAACAAAAAAGTAAAGGGTTCTGAATACACTGTATCTGTATCTATCTGTAAGGTTCCTTAGTTGAGCAGTGTATTTCAAAGACAGATTTAAACACAAAGATCAGGGACGTTTTCCAATGCCTCGCAAAGAAGGGCACTTATTGGTGGATGTGTAAAAAAAAAAAGAAAAGAAGACATTGAATAACTCTTTGAGCATGGTGTAGTTATTAATCACATTTTGGATGCTGTATCAATACAACAAGTCACTACAAAGATACAGGCATCCTTCTTAACTCAGTTGTCGGAGAGGAAGGAAACCGCTCAAGTATTTCACCATGTAACTTTAAAAACAGAGTTTAATGGTTGTGATAGGAGAAAACTGAGGATGGATCAACAACATTGTAATTACAATACTATCCTAAATGACAGAGTGTAAAGAAGGAAGCTTGTACAAAATATTCCAAAACATGCATCCTGTTTGCAATTTTAATTTTATTTAACTAGGCAAGTCAGTTAAGAACAAATTCTTATTTTACAATGGCGGCCTACAATAAGGCACTAAAGTAAAACTGCAAAAAATGTGGCAAAGAAATTAACTTTATGTCCTGAATACAAAGTGCTATGTTTGCTGCAAATACAACAGAACACACCACTGAGTACCACTCTTTTCAAGTATGGTGGTGGCTGCATCATGTTATGGGTATGCTTGTCATCGGCAAAGACTAAGGTTGTTTTTTTTTTGATAAAAATAAATGGAATAGAGCTGAGCATAGGCAAAATCCTAGAAGAAAACCTGCTTCAGTCTGCGTGCCAACAGAGACTGGGAGACAAATTCACATTTCAGCAGGGCAATAACCTAAAACACAAGGCCAAAAATACAGTGGCGTTGCTTATCAAGACGACATTGAATGTTCCTAAGTGGCCTAGTTACAGTGAAAATCTATGGCAAGACTTGAGAATGGCTGTCTAGCAATGATCAACAACCAACTTGACAGAGCATGAATCATTCTAAATAATAATTTGCAAATCTTGTACAATGTGCAAAGCTCTTAGAGACTTGCCCAGAAATACTCACAGCTGTGATCGCTGCCAAAGATGATTCTAATATGTATTGACTCAGGGGGTTGAATACTTACGTAATCAAGATACACTACCGTTCAAAAGTTTGGGGTCACTTGGAAAAGTACTTGTTTTTTTAAAGAAAAGCATATTTCTGTCCATTAAAATAACATCAAATTGATCAGAAATACAGTGTAGACATTGTTAATGTTGTAAATGACTATTGTAGCTGGAAACGGCAGATTTTTTCAAATGGAATATCTACATATGTGTACAGAGGCCCATTATAAGCAACCATCACTCCTGTGTTCCAATGGCACGTTGTGTTAGCTAATCCAAGTTTATCATTTTAAAAGGCTAATTGATCATTAGAAAACCCTTTTGCAATTATGTTAGCACAGCTGAAAAATGTTGTGCTGATTAAAGAAGCAATAAAACTGGCCTTCTTCAGACTAGACTGACGAGTATCTAGAGCATTAGCATTTGTGGGTTCGATTACAGGCTCAAAATGGCCAAAAACTAAGAACTTTCCTCTGAAACTCGTCAGTCTATTCTTGTTCTGAGAAATTAAGGCTATTCCATGCGAGAAATTGCCAAGAAACTTAAGATCTCGTACAACACTGTGTACTACTCCCTTCACAGAACAGCGCAAACTGTCTCTAACCAGAATAGAAAGAGGAGTGGGAGGCCCCGGTGAACAACTGAGCAAGAGGACGAGTACATTAGAGTGTCTAGTTTGAGAAACAGACGCCTCACAAGTCCTCAACTGGCAGCTTCATTAAATAGTACCTGCAAAACACCAGTCTCAACGTCAACAATGAAGAGGCGACTCCGAGATGCTGGCCTTCTAGGCAGAGTTGCGAAGAAAAAAACTGCTACAGAAAAAGACAAGGGGTGTGAATACTTTCTGAAGGCACTGTAAGTAGAAGTATATCCTCCTGGGGCCTAGATAAGATAAGTATTCACAAAACCACCCACATAATCTATATGTAGGCTAACAACATGCAAACAAATCCTATGAGACATGAGCTCTACAAATTGAGGGTTGAAAAACGTTTGCTAGAGGTCGGACATTAAACCGACAAGAACAGCCTGAGAGTTTCTCACTGAACTGGGAGAGCATAGGTAGGGTTTCAATATAAGAGGGGCTGATGCCTGCTGAGGTAAGCATAGCGTTGCGCTAACTCAGTGACAACAACAATAGCTGCACTACACTGCACTGTAGTCAGATCTACAGTGGCCCATTCATAAACAACCCATTCAGATTTTCTACTGAAGGGAATAAGAGCCTATTGTATCCATTGTTACAACTAAACCAACACAAGGAACTAGCATCTCTTCTGTTGTGTCTAATTGAACAAACATGGTGTCATGAACACCAAACAATGTAAATGTTTTCAAAGAGTTGAGCATGAAGCAAGAATAACTCAAATAGTGTAGGATCACTCCAGGGAATAGTGTGATTGAAGGATACAACTGGAAGTTAAGAACAGCAGTCACTCTTTGTTAGCCTATAGAACTTCTTTCAGACCATATTTCCTATTTTACAGACTTTGGTAGTATATGTTCAAACTGAGGGCCCTGTTCAATCAATACAGGTATGCCTATCCACACTTTCCAGGTTTATGGCACAACAACATTTATTCCAGTGCTGTGCCAAAGTGTGTTTTGAATTCAAATGATGTTGAATTTCTTTCAGTTGTCATTGTTTCATTGATGAAATGCATCTAAAGCTGCATATTCTCAGTGCAAGAAGACTACTGTTTTTTTTTTCTTAAACTGGAAACACCCAGATAACAGATTTTGCATGCAGCCTGCCCTCAGTATGTGTTATTACGGCTTACGACTCTCAGGAAGAAAGTTGTATCCTCTCCAGTTATGTGTCAAAATGATGACAGGCCCTCTGTCTTCAAGTAAAGGCAACCTGCAATTAACTTGTGTTGTCAAAATTTCTAGCGTAATTATATTGTGATCTCTTTATGATTTATCATCTCCTACTCATCATATTTAGATCATATGATCTGACGAGTCAACATCACATCAGTTATGCAACAAGTGGCTCAAGTTATAAACAATGGCTGCACTGACAGAAGTTTTTGGGAAATGTAGCATACAAATTACCAAAAGTTTTTTCTTAACTCATGAAAAACGTAAAATCACTTTTATTCTAACTTCTATCAAACTGGAAGCAAAATCTTGACAGTGAGTCCTAATTTGCATAATTGTTCATTAAGCATGCCTCAGTGCATTGCTGACTACTAGAAATGTAGTTTCCATACTGTATCCAGGTAATCCAGTACATGAATTGTTAGTATCACTGATTTACTGGAGGTGACCATGACCCTTAAGTTAATAACTTGCACTTTGAAGCATATAAGACTATTTATTTATATTATATTTTGAATCATTTCATAATGTAAGCCCCCACCCCATGTCCTCACCTAATACTCATTCCAAACATGGCAACTTCCTTTTCAGATGACCACAAAGCTTGGTCCTGTTAGTTCCGATGCTGATATTCCATTCCAATTCAGAGCGTATGCTTTGAAACCTAGATATCCTGATGATTCATACGGATAGCTCTGATTACTGTCCTTAAGAGAGTATATGAATCCGATTGGAATCCTGTTGCCCAGAGAAGTGCTGAAAAGAATCTATTTATAAAAGCATTGTCATGACGCAGCTACTGTATACATACTGAGACACCTCTGAAAGGCAAGTGATTGGCGAGTTGAGTGTCGTAGTGAGTTTCATTGGATACATATTACCAGAGCAGCAGGATGTTGCTTAGACAATATGTAGCTAATGTAATCAAGCCCTAATGTAACCTGCCTGCATTGAAAATGTGTGCAGGTTCCACTAAACTATAAAATTGTCATACTATAACAGGTGTTTGAAATAGTTCATTTTAGATATAGTAATATGCCCTATGTAAATTCATTTTTGATTTCCATGAGTATGATCAACAATGAGGTTGTCTGCAAATGTTAGGGCAGGTTGACCTGTTGGCACATGGGGTCAGTAAATTCAGGTCATAAACAGCTAAGCAAACAGCAAAACTTCAAAAATGGTGACATCAAAAGAGAAATGGTGGACTATGTGTTGTATATGTCTGTAATAGTGTACCAAAGTATGAGTCATAATACCCATAAAACCCAACGGTAAAACAGGGAAATGGTTCCAAAACTTTTCCCACCATTTATTTTTCCCATAGGGGATTTTAGAAACACTAAAAATAAGTGCTGTGTTTCGTGTAGGCTTATCCTGGCGTGACGTTTTGATAACCATTTAAATCTCTCTAGGACAAGGTGACTATTATCAATATACTCTCCTGTATTTACACCCCCCCCCCACCAAAAAAAGTAAAATAAAAAATCTAATTAGCTGTCATAAGGAACTACAGATGCCATGATGATCTGGATGAGACTGCCGAATCAAGGCAAAGGTAAGAATCTCTGGATTAACTATCTAACGTTAGCTAAAAGTAGTAATAAAAAAATTGGCAATATTTCTTTAAAATTGACAATGCTGTGAAGTGTCTTGTGCAAGTTTTAAATCGACACAATACCTATTAGCAAAGGCGTCGTCTAGCGATGACGTGCAGGGATTTGTAGTTTTGCATGATGTCTACTTTGATGCTAATTAGCATTTTCGAATATGAGAGTAAACAGAGCCAAATATATTGATAGAAGTCACCTGGTTATCACAATGTCATGCCAAGGTAACCCTACACGAAACACAGCCCTAATTTTAAGTGTTTCTAAAATCTCGTATGGGAAAAATTGATGGTGGAAAAACAATTGGAACAATTTCCCTGTTTGACAGCAAGGATTTGTGGGTATTATGACACCTCCATTGTGGGGCTCTATGACCAAGGTAGCCTACAATTTGAGCACAGGTAGGTTTAGATTTTTCTAGATCTGTTCATAGAACTAACAAGTCTCATCCATGTACAGTATGCATGTGCAATATCACATAATATGTTAAATGTGCTAAATCTAACTGCACTCCCCGTTTCTCTATTCCCCAGTGTCCAATAGAGTCCAGTTCATATCTCATCCCACTGGGCACAGACATCAGTTCAGTGTCTAGTTTTGATTTAGATTTTATTTGAGTTATCAAATAACATCAATTCAAAAAGACGAAATTCCCTTACATTGATGACTTTTTCCAAATCCTATCCGTTTTTCACGTTAACTCAACGTTATCATATGAATTGGTTGTTTGAAATTACGTGGAAACAACGTTGATTCAACGTTTTTTTTTGCCCAGTTGGATGTTTACATCCCTTTGGTGCTCCGTAGCTTGTGGACCATATCCATAGTCTCCTTCCACCATGAGCATTTTAGTTCAACACGTTACACAACAATAATTGCTCCATAGTCTGGCATAGGCTAATCCTCTGGAATCCCCCTCAATGACAAAATGCACATGACGCGTAAATTACCATACACTTAGAATCGTATAATTTAATCTGTCATAAACCACTTTTCCTGTACTTTCAATTATCAAAGCAACGTTGGACTCATATAGGAGTAATATAACTTTTTTAACCATTAGCAAGCAGTGACAGTGTAAGAATAATGAGAAAGGGTTTTACCTGAGAAAGACGGTCTCGCCTTGCCTGACGGTAATATTGTCCATTACTTTATTATCAGTTTGGGAATCCCCTTGACTGTGGACAGGCAAACCTGCGGGGACAAGAAACAGCAGCCTGAAAGACAGAACCACCAGGCACTTCCAGGACACGGCAAAGTATCCACAAACACCCATCTTCGGTTTATAAATCCCACTGCTTATCGAGACACACAAAGCGTCCGTTGTTTTAAAAGGCAAATGCGTATTTCGTCCAGTTGAGCGAGCGCGGGTTAGTTAATAGCCTACAGTTCATCTGGTAATCCAAATCTTCTTTCCAGGTGCAGTATAGCCTATGCAGGAGTATATCTATCCTTGCTGCGCACTCAGAAATATATCTGCAGGCTGTTCTATTCTGTTCTGCCAGTCGCTGAATGGTTATATGTGCGCTTGCTTTCCGAATGGTCCAGCTGCTTATAGATGACGACAGTACACACTTGTAATTTCACATTCAGGGAAAATTAACGGCCGCAGTTGTGGACAGCACGCAGAGCAAACACAAATCAGGTATTTCGTTTGCGATGACGTGATAACACTTTAACCACCGGTGCCAAATGCGAAGAAGAGCGCACAAACAAGACAAGTGTGTGATTATCTCGTTCCAACAGATGCGGACTTTCTTTGGATTGGCTCTAGGCTACAATAGTTTAAATGATTATTCTACACCATCCCCTCAGCGCAGCTGTACGTGCTCTAGGTCAGGGATCATCAACTAAATTCAGCAGCAGGACGATTTTTTCAGGGGGCAGAACATGATTACAAATCATCTACCGACTGCAAATTGACCGCAAGAAGCCCAAACATATATAATACTTGACTAAACATCATAATGTCAAACATTGCTTACATTTATATACGATCACATATACCGTATCACTCTAATATGCGTGGGAATACTTTGGAACATATCTCCAAAATGTAAAATCACTTGTAGTTGATAAAATAAAATCAACACTGGGCCAAGTGTTTGGATGCAGATGCTATAGACTGCCTACTACAGATTGCATACTATATTGTTCAGACTTTTAACAGGTGAAATTGAAGTGAAATTGGTGGGTATGAATCGTGTTTTGGTGGTGTGGATAAAGGCATGTGGACTAAATATACCACCCATGACTCATGGCATGCATGTTCACACTCCAGGCTATTAAATGTGTCAATCATCTACTAGCAGTGCATTTATATAGACTATGTAAGCCACAGTGCTGGCCCTAGCTTTTTGGGGGTCCTAAACGAGATTTGGGGGCAAAAAATTTGAGTTTTCCTCTCACTTGACAGCTGAGAGAAAATTAACATTTTTAAAATTGAGCTCCTGCAACTTACACATTTTGTCATGGGGCACAGAGAAACTGTTGCAGTTTTAAATCATGCAATTTTGTAAAAAAAATGTGTAAGATTGACTCATGGGGTTGAATACTTATGTAATCAACATACACTACCATTCAAAAGTTTGGGGTCACTTGGAAATGTACTTGTTTTTTTAAAGAACATCACATTTCTGTCCATTGAAATAACATCAAATTGATCAGAAATACAGTGTAGACATTAATGTTGTAAATGACTATTGTAGCTGGAAACGGCTGATTTTTTCCAAATGGAATATCTACAGAGGCCCATTATCAGCAACCATCACTCCTGTGTTCCAATGGCACGTTGTGTTAGCTAATCCAAGTTTATCATTTTAAAAGGCTAATTGATCATTAGAAAACTCTTTTGAAATTGTTAGCACAGCTGAAAAATGTTGTGCTGATTAAAGAAGCAATAACACTGGCCTTCTTCAGACTAATCTATGCAATCCTATTCATTTTGCCATGGGGAAGATATACATTTTTTATTCAGTTTTACAGCTAATTTCCTGCAAATTTTACCATGGGTTGGACAGAAATGTTTGCTGTTTTAAAGCTAATTTCCTGCAATTATACACATTTGCTATGATTTATGCCATGTTAAAGGCCCAGTGAGGTGGGAATAATATTGTGAAATTGTGAAAATTATGATAATGCCTTTTTAGTGTAAGAGCCGATTGAATAGACAACCTGAAATGTCAACCGTTTTTGGTGGGAAGGAGTTTTGACATCACCATGCAGCAAATTAGTTAATAAGAAAGAGAGTTCCAAATGTCTCTGACAATAACAGCTAGTTTTCAATAGTTGTAAAAGTGTTTAAAATCATAACTCAAAATTGGCAGTACAACTGCAGTTATCTTAGTGAATGACTCTTCCATACACTTTAAAGCCCCGTTTTGAAGAAGGGCCAAATGGAATTATAAGCACCGGAGTCGTTAAGTATGAAACAGGAAACAAAAAAATAGTCTTCTTATTTAAGTTACAACCTCCTCCATTTTGTGCCCACTGGACATGACCCTGTGTCCGTCAATCAAATGATACAATCACTTTCTTTATGCAATAATATAAATATATTAAACCAAAAAACAGGCATCATCGTTTTAGCAGCTTAAAGTCAAACTGACAGCAATTTAGCAACATGAAATCTTATTAAAATCTTGTCATGTACACACCCAGGAAGAATGACACTTTTGTTTGACATTTTCTGACAAGCAAGTACTTAGACATGGTCATTTTCACGTTTTCACAAATTCTTAGAATGTTTTGGAATTACTCATACTAAGGCATTTGTGAAAATTCTATAGCAATATAGAGTGGGAAAGTGGCTGTGCGTTTGGACAATTAATAGACACTGCAGCAAATAAAATCTAATAAAATCATCTGTCTCGTCCAGGACAAGAGTCTACACATAGCCAATCAGAGGTACATTAGGCCTATATGCAAACAAACCATTTGCCACAAGGGCCTGCCATCATTCATTTTCAACTGGACTGTATACAGGCAGTTGCAACAGCACAACTTTATATAATTAGAATGCATTTGGCAAAGACCACAAAATACACTTGAATGGATTTCTGCAAATATGTAGATAAATACCACGGGAGTTATCTTACATTTGGAAACTTTACATTCCTATTGATCAAAATAACCATTAAAAGGTAGGCTTATATACACATCAACAAGATCAACAACTAATGCTAGCCAGAGCAAGATGAGTTAAAAGCTAACGAAGGAAAATTATATAAACCCTCTCAAACCTTTCCAGCTAGTTGGCCATTAAAATTGCACTGATACACGATGGGGAACAGCCTGCTTGTCCTTCTGCAGCTTGCCTGCCAATGCATGCGTTGTCCCAACCAAGCACCCAAGCTAACTGGCTAAAGTTGGCTAGCTTGCTAGCTAGCTACTTTCAGACACAAACGAGAGAACACCTCGCTGACCATTTTACTCACCCTAGCAGATTTGGTAAGGCTGTTTACATGTTATATAGAGCATTCATGACTAACGTTTACTTTTTTTGGCTACGTTTACTGACTCCAGGCATATTCAGCGGGTGTTGCGTGTTCGTAAATGCTTGGAAATCTGAGTAGATAGCTAGCCAAAGGGAATTTGCGAACACAAGAGATATGCTAACTGGATAACAGTCGTTCAGCATAGCTAGCTAGCTAGCAAAGCGATTCACATGTCTTGCTAGCTAACCAAATGACACCTGCATCTCTAGCTGTGTATTGCCACCAAAATTTTTAAAAAAAAATGTCAGTCACTCACCCACTCCTCCAATGACATGACATACTCCTAGCAGCTAGCTATCTATCTAGCTAACGTTTGGCTCCGTGTTTTTAGTTTGTTACATAAATAGATAATGACTGACTTGTGATTATTGCCGTTGCTAGTTTGATTGTATTGACATTCCCAGCCTAAGTGACGTTTGTCAGTTTTTGTCCAAAATATTGAGTCATTGAAACTGAAACAGTGCATCCCGAATGGAGGCAGCAAACAATGTACAAGGACAGCTGTGATTTACAAGCTAATAGCAATATTTTTTGGACTACAAAGAAATGTATTGGTGAATTATATTTAAAACATTAATTTAGCGGATGCTCTTATCAAGAATAACTTACAGGAGAAATTAGGGTAAAGTGCCTTGCTCAAGGGCATATCAACAGATGTTTTACCTAATCGGCTTGGGGATTTGAACCAGTAACCTTTCAGTTACTCCAACGCACTTAAGCACTAGGCTACCTGCCGCCCATTAATCATGGGATTGAGCTGCATCCATCTATTCTGCCAACAATGCCTTAGTGTACCTCATGGAATGTTAAGTCAAATATAACCTATTTTTAAAACCTCTTATAAAATAGGTTTTGTGCCATAAACTGGGAATTCTATATTTTTAATGACATTATGATTATTATTATTGTCTGTTTGTTTCATATCTGCAAAATAGTTAAAACGCTGTCAGTTCCACTTTAAGTAAAGGCATTGCAACTTTCTTAAATGATATCTTGCAAATATCAGTCCTACCTACAAGTCAGTCAAAACATGTATTTTCTGCCATTTTATAAAAGCTGGGTGAGCTTATATGTTTATAACCGAAAGTGTTCCCTGAAGTAGAAATTATCCTTTGTGATACAGGCAGACATAATTGCCACATACAGTACAGTATCTGTCATCGGAGCCATTGAAACTCAGTGAACAATGAATTTCAAAGTGCTTAATATAGCCTAATTTAGGTCCTCTACAACAGGCATGCATATGCACTGCCTGTCACAGTTCATGTGACAGGCTAAGTAATTTATGTGATGGCTAAGTGTTGATCGGCTGTAATTCTGTCTGGACCCAGGCATAAAAGGGGAAGGTCCTCCATGGCCATTAGCCAGGCTGATGATGTTTGCTAATTACACCCACTATCCCTATCCTTTAATCTCAAACAGGAGAGCAGCAGGTTACAAAGAGCAATATCAAAATACTCTCAGCCTTTATGGCAGACACTAGATCACAGCAGTGTCTGTGCTTATTACATTTAAAGGGCTTACCATTTGATATAGCACTTTGTTTGAACTCCTGTTGTCCATTTTGAGCCGACCTACACTTAAAAGAGCACTATGGCACAATATGTTAAAAGTTAATTGCTCAGGAGCTGCAGAGTGCTGCAGAGATGGTTGGACTCTGGAGCTTTGTCAGAGTGACCATCAGGTTCTTGGTCAGCTCCCTGACCAAGGCCCTTCTCCCCCGATTGCTTTCAAGTCTCATAGCATGTCAGGCTCTGGCCATTGAGAAGCTTTGCTTCTCTATATTTCTATGGTCAGAGTCTGGCAGATCTAGTTGTTCTACTGCTGTGTGGTGTTGTGTGTGGGATCCCTAATTAGAGGCAGCTGCATTGCATTACCTCTAATTAGGGATCCTACTTATACGTGTGTGTTCCGAACCAGGGTCTGCAGTGACATTTGCTTAGACATTATTCATTTCTTTTTTATTGTAGCACAGCGTCCGTGAGATCTTCTGTTATCTATCCAATGAATTAGTCCACTGCACCACCACGATGGAGCTAGCATGCCATGTTTTTTACTCATACAAAGCTGTTAATTTCAGTCTATTCAAACAGACCCCATTTCAAAAGTAAACAAGCACGCAAAAAGAGAGAATAGAGCGTTTTGTTGACACTCAGAACGGAATGTATATGTTTTTAATTAACATTCTTAGAATGTTCTTAAAATGTTACTGTTTTCTTTAGTTTTTTATGGAAGTTTTCTTAATGTTCTGAGAACATGAATTTAACTAGAACCATGAGAAAACGTTTGGCTGAAGCACTGAAATTCCAACAGAAGAACATTGTTTCTTAACGTTCTCTGAAACAATTTGAGAATATTAGTTTAAATAGAACCATGAGGAAACCTGCAGAAAATGTTATGCTGAAGTACTGAAATTCCCACCTTAGAATGTTATGTGCTAGCTGGCTATCTTACACCATTCCCAGGACATTGTGGAAAGGTTGTATGCAAAATAACCATAGGACAACCACGCTCTCACCAAGCTCTAAGAAACATATGGTTCTTAGAACGTTATGTGCTAGCTGGGTTCACACTACAATATATGCCCCCAAGTGTGCTTATTCATTGTGACAATGTGCTGACAATTAGGTGGTCATCAATCTTTTTCGGATCAACAAGACTAATCCCAATGAACTTTACATTTCACCATTTCACTGTAATTGACAGAAAGGGAATAACACTAATCTTACCTGAATAGACTAATATACTGTACAGTACTTTATGAGAGTTGCACTAGATAGGAACCATCTTTGATTGCATCTTTCATCTTTTAGTCGAATATGGATGGCAGATGTGCATGAAATCGAGCATGTTCAGGAGTTAAACGATCACCTCAGGAGCTCTGCTCTCTGACACCCTCTTGATGGGCACCAGATGCTCTGCCTCCATCTTTAAGATTGTGTTTGTCCACTAGGAAACTATGGGTAATCAGGTCTTGGTCATGATTACAAAACAACTTGGAAATATCAGCATACAGGTTTAAGAGAACTGGGCGAGAGACGGTAGTTGAGACGGGTCATTTACAGATTACTGTGTACCCTTCCTCCCCTACCCGGAGAGTTTATAGATAATCCAGATAGGATCCTATGCCTTATAATAGCCAGACAGTTTAATATGGAACCATCCCGATACATTGATCGCTAATATTTCTCCCGGAGTGAAGAAATCTGCTCATTATCTAATTGGATCTCATGAGAACATTGTAAAAAGACAATACAGCAAATGTGAGTTTTCCCATGGTGTGGAATAGCTGGAATTGCATTTGGCGCAGCCAGGAGGTGAACGACCGCGATATGCTTGTCTAGGGGTTTGAGCTCCTGAAGAAAAACAATAATTAGGAGTAAACAAACAAGACGTGAAAAAACGGCAGGAGAGTCGTCGGTCGCCGAGAGGAGTCTGTTGCAGCAGACGGTGGTTATTGCATAGGAGAGGGATTCCAAGTGGCACGGGAATTGGAATGTGATGGTGTACCTCCTCCCCACAGGGATGAGTGATCTCCTAGATCTCAATCATAGGAGGGGATCAAGCAATCGACAAGAGAGAAGGCCCTTTAGCGCAGGGGGGCCGGTGGACATCTTCGAAGTGGAAGTGACCATTACTTTCTAATAAAAAGATTGATGCCGATGGACCCCTCTTTATCACCCCTTGGTAATGGCTCCCTGACTCCAGAAGGCAGGTTAAGTGCACTTTGCAGTGACACATATTCAGCCATCACAGTGTGGGGGCAGTGGAGGTATTGGACAGTCTAAGCACCAACTCCTTTCGAGAGATGAACATGCATTCTCCCCGACCACAGGTTAGGCGGGAGTTAAAGTGCCTTCTTATTTTTAATCTATCTTTAATCTGGCGGGAGAGTTGTGTGGGAAAAGACAATAGCTGCACTCTGTATATCATGCTATAGGGAGCATACATAATCTCTGGAAACACCAAACACTGCAGGGCTGTATGTCTCCGGCAAGGGAAGTCAACAGCGTGTATCATCACCACAAAAAATAAATAAATAGAAAGATAGCCTGGAACTATTTTGAACTATTCACACTTGGGCCTAGGCCAAATATAGTTGCCAACGTGCTGATAAGAAAATTGACTTTATTGTTGCATCTTTAATCGAGTCTAAGAGGCAATAGGAGATTTATACTGGGGGCTATAGGGGAGGATTAATGAGAATTGTGGAGAGCATGTGTGTGTTGATGGGAGTGTTGTGTGTGATTATTTACCACAGCACTTGAGGTCGAGCTAAACCCAGCGACACAACAGCTGTTTTAAAAGCCCTGCTGCTCCGCTTCTAAGGTTTGTTTCCCTCGACGATCGCACTTTAATAAACATGTTTGCTGTTCTAATGGCTTTTGCAGTACATTTACATTTTAGTCATTTAGCGGAAGCTCTTATCCAGAGAGACTTACAGGAGCGATTTAGAGTTAAGTACCTTGCTCAAGGGCACATCTACAGATTCTTCACCTAGTTGGCTCGGGGACCCCAACCATCAACCTTTCGGTTACTGGCCCAACGCTCTTAAACTCCAGCCTACCCGCCGCCCTAAAGTCTTTCCTTGATTCCTCGCATCCCCCGCATCCCCCGCATCCTCTCTCCTCGACTCCCCAAAACTCACTGGAGGAGAAGATCTGAGGTGATCTTCTCCTCCAATGTGGCCCGAAAACGTGCAGAGAGAGGATGCGAGGAATCAAGAAAGACTTGAGATTCACCCGGTAGATAGCCATTCTACCGATGGAGAATGGAACCAGTAAAATAGTCACCATCTCAAGTCAATGCAAGCAACATTTCAGTCATGATTTTCATCTACTCACACTAACATTTTAAAAACATACAGTACAATGACACAATGAGGACATCCAGAGTTCAAGGGATAGTTTAAGAACACTGATATTTTGCTACAGAGACCAACCAGATTATAATTTTTTAAACAGACTGGACAGACAAAAAAAAATAATAATAATTGTACATGGTCATGTGGGCCAAATCCCAACTAAAAATGTGTATATACTGTATTTAAATCCTCCTCCAGAAGGGCAGTGCTTTTATTTGATGTGTATCATCAACATTGTTTTACATACATGTGCAATGGCTGAACTAAACCGCCATTAACAAGGTCTACATTCATCTCATGAAGGAATTTTCCAGTTTCTTTGTGAGACAAATGGCGTTCAAGAGGCCCTGGACACTTTGTTGTCACCTGGTGCATTTTGAAGAGCTCAAACAGGGCCTTGGACTTTGGTCATGCCCTACTATTTGTCATTCCCAATGTACTGCAGTATGTATGAGGAACCACACAGATGCAGCTACCCCGCCACTCTCGCCACATACGTCAGGCAACACAGAAGAGATTTCCAGATGTCCTTGGCCCTGGTGCATTGGATGTTGTATGACAGTGGGTAGATTTGATAAAGAGTTGCTTTGATCGTTAGACACCACATCTCTCCCTTCTGCAGGACCATGAGCTGAGTGTTGGCAGGTAGGGACTGGAAGAAGCCCTCCGAGTCCTCCACTGTCCCATCCTCCTCTAGCACCATGATGAGGAACTGGCATGTCAACAGGAAGGCACTTACTGCCCTTTTCCTCTGCCTTCGACTCTGGGTACAAAGCCTGAAGGGACGTGGCTTGGGTTGGGGAAGAATCCGGCATGAGATTGTTGTTTGGACAGTTCACACTGACCTCACCAAAGAGTCTGGGAGAAGGGTTTTCGCATTTCCCACACTTGACAGTGAAGCCATTGTTTAAAATCAAGTGCAGTCCTTGTTTTGCGAGAATATTGAAATTCAAGTGGGCTTGATCAATGCACCAAGTAGGCTCTTGCAAACCTGTAGCCTACAGTACCTATCGGTGCTCACTGGCCATGTAGATCATTGTATAGGTGTGAGCTTAAGACAGGACTGGGCACGTTGCTATTCGTTATATGGTTTTTGTTCTTATTACAGACATAATACTGTCTTCTTGGGTGAGATTTCCCCCTGGAGGGAGAAAGCTGCTCTCTGTCACTAATGATGCACCATCATAAACCCATAATGAAGTAGAAGGTAGCTTTAGCCGCTTTCACGCCTAGTTCATTTCACTCTGACTAACAAAGACACAGACAGAGTTTGGTAACGTTTTGTTAAAACTTAATTTTGTTACATAAAATACGATTTCCAACAATGCTGCACAGTTTTGACACATCCTCATTCTTGGAATCATGGTCAACTTATTCCAGCATTTCCCAAACTCTGTCCTGGGGACCCCAAAGGGTTAATGCTTCGAATTTTGCCCTAGTGTTACACAGGTGATTCAAATGATCAACTCGTCATCAAGCTTGATTATTTGAATCAGCTGTGTAGTGCTAAGGCAAAAAAACAAAACAAAACGTGCAATTAGTTTGGGAAACGCTGGCTTACTTATATAACATGCGTAGGCCTTACATAGTCATCTCCAATGAATATGGAGCACAGTCATAAAATAAATATTTCTCTCACCAGTGACACAATTAATAGGCTAACAATCTTGTGTTGGAGTTTATAACAGTGTCTGTGCAGCACAGGGCCATCTGGTTTACTGTGTTACCTTATTTAATTCCTGACCTTGATTAGTCAATCCTCTTTAACTGCTAAAGGATTATGTCCACGGGACGCTTGAGCTAACGTGCGCTAATGTGATTAGCATGACGTTGTAAGTAACAAGGACATTTCCCAGGACATAGACATATCTTATATGGGCAGAAAGCTTAAATTATTGTTAATCTAACTGCACTGTCCAATATACAGTAGCTATTACAGTGAAAGAATGCCAATCTATTATTTGAGGAGAGTGCACTGTTATGTACTTGAAAATGTATCAATAAATCAATAGTCCACATCAAATGCTTCATTGGATCAGTCAAAACATTTGCAAATACACTGCTTCCATCTTGTGGCCAAAATCTAAATTGCACCTGGACTCCTAAGTAATATGATGGCCTTTCTCTTGCATTTCAAAGTTGATGGGACAATAATCTTTATATTTTACCAGATCTAATGTGTTATATTCTCCTACATTAATTTCACATTTCCACAAACTTCAAACTGTTTCCTTTCAAATGGTATCAAGAATATGCATATCCTTGCTTCAGGTCCTGAGCTACAGGCAGTTAGATTTTGGTATGTAATTGTAGGCAAACATTTTAAAAAAGGGTCCGATCCTTAAGAGGTTAATTAATGTGCTTTAGATTGAATGCTATTGCTCCCTGGCTTGTTTTTTTTCTCTCCATTTCGAGGTTGGTTTTGGACACATATGTCCTGATTTATGTGTGGCGCGTACTGATTGGAATCACCTCGTTAGTCAGGATGTGTTTCACCTGTGCTGGCCCAGCGAGCCATCTTGTTTGTAAGGTTGTGTTTCACCTGCGCTGGCTCAGCTTGTATTTAAGACCTGCCGGCCCAGTTCATCAGTTAGAGAAGAGCTGTTGGGAGACCTACAACTCATGTTAGCTGAGGTGCGCGTTACAGCGTGTCCACTTTAGGTAACCAAACAAAGCCTGACTCTGGTGGTTTCCCCTGTTTAGTTTGGTCCATATTCTTTACAACTCCCTATTTTAAGCTTGTGTGGGTTTTTCCTTTAGTTTGTCTTTTCTGAAGAAAATCTAGTGGGCATACATGGTGGCTGTCTTTCAGAACCTGTTTGAAACCCCTTTCTGTTCTGGTTTGGTTGTCAATGATTCCTTTAGTTTTCTTTTGAGTGACAACTTTAGGTTTGTCTTCAGGGCAGGGTAACAGTGGTCTAAAGGAAAAAAGAAAACAGTCAGTCCAGTAGTGGCTTGAGTACACCTTTTCTGAAAGACAGGGAAGTAAGTAGAGACCGCTTTACTGGTCAGTTGATAAGACCCCAACATCTAAGATGAGGTGGTAGTTGCACCCCCACAGTAAGTTTTCTACCTTCTTGCTAAGAAAACCATAGGCTTTCAAGCTCTAAACCAAATGTGTCAACATTTTCCTCCTTTATCTCACCTCTACTGCAAAATTACCTATAATTACTCATGTCATACTTATCTTTTATTTTTCATTTTTTTACCTCAATCTGATGAGACCGTGACTGAATTACTGTGTAGCCATTTTGCGGAAAAATACCCCCCACTTAAATTCTCACCCTAATCACCATGGAGACCCCTCCACCATAGCGGCAGCAAGTGTTGCGCTGTAATGAGCCTGCTCCTATTGAATTCACAGCATCTTCTTAAATAGATGTGTTATGTTAGCTATGCTTCCAGTACAAATTAAAAACCAAACACTGCTGCTTTTGAGTCCTCTCTCTGTGACTAGTAATTATGGCACTTCATTTGTACTCTCCTTGCTGAAGGAATGTTGCCTGCCTGGCTGTTGGTGCTTCTCTGACATATGAAAGGAAGTACAAAATCATTAAACCCAAGGGATTGTGGGAAAAGGCTTGTTATGGAATTTCTGTGCGGAGTGGGACACAATAAGAAAGTGTATACTGCTTGATCTCTTAATCTCCCTTGTACACATCACTGTATATCCTAGCACACTGTACCAATTATGTTAGTTTTTTTCCTTCACAGCACTCCAAAGGTTTTTCAAGAAATGTAACACCACAAAAAAAGACCCACCATGGGGTCTAACAAACTACCCTGCCAGAGAGAAGCGACATTCACATGCTTGTTATTTTCCTTTATCTTGTCGATAGCAACTCCTGTATTCAAAGGTTGTGTGTGACGCGAAATGACACGTGCAAGAACAGGCACTGCCTTAACAAAACGTTTTCATTCAGCCTCGAAATGCATAGATATGTAAATGCGGGTGGGTGGGGTTGACGATAACCAGGGAACTTTTACTACGGCGTGTAATTAAATATTTCCCTGTGCAAAATAAAGATAAGGACTCCATTAGGCCCTTAAAACATTCCGGGAGAATGGATTTTTGGTGGTTGATGGAGCGGCTCATGTGGGACAGGTGGGATTTACTCCCAGGCTCCGTCGGCGCGACGACAGCAGCCAGCGCCATGGCATCTAGCGTGGTATTCCGCCACCGGAGAAGAAGTCAGCGGCATTTGATGCACCATTGGCACCGCAGGCAAATGAGATTACGGAGAGGGGGAATGGAATTGACTTTCTCTTTGACAGATTTACAGATCCCGCTGGATAGAATACAGGCAAAAGGGCTGTAAAACCCATCATCTGTAGGGTGAATTACACACCGCTTGGAACAACTTGTTTGGTTTAGGAAATCCACACAACCCCCTTTGATTTACCTGCTTCTCACATCCCCCCTCAATTTTCTCACTTTCTCTCCCTCTTCCTCTCTTGCTCTCTCTCTCTCTCTCTCTCTCCCCAAGGGCGAACAGAAGAGAGGGTGGTATTTGTCACTGCCTTGACTCAAGGCTCTAGTCGTTAATCTATTGGTTAATCCATGAGAGGTAATTATCTGCGGCCTTTGATCTGCTCTGCAGCCACAATATGACATTTTCTATGCCAGTTTTTGACTGCTGCACAGTATATTTCTGGATGGGGTGAAATTTGAATCTGACTGGATGGATATTACCATCTAAGACCAGTGGTCGTCATATATTCCCTTAGCAATATCACGAGGAAGTCACACATAACTGCACTGCCTATGCAACAGTAAAGCTGTCAGAACTATTTCACCTTGGGAATTCTGAGAGCGCCAATAATAACAATAAATGTGATGTCATTGGGCCGCCCATTTAAAACAATTATTCATATGTTTTCCCCCACTTCTGTTGAGCTTTCCATCTTACTGTTTTCAGCAATCGTTCATCATTATATCATGGACAAATTACGTAGGGAGGAAGTTAAATATAAATATAACAGTTGTTTAAATGGGTACGGTGTTGATGAATCGAACTGACAACAACACGAGCTGGAAAACTGAAGCCTATTGGGCATGTGTATATCTTGAGTTTGTTGATCTTTCTGTGTTGTTCAATTGAACTGAGAACACATCTGTGAGATGGGCATGTTTATAACGTAGTACCTTAGAGTTAATGTTGATATTGTCTACTGTGTCATTAAATATTTACTTTACAGTGAGAGCTATGTTCATGGCCTTAATCCTTTGATAAAATTGTGATCTTATCTATTATTCATAAATGCCCTGAAGTATTTGATGTGATGTCCAATGCACATCAGCATAGCAGCGAGACAACTTCATGAGCTGCTACCAGTACATTATTCATGGTATCAATGGGGAAAAATCCTTTCAGTTTAAGAAAACAGTTTTACCTATAACTCTTGTTTAACTAAACTGTAGAGTTTAGCTAGTCAACAAAACAATGGTAGTGATATAATCATCAATATCATAGCTGATTATGTGGCTCATTATGACTATACTACAATACATTTAATTGATTGAAATACATTTTTCCCACATTCATCAAGGACTTTAAATTATTAAAACAAATTGACAAAAACGTTGAATGGGAAATGTGTGCATTCAATGCAATCCCCTGACGTAACACAGTTTCTCTGGACCCCCGCAAGGTCGGAGTTGAAATAGCATGAGCCGTCCTCACGCGCTCTCTCCCAGCTTTGATAAAGTTGTTGTGCCTAAAACCAGTTAATGCCAATCTCCCCTTTTTTTATATGTAGAGGCCTTTAGTAGCTACAGTATGTGACTGCGTCGCCTTACATTTTTGTGCACAAATGTTTTCACCACGGCCTGTAGGTCCAGGTTGTGGGCCCGAATGTTTTCTATGAGCATTGACAACAGACGGTCTTTTCTGACACATTCATTGTGCGTTACAGTATATGTCCATTGCACTGCACACAATTTAAACTTAGTCTTTGAATTATGCATGTCAAGATATACCAGAGCTAAGGGACTGTTGATATTGCAACCACAGGACTCAAAGGCCGGTTCACCAGTATGAACAAAATCGCAAAAGACCTTTTTTGTTGTCCGCTAAAGATGATAATCTGTTTGCATCTGCCAGTTTTTCCAGACGACCTGACCCTCGAGCTTCCTGTACAGTTAATCTCTTTCCGTAATGTGTTGAGACCGTGGCAATTAAGGAGAATGAGAGGCTCAATAAAAGATGCTTCAGAACTGCTGTATTTGAATCACCACTCCCTTCTGCCCAGTTTCCCTGATGCTGCTAAGGCAATCAAGCTGTTTTTTAACCATCCCTGTAACTGTCGCTTCTGCGGAGAGATCGTTTTCTGAACTAAAACTAATAAATAACGATTGACGAAGCATTAGGCTCTCTGTCTGATATGAGCTTTTGAACACCTGAGTAAGCTCCACTCTTTGCACTGGCGCCGTCATAGCATGACCACGGCATTTGTTCACCGATATGTCCCCTTACTTTCAATCCGTTAAATCTTTTATTTTTCAAGGCCTGAGGCACTTTGATCAGTCACATTCTTAAAGCCCAAGAAACTAATACTTAGCTTCTTAGTACATATGAAAACTAAAAAGCTTTATGAATTACTTTTAGGAGGGTTACTGCAAACATTTATTTATGTAAAAAAAAAAAAAAGAAATAGACTGATGCCAAACAGGCGCAAGGGCCGCCAGAGCATGACCAAATTCCGGGGAGTCTGGTACGCCAGTGACGCAATCCAGTTAATTAACAGGCCAATTCAACAACATGTAAAAAGGTCTAACTAAAGGCACACTCCATGGCTTATATATTTCAGTCAACAACGTGGGCAAAACAATAGTGTTTTTCAGTGGGGCAGGGAGATCATGTTTATCTGGGAGCTGCATAAGCTGCATTTAAACCCCATTCCTCCCCTCTTAACCTCTGTCCATTTTAGTGACACCCCCCACAGGGTGAACAAACTCATTCAACTCCTACAGTAGTGTGGGTACAAAAAAACTAAACATATTTTGTCACCATCTATATATTCCATTATTAAGTGCCAGTTTCCCAAAGAAAGTGGACCTTTTTTCGGACAGGAAATATCTGAACGTGGGAAGTATTACTTGCAGTCAAGGGCTTGGATTGAGAAGATGGTTGATCAGATTGTACTCATACAACTACAGATTTTCTCTTAAGGTATGCCAGGTATGAAATCACCAGAGTACCTTTTTCCCAGTAGGTCTTTCTTTATACGTGGTAAAACCAACACATACACACGTGTGTAAACACACACACAAAGCAATTACTTTGTATGGAAATTGGATTTCTAACATGCCTTTTTACCAACTTAAAACAAAATAAATGTGGACTAATTGAGTCTTGCTGGAATTAAGTAAATGTATGGTACTTACTACCATGTAATAGGATTTGTCACGACATCCCTGTGTTCTATACCAAGCAGGGGGAAATATTGAGCGATTGATTGATTAGTGTGTTTGCTTCCCTTGGAGAAACTTCCTCTAAAACTTTGGGATTAGCACCTTGGATCTCTCCTTCTAAGAACATCAGAGCACACAATCTGGCTCTTGTGTTTTATTGATCACCTAATCGTTTAACACTCCTTCCAAGGGCACTGGGCTTATCAGGTTCTGCCTACTATCTATCTTTCAAACACAAAATATAAAATGTAACACCCTACTCTCTGAACTCAGCCAATGTCATGAATGTTCACATTTTTTGTTTCTTAAGCACTAGGATCATGTTCAAGAATGATCATATCCCTGCTTTTCGTTAAAAACAAGGGTAGCCTAAATTGTAGCTATATTTTCTGTGCGTAAAAATACAATCTGAATGGACTCTTCATATCTAACACAAGCATTTAACTTAACACTAGTTAGATGGTTCTCCTCTACATCTCCTTCAGCTGACTGATTTAATTGAAAAACTGTCAGGAATTAAGGAAATTTATACATGTAAATAGGTGTATACCTGGGCTCGAATCAGGGACCCTCTGCACACATTGCTCGTTACCCATTGCTCCACAAAAGCCGCAGCCTTTGCAGAGCAAGGGGAACAACTACTTCAACGTCTCAGAGCGGGTGACGTCACCGATTGAAACGCTACTAGTGCGCACCGCTAACTAGCTAGCCGTTTCACACCGGTTACATAGGCTCGGCTAAATACTGCTGAATGGTAGGTGAAGATGCAAACAATAGTGATAAACAACTTGTGAAAGGTGACATGACATGATTGCTAAAGTGGTATCTGAAAGAAACTGCATCCGGCATGCCTTTTGATCTTTTTCTGAGTAAGATAATATACAATTGAATAGATACTATGTTTTTTATGCGTTTCTGCTATGGTCAACGTTGTTTTTGTGATGTTTGCACTGTTTGTTCTACATGCATATAATTCTAGTAATACACAGACCGTAACGATTACACAGTAACCTTGGTTAGTCGCAGTCGAGGCAGAATGCCGGTGAGTGTGCGGAGGTACAGTATGTTGGGTCAAGGCTATGCATTACTGTGGTAAACCTTGTGCATGTATCAGATACATCTCCCAGTACAAAGAGAATGGTAATGACTAAAGTGACTACCAGATGGAACAAGGCCACACAGAAATATGTACAGATGTATGATCCTAATTTGACCTATATTGTCACAGAAAATGAATACTGTAGCATCAGGATTTGAACGTTTAGTCCCAAATGTTGCTTGATCGGTGGTTAGGCTATTAGCTGGCCAAAAGTAGGCTACATGGAAAAGTGCAATACTGTTAACATAACGTGTGCTTGCTTCCAGTACCTTCAGAAAGTATTCACACCTATTGACTTTTTCCACATTTTGTTGTTTGTCACTGGCTTACATACAATACCCCATAATGTCAAAGAGTAATTATGTTTTCAGAGATTTTTACAAATTTAATTAAAATAACTTTTCAACCCCTTTTGTTATGGCAAGCCTAAATAAGTTCAGAAGTAAAAATGTACTTAACCAGTCACATAATAAGTTGAAAGGACTCACTCGGTTATGCAATAATAGTGTTTAACATTATTTTTAAATGACTTATCTCTGTACCCCACACATACAATTATCTGTAAGGTCCCTCAGTTGAGCAGTGAATTTCAAACACAGATTCAAACACAAACCCAGAGCGGTTTTCCAATGCCTCGCAAAGAAGGGCACCTATTGGTAGATGGGTAAAAATAAAACAGAGCAGACATCGAATATCCCTTTGAGCATGGTGAAGTTATTAATTAGGCTTTGGATGATGTATCAATACACCCAGTCACTACAAAGATACAGGCATCCTTCCTAACTCAGTTGCCTGAGATGAAGGAAAGCGCTCAGGGATTTCACCATGAGACCAATAGTGACTTTAAAAAACAGTTACATACAGTCGTATGAAAATGTTTGGGCACCCCTCTGAGGCTGCATAACAATTTACTCTGTCGTCACAGAAAATGATCACAGTGGCATGCCATTCATTTTCTAATAAAAGCTGAGTACTGGGGTATTTTTAGTGTAGCAATATTAAGTTGTATGAAATTAAATCAGATGTGAAAAATAAGCTATGCAAAAATTTGGGCACCCTTGTCATTCTGTTGATTTGAATACCTGTAACTACTTAGCACTGATTAATTGGAACACACAATTGGTTTGGTGAGCTCATTAAGCCTTGAACTTCATAGACAAGTGCATCCAATCATGAGAAAAGGTATTTAAGGTCGCCAATTGCAAGTTGTTGTTCTCTTTGACTCTCCTCTGAAGAGTGGCAACATGGGGGCCTCAAAAAAACTCAAATGACCTGAAAACAAATATTGTTCAACATTATGGTTTAGGGGAAGGCTACAAAAAGCTATCGCAGAGATGTAAGCTGTCAGTGTCCACTGTGAGGAACATAGTGAGGAAATGGAAGACCACAGGCACAGTTCTTGTTAAGGCCAGAAGTGGCAGGCCAAGTAAAATATCGGAGAGGCAAAGGCGAAGGATGGTGAGAACGGTCAAAAACAGCCCACAGACCACCTCCAAAGACCTACAACATCATCTTGCTGCAGATGGTGTCACTGTGCATCTTCAACAATTCAGCGCACTTTGCACAATGAGAAGCTGTACGGGAGAGTGATGCGGAAGAAGCCTTTTCTGCACACACGCCACAAACAGAGTCGCTTGAGGTATGCAAACGCACATTTGGACAAGCCAGCTTCATTTTGGAATAAGGTGCTGTGGACTGATGAAACAAAGATTGAGTTATTTGGTCATAACAAGGGGCGTTATGCATGGCGGCAAAAGAACACAGTGTTCCAAGAAAAACACTTGCTACCCACAGTAAAATTTGGTGGGGCTCCATCATGCTGTGGGGCTGTGTGGCCAGTGCCGGTACTGGGAATCTTGTTAAAGTTGAGGGTCGCATGGACTCCACTCAATATCAGCAGATTCTTGGGAATAATGTTGAAGAATCAGTCACAAAGTTGAAGTTACGCCGGGGCTGAATATTTCAACAAGACAACGACCCAAAACACTGCTCAAACTTTAACCGGGAATTTATGCATAGGAACAAGTACAATGTTCTGGAATGGCCATCCCAGTCCCCAGATCTGAATATCATTGAGAATCTGTGGGATGATTTGAAGCGGGCTGTCCATGCTCGGCAACCATCAAACCTAACTGAACTGGAGATGTAAGGAGGAATGGTCCAAAATACCTTCATCCAGAATCCAGACACTCATTAGAGGCTATAGGAAGCGTCTAGAGGCTGTTATTTTAGCAAAAGGAGGCTCTACTAAATATTGATGTGATTTTTCTGTTGGGGTGCCCAAATTCATGCACCTGTCTAATTTCGTTTTGATGCATATTGCACATTTTCTGTTAATCCAATAAACCTAATTTCACTACTGAAATATTACTGTGTCCATCAGTTATTTGATAGATAAAAAATTAAATTGCTGATCCAAACACCCAATTATTTATAAATGGAAATCATGGAAATTGTCAGGGGTGCCCAAACTTTTTCATACGACTGTAGTTTAATGGCTGTGATAGGAGAAAACTGAGGATGGATCAACAACATTGTAGTTACTCCACAATACTAACCTAAATGACATAGTGCAAAGAAGGAAGACTGTACAGAATAAAAATATTACAGAACATGCTTCCTGTTTGCAATAAGGCACTAAAGTAAAACTGCAAAAAATGTGACTTGAAAATGGCTGTCTACCAATGATCAACAACCAACTTGACAGAAACGAATACTTTTTTAAAAGAATAATGTGCAAATATTTTACAATCCATGTGTGCAAAGCTTTTAGAGACATACCCAGAAAGACTCACAGCTTTGCTGCCAAATGTGATTCTAACATGTATTGACTCAGGGGTGTGAATACTTACACTACCGTTAAAAAGTTTGGGGTCACTTAGAAATGTCCTTGTTTGTTAAAGAAAAGCAAAAAAATTTGGTCCATTAAAATAACATCAAATTGATCAGAAATACAGTATAGACAGCAAGAGGACAAGTACATTAGAGTGTCTAGTTTGAGAAACAGACAGCTCACAAGTCCTCAACTTGCAGCTTTATTAAATAGTACCCACAAAACACCAGTCTCAACGTCAACAGTGAAGAGGCGACTCCGGGATGCTGGCCTTCTAGGCAGAGTTGCAAAGAAAAAGCCATATCTTCCTCTTTCCAGTGTCTGTGTTCTTTTTATTGGCCAGTCTGAGATATTGCTTTTTCTTTGCAACTCTGCCTAGAAGGCCAACATCCCGGAGTCGCCTCTTCACTGTTGACGTTGAGGCTGATAGTGTATGTAAATTAGATTATTATGTATTTAATTTTCAATAAATGTGCAACATTTTCTAAAAACATATTTTCACTTTGTCATTTTGGGGTATTATGTGGAGATGGGTGATAATTATAATTTTTTTAAACAATAAAATGTGGAACTCAAAGGGAATGAATACTTTCTGAAGGCACTGTATGTAAATCATGAAGCTAATCTGCATTTCCTCAGCACAAAAAAGAGTGATCAAATTAAGATTTATAAGCGGCTTAAATGTACAGCTTTTAATTCTGCAATATTACCTGAATACAGTATTGACACATGGCCATGTAGATATGAGATCAAATCATGTTTCATTACCAATGAAATCTTATTTTCCTCTGTATTCTATTCAATAGGATTTCATTGTTGTCACATCAAGATAGTTGTTTACTGTGTAGGCCTAAGTTCTCACCATGACCTATGTATTTTTTTCCAGCAAATGCAATTTCATGGCAATAAAAAGTGAACAAATGTCATAGCACCTGTTCTGCATTCAATTATTTATGATATTCAGCAGCTATTCATTATCCTTTATTACAGCTTACATTGTGCAGTCTTGGTATGCCATTTCAATAGACTACATCCAGGGACATCGAAAGTCAATCTTTCCCCTTTTGAAAGGAAATGTTTTACTTATGTGCCAGGTACAAAGGAAATCTCTGTCTAACATAGAAACGTCTGGAAAATGTAAATAACTGTTAGGTAGCATTTCAAAAGAGATACAGAAGTCAGTCTATTGTGTCATACTGTCATTGATTAATTGTTATTTGACGGATAACATATGAAAAACACAGAGTGAGTCATAACAATGTATTTTTTGTTCACACGCAATGCCATTACGCTTTCACTATTTATTCCACAAAATCATAAAAATATATTTATTGGTCTTAAACACATTTTTACTTCCAGCAAATGTGTGTGTAATACATTGATGTAGGCTAGAGTGATTTTCAAAGCTGTGTGCCAAATGTTTAAGATTCACATAACTCCAGCCTTTGAACTGTGATAGATGTTTTAAACCAGAAATTAGTTAGAAAGTTCAAATCCCCACTCTCAGAGTAAACCCCTCTATGCCTTCTACCACTAAACATCCTCCACTTGCTTTTCTCTCTGTCTCCTCTCATACTGAGCCATGATGGTGCATGAAGCCATTGGGGTCATCTTGGCCTGTCATGCAACGCTATGCTTTGTTGATAAGGAGTCTCCAGCAGGGGAAATGTACCCTTCATTCCCTGCTCTCTTTCTGCATTGATCCAGCCAAAGATGGCATGATGATCAAGTGGCTCATTAGGCGCTGGAGGAATTCGGTGCGAGTGTGGCAGACATGAGACAGCAATGTCTTCCCTGAGGGTTGTCGTCATGGCTTCCTGGTGTGTCACCTGGGCTCTCTGGAGGGGAGGAGCCAGCAGGAAGATACACAGCTAGGCTGTCTGTGTTTGTGTGCATGGATGTCTGTCTGTCTGTCTTGATACAACATTTTGAACAGTTATGCAATGGTTCATTGGATATGTCTAAACCTTTGCACATACACTGCTGCCATCTAGTGGCCAAAATCTAAATGGCTTCTGGACTCCCAAGTAATATGATGTCCTTTCTCTTGCATTTCAAAGATGTGATTAAAAAATATATATTTTACCAGATCTAATGTGTTATATTCTCCTACATTAATTTCACATTTCCACAAACTTCAAACTGTTTCCTTTCAAATGATATCAAGAATATGCATATCCTTGCTTTAGGTCCTGAGCTACAGGCAGTTAGATTTGGGTATGTCATTTTTGGCAAAAATTGAAAAAAAGGGTCAGATCCTTAAGAGGTTAAGTCTATACCAAGTCTATTTTCCTTTCAGCTCATATGATAGCATGTTTTTTTTTTTTTACTTCTTACATAAAAAACAAAATATGGTAGTAAACTCCTCTGATGTAGTTGCTGGGTTTATGAGGGAAAACACATTCTTCCAATCCTGTTCAATTTTACCACTGTGAATAAGGTTATAGGGGTCTAGTGGGCCCAGACTAATCCATACCTACCTACTGTAAGATAAATACAAGCGCAGGTTATATGGAGGCTAACTCATCAAGGTAAGCAAACCCCCATCTGGAGGACAGAGCCTACTGGAATAACTCCCACACAACTAAACATATTCCATTATATCCGAACACTGTTATTACCTCACAATTCTCAGTAAATAACACCTGTCGGAAACAGGACTGCAGAACAGCGGTAATGTGTGCCCTCACCCTGGACTACTTGGCACAAAGTAGTGCTTCTTTTAATGAATCACAAAGAAATGCATTTGAGATGAACAACTAATCCATTGTTACTACTACTGACTATTACTTACCATATGGAAAAAATAATATATTGGAATATATTTCAATAAAATAGAAATATACACTAGGAACACATTAGGAACACCTGCTCTTTCCATGACAGACTGAACAGGTGAATCCAGGTGAAAGCTATGATCCCTTATGGATGCCACTTCTTAAATCCACTTCAATCAGTGTAGATGAGGGGGAGGAGACAGTTTAAAGAAGGATTTTAAAGACTTTGAGATAATTGAGACATGGATTGTGTATGTGTACCATTCAGAGTGTGAATGGGCAAGATAGATAGATAGATAGATAGATAGATAGATAGATAGATAGATAGATAGATAGATAGATAGATAGATAGATAGATAGATAGATAGATAGATAGATAGATAGGTACTTTATTGATCCCCCGGGGGGGAAATTTCATATATATATATATAAGACAACGTATTTAAGTGCCTTTGAACGGTGTATGGTAGTAGGTGCCAGGCGCACCAGTTTGAGTGTGTCAAGAACTGCAACACTGCTGGGTTTTTCATGCTCAACTGTTTCCTGTGTGTATTAAGAATGGTCCACCACCCAAAGGATATCCAGCCAACTTGACACAACTGTTGGAAGCATTGGAGTCAACATGGGCCAGCATCCCTGTGGAACTCTTTCGACACCTTGTAGAGTCCATGCCCCAACGAATTGAAGCTGTCTGATGATAACCTTAACTCCAAAATAAACGTATCAGGAAATAAAAAAATAGCCATATTTGACCGTTAACGAACATATGATCACCAAACTTCAGAAAACATTTTGAACACATTCATTTTGGAGTACATTGAGGGGAGTTACTGCTTCAACACATTAAAAAATATATATAATAATAATTGAGTTTCGAGGTTTTCATCAGACAGCGACATTATGCTTTATATGTTCTTTGGAGCAACCTTTAAGAGACTTAAGAAGAAGCAGACATAACATCTATTGACATAAATCCTCCACCATACTCTCAAAACTGTGTCCGGTCTCTTTTCATGTAAAAGAAACTAAGAGGACATGATGATGCGAATTGGAAAATAAATAGACACAAAAAATCTATTAAAATGGCCAACTGCAATTAACCCAGCACTCGATGGAAAACAGATTTATAAAATACTTTCTGGTTCTGCTTCTTTTACTGCTCAAAGGCCTGAACGTCTAAACGGATTGTGGTTTCAATCACAGTGGGAATAAGTTAGATAGCTAGCATCCTGACCAAATTCATTGTTTCAGAGTATTGCTTAAACTTTGATCATGAACATATCGATCCCTCTTTGATATCTCCTAGACACTGCATGGCTGTGGCTCTTGATAATATGCCAACAAACAGACAGCCAGACAGGCAAAGTCTCCATAATGTACTAGAAACCTTGGATAATCAGACAGAGGGCTCGGAGTGGCCTACATTGCCTGCTTGCTCCGGCACCCTGTCTTCTGATGTTAGCCCAAAAGGCAGACTGGAGAGGAGCAGCTCAAACTCTCAGCAGATGGTTCAAATCCATATTGCATAGAGCACAAGCTGCCCATGACTGATACAGACCGGACCAAGAACAGGGCCTTTGCTTCACAGGGTATTTTGCATTGCGTGACCAATCTGCACTTCACACCATCTGAACCCGTCTTACACTGTCCCTTTCGCTAAATCATAGGCCACATGGCCATGGGTTTAGGTACAGAGTGGACTAGATGGAGGATTTGAACATTGGAAGGTGTTTACATGTACATCAAATAAGAAGTGGCTATGAATGTGGTTGTTGCTGGGGAAAGGATTGAGTGAACAACAAAATTGAGTGTTCATTCATTCACTCTTCATGGTCATCACCATCTCGTATTGTCTACGAGGCACGATGTTGCATTCATCTTACAATATTGTCTGTACTGCATAGAAGGTGTGTGAACTCCATGTAAAGTGATAACAGCTACAGTATCACACTGACTCAATAAGGATGGACAGAAAGTCGTATATGATGGTTCAGGATTCAAACACAACTCTTATTCAGCTCCTGAAAAGAAGATTCTGATCCCTTTTCACAGCCAGGTACATTCAGTATACAAACAGTTACAAACAGTTATACAAACAGTCAAAACCTTGGAATTACTTTCTATTAACTATTACATTGCAATTGTTGAAGCCATTACGTGCAATGATTGCTACAGCCATAAACATATCAGCATAACGACATAGGTCTCCCGCAGAGTGTCTGCTTGACTGATTACACAGAAATATTACACAGTATGAGAACATTGTACAGGACAAAGTAATTAGTATTCATTGTCTATGGAACAAACCTTGTATTCATATATACTAATCCTATATATTGTATTGTATTAGGAATAAAACATAGCCCTTCTCTAAACCAAAATACTAATGTGTTGATGTTATCTGGTGAATTATGCACCCCCGCCCCAAACCCTCCCTAGCTCCCCATCAATTACATAAGGAGTGGAAATATCGAAGAAATTAATTTATCTTCCCATCAAGCATTAAATGTGGGGTAAAAATACATATTCAGCACACACACTTTGGTGTGGCGCACCACGGATGTGTTTCAAAAACCCAGCACACACACGCTGACTATTTATTACAGGAGGAGTTTCCTGGGGGAGGTCACACATGTAGCAAAGATAACAAGCTCTGCTCACTGTCCCCGCCACTAATAATGCATAAACCTCAGCCTGTCTACCACTGAGGTACTGCTACTGATACCAGACATGGGCCTTTCATGGCAGACTTCGAAGGGAAGAAAAAGACTGCAATTCCTGTTTGACAAGGGAGCAGCACTAACTGTAGAGGCTCTGCAGCATCTCTTCATCACATCCATCTTTTATTACTCGCAATAACTGGAAAGAGGAAGATGCAATATTTCCTCCACTCTCTCCATATGCTAAATGCGTACCACTTCCCACAACCTTTACCTTATTTTTTATTTTATAATTTTCTTTTTACTTTTTGGCTGGTTCTTTCACAAGAATAAGGTGAGCTAGGTCGGATGATGTTCAATTAGGAAAAAAATGCAGTCGGGAGCAATAAATCCGGTAACAAGGTCAGTTCAAGGTTAGCGTCCAGCGCAGCAGACTCATATATCACAGTCAGAGGCTATGTTCCTCAATCCTATCCAATCCAAACACCTTCGCTGACCTGATCCCTGACAATGCTGTCGGTAAATACCGTCTTAAGGACATAGTGAAACCACCTGATAACCCCAGACATATTTCATCGGACCTGATCGATCCGCTTCCAAGACTCTTCCGTTACACCCTAATCTTCCGTTATCCCCCCCCAGATTTAAAGACGTACTTATCTTTTCCTCCATATTGTTCCAGTTGATTCTGTGCAGGAGGAACACTCTAAATGGATCAAAGATTAAATTGCCATCTGCATTTATGAGTGAGGTAGGTCAGTAGTAGCAGGTACCAGAGGCTGAGTGGAGTGAGGACACAGCTGGGCCAGGGAAAGCTGATCCTTTATAGGGGTTAGCCGGGCTATAGGGGTTAGCTGAGCCTATAGGCGTCAGCCGGGCATCCTCTACCCTCCAGACACATCCAAGTCATGGCCAGTGTCTCCCAGACTAATTGAAATGGATATTGCTTCCTTCGCACACATCTCCTGTCACTCTAATAGAAGAACTGTCATCCGATCAGTTCAGGCACCGGAGCCCCATTTAACTAATACATGAAACAGTTCCCTTTTTACATGGTTACTACAGTGGCAGGCAGATGGTGGGTTGCAGCTGTGAGCAGAGTATGTGAGCAGAGTTGAGTGCACAGCTCCGGCTCTCTATGTCCTTTCCAACCGCTCAGCTAAAAAAAAACTCAAAATTCACACCATTCATTAAAATCACCATTTAACCAACACCCATCTAATTGTGTGACTACCTAGACCTACCATTTGGTTTTGAAGTATTGAAACCAAACCATATGATTTGAATGAAAAGTATTTTAATAAACAACATAAAAATGTTACTATAAGAAGCACTCATTATTTCAAATAGGCTACATCTCATATTAAAGAAATTTCCCCTCGGGGATCAATAAAGTACCTACAGTTGAAGTCAGAAGTTTACATACACCTTAGGCAAATACATTTAAACTCAGTTTTTCACAATTCCTGACATTCAATTCTAGTAAAAAATCCCTGTCTTAGGTCAGTTAGGATCACCTCTTTATTTTAAGAATGTGAAATGTCAGAATAATAGTAGAGAGAATGATTTATTTCAGCTTTTATTTCTTTCATCATATTCCCAGTGGGTCAGAAGTTTACATACACTAAATTAGTATTTGGTAGCATTGCCTTTGAAATGTTTAACTTGGGTCAAACGTTTTAGCCTTCCACAAGCTTCCTACAATAAATTGGGTTAATTTTGGCCCATTCCTCCTGACAGAACTGGTGTAACTGAGTCAGGTTTTGTAGTCCTCCTTGCTCGCACACGCTTTTTCAGTTTTTCCCACAAATGTTCTATAGGATTGAGGTCAGGGCTTTGTGATGGCCACTCGAATACCTAGACTTTGTTGTCCTTAAGCCATTTTGCCACAACTTTGGAAGTATGCTTAGGGTCATTGTCCATTTGGAAGACCCATTTGCAACCAAGCTTTAACTTCCTGTCTTGAGATGTTGCTTCAATATATCCACATAATTTTCCTTCCTCATGATGCCATCTATTTTGTGAAGTGCACCAGGCCCTCCTGCAGCAAAGCACCCCCACAACATGATGCTGCCACCCCCGTGCTTCACGGTTGGGATGGTGTTCTTCGGCTTGCAAGCCTCCCCGTAGTCTGGCTTTTTTATGGCGGTTTTGGAGCAGTGGCTTCTTCCTTGCTGAGCAGCCTTTCAGGTTATGTCGATATATGACTCATTTTACTGGGGATATAGATACTTTTGTACATGTTTCCTCCAGCATTTTCACAAGGTCCTTTGCTGTTGTTCTGGGATTGATTTGAACATACTTTTCAAACCAAAGTACGTTCATCTCTAGGAGACAGAACGCGTCTCCTTCCTGAGCGGTATGACGGCTGCGTGGTCCCATGGTGTTATACTTGCGTACTATTGTTTGTACAGATGAATGTGGTACCTTCAGGAGTTTGGAAATTGCTCCCAAGGATGAACCAGACTTGTGGAGGTCTACATTTTTTTTCTGAGGTCTTTGCTGATTTCTTTG
The DNA here is from genome assembly GCA_023634145.1 of Thymallus thymallus. NCBI lineage: Eukaryota > Metazoa > Chordata > Actinopteri > Salmoniformes > Salmonidae > Thymallus > Thymallus thymallus. The sequence goes on from CM042391.1 coordinate 31,197,671, forward strand.
GATCTTTAAAGGCACAGTCAACTTAGTGTATGCAAACTTCTGACCCACTGGAATTGTGATATATAAGTGAAATAATCTGTCTGTAAACAATTGTTGGAAGAGTTACTTGTGTCATGCACAAAGCAGATGTCCTAACCGACTTGCCAAAACTATAGTTTGTTAACATGACATTGGAAAAATGGTTGAAAAATGAGTTTTAATGACTTCAACCTCAAGTGTATGTAAACGTCCAACTTCAACTGTATCAATCTCTATCTAAACAGCATATAAACACTCTAAATAGGTCTGGAACCAGACAGTAGCCTAAGAAAAAACACAAATGTATTATTTAAGCTATATTATTAGCCTATTATTTCAATTATTTCAAGGCTATAGTGAGACACACTAGGCTGGCAGGGAAATTAAGCACCCAGCATTTAAAACATATTTAATATTATTAAATCATCAAATTGTGACTTAAATAAAGATGAAACTAAAAATGCCTTATTAGGCTCAGTCTAATGTGCCTTTGAATTCACTTGTAGAAACACGAGTTTGGCCAGAGTGGCTTCAGGCTCATGCGATGGAGTGGAGAATACCCTCTTCGCGCTTGCAGAGCAAATGAGGATGCTAAACAACCTGTTCGGGCCACTCTTGCCAGGCTGGGAAGGGGTGCAGAGTTGTTTTTGAATTTTTTAAAAGGTTTATAGGCAAAATAACCAAGCTATTGGGCTACTGGACCAAAATCTACAGTATGGTAGTCTACTGTATAGATAATCGAACTAAAATTAATACAACTTTTAAGATCCTTGAGCTTGTGAAATGAGCACTACTGGAGTGGTACTTTAGAGAAATTGGAGCGGGTGAGATGGTCGAAGCTCCAGCCTTTGGGAAACTCACTCCACACTCCAGTCAAATTGGGCACGCTCTGCTTCCAGCTCCGCTCACATACTCTGTGTGGTATCTAACTACTTAATCAATGCTACAGGAGCAGAATCATTCCGGTGATTACTCACCTGCACCAGGCAAATACTTAAGGGAACTGAAGGTCTGCGGGGCTTACTGCCTTGAAGCAGAGACAGAGGGACCAGAGATACTGGTTTATTTTTATATCATTGCACACATGTTGATTGCAGACAGGAAGCTTGAAGGGAAATGTTAGTATCAATTGTTGTTTGATTTACTTTAAGGCAACCCTATCTTTCTGTTCCGTATGAAATTTCCAGATGGTTAATCCATGCTCTATAAGGTACTAAGTAGTGGGCACCAATATGGAATGTGGGTATCAATACCAGTTGCATTTTGATAAATCATTTGAAAACAGTTCTAAGAGTTGCCAAGAATTGCAACCCTTCCTTAATGCAGCCCCATTCTGCAATCTTTCAGATACTCACATTTTCTAGGCCAGGCCCTAGAGTAGACCATCCTCCTGATACAAGACTAGCATCTGTAATGGTTATCACTTTCATCTTAATACCCTCAGGCTTGTTATGCATGCACTCTTTATATAAGAGTCAGACTTAAATTTCAGATAAATAATCCATTAAAACACTATAAACCCTATTTTACTGTCTGTTAGCTCTGTTAGCCATCTTGAATCACAGGTGAAGAGAGAAATACCATGACTGGGGCATTTTTCTTTGGGAAAAGTGTTCTGACTGAAACATCCTGGTTTCAACTGCGCAGAGGCCTTGTACACTTGAACATCAGGCACAATGGGACTCACACACGTGTACACGCATGCGCTCACTAGCACACACATGCACACGCACACACACCTAGGTCAAACCGTTTCTGACATTGTCATGACAGCATTTCCTCCTAACTGCGGGTATACATCCACAGGGTGACAGCAGCTGGATGGAGAGACCTGCCAGGACTCATAGAGTTGGGATCCCTGTCTAGCCTTCCACAGAGACCTCCCCTCCCACACAAGTAGGGGCCGCCAAGATAAATAACCAGCATTAAAGAAAGACAGAGGAGAGAGAGAGAGTCCCCAGGCCCCTTTTTGGAATGCGATTAACCACAAACTTCCTTTACGCTCATTTACTTGAATCTCTGAATGCAACGTTGTGGCAGTTATTGATTTAATGGTAAGGAATCTAAATTCCTCTAATTGTTGTCACTGCGTTTTTGCTGTGAGACATACAGTACCTGCTGCATATAGCTTAATATCATTTAATTGAATGAGTGCTCAATGAGTGAGTAACCCTGCTGGCAAGAGATGTGAAAGTGAATGCCAAGCACAAGATCACCTAAAACTGTTGACTAACACTGACTAGCACCGAACCATGGTGGGGTAAATGTATGTAGTTCTGTCCTTGAGCTGTTCTTGTCTATTAATGTTCTGTATTATGCTGTGTTTCATGTTCTGTGTGGACCCCTGGAAGAGTAGCTGCTGCTTTTGAAACAGCTAATGGGGATCTTGATAAAATACCAAAATACTAAAATAAAGGGTGTTTATCTTTATCTGACTGTTCTTTGACTTCCTTAAGACCTGTCCTCCTGATTCAATTACACACTGCATGAATCAATGTAAATAACTATGAAGGATGATTCCATCTGCTTGGCATTTAATTACAGACCCAGGGCTAACTGGTGACGGCTGGAGAAAAATATATTGATCCCATGACATGATGATGACCGCTCGGGAGAAACGTTGTCCGAAGAAACCCTTCCTTATTTAAATGTATTTAGGTCTTTAACTGGAGAGAGGGTAGGCTGACATTACGAGCCTGAACTGTGAGAAATAGGAACTGTTAAATTTGCCTCTGCCCTTGTCGCCCAAAACAGCAACGGGTCAATAACCTATCATTAGATGAGCTTCACACTCAGCTGGCTGCAAATTGATTGCCTGAAGGTCCATTTGAGGGATTAAGGAAAAGGAGTTATGCCATTGCTGGGAGATAAGACAACATTGCTCATCTTCGCTACCTACTAAAATACAGCGTTGCAGGTGATTTCACAATAGGGCGCTCGTTCCGTTGGGCCAAAGAGAGGCGCCAGGACATAATCCTGTCATCGGGGGCGACGAGGGGGAAACGGCAGAGGATACATTTGCTTGGATCAACATCCCTAGAAGGACTCTCCCTCCACTGAGCAGCAAAGAGGAACCCCCCAGTATAAAATAAGACTTTAGGGTGCAGAAATCCACCTTGCAAATTGAAATATTCCACAAAGTCTCCTTTGGAAATGTGAGCCTTAATCCGGCCCTTAAGTTATAAATGGGAATGTTGAAAATCTGCTTGCAAGTAGACACATTCTTCCCAATGATGTGAGCCCTTCTTGTAGTTAAAAAGATATCTTATACAAAATAAATTGGTGAATGTATCCGTATAAGAATTACACATAGAGCTATCCTAAAATATTTGTATATACGCTGAGTCTACTCAGTCTCTTAGGTCTTCTACATTGTTCAATTGCGTTTCAGCATCATGCAACTGACATAACGTAGCAATTTGTAAGGTTATTATGGGTAGGCGTGTTTGTGTTGTGGCACAGCACGGCACAAAGGGTCATGGTTCGGCAGTGGTTGGTGTACAGAGTCTTATGCTACGCTAAAACACCTGTTCTGATTGTGTTGTGATATTTGTTCGCCGTCCCACTTTATTAGAGAAACTGCCATTTAACACACGCAAAGTTATATTTAGAAACAAAACCTGTTTTTGAGCCTAAAATGGTATGTTCTACATACACCCAGCAGTCATATAATGGAGTCTGAGCTACCGTAGAATCCCTAAGCCAAACTATCCCTGCGTTCTGTGGAGGGGTAATAACCCTTCTAGACGTGAAGAATAGAAGGCAGAAAGATGATGTGAAGAAAAAATAGAGGGGAAAAAAACACAAATATTTCATTCAAGATCGAACACCCAAAAGGATAAAAAAGCTAAATAATGTCAGTCAATACGGCTTTAATACTGCAGCACATCCCAGGGGGGAGCTCTCCTGATTCACCGATATGGTTTTATTATCTCTTTGAGGCCTGAACAAGGTGCTGGCTGGCTGGCTGGCGGTAGCAGGCGGTGGCATGGCTCACTGCTGGGACTAATGTAATTCCAACACCGGGGCCTCATCTCTCAGGTTTTGATGGCTTGCTGACAGGCCTTGATGGATGGCCGAGGCTGAAGGCACAGTGACAGTTGTGCTCTCTTGATGAATTGTGAAACGAGACAGACACACAAAAAGCTGTGGGCAGCCTCGGACCAGACAGGCCGCCACCAGTGGCCTGGTGAGTTTCTGTACAGAAACAGTGAACGGTGAGCCGACCCCACCTCCATTCTCGCATCCATCTTCCCTTGACTTGTTGCCGCGGTAATGTTCGGGTGCTACAGACGAAGGACATCATCCTCAAGACTTAGGAAGCGGGCCAGTTTGGAAGTGTTTTAATGACGGATTGAAAGCATCCATCAAAGGGACATGGCTACGTATAGCTCATGCCACGAAGCCCCACTAACTGCCGACGGGAGTGTAATGAATAGATATTGTCTGCATGCTTTAAAACGAATTACAGCACAATAGGATCTATGCTACAGATATCTTAAGCGCTGAAATGGCAGTGCTTAATAACAGTTTTAAATTGGCATCTGGGGGTCGAGGAGCGGCTGGGGAACAGGCAGCCCAGTCAAACTGATAGGATGTGAGTCCCTGACCTGGAAAAGTCTTTCAGCCAACCATGTCTCATCTGTTAATGTTCTAAAAGGACATTGGCGGCCGGAGAGTCAACCGGCGGTGGGCCACCAGAGAACGCCTCAGCGATCAATAATCGGCAAACACTCCCATCAGACATCATACTCATAAAAAAGGCATAATTTAACAATCTGACAGCTTTGCTTTTATTAGCCATTCCGAAAAGATGGCGGCAGTGCCCAGACAGTTTTTTAGTGAGACTGAGGACAGAGGATTAATATAACTAAGTAGGCAATAGAACTTGTCAGGCAAGAGCTGCCTTTGGATCTCATAATGGATTACTTTGAGGTTCATAAGGCATCTCTGTCTGTATTTGTGCAGACCTCCGGGTGATTGTGTGACCTGTAATTGGGTCCTAGATATGGCCCAAAAGGAGCATGAGGGGATAGTGTGGCTAGCACTTGGTAGCACTGATCCTTTTCTGTCCCGTTGAGAATATTCTTGTGTGTTGTTTACCTAGCGTTTGGAACTCTTCGCTCTTCTGCAGCTATCAAACCTTTTGATTCCATCTTTCAATCCATCTCTTATTTATGATCTATTATTAATTCTGGCTTGAAAGTATTTCAGAGTTTGTTTTGTTTGTTTGTTTTGTATTAAACACTATAAACACTCAGTCGTTAGATAAATGCAACAACATGATCACAACCAAGAACTCCATTAGTCTCTAGAGGTGTTGATACAGTACCACAGCAGGCCTACATCAAATGCACAAACATATGCATAAATATTTATTAATAAAAACTTGGAACAAATCAATGCATCGACAACACTCAAGCTACTTTTAACTCATTTAGCTTGTCATGAAAATCACAAGGCTTTGTTAGATGAAAGCACTTTTAATATGCCCGATATCAACAAGATTTTACCAAAAATAACATAATGTTAATTCTTGCACTGAATGGGAAATGTGGATGAGAGGGTTGTGCTGTAGAATTGATTAAAACTTTCAGTAGAAGAAATACAAGAACGTATAGAAATATTACCCTTGATGTGGATTTGGAATGATTTATCGGAACTTACAAGTAAAATCAGCTTGTGTCTCTGCTGACCTGACATTTAATAACCCACCTCAAGATTTGGACAGTTGCCTTGATTTGCCAGAAAACAGTATTGACTACTTCTGTCCTATTCCTTTACAGTTTGAAAATTAATCAACAGATGCTCTTGAACTTAAATGTGCAGCAGGTAATTTCCTTAAAACAAATTAGTTTGAGGTCACTTAGAAATGCTTTGTTTATCCATTAAAATAACATAAAATTTATCAGAAATACAGTGTAGACATTGTTAATGTTGTAAATTACCATTGTAGCTGGAAACGTGGGAGGCCCCGGTGCACAACCGAGCAAGAGGACAAGGACATTAGAGTGTCTAGTTTGAGAAACAGATGCCTCACTAGTCCTCAACTGGCAGCTTCATTAAATAGAACCCGCAAAACACCAGTCTCAACGTCAACAGTGAAGAGGCGACTCCGGGATGCTGGCCTTCTAGGCAGAGTTGCAAATAAAAAGCCATATCTTCCTCTGTCCAGTGTATGTGTTCTTTTGCCCATCTTAATCTTTTCTTTTTATTGGCCAGTCTGAGATATGGCTTTTTCTTTGCAACTCTGCCTAGAAGGCCAACATCCTGGAGTCGCCTCTTCACTGTTGACGTTGAGACTGGTGTTTTTTCAAATACACAAACTAAAACAAGTAATTGTATTTGAGTATTTGAATGGTTCTTTGTAAAAAACAAATCGTCTACCAAATTGTATTTCAGAGTATTTATAAATACTTATATCAAATACTATTTTCATTTACTTGGGTTAAATTCATGGGAGTGTATTTGAGTCTGTGTATTGGAGTATTTTCAAATACTTTCCAAGTGTATTTCCAAATAAAATACATCGGAATACTTACTTTGAAAGTATGTGAAAGTAATTGAGATATTTGAACTCGATAAGGTCTCGATAAAGCATGGGTATTTCTACCCACAAAATAGATCAATCAAAGCATTAATGTAGGTATCACAATCAGACTCTGTTTTTGGCCTCGTAAAATTACATTGTTATGTGTCATCAGAAAACCTGATTAACTGCTCCAAGCCCGGAAGGAAGAGATGAAGAGTGGCATATGAAATTGGTAATCTCAAATTAGAAAAATGCATATGAAATGCATTGCACAACCACAATAATCAAGCACACACTCAATAATATAAGCTATAATATCAACAAAATAAATGTGATGGAATATACTGTGCCACATCAGAATGTACTCAGTTCATATAGGGATGGATGGTTATGCTAATGTTACGTTATAGTTTATGCAGTCTGTGCCATCAGCAAGTAAAGTCTTCAAACTGACGTGTTGCCTAAAATATACTGTGTCTGTCCTAATATGGTTAACGTACATGGATTGAGCTGTTTCTTTCACCTAATGTACAGTACCTCACACCGCCTGGGTGTCCAATTCAGCTGCCTTCACCTTGAGATTACACACAGTTTTCCTTACCCACGACAAAGTATCGCACCAACCTGCAGTCAGCATCAGCCGCTCAGAGGCTGGGTTAGATTAAAAGAGGCAGGAAATGACATCATAAAAACAATCATGTTTACAACTTGGGGTCAAGTTTCATTATATAGCTTTGTTTCCTCGACTCTTGAATTGTTCACCTCTATCTGAAATATCAGGGCTCTGAATCTTGTTTGCTGTCGGTTATGTCCTAAAAGGCACTCAACTTACTTGAGTAAAGAGAGGTCGAGGCGCGATAACTCGCCCCAACACGAGGCTAATGCAAATTTTATGCATAGGGAATACAGCTTTTTGGATGACAGTTCAATTATTGTGGTTGATGGTATGGAGGCCCAACTCTTCATCTGCATGGCAACGAGATGATATTAACTCTGATGGCCATACCTCAGATGTCAGGGCCTGGGCAAAAACGCTTTGGGGAAAAATATTCATAATGCAAGTCCACATACGGCCAGTTGGCCTGTCCTAATACACCACTATGCCATCTGATCGATGTCGAGGGAGAGAGAACTACATCAGTGGTGGCGAGGGCTATCGGAGAGGCTGATAGGATGATATGAGAATGATATCTTTATAAGAGGATTCGTTAGATTAGGTTTCTCTGACAGGACTAGGGAATACCGCAATGACACATGACTCGGACGGTATGACATTCCTGAGCATGGATCATCTGGTCTCAAAGCCTCAAAGACCCAGAGGGCAGGGATGAAGACGTTAATACCCAAGGGCACAGGAGAGCGCACTGGAGCTTCTGATGAGTCATTGGCTGTGATGTGGGTTCGATGTTGGCTGTCTTAAGATGGATACAGTCAATGGCGAAGGTGCATTAAGATGGAGGAATTCAGATATGACGATAGCACTACTTACAGATTAATATATCAGCACAATCTACTTTAACGTTTTACCAAATTACCGCCGTCTTGGAGCTAGAATTGGGATCAAGTTTACTGTGCTAATGCAAATACAAAAACTGAGTAATGGAAAGCACTGTACATTACGGCGAACTTAGCAAATGAAGCATTTGTGGTAAGTACATGGGGGCTGCCATCTTTATGCATGTCCGCTATTAGGAAGTTTGATTGAGCTGAACCGAGGGCACCAGACTATGGCCTGTGGCGTGACCGGGCAAAAGCGGTGAGGGAAGAGCGTCCTTCTCAAATTGAACAGTAATTTGCATTGCCTGGTCATATTATCAACAAGGCAGCGTGGTGCATCGTTCAGAAACAGTAATTTTCCATGAAGTATATGTTAACATTTTCAAACCAGTTTTCCTTGAGAAGGCAGATAAAGCACATATGTTTTATCAGGAGAGCAAACACGTTTCATGTGAAAACTCGGAATTCTAAGTTATTACTACACGTGTTTGACATTACTCACTTTGTTTTGAGCCGACTTTGCCATCGGGGCACCCGGTGAACCGGCCCACACACACAACCGGCCCACACACACACAATAAAGATGCACACATACGCATGCAATACATGTGCGCACACACAAACACACACACTCACTGTGACGCACCACACACGCACACACACTTCCTGGTTTTTGTCAACAGGCTGCTTAGCATTAGGATGCAGTTTAAAGCTAATTCTCACCAGATTGAAAGTTGGAAGATAAAATTAAGAGGGGGCTGTTTAGTTCCGACCTAATATCTAATGCCTAAAATGCTTTCTTTCCTCTCCTCCTTTTCTCCACAACCCGATGCCTTCTTTACATAGTCTCAGAAAATTTCCCCAACATTGTACAAAAGAGAAAATACGCAAGCGACGTGTATGTGATCCTATAGACAATTAGATGCAGCCCCAGTCTGTCAGTCAGGTATTCAAGGGTTTGTGTTTGCTAACGGAAACACAGCAAGGAGTTCAAACTGTAGCATGGCTAAGTCCCACAAACAGTGTGAATCCCACCCCAGAGGGATCAATTAAAAACCATGATGCATAATCTGTCAAAAGGGGAAAATAACTCTGGATATTCATGAGGAGAAAAGGGAGAGAGTGAGAGAAAGGTGGGGGGGGAGGTTTGCTGTCGCTCCCTCTTTCAATGGAGAGACCCCAAGAAAATGGCACCTTAGCGGAATACTAAGCAGGGAAGCTCTGACTGATATAAACACCAGTCGACACTTTCCTCCAAAACGGACCGCTGGATTTGCATATCGGCAGCCTTGGGTTGTGTGGACGGCCAGACAGATGTGGATGACAAGGGGAAACAATGAAGATGTTGGATGTAGATCACTCTCCAAAGGCAGAGTTGGTTGATGTTTTGCCATGATGCATTTACTATATGCATATTTCCCACCAATTACTTTTCCTTGACAACTGACCCCTTCAAACGGCTTATTGTTTGTACTGTGAATCAACGGATGGTTGCCAGCTTCTGGTTTCTCTTTTATAATTCCGGAATGAGCACCAATGAGCACCAACTCGATGAGTTATGGCTAATGTTGTATCAGGGGACTTAAAGGTATCCTACAGACAGAAGTTAATTGCTATATGTTTTACATAGGCTGTATGGTTTGTGTAAACATACTTCACAATATGCATACATTACTTAACTAACTAAACATGTTTTTAAATGTAAACAAATAGCCTTAAATGCCCACGGATTTCCTCACGAGCATGGTGGTGTGCCCCTTTCTATCCAATATGATCTAATTTTGGGGACACCTTTTGGCTCGTGAGCACCCTAAAGCCAAAAAGTTATAGAGTGCATTTTAAGTAACCCAATAAATTCCCGATTTGAGTGTAATGCCCCTTTAAGAATGTTAAATTATGATTGATATTGGTAAGCCACTTGTAAAATCTAAATTGTCCATATTCATGCCTACATTTAATGTAAATTGCATTGATATGGATGTATCATGTAAATGTACTTATTTGGCAAAAAGCAACTATCGCTAATGTCATAACTGTTTAATTTACAGTCAATAAGACACCCCAGTGTCTGCAGACTCTGCATTGTTGCTGTGTCATCTCAGACAAGATACACACCCCAACTCTATTAAGTCTTCTAGTCTCTTACTGGATTTAGGCTGTTATTGGTCTCGAGGAAGTGTGTGTCTAAAGCTATTCTGAGTTTCCTAGCCAACCACCTCGGGCATGCACTGTTTTGCATGCAGTGACGCATGTTGTTTCGCCCGAGCTCAGTCGCACTGAATTGAAGCTATTCTCACTTCTCTAATTGGCTGTAATGAAATTGCCAGAGACAATCTTGAGAGCTGACTCAATTGATAGAGGGAATTATGAAAATGAAAAGGATACAAAAATGGAAGCCTCTGAGACTCTTGATGACATTCCCTCTTGATGACATTCCCTCTATCTTACTGGAAGCCTCTGAGACTTTTTATGACATTCCCTCTATCTCAATGGAAACTAGGGACTGAGGCTATCTCAATGGAAACGGGGACTGAGGCTTTCTCAATGGAAACGGGGACTGAGGCTTTCTCAATGGCTTTGTCTGACAACTGACAACTTCCTAATATGGATGCTGTATCATTGGACTTAGTTTAAGCTCATATCCAAGTATTATATCTCAAATGTTTTACCCATTGTAATTAAATAGTCATTGGGGCCAACAACATTGGGGACAATCTGAGCACGATTACGAAACCCACCCCTGTGCACCTGGAAATCTACAGTGATCCACTGCAACACCTGCTCCCCCTCAATGATTCTATGGGGATTATCAGTCTAATTCAGTCGACTCTGAAATTGACTAACTGATTAGATAACGAGCTGTGATTGTGGTGGAAGCAGATGAGGTATGGATGGAGTAGATGGGGTGGATGGGGTGGATGTGGTGGATGGGCTGGATAGGGTGGATGGGGTGAAAGGGGTGGATGTGTGCTTGTGTCTAAAATGATAAAGGGGATTCTGTAGCTTGGTTATGTAAGCTTTAGCAGGATGTGGAGGCCAATCTGAATGGGAACCAAAAAGAAATAGGGCCCTCTGCTGTTGGAATGAATATGCAATCTCTTATCATGGAGATATTTTACTAATATGAAGGTGACCCACTTAAAGAGTGTGTGCAGCTATAAAAACAGCAATGAGTGAAATACTGTGGACATCTTGAATGACGGCAGCCACACATTGAAATGACATAACACACACACATTCCTCAAAACTGTGCGCACAACTTTCGCACCTTTCATAAAGACTGAAGAGTAGAACTACTATTGTTCGAAAGGAAAATAGAAAAAGCAAAAGCAACTACACTGCATATGACCATTGTTCATATGCAGAGCTGCATTCAACAGTCTCTCTCAGGCCTTAAAACCATCCTGATTACTACACGTCTGCCATTGAAAACTTGTTACCTTGTCGATAATCTTATTATAAAGAGAGAAACCAATGTTCCTATACTCTACAGATTTACTGTGTGTCGTGAAGCAGCCTGGTGCATCTTCAACCATTAATATTTTTATAATTTTATTCTACCAGGTTGTCCATTGAGGACAAAATATATATTTTTCAAAGGAAGACCTGCCAGTATCCCCATTTCACTTCCCATTTAGCGACAGTAAGGTGGGACAACAAGGTCAAGACAAACTGTCACGGCCCCGGCACTGCACGTAGATATGGCTTCTAACATCTGTGGGAGGGAGCGGTCGACGGGCACAGTTGGCCCTCATTTGCACTCGCCACAGCCAGCTGTGTGCGTTCGAAGATCTGCCATGTCCCCCGGAACGCCACCACCACCACGCAGAGGTGGAGGAATTCCAAAGCGGCTCCAAACTGTCACCTCATCACAATATCAGGGGCCCAACACGCAAGCTGTTCCTGGACAACACCTGTTCCTATCCCAGCGCAGGGGGACAACGATGGGAAGAATCATTGGCGTGCAATATTGGTAGTACTCAAGAGGATTACTAAAGTTTAAAGGATCATGCTGCTTTTGTCCCTGACCCAGCTTAGGGAATAAGGATGGCATTTCCATGGAAAATTACTCATGGGCATCAAATGAATGCTAAGGGTCTATATTTTGGGGTAATTAAGGCATATATACATTTTTCAACAACTTTCCATCAGGCATAAGGAAAGGCTTTGATTTGTAGACAAACAGATGGAAAAGGGGTCTTCTTACCAGAAAAAGTCTTTAAAGATATCAGAAATACATCAAAACACAATAATGTTGATGTAAAGACCTCTGCCAACTAATATCAACACTCATATTTATAATAGTTTTGTAGAAATTGTTTACCTTCTGTAAGTTTAAGAAATATTGCCTTGTGCCTTGTAATTCCGTTACCAAAAACCCACATATCTTTAAGATATTTTCTAATTTCTGTTAATGAAAGTTAACAGAAGTAACAAGTAATGGTAGACCTACCAATTACTTATAGTGATTTTACTGATATCAATTTTGTTTATGAATACTCGTACGTCCGTTACAAAATTACCATAAAATCAGTAACGTAATTACTGCAACTGAATTGCCAACTATGAGAAATCATAGTAGCCACAAACCACAGTTGGGTCACCTGCTACAGTCCTCTCTTCCACTGGCATACTGTTATGTTCAGCTGATAGCTTTCTTTGTCTTTCTGTTGTCTTGTGGTCAAACCAAGAGTGTTAAAACAGTCTGAGTCTGGACAAGCCCTCCCTTTCTCTCTCACTCTCTCTTACTCTCCAGTTAATGTCACCTCTCCCAGCTCTTACGGACACCTACCCATGAGCCCCCTCTCTTTCCATTTACTTTAACCAGCATCCACCAAACAACACCGGACGCCCATAGATGTTGAAATTTGATCAGTCCACCCTGGCCTTGATGTTAACGTCCACAGATGGACGGACTGGACCAAATCGGAACCGATTGTAGACGTATGTTTCACAAGTTTGGATAGCACTGTACAGTACAGTGAGTAGAGCACAGTAGAGTACAGCACAATACAATACAGCAGTACAGTAATGAAAAGCTGAGTATAGTATATTGTACTGTACTCTACTGAACTATACTCTACTGTACTGAACTCTACCCTACTCTACTCTGATGTGCTGTATTGTACTACACTGTACTCTACTATGCTCTGCTGTGCTGCACTGTGATGTCCAAACTTGTGAAACATGAGGAAAATTACATTCAAATCCATAATAATGCATTTATGTGTAGTGCAGATCAGTGACCCATGATGTAATTCCATTACCGTAATTCTCTTACCAGGTGTAAATCCACTTCACTTACTGGAGTTAAATTATTTTTTATTTATTTAACCTTTATTTAACTAGGCAAGAACAAATGCTTATTTACAATGATTGCCTACTCTGGCCAAACTCGGATGACGCTGGGCCAATTGTGTGCCACCCTATGTGACTCTCAATCACGTCCGGTTGTGATACAGCCTGGATAACCAAAAAACAAAATATTTTGGTGTCACGTCATAGCTGACACCCCATTCTTTCTGCAGACATCTTTGAATCTTAATTAGTTTTGTCAAACATGGTCACATAAAACCTGAGGGAGATTTTACCGTGATTCCGTTACTAATGTTTGCATCTGCACAGCTCTTCCACTAAATTGGTTTTGGTACATTTTTCAGTAATCTACTTTTGAAAGAGCATGCCAAGATAGTGTTGTGGTAATGGCTGGCTTTTGTTGAACTCTGAAAATGGCAAGGTAATATGTGACAGACAGTCTGCTCTAAACAATGAAAAACTATTTCTGTAAATACACAAAGGTTAGCTGCTGACCCATTGCTAATGCTGAAAGTATTACAATATACAATGTATATGATTGAGTGACCGGAGTGGTGAAGAATTGTGTTGATTGAATGGTTTATTAAACCCTATGACGTTTCAAGGCAACATTACTATTTGAGACCTATTTAAAGTAAAGCAACAACCAAATTTAAGATTCAGTAAGTTAAAAACCTCTTTCTGCACAGCAAAAAAGCATGTTTGAATCACTACACAGTTATTTAATTTCATTAGAATATCGTTTTTTTTGTTCAGTGTATTCATCCAAAAGTGCTTTTAGCGTTTCTTACAGTACAAAAATAATGTTTTCGACGTATGTCCAAACTAGGTTAGACTGAATAGAGAATGTGCTAAACCTACTGCTTTCAAATGACAAAGCACATTTGAAAACTATTGGCATCTACAATGCATTGAGGGAATGTGGTGAGTACTTTTCTGGAGATTTTATTTCATGGATGCTAGTTTAGAGTGATGGGAGATGACTGTGTGATGTGATATTATCTGCCTTCCTTTCTTCATAATGCACCTTTGCCTTCTTCCTCATTGATTGCGGCCAAAGGAGGTTGTCATTAAATCAATTCTTCCCAGAAGAGAAATTATTTGTCTATGAACCTGCTTTGCCCCTACTATCAATGGCAGCAGTACCAATTAAAATAATAAGGGGGAAACAACGGAGTCAAAAATACATTCTAATACGAAGAAATATGCTTCTTTTTGTCAGAATCGTTAGAACCAAGTCCTGTACTGTGAAAACGTCTATTTGTCACTGAAGAAGAGAATATCAAGAGCACTGGTGATATTCCAACTCTGAACTCTGTGTGTGCGATGGTGGGTCTGTGACAGAATCTTAATCGCAAGCGCCTTTCATTTGAGTTCCTTTTATATGGTCACTAGAGATGAGGCGTCTGGGTGAGTGACGGAGACAGTGTCGCCAAGCCTCTCAACCTGTCTATTTGTGGTGGCTTCGAGTGGGTGCCACCCAGTGATCATATGCTTTTAACAGATGACACATGGAATATAATTTATCATGGCTTCTGGGAAAGGAGAGATGGAGAGATGAATTTAACCCCGATCTCTTCCATTCCGGATGGCGTTTGAGAGTGAATAATAATATGCCAACTAAAATTGTAAAGGCATGCAGATGTATGCATGTACAGTACTTATATACAGTATGGAAATATTTGAGCGGGTCAAGAAATTGGTATTTGTGACTCACTTAAAGTTAAGCCAACTTCAAAAGAAATTCGTGCAAATGCCTGCAAAATTTCTCAAAATATATAGTTGTTTCTTCAATATCCCACCTTTTCAATATTTCAATTATCTGTTACACTTCACTATGTTATAAGACCTACCGGTTCGTGTCATCGTAGAAATGGAATCATCATTGATTCATGGGTTGCACGTTGCGTCACAATATTGTTTTGAACTTTCGTTTTAGGACTGATGCCCAACTGAGCATTCTACTCAATGCATTCTCAGTGGGCGCTGATGAAGATTTTGTATAAAGTGCATTACAGTGGCTTAGAAACACATTTCAAAAGGAGGCAAATAGTTAGTAGGAAAACCTTTTGTCATCATTGTGATGTCGCCAGATTTACTTAAGTTGCAGTATAGTGTTAGATTGAGGGGAGACCTCTAGGTTATAGCTCGCTAACACAATTTGTGACACAATTTGCTAGCTAATGACAACATTGCCGTCTTTCTAAACTAAATTTGACAACATGATGATGGCAAAGTTGTTTCCTACTGAATATGTGCCTACTTTAGCAATGTCATCTTATCCCCAAGCCCCTATATAGTGTAATTAGATGAAAGTCATTAGCCCCTGTTCTAATTTTGAGCATCAATATGGCTGTGGTGTCTGTCGAATGTTGACAACAATGGCAACGACGTGACCGAGCGAAGGAGGTGCAACCCATAAACAGAGTCAGTGATTCTATTTCTATGGGTTCCATGTCCATTCATGACCACTCAAGTCAGATGACCGTTGTCATGACAGAGGTGAAGGTTTGCATTATGACTGTCCTGACATTACAAAGCTGGATAGCAACCTCAAATATAACATGTGGCCATAACAATGAACTCCACCACCAAATCAAAAATGGTTATTGAGTTCAGCGCACGTTGGACACATTCAAATTGAACATAAATCTCAAGTGAACTTCTATGACTGACTTGTGTGCTCCTGAATCATCTCATAGAGTGGTTTTGGAGCAGTGCAGTAACAATGGGGTGATGACGATGAAGAACCAGCTTCATTCAGTAGAACTCTTCTGCCACCAAGTGGGGGAAGACACACACACACACAGACAGACACACACATTCACAGTCACACTATGCAGACCTGCACACAATGATATTACAGTACACAGACGAGAGAGAAAAATAATCAAATTTTGTGGAATCATTGTACCAATTCACTCTTTTGAACTTGCAATACTGCTAGTGTTAAGCAACAGTTAAAGGACACCGGCACAGTGTGTCTGGGATCACTCCGCCTCACAGTGTGTCTGGGATCACTCCGCCTCACAGTGTGTCTGGGGTCACACTGCCTCACAGTGTGTCTGGGATCACTCCACCTCAGTGTGTCTGGGATCACTCCGCCTCACAGTGTGTCTGGGATCACTCCGCCTCACAGTGTGTCTGGGGTCACTCCGCCTCACAGTGTGTCTGGGGTCACTCCGCCTCACAGTTTGTCTGGGGTTACTCCGCCTCACAGTGTGTCTGGGGTCACACTGCCTCACAGTGTGTCTGGGATCACTCCACCTCAGTGTGTCTGGGATCACTCCGCCTCACAGTGTGTCTGGGATCACTCCGCCTCACAGTGTGTCAGGGATCACTCCACCTCACAGTGTGTCTGGGGTTACTCCGCCTCAGTGTGTCTGGGGTCACACTTTCTCACAGTGTGTCTGGGATCACTCCACCTCAGTGTGTCTGGGGTCACTCCGCCTCACAGTGTGTCTGGGATCACTCCGCCTCACAGTGTGTCTGGGGTCACTCCGCCTCATTGTGGATAGAACAATAAAACCAATGTGATTGTATAGCACCTTTTGTCTCGCACATAAGTTCAGCTGGTACAGCTGAGGTACAATTCACCCCTTGACAGTCCAACTTTTTAATTAGTACGTCCCAGGGGCCCCCTTATCAGTGATGGACTATTCTCTTAATGAGCTGTTATTAAGCTGTTTCACTCCGGGCTGATAGTCTCCCAGCCACCTATGGCACAGGCTGATTAGAACCAACCTCAACTAATTCCTATTCCCTTTTCCCCCGGTGAACTCAAGCTCCTTCCCAACCATTATTTGACATTTAACTCAGGCTGAAAAACTGTGCCGAGGTAGTCATAACAACAAAAGAGGAAAGAATGAAGTAGAAAGTCTAAAGGCTTTTTGTGTGTCGTGGTAAAAGTTACTGCTCTTCTAATTGATCTGTATCAGACTCAATCCTGGGTGGAGTAATGATCTAGTGTATTAACGTAATGAAATCTTCAAATAAATGTGTCAGTCAGAGAAGGTCATCTAAAGGTTGAATCTACCTTGAGTAACTGTATGGATAGGACACTTTGTGGATAGGACAATAACGTCAGGTGCACAGTAGGCCTAAACAGTAGTAGGAAACTGAACTGCCAACACAGAGATGTGCCCCCTCTTGCTAACCTTATTCCAAATAAAGTGGTCCCTTTTCTACGAATGCAGCATGAACACACTTTTGAGAGAAACAGAAAAAAACAAGAGATTAAAAGTGAAAACCGCAAACTATCCACGCGATTCTTCCCCATTCGATATGAAATTGACCTGATTGATGGTGAGCATTAGACTGAGCTGAACAACATTTCAGAGTAGAAAAAATAAAAAGGGGGGGACTTAGAACTCATGCAATCTGTCAGCAAGCATCATAGATGCTAATAGTTCCCCACTCCATTGAACTCCATTAACTGAGCCTCCGATAGTTTTTACATGTCTACCACAAATCATTCTGAAGTGCAGGGTACTGCCATGGTTCTAACCACAGCCTTTGCACTCCAAAGCCAAAGTTTGTCAGATGTATTCAGACCTAAAAAATTGTGGAAGTTGAGGTGATTTATAAACCAGATAATAAGTGCAGTACCTTAATAGAAAATGACCCAAGTAAAATACTACGTTTTAAAGTATTTGGTTTTAAATATACTTAATTATCAAAAGTCGATGTAATTGTTAAAATATACTTAAGTATCAAAAGTATAAATCATTTCAAATTCCTTATATTAAGCAAACCAGATGGATAGCCAGGGGCACACAACAAAACCCAAACATAATTTACAAACGGAGCATGTGTGTTAAGTGAGTCAGCCAGATCAGAGGCAGTAGGGATGACCATGGATGTTCTCTTGATAACTGCGTGAATTGGACCATTTTCCTGTACTGCTAAGCATTCAAATGTAACAAGGACTTTTGGGTGTCAGGGAAAATGTATGGAGTAAAAAGTACATTATCATCTATAGGAGTGTAGTGAGGAAAAAAATTAATACTTAAGTAGTACTTCAAAGTATTTTTACTTAAGTACTTTACACCACTGATCATTCCCAGCATATGGCATAGAGTAATTAACAATGTTGTCTTATGGCATAGACTTCTCAAATTAAAATCTGGACCTCGAAGCCAGATCCTCTGCTTCTTCCCCTTTAATCGGGACTGATTTAGACCTGGAACACAAGGTGGGTGCAATTAATTTTCAGGTGAACAAAAAAACAGCAGTAGTCCGGACCTCATAGGGTAATATTTGAATACCCCTAGCATAGACTATTGAGAAGCTACCAAAATACTGTTCCAGGTTGCTATTTTCAGAAGTGCATCCGTGGAACAATATAATAGCCGTAGCTAATGCAGTCAACATTTCTGAAATGCAGCATTTAGCTTATCAAAACAAACGCCTACAGCAACTTACATGACTCAGTTAGTCGCAATGTGATCCACATCCACCTCTGACGTTATTCACAATGACTGTTTTAACATATAACCAATACAGTGGTTATAATTCTGAACATGCAGTAGCGATGAGTCCACTGCTGACTATGGCATTTGCAGTGAACACATGCATACATCTGCATGCCTGAAACCATAAATACTGAATGGTACTGAGGCTTTGCATATTTCAAGTAAAGAGAGAGAGAGAACTGACTGTGTTATCATGATAATGACAGTTTTCTTTTTCAAACT
Organism: Thymallus thymallus; assembly: GCA_023634145.1. Taxonomy (NCBI): domain Eukaryota; kingdom Metazoa; phylum Chordata; class Actinopteri; order Salmoniformes; family Salmonidae; genus Thymallus; species Thymallus thymallus. The sequence goes on from CM042391.1 coordinate 31,216,730, forward strand.
TAGTCTGAAGATAGAGCTGATGCGCTATGATAAAATGTGTGTGTGTGTGTGTGTTTGCACGTGCGTGCGTGTATCCATCTTTCCCCCACTTTATCCCACTTTCTGAAAGCTATGGAGGAGCCAATAGCTGTAGTCCCACTAGGGTTGGCTGGAGAACTAGTCTTTTTCAGAGCGTTTGTGACTTTTCAAATTGTCTAAATGGGTTTACCACGCCATTGAGCCGAGTGAATGGCTATGACGGCCAGACGGCAGTGCCTTCAAAATGCTCCCATCTCGCAGTTCCAGCGCTCCAGTCGCTCACTCTGCTCAATACAGGGCCTTTTCACCACAACGGGTCTGTCAAAACAGCCTTATTCGCCGGGCCATTTGGATGCCTCGGCCTCCGCGGCATCCGTCAAGTTGGATTCAGGCGGTGCGGCGCTCGATACCACCAATCGATTGCCGTGGACAGCCGAAACAGGCCATCCAGGGGATTGAGCTCAGTGTTGCCTTTCCCTTCTCAGAATGGAGCCACATGAAAGGGTAGTGCAGTCTCGCAGCCTTGCAAGCTCCAGTGAGCTTGGATTGCTGTGGGGGTGGGAGTGAGTGGCGATTTCGAGCACACTGTATTTGAATGGGAAATTGCTTTTCAGAGGCGCAAGAGTGGGGAGCCTCTTAAAATAGAGGAATAAGGGGACATTGTGTAGGAGGGAGCGCGGGCCTCCAGATGCACTCTCTCGCAAACATTGAAAACATGTGGGATGGGGTGTGTGTGCCTTGTTGTGTGAACATGTGTGTGTTGCTGTGTTGCTCTACTTGACACGACAGATCAAGGGCATGCTATATACAAGGGCAGTGAAAGATGTTTTGCAAGAGCGACATGTACACAAACAATACAGTACATGAAAGGGTTTCCGTGCACTCAGTTCACAAGTGATTCATTCAGATAGTTCAAGGCAGGCAAGGCCGCATCTGCCTCCGTTCTCGAGAAATGTGGTCTGCGTCATCTCCTTATTTATTTATTTCTATGCAACAAAGACAGACAAATTAAAGTGTTGAATTGACAACATTTGGTTACAGTAGAGGCCCCATTCAAAGAGGCATAGCTAAAATGTCTCAAGTCCCCTCAAATGACCAGCTTCTTTCCTTCCTAAACTGAAGAGATATTTGATCTGACACAATTAGGCCTGGTGAAAGCAACACATTGTAAACCTCACTTTAACCTACCCAACATATCTGATTGCTGATATAAATCCCAACATAACCTATCCCATCACCAATCACTGATCTCCTAAAGGAAGGAAGGAAGGAAGGACTTTTGCCTTTGTTCCCTTCCAAATCACTCCATAGTAGCTGCTTTAAGTTTCTCATATAAGTGAGCTACCGCCGCAGAGCTAAAGGCCACCGATCAACATATCTGCTGAGTGACAGGATGATGAAAAATGTCATTAGGACAGAGGGAGAGGTGAATATTCTCCATTAAACAAAGTGATTTCACCAGGCTTATAGTGATCAGCGATGATAATAGCAAACACGTGGGAATGAGTCTCCACACCGCTCCATTAACCCTCCGCTTAACCTTAAACTCTCTTTAGTAATAGTAGCAGTAGTAGTAACAGTAATAGTAGCAGTAGTAGTAGCTGTAGTAGTAGTAGCAGTAGTAGTAGCAGTAGCAGTAACAGTAGCAGTAGCAATAGCAGTAATAGTAGTAGCAGTAGCAGTAATATTAGCATTAATAATAACAGTAGCAGTAATAGTAGCAGTTGTAGTAATAGTAGCCGTAGTAGTAGCAGTAATAGTAGTAGTAGGAGTAGCAAGAGCAGTGGCAATAATAGTAGTAGCAGCAGTAATACTAGCAGTAGTAGAAGCAGTAATATTAGTAATAGTAGAAGTATTAATAGCAGTAATAGTATTAGTATTAGTAGTAGTAATTGTAGCAGCTGTAGTAGTAGTTAGTAGCAATAGTAGCAGTAGAAGTAGAAGTAGCAGTAATAGTAGTAGCAGTAATAGTAGTAGTAGTAGTAGTAGTAGTATTAAAAGTAGCAGTAGCAATAATAGTAATAGTAGCAGTAGTAGAAGCAGTAATAGTAGAAGTAGAAGTAGTAGCAGTAGTAATAGTAGCAGTTGTAGTAGCAGTAATAGTAATAGTAGCAGTAATAGTAGCAGAAATAGTAGTAGCAGTAGCAGTAATAGTAGCAGTAGTAGTAATAGTAGCAGTAATAGTAGTAGTAATAGTAATAGTAGTAGTAGTAGCAGTAACAGTAGCATTAATAGTAGCAGTAGTAGTAGTAGTAGTAGTAGTAGTAGCTGTAATAGTAGTAGTAGTAGAAGTAGTAGTAGTAGTCGTAGTAGTAGCAGAAGTAGTTGCAGAAGTAGCAGTAATGGTAGCAGTAGTAGTAGCAGTAATATTAGTAGTAGTAGTAGTAGTAGAAGTAATAATAGCAGTAGTAGTAGTAGTAGTAGAAGTAGTTGCAGAAGTAGCAGTAATGGTAGCAGTAGTAGTAGCAGTAATAGCAGTAGTAGTAGTAGTAGAAGTACTAATAGCAGTAGTAGTAGAAGTAATAATAACAGTAGCAGTAATAGTAGCAGTTGTAGTAATAGTAGCCGTAGTAGTAACAGTAATAGTAGTAGTAGGAGTAGCAAGAGCAGTGGCAATAATAGTAGTAGCAGCAGTAATAGTAGCAGTAGTAGAAGCAGTAATATTAGTAATAGTAATAGTAGAAGTATTAATAGCAGTAGTAGTAGTAGTAATAGTATTAGTATTAGTAGTAGTAATTGTAGCAGCTGTAGTAGTAGTTAGTAGCAATAGTAGCAGTAGAAGTAGAAGTAGCAGTAATAGTAGTAGCAGTAATAGTAGTAGTAGTAGTAGTAGTAGTAGTATTAAAAGTAGCAGTAGCAGTAATAGTAGCAGTAGTAATAGTAGTAGTAGTAGTAGTAGTAGCAGCAGTAGTAGTAGTAGTAGTAGTAGTAGTAGTAGTAGAGGTAGCAAGAGCAGTGGCAGTAATAGTAGTAATAGTAGTAGCAATAATAGTAATAGTAGCAGTAGTAGAAGCAGTAATAGTAGAAGTAGAAGTAGTAGCAGTAGTAGTAATAGTAGCAGTTGTAGTAGCAGTAATAGTAATAGTAGCAGTAATAGTAGCAGAAATAGTAGTAGCAGTAGCAGTAATAGTAGCAGTAGTAGTAATAGTAGCAGTAATAGTAGTAGTAATAGTAATAGTAGTAGCAGTAACAGTAGCATTAATAGTAGCAGTAGTAGTAGTAGTAGTAGCTGTAATAGTAGTAGTAGTAGAAGTAGTTGCAGAAGTAGCAGTAATGGTAGCAGTAGTAGTAGCAGTAATAGTAGTAGTAGTAGTAGAAGTAATAATAGCAGTAGTAGTAGTAGTAGTAGAAGTAATAATAGCAGTAGTAGTAGTAGTAGAAGTAATAATAGCAGTAGTAGTAGTAGTAGTAGTAGTAGTAGAAGTAATAATAGCAGTAGTAGTAGAAGTAATAATAGCAGTAGTAGTAGTAGTAGTAGTATTAGTAGCAGAAGTAGTAGATGTAGTAGTAATAGTAGTAGTAATAGTAGCAGTAGTAGTAGTAGATGTAGTAGCTGTTGTTGTAGTAGTAGCAGTAGTAATGGCAGTAGTAGTAGCAGTAATAGTAGTAGTAGTAGTAGAAGTAGCAGTAGCAGTACCAGTAATAGTAGTAGCAGTAGCAGTAATAGTGGCAGAAGTAGTAGTAGTAAGTAGTAGTAGTAGAAGTAATAATAGCAGTAGTAGTAGTAGTAGTAGTAGTAGTAGTAGTAGTAGTAGTAGAAGTAATAATAGCAGTAGTAGTAGTAGTAGTAGTAGTAGTAAAAGTAATAATAGCAGTAGTAGTAATAGTATCAGTAGTAGTAGCAGTAGTAGTAGTAGCAGTAGCAGTAATAGTAGCAGTAGCTGTAGTAGCTGTAGTAGTAGTATTTAGTAGTAGTAATAGTAGCAGTAGTAGTGTAGTACTAGTAGTAAGTAGTATAAGTAGTAGCAGTAATAGTAGTAGCAGTAGTAGTAGTAGCAGTAATAGTGGCAGTAGCTGTAGTAGTTAGTAGTAGTAGTAGCAGTAGCAGTAATAGAAGCAGTAATAGTAGTAGAAGTAGCTTTAACAGTAGCAGCACTAGTAGTAGAAGCAGCCATAGCAGCAATAGTAGAAGTAGTAAAACCACGAGCTAGTCACACATCAGGACAAAATGCCTATTCATTGAAGCAGCGTAATCTTTCAGGGCTGAGTTCGATTTCCATATATTTCTCACTTCCCCATTGCAGCCCACAACATAATGTTGACCTATAATTGATGCAGTCCTTTTCCAACCCACAAGAATCAAAGCATTTAGCACAATACTGAGTACAACCATTTCTGCAACAACCAGTGATGTTGTTGCTCACTCTAACATTGCTTGTCCATATATTTATATATACAGCACTTGCATAAACAAATCTAAAAGCTTTGTTAACCCAGTTATCTTTTCAGATGCCCTTGTTTGCCTTATCATGTGTCAATGTCTTCTCCTGGCAAGCAAGTCAGTGGGAGCCAACAGCACCACCCTGGGTCTGCCTGCAGGTGGTGATAGAACCACATTTTACAGGAAATCCAACCACTTCTGAGAATACTAGATGTGCCAACCAACCCTATGCATTAATCATTTTAATATTCAGAGGCTCTATGTAATATTATGTGTTGTAGTTGTCACTTTGGAATTGCATCATACATTACAGTCTATATTGTTCCCTAAAACCTCAGAATATAGTCTGTTAAAATGTAGACCCCACATATTTCTTGAGGATCTCCAAAATGTTGTTTGTCCGTTTTGTATTGCTGTGTAAGACCATGGCCACCCATACAGCTCATTCTAAAACAACAAATGATCCACTGACTGAATGTAGCTGTAGAACAATGCATTGTATGAACTGGGAAGAAATGTGTCGTCCCAACCTTAAAGAGAGGCGACCATCGAGCCATTTCTAGTTCACGGAGAAGCTCTCTGTAATAGGGTTCGCTAATGTCTCATTGATCCATCAGACAATAAGAGAGGAAGGCACGGGGATCACCCTCTCTTTCCATGTCTTTTGGTATCACAGCCTACAGTACAACGAGAAGATTCAAAGTCCTGGGAAACGGCATTAACCCAGCTTTAGGAAGAAGCAGAAGTGAAGACTTGGCACAGGAATGAGTAGAGACTGGAGAAGACAGAGTAAGGGCTTAATGTTACCCCTCAAAAGTCACCCAAATAGGCAACTTCAAAGGGCTGTGTTTACTCACAGAGAGAGAAGTGCTAGGTCTCAAACGGCACCCTATTCCCTATATAGTGCACTACTTTTGACTGGCGTTCGTAGGGCTCTGGTCATAAGTAGTGCACTCTATAGGGATTAGGGTGTCATTTGGGGATGCAGACAAGGAGAGAAAAGGAGACATGGCCTGGGGGATCCATTTTCTCCTCAGTGGGCCTGCTTGCTATTCCATTGTAAATGTGGTGAATTAATATAGAGGCTATGGGTGAAAGACTGCATTTTACCCTCTAAACGTGGTAGAAAGAAGGGGACATAGGCAGCTTAAAACTGGATTGCTGGATTTACCCCCTATAAAGGCAGAGAGTGGAACAAAGCATAAGGCAGGAATCAGAATCTATCCCACTGTAGACAAGTGAATGTTGCTAAATTGTTTTATTTTGTTCCAGCCAAGCGTTAGGCAAGTTGGTTTTAGTTCCAGCCAAGCGGTAGCACATTTGATTCTACTAATCAACTGGCCATAGTCTTCAAACAAGACTTTGATTAGGAGAGTCAGGTGTGATGGGCTACTGCATGGCTGGAACAAAAGCCTGCACCAATACTGTCCCTCGCAGGGTAAGATTGCCCATCCCCGCAATCTCCAATCAAGACTTTGATTAGGAGAGTCAGGTGTGTTACTGCTTGGCTGGATGAGGAGGACATCACAGGGTACTGTAGGATAACCCCCCCCCCCCCCCCCAATATAATAATCCCAAATGGCGCCCTATTCCCTATGTAGTGCACTACTTTTGACCAGGGCCCATATGATTGGCATAAAGCCATAGAATCCATCCTTCTGAAGGAAATGGGGGCATATTGTGAAGCTGACATTACCCATAAATACTGTATCTGCAGAGAGAAGGGAGGGGGCGACTGAGTATGTGTGTATCTGACCACTGAAAGCCTGTCACTAGTGTTGGAAATGGCACTGGGCTGCAATTATTCATTGGATGTTTGTAGAGGGAAGCGACCGTAACGCAAGGCTGCCTTTGCTAAGAGACGATTTGTAAATAGAATAGAGTTGGGTACAGTATAGTACTCTATAAAAAGAGGACTACAATTAGTAGCTAGGACTATTTACTGTAGGTATATCTTTAGAAAGGACTACAGTGGGTGACTTACCTACGGTATACAATAACTTAAAGGAGTGCCTCACTATTTCTAAATTAAATCTCTATTTTTTATGTAAATGGTATTTTATAGAATATAGTTTTTGAGATTTCACTTGTTTTGGAGAAACTTACCCCAGCCGCGACAGACTTATTTAGATGTTGTGTCATTCTAAACTTTATCCGCAACATTATATTCCATTTTGGTTGTGACTCAAGTGATACAGCTTGAGTCGCACAAAATGGAATATAGCATTGCGGATAAAGTTTGGAATGACACAATTTCATGTCGACCTACATCACTATACTGAGAGCGTGTCCATTTCTTAAAGGATGTATTTGGGTGTTTTTGGAGCTTTTGTTCATATTTTTTGGACGCCCTCACAATGTACAACAAGCAATTAGGAAGTATTTCATGGCTGGGGTAAGTTTAGCAAAAGTAAAATCATAAATAAAGTGTCTGCCCCCATCTATAACATTCAGTTCACATCAAATATAGAGATTTACTTCAGAAATAGTGAACTACTCCTTTAAAGGCGCCATATGTAGAAATATCTCAGCCATTTCCTGGTTACTAAAATTCTAAAATGTTTATTCCAGTTTATTTGACACAACAAGCAGTGTATATCAAAACCCAAAATATCTGACTCGCATTTGCAAGTTTGTGGGCGCTGCGTCCTCATTGGCGAAGAGGCACGCGGTGGTGGAGGTGGCCACTCAGGGACAGGTGTAAACATCACCTTACCACGTTGTTCGCCACCACACCTGCCACCGTCGTTAAGGAGGCCAAGCTGAAGCACGCCAATAAAAAGACCCAGCTATTAGCAATACTGAACGACGAATGAAAGAGCTCACCGGAGTGCATAAATCAGCATAGGGACGGTAAAGGAACATAAATGCTTACCTAGTCTTTCCTGCACTCTGGTCTCTCTCATACTCTTCAAATTCAAATTCCTAGAATGCGACTATATACCAGCAATAATTTAATGTTTTTTAGTGCTAAATATTATTTAATATTCTTACCTTCCTCCCTCCATGACAATCTATTGATTATGTTAGTTTCCAGGTTGGCCTCTGATATTCACCTAGAGAACACTCTGACTCCGGTGCCAGTGGTGTGTGTAGGTAGGCATGTTCCATCCAGGCCCACAGTCAAACAAGCTCCACACTGCCCCAAAGTGTCTTCAATAGGAACTGGGCTCTGGTCCCATATACATAAAGCATCTCAAAGTCCTGTTTTGAGATTCCTATTCAGAGATTCAATCCCCCACACTAGATCCTGCTGTGCCCCCTGCTTTCCTGGAACAGGCAGGGTCAACAGCCAACAGTAAAACGGGTACTGTAATAGTGGTTAGGAAAGTAGACAATACATGCTCTGTGATAAGTTTGGTTACCTAAAAGAGAGAAGTAGTCTCAAAAAGGTCTGTTTAGGGTAGAAAAGTATCAGCTTGTGGATAGATTCACCTCATTTTAAGTTGAATATCCTCCTCATCCATTCTAATGTACCAGTTACAGAAAGTATAAGTACTTTTATGGGAATGACAAGTCTGAAAATATGAATGAAGCACCAGTAGTGATCATAATAATGACCTAAGTAGAGTGATTAACAACATGGTACCTGTTTGTTCCAAGCAATGTTCCAACATCTAGTGGAAAGCCTTCCTGTAAGAGTGGAGGCTGTTATGGTAGCAAAGAGGGGACCAACTCCATATTAATGCCCAGGATTTTGGAATGAGATGTTCAACGAAAAGGTCTATGAGGTCAACACTATGAGGTCAAAATAACACTAAAATTGTGAAAATGATGATAATGCCCTTTTAGTGTAAGAGCTAAAATTGATTTTCAATCTAATGTAATTATTCTGACAAATGACCAGTCATCTTTTATTTGCATAGGTATCCTCCTACTTTGAAGGGGTAAGTGGGGTAGGTTCTAGAGTCTCGATGACCTTATCCACCAATCAGGGCGGTGTATGTAAATATATTTAAATTTCTATCAACACGCCCACACAATCAGACTGAACATTTCAATGGAAAAAGGAGTCTTAGGGAAATAAATGATAAATAATATATTTTCATGAAATAAACTAATTAGACTTGCTTTCAATGAGAATGACAGATCCATAACTTGATTTCTATCATCCAGGTCATACACACAACTACATAATGGACCTTTTAGAGAAATAGTATTCAGTAAAAAGGTTACAGAGAGAAAATAATATTGTATTTACCCATGTTAAAACGTAGAAAAGTAAAAGGCATCATGACATCATGACATTTTACATAGCATTCTAATGGCTATTTACTTACCAAGTGAACATACAGTCAGGTCCGTAAGTATTTGGACAAATCCATTGTGGTGGCGTACAGAGCCAAAATCATGCAAATTGCATGATTTTGGCTCTGAACGCCACCACAATGGATTTGAAAGGAAATAATCAAGATGTGCTTTAAGTGTAGACTTTCATCTTTAATTTAAGGGTTTTGTCAAAATTATTGTATGAACCGTGTAGGAATTACAATTTTAGGGTCTCAAAAGTAATTGGACAAACTAACATAATCAGAAATAAAATTGTGACTGCCTGAAGTCTGGAACCCATAGACATCACCAGATGTTGGGTTTCTTCCTTGGTGATGCTCTGCCAGGCCTTTACTGCAGCTGTCTTCAGTTCCTGCTTGTTCTTGGGGAGTTCAGCCTTCAGTTTTGCCTTCAACAAATGAAATGCATTGCAGAACATTCCACTTCTTTGCCTTAAAAAAGTATTGGGTTGCTTTTGCAGTATGCTTCGGGTCATTGTCCATCTGCACTGTGAAGCGCCGTCCAATGAGTTTTGAAGCATTTGACTGAATCTGAGCAAATAAAATAAATACACATTTTAAAAAATGTATTTGTCACATGCGTCGAATACAACAGTGAAATGCTTACTTACAAGCCCTTAACCAACAATGCAGTTAAAAAAAAAAAAAGTGTTAAGTGAAAAAGCAGCAGTAAAATATTTATTTATATTATTTTATTTTACCTTTATTTAACTAGGCAAGTCAGTTAAGAACAAAAATTATTTATAGTGACGGCTTAGGAATAGTGGGATAACTGCCTTGTTCAGGGGCAGAACAACAGATTATTACCTTGTAAGGTCAGGGATTTGATCCAGCAACCTTTCAGTTACAGGCCCAAAGCTCTAACTACCTGCCACCCTGGGAATATACAGGGGGTACCGGTACAGAGTCAATGTGCAGGGGCACAAGTTAGTTGAGGTAATTTAGGTATTATGTACATGAAGGTAGAGCTAACGTGACTATACATAGATAATAAACAGAGAGTAGCAGCAGCCATTTGATTAGCTGTTCAGGAGTCTTATGGCTTGGGGGTAGAAGCTGTTAAGAAGCATTTTGGACCGAGACTTGGCCCTCCGTTACCACTTGCCGTGCGGTAGCAGAGAGAACAGTGTGGGGAACACCTATGTGAGAATGCTATTCATTGACTACAGCTCAGTGTTCAACACCATAGTGCCCCTAAAGCTAATCACTAAGCTAAGGACCCTGGGACTAAACACCTCCCTCTGCAACTGGATCCTGGACTTCCTGAAGGGCCGCCACCAGGTGGTAAGGGTAGGTACCAACACATCCGCTACGCTGATCCTCAGCACGGGGGCCCCTCAGTCCCCTCCTGTACTCCCTGTTCACTCATGACTGCATGGCCAGGCACAACTCCAATACCATCATCAAGTTTGCCGATGACACAACAGTGGTAGGCCTGATCACTGACAACAATGAGACAGCCTACAGGGAGAAGGTCAGAGACCTGGCCGTGTGGTGCCAGGACAACAACCTCTCCCTCAACGTGAGCAAGACAAAGGAGATGATTGTGGACTACAGGAAAAGGAAGACCGAGCACGCCCCCATTCTCATCGATGGGGCTGTAGTGGAGCAGGTTGAAGGCTTCAAGTTCCTTGGTGATCACATCACCAACAAATGATCATGGTCCAAACACACTAAGACAGTCGTGAAGAGGGCACGACAAAGCCTTTTCCCCCTCAGGAGACTGAAAAGATTTGGCATGGGTCCTCAGATCCTCAAAAGCTTCTACAACTGCACCATCGAGAGCATCCTGACTGGGTGCATCACTGTATGGCAACTGCTCAGCCTCCGACCGCAAGGCACTACAGAGGGTAGTGCGCACGGCCCAGTACATTAGGGGGGCAGGTAGCCTAGCAGTTACAGCTTTGGGCCAGTAACCGAAAGGTTGCTGCTTCGAATACCTGAGCCGACAAGGTGAAAAACCTGTCGATGTGTCCTTGAGTCCTTGAGCAAGGCACTTAACCCTAATTTGCTCCAGGGGCTGACCCTGTAGGTAGGCTGTCATTGTAAATAAGAATTTGTTCTTAACTGACTGTCGGCCATTTTTGCCGTTAATGCTGTTAATGCTCGTTGAAACCACCAGAGGGCATCATTGAGGGCGTCTTTATGAAGCTAGTTGGAGCTTGCTTACTTTCCCAAATAGTCCTACAGTACAGATGTCCATGCAGGCCAGATGTTTTGATTGTTATACACTAACTGATAGAGCATAACAAGTTAATTAATTTTGTTGACGTGAAGCAAATAAAGGTTAAATAAAACCATAGCCTCAGCTAATATAGCACAGAGAAATACATGTTAAAACATGCTTTTCTGTTATTTTAAAAGAATATTGTCTTAGTTTAGTTTTTTTATGACCTTCCTAAACAAAATATTGATGGATGTCTTTATGATTGTGTGTATTAAATGGATTTATTATACTGTTGGCTATTGGTAGGATACTCTTTAAGATCCGCATATCAGACCTTCATGGCGTTTTGAGGATGAAATGCTCAGTATATTGTAACGATCCTGGGTTTATAAGCGTGGATATCGACTCTGCCACTCGAGCATGCTTTTGGGGCACAGTCGATAGCGCGCTGGGCTTCGGGCCCAACGGTTGAGGGTCCGAAACCTGCTCCCTGCCTGTTTCATTACAATATTTATCTTAATGTTTTAAAATGTATATTTTATTAAGCTTATGGTCACGGCATCAACTGTACGCGTACAATTAAAAACAAAACAATCTAATTAAATAATATACAGTGGGGAGAACAAGTATTTGATACACTGCCGATTTTGCAGGTTTTCCCACTTACAAAGCATGTAGCAGTCTGTCATTTTTATCATAGGTACTCTTCAACTGTGAGTGACGGAATCTAAAACAAAAATCCAGAAAATCCCATTGTATGATTTTTAAGTAATTAATTTGCATTTTATTGCATGACATAAGTATTTGATACATCAGAAAAGCAGAACTTAATATTTGGTATAGAAACCTTTGTTTGCAATTACAGAGATCATACGTTTCCTGTAGTTCTTGACCAGGTTTGCACACACTGCAGCAGGGATTTTGGCCCACTCCTCCATACAGATCCTTCAGGTTTCGGGGCTGTTGCTGGGCAATACGGACTTTCAGCTCCCTCCAAAGATTTTCTATTGGGTTCAGGTCTGGAGATTGGCTAGGCCACTCCAGGACCTTGAGATGCTTCTTACGGAGCCACTCCTTAGTTGCCCTGGCTGTGTGTTTCGGGTCGTTGTCATGCTGGAAGACCCAGCCACGACCCATCTTCAATGCTCTTACTGAGGGAAGGAGGTTGTTGGCCAAGATCTCACGATACATGGCCCCATCCATCCTCCCCTCAATACGGTGCAGTCGTCCTGTCCCCTTTGCAGAAAAGCATCCCCAAAGAATTATGTTTCCACCTCCATGCTTCACAGTTGGGATGGTGTTCTTGGGGTTGTACTCATCCTTCTTCTTCCTCCAAACACGGCGAGTGGAGTTTGCGCTGGCTTGAGCAGGGGGACCTTGCATGCGCTGCAGGATTTTAATCCATGACGGCGTAGTGTGTTACTAATGGTTTTCTTTGAGACTGTGGTCCCAGCTCTCTTCAGGTCATTGACCAGGTCCTGCCGTGTAGTTCTGGGCTGATCCCTCACCTTCCTCATGATCATTGATGCCCCACGAGGTGAGATCTTGCATGGTGCCCCAGACCGAGGGAGATTGACCGTCATCTTGAACTTCTTCCATTTTCTAATAATTGCGCTAACAGTTGTTGCCTTCTCACCAAGCTGCTTGCCTATTGTCCTGTAGCCCATCCCAGCCTTGTGCAGGTCTACAATTTTATCCCTGATGTCCTTACACAGCTCTCTGGCCTTGGCCATTGTGGAGAGGTTGGAGTCTGTTTGATTGAGTGTGTGGACAGGTGTCTTTTATACAGGTAACGAGTTCAAACAGGTGCAGTTAATACAGGTAATGAGTGGAGAACAGGAGGGCTTCTTAAAGAAAAACTAACAGGTCTGTGAGAGCCAGAATTCTTACTGGTTGGTAGGTGATCAAATACTTATGTCATGCAATAAAATGCAAATTAATTATTTAAAAATCATACAATGTGATTTTATGGATTTTTGTTTTAGATTCCGTCTCTCACAGTTGAAGTGTACCTATGATAAAAATTACAGACCTCTACATGCTTTGTAAGTAGGAAAACCTGCAAAATCGGCAGTGTATCAAATACTTGTTCTCCCCACTGTATTTGTGCCACTTTAGATGCTGTGTTTTTATTTACAGTAGTGATGGACAAGTTTTTGTCTTTAATAATATTTATCTTAATGTAGGCCTACTACTAGTGTAAAATACATATATATTGGTAAATATGTTAAAGTGGTGCCTGTTGCGTGCACTTCAGGCGCGCTTCAATTACCTGTAGAGAAATAAAATGATGCTAATTATTCTATAGACCGATAAGCATGACGGTCAAATGTATTTCATTATAATAATATTGTGAAAAACAAGTGTTTGAAAATATGTTTTCAAAATGCCTCAAGCTGTCCATCACTACTGTAAATAACAACACAGCATTTTAAGTGGTACAATTATATCATTTAATTCGATAAAAAAAAAAGGAAATAATGCTTGATGCATTTTTCATTAGGGCAAATCTGGTCTGGGATATTTAATTAGAAATGTTGTTCATTGTAACCACAATGTCACAAATAATTGATGAAAACTATGTCCATGTTGTCTGTTCTCTTAGGTCGCAATGTCATTTTTTATAGATAAATAGCTTGTTTTTGAATGCATTTCACGTGCGGAGTTTGTGGCGGGGTGAGGAGTACTGGAAAGGTGTGACTCCAGGTTACATTAGGCCATAAGTATACAGCAGACTGCCGATTTGTCCTCACTTTGATTACGCTGTAACAACATACTGTAGCACCATGACCAGGATCTCTATTCATTTAAGTGAGCAGATTAGGGCTTTCAAGAGGAACGGAAAATCTATTAGAGACATTTCAAAAATACTCTTAGACTTGGGGATAATGGTCACAGACAGTGCTATTTTCACAAACACTGCCTGTGTTACGCCGAAAGCGAAAGCCCAGGATAATGATCAGGTACAGTATGCTACAATACTGTACTGTAGGCCTAATAATAATACCAAATAATGCTTAAATACTGTAAATCTACTGCTGGTCTTTACTGTCTGCTGCACATATTTACATTGTATTCCATTTCCAGCAAGACTATTCAAGCCATCGACTCTGATGGATGAAGATGATGAGCGATCGGCAAAGGCCATCTGGAGTCTGCTGGCATCACGCCACAACATCAACATCGCTCTAATTACAGTCAGAAGACAGTTGAAGAAGCTTGAGTGGACTTATGGAAAGGCTCGGTAAGACATTTTATATATATATATATATATATATATATATATATATATATATACAGTGGGGAGAACAAGTATTTGATACACTGCCGATTTTGCAGGTTTTCCTACTTACAAAGCATGTAGAGGTCTGTAATTTTTATCATAGGTACACTTCAACTGTGAGAGACTGAATCTAAAACAAAAATCCAGAAAATCACATTGTATGATTTTTTAATAATTAATTTGCATTTTATTGCATGACATAAGTATTTGATCACCTACCAACCAGTAAGAATTCCGGCTCTCACAGACCTGTTAGTTTTTCTTAAGAAGCCCTCCTGTTCTCCAATCATTACCTGTATTAACTGCACCTGTTTGAACTCGTTACCTGTATAAAAGACACCTGTCCACACACTCAATCAAACAGACTCCAACCTCTCCACAATGGCCAAGACCAGAGAGCTGTGTAAGGACATCAGGGATAAAATTGTAGACCTGCACAAGGCTGGGATGGGCTACAGGACAATAGGCAAGCAGCTTGGTGAGAAGGCAACAACTGTTGGCGCAATTATTAGAAAATGGAAGAAGTTCAAGATGACGGTCAATCTCCCTCGGTCTGGGGCACCATGCAAGATCTCACCTCGTGGGGCATCAATGATCATGAGGAAGGTGAGGGATCAGCCCAGAACTACACGGCAGGACCTGGTCAATGACCTGAAGAGAGCTGGGACCACAGTCTCAAAGAAAACCATTAGTAACACACTACACCGTCATGGATTAAAATCCTGCAGCGCACGCAAGGTCCCCCTGCTCAAGCCAGCGCATGTCCAGGCCCGTCTGAAGTTTGCCAATGACCATCTGGATGATCCAGAGGAGGAATGGGAGAAGGTCATGTGGTCTGATGAGACAAAAATAGAGCTTTTTGGTCTAAACTCCACTCGCCGTGTTTGGAGGAAGAAGAAGGATGAGTACAACTCCAAGAACACCATCCCAACCGTGAAGCATGGAGGTGGAAACATCATTCTTTGGGGATGCTTTTCTGCAAAGGGGGCAGGACGACTGCACCGTATTGAGGGGAGGATGGATGGGGCCATGTATCGTGAGATCTTGGCCAACAACCTCCTTCCCTCAGTAAGAGCATTGAAGATGGGTCGTGGCTGGGTCTTCCAGCATGACAACGACCCGAAACACACAGCCAGGGCAACTAAGGAGTGGCTCCGTAAGAAGCATCTCAAGGTCCTGGAGTGGCCTAGCCACAGGTTCACCTGAACCCAATAGAAAATCTTTGGAGGGAGCTGAAAGTCCGTATTGCCCAGCGACAGCCCCGAAACCTGAAGGATCTGGATGGAGGAGTGGGCCAAAATCCCTGCTGCAGTGTGTGCAAACCTGGTCAAGAACTACAGGAAACGTATGATCTCTGTAATTGCAAACAAAAGTTTCTGTACCAAATATTAAGTTCTGCTTTTCTGATGTATCAAATACTTATGTCATGCAATAAAATGCAAATTAATAACTTAAAAATAATACAATGTGATTTTCTGGATTTTTGTTTTAGATTCCGTCACTCACAGTTGAAGAGTACCTATGATAAAAATGACATACTTCTACATGCTTTGTAAGTGGGAAAACCTGCAAAATCGGCAGTGTATCAAATACTTGTTCTCCCCACTGTACATATATATATAAACATTAACCATGTGTGTTCTCTTGTTTTGTGCTGTTCTGTAGTTTGGACCCAATGATTCATCTGACAAATAAAGAACTTTGCGTGCTGCAGGCCCAGGCATGGATCAAAGCTGGTGAGACATTCAATGACGTCATCTATACAGACGAATCAACCGTGGCCCTTGAGCAATCTGCTCAAAATTGCTACAAAAAAAAAGAAAGAAGATCAAGCAAGCCGAGTTCCAAGCATTCCCTCAAACTCCATGTGTGGGGGGCAATTTCTCGCCAGGGACCAGGCCCATATGTGATTTTTGATGGTAACTTCAGCTATTTACAAAGCAAAGGGTACATAAAATACTGTAGCCTCCACCTCACCGACTGCTATGCGTTCCAATATGATTCACTGTTGCCTCCTTTTTCAGGTTTCATGGCTCGAGATTTCTTTGAAGAAGAAATCCTCAAAGAGATATGCTGGGCTGTATGTCAGAGAGGTGTTTCTGGGACCATCGTTTCTTTTCAATCCGCAGACCAAGGATAGTCAGGAAAGAGGTTCACAAGTATAACAAGGCCATAGCAACCCCTCTCCATGACAACTAGAGCCAACCATGGTTTGACAAAGAATATGGCTTTATATCAACCCTTCTAAACAATGGGACATGGCACAGGGCCATACTACTCCATCTCAACAAGTAGAGGGGAACACAGCACAGACACCTGTATAGATCCACGCTACAACCCAGTGGAAAAAGAGAAAGGGGGTTGAGGCATCGGGCAAGAAATCAGTCAGCAGGCGCAGTGGGCCACGTCGCCACCTCAGCCCGGACCCAACGTGCTACGTGATCTCCATGGGAGACGAATGGAAAATCTATTTTTTTGTTTTTCGCCAGCGTGGCGTGGGCCCCCAGTCACCTT
The DNA here is from genome assembly GCA_023634145.1 of Thymallus thymallus. Taxonomy (NCBI): domain Eukaryota; kingdom Metazoa; phylum Chordata; class Actinopteri; order Salmoniformes; family Salmonidae; genus Thymallus; species Thymallus thymallus. The sequence goes on from CM042391.1 coordinate 31,233,382, forward strand.
CCACCACAGAGCTGATGCATGGAGAATAGGAGCAAAGAAATGTCAGCACTCCTCTCCTCTCAGCCCCGCCAGGAGCCAGCCAGAACTACACTCTCAATCAATTTCTACAGCTCAAGAAAGACTATGGAGATAGAGAAGAGTATTGGCATTTGTGTACTCCTGTCTATAAATGCTTAGGTGGGCCTGTGAGCATTTTAACAAACAGGAGAGAGAGAGAGAGAGAGAGAGAGAGAGAGAGCTCTGTCAGGTTATGGCGGCACAGACAAATATTGACGATTTAGTTAATCTGACGGCCTTTAGGCAACCTGACTCAAAACCTTTCTCCTTACACTACTTCTCAGAATACTTAGTATTGATAAATATTAGAGCATAACAAGTTATATATATTTAGCCTTATTTAGAAGGCTATTCATCATCAATATGTGTTGCCAGGACACTTCAGTAGACCAATATGTTACAGTATACTGTATATTTATTCAACTTTTCCTACCACATACAGAATCAGCTAAACCAGATATTTTATCATTATTTCCCAGTTGTGTTAACTATCAACAGACATTTACTCGTCACTCCTCATGAATCCGAATTTGTTTCAAATCAAACTTCATTGGAAATTAGGTGTCCCCATAGAGGTGTTCCATTTCCTCTCCAGCTGACATGAAAGAGAAATTGTGCATTTAAAAGAAACTTAGTAATTAGCTTTTATTTTTGTCTCCTGGATATCAGGAGGGAGACTCATTGCATACGCGCACACACACACACACACACACACACACACACACACACACACACACACACACACACACACACACACACACACACACACACTGTGTATGTACAGTGCCTTCAGAAATTATTCACACTTATTTTTCCACATTTTAAAATGGATTAAATTGAAATTTGCTGTCACTAGCCTACACACAATACCCCATAATGTCAAAATAGAATGATGTATTTCGAAGTTAATTACAGTGCATTCGGAAAGTACTTTTTTCACATTTTATTCTAAAATGAATTGAATAAAAAAAACATACATCTACACACAATATCCCATAATGACAAATCGAAAACAATTTATTAGAAATGTTTGCAAATGTTGCCTAGTTAAATAAAGGTTGCCTAGTTAAATAAAGGTTAAAAAAATAAAAATGTAATTGATTGGGCATGATTTGGAAAGGCACACCTGTCTATATAAGGTCCCACAGTTGACAGTGCATGTCAGAGCAAAAACCAAGCCATGAGGTTGGAATTGTCTATAGAGCGCTGAGACAGGATTGTGTCGAGGCACAGATCTGGGGAAGGGTATCAAAATATGTCTGCAGCATTGAAGGTCCCCAAGAACACAGTGGCCTCCGTCATTCTTAAATAGAAGAAGTTTGGAACCTCCAAGACTCTTCATAGAGCTGGCCGCCCGGCCAAACTGAGCAATCGGGGGAGAAGGGCCTTGGTCAGGGAGGTGACCAAGAACCCGATGGTCACTCTGACAGAGCTCCAAAGTTCCTCTGTAGAGATTGGAAAACCTTCCAGGACAACCATCTCTGCAGCACACCACCAATCAGGCCTTTATGGTAGAGTGGCCAGACGGAAGCCACTCCTCAGTAAAAGGCACATGACAGCCCGCTTGGATTTTGCCAAAAGGCACCTAAATGACGGTGAAGCATGGTGGTGGCAGCACCATGCTGTTGGGATGTTTTTCAGTGGCAGGGAATGGGAGACTAGTCAGGATCGAGGGAAAGATGAACAGAGAAAAGTACAGAGATATCATTGATGTGCAGTGATGCTCCCCATCCAACCTGACAGAGTTTGAGAGGATCTGCAGAGAAGAATAGAAGAAACTCCCCAAATATAAGTGTGTCAAGCTTGTAGCATCATACCCAAGAAGACTCGAGGCTGTAATCGCTGCCAAAAGGTGCTTCAACAAAGTACTGAGTTGGGCCACCCGAGTGGTGCAGTGGTCTAAGGCACTGCATTGCAGTGCTTGAGGCGTCACTACAGATCTGGGTTTGATCCCAGGCTTTGTCGCAGCCGGCCGCGACCGGGAGACCCATGAATTTCAAAATACAGATTCAATTTCCGATGCCTCGCAAAGAAGGGCACCTATTGGTAGATGGGTAAAATAAAAAAAGCAGAGATTGAATATCCCTTTGAGCATGGTGAAGTTATTAATTACACACCTATTGGTAAAGAAACAAACAAACTAAAGTAATACTGCAAAAACTGTGGCAAAGCAATTAACCTTTTGTCCTGAATAAAAGTGTTATGTTTGGGCCAATCCAATACAACACATTGACACCCTTGATAAAGATGAGCAAAAATGACTGTATAATATAAATTATTCAAATACTGAGCTTTATTGTAATACATACAATTATTGTATGCTAATATAATTGCTCATATCATTTTTTTTGTTAAACAAGTAATATGTTTTCTCTCAGAAAGGTTGAGTCAAAATTATTATTCAGTTGGAGAACACATTGGGAGGGATCCTAGACAATTCCTCCAAACAGAATCCTTCCAGATCCTTGATACCCTTCTTCTGCGCTTATGGACTGCCTTCTTCAATTCAAACCACAGGTTTTCAATGGGTTTCAAGTTCAGAGACAGGTGGCCATTGGAAAATATTGATTTTGTGGCCAACTAACAATTTCTTGGTGGTTGGAAAACATTGATTTTGTGGCCAACTAACAATTTCTTGGTGGTTGGAAAACATTGATTTTGTGGCCAACTAACAATTTCTTGGAAGTTTTTTATGTTTACATTTTAGCAGACACTCTTATCCAGAGTGACTTAGAGTAGTGAGTGCATACATTTTTGTACTGGTCCCCCACAGGAGTCAAAACAACAACCCTGGCATTCCAAGCACCATGCTCTATCAACTGAGCTATACGGGACTTAGGGTTATTGCTTGGTATTATTGTCTTCCTGGAAGATCCACTTGCGGCCAGGGGCGTAAAGTACTTAAGTAAAAATACTTAAAGTACTATTTAAGTAGTTTTTTGGGGTATCTGTACTTGACTTTTCTATTTCTATTTTTGATAACATTTACTTTTACTCACTGCATTCCTAAAGAAAATAATGTATGTTTTACTCCGTACATTTTCCTTGACCCCCAAAAGTACTCGTTACATCCCCGGTCATCCCTACTGCCTATGATCTGGTGGACCCACTAAACAAAAAAGCTTCATTTGTAAATTAAGTCTGAGTGTTGTCTTCTGCTCCTGGCTACCCATGAATAAATAAAAAAACAAATCTGGTTTTCGTAACATAAAGAATTTGAAATTATTCATTATTTTACTTTTGATACTTAAGTATATTTTATCAATTACATTTTCTTTTTAATCTTCTTTTGATAAGTATATTTAAAACCAAATACTTGTAGACTTTTACTCAAGTAGTATTTTACTGGGTGACTTTCACTTTGAGTCATTTTCTGTTAAGGTATCTTTACTTTTACTCAAGTATGACATTTGGGTACTTTTTCCACCACTGCTTGCGGCCAAGTATCAGCTTTATGGCAGAGGCAACCAGGTTTTTTGCTCAAATGTCCTGGTCCCTGCTAAATTCATGATTCCATTGAACTTAAAAATGACACCAGGACCAGTGGAAGCAAAATAGCCCCATAGCATCAAAGACCCACTACCATATTTTCCCATTGAGAAAGCATTGGAAATCGCAGATACGGATAAAATCAACGTGCCAGTTTGGAGGCGCCCTTACACACACACACACACACACACACACACACACACACACACACACATCTACACTCACCAGTACAGACCATAGCTGTGCCAGGAAGACTTCCATCACTCTGATGGGGTTCTTTTCTGATCATGCATTCTCATTTCAACACCAAACCCACCACTAGTGGCCAAAGAGCTCTATTTTCATGTTATCCAACAAATGTAAATGCCTGGAGTTTGCTAAAAGGCACTGGCACTTGGATTGGAACCGGTGCTTTGGTCAAATGACATGAAAATAGAGCTCTTTGGCCACACAACACCAGTGGTGGGTTTGGCGTCGAAATGAGAATGCATCTCACGTGCTGGAATCAAAAGCAAATCAGCCTTCCCTCATTTTGCAACATTGACTTTGTTAGTATAGCTGGAAGACTGGTACAACCTATGACAAAATCAATTTTGCACCAGCATTAGTGAGCAAATAAGTCAAAACACATCCACAGGGCCCCGTGAGATGACTTTCACTTAATCTTTTAACGAAAGCCTATAACAGTACACGACTGGATAAGATTTCCACTAGCTTGGCCCCTCATGGTTTATTCATGGGATGAAGTATAACACTGGAATAAACCACTTTCATGCGTGAAGCCGCCTTCTAGATAAAACAGAGGACCTAATGGAGTATAGCATCCAAGTGGAAACCCTAATGTCGTTTCTACCATTAGTATAGTAAACTAAAATGAAACTAAAATAAATAAATAATAATAATTAACAAACCCCGTTTGAAAAAATAAATCTTTGATTACAAAACAAAACAAAATGACCAAATTGGTGGGGCAAAAATGTAAAGGGGTTTTCAAGCTTTTTTTTCTAATGGGGTTTTCAAGCTTCTGAATCTGGCAGGTCACATTGACATTCATTTAAAGGTAGATTCAGCGTGATGGCGTTGCCACAAGCAGCACTGCAGATATTGGCCGCATTCCTCTGGTCAGGCGTTGCATGCGTCAACCAATGGTTGCGTACCACGTCATCAACTGTGCAGTCTGGTCGGTCGTGTTCAGATGTTGCTAACGCATGCCAGATATTACAATGTCTAGATAGGTATTATACGTATCAGCTAACCACATTATATGGTATAGCAGTCTGGTGCCCGACTTCAAAGTTGATGACGTGGCACGCAACTAGATAGATAGATAGATAGATAGATAGATAGATAGATAGATAGATAGATAGATAGATAGATAGATAGATAGATAGATAGATAGATAGATAGATAGATAGATAGATAGATAGATAGATAGATAGATAGATAGATAGATAGCAGCTACGAAGAATACACAAAAGACAGGTACACGATACATGATACATAGAGCGGCAGTATGAAAAAGTATCAAAATACAAGAAGTTGGTTGATGCATGCAACGTCTGAGCAGGGGAACGCTACCATGATGTGGTTAGCTGATACGTAAAATACCTATCCAAGTGTTGTATGATCTGGCAGGTTTCAGCAACGTCTGAGCAGAGGAACGAGCCCATTGAGATGAGTGCGATGCAAAACTTTGCTCTCACTCAGTCATACAGATTAGCTGCGCATGTGCACAGGTGCGCTTCATGCTGCTACAACGTGGTAGCTACGGGAACACAACAGTGTAGAAGTTTAACCTCGCGCTTCAACGCTCCTGTTTGTTATTAATTAATTAAGTTAGTTCATTAACCAACTACTACTGTTAACTTGGTGCATTTTCATTATGATGATTAAACCTAACCTAACCTATGACCTGAAGCATCAACTCATGCATTAGTGCCCCACAGTGACAAAAAGTGACATCCCCAAAAACACCAAACTATACAACACATAAATTTGCCTTCTAGCCTCCCACACATAGGCTACTTTCTGTCCCTAACACTGAAACTAAAACGTAATAATACAAAAACGAAATAGAAATGTTTTAATTAAACTAAATAAAAACGAGAAAATCAGATCTGATAACTGACTGAAACTAAACTGAATTTCAAATACAAATCTTAAAACTAATTTGAAATAAACATGATAAAACTATAATAACCTTGGAATGAAGCAATCGCTATATAATGGACAATGACATAAGTCTGGACATTAGCAGGAATACGCCGATTCGTATCCATGACAGTGTTCATATAGGAATCGATTATCTATTCATGCAAGTGTCCTCCTTGGCTACCGTCACTCTCTTCAACTTTCTCTTTCTGCTCTATGTACATCAATGTCCCTTTAATTTGAAGTGGGCCCTCGTTGAGTACCAAGATAAAGGTAATAAGCTGAAATCTACCATCTCAAGAAAACGATTGAGGACGAAGGTAGAGAAGGGTTTGAAGAGCAAGTCCTGGAGTGTGTACAGTCATTATTGTCCATTGGCTTTAGAGCAGCTAGTAACTGGCACTTTAATGAAAAATCTATTGGAGGTTTGAAATATGACAGCAATAAAGTACTGTCGAAGATCCTGGCACCTACTATCATACCCCAGGATTTCACCTGTATTCACCTGGTCAGTCTGTCATGGAAAGAGCAGCTGTTCCTAATGTTTGCTACACTCAGTGTCTATGGTCCTTCCTTCTTAATTATGGTTAGGCCAAATTTCAGTTCACCAGGACACCGGTTGCCTTGTTTCCCGCAGAGGTGTCTCCACCCCTCATGTGCCTGATAGAGCTTCCCTTTCCTTAAACGTCCCTTTTTATAACCCTGATCGTTCGCCACCCAGCAGTCCTCCCATCCCCCGTCCCCTCATGTCTCTGATTTAACTTCCCTTTTCTTGGCTGAACCCTTTACTGTCAATAATCTTTATTTCATAGTTTTTGATAACCTGCTGGGCCAGACTATTCTATTGGCTCCATCACACCAGGCAAGCTCAATCAAGTGTAGCTAATAAATGCTATTTAAACCCCACAAAGGTGATATCTCCCCACAAAGGATAGTCACTGACAGCACCTTACAACTTTCCAAAGACACAAGTCATAAAATATGGAAAATTCTAATTGTCATAAGAGTATAGCATCAGCCATCAGTTCTAGCCATATCAGTTCCAGATGATTTGCTGAATGTGAAAATTGAGCCCTTAATTTGCCTCTAATGAATTTTCTGCACAAAATTATTAACACTAAATTTCATCTGGAGCCAAATGGGGAGTCAAATTAGTCTGATTTATTCAAATTAGGGGGGACTGTGGAGAGGGAGGAGCCGGTTACCAAGGCGCTGTGGGAGCGTTATACATGGTCTGCAGCATGACATTGGTACATGTAGCTGTCTAGGTGAGGTGAGTAGGATGGGGGGGCAGGCATACCTGCATCATCAAGTGGGATTCAGCAGTTCCACAGCTGTACGGAACAACATGGGGACGCTCTACTTAGAAACCCATATCAATATGTGTGCGTACGCATGACATATTTCTGATTATGTGAGGAGTGTTGAGCATTCCCAAAGGCTTTGATATTCCTCATCCAATCTGTAAGGTTTTAAATGGTGTACAAATGCTTGCTGTAGTCTGCTAGTCATCTCACTTTCATGATGTTAAGGCCCTCGATGTGTGGAGAAATGGTCATTTGGAACTCACTCAAAGCCATTTTCAATGATGGTGTCAAGGATCATCATCAGTCAACAACTGTTTGCACAGCTTTTCTTCTGTTTATTCAAGCCTGCCTTCCTGTCTTTCTGTCTGTCCGTCCACCGGTCTAACTATCTAGCCATTATTCTATTCACCTTCTGAACTATGATAATGGCCTTGAAACTAACAATTAATTGAAAGGGCCATAGGCTGCCCAATACTGGGCCAAAGCAGTCCAATGCAGTTTGTGGAGCTGTGTAGTGGGGAAAAAAAATCTTATTAGGCATTAAATGGTTCATGTGATTATATCATGTACTATGTTAAACCTCTATTGAACACTGACTGCCCACTCAACACTGTCACAGGGCATTTTATATTTCATAACAAATCACAAACGACCTCGTTGGGACTGACTTTCAACCCGCAAACTTCGTTATGATTACAGAAACGGCCTAGCTACACAGCAATACATTCCGATTTTATGCCTGAATCAAATGGTCATGCCGAGTTTCCCCAGGAAAGGACAGTGTGAAATTCACATGCTTTAAGCGTAATAAGGAAATTACGATTCTTCCTAAATTTTCAATTAGTGTTCCTTAAATTACAACACAAGATATTTATGAACAGCACAGTTATTTCCCATGCTTAATGTTAACTCAGTAAACAACTGCTTATGAAAAAAAATTTGAATGCCAAAAAATTGAACATCTGAATCGTCTGAAGTTGACTTTATGTTTTTTGGCGTTGTCCTCTGTTAAAATACCTTTTAGGACAGTCGAAAAAATAAGTGAAGTCCACAGCACATAAATTTGAGGTGAACAAATATTTATTCAATTTCACAGAACACCTTGAGTGATGTAATCCCTATTTCTCTGCTGCCATGGTTTTATGTTCAGAAGCATGGCTGCTCATAAATTGACATATTGTGCGCAATCCTTTTTCCCTTTGTTCATTTCAACAGCCCTAGCCATGATTTTTTAAGTGGCTCCACTTTTGTCATTGACCTTGGCAAACCTTATTACCGACATGGCTCTGTGCATTTATGGACTTTACATTCAAACTCACACTTAACACCAATCGCATGTGTAAGTGTGCTTTTTTCCCTGTGCACTAAAGGACAAGTGCTATTCCGGGTACAGAAGAAAAGGGCCCACACCCATTTCCTGCACAGGGGCACCTGCTTTTTGTTGTTATCTGCACTGGGGAACCGTTAGGGCCTTCTAAGGCCTAAGGATTTATAAAATAATTGTTGTAGTTTTAAAATATACATTTGGTTTTAATTTCTATTTGATCTTTTCAATAATATTTAAATGATAGTCTTATATTATGCTTTTCAATGATATTATGAATTAATCTTGGCAGTTTTTGTTGGAAAGGAAAGGGTTAACACTGAAGGGAAAAAAGATCCAATCAGGATTTTTCTTTGGCGGTCTGGGGAGATAAATCTAGCTAGCTAAGTCAGCCATTGGCTACGCCCTCAGAAGCTAGATAACAGGCATCTGCCATTCAACTGCATAGGGCTCCGACGGGCCGCACCCCTCTATTGTGCGTGTGGCTCCAGAACTTAAGAACATTTCAACAACATGCTAGTGTTTCCAAACGTTGAATAGCTAGAAGAATCTCTGGGGTGAACCATTAATTCAAAAGATTATAAATCACCTTTAAAAAAACGGTGATATATGAAAAAAATACAACGGTACAAGACTGTGTACATACCAGAGTTAGGAGGCAAACTACTAAGCCCATACAACATTGAGGTCTGTATAGTCCAGTCCCAGAGCAGATGCAAATCATGTGATCTGTTGGTGAGCACATGATGCCGTACGACAGCTGCTGTATCGTCCAATTACAGGGCAGAGGCAAGTGATCGATGTGATCCATTGGCGAACACGTGTGTCCGCTCGTGCATTACATGACTTGTATCTGCTCTGTGATTGGACAATACAGACCGCAATACTCATGGTTAGTGTAGTTTTTGGCTGCTCTTTGCACCATAAACTGAAGGCAAAAAGACAACTTCTCGACACAGCGAAACATTCATAATCGATGGCCAATACATCAACATACGAAAATAGAATGTCAACGTTACACAGTAATATCGTCATCACTAATATTTATTATCACAACGGGTGATTGTACTGAGAATTCACTTCCTGGAACCGCTCGTTGGTGCCCTATTAGTTAATTTTGGAGTGACAGTGGAATCAACCAATCACATTTTGATTTGTAACTTCGCCCGTTTCAAGATTAACATACAACAAGAAGTTACGTTTCAAAAGATCATGTGGTGAGTGGAACAGTGCTTTTAAAGTTATCTTTCTTCATTTTGAGTTTGGTACAACATGTTGGAAGATTTTTTTCCCCCACTGAACGCCTACGTCCAATAGCCACAATTCGCCACTGGTTATCTGTGATTGAAATGGAGAAACTCGTCTTACAAGGCCGAAGATGATTGATAGTTCCGATGGAGTCGCAGTGGCAGTCACGGCGGTTGTTTAAAGGGCCATTCGGATGCAATCTGGGAGATTTCAGGCACAATTTATGCCTCCCCTATTGCCTCCAATCCTCACTCGGAGGCAGATGGTAAATGCTGCTGAGTTATTGTGTCAGAGACCAGACCCCACTTCCTTCTCCAAGTCAATGAGGCCCAGAGCTGAACAGTCTGGCCCCGTGCTGTTCATTTAATTAGCACTGCCCTCTCAGCTAGTAGCTAGCACTTCACCTGAGCTAGGCTGCCATGAAGCTAGCTAGCTAACACTGTCATAACAATGATGCAGTGCTTGTTATAAAGCATCATGGCAGCTAATGGCAACCCTATGTCACTATTAGGACAAGTGGCATAAGATGGTGATGGATCAAATTGGAAAACTGTTAACGTCACTTTTAAGAGGAAGAAGGGAGCATATAGCTGTAATGATTTGTTATGGTCGGTTTTATCTTATTATGTTCAAAACTCTCCTAGACGTTGGGTTCAGGAGTATGGGAGTCCTGCCAGGATCGATGTGAAGGAAAAAAGGGGAGCTCATTCCGGACTAACCACGGTCCAAATATCCCCACTGCTATGTTCACTGCCCCGATGACAATCAACCATGCCTTAACAAAATAATAAATTCACCTCTGTTCACCTGCCTGCATCTTACTATAATGATATAGGACCAGGGACTATGGACTAAGACCTGGAATGTGTTTTTTAGCAGGATTAGAATCCCGGTCTCCTAGATACAGAGCTGGTGTTCCTCCAGAGTGAACTAACTCACGGTTGAGGATGTTGAGACCCAAGTGCAGAGGAGTAGCAAAAATCTCAAGGAGACAAGCAGCATAAACTTGAAGTAACTTTTACTTTTAGAATGATCAAAAAAAGGAACAAAGTACAAACAAATACACTAGAAGCAAAGCTTCCAATGGTCACAAAACGGAAAACAAAACGAGCACCATGGCTCACAGCAAACTCACGGGATACACGGGTACAGGTAGGCTCAAGACTGAACAAAAAACAATGACAAAAGGCAAACTTAAATAGGGCCTTACACAGGTGAGTATCATCAACAATGATTGCTAACTACAACAGTTCTTGCCAATGGTTTCCCCCTGGCAACTGGGAGGAGGATTGCAGGAAAAAGACCTCCTGCGCCCCCTAGTGACTGGGGGTCATACCGCTGGTCCTGGCAGGAGTGTGACCCCTAGTGGTTGGAGGACGTATTGCCTGATAAAGTCTTACACTTACACAATGTTTGTGTCTTGTCCTCACACCACTTTGACTACTTTTTTGTTATGAGGTAAAACATGATTTGCTCTCAATTGCCAATATTCCCCCAACGTCTACCTATTGTTTATTTGGCTTCATTAAAGCATGGTTGGTTCATGGTTTGACTACAGATTTTAGTCACACTTTATTTGAATAATCCAGATAGTCCATCTGTAGATGGTCTACAGATGGTCATACTATCAACAAACTATCCGTTGATGAGCAACTGCTTGCTAAGGTTACGGTTAGGTTTAGAATACAGGTTAGGGTAAGGGTTAAGATTAGGGCTAGTAGATTGTTAATTGAAATGTTACTGAGCATCTACAGATGAACTATCCAAATAAAGTGTTTTACCGATTTTTTTCCCATGAGCTGAGACTAGAAAAACAACAAACACTCAGTCTCAAAAACTCACTCACGAGACAACCGCACACAGCAACCATTTCAAGCTTCTGCAAAGGACAACAGAAAACACACCTCTTTTAACATGGAAATCATAATGAGTAATAGGATACACCTGAGTGTCATTAATGTCTCTGCTTCCCTCTGGTGACAGGTGGAACCATGACAAAAACAAAGCCAATTTTATACTTCCTCAGTTCTTCTCATCCGGACAATCCGATCTGGGACAGTGCTAACCAGATTAGAGGGATCCACTTTACATTTTTGCATTTGAGAAAGTAAAGGAAGGAATATCAGCTCTATGAAATGGTTGCATAATGTGGAAAATTTGATATTGTGAGCATTATGCATCAACACATACAGAGACTCCATCTCCAGACAATAACCCTCTATCTAGGCCTAATAGTCCTATCAATGCAACTTTCCATCTTTAAGAGTGTTGTGTATCAAAGAAAAAGCAATGAAACTGGCCTAATTAACCGTGTGAACTGTCATCAACTTTGAAGCCATATTAAAAAGACACCGGAAACGCTTACATTTATTTTTCATATAGGCACTCTGTGCTTGAGCAGCTGATAGCTGACAGCTGTATTTGAAAGCTCTTTATCACTCTGACTCATTCTCTCAGGGAACCACCTCTGGAAACCATGTCGTCAATGGACCAAGTGGTGTTAGCATTAAATGGAGAGTTGCTGGGAGGCCATCTACAATACCACTAAAGGAGACTTCATACCATTTCAATTTGTAATCAACTGCACACAGGAAGGTTGAGGAAGGAAGAAGAAAGGTTCCATATATTATGTTGAAAAGACACAGAATTAATATACACCAATGCAATTTCCCAAAACTGTTAAACCATTTTTTTAAGTAATGTACACACATTCCTGGCAGGCCATTTCAGTAGTGTCAGAGTCAATATCTGACTTTACTGCCAAAAATGTCAAGATTCATGGAGTCTTCCAGGGTATTTCTAAATTGGTAGAGATGGGAATTGGAGTTTGAGGACAAAATAATGAGCTAAAAGGACTGAGAAGACAAACACGTAAAGCCTATGCCATGAGCCACACAACTATGTTCCTGCCCAGAGACCTAGGCTTTTATCTCTCATTCCTCCTAAAGTTTGCACTTGTTCACTTCCCTTCCATGATTTGAAGGCAATTACTGGTATGAAAATATGCTGGAAACTCCTTCTAACCCATGCCTTCACCAATACAATGCTTTTAGGTTTGTGGGAAGTACCGTAATAAACGGGTGCACACTTCAGGAGAAAGGAGATGATATTGGGACGTACCCCCCTATTTTCCCAAAGCTACTTTTCCCCTTAGGTTCACCGTACTACCAGTAATCAGTTATCAACACTGGACTACAACTAAACAAGACTCAGGACTCCACATCATACATTAACTAGCACAGCAACCTTTAAATGTTCCATGGATTTCTTTCTCAATCTCATTCCCCCTCGGCGGTGCCAGTAATATTTTTCCTGGAGCCGTGTGATTGAAAACAGGAAGAGAGGAGACAGAATCTGTTGACGTTGATGGATGCAAAGCCGTCCACCTCTCCATCTGTGCACGACTTCACAAACACACAACTGAGTGTGTATGCTTTTAGCGTCAATGCTGAGGAAACCTTGTTTTTCAATCACCATTATGCGGATCTTAAACGTATAATAAGCACTTAGAATATTCCAGACACATTTAAGTCAGAGAAACAGAAAGGTAACATTTTAAGGTCTGAAGAATCAAACATAGTTAGAAGTAAATCAAAGCCCAGCTTTGAGTTTTTGTTTACAAGGACAGAAAGAGAATAAAGAGTTAAAACAACAAGACTTTCTCAGTCCAGTAAATCATGTGTAATTATATCTTAGAGAATCAGTGACAGCAATTGGGAAGAAATAGATTGTACCTCTCCTTATACAGTAGGTTAACTGCAATGTTTAACACATAGCTTTAGCTAAGAGCACACCTGTAGTGTGTGAGGTTTTCAAGGATGACCTTGTTTTTATGTCACATATATTTGGGTACATTTATGAGCCTGCCCTTCAGCCCCCCGCTCGGCGACAGTTAATGACTGGTCGTAGATGGCTATAAACTCTTACCGTCCGTTCTCACCTAATATTTAGCCTCTCTTCTCACCGCGACAGAATTTCCTCCGCCTGTTACCGCTGGTACATTGTTCTATTTATTCTATTTCTATACAGTATATATTTAAACATTTTTGGATGAGTGCATGGAGGAGGTTGGGGGGTTGTGGGTAAAGGAATTATCTGAACACTACTGGCAATAAAATGTGATAAATATTCCTGTAGATGAGATCATCAAACGCCTTCCAACACTGCATGTATAATTAGAGGGGTGTCATTAATCATGTGTTGCCGGAGCTGTTTGGAGTAATGAGATTCTATTTTTTATATTTATTAAGCCGGGGTGGCACTAAGCACTCTGTTTATAACCCAGGATTGGCCCAAAACTCCCCAAATTGTTTTTTTTCTTCCTCTCCTACTCAAAATCTCTTGTCACATATCCTCTTACACTTTGGTTTATCATGACACGCCCACACATTCTTGGGAATTCTTGCCTGCTGCAAGAGTTTTCCTGGCGCTATGCCGAGTCATCATCATGCAATGTTAATTAAGCCCCAGCTGATAAAACAATGTGGTAATATCGTGGCCACTCATCAAATGGCTTATGCTAATTATGTTTTCCCAGATTGCATTATAATCGTTGCTACAATAATTCTAATCAAACTCATCATCGTCCGCAATTTACACGCCTACTGTTTCGTCGGTGGGGCCTGACTGGGGGGCACAGCATAATCATATCATAAACGGCAAAGAATTATCACAAATGGTGCAGACAATCAACGGTGCAGACTCCTTTTGCATGTGTTTGACCCTGGTCTATTTAAGGGTATGAATGAATCATCTCTATCTAGTCAGGAACAGCAGTGTTGTTGCAGGTGGACAGATGTCTAATGAGAGAGAGCAAGCCTCATACTAAATCACTATTCTGTCTGTGATGGTCTGACTGCTACGAAGAGCATAGGGAACCGCACAGGGTCATCAATAACATGAAATCATGAAACAAATGTGGTTGGCGTGATGATTTCTGAGGGCAAGAAGCATATTTATGTCATGTTTATGTTCATTATCTACTTTAGAGAGGGATAAACATGTTTTGGATGACAGCAACAAAAATAATTATATATTTTCCCCTCTGTGTTTAATGTGGAAGAGCATCGATGTATGCATAACATACTACATGGCAGATAACCAATTAAAACACTACCTCAGCCTGTAGCCAGCTCGTTCCTGCCCAACAACTCATGCAGTGGCACTTAACCAGTATACTGTGCCGTACACTTCTCTATCCAGAGGCTGTGATCTAGGATTAACTGAGCTATATAATAATAATAGTAAAGTTCCCCGTAGCTTGACTGATGCTGGATCCGTAGGTGTTGGTATAGTTAGTGCACTTGCTGAAACTTAATTAGAAATATGCAAATGAGCTCTTAACGATATGTAGGACAGTAAGAGGCAATTTCGTCATGTTAGGTTAATTAGATACTTTGCCATCTCACACAGCTAAATTATTTATGTACACAATGAACCATTAGCATTTACTCACCGCACTTCATAAGACACATCATTGACGGTGTGCCAATTCTGGATAGAATGTCTGAAATAGCAATGATGTAGTGGAAGTAGGAAGGATATGAAGGATTATTTTAAAAAGTAGAGCAGTTGTGTCCCTTGGACAGTGTAAGATGGCACACCAATTATTGTACTTCAATAATTGAACTTAATTCTTTATGTTGAACAAAAATATTTTTTAAAGGCCCAGTGGAGTCAGAATTCAGTTGTTTCTGTGTTTTGTATCATCTACAGCAGCTGATAAAACTGTAAAAGTGGGAAATAATGTGATCAGTGTTATTTCCTAATAGTTGCTGGTTGAAATTAAAATTCAGAAGGTTTTGCATGGGTTGCGTTTCGGCTTGCCTGACATCACCAGGTGGTAAATTAGTTAATAGACCAATAACAAAGAGAGTTCCAAACCTCTCTGCCAAAAACAGCTAGTTTTCAGTATTCCCCTCCCCACTCAAAGTAAAACTATTACAGCAAGGTACTGTACTTTGTTATGCAGAAATATTAAATATTGATCTAATAATGGCTGTATTGGGCCTTTAAACTCCTTTCAAGTTTTCCTCCCATCAGGAATAGTGTACTCTGTAGTGTTGTATTCTGTGATACGAAATGTTTCCATCGCTCGGTTTCTTAAGGCAACCAATGAAAGGAACAAATAAAAGGAACATTCCTTTTGGAACAAAAGTTAGAGAATATAATGATTCTGAGTACTTTGTTTACAACTATTGGGACTGTTAGCCTGGACAGCAGAATATACGTTTTCATTAAAGGTGTGGTCCAATACGTTGTTTACCCTGTCCCCGCTATTTAATTATCTGTCATTGATTTGTGCTGACGCGGCAAAGTTTATAAGCCTTCTCTATCCGTTTAATTCCACCATGTTTTCGTGAAGTATTGGAAACAGAGAAGGCATGCATTTAAATTAATCTCGCATTTAAGTACCTTTCACCCCCAAAAATTGCCATCCCTATGATTAATTTGGTTTTCTACACATTGTCTGGGGTATATGCAGGGCTAATAAAAAATAAGAGTGACATTAAATCCCTTCCTTTAGCAAAAGTCAAGCATCCATGCCAGTGTCCTTGTGTTCCTTGGATTACTGTAGGTGTCTTATTAAAAACATATTAATGGATTGCTGATAATATATCAACGTCTCCCTGCATACAATTTTGAGGGGGAAAAATGATTTAAATGAGAAATCAGTATTGCAATTTGTTTTTCCTGGCATATTGTATTTGTTGTGAAAATTGAGTTTAGAGGAGCTTAATTATACTCAGGGAGAGGGAGAGTATGTACTTACGGGCTCCAAACTGTCAAAGCCAAAACAGCATTGAAAGGGTTAAAATCAGTTACTGAAACAATTTTAGATTCAGTTGAAGTAAACTATATTGAACAAAATATAAACGTAACATGTAAAGTGTTGGTCCCTCCAATGTCGTTTTAGAGAATTTTGCAGTACATCCAAGCCAGACCACATGTAACCATGCCAGCCCAGGACCTCTACATTCGGCTTCTTCACCTGCTTGATCGTCTGAGACCAGCCACCCGATAGCTGATGAAACTGTGAGTTTTCACAGCTGAAAAATTCTGCACAAACAGTCAGAAAAAATCTCAGGGAAGCTCATCTGCGTGCTCGTCGTCCTCGCCAGGGTCTTGACTTAACTGCAGTACGGCATCGTAACCAACTTCAGTGGGCAAGTGCTCACCTTCGATGGCCACTGGCACGTTGGAGAAGTGGGCTCATCACGGATGAATCCCGGTTTCAACTGTACTGGACAGATGGCTGACAGTGTTTATGGTGTCGTGTTTTTCAGAGGCAGGGACTGGGAGACTAGTCAGGATTGAGGGAAAGATGAACAGAGAAAAGTACAGAGAGATCCTTGATGAGATCCCTGCTTCAGAGCGCTCAGGACCTCAGACTGGGGCGAAGATTCACCTTCTAACAGGACAACGACCCTATGTACACAGCCAAGACAACGCAGGAGTGGCTTCGGGACAAGTTTCTGAATGTCCTTGGGTGGCCCAGCCAGAGCCTGGACTTGAACCTGATTGAACATCTCTGGAGAGACCTGAAAATAGCTGTGCAGCGACGTTCCCCATCCAACCTGACAGAGCTTGAGAGGATCTGCAGAGAAGAATGGGAGAAACTCCCCAAATACAAATGTGCCAAGCTTGTAGCATCATACACAAGAGGATTTGAGGCAGTAATCGCTAACAAAGGTGCTTCAACAAAGTACTGAGTAAAGGGTCTGAACAGTTATGTAAATGTGATATTTCATTTTTTTTTTATAAATTTGCCAAAATTTATAAAAAACTGTTTTTGCTTTGTCATTGTGGGGATTGATGAGGAAAAAAAAATAATTCTAATACATTTTTGAATAAGGCTGTAACGTAAAAAAATTTGGAAAAAGTAAAGGGGACTGAATACTTTCCGAATGCACTGTCTATGTACAGTTTATAGCTACCTAAATTACCTCGTACCCCTGCACATTGACCCGGTAGATACTTCCTGTATACTGTATAACCATGTTATTTTTTACTCCCTATATATAGCCATGTTATTTTTACTCATTATATTTATTTGTTATTCACTGTGTATTTATTTCTTCGTGTCACTGTTAGTGTTGCATTGTTGCTCTGCATTGTTGGAAATGGACCCGTAAGTAAGTGTGTCACTGTTAGTCTACACCTGTTGTCTACGATGTATGTGACAAATAACATTTGATTTGATTTAAATAGATTTAGTTTACAAGCACATATTGACGAGAGACCTCACTCGATCTAGCTACAGTACGGAATTGAAAACTAAATGTTTTCCAACTACATATATTATGTTGTTTGTAGAACATTTTAGGGATTCATAAAAATGTTGAAGATGAAATGTCTTGAGTCAATAAGTATTCAAACCCTTTTTATGGCAAGCCTAAATAAGTTCAGGAGTAAAAATGTGCTTAACAAATCACATAATAAGTTGCATGGACTCATTCCGTGTAAACACGATTGATGAATGACTACTCCATCGCTGTACCCCACACATACAATACAGTTATCTGCAAGGTACCTCAATTGAGTAGTGAATTTCAAGCAGATTTAACCACAAAGACCAGAAAGGTTTTTCAATGCCTCGCAAAGAAGGGCACCGATGGTAAAAAAAATAATAAGCAGATGCTGAATATCTGTTTGAGTATGGTGAAGTTATTAATTAGGCTTTGGATGATGTATCAATACACCCAGTCACTACAAAGACACAGGGGTCCTTCATAACAAATTCACCTTTCAGCAAGCAGAACAATAACCTAAAACACAAGGCCAAATCTAAACTGGAGTTGCTTACCAAGGCAACATTGAATGTTCCTGAGTGTCCTAGTTACAGTTTTGAGATAAGTCTTGAAAATCTATGGCAAGATTTGAAAATGGCCTTCTATCAATGATCAACAATCAACTTGACAGAGCTTGAAGAATAAAAAAATAAATAATGGGCAAATATTGCAAAATCCAGCTGTGTAAAATTCTTAGAGACTTACCCAAAAATACTCACAGCTGTAATCACCGCTAAAGGTGCTTCTACAAAGCATTGACTCAGGGGTGGGAATAATGTAAATGAGATATTTATATATTTAATTTTCAATACATTTGCAAAAATTTGAAACAGTCTCTAAAATATCAGATGGCACGTGATGACTGTGGGAAACACTGAATGACTCCTTTTGTGTACATGGGTTACATCGATGAATGGACTTCCTACGGTCCGAAATGTGTTTGTGTAAGCCCCAGAAACGGGATACAATGGCCTATTCAGGACTTGACATGGTGCGTAAAGCTGGACAGGACAAAAGTATATGGATCAACTGGCATTAGATCTAGAGTAGCAGCAAAGATATGTAAATTGACTAGAACACATGCATATTGAGGGCCATAAATGGGGGTTTGGATTAACAAAGGGTCAATTTAGGGTTTGGCGGTTAGTGGTGATGGTGGGTTTGACATTAACATTCCATAAAATGACCACTGTCTAGAGTTGTATAGCGCCACAGTATGCTGCGTGAATAGATTATGTCGCTTAGCATTGGTCAAAGAATGGATTCACCCACGTCTTATTGCGCATCAACCACATAGTCTCATAAACCGCAGAACACAATGGCTGTCAATGGCTTTGATTTACACTTTACTCCTCCCACTAGCTCAGGCACAAAACATACCACGGGCGTACAGACCTGAGGGACTGACTACACACAGACATGCGTTTGGTCGACAGCATCAAAATGAATGTCCAATAGTGTATTTTCAAATACCCGCCTAACTGTCAAATTATTAGCCTACCTTTCCAACCCCTAAAGATATTTGCCCAAATACTTGCCCACACTGCCTACAGTTCTATATCTTTTCGACATATTACCATTCAAAAGCTCTTGTGCAATATAGTGTATTGTGTATCATAACAGAAGACTCACAGCTCTAGAGATGATATTTCGCATAAACCAAAACACAATCTGACAATCTCATTGGCAAAGTCAACTAAGGACAGTGTGTTACAGTACATCAGATATGGGTTAATGATTACATGGAAGAGATACTGGGGGGAGTTGGTTAACTGTCTCCACACAGCGTGGAAGGCAGCGTAATGAGAGGATATGCTAATGTTGCATTATCTATCCAGATCACTGTAGTCTTTCAATTCGGAATCCCATAACAAATATGATGAGGGAGATTGTTAAAATGATTAATAGGCATATTAAATAAACTAAATAATGTATCTTTCTTGACTCTCCGTGTATTATAATTTTCCTTCAATTCGCAAGTGGCTGCATCTATCTCACCGGAGAAAGCATTTCAGTGAGTAAAACAGCAGCCCTCTGTCTCAATATGACATGTCATACTACTTTTGTCCAGAAAGCAACAGATACATAGGCATACTGAGACAGAGGGGCGCTGTTTCACTTGCTGAAATGCTTTCTCCGGTGAGATACAGTAGATTCAGCCACTTGCGAATTGAAGGAAAATTATGAAACATGGAAAGACAGGAAACATTTTTGGGGGAAGCTTGGCTTCCCGTGGCATCCATGAATACACGCCACTACATAGGCCTAATGACAATGGCTGAATGTCATAACGCTTACGCCGTTTGTAAAAGATGTGCCTTTCCATTCGTCAAATGGCTAGGTGCACAGTGCACTGTTTGGATGCTGGAAATATTTTAGAGTGGACGAACGTGCGCAGGTAGCCTACTTTGTGAAGTGATTTGTTTGACAATCAGATGAAAACGTCATGTCTGGTTTTCTTCATGCCGCATTAAAATGTAATCCATTTTTACTATTAAATGACACGTCTTTACTATTAGGCCATAAAACATTTTCCCAATAGAGGCCCCCTTGAATGTCACGCTATCTTGTGTCAGGTCAGATTTGCTCAGGTTTTTATGTGATTGTGCTACACAACAGGCCTTGACTTGTGTTTAGAAAGCTGCTCAGTATTCAGACGGACATTCCTCCCTTCACTGTCACTTCTGTTCTCACATTGTGTCTGTCTCTGTACTGTAAGTAGGCTACCTCGCTGTGCTACAACCCAAAGTGAGTGATTGGGGTAGCCACAAGTAGTATCAACTCCATTTAGACTCTGTATTGTGGGCGTGCGTGCGTGTGTGTGGGGCCATATCTGACTGGGAGGTTGTGGCAGGCGATTAACCACTACCGGTAATCTGGTGTAGAATTCGCCCAATTAGCTTTCCGCCATTATGTTAACGAATAATTTCAACAGCATCGCCTTAGACATTAGCATAATGGAGTCGCCAATGGAGCGTACTGTATTAAAATGGAAAGGTTGTCTCAGTGGCACTACGCTACCTGCATGACATTTTACTTCTCACATGGGACTGTGTTGTTCCTATTATTCATTCCTGTTTCATTTCAGAGGCTGGTCAGAGTGGGAGGAATTTTTAACAATAAACCCCAGACATAGGCCAAGACTAATTGGGGAGTACAATAGCGTCACCTTTTTTTCCATACTGCTGAGTAAAGGAGCATGAAACTATGTGATAGATAGAGAGTTACCACAGCCTAACTGATATCATAAAATGAACAAGGCCTAGACGAAGAGACATAGCAAGCCTTTCAAGGATGATATTAGTCAAGTGGACACAGCTGGGCGGCTGAAAAAGTGATGGGAATTGAAAGTGGGGACTGGAGAGACTTCTACTGCAGTGGAGATTCCATTATGTGGAGGGATGAAAGTCTTAAACGCAACAGCATTGTGGCTTTGCTTGTCTGCTGGCTTCTTGTCTCTCTCATTCTGGATCTATCGCTCTCTAGTTCTGGCTCTCTCTCCGTTTCTAGTTCTGGCTGGTCGCTTCGCTCTAATACTGCTGCTCTCTGCACCGCTACAAACGAGCCCTCCTTGGTTCCCTGAGCGACCGATATTAATCCTAAATTGTCTCAGTTTGTCCTGGGCCGCAAAGTTTAATCTGAAAGGCCTCAACTAGGTCTTCTTCTAAAATCCAATCCGACCACCGATACTGTGATTGAGTTAAGATACGCTGCCAACTCAATCCAAGACAATTGATAAGCATAGGGGCTGACAGAAGGCCCTGGGCTGATGACTTTTTAGCCCCCCTGTCTGATAACGACCTTGAATGCGGGCAGGCAATTATCGCCAGCCACCGGGCTTCTCCCTCTGTCTGCCCTCACTTTGAAGCTGCTGTTGTCTAATAGTGGGGACAAGGAGACACTCGATATTCCGGCTGCATGGTAACACCTCAAACCCCCTTTGCCCAAGGTGACGTCAATCAAAAGTTTTGCCAGGAGGTATAAGGATTGAGCAGGGAGGTATAAGAAAGGGCCAGTCTGTTTCCTGTCAACGCAGCATTTTTCATGACGCCAGTTAATGTTGCTATTAATTTAGCAAGGCCATACCTGTTTGACAGATAAGGGAGCAAGGGATTTGACGGCGGAGGCATGTTTGGTTTACTTCAAATTAGTGCAGAGTCAAAGGTCTGGATCATTCCGTAGCCATATTGTCATAGAGCCATAGCAAACAGAATTCTAGCGGTGGAAAAGTTGGGTTTTTTAAAAATGAGAGAAGAGGCAGAAGTTGGAAAGTGGTTGGTTTATTTGTTATGAGCACATTTCACATTTTCTACTGGCCTCAATCAATGTCCCCTTTCGCCTCGCCTGGTGGGTGTTTTATCAACGTGGTGCATATTAATTTGCTTACGGCAACACCAAAATGGAACATCAGAAAACCCCAAATTAGCAACACAATGGCACGACTGGAGCCTGTCGATACATGTTAGAGCACAATGGGAAATTATAAAAGAGCGGAAGTATAATGTTGAAAACCTATTTCCAAAGAGCTTCAAACAGAGAGACCTAATACGACTGTATATTCCTGGGATTGTACATCGCCCGTGGCAATCAATTTCCCCTTTTCTCCCATGTTATGTTATTATTTGATACAATCTTTTCAAAAATGTATCATTCATAATGCTGACCCCACTGCGCTTGCCCAGGATTGAACATGTCCTGTTTGTAATAATCAATAACATGACTCTCCGTCCCAAAAACAAAACACAGATAAGGCAGAGGAGTGATTTATCAAAGGACCCATTGAGCTACAACATTTATCAGGAAAAGCAATGAATGACTACATGCAGCATATGTTTATGTTAGTCATTGAACTGCATTGTCATACCTCTGACTACTAGACAAACCAATGCTATCTTTCCCCTATACCAGGATATAGACTGAGGACCTGTATAATCTTAAAATCTATCGGTCCTTTCTTTCTTTCCTTCAAGGGTCATGTGGTAATCACTGATCTGACGTGATGACATCTGGTGAAAGCAATGCAGAAGAAAGCTTGCTTGCACTAATTGAGTCAAGTCCGATCAGTGAAAGGAGGGAGGATGCATTTCTAGAGTATTCAGGGCCTGTGTTTGGTTCAACCTGCCAATTATCTTTTCAGTTGTCAAAATGGAGTGCCTGTAATGCTACTGTCTCAGTGCCCATGCGGAAGATACCATCTGATCCAGGGGTACATTTGTCCACCCCATGCACAGCAAAACGATAACGAGGGCAATGATAGGGGCTGATATGCAATTTGCCCTCATTTGCGCCACATGAAACAGACGTGAGATTGGGACATCAGCGCACTGCCAAAGCACTATTTTCCCCTTAAATGTAATTTACTACCACATCTTTAAAAATTACTTGGAGTGAGACCTGCAATTACTGACAATGGTACAGTTGAAAGCTGTTTGTGTAGTGCTTTTAGTTTTTCACTGCCTTGTGTTGCTGAATTAATAGAGAGACTAAGCCCTCATCAACATTCACAATCTTTGCTTGCTCTTTGGTTTGCTTTGCTTGCCTAAAAATATTTCACATTTACAGTAGACTATTTTGAACACTTACACCTTGTCGTAAACGAGTGCAAATGCATAATCATGCACGACATTGGACCTAGTAACATTTTTTATTTTGTTTGCAATTAATTGACAAGAAAAACAGGCTTCATCAGAGTGAAGTGTGGGTACTCTACCGGCGGCACGGTGCAGTTGAATAAGATCGCCCGAGGTGGTCCTGCTTTCAATCAGTTGGAGCAATTTATTTCACTTACCTAAAAAAGAGAAGAAAAAAAACAACAAATGCATTACATTAGGAATTGAAACATGTTTACCGCATGGACAGGAATGTTAAAAGGGATTCTGATTAATCTAAAGAATAAGTAAACAATAACATGGAATATTACATGTGGCATGGGCGAAGTCAGACATTATATTTGCATTTCAATACAAATGTATTTGGAATCTCATCAGCTGCATTCCTTTCAGCTTTACAATGAACATCTATACAGTAGACGCTCCCCCAAAATGATCCATGGCTATCACAGTGATCTGTACTTAGTGCCAGTGACCATAGATCACATTTGCCATGGTTTCCCTTTCCATTAAGCAGTAGCGATGAGACACATGTCAACATGATTTGTGTGTTCAGCCAAAGTTGTGGTGGAAACATTATCTAAAATGCTGAATTGGTGCCAACTTCAAATGTTAACAGGATAATGAAGAATAATGCCACAATGGACGCTGGGACATTGAAATCAGTAGTTCAGTAGGAAGTGTAGCAGGTCTACAGCAAAGCCAAGGGTAGAAAGTCTCAGTGTCAGTTGAAGCCTCCTGAGATTTTCAGATTACGCACACAGCTGCAGTTTGCAGTTTGTCAGTTTTGTCAAATGCGTCAGGGAATACCTCTCTCAAGCATTCGTCTCACATGTCACTGGGGATTGGGATCTGATGAGGTGAACTTGAGGTAAAAGCATTTTTATGCAAAACACTCCTTTCCGCATTTTGTTGTTGTGTTACAGCATGAATTTAAAAATGGATTAAATTGAGATTTTGTGTCACTGGTTTATACAAAACACCCCACAATGTCAAAGTGGAATTATATTTTTTGAATTTTGACAAATTAATGAAAAACGTAGAGCTGGAATGTCTTGAGTCAAAACATTGAATGAGTAATATTGCAAACGTTTGGCCCCCAGTGTCTATAAATTAGATATCTGTATTTCATTTTCTGAATTTCTAAAAACATGTTTTCACTTTGTCATTATGGGGTATTGTGTGTAAAATATATTTAATCTATTTTGAATTCAGGCTGTAACACAACAAAATGTGGAATAAGTCAAGGGGTCTGAATACTTTCTGAAGGCACTGTCCACAAAGCGTAGAGAGAGGAAAATGGGATGTAGGGTGGCATTGTGTGGATGCAATGTCATTGTGCTTTTGATCATAATTCATGTTGGATGATAATGTGTAAACTACGTGATGTTACATTTGAACTGACCTCCAACCAGGTACACCTCTTAATTCCCCTTGGTGTATGCAAACTGCAAGATGATTTGATGGGTCTTTTTCGAAAATTCTTACCCATCTGGACTTGGACAAAGTTAAGCTCATTTGAATAGCTGAAGTGAGCAATTTCTTTGCAGAATACATCTTGACCATATGGCGGCATGGTGTAATTACCATACAGGATTTACATACTGGCATGACAAAGACCTTATCAGAGTTTAGGCCTATCAGAATGCTTGCTGCTATTCAATAACGTTTCAAAGAATAGATAACATTAAGGATTACCCTAAAAATCATCTCACATATATAAAGACAATTGCAGTAGG
This sequence comes from Thymallus thymallus, assembly GCA_023634145.1. Taxonomy (NCBI): domain Eukaryota; kingdom Metazoa; phylum Chordata; class Actinopteri; order Salmoniformes; family Salmonidae; genus Thymallus; species Thymallus thymallus. Next base: position 31,258,597 of record CM042391.1, read on the forward strand.
ATGATCACACCAGGACAGAGCCTGTTCTGTTACTTGGCTTGGAGCCAAAGAGAACTACGCCTGAGAGTATGACACTGATTACACATGATGTGCAGTGAACTACAGTTACTGGCCAAGCAGCTGTGAGAAGTGAGGAGAGAGAGAGAGAGAGAGAGAGATACTGTATTGTGTGTGAGAGACAGAGACTAAAAGAAACAGACAAGCTATCGAAAGGCTCTTGTGATAGACACCATGACAGTCACATAGACACCATGACAGCCAGATCACAGCAAAGTGTCATAATATAGCATTCTCGCAGGTGCCAAAAGACAAAGCCCCAGCACAATACAGTCCTTCTACAACTGTCCAGTCTGTGCCTGCACACACATACACACAAAGTCAAAGTCTACTTTTCTCTCTTTTTGCCTCTGATGTTTGGATCAAAAGCGGTCGGTGGCTCCAAGGACGGACCTTTGTGACAGAGATGTACAACACCCGCTGATTGTAAAAGACTACCAGTGCTACCACCAGCCGTCAGATCCAAACTACAATACATATTGGCCTCATTACATTGGCCTGTGTTGAAAAGGAGTTTGAAAATTAATTTCATGCCTGATTTAAAACATCCCGGCGCTTGAGTGAACCTATGGCTGATATTATAAACATCCGCCACTTAATCTCGTTCCCCAGTTTCTGAGTTCCGAAGAAGAGAGAGAGAGGGGGAAATAACTATTTTTAAGATGACATAAAGTCAGTTGGCTAAGCCGACTGTGAAGTTTATCCTGATGAGCTTCCTTCCACGGTGATTTATCATGCCAGGTCACAGTTATGGGCGCCCAACTGGCCCCCGCCTCATCTTAGGGGCACCTTCGAATAGACAGGCCTCGCCATTTCATATTCGCTGAGGGAGAATATTAAACAACTGCAATGCAGTCCTGCTTTCCATGGAGAGAGAGAGAGGGAGATGTGATGATGTCCTAAAAAGAACAGGAAGTATTTAATGCTTAGCGTTCCTTTATTAGGGTTCAGAGCTACTATTTACTCAACGTGCCAACCAAGTCGGGCTAAGTGTTTGTGCCGTTTTCTTGACAGATGGAGATCCATACGGAAGGTGTGCAGGAAAAGCCTTGAAGCTATTGACTTTTGGAGGGGCCCAACGTTACAAGCGAGCGGAGACATCCTACTAGCCAGACAACAAAGTTTGGCAGCGCTGTTTCGTGGCACTAACTTCAGTTCAGTGCTATTCGGTCTGTTTGACGCTCCCGAGTTCATTTGCACCTCACTTCTGTTGTGGAAAGCAGCAGGAAGTACAATTAAATAGGAGTTCATAAACATGGCAAATCTGTCCCTGAATGTTATTAATGCATAAAAGAGGACAGCTACCTTTTAGTTTAAGGCAAGAACATAAAAAGAGGTTTTAGTTTAGTCTGAAAGCTAATTAAATATTTATGGGCTTTCGCTGCCCTAAAAAACTTGTAAGATGCTTATTGGAACACTTTCAACAATAGGTTTGTGTGAACAATTCCCTTTGCTGTGCTAGCCTTTTATGTCATTCACTTCATCGTCATCTCACTTCAAACACCGTGTTTTTACCTGAAAATGCTTGCTGATGGCTTTCGAATCACAAGTCAAAATGCCAAGCACACACAGATTGTTTCAGATACTGTAGAGCTTTGATGCTGTATAGGGTTTTCAAAAGGTTAGGCTACCCTGGGGTCTATTAAGTCAACAGTATGTATAGAAGGCAAAGTAAAGGACCATGGGAGACAAGGTAGTGGTAAGGAAAAGTGGGGCCAGCACACTCAGTTCCAACCCATACCTTTAATGGTTTACCTTTAAATTGGACATGTTTTGATCCAAATGACAAAGACCTGACGCGTTATTTTTTTTAATGTGTTTCAGTATCTGAGTATGCATGCTATACTTGATCATCTATTTTGTTTATGGCCCAGCATAGCGTGGTGGATTTAATCTGGCTAAAGGCAAGTTAGCAGTAACACTGACTTGTCCAAACTTCAGTATAGTCATTCATATGTAGGCCTCATCAATCACACATTAAGTTCTAGAGTAACTATGCTTTTGAGTGCATCAAAGTACAGAGCAAAGCACTGCTATAGCCTTACTTTGTCTTAAACTTCAAAAACTGTCTGCCTTTTACGGAACGCTAGTTTGACAAATGCCTTATAAATGTCATGCTAAAGTATTAACCACATAAGATAAAGTTTTAGCATGAATTATGACTTGATTCAGGCAATGACTCACATTAATGGGTCCCCCCTAGGCCTCAGATCTCCACTTAGCTACTTAAACAAGATTCATTTGGAGAGATTAAGTTTTAAGATATGTGGTCTACCTAATGGACCACAGGCTCCCTCTGAGGAGAAATTAGACTGAATAAATTCCTTTATTATTTGACTGTCAAAACGTACTCATTCTCTATACGTATGTATATCTCATTACTAAAAGTTTTTTCCTGTATTTGAAGTGTGCATGCATTACCTTCTTCATGAATCAATTATTCTTGTAGATAATCAAATAAACTGTGATTTGATCTGGCAATTAACATTGTTAGATTGCCCTGTTTGTTTAGCCCCGTTTCCAGTTCAATTTGACCCAACGTGGCTATTGGATCCTAGAGATTTATCCTCAAATGTGTTAACTGTGGGTGGTACAAAATAACATCACAGATAGCAAAAAGTTAAAAGTGCACCGAGCTGTTCATTCTAGTGAAAGATGATACCATGCAATTATATTCAAAACATTTATTCATATTGGTGCAGCTTGATGTTGAATTCCCTCGAGGGAGGCAAATTAACTTCAATTAGAGACTATTAGGCTCTAATGTGCAATTTCTCATTACAAATTAAAAGACAATTTCACAAAAGGGAAACCAGAATGCCCACAATCTGTGGTTCAATATGTTTTTATGTTGCATGCTTTGAATGTTTATTTGCTGTACTTTCTATCAGAATCAGCCAAAAAAAGGAAAACGGTCCTTGTCTTTCCTGTTTGATGATCATATCAGCAAGGTCATATGAGGCATTTTGTTCGTCTTATTGATGGAGGGTTTGTTAAGGGCTGTTATAATATGTAGGCTACCGCTTTGCTTACTTTCAATCAAGGTGAAGCCAAGGTGAAATCATCCAGGTAAAAATTGTAATAGGGACCAGTTAAGAACAAATGTAGTATAATTACTCTACTTGAGATTTTGCCCACACTTGAATAAATTGACTAAGAGGACTTACAAGAGGTGGCCTGCCATGTTTCCATCACAACTGAAGGGGAGATAGGATCTAAGGATCCCTCACGACTGCACCTCAATACCAGGTGAATCTTTGTGGCCATCTGCAAGAAGACATTTTGAGTACAGGTTGAGGTGGACTTGAGTAGAGGATAGTTTAAGCCAATCAGATAATGATTTGCTTCCTCTCAGAGAGGTCCAAGGGGAATGAGTGCCATCATCTCTCAAATCGCAGAGAAGACACTAAGATTTAGTTTGACGCCTCATCTAAAGGTTTCTCTGACAATTTGGTGAAAGTTATTTCAGCTTCGAGGCAATATTCTGTGTCACGATGTGGGAATGACCAAGGCGCAGCGCAGTAGTTAGCGTAGTTCGACATGTTTATATCCAGAACAGCGAACTACATGAGAAAACAACAAAAGACACTAAATACACCGTGAAATGGAGTGCAGCTCTCACGGGAGGCAAACACTAACAATGAACCACACACTCAGGTGGAAAAGGAACATACTAAATAGGATCCCCAATTAGAGACAACGCAATGCAGCTGCCTCTAATTGGGGACCAACACAAATAAACCCCATAGAGTCTACTAGACTACTCCCATGAACAGAACCCTGTCAGTCCCTAGAGATGCCTATGGGCATCTCTAAACCGAACCCTGACAGTGTGTGTGTGTGTGTTTGTGTTTGTGTGTGTTTGTGTGTGTGTGTATGCCTGTAGCCACATGAGCAAAGACGCTGCCATGAGAGGGATACTTCTGAGCCAAAGACTCATTGCACAAAGATCAGAGAGAAATAACACTGCCCATTTCTGGGTTGGTAAATCCATGTCTAGCAGCTTACCTACTATCCCGAGGGGGGTCTAACTTCCTGGCCTCCTGCTTGACAGCCCAGCGATGTTTAGCCACTGCAATCTGACAACAAGGCAGAAAGGTGACATAGCCTCTGGCAACTATGTCCTGACGCTCTTACAGTATATTCTGCACTGCGCCGTAATCGCTCTTTCCCAGGATGCATGGTAAAACAAGTCCTCAGGGAGAAGTGGAGGGGGCAGGTGCAGGTCTCAAATGATGTCGTTACCAACAGGACAGATATCATCAGCCAATCATCCCCCCTCCCCATCATTGTTCCATCTGCCAGCCAAGAAGAAGTGGTCTACTTGCCCTCTCATGTTTCTGTCTAGTTTCTGCTTTGTCATGGTGCTATTAGAAGTCAATTGTTCACCACTTAGTTTTATTGCATTTTTTACAAAATACACTTAAAACTTATGCATCCAGCAATTTCTGTGATTGTTCTAGCTAGAGTGCTGCAGAACAGCACCAGTTCTTCAGTCCCAGGATATATACTGTATGGGACATGGGGATAAAGTAATAGAATCTAACTGATATGAATGGACTACTCTTCAAATAAGCAAGCATAAATACTATTTTCCCAAATTCCAAATGAAGGCACACATTCCTTGGAGAGAAGTGTGACAAATCAAAAGTGAAGGAGTAATCTGTCAAGTGAGAATATCTGTGCAGAATGTGCATAAGACTATATTAGGTAGGAATAGGAGTAGCTATATTACTGCAGATGTATTTAAATTTTGAAGCACCGTTTGAGTGCACATAATTAGCTACAGTACATATCTAATTTGTAATGTCACAAAAGCTAATATAATTGAGCAGTCAACCGTGCTTTGGAAGGTCAACTATTATTAGCAAGGATGGGGTGGCAAAACAACTTAATATTTATCGGAATTGGATGAATTCGCTACTCCTACTCTTAAATGATCCCTTATTAGTATGCTGTTGTGTTCTGCTCTCTGGTAGATTTCCCTGACTTTGCCCTTGTCACAACAATAAATTAAGTGTTTGAACCCATACAAAAGTACTAGGAGAACAATGAATAAAAAGTATTGAGCTCAGTCCAAAGGCAGTTGTGAGACTTATAATCTCTGGCTACAAGATTTGCTAAATGAAATGTTTGAACATGAGAAAGAATCCATGAATTGCTGTAAAGAAAGCTTGCTTGCAGTAAAAGTGTTTCATCTAACATATTGTATTTGTGAACAAGAACATGACCAAACTGTACAAACATACAGTATGGTTAGAAACATGTCCCGATACAATGTCAATACATGGATTTTACTGGCAACACAATTATTGTTATCCGAACGTTTTCCATGATTATCAAAAGATAGATACAATAATCACAATAATCACATTTTTATTTTGAAATCAAACACTGGTATAACACACATGAAATATGAATCATTTGAATTTTAAGACTCCTTGGAGTATACAAATAAAATTTTAAAATTACTTCAATTATTAATTATTGCTATTACCCCATACAAACACATTGAATAACAGATTCACTACATGGAACAACCAAAAATAAGTTTGTTCTGAAGTGTCTGTCCTATATATGAGAGATAAAAGAAAGATCAGGAAACATTATTATTTATTTTTTTACACGTATTTAACCTCATATTAGTGTGCAGACAGAACTTGACAGATCGGCTGTACCGACTGAAGGCGCTTGTGGGGGTCGTAGAGCAAAACGGAGAACACTATCATGTTCATAAGAGTCTCATATTTCTATAGATGAGTCATAATAGGCCAAACCATACAGACACTACAGATAATTTTGTGAGATTTTTGGGATGTCTCATGGTCTGACAAACACCGCTCTAGCTCTGTCACCTTCACCGCAGAGGCGGAAGTGCGACATAGGCGGTTGCGGTGGATTGAGAAACATCCAATGCAAAAAAACGGATAATTTATCTCTAGTTTAAATTGAAGGGATTTTATGGGTATTTGTTTATTATGCAAATTTGATTTCAGCGGGGGCGCGGACATCGACCTTAGGGGGCTTTAATGTAGAGTCGTTGCCAAAAGTTTTGAGAATGACAAGTATTGGTCTCCACAAAGTTTGCTGCCTCAGTGTTGATGATGCCAATTTGCATATACTCCAGAATGTCATGAAGAGTGATCAGATTAATTGCAATTAATTGCTATCCCTCTTCTCCATGAAAATGCACTTAATCCCCCAAAAACATTTCCACTGCATTTCGGCCCTTCCACAATCATCATGTCAGTGATTGTCTCGTTAACACAGGTGAGAGTGTTGATGAGGACAAGGCTGGAGATCACTCTGTCATGCTGATTGAGTCAGAATAACAGACTGGAAGCTTTAAAAGGAGGGTGGTGCTTGAAATCATTGTTCGTCCTCTGTCAACCATGGTTACCTGCAAGGAAACACGTGCGTCATCATTTCTTTGCACAAAAAGGGCTTCACAGGCAAGGATATTGCTGCTGGTAAGATTGCACCTAAATCAACCATTTATCGGATCATCAAGAACTTCAAGGAGAGAGGTTAAATTGTTGTGAAGAAGGTGTCAGGGCATCCAAGAAATCCAGCAAGCGCCAGGACCGTCTCCTAAAGTTGATTCCGCTGCGGGATCGGGACACCACCAGTGCAGAGCTTGCTCAGGAATGGCAGCAGGCAGGTGTGAGTGCATCTGCACGCACAGTGAGGCGAATACTTTTGGAGGATGGCCTGGTGTCAAGAAGGGCAGCAAAGAAGCCACTTCTCTCCAGGAAAAACATCAGGGACAGACTAATATTCTGCAAAAGGTACAGGGATTGGACTGCTGAGGACTGGGGTAGAGTCATTTTCTCTGATGAATCCCCTTTCCGATTGTTTGGGCCATCCGGAAAACACCTTGTCCGGAGAAGACAAGGTGAGCGCTACCATCAGTCCTGTGTCATGCCAACAGTAAAGCATCCTCAGACCATTCATGTGTGGGGTTGCTTCTCAGCCAAGGGAGTGGGCTCACTCACAATTTTGCCTGGTACCAACACATTCTCAGAGAGCAACTTCTCCCAACCATCCAAGAACAGTTTGGTGACGACCAATGCCTTTTCCAGCATGATGGAGCACCTTGCCATAAGGCAAAAGTGATAACTAAGTGGCTCGGGGAACAAAACATCGACATTTTGGGTCCAGGAAACTCCCCAGACCTTAATCCCATTGAGAACTTGTGGTCGATCCTCAAGAGGCGGGTGGACAAACAAAAACCCACAACTTCTGACAAACTCCAAGCATTGATTATGCAAGAATGGCATGCCATCAGTCAGGATGTGGCCCAGAAGTTAATTGACAGCATGCCAGGGCGGATTGGAGAGGTCTTGAAAAAGAAGGGTCAACACTGCAAATATTGACTCATTGCATAAACTGAATGTCATTGTAAATGAAAGCCTTTGACACTTAAGGAATACTTGTAATTATACTTCAGTGTACCATAGTAACTACTGACAGATAGAGACCAAGACTTGTGTCATTCTCAAAACTTTTGGCCACGACTGTACAAAGCGAGAAACATAATTTCCTTTAAAAAATATCCTTGGCCCTCGCCATCGTTCTGTTTTTATGGATCCTCTCATTTGGGCCTGTAATTTCCTGGAATGAAAGAGTTTATTTTGTCAATTACATTGTTTACTGTACTACCATAATAAGCAGCATATTGAAACAGCCTTTACTATGTAATTGAGGCAAAAGATTGCTTTTTCAATATCAGCTTCAAAAAGAAGTACAATAAACACCCTTCCAGCAAATGATCCGCTTGCTACATGTATTCCTTTTTCATACAGAGTGCACTTAGCTGTGTTTTGAAAACATTTCCCACTCATCCTATTAAAATTCCCTCTCTTTGGTGCTGGCAGTCCAGTTGGAGTTTTGGGAAGACTCTTATTATCCAGGCTGTATCACAGTCCCATAGGGCGGCGCACAACTGGCCCAGCGTCGTCCAAGTTTGGCCGAAATAGGCCGTCATTGTAAATAAGAACTTTTTCTTAACTGACTTGCCTAGTTAAATAAAGGTCAAATAAAATATATATATACAGTATATAAAAAATATATAATAATAAATAGTCATTAATTATGGTCATACAGATTCTCATTACATTCTTCTTCATAAATAGTGTAATCCAATTGATCCAGTGTAAGGGAAACAGTATAAGGAATATGTCAAACAGTGTAAACTAAATAAATTCTGTACCTTCCCAACTATAATTCCACTGAGAATCAGTCTATGTTGTCACGGCCCCACTTTAGTTTGTTATCTCCGTGACATGGTCATGCTCAATGACATCCTTGCACTGTTTTGGGGTCATTAAAACTGATAGAAAGTCGTTGTTACTACTGCTCAAAGAAAAGCAATCAAAGTTAGCAGTGCAGTAAGACCCTCTTGAAAAGCAACGCGGGAAGCTTCCGAGCCAGGAGCCTTGACTTTAAAAGTGTTTTCAGAGACTGGGGGCAATTTATTTTCAATCTTCAGTCGTCTTCCACGAAGATAACAAAGAAACTGATTATGAGCAGCAGTTCACAAGGAGAGTCACACACCCCTTCTCTCTCTCTGTGCATCTCCACACCCCATATTTAACTTCTTAACAAACTGAGACAAGGTGAAAATCTGATTTAAATCTAATCAATCCCAAGAATATTACAGCTCATAATAATAACCACCTTGACCAAGATTAGTTTTTGTAGAAAGCCCTCCCCCTTCTTACTTCTTCTCTGGTCTCACTTCGTTGGAGGCAAACTAAATTCAAATGCTGATGATTTAATTAAAAGCATTGAGATTAGAGGGTGCCCTGACCAATTCAAATACATTTTTAAGAGGTTCCACTCTCGACGAAGATGTTTGACCATCTGAATTATTTTTTAATATACAGCTCCGATTCCGACTCTGAAGAGTGATCAATAATTAAACAGTGCTAAATTCCAGTACTAATTACTTTTTATCGATCATATTCGGGCAGAGTAATTATCTTATCGCCCACAGACAACTGGCGTTTCATATTAAAATTAGAGGGATAGAAGGGAAGTAAACAGAGGGTAAAACCTCTTGCCCTTCAATGTGTGGGAAGGTGACAGGCTAACCAATCCTCACCATAACATATGGATGTCATGTCACCAACCAGACAAACAGATTAATCCACTACAGGTTATAGAATAGAGCAGTGATTCTCAACTGGTGAGTCGCGACACACATTTGGGTCGCAGGAGGTTTTGAAGGGTCGCGGGTGTCTGAGTAAAAAAACAATACAGTGGGGAGAACAAGTATTTGATACACTGACGATTTTGAAGGTTTTCCCACTTACAAAGCATGTAGAAGTCTGTAATTTTTATCATAGGTACTCTTCAACTGTGAGTGACGGGAAAAAAAATCCAGAAAATCACATTGTATGATTTTTATGTAATTAATTTGCATTTTATTGCATGACATAAGTATTTGATACATCAGAAAAGCAGAACTTAATATTTGGTACAGAAACCTTTGTTTGCAATTACAGAGATCATATGTTTCCTGTAGTTCTTGACCAAGTTTGCACACACTGCAGCAGGGATTTTGGCCCACTCCTCCATACAGACCTTCTCCAGATCCTTCAGGTTTCGGGGCTGTCGCTGGGCAATATGGACTTTCAGCTCCCTCCAAAGATTTTCTATTGGGTTCAGGTCTGGAGACTGCCTAGGCCACTCCAGGACCTTGAGATGCTTCTTATGGAGCCACTCCTTAGTTGCCCTGGCTGTGTGTTTCGGGTCGTTGTCATGCTGGAAGACCCAGCCACGACCCATCTTCAATGCTCTTACTGAGGGAAGGAGGTTGTTGGCCAAGATCTCGCGATACATGGCCCCATCCATCCTCCCCTCAATACGGTGCAGTCGTCCTGTCCCCTTTGCAGAAAAGCATCCCCAAAGAATGAGGTTTCCACCTCCATGCTTCACGGTTGGGATGGTGTTCTTGGGGTTGTACTCATCCTTCTTCTTCCTCCAAACACGGCGAGTGGAGTTTAGACCAAAAAGCTATATTTTTGTCTCATCAGACCACATGACCTTCTCCCATTCCTCCTCTGGATCATCCAGATGGTCATTGGCAAACTTCAGACGGGCCTGGACATGCGCTGGCTTGAGCAGGGGGACCTTGCGTGCGCTGCAGGATTTTAATCCATGACGGCGTAGTGTGTTACTAATGGTTTTCTTTGAGACTGTGGTCCCAGCTCTCTTCAGGTCATTGACCAGGTCCTGCCGTGTAGTTCTGGGCTGATCCCTCACCTTCCTCATGATCATTGATGCCCCACGAGGTGAGATCTTGCATGGTGCCCCAGACCGAGGGAGATTGACCGTCATCTTGAACTTCTTCCATTTTCTAAAAAATTGCGCCTAAAGTTGTTGCCTTCTCACCAAGCTGCTTGCCTATTGTCCTGTAGCCCATCCCAGCCTTGTGCAGGTCTACAATTTTATCCCTGATGTCCTTACACAGCTCTCTGGTCTTGGCCATTGTGGAGAGGTTGGAGTCTGTTTGATTGAGTGTGTGGACAGGTGTCTTTTATACAGGTAACAAGTTCAAACAGGTGCAGTTAATACAGGTAATGAGTGGAGAACAGGAGGGCTTCTTAAAGATAAACTAACAGGTCTGTGAGAGCCGGAATTCTTACTGTTTGGTAGGTGATCAAATACTTATGTCATGCAATAAAATGCAAATTAATTATTTAAAAATCATACAATGTGATTTTCTGGATTTTTTTCGGCAGTGTATCAAATACTTGTTCTACCCACTGTATATATATAGATTTAACTTGAATGACTAAACGACTAAAACCAGGTAGAAAGTGGTAGAACTTTAGTTGTGATACAAATGTTGGGCTATATGTTTTGATTTTTAATACATTCTAAGGCTGCATGCATAATTTGTTTTATTTTTTATTTTATTTCACCTCTATTTAACCAGGTAGGTCAGTTGAGAACAAGTTCTCATTTGCAACTGCGACCTGGCCAAGACAAAGCAAGGCAGTGCGACAAAAAACAACACAGAGTTACACATGGGAAATAAACAAACGTACAGTCAATAACACAATAGAGGATCTATATATAGAGTGCCTATATATAGAGTGCAAATGTAGTGCAAAATGCAGTAAGTTTAGGAAGACAATAAATAGGCCATAGTGGCGAAATAAATTACAGATTAGCATTATCACTGAAATGATGGATGTGCAAATGATGATGTGCAAATAGAGATACTGGTGTGCAAAATGAAGTTAAAAAAATAAAAAAATATGGGGATGAGGTAGTAGGATGGGCTATTTACAGAAGGGCTATATACAGGTGCAGTGATCGATAAGCAGCTTTGACAGCTGATGCTTAAAGTTAGTGAGGGAGATAGGAGCCTCTAGCTTCAAGGATTTTTGCAATTCGTTCCAGTCATTGGCAGCAGAGAACTGGAAGGAATGGCGGCCAAAGGAGGTGTTGGCTTTGGGGGTGGCCAGTGAGATATACCTGCTGGAGCACATGCTACGGGTAGGTGTTGCTATGGTGACCAGCGAGCTGAAATAAGACAGTGGGTTTGGCAACGAATATGTAGTGAGGGCCAGCCAACGAGAGAATACAGGTCGCAGTGGTGGGTAGTATATGGGGCAAAACGGATGGCACTGTGATTTGTAGTTGTCCACATATTCTAAGTCAGACCCGTCGAGAGTAGTGATGATAGTCCGGTGGGCGGGTGCGGGCAACGTTCTATTAAAGAGCATGCATTTAATCTTGCTAGCATTTAAGAGCAGTTGGAGGCCACGGAAGGAGTGTTGTATGGCATTGAAGCTTGTTTGAAGGTTAGTTAACACAGTGTCCAAAGAGGGGCCAGATGTATACAGAATGGTGTCGTCTGCGTAGAGATGGATCAGAGAGTCACCAGTAGCGAGAGCGACATCATTGATGTATACAGAGAATAGGGTTGGCCCAAGAATTGAACCCTGTGGCACCCCCATGTTGCTGCGGGGGGTACAGAGCTGTTGGCCGGTGTGATGGTCCTGTGATTTCAGTAGAAATCCGGTGGAGTGGAAGGGAACGCAGTCCGATATGCGCTGGGTTGGTAGCGCGCTGTGCAGACTGGCCGATATTGTCCGAACTAAAAGCTGGCTGAGCAGGCAGAGCGGTGGTGAGGACCGCTAGCAATGGTTAGCAATGGCTAGTAGCAAGCTAGCTAGCAGGCGGTTCAGTTAAATAATGAAAAGTAAAGATATTAGATCCGTTTCACGTTGGGTGAGGCGGGTTGCAGGAGAGGTAAATCGGGAACAATAAAAAGTTATGGAAAGACAGACTAATTACAAACTGTTTACACGGGACATGAGACGGGACAAACAAAAACATGTCTGCACTGTTACGCCATCTTGGAAACCAAGATAATGCTCTAATGATGATTTGAAAAAAGTTGCATGAAAGGCATGATCTCTGCTTCATCAGTCTCTCATTCATAATTTGACAATGCCTAGAATTTCCCAGCTGCATCCCCTTTATGTGGTCGTAATGCCCCCCCCACCCCCCCCAAAAAAAAAATCCATGTATTTTGCGGCCAGTGGCCGTTGTGCCCTTGGGCTTATAATTCCCTTACCGTGTCTGCTTGCACCTCTCACTCATATGGCTCTCAGTCACATGATTGGCTTCTCACAGGCTACAAGTGAAGACAGACACATCGGGGACACAACTGTGCACATCTTTATCCAATTCTGAGGGCATATTGAAGATATTGGAAGAACTGTCCACATTTACAGTGGGGCAAAAAAGTATTTAGTCAGCCACCAATTGTGCAAGTTCTCCCACTTAAAAAGATGAGAGAGGCCTGTAATTTTCATCATAGGTACACTTCAACTATGAGAGACAAAATGAGAGAAAAAAATCCAGAAAATCACATTGTAGGATTTTTTATGAATTTATTTGCAAATTATGGTGGAAAATAAGTATTTGGTCACCTACAAACAAGCAAGATTTCTGGCTCTCACAGACCTGTAACTTCTTCTTTAAGAGGCTCCTCTGTCCTCCACTCGATACCTGTATTAATGGCACCTGTTCACAACCTCAAACAGTCACACTCCAAACTCCACTATGGCCAAGACCAAAGAGCTGTCAAAGGACACCAGAAACAAAATTGTAGACCTGCACCAGGCTGGGAAGACTGAATCTGCAATAGGTAAGCAGCTTGGTGTGAAGAAATCAACTGTGGGATTAATTATTAGAAAATGGAAGACATACAAGACCACTGATAATCTCCCTCGATCTGGGGCTCCACGCAAGATCTCACCCCGTGGGGTCAAAATGATCACAAGAACGGTGAGCAAAAATCCCAGAACCACACAGGGGGACCTAGTGAATGACCTGCAGAGAGCTGGGACCAAAGTAACAAAGGCTGCCATCAGTAACACACTACGCCGCCAGGGACTCAAATCCTGCAGTGCCAGACGTGTCCCCCTGCTTAAGCCAGTACATGTCCAGGCCCGTCTGAAGTTTGCTAGAGAGCATTTGGATTATCCAGAAGAGGATTGGGAGAATGTCATATGGTCAGATGAAACCAAAATATAACTTTTTGGTAAAAACTCAACTCGTCGTGTTTGGAGGAGAAAGAATGCTGAGTTGCATCCAAAGAACACCATACCTACTGTGAAGCATGGGGGTGGAAACATCATGCTTTGGGGCTGTTTTTCTGCAAAGGGACCAGGACGACTGATCCGTGTAAAGGAAAGAATGAATGGGGCCATGTATCGTGAGATTTTGAGTGAAAACCTCCTTCCATCAGCAAGGGCATTGAAGATGAAACGTGGCTGGGTCTTTCAGCATGACAATGATCCCAAACACACCGCCCGGGCAACGAAGGAGTGGCTTCGTAAGAAGCATTTCAAGGTCCTGGAGTGGCCTAGCCAGTCTCCAGATCTCAACCCCATAGAAAATCTTTGGAGGGAGTTGAAAGTCTGTGTTGCCCAGCGACAGCCCCGAAACATCACTGCTCTAGAGGAGATCTGCATGGAGGAATGGGCCAAAATACCAGCAACAGTGTGTGAAAACCTTGTGAAGGCTTACAGAAAACGTTTGACCTCTGTCATTGCCAACAAAGGGTATATAACAAAGTATTGAGATAAACTTTTGTTATTGACCAAATACTTATTTTCCACCATAATTTGCAAATAAATTCATAACAAATCCTACAATGTGATTTTCTGGATTTTTTTTTCTCATTTTGTCTCTCATAGTTGAAGTGTACCTATGATGAAAATTACAGGCCTCTCTCATCTTTTTAAGTGGGAGAAAACTGTACTTTTCATCGGCCAACAAGATGAGTAGGCCTAACAAACAGGCTCTACACGTGAATGTTCCATTAGCTTGAAACTATGTATGCCTGTTAGGCTCTACACCTGTTGTAAAGCGGATTAAAGTGCTTCATTTTAAGAAGTTATTTGGCCACTTTAGTTGTGATACAAACCTTATCAAAACACATAGGCCTATGGGCTAGGCTACATGAGGTGTGCGACTATGATTTCAAAAAGTTGCTAAGAAAAAGCATGCGCTGTTTGCATCACTCACAAGTGATAATATATAATCTTGTCTTTACATATACTAAATAAAATGTGTGAAATTTGTTTTGATATACAATGGACCATTATCATGCCCCTGTCTCGAAACATCTATGCACTTAATAGGGAATGGAGGACGCTTTTCCCATGATTCATTTTCATGCCAGCCAGGTAGGCTATACTCCTGTTGTAAAGTGAAGCAATGTGCTTAATATTAGGGAAGTTGATAAATAAATATAGTAGGCCTAGCCTATAGAAAGCTGATGGGATTCTCCTATGTTTAATAGGAATGAAGAGATATATTGCAAAAATAGCTAAATGGCATTATATTGGGAAAGATGGGACATCGGAGGTTTGGAGTTAAGATCACAATGTATGGTGGATTGACTGCAGTAGGTGAAAATCCAGCACTTGCAGTAGGAGGAAATCTGGAATATATGTATAATTATTAATTAACTACTTGTACTGTACATGTGAGAGAAAACAGCTGTAAGTAGCAGTAAAAAAATATTGGTGTCCATTAGTTTAATCCAATCAGGGTAGGGATGGTAGTATGAAAAAATCTATAATAATAATAATCCAATAAAAATAAAGGGGATTAGAAATGATGCAAACAATTCAATTGATAGAACCCACAATCTTTCTTCAATATTAAAGCTGATCTACTGGCTGGCAAGTAGCAGAATAAGAAAGGGTATATTTTCATCTGAAGACGTCTACGGTCTTTTCCTTCATACTCTGAATGTGTGGTTATGTCAAAGTCTGTATGTGAATCACAGTAGTCAGTAGGGGTTAAATGCTCCACTACATTCATTCACAGGCATGTTTTATTGAACGGAGCCCTGAGTCATACAGTAGTTACCCTGGCCTTGAACTATATTAACACATGTCTGATGTGCCAGGGGCTCTATGTATCAAGCTACTCAGAGTATGAGTGCTGGTCTAGGATCAATCTTATTGTGATCTAAAAGGCAAAACTGATCCTAAATCAGACACCCAAAACTTGATACATATAGCCCCTGGTCCTGAGAGCACAGAACATCGGTCTTGTTCTGGCTGAAGTGCCCTATAGGTCTGGGTCTTGGTACGTGCTGTTCTGGTCTGGATCTTGGTTAATGGTCTCAGAAAATATCTTATAGTCTTACGTGGTTACAGTGCATCACTTGTCAGCATTACTGGCCTAGGAATGACACAACACAAGTGTCAGTCTAATGTGGGAACTGTATTGGCATGCAATAACTAACAGTTGGGGAAAGAATGCCTGATGTAATTACCCTGGGGTTGGGTCTGATTTTCCCACATTCAAATTAGTCTTGGTCTCATCATTGTCTTGTCACGGTCCTGATACACTGAGCCCTGGTCTGAGCCTTTAGAGGTTGGGTCTAGGTCTCAACAGATCTGGTCTGAGTCTTGGTCTTCAGAGGTTGGGTGTGGGTCTAGGTCTCAACAGATCCGGTCTGGGTCTTGGTCTGGGTCTCGAGGGCTAACTCTATTTCAGCTGTGCATGACTTATATACAGTATCAAGTCAATAATAAGAGAACCCAGCTGATAGATTACATCCTCATTCACTGCCATCCACCATCCTTTTACCCCCGACCACTGTGAGCTAAGGAGCCTGAGCCAAAATCTCAATCACTGTTCTCCGTGGTCATCGATCACTTCTTCACTTCAAGAAAAAAATAATATTTTAATAACATTTTCCCTTCGAGGGCATATTCGCCCAACAGGAAGTGACCTTCAAATTATGAATTTTTCAAAAGCCTCTTAAATTATTCATGTCACTTTATTCGGCAACATTTCCACCAGTTTCAGATTTTTTCTGTTCTTGTGTTCCCGCAAGGTATGTTCTAAAAGGCAAATAAATACAAGACCTAACGGTTAAGACCATTGAGCCAGTAACCGAAAGGTTGCTGGTTTGAATCCCAGAGCCAGCAAGGTGGCAAAATCTGCCGTCGAGCAAGGCAGTTAACCACCAACAACGGCTCCCCGGGCGCTGATGATGTATATGTTGATTAAGGCAGCACCGCACCTTCAGTGTCTTCAGAAAGTATTCATACCCCTTAATTATTAACTTGTTGTTACAGCCTGAATAAAAAAAATATTAAATAGATTACTTTTTTTTTTTTTTATCTACACACAATACCCCATAATGTCAAATGGAAAACA
The DNA here is from genome assembly GCA_023634145.1 of Thymallus thymallus. Lineage (NCBI taxonomy): Eukaryota > Metazoa > Chordata > Actinopteri > Salmoniformes > Salmonidae > Thymallus > Thymallus thymallus. The sequence continues at coordinate 31,275,370 of CM042391.1, forward strand.
AGATTTTAGATTTTTGGGGAAAACAAATTACAGAAATATCTTATTTACGTAAGTTCTATTTAACCCTTATTTTACCAGGTAAGTTGGCTGAGAACACATTCTCATTTACAGCAATGATCTGGGGAATAGGTACAGGGGAGAGAAGGGATGAATGAGCCAATTGGAAGCTAGGGATGACTAGGTGGTCATGGTGAGGACCAGATTGGGAATTTAGCCAGGACACCTGGTTTAACAAACCTACTCTTACGATAGTGACCACAGAGAGTCAGGACATCTGTCTGAAAGACAGCAACATAAACAGGGCAATGACCCCAATCACTGCCCTGGGATATATATTTTTTTAGACCAGAGAAAAGACAACCTCCTACTAGCCCTCCAACACCACTTCAAGCAGCATCTGGTCTCCCATCCAGGAACCAACCAGGACCAACCCTGGTTAGCTTCAGAGGAAAGCCAGCAGTGGTATGCTGCTGGTATAAGTTTTCTGTACTGGTCCTGTATGGCTCAGTTGGTAGCGCATGGGGACTGCAACACTAGAGTTGTGGGTTTGATTCCCATGGGGGACAAGTACAGACAGAAAGTCTGAAAATGGATCCACTCACACCCCTGAATCAATACTTTGTAGAAGCAGCTTTCTGGGAAAGTCTCTAAGAGCTTTACACAATATTTGCCAATTATAATTTTATAAATTCTTCAAGCTCTGTTAAATTGGTTTGCTAGACAATCATTTTCAAGTCTTGCCATGGATTTTCAGGCAGATTGAAGTCAAAACTGTAACTCGGGCACTCAGGAACATTCACTGTCTTCTTGGTAAACAACTCCAGTGTAGATTTAGCTTTGTGTTTAAAGTGAATTTATCTCAGAGTGTCTGGTGGAAAGCAGACTGAATCAGCTTTTCCTCTAGGATTTTGCCTGTGCATAACTCCATTTCTTTTTTAGTCTTGAAAAATTCCCCTTAACGTCCTTAACGATTACAAGTATACTCATAACATGATGCAGCCACCACTATGCTTTAAAATATGAATAGTGGTACTCACTTATATGCTGTATTGGATTTGTCCCAAACATAACACTTTGTATTCAGGACAAAAAGTAAATTGCTTTGCCACATTTTTTGCAGTATTACTTAAGTGCCCTGTTGCAAACAGGATGCATGTTTTGGAATATTTTTTATTCTGTACAGGCTTCCTTCTTTTCACTCTGTCATTTAGATTAGTATTGTGGAGTAACTACAATGTTGTTGAAGCATCCTCAGTTGTCTCTTATCACAGCTATTAAACTCTGTAACTGTTTTAAAGTCACCATTGTGAAATCCCTTAGCGGTTTCCTTCTTATCCGGAACTTATTTAGACTTGTCATAACAAAGGGGTTGAATACTTATTGACTCAAGACAAGACATTTCAGCTTTTAATTGTATTTTATTTTGAAAAACATAATTCCACTTTGACATTTTGGGGTATTATGTATAGGTCAGTGACAAAAAAATCTAAATGTAATCCATTTTAAATTCAGGCGGTAACATAACAAAATGTGGAAAAAGTCAAGGGGTGCGAATACTTTCTGAAGGCACTGTACTGTACATACTGTATATACAGTACACACACAGACACACACAGACATTAACAGATTACTTGAGAAGTGAGACACTGATTTTTCGCTAGACAGATCACGCACAGACACGCATGCACACACACACAACTACAATGGGAAACACCACTTTAGACTGTTCAGACTATGTATGCAGATCAGATTGCATATTGAGAACTAGCAGCTTGTTTTCCCCCTCCGGTACATTTAGCCTAAAATAGGTACATATCAATTAAAGGATTACACTTAGATAAAAGACGCTTTAACTGACACCTGCTTCTCATCTAATAACTTCTGTTACTAAAATGCCGAACACATTTCGTATAATAAGTAAATGGTTACTGTAGAACTTAGTACCCAATTCAATCAATTACAGGTAACAGAAAGCTCTCTAAGAGTTCACTCAGAATGTTTGCACCCTATTTTACACTGCGTAAAATGGCCTGTTTACAAGTGTGTACATGTTAGTCAGAATATCTTTAATAATAAGAAGTAGAAGCTCAGTATTGAGAAGTCCCATTAAAAACAGTGCTTGACCAGTCTTGATTAGTCGGCTCTGGAAGGTCATGGATATATACACATGCTTAGGCCCTAACACCTTGTCTATTGTCCTCATATCATGCCTCAGTTCAGCTCAGCAGGCAATCTATATTTATTTACTGAGCCTATAACTTAGTTTTTAATACACATTTTAAAACAGCTAAATAAGAATGATTAAGTATAAAAGGAAGACAAACAATTATGAATAATCAAACATTTTATACCCCTACAATTTAAGAAATAATCAGTAGCTTTACTCTCAAATTTCCAATGCTAGGATCCTTGATTTCTCATAGTTTCACCTCCAATAAGCCTAATGCCTAAAAAGCAGCCCTGCTTGAAACTGGTTCTAATACAATTACTGTCTCTGTAGTGCTTCATTATTCTCTGAACTGGAATAAACGGTGACTCTGATACAGATTCTAACGTTTTGCCCCAAACCTCAACAGGGGCCTTGAATTTATATAGATTCAGATATTTCAGGAACAAATTTACACAAGCCATAACATGAGGAATGCGTGTGTTTTCATGTGCTGGACCAATAAGCACATCACAAGAGAACAACTGACTGTCAGTTGCAAACCACTTTGCAAGTACACATGATGAGTGAAAACTTCCTCTTTGATCAGTGCTTATAACCTCTCCTAGCATGTCTACCATATCTTGTTCTGTCAGCTGTACAATGGTGAGATCATTGTTCGGATACATTAATGTGAAGACACTATACAGATCATTCCTATCTTCACTTGCTATGACAAACAGCTGTTTAATGGGAAGGCAAATCATGTCTGAGCTCCTTTAACACTGTTCAGATCCTTATTCTCACTCTGATCAATGGCATGTATGTACTTGGTACCACCAGGACCTACTGTACAGTACATATAAAATACCAGTCAGAAGTTTAGACACACCTACTCATTGAAGGGTCTTTCTTTATTATACTGTTTTCTACATTGTAGAATAATACTGAGGACATCAAAACTATGAAATAACACATATGGAATCATGTAGTAAACAAAAAAGTGTTAAACAAATATTTTATATTTGAGATTCTTCAAAGTAGCCATCCTTTGCCTTGATGACAGCTTTGCACCCTCTTGGCATTCTCTCAACCAGCTTCATGAGGAATGCTTTTCCAACAGTCCAACAGGAGTTCCCACATCCCAAACCATCTCAATTGGGTTGAGATTGGAAGCACTCCATCACTCTCCTTCTTGGTCAAATAGCCCTTACACAGCCTGGCGGTGTGTTGGGTCATTGTCTTGTTGAAAAACTAATTATAGTTCCACTAAGCGCAAACCAGATGGGATGGCGTGTCGCTGCAGAATGCTGTGGTAGCCATGCTGGTAGCCAAGTGTGCCTTGCTTGAATTCTAAATAAATCACAGACCGTGTCACCAGCAAAGCATCCCCACACCATCACACCTCCTCCTCCATGTTTCACGGTAGGAACCACACATGCGAAGATCATCTGTTCACCTACTCTCCGTCTCACAAAGACACAGTGGTTGGAACCAAAAACCTAAAATTTGGACTCATCAGACCAAAGGACATATTTCCACAGGTCTAATGTCCATTGCGCGTGTTTCTTGGCCCAATCAAGTCTCTTCTTCTTATTGGTGTCCTTTAGTAGTGATTTCTTTGCAGCAATTCGACCATGAAGGCCTGATTCACGCAGTCTCCTCTGAACAGTTGATGTTGAGATGTGTATTTTACTTGAACTCTGTGAAGCATTTATTTGGGCTGCAATCTGAGGTGCAGTTAACTCTAATGAACTTATCTTCTGCAGCAGAGGTAACTCTGGGTCTTACCTTCCTGTGGTGTTCCTCATGAGAGCCAGTTGACCATAGTCTAAAAAGCATTTCTTCAAGTGGCTATGGAGGTGCATATTTGGTGTGCAATACTGTTTTACATACAACCTTGCAAAGCTCTCAAAGAACTGTTGCAAGTGGCGATGAGCCTCTCCAACTCCTTACGCTGTGATACATCTTATACTTAAGATGGTACAGGCTTTGACAAAATGGGTCCAGCAATCATAATGTGCATCCTCCACAAGTCCCTTAAGAGTGAATAAGGAGTAAACGCATGTCCAATTTTCCCCTTCTTGTGCATTGAAACCCTTATGGGATTTTAGTGGGTAGTTGGCGAAGTCTTGTGGATCAATGCGATAGCACTTGTATATGATCCACTTGTATATGAACCAGAACAATTATAGATGTCTCGCTTCCTCCTCCATCTCTGCTGGAGCTAACATATACTGTTGAATATTTTTAGGACTATGATCCAAAACACTGAATTGGAAAGTTTTGAAACCACAGTAGGTTACTCAGTAAACGTATAGAATGGCATAGGATAGCAACAGGATGGAGGTCAGAGCAGTCAGCAAAAGCCCAATAATCAGAGCAGTCAGCAAAAGCCCAATAATCAGAGCAGTCAGCAAAAGCCCAAAAATCAGAGCAGTCAGCAAAAGCCCAATAATCAGAGCAGTCAGCAAAGCCCAATAGTTAACGCAGTCAGTGAAGCCCAAAGGTTATGGGGTGCACTCAGACACACAAATAGAATAGTATGTGTTGTGCTGTGGTTGCACCTGGTTTTGACATGCACTAGGATTTATGGGTGCATATATGCTTATCCCTGTATAATTGCTAGGGGTCTGCGCAAGTGCAAGGGTTTCGCCATAGGTTCACCACTATTGTTTCATTGTTTCACATTTTGAAGGTTTGATTGCCAACGGAAGAGTGTGCTTATATTTTAAAGGTTTAACTGCCGACAGGAAGATGATGTAGGCAAAACAGAATTGGGAGATTTTGAAACAATAGACGTGTTAATCATTTTACCCAAGGGGGAGGGATTATGTATGCTATGTAACCACAAAATTGTATAAGAAGAGGAAGATGAGTCTGGGAAGACCAGTGGTCTTTGGAGGCTCCTCTGCTTTTGTTGCTTGCGTAATAAAAGTCTATGTTAGTTTTCCAAACTGTGCTTTATTTTTGAGAGAAAGAGGGAAGATTTTCCACAACAATACTTGTATCACAAAGTTTCTGTTTTGATGGGACAGGAAGTGTAGTTTCATGAAACACCGGCACAAACTCAAAAAACAATCATATGCATGGGAATAGAAGGGAGGGCGTAGGGATTGAAAGGTAAATAATTCAATCAAACAAACAAAACCAGAAGTGAGGGCATGGCGGTTGAAAATTACAAATGAATGTGATTTGGGGGGGGGGGGGGGGGGGGGGGGTCTACTGGCAGTCATTCAAAAAGGTATATAACACTGAACAACTCACCAAGCCATGGAAATGGTTACAGATAACATTTATAAAGGTACTCCGAGTCCACAATACTCTACACCCCACGGCCACAACCTCCCTGGCAACTATATTACGCACACCTGCACCCCATCATTATGCACACCTGGTCATCATTTTCTCCTTGATTACTCCCCTTTTATTTAGCCCTCAGTTGACATCAGTCATTAGTAAGTATTGTTTTCTCTCACGTTCAGTACGCTTCTTATGTTTGTTCTTCTGTATCGGTTCCTTATTAAATTCACCTTCTGCACCTGCTTTCTGACTCCCGACGTATACGTTGCACTAGCATAGCTGTCTCTGCTAGCTAGCACTGTAGCAGCTGTAACATTAGCAGAGGTAGCTAGTTAGATAAATAAAATCAATAACTAATGTTACTAGCTAGCTAGTTAACAAATGTTGTAGTCAACATCATCATGTTACATGGATTTTAGTTGTAGGAGTAAGAAATTGCACGTTGCTGTTTTCACTAAAACATGCTAATGTTAGCTGGCAAGCAAAGTTAGCTAGCTAGCTACCAAAGCATAGTTGGTTAACATTAGCTACCCAACGTTGGTGGAAGAATGGATAGTTTGGTAGCTAGCTAAATTTAGGTATCTAACAAAGCCAATTAAAATACAGCAAAGAAGACAAGCGGCTATTGACTGTTTTTTTCCAACAACATGTCATGGCCAGGCTGAATCAGATGCAAGACTGCAACAGTGTGGCTTATATCAACAATAGACTGATGACACAAGTACAGTACATTCGGAAAGTATTCAGACCCCTTGACTTGGGGCTCCCAAGTGGCGCAGCGGTCTAAGGCACTGCATCTCAGTACAAGAGGCGTCACTACAGACACCCTGGTTCAATTCCAGGCTGTATCACAACCGGCCGTGATTGGGAGTTCCATAGGGCAGCGCAAAATTGGCACAGCATCGTTCAAAATTGGCTGGTGTAGGCTGTCATTGTAAATAAAAATTTGTTCTTAACTGACTTGTCTAGTAAAATAAAATGTCAAACTTTTGTTACGTTACAGCCTTATTCTAAAATGTATTAAATATTAGTTTTTCTTCATCAATTTACACACAACACCCCATAATGACAAAGCGAATACAGGTTTTTAGAAATGTTTGCAAATTTAAAATAAAGAACAGAAAAAACATATTTACATAAGTATTCAGACCCTTTGCTATGAGATTCGAAATTGAGCTCAGATGCATCCTATTTTGATTGATCATCCTTGGAGCACCTGTGGTAAATTCAATTGATTGGACATGATTTGGAAAGTCATATACCTGTCTATACAAGGTCCCACAGTTGACAGTACATGTCAGAGCAAAAACCAAGCCATGAGGTCGAAGGAATTGTCCGTAGAGCTCTGAGACAGGATTGTGTCAAGGCACAGATTCGGGGAAGGGTACCAAAAAATGTCTGCAGAATTGAAGGTCCCAAAGAACACAGTGGCCTCCATCATTCTTAAATGAAAGAAGTTTGGAACCAAGACCATTGCATTGCTGAGGAGAGCTTGCAATTATTTATTTTTTTGAAAATTCTTCCTACTGGCATGGACGTGGCTAGAGTCTGGATAATTAGGAGTCTGAAACTAGTGTATTTGGTGCAGTGTTAAGGACTGGTGTAATTGCACATTTACTATTAAATACATAGCATCAATATACAACGACAATGTCCACAAGAGGAAAGGCTTGTGTGGTGTGACGGTTTTAATGCAATCAAGTTTTTTTTTTAACACTTCAGATATAGTCTCTAGATGTGCGAGTGCATCTCACTTTCAAAACTTAACATCCAATGATGTGGGTTTATTTTTATTTACACGTTCTACTGATGTTACACTTTGAGCATTATTGCAGAGCCAGAGCAAATATCTCCTGCACTGCAGTGCTAAGCCATTGTGGACTCGACTGAATTCCAGCTCCAGTGACTTTCCACACACACACACACACACACACACACACACACACACACACACACACACACACACACACACACACACACACACACACACACACACACACACACACACACACACACACACACACACACACACACACACACACACACACACACACACACACACCCGAGTGGCACAGCTGTCTAAGGCACTGCATCTCAGTGCTAGATGTGTAACTACAGACCCTGGTTCAATCCCGTGCTGAATCACAACCGGCTGTGATCGGGAGTCCCAAAGGGTGGCGCATAACTGGCCCAGCGTCGTCCGGGTTTGGGGTTTGGTCGGGGTAGGCCGTCATTGTAAATAAGAATTTGTTCTTAACTGACTTCCCTAGTTAAATTATGGTTAAATAAAAAACACACAATGCAGATAAAACACAAAAATGGCCTTAGAACTTTGGCCTCTTGACTGTCACCAAATTTGAACATAATAAGCTTAATCTTTAGTATCATTACTCTGATTATTACAATAATAATAACACCAGTAATATGGTTTTATGATCCACCCATCCTCCCATCTGCTCAGACCTCCTCGGGTCCTGGCTGCCGATAACTCCATCTGAACTCCCTCCCTCCACCATCTGGCCGCGTGTCCACTAATCCCTCCATCAGTCTCTGTCTCGCTCCCTCTCTCTCTTCACATCAATGCCGCCACGTGTCGTAATTGGCTTTGTCATGTGTTTGTTTGCTAGTTTGTTTGTTTCGGTGTCTGAGTGTTTGTTTCGGGGTGTGTGTGTGTGTGTGTGCCACAATGATGGTGTGTGTTTGGGTGTGTGTGTGTTTGATCAAATAATGCTACTGAGTTACTAATGAGAGGAGGGGTGGAGTGTAAAGTGATTTATATTACTGTACTCTCGTACTCTAAACAGAAACAGGGTTTTCCCTGTTTACACTTCTGTTATACATGCACTAGCTTTAATATGAAGGTGTTTTACAAAGCTCTGGCTTCGAGTCAAGACTGAGATTTACTCACTTCGGCAAAGAAACAATTGAACTGAGACAGTGGGGCTTTAATGAGCGAATTGCTGAGGGGGCAAGGTTCTGAAATAACCGTACCCACCACGGATGGCAAGCCACAGACGTCACAACTGAGCTAATGTCACTAATGAGAGTAGAAGCTCCTGTGAAAGGATGTGTGCTCCTGTGCCGTGGTGTATGCTGGGCTGTAAGTTGATTGAGCATCGAGTGCTAACAGGAAACGTTCCCTGGAACGTATAGGGGGAAATTGTGTCTTGTTTGCAAGATGACAGTGGTGCTTTCCCAAATATTATTAGAATAAAATCGATGCAGTGCTATAGTCCCCCTGGATTGTTCCTGCAACAAGAAAACTGACATAAAACAAATATACTGTTGCACAATTCCTAACCTAGCAGAAACATAGAAACCTTCTAGGAACCAAAAGTTAAGTAGATCAGGTGTGAGAGTTGGACGTCCTTAAAGGACGCACACAAACATGCGCAGTGCTGCACCGTAGCAGACGTGTTACACGCCCCCTCTGCTACTGGGCTGCAAGGTGAATCTAGATGACAGAGAAAGTTATTTTCCTTTATTCACAAGGCACACGGCTGTCACGGGGGAGAATGGGCTAGCTTTCAAGGCAAAGGTTTACAAAGACAAAGAACAAAACAGAGGAAAGGGGGTATGCCCAAGAGTGTTTTGCACATTTGAGTGGGAGGCGAGTGCAGCTTGGCTCTGTTCAGGTATTTCAATATTTGTGTGTGAGTGTGTGTCAACTGTGTTTGGTGTTACTTACAGTGTAGCTTTTAACCGGTTAAAAGGAATTTAAGCATTTTGGGCACTGGCCAGCCCGAATAGTCGACTGCAATTTGTACTATCCTGGTTGACAGTCTACTACGCAAGGATCTAAAAAAAAATCACTCACCTGGTGGGATAGTTTGGCACATTTTATACAAGCCTGCTCTGGAAAATACTAGACTCGGGTTAGCAAGCTAGCTTAAATACTAAACCTCCCGCTTTGGGCTGAATCTGCCAATGCGTAGTTCATACATTTATAATCTATGAGCAGAATTACTGTATTACCTAAATTAGCCAAGAAATTCCTAGTTTGAAAGCAACTGTTTTTCATATGGGCCAGGCCCCTAGCAATTCGAGTTTCAGCCTATGAGCTTCAGCCCCCTCGTCATTTGAGTGACAGCTAGCAATACGCACAAATAGTGGAGTGAGAGAGACAGCGATGATATGGTGTACATACAGTATCTGCCCATTTGTGACGGAGTACACAGTTTTCGGGGAACACTTTGGCTCATGCGTGCTACTTTCAGAACTACTGGAAAAAAAGTACACAAAAGTACCAGAGAATATATTTAATAATTCCCATTCCAAACACAGTACAAAGATGACTAAGAGAAAGAGCAAGTGCTACTGTAAAATTAGTTAACTCTTTGCGAGAACCTTTCCTCACAATTTCCTGAACGTTAAGTTCCTCTTTTGAATTGCCACAGGGCAGCAATACTGCAATCATCTCTCCTTCAAAAGCATTCTCGATTTACGTTTGTCTGTGACCTACTTTTCTGACCGCGAGCAATCACAGTCGCTCTGTGTCTCATGAATTTTTCCTCTCATGCAATTTATCTGCCATTATATATATTCAACTTGGCTTTGGAAGCTTTTGCTTTAAAGTGAGGTCGTATAGCCAGCTATTTTGGAGCCTTTGACAGATACAGTGCATTTGTAAAGTATTCAGACACCTTAATTTTTTACACATTTTGTTATGTTACAGCCTTATTCTAAAAAAATTTTTTTTAATTCTCATCAATCTACACACAATACCCCATAATGACAAAGCAAAAGCAGAATTACCTTATTTACATAAGTATTCAGACACTTTGATATGAGACTCGAAATTGAGCTCAGGTGCATGCTGTTTTCATTGTTCATCCTTGAGATGTTTCTACAACTTGATTGGAGTCCACCTGTGGTCAATTCAATTGATTGGACATGATTTGGAAAGTCACACACCTCTTATTTATAAAACCCTCTTAGGCCTCATTCCCCCTATCTGAGATATCTACTGCAGCCCTCATCCTCCACATACAGTACAACACCCATTCTGCCAGTTACATTCTGTTAAAGGTCCCCAAAGCACAGCAACTGGAACGTGCTGCAACAAACACTCAAACTGGACAGTTTTATCTCAATCTCTTCATTCAAAGACTCAATCATGGGCACTCTTACTGACAGCTGTGGCTGCTTTGCTTTGTTCTTAACTGACTTGCCTAGTTAAATAAATCAATTAATCAATCAATATAAGGTCTCACAGTTGACAGTGAATATCAGAGCAAAAACCAAGCCATGAGGCACAGATCTGGGGAAGTGTACCAAAACATTTCTGCAGTATTGGAGGTCCCCAAGAACACAGTGGTCTCCATGTGTTCTTGGAAGAAGTTTGGAACCAGCAAGACTCTTCCTAGAGCTGGCCCCCCGGACAAACTGTGCAATCGGGGGAGAAGGACCTTGGTCAGGGAGGTGACCAAGAAAACAGAGCTTCTGAGTTCCTCTGTGGATATGGGAGAACCTTCCAGAAGGACAACCATCTCTGCAGCACTCCAACAATCAGGCCTTTATGGTAGAGTGGCCAGACAGGCGCCACTCCTCAGTAAAAGACATGACAGCCCACTTGGAGTTTGCCAAAAGGCACCTAAAGGATTCTCTGGTCTGATGAAACCAAGATTGAACTCTTTGGCCTGAATGCCAAGCGTCACATCTCGAGGAAACCAGGCACCATCCCAACGTTGAAGCATGGTGGTGGCCGCATCATGCTGTGGGGATGTTTTTCAGCGGCAGGGACAGGGAGACTAGTCATGATCGAGGGAAAGATGAACGGAGCAAAGTTCAAAGAGATCCTTGATGAAAACCTGCTCCAGAGGGCTCAGGAGCTCAGACTGGGGCAGAGGTTCACCTTCCAACAGGACCAAGACCCTAAGTACACAGCCAAGTCATTGCAGGAGTGGCTTCGGGAAAAGTCTCTGACAGTCCTTGATTGGCCCAGATCTGCAGAGAAGAAATACAGGTGTGCCAAGGTTGTAGTGTCATACCCTAGAAGACTCAAGGATGGAATCGCTGCCAAAGGTGCTTCAACAAAGTACCAAGTCTGAATATTTATGTAAATGTGGTATATCCATTTAATTATTTTTATACATTTGCAAACATTTCTAAAAACCAGTTTTTGCTTTGATATTAAAGGGTATTGTGTGTAGATAAATGTAATCAATTTCAAAATAAGGCTTTAAGTAACGTATCAAAATGTGGAAAAAGTGAAGGGGTCTGAATACTTTCTGAATGCACTGTATCTGTTGAAGAACCTTTTAGATGGAGTCCTGCACAGGTCAGTTTTTTGGAGCCGCACCCGCCCCGGTCATATAGAATTGTTCTGAGAGCTGATCCGTGACCTGCCAAATAACATGTATTTATTTAATTGTTTGACTCCAGAGTAGTAGACTATTAGGCTATTCCGCTTCCCTGCCTAGATCATTTGTAAAAATGTGGATAAAAATAAACCTTCAACTCAAATGGTTTTTGAAAAAGAGCCTTCTCACCTAATGAAAGCATATAGCCGACATAACAAAACAATACATTTACATTCAATATTGTTTAGATAATCAAATAGTTTAATTGAAACTTAAACAATTCACAAGGCTATAGGCTGCAAAAATAGCCTACATTTATTTAGTAGCAGCCGCACAGGTTTAAACTTTATATGGCCTGCGTATGGTATGAACTAAAGCCTGAATTAATGTAATAATTCACTTAATTTTTTGCAGGCTGTGTATTCATCTACCGCATTGTTGTCCATGATGACTCCAAAATATAGATGTATTCCAGCATAAGAACCTTTATTTTCGTTTCTCCTGTTATGTTAGCCATTTTTGCGTGAGCTAGGAGTCAGGGAAAAATACACTTGGCAACGTATTGTCGCGTGGTGGAAGGGAACATAAGCTCTGCATGTGGACAAATTAGGAATGTTTCATAACGACACAAATAATGTACAGTTCCCTGCTCCACTCTCTTGTTGCGTCTGGTAGCCTAGGCTAAGTCTGCTTCACCGCTCACATAATGGAATTCGCAAACAATTTAACAAGCTCCTGGGTTTGTAAATAATATTGATTTAAAATGTTTTTCTGAACCGTGAGCAGATTTTTTTTGCGGGTCAACCGCGTGGAACTGTGGGTATCCGACCCGATGTAAGACTCTATTCTGAGGTCAAACACTAGAGTCCCTAGGCCTAGAGGAAATGGATGAGGCAGGACACTTTGTGCATCGTTGAATGGCTTTGAATGGGTGGGTGCCATTAAATGTGCCATAATTGCCTGTAAGGGGACTGTGGCCCTCAATGTGCTATCATTCCCTTTAAACCAAGGGGGAACTGTGGCGCTCAGGCCCAGACGGACCTGCCGTTGCATGGACTTGCCCCTCGCATGGACCTGCCCCTCGCATGGACCTGCCCCTCGCATGGACCTGCCCCTAGCATGGACCTGCCCCTAGCATGGACCTGTCCCTCGCATGGACCTGCCCCTCGCATGGACCTGCCCCTCGCATGGACCTGCCCCTCGCATGGACCTGCACCTCGCATGGACCTGCCTCGCAATGCACCTTTGACACTAAAGTCATGCTCGCCATTTTGGGGACAATCCCTCACTGCAGCAAATCCCATTTCCAATAGTGAAACCCAGCTGAGGTGACACAAATTTAGGTTCCCCAATCAGACAGTTTGAGGAATAGGGCTGGCAGCCCTGAGAGATGAGGAGCATGATGAAGCTGAGGGTCTATTCAATGTACGTAAACCACTTCAAAAGGACAAATGGAGAAAATCCAATGTATTGTTAGATAAGATAAGGTTGGCAGAGGTCACTGTTTTAATGTTGCCACAGGGTAGCCTAGAGCTTCTCCAAACAGTACCCACTCTCCGCAGCAGAAAACGGATGTTTCCGGTTGTCAGGGATACAGTATTTTCAACCTAAGGCCTCATGTCCACCAGATGCAGCAAACTCTGCACTCCGGCGGAAGTAATTAATTGTCAATGGAGCAGTCCGTAACACTACGTAGCGGGTGCCGCACTAGGCTTCGGTGGGTTCTGTGTACCGAATGCGTTCAATACTCCTGTGTTGCTTTACCGTGCGGTGGTACAAATGGAAGTACACACACAGACTCCAACTAGCTAGCTTTTAGCTAGTTGAAAAGCGAAGAACATGTGCGTCAAGTACAGAAAATGCGGGCTAGACATCTGGAACAATAAAACACATATACATCTCGAGGACATCGGGCAAGACTTCAGTTTCCCCTGAAAAATGGATGTGGGGACTCCGCTCAGGTGTCTTTTTACGCCGGCTACGCTAGTTTGAGTACCTAACCTAATGTTCTCCAATGTAGTTATGGAATATAATATGATTTATTTCATAGTTCCAATGATTTTCTATTGTACATTTGAGCTGTGGCCAATGTGCTTACACTGCATAAGGTAATAGGGTTCTTTGTTGTGCTCATGTTCAGATATTCTGTCACTGAATGGTCCCGATGGGCCTGTACAGATGGAGAAAGAGCAGCTGTACAGTGTCACATTAGGAGCAGCTGGAGATGCTGACTAAAACTAAATGTTTTCGCAATGTAAAAAAACAATATAGGACTGAGAATACTAGAAAGGAATTTGATGGATTAATGGCATAAACCCAGATTTTTGAGGGGTTGATTTTCTAAATATGTATCCAGTTGTGCAAGGCCTAAATCACGGCCCAAGGTCTGATGCTATCGATACTGAATCAAGCACAATTGAGAGAGAGGGTAACAGCGTGGAGAAATATACAATATCAACATCTAGTGCAGACAGAATGCATATCCACTTATTTTCCATGACTATGTTTCTAAATATTAAGCAGACACTGTTGTACAGAGCAACTTACAGTTAGAGCATTCATCTTAGAATTGCTAGGTGGGACAACACCATATCTCAGTCATAGTAAGTACATTTTCCTCAGTAAAGTAGCTATCAGTGAAGTCAGTGCTAGTAATGAAAAAACAAAAAAAAATGGAGGGATTAATATGAGTTTGAAGGGAACTGTGTGTATTAGCGCCTGCAGCTGTAGTAAGCAGTGTGTCAGAATATACAGATAAGATAAGCACCAGCACATTGCACTCGAGTTTATCGTCTGTCCACGGGGGTTCGCAAAACATCACCACAACATCTCACTGCTTTTTCTTATCTAAGATCATCTCAATGTGCAATACTGCAATATACAGAAACATCTACTAATGGGCTCATTGCTCAGCAAAGTAGATATAATATTAGATTGAGAAAAGAGAGGAGAAGAACAATGGAATTTTCAGTTTGCTTATTCCTCCTAAAGCCTGGCTTCAACAATTGACTCGAGCAATACGAGCAAAGCCCAAACATGCCATTGGCTGTAATCACAGCTGTTTGTGGAGGCTCTGCTCTCTAAACGCTTGGCCACAAATTGCTATGACAACAGTGCTTTATGCCAGCTTTGGAAGGCAAACAGCTAAAACACAAAAACGGACTCCTCACAATTCTCATCTCTCACTTTGAACATGTCAACAAAGGACTGGCCAAGACACCAACACGGGTTTCCATGGTGTTTTGAATGTAAGAGATCCGTGATGGGCAAAGTGGTGGCAAAAAATGTACAGCTGAAAAACTTTTGGGTCAATATCGAGGGACGGGGGGATAGAGGAGGAAGGGGGAATACATTTTTCCGGAAAACTGTAGAGCTTTTTAATTCGGGCTTTGCTGAAGTTTTCTGTGAAAGAGCCTCCTGCTTAGACTCGACACTTGAAGGCCCCTCTCTTTTGGGAAGGTTTTTGACAGTGACGCCTCTTGGCAGGCCCAGTAAACCAGGGCTAAACCCAAAACAGCACTGGGGCTCAATAGTTGTTTCACTAGTCCCAGTCACAGAAGTTTTGTTCTACAATTTATGTAGCAAAACACCGTGACTCACTTTGAGACAGGAACGTTGGCCATCTCAAGTGCTATATTTGTAGCGTTGAATCATAGCCTCATAACACCAACTAGATCCCTGTTTAGATGTTACAAGCATTAAGTTAGAAGACATTCCATCGCAGTATTATTTGGTAAGAATACATTGCAAAAGAAATGTACCATCAACCATCAGGCTACTTTAAAAGATTATGGTATTTTGGTAAATAGCCATCAGCAGATGTTGTAATCTATGGACGCTGGTGTATTTTACCCATGTTTTCCTGACGCAATATTTCACATTCTTATGTTATGATTGAAGTTTACTGAAAAACATGAGCTGGCGAACACACCAAAAAGTTAGTAGAGGTGCTGACTAAAGGTGAGTAAACTGTAGGCTATAAAAAATAGAGTTGCACACGCTATAAGCTCCAAGAAATTTAATAACCACCAATGTTTCAGCCTATGATTGAAGTTTAATGAAATGCTTTCCAAATATGCACCATAACTTGTGGAATTACACTACCATTTAACTAAAAGTTAAATTTCCCAAAAAGTTTGTCAGATTTTGCTCTGCTATTTTCTGGTCCATTTCTTTTACAAACTGAATGTTTTCTGTTATTTCTAAGGTGCTTCGTCGTTCGTGAACACAGATACCAGTGGCTATTGATTGACAGTCAAGTTTTGTGCGTGCAGGGAAAAGCAATCGATAGCAATGTAGAAGACGGTTATTTGTTGTGGTCGTTCCAGTGGCAGAGAGAAAAATAAAAACGACTATTATTCAATCTGAGACAATGCAAGAAAACACTCAATACCCCACTCAGTAACTGGCAATAAACCATGGTCTACCACAGGTCCTAAACATAAATAACCCTTTAACATCAGCACTCTCTAAGGAAGACATACCTCTTAGTTAACCTAAACCCCCTGATCTGTTTTGCCATTCTGGAGGTATTTCGAATTGGATTGAAGAGAATATGACAGAGAAAAACTAGATACGAAATTAAGATATTTATGATATATGTCAACAAAAGGCCAGAGGACAACAATATTATTCTAATCCTTGACCCAAACCCATCCCTTGACCCTTCTCAGATGCGGATCTTCCAACCCACACATTCAGATTCTGGAATCTCCGCCAGTCTATGTATAATTAATGAAGGATTTTTCCAATACATACAACTTTTGCTAAGACTTTCTTTTAAGGCACACATATTACCCACATTTGTTTGTATATAAGTAGCTTATAATGCCTTTAATTAGGCCTTAATTAAGTTATTTCTCATTCAAACATTTCAGTAATGTATTACTGGCCAATCCTTAATAACCTCATTGTTAGCTATAATAAAGGCATATTTATTGTTAATGAAGAGAAAGTTACACAAGGAACAGAAGCTGTCTCAATGGGGGACTAATATGGGCAAAGTAGCTCAATGTGTGGTCCAGTCCCTATTCTAAAGTGTGACTCAAATCTTTTGTCTTTCCCATTCACCCTTTCAGTAGCACACATACACAATCCATGTCTTAATTGTCGCAAGGCTTACACATCCTTCTTTAACCTGCCCTCCCCTACATCTACACTGATTGAAGTGGATTTAACAAGTGACATCAATAAGGAATCAAAGCTTTCACCTGGATTCACCTGATAGGTCTATGTCATGGAAAGACCAGGTTCTCTTAGTGTTTTGTACAGTCAGTGTATATGGGAGTTGCAATGTTTACATAACATTTTGACTTGAATGTTGGCTGTATGGCAAATATGAGGGGAGGTGTTCCCCTTTATGTCGAACAAGGTCATTTATGTATAAAAAATTGTAAAAATATGGTCACACTTTGGAATAAGAACCACATAGATGTACTGTGCCCTTATTAGTTCCACGTTGAGACAGTGTACTAAGAGTCTGTTCGTTGTGTAACTTGCTCTTTATTAACTATTAATATGCCTTTATTATGGCTAACAATGAGGTTATTAACAATTGGCCAGTAATACATTACATTAATTAAAAAAAGCTTAATTAAGGCCTAATATTGTATGGCTAATAAGACATAAAGGCTGTATTAACACGCTTATAAACTAGAAATTAGTGTCTACATTAAAATAACGTGTTACCCAACTGTTTTATGACATGCTGCTGGCAAATACCCAGAGAGAAAATCACAGATGATTACATCACTCATCAATCAAGGTTAAAGAAACATAAAGCATACAAACACTTGCGGGGGGGGGGGTCTATTCAAAATTGCCAATACATTCTCACCTCTTGCCTCGGAGGCCCAACTCTGCATACTGGCTAGCCGGGGGATAATACTTATGCCGCTTGAAGTGTAATTGTCTAGGGAGCAGTGCTCAGTCATATTGGGTCATTCGTTAAAACACAGCAGCCGGGTGTAATTTGAAATACATGGCTCTAATTTTAATCTATTTCCAGGCGAGGGCCAGGCTTTGACCTCATTTACAGAAGGGGTTTTGAGGAGGGAGAGCACCGGTCTAAGGCAAATGGAAAATGTAAGGTGTCCAGCGAGATTGATTCAGGTCGACGCGTAATAACATTGCCTGCCTTAGGGACGTAGACAAGAGGCAGAGTGCTGTGCTATCAGCCGTTGAATGACCAATAATTTTAAGTTCATAATTACCTCTCCCACCAAAATATGTTCCTCACCGTCTCCAAATGCCACTGGAAATATATTCTTCAAAAGGTTGGAAAATGAACAAGTACATTTCGTTAAACTAATTTAAAGAGAGAAGTACTGCAGAAGTTTGCTTTTCTTTGCTGGATTTCTCCCTATTAGCATATGATTTTCCAACTGCATGGTACACAGGTACAATTCAAGAGCATCCTTAAAGGGGAAACATTATTGGTTGTACCCACTACATCCATTCTGGAACACTAAACAGCCATCATGCTGTATTGCTGAGTGATTCATCAAGTCCCAAATACAAATGATTCTCATAAACTCTAATCAAAGCAAGACATTTGTTGTGGTTAAGTCTGTAGTAGTCCATGCATCATTTAGTGGAATTACTCACAAATCACATCAGCCCAGTGACCAGTTACCTTAAATGGACATATGACTCTTTAAGGATAATAGAATGTATGCCATAATGGCTCATTCACAGTTCATTTAAAAAAGCACAATCTGTCACTTTCAATCCCAGTCAAAAGTGCTGAACCTGCACTTGTTTGTAAACTGTAGGGAGAACCCACCTCAAGCTTTTCTACAGTCCATGTCTGTTGTCAAATGAGAGCCTGATGTTATATGTATAATCATCATGATCCCTCAAGACAGATCACCATTAATTAGGCTTTATAATTCGACAACCACAGTGTTGCCATACACCCAAATACTGTACATAAATAACTTATTTTCTAGATATAGTAAGTTAAACTGTGTTGCCTTTCATGTAGAAATACACCCTGTTCTGCTTCGGAACACAAATTGCACTTCAATGAGCAGCAATTATGAAACAGGAGGGATATATCTAAAGCGAGGTCTCTTTCAACAGTTGAGAACGATTTCAATTAAAGGCACAAAGGGAAACATGTTCAGGAAGGACACTAGGGTGGCGTTGAATTCACTTGACCATGGAGAAAGGGAAGAAAACACTGCACAATACAAATGGAGATGGGAGGGTATTTCTTCTTGTGTTTTCTCTAATGTTGGCACAATGGGCTGTGCGTCAGGAGAATGTGTTTGTTTGTTTAAAAAATTACAAAAAAGGAATGTGTGTGTTAGAGCAGTAGTTCCCAACCTTTTGCAGCTACTGTACCACCAACTGAATGTTGCCCCTGTACCTCCTAATGGGCGTTGTATCACTAAGCCTATAGTCTCATGGGTCTTTTTAAGTACCCCCTGAGGATAGGCCACCTACTTCCAAGGGTCCTAGTTCCCCGGTGTGGGAACCACTGTCTTAGAGTGTGTCTGTGTGTGCGTGTGTTTGTCCCCACACAGTCCCCGCCGTTCCATGTGTGTTAGGGTGGGCACTGTGGTTGGGACCATAGAGGTCATGCTAAAGACAACAAACAATGTACTCTGTGAGTGTAAAGCTGGCCATGCTTCAAGTATTCATTTTGTGTGTTCTTCCCCCACACAGACAATGGTAAATGAAGCATAGTGTATTGATGATCAGGGCTTTCAGATATGCATTTCAAGAAGCCTCATGAACGTAGTGCACCACCAAAGTGTGACGGCGCATCTTGTTTTGACAATTCGCTTTAGAACGAATTTGATCGATGGAACACACTCTCTGTTTTTATTTATTTATTCAACCTTTATTTAACTTCGGCTCCCAAGTGGCGCAGTGGTCTAAGAGACTGCATCTCAGTGCTAGAGGCATCACTACAGACAACTTGGTTTGAATCCAGACTGTATCACAACTGGCCGTGATTGGGAGTCCCATAGGGCGGCGTACAATTGACCCAGCGTCGTCCGAGTTTGGCCGGGGTAGGCCGTCATTGTAAATAAGAATTTGTTCTTAACTGACTAGCCTTTTTTACATTTTTTTATTTAACCTTTATTTAACTAGGCAAGTCAGTTAAGAACAACTTCTTATTTACAATGACGGCCTACCCCGGCCTCCCCTAACCCCGGCGAAGCTGGGCCAATTGTGCGCCACCCTATGGGACTCCCGATCACGGCCGGTTGTGATACAGCCCGGGATCGAAACAGAGTCTGCAGTGCCTTAGACCGCTGCATCACTCAGGAGCCCCCCTCTGTACTCCGTTCCAATGTTACTTTACAGTGCATGTGCGAGGCGATGTTCCAATGTTGTCTGAGTTAAGTACAGTATAGGAGCCAAAACCAGTACCCTAGTACCATTGTGTTCCTTAGGCCAGGGTTTCCCATACTCGGTCCTGGGGCCCTCCCTGGGTGCACATTTTGGTTTTTGCCCTAGCACTACACAGCTGATTTGAATAACCAACTCATCATCAAGCTTGATTGTTTGAATCAGCTGTGTAGTGCTAGGGTAAAAAACAAAACATGCACCCGGGATTCATCTTTGATACTGACCTGCATGCCATGTGACAAAACAGCAGTGATTAAATCATCTAATTAGACAAACAATCGTTGGACCTAACATCTAGAAACTCACAGCAACACGGCACCGCAGGAGAAACCTCTGTCGAATACACTACATCACCAAAAGTATGTGGACACCCCTTAAAATGTGTTGATTTGGCTATTTCAGCCACACCCATTGCTGACAGGTGTATAATCGAGCACATAGCCATGCAATCTCCATAGACAAACATTGGCAGTAGAATGGCCTTACTTAAAGCTCAATGATTTTCAATGTTGCACCGTCATAGGATGCCAACTTTCCAACAAGTCAGTTTGTAAAATGTCTGCCCTGCTACAGCTGCCCCGGTCAATTGTAAGTGTTGTTATTGTGAAGTGGAAATGTCTAGGAGCAACAAAGTGGTAAAGTGGTAGGCCACACAAGCTCACAGAATGAGACCGCCGAGTGCTGAAGGGCATAGCACGTAAAACTCATCTGTCCTCGGTTGCAACCCTCACTACCGAGTTCCGAAATGGGTTTCCGTGGCCGAGCAGCCTCACACAAGCCTAAGATGTGCAATGCCAAGTTTCAGCTGGAGTGGTGTAAAGCTTGCCACCATTGGACTATGGAGCAATGGAAACGCGTTCTCTGGAGTGATGAATCACGCTTTACCATCTGGCAGTCCAACGGATTAATCTGGGTTTGGTGGATGAACGGAGAACGCTACCTGCCCCAATGCATAGTGCCAACTGTAATTTTTGGTGGAGGAGGTCTTGGTTGTGGTCTGGGTTGTTTTTCATGGTTCGGGCTAGGTCCCTTAGTTCCAATGAAGGGAAATCTTAACGCTACAGCATACAACGACATTCTAGACGATTCTGTGCTTCCAACTTTGTGGCAACAGTTTGGGGAAGGCACGTTCCTGTTTCAGCACAAAGCGAGGTCCATACAGAAATGATTTGTCGAGATAGGTGTGGAAGAATTTGACTGGCCTGCACAGAGCCCTGACCTCAACGCCATCGAACACCTTTGGGATGATTTGGAACGCCGACTGCAAGCCAGGCCTGATTGCCCAACATCAGTGCCCGACCTCACTAATGTTCTTGTGGCTGAATGGAAGCAAGTCCCTGCAGCAATGTTCCAACATCTTGTGGAAAGCCTTCCCAGAAGAGTGGAGGCTGTTATAGCAGCAAAAGGGGGACCAACTCCATATTAATGCCCATGATTTTGGAATGAGATGTTCGACGAGCATGTATGTCTGGGTGCTTCCTAATGACACAGATATAACTGTGCCGGGAGGCTACGCCAAATAACACTCGTAGTTATTTTCCCATCATAAGAAAAAACACTGTCTGTCTGCTACCTTTATGATACTTTCAGAAGGAGCATTTTCTCCGCCAGTGGTGGAAGACATGCAGATTTATAATTACTTTTGTGTATCCCATGTTTGATTCTTAGCAACAGTGCTGAAAGCTTTGCTTTGGCATCTCAGCCATTGTTTACTTATCACATGTAAATTACTCGAAGCTGTGGTGGGATCTTTCATCATTATTTGTTTACCCAGAGTGTGCCTTTACGGCTATCATATTGTGATCTTGACTCATCCTCTCTCAACTAGGTCCGTTGATTGAGACAGAGCAGGTGAAATATCTTGAAGGAACGAGCTGCTTTTCAGACGCAGCAGGGCGATGATGAATAACAAGTGTGTTGTTCACAGACTTAATATGTTTGCTGACAGCAAAATCATCTGAGGTTGTTGAAAAGCAAGATAAAAGGAGAGGAAAATAGAGAGAAAGTGAATGTAATCAGAGCCTTAGAATTACAATGCTTATTTAGATTTCATGTGGTGTCATACTCTATTCAGATGAGACAGTCCCAGGGAGGCTAGCATCGATTGTCATGCCCCACAGTATTCTAGCAGACCCCACACAATGCATATTAAGGCCAGTTTCAAAAGGAATGACAGAGTAGGAAATGTGTGGAAGTGCCTTTCATCTGTTAGGACTCGTTGAAAGTCCACAGAAGGTAGTCTGGCTGAATATTATAAAAAATAAAAAAGTTTTAAGTAGGCAATGGTCTGAAGCCGAAAATGCGTACTAATATACCCATAATATACCAAGGTTTTCCAGCACAAAACTTTGACCTATTACAGTAGCTATGTTGGTCTACTTTACTTCCAACAATTGTATGTTTTTTATTTTACCTTTATTTAACTAGGCAAGTCAGTTAAGAACAAATTCTTATTTACAATGACGGCCTACACCGGCCAAACTCGGACGATGCTGGGCCAATTGTGCACCGCCCTATGGGACTCCCAATCACCGCCGGTTGTGATACAGTCTGGATTCAAACCATGTTGTCTGTAGTGACACCTTTAACACTGAGATGCAGTGTATTAGACCACTGCACCACTTGGGAGCCAATGTGTAGGCAGGTTGCTTGGGATTCAAACTTTCTGGATTCAAACCTTCAATGGTTTTTACACCGGAAGGTGATTACGTAAAATTATTATACATAATGATAAATGGCAACAGAAATAATGTAGTTATTAGTATATATTTAATATTAACAGCTGATTTTTCAGAGGGGAGCGGAAAACCAGAAACCCAATTAAGCCAATATGGAGTAAACTGGAAAATCTTTTAACAAGAAAATCAAGCAAGCTCCTGGAAATAAATAATCAACATGTAGCCTACCCATTAACTATTTACATACAGTGCCTTCAGAAATTATGCATACCCCTTGTTCCACATTTTGTTGTGTGAAGCCTGAATTTAAAATGTATTAAATAGATGTTTTGACAAAGTGATAATACATTTTTGCTAATTTATTCATAATTAAATTAGATTGTGCATAACATTTATGCACAATCTGATTGGAGATACTGGGAAGGGTATACCATAAGAGTAACTCTCTCAACAATAACATGATGTCAAATATCCCCCTGTAATGTATACAGATTGATTGTTTTCTTTCACCATGATGATGATAATGATGATTTTGAACAGAGCCACTGACCAAACCAACACTAAATTGTGTATCGCAGTAGTTTCTAGACTTCTGGACTAGATCCTTTATGCCCAGTGCCTTCCTACGTACAGACATTTGGCAGTGAATACAGTTGTGAGTCTCTCTGGGTAAGTCTCTAAGAGATTTCCACACATGGATTGTGCAACATTTGCCCATTATTATTTAAAAAATTCTTCAAACTCTATCAAATTGGTTGTTGATCTTAACTAGTGGGCGGCAGGTAGCCTAGTGGTTAGAGAATTGGGCCAGTAACCGAAAGGTTGCTGAGCGGTGTCCTTGAGCAAGGCACTTAACCCTAATTTGGCTGACCCTGTAGGTAGGCTGTCATTGTAAATTAAAATGTGTTCTTAACTGACTTGCCTAGTTAAAAATATAAAATAGACAAACATTTTCAGGTCTTGCCATTGTAGATTTAAGTCAAAACTGTTACTCTGCCACTCAGGAACATTCACTGTTTTCTTGTTAAGCACCTCCTGTGTAGATTTGACCTTGTGTTTTAGGTTATTGGTGAATTAATCTCCCAGTGTCAGTGCATTATCTTCTGGTGATGAGAGGAAGCTTTCGTTATACCATGTTTTTGTTGTTCATTCACTTAGTACTGATTGAACGTTTATTTATCTTGCTTGGTTACATGTGTTTGTCTAAAACAGTTGATGTGTTGAAAACAGTCACATAGCTAACAAAGTTAGCAAGCATGGCATTTTCTTTTGACTGTGCAAAGGTCATGCAAGCAAGCAATGATGTTGGTGTTGTTTAACCTGGGTAGCTAAATGTGCTTTGTGGAAGATAATGGGATAGCTATAATGTCAACATTGAGTTATGCCGGTAAATGATCTGTCCATACAGCTAACGTTACAGCCTTTTTGGCTTGTAGCTAGCTAACGTTTCTGGCTAACCTTAGTTGGCTAGCTAACTGACAATAGCAGCCAAGGATGTTCGCTATCTTATTTGTGCTTATTTGTTTGTGTTCTGATTACACACAAGTGTCAAGTGTCAAGTTTCAAAGCCAACAGTTTACACAGATGACTTCAGCCATAGCAAAATATAGATAGCTAGCTTCCTTTGCTTGTAGCTTGCCTCTCATCCGACTGGTTGGCTAGCTACTAGCACTGTTGCTGCGCAAACCAAGTGCTTTGGTCTAGTTTAAGAACTCAGATTCGGCTGAAAAGATGCTAGCCTTGTCAGAAATGCTACAAAAAGGTAGCACATTGTTGGTTCTCAATGGACAAATTTATTAAGTCCAAATTAATCTAAGTCCAGTATTCACTTTATGGATGTGGTAGCCTCATTTTAATCTGACATCTAGAATTTGAGCAATTTTGGGGCTCAAATAAATATGGTATAGTTCTCGGTAACGGACGGAAAGGATCATGACGAGAGGCAAATAAGTTGATTTGCACATTTTCATAAGCAATGGTGTCATATTGACTTAGATAACACTGAGCTTCAACCAAAGCATACTATAGTCTCGCCAACCGGCGCAACCATAATACAAAAGGCTTGGGTTGTTATCCTATGATATTTAAACTTAAAGTCACAACAAATGGTTTCATTTTCTGAATTCCAATAGGCTCTAACAGCCATATTCTTGGTATTTATGTCCAGTATTTACAGTACACGCAAACTGATGAATGCTAGGGAGTGGGCGAGAGGTTAAGATTGGGGGTTAGGGTAATGTTCGGTTTAGGCATGAAAGCAACTGTTCAAGGTAAGGAGTTTTCCAAAAGCAAAAAGATGCCAAAAGCAAAAGCACGGCTAGATTTAAACCCCTCAGTGGGGTACTCCAGACAGCAGGATAATTAGGTTAGCCCATGTGATCAAGGTTGATCAAGAAAGCTACATTTGTATATTGGTTGTTGTTGTCAAGTCAATTGTACCTTGTACATTTTAAGTCTATATTCCTAGAAAACATAAGGGTTAGCTCATACAATTTTGGATAGTAAGCTGGCTAACTCATTGATCCAGCTTTCTGGAAAAGCCCCATGATGAGAGAACACGATGGATACCCATGTTCACACACCAAATAACCCCAAAGTCCTAAATGTAATGCTATTTCATTAAATCACTTTTAAATGTGTCCACACCTTACAGCGCTTCAAGAGTACATTGTCAGTTGGATATCGCACAGGTAGCTGTGAGGGAAAATTACTTTTCTAAAACATTAACGGCATGTCTTCATCAGCAAGTAAAATTTCTCTATTTAAGGCCACTTATTTCTTATTTTTGTATGGGCGCGAGTAACCGTCTTTCATCCACAGGCCTGCTGTTCTCTGCCAAGACTGATTTAACAGTCCTGCTTAAACTAATTGTTTTGTAGCCTTTTGTATTAGATTGCTGGGCCCGCGTCAGCCAGGTGTTGTGACAGTAGATTAGAATGAGCTTTTTTGGACTGGTGGTGAAAGGAAAGTTACATTTTGTATGGGTACCTGATGTTAATGCCTCCTTTGAAATAATAACTAACAATCTTTAAAAACGCATTGTAATAAATTACCCATGCTTCTACCCAGTCTAGTAGTGCTTTCCCCCTGCAGTTCATCATATTTTGCTGTTGTTAAACATGAAGAGCACATCTGTTGCTCATTGAACATCTGGACTCATTTGCATATTAATGAATCATTATGTTAATTTGATTGCGATAGATTTTTATTTTAAAACGTTTCCTTTCACATACATTTGCTCTCTTACTGAAGATCATTCATTATGCATTTGTGGAATGATGGAAAACAATTAGACGGCTGTGAGAGGCTTATGGGTGTGACAGCTTTCAGAACAAGGGCCAATATCTGAATATAACCAGATCATTTGAACATTTATGCACAATCTGATTGGAGATACTGGGAAGGGTATACCATAAGAGTAACTCTCTCAACAATAACATGATGTCAAATATCCCCCTGTAATGTATACAGATTGATTGTTTTCTTTCACCATGATGATGATAATGATGATTTTGAACAGAGCCACTGACCAAACCAACACTAAATTGTGTATCGCAGTAGTTTCTAGACTTCTGGACTAGATCCTTTATGCCCAGTGCCTTCCTACGTACTTATTTATCACGCCAACAGTTCTGAGTAAATCATGTGATCAATTCCGGAAGAGGCTCGGGGGAACAGTGCACAGTGTCAATGCCAGAATAGCCCTTTTAGAGATATAGAAGACTAGAATCTCTTACCTTTAGATGTTCACGAAACCCATCAGCAAGGCCAGGCAGAGCCCCAAGAGAGAGAAAGCGAAACAAGAAATTAATGCATCACATAATCATTCTAGATCATTTCATTTTTTCCTTGTAATGTATACCCAAATATATGAGAAATAATGTCCATTGTACACTATATTTTCTAATGTAGACACCAAGATTCCTCTAAAGAATTGCAGCCCTGCTATCCATACACTGCCACGTTTCTGAAGGCCATATGTGTCGAGAATGTAGAATACACTTTACTGTCTATAAGAGGCATCTAAAAAGGATTACTGAATATGATGAAGAATAAACTATAATCTGGGAAAACTACACACGGTCATAGCATTGGTGTGAATATCGATACAAAAGTATTCTTGTATGAAACATTTATCTCGCTTTGATTTCTAGTTCTTTATAAACACTGGTGGGGGAGTCGCATAAAAACACCATCTTGACAACCGTGCTTGCTTGGATATCTTTACAAAGGGCATTACCTATTTCTCCCAGATTTCATGATATTCAATTGCAATGCAATTACAATCTTGTCTCATCGGTGCAACTCCCCAACAGGCTCGGGAGAGGCGAAGGTCGAGTTATCCGTCCTCTGGAACATGACCCGCCAAACCACGCTTCGTAAGACCCACCCTCTTAACCCCGAAGCCAGCTGCACCAATGTGTCAGAGGAAATACCGTTCAACTGACAACCAAAGTCAGCCTGCATGCACCCGGCCTGCCTCATGGAGTCACTAGAGCGAGATGAGCCAAGTAAAGCCCCCCCCGGCCAAACAATTCCCTAACCCGGACAATATTTTTTTCGCTGTATGATTCTGCTGTAGATAATGTTTGCTGGATTAGTTTTTTTTCTCTCCATCTCTCTTCTTCTGACGGGTTCAATTGAATCCAGACTGTATCACAACCCTCTCTCTTAAGACATGTTAGAGTATATTAACTGCAGTATATGAACATGAACGTCTTACATCATATATGTGTACATGTGAATGTGCGTATGTGTACATGCATGGTTGTGTGTTTCTGTGTGTTTCTGCGTGTGCCTTCACCTGCAAGCAAGCGCAGAATGACATCACTGAACCAAACAGTTCTTGCTTTGATCCTGTGCACTAAGGACTTACAAATCTCCATTGTTTACAGACGGAATATCAAATCTCCTCTGCGGGAGACAAACCTTAGTTTTTCATAAAAGCAGTCACAGTAGAATACAGAAATAGCATTGAGCCAAAAAGAAATAGATCACTGTAAACAAAAAATGAAACAAAAAAAAGTACTAAATGTGGTTTGCTCTGCATGGTCGTGTTACTCCCAAGTAATTGCGCATTTCATCATGATTACCAACCACACTTGAATATCATACTGGGAATGCGGTGAGCTGATTTCTTGACTTGTCGACGAGCCTCTCTGCTACGAAAGTTGATGCAATAACATCTGTAGGCCTGTAGTTAAGCAACTCGTTGCTGTGGCTACTAACTTACATCTGTGACATGGCAACAAGCTGCATTGTTCTTTTGTAGCCCGGGAGGCATGTTATGCTGAATTTGCCGGGAAATGATGGGAAGGAAACAATTGTCACAACCACAAAGATGGTAATACAATTTACTGGAGGGACCAGTCTTTTCAGTCAGAATTTCACACGGGATCACATCAATCGCAAATCCCCAAACCAGTTACACTGTTACACTGTCTGTCTCTGTTTCTCCCTCTCGGCTCCTCTGTCACCCAGTTGCCATGTTCTCTTCAAACCCATTGACAACAGAGACAGAAAACATGGGGTTTCACTCCCCCCTTCTCTCCCTCCAACCCCCACTCAAACCAGAGGCTTTTCTGTCACAGAGCCCGGTCTATGCTTTTTCTTCTGTTGCCTAGATTGTGTTTCACTCGGGCCCTTGTCACGTTTGCGTGATGCGCGCTGCACTAATCCCCCTTCTTAACACTGCGGCTAAAACGTGGCAGATAAGTATATCAGACACAACCAGAGGATGAACCCCCAGCCTGCCCAGAACACAGCTTGCCTTTGTCATCAATCAATCTGACAAGGCCCAACCACAGAGGAAAGCCTCCCCTCCTCACCACCATCATTCCGCCACATTTCTGATATGAAGCCACTGCACCACGATAGCAACCAGAGGGAAGCTGAGAGAAGAGAGTGTGTGTGCATTTCTGGACATCTGCAGGAATCTACATGACACTGATGTCCTACTGTAGGGGTCTAAGTTTGGGTTTGAGGAGCCGTGAAGGCACAGACCGTACAGGGAGTTGAGACACGGGGCAAAAGGAGCTAGAATAATGAAACATGCTGTGGCAGGATGCAGGTTTCGCCGTGGTCAGGACGAGAGAGGCATGCACTACGCGCAGCGACCGTGGCGTTAGAAAATTCCAAACAGAGAGAGAGCGATAAGGAGACTATGTTGACTATGCTGTGCCATGCTGGGCTGGAGCATAGTCCCGCTATCAGATCGCTGGCGTTCTGAGCAGAGCGATAGTGGCTTTGGGATTTTTCATTTCCTGTATTTACTGAAGTAAGACATCCACGAAGCGTGTATTGATGAATATATATATAAGCTCATAATATTCAAGATAAACATGAATGTAAATCTTCTTGATATTGAATTGGGATGAATAGATATAGCCCACCAAGAAATAGCGATTCAAATACAAGTATGAAGATGAAGATAAATACAAGCACACACAACCTCTAGAGAGGATGCATGATATGAAGGACCGCGTTGACTACAGTGTGTGTCCTGGTGTCCCCTGTCGCTACCATAGACTACAGTATGTGTCCTGGTGTCCCCTGTCGTTACCATAGACTGCAGTGTGTGTCCTTGTGTCCCTAGTCGCTACCATAGACTGCAAACAGTAGGAGTCCTGGTGTTCCCAGTCGCTACCATACACTGCAGTATGTGTCCTGGTGTCCCCAGTCGCTACCATAGACTGCAGTGTGTGTCCTGGTATCCCCTGTCACTACCATAGACTGCAGTGTGTGTCCTGGTGTCCCCAGTCGCTACCATAGACCAGTGTGTGTCCTGGTGTCCCCAGTCGCTACCATAGACTGCAGTGTGTGTCCTGGTGTCCCCAGTCGCTACCATAGACTGCAGTGTGTGTCCTGGTGTCCCCATTCGCTACCATAGACTGCAGTACAGTATGTGTCTTGGTGTCCCCTGTCGCTACCATAGACTACAGTATGTGTCCTTGTGTCCCCTGTCGCTACCATAGACTACAGTGTGTGTCCTGGTGTCCCCTGTCACTACCATAGACTAAAGTGTGTGTCCTTGTGTCCCCTGTCGCTACCATATACTGGAGTACAGTATGTGTCCTGGTGTCCCCAGTCACTACCATAGACTGCAGTATGTGTCCTGGTGTCCCCAGTCGCTACCATAGACGGCAGTGTGTGTCCTGGTGTCCCCAGTCGCTACCATAGACCAGTGTGTGTCCTGGTGTCCCCTGTCGTTACCATAGACTGCAGTGTGTGTCCTGGTGTCCCCAGTCGCTACCATAGACTGCAGTGTGTGTCCTGGTGTCCCCATTCGCTACCATAGACTGCAGTACAGTATGTGTCTTGGTGTCCCCTGTCGCTACCATAGACTGCAGTATGTGTCCTGGTGTCCCCTGTCGCTACCATAGACTACAGTGTGTGTCCTGGTGTCCCCTGTCACTACCATAGACTAAAGTGTGTGTCCTTGTGTCCCCTGTCGCTACCATATACTGGAGTACAGTATGTGTCCTGGTGTCCCCAGTCACTACCATAGACTGCAGTATGTGTCCTGGTGTCCCCAGTCGCTACCATAGACGGCAGTGTGTGTCCTGGTGTCCCCAGTCGCTACCATAGACCAGTGTGTGTCCTGGTGTCCCCTGTCGTTACCATAGACTGCAGTGTGTGTCCTGGTGTCCCCAGTCGCTACCATAGACTGCAGTGTGTGTCCTGGTGTCCCCATTCGCTACCATAGACTGCAGTACAGTATGTGTCTTGGTGTCCCCTGTCGCTACCATAGACTGCAGTATGTGTCCTGGTGTCCCCTGTCGCTACCATAGACTACAGTATGTGTCCTGGTGTCCCCTGTCACTACCATAGACTAAAGTGTGTGTCCTTGTGTCCCCTGTCGCTACCATATACTGGAGTACAGTATGTGTCCTGGTGTCCCCAGTCACTACCATAGACTGCAGTATGTGTCCTGGTGTCCCCAGTCGCTACCATAGACGGCAGTGTGTGTCCTGGTGTCCCCTGTCGCTACCATAGACCAGTGTGTGTCCTGGTGTCCCCAGTCTCTACCATAGACTACAGTGTGTTTCCTAGTGTCCTGGTGTCCCCTGTCGCTACCATAGACTGCAGTATGTGTCCTGGTGTCCCCAGTCGCTACCATAGACTGCAGTGTGTGTCCTGGTGTCCCCAGTCGCAACCATAGACTGCAGTACAGTATGTGTCTTGGTGTCCCCTTTCGCTACAATAGACTACAGTGTGTGTCCTGGTGTCCCCTGTCGCTACCATAGACTGCAGTATATGTCCTGGTGTCCCCTGTTGCTACCATAGACCACAGTACAGTACGTGTCCTGGTGTCCCCAGTTGCTACCATAGACTACAGTATATGTCCTAGTGTCCCCAGTCGCTACCATAGACTACAGTATGTGTCCTGGTGTCCCCTGTCACTACCATAGACTGTTGTATGTGTCCTGGTGTCCCCTGTCGCTACCATAGACTACAGTATGTGTCCTGGTGTCCCCTGTCGCTACCATAGACCACAGTACAGTATGTGTCCTGGTGTCCCCTGTCGCTACCATAGACTACAGTATGTGTCCTAGTGTCCCCAGTCGCTACCATAGACTGCAGTGTGTGTCCTAGTGTCCTGGTGTCCCATCGCTACCATAGGCCGCAGTATGTGTCCTGGTGTCCCCTGTCGCTACCATAGACTGCAATATGGGGGGAGAACTATTTACCTGAGAATGTGACATAGAGTGCACTCTCCAAGAGGATGTTGCATAGCGTGACAAAGGTTAGGGTGCCTAGCACCAGAAATATGGCACACACACACACACACATTAACCTATACACATGCCAACGTACACACATAGAAATATAGAAACATAGAAAACACTGACAAGACACCCACGAATACACAGACACACGTGTGCGCGCCAAGGCTCACCTGTGCTGCTGCAAAGCACAACAGCCATTGTCTAGGATACAGCTAATGCTCTAATCCCTACACAGGCAAATGGGCACTAATCTAATAATCACAGTTACAGTTGGTTGAGAATACAATGCTTAGCTAATAATCCATTTTGTTTGCCTGTTAAATTATTCATTTTAATTCTGGGAAGTGCTGTGTAATCACTCCTGCTAAGCTGATGTCTGAGGACCAGGAGCAGTTATTTTGAGAACAGCAAATTATTTCCTTAATTTAAGACAATATTCTAAAACTATCAATCGAGAGTTTCCCGCCAGGGTATGGAAAAATAAATAATGTTTTAGTCTACATACAGTACACTGGTATTGATATGTGGTTTTGTTTCTTTTGGTTTGAGACATCAGATATTATCCATATTGATTATGCGGATACAAATGTGCAGCCATTTACCCAGCTAGCAGAAGATAAATGTGGCTTTGTTATACCCCAGACACACGGTTTTGGCCCTTGGTTTTTGTTGTTGGAATATTTGCCTGCAGGGTTAGCTAAACTTGAATAAACACAGTTGAAAACACCATACTGAATAAACTGAATTATACTGAATTATAGTTTAGTGGGCGAATTATAGTTACGCCCACTAAACTCTGCCCCTTAGTGGGAGCGCAGCAGAATGCAAGACCATGATAGTTGCCCCTTTCAATGACTCCTCCCTGCCTTTTGTGCACTGGGATAACATATAAAACATATTAATTGATGTAAAGTTCCCTAGCAGAGGCAGAGGGAGTGAATGGAGGGTTAAGTGCACACACTGTTCACAACGAATACCAATTAAGGGTTGGACAAAAGCCTTGTTTGCCTTGTATTGAACTCATCTAACAGTTTGTCAAACTTTCGACGGAATCAACAATCAGACTCAGTTCAGTCTCATTGCCAGTGAACAACACCCTTCGCGTTAGACACTGTAGTCTATCCTATTTAGATAAAGACTAAAGTGTGCAGAGGTAACACAGACTAAACCGCTAGCCTTGCCACCGACACATCTTTAAATCAAACAATATGTTGAGAGTAGAAAAGGGTGCTCGTGGCTGGTTTCTGGGATTGTATCAAGGACAAACTCAGAAAAGTAGGCTAGATTAATTCTGCCAATGTCTTCAATCAATTTCTTATTTTTCAGTTAATGAATACTTGGAAGGAAGACCGAAGACCAAAATATGGTCAATATCGTGAACAGTATTTATTTTAGGACCAAATTAAGGTCCGTAGTTCCTCTCATCAACAAGTATAAGTAATTAAACATAATTTAATACAGGATATCTATCTGTTAAACATTTGGGTCCTAAAAGCATGATCAATGGATATTCTCCATTAAAAGTGCTTTTTAGTCCAGGACTAATCAGGATCAAAACCCGATGTCCAGGGGCACCACCACCATCAGACCAACCTCAGACCTCAGACATCTGTCATCCAATACAGATGCTTTACAAAAGTATGTTTTTGTCATTGTTTTATCATTACTGTAAAACATTCCTTTGGCCAGACATGTAGATTTCCAGCAGTCAGCCGTAGGTGCAGTGTAATACACCTGTAATTTAATCCGTGCCTCTGGAGAAATGCCTCATATCACAACACTTTCATAAAATGACAAAATCTAACCGTCATGCGGTGTGACCTGACAAAATGACCACTGTCTGGATTGTTCAACAGCAGCATTGACTGAATACAGCGGGAGAATGTGCGTCTGAGAGTCCACCTGGGTCAGTAACAGTATTGGATGACTGCTTGTTGAACCCCCAGCGAATACATTGACATTGATTTGGCTTGTCGCCTTGGGAATGCCCTTGGCAAGGCATTTGTGAATATTCAGCAAACCACTTGTGCTGTGGTACGATTCTATGACAAGGTTAATCTACTACAGTAATGATAATACTTTTTGCGTTAACGAGTAATATAACGGAGTACTGTTGCAATTTGAGTAATAATATTACAGTTATTGATCAAAGATACGTCGTCGTTACTTCGTTATCATTCCCTTCCTATTACAGTTATTGGTCTAAATTAATATTTCTGATGATTATTATTCCCTCTCCGTTGGCGCAATATAAAAAAATTGTCCTGAGGGAGTTGATTTTTTTTTGATTTGGTAGGATCACAAAATTACAAGAATAAAATTGTAAAATGTAAACTGTGTCCAGAAGAGAAACACCTCCCCACTGCTAGAAACACAACTTCCAATCACTTGAAGCACCTGCAAAAGCAACACGCCAAGACAAATCTCGTAGCGAAAGACCCCTGAGGCCTGACCACTGCTGCTGAAGATGACTGTAGGCCTACCTCATCCAAACATCAAAGGCTTGATTTTAATCGTTCAGGAGGGAGGTTTTAACCCAGGGAGAGCTAAACAAGATTTTGTATCTGTCGTTATAAGGCAACTTGTGTTGGTGTACAGGCCTACGTAACATAACATTGACATTGTTTACATTGAGTGAGGACGTGCAACATTTTGGGGTGTAACGCAAAAGTAATTACATTTCCCAGGGAGTAATACGTAATAATAATAATTCATTACTGTTCAAAGAAGTAATGAGTAATGGGTAATGTATTACTTTGAGTAACGACTCCAACACTACCAGACAACAGCAGCTAGTGCAACACTATTTTCCCTTCCTCTCACTGAGGACAGTAACACAAGTAAGGCTCAATGATTAGATGTGCCTTGCAAATTCCCTGATAATGACTATAGGAAGACTTCTGAGAAGGCAACAATGACATGTTTTTAATGTCGAAGGGTTAGGGTTATTATACAGATTTGTTACAGCAGGTGTGCAACTGTTTCATGTATTGATGACACATGTTTTACATAGGTATTTATTCATTTTGATATTTATGTTTTTGCTGTCTATGCACTGTAATTGGTAAATTATTTGTGTTTATTATTGAGTTGCCCTTCTTGGTCAGGTCTCCCTTGTAAAATAGGTCTTCTGACCTTAATGGGACTTCCTTGTTAATTATTGAGGAGATGCCAAACGACTTCAAAGTGCTATATTTAGCTTTTTTACCTCAAAGTCAATTAGGGACCTCAGTAACTCAGGGACTTTATGCGCTCAATTAGATTTTTGTGGGAATTACAAAAACTTCAAAAACATTCTCAAAGATGGTTTTTATGGGTACCAGTCTCTTTAGCTAATCCACTCCTTGTCCTTGAGCTTTTGTCGATAGTGGGGTAACTGCAGAGTTAATTTGTTCACCCAATGGAAAGGCAAGTTGGCACCCAGTAGTGTCTGCAAGGGAGTGGCAAATGAGTACACATCATACAAACACTGCTTTACTTAGGGTTATGTCATTTTGCTCCCTGGAAATAATGACAGATTCATCTTGTGCTATAATAAACGCTGGTACCCAGTTATGTTGAAGTCAGAGAGAGAGATCTTAGCAGAGATCGTGGGGTTGTGGAGCTCATCTTGGAGGAGTATAAATATAGGTGTTATTCTTCAAGGTATAGATGCCTCCTGGTTTGCCCTCCCAATCCCACCACCAGCATCAGCGTTACATAGGCTGTCATGGTTGCCGTGTCCCCACTTAAGACTAATTTAACAAAACAGAGGCAATAATCAATGTTCACCATTAATTGCTTTGTTCATGTTCAGTCCATGACTGAAAATAGCCAGAGACCATAAGTCTACGTGATCCATTTGATGTTGTTTGAAAAAAATCTCTGTCTACACATATGAACAGAAATAACAGACAATCTGTTTGGGCCATAACACTGGCTGTTGTGTGTTCCCATATATTCTCATCCACACTCCAGCCCTCTTCCCCTCCTTCTCTCCTTCCCTCTCTCACGCTGTAGTCCTTGGTGAGCGCTCCCCAGTTAATCGTCTGTGGTGGGCCACACCATCTCACACATCATCTCGCTAGCTCTCTAGCACATAGTCTGCAGCACACTGATAATACAGCCTTTGAGACTTTTGACAACATGAACCCATAACCCCCCCCTTCCCATCAACTCCCCACCGTAAACCCAAAGCCCTGTCTCTACAGTAGAGATCTCTCCTCTTAGTACCACCATACCCCCTACTCGAGGAGCAGCGGAGCAATTTCCACCCTCCTGGCAGAACAGCAGGGACCCATGATTGATGTGACTCTCCAGGAGTCAAGATTTTTGATGAGTTCCAGGAACTTGCACAAAAAATAAACTTTTTTGTTTAAAAAAAAGTAGTGAAAAATGAGTCCCACCACAACTACAAACAAGAGAAGATAAATGACGAAAAATGTGCCAGTGAGCGAGCTCTGCATCCTCAGAGACAATATAAGTCGCCATGTCTTTCGCATTGGACTGGATGAGGAGTATTAAACAGGGGGCTGAAGGGATTATTTCTTAGGGACTGCACTGTAGAGTTATGTATGGGATATACTAATGTGTTCTGCGTGATGCAAACATTTATGCGGTGAATAAAATCCTGCTAAATTGATGGGCTAAATAGACGTTTATGGAAGATTATCTTGTCTCGTTGAACTGTGATGTTTTCATTCAAGGGTTTGTGAAAAGCTGGCTGCGATGAAGTGCTAATCGCGGGTAAAGGTTCCCTCATCTACACAGCTAAAAGACTAAGTAGACCACCAAAATGACAGACATTTTCAGAGTTGATTTTCATCAGAAGCTGCTTCTTCACCTTCATCCTTTTCCTACACATATTCAACGCCTACGTAGCTACATGCATAAACTACCTGATTGCGATGTATAAAGGAATGATCTTGATCAAGAGAAGACAGACTATTGTGTTCCCTTCAGTCTCCAACTGCTGTGATTGATGTATGCCGGGACAGAAGCAATATCGTTCCGGTTACCCGAGAGGGTTTGATCACTAACTACACTTTAAGTACCCCCAACCAC
Source organism: Thymallus thymallus (assembly GCA_023634145.1). Taxonomy (NCBI): domain Eukaryota; kingdom Metazoa; phylum Chordata; class Actinopteri; order Salmoniformes; family Salmonidae; genus Thymallus; species Thymallus thymallus. The sequence continues at coordinate 31,311,935 of CM042391.1, forward strand.
ACACCGACACGAACGCGACACACACACACCATCACCACAACCACCCTTCAACTCCATTCTGCATACTGTCAGTCTTTTTAGACAAGAAAAGTTTGGATACCAGCTCAGACATTTCAATAAATTTAATTGACGGTTACTTAAATGAGGAACAGGCTGCTATCGGCAACTATTTACATATAAAGCTGTGGATGTGAAATGTTATAAGGCTACTAACTGTCCTCCTGTAGGTGAAAGTGGTATAGTTTAATATCAAAGTCACAACAGTGGCATTAAAAGGGAAAATACCCAGAAAGGGTATATTCAAATGTAATTTCCTTACCGCAACTGCATACACATAACACTGCATCTCAGTGCTAGAGGCGTCACTACAGACAACCTGGTTCGATCCAGGCTGTATCACAACCGGCCGTGATTGGGAGTCCCATAGGGCGGCGCACAATTGGCCCAGCGTCATCCGGGTTTGGTTAGGGTATGCGTCATTGTAAATAAGAATTTGTTCTTAACTGACTTGCCTAGTTAAATAAAGGTTAAATACAAATAAATTATTTGAAAATAGCTAATTATTTGAGTCAGTGAGCTACAGAAAGGACGAAAGCAGTTGTTTGATATGAAGGAAAAGAAAGTTGACACATTGACAATGTTATTTATTCTGAGTGATTACTGTATGTTTAGTGTGATTTAACTCCTTGATTCTCATACTAGATGGCATTAACAACGGACCTATTAATATCTTGTTATCAGACGTCGTCATTGTAACATTATCAGTATTATCTCAATGGTTCATTTCTTAGACTTTCCACACCGATGAATGTGAAATGTCATGGGCACCTATATATTCCATCTCCAAGGGGAGACTTTTATTCATCGACCAACAAAGTGGTACTGCTAGAGCCCTTGATACTCATGTTTTGAGAAATTAATATTTTCACTTCCTAGATACAGTAGGTTAGGGAGCGAGAACAGAGAGCACTGCTGGTCTTCTCAGTGATAACACAGAAATGAGTTCTCCTATGCAGTTTCCACGTTGTTCCCATTGTTTGGGAAAACACTCATATATCATTACACTGCACGTCCTTTTCAAAGGAAGGATGTGAATCAGCATGCTTTGGCCCAATTACTATGTTTGATTTCATTGACGCGGGCAAGCTTCTAGAACTAATCAGCGTTAAATTGAATCAAGACCCATTTGTTGTAAGTACAGCCAATTTTTTAAATATTGATTAGATTTTTTAATTTTAGAATTTGATTCTGCCAGTTGCAGATAGAAAGATACATAAAACAATGGACTGATTTTGTTGGTGGTAGGTGGATGGACATGGCTCTGGCCACTAATTATTCACTTTGCCTGGGAGACAGATTCCACTGGATCCTCTTTGCCACTTCGATCATTTCATAATCTCATTATTTTCTATACGTTCCAAGAAATTAATTGTTCTGGACTTTTGATGTAATACTTTTCTCCAATCTCCACATTTAGTAAATGGAAATGTTGTTGTGTAAAAAAACAAGTTTATTGTGTGTATGATGGTGAATAGCTTCTGGAAGTTGCTTAGGTACTTGGGGATGGTCCTCAAAGAACTACTAAGCCCCTTATTGTTTTTTAGAAGAATCATCATGTCTTTTTTGGTGGCACATTTCCTGGACCTGAATAGAGCAGAATCTTAGATTGCCTACCTGTATGCTGGCTCATTTTGCTTGCACCACCTCCTCCACGACTTGAGTTCCGATTACAATGGGTTACATCACACTGAGTGTGATGGAACACATGGGCACCGTCCCAGTCTGGTTACATCAGTCTTAAAATTAAATAGTTCAGTCTCTGGCACACTCAATATGAAATGCTGGAGAATATCAAATGCAACAAAATGGGAACTTGTGTAAAGTGAATATTTATGAACTGAGTCGAAATGCCATCTATTTAAATCAATGCTTCTTTACTTGCCCTTTCGTCCTTCATAATATTCAGTCATGTGAAGAAGTACACCCCCTGGAAAGTTCTCTTTTTTTGTTTTTTTACATATTTGGACAGATGGATATGTGATCTTCACTTCAACACTACTGACAGATAAAGGTTACCCAATTTAACAAATAACACACAAAATAAAAAACTTTGAAAATGTTATGCAATTAAAATAAACAAAAATACATTTTCCTTATGGGGAAAACGTTAGTACACCCCTACCTTTACCATCACATAAAATGTCTAAAATTGATTTAGGTGTACCAAAACAAGTGCAAATGATTAGAAAACATTAGAAAATTGGTCTGGGTTGGTCTAAACCATATAGGTGTTTGGTAATACATAATTCAAAGATCAAAAGACCTACCTAAGGCCCTCAGAATAAAGATTATTGATGCCCATGAGTCTGGGAGGGGTTACAAATCCATTTCCAAGCAATTTGAAGTACATCATTCCATTTCCAAGCAATTCGAAGTACATCATTCCATTTCCAAGCAATTTGAAGTACATCATTCCACTGTCCGACTAAAATTCCAGACCACTGGCAAACCACCTAGGACAGGTCGTCCCACCAAAGTCAGCCCAAGAGCTGACCGAAAGATGCTCATAGAAGTCTCTAAGAACCCCAGGGTAACATCAAGGGATCTACAGGCCTCTCTTGCCACAATCAATGTCGAATTGCATGGGTACACTGTCAGAAAGAGACTGCACAAACTTGGCCTACATGGGAGGTCAGGAAGGAAGAAGCCTCTGCTCTCCAAAAATAATATCAAGACACAACTGACTTTTGCCAGACAACACCTGGGTAAAGTCAGTTGTGTCTTGATATTATTTAGCCATTTTATGTGATGGTAAAGGTAGGGGTGGTTTTTTGTTTATTTTATTTGCACAACATTTTTTGGAGGGTGTTATTTGTTAAATTGGGTAACCTTTATCTGTCAATAGTGTTGAAGTGAAGATTACATATCCATCTGTCCCAAAATAAATAGAGAACTTTCCAGGGGGTGTACTTACTTTTCACGTGACTGTATCTGTTTAGCATAACTAGTTGAAGATAAGAGATGAATACTCCAAAAAAAGACGTATCTACATGATAATGACATCATAACTCCTATAATTAATGCTACATTTCCCTTGACATGTAATTTCTAGGCTCCCATGAAAACCATCAACATTGCTCCAGCAGCTGATATTGCATAGTTTACATTATTTGTTGTGTACAGACTTTCTGTATGCCTTTACTTTCAATCGAGTTGTAAAACCTCCAACCACATTGTGGTTCTCATGAGGGCAGTACAGGTTAACTTGTCCGTCAAAACCCACAGTGCCATGTCTCTGATGTTACTGGTGGGAGGTTGTCCAGGCTGGCGTAGTCTCTCTGTTACACTGTTGTTTTCTGTAAGATCTCATTCTTCATCTCACAGTCCATGAGGAGTTGCCCCTGGCATTCTGACAGTCATTGCATCTCCAATGTTTCCTACCTGTCCCCAAGGGGAATTGTGTTTTATCTCAGCACCAGCAAGCTGGGAATTTTTAAGTGCATCTTATAATGGGGCTTCTCGCATTCAAGTCAACAGAGAATCCTGACACCTACGATCTGGGGAAATCTAAAGAAAATGTATAGTTGATGTGGTAAACAAATTACACCCCTCACTTGGCTAAATTGCTCTGAATCGAAAACGATTCCCCAAACTTGAGCATATTGCATCACTGATTTATGAAAAAATAGAATATGGAAAACAAGGTAATAGCTCATTTTCCCCCTTAGTCCAGTTCACCATGGTGGTGGGAAGATACAGGCATCCATGATTACATAATCGATCTAAAATATTTTTGGAGTTTCAAATTCCCTGATGGAAATGTAAGTGTTAGGTTTGCTATTTTAGGCCTGATTCATTGATAACTCTTTTATAGCCATCCATTACGGCCAACCAGGGTATTTACAGCATTTTTTCCGTTTTCTATAGGAACATCTCTATCTGTGTCACAAAATGGTGTTAACAGAGACCAAGGCGCAGCGCAGGTATAGTTCGACATTTTAATACTGAATTATAAATTCCAAAATGACGAACTCACAAAACAAAACACTATACAACAAAAACGTAACACACTTACTTTCTCCTCTGACATTCAGCATATATATATATATAATGACCCACACCTAGGGTGTGGGACCTACAAACATAAATAGGATCCCCAATTAGAGACAATGCCTAGCAGCTGCCTCTAATCAAGGATCCAACACAAAACCCCACATAGAAAATCAAACCTAGATCTTTCAGACTCTGACCATGGCTGCATAGAGAAGCAAAAGGCTTCTCTATGGCCAGAGCCTGACAATCTGCTCATATACTAATGCAACTTTGATGATTATTCCTGCTCGTCAGCAATATAGTAATCGTCCACATAGAAAAGTGATTTGTATACTAGCATCACTCTAAGCGATCTATCTTTGCTTAAGCCTTTTCGGTTGCATCTTTCCACACCAAGAAGTTTTACCACTCTGAACCAGCAGAATAATACAGTCAAAACTAGCACCTATGGATCTCTGCCGACACTGCTTGGACTCGGTGTAAGACACCCCATCAAAGTGCCTGGACAGAGTAATGGGAAATCATGCTCACTTGTTTAAAGCGATTTCTTTCTTTTGTGGGGCCCGAATAAGAATGCGGCGGGTGTAGCAGTGGGATTGAACAAGCACCTCCCGGTAGTCTAATAGATTGACTGCGTGACACAGGGCTTTCTCTTCATCCCATCTGAGCTCTCTTCAATACATTTTCTACACATCCCACTAGATGTTGCAGTCCACTGAAAAGCACTAACATGGAGGAATATTGTCTTATTTCCCCCCATTTAACTGAGGAGGAGGAGGATATTTTTAAAAAACACACACAATGCTCCCAGACACCCAAGCTAATATTATCCTCAGAGAGAGATACTTTGGAGCCTTGGAGATCAGCGGGGGGTGATGGCTCTGAATACATAACGGCAGCCGGGAGTTTACTGGTACCCAGACTATTTACCATACCTAATTGACCTCTAGCTCAATGCCTCGGTCTTCCCCTCCCTTAATATTATTTTTTTCTGACTCGCTTTTGTGATGCGCGAGCTTAATCACGATTCAAGTCAGCGTTCCTGTTGAGCTGGAGACGTCTTCGCAACAAATGCAACACTGTGGCCTTCAGTATTGTGTGTGTGCTGTTCTTTTCGTCCTCTGTCAGCTGTAGAGAACGGGAGCCAAGTTCACTCAGGCTTGAACGGGGGCAGTGTAATTTAATTTGACTTGCACAGTTCAAGGCGACGGTTTGAAAAGTGCCAAAGCAGCAATCACTGATTAATACAGTTAATTTGCAGTTAATTTTTTTTTAAATGTATTTACAACACATACCCTATATCACACTAACCAAACAACAAAACACACCACATGTAAACATAAAACACAACATTTTTCTCTCTCATCCTGGTCTAAATCAATGTTTTACTCATAAAGGCACGTTTTCATACTTTATTTTCTTTGAATATTACTAAAAAATCTAAACAAGAATGTTGCATGTATAAAATAACAAAGTAAGTTGCAGTTTAACTAATGACGTGTTTGGCCATTATAACCTTGGGTACAATAGAATTAATTAATATCCCTATTCCAGATAAAACAGCTTCATTACACCCAATAGGTTTTGTTATTTTGAGTTCAAGGAATAAGACAGAGATAGAGACGGGATATATCTATCATTTAGCAGAAGGATTAGAACAATAGGCTTATGCTATTCCTTTCTTGTCTGCTTCTTGGAATCACCCATCAGATATTGGACACTGTCACAGTGGACTATTTAGTGCATGGAGAAGCGGCCTCAAATAGCCAGTCTATCACAGTGGGATATGCTGGTGAGACTAAGCATGCTAAAAATATGCAGTGATTAACAGCTTACATCATCCTAAAGGGGATTATTAACCTGAAAACACAGAGACGTCTTATTTTAAACCTGGTGAGGAATATGACAGGAAAGAGGTTTGGACTGCCCAGCAGTCATGAAGAAAAGGCAGATTTTCATATTTGTCAGCCCTAATCAGTTTTAATGACCTTTTCAAAGGTTCCGTTAAAGTTCACTTCGAACTGCCATTTTGTTGCTCATGGTATAATGGCACCAATAGTCATGATAGGAACAGTCAAACTTACCTGTTTCTCTTGGTTGAGATTGCTTTAATGCATTTGACAAAGGCTAATAATATATTCATGCTGCGTGCTGATATGTTTAACTGTTCGACATTGAAAGACCTGAAGGTCAGCCTTTAACAAATGGTACTGTAATGGGGATCTGAGTGGCTCAGAGTCAGCTACGTTTACCACCCTCGTTGTGGTTTAATTGATTTGGATTGCTGATAAATACAAAGGACGCCTGACAAGGTAGTAAATGTTCAGCCCCACAGTTGTTTACCGTCCAACTCCAAGTCTCCCCAGGCCAATGCTATTTTGCATGGGTGAGACACCACCTCACATGCTAGGCCCATTTGGCATTTATAGACTGTGGCCACCGCTGGTTCAATATTTAGCAGACTGAGAAACTCGAGAGAAGACTCGCTCTCTGGCCCCCAGCCAACATCCTTCCCCAGAAAGCCATGAACGTGCAAGGGTGCACAAGTATCGTGGCGACAAACCGCGGGGCAAGATGGGTATAGGCTGCTACTGCTGCTCCTGCTGCTTGATGAGACCCAGGTTGTAAATTTACCAGGCTCTATCCTTAGGCCCTTACACCTCCACCGAGGTGTCACAAGTAGTAGTAGCTACAGCTCCAAATTCGCTGTCGCGGTAACAATTTAGGCTACACAGAGCGGAGGCTGAGGATTGGGTCTGCACGGGAAGCCAGATGTATCACTCGATTGGCTCCATAACCGTCCCATTATCCACAGATTTAAGCTTCTCAGGGCTATTCTCTCATAACAAGCAGGCAGTACCAGCTGCCTCCAGAGAGGGACCTTGTAGAGCCCCTCCCTCCACTTGCCAAAATTCACTAGATGTTTAGTACCCCACACCTCCTCCCTGCCTCCCCATCTTACACCCATCATCACTCAGATAGCAGATCAATCAATCTCTGAAGGCCTGAGGGACCCTGGTTGTTGAGGGGGGGAGTGATAAGTTGCAGAGGCACACGGCCGGGTGCATTGTGATTAGCCTAGCATCAGTTAGCGATACGCTGTCAACACGCGGTTCCTGGTGCCAGGGAAGGCGAGCGTTAGATAAATGAGGAGAAGGGCTGTTATAAGGAGATGCATATCTACAGAGGGGCGTGGAGTGGACAACAAACAAAGGGCTAGAAGGGGCACCTATCAATCAATGGCGACGCGGGATGAGACAGGCTCATTGTGTCACGTGACGCAATATAAAGTGTCACCGCCAAGATGGATGGCATCATAATCCTTATGTGAAAGATCACCCTCCATTGCTCAGCGCCAGGGGTCCAGAGTGAAAACAAGCAACACACGATGACAACAAAAATATAAACCACAAGCCTCTCTGACGCGTGCCGTCAGGTGTCACAATGCTATTTATTTATGGAATTTTAACAAGCTTCCCATACCCCTCCCCCAAACACTGCCTCAGTTAAAAAGAGATCATCAAAATCAAAAGGTCCAACATACAAACATCACTGCGACTGCTACTCCCCACACCTCCCCACTGTTCTCCCCTCCCTTCCACATCTGAGCAGTGATCACACTCGCAACTTGGTGCCAGCCTGTGTTTCACAGTGTGTTGTCTGTGGCATATGAAATTAATGCACAGGAGTGATTTATTGGAGCCGAGGCAGAGACCTGCTGCGCACGTGCTGCGCCACGGGCTGCAGGTACATATCCTCTTTTGCTCGCACGTACGCACACACACACTTACAGTGCCTTCAGAAAGCATTCACACCACAGTCTGAATTTAAAATAGATTAAATTGAGGTTTGTTGTCACTGATCTACACACAATACCCCATAATGTCAAAGTGGAATTATGTTTTTTGAGATTTTAACAAATTAATAAAATATGAAAATATTAAATGAGTCAATAAGTATTCAAACCCTTTATGGCAAGCCTAAATAAGTTCAGGAGTAAACATGTGCTAAACAAGTCACATAATAAGAGGCAGGGTTCCTCAGTCAGGAGGTGAATTCCAAACATAGATTCAACCACAAAGACCAGCGAGGTTTTCCAATGCCTCGCAAAGAACGGCACCTATTGGCAGATGGGACATTGAATATCCCTTTGAGCATGGTGAGGTTATTAATTACACTTTGGATGGTGTCTCAATACACCCAGTCACTAGAAAGATACAGGCGTCCTTCCTAACTCAATTGCCGTAGAAGAAGGCCACCATTCAGGCAGGCCAATAGTGACTTTAAAACAGTTACAGAGTTGAATGGTTGTGATAGGAGAAAACTGAGGCTGGATCATCAACATTGTAGTTACTCCACAATACTAAGCTAAATGACAGAATGAAAAGAAGGATGCCTGTACAGAATACAAATATTCCAAAACATGCATCCTGTTTGCAACACAAGGCACTAAAGTACTGTAGTACTGCAAAAAATGAACACAATATTCCAAAATATTGTGTTATGTTTGGGGCAAATCCAATACAACACATTACTGAGTACCACTCTCCATATTTTCATGCATAGGAGTGGCTGCATCATGTTATGGGTATGCTTGTAATCTTTAAGGCCTTGGGAGTTTTTAAGGATAAAACTAAGGGAATGGAGCTAAGCACAGGCAAAAGGGGTGTGAATATTTATGTCATTGAGATATTTCATTTTCAATACATTTGCTAAAATTTCTAAAAACATGTTTTCACTTTGTCATTAAGAGGTATTGTGTGTAGATGGGTGAGTAAAATGTGTTTTAATCCATTTTGAATTCAGGCTGTAACAACAAAATGTGGAATAAGTCAACGGGTATGAATACTATCTGAAGGCACTGTAGACACACACACACAGAAATACATTCTCTCTCTCTCTCTCTCTCTCTCCCCCCCCTCTGTGCACCGACTCTGCCGCATTTCATTTGTCATAGCCAAAGTTATCTGAGGAACTTGCAGAAAGCACAGCCGGCCGCCAACTGATAACCCTGCCAAACCTGGAGCCCCCCAGCTGGCAGCTCTCAGAGGGACGCTGATCCAGAGTTAATAGAGACTGGCTCCAGCTCGGCCTCAAGTGGGTCCTAATGTGCGTCAGAAATAGGATACTGGTTTACACTTGAGAGATGTGTGAATATGAGAAGTAATCAGCACCACCAGTAATCGGCAGTACCGCAAGTAGTAAACATGTCCTCCTCAACCACAGATTTTTTAAATATTGCTGCCATTGATTAACTGTCTATTTGGGCTATGCAAATCGGTGATAAATATATGGATGGATAGATTTATTGGTTGGTTGGTTGAGGTTGAACAATTGAAATAGATTGAGATAAATGTAGATTTGAGTCATTAAGCATATGCTCTTATCCAGAGTGACTTACAGTTAGTGCATTCATCTTAAGATAGCTAGATGGGATAAACAGTAAGTACATTTTCCCTCAATAAAGTAGCTATCAGCAAAGTCAATACGAGTGTTAGTTCACGAAACATAAGGGTATTAGATTTAGATGTTTTGTTAAATAAATGTGTTGGGGTGAGGGTGGGGGGGGGGTTGACAGACAGGCGCAGAGACAGACTGATGGGCGGATAGCATGTTTCTTATCATAGAAGGTTAAGGAGTGTCGAATCCTTTCAAAATCTTTCATCCTTTTTATGTTTTTATATCTCCCAGGCTCCTTGGCTCCTTTGTCGAAGTGGGCCCTTTGATTTCTAACCCATTAATGAATCTTCCATGTAGAGGGAGGTGGGTTGGACGCACTGCCGTCCTCTGTTGATTATTTAGTCATTTACAGGAAGATAGAAAGTCATTATGTTGATATCAGAGAAATTACACTATTCCACAAAAAGAAAAAGATTACGTGTGTGTGTGTGTGTGTGTGTGTGTGTGTGTGTGTGTATGTGTGTGGCGAGGTGAGGTGAGGTGAGGGTGAAGTCTGAAAAGTAGCCCGTCATGTGATCAGATGCAGGATTTGAAAAGGCATGCGTTGTACGGCAATATTGAATGTGGTAATGTGCTATTATGGAGAACTACACCAGAGGTACCGGCTATGTTTATTGAATGGGGGGAAAAATCTCTACCTACAAGTCCAAGCCATCACTCTTCTTTAACCAACAATATGAAATACAGCTGAAGTCGGAAGTGTACATACACCTTAGCCAAATACATTTAAACTCAGTTTTTCACAATTCCTGACATTTAATCGTAGTAAAAATTCCCTGTCTTTGGTCAGTTAGGATCACCACTTTATTTTAAGAATGTGAAATGCCAGAATAATATTAGAGAGAATTATTTATTTCAGCTTTTATTCCTTTCATCACATTCCCAGTGGGTCAGAAGTTTACATACGCTCAATTAGTATTTGGTAGCATTGCCTTTAAATGGTTTAACTATCCACATTAGTTTCCTTCCTCATGATGCCATCCATTTTGTGAAATGCACCAGTCCCTCCTGCAGCAAAGCATCCCCACAACATGATGCTGCCACCCCCGTGCTTCACGGTTGGGATGGTGTTCTTCGGCTTGCAAGCCTCCCCCTTTTTCCTCCAAACATAACGATGGTCATTATGGCCAAACAGTTCTATTTTTGTTTCATCAGACCAGAGGACATTTCTACAAAAAGTATGATCTTTGTCCCCATGTGCAGTTGCAAACCGTAGTCTGGTTTTTTTATGGCGGTTTTGGAGCAGTGGCTTCTTCCTTGCTGAGCGGCCTTTCAGGTTATGTCGATATAGAAATGTTTGTACCTTGTTTCCTCCAGCGTCTTCACAAGGTCCTTTGCTGTTGTTCTGGGATTGATTTGCACTTTTCGCACCAAAGTACATTAATCTCTAGGAGACAGAACGCATGTCCTTCCTGAGTGGTATGACGGCTGCATGGTCCCATGGTGTTTATACTTGCGTACTACTGTTTGTACAGATGAACGTGGTACCTTCAGGTATTTGGAAATTGCTCCCAAGGATGAACCAAACTTGTGGAGGTCTAAAAAAAATGTTCTGAGGTCTGAGGCTGATTTCTTTTGATTTTCCCATGATGTCGAGCAAAGAGGCACTGAATTTGAAGGTAGGCCTTGAAATACATCCACAGGTACACCTCCAATTGACTCAAATGATGTAAATTAGCCTATCAGAAACTTCTAAAGCCATGACATCATTTTCTGGACTTTTCCAGGCTGTTTAAAGGCACAGTCAACTTAGTGTATGTAAACTTCTGACTCACTGGAATTGTGACATAGTGAATTATAAGTGAAATAATCTGTCTGTAAACAATTGTTGGAAGAATTACTTGTGTCATGCACAAAGTAGATTTCCTAACGGACTTGCCAAAACTATAGTTTGTTAACATGAAATCTGTGGAGTGGTTGAAAACTGAGTTTTAATGACTTCAACCTAAGTGTATGTAAACTTCTGACTTCAACTTTAGATTGAACACTTTTAGTGCTGCATGTCCCTTACCATGTCCCTTACCATGGCAGTTTGGCACCCCTGGCTATTGTAAGTGATCGGCAAGGTGTTTTTTATGGCCTGACACAGAAAGACAGTGGCGTATATGACAGTAATGATTCAACAAGCCTGCTCCTGTTGACAAGAACCAAGGAGAGGCGTTTTACCCGTGATGTACCCTTCAAAGTGACCTCTACCTTGTCAATGACTCATATCTGTTTAAAATGTCACATTGATCAGTCTGAAAGCTACAGGGCTCCATGGAGAGTTTAGATGAGTGTTCCTTGTCTCTGGTCCAGGCGGGCAGCAAATGTGTGTGTGGGCAAGTGTCTGTGTGGGCGTTTGTCCCAATTCAGCACTAACACTGAACAGCCTGTTACAGGCCAATGAAGGTCAAAGATGATTAATTGATTAGGTTGAACCATGTGTTGAAGTGTGAGACTGGGACAGACGCCCACACACACTCCAGACCTCCAGCAGAACACTGGTTGGTAGACTAGTTGGAACATCAATGGCCCTGTCTAGCCATTGCATTGTTAATGAAACACTGAATTCAGCAGTTTTTTTAAATGAAGTAGGCAAATATCACTTAAGAGACAGTTATATTAAAAATTTGACTACCCTCTTGACTCTCGATGGGGTGGGTTTTCAGGAAACATAGTTGACTCTCGATGCGGTGGTTTTTAGGAAACATGGTTGATTCTAATTGACAGGGAAGATCCACAGAGTGATAATGTCAGCACGTGGGACCAAGGACATGACTTGACTAGAATAATACATAAACAATGATACGGCTGCACTGAGCTAAGACACAGGGCTGCTGCCTCGGGTCATGCGGTGTGTGTGTGCGCATGCATGCATTTAGTTTCTGTGTGTCTGTGTGTGCCGGGACACAGATTTGTGTTTTATTTTGTAATTATGTGTCATACTTAAATTGAACGTGAGAGACAGATCATGCTCTCCTGGCTAGGCCTCGAATGAAAATGAGATTTGTCCTTCCAACAGGACTTCCTGGTTTTAGTCATGTTGAAACCGATCTTTATTGAAGCACATTTTCAACTAGTATTTGAGCTTAGTTTGAAAACCTAATGGATTTGGTCTCTGTCTGCTATTTTCTTCTCCATTGCCTACAGTAAAAAAAAACAGGCCTTCTACATTTAAAAATGCATTCATTAGACAAATAAATTAGTGGTAGACTGCTGTTCTGTATCTAAGGCCTTCTACCGATGGGATATGCACAGCAGTATCTGGAGTCGATCTGTGCGGTGATTGTCTCACTGAACTGTAGCGAAGCGTTTATCCCGCTGATATTCAAAAGCATCATAAGGATTGACTTAAATGAGAAAGAAGGCTGGAGCTTCTCTCACCCTTTGTAAGTTGGGTCTGAAGTGGAAAGAGCCTCAAAGGAACTGTCACGTACTGTATGGGAAAATGTAGTGCTGGGAGGGAATCACACACAGAAATGTATTACAGGTGCGAGCACTCTTCTCTCCTGTTTTTTCATGTGAATGTTTAGGTGTATATGTTTTGGGGATTTGATATCAATGCAATTTCTTTTGAGAAACCCATTGAAACCCATTGACAAAACAGATAAACACGTTCTACATTGAGAGACCTCACCTTCCTATACGCCTACATCTGGTTGTTTCTTTGTATCTAGTGGCTCTAAATCTCTGTGCCTCTCTCCCAATCACTGGCTTGGGCAGTGACAAAAGAGACAATGTCACAGCCAGAGCTCCGGGGAGTCCTGTCACCTGTCATGTGTGATCGAGCCTCCAGGACACCTTAATTTGCTCTGCAAGTTGCTGGTGTGTGTGCGATGGTGTGTGTGCACCGGTGAGTGTGTATGTGCGCATCAGTGTGTGTATGTTTGTCCTCTCTACCCCCCCTGCTCCCAAAGATACTCTCTGGGGGTCCGGCCAGTGCCTCTGCAATAAGAGCCCCACTGGGTGGAATAACAGGGGACAGAGACTGAGAAAGCGAGGGGCTGCAGCAGCCACTTTCCTCCCTCACACACTCTCACCTTGTTTCCCTCCTCTATCGTTTTGGTCCCACTATTATTATGTAGACTTGTGAAGGCTCCACAGAAGTCCCTACTGGGTCTCTATATGTGCTCTCTGCAGGTCACTAAACTAGGCGCCACCCCCAACCCCATTACTGAGTCATCTATATCATATGTCCTCTATTGAATCTCTACCCTCTCTCTCACTCTACCCTCTCTCTCTCTACCCTCTCTCTCTCTCTACCCTCTCTCTATATCGTCTCTATCTCTCTACCCTCTCTCTCATTCTCTGCACTTATTCACTCTCTGAACTCTCATACTCTCTCTCTATTTTCTGTTTCTCTATCTCTTTCTCTCTCTACCCTTTCTCTCTCGGTCCTTTCATTGAACAGAGGGAGTATCTCTGCGCCGGTTTGTGACAGCTGAATATTTTATTAAATCGGTAGAATTTTTTAAAAGTTGGGATATAGTCTGATTAACGAGTGTGCTTTAACGTTCCCCCACTTCGTTAAGTGCGTTTAGGAGAATATCTCTGGAGATCTGTGCATGCCTTTTGTTTCTACTTTTCCTTCTCTGGATCTGTCAGGCATATTGTAGGCCACCAGATATTTTTTACTTTTCACTTTAAGTGCGGGTGCCAAAAGTCTCAGTTGTTCCATTTGTAACTGGTCTGTGAGGAAAAATGTAGACTCTTTGTCACAATGTGCGAACCTTTCAATTAGTGTGTGCAATCTGAAGAATATTGCTTTTAACTGTACAATCTAAAATAGCTTCTATTGATCTCATCCAATAGTGAACCCTGAAGAACGCTTAAAGGGGAGTTACACTCCAAAATCAAGTTTGTTCGATCTTTTCAGACCTCATAATTCAGCCTTCACTTATTCATTTCTCAAATTGTCTGAATGCTTTATGTACATTAGTACTTTTTATTTAACCTTTATTTATTTTTTTTTAGGTCAAGGGGAGATTAAAATTGACTTCCATCAATTTCGAGGCGAGTCAACCAGTCAATATGCCAACCCTCAGCTCCGCTTTTAAACACATGCTATTGAGAACAAGGAATCCATTTAATTTAATAACAATAATTCCCTCTCCACGGATAACAATGTGTCACCCTGTATCTGATAAGACAATGTAATGCTATTCAATCTGACAACGCCATCGTCTTTGTCTAACTTTAATCCAATCTACAATAATTATCTGATATTTTCAGAGCATCCTTATCATTGCGTCTCTCTTTCTAGGACTGACTGAACATCTATTCAACACAACAAATTACACCTCAAAGTGTTGGGTAGATTATGGTTATGTCATAGAGCCATTTATGATTTACAGTCTACAATATTCCATTGACATATTTCTACCAAATGAATCTGTAATATGGACAACATCACTAATATTAGCATTTCAGTTGAGTAGTATCTGCTAAAGAACAAGAAACCTACAAGAAACCAGCTCAGCCAGGTATTGCTGAGATAAACAGTAGAACATTCACTTTCCATCAACCTAGCCCCTCTTCCAGACAACAGGCCCCACAACAGTGGAAAAACATTGCCACTTGAATCTCTCAGGCTCTTTCACGCACTGCCACTATCAAAGCAAACAAAGAGAGAATCGAGAATCTGCTGGAAGAATCAATGGTAATCAGGCTATACAGCGCTTCTCCATCCATTAGCGATATCACGAAAGAGGAGCGAACTGGACGGTCTAATAAACGGCTGTTGACCTTGACATAAGCGGCAATGCCAGGAACTCACCCTGGAATATACTTGATGATGAATTAAGTGATATGCTTTTATCCTACAAGGCAACCGGTTCTTTGCCATCGTTCAAGTCTATTAGCCTCAAATCAGTACTGCCTATAAATAATAAAAGTACTGCCTGTAAGGCTCTCTTTCTACTATTTTCTTTGTTGCCACGTCGTTCCATTGCTCAACGATTCTCTTTGAGATCTAACTGATAGTCAGGCGGTTACAGATTCTCCCAGACTGAAGGGCTTCTGTGGGGAATGTGTCTCACTTCTTTTACGTCAGAATATACATTTATGGGACGAGAAACCTATTCAGACGTGTGTCATTTGAGTATAATTGATGTCTCTGTTGCGTTGAATGCGTTGATGACCCCAGACAGTAGTGCGGCCCCATATCCTTTGCCAATGCTAATACCTAAGTTCAGTACAGCTCTCACCAATTCATCTCCCCTAATGTACATTCTCCTACTGATTCGCAGCGAGCACTTTAGATCCAGTGAAAAGTTTTATCTGTACTGAAAAAGAAACACATTTTTTCCAATTAAGAACATTCAAAACTAAAATTACACGATATTAGACAACAATATAACAAAGTAACAATAACCTTACAAGACAACAGAAAAAGTTGAAAAAATTATTATATATATATATATATACTGTATATATATATATATATATATATATATATATATATATATATATATATATATATATATATATATAAAGCTGTTCAAAGGACATAAGAATTCCCTCCTCATAACAATGTTCCAGAAGCGTGATACCCTTATCAGACCATGGTCTAAAGTTACTATTCTCGAAAAACATAGGAATCAATCTATTTTTCCATAGAGGGGTTTTAGGGGAAAGAAATCCCTCTCGTCTGAACAGCTCATGCAGTTTGCACCATGTCAGGACAGAATGTATAATTAAAGGGTTATCTGTGATAGTTGTGTAGATTTCATGTCCCATTTGTAAAACAATTCTGCCCCAGTGTCCTCATGTACCTCAAATGTTTCATTGTTCGACCATGCGGGAGAAGGACCATGATCAAACCTCTGAGCCAGAAATCTAGACTGAGCAGCCCAGTAATACATACTGAAATTGGGGAGGTTTAAGCCCCCTTGACCGTAATCAAGGGTCAGTTTGTCCAGGCTAACCCTAGGGCTTTTGCCGTGCCAGATAAACCGTCTGGTCTGCTTGTCGAGAGAGGAAAAGAATGCTGCAGGCACAGGGATGGAGAGAGATTGAAACAAATATAGAAATCTGGGCAGGACATTCCTTTTAATTATATTAATTCTACCCAGTAGAGTGAGAGGCAAGTCCATCCATTTACACAGGTCACCCTCCACCTTTTGCAACAAGCTGGCCAGATTGAGTTTATAGAGGTTCTTCAGGTTGCCATCCACCATTATGCCCAAATCTATGAAGCCCATAGGCGACCATCTAAAAGGAAACTTATGCTTGATGGTATGATGGACAACGGTAAGATTGAGCTTTTATCAAAATCTACCTTATATCCAGAGAAAGAACTATAATACTGTAATAGGTTCTGTAAGTGAGAAAGGGAATGTTCTGGGTTCGTTATAAATAAGATAAAGTCGTCCGCAAAAAGTGATAATTTATGGGTATGGGGGCCCATCTCAAAGCCATGTATGTCAGGGCAAGTTCTAATTGCCTCAGCCAACGGTTCGATGGCAAGGGCGAAGAGATGGGTGCTAATAGGGCAACCTTGTCTGTTCCCCCTATAGAGACGGAAAGAGGAGGAAGTAATCCCATTGGTAGAAATCCTAGCCTTAGGAGATTTGTAGAGTGATTTTATCAAATTTACAAATACGGTGCCTAAACCAAACTTTTCCAAGACGCGAAAGAGATATGGCCATTCGACCCTATCAAAAGCGTTTTCAGCGTCGAAGGAGACTGCGACACTAGGTATTTTATTTTTGTTAGCAAGGTGAATTATATCAAAGAACGTTCTGAGATTATTGGAGGACAATCTATTAATTATGAAGACAGTTTGATCTGGGTTGACCAACAGGGGAAAGCATGACTCCAGTCTCTTAGATAGCATCTTGGTGACCAGTGTGAGAGAAAGACTCTGGAAAGCTTTTTTAAGTACCTCCATAAGGTAGGGTACCAACAGCTCCTTAAATACTTTATAGAACTCTGGAGGGAAGCCGTCCTCCCCCCGGAGATTTATTAGAAGGTAAGGATTTAATGGCCTCCAACAATTCAGGGACTGAGAACTGTTCACTCAGGCACTCTCGGTCTTCCTCTGACAGGCATGGGAGGTTGAGAGAGGAGAGAAAAGATCATTGCTTGATTGGGAAGTATAGAGATCCTCTTAATATTTCTCAAAAGTATCATTAATTTCCGTAGGGTCGAAAGATATCTTGTTAGTAAGAGTTTCCATAGCATTAATTGTCCTCTGCTTTCAGTTGCCATGCCAATACTTTGTGTGTGTTCTCTCCAAGTTCGTAGTAATGTTTTGATTTAGTGATGGCCCTCTCAGCTTGATTCGTGTTCAAAGTATTATATTTGTATTTTATTTACCAAAAGCCTGTATAGGTCTTTAATCGGGCCTCTCTGGTAGGTTTTCTCTGGCTCAGAAATTTCAGATTCAAGGACATTCAGTTCGGCACCGTGTTTTCTCTTCAACACTTTAGTATAGGAAATGATTTGTCCATTCTGATAGGCTTTCAATGCGTCCCAGAGAATGAAACTGTCAGGAGAGGAGGGTTTGTTTGTCAAAGTACAAATATTGATCTGCTCTTTAATGAATGTACAAAATTCAGGTTGCTTCAGGAGTGTAGAATTTAGTCTCCATATATATGCTCCATTTACCTTGGTAGGAATGGAGATTGATAATACCAGGGGAGAATGGTCACTAAGCAATCTGGGGAGATAATCAGTATCTTACACTCTATGAAACAGTTGGGTTGATAGCAAAAAGTTATCTATGTGTGTGTGTGTGTTGTGTGGGTGTGAATAAAAAAAGAGTAGTCCCTATCCTGTGGGTGCATTTGTCTCCAGATGTCTAGTAAATTGAGATCCTTCATGAATGACATGGTGAGCTTGGCGGCTTTGGTAAGAGGGGATGGTTTATCAGAGGACCTATCAAGAACTGTATCTAAACAGAAATTAAAATCTCCTCCAGCCAGTAGCCATCCTGGTGGTGCTTGAGCAACCTGAAGGAATACATTCTGAATAAACATATGGTTAGGAGCATAAATATTCAATAGGGTCCAAGACTCGCGAATGCATATGCCCCTGCACCAAAACAAACCTGACTGAGGGATCACACATGGTGTTACTGACACAGAAGGGGACAATACTTATCAATATTGCAGTTCCTCTTGCTTTGGAGTTAAAAGAGGAGGCAAAAACTTGTCCTACCCATTTCCTCTTTAATTTCTTGTGTTCACTGGCTGTGAGATGTGTTTCTTGTAAAAACACAATGTCAGCTTTTAATTTCTTAAGGTATGCATAGACTCTTTTCCTCTTAACCGGGCTGTTAACCCTGTACGACCCCTTGTTGTAAAATGACAACGTTACCTTTAGCCATCCTTAAAAACAATCTGTTATATTTTATCTTACTTTTTACCACATTTACATAGTCATTGTGTCCTATTGTTCAGTCTCCCAATGCTATTGGATCATACATTTGTTTATAAGTCCCGCCTTAGGGCCACAAACTCACACAACCTCTCCAGGTTTCCTTCGAACAACATCTCTTTGTTTCAATGGACAAGATTCATCAGATTCAAGTAAGTAAAATGTATTTTATATTTTTTTGGGTTGTTATTATAATGTCTAGAGCATGTACATATGTAGTTATTATGGAATAGATGCATCAAATTTCATTTAGAGCTTGTTATATATTTGTTGCAATTATACAACACTGGGTGATTGTGGTAGTCAAAATAGCAGGCTTATTCCAGTGGGTTCAAACAGGTTGTATCCCCTCCACTCCACCACTGCCTGAAACAGAGTATTTTCTTTATACATGGACAGTATACATTCTACACTTGTGTTGAGTTCTGGTCAAATTTGACTGATTTAAAAGTTTATCTCAAGAAAATGTAGTTAATTTGATCAGACTGACCTAAAAATCCAGAGGATATCAACAGACAATTCAGTTCTGGCAAAGGTGAACATTTTCCTGAATGTGGTGTGTGGATGTAAGTGGGGGTGTGAATGTCTTCCTTTTAGTATGATAATTAGAGAGCATAACAAGCAGTATTGTTATGTCCAGGCAGTATTGTGTGACTAAATGGCTGGTGATTGGGATACATTTACATTTAGGGCATTTAGCAGATGCTCTGTGGATGAGATGATGATTCCTTTCAAGGGGAAATTCAGCAGCATCAAGCAATATATGCGAGGCAAGCCAAACCCATGGGGATTCAAAGTGTGGGTGAGAACTGGAATCTCTTGCACTCTCTATGATGTGTGACTTCGATGTCTACCAAGGCAGTGTCAACGCAAGGCGAGCCAAATCTGAACTTGGATTGTCAGGTGATGTTGTGATGAAACTTGCTTCCACACTTCCAGAAGGTCAGAACTACAAAATGTATGCAGATAACTACTTCACCTGTGTTCCATTATTAGTGAAGCTCCTCGATCAGGGAATTCATTATGTGGGAACAGTCAGGCAGGTGCGCCTACCTAACTGTAACCTTGAAGATGAGAAGAGCTTGAAGAAGAAGGGGAGAGGAAGCTATGACGTCAGAGTGGAGGGGAATCACAACATCTGTGCTGTCAAATGGTATGACAACAGGGCCGTCACACTTGTGTCATCCTTTGCTGGACCTGAACCTATACAGAAGATTCAACGCTGGGACAAAGCCAACAGAACCTACATTGAAGTTGAGAGGCCTTACATTGTTGGTGCCTACAACAAGTATATGGGAGGTGTTAATTTGTTGGACTCATTTACAGCCAAATATAAGTTCCTCATCAAATCCCGTCGCTGGTACATGTACATCTTCTGGCACACAATCATCCTCGCTGTGGTCAATGCCTGGCTCCTCTACAAGCGGGACTGCCAAGCTCTCAAGATGTCTAGCAAAGAGACAATGAACAGGAGACAGTTTCAGGCACAGCTAGCATCCTCTCTCATCCTGGTAAACACCACACTTCAAACTCCAAATAGTGGACGACCATCTCCAGGCAAAGGGAGCCCAGCAACACAGACAGTGACATCAAAAAGACCTCTGAATGCTCAGAAGAGACCGTCCAAGAGATGTGCACACCTCCCATTGGATGTACGCAAGGACCAAGTTGCACATTTCCCACGTAAGACAGGGAGAGGACGCTGCAGACACTGCAATAAAGGATACACCAACACGCAATGCAGCAAGTGTGATGTTCGCCTTTGCTTTTCAGAGGACAATAACTGTTTTTGGGACTTTCACAACCAATAAAAGTCAGTCATGAAAAGAAAAAAGGAATGAAGAAGATTCTAGAAAAAGCTAGAGTTTTATCTTGTTTAATATTTTTTTTATTTATAAATGACTTCATAAAAAAATGACTGTGTGATTATTATTAAAATCTTATATTAATATATTATTAATATATACCTTTATGGGGCTAAGTAAGCAATCAGACCTGCAAATGAACCCTTAGTTGTTCTGAATTGTTGTTCAGACAACGTGAGTACAAATACCGAAATTCAAATATATAGCCAAATGGTAATTCCTCATATTTAAATAGTCTGGTAATGTTTCAACCGTAGTTTGAATACTGAAGTGACCTATGCGTCTCTTTAGGAAGGAAACGACATTAAACAATTTAAAACATAAACCCCACCCACCCTGATTGTCGGACAAAAACCACAATCCCAACAATCAAACATGAAAACACTTGCTCTTACTAGCTAAACCTTGGCGTAAAATCAAACCTACGAGCTCTCTATATTGAAAGCAAATGTTGTGAATAGACAGTTATGGCTGAATATTTACTGTCAACAAGAAGGGCTGCTTCAGTCTCTTTTCAGGAGAAGAGGAGAAAGATAAATGGGGGAAAAAGCAATGGGCCTAAGCCGACTAATTGCTTCGCCCAGTGAATCTTGACAAAACCAATATATACTCTCCTGAAAGTGTAATAAAACTCACAACGAGGAAGAAAAAACATATTTGAAAATTTTCAAATCAACTGTAGCGACCGAATCCAAGGGTAAACAGATCCAAATTCCAAGTAAACAACAGCAGTTCAGTCCCAGGACTGCACAAACAAGAAAAAAAACATTAAACGTTGTCATATCCCACGGATAGACCTTCGTGAATCAAACGCGGTTCAGTTCTTTGAGAAAAGTGAACACTTCTCCCGGTGTCGAAGAGATGGCTTCGGCCATTGTACTGTACTTTCATCCGTGCAGGCTGAATGAGGTAGCCTGTGATGTTCTTCTCCTTCAGTGCTTTGGCGGCTGGTTTGAACTGTTTGCGACGCCTCGCTCATATCTGGGAAAAAGGCTTATGTTGATATTTCAATTACTCGAGAAGGAGACAAGTCATAACTCAGGACCAGGTGGAATTGATATTCAATCAAGCGATTTATTTGATGCAAAGATATTTGGTAACTCGTGCACGGGCTCGTTCCTTCAGCTCTTAGGGAGTCGTCCGGAACAAAGAGAACCCCTAACCATGTGGCACACATACTTATACAGAGCAATAGTAATAAAATGACGTAGGTAGAGTCTGGTAGATTCACACGCCTGACTGGTCGTTGTTATGGAGGGCAGTCCCTCCTCGGGCAGTATCGACTTCCCATTGGCTCTTGGCAGTGTTCTTTGTCCTCGGAGTCCAGCCCTCATAAGTCTGTGTGTGTGTGTGTGTTTAGCTGTTCTAAAAGATGTGTTAGCATACGGGTTGTGTAATGTTTCGAGCTAATGTGTGTAATACAGCGTTGGTAATAAACAACATCAAGAATATATTTATTACACTTATCCTTTTGCTATCGATGTTGATGTCCCCTTTGACTCTTGCGAGTCGCAATATCTTCTCCCTGTCCTGGAAATGGAGGAACCTGATCAGGACGGCCCGCTGGGGGCTAATCTGATGTGTTCTTCACTGTTGAGGTCTGTGGGCGCGTTCGATTTCCACCGGCTTGGTGAAGTTGGTTATTCCTAGGACATCAGGGATCCATTGAGTGAAGAAACGGACGGGGTCACAATCCCACCACATGGATATTGGTACGTCTGCTTTGGTTCTCCATCTGGTCTACCTTGTTTTTGAGATAGGCATTGTCCTTCTGCAGCTGTTTCATAACCTGGTCATGTCGAGTGGCGGTATCTTCAACTGTGCTAATGCGCAACTCAGCCTCATTCTCAAAAGGAGATCATTCAGGGAGGATTTCAGGTCGTCAATGGATGAATGGAGTTCAGACGATTTCTTGTCAATTTTCATTGAAAGACCTTTGTTACCATCTTGAGAGTAGCAAGCATGCCCGAAGACTCGGAAGAGGCTGCTGACAGCAACAGTCTAGAACTGTCATCTGAGTTATGAGGGCTAATGCTAATCTTGCTAGCTTTGGTGTTATCATTATCTTGGGATTCAAGAAAGTTTTGGTCATCCTTCTCGCCTCTCGGCTCTTTGGGAAGGTAAGAACTTGAGAGTTTATCAGCTGATGTTAGAATATTGTTTCAACGTTGATTTTTAAGTAATAATCTGATGAATTTGAAGAGCTCGGTTTGTTAACGTCTGCTCAGCTCTGCGGCATCACGTGCTCTGAAAGATAAAGTTTATATCATGAGGATAGATGCCTTTTTAGTTTCTGATCATTCTTTAATTATACTCTAGGCCCTTCCATTAAAACAGAATTCTCGGATGTCCCTTCAAATGGTTGCTATGGTGCAATATGAATTGAGGACGAGCAAGAAATGACACTCAAAGGAGAGATATTCTGTAAGAAAAATAATCAGACCATTGTATAGAAGACAGACGCGTCATTCTTAATCTTTCCAAAGTGAAATGACATTTGGAGGCTTGTAAAAAAGCAATGGTACAACGCAATGGTCTTGTAAGCAGCTGCTTGGCTTAATCCAACATCTCTTCATAAATACCAAAGATATCTATGGGAGCCCTGCCTATTATCAAGGTACTAAAAACCGGGCCTAATTTCTTTGAGAAATATGCATGCTCTTCCTTTGACAGATTAATGGAAAAGACCAAAGAGAGAAAGTGTAGTGAAACTGAAACTGACTTTCTTTCTAACTCACCATCCAACATAAAATCTTTACAATTCCAAAGCTAATGGTTGGGCTCAGATCTATTTTAACGCTGTTTGAGAGTAAGGCAATGGTGCCACAGAATGTTTGATGATTAGAAGTGAGGACCCTCTAAGTATAAATAAGTAAGAACTTGGCATACTGTAGTCGCCGACCAAGCAAATAAAAACGCTAAGCCGAGAGACTAAGCGTTGACATTTCCATTCAGATAAACACCTGTCAAAACTCTTCATACTTCTTCACATCATATGCATGAATTTCTCTATCTAGAGCAATAGTGCAACCTTATCAATATGATCATTGTTTGTACATTTATCCATATGAGCTTCTACATCAATATTGAGTATTTTAAGAAGCTTAACTTTTCCAGAGATTATAGAGAGATTGTTATGAACTGATACAATATCAAAAAGGGGGGGGGGGGGGGGGGGGCTACATACATGTTCAGAAACCATTTCTCTTCTATTTGAAATACTGAGGTTATTGTACTGTTTCCCTCAATAGACTTCTATTCTGGCTGACCTACCTTTGTACCCTGAACCTGACTGGCTTCATACTCTACAAACAAATGAGGGAAAGGTACAAAGATTGCTAATCAACTTGAAATCTACATAAGCAGAGAGACAAGTCTAGTCTGTATAAATTTGACAAGCCCCACTGACCCGGAGAATTAACTGTAATTGGTGTTGTGGGAGAGCATTCAGAGATCTAGCTATGCATCCTAAAATGATTTCACATCTTACCCAGTCAGATAGGCCTCTGAATTTGTTCCATGTTGTGTCCATCTGATAAAAGTCAAGTATTCTAAAGGCTTGTGTGGAGCTTTCTGCGGATGTACTTGACTTTTACTGCTTGTCTGTAATACAGTAGACCATTATATTTTTTGCTCCGGCGCTCAACTTCCTTTACCCTGCTTCACTAAAAATCACTCAGCGCTCACAGGAAATAAAACTGCTACTCCTAATTTGCTCCATTCATTTTTTTGTTTAAAAATATAATTTAACAAACACCCCATTTGATTTTGTCACTATGTACCATTTTGTTTTGAAGTATGCCATCCTAAGTTTAAACATTTAAACAACATGTCATATTAAACAAGGACCTATCTAATATTTGGCCCTTTTCTCTAATCTATTGATGATCAGATACTTCAGTTGTAACTCTCTCTGTTGTGCTCACATTTTTCCCTTTATAGACAACTTTAGCACTATTACAAACTTAAGACTCCTCTTAGTTTTAACAATAGCCTATATAAAAATCTAAACGTCTCTGGTGCTGCTGCAGGCTGTGTGACCCATTTCTTGTACATTAATGGTGGGGTAGGCTAAATAAAAGCAACAGAATAGACCTAATTGAAAGATCTGTGATGAAGGAAATTCTGGGCAGAGCATGCCCAAAGCTCATGACTGAGTGGTACTGAAGCGAAATTGGAGCGGCAGAGAAGGCCAACACTCACAAAAAAAAATTGATCTGCTCCACACTCCAGCCAAATTATGCACGCTCCGCTCCCTACTCCACTCCAGCTCCCCTCCGCTCATATCCTCTGATCAAAACACATAATAGCAGTGGCTATACAAAACTATTATTATTATTTATTTATTTTACCCCCCCTTTTTCTCCCCAATTTCGATCTTGTCTCATCGCTGCAACTCCCCAATGGGCTCGGGAGGCGAAGGTCGAGTCATGCATCCTCCAAAACATGACCCGTCAAACCGCGCTGAGCCAAGTAAAGCCGCCCTATGGGACTCCCGATCACGGCCGGTTGTGATACAGCCCGGGATCTAACCCGGGTCTGTGGTGACGCCTCTAGCACTGCGATGCAGTGCCTTATACCGCTGCACCGTTCAGGAGGTCCTTACAGAAAACTATTCTAATAAAACACAATAGCAGTTATGCAACTCAAGTCCACAAACAAATTGTCAAGAGTTTCTCAAATAAAAAACAACGACAAAGCATAATAAAAAGAGAGCAGTTCATAGAATCCATAGAGTTCTTTGGAATCCGCATATTAATGATACGTTGAACCCTCAAGCTTGATATGATGTATGCCAAAATAATTCCCTTAGCCAAGACCATAGGAGAGGAGCATAAAGACTATATGTATTTGTTAAATGAAGTGCTACTTTGGTAGCAAACTAACTCCAGCAGACAAAAGGACATTAGCCCTGCAATGACACGATAACCATCAGTGTTGCTGTGAGACTTTCCTCCTCCATATCACAGATAGCTGTAACCCCTCCAGAGAACAACATTGTCAGATTCAAGGAATACCATTTTTAATTCAGTACAGCGTTTGCTCACAGCTTGATATACATGAACAGATAAACATTGAGCAGATCTCTTTGAGGCAAATCAAATTTATTTTATCTTATTTAACAGTTCATGATTCCTCCCCTTTGCGCTTGGCTGATTCTTTTATTTCATCCTGAAAAACAAAGTTCTTTACAAAACAAAATCTAATTTGAAATACGTATTGACGACGTAAATAATATCCGGTTGAATTAGCAAAGCTGGAGAAAGTAAATTATGAATATAATATGCAACAAACATTATGACTTAAAACCTCCCTGAAGGAAGCATCATTACACCAAAGTACAGTGCAATAAGTAATAGCCTAGTTCTGCGCATTCATGCACTGAGAGTTAATATACAGAATCCTATTTCCGTTATTTATAGTGTGTGCTGTGTTTGTATTTAGCATCTTGCCCAAAATCGTAATCTTGTTGAGGTTATGTGGTCACAATGTTCGAACATGTAAAGCATACGCTAGGTGCCAGTTATGCAATAGTTACAGTAGACACTTGTTTAACAAAAACAAATGTGTACAACACAAGAGCGGCATTATTTATCGTTTGGTAACTATTGAGAGACGCTTCTCATGCTAATCTTTCCATTTCAAAACAACACAGTTTTGATCATCAATGTTTGATCGCCACCAAAATAATCAGTAGCTAGAGAGTCTGTTCGGGAGCGTTATATCCTTAATTGAAAAGAGGCACAGGCCTAATTGGACAAACGAATGGTGAAAAAGACCACAGCCACTACACACATACACACGCACACAAATGCTTCCCACGACCAGGAAAGGGATACCCAAATAAAACCAAGGGAAAGTGACCCTAATTTACTGACCAAAGTGCATCATCAACAGAGTATGGCACTACCACCTGAGTCTGTCTGGAGCTCCACTAAACACAATGCACAAAGTATACTGTAAGGTTAGGTGTTATACAAGTTATATTAACACAGGGCTGAAGGGGTAGAGTTTGGCAACAGCAGAAACAAAGAACACCTCCCTAACATATCTAAGTAAATGGGGACACAGATGGTAGTTTCAAATTCCAGAATCGGATAAAATTAACACCTGGGAGGTGTCAAGGACATGTCTGGAATATCAACACGTAGCTCAGCCGCTAACAGGAGCTCCTGTATGCAGTATAAAAGTTACAATTTTTATGTCCTCTGTAATCCTACTGTAATCCTAAACTACATGTTCAAGCACAATATAACTTGCCCAGAATTATAATATACTTTGAGGATCTGTATCAGGGATCATCAACTAAATTCTGCTGCAGGACAATTTTTTCTTGAGTGGATGGTCAGGGGGCCGGAACATAATTACAAATAATTTGTAGACTGCAAATTGACCGCAAGAAGCCCAAACAGATATAATATCTGACTAAAACATAATAATTTCAAACCTTGCTTACCTTTGTATACAACATATATATCTCTATTATGTGTACGAATACTTTGTTTCCAAAATTAAAATCACTTGGAGCTGATTTTCTGGTGTTTTTACATTGTTTTATGTCCAACAATGAAAATTCAACAAGAAACATATTTATTTGTTTTGCTCAGAAAACGTGGGGGCCAAATAAAATCACCTGCGGGCCACCAGTTGGGGAACCCTGATCTATAGGGTACAAAACATGATTCCAACAGATTCTTGATGAAAGTACTGTAATTGGTAGATAGAAGAAAGTACTGTAGTTGGTAGGTCTGGCCAGTCTATAGAACACCATAAGCAAACAAAGGCCTTCTACTGTACACCTCAACAACTAAACCATTATGTACCCCATGGTGGAACGCCATACACGGCTCCATCTGTGTAATACAGTGCACCCTAAAGCTCTATTCTACAGCTTCATCGTATAGAGGACTCCTCATTTGTAGACATTAATTCGAAGGAAGAATGATGAAGAAGAATTTAACTTTCCTGGAATCTGAAGAACGGGCACTGTCAAGTCTGAATAGGACACAATTAAGCCCTTAGAACTTCGAAAAACATTAATGGGATATGTATAATAAGAAATACCATCTTTGGATGTACAGATATGTATAGATGACAGTCAATATCAATGTGGGTGCCGCCTCAGCGTATTGTGCGCTCAGCACAGCACTTCATACGGAAAAACACCCATCAAATAACAACACCCATCAAAATAACAACGTACACCAAAGACATCTTTAGAGTCTGCAATCTCAAAAAATGTGTCTGATTACAATCATTTCCCCATATGGCACACCGGTCTCACCGTCCCAATTTGCTTCATGGGTTTTTGAAAGGTAGAGGCAGATTCCGAGGGCCTGCTGCTATGCTAGCGAGATTAGATTTCTCTCTGGGATTCTCCTCCCATAGATATTACTTTTTTCTAGGGCACAGATGTATCATTTTTGCACCAGGAAGTAATTCTTGTAGAAATATTTCAGACGGTTTTATGCATTGGATGGAACCTCGAGCAGGTTCCTGCCTATTATATCTGGCTTTTGGATTGACAAAAAAGGGATATTTAAAAAACATACGGATGAGCTAGTTAAGAAGTTGAGATTTAAAGTAGGCTTCTTTTATAGAAATAGAACAGCAGGAAGTAGGTTGTACAGGCAACCTTCCTGCCAGCTCTTGATTACGGTGACACAATTTATCAGAAGGCAGCAGCCACTACTTTAAACCCCTTGGATGCGGGGCTCCATAGTACGCTTCCCTTTATCACAGGTGACAGGTTTAATAATCATCACTGCATCCTTTATCAGAAGGTCAGCTGGACCTCTCTAAATTCCCCTAGATCACATCACTTCTCTCTTTTTGTTTACAAAGCTCTGCTGCACAAGCTTCCAACATATCTCACTTCTCTGTTAAAGTAGAAAAATAAGAGGCCCCAAACCCGCTCACAAGGTTGGCTAACTCTTGAGGTCCCGTCATGTCTCTACCAACCTACAGTGCCTTCAGAAAGTATTCACACGCCTTGACTATTTCCACATTTTGTTGTGTTACAGCCTGAATTTAAAATGGATTACATTGCCTACAATACACAGATAAAAAGGGAATGTCAGCTCACTGTTTTACTCCTCTCAAACTTTATATTTTAATAAAACTTTGGTGATTAAGATTTATTTCCAAGCGGTCTCAGGAGCCAAACCCTTTATCGACAGTCTTGACTACTTCGCAATTGCATTAGGCATTGAGAGGAGGAGAGGCTATGCTTGGTTTTTCTTAAAATACAATGACATTAGAAAAACATTATTTTTATGTTTCTAAATTCGAAGTATACAGGCACCAAATGCACATTAGGCTACTCTTGTTCCATCCACATACAGTGGGGAGAACAAGTATTTGATACACTGCCGATTTTGCAGGTTTTCCTACTTACAAAGCATGTAGAAGTCTGTAATTTGTATCATAGGTACTCTTCAACTATGAGTGACGGAATCTAAAACAAAAATCCAGAAAATCACATTGTATGATTTTTAAGTAATTAATTTGCATTTTATTGCATGACATAAGTATTTGATACATCAGAAAAGCAGAACTTAATATTTGGTACAGAAACCTTTGTTTGCAATTACAGAGATCATACGTTTCCTGTAGTTCTTGACCAGGTTTGCACACACTGTAGCAGGGATTTTGGCCCACTCCTCCATCCAGATCCTTCAGGTTTCGGGGCTGTCGCTGGGCAATACGGACTTTCAGCTCCCTCCAAAGATTTTCTATTGGGTTCAGGTCTGGAGACTGGCTAGGCCACTCCAGGACCTTGAGATGCTTCTTACGGAGCCACGATTAGTTGCCCTGGCTGTGTGTTTCGGGTCGTTGTCATGCTGGAAGACCCAGCCACGACCCATCTTTAATGCTCTTACTGAGGGAAGGAGGTTGTTGGCCAAGATCTCGCGATACGTGGCCCCATCCATCCTCCCCTCAATATGGTGCAGTCGTCCTGTCCCCTTTGCAGAAAAGCATCCCCAAAGAATGATGTTTCCACCTCCATGCTTCACGGTTGGGATGGTGTTCTTGGGGTTGTACTCATCCTTCTTCTTCCTCCAAACACTGCGAGTGGAGTTTAGACCAAAAAGCTCTATTTTTGTCTCATCAGACCACATGACCTTCTCCCATTCCTCCTCTGGATCATCCAGATGGTCATTGGCAAACTTCAGACGGGCCTGGACATGCGCTGGCTTGAGCAGGGGGACCTTGCGTGCGCTGCAGGATTTTAAACCATGACGGCGTAGTGTGTTACTAATGGTTTTCTTTGAGACTGTGGTCCCAGCTCTCTTCAGGTCATTGACCAGGTCCTGCCGTGTAGTTCTGGGCTGATCCCACACCTTCCTCATGATCATTGATGCCCCACGAGGTGAGATCTTGCATGGTGCCCCAGACCGAGGGAGATTGACCGTCATCTTGAACTTCTTCCATTTTCTAATAATTGCGCCAACAGTTGTTGCCTTCTCACCAAGCTGCTTGCCTATTGTCCTGTAGCCCATCCCAGCCTTGTGCAGGTCTACAATTTTATCCCTGATGTCCTTACACAGCTGTTTGATTGAGTGTGTGGAGTCTGTTTGATTGAGTGTGTGGACAGGTGTCTTTTATACAGGTAACGAGTTCAAACAGGTGCAGTTAATACAGGTAATGAGTGGAGAACAGGAGGGCTTCTTAAAGAAAAACAAACAGGTCTGTGAGAGCCGGAATTCTTACTGGTTGGTAGGTGATCAAATACTTATGTCATGCAATAAAATGCAAATTAATTATTAAAAAATCATACAATGTGATTTTCTGGATTTTTGTTTTAGATTCCGCCTCTCACAGTTGAAGTGTACCTATGATAAAAATTACAGACCTTTACATGCTTTGTAAGTAGGAAAACCTGCAAAATTGGCAGTGTATCAAATACTTGTTCTCCCCACTGTATAAGCAGTGTGCGTCACAGCTGGAAAGGCTGCATTTTCGCTGTCCAAAAATTCATGCCATAACCAACTGCGTTACGCTAAAAACAGCTTTTGGTTCGTCTTAAATATACCTATCAGCGCTGTCTGAAATTTTTATCATGTTTTTAAGGACACACCTCAGATAATCTATCTATCTATCTATCTATCTATCTATCTATCTATCTATCTATCTATCTATCTATCTATCTATCTATCTATCTATCTATCTATCTATCTATCTATCTATCTATCTATCTATCTATCTATCTATATAAACACCAGCCAAAAGTAGAGCCCCCAGTCACTACAAGGATACAGACGTCCTTCCTAACACAGCTGCCAAAGAGAAGGAAACCGCTCAGGGATTTTACCATGTTACAGAGTTAAATGGCTGTGATAGGAGAAAACTGGCTCAGTCTGCTTTCCACCAGACACTGGGAGATGAATTCACCTTTCAGCAGGACAATAACCTAAAGCACAAGCCCAAATATGCACTGGAGTTGGCTTTCCAAGACAACATTGAATGTTCCTGAGTGGCTTAGTTGCCGTTCTGACATAAATCTGCTTGAAAATCTATGGCAAGAATTGAAAATGGTTTTCTAGGAATGATCAACAACCAATTTGACAAAGCTTGAAGAAGTTTGAAAAGAATAATGGGCAAATGTTGCACAATCCAGGTTTGGAAAGCTCTTAGATTACAGAGAGCTGTAATCGCTGCCAAAGGTGATTCTAACATGTAATGAATCAAGGGGTTAAATACTTATTTAATCAAGATATATATAAAGTACTGTTCAAAAGTTTGGACACACCTACTCATTCCAGGGCAAAACTGTCATCAAGGCAAAGGGTGGCTACTTTGAGTAAAATCCCCATGTTTGGAATCATTTACAATCCTCATTACAATCCTCATTACATCTTGTTGCTGAAATGTAATGTAAATCTGTTGTAGTTTTTTTTTGTTTTTTGCTGTTTTATTGAATTATCATGTTGATTTGTGAATTGTTTGTTCTCAGGGCACCATTGAGAATGAGACCGTGGTCTCACTTCGGTTCCCCTGAATAAATTCTATAAAAATCCAAATAAATTATCTTGTGAGCACTGGAGGATATGACGAGGCAACGCAATGTTAGTCTCTCAAAATGTACCCATTATTTCAATACAATCACACATGGTAATATGGAGCAAGGAAATGACTGTGTCGTATGTCATAAGAGGAAACTCCAAGCTATCATGCCCATTGAAATTAATTTTATCCATATTTAGGATCAAAATTACAAGTTGTAGACCATTTTATGCAGCATTAATTCAAATATATGGAATTTGGCCATGATTCCCATCTGTGCCCCCTGAATTTGGCCTGTAGTTCCCCCTAATCCTCTCTAAACACCCCTTGCAGAACCATGAACTGCTTTTCAAACCAGGCATGTTCTACTCCCACAGCAGAGACTTGGGGCAATATGCTAAATTAAGCAGACATTGTATTTTTTGATGCTCCACACATGGTGCAAAAAATATGAATACATCATTCTGATGTGCCTGTAATATGCCACAATGCTATTAACCTTCTTGTCTTGGAATGGAAAGGACATGAAGGTGCATATTGGCACAAAAAAATCCCCTACAATCTGCATAACGTAATGAATGTTAAAAGAAACACATTCACATTTCTTAGCATTTTAACTTTAGGAAGTGTGCTTCTAACCAAGGTTTTTGTTGATTCCAACCTCAATGTCTCAAAAGGTTTTAAGGTTTTCTGTGAGAAAGAAACTGGCGTACTCCCTGCACTGAGAAGCTGTTCACTTGTACAATCTTTATTCCTATTTGTTGATATTGAGTCTTGTTTAAGGCATCAGTGTCATGGGGCATCTGATAGCCCATGGGCAACAGATTCCACTAAGTGCTGGTAAGGCCCCAACATGGCTCCCTCTGGTGAATTGTTTTTTATATTCTCACAAGCAGTTCGTACGTATGCACAGCAAAAGCAGCCAGAATTGTATTTAATATCGTTATTGGACTCTGGGGGTATTACCACCGCCAATTCATAAAAACAGCGCAGAGATAAAATTACTTTCAGGGCTTGGAAAGTGAGGAATGCCATTTGAGTTTCTCTGCAGTGAAAAGTAACTAAAACGGGCACTATAGTGGTAATGGCAGCTATGTCTACCCACTGGCTTCTTCCTGCTGTGAGATATGCTGTATCCAGGCAGAAACGGGGTCTTAAAATTACCTTGAGGTGATAGGATGACATCAAAGAATAGAGTTAATATACTAAACTGTAAAGAAATCATTATTTTAGTCAGTACAATCAGTTGGAAACAAATCCAATCAAATCCAATCAAATCACACTATATTTGTCATATGCTTCGAATACAACAGGTGTAGACCTTACCGTGAAATGCTTACTTACAAGACCTTAACCAACAATGCAGTTAAAAAAATTGAGTTAGAAAATATTTACTAAATAAACTAAAGTAGAAAATAAAGTAAACTAAAAATTAAGACAATAAAATAACAATAACGCTAACAAGGCTTTATACAGGGGGTACCGGTACCAAGTCAATGTGTGGGGGTTAAGGTTAGTCGAGGTAATTTGTACATGTATACTGGGGGCCAAAAGTTTTGAATATTACTCATTCAAGGGTTTTTCTTTATTTGCACTATTTCTTACATTGTAGAAAAAAAGTGAAGCTATGACATACCACATATGGAATCATGTAGTAACCAAAAAGGTGTTAAACAAATAAAAATATATTGTATATTTGAGATTCTTCAGGTAGCCACCTTGATGACAGCTTTGTACACTCTTGGCATTCTGTCAACCAGCTTCACCTGGAATGCTTTTCCATCAGTCTTGAAGGAGTTCCCACATATGCTGAGCACTTGTTGGCTGCTTTTTCTTCACTGCGGTCCGACACATATTGTTTTACCCCAAGTGTAGGTAGGGGTAAAGTGACTAATTGATTAATTGTTCAGCAGTCTTATGGCTTGGGGGTAGAAGCTGTTAAGGAGCCTTTTGGTCCTAAACTTGGCGCTCCGGTACAGCTTACAGACACAGGTTCAGAGCTAGGAGTCCCATCCCAAAGGATCATCATCTTGAAACCTCTGTGTTTTGTTCGAGGGCCAAATACCTCTCACATCTGTTCTTGGAAAGCCTTCATAGAGCTGTAGCAGCAGACTCATGAACAGCAGCACCCTGTTAGCACCAGGTGACTGATACATTTTTAATACCCCCCTAGGCAACCATTAATGTAGTGCCAGCCTGGCTGGGAACAATAAGACGTGTTTAACACACTTCTTCAAGTCTCCGGTACTATGGGCCTCTGAGAGGAGGTGTTGCATACAGACATTACTGAGATGCTCCACACATGCCTTTACATTGGTCCAAAGGCAAATTGAAGTTGACTAGTTCCCAGTGATCAATTGTGTACGTTTGTTTGTCTCTTTTCCTTAAAGGTGCCATTTGTAATATCTCATTGTGGCTATATGCTCAAACACACACAAGCACGTACATGTGCACGCACAAACCACTAGTTCCATGTCCTCCAATCAGTGCACAGCACTCTCTCAAAGACCCTCCCCCTTATTCCTATTGGGTCAAAAACATGTATTTGTTTTACCAAAACTGACACCTTTAAACAAATGCTAAGAGGGACACTCCTCAGTTCCCAAAGCCTACAAGAGAAAAACAAAAGAGTGTGAGCTGCACTGTAGAGCCTCACCATCTCCTCTCCTCTACCTGCCCCTGATGGTATCTCATTTTCTAATTATGACAGGAGAGAATAAAAGCCCAAGAGAGATTGCCACTGTCATAAAATTTATATCTATCGCACCTCGTGCCTCAAGGTCGCTTTCCGCCATCTTTAAGGCTCCCCTCAGACAAGCCTATTCATAACACAGGTGATCACAATCTCACATTCTGACACCCGAGTTTCCCTCAGCTCTATCATTTCCCATTCTCTCTTCCACTAAAATCTCTGTCAGGTTAGAGCCGGGACAGAGACAGGTCGGAATACAGGAGATTGTATTCAGAAAAACCCACTAAATGTTAGCGGTAAAGTTTACATTCTCAAAGAGAATAATAGACGGCTCGTTAAACCGGAGAGCACATTCCATAGCTTTAGCTACAGCTACAAAGGGGTATTTCTACTAATTAGGGTGCCAGTGAGGATTTTGTGTGGAGGACAACTTGTTAGAACTGTTTATAAGTCATTGATAAAAATCTGCCAATTTTCTTTCATGTTATTACATTAAAATAAAAGGGGAGGAACATATATACATTCAATTAAATGTACGCGTTTATTTAAAAACTGTTTAAATTCTTTCCCATGGTTGGTGTCTTGATGTCTTTTTTGTATGCAGACAGACTTCGGAAATCTCTACGTAACTTTTCGTGTCTTATGTTACGCTGGGAAAACAATTTTCATGGGCACAAAAATCCCACATAATTTCAGTTGCACAATCGAATGCTTCTAACCGAAAGAGTCACATTAACTTGCTCATAATGTGTGCCTGTTGGATAGGCTATTGCGCAACACCCAATAACATTTTATTTTCCATTATTCAGGATATTTAGAATGACAAAAAGGTTACAGAGTAGCCTAGTGGGCTTACTCACAAAATGATCTGGTGATCAGGTTATGAAATGACAAAAACATTGTGTTGTCAATATTACACCTGAAATATTAAATTTTATACAGTCCTAGATCTGTGTTATTTTCAGCTGGAGTCATGAGCCATCTTGGCATATATTCTCTTTTATCCCTGTAAGTACACATGTGGAACTGCATATAAATTGTTCAAACCATTTTGAAATGTTGATCCCAATGTCACACGTTGTCCTATAAAAATACCCAAAAGCATTACCTGAATATCTACCGTGGCGGAGTAATATTGTAGAGAACGCTTTGCATCTGAACTGCTAACAACACATGAAACTCTGTTGTGCTCAGTCTTCTCTGATGTAAAAATTGACATTGCCATCTACTTGTCTCGATGCATAGTAGTATAGTGATCACTTGGGTCCTGGCAGTGAGAGGTCTGTTGAGTACTAGCTACTGTGCTGACGGCATTTCACACAGCCGAGCTGAGAGGAGGCTTTCCCGCAGGATGAGATGCAGTCTGCTATGACCTGGAACGCGAGGAGCCCAGGGAGCAACCACCAATTTCTACAAGGTCAACAGTTGAGGAAATAACTAGGGCCTCAAAAACAGGGAAGAAATCATGACGACTGTTCTCAAACACTCAGCTAGCTGTTGTGTTCCCAGCGCGCTTTTCCCCACTGGTTTCAGTCGGCTGTAGCTTATCTAGCTTCCTTTTCAGAGTGGGCCTGGTGCAAAAGGACAAATGACTCATAACAAGAAAATTATTTTTTCTGACATAGAACAGTGACAGTAAAGTTAAGTGTTTA
The DNA here is from genome assembly GCA_023634145.1 of Thymallus thymallus. Lineage (NCBI taxonomy): Eukaryota > Metazoa > Chordata > Actinopteri > Salmoniformes > Salmonidae > Thymallus > Thymallus thymallus. Next base: position 31,348,027 of record CM042391.1, read on the forward strand.
TCACTTTACCATATAGGATGACTATCAAAAGACAGTGGCACTATTATATTGAGTTTGAAAACTCGGCCCTGACTTTTCCCCCATTTCGTAATAGTCTTGCGGATCTAATGGATACAGACATGGCAGGCTTCTTCTACCCTTGTGTTGCCATTTAAAATGTGCCAGAACACTCTCTGAGCTGACATGGATCAACCCTTTCCTCTGACAAATATCAATTACAGGCTCAGCTAGGCCAATTGTTTGGGCTCGGACTCAGTCCGGAGGGATCTCATTCTGAATTGGATTGGCCGTTTGCAGACCAATGGATAATGATCTATACCAGGCCTGTCGGTCTTCATGTGTAGAGAGGGGTAAGCCCTGACACATTCCTCCCTGTAGTTTGACCCTGATTGACACAGCCTGATTGTTGATTCCGTCCTCTGTGAACTCAACAGGGTTGTACTTTTACAGTGGATGGTGCAGTGAGCGTCCTCTGTGAACTCAACAGGGTTGTACTTTTACAGTGGATGGTGCTGTGAGCGTCCTCTGTGAACTCAACAGGGTTGTACTTTTATAGTGAATGGTGCTGTGAGCATCCTCTGTGAACTCAACAGGGTTGTACTTTTACAGTAGATGGTGCTGTGAGCGTCCTCTGTGAACTCAACAGGGTTGTACTTTTACAGTGAATGGTGCTGTGAGCATCCTCTGTGAACTCAAAAGGGTTGTACTTTTACAGTAGATGGTGCTGTGAGCGTCCGCTGTGAACTCAACAGCGTTGTACTTTTACAGTGGATGGTGCAGTGAGCGACCGGGTCCTTGCATTTATATTGCCAGGCGCCATGTCATTACAGAATAGGACTAATATCATTCTGGCAAGGCTAACTTCGGCACAATTTAGAAAAAAATGTAGACGGTGATTTGGTGGAAACAACCACTCCCCGTGTCCTGTCATTTGCCGACAGTTGGTGAGACATACCCACATCCTTAAGCTGAGAGTGACCAGGAGTATCAGTGATAAGAAGAGCTGTGTTTTGCTACTAGACCGTCAGTTGTCACCGATAAACGGAATAACTAAAACAGAGATGGGACATTAAATATAACATGGCTCCTTTAATATTTAATTTAAAATGTAACAGAATTTGTATCCCTTTCAATTCCACAGGGGTCCTCACTAATATATGGAGAATGAGTTCAATTTCAATTTGCGTTATTTAATGAATAATTGATTGGGCCAAGCATTGAAAAAGTTTATTTTAAAACTTGCCACTGTAGTCAGCAGAGCAGCAACACGTTACTAGAGATGGGACAAGATGGGGAAGTAGGACTTTCTGTATTGTTGGGGAAGGGCATTTTATTTTGAGCTGATCTTGCAGTGGGCCATTGGAAAAAGGTCAACATGCTCTCAATGGGATTGCTGTTCAGATGTCTTTATCCTTTAGCCAGTCAAACGACAGCTAGCTATTGTAACATACACCGAATAAGTCGTCTAATGTTTTGGATCCGTTTTAGTCCTCCCCATAATATGTGTTGTAACTTTAGAGAAGTGAGTGGAACCTTACATCCATCAAGTTCTCCCAAGTCGTTTGGCTCTTCGGTCCACCAAGAAACAAGGCCAGTCCATGATTCCCTGCGGCCCTCTCTCAAACACACTTTCTTAGCAAAGAAAAGAGGAAGAGCTGAGCAGCTGATATTCTGTATGATGAATGAACAATGCAACCAGCTGCAATGTTGCGGAACTGCCTGTTCTTAAGGTGAAAAAAACATTGCCTCGGCCTCTTTTATGATCCTTGCCTCGGCTGGCACCACAATGTCAGACTCTTCTAAGGCGGTGGCTTGTGTAGTGCACCATGTGAGACGCGCCGCCAATCCTCCAACTGCAGCTGCCTCCACTCTTAGCAACAGCGCCAAAGTGGCACCTTGCATGACAATTAACCATTAATTATTTGGTCAACATGTTTACTTGGCAACTGTCTGCCAGAGGATCATTAAGGTTGAAATGAACATTGCTAATGTACATTGACAGCTGTGGAGGTTTGCATCCTTAGCCTATTTCCATTGTTTATTCCCCTCATTGATACCTGCAGCCTGACTTAGGTAGAAACCTTCAAAGAGGGTTAAAGATTAATGAGTATTGTGCATCTATGATAGTCCCTTATTGATGCACATTTAGATAACACGGCTCAATTAGGCTGCTCAATGCTATTAAACAACGGCAAACAATTGGCGTATTCTGTGGGCTTCAAGGATTGGAAATTAATATGGATAGTTAGTAACTGCTCAAGCTTACAGAGGACATAAATAAACCAGTTCTAACAAATTACCATTGACTGTACATACCTATGTCCAAGAGAGGTCATCTATCAACTCAACGTTCAATATTAGGGTGTTGGACTATTTGTTAAAAAAGAAAGAGACATTTCTAATATCAACATCTTGCTCTTTACAAGCCTTGTGGTTAGAGTGTCCGCCCTGAGATTGGAAGGTTGGGAGTTCGATCCCTGGGACCCGATGCGTCTCTGCTTCACACTCAGCCTTAAGGAGATAGATTGGACTAGCATCCTGTCCAGGGGATGTACTTGTACATCAAGCCGCCTCACACTACAGAAACAGGAGATACAGGCGGCTCCTGCTCCTATGAGCCTTTCCGGCTCGAACAAGCCAAGGCTTGTGCTCTTTAAAATAGTGTGTGATTGTATATCTTCATTTCAGTGGGTGTCTGGCTGTACTTGGCACAGGCTTCTCTGTATTGCTGTTGTGTGCAGCTCCCTCCTCTAACATGCTTGTCTCATAGCCGCAGTCCCTAAGCAGGAAAAAAGAGACTAACTGAGTTATATCAAATGAGCTGCTGATCATGTGGAACCAACAGTGTAGAAAGTATGCCTAGTGCATTATAAGACTTTCTATACAACGTCACGTCAGTATTAGTAATAGCTCATTGCTTTAAAAAAAAAAAAGCTTTAAATCTATAAGTGCATTCATAATACATTGCACAGAGGGGGTAAAGTGCAATGTACAGGAAAACTTGTCGTAGTGCATTACAAAAAGTTGGTTCACTGAATTTGAAAGGTCTACTAAAAGTTTCTTATGTGAGGACATGCACATGACATGTAGTGGAGGGTAAGCACTCTAGTACAATATATCACTATGTTCAAGTGTGATTCAGTTGACATAGATGGGGTCCGATGTGTCAGCAGGTACCATCTTAGTACCAGAGATAGAGTTGGATATGGATATAATTAGTGATGGCGGGAAAAAATCGATTACATATCAGGATATAATGTTTACAATATTGCATTATTATTTTTGTGCTAATTGGCTGTACCTGCACCAAAACGCCAGTATTTTTCATTCTTAGCTAGTTCTCCATCTTTTTAAATAGGGAGCCAATTTGTTTTCAGCACTTATTTCCAGGACTGATAAAAACTAATTTTATCATGGCTCTCTCAGACATATGGTAAGCAATATGATTGGAACATCGAATCGTAATAAAATCACAGTATCAAATCACAATACTATAGAATCATGAGAATCGCAATACGTATTGTATCAGCACCTAAGTAAAGTGACAATATCGTATCAAAATACCAGGCAATTCCCAGCCCTAGTGGATATTAGATGAATGATGGATGTTGGCATATATTGCCAACGCAAAAAAAACCAGTAGGGTTTCAACCAAAAGGTAGCTCAAATCCACATGCACGACCCTAAGACCTTCGCACAGTGTGACACATCGATCAGTGCTATACTGTCCAAGCGTGATTTATGATTTAATAAACTCATCACCTTCTATACGGTTCACTTTTTGTCTCTATTACGATGGTTGCATGGGGGCCATTTCCTGTGCTCATGCCATCACCCATGAAAGTGGCACTGTACAACTACACATACTATATGGCACAAGCCTGCTGTTTACAGTTTGGTCACAGTCTGCTTCTCTGTACCATATGTCAACGTGACTAGGCTTATCTGTCCAGCAGTAGCCTACCTGCCCCCAGCAAGCTTTGTGGAATCAGTTTTACTTTCCCTGAGTGGAACGCCTTCACAACTGGAACACCTGATTTGAGGGGTTCTGAGAGCTGCCGGCTGTTGCTAATAAGCTAAATGAAGCAGCAACATATGCGGCAAATGTGGAGTAACCACAAATAAATATATGAAATCAGAATTATTATTTTATTGAACATGCATGTAAACACGCACTTGAATAAGTGTGTTGCCTCTTTGAAAGATCATCTTGACCCAATTACATAACTTAAAGATATCAAGCATAAAGTATTTAAATTGCAGAGGAGAGGAGGTTGTTTACTTCAAAGTTTGTGTTACAGATTACAATATCATGAAAATGTTATGCATTCATGCCGAGATATAATCTGCATCCCTAATATGATTACCAATGTACAGGCATAGAAAGAGCCATTTGTATCAATTTGCCAATCATTTCAGAAAGACACAGCAGAGTGCTTTTACCACCAATGAGGCATATTTAGTTTGAAATGAAAAATATTTTTGAATGCACTTGTTTGTATATTTCAAAATGTCCAAAAAGTTGTCTCAAGAATTCGATGAACTTGGTATTACTTGAGTGACTTGTGACTAAAGTACCTTGGCACTAATAGCTAAGAACCTGGCATCATGCTGTCATCAACTGTGTCATGCTTTCAACATCCATTATAGCTGAACCCTTGAGATCAAATAGGGCCTCTTAATATGCAAGGGATAATCAGGGAGGGGCTATGTGTTCTATGGGAAATAATGAACGAGGTGGAAAGGGGTGTTCCACGAAGCCCTAGCAGAGTGGAACTAACATTCCACAGAGTTGCATTATTTTCCTGAGAACACATAGAGCCCGGAGTTGATGATCCCTTTTATACCATGGCTATAATTTAATAACTTAAATTGTTTTCCTTTGCAGGTAGAGATGTGTTCAACATCCACTGAAGTAGGTAGCACGTTTACTAGATAGCTACAGTAGTTGCCTTGGTAACTTGCAATTATACGTTTTTGGGGTTATTTTGTTTTTAAAGCGACTTTGAGATTCTACTTGTAATGAAAAGTGCTATCTAAATTATCCATTATTATTATTATTATTATTACACAATGGAAAAGCTCTTCAAATAAAGACTTCCTGCCCATTTAACTTTTCAGATGCAAATATTTTGGAGACCAATTAACAGGTTTGACCCGGAACATTCACACCAAGGTGTGAAAAAGGAGGATGCAGGATGCGTAGAAGGAAGGGATGAAGAAAGGAAAGAAGACAGAAGCAAACGAGGATAAATGTCCCAAGAAAGAAGAAGTTGGAAGATGTTGGGGTGATAGATAAATACAGGAAGTCCTGTATTGAAGCTCTACTGTTGGAGAGTTCAAAAGTGAGGGCCCAAAACCAGCTACACTAAGTCTTGAAAACTTGTCTCTAACATTAGCTACATTACCATTCATCTCTTGACAATCTTTTATACACACCTTTCATGCTATGGAACGCACTGGGCTACAGTAAGCAAGTGCTCTACATTTTTATCTTCAATGTTAGGGCTGGCACAATAATCATATAGTCTTGTAAGAGACCATTATGGACATTTTTTATTTTTTTATATCGTTTACCCAATAGCAGTTTTTCATTTATATATGATTAGGGTAAAGTTGGTAATCATTTTACAGGCAGAACGGCACTTTCGGGAAATGAAGCTTCATTTCCAAAGGTCCAAAGCAGTCAAAACCATTCGTTTTTGAGAGAGGGGTGTCAACAAAGCTGTGTTATATTCAGTACGTATTTCAAAACTTTAAAAGATGCTTTATGATAAACAGTATTACATGTTCGAAAGAAATGTTCACAAAAATGACAACTATGACAATAACCTACTGTATATACAGTATAAAAAAAATCAATTTGCATTACAATTAATCATTACCCAAAATGCAATAATTGTCTCAGCCCTACTCTATGTGTTAGTAGATAGCTCATGAATGGGACTGGATCTTTTGGTCTATATAGCACTTACAGAAATAGTTATAAAAGTTACATCAAAAGACTTTCCTTGACATCTTGTAATTATACAAATGGTCTACGTCGTTTGAAACACATTAGGAAAAGATAAAGGACCACTTATAATAACCCCTACACACATATAATAACCCCTACACACTTATAATAACCCCTACACTTATAATAACCCCTACACACTAATAATAACCCCTACACACTTATAATAATCCCTACACACTTATAATAACCCCAACACACTTATAATAACCCCTACATACTTATAATAACCCCTACACATTTTTAATAACCCCTACACACTTAAAATAACCCCTACAACAAAATGACCAAGGTCCTTGTCCATTCTGTCTGTGGTATAATTGCTGACATCAGTAGTTCAAATATTGTAGCAAATAGAAGTGATAAGGGGTGGGGATATCATTGTCTTGTCTTTTTCCTCTTTTGCCAAATTAAACAGACCAGAGATATGCCCATTCATTTCCATTAGTTCCCCAGAGAATAGTGTGATATTCAAATCCAATAACTAATTAGTAGCCTTACAACTGACTTTAATTCGGGTGGATAATAGTTAATAATACACAAACGGATTGGTCTATGTTGGGAGTTTGAGACATTTGAGGAATGTTAGTATCTCATTCTTGCTGCACAATACCAAATAAAGGACAGAAGATGAGGTCAGAAGATGTCCACTCTAGTGAGTTATGATTGCAGTTCGAAGGATATGGACAATATAAAGGAGGCTGCAACAGCAAACCATTCAGACTTGTGAGTTACGTGAGCCTCTTCCATAATACCTCCATGAGCTCAGTCCTTCGTTTCTCACTTTACAAGGCAGCATGGGGCATTAAGGAGAGAGAGCTGGCAGTATATGCACGCCACTATCAAACCACCCCACCTGCTTTGACCTTTCCATTAATAACAGGCTTTCAGTGCAGGCTCGGAATGTGCAATCTGGAAAGCTCTCCGATTCAGTGTACAGCAGCTTGAGTTGTTGCTCTAGTCTAGTGAGAGGAGGGTTGAGTGAGAAAAGTAGCCATTCCCCAAAGATCTCCCCCAAGCCCAGTAATCCTCGCCAGACACATGAAGGGTATGTCAAATGAAGGATACTAAAGAGGAAGAGAGAGGGATGAAAAATAGATGGAGAGGCTGAAAATAGAGGTTTTACTGTTGACGTGTTCACTAGTGAATGACATTCTGAGACAAATTTATCAGATTTGTCATCTAATTCAATTTATAGCAAAGCAAGCATTGATGAATTGTGTGTCTAGTTGGGTAACCTGCAGAAAGCATCTTGTACTAGTATAAAAACACTTAAAGGGGCAATCTGCAATTCAAACAAAACCAAATCCTCCACCTGCCACTGTTTTGGTAAACAACTGAGGTTTGGGGCAGGAGAAATAAAATCAAATATTTTTTTTAACCAAGTTACACTAGGCAACCCTTTGGTGGAACAACCCATATGTAATTAATTTAAAAGTCCAAAAATGTATTTACCAATAGCAGATTGCCCCTTTAAGGAAACTATAACAAGTTACTTGCACCATTTTGAACTAGTTCAGATTTAAGTGATAATGCCAGAGAGGCCGGTGTTTGGGGATGTATTGGCATGGGTGTTATTTTTCGAGGTTCGGCAAACTGTGCCAATATATCCTACAAACACCGGCTTCGAGGGCATTATCACTTTTATACAATGGTCTACCAACATCTTCAAATAATGATTGACATATGTCATTAACTTTATTTTGATGAATTTATTCATAATATTTCATCCTTCCACGAGATATAGTCCCAACAAAAATCTAGGGTTGCTAACCAAGCCGGCTGGTCGTTCATTCTAACAGTTCGGTTGCCAGAGACACAACCTGGTCGTTAAGTCTTTTTGTTTTAAATCTATGGACGCGACCTAGTCATTCGTTCTGAATGTTCCGTTGCCATTATGGCTGGCAATGTTTTTATCCCTTGATTGCAAGCTATCCAACTTTGGCTAACCCAGTCACATCACACAGTGCTGCCAGAAAATCAGCAAAGTCGCTGCATTGCGTTTGTTTAAGCTGTTTTCTAGTGATTTTTTTGGAATACATCAATAACAATGAGCTAATAATGTGAGATTTTGCTCTCTTGCCAGGCCACTGTTCAGAAGAGCAAACACAATCACTTCAAACTGAAGCTGGAATGACAGGAAACTATTTGCATTTTGTGTTTTTCAATTGACATTTCTTTGTATATATATATATATATATATATATATATATATATATATATATATATATATATATATATATATATATATATACAGTGGGGAGAACAAGTATTTGATACACTGCCGATTTTGCAGGTTTTCCTACTTACAAAGCATGTAGAGGTCTGTAATTTTTATCATAGGTACACTTCAACTGTGAGAGACGGAATCTAAAACAAAAATCCAGAAAATCACATTGTATGATTTTATTTATAATTAATTAGCATTTTATTGCATGACATAAGTATTTGATACATCAGAAAAGCAGAACTTAATATTTTGTACAGAAACCTTTGTTTGCAATTACACAGATCATACGTTTCCTGTAGTTCTTGACCAGGTTTGCACACACTGCAGCAGGGATTTTGGCCCACTCCTCCATTCAGACCTTCTCCAGATCCTTCAGGTTTAGGGGCTGTCGCTGGGCAATACAGACTTTCAGCTCCCTCCAAAGATTTTTTATTGGGTTCAAGTCTGGAGACTGGCTAGGCCACTCCAGGACCTTGAGATGCTTCTTACGGAGCCACTCCTTAGTTGCCCTGGCTGTGTGTTTCGGATCGTTGTCATGCTGGAAGACCCAGCCACGACCCATCTTCAATGCTCTTACTGAGGGAAGGAGGTTGTTGGCCAAGATCTCGCGATACATGGCCCCATCCATCCTCCCCTCAATACGGTGCAGTCGTCCTGTCCCCTTTGCAGAAAAGCATCCCCAAAGAATGACGTTTCCACCTCCATGCTTCACGGTTGGGATGGTGTTCTTGGGGTTGTACTCATCCTTCTTCTTCCTCCAAACACGGCGAGTGGAGTTTAGACCAAAAAGCTCTATTTTTGTCTCATCAGACCACATGACCTTCTCCCATTCCTCCTCTGGATCATCTAGATGGTCATTGGCAAACTTCAGGCGGGCCTGGACATGCGCTGGCTTGAGCATGGGGACCTTGCGTGCGCTGCAGGAATTTAATCCATGACGGTGTAGTGTGTTACTGATGGTTTTCTTTGAGACTGTGGTCCCAGCTCTCTTCAGGTCATTGACCAGGTCCTGCCGTGTAGTTCTGGGCTGATCCCTCACCTTCCTCATGATCATTGATGCCCCACGAGGTGAGATCTTGCATGGTGCCCCAGACCGAGGGAGATTGACTGTCATCTTGAACTTCTTCCATTTTTGAATAATTGCGCCAACAGTTGTTGCCTTCTCACCAAGCTGCTTGCCTATTGTCCTGTAGCCCATCCCAGCCTTGTGCAGGTCTACAATTTTATCCCTGATGTCCTTACACAGCTCTCTGGTCTTGGCCATTGTGGAGAGGTTGGAGTCTGTTTGATTGAGTGTGTGGACAGGTGTCTTTTATACAGGTAACAAGTTCAAACAGTTGCAGTTAATATAGGTAATGAGTGGAGAACAGGAGGGCTTCTTAAAGAAAAACTAACAGGTCTGTGAGAGACGGAATTCTTACTGGTTGGTAGGTGATCAAATACTTATGTCATGCAATAAAATGCAAATTAATTATTTAAAAATCATACAATGTGATTTTCTGGATTTTTGTTTTAGATTCCGTCTCTCACAGTTGAAGTGTACCTATGATAAACATTACAGACCTCTACATGCTTTGTAAGTAGGAAAACCTGCAAAATCTGCAGTGTATCAAATACTTGTTCTCCCCACTGTATATATAAAATTATGCTGATTCATGATTTCGACTGAATGAGAAAAGCTGCCAGCCTGTCTCGTCCCGACTCCTGACCCGTTCATTACCATAGGACAGCTGGAGATCGAATTTCTATATTGAAACAATGTTGCAAATGTCGGACAGACAGACAGCAAGGTTTTTACAAATCTCCGCTGTTGGAAACAAAATGCTAGTCTAAAAGAAAAGGGAGATAATGTCTACAGTGTGGGTCTAGTATACAAATTGCCTGGCTGGGCTGACCAGACAGTGGATTGCTCAGTCAGACGGAACAGAGTAAATAGGCATTTGTGGAACTTGTGGAATCGACACCGTCTGGATTGCAGTTTTAACCAATCAGCATCCAGGATTAGACCCACCGATTGTGTGTATATACAGTATATATATATATTTTGTAGACAGTTTTTCACTGTAGAAGCACCTGAATACATTCACTGCATGCATTGTACACTAAGGTCATGATGCCAAACATCAATTGAACTGTGCTATGCACCAAGGCAGCAAAATACCACAAATTGTGTTTGTTTATCTTTTGGGACCTCTGCTCGGGTGGTGGCATGCCAATATCTAACCTACTCATGTTGGGCAATGTAATCCAATTTTCTCGCTGACATGACATTCAAAACCTGCCACGTCCCCAATATCCTGACAGCACTGACAATGAGCAGCCAGTCCCCCAAAAAATCATCAGAATAGACAGCAGAAATGTCACGGCATGTAAAAACATTGTTCCCACCGGGAGTCTTTCAAAGGACATCCATTTGTGGATGAAATTTAGATTTCCTCTCCACTTTGCGTGCATGAAATTAACCTCCACATATTACCAACCTGTGTACTGACGAGGCATGTCGTTTTTGTCCTGAACACCGCTGCGATGAAAGTCATTCTATACAAGCCTATATCTCTTCATTACATTGCGGTCCGGCTTCTGCTTTTTACAGTCTAATTGACTGCATGGTGTTTCGCTGTCGGGCCATACATTTACATATTACAAGAGATTATTCATACACATTTTCAATTATACAGACCACTGCTGTCTGTATAATCATGTAGGTAATTATGCAGGTGGTAAGGTATAGGCTTAAAGGGATAGTTTGGGATATTGGCAATGAGGCACCCCAGAGTCAGTTGAACTCGTGGATACCATTTTTATGACGCTGCCGGCAGTTAGTTGCCATATAGCGTTTGCACAATTGTTAACTAGTGTTAGCGCAATGACTGGAAGTCTATAGGAACAGGTAGCATGCTAGCTGCTCCTGTAGACTTCCAGTCATTGCGTTAGCGCTAGTTAGCATTGGCTCACGAAACTATCTCTTATGGCGCATTTCCATACAGTATTTTACCCAAAAGGCTGGCATTCATGTCTCACTGGGCCATGGCTCCGGCAGACCTGCCCTCACTTGGGGACAAAGCCAGGACACTGGTACTTTTCAGCTGGCATTCACATAACAATGGCTTACGTGAACTTTAACACCTCACATTGCAACTGTTTTAAATTATGCAGAGGTTGTTGATTCTGCTCCTCACTGTCAGCCCTAGCTATGGAAACACAATTTCCCTAGTAAAACATAAGGGTGTATACACTAGTGCAACACTGGTGTTACAGTCAAAAAGCAGCATAACTTCCTTCATTCTGGACGAAGATACATAAAAGAAAAGTTCATCTGACTCCAGGGAAGTAGATAAAGGGGCTTATTGCCAAAATCCCGAATTATCCCTTTAAAACAATACATTATTTTGTATCATGTTATTTCTGCTTGTTATGCACTGTTATCTTTCATTATTTTTATTATTCCATTGGCATTAGCATCTGGATATTTAAAGCTGCAATATACATTTTTGGGCGACCTGACCAAATTCACATAGAAATGTTAGTTTTAGATCCATCATTCGCATTGAAAACAAGTCTACAAAGCGGTAGATGTGTTCTATGTGCGCCATTTCTATGCATCCCGTTCTTAAGTTTTGTTTTTGCGTACACCAGCTGAAAATACAATATTTTTGGTTATGGAAAATAGTTTTCACAGCGGTTTAGATGGTGTAATGATTTTCTACACTATACTTCCCTGTTTTGCCACATAAACTGAAAGAAGGCAAACTATTAGAATTTTTGCAACCAGGAAATGGTTGAGGGATTTCTGCATAGTGCACCTTTAAGTTTAGCTACATGGCTGATAGAATGGATTCACTTGGCAGCAGCCCATCTTTAACATTAGAAAAAAGTTATTTTCTTCAACAATTACCACGCTGATACTGGATGCCAACAAATGCCTACAACTGAGTGTCAAATTCTTAACCTGAGAATCCAATAGAGCACGTTTACAGTGCAGTCGGAAAGTATTCAGACCCCCTGACTTTTTCCAAATTGTGTTACTTTACAGCCTTATTCTAAAATGGATTTGTTTTCCTCATCTATCGACACACTATACCCCATAATGACAAAGCAAAAACATTTTTTTTTTTTTTGTACAAATTTATAAGAAATAAAACAACTTAAATATCACATCTACATAAGTTGTATATGTATTGTTTATTTAACTAGGCAAGTCAGGTAGGCTACATGCCACCCTAAGTATTCATACTCTTTACTCAGTACTTTGTTGAAGCACCGTTGGCAGCGATTACAGATTTTTTTCAGGTCTCTCCAGAGATGTTCCATCGGGTTCATGTCCGGGCTCTGGCTGGTCCACTGAAGGACATGCCAGCACTGGGAAGGCACTTCCGTCTGGCCACTACCATAAAGGCCTGATTGGTAGAGTGCTGCAGGTGGACTCCAATCAAGTTGTAGAAACATCTCAAGGATGAATACTGAATACTTATTTAAACAAGGTATAAAAAAAAATATTTATGAACATGGCTGTAACGTAACAAAATGTGAATAAGAAGAAGCCCAATCAGAAGCCCAATCTAGTACTAGACCGCGAGCAACCATCAGTTGTGACTAAACACCAGTACTTACATAACACTGTATATACAGAACTCCTCACATGTAGTGTAGTGTCCAGACCGTTCTAGGGGCTGCTCTTTAGTGCTCTCAGTGGCGAGGACATGTTAATCCTGTATCATTTGTTACACTGCCGGGCTGAAGAGCAAAGGGCCTGGGCATTAATCACTAGTGTCGGAGAGTGGATGCGGGGGTGCAGTAATAGCACATCTTCAAAACAAAGAGTGCCCTCCCAGAGCTGGCATTCATCAGACGATGGCTGATGACTAGGAAGTGGACTTCAAGTGGGGTGGGGGAGGGCCTCTTGCCTTTATGACTGCGGAGTGATCATTGTGTGATCATTGAGCAATACATCAAATTAGAGGAACGAGGTGTGAGGTGCTATGAGTGACAGGATGTAATCACGCTGACTGGAGGATTTGTTTTCTTCATTCTAATTACATGGAGAGAAAACATTAGCCTATGATGATTAGGCAGAAAATGTGAATACTCTGGATGCGGCCTGCTCTACATAGGCGTGTGTTACAGTGTGAAAGTGAATCGTTGGCATGATGTGTGCTGGTGACTCTCTGATCCATCTCTACGCAGATGAAACCATTCTGTATACATATGGCCCTTCTTTGGACACTGTGTTAACAAACCTCCAAACGAGCTTCAATGCCACACAACACTCCTTCCGTGGCCTCCAACTGCTCTTAAATGCTAGTAAAACTAAATGCAAGCTTTTCAATCGAACGCTGCCCGCACCCGCCCACCGGACTATCATCACTACTCTCGACGTGTCTGACTTAGAATACGTGGACACCTACAAATAGGCGTCTGGTTAGACTGTCAACTCTCCTTCCAGACTCACATTAAGCATCTCCAATCCAAAATTAAATCTAGAATCGGCTTCCTATTTCGCAACAAAGCCTCCTTCACTCATGCTGCCAAACATGCCCTCGTTAAACTGACTATCCTACCGATCCTTGATTTTGGCGATGTCATTTACAAAATAGCCTCCAACACTCTACTCAGCAAATTGGATGTAGTCTATCACAGTGCCATCCGTTTTGTTACCAAAGCCCCATATACTACCCACCACTGCAACCTGTATTCTCTCGTCGGCTGGCCCTCACTACATATTCGTTGCCAAACCCACTGTCTTATTTCAGCTTGCTGGTCACCATAGCAACACCCACCCGTAGCATGCGCTCCAGCAGGTACATTTCACTGGTCATCCCCAAAGCCAACACCTCCTTTGGCCGCCATTCCTTCCAGTTCTCTGCTGCCAATGACTGGAACTAATCGCAGATATCAATGAAGCTGGAGACTACCATCTCCCTCAATAACTTTAAGCATCAGCTGTCAGAGCAGCTTTCTGATCACTGCACCTGTACATAGCCCATCTGTAAATAGCCTACCCTACTACCTCATCCCCATATTTATTACTTTTGCTCATTTGCACTCCAGTATCTCTATTTGCACATCATCATCTGCACATCTATCATTCCAGTGTTAATGCTAATTTGTAATTATTTCACCACTATGGCCTATTTATTGCCCTACCTTCCTAATCTTACTACATTTGCACACACTGTACATATATTTTCTATTGTGTTGTTGACTGTACGTTTGTTTATCCCATGTGTAACTCTGTGTTGTTGTTTTTGTTGCACTGCTTTGTCTTGGCCAGGTTGCAGTTGTAAATGAGAACTTGTTCTCAACTGGCCCACCTGGTTAAATAAAGGTGAAATAAAATAAAAATAAAATAAAAATAAAATAATTAATATATATACATACATACACACACATACACAGTACCAGTCAAATGTTTGGACACACCTACTCATTCTCTCAACCAGCTTCATGAGGTAGTCACCTGAAATGCAATTCAATTAACAGGTGTGCCTTGTTAAAAGTTAATTTGTGGAATTTCTTTCCTTCTTAATGTGTTTGAGTCAATCAGTTGTGTTGTGACAAGGTAGGGGTGGGATACAGAAGATAGCCCTATTTGGTAAAAGACCAAGTCCATAAAAGCAAAGAGAAACGACAGTCCATTATTACTTTAAGACATGAAGGTCAGTCAATCTGAGAAAATTTCAATAACTTTGAAAGCTTCTTCAAGTGCAGTCGCAAAAACCATCAAGCGCTATGATGAAACTGCCTCTCATGAGGACAGCCACAGGAAAGGAAGGCACAGAGTTACCTCTGCTGCAGAGGATAAGTTCATTAGAGTTACCAGCCACAGAAATTGCAGCCCAAATAAATGTTTCATAGGGTTCAGGTAACAGACACATCTCAACATCAACTGTTCATCAACTCGTGTTTCTTGGCCCAAGCATGTCCCTTCTTATTCGACCATGAAGGCCTGATTCACGCAGTCTCCTCTGAACAGTTGATGTTGAGATGTGTTATTGCACACACAGTGAATTCATTAAATGTATTATATGACTTGTTAAGCACATTTTTACTTGTGAACTTATTTAGGCTTGCCGTAACAAAGGGGTTGAATACTTAGACTCAATATATTTCAGCTTTTCATTCTTTTTTTTTTACCCCCTTTTTCTCCCCAATTTGGAATTCCGAAATGTGACCCGCCAAACTGCGCTTCTTAACACCCGCCTGCTTAACCCAGAAGCCACTCAAATGTGTCAGAGGAAACACCATTCACCTGACGATCGATGTCAACCTGCAGGCGCCCGGCCCGCCACAAGGAGTCGCTAGAGCGCGATGAGTCAAGAAAAGCCCCCACAGCCAAACCCTCCCCTAACCTGGACGATGCGGGGCCAATTGTGCGCCGCCCTATGGGACTACCGATCACGACCGGTTGTGATACAGCCCGGGATCAACCCGGGTCTGTAGTGACGCCTATATCTTTCTGAAGGCACTGGGTTTATATATCCTTTGACTGGGCTAAATAACAGAGAATGTAATATTATGGGTGTTTATGCAGACTGTACAGAGGATGATGAATATGGGCTAGAATTTATATCTGCGGTATCAGGAGGCCTGTAAAGTTTATTAGGCCTAAACATGTTGACGTGGATATATTTTGTCTTCGTACTAAGAATTATTACAATTTCAGCCATCCTATCCTCCTCCATGCTGTTGAATGCTATTCGAGGGAGCCTCATGCATAATTGCGAATTGTGAGTTCAAGCCTTCCATAACGATGGAACCTTCCCTATACAAAATTGATGTTTCCTGAGAATATGCAGTACAGCAATTAGTGGCTGTGCTTTGGGTACTTCCCATATTAACTCGCTATCAGCAGCTGGTCCTAAGTCTGGCTAAAACAGAAAATGCTACAATTCTGTGCTACAATTCAACACCAAGATATTTTCTTTAGCTCCCAGGCGTTGCCATGCTAACTATAAACGTATATTACTGACACTATAGGATAATGGAAATGCATTTGGATTTCAATTAGTTTATGCATTGGATAGAGCATCAACTTGCTTCTATTCTTGATGAAATGAGTTTCCTGTGTGGACTACATCAGAGTTGGAGGGGAAGAAAGGCGGAAACGCCTCAGAGGAATACTGATTTCCACCTTTGGTTGGTTGGCAGCCCGAGTGAAAGCCAGCCCGCTCCGGGCTATTGGTGAGAGGAGCCATGCGCAACAGCATGGAGCACAATAATCAGAACACTCTCGTCCCCCCCAAGGCCAGGCCTGTATGTGCCTCTCTCTCCCCCTCTCCATCTTCCCTCACTTCCAAGTCCAAAACAGCTAAATAAAAAGCGGCTTTATTATCTTCATGAATAAGAGGTTTGCTTTCCTGCGTGTGAGATGCCGCATGGAGAATAGAATGATCACATCATATGCGAAGGGACCCAATTTAATGTGAAGAAATATTACAGGGGGGATTTTGATGGGGGAAATTCTCATATGTTCCAAACCTCTATATTAAATTGCAAATATAAATTGTACTCATGACTTAATCTCTTTTGCACACAAAAATGGAATGCTGTATGGAATGCAATAGGTATTTCTTTGGGGAGGAGATTATATTGTAGTAATTCAAGTATCCTTTGGGGAACAAAATGCCATCATCTAACCTGTTAATTACTTTGCAAAGTCATACAGCGCCAGAGATCAATAATGTTCAGAGATTCAGAGGCATTAAGAAACAAATGGCAGCTCCGCCAGGATATTACTTTTGACCTTTCAGTCATTACTCCTTATTTTATGGGGCCAAATGTATATCAAAGCAGAGAGATGACTTTGGGGCTTTGCTAGCGAGGCATTAGGCTTCGGTAGAATAGACTACTTACACCTGCCTCTTCATTAGCGATTTTAAATATGATCGGATCTCATGGTTTCGTATAGTAACACTATCTAACCTGAAAAGCAGGCACTGCTATGGCGTGATTTCAGTTATAATTTGTATTTAGATATTGAATTTTTATTGCACAAATGTAATCATTGAATTCATAAATTGAACATGTATTTCATAATTTGAAACAGAATTGACTGAATATTGCAATAAGATTTAACATTTAATTTCATTTTCATTTAATATTCAAATTCAATATTTATATATTCCGTTTCAATATGGTAGCATTCATTGTCTGTGTGGTGTAAACTTGATACATAGACAATGAAATCAATATCTAT
This sequence comes from Thymallus thymallus, assembly GCA_023634145.1. Classification (NCBI taxonomy): domain Eukaryota; kingdom Metazoa; phylum Chordata; class Actinopteri; order Salmoniformes; family Salmonidae; genus Thymallus; species Thymallus thymallus. Next base: position 31,365,469 of record CM042391.1, read on the forward strand.
CATATTGAAATTGAATATATAAGTATTGAATTTGTAATATTCATTAAATGCAGTTTCAAATCATGAAATACAAGTTACATTTATCACAATCACAAATGCACAAATATTGAATTCAGATTTAAAATCTAAATACAAATTCAAATGCTGAAATCGTTCTATACACTGCGAATGTCTGTTTTCTTAACTGTCATCTCATATGGCATGGCCCAGATTATATCAGTGCAGGTTGCAAGATATGCACCCACAGATCATGTCCGGCCATAACATAACACATCTTTCACTCTTTCTACCTGCCCATCACCTGACTACACACATCACTGAGACGTGACATAAATGGCTGCCTCTTTTCCCTCAGTCCCAAGGTTAAAATGGAGGCCCTGATCCACCACTCTCACCTCTCCCCTGGGAAACATGCCACCCCGGCAGAGCTCTTGCAGCCATGATAGCTTGCCAAGTGCATGGCGAATGCTATTTACCAGTTTATCAAGTGTGCTCCGATCCATCTGTACACTCAAAGTGAATTAGCTTGGCGCGTGCAGTTCTCTGTGGATGGCAAACTGTCTACAGGAAGCCCAATCCCCCCACACATATGCACTGTGGATACACACACACACACACCACTTTATCTGCAACCCTTATTCAAGACTTTGACACTAACTGGGTTGACTGGTTTAGTATGAGAACTAAAATCCTTTTTTTTTTAAATGACTTATATACAGTACACAATATGATAAAGTGTATGTTTGTTTTTTGAAAGGTTCATGAGCCCACAGTCAATTACAGTACCATGAAATCCTAAAAACGATATTCAATAGGGCTTTCATCAAATGTTTTCTACTGCTGTTGTATAGCATTGTGTTGTTGTTGTTTATTCATCATAGAAAAGTGGGTCCAAATCCAGTTAAGACAACTCCTGTTGTTAGATATTCACTGTTTTACAAATTACAACCAGGTGCTTTCTGAGTATACACTTGAAGAATAATTATATGAATCATTTAGCATGAGCTGTGCTTCTGAATGAGACTAATCCATTCCATTTTAATTTGATCTTGTTTTCAAAGTGCAGGCAAAATAGTACAAATGAAGCAAGAATGTGTTTCTGAGAATAAACAGAATCAGATGAAGGCTCGGGGTAATTTGAATCAAATGAAAGATCAGGTAAATTCAAATCAACGCAGCCAAGGTCACATCGACTGCACCGGGAGGCAAATACGGTTGATGCAGTTTTACAGAAACGCACAGATAGAAAATGCTATATAATGCTACTGGATTTGGCAGGAAATGTGGTTTACTCATCCAGATAAGAGAACCATGTCTTTTCTAGGTTGTTCAGCAGGGAGTGCTCCATGGTCATGTGTTCTAGGCCTCTCCAGGAGAATGCAGGTCCCAGAAAATGTCATAAGCACCGAGAGGCTTAAGCTCTTCCGCCACCCTTCAAGGGCCACACAAATCAGGTTCCACCTGCCTAACACCCGCCATGAATGTACCATCTCCCCTGCGCTCCCTACAAATGTGTCTTGAATGTGTCATTCCTGAGAGAGAGAGAGAGAGAGAGAGAGAGAGAGAGAGAGAGAGATCCCACCACCCCCAGTAGCAACCCCACAATATTATAAATGTCGGAGCGAGGGGAAATCTGCCTCTCCCATCATCGTGGCGCCCCGTTATCATCGAGTCACCACAGTGTCCCCCGAGCGGTTTTAATTTTTCATTTGCTGACAGGCACTCAGAGCACGTTGGCCTGTAACTGTGACTTACCGTGGATTCAGGTGGGGTGGAAGGTGGCTGGGGGATTTAAGAACAGGTTGATAAACCCTGCATTGCGATGCAAGGCTGCGAAAGTGTGTTTGAGTTTTGGTGGGAATCTGTCGCCTCAGACTAACACCGGTGATCCATTATCATCAAACCAGAGGGAAGGAGAAAGAGGAGAGAGACAGCATGTTCTATTCATTACGCTTTCTAAAATGTACTGACAATGAAATGTCAACATCCAAAAGGTCCCCCTCTCTTGCAGGTAGGAGAGAGCAAATGTCCCCTCTACATTTGCACAACTAATCCGCCATAATTATGTTTTCCCGAACGGTGAGCCGACAGTTAGCATGCAGACAAGTCATGTATTAAGATATTTTTTCAGATAATGACAAGAGATCCACATTTGGATAAAAGGGGATTTTAGGGACTATGATTGACTTCTATGCGGTTTTCTCTTCAAGAGTTGGTGCATAGACATTGCCAATTGCAGAAAGATACACAGTGATGACTGATTCAGGCTTACATTTTGAACACTAAATTCAGCAAAGCCAAAGCAAAGAAGGATTTCAATAGCATTAAGAAATATGCAGTACACATGCCTGGGGCACCGGTAGTCCTTGAGCTCCCAACATTACAAAGCAATGTGCAAGCCACAGGCATAGGTCACCGCTAATCCATTTTGAATTTTAAAGCTACTTTGTGTGTAATCCATTTGACATCCCCGTGTTCAGTAGGACTTTGTATAAGGCTTCAGGTATCTCACCCTAGTCTAATCAGTCTTTCCTACTGAAGGAAATCATTCAAGGGGCTATCCCACCGCCCTGAATCAAAATGCTGTTGACAGAGCATATACAGCAGACAAAGCTTTTCAGGGAGGACCTCTGGCCCTGCTTTTGGCATGGCGGATCACTTTAAAAAACACACCAGCACGCGGCATAAGCAGCAGAGAAAAAAAGAAATCGAAAAACAAGATTGAACTCATTTGTATGATCTTTCTCTACGGAGGAGAGAAGGAAAATGCTGTTGACAAGCACCTAAATGCTCCTTCCAGCTAAAGATTGCTCAGGGGAAAAGTGCTTACGCTGGGAGCTGGACCAGATTAGATTTGCGCAGGCAGAAGTCTGCTCATCTATGTGTCCTGTAATAGGATTAGGCCGCTACCTCCCGCCACAGACAGACACTCTATTGGTTTGCGAGGCTAATTTTAATGCTAACACAAGGAAAGAGGGAGGGAAGGCATTTGTTTTTCCACTGCTTTCAGGACGGAGGCGGTTCGAACTCCGCAATCAGCAGTTTTCCCATCGTGTCGGTGGTGAAAGATGCGTCCCAACGAAGTCAGGCGGTGTCTCTGCTGTCTGCGTGGGTGTAGGCTCCACACTGAGCATTAAATAAATCATTGCTTCCAGCCTCTGCTATGGGTCTACCAGTCACAAGTTGATGGGGCATAGCTAAACTCTCATGTATCTTTAATGGGCAGTAGACCACTGTATTGCCACTTCTTTAAAGGAGGCATAATGCATCTTCAACATGAACACCTTCACAGGAGCTGTCTAGTTTGAGTGCACCAGACAAAGTGTCAACGTTCACCTCCACAATACTGACAGGTGCTCTTTTAACATGTATGTTTACTTTGGAGTATGTGTTTACGTTAATGAATCAGTGTAGCTCAAATCTAGTAGCAGATATTACAAACAAGGGCTTTGTTTGGTTGGCTGGAAAAGAAACACTGTGTGGGTAGCCGGTATATGGCAACCACAATCTCATTTGCCAACCTTTTCCATTACAAACACAGAGGGAGTGACTTAACCATGTATTACACGCTCTTAAGCTGCTGCCTGACCTCAGGAAAAAGGGGATGGGTGTGTGTGGGGGGGGGGGGGGGGCAAAGTTAACACTCAGCATTTCAAAAGGCACCACAAACACGCTACAGTACTCTGTTATACACTCTGGCCCCTCAAGATCTTCAAGCGCACAAAAGCGAGGGCAAGGCCTGCTGCCGCTCTATATGCAGGCTACGAAGGAGATGCTGATAGGGCATGGTGTTTTTGTTGACATGTAGACTATTGAGATGAGCGCAATGCAATACTTCGCTCTTAGTTTAAGTTGTTGCGGAAATTGACCCACTATTATTTTTACTTTGTTCATGCAATGTCATCTTGCTGAGTGTACCTTTAACAATCATCTTTGCCTTGTCTCACTTAATTTCCCCCCTCCCTGTTTCTCCACAATGGGCTCTGTGTTATCACGGCGGTTCAAACAGAATATATTGTTTCTGTGGCTTCTTTTATCACCTCTCTGTCTGTCCATTTCTGGGAGATACAGAGAGAGAGGTTGAAGGGTTGTCTATAGATTGAATATTGAATGCAGGTGCATTCATTTTCTCAAGAAATGTTAACCTTGGGTGATTTTGTATCTCATAATCTAACAGTTTGGCATTATAGTGTGACCTTGTGAATGTTTTTAAATAGTACTGTAATCTAATCACATAACAAAAAAACTTGCTGGTGTGCCTGCACCTTCTAAACAGCTTTGTAGCACGAGGGTGAAAGCTTTTTCAAACCCCCTTTCAGAACATTGAGGGTACCGAGGTCGATCTGATGCTGAGATTGTAAATAAAAAAGAGAACCTTGCTTTCTCTCATTCTCCCTCCAAACTATCTCATGGTCTCCTCTACCTCCTTCCGTCCCTCCCTCCCTCCCTCCCTCCCCTGTGTATCTACCTCTAAAAAAGATAATCTCTTGTCTCCTCACACTTTTTTTCCTCAACCTGTCCGTAGCAGCCTCTTTTTAATAAACCCACCCAAGATGACCGCCCGGGGCTTCCGAGAAGGAGCCTCGCCCTGCCCATCTCCCAGCAGGCGAAAGTGGTCGAAATGACATCATTACAGCCCAGTTCGGGTTGTAATGACATCATATCAAACCGATTTTACCCGCTGGGCCCTCCTCCCCTGCCGTCCATAGAGATAAGATCCAGGAGGGCCCTTCGTCACTCAATCCTCCTCCCCTGTTTATTCAATGAAGCCAGTCCAGTCATCCAGCCAAGGCTAAAATGACTGAGTGTAGAAAGAAAGAGAGTGGTGGAGTATAAGGAGGAGTGCCCACCCCCGAGCTCGCAAACAAGTCCTGGGTAAACTAATTGAATATTGACGGCCCGACTGACTGCTACCTGTGACTTTGGCTGGGAACAAACAAGTGCCAGACTGACTGCCAATGCACTTGGATGGGCCCTGGGTTTTATCCTCTTGATGGAGGCCAGAAATCACTTTACAAATTCACCACAAACGGCCCTGGCTTGTCCAATAACATCCCTCGACGGAGGAAGCGTTGCCAAAACCTAGCGGGAGGATTTACTATTTAAGCTTTTGCTTAAAATGTGTTCCTCTTATAAAGACTTACCCCTGCAAAGCTTGTCCCTGATGATGGGGGAGAGTGAAAGCAAAATTATGAATTGATTCATGAGGACATGCAGGTAGTGAACCACTTACCAGATATCGCAAAGTACATGCCTTCCCTCTGGCTAGCCGCGGGACGTTGGGAGGACTCCCCCACCCCACAGTTCTCACTAATGAACCTCACAACTAAGTGCATATTGTCTGATTAATAAGAGAACCTCATCTCATTTTCAACAGTCTTACAGACATCCAAAACATGAAATAGGTTTCTTCACTCAATTGCTTAAGTACAACAAATGATTACACCTGCACACACTGCAGCTCTCCAGGACCCTCAAGCAAATGATTACACCTGCACACACTGCAGCTCTCCAGGACCCTCAAGCAAATGATTACACCTGCACACACTGCTGCTCTCCAGGACCCTCCAGCAAATGATTACACCTGCACACACTGCAGCTCTCCAGGACCCTCCAGGACCCTCTAGCATTATGGGATATGGAGAAATACAGAAGACGTCAGCATACAAATACACAAACACAACACAATGTATTACATGCAGTAAGGAAAACTGGAAAGTCACACATTTCCATTTCCACATATTCAAAGTCTCTGCGGCCTACTGTCCAACTGTGTATTGGGCCTGTATCTGTCCTATGTCCCACTGTTGAGTCTAATTGCTCAGTGACAGTCTGGACTAATTGTCCTCCTATTCTAGGGTCTCATTGCACTGCGCTACACGTTGTGTAGAATATCCACATCTCAGAAAATTATTCGCGAGCTATTGAAGTTTGAAAGTCAGAATGTCTGGCGAATATCGACAGTTTTTCACGAAACGTTTCACTTCAGACATTTTTATCTGCTCTACCACGCACCTATCTGGTAAGGTTGAATGCATCCTCTCCTACTCAGCTTCTCCCAATTGGGTGTGACACCTACTCCCGTTGCCTGCTGCACTGCTGCTTGGATCCCACCCAGCAATCTGCTACACGTCTGCCCTGGCCTGTCTCCCCCTGTCTGGTACAGGTACCACCGCCACACTCCCCCCTCTCTCCCGAGCTTTCGCTCACCTCCAGGTCCTAAATTATGTCAACATTGCCCTTGATTCTAAGCAATGTTGTGCTGCTATTTCTATTGACTTTGCCAAAGCTTTTGATACGGTAGACCATTCCATTCTTGTGGGTAGGCTAAGGAGTATTTATGTCTCTGAGGGGTCTTTGCTCTGGTTTGCTAACTACCTCTCTCAAAGAGTGCAGTGTATAAAGTCAGAACATCTGCTGTCTCAGCCACTGCCTGTCACCAAGGGAGTACCCCAAGGCTCGATCCTAGGCCCCACACTCATCTCCATTTACATCAACAAGATAGTAAGGAAGCTCTCTCATCCATTTATATGCAGATGATACAGTCTTATACTCAGCTGGCCCCTCCTGGATGTTGTGTTAAATGCTCTACAACAAAGCTTTCTTTGTGTCCAACAAGCTTTCTCTGCCCTTAACCTTTTTTGAACACCTCCAAAACAAAGGTATTTCTCTCAGCACATATCCAAGCTGCAGGCTAAGTTTAAATCTAGACTTGGTTTCCTCTATCTTAATCACTCCTCTTTCACCCCAGCTGCCAAACTAACCCAGGTTCAGATGACCATCCTACCCATGCTAGATTACGGAGATGTAATTTATAGATCGGCATGTAAGGGTGCACTCGAGCGGCTAGATGTTCTTTACCATTTGGTCACCAATGCTCCTTACAGGACACATCACTGCACTCTATACTGCTCTGTAAACTGGCCATCTCTGTATACCCGACGGAAGACCCACTGGTTGATGCTTATTTATAAAACCCTCTTAGGCCTCACTCCCCCCTATCTGAGATACCTACTGCAACCTTCATCCACCACATACAAGACCAGTTTGCTGCAGGTAGCGACTGGAACGAGCTGCAAAAAAAATTCCAAAAAATGTTTTATGTCCATTTCTACAAAGACTCAATCATGGACACTCTTACTGACACTTGTGGCTGCCAAGTTGTGTTGTAGTGTCTCTTTTATCGTGATGTGTGTCTTACATTTGTTTTTGTAATCCCAGCCCACGTCCCCGCAGGAGGCCTTTCGCCTCTAGGTAGGTCACCATTGTAAGTGAGAATTTGTTCTTAACTGACTTGCCTAGTTAAATAAAGGTTAAATAAAATAAATAAAAAAGAAGAGCACAGGCCATATCTCAGGGAGTCAAAGAGAAAATGACCTTTCAGTTCAAAGTGTCTCGCCCTCAGAGTTGTCTGGTGCTGGTTGGAGCATAACCACTCACAGTGGAAATGTGCGGGAGGACAACACAACTAATTCAAACGGAAAGGTCATTGCCATCATTGACTACAGTTAACGTCAAAACTAACTTTTTCTATGTGCCACTGCATTATACCAAAAGTCGATATATGTGAGGGCATTGCTTGGTTGATACTTTTAGGTTTTTGCCTCATAACATTGAACAGTATGAGCCAATGTCATAATACAGATAGCCATGCACTACTACTAATACATTAGGTTGGCTGTGCCCATTTGTTTTGTAAATGTATATGAGATAAATGGGGAAATGGGACATTAATCTGTTTCAAAGAAACAGCATGTCTGTAAAACCAGTGCCATTTGTACAGTGGCTTGCTCCACATGCATTACTCATATTGCTCTGTAATTATGTGATTGTTGCCCACTTCAATGTATACACTTTGTGGAGGTGGCAAACGAACCTGCCACTATGTTAACTACATTATAATGGGAGACTTAATTATACGACGTCAGCTCCTGAAGGGCGGGGCTACATCTCACTAGAGATGGTTTAAAATCATCTTCTGAAGTTTTATCGCGATGGAGCGCATGCATGGACGTGGAACAAGTGCCCACAGTTTTTGTGTGTTAAACTTCTCTGCCGCAAGTTGCCATTAATTGGTGTGGTTACATTTATGAGTCTCCCTTCAAGGGAAAGTACAGAAATGGACATTACAGATTAAATGTGTAAATTCTATAAAGACACATTTCTGAAGTAGGATAAGCCTATTCAATGTGACATGAGGTTGAGTATGTGTTGAAGTGTGATATGATATCTAAGTCATATGTGTGTTTATTTCTCATTTGTAGATGGAAACAAGAGAGAATAAAGATGGTGATGATCCTCTACCCTGGTGCGCCACTGACCAAAGGACAGAGCCTTCTCTTAATGATGTCCTTCATCCTCAGACACAATCAAACACAAATCGCTCTAGAACATCCTTTGTTGTTCTACAAACATTCCCCAGTACTCGTGCCAATGACAACGTATCTTTTTAACAAAGCTTATGAAGAGTTTGGCCATTATGAACCTCATTTTTACTGTTCTCCTTGCTCTAACTACATAGGAACCAGCTTCTTGCTCTAACTACATAGGAACCAGACTAAGTAGCCCAGCACATTGTGCTATATGCAAGTCAGAATTTGATGCAGACAGTAATCAGAAAACTATTTTTTTCTTGTACCCTCACAAATTAAGCAACTGCTTGAAAATCCAAATGTGGTTTTGCCAAGAAAGATAACAGCAGAAGGAGTTCTCACTGATGTACAAAGTGGAACTGAGTACAAAAAGCTTTTACAGAGTGGGAAATTTGAAGATGATGATCTGAGTTTGATATGGAATTCTGATGAAAAACCTATGTTTTATAGTTCCAAGTACCAGATAAGGCCAATTCAGTGCCAGGTAATTGAACTGGAGCCCAAAGACAGAAAGGCTAACATTCTTGTACCCTGTCTGTGGTTTGGAGATAAGAAACCCAATATGTTTACACTGTTGACTCCATTTCTGGCAGAAGTGTCATTACTGGAGAAAGATGGCATCAAATGGACAGCCAAAAAAGAGAGCATTTTTTTAGAGTCCATGCACTGATGCAGTATATAGTTCTGATTCAGTTGCGTAAAACGGTTCAATTGGTTTTATGAATGGGATTTCTGTTGTCATAGAGGTGGAGGGCCATATCCCTACTCCAGACCGGAGCCTGCTTCAAGAACTGAGGAAGACCATTGCAAACAAGCCATGGCAGGAACTCATCAAGAGCCTGTCATGGGATTCAAAGGGCCATTGCCATTAAATAAAACTGGAAAAGTTTCAAATGATGAAAGGACTGGTTCCAGAGTACCAGAACAGTGTCTGCCTTGGTGTCACTAGACAGTTGTCTCCTCTGTGGTTTGATTCATCAAACCATGAACATGAATGGTACATTGGGAATAAAACAGATTTTGTTGACCAAGAGCTGACTACTATCCCACCCCCTGTATAGGACAGGAAAACACCACAATCATTGCAGGAAATAAAGTTCTGGAAAGCCTCAGAGTAGAGGGCCTTCCTTTTGTTTTACGCACTACATGTGTTGAATGGTGTTTTTCTGAAAAAATACTGGAATCATCTTTTTCTGTTAGGGTTTGGTATCTACACTACATGACCAAAGGTATGTGGACACCTGCTCGTCAAACATCTCATTCCAAAATGATGGCCATCAATATGGAGTTGGTCCCCCGTTTGCTGCTATACCAGCCTCCACTCTTCTGGGAAGGCTTTCCTCTAGATGTTGGAACATTGCTGTGGGGTCTTGCTTCCATTCAGCCATAAGACCATTAGTGAGGTCGGGCACAGTTGTTGGGCGATTAGGCCTGGCTCACAGTTCCAATTAATCTCAAAGGTGTTCGATGGGGTTGAGGTCAGGGCTCTGTGCAGGCCAGTCAAGTTCTTCCACACCGATCTCGACAAACCATTTCTGTATGGACCTCGCTTTGTGCACAGGAGCATTGTCATGCTGAAACAGGAAAGGTATTTCCCCAAACTGTTACCACAAAGTTGGAAGCACAGAATCGTCTAGAATGTAATTGTATGCTGTAGCGTTATGTTTTCCCTTCACTGGAACTAAGGGGCCTACCCCTAACCATGAAAAATAAGCCCCAGACCATTAGTCCTCTTCCACCAACACATTACAGCATTTGGGCAGGTAGCGTTCTCCTGGCATCCGCCAAACACAGATTTGTCCATCAGCGAACGCGTTTCCACTGCTCCAGAGTCCAATGGCGGCACGTTTTACACCACTCAAGTCGACGAGTGGCATTGCGCATGGTGATCTTAGGCTTGTGTGTGGCTGCTCGGCCATGGAAACCCATTTCATGAAGCTCCCGACGAACACTTCTTGTGCTGATGTTGCTTCCATAGGCAGTTTGGAACTCGGTAGTGAGTATTGCAATCGAGGACAGACAATTTTTATGCGCTAAGCGCTTCAGCACTTGGTGGTCCTGTTCTGTGAGCTTGTGTGGTCTACCACTTCGAGGCTGAGCCGTGATTGGTCCTAGAAGTTGCCACTTCACAATAACAGCCCTTACAGATGACCGGGGCAGCTCTAGCAGGGTAGAAATTTGACGGTGCAATGTTGAAAGTCACTGAGCTCTTCAGTAAGGCCATTCTACTGCCAATGTTTGTCTATGGAGATTGCATGGCGATGTGCTCGATTTTATACACCTGTCAGCAACCGGTGTGGCTGATATAGCCAAATCCACTAATTTGAAGGGGTGTCCACATCTGTTTGTATACATAGTGTATGTCCTCCTCAAAGAAAAGGTAAATCTCAGAGATGTGAACTTGGCAGAACTGGCACTGAAAAGTTTGTGATCAATTTCCAGAAGGCTGTATGGCACTGCCAATGTATCATTCAATGTGCACTTGTTAACACATCTTACATATAGTGTATGAAACTGGGGTCTCCTTTAGGCAACCTCCACATTCTCATTTGAGTCTTTCAATGGAACACTTCTTAAGTACTTTAATGGAACCACTCATGTCTCTGTGCAAATAGTACAGAGGCATTTAAAGTGGAGGAGTCTATCACAAAGGGCTGCAACTTGCATGAAATATTCTAATGAGGGTGTACAATAGTTGTTCTCCCAACTACAAAATAGCAATAGATAAACTGAGAAATCTGAACGCCTAACTGAAAATGTAAGGATTTTAGGCAATCCATCTGTTCATCATATGCTTGCAATTGAAGAATTACTAGGTCTAAGAGTGAGTGAGTAAATACAGTTATTACAATCAATTCATTGTTAAAGGCATAAAAAATATGCATCATATTTTAAGACCCCGTGTAGCTCAGACGGTAGACCATGGCACTTGCAACGCCAGGGTTGTGGCTTCGATTCCCACGTGGGACCAGTATGAAAAAAGTATGAATATGTATGCACTAACTAACTAACTGTAAGTTAGTCTGCTAAATTACTTAAATGTCAAATGTTTTTGCTCTGACATGCACCGTCAACTGTGGGAACTTATTTAGACAGGTGTGGACTCCAATCAAGTTGTAGAAACATCTCAAGGATGATAATGGAAACAGGATGCACCTGAACTCAATTTCGAGTCTCATAGCAAAGGGTCTGAATACTTACGTAAATAAGGTATTTCTGTTTTGTCATTATGGGGTATTGTGTATAGATTGATGAGGATTTTTTTTTTAGAATAAGGCTGTAACAAAATGTTTCCAAAATGTGGAAAAAGTCAAGGGGTCTGAATACTTTCCAAATGCACTGTATAGTATACAATAAGACTGAAAAACAAGGAATTTAAAGTACACTTTTAATGTGTGTATTGAAGTGTGATGATAGCCCATTTATAGTATACAAAAAGACTGAAAAAACAATACATTTAAAGTACACTTTTAATAAGTGTAATGTAGTAGTACATATATTTATAATATACTCAAGATATACAAGAAAAGTACATCTCATATATGAATTATATTATTTGAAAGGGTAGTATATTTAAGTATACTTGCAATATATTAAAATATACTTTTTTTTTGCTTGGTTATCAAGCTTGATGCCTTAATGGCTTATTATTTCTGCAATAAATTAGGAAGAAAAAGGTAATGGCGTGTCAGACCATTCTTATAATAAGATGGTCTTGGATGCCAAGTAATCACAAAACAGAAGGTCCCTTTACATTCAATTCTGAAGGAAAACTAGCGGACATTATCAATCTTTTAAAATTACAGTCCAAGTACTGCTGAGCTATTCATGCTACGCAAGATGGATATGATGCTTTATTACGTTGTAAATCAGTAACAAAAGTCCCACACATTTTAACAGTGTCAAAAAATATCATTGAAAGCCATTGAATGTGATGTAGGCAAAAGGGGAAAGAGATTTCTTGGGGTTATGTACAGTCGTGGCCAAATGTTTTGAGAATGACACAAGTATTGGTCTCCACAAAGTTTGCTGCCTCAGTGTTGATTTGCATATACTCCAGAATGTCATGAAGAGTGATTAGATGAATTGCAATTAATTGCAAAGTCCCTCTTTGCCATGAAAATGAACTTAATCCTCCAAAAACATTTCCACTGCATTTCAGCCCTGCCACAAAAGGACCAGCTGCCATCATGTCAGTGATTGCCTCGTTAACACAGGTGAGAGTGTTGACGAGGACAAGGCTGGAGATTCTGATTGAGTCAGAATAACAGACTGGAAGTTTTAAAAGGAGGGTGGTGCTTGAAATCCTTGTTCTTCCTCTGTCAACCATGGTTACCTGCAAGGAAACACGTGCCGTCATCATTGCTTTGCACAAAAAGGGCTTCACGGGGAAGGATATTGCTGCTGGTAAGATTGCACCTAAATCAACCATTTATCGGATCATCAAGAACTTCAAGGAGAGAGGTTCAATTGTTGTGAAGAAGGCGTCAGGGCGCCCAAGAAAGTCCAGCAAGCGCCAGGACCGTCTCCTAAAGTTGATTCAGCTGCGGGATTGGGGCACCACCAGTGCAGAGCTTGCTCAGGAATGGCAGCAGGCAGGTGTGAGTGCATCTGCACGCACAGTGAGGCGAAGACTTTTGGAGGATGGCCTGGTGTCAAGAAGGGCAGCAAAGATGCCACTTCTCTCCAGGAAAAACATCAGGGACAGACTGATATTCTGCAAAAGGTACAGGGATTGGACTGCTGAGGACTGGGGTAGAGTCATTTTCTCTGATGAATCCCCTTTCCGATTGTTTGGGCCATCCGGAAAACACCTTGTCCGGAGAAGACAAGGTGAGCGCTACCATCAGTCCTGTGTCATGCCAACAGTAAAGCATCCTGAGACCATTCATGTGTGGGGTTGCTTCTCAACCAAGGGAGTGGGCTCACTCACAATTTTGCCTAAGAACACAGCCATGAATAAAGAATGGTACCAACACATCCTCCGAGAGCAACTTCTCCCAACCATCCAAGAACAGTTTGGTGATGACCAATGCCTTTTCCAGCATGATGGAGCACCTTGCCATAAAGCAAAAGTGATAACCAAGTGGCTCGGGGAACAAAACATTGACATTTTGGGTCCATGGCCAGGAAACTCCCCAGACCTTAATCCCATTGAGAATTTGTGGTCGATCCTCAAGAGGCGTGTGGACAAACAAAAACCCACAACTTCTGACAAACTCCAAGCATTGATTACGCAAGAATGGTCTGCCATCAGTCAGGATGTGGCCCAGAAGTTAATTGACAGCATGCCAGGGCGGATTGGAGAGGTCTTGAAAAAGAAGGGTCAACACTGCAAATATTGACTCCTTACATAAACTGAATGTCATTGTCAATGAAAGCCTTTGACACTTATGGAATACTTGTAATTATACTTCAGTGGACCATAGTAACTACTGACATAAAGATCTAAGAACACTGAAGCAGCAAACTTTGTGGAGACCAATACTTGTGTCATTCTCAAAACTTTTGGCCACGACTGTAAGTTTAGTCTAGACCTCTGTCCATTATGACAAAAAAAAGTTATTAGAAAGAAAACTTTTGCTACCGAGGAAACACATCGTGACAACGATACCAGAAACCGTTTAAAACTATCATGTTGATCTCAGTTCCATTTCTCCAGCATCGTCTCTCAACTTGCCAAACAAATTGGCAGGGTCATACCGTTGAGACTACAAATTGTGCCTTTAATAATCCACTCCTTTGCAGGCACTTCTCTCGCACTCCCATTAGATATTTCCTTCTCCATTATTCTAGAAACGGCTTCATTCTCTACCTTTCAGTTCAGGGAGTGTTGGAGACAGCCTAGGGGAGCTCATTTTGTTGCCCAGTTCCGCCAAACAAACAACACATTCATTGCCGCTACTTTCACCCTAATGTTTAACGATTCATCTTCTGAGACAGAGCCGGGACACAATTACACTGTTCTCACACACAGGAACTTATGTTTTCGACCGAAAGCAACAGTCTTCTGGGACCTGACTATAACATTGACAAAGAAATACAGTGGCATATACAGTAGGCCTACATTCACAAGCCTGGAAAGCTATACAGCCTGGATTGGAAAGTAGCATGTTTACTTTCAACCTACACAAGCAACGTATAAAACATGAGTGCAATTTCTAGGTTCCCCCAAAGGGAGACTCCTTTTCTCGTTGCACCCATTAGTCTTGGTTTGATATCTCGCTGAGTGCTCGGAGTGATTGGGAAGGAAAAAAGGGTAGAGAATCAGCAACATGAGATTAGAGTGAGCAAGACCAGCAGTGTTAGCTAGGCCAGCTAGAGCACATTGTTTGTTGTTAAGCCTAGAGGGCTTAGCTGTGCCCTTACCTGCCATCCCCTGTAAAGCTCTGCCTAACACTGGGGACTCTGATGCATTTCTTAATTAAATCGGGGTGATCAGACCATGAATCATGCGATGTGGCAAATAAATCCAGGAAATTGACAGTGAATCCCTCTCTCAGTGATAATCACGCCCCCGTGCCGAGCAGACTGTAAAAATCAATCAGGTTTTATGCATAGAAATGCAGAATCTCTCAAAGCGATTGCACAAATTGCTTTACACAACGGCTCATCATTTTTTGGGGGACGCAGGTGGAGGGCACTGGTCATCGATCCCATGGCGTATTTTGGGCCGGTGCGATGAAAGAAGGGATACTTTCATCTGAAATAATCTGCAAAAAGTTAAACATGAGGAAAAATCAATTTAGAGACTGAGATGCGTTTCAATGCAAATGTGTGTGTTTTGAATTGCATCCTATAAAACTTACCTAGGCCCCCAATCCACACTGGTTGTCATCCATCAGCAACTTTGAATTTAATTGAATTGAATCTCTGGCGCTAGCGACACAATATAATAAAGGAAGGTATATTTTTGTATGTTGTATGTTGTATGTGTTTGTGTATATGTGTGTATATGTCTACGTGTATGTGTGTATATGTGTATGTACACTGGGGGCCAAAAGTTTGGAATATTACTAATTCAAGGGTTTTTCTTTATTTGCACTGTTTTTTGCATTGTAGAATAAAAGTTAAGACATCAAAACTATGACATAACACATATGGAATCATGTAGTAACCAAAAAAGTGTTAAACAAATCTAAATATATTTTATATTTGAGATTCTTCAAAGTAGCCACCCTTTGCCTTGATGACAGCTTTGCACACTCATGGCATTCTCTCAACCAGCTTCATGAGGATCGCCACAGGAATGGAAGACCCAGAAATACCTCTGCTGCAGAGGATAAGTTCATTAGAGTTACCAGCTACAGATTGCAGCCCAAATAAATGCTTCACAGAGTTCAAGTAACAGACACATCTCAACATCAACTGTTCAGAGGAGACTGTGTTAATCAGGCCTTCATGGTCAAATTGCTGCAAAGAAACCACTACTAAAGGACACCAATAATAAGAAGAGACTTGCTTGGGCCAAGAAACACGAGCAATGGACAATAGACCAGTAGAAATTTGTCCTTTGGTCTGGAGTCCAAATTTGAGATTTTTGGTTCCAACCTCAACCAAATTTAGATGGTTTGAGATGAGACGGACCACAGAAAAGGAAAACTCCTTCAAGACTGATGGAAAAGCATTCCAGGTGAAGCTGGTTGAGAGAATGCCAAGAGTGTGCAAAGCTGTCATCAAGGCAAAGGGTGGCTATTTGAAGAATCTCAAATATAAAATATATTTTGATTTGTTTAACACTTTTTTGCTTACTACATGATTCCATATGTGTTATGTCATAGTTTTGATGTCTTCATTTTTATTCTACAATGTAAAAAATCGTGCAAATAAAGAAAAACCCTTGAATGAGTAATATTGCAAACTTTTGGCCCCCTGTGTATGTATGTACAGTGGGGAGAACAAGTATTTGATACACTGCCGATTTTGCAGGTTTTCCCACTTACAAAGCATGTAGAAGTCTGTAATTTTTATCATAGGTACTCTTCAACTGTGAGTGAAGGAATCTAAAACAAAAATACAGAAAATCACATTGTATGATTTTTAAGTAATTAATTTGCATTTTATTGCATGACATAAGTATTTGATACATCAGAAAAGCAGAACTTAATATTTGGTACAGAAACCTTTGTTTGCAATTACAGAGATCATACGTTTCCTTAGTTCTTGACCAGGTTTGCACACACTGCAGCAGGGATTTTGGCCCACTCCTCCATACAGACCTTCTCCAGATCCTTCAGGTTTTGGGGCTGTCGCTGGGCAATACGGACTTTCAGCTCCCTCCAAAGATTTTCTATTGGGTTCAGGTCTGGAGACTGGCTAGGCCACTCCAGGACCTTGAGATGCTTCTTACGGAGCCACTCCTTAGTTGCCCTGGCTGTGTGTTGTTTCGGGTCGTTGTCATGCTGGAAGACCCAGCCACGACCCATCTTCAATGCTCTTACTGAGGGAAGGAGGTTGTTGGCCAAGATCTCGCGATACATGGCCCCATCCATCCTCCCCTCAATACGGTGCAGTCGTCCTGTACCCTTTGCAGAAAAGCATCCCCAAAGAATGATGTTTCCACCTCCATGCTTCACGGTTGGGATGGTGTTCTTGGGGTTGTACTCATCCTTCTTCTTCCTCCAAACACGGCGAGTGGAGTTTAGACCAAAAAGCTCTATTTTTGTCTCATCAGACCACATGACCTTCTCCCATTCCTCCTCTGGATCATCCAGATGGTCACTGGCAAACTTCAGACGGGCCTGGACATGCGCTGGCTTGAGCAGGGGGACCTTGCTTGCGCTGCAGGATTTTAATCCATGACGGCGTAGTGTGTTACTAATGGTTTTCTTTGAGACTGTGGTCCCAGCTCTCTTCAGCTCATTGACCAGGTCCTGCCGTGTAGTTCTGGGCTGATCCCTCACCTTCCTCATGATCATTGATGCCCCACGAGGTGAGATCTTGCATGGTGCCCCAGACCGAGGGAGATTGACCGTCATCTTGAACTTCTTACATTTTCTAATAATTGCGCCAACAGTTGTTGCCTTCTCACCAAGCTGCTTGCCTATTGTCCTGTAGCCCATCCCAGCCTTGTGCAGGTCTACAATTTTATCCCCGATGTCCTTACACAGCTGTTTGATTGAGTGTGTGGAGTCCGTTTGATTGAGTGTGTGGACAGGTGTCTTTTATACAGGTAACGGAATCAAACAGGTGAAGTTAATACAGGTAATAATACAGGAGTGGAGAACAGGAGGGCTTCTTAAAGAAAAACTAACAGGTCTGTGAGAGACGGAATTCTTACTGGTTGGTAGGTGATCAAATACTTAAGTCATGCAATAAAATGCAAATTAATTATTTAAAAATCATACAATGGGATTTTCTGGATTTTTCTAGATTTTTGTTTTAGATTCCGTCACTGTGTATATATGTGTGTATGTGTATTTATGTATGCAATCTATCCGCAATATTAAAGTTTGTCCATCCCTTGAAAAAAAAAATATATATATACAGTGGGGCAAAAAAGTATTTAGTCAGCCACCAATTGTGCAACTTCTCCCACTTAAAAAGATGAGAGAGGCCTGTAATTTTCATCATAGGTACACTTCAACTATGAGAGACAAAATGAGAAAAAAGAATCCAGAAAATCACATTGTAGGATTTTTAATGAATTTAATTGCAAATTATGGTGGAAAATAAGTATTTGGTCAATAACAAAAGTTTATCTCAATACTTTGTTATATACCCTTTGTTGGCAATGACAGAGGTCAAGTCTTCACAAGGTTTTCACACACTGTTTTGGCCCATTCCTCCATGCAGATCTCCTCTAGAGCAGTGATGTTTTGGGGCTGTCGCTGGGCAACACGGACTTTCAACTCCCTCCACCAAAGATTTTCTATGGGGTTGAGATCTGGAGACTGGCTAGGCCACTCCAGGACCTTGAAATGCTTCTTACGAAGCCACTCCTTCGTTGCTCGGGCGGTGTATTTGGGATCATTGTCATGCTGAAAGACCCAGCCACGTTTCATCTTCAATGCCCTTGCTGATGGAAGGAGGTTTTCACTCAGAATCTCACGATACATGGCCCCATTCATTCTTTCCTTTACACGGATCAGTCGTCCTGGTCCCTTTGCAGAAAAACAGCCCCAAAGCATGATGTTTCCACCCCCATGCTTCACAGTAGGTATGGTGTTCTTTGGATGCAACTCAGCATTCTTTCTCCTCCAAACACGACGAGTTGAGTTTTTACCAAAAAGTTCTATTTTGGTTTCATCTGACCATATGACATTCTCCCAATCCTCTTCTGGATCATCCAAATGCTCTCTAGCAAACTTCAGACGGGCCTGGACATGTACTGGGTTAAGCAGGGGGACACGTCTGGCACTGCAGAATTTGAGTAGTGTGTTACTGATGGTAGCCTTTGTTACTTTGGTCCCAGCTCTCTGCAGGTCATTCACTAGGTCCCCCCATGTGGTTCTGGGATTTTTACTCACCGTTCTTGTGATCATTTTGACCCCAAGGGGTGAGATCTTGCGTGGAGCCCCAGATCGAGGGAGATTATCAGTGGTCTTGTATGTCTTCCATTTCCTAATAATTGCTCCCACAGTTGATTTCTTCACACCAAGCTGCTTACCTATTGCAGATTCATACTTCCCAGCCTGGTGCAGGTCTACAATTTTGTTTCTGGTGTCCTTTGACAGCTCTTTGGTCTTGGCCAAAGTGGAGTTTGGAGTGTGACTGTTTGAGGTTGTGGACAGGTGTCTTTTATACTGATAACAAGTTCAAACAGGTGCCATTAATACAGGTAACGAGTGGAGGACAGAGGAGCCTCTTAAAGAAGAAGTTACAGGTCTGTGAGAGCCAGAAATCTTGCTTGTTTGTGGGTGACCAAATACTTATTTTCCACCATCATTTGCAAATCAATTCATTAAAAATCCTACAATGTGATTTTCTGGATTTTTTTTTCTAATTTTGTCTCTCATAGTTGAAGTGTACCTATGATGAAAATTACAGGCCTCTCTCATCTTTTTAAGTGGGAGAACTTGCACAACTGGTGGCTGACTAAATACTTTTTTGCCCCACTGTATATATATATATATATATATATATATATATATATATATATATATATATATAAAACACTAGCGACACAATAACAGCCACATATTGCTGATATAATACAATATTGATTTAAATATTCAATTTCTGCTCAAAAACAAGATCTCATTTGAGTTACACATGTTGTTTGAGCAAAATCTAACAATGAGTTACAAAGTAAATAGGCCCAAGTTATAGAGAGAAAAATGGCTTAACATACTTTTGCATACTAATAGCCATATTATTTCTTCAATGCGCACACACAGTACCTAGTGGCAAAGCAAAAAACTTCTAAGCGGCGCACCATCTGGAGAGAGAGATAAAGTGTGTTGGGTTTCAAAGAAGAGTGCATTAAAATATGCTAAGAGACAGGAGTGATTCATTTCAGTCTCAGCTCCCCGGATTTCCTGATTTAGATATTGTTTTAACCCCAGTGCCCCACAACCATCACAACAGGGTTTCAGACTATTGATGATCCAGTGTGGGCTTGCCTTTAGTGCAACTACGTGTACATACCAATGAACTAAACCCAGTGTATCTGCTCCGCGAGGGAGTGGATACACAAAACCTGAGAAATAATTTCACACATTTATGATAAGACTGCGTGTCTGGTCTCAATGGGGTTTTGGCTAACAGTGGTGATATGGAGACATCGGACTGCTTATTAAAGGAAAGCAGCAGCTACTAGCCAAGCAAGCTAAATAAACTCCCTTTAGCAGCAATCTCCACAGCTGTTATCCCCGAGCAAACAGGTCACTGTCATTCTCCAATATTGAGCTAGATGGGCAGACAAAAAGAAGACTGTGTATCCTCTTCCCAATTCCTTGGAGCCCGGGACCAAAAAAAGAGGGAGGAGGAACACAACAGTGAGAGTCTCTCTCCCCCAGAAGGCATTACCAATGCATGCCCTTCAGCATGGCTGGTGGCTTGCCTTCAGGATATAACCATCCCAATATGTCCAAAGTTCAAATCTAATTACACTGTCACGTTTCACTTAAAAAGTCCCCAACCTCTTTCCCCTAAAACCTATGGTTGAATATACGTTCCCTTTACTTTCTGAATGTCTTAGAGAGTCTTCTGAGAGTCTTAGAGAAGTCGGCTCCTCATATGTATGGGAGAGGTGGTTCTCTCATCAAAGCTAGGCTCTGGGACTGGAGGCATAACAAAAGGAAATGATGTGAAAAACAGGAAGGGAGGATTTATTGCTGATGGCAGCACTTTACCTGCCAAGATCTGAAGTCTGAAGTCAGAGTTGAAAGTCTGTTTCGACAGTCCTTCATGTTTCCAACCTTAGCTTCCTTTAAACCCCAGCACATCTCAGCACACAGGTTCATAACATTACACTTTTATTAGCGACATGTTAGCTCATTGAAATTATACAGTGAGCCTAAAGCTGGGGTCTTTATTATATCTCAATTCATCTTGTTCTACACAGATCTCATTGTGTGCCGATAATGAGATATTAAAATCTAGGAAAGCAGTAGATGATGAAGTGAGATTTATGTTCAAAAGTGCTTTGACATGTTCGGTAGCAGAGCGCACATGTTGTATTATCTTATTGCCACCGTTTGCGTCAAAGCACCAGAGTAGGCCTATTCTATTTCAATTCTACATACAGTACAGATGAGATGAAAGATAAGACTGCCAGCAAAAACTGCTCATTTAGAAACCCAGATGGCTTATGGGTAAGCTAATCATGTATGCCGACAGGTTTGAAGTTTTGAGTTTGGATGCTGACGTTTGAAGATGGAAGTTCAATAGAATATGGTGTTTAAATCGACAAACCAACTCAAGACAACTTACATTGTTCCGGTTATCATCTTAATCAAGTTTTCTATATAGACTGTATGTTTGATGTCTCTCGCATGAAAGACATTCAACTCACTTACACCCTGGTCACAAAATATTGTCACAGAATAGAATGAGAAATTCCAGAAATACCTGCAGAGAAAAGGATCCATTTTCTTAAGATTGTGGTAAAAACACAGATCATATTTCCCCTTACTCTCTTGGTGCTCTCAAGCCTTATATACAGTGGAAGTCGGAAGTTTACATACACTTTAGCCAAATACATTTTCACAATTCCTGACAATTAATCCTAGTAACAAATTCCATGTCTTAGGTCAGTTAGGATGACCACTTTATTTTAAGAATCTGAAATGTCTGAATAATAGTAGAGAGAATAAATTATTTCAGCTTTTATTTCTTTCATCACATTCCCAGTGGGTCAGAAGTTTAAATACACTCAATTAGAATTTGGTAGCATTGCCTTTAAATTGTTTAACTTGGGTCAAACGTTTCAGGTAGCCTTCATCAAGCTTCCCACAATAAGTTGGGTGAATTTTGGCCCATTCCTCCTGACAGAACTGGTGTAACTGAATCAAGTTTATAGGCCTCCTTGCTCGCACACGCTTTTTCAGTTCTGCCCACAAATGTTCTATAGAATTGAGGTAAGGGCTTATGACGGCCACTCGAATGCTTTGACTTTGTTGTCCTTAAGCCATTTTGCCACAACTTTGGAAGTATGCTTGGGGTCATTGTCCATTTGGAAGACCCATTTGCAACCAAATTTTAACTTCCTGACTGATGTCTTGAGATGTTGTTTCAATATATCCACCAAATTTTCCTTCCTCATGATGCCATCTATTTTGTGAAGTGCACTAGTCCCTCCTGCAACAAAGCACCCCCACAACATGATGCTGCCACCCGCGTGTTTCACGGTTGGGATGGTGTTCTTCGGCTTTTTCTTCCATACATAACGATGGTCATTATGGTCAAACAGTTCTATTTTTGTTTCATCAGACCAGAGGACATTTCTCCAAAAAGTACGATCTTTGTCCCCATGTGCAGTTGCATAACCGTAGTCTGGGTTTTTTACGGCGGTGTTGGAGCAGTGGCTTCTTCCTTGCTGAGCGGCTTTCAGGTGATGTCGATATAGGACTTGTTTTACTGTGGATATAGATACTTTTGTACCTGTTTCCTCCAGGATCTTCACAAAGTCCTTTGCTGTTGTTCTGGGATTGATTTGCACTTTTCGCACCAAAGTACGTTCATATCTAGGAGACAGAAGGCGTCTCCTTCCTGAGCGGTTTGACGGCTGCGTGGTCCCATGGTGTTTATACTTGCGTACTATTGTTTGTACAGATGAACGTGGTACCTTCAGGCGTTTGGAAATTGCTCACAAGGATGAACCAGATTTGTGGAGGTCTACAATTTCTTTCTTTTGATTTTCCCATGATGTTGAGCAAAGAGGCACTGAGTTTGAAGGTAGGCCTTGAAATACATCCACAGGAACACCTCCAATTGACTCAAATGATGTAATTTAGCCTATCAGAAACTTCTAAAGCCATGACATAATTTTCTGGAATTTTCCAAGCTGTTTAAAGGAACAGTCAACTTAGTGTATGTAAATGTTTGACCTACTGGAATTGTGATACAGTGAATTATAAGTGAAATCTGTCTGTAAACAATTGTTGGAAGAATTACTTGTGTCATGCACAAAGTAGATGTCCAAACCGACTATAGTTTGTTAACATGAAATCGGTGGAGTGGTTGAAAAATGAGTTTTAATAACTTCAACCTAAGTGTATGTAAACTTCCGACTTCAATTGTATATATATACAGTGGGGAGAACAAGTATTTGATACACTGCCGATTTTGCAGGTTTTCCTACTTACAAAGCATGTACAAAAATCCAGAAAATCACATTGTATGATTTTTTAATAATTAATTTGCATTTTATTGCATGACATAAGTATTTGATCACCTACCAACCAGTAAGAATTCCGGCTCTCACAGAACTGTGAGAGCCCTCCTGTTCTCCACTCATTACCTGTATTAACTGCACATGTTTGAACTCGTTACCTGTATAAAAGACTGTCCACACACTCAATCAAACAGACTCCAACCTCTCCACAATGGCCAAGACCAGAGAGCTGTGTAAGGACATCAGGGATAAAATTGTAGACCTGCACAAGGCTGGGATGGGCTACATGACAATAGGCAAGCAGCTTGGTGAGAAGGCAAAAACTGTTGGCGCAATTATTAGAAAATGGAAGAAGTTCAAGATGATGGTCAATCTCCCTCAGTCTGGGGCACCATGCAAGATCTCACCTCGTGGGGCATCAATGATCATGAGGAAGGTGAGGGATCAGCCCAGAACTACACGGCAGGACCTGGTCAATGACCTGAAGAGAGCTGGGAACACAGTCTCAAAGAAAACCATTAGTAACACACTACGCCGTCATGGATTAAAATCCTGCAGCGCACGCAAGGTCCCCCTGCTCAAGCCAGCGCATGTCCAGGCCCGTCTGAAGTTTGCCAATGACCATCTGGATGATCCAGAGGAGGAATGGTAGAAGGTCATGTGGTCTGATGAGACAAAAATATAGCTTTTTGGTCTAAACTCCACTCGC
The DNA here is from genome assembly GCA_023634145.1 of Thymallus thymallus. NCBI lineage: Eukaryota > Metazoa > Chordata > Actinopteri > Salmoniformes > Salmonidae > Thymallus > Thymallus thymallus. Next base: position 31,389,329 of record CM042391.1, read on the forward strand.
CGTGTTTGGAGGAAGAAGAAGGATGAGTACAACCCCAAGAACACCATCCCAAACGTGAAGCATGGAGGTGGAAACATCATTCTTTGGGGTTGCTTTTCTGCAAAGGGGACAGGACGACTGCACCGTATTGAGGGGAGGATGGATGGGGCCATATATCGCGAGATCTTGGCCAACAACCTCCTTCCCTCAGTAAGAGCATTGAAGATGGGTCGTGGCTGGGTCTTCCAGCATGACAACGACCCGAAACAACACACAGCCAGGGCAACTAAGGAGTGGCTCCGTAAGAAGCATCTCAAGGTCCTGGAGTTGCCTAGCCAGTCTCCAGACCTGAACCCAATAGAAAATCTTTGGAGGGAGCTGAAAGTCCGTATTGCCCAGCGACAGCCCCGAAACCTGAAGGATCTGGAGAAGGTCTGTATGGAGGAGTGGGCCAAAATCCCTGCTGCAGTGTGTGCAAACCTGGTCAAGAACTACAGGAAACATATGATCTCTGTAATTGCAAACAAAGGTTTCTGTACCAAATATTAAGTTCTGCTTTTCTGATGTATCAAATACTTATGTCATGCAATAAAATGCAAATTAATTACTTAAAAATCACACAATGTGATTTTCTGGATTTTTGTTTTAGATTCCGTCACTCACAGTTGAAGAGTACCTATGATAAAAATTACAGACTTCTACATGCTTTGTAAGTGGGAAAACCTGCAAAATCGGCAGTATATCAAATACTTGTTCTCCCCACTGTATACAGAATATACACTGGGGGCAATGCTGTCATCAAGGCAAAGGTGGCTATTTGAAGAATCTCAAATATAAAATATATTTTGATTTGATTAACACTTTTTTGCTTAATACATGATTCCATATGTGTTATGTCATAGTTTTGATGTCTTCACTTTTATTCTACAATGTAAAAAATAGTGCAAATAAAGCAAAACCCTTGAATAAGCAATATTCCAAACTTTGGCCCCCAGTGTATGTGTGTATATATATATATATATATATATATATATACAGTTCAAGTCGGAAGTTTACATACACTTAGGTTGAAGTCATTAAAACTCATTTTTCAACCACTCCACATATTTCATGTTAACAAACTATTTGAGTCAATTGGAGGTGTACCTGTGGATGTATTTCAAGGCCTACCTTCAAACTCAGTGCCTCTTTGCTCGACATCATGGGAAAATCAAAATAAATCATCCAAGACCTCAGAAACAAATTGTAGACCTCCACAAGTCTGGTTCATCCTTGGGAGCAATTTCCAAGCTTCTGAAGGTACCACGTTCATCTGTACAAGCAATAGTACACAAGTATAAACACCATGGGACCACGTAGCCGTCATACCGCTCAGGAAGGAGACGCCTTCTGTCTCCTAGAGATGAACATACTTTGTTGTGAAAAGTTCAAATCAATCCCAGAACAACAGCAAAGACCTTGTGAAGATGCTGGAGGAAACAGGTACAAAAGTATCTATATCCACAGTAAAACGAGTACTATATCGACATCACATGAAAGGATGCTCAGCAAAGAAGAAGCCACTGCTCCAAAACCGCCATAAAAAAGCCAGACTACGGTTTGCAACTGCACATGGGGACAAAGATCGTACTTTTTGGAGAAATGTCCTCTGGTCTGATGAAACAAAAATAGAACTGTTTGACCATAATGATCATCGTTATGTTTGGAGGAAAAAGGGGAGGCTTGCAAGCCGAAGAACACCAACCCAACCGTGAAACACGCGGGTGGCAGCATCATGTTGTGGGGGTGCTTTGCTGCAGGAGGGACTGGTGTACTTCACAAATTAGATGGCATCATGAGGAAGGAAAATTATGTGGATATATTGAAGCAACATCTTAAGACATCAGTCAGGAAGTTAAAGCTTGGTCGCAAATGGGTCTTCCAAAGTTGTGGCAAAATGGCTTAAGGACAACAAAGTCAAGGTTTTGGAGTGGCCATCACAAAGCCCTGACCTCAATTTGTGGACAGAACTGAAAAAGTGTGTGCAAGCAAGGAGGCCTACAAACCTGACTCAGTTACACCATTAAAATTGAGTTTAAATGTATTTGGCTAAGGTGTATGTAAACTTCCGACTTCAAATGTATATGTACATCCATGTATAAAAAACATGGATGTAAAGAGAAAACACACATTTTCTATGTATTGCCATCCTCTGTACTGGACAGTGAAAAGCTGACATCCGTTTTCAATCCAATTTAAAATGTTCAACCACCACTGCAGAATCCATTGGGGACATGGAAATGAGTGCGTTTCAAACATCTGTCACTTACGCGTCAACTTTTAATGAGATGAGTCAGTATGAGGCCAAGTGCAATCTGCTGTGATTAAGAGGAATGAGAAATATATTACATATTTAGCATTCCCAGGGTCTCAGGGAAACGTTATACATATGAATTAAAGAATCAAATAAAATGTTATTTGTGACATGGTTCGTAAACAGCAGGTGTAGACTAACAGTGAAATACTTACTTACAGGTCCTTTTCAACAACGCAGAGTTAAAGACAAAGATCAAATATAAATAGTGACACCAGGATTAAATACACACTGAATAACAAATAACAATAACATGGTTATATACAGGGAGTACCAGTACCTAGTTGATGTTCGTACAAGGGTACGAGGTAGCTATGTACATATACAGTAGGTAGGGGTAAAGTTACTAGGCAACAGGATAGATAATAGACAGTAACAGCAGTGTATGTGGTGAGTGTGAAAGTGTGTGTGTGTGTGTGTGTGTGTGTGTGTGTGTGTGTGCGTGCGTGCGTGCGTGCGTGCGTGTCTCTTGTCCCTTTGCAGCAGACATATAGAGTTGAAGTCGGAAGTTTACATACACCTTAGCCAAATACATTTAAACTCAGTTTTTCAAAATTCCCTGTCTTCAGTCAGTTACGATCACCACTTTATTTTAAGAATGTGAAATGTCAGAATAATAGTAGAGAGAATTATTTATTTCAGCTTTTATTTCTTTCATCACATTCCCAGTGGGTCAGAAGTTTACATACACTCAATTAGTATTTGGTAGCATTGCCTTTAAATTGTTTAACGTTGGTCAAATGTTTCGGGTAGCCTTCCACAAGCTTCCCACAACAAGTTGGGTGAATTTTGGCCCATTTCTACTGACAGAACTGGTGTAACTGAATCAGGTTTGTAGGCCTCCTTGCTCGCACACACTTTTTCAGTTCTGCCCACAAATGTTCTATAGGATTGAGGTCAGGCCTTTGTGATGGCCACTCCAATACCTTGACTTTGTTGTCCTTAAGCCATTTTGCCACAACTTTGGAAGTATGCTTGGGGTCATTGTCCATTTGGAAGACCCATTTGCGACCAAGCTTTAACTTCCTGACTGATGTCTTGAGATGTTGCTTCAATATATCCACATAATTTTCCTTCCTAATGATGCCATCTATTTTGTGAAGTGCACCAGTCCCTCCTGCAGCAAAGAACCCCCACAACATGATGCTGCCACCCCCGTGCTTCACGGTTGGGATGGTGTTCTTCAGCTTGCACGCATCCCCCTTATACCTAGAAACATAACAATGGTCATTACGGCCAAACAGTTCTACTTTTGTTTCATCAGACCAGAGGACATTTTTCCAAAAAGTACGATCTTCGTCCCCATGTGCAGTTGCAAACCGTAGTCTGGCTTTTTTATGGCTGATTTGGAGCAGTGGCTTCTTCCTTTCAGGTGATGTTGATATAGAATATACAAAAGTTGTACCTTTTCTCACCAAAGTACGTTCATCTCTAGGAGACAGAACGCGTGTCCTTCCTGAGCGTTATGACGGCTGCGTGGTCCCATGGTGTTTATACTTGCATACTACTGTTTGTACAGATAAACGTGGTACCTTCAGGCATTTGGAGGTCTAGGCTGATTTCTTTTGATTTTCCCATGATGTCAAGCAAAGAGGCACTGAGTTTGAAGGTAGGCCTTGAAATACATCCACAGGTACACCTCCAATTGACTCAAATGATGTCAATTAGCCTATCAGAAACTTCTAAAGCCATTACATAATTTTCTGGAATTTTCCCAGCTGTTTAAAGGCACAGTCAACTTAGTGTATGTAAACTTCTGACCCACTGGAATTGTGATATAGTGAATTATAAGTGAAGTTGCAAAACCGTAGTCTGGCTCTTTTATGGCGGTTTTTGAGTGTGTGTGTAGAGTCCAGTATGTGTAGAGTCAGTGCAAGGGAGTTAGTAAAAAAAAAGGATATTCCGGGTAGCCAATTAATTAGTTATTTAGCAGCCTTGTTTGCAGTCTTATGGCTTGCGGACTGACCCCCAATGGTAGATTGATATCAAATTATAATATAAATTCAACTTTCGAGTGTTATGATTCAGTGCATTTCGCTGCTTTAAATTTGCTACGCATTTCTTTCTTTCCTAACTACAAGAATCCTGAGTTAAATCTGTGTTGATGTAAAAGAATGAGTCAAGAAATTAACAGTATGTTGAAAAGAAGTCAACGCTAGTTAATCTATTTGTTCAAACAAGAGTAACTTGACCTTGGTATAAATGTAATGTATTTTTCCAAAACAAGCTTGGTTTTCTATTAGATAGATAGATAGATAGATAGATAGATAGATAGATAGATAGATAGATAGATAGATAGATAGATAGATAGATAGATAGATAGATAGATAGATAGATAGATAGATAGATAGATAGATAGATAGATAGATAGATAGATAGATAGATAGATAGATAGATAGATAGATAGATGGATTGTTACAGAGTGTTAGGTGAAAAAATTATACAAATATTGCAAGTTGATATAAATAAATAAAAAATATTTGCATGGTTAACTGTACTATACAGGTCGATGGCAGAGAAAAATACTTTACTAGCTAGACTGATAAATAGACTGATAAATAAATATATGTATAACTGTAGCCTAATGTTGTTGTTGGCAAAACTAAAACATGTTTTTTCTAAAAACACAAAATGCCATTCGGTGCTCAACCGTGACCTTAATTTTGTTTAATGGTCAATCAAGAATCTTGCATGGGACTTTTTCCAAATGTTCCTCCTGACTGGAAGCCCCTTGGTGTATGAGTAGCCTACAGAATTGCTTAACTTGACTGATAACTGCTTATCGTACCACTGATTGTGTTTGAAGGCCAGAGAAACATGTGATGTCTATTCAAATCCAGCTCTTTGTGTTGTGAACTGATTGACTGACTGGCTAATTCTCTCTAATTACCTTGGATAATCAAGTGTAAAAACCCACACAGAGGGACCTTTAACGGCCCTCATCTTCAGTTTAGGCTGTCATTCACATTGTGTTTTTCAGACACGTATCTGTTGTCGTAGAAGAGCGACATAAAACCTCCAGAATTAGAGTCAGGACTTCTGTAGTATCATCACTAGAATGGCAGAGGGGGGAAATAAGTGGCCACTGGTGTAACGGCTTTAATTGCCCCCTCACTTGGGATGGCTGACATCCCAGCGGATTCAGTCGGCAAAACTGCAACGTGTTGCCAGCCCTTTTGGGGAGTGTTGATTATTAAAATACATTTGCATATGAAAATCAGTCTAAGCCTTTTAATGAAAGCAATTATTTTTCTAATTGCCTTTCACTTTCTCAAAATGAGAACAGTAAAAAAGAAAAAAAAAGCTATGTACATTTCAGATTGCACAATGCGCAGTGATTTCTTTGTGGCCTATTTGAATGATGTGTTTAACTTACCTAAGAAAGCGATTTTGGAGAAAGCACAACAATGGGGTTGTGATTAATGAGAAACATTAATTTCTATATTGACCTCAAAAGGCCATTAAGATTGCCACTCAAGCGTTGAACATTAATTACGAGGGCTGCCATAAGCTTCCATGAGCATTTCAAAGTCTGAAGTCGCGCAAAGAGGTCTGTGTAGTTCCGATGCAAATGAGGTGCTGAGTCAGCATCATCATTAAACTTTCATTGTTAGTTTGTTTTCAATATACACACTTACTAACGATATACACTACCGTTCAAATGTCACTTAGAAATGTGCTTGTTTTTGAAAGAAAAGCTAATTTTTTGTACATTAAAATAACATAACATTTAACAGAAATACAGTGTAGATATTGTTAATGTTGTAAATGACTATTGTAGCTGGAAACGGCTGGTGTACAGAGGCCCATTATCAGCAACCATCAACCATCACTCCTGTGTTCCAATGGCACGTTGTGTTAGGTAATCCAAGTTTAGCATTTGAAAAGGCTAATTGATCATTAGAAAAGCCTTTTGCAATAATGTTAGCACAGCTGAAAACTGTTTTCTTTAGACTAGTTGAGTTTCTGGAGCATCAGCATTTGTGGGTTCGATTACAGGCTCAAAATGGCCAGAAACAAAGAACTTTCTTCTGAAACTCGTCAGTCTATTCTTGTTCTGAGAAATGAAGGCTATTCCATGTTAGAAATTGTCAAGAAACTGAAGATCTCGTACAACGGTGTGTACTACTCCCTTCACAGAACAGCACAAACTGGCTCTAACCAGAATAGAAAGAGGAGTGGGAGGCCTCGGTGCACAACTGAGCAAAGGGACAAGTACATTAGAGTGTCTAGTTTGAGAAACAGATGTCTCACAAGTCCTCAACTGGCAGCTTCATTAAATAGTACCCGCAATACACCAGTCTCAACGTCAACAGTGAAGAGGCGACTCTGAGATGCTGGCCTTCTAGGCAGAGTTGCAAAGAAAAAGCCATATCTCAGACTGGCCAATAAAAAGAAAATATTTAGATGGGCATAAGAACACAGACACTGGACAGAGGCAGATATGGCTTTTTCTTTGAAATTCTGCCTAGAAGGCTAGCATCCTGGAGTCGCCTCTTCACAAATTCTGATGCTCCAGATACTCAACTAGTATAAAGAATGCCAGTTTTATTGCATCTTTAAACAGCACAACAGTTTTCAGCTGTGCTAACATAATTGCAAAATGCTTTTCTAATGATCAATTAGCCTTTTAAAATTATAAACTTGGATAAGCTAACACAACGTGCCATTGGAACACAGGAGTGATGGTTGCTGATAATGGGCCTCTGTAGGCCTATGTAGATATTCCATAAAGAATCAGCCGTTTCCAGCTACAATAGTCATTTACAACATTAACAATGTCTACACTGTATTTCTGATGTTATTTTAATGGACCAAATAATTTGCTTTTCTTTAAAAAACAAGGACATTTCTAAACATTTGAACGGTAGTGTATATATCCATATATGTTTCAGTATTAGGCCTACTATTTCTATAGAGATACAGTATTACAATATTACAAATAAAACAGAAGAAGTTTGACAAAGACTTCCAAGGAATGAATACAGATTAGTTCAATCTCACTAATGTGAAACCATAGACAACAAGCCAATCTATATTAACTGAGCACCCACAATGACACTGTCACCACAGCAGGCTCACCATTAAACCATAGACAACAAGACAATCTATATTAACTGAGCACCCACAATGACACTGTCACCACAGCAGGCTCACCATTAAACCATAGACAACAAGACAATCTATATTAACTGAGCACCCACAATGACACTGTCACCACAGCAGGCTCACCATTAAACCATAGACAACAAGACAATCTATATTAACTGAGCACCCACAATGACACTGTCACCACAGCAGGCTCACCATTAAACCATAGACAACAAGACAATCTATATTAACTGAGCACCCACAATGACACTGTCACCACAGCAGGCTCACCATTAAACCATAGACAACAAGCCAATCTACATTAACTGAGCACCCACAATGACACTGTCACCACAGCAGACTCACCATTAAATAGAGCTGATTATTGAGTATGGCCACCTTTGACAATTGCTATTCATATCAAGAGATCACGCAACCACCTTATTACATTTACGTCTTTTAGCAGACGCTCTCATCCAGAGTGATTTACAGGGGCAGTTAGGGTTAAGTGTCTTGCTCAAGGGCACATAGACAGATTTTACACCTAGTCAGCTCAGGGATTCCAACCAACGACTTTTCGGTTACTGGCCCAACGCTCTTAACCGCTAGGCTACCTGCCATTAAACCTGTTGAATTGCTCAAGCCATTCATACACAGAACATACTATACCAATATTGGGACAATGTCCCCCTTCCAGTGAACCTAAAATCCATTTCATTCAAACAATAGCCATCAGCTGACATCATAAGATCACAGTGTTAGCTTAAGGAGATCTGCCTACAGACTAAAGAGCTCAGAGATGCCTGCTGAGCAACCAATACAGATTTTCAGCACATTCATATAAGGCTCCCCACATACAGACTTATCATGTTATTGAGGATAGTCTTTGACAGATGCTGATCTGATATGATATAGCGATTAAAAACCTATTATTAAATGTGCTACACAGATTATCCTAAAAATGGCTATGCACAAAAACTATATCTGGAGCTAATAGTGGAATTATAGTGTTTCACAGTGTTGTGATTGGCTGTGATATTCACCTATTAATTGAGTGGCATCTGTTCTGACTTTGTAGCTGTAAAATGGGAAAGCTGTTTTGACTTTGTGGCTGTATTATATAGTGGAAATCGTCAATTCCTTGTTGCTAAAATTCTGTACTGTGTGCTATACTCTTCACTCAATTTCAGTTTATGTGAAATTCTGTACTGTTCACTATACTATACTGTTCTCTCAATTTCAGTTTAAGTGAGGAAAACAAGCACTGAACAGTGTAGGGAATCATTGTACCATCTAAATCACTGTGAAATACGAAAAAATAAAAATTAACAAAAAATATCGTTTTTACAGCTTTTTGAATTTGGTGCTGGCTTCAAACAGCGGTTTTGGCCCAACAGCTTCAAAAATATGTAAAAACGATATTTTAATAAACAAATATCACAGCTAATCACAACACTGGCGGGTAATTAATAATGGGAAACACTCTCGTTCCACTATTACTGAAGATATATTATGGACATTTTCTGAAATTACAATGCAAAAATTCTTTAAAGATACCTACGTGTAGCACCTTTAAAGGCCCAGTGCAATCAAAAACTTGTGTTTTATATATTTCCACACTATGACTTTGGAAAATTATAATAATACCCTTTTAGTGTAAAAACTCTGTTTTAGTGGGATGGAATTTTGGCCTGCCTGGTGACATCAATAGAATTTCATGATGCCACCCCCTCCACTCACACACATATGTATTCACACGTGCACACACGTGTACACACACAGTCTAAACTTCCGAGACCAACTCATTTCAGTTCAGAGATAAACTCACAATTTGCATAATGCAGAAGATCCACATCTGTCAACATCAAATAAACTAACCTAAGTCTCAAGGGTGCAAAACAATATGATTGTCCTGACAGGTCAGAAATACATTAGCAAGACTAACATAACTGGACACATACATTTACAAAAATTGTTCTGTCAGCTTCAGGTTTATTTGGACAATGACAAATTCATTGAAATATCAATCTGTAATAGACGGCAATGACGATCGCCAGAAAGGACACATTCTCATGTTTTGCATCGCAGTATCATCATCTCACAACTTTGCAAACACTCCTAGGTGTTTGAAGTACAGTATTTCCTTGATATTCTCAGTCTCCAGTGCCTCAAAAGCCTCCTAATGACACTCTTGCAGATTGTCAAGATGTTTCAAGCACAATAAGTGATAGCACTCAATTAACAGTCGGCACTATCCCATTCCCTGCACCTAACCTCAGACGGACCAGCGCTGGGAAGGCCACCAGTAATCACAGACATAGGGATTAACTGCACTGACCATGAGCTAGCAAACGGCTAACTAGCCATCTGGTCCACAACGCTGACCACGGCCACAGTTCCGCTTCACTAGGCCTGATCCAAATGCAGAGGCACTTTTCCCACTGTTAGGGCTGTTCGGCTGACAGAGCAAAGTATTGAGTGAAGACGTCCAACTGTCAAGGTGAATGAGGACCAAGGAGACATATGGGAGAATCCTCCCCTTATCTCCTACCTTTCATCTAAGCTGAGCTGAAAGACCTGGACAGATTAAAACAAATGCTCAACATAGGCAACCACAATATTGCTTTGACCTATGCCCTGATTTCAGATCAGTGCAGATGAAAGACAGGGGATAAGAAGAGGAACCCATTTGTGACTATTCCAATGCACCCAAACAATGGGTCATCATGCTTTGCAGTGTAGGGTTGGGCCGATGATTAAATAGAATATTGTGATATTTGACATTGACAATATACTGTGAAGTGCAAGATGATATATCGTGCAAGACTATACTCTATTTGAACTTTACAAATGAAAACTGTGCAGTTTTATCAGTTCAATAAGTTTAAAATTAAGTCTACATTTATTAACTAAGCCATATATTTTCGGCATGCGAAGATAATTGATTGAGAATGTGACTAAAAATTGCACAGTCTAGAATTATTTAGTCATTAACAGCACGAAACGATTATATCAGATATCGTGATATTTGGAGTAGCATATCGTAGAAGAGGTGTTCCCAAATATTGTCCAACGCTAATGCAGTGCATATATAATAACACAACTATTGCCTTGCAGATCAGCAGTCGACCCTGAAATGGCAACCTCACCTAACGTCGGCATTTATCCTGTATGGTAGACTAATTGATAAAAAGCTATGGAGATGAGACTGTGGCGGCACGACAAATTAGAAGAAAATCTGGAGAGGACTGTCTAAAATCCATTATTTGGACTGTCAGTTTCATGACACATGACAAGAAATAATGAGGACACAAAACACAACTAACATCTTGGAATCAAAGTGTATCGACATTTCCTTCCAAGCTTGAATCCTCAACCTTATTGAAAGAGATGCTGTCTTTGTGACAAAAGTCAGAAATGTGGCCGACTTTTGGGCTTTGAGGATTCTGTGCCACCCTGTAAACAGATTCTGGCAGACTCTCCCAAAGGAATATGTATACAGAAGTATTTCCAATGTCTCTGTTTGCAATGCTGCTTACATAGAGACAATTCTATGGTGGAGAGCTAGAAGCGAGCGATGAAGGCAGCAGCACTCCTTTGACATGACAACCCATGAATGGCCTGCTCTGAAGTCGTCCTCTGCACAGATTATTAATCACTCTTCCTGCTTTACTAAACCGTACCACACGCCACGTGAGCACTCCACTGGAACTTGGCTAAGTTTGTGAGGAAAATAAAGCCTCTTCTGTTAGAGCCAACTGCAACGAGGATATTGTTATTATTCCTGGGAAGACACATTCAAAGGCCTTACAATGCAATTTGTGCACACTGTAAATGAATATGGATTTGAGGAGAAAGGGTTTATGTTAATAAATTAAATGTCTTTAGTTTGGAAGAGCTGCAAGAAGCAAATATTTGGAATCTTTACGCATCGTATTTCTGAGCTATTTGCTGATCAAATACCGACATCTCATTTGAATAGTGAGTATATTTAGGGTTATTTTGCTGAGAAAATCTTTATTTTCTCAATCCCTTGGGTATGGCAGTCCATAGCATTGTCAATGTCATGCCAAAGGGTAGACCTAAGCATTATGAATCGTTTTCCTGATAATTATCAGATTCTATATGTGACCAATCAGGGTTTGTCTCCTGCGTGCCACAAGACTGTGTTAGTCCACTGAGCTATAGCATTCGCTCGGGGAGCTAACAGACAAGGTTACTCATCACGCAAACAGGGTTCACAAACCACCTCTGATGCTTACCTGATGGTGTTTCAATAGGCACTCAGTCTTATATACTGCTCTTTCCATGACATAGACTGACCAGGTGAATCCAGTTGAAAGCTATGATCCCTTATTGATGTCAGTTGTTAAATCCACTTGAATCAGTGTAGATGAAGGGGAGGAGACAGGTTAATGTAGGTTGTTTTTTTTAGCCTTGAGACAATTGAGACATGGATTGTTTATGTGTGCCATTCAGTGGGTGAATGGGCAAGACAAAAGATTTAAGTGCCTTTGAACGGGATATGGTAGTAGGTGCCAGGTGCACAGGTTTGTGTCAAGAACTGCAAATCTGCTGGGTTTTTCACGCTCAACAGTTTCCCATGTGTATCAAGAATGGTCCACCACACGAAGGACATCCAGCCAACTTGACACAACTGTGGGAAGCATTAGAGTCAACATGGGCCAGCATCCCTGTGGAACGCTTTTAACACCTTGTAGAGTCTATGCCAGACGGATTGAGGCTGTTCTGAGGGCAAAAAGTGGTGCAACTCAATATTAGGATGGTTTTCCTAATGTTTTGTACACTCAGTGTATGATTGGATTTAAATCACAATAATGTGTCTACAGAGCACAAACACATCAACAAGTTACAAACATGTATGAGTGTCGAAATACTGTGCTGTAATACTGTACTGCTGTGACAATAAATTGTTCCAAACAACAGTGACAAATGAGCCAATATGATAACAATGACCTCTAAACAACCTCTCATTTATAATTTGATCCTTCAGGAAATGAGCAAGCCCTCTTGTTATTTTGATGAAATGAGCAAAGTGGCAATTTCACATCTGGGTGGTAAGCAATGTCAATTATTCACGGTCGCCATCTGCACCTAATGCGCCTAATTTGCTTAATAACATACCGTGCTGGGAAGCACAGGGGAAGTGCCACTTTGGAAAAATGAGGCCGCACCCAATGAGAGGGCACCTTCTTGCGTCAAAATCGCACAACTTAAAGGGATAATTCAGGATTTTGGCAATGAGGCCCCAGAGTCAGATGAACTCGTGGATACCATGGATACCATGTTCAAAATTGGCTATATCGTAAAGAATCATGAATAGTTTTTTTTGCTTTTTGGTTGAAGAATTTTCTAACCTTAAATTAGCCAAACCCTAATAGTTCAACTTGGAAGAGGCAAAGGGAGAGTGGTAGCTGGAACCAAAATCTGTCTTCTACAGTAGGTGGTGGGTTTTTTCGCTCACCTAGCAAGGAATTTTTGTATGGAGGTCAATGAGAGAGTTTCGAAATTGGTTAACAAAAATGGAATGGCTTATTCGCTACATGTGGCTTATTTGATCAAATAGAAGTTTTGTAATGATTAGGTTGTTACGAGTGTACTGATATAAGTAGGACAAGTGACATCCCGGCAACTGGTCAATATAATGGATAATCTGTGATACTATGTACTGTACTCATCGTTGCATACTATACTGAACAAAAATATAAACGCAACATGCAACAATTCCAACGATATAAGAAAATCTGTCAATTTAAATCAATTTATTAGGCCCTAATCAATGGATTTCACATGACTGGGCAGGGGCGCAGACAAGGGAGGGCCTGGGAGGGCATAGTCCAACCCACTTGGGAGACTGATCCACCCACTGTGGAGCAAGGCCCAGCCAACCAGAATGAGTTTTTCCACACAAAAGAGCTCTATAACAGACATAAATACTCCTCAGTTTCATCAGCTGTCTGGGTAACTGGTCTCAGACGAACCCGCAGGTGAAGAAGCCGGATGTGGAGGTCCTGACCTGGTGTGGATACACGTGGTCTGTGGTTGTGAGGCCGGACGGTAGAGAAATGTAAATTAAATTCTCTCATAGCAGCTCTGTTGGACATTCCTTCAGTCTGCATGCCAGCATGCCAATTGCACGCTCCCTCAAAATTTGAGACATTTGTGACATTGTGTTGTGTGACAAAACTGCATATTTTAGAGTGGCCTTTTATTGTCCGGAGCACAAAGTTGCACCTGTGTAATGATCATGCTGTTTAATCAGCTTCTTGACATGCCACACCTGTCAGGTGGATGGATTATCTTGGCAAAGGATAAATTATCACTAACAGGGATGTAAACGAATTTGTGCACAACATTTGTGCCTATGGAACATTTCTGGGATCATTTATTTCAGCTTATGAAACATGGGACAAACACTTCACGTGTTGCGTTTATATTTTTAAATATACATATTTAGCAGATACCGTTTAGTAAAAAGAAGGCCTATGAGTAGGTGGGGCGGGGCCGATTGCGGGTGAATTCTTTCAAACCAGCCTGATAATAACTCATTTCTAATTCGATTAATTTCTCTAAACTCAGAATAGAATAGGAATTGAGTTATAGGCCTACTCGGGCAGGTTATAGGCAGACTGTCACATTAGACCTATACCGTAGTAGACCATATATATATCCTATTTAAAAAGGACTGAAGACAAAAACATTATATTTTCGCATACTGAGAATGCATCATGCTCGGTTGCGTTGTTTCCCGCCAATCGTTGATTTCGGTAATGCATTACCAGATCTAATCGATCCGCTGTTGTCAAAGCCGAAATTAGAATGACACCCGGGCCTTCAAAAATTAAGGTTAATCGTATTCAACATTTCGATATGTCGCATACTATTAAACTAAATGTTTTTGCATACTCAACTTGGCCTACTATTTAGGACGCAAGCAGGCTATGGCTATTCGGACAAGGCCAGTATCACGCCCTCATTTTTTTATGTGAATTGGTCATGTTCCTCTTCCTCTTAAAATGTACATATCACTTTTCAATGCAGATTAGTTATATTTAGCCAGTCATATTGTTCTAGTTGTGTGTTCTGCTTATTGATTCATTTTTCAAAAGCACTATAAGGTATTATGTGCATTGTGTACAAAGAGATTAGCACAGCGTGTCACTTCCACAAGGACGGCTCTCTAAAAGAGCATATTTCGCCTGGGTATTGAGAGAAGCTGTAGCCTTGCTATCCTAAGGAAAGGACACTTCTACCCATCAGCAATGATCTTCATGTCTTTTCACAGGGGCAGCTTAACCCCCTCACAATGCTTTCACCTCTTGTTTACCCCCTGCACTCTCTGTTGGAAGTCAAACAACAGCTGCTGCTCAAAATTTCGATTTAACCTCCAATAATTCTCGCCTTTGGCTGAGGCAGGCTGGTGGAAGGAAGGACTGGAGGGCACAATAGACAGCGCCTGCGAGGATCTTGGCCGGATAGCCACAGGAATATGTGCTGCATCCTGGCAACGGTCGGCCAGAGCTGCATCAGAGCCGGCCAGAGCTGCATCGGAGCCACACAGAGAGGCTCAGGGGGGAGGAGGAGAGAAGAGGGAGGGGAAGGGAAATGACCACTCAACTCTCGACATACAGAGCCAAGTGGTTGGAGGGGGACATTGTCATAGGGCTGTTTTCCATGAAGGACATGGCCCTGTCCTCTACTCATTATACGTGGCTCCCCCTTATGCGCCATAGTGAGAATTCCAAGGCAAGTGAGAATCGTATACAATATGCAATGTAATGCAGGATAGTGGATGAGCAGTGTGGTAATCTGTTTTTTTCTGCAAGTCCCAGTGACATATCCATAATACATAAGAAGAAAGGTGATTTAATTAGATTGATGGATTCTATAAGAACATATACTGTATTTATTCAAATATTTAAACATTTAAAAAACTATGAAATATGTGACGAAGCAACTTGTTGGCTAATAGAAAAACGTTAAATGAAGCTGCCCACAACACTTAAGCCTACAGAGGAGACATTAGAAGCATGCCACATGTCACTAATCAAGTAGGTTAGGATAGCCTACTCCCTCATAAGCAAATGTTTCATTTCCATTCAATTTAGTTGCCTGTGAGGGTTAACACGGCTTAACTTCGATGACCTGAACACGTTGTCGATGCGGATTAACCAGTCTATCTTAATCAACTTTACGCAAAGACCTCCTGCCCGGAGTGACATTTACAATGCGTCAAAAAGCTCAGCGGGTAAAAGCCACAACGTGCATCAACAGCCAGAGACACACACGAATTGTTCCATCAGAGAAGCAATGCTAGCCTACATAATAATTTACCATAAAGGTAAAATATATATTTTAAACATAAAAATGTAAAACTTTGAATTACTGGGATATAAATAAAGGCAAAAGTTGAGAGGGGAACGTGTTCATAATGAAGCCTAGCCTTAAGTTTGGGTTTACAATCACTTGGAACAAGTAGCCTACTTGTGAGGCAAACCTCGAAATCCCTTGACAACCACCACCATCATGACAGTCGAGTCTCACAGTAATCGCTTGGTTTAAACTGCCACTTTGTTGGCATGTGATGTCAAATCTCGGAGCCACGCAATAGGGAGTCTACAGTACATATATAGAAAGCCACGCATATCTAGAATAAGTGCGCACTCACCTAATGTACATGATAATGCAATAGCTATAACACTTTTGTCACCTGCCATTTCTCCCGGAAAAAGTAAAATTGCCCACCTTGTTGAATCAGAAGAATCACCATCCCGGTCAGCAAAACCCAGAACATAGGATTCTTCATGGTGGTTTGACGGGTCGCTTCACTGTGTAGTAGTAGAATAGTGTGTTGAGGCTCAGATACAGCCTACTACAAACACAAATCCTCGGAAAAGTGTAGCAAGCAGACTGCAGTTCCCGCTAAGTCTCGGGTCCTTCTATCTGACTGTAAAGCAGCCACCAACGCAAGCAGCACCAAGTCCCTCCTTCACCAAGGTATTGGTCGTGAGGCTGCTTGGATAGGCTTCCAGTGGCTTACAAAGACACTGCTGTCCAGGAACCCGCTGTGATTCCCACTAACCACGTGTGTATCAGTGTGCCTTTCCCTTGTCTTGCTTTATGCGTGCGTGCGTAGGTCGATATCAACCGTGTTCAAAACGTTATCCTAATCCAAAAGCAAGCAATCCATTTGAAATGTAGGCCTATCTAATGTTTAGCCTGACTAGTATTTGGTCTTAAAAAATATAGATTTAGCAAGCAATTTAATGTAGACTTATTTAGATGACTAATGTAACATTTTAGTTGTCATTTTGCTAGTTATATACCCCGTAAAGGGGTATATAACGCAGTAAACGTAGCTATATAACCTACTTTTAGAATGTAGCCTACTTTTTCCTCGTTTAGAAAGAGATAATACTGTAGCTCTTTCTAAACGAGGCTAAAGTAGGCTACATTCTATTAGTATATTGCATACTTTTACTGCAGCCCACGTAGGTTAATTCCGGTTATAAACAACCATCTTCCACAAAACACTGGTCACATAAGTCGCCAAGGGTAGGCTATTAATCAATGTTGAAGGGCCCTGTCATTTTAGCAGTCTATTGGATGCCAGAATGCAGAATAAGACGAAATAAATTGGTGTAACTGCTCTCAGTTCAGCAGTTGGACAGCTCCAGTGGTTTCCCTTACGCTGCATTCTATTGCTCTACGGGTAAATTAATGGCATGAGAGGAGACGTTTGACACATGCATTATACTGTATATAGTCAGCGTTATGGACCTACTTATAACCCAACAGTTTTTCCTGAGTTTACTTGTGTTAGTGGAGAACAAGATGTAAATGGATTACTAATGATGCAGTCTATTCTATTCGCAATCATAAACAGACATCCAGAGTGACCAATGAAAAATCACAGGCCTGCACTAATGAACTACTGATTTTATAATAGCACTTTACAATGCAGCAATGACAAGTTATGACAATTACACAATTGCACATGAATGATTTTGTTTCTTTGGAACAAGCACCATTAAGGCACCATTTGGTAGTGTCCAATTGAGTTGAATTAGTAACAAAAAAGGGGAAGACGGCTCATAATAATGTCTTGAATGGAGTGAATGGATTGTTATCAAACACATGGAAACCCCGTGTTTCATACAATTCCATGTATTCCGTTCAAGGCATTACTATGAGCTGTCCTTCCGTCAACACCCTGCACTGCTACCTATTGATATAATTTGACAGGTAATGCCAGTGGGAAGAGTAATGCAAAATAATGTTCTACTGCATTGATTTCATCAAATAGGTTTATAGTGTCAACATACCCATGCTTAATGTACACTTTTCTATAGTGCACCAATTGTGGGGACCACTGGGTTTAACTTTGCAATCATTGTTTTTTGTTTGACATACATTTATAAGTGGAACATCTGAGTCTTAGCATCATTCTGTTGCTGTGAAATTGCCCCATTGCATTAAGTATAGTTTCTTTGCCATGGATCAAACATTTGCCCAATCAAGACATTGTGCAATCCCATCGTGTGTGTAATGTGTGTTAGACTAACGTAACACAACACTACGTAACACATTAAATCAGCAGTACTCAGCAGATCCGACTCACAAGACAGAATTGTCCAAAATGAGCCCATTTGCTGTGAAAAGCCATTAAAATAATTCCATGTTCACAACCTGCAAGTCCGTTTCTCCCATTCTGACGACCAAACAGTTCACTCAATAGGCCATGAACTGCATTGCTAATGCACTCTAATGATATTTTGCTTTGAAAAAACGGTGACATTTCACTACACTATGGTTACTGTCCAACATATTCACTTTGATTATCATTTTTTTCACCATCGTTTGCAGGGCTATTTTCAGGGAATAGAAAAAGCAGAGGAGCCAGCATTACATGGGATGTCCCTGAGCAATGTTGTATCAGGGCAATTCGTATTATTCTGTACCTAAACCTCTGACACTCTATTTAGTATGATATGTTACGTTACGTTACGTTACATTAAGATTGGAATAGTGGTCGTACAATATCATATGAATTGTATTATGTAAGTTATCATACATCTTGGAGTAGGTATAGTATTATACGTCTTACCTGGTTGTATAATAGCATATGAATAGGATGATGTATGTTATGATACATCTTGGAGGACGTATAGTATTACACATATTTTTCTGAGACCAGGTTTCTTGTTGCATGCTAACAACAAAGGAGAATTACGGGGAGAATTTACATTGGTGGTTAAGAGAACTAATGACAAAGGTTAGGATAATTAGGGGAGAGTCAGTAAGAGATGATCTGTGCCTTGACTTGCTATATTTCATCACTGAACATGTCTGTTCACATACATAGGTTGACCCAAACAGTAAAAACATCCTAATTTTTGGAAAGTTTTGTTAATTGACAGATGCATAGAACCTTGTAAGTGACATTGTTTTGAATAGTTCTCCAATCATTGCATCAGACTGAAGATCGATAAACTCAAGTTACAGGTCAGTTGGAGCGTTATCCACATTGAAGGTGTAAGGAGAGGAAACCAACAGAATGTCATTTTCCAACACTTTGAAATCCTCAAAACAACAAGAAAACTAACCGCTCAAAGCACGCAGCAGCAATATATACTTCTCCCACTGGTCATCTAATAGGGAACAGACTAGAAATGTCGGAAGGTGGGTGAGATTGTTGACGTCTTCTTGGCGGGTCAGGAGGAGTCATTTCCCCTTGAAGGCTTTGACAAAGCTGTACATCTGATGTGCAAAAAGGCCCTTCCCTTGTAGTTTGGAATTCAGTTCATTCTTGAGGGCCATGATGTCCACGGTGAAGGCAAAATCAGCCAATCATTCTTTATCTTGCAGTTAAGGGAAATCCACGTATTTTCTTTCCATTTGCAAAAACTCAGTAATCTCCGACTTCAGGTCCCACACCCTTTTAGCACCTTCCCCAAACTCAGTCATCTCATGTTTGTGTGGTAGGGGAGATCTGCATGACCCGACTCTGTCTCTTCCAACAGTGAGACAAACTGCCTGTGGTTTAAACATTTTGCTCTCATGAAGTTTACCACGTTAGTGACTGTATCCACAACATGGCTCATTTTCAGAACACATTTACAGAGCACCTCCTGATGAATAATGCAATGCAGGAAAATCATTCTCTGATCTGGGTTCAGCTCAGCTACTTGATCTTGTATCCTTTCAAAAGGCCAACATTTTCCTGTCAAGTTTGGTCACCCATCAGTGGTCACAATGGATAACTTTTCAAAATTCAGGCCCAGCTTTGCCACACACTTATTAACCTTCTCCAATAAATATTTCCCTGTGGTTGTGCTCTTCGTTGACTGCACTGAAGCAAGCTCCTCTGTAATTTCAAAGTCTTGGGTTATGCCTCGTAGGAATATCAACAACTGCGCCGTGTCACGTGCATCACTGCTCTCATCCAGGGCCATGGGGAAATAGGTGAAATCCTTTATCTTGTCTTTCAACTGTTGTTCCATATTCTCTGCGATGTCCTCAACACGCCGCGTCACTGTCCGTCTTGACAGGGAAACATTTATAAACAGCTCTTTCTTGTCAGGGCAAAGTATTGTCAATTGAACATTCTTTAATGAATTCGCCTTCAGCGAATGGCTTGCTATGTTTAGCAATTTTGTGGGACAGTACATAGCTAGCTCTCACAATTCCGTCATTTGCTGAATGCAGTCTTGTGAAAAGTCCTTGTTGCTTTTGTAACTGAGAAAGCAACTCTTTTGATGCACTTGCCCTCTACTCAGAAGACATATTCCTATATTTCTCTGCATGCTTCGTCTGGAAGTGTCGGCACAAGTCGTAGTCTCTCAAGACAGCAATGTTCTCTTTGCACACTAAGCACACAGCTTTCCCTGATACCTCAATAAATACATATTTAGATGTCCACTCTTGCTGGGACACCCAACATTCATTGTCTACTTTCCTTTTCTCTGACATTTTTGAAAAACAAATTTTTGCTCAATTTCTAGCTAGCTACTATTTGTAACTGTGACGTGTGTGTCATCCTGTCAGTCACTGTCTGTCCTCGTGCAGTTGTTATTTATACGTGCCTTCAAAATAAATGTCCCACAAGCGGTGGGAGTTAAATCATTACACAAAGGCGAGTATTCATTGGACTTTTAATTTGAATAACAAATATGTTTTTCAAAACTTTACTACTAATCTTTATGTGATCTGAGCATGATTCCGCGGGCCGGCCTTTGACCAGGCCTGGTCTAAAGTAACTTGACCATCAGTAGGTATCATACTTCATGGAAGTGCTCTGAAATACATAAAGTATGTTTCGTATTGGCTCTGAGGCCAGGCTGCCCTGAGGGACTAAGAGCAGGATACAGGACATAAAGGGAAAATACACTTTTTTGGGCTGGTAAAGAAAACAGAAATGTCTGTCAGACATTGCTTGTATACATTTTATTTTCTTGCCTGTTCATCTAAGCCTCAACAAAAGGGGAGCCGCAGAAGTAAATGTGTTTTTAATGCCAATGGGAAAAATCATTAAACAGCTCAGCCAAGTGCGACTCCAGTCAGGTTCAGCGAAGTGCAACTGCAGTCAAGTCCAATTGTCAATGAAATCCCAAAGATCAATTGTCAAAATCTGAAGCCAAATCCCAATAGGGATGGCAGGGCTGCTGCGGCGGAAAATGAGGCATGCGGCCAAAATGTATTATTTGACAATCCTGCTTAGCGCCACACGTCAAGGAAAGCCAAATAGATTATTATTATATTCGTTGACATTTACCGACACAAATACTCTGCCAGCCTGAAGGGCTTGGTAACAGGCAGGAAAGTCTAGGGCAGCTGAGATAGAACAGAGAAGGCCCTGACTCAGAGTAAAGGAGCTAAGAAGAGAGCTCCAACTCTACTACTGCAGGTAGAATGTGAGAGTCAGATTTGGAGGTTAACTATGACGGTGGCAGAATGAGGCTGCAGCGTGCCCCAAGAGTCGCCATTTTGGCTCAGTGATCCATTCGTTTTATTTCTACCTCTACTGGCTTGAGCCCCACCACTCACCCATATACTGTATTTATTTATTTTATTTAAACATTATTTAACTAGGCAAGTCAGTTAAGAACAAATTCTTATTTACAATGACAGCCTACCCCAGCCAAACCCAGACGACAGTGGGCCAATTGTGTGTCGCCCTATGGGACTCCCAATCACGGTCAGATGTGATAGAGCCTGGATTCAAACCAGGGACTGTAGTGACGCCTCTTGCATTGAGATGCAGTGCCTTAGACCACTGCGCCACTCGGTAGCCCACCAAAATGAGGAGGGGAATACGAGGAGGAGGGGAATACGAGGAGGCAGGCAGGCAGGCAGGCAGCTAGGCTACACCACCCAGTACCTCATGGATATGTCAAGTTGTCTTCCACCAGTTTGCATTGCGTACTACACCTTGCCCCCATCTGCGATGAGACAGTCCAATACTGATATATTATCTTATGCTTCTGAAGCAAAGATGGAAAAGAAGTAGACCTCCCCTCTCCCTACTAAGTTACGAGTATGGGCATCCCAAAAAAAAGCTGATATATTCCACCACAGAATAATTTGCATATATCCACACAAATGGGAAAACAGTGTCAAGAAACTTGCAACACACTCTCAGAATAAAGTCCAGTGCATTACATGGATAGCATATACAAACACCATTCAGGAAACAGTGAAGTGAGAAGACTCATAAACCTACCAGAAGTGGAGTTGGGCGATCTTGTACACAGAGAGAGATTAATATGCCAGGGGGCACCACTCTGGGGACCTGCGGGGAGGAAAACGGCATATTTAGTACCAGCGATATTCATCCTGAGCACTGTTGTAGTGCATACAAATCTACCCCGACTCTTATTAATTCACATCTACATTTCAGTGTCAGTTCTCTTTCACTGGGAAACTACATAAGGATTTGCCAGCAGCCTCCAGGAGGAGAGTGGAAAATGAGAGGGCGGGGAACATGGGACTGTACAGGGAAGAGAGGGTTAAGGAATTGAGAAGCCGATCACACAATGATCATGCTTGTGTGACACTTTTGAAAGTGGGTCATAAGGAAAATACAAGTATTATCTGAGTTTTTCACCCACAACTCCCGCTTTCCGGCTGCTGTGTACCAGAGTCCTTCTTGCTAGATAGGAGCAAAAAAGCTTAAGATGGATATTCAAAGCAATGAGAACTATAGGCTTGGGGTTTCTCTAGGTTGGAGACGTTGATGAATTAGATTAATAGAAAGTACTGAATGATCTCAGTTGTCAAATCAAGCAGTCAATGATCTGGCCCGTTACTGAGGCTGCAATGTTAGCAGACATGTCCCAACATACAATTACATGAACCTCGAGCCACGTCTTTAAGTACCTAATCAAGTGACAACACATTTAAAGCATTGTACATTACTTTACCTGTATGCAGAATTACTTGACTCTTTTCCACTGATGTGGAATAACTATAACATAGCAGATCGGTGACTCCACTACACTATTCATATAACCATTAAATTGTGGCCCCACTTATACCATATCCTGTTCTCATCAATAATTAACTTCCCCCTCCCAGTTGAACACTTTACTACACAATAGAGATCTTGACAAAGGCTTTTGTTGGAACAAAATATTACAATGTGCATAATAGTAGTACTGTTGTTGCTACTACTACTACTATTACATTACTAATACTAGTACTGCTGAATCCTAATGGGAAGCAATACAGATCTACATCCATGAAACAAAAGATGAGCACTGCATTACAAAAGCCTTTGCTGGCTGGGGTAGAAAAGTATGTATAGGTGCTGTTCCACCAATTCTGTGCCTTTTGAAAAGTGTAACTTGGTCATTTTGGATTTCACCAAATCTTAACATTCTGTCATAAAGAACACATGTTACATTTCATAAAAAACATGTTTTCCCATCTCAAGAGGTTAAATAAAAAAATTACTATAGTAACTGCCGATTACGTGCCAAATAAGATAACAGGTTTGGCAATTTCTTAAATCAGCCATAAATCCCCTTGTGACAGGGGGAATGGAAGCTTGTTGTGTGCAACAGGAAGTGGCAATTGAATACAAGCTTCTCAATATACATATATACTGTATTTTATTTTGTTGAAACATTAGTAGCCTGTCCGGGCCCCTCAGTTTTAGTATTATGTCCCTATATAAAACATTCAAAAAGGTTCAAATGATTGAGTGACAGGTTGGTGCAAAATCTGTAGCTCCGCTGCACTGTGTCAGCACAATGGACATAGCGGTGTGAGTAGTGGGGCTATGGAATGCAACTGTGGCAGTTAGGAATGACTACTTTGGGTTTGTAATATTTGGTTTGGATTTATAAGGGCGGAGGTCAAGTTTGCCTTTAAAGCTGCTTCACTCAACTCTGCCTCACGCCCCACCACTACAGAGTTTAGTTTGCCTCCTAGCTATCTGTAGAAAGTGTTACTAGCCTATTTAGCTAGCTCAAACCAGCCACTGCCACGATGGATATCAGAAATTGGTTTTTGCCAAAGTACCCAAACAAAGCCAAAGGAGAAGGGGAAACCTGGCTACTGTGTCAGGGGTTGTTAAAAGTTGTGACAGCATTATGAACTTCCTCTCTGACATCAAATGCACACATTCGTACAACACAGTAGTAAGACTGGAGGCTACAGGACTGCTGAAGGCGGTGATGGACCCCAGGTTTTAAAGTTTAAAGCCACATATGGTGCGCAGAATCCTCCATTTTCTTGATCCTCCAAACAAAAGACACCATGCAAAAGCAACAGATCTTTTCAACTGGAGTCAAAGTGGTCCACATTATGTTGGAGTGCGTCAAGAAGCTGAGGTGTGACAGCGAGTTCAGTACCAGTGGCACTGAAGCATCACCCGCTCCAAGCAAACAACCACCTAATGCAAGTACAAATCCCCAGCAATACATGGTAGCTAGTACAGTAGAACAGCAGGACAGAGGAGAAGAAACCTAGTGTAAAAGACTGTTCTTGGATGCTGTCATTGGTGAAATGTCAGAACGATTCAATGGACACAACAGCAAACTGGTGAAGGCCCTGTGTGCCCCTGACCCAGAGAGACATGACTTTCTAGATGTGAAAAAGGTGAAACCACTGCTGGATCTAAGCAAAATACTGGTAGAAACTGTGTTTAGTGTCGGTCTCTAGTTTTACAGACTGAAATCGCCCGCTCTGGTTCCAATAACGACAATTGGACCCCACTAGATGTCTTGCAACGATTCTCTGGGCCTCACTCTGCTATGCCGAGTGGATTGACTTTTGTGGTGTCCACACCCACATGCGAGAACACATTTTCCACTTTGACAAACATGTTCAGTCAGCACAGGAGAAGCATGCTACACCCGAGGAAAGCTAAACTAATCTAACTGATATTTGAGGGATCTTACAAGAAGATTTCTGGGAGAATTGAAGTTTCACAGAGCATCAATGAGGCTGCAACTCTTCTGAAAAGGTAAGAAACAATCTAGCTGGTTGTTTTTTATCAAAGTATTGGTGGTATAGCCAGTGGTGTCATTTCAGCAAAAACCTAGGGTATGGAATGGCAAAATGACTTCCTTAGCTACAAGCCTAGGTTTTCAACCACCTTGCTTTAGTGTGTAGGGTGCTGTCTATGGTGCAGATTTCGCACCAACCTGTCCCTTCTTGGTCAAAAGTACTCAATGGTCTCGGCATTTTAACTTTTTATATTTATTGTGGTATAGCGTGATATAAGCAGAAGTCAATATATTTCCAAAGCAAGAACCCAAATGACGCCCCTGAGTATAGCTACATATCGGTAAGTTTCATCATATACATTTATATATTCTATTATGGTTTTCTTGGTAGCCTATTGGTTTTCGTGGTTGTAAATGGAACTGTACATATTGGAAATGTGTAGGCTGGCATTGCTTAATTGATTAGGTGGGTAAACTTTTATCCACAGAAGTGTATTGTGCCATATCCCAACGTGTTGCTGAACTCAAGAGTGCCAGGGTTTTCCACGTTTGAAGCCCTATAGACCTATTTATTTGGCAAGACAGTTGTGCGTGGCTGCATCTCACTGTACTAGGCTGTAGGCTATGTTTTGGTCATTTGGATCTTCATTCGCCTTTTGTTTACTGCATTCGTTTACTGCTAATGTAACTAGCCTAAATATAGATTGTGTCATGCCTTTATCGATCTGATATTTTGTTTACTAGGCCTACTTGGTGCGGCTGTTTTGTTCTGTTCCCATTGATTTGATCACATTCGCAGTTGTGTCGGTATTGTAAGCCAAACTGCTATTCAGTATTTGTGTTTGCATGCATGAATAACTAGGCTACTACTTTCAGCATTTAGTTTGTATTAGACAGCTGTGTGTACGGATACATTTGTGCTGTTTGTAATCGGTGAATTACACTATCTTGTATCCTATATTCATTACCAAAACAGCCTTGCTTTAGTGTGTGTAGGGCGCTGTCCATTGTGCTGATACAGCGCAGCAGAGATTTCTCATCAACCTGTCACTTCAAAAGCACTCAGTCAATGGTCTCGGAGTCTCTGCATTTTAATTGTATGTTTATTGTGGTATAGTGTGATAAGCAGAATTCTGAATAATTCCAATGCAAGAACCCCCTAAAATTGTGCTCCCTCGCCGGTTTCAGCTGCCCCCTTAGTCACTTTATCCTGCCGCCGGATCTGAGCCTGTCAATCTATGGGTAACAGGGTTGACGTGTTATGCTCGACCCACTCAGTTCTCCACCACAAAACACTAGAAAATGGCCGAAAGAGTAGTACCAGCTCATCTATTTTTACTCTATGATTTGATTATTAGATGTTCAATATTTCTTTAAAAAAATATATTTTAAAAGGAATAGTGCCACCATATTAAAATGAGAGTTCAGTTCACGTAAGGGACAAACTCAAATTATGAGGGACAAACTTAAATCACTAATCCCATTTAACATCTACAGAAATGACTTTGTCAAAGCAACAACATAACTAGGGCTTTGCAATGATGGAGAAATTAAGACATTTAGCGAGCCTTTATTCATATTAAAAATCGGATTAATTGAATTCTCCATGTGAGCTATATCAAGCAACTCGAGTTCCGCAATACAGTTTTCCTCTTTCCATAGCACCTCATTGACCAATAAATGTTACTGGTCAACTGAAGAACGCACAGACCTAGAAATCAGTCTAGTCAAAAAGCAGGGATGAAATCCAGCAGGAGGGCAGTGACACCACAGGACCAGACTTGTGCACCCCTGACCTGGCCTACAAAGAGGCCTTTCAATCAAAACGTTAAAGATGGAATATGCAGGTCCCACCGCCGTTGTTTGTTGTTTGCAGTCATTTCTTTGTTGTTGTAGTAATATCGCAAACAGATGTGGCAGTTTCACCATTAAGGATTCCAGCTTTAAGCATAGCAACTAAGAACTTCTCTATTGCCAACATCTCTTTCACAGAATGGAGGTTCATACGATAGGCGAATATAAGATACAAAAGTATTTTATGCAGCTACATGGTGCCCTCTGCTGGACTTTGACTGCATGTGCCAATAATAGATCACAGGTTATTTTGCATGGGCTTTTGACCCTTGAGAGCAGAGAGAATGTTGAGTGTTCGAAATGTTCTGCTTTCCTGGATTTCTGTCATCTTACTTGAGAGACAATGGGACGAAAGAGGTAGCAGTATTTCAATATCCAGTAACCTGAAATCACAAATAGGCCTATACAACAACACTAATACTAAAAGCATAGGGAAGACAACATGGCCACAAAGCAATGCTGGACATTTCCCAGTTACTGGTGATCAGCACTGATACCAACCTAACCCAACACATACACCCAGACAGACAGACTTGCCATCCAGAATCAGTGAAAAATCATAACTGAGTAGACCTAATACTAATGTCATTCCATTCCTCTTTACTTGGTCTCACAAAACAACTTGCTCTTCACCCTGTAATATGGACATTATCTTCCATACAGGTTCTAGCGGGATGTGCCGAGAAGAGTACCGCCAGTACATCATTCATCATACGTCATACGTCATTCATGTTTTGAGCCCCACCTGTTTAGAGAAAAGAAAAATAACCTTTTGTTTTTTTGCCTTTTTGCATGTTATTTTAGCATTAATACGCATGATATATTCGTTCGCAAATAATATATATATTAAAAAAATAATAATCTTTGAGTCAATAAAGCCACATACAAACATGGTCTCTTCTTTGCTTTCTTGAGTAAGACAGCTCCAAAATACAGGTGTTTCAGCCTAGCTCAGTGCTTTCTGTGGTGGTGGGGCAGCCAGACAAAAATACAGAACGTAGGGGTTGGCTCAGTGTTCTGTCGCTCATGGGGACAATACGTCACCACAAAATCTACAAGGAGAGCTTGAAATTCAAGCCCCTTGGGTGCTGCTATAGAGTTACATTAGAAGTGCCCATCCATGAAGGCTCAAGGTCATTTGCCACAAATGAAATGACGTCAAATCATGTTAAATCTACCGTAGTGTTGATTGGACTGATCATGTCAACATCATACTTTCAAAATATTAGCTAGCCAGCTAGACAAGCAGTCATCATCATGAATCAAGTCGACAATTTACTGGCAAATTCTTTTCAATTCTTGTCATATGAAGAGAAATTGTAGATAAAACGTATCGGTGCTCACCAGCCATTGGACATAAACATTACACAACAAAGAGTGGTTGGATGGAATCAGTGGCTAACTGCAAGCATTGAAAAGCAATAACTAGCCTGCTGTTCAGTGGAATGGGTGTGTGGTCCAAGTCTGGGTTTAAGGGTCTCTTTTCCACGCTTAAAAGAATAAAACATTCAACATTGGCCATGCTGTCAATCCAGCATGACTTCTGCCACTTTCAAAACAACTGGAAACTCTGAACTGGGAAATCCCAGACTTCAGTGCATTCAAGACAACTAAAAACGATGAAAACAAACGAGATCCAACTGGGAAAATACGTTTTGAACGGTCATCCAACTCAGAATTCCAAGTCGGGAACTCGGCCTCTTTCTAGAGCTCCAACCTGAAGATCACTGATGTCATGATTCCCCAGTTGTCTTGAAAGCACCATAAATCCAGAGAAGGACAGACTTTGATGACAAAGTTTGATGACAAAATTTGCCCATGAAGGACTGCCGGTCCACCTTCCTGTTCAAGTGAGCACAGCATTACAAGGTGAGTCCAAAGATGTCTTGTATGTTGCTACATAAATGATGTAATGTGCCAGGGAGATATGTATACTGTAGCTAATAAAGTAATAAGCTGCTAGTAGCCCATGTGCCTCACCCTAATAATTTGGTCAAGTTTTCCCTCATAATTTAGCCTGCTGTGTCATCGTTCAACCTGTCACCAGAGGGCGGCAGAGACCGTCCTAGAGACATTAATGACACTCAGGTGTGTCCTATTACTCACTATGATTTCCCTGTTAAAAGAGGTGTGTTTTCTGGTTTCCTTTGCAGAAGTTTGAATTGTTTGCCGTGTGCGGTTGTTTAAGCAAGACAGCCATATCAGCCATGTTTTTTTTAAAGGCAGTAAATGAGGCTGAATAAGCTGTTTTGCTGCCAGACAAGGCTCCGCTGATATCCAGGTGTAGCCGTGTTAAGGTGTTGGGACTGTTGTTTGGACTCCGCTGTTGGAACAGCTTTATGTAGGCCCTAACAGTTTGTGGACACCGTTTGTCACCGTTATAATGCAAATAATGTTCTGTTAGTGTTGTTTTTGTGTAGTGGCTTTGCTGGCATGCATACATTCTTTTTTTATTTTTTTGCCCCACCAAGATTTACATGCTAAAATCGGCATTGATCAAGTCACTCCCTATATGTCGATACTTACGTCTGTCAAACTGAGGCCCGTAATCAGGGGTGCGGCCAGGGATTTTGGGTTCCAATGAAAAGATGTCACATTGGACCCCACCACCAATGTTCTAATAATTTTTTAGGGCCCTTGTCAGTCACAGGCCCTTAGAACCCCCCTCCCCCATACGGCGCCCCTGCCCATAAATCCACTGTTTTCCAATGGAGTAGGAAGTTACAATTTCAAGCGTGCACTACTCTCTTTACTTTTATTAATATTCATTATTTAACGCTTACTGTGTAGCTACTTATGCTTTTCCTGATTGATTTGGAATCCATAGTTTTTGATAAATTACATTCTATGCTTCCCCTGTCAAAACTAAATAATCTGCCTTGCAGTGACAGACTGCTCCTTCTCCGTTAACAAACAACGGCTCCATTTGCAGAGGTCTTTAACTTTTATCAAAAACGACGTATTTCAGCACCCAAAGAAGAGGTCAAGAGTCTGAGTCGTATTTTACTGTACTGTATTGTACATTTTCAGTTAATAAAACTGAAGATTGTTTATTTTTTATTAAAAGTAGGCTACTGATGATGGCTACACTTGGTAGCTACTGTACTTCCCACGCCGTTGCAGGACAACAGTGTTTGGCAAGCAGGAGCGAAGGACACTTTCCCTGTGTTGTTGCAGTTGGTAGAGCATGGTGCTTGCAACACTAAGGTTGTGGGTTTGAAATCCCACTGGAGACCAGTATGAAAGTGTTTACACTCACTACAGTAAGTTGCTCTGGATAAGAACGTCTACTAAAATGTAAAAGGAATGAATAGACCATTTCAGTTCTCACATAGATATAAGTTGCATTTGCAGTATTTCAAGAAACTGGAAAACATGTATCAAGCAAGTACTTTTATATTCCACAAGTATTATCAGATTAACTGATTTATACAGATGCAGAGCATTCGGAAAGTATTCAGACCCCTTGACTTTTTCCACATTTTGTTACGCTTTATTCAAAAAAAATGTAACAATCTACACACAATACCCCATAATGACAAAGCGAAAACAAGTTTTTAGATTTTTTTAGCAAATGGATAATTTTTTTTTTTTTTTAAATGAAATATTTATACATAAGTATTCAGACCCTTTGCTATGAGACTTGAAATTGAGCTCAGGTGCATCCTGTTTCCATTGATCATCCTTGAGATGTTTCTACAACTTGACTGGAGTCCATCTGTTGTGAATTCAATTGTTATGCTCGACCCACTCAGTTCTCCACCACAAAACACTAGAAAATGGCCGAAAGAGTAGTACCAGCTCACCTACTTTTACTCTATGATTTGATTATTAGATGTTCAATATTTCATTGGAAAAAAACATTTAAAAAGGAATAGTGTCACCATATTAAAACGAGAGTTCAGTTCACGTAAGGGACAGACTTAAAGTATGAGGGACAGACTTACATTAATCACTAATCCCATTTAACATCTTCAGAAATGACTTTGTCAAAGCAACAACATAACTAGGGCTTTACAATGAAGGAGAAATTAAGAAATGTATATTCCACAAGTATTATCAGATTAACTGATTTGTACAGATACAGAGCATTCGGAAAGTATTCAGACCCCTTGACTTTTTCCACATTTTGTTACGTTACAGCCTTATTCTAAAATAAAAAAAAACTTAACAATCTACACAACATACCCCATAATGACAAAGCGAAAACAGGTTTTTAGATTTTTTTAGCAAATGGATTAAAAATAAAAACAACTGAAATATTTATACATAGGTATTCAGACCCTTTGCTATGAGACTCGAAATTGAGCTCAGGTGCATCCTGTTTCCATTGATCATCCTTGAGATGTTTCTACAACTTGGAGTCCATCTGTTGTGAATTCAATTAATTGGACATGATTTGGAAAGGCACACACCTGTCTATATAAAGTCTGACAGTTGACAGTGTATGTCAGAGCTAAAACCAAGCCATGAGTATGAAGGAGTTGTCTGTACCGCTCCGAGACAGGATTGTGTCGAGGCACAGATCTGGGGAAGGGTACCAAAACATTTCTAAAGCATTGAAGGTCCCCAAGAACACAATGGCCTCATCATTCTTAAATGGAAGCAGTTTGGAACCACCAAGACTCTTCATCAAGAGCTGAGGAAGGAGGAGGGAGAAGCGCTTTGGTCTGGGAGGTGACCAAGAACCCGATGGTCGCTCTGACAGAGCTCCAGAGTTCCTCTGTGGAGATTGGCGAACGTTCCAGAAGGACAACCGTCTCTGCAGCACTCCACCAATCAGGCCTTTATGGTAGAGTGGCCAGACAGAAGCCACTCCTCAGTGAAAGGCACATGACAGCCCGCTTGGAGTTTGCCAAAAGGCACATAAAGACTCTCAGACCATGAGAAACAAGATTCTCTGGTCTGTTGAAACCAAGATTGAACTCTTTAGCCTGAATGCCAAGCGTCACGTCTGGAGGAAACCTGGCACCATCACTACGTTAAAGCATGGTGGTGGCAGCATCATGCTGTAGGGATGTTTTCAGCGGCAGGGACTAGGAGACTAGTCAGGATCGAGGGAAAAATGAACGGAGCAAAGTACAGAGAGATCCTTGACGAAAACCTGTAGTGGTGCCTCGAGCGCTACGATGCAGTTTGTTTTATCACAAAACCGGATAGCAACCTTTGTCCAGTGATGTCCACAAAGCATATTGCATGTACAGTAAAAAGACAGTTGACCTATAGCATGGTCAAACAAGATAAGGTTTGCCACATTTTCGGACGACTAAACAACTATTGATTTAGAACCACAGAGAGTTCTGCAAATCGCAAAGAAAACAGGAGCTGCTCCACTATTCCAGCACCATTTCAACTTCAAAATTTCAACATAATCAAATCACCTCTGCTTAGTCTAATACAGTGACAACTAAAAGATACCAAAAACAATTCAGTCCATTCCACGTAAGCTAAATATGCTGTGGCTCTCCATGGTTTTGATTTCTGTGTGTGTGTATGTGCGCGTTCGTGCAAGTAGAAAACAATGTTGACTCACTCTACTTGTAGAAAACGCCAATGCCATCCTCCTCTCTCTCATGTTGACTAAACGGTCTATGACTCTGTCATACAGTACACGCTTTTATGTCCTGTTGTCCTAGGCTACCTGGCTAAAATGCTTGCTTGCTAGCCTAACTTTCATTCATTGGCAACGTTAGCTAGTTAATGTTAGCCTTCTACATCTAGCTACATATTGAACTTCCATCCTCTCAGGCCAGGGGAACAACAATGTATGAATTAATGGTTGGATCAGAATCGCCATTATAATCAATGGCCAGTACGGCAAATTAAGTAAAAACACAAGTCAAAATCTCTATTTTAATCCATGGCTAATTTAGGAAAAGGCCAATTTTAGCTAGCCAGCTAGCAAGTCACCGGAGGACAACAACACGTATGCTTTCAATGGGATTTGATAGGAGTGACGCCAAATCCATTTAGACAATTTTTTGGGTGCGCCAGGACCATTAGCTCAACACTGATTGGCTAATTGTTTATACTTTTTTTATCAAGGGAGTCCAAATGCTTGCTGCTTCCCTTGCCTTCAATTATACAGGCGGCAACAATGTCATACTCGTTTTTGACCAGATAGCATCAGATAGATGGCCTACACATAGAGTGACAGAGAGGTGCTGTTTAACTCGCTTAGATGGTTTCTCCGGTGAGATACATTCAGCCTCTTGCGAATTGAAGGAAAATTATGAAACACAGAGAAGCAAAAAATTTATTATCTTCCATTGGTACCCGTGAATACACACAAACAGGTGCTGGATTTACCTGTATGTAGTGTTTTACAACATGGATAATTTCACATTTGTATTGTAGGTAGTAGCAATGTTCTTAATATAGTTTCGCAGACACTTTCATCCAAAGCGACTTTTGTCATTTGTGCAAACATTTTTACGCATGGGGGGTCACCAGAATTGAACCTACTATCCTGGCTTTGCAAGCACCATGTGCTCTACCAACTGAGCTACAGATGGGATGCTGTCAGGCTCTGGCCATAGAGAAGCCTAACTTGCTTCTCTATGTAGCTGTGGTCAGAGTCTGACAGTGTCGTCCTTTTCTGTTTCTATGTGGGGTTTAGGTTGGATCCCTAATTAGAGGCAGCTGCACGGCATTGTCTCTAATTAGGGATCCAATATATGTTGAGTCTGTCCATCACGTTGCTGTGGGTCGTTATCGTTATATGGTATATGTAATTCGCAGTCACGGGTGAAGTAAGTGTGTTTCTTTTCGTCCGTTCATTTGGTGTGTGTTGTGAACGTGACGTTAGTCTGTTCGTTAAGTCTTTTTGTTTTTCGTTAGTTCGTCATTTGGATTTGTTTTTACATAGTATAGCAGTGTTTTTATTCTATACATAGTAAAAATAAAATC
This sequence comes from Thymallus thymallus, assembly GCA_023634145.1. Lineage (NCBI taxonomy): Eukaryota > Metazoa > Chordata > Actinopteri > Salmoniformes > Salmonidae > Thymallus > Thymallus thymallus. Next base: position 31,422,989 of record CM042391.1, read on the forward strand.
ATGTCGAACAACTATCCCTGCGCTGCGTCTTGGTCTCTCCAAACCCCATTCCGTGACAGAACGACCCACCCGTATGAGACCAAGCAGCGTGACTGGGGAGAGAGGGAGAGAGAGAGTTTCCCGCGTCGGTATACGGACACGGAACTCCTCGGAGGGTTCGAGTCGGACTCGTCGGAGGAGGAGGACGACGACGAGGACGTGCTTCAGTTCCTTTACCCGTGGGGGCTCCTGGAGGAACCAACTCCACTTCGTATGCCCACAGAGCTGGATCGGGAGCGGCCAGAGGGGTTCTATGAGTACCCGGAGGAGGAGCAGACGAGGTGGTGGAGAGCCTGGAATGCTCTTCCTTTGGAGACTCAGATGGATCCGCTGGTCGTCCTGGCGTTGGAGGACTTCAAGCGCCAGATGAATCTCGTGGCGAGGCGTGTGATTGGACCGGAACCTCCAGCGATGGTGAGCGACCCGGAACCTCCAGCGAGGGTCAGCAGCCCTGCACCTCCAGCGAAGGTCAGCAGCCCTGCACCTCCAGCGAAGGTCAGCAGCCCTGCACCTCCAGCGAAGGTCAGCAGCCCTGCACCTCCAGCGAAGGTCAGCAGCCCTGCACCTCCAGCGAAGGTCAGCGCCCCTGCACCTCCAGCGAAGGTCAGCGCCCCTGCACCTCCAGCGAAGGTCAGCGCCCCTGCACCTCCAGCGAAGGTCAGCGCCCCTGCACCTCCAGCGAAGGTCAGCGCCCCTGCACCTCCTGCGAAGGTCAGCGCCCCTGCACCTCCTGCGAAGGTCAGCGCCCCTGCACCTCCTGCGAAGGTCAGCGCCCCTGCACCTCCTGCGAAGGTCAGCGCCCCTGCACCTCCTGCGAAGGTCAGCGCCCCTGCACCTCCTGCGAAGGTCAGCGCCCCTGCACCTCCTGCGAAGGTCAGCGCCCCTGCACCTCCTGCGAAGGTCAGCGCCCCTGCACCTCCTGCGAAGGTCAGCGCCCCTGCACCTCCTGCGAAGGTCAGCGACCCTGCACCTCCTGCGAAGGTCAGCGACCCTGCACCTCCTGCGAAGGTCAGCGACCCTGCACCTCCTGCGAAGGTCAGCGACCCTGCACCTCCTGCGAAGGTCAGCGACCCTGCACCTCCTGCGAAGGTCAGCGACCCTGCACCTCCTGCGAAGGTCAGCGACCCTGCACCTCCTGCGAAGGTCAGCGCCCCTGCACCTCCTGCGAGGGTCAGCGCCCCTGCACCTCCTGCGAAGGTCAGCGCCCCTGCACCTCCTGCGAAGGTCAGCGCCCCTGCACCTCCTGCGAAGGTCAGCGCCCCTGCACCTCCTGCGAAGGTCAGCGCCCCTGCACCTCCTGCGAAGGTCAGCGCCCCTGCACCTCCTGCGAAGGTCAGCGCCCCTGCACCTCCTGCGAAGGTCAGCGCCTCTAAACCTCCTGCGAAGGTCAGCGCCTCTAAACCTCCTGCGAAGGTCAGCGCCTCTAAACCTCCTGCGAAGGTCAGCGCCTCTAAACCTCCTGCGAAGGTCAGCGCCTCTAAACCTCCTGCGAGGGCCAGGCGCCTCTAAACCTCCTGCGAGGGCCAGCCACCCTGAGCCTCCTGCGAGGGCCAGCCACCCTGAGCCTCCAGCGAGGGCCAGCCACCCTGAGCCTCCAGCGAGGTTCAGCCACCCTGAGCCTCCAGCGAGGGCCAGCCACCCTGAGCCTCCAGCGAGGGCCAGCCACCCTGAGCCTCCAGCGAGGGTCAGCCACCCTGAGCCTCCAGCGAGGGTCAGCGCCTCTAAACCTCCAGCGAGGGTCAGCGCCCCGGAGCCTCCAGCCATTCCGGGCTCAGCCGTCTGCTCCGCCTCAGCGCCAGAGCAGTCCGCTCCACCGGTGCCCATTCCGGGTTCAGCCGTCTGCTCCGCCTCAGAGCCAGAGCAGTCCGCTCCACCGGTACCCAGTCCGGGTCCAGCCGCCTGCTCCGCCTCAGTGCCAGAGCAGTCCGCTCCACCGGCACCCAGTCCGGGTCCAGCCGCCTGCTCCGCCTCAGTGCCAGAGCAGTCCGCTCCACCGGAGCCCGTTCCGGGTCCAGCCGCCTGCTCCGCCTCAGTGCCAGAGCAGTCCGCTCCACCGGTGCCCGTTCCGGGTCCAGCCGCCTGCTCCGCCTCAGTGCCAGAGCAGTCCGCTCCACCGGGGCCCGTTCCGGGTCCAGCCGCCTGCTCCGCCTCAGTGCCAGAGCAGTCCGCTCCACCGGGGCCCGTTCCGGGTCCAGCCGCCTGCTCCGCCTCAGTGCCTGAGCAGTCCGCTCCACCGGTGCCCGTTCCGGGTCCAGCCGCCTGCTCCGCCTCAGTGCCAGAGCAGTCCGCTCCACCGGTGCCCGTTCCGGGTCCAGCCGCCTGCTCCGCCTCAGTGCCAGAGCAGTCCGCTCCACCGGTGCCCGTTCCGGGTCCAGCCGCCTGCTCCGCCTCAGTGCCAGAGCAGTCCGCTCCACCGGTGCCCGTTCCGGGTCCAGCCGCCTGCTCCGCCTCAGTGCCAGAGCAGTCCGCTCCACCGGGGCCCGTTCCGGGTCCAGCCGCCTGCTCCGCCTCAGTGCCAGAGCAGTCCGCTCCACCGGTGCCGTTTCCGGGTTCAGCCGTCTGCTCCGCTCCTGAGCCAGAGCAGTCCGCTCCACCGGTGCCCAGTCCGGGTCCAGCCGTCTGCTCCGCTTCAGAGCCTGAGCAGTCCGCCCCACCGGTGCCCAGTCCGGGCCCGGTTGTTTTCCCCGCTCCATGGCCGGAGCCGTTTACCCTACCGGTGCCCAGTCCGGGCCCGGTTGTTTTCCCCGCTCCGTGGCCGGAGCCGTTTGCCCTACCGGTGCCCAGTCCGGGCCCGGTTGTTTTCCCCGCTCCATGGCCGGAGCCGTTTGCCCTACCGGTGCCCAGTCCGGGCCCGGTTGTTTTCCCCGCTCCATGGCCGGAGCCGTTTGCCCTACCGGTGCCCAGTCTGGGCCCGGTTGTTTTCCCCGCTCCATGGCCGGAGCCGTTTGTCCCACCGGGGCCCAGTCCGGGCCCGGTTGTTTTCCCCGCTCCATGGCCGGAGCCGTTTGCCCCACCGGTGCCCAGTCCGGGTCCGGTTGTTTTCCCCGCTCCATGGCCGGAGCCGTTTGCCCCACCGGTGCCCAGTCCGGGCCCGGTTGTTTTCCCCGCTCCATGGTCGAAGCCGTTTACCCCACCGGTGCCCAGTCCGGGCCCGGTTGTTTTCCCCGCTCCATGGCCGGAGCCTTTTGCCCCACCGGTACACAGCCCGGGACCGGTGATAAGGAAGGGGCATGGGACAAGACTGTCCACGTCGCCGGAGCCGGAGCCGCCCCCGATGGACTAGTTTTTTTCCCATTTACCCCCCCGTGTTTTGTGTTTTTGTGTCTAGGCGTCCGGGAGTCCGCGCCTTTGGGGGGGGGTACTGTCAGGCTCTGGCCATAGAGAAGCCTAACTTGCTTCTCTATGTAGCTGTGGTCAGAGTCTGACAGTGTCGTCCTTTTCTGTTTCTATGTGGGGTTTAGGTTGGATCCCTAATTAGAGGCAGCTGCACGGCATTGTCTCTAATTAGGGATCCAATATATGTTGAGTCTGTCCATCACGTTGCTGTGGGTCGTTATCGTTATATGGTATATGTAATTCGCAGTCACGGGTGAAGTAAGTGTGTTTCTTTTCGTCCGTTCATTTGGTGTGTGTTGTGAACGTGACGTTAGTCTGTTCGTTAAGTCTTTTTGTTTTTCGTTAGTTCGTCATTTGGATTTGTTTTTACATAGTATAGCAGTGTTTTTATTCTATACATAGTAAAAATAAAATCATGTCGAACAACTATCCCTGCGCTGCGTCTTGGTCTCTCCAAACCCCATTCCGTGACAGATGCTATAAGAATTTACTAAAGAAGGAGATGGTGCATGGGAAATGGAGTCAATGTATTGCCTGCGGTGTTCTTAAACTACTGTATTTGTCAATATTGTAGTGAAGTCGTGGGGTAATCCTAAGTGGTGCTTGAACCCAGGACCTTACGGATGTCAACCACCTTAGCCATTACGGCAAACGTTCTGAACCTCTTGAGGTTGCTAGATGTTGGGTAAACTTCACTAGTACACTATCCCCTTCCTTCGGAGAGCACATCCTTGTGCTTCAGCCCTGTATATTCCTAACCCTAAGCCCATGGACTTGATGTCCGCAACCGGGGGTGGGCTGCCCCACATCTGACAACAATGTAGTGACGTCAGGGATTGGCTCCAACCATGCCGACGTTATATATCACTTCAACAAGTTATAACAGATGGGCTTTACTGATGGCTCTTTAAATTCTAAGGTTCAATTAGCAGGTAATATATTATTTCACCCCCCCCAAAAAAAAAATATATATATCTCCCTCACCAACTCTTAGTCTGCCTGTTCCAATCCAGGATTCTTCAAGAATGGGTGTACCTATCCCATGTTTCCCCTTTAAACTTCAAGCTATGGAAGATAAGTAGTGGAGTGGGTTGATGTGCAAGCTCCTCGGCAGTGGTTAGCAATTTAGCATTCCTGTAAGCCATTTTGGAGCATTGGGAGAAGTAAATCAAGCAAGGGCTTTTGAGGAGGTCTCAATGTGTTTGTGTGACATCCTGCTGGCTTCATCTCTCTTAAACAGTGGAGTGTCTTCTCTGTTCCTGATGGTTGTCAAATCAAATCAATCAAATTGTATTTGTCACATGCGCCGATTACAACTGGTGTAGACTTTACAGTGAAACGCTATGATCCCTTATTGATGTCACCTGTTAAATCCACTTCAATCAGTGTGGATGACATGTTAGAGATGGATTTTTAAGCCTTGAGACAATTGCGACATAGATTGTGAATGTGCCATTAAGATGGTGAATGGGAAAGACAAAATATTTAAGTGCCTTTGAACGGGGTATGGTAGTATGGTGCCAGGCACACTGGTTTTAGGGCAGCAGGTAGCCTAGCGGTTAGAGAGTTGGGCCATTAACTGAAAGGTTGCTGGTTCTAGTACCCGAGCCGTCAAGTTTGAAATCCTGCTGATGTGTCCTTGAGCAAGGCACTTAACCCTAATTTGCTCCAGGTGTGCCAAACTACTATGGCTGACCCAAATTTCCCCCCCCGGGGGATCAATAAAGTACCTATCTATCTATCTAGGTAGGCTGTCATTGTAAATAAGAATTTGTTCTTAACTGACTTGCCTAGTTAAATAAATATAAAATAAAGTGTCAAGAACTTGTCATGGGATGTGGAGAGACCAAGACGCAGCACAGGGATAGTAGTTCGACATTTCTTTAATCATATATATATACTATGTAATATAAAATAGATTTACTATGTATAAGAGACCAAAAATGACGAACTAAAAATAACACAAACCCTCAACAGACTACCGAACGTCACGTTCACAAAAACACACTAAATGAACGGACGTAACGAACACACTTACTTCACCGTGACTGCGACATACATCGATAACAACCCACACCCGAGTGAGGGACAGACTCAACATATATGGAATCCCTAATTAGAGACAATGTGGTGCAGCTGCCTCTAATTAGGGATCCACCCCAACCCGACACAGAAACAGAAAAGAAAGACACTGTCAGACTCTGACCATAGCTACATAGAGAAGCAAATAGGCTTCTCTATGGCCAGAGCCTGACAGAACTGCAATGCTGCTGGGTTATTTATGCTCAATAGTTTCCGCAAAGGACATGCAGCCAACTTGACACAACTGTGGGAAGTATTGGACAAGTTGAAAAACCTGTCGATGTCTCCTTGAGCAAGGCACTTAACCCTAATTTGCTCCAGGGACTGACCCTGTAGGTAGGCCGTCGTTGTAAATAAAATAATTTGTTCTTAAATGACTTGCCTTGTTAAATAAAGGTAAAATAAAAAATTGGAGACAACATGGGCCAGTATCCCTGTGGAACGCTTTCACCACCTTGTAGAATCCATGCCCCAACGAATAGAAGCTTTTCTGAGGGCATTAGGTGTGCAACTCAATATTAGGAAGGTGCTCCTAATGTTTTGTGCACTCAGTATATAGTATCTAGTGAGTATGCATAGGGTCAGTGCAAAATTGATTTAGTGCAGATGGGTAACCATTAATTTACTATTTAGCAGTCTCATGGCTATTTAGCAGTATTATGGATTGGGGGTAGAAGCTATCTCGGAGCCCGTTGGTCCGATTACCGGACGATAACAGGCTTGGTTGCCAGGAATCTTTAGCAATTTTTTGGGCCTTCCTCTGACATCGACTGATATAGAGGTCCTGGATGGCAGGAAGCTTGGCCACAGTGATGTACTGGGCTGTCTGCACCACCTTCTGTAGTGCTTTGCGGTCGAGGGTGGTGCATTTGCCGTACCAAGCGGTGATGCAGCCAGTCAAGACACTCTCGATGGTGCAGCTGTAGAACTTTGAGAATCCGAGGGCCATGCCAAATCTTTTCAGCCTCCTGAGGGGAAAGAGGCATTGCCATGCCCTCTTATGGACTGTGTGTGTGTGTGTGTGTGTGTGTGTGCGTGCGTGCGTGTGCGTGTGACCATGTTAAGTGATGTGGACGCCAAGGAACTTGAAGCTCTCGACCCGCTCCAATATAGCCCCGTCTGTGGATGTGGGCGTGCTCTCCCCTCTTTTGCCTACAGTCCACGATCATCTCCTTGGTGTTGTCCTGGCACTACACTGCTAAGTCTCTGATCACCTCCCTGTAGGCTGTCTCAACGCTGTCGGTCTTCAGGCCTATCAGGCTGTCTCATACGCTGTCTGGGATCATGGGAAGGCCTTGTGAAGGCAAACAGAGAAAGCTATTTTGTAACAGAAGACTATCGCTATGCTCAGACACGACACTAAATTCCCTGGAGAGTAAGATCTTGGAGAGCCATCGTCTCTCAGTTACATTTCCGGATATATTGGCCGGTTATTTCTGTTGAGCTCTATACTTAATACAAAAACGTATTTGGTCTTAGTGGTGTTTGTAACAATAGAGTGAACAGTTTGTCATATTCTATAAAATGAGTTAGTCCAAGAGCATTCAGTTTACATTTACGGTTTCAGATAAATTGTGTATTAATTTTGGTCCTTTGTTTGATCTAGTTCTTTCATGTTAAAACATGATCAAACTTCTCTTTGACATAATTTATATTTTGAGCATGACAACATTTGTTGTTTTGCTCGTTTCAAGAGCCTCTGTGTAAGATCATTATGGAGACACTATTGGCAATTACTCTAATGCATTTGATGAATACACCATGAGGGGCTTAGACACAATGCCATGGGGCTATCCCAGTCAGTAATATTATTTCTCACATTGTCATTACAGGCCAAAAGCTAAGTCTCTCTTTTATTCCTCTTGTCAAGTACATGTCCACTATGTCTATGTGTAATGATGCCGGTAGGACTAATTTGAGTGTACGGGTCTAATCTTCATAGGGAGGGATGAAACCAGGAGGAACAAATCTGAGGTGATTATCTCGTAGTCCCTTTCTTCCCCTCCAGCCATTTCAAAGCACCTGCCAGCAACTCCCACAATGCAATCCTCTGTTCCCTGCGGATTTTCACCATTAATTCCAGATTAGCAAACCTTGGTGGGTTCCCTCAGCCCTATCCCTTCTCCCTGAGGCTTCTGGAAAAGTATGGTACAGAATTAAATGCTGGGGTGTATTCATTAGTGCTAGGGCTGGCCCTAGTCTTTTGGGTTCTCTAGGCTCCAACAAAACATTTCAGTGGCCCCCCTCTTGATGACAGAGAGAAATGTTACGTTTCTGAGTTAATTTCCTGCATTTCTACACATTTTCCCATGGGGTGGAGAGAAGAAATTTGCTTTTTTACAGGTAATTTCATGCAATTCTACACATTTTGAGTGACTGTCAGTGACTGACATAACAAGAGGAAAACTGCTGATGTACAACCAAATGTCGAAATTGCATCTTGTGTATTCTACCATTTTAACGCTCAACAGTAAGTTGCAACCCTGACTTATTTTAAATAAATAAATATATGTGTGTGTGTGCATTTTTTGGGTCGGAGTCCCCTGGCTATGTCACTATGTCGGCCCTGATTAGTCCACACTAAGTTCAGGTTAGTCCCTCCCCGTTTCTACCCCTTTGCTTCCATTTGGTTCCTGGTGAATACACCCCAGTTGAAAGAATGCAAGGTGGTTGGGGTTTAAATTTAGTCAGGGTGGGGTTAATGGGTGAAAGGTCCTGTTGACTGCAGACTGGACCTCAGCTGGATACCGCAGCAAAGCAGATCACTACGGAGTAACCTTGACTAAAGGGATCCTGGAGCAAAGCAGATCTCTCCGGAGTAACCTTGAATACAGGGATTTAGAGATGGATGTCTTATCCTTCTGCTTCCGTTGCTTGTTGGTTAAACCATTTTAATAAGCAAAGCATTTTTTCCATGTAGTGTGCTCACCTGTAGCTCTCTAGGATCCTAAGATGTTTTGCATCTACTAGGCTAGTTGCTGTTTTTGTAAAGACCTGGTTATTTTCCAATTCAATTCCGTAAATCATTATAACTCAGTGAATACATCCTTCTTGTACATTTCTGGGCAGCCAAAGCTTTTCATTGTTTCCCAAGTATTAACTTACTAAGACACATGTTGTTTTTATATAACTAGGCAAGTCAGTTAAGAACAAATTATTATTCACAATGACAGCCATAGTAGTAACCTAACCCCGGAGCAAATTAGGGTTAAGTGCCTTGCTCAAGGACACATCAATAGGTTTTTCACCTTGTCGGTATTTGAACCAGCGACCTTTCAGTTATCGGCCCAACACTCTAACCTCTAGGCTACCTGGCGCCCATGTTGTTCATTTGATAATGTACAGTAAGGAAAGTAGGCTATAGCTACAGTTCTTTTAAAGATATTTTTGAACAGAATATTTATAATCAAGATTTCCTAGGGTTTTCAACTAAATCGTTTTGTAGTATAATAAGAGTTGTTCATGGTACTCACTGTATTCCACTAGGTCACCAACATTCAGCAGCATCAACCATCATACATGATTCTGAATTATTCCGCCTATGGGATCCATTCTGTTTCTAGCTTACGTAACTGTTGATGTCAACACAGACCTGCTAGTTGTACAGTATGTAGGCCTATGTGAAAATGTTTTGAGCCAATGTAATAACAGGCATTGCTAAAACTGTGTGAGTACAAACAGTAGACAGAAGGGGGCGCTAGTGCTGCAGATTTGAGAATGACCAAACAAACAATTTAGACTAGTGTTTTTCAACCTGAGCTTGGAGTGGGGTGTAGGCTTTTGTTCCATCCCAGTACTAACACACCAGACTTAACAAACCAAGGGCTTGATCATGATGATTGATCGACAAGTTGTGTTAGTGTGTAAGTACCAGCATGGGAAAAAATCCTGCACTCCCTGTGGGTCTCCTGAACTGAGGTGTCATAGTAGTTAAGTTCATCAAACACCATTAACACCAATACACCTCATTCAATAAGTACAATATACCACTGACTCAAATGACCTTTGCAAGTGTACAAGAGCAGGAATTGTATTTGCCTGGTAGACAATGGCAAGGGTAAAACTGAATTCACTATCATGGAAAAGTCTCTCTCGCTTACATTGTGCCAGTCAGGTACAGACGAGAGTCACTGTCTGTAGTTGTAGTCTTTTAGTCTTGTAGTCTTGTAACCAAATGAGTATTGTGTGAACCCAGTAGATAGTGAATAACATGGTCTTGTCAGTCATCTAAAGTGTTTTGTTACTTCTATAACTTTTAGGAAAGATGCAAACTTCACACAGGTCTTAGAACAGCTGCCACACATGGTTAGGTCTCTACAGACAGTCACACAGGTCTTAGAACAGCTGTCACACATGGTTAGGTCTCTACAGACAGTCACACAGGTCTTAGAACAGCTGTCACACATGGGTAGGTCTCTACAGACAGCCACACAGGTCTTAGAACAGCTGTCACACATGGTTAGGTCTCTACAGACAGTCACACACCTCTTAGAACAGCTGTCACACATGGTTAGGTCTCTACAGACAGTCACACAGGTCTTAGAACAGCTGTCACACATGGTTAGGTCTCTACAGACAGTCACACATGTCTTAGAACAACTGTCACACATGGTTAGGTCGCTACAGACAGTCACACAGGTATTAGAACAGCTGTCACACATGGTTAGGTCTCTACAGACAGTCACACAGCTCTTAGAACAGCTGTCACACAGGATTAGGTCGCTACAGACAGTCATACAGGTTTTAGAACAGCTGTCACACATGGTTAGGTCGCTACAGACAGTCACACAGCTCTTAGAACAGCTGTCACACATGGTTAGGTCGCTACAGACAGTCACACAGCTCTTAGAACGGCTGTCACACATGGTTAGGTCGCTACAGACAGTCACACAGGTCTTAGAACAGCTGTCACACATGGTTAGGTCGCTACAGACAGTCACACAGCTCTTAGAACGGCTGTCACACATGATTAGGTCGCTACAGACAGTCACACAGCTCTTAGAACAGCTGTCACACAGGATTAGGTCGCTACAGACAGTCACACAGGTCTTAGAACAGCCGTCACACATGGTTAGGTCTCTACAGACAGTCACACAGCTCTTAGAACGGATGTCACACATGGTTAGGTCTCTACAGACAGTCACACAGGTCTTAGAACAGCTGTCACACATGATTAGGTCGCTACAGACAGTCACACAGGTCTTAGAACAGCTGTCACACATGATTAGGTCGCTACAGACAGTCACACAGGTCTTAGAACAGCTGTCACACATGGTTAGCTACCTGGAATAGTAAAGTGACTTCGAACCAAAATGTGACCGTGTTTGGGGGGTAAGTGGTGGGATGGGTGTGACTCAATCATTTTGAAAGTGAAAGAAGCAAACCAATTGAATGGTATCAATGATCCGTTGTGATTGATGATTTACTAAACAATCTCACAGAAATATAATTGAGTTCATTTGCATGTTAATGGGTTGTGTGGGCAAATGGAAACTATAAGTGGAAATGTACAGTATGTGTAGCCTATTTATTTAGAGAGCAACTATTTACTAATACATGGTCTGAGAACGGACCATGCATCAACCCAATCTGTGTGAATTTTCAGAACGTTTTTCAAAAGACTGTGGCAGTAGTACTTCTAAAAACAACCCTCTTTGTGACTGACTTTTCATAGAATATAACAAACTATTCACATATTCTAATGTCGCGCTACAAGTGTATGTCCTTCAATGGGCACGATGCCTCCCTCTTCTGATTTCACTCAGTAATGGGATAATCATATGGACAGACAGGGGGAAGGAAGAAAGAGTGTCACTCCCCCTCCACCCCTGCCTGCCTAGTCACCCACTCCCCCTCCACCCCTGCCTGCCTAGTCACCCACTCCCCCTCCACCCCTGCCTGCCTAGTCACCCACTCCCCCTCCACCCCTGTCTGCCTAGTCACCCGCCAGCAGCAGTTCATGCAAAGGACCGGAATTGGACACAAAGCCGGTCGGGGTGAGGGGCTTGGTGGGGCGTCGGGGGTCGGGGCAGAGGTGCATTAGAGGGAGGGCTCCAACATGAGAGCACTTAACTGGCTAAGAATGCTGGAAAGAGAGAAGGGTGGAGGTGGGCTATGGGGCCCTGCGTGTACAAAGCCTGAGTAATAGGCACATGTTTTTTTATTCTTGTTTGTCTCCTACTTTAAAAGCTTTACAGTACTTTTTTTCCTTGGGAGATGGATTGCATTGTATTGAAATTATCCGCGTCTAGAAGGACCCATATGGTCTGCAATTTAAAGGGGACCGGCTGCTAGTGGCCGCCGCGGCGTGGGGCCCCGCGCTAATCCCTGTTTTTTTGAGGCGCACACGGTGGAGCCTGAACCCTATTAGAGCCGAGTGGGCCGTGTGCTGGTTTGCCGTCATGGGCCTTGGGCGGAGCTCCTTGGACTGGAGCAGCCACACTCGTCTCCCTCTGCCGTGATTGGCAGCTAGGCTTGTCCCCCACGCGGGCCCTATCCATATTGATTCCACTCCAACGCCTAATTCCATTAATCAGAGCAATTTCCCTGTGGGCAGTGGATTATTTCCATCATCAAATGCCTGATGAAATCTTTAGACGGTGCCATATTAGGGCCAATCCCCAACAAATAACTGATAGTGTTAACCAGTCACAAGCTGCGCCGGAAAGCAAGCGAGGTGATAATGCGGTGTCATCCTTTCGTGGGTACGCATTAATGCAGTTGGCCGAGATGACAACTGACGGCAAATCGACTCTTTCCAACGGCAATGGAACGGACTGGGAAGGGCACCATGTAGAAAATAAAGAACATTGACTGGCAAACTGTGGAGCGACTGCGGCCTTTAATCCATTTAAGGCTCCTGACAGGGAGGGCCTAATGCATCACCAGTGTAGATTGCATTTGCATTTCAGTGCCTCTACCTCCATCCCCCTTTCTCCCTCTCCGTCGCTCTCAGGCTGAACTGGTGATTGGTGGTTGGTTGCTATGAGAGTGCTGCATCGGTATTAAGTGCTACCCTGACTGAACGAACAAGCTTTAATTGATTCCTGTCGTGTTCACCTGGTCTCCAGCCCTAAGTGGATAAGTTTGTGTTAAACTACAGGAAATCTATCGTGAGACAGGCTGGGTTGATGACACAAATAGGAATATTGCATAGGCTATTATAGAAATTACTTGCATAAAACATTTTTTGGGGGGGGTAACAATTTATTTGAACTGTTTGTCGTAAAAGTATCATAATATTATCATAAACATGACAAGCAATGTCATAAGCCAAATGTTAATTATTTCACTGAATGTCTAAATTGACATTGTCATGTGGCATGCATAGGAAACAGCTATGACAGGTGACACGTTGACATAACAGTTAATGTCACCCACGTAGGCACAAGATGTCATGCCATCCTATGACATTTGTTATGTCATGTTATAATCATAGGGCAATTTTGCTAAAGAAGTTGTGCAGAGCAAATGTGCAGAGCTTACCCCAGGCAATACACATGCGCAAAATATGAAATCTTCTTAATGCAACGAATGAAGCTACTTCAAGCTAGGCAAAGCAGCGATGCCTATACTGACAACGATTTGAATGGCTGGAAAGAAAGGCATGAATACCCTGGCGCCTTTCCTGAGGTTTTGATGCAGTTTTAGCAAATGTTGATAAAAAACACCAGAATCATTGAGAGAAAAAAACGCTTCTTTGGGGGTGGTTCATAACAGCTTTTTAAAAATAGATTATCACAGGGTAAGCACTGCCTGAACGTCACTGAATTGTATATACACAACGCATTTAAGTATACAGCTGCCAATATTTCAATGACATTTAACCTCTTAGAAAAAAAGGAAAGGGTGGAAAAGGTTCTACCTTGAACCAAAAAGAGTTCTTCAAAGAGTTATCCTATGGGGACAGCCGGAGAACCCTTTTAGGTTCTAGACAGCACCTTTTTTTCTAAGAGTAAAGTAATCACCATGTAAAATAGAAATACATATATTCATGTTGTGTGTAATGAAATCCAATCAAACAGCAAGATAGACTGTATTCACTCAGAACCCTACAAATGTACCTGTATATTGTTTCATTAGTGTATGTACGGCTTCTTACCACCATGGCTTATATGATACTCCATGTAGCCACCTTGAGGGTTTCCAGTGTAGACTCTTGTCCCTTATTTCCCCACGAAAGCCATCTTTGTAATAACCAATTGCTTCTACATCCCAACAAACAATTCAAACCCTGGCCAAGCAATCTACCACGACCCCTGGCTACATTTTATTGCACATCCCCATATTGAGTGTTTCAAAAACACAGTATGGGTGATGGGGAAGGTTTTGTAAAATGATTAACCGAAGAATGAAGGAAATATGCACAGGTCCTGCCCTTAATTTGAACATACATACTGTTCCATTTATAGAAAAGAGGATAGGGAAAGGGAGGGGTATTGTCTTGTCTCTATGCTTTGGTATGTGTCACTTCTTCTGCTCCTCTGTCGCGTGAAGATAACAGCTGTTCATTTGGTGCTGCCTGCACCTTTGTTGACCCCATTTCCGTCTGTGCGGTTACCGAGACAGAGGAGAAATTAGTTGCATTACTGGTTCCCTGCTGCGGTGGGGCTGGCTGTGATTCCGCCCAGATTCTGTCCATTACGGCGGCCCCTCTGTCTTATTAGCCTCAACACACCCGCTAACATGCCAAATCACTGCTTCGTTTGGCCAACATGAGTTCCACTCGGGGAAAACAGGCGAGGGAACACAGAGTTCTACTTGACGCCAGACAGGTGGAGACGTGTATATGTATTTGTTTGACTATTTGACTATTTCTATTTTGTGATATGCACAAATAACCTGTTCAAGCCTAATATACACAAAAATACTTTACCCAATGGAAGAAAAGTCACTTGTGTGACAGCAGCCAGGTAAACAAAAACAAAGAGAAACAAATATGTACATTTTGGAGGCCTTTGGAAAATCTTATATACACCATCACAAACGATTCCATTATTTTGTTAAGGCAGGTCTTAAGGACCATTGGAGGATCCTCAGAGGAGGAAGGGGAGGACCATCCTCCTCAGTGAATTTCATAAAAATAAAAATAGTGAAACATTAAAAAAAGGTATCCTAAATATATTCACGTAAACAAATAATTTATTAAAACACACTGTTTTGCAATGAAGGTTAACAGTAGCCTCAACAGCACTCTGTAGGGTAGCACCATGGTGTAGCCGGAGGACAGCTAGTTTCCGTCCTCCTCTGGGTACATTGACTTCAACACAAAACCTAGGAGGCTCATGGTTCTCACACCCGTCCATAGACTTAACCTCTTAAGGATCGGACCCTTTTTTTAAAGTTTTGCCAAAAATTACATACCCAAATCTAATTGCCTGTAGCTCAGGACCTGAAGCTAGGATATGCATATTCTTGATACCATTTGAAAGGAAACACTTTGAAGATTGTGAAAATGTGAAATTAATGTAGGAGAATATAACACATTAGATCTGGTAAATGATAATACAAAGAAAAAACATGCGTTTTATTTCATTTTTTTTTTTAAATGCAAGAGAAAGGACATTATATTACTTAGGAGTCCAGAAGCAGTTTATATTTTGGCCACTAGATGGCAGCAGTGTATGTGCACATTTTTAGACATATCCAATGAACCATTGCATTACTGTTCAAAATGTTGTATCAAGTCTGGCCAAATCTCCCAAATGGTTTATTGATACATTCTCAAGTACAAAACTGTGCACTCTCCTCAAAAAGTAGCATGGTATTCTTTCACTGTAATAGCTACTGTAAAATGGACAGTGCAGTAAGATTAACAAGAATTTAAGCCTTATGCCCATAAAAGATATGTCTATGTCCTGGGAAAATGTTCTTGTCACTTACAGCGTCATGCTAATCACATTAGCGCACGTTAGCTCAAGTGTCCCCTAAACTGCTTTCCTACTGTACACTGTACTGCGTGATTGTAGTGGGTTTACTAACGCGTCAGTTCTTGTAGCTATGTTGGCCTAAATTTATTTTGGCCTGGTCATAGACAGCTGATGTTTTGTGCTCTGAAGTCCACAGGTGAAGGGAAAAGGTGAGAGGAAATGAGCATGTTGATGCGAGAAGGAATTTACGAGCAAAGTGATCATGCTGTTTGTATGTGGCTGCTATGAAAGTGAACTGTGTTTGCATCTGATAAAGGGTGTATTCATTCCACCGATTCTGTTGAAAAAAATGTCTTAAACAGAATCAAGCGGAACGAAATGGGGATAAACATACATGCATTTGTCCAATAGAAACTCTCTGGACTAATAATTACAATCTAGCTCAACCAGATGCAGACAAGAGTGTGCAAGGCGGCATTGAATGTGTCACTCTCTGTCGCTAATGTTGGAAACAAACATCATTAAGTTGTCATCCAGATTCACTGTATTCAGATGCATTTATTTTCCAAGATTTAACACACAATATTTTACATACAGCAGGTTTTTAAAGGACCAGAGTTTCATCTGCTTCGTGTTTTCATTTTTGCCATGGAGAAAATATTGAAATACTGTCATCTTCACAGCCCTAGTCATAACCAATTAATACTTTTTACCCAGACTTTTACACATCTTGGACATTTACTTTTGATATGTGGACGTAATTGGAATTACTTTTGTGTCAGTGTGAAAATGGAACCGAAGGAGGCCTTGGGGATGCCTCTCCCACAGCCGTGGGCCTGCTGTGTGCCTACAGAATAAAATAATGGACATGGGGTTCTGCTGTGAACCTCTCAGTGACACTTCTACAACGTTATCACTGAGAGGTTCACCAGACGAATGGACTTAATTTAGTAAATGTAGGCCTAAATGCATTTTCCTTTGAAATATGCGGGTTAGGCTACTGTTGAATCACGGGAATAGACCTCCCTTTGAAGGAATTTGATTTATCAAACTAGAATTTCATTTTGATGAGACACTTTTTTGACTTTTTGAACTGCATTTTTCAGACATTTCGATTGTTGATATGGACATTTCGTTAGAACCTTATTTTTCATATTTGTGTGTGTAATAATATTTCACATAATAATATTATTATTATGTGTGTGTGTCTGTTTGCGCGTGCCACGCATTGGAAGAATTGTAAATCCATTGTGAAAGGCTATGGAGTTTGTGTTGCTAGTTATTCAGTTGAAATGTGCACATATAGTGTCCATATATTGGTATTTTAGTCATTTTGTCGGATGATATGAAATATGCCACCATCGGAGGCTATTGTTTGTGTATCTTGGCTACATTGGTATTTACATTTGGTGAATTGTTTTTGTCAATTTCGGTTAATAGCCTTGATTAATCAAATGTTTCTTTCGACCTATGCACCTACGTTGTAAACCTTCATTCATAGGCTAGGTTGTAGCAACCTTATGATGGGTATAGGTAAAATGTGAGTATCATGTAGTAACCTAAACCGATCGATGTTAAATTCAGCTGTGTGAATGGAATATGAAAGACATCCAATATGCTGTAATAGAAATAAAGCCATGCTCATTAAAAACGTATCGTCCTGCCTCATCTTAAACGGAACTGACCGCCACTGGTCTTAGTGTATTAAATTATTGTAGCTATTATGTGTCTTCCTAACGTGTACAGTGCTAGTTTGCAGTGTATTCACAAGACCTAACCTGAGTGCTGGGAACTATCTATATTTTAAACATTTGGTGTGATGACGATCTAACTTATCTGGTGTGTAACTTATACATTAAGTGAGCTTCTGTGTAACGAGAAAACATTTGTGAAGCACCTCAGCCTTTCGTGCTTACCCCTTTCATTTACATCTCTAATAACATATTTATAATCTTGTAATAAACTATATTTTTGTAATTCTGTTGTAGCGTGATCCGTTTCTTTACCATGTACCCAGTTAACATCTCTATTGACTCTGCCCTATCCGTGAAGAATGTTTATTACATATACACATACACACACCGTATTAACAAGCCCCTATCCCTCCATTTATTTATTGACCAAGTTCTTAATCAAAATAAAAACATTTCAAGCAGCATTTTTTTACTGTAATATTCACTTGAACACAATGGTTGCCTAAGTCATATTGATTGTGTGCTGATTTAAAAGTACTTGAAGCAGGGTGTCTCTAATCCAACAGGTCATTTGGGAGTCACCTGGTCAGACAAATGGGGCCTTTTAAAGAACTGTGTTCTTAAATTATTTTTATTGATGGGAAAGGGGCTGGCCTCCACAGGTACCTATACAAACTGACTTAACACGCTGTGAAAGGGTCAATTTGGGCTCCATTTTCCATTTCTTCATTATCTGCATTTAGATTCACGCTGAGTGTCTCGATGTGGTTTCGAGAAACTTCAGCCCTGCCTGCATTTAGCATTTCATGTAGCGGCTTCACAGTAGACTAGTAAGTTGTTTCTAATTGCTTTCGACGTGATAGTGTGTTTTCAGAGAAGGGTGGTACATTCAGGTTGCTACTGCGCCCGGGGGCACTTATTGTTTAATTCCTACATTTATAACCAATGGAAGCTTTCAATGACTTTCAGTGTTTACTGAGTGTTTGCTTTGGTTTTTTTCACATTCACAGGGATACTATATACGCCTATTATAAATTATTATACCTTGAACGTGGTAATATTGACGAGGAGGGAAAACTGAGTATGATGTGGATATTGTGGTTGTGGTTTCAACCAATAATATTTTGTCAAATAAACATTTATACTTGTAATATATGGTGTCCAAGTGAATGTAGAAATGTGACCAGGTTCTGTGTTTATGATAATTATGCCAACTCTTTCCCCTTTGTTCCACTGCTAACATACAGTATATTTCATAAGGAAAAGCAACAAAAGCGATTAGGTTTTTTTGTGCTCATAACAAGCCACACACGTTATGTGAATCTGGGAATGCTGGACTACAGAGAAACCCCATAGTAAAACCAAATGGGTGAGTTGGAATGATCACTGGCATGCTGTCTAACAAAACCTGCCAATAAATCTAAACCATAGACTAGCCTGCCAATAAATCTTAACTATAGACTAGCTTACTATTCCCCTGCCATGATATTCATGGCAAACAAAACCAATCAGAGAAAAATCCCCACGCAGTATCCAAAACACAATACCAACCAGACATGTGTCTTTTGTAGCCAGAAATCCTACCTCAGAATTTTTTTTTCCTAATGATTGAAAGGCAAGTGTGTAACATGTTTAAAATCAACCATCAACTGTGCTTGGGGCGAAAAGGTAGGCTCGCTAACTGCATTGATGATTGGTTGATGCTTAAGTGACCCCTAAAACCTACTTGAAATGTCTGGCTAAATTGCATTGGCGGTAACATTTTAAAGGTCCTATGTGAGCACTCTGCTTTAACATATCCGCCCGACATTTGTAAATGACTCCTCTTTTAGACTCCATCAGGAAGTTGAGTGACATTCGGAACATTTCGTCATAGGACTCAGAGTCAATAGGCATGTAATCAGGAAGTCCAGAGTATGCCATCGCCACTGAAGGGAATAATTAAAAAGATTGCCTTATGAACTGGCTAATTACTGCGCTGACTGTTGGCCCTGATTCTCCCCAAAGTGCTACATTTGTTCTTTAGCCACCATCATTTCGTGATTGACGGAGGAACAAGGAGAGGGGGTCGGGTAAGAAAAAAACCCATAAATGCACACTCAATTATGCACTAACTGCAGGTTCCATTTACTAACGCGAAGCAAGTTGGTTATTAATGTGAGTGATGATTAAGCCATTTTACAAGGGAAAGTCAGAGTGCAGTGGCACTAAATAACCTCTCATATCAAGGACTGACAAAACAATATGGAGGTCTTTCCAAATTAGTCAGCATTTCGGTTCCTGCCAAATAGGGAGCCTTTAAAAGCTACTACTGTAACCGCTTGACAATAGCTGTGAATGCTATGTATTTTGCAAGGAATAATGTTAAACTCAATTTTCTTGAGAAACGTTTATTTATTATGCATCTGTAACATATGTGGTAACCATATAGTAACTTATGGTAACTACAAGGTCATTTACTGTATTGTTTTATTACACAAAATTAGTAATTATTAGCGATTATTGTGTATAATACTTTCAGACATAAGGTACGTTTTCAGATTTTCGATCATCATAACTACTGAGCTTGTATGCTACATTTCAATGGCAATATAGGGGTGCCATGCGCTGGGCCCCAAATGGACCATCCTCAGCACACAAAACACTTGTTTCCCTTTACACCCCCCCATTTGTCCAACCTGTTTGCTCATCTGCTTAACATCCAGACTGGATAGAGTGAGGGGGGCTTTAGGCTAAGCTAAAGGTGCTGGCGGGAGGCAGGAAGGAGTGGCGTAGTCAGGCTTTCCCCCCAGGCACTCTCACCAATGCAGGAGTAATCCTCCCAACGTGAGCCCTTGTAACTCCCTGGGACCTGGTCAGCCTGGTTGTTCTGGTTGTGAATACGGAAAGGGGCGGGGCATGTTTGCGTGGTTGTACACTTGTACATCCTGGGGAAGATAAACCCACCTCCTTCCCCTCAGTAGGGGCGGAGTTACACACAAAACAGCCCCTCTGTCAATGGATTTGTCTCTGCTGACCCGTGACGACCTCGCCATTCTGACGGCAACAAAGCTAGTAGTGAAAGATCATGAGATCACATTGAAATCAACTGGGTGGGTACTCTCATTCACTCAACCCCCACCGGGGTGAATCCTGACAATATACTGGTTGTGTGTCTGCCACTATTAGAAATTGATGGGGAGGATATAGTGACCACTATATAACAAGTGATTAGGATAATTGTTGCTATTCGTATCACTATTCAGGAGAGCTGGTATGTCATCAATTTCTGAGGTTGTTTGCATTGGAAGTAAATCATAATACTTAGACTACCAATACCATATCCAAATTAGTTGTTCATTTGATTGGATAAATAAGACACAAGCCTAATGAACGATGGAATGGAGTTGTGCATTTACAATCACACAACTTCTCAAACCACAAGTGTTTTTGTTTCACGTGTACGACAAATCTACAGAATATTTTACAAGTGATTGGAGAGCGGTGGGCCAGAGGATACCGTCGTGTGAGCAGAAAGAGTTGATCTGGCTGCCCTTAGCCCTCTCTCCTCTCTCTCCTCGGTCCCCTTCCCTGTGGATTAAGTGGCGCTCACTCCCTTGCAGGAGCTGGGAAACTCCTTATTGCCCCAGATGAGGTGACAGCCTCCTTTTTCTTCTTCCTCACTTAGGGGGAGCAAATGACCAGCGAGAGCTCAATTAGCAACATGTCTCCCCCCCCGGCCAGGGGTCGATGCAGCGGCTTGTTCCAGGAGGCCTCGGAGATCAGAGAAACAGGGAGATAGAGAGAGAGTGGCATCTTCCCCAACACAGATTTGCTTAATTGAGTTTGACTCCCACAATTACAGGCTAATAATGCCTTTTGAACAGTGCCAGTAAAAGGCTTGCAGCCCGGGCAGTTGCATGTGCATGTGTCGGCAGCAGGCCAAGTCGCTAGCCAGTGACAAACACAGAGAGCGAGGGAAATAGCCAGTGGACTTTGGTTAAGCAGCGGTTATTGAATCCTTAACAGGACCCCGGGAGACCGCGCAATCAATAATGGCGGAATTAATGGGCAAGGCGCGATGAGAATGTCAGCACCACGGGGGGCGTATGTGGCCTTTGAGCATGCCTCCACCGCCGATACGATGGCGCTCTTCTTGAGCTCTTTGATGAGGCTTGACCTGTTTGTTTGTGTTTACTTGTTTGTTTTGAATGCGTCAGTCGCTGTATTGTGTTTACGATTGCTCTGTTTGGGTCATTTAGTCACTTACCCAGGCATATCGAGGTCATCTTTTGAATTATACAAATATTGTTACGTAGTATTTTATCAAATTTTGTTAGATATGAGTGATCTCATTGATTTGCCTTGCTATAATAAGGACACCATATTTAAACTATGTACTGTATTTACTGATTGTGTAAAAAACTATTAACATATATTAGAATGTTTATCTGACCATGTGATCTTCCAAATTGTACATAGGTAGATAACACAGCCTCCTGGTCTAAACTGATCTAAACCAGACTACTGAAAGTGGATGCATTAACACACTCCCAGTCTTTGAAAGTGGAATAAAGAAATGTGAAAATAACTACTCCATGTTTATGAGAATATGTATGTAACACTCCTTGCTGCTTTAATTCTAGACTTCATAATTTATTCAGTCTGTCCAAGGAACACACCTACAGTGTATCAAGAAGTCTACTACTATTTAGTTTGCTCACTGTGGGCATGTGCAGTAAAAAAGGGTACCATGTACAGTCACCTCAAATTATTGACACCCTTGATAAAGATTAGCAAAAATATATAGTATAGAATAAATACAAATTCTTAGATATATATACTGTGTATACAGTCGTATGCAAAAGTTTGGGCACCCCTGACAATTTCCATGATTTCCATTTATAAATAATTGGGTTTTTGGATCAGCAATTTCATTTTCATCTATCAAATAACTGATGGACACAGTAATATTTCAGTAGTGAAATTAGGTTTATTGGATTAACAGAAAATGTGCAATATGCATCAAAAACGAACAGAAAAATCACATCAATATTTAGTAGAGCCTCCTTTTGATAAAATAACAGCCTCTAGAAGCTTCCTATAGCCTCTAATGAGTGTCTGGATTCTGGATGAAGGTATTTTGGACCATTCCTCCTTACAAAACATCTCCAGTTCAGTTAGGTTTGATGGTTGCCGAGCATGGACAGCCCGCTTCAAATCATCCCACAGATTCTCAATGATATTCAGGTTAGGGGACTGCGATGGCCATTCCAGAACATTGTACTTGTTCCTCTGCATAAATGCCCGGGTAGATTTTGAGCAGTGTTTTGGGTCGTTGTCTTGTTGAAATATCCAGCCCCGGCGTAACTTCAACTTTGTGACTGATTCTTCAACATTATTCCCAAGAATCTGCTGATATTGAGTGGAATCCATGCGACCCTCAACTTTAACAAGATTCCCAGTACCGGCACTGGCCACACAGCCCCACAGCATGATGGAACCCCCACCAAATTTTACTGTGGGTAGCAAGTGTTTTTCTTGGAACGCTGTGTTCTTTTGCCGCCATGCATAACGCCCCTTGTTATGACCAAATAACTAAATTTTTGTTTCATCAGTCCACGGCACCTTATTTCAAAATGAAGCTGGCTTGTCCAAATGTACGTTTGTGGCGTGTGTGCAGAAAAGGCTTCTCCTTGTGCAAAGTACGCTGAATTGTTGAACGATGCACAGTGACACCATCTGCAGCAAGATGATGTTGTAGGTCTTTGGAGGTGGTCTGTGGGCTGTTTTTGACCGTTCTCACCATACTTCGCCTTTGCCTCTCCGATATTTTACTTGGCCTGCCACTTCTGGCCTTAAAAAGAACTGTGCCTGTGGTCTTCCATTTCCTCACTATGTTCCTCACAGTGGACACTGACAGCTTACATCTCTGCGATAGCTTTTTGTAGCCTTCCCCTAAACCATAATGTTGAACAATCTTTGTTTTCAGGTCATTTGAGAGTTGTTTTGAGTCTCCCATGTTGCCACTCTTCAGAGGAGAGTCAAAGAGAACAACAACTTGCAATTGGCCACCTTAAATACCTTTCTCATGATTGGATGCACTTGTCTGTCACGTTCGGGTGTGTAGAGAGACCAAGGCGCAGCGTAACGATAGTTCGACATGTTTATTGAACTAACAGACGAACTATACAAAATAACAAATACAATATATAATGAAAGGGAACACACGTAGCACGAACACGAGACAACATAACAACAATGAACCACGCCAACGGAGTGGAACACAGACATATAAGTAAGATCCCTAATTAGAGGTAATGCATAGCAGCTGCCTCTAATTAGGGATCCCACACACACACACAACACCAGACAGAAATAGAAATGATAGATCTGCCAGACTCTGACCATAGAAATATAGAGAAGCAAAGCTTCTCTATGGCCAAAGCCTGACAGTACCCCCCCCCAAAGGCGCGGACTCCCGGCCGCAAGAAAAATAAACACAAAAACATGAGGGAAGGGTCAGGGAGGGAAAAACATCAAACATAACCCATCGCCGGTGGCGGTTCCGACCCAGGCGAAGTGGATGTCTTCCTCCTCATTTCTACTTGGCCCGGACTGGGCACTGGTGTGGTAGGCGACTCAGGCCATTTAAAGGGGCAACCCACCGGTCCTGGAAATGACCATGGTGGGGCAAAAGGCTCAGGCCATGGAGCGGGGCAAATAACCGGGCCAGGACTGGGCACCGGTGTGGCAGGCGACTCCGGCCATATAAAGGGGCAACCCACCGGTCCTGGTAACAACAATGGTGGGGAAAAAATCTCAGGCCATGGAGCGGGGCAAATAACCGGGCCAGGACTGAGCACCGGTGTGGCAGGCGACTCCGGCCATATAAAGGGGCAACCCACCGGTCCTTTAAATAACAATGGTGGGGAAAAAAGTTCAGGCCATGGAGCGGGGCAAATAACCGGGCCAGGACTGAGCACCGGTGTGGCAGGCGACTCCGGCCATATAATTATCACGGGAGGCTCCGGGCTGTCGAGCTTCACGGGAGACTCCGGGCTGTCGAGCGTCACGGGAGGCTCCGGGCTGTCGAGCGTCACGGGAGGCTCCGGGCTGTTGAGCGTCACGGGAGGCTCCGGGTTGTCGAGCATCACGGGAGGCTCCGGGCTGTCGAGCGTCACGGGAGGCTCCGGGCTGTCGAGCGTCACGGGAGGCTCCGGGCTGTCGAGCGTCACGGGAGGCTCCGGGCTGTCGAGCGTCACGGGAGGCTCCGGGCTGTCGAGCGTCACGGGAGGCTCCGGGCTGTCGACCATCACGGGAGTCTCCGGGCTGATGAGGCGCACCGACGGTCTGGTGCGTGTAGCCGGCACTGGAGGTACCTGGTTGGGCACACGCACTGGAGGTCGAGTGCGGGGAGTCGGCACGGGACGTACCAGACTGGAGAGGCGCACTGGAGGCCTGGTGCGTGGAGCCGGTACTGGAGGAACCTGGCTGGGCACACGCACTGGAGGTCGAGTGCGGGGAGTCGGCACGGGACGTACCGGACTGGAGAAGCGCACTGGAGGCCTGGTGCGTGGAGCCGGCACTGGAGGAACCTGGCTGGGCACACACACTGGAGGTCGAGTGCGGGGAGTCGGCACGGGACGTACCAGACTGGAGAGGCGCACTGGAGGCCTGGTGCGTGGAGCCGGTACTGGAGGAACCTGGCTGGGCACACGCACTGGAGGTCGAGTGCGGGATGTCGGCACGGGACGTACCGGACTAGAGACGCGCACTGGAAGCCTGATGCGTGGAGTCGGCACATGTGGCACAGGACTAATAACACGCACCTCAGGGCTAGTGCGGGGAACAGGCACAGGACGTACCTGACTGGAGACGCGCACTGGTAGCCTGGTGCGTGGAGTCGGCTCATGTGGCACAGGACTAATAACACGCACCTCAGGGCTAGTGCGGGGAACAGGCACAGGACGTACCTGACTGGAGACGCGCACTGGAAGCCTGGTGCGTGGAGTCGGCACATGTGGCACAGGACTAATAACACGCACCTCAGGGCTAGTACGAGGAGCAGGCACATGACGTACCGTACTGGAGAGGCGCACTGGAGGCCTGGTGCATGGAGTCGGCACTGATGGCACCGGACTGGTGACACGCACCTCAGGGCGAGTGCGAGGAGCAGGCACATTACGTACCGGACTGGAGAGGCGCACTGGAGTGTAGCAGACGGCCGGACCCAGACTGGGCACCGGTGGAGCGGACTGCTCTGGCACTGGAGTAGAGCAGACGGCCGGACCCCGACTGGGCACCGGTAAAGCGGACTGCTCTTTCATGGGAGTGGAGTAGGCGACTGGACACGGATTATTCCACTCCGACATTTCCCGTTCAACTTCCTCCGCTATCTCCCACATTTCCTCCAGAACATCTCCAAAATGGCTCTCCAAATAATCCTCCTCTTCTACACTTTGTGCCCCCCATTTATATTTAGGGCACAGTGTATCCCACATGGAGAGTGGTACTGGCGCGTCCTCCTCCTTGCCAGACCATCCCCATAGCCCCCCCCGAAGTTTTCCTGGGGTTGACTACGGGCTCCATTTCCTCTATAACGCCGCTGTCTTCCTCTCTTCCTCTCCGTTTCTCCAGATTTTCGCTGCTTGGTCGGGTGGTGGTTCATTCTGTCACGTTCGGGTGTGTAGAGAGACCAAGGCGCAGCGTAACGATAGTTCGACATGTTTATTGAACTAACAGACGAACTATACAAAATAACAAATACAATATATAATGAAAGGGAACACACGTAGCACGAACACGAGACAACATAACAACAATGAACCACGCCAACGGAGTGGAACACAGACATATAAGTAAGATCCCTAATTAGAGGTAATGCATAGCAGCTGCCTCTAATTAGGGATCCCACACACACACACAACACCAGACAGAAATAGAAATGATAGATCTGCCAGACTCTGACCATAGAAATATAGAGAAGCAAAGCTTCTCTATGGCCAGAGCCTGACATTGTCTATGAAGTTCAAGGCTTAATGAGCTCACCAAACCAATTGTGTGTTCCAATTAATCAGTGCTAAGTAGTTACAGGTATTCAAATCAACAGAATGACAAGGGTGCCCAAATTTTTGCATAGCCTATTTTTCACATCTGATTTAATTTCATACAACTTAATATTGCTACACTAAAAATCTTTGTCTGGACAATACCCCAGTACTCAGCTTTTATTAGAAAATGAATGGCATGCCACTGTGATCATTTTCATTATTATGCAGCCTCAGAGGGGTGTCCAAACTTTTGCATACGACTGTATATATAGAAATATATACAGACGTGCTCAAATTTGTTGGTATCCTTCCACAAAAAACGAAGAATGCACAATTATCTCTGAAATAACTTGAAACTGACAAAAGTAATTGTCATCCACCATTTTTTATTCCATATTTAATAGAAAATTGGTCTGGTTTGGTCTTAACCACATGGGTGTGTGGTAACACATAATTCAAAGATCAAAAGACCTACCCGAGGCCCTC
Source organism: Thymallus thymallus (assembly GCA_023634145.1). Lineage (NCBI taxonomy): Eukaryota > Metazoa > Chordata > Actinopteri > Salmoniformes > Salmonidae > Thymallus > Thymallus thymallus. The sequence goes on from CM042391.1 coordinate 31,449,527, forward strand.
AGAAGACAACACCTGAGTAAAGTCAGTTGTGTCTTGATATTCTTTTTTGAGAGCAGAGGCTTTTTCCTTCCTGATCTGCCATGTAGTCCAAGTTTGTGCTGTCTCTTTCTGACAGTGTACCCATGCAATTCGACATTGATTGTGGCAAAAGAGGCCAGTAGATCCATTGATGTTACCCTGGAGTTCTTAGAGACTTCTATGAGCATCTTTCGGTCAGCTCTTGGGCTGACTTTGGTGGGACGACCTGTCCTAGGTAGTTTGCCAGTGGTCTGGAATTTTCGTCGGACAGTGGAATGATGTACTTCGAAATGCTTGTAAATGGAATGATGTACTTCGAATTGCTTGGAAATGGATTTGTAACCCCTCCCAGACTCATGGGCATCAATAATCTTTCTTCTGAGGTCCTTGGGTAGATCTTTTGATCTTTGAATGATGTGTTACCACACACCCATATGGTTAAGACCAAACCAGACCAATGTTCTTATCTTTATGGAAGGCTGGACCCTCCTAAGTTTTTCTAATCATTTGCACTTGTTTTGGTATACCTAATTCTAATTTTAGCCATTTTATGTGATGTAAAGGTAGGGGTGTATTAACTTTTTCCCCATAAGGAAAAGGCGTTTTTGTATATTTTAATTGCATAACATTTTGAAAGTTTTTTTTTTGTGTGTGTGATTTGTTAAATTGGGTAACCTTTATCTGTCAATAGTGTTGAAGTGAAGATTATATATCCGTCTGTCCAAATATGTAAAAAAAAAAGATAACTTTCCAGGGGGTGTACTTACTTTTTCACATGACTGTATATGGCTACAGACGTGAGTGCTACGGGTCTGTAGTCATTTATGCAGGTTACCTTAGTGTTCTTGGGCGCATGCCTCAGTGTTGCTTGCCTCGAAGCGAGCATAGAAGTGATTTAGCTCGTCTGGTACGCTCGTGTCACTGGGCAGCTCGCGGCTATGCTTCCCTTTGCTTTGGTGCTTTGCCTGAGGGCGTAGCAGGATTTCTTATAAGCGTCCGGATTAGAGTCCCGCTCCTTGAAGGCGGCAGCTCTACCCTTTAGCTCAGTGCGGATGTTGCCTGTAATCCATGGTTTCTGGTTGGGGTATGTATGTACCGTCACTGTGGGGACGACGTCATCGACATGGACTTGCGTGTCCATGTCGTCATTCAGCCACGACTCAGTGAAACATAATATATTACAGTTTTTGATGTCCCGTTGGTAGGATATTTGTGATCGTATCTCATCTAATTTATTGTCCAATGATTTTACGTTGACTAGTAGTACTTATGGTAAAGGCAGATATCCCACTCACGGTTGGCAGATCCTTACAAGGCACCACGCTCTGAGTCCCCTATACCTGCGTCTCCTCCACCTGCCATTGACGGGGATTTGGGCCTGGTCGGGTGTCTTAAGTACATCATGTGCGTCCTGTTTGTTGAAGAAGAAGTCCTTGTCCAATCTGAGGTGAGTGATCACTGTCCTCATATCCAGAAGCTCTTATTTGTCGAAAGATACGATGCCAGAAACATTATGTACAAAAAATAAACCCACATAATAGCACAATTGGTTAGGCGCCCGTAAAACAGCTGCCCTGTCCTCCGGCGCCATTTTTATATAAATGCAGTATGCAACAATTTCAACGGTTTTACTGAGTTACAGTTCATATAAGGAAATCAGTCAATTAAAATAAATTGATTAGGCCTTAATCTCTGGATTTTACATGACTGGGCAGGGGCGCAGCCATGGGAGCAGGGCTGGCCCTGGAAGTTCTGTCGCCCTGCTCTGGTGGACATTCCTGCAGTCAGCAAGCCAATTGCACGCTCCCTCAAAACTTGAGAAATATGTGGCATTGTGTTGTGTGACAAAACTGCACATTTTAGAGTGGTCTTTTATTGTCCCCAGCAAAAGGTGCACCTTTGTAATGATCATGCTGTTTAATCAGCTTCTTGATATGCCGCACCTATCAGGTGGATGCATTGTCTTGGCAAGGATCTAAACAAATTTGTGCACAAAATTTGAGAGAAATAAGCTTCTTGTGAGTATGAACTCACTTTTATTTCAGCTCATGAAACATGGCACCAACACTTTACATGTTTATGTTTTTGTTCAGTATACATTACATTTTAGCTGAACTATCACTTTCACCATCCTCATTAGGTTAAAAAGGTAAAATATTGACATTGGAGCAATCACTAGAGACTGCTTAGCAATTAACCAGTATAATGCATCATGGTGACACAATATACAATATCAGTATTTTGTCAGCCAGACTAAAAGGGGAAAAGAGAGCACTCACAGACAAAGAAACTTTCCACTGTTGGCCAACTTCGATGGACTTTTAAAGCACCCACCCATCAATCATTATTAGGCCTAATGATGTCCCCATTTTGACACTCCAGAATCAGTGTGGGCAAATAGCCCTGGGAAGAGGAGCAACATGGAGCGAGATAGCTTTTCTCTCATATAATTTGTGGCCGCAAATTGCAAATCAGAGGCCGTAATAATGTGCGAAGTCAAGTTTGGTGAGGGAGAAAATGGAAAAATATAGGACTGTGTGCCACCCTAATGGATATCCTTGTAGTCAGGAGAAAATGGGACCCAATAATGTCTTCTTAATGTCCGCCAGCGGTGTTTCAGGGAACGTATTTCTGCAAGCAATCACTTAATGGGACCAGCAAATGTTGACAAAATGGACAAGCACTGAGCTATTTCTGGGTTTGACAGACGGAATGAATCTTTGGCTCTTGCCAGGAGAAAAGGAAACAAGCGACAGAGGGAAAAAGGAAAAACAAAAACCTTTCACGATCCATTCGCCTCCGGTGTGTGTAATGTTTGTGTGCCGCTAAAGTGTAGGCAGTGACAGGAATTACAATTATTTCATTAGGGGGGAAATGAAAAGACTTAAGTGTTGTGATTTCTGCAGTCTTTCATAGATCAATCTAATGTGCGCTCACATTGGAAATAAACCAAAATGGAAGAGGGAGAGTGAAGCAGCGTCTCCTTAAATCACGCAATTAAAATGCCAAATTAGTTTCTTGATATATTCATTTAAGTGGTTAAGTGGAAGGGTTTCTCTCCCCATCCGTGATGCTGTATAGCAGGCGTGGGGGGAGCATCGTCTGCATGCTCTTTTGATTAAAGCCACCGCTTAAATGCTGAGAAATACGCTGAAAGCACTTGCGTCCAAATTAGCCATCCGAAGGCTTCAAAATCCAATTCTAAAGAGTTGATTTAAGCATTTAGGCAGAATGCGGCTGGACACTTAAAGGATTCAGAAAGATTTTGCCAGCTGCATTCAACAGTTTTTAGAGGTCATGGCTAGCATAAGGGTTTACGGCTTGTCATCTTGCGAGTGCAATGCAAAGAGAGGACAGTGAATACAGTGAGGTTAAGTCATTTAATATGTATCCCCACCTCTGTATAATAAGGTCAAAATAATATTATCATAGCATCTATTTGATAACAATAGAATATTAGGTTTTATTCCTTAACTGGTAATTGTATAGTGCCAACAGTGCCTGTGTATCACTTCCTACATTTTCTCATCAATGAGCAGTGTTGTGAAAAATGCTGCAACATGTTTACCGGTAGTGTCATAATCTGGAAGATAAAAAATGAAATGTGATATATGAAAAGTAGGTTCACTGTACAACATGATTAGTAGTCTCAGCTAACTAATTCAAGTTGTGTGCTGCATCAGCTTTAAAAAAAAAAAGTTTTGTGAACTTAAATTATCCCAATTTACACTAAATCTATATTCACTCATTAAACAAAAAAGGGTCTCTAAGGATGGGAGTGATGGCCAGGAGGCTCTATGTCAAGTGCCAGTAGAATGGCCACTGGTCAATAGAATGGTCAGACCGGGAAAATACAGTGCCTTCAGAAGGTATTCACACCCCTTGATTTTTCCACATTTTGTTGTGTTACAGCCTGAATTTAAAATGTATTTAATTTAGATGTTGTGTCACTGGCCTACACAAAAGCTGAAATGTCTTGAGTCAATAGGTATTCAACCTCTTTGTTCTGGCAAGCCTATATAAGTTCAGGAGTACAAATGTGCTTAACAAATCACATAATGAGTTGCATGGACATAAGTGTGCAATAATAGTGTTTAACATGATTTTTGAATGACTAGCTCATCTCTGTACCCAAACATACAATTATCTGTAAGGTACCTTAGTCGAGCAGAGAATTTCAAACACAGATTCAACCACAAAGACCAGGGAGGTTTTCCAATGCCTCGCCAAGAAGTACACCTATTGGTAGATGGGTAAAAAAAATCAGACACTGAATATCCCTTTGATCATGGTGAAGTTATTAATTACACTTTGGATGGTGTATTAACACACCCAGTCACTACAAAGATACCGGTGTCCTTCCTAACTCAGTTGCTGGAGAGGAAGGAAACTGCTCAGAGACATTACCATGAGGCCAATGGTGATGTTAATACAGTAACATAGTTAAATGGCTGTGATAGGAGAAATCTGAGGATGGATCAACAACATTGTAGTTACTCCACAATACTAACCTAAATTACAGTGAAAAGAAGGAAGCCTGTATAGAATCATATTTTTATTCTGTAAAGGCTTCCTTTTCCCTCTGTCAAAACATGCATCCTGTTTGCAACAAGGCACTAAAGTTATACTGCCAAAAATCTGGCAAAGCAATACAATTTTTGTCCTGAATACAAAGTGTTATGTTTGGGTAAAATCCAATATAACACATTACTGAGTACCACTCTCCATATTTTCAAGCATAATGGTGGCTGCAGTTTTTCAGGATACACATTTTACCTGGTTCAGTCTGCTTTTCACCAGAGACTGGAAGATGAATTCACCTTTCAGCAGGAAAATAACCTAAAACACAAGGCCAAATCTACACTGGAGTTGTTTACCAAGAAGACAGTGAATTTTCCTGAGTGGCCGAGTTACAGTTTTCACTTAAATCTACTTGAAAATCAATGGCAAGACCTGAAAACGGTTGTCTAGCAATGATCAACGGCCAAGTTGACAGAGCTTGAAGAATATAATTTTGAAAATAATAACGGGCAAATGTTGCACAATCCAGGTGTGGAAAGCTCTTAGAGACTTACCCAGAAAGACTCAATGTTGTAACCGCTGCCAAAGGTTCTTCTGCAAAGTATTGACTCAGGGGTGTGAATACTTATGTAAATGAGATATTTCTGTATTTCATTTTCAGTACATTTGCAACTATTTCTAAAAACATGTTTTCACGGTCATTATGGGGTATTGTGTGTAGATGGGTGAGACAAATCCAGGCTGTAACAACAAAATGTGGAATAAGTCAAGGGGTATGAATACTTTCTGAAGGCACTTTATATGGCTGGTGGTGTTAGGCAGAGCGAGGCAAGTCAACAGACTACACAACAAGAGGAGATACAAGTTAATGGCATCGTAATGGATGTGAATGTGAATCTCAGTCAAATTCTATTTTTTAAATTCTTCATGAAAACATGAATGTTATGAACCTCTTAAGATTTTGTTTGCTCTTTTCCCAGCGTGCCAACGTGTACTGCACATGAGCTCCTTACCTAAACCCATACATACCTTTGCGCTTTCCATAACAAAATGAATCAGACAAAAGCAAGATGGATTTGATGAAGATGGATTTTTCTTCCAGCAAAGAGGCATATTGTCCACTTTGATGGTGCAGGATGATATCAAATACCCCCCCTGGCTGCTGAGTTGAAATGGAAGAAAATAGGAAGGGGTCTATAAAAATTAAGTTGGAAGTAAGTACGCCACTCACATCTATGGGGAAAAATATTTTCCAGGGACATGTTGTAGACATCAATTGGTCTGAGCAACTTGCTGTAATGCAGGTAATGGAGCTACTCTTCTCCTTTCATCTTCAGGGTGAGAGTGTGGCGAGGCCCAACAGGAGAGGCAGATCAGTGGTAATGGACATGCATGAAGATATGGGGGGGCAAAAAAACTCCTATACTAATAAACTAATAGCCTAGCTAGTTTGTGTGTGTGTGTAATCTGTCATGATACAGAGGAAATGTCCTTTGATGCTCGGGGCAGTTTGTATCTTTTCCATGCAGAGAGTTACAGGAAGATTTGCTGATTCTCACTTGGGGAGAACTTTAGTGGTTGAGGAGAGCAATATGGCATTCTGATGCTTTGTCTCTTATTTTTAAGAGTACGGTTTAAAAGAGAACTGCGTTGAAGTAAGGCAAATTAAAACTTGGCAAAAGTTTTGAATCGTGTTTTTTATTATACAGCCACAGATATTCATAACATTTGATACAGCCACAGATATTCATAACATTTGATACAGCCACAGATATTCATAACATTTGATACAGCCACAGATATTCATAACATTTGAGTGCTCAAATTCCTTCAAATGTGCATTTTTGCTTCTACAGGTAACATAACGTGAACTTGAAAATACCCTTTCATGTTGAAGGTGCTGTGGACATTCTATAGGAGATAAAACTGTGTTGGGTGCCACATTATTGGTGAATTTCCAGAAAAGGGGGCTAGGAGACATTCTCTGACATATTGGTCCACTTTGGACATATTCTGCACTATTTCAGTTCAGCATATCTTGACATTTTAGTATCAACCTGGCATCAGGGCAATTCATAGGATTTGTTACTTACATTTATTCCTCTCCATTTAGTATGAAATACATTAGGTTACGTTATGAATGGAATAGCGGTCTTTTGTGGATTTGCGGATTTTGTGGACTATATATGACCATAATCAGAAACTTCCAGAGTATGTCTGGAAATTGTGGATATGCCTCACAAAAGGATACCAGTAACTCTTACAGCTTATATTTACAGAAAAAACCAATACCGTTTAATCAAAAGTGGGTCAAGGAAAGTCTCCGAAAACAATAATTAGGAGAATATTTGCTAAATTTGCTTTTGTTTTGGAAATTAAAATAATCAGTGCTTGTTGAAGCAGAGCCTCTGATTTAACGCCTGGCCTACTCTCCACTGTAGCTGCTTCAGCCATCCACTTTCAATCAAAACCATCCAGTCATCAGTATTACTTCAACCTGCCAGCTTTAGACATTTCTGTTTTTTCAGCAGATTCCCAAATGACAAAACTAGTCGCGCTGATTGGCTAGCTCTCCGCCTGTCCCTTTGTCTGCCCTCTCCGTTTGTTCTATCCCCCATTTCCCTCCTATTCACCGACTCAAACGCTAGCGCTATTAGCCTGCTGGTAATCTGCCTGTCTTGGCATTATAGGGGCCTTGTTGTATTTTGTCAGGCAACCCAACTTTAATACAGAGTCACTTAGTCTCCATAAAAGGGGTTGATTAAGGTAAGCTTGTCAGCGTGTGGTTGAATTTATGCAATAATGTCATCCATCTTGAAAATAATAATTTATGATTTAGTGTGTTTGTGTGTGACAGTCAATCTCTGATTCTTTCCAGTATATGAAAAAAAAAAGAGACAGTTATTCAGGGTAAAACATTAGGGTCAGTCATTGGTATAGTGCTCCAAAACATGTCATTTTTAAATGTAGACTTATATCCTAAATATTTAAATGAATGACTATACTGCATATGGTCAAGTTCATTAGTATACTGTATATAGGTTTACAGGTTGATATTACCAACTGGTATTGATAAAATAGGCACATGCTATCTGCTGTATTAAGAAAGAAACAATAAAATAATTTGTGTTTGGGAATAATCTGATTATTGAACTGCTGAGAAATATTGACCATATTTGTAGCCTATAGAATCAGTTTTCAATAACCTATTGTAAAATCCCACCAAAATATAAGCAACAATTTTGTTGGTGTAAATGGGGTATGGATGGAAATATAGGGTATGGTGATATATACACTGCCCGTCAAAAGTTTTAGAACACCTACTCATTCAAGGGTTTTTCTTCAATGTTACTATTTTCTACATTGTAGAATAATAGTGAAGACATCAACACTATGAAATAACAAATATGGAATCATGTAGTAACCAAAAAAGTGATAAAGAAATCAAAATATTTTTTATATTTGAGATTCTTCAAATAGCCACCCTTTGCCTTGATGACAGCTTTGCACACTCATGGCATTCTCTCAACCAGCTTCATGAGGTGGTCATCAGGAATGCGTTTCAATTAACAGGTATGCCTTCTTAAAAGTTTGTTCGTGGAATTTCTTAATGCTTTTGAGCCATTCAGTTGCGTTGTGACAAGGTAGGGGTGGTATAGGGCAGCAGGTAGCCAAGTAGTCAGAGTGTTGGGCCAATAACTGAAAGGTTGCTGGATCGAATCCCTGAGCTGACAAGGTGAAACCTGTCGATGTGTCCTTGAGCAAGGCACTTAACCCTTATTTGCTCCAGGATCTCCGTACTACTATGGCTGTCCCTGTAGGTAGGCTGTCATTGTAAATAAGAATTTGTTCTTAACTGACTTGCCTAGTTAAATAAATAAAATACAGAAGATTGCACTATTTGGTTAAAGACCAAGTCCATATTATGGCAAGAACAGCTCAAATAAGCAAAGAGAAACTGCAGCCCAAATAAATGCTTCACAGAGTTCAAGTAATAGACACATTCAGAGGAGAATTTGTGAATCAGGCCTTCGTGGTAAAAAAAAAAATCTACTAAAGGACCCCAATAATAAGAAGAGACTTGTTTGGGCCAAGAAACACCAGTAATGGACATTAGAACGTGAAATTTGTCTCTCCAAATTTGAGATTTTTGGTTCGAACCGCTGTGTCTTTGTGAGAAGCGGTGTGGGTGAATGGATGATCTCAGAATGTGTATTTCCCACCGTAAAGCATGGAGGAGGAGGTGTTATGGTGTGGGGTGCTATGCTGGTGACACTCTCTGTGATTTATTTAGAATTCAAGGCACATTTAATCAGCATGGCTACCACAGCATTCTGCAGCGATACGCCATCCCATCTGGTTTGGGCTTAGTTGGACTATCATTGGTTTTTCAACAAGACAATGACCCAACACACACCTCCAGGCTGTGTAAGTGCTATTTTACCAAGAAGGAGAATGATGGAGTGCTGCATCAGATGACCTGGCCACCACAATCACCCCAACCTCAACCAAATTGAGATAGTTTGAGATGAGTCGGACCGCAGAGTGAAGGAAAAGCAGCCAACAAATGCTCAGCATATGTGGGAACTCCTTCAAGACTGTTGGAAAAGCATTCCAGGTGAAGCTGGTTGAGAGAATGCCAAGAGTGTGCAAAGCTGTCATCAAGGCAAAGGGTGGCTATTTGAAGAATTTGTTTAATACTTTTTTGGTTACTACATGATTCTAAATTTGTTATTTCATAGTGTTGACGTCTTCACTATTTTTCTACAATGTAGAAAATAGTAAAAATAAAGAAAATCCTTTGAATGAGTAGGTGTTCTAAAACTTTTGACCGGTAGTGTAGGTGACACCAAAAATAACTAAGTTGCCCTCTTCTGGCCAGTGTAAAACTGATAGATGATTAATGGGAATGTCTATGGCTAATTTGTTTATACTCTCACAGTAAGAGTAAAGCTGTATTTGATACGGATGACAGATTTAATGTGAATTTATTTGACAAATGCTAATGTTATTTTTTCTGATATATTGGCACTCAATGCTGGCAATTAAATATTACCATTAGTAAATTTTTCAGTATTTGCATCAGTTTTACAGTAGTTATTTCTGGAATAGCATCAAATGTAATGATGGGCAGGTGGCCTAGTGGTAGTTTAGCCTAAGATGCTGCAGGTAGCCTAGTGGATAGGGTGTTGGGTCAGTAACCGAAAGGTTGCTGGATCAAATACCCGAGCCGACAAAGTAAACATCTGTCGTTCTGCCCCTGAACAGGCAGTCAACCCACTGTTCACCGGTAGGCCATCATTATAAATAAGAATTTGTTCTTAACTGACTTGCCTAGTTAAATAAAACATAAATGTGATCACAAATGAACCTTTGAAACATTCTCAGGGTTGAGATTGAGAAGCTGCTATAAGAACAGCAATACATAGAGCCACATAAAAATTGGATCAATTATATTTGCAATGGTTATTAAAATTGTGTTCTGGATTTTACCAGACAACCTGCCATGTAAATCTTTTGAAGTTGAAATAAATGTGAAATTGAAATGAGAACGGCCAGGGATTGGTTAGAAGATATTGTTTTCAGGTGGAACAAGTGACAAATACATGTATGAAATATCAAAGTTATCCAAGGCAGATGCCCTGAGTGAAGCTCTATAATATAAAAAGTGCCTGTGAGGGCCCCACCCTTTCCCACTGATCTCCCAAAGAACAAAGTGGACCTCTGAGTAGACACATAGCTGCGACCCCTCGGCTCAATCCAGTGGAAATGATGTGTTAATTACAATGCAATTACCAACACTTAGGGCCTCTCTCCCTGAAGTGTGCATGTGTGTTGAGAGGGTGCCGCGACTGACCCCTGTATTCTAAGTGACCTCATTGTGTGTGCGTGTTTGTGTGTCAGTTCGCAGGTGCAGGATGTATAGTTTTATGGGCGGAGGGCTGTTTTGTGCAGGCATGGGGAACATCCTCCTGATTGTTTCCACGGCAACCGATTATTGGATGCAGTACCGGCACTCCAACAACTACATGCATCAGGGCCTGTGGCGGTACTGCATGCCGGGGAAATGCTTCACACACAACGACAGCATTGGTGAGGACTACAACCAGTGCACACAATGCTGTCATAACACTGTGTAACACCCAACACATGTCATAGCATAAATGGTATATGAGAGGTGCTATTTCAATGTTATGTGCCATGTCAGTGTTACGGCTTATGAATCACGATATGATGTGATGGGAGCTACACCAATCACACCCCAGCTTGTTGATTTTGGCACGAAAGAGTGATTATCCTTATGACAGCATGAGCATCAAGGCTTGCTTTCCATAACAAGATTCATATTTGCCAAGCACAGTCCAAACGTGTCATTAATATGAGTAGTTTCAGGTCAGTCTCTCTTGTACCCTGACAACTCCTGTTAACCTTTGACCCCCTGTAGCCCACTTGGATGCCACCCGAGCACTCATGATCCTCTCCCTCCTGGCCTGTTTCATTGGCATCATCATTGGCATCATTGCCTTCATCAACATCTCGTTCCTCGACAGGTTTGACAAAACCTTTGCTGCAGGCATATTGTTCTTCATCTCATGTATGTTGGGTTCATTTACTTATTTTCACTTATTTTATACATTTTACATAGGGCGTTTTCACATATGAAATTATGTACCCTAGTTAGGTTTCCTGGAGCGTTTGGTGGAATTCTACAGATTATGTTTTGCTTTCCCAAAACCTGAAATAACCGTTTCAAGGTGTGATTAGCAAGACGCACATTCTACATGACGTTAGCGAGGTAGCTTGTTTACAATAGGCAAAAAGGTTCCATGCGACCCGTGCTGCCACGTCACAATACCTGGTGCTCTGGTCCTGGATCTTAGACCCACTATTCACAAAGGTCCAGGATTCGTGCCAGTCAGGGTTTGTTTGAGTTTCACACATGCTTTATAACGCGGATCAGGGTACCAAACGCTCCGGGATCCAATAGGGGATATGTGAAAGCGCCAATGCTGTTTGGTTTTCTTTCCATATCAAATGTTGTAACTGTATGATAAGTGACATAAGGTCGATATCCTTATTTGTTGGATGCTGAATACCACTTTCGGTTCAAACTCAAAGATTTTGTCAGTCGATCGGTGTCTAATTGTTTTTATGAACCACATGGTTTTTGAAGAATACAACTTAAACACACCGGACAAAACTTGGCATAGGATATCAAAATGATACAATGGCAGTGGCGAACCTAGCTTTGGGACGCAACATCAGGAATCTGTGTATTGGTTGGACTCTGAGTTGTGCATCGTTCTGGTGGTTGGTGACGGAACATATGTATAATCTCTGGGAACTGTGTCCCTCACTATCAAATAAACGTCAGAATCCAACTTTTGTCCGAACCGTACCATAATCCTGCCGAGTTACACAGCGGGCTGCCATTAGACTACGCACTTCACGTGAGACTTCCTACCATGAAATCTACCACCGTTTTACACAGCCGGAATATGTTGCGGTTTGGAAAAAAGTTGCATTCTGACGTTTATTGAAGTTGATAACAGCTGCTACAGCCTCAGTTGCCATTGTCACACAAGATAGATAACATTACTAGCGTTAGCATGGGAAACTTACTGCTTGGCCACTGATTATTTGCTTTTGTGCCCTCAGTAGTGATGTGTAAAGAAAGCCTAGACACCTCACTTTTCTTTAAATGGTCCCACCGCCACTCCAAAATCCTACTCTAATACAGTTGAATGGCAGAGGCCTTCTGTCCAGCTTCTGAAGGCCTAGCCAATGGCTGAATGAGCTAGCTAGATTTTTATACCCAGAGACCACCAAAGGAAAATCCTGATTGGATATTTTTTTTATCTTCAGAATTAACCCTTCTCTATCCAACACAAATTCAAGAGATGAAAGCAGAAGATCAATACAATTATTGTAAAGATGAAAAATAATAATCTCTGAAGGCCCTCACAGTTCCCCACTGTATAATTGTCTGGTTGAAATCTGGTTCTGGTTGAAGCAAGGTGAGATACTCAAATTATAACTAGCTAGGTTTCCATCCAATTGTTGACAGATTAAGATGCAAATTCTCTAAAATTGTATAATGAACTAAAATAAAAAATACTAGTTAAATGGGTTTCCATCACATTTTCTACTGATGGTTTTGGCAACAGTTCACAGATGCAGTGATGGTATAGCCTTTACCTGATGAGATTATTATGGACAAAATATCAATATTATTTTTATTTGTCAAATGGCAGCCAAGCATTATCATCATGCCACCAGAATAAGAACCTCAATACTTATTGGAAAGGAGCCTCAAGCTCATCACCATGCACTTTCACCACCCTGTGAAGTGTGTCATAACTTATTTCATATGTAGCCTAATAAACTGCATGCTTTCCCGAGTCATAGTGGGAGGACCACACAACATATCATCGCATGACTCCAAGTTTACTTCGATATGATGGTTATTAGGCCTATATCAATACTTGTGCATAAATTCATTTCCACAACCATTTCTTGCATAATTAATTTTACCAACAAAAAGATCCCAACCTGTGTAGCATATTTTGTTTGTCAACATTTGGAAAGTTTATTGACAAATGTCCTTTTTCCATCAGGCCTGTCATAACATTTTTTGTCCATCATGTAGCCTACTTTACTTGCATAAAAAGCTTGGATGGAAACCTGGCTACTGACTATAAAAAGCGCCTATTTTGGTTGTTATCTGGGTAGTTTGGTTCACTATGCAGAATCTCATGAATAATCTATAAATATTAGTGTTTCAATGTATTTGCAGGGACTTTAAATATTGTAATATTGTTTACATTTGTGCATGTGTCTGCCCTTTCAACATTAAACTGAAACAATACTAGAAAATAAGATCTTAGTTCCATCTGATTATTGACTAAATCTAGCCTATTGTTTATTGATTAGACATACTAAAGGAAATCAGACACTCCCCAACAGCAAACCTTTCACTAAATGAGTGTGCATAATTGTGTATCAGTGTTGAAATTGATCAGTATACACTGACAGATTTCCATGTAAAAACCTAAAGCATAAAACTCTTAAGACTTTTAAGAAGCAAAGAAATGCAAGAACATGGATGCCATCGTGAAATGATGTGATGTTGCAGTAAGTAGTTTGCTCTCCTGTTTCTCTCCAGGCTTTTTCGTGTTCCTAGCAATGGCAGTGTACACTGGCGTGACGATTAATTACTATGGTAAACGCTATAGCAACTGGAGGTTCTCCTGGTCCTACATCATCGGCTGGGTGTCAGTGGTGCTAAACTTATTTTCAGGTAAAACCAAGACAACACAGGTCACACTCACCACATAACATTTAATCGTGAACAATGTTTTATCCAAGCAAATATATTAATAATACTCCATGGTTAATCGAAGTCCAGTATTCAGAAAATGTCTTAGAGCAGATGACTGCTGATCTAGGATCAGTTTTGCCTTTTAATCATAATGAATAAGAGGAGGGGGGCCTGGTCCTAAATCAGCCCTCCTATTCTGAGTGGCTTTGTGAATAAGGAATAAGGAGTATTATAAAGGAACATCATATATGCTTTATATTTATTTAACCTTTATTCAGCCAGGTAAGTCATGAGAACAAATATGTAACAATTCAATTATGAACATGTACAGCTCCAAACTACTTGAACAAGCAACAATCTCCTTACAGACAATCTCTTTTTTTGGAATATAGCATTTTGGATGGTAGATGAATTGTGTTTTATATCGTTTTGGTCTACATGCACTTCAATGTGTGTGTGTGTGTGTGTGTGTGTGTGTGTGTGTGTGTGTGTGTGTGTGTGTGTGTGTGTGTGTGTGTGTGTGTGTGTGTGTGTGTGTGTGTGTGTGTGTGTGTGTGTGTGTGCGTGAGTGCGTGCGTGCGTGCGTGCGTGCGTGTGTGTGTGTACGAGTACATGATGTCTTTGTCTTTTTTTTAAAGGTGTATTCTATATGTGTGCCTATCGGATGCACGAATGCCCCAGAAACTCAAACTCTCAATAGAAGACTTCCGAAATTATAATCAATGTCTGATATTGAGAGCCACTTGTGGCTGTTCCCTGAATTTGAGAGTCAAGATGGATCGACCCACTATTTACTTTTGGAACCTGGATTATAGGATTTTAAATGATCTGAATAAAGGACGTTGGGGATAAACGTGTCTCCTTTTCAATTATTAAACGCTTGTTCTTTTATATTTGCACGGGTCCATTTTTATACGTCAGAAATATTGACAATTTGAGTCTACAGGTCTGACATGGTATTAACATTGTCTGCAATGCAGACAAACTGACACAGATCTGATCAAGTAAAATTATTCAATTACTTAAATCAAAATCTGACAGATGGATAAACATACTGTCTCCTTTATATAGGTATGATAATCCATATTTTGGAACAGATACTAACAACCTAGTTACGCTTTAGCAGAGTCGGGAAGGCTTCAATAAATGATAGAACTGTCGAGGGTCAGGCTACAGAAAAAAATCTAAGTCGTTTTCAAGTCTGTATCTTTCGGAGTAAACTGGTGCAGGGTAAACACATTTGCCAAATACATTGTCTGTGGAATTTGTGTCACAATTTCACTTCGATTAGTTAAACATTGGCTGAAGTTAATTGATGGTAGTCAGACATGTTTAGGCCAACATTTCCCAAACTCTGGGGACCCCAAGGGGCGCACATTTTGGTTTTTGTCCTAGCACTACACAGCTGTTTCAAATAATCAAAGCTAGATGAGTTGAATATTTGAATCAGCTGTGCAGTGCTAGGTCAAAAAAACGAAATGTGCACCCCTTGGGATGCCCAGGACAGAGTTTGGGGAACTCCGGTTTAGGCCTATAGGACAATGTTTTGCGATAAAGGTGTTGGAAAAATGTATGCATATTTAAATTAATATGACATTGCCTTCCTGTGTTTCACAATCAATCATCATGTTACATATCAATTGATTCCAAAAAGTTAGTGAAACCTAATGGTCTAATAAAACGTGTCCTCCACGCGCCCGCTTCACTGGTACATGACCGTAAACCCCAACGAAAAACAAAGACGAATCTCAAAACAATATATAGTTTATTTTCACTTAATTTAATTTATCTTCTTACCAGGTCAATAAATATAGTAACACTGAAATATTTTTCCAGACGACGTCTCTGAAGCTAATCGACGTATTACCAAATAGAATGCCGCAAGCCTCTTATTAATTAAAGGCGCTGCATGGTCAGTCCACTATCTGCATTGGCCGTGCAGCATTTGCAGTGATACGAACTCTGCAGAAGTCAGGGCATTCATACTTCTTGGGCTTTGTGGAGCAGCGCAAACCTGTTGTGAAGGAAGTTGTCAAGGAAGTGAGTTTGTGTTTATACAGGACCTCCCGGCCCCACCTACAGTCAACCAATCATGTCAATGTGGAACTATACGGAGCCCTTTTGGGAGGCGCACAGAAATGCGGTAGGGAGCTCAATTTGGCCTCTGCGTGGCTCCAGAGGCTCCGCAATTCCGTCACACCATCCATACAGCGCCTCAGACTACATTTTACTTGATGAAATGGCTGTTAAAAGCCGATTAACCCCACCTTAAGAACAGAACGGATCTTATTGACTGTCCTTGCAAAGACGATTTCATCACCATTTGTTCATTTACCCTAACTTCTAATTTTCCTCTTAAACCAACTAGTTACCATGATGTTCCTTTAAGAAGGATTGAGGAGGCGCACTTGCATCTCACAGGTCTTCTCAATTTAGTCCATGATTTAGCTGGAAATACTCTGCTATGCTTTGCAAGTTTTTTCTTCAGCAAGATAATTTGTTCTCTAGGCCTATTATCTTCAACAAAAGTAGCCTTCTACAGATATGTCAAAAATAGGCCTCAAGAGGATTACCTCTTAGAATTATAAGTGAACTAAGCCCTGCAAGTCATGTCATATCACAACATTTATTCAACTGTCGAATTGTGTGGTTGCCATAAAAATCTATGATGTCTGGACTCTGTGCTCAGAGAGATAAACTTACAAACGAAAACAGCGCCTCAAGCTGTCACATTTCCAAGTTTATTAAACTGGTGCTAAATTACATTTGGAGTCATTTTCAAGGTGCACATCCATTTTTCTTATACAAACTCATGCATATGGAGGACATGTTTAAGATTTGGCGCAGTAATGCAATTTCGTGAGTAATTGAATACAGTAATTAATTTTTTCTACCTACCTGATCAAATGGAAATCCTGTCCTCGCGCCCAAGGATTACTACTTCCGCTCTAACATCTCCCATAATTGCCTAATAGCGTTGCAGCGAAAATTCTGCCTGCGTTAAGATACTTTCACATTAGCCACCGTGATTGGAAATGTGATGACAACACTATATCAACAAATTAAGGCTTCCGTCGCCTAAATGTCGCAGGAGCACCACTTGTAATCTCACAGATTTGAATACCAACAATTACAGCCAATTTAGGGCGGAATTAGCAGATAGCCCTGTTATATGCCACGCCTCATCGATCCGCTCAATATGACTAACTAAGAAAATATTGTATAGGTAACTGACTAGCCTAGGGATTATTACAACAGGCTACTGTTGCGCACAAAAAAATAAGTAATGCCATTTAGATCAGTAAATGTTAGTTTTCTGTTGTCTATTTTGGAATGCCAACAGCAGTCCCACAGATGTTAGGAGTCATTTCAAAAGTCTAAGATAGGCTACATGTAGAAAGTGAAACGTTATACAAATCACCTCCATTTGTTAATCATTGGTGTTGCCTAGTAATAGCGTATGCCTTGTTATAAACGGTTCATGTTTATAAATAGGCTATAAATTGCACCACAGGTTATGTGACATACATAATAGTAGGATATATGTTTATACTCTAATTTTACTGGAAAAGGGGCGAATGAAAGCAAGTTTGACTGAGGCGCGGTAACAAATGCAGGACTCCCGTGGGAAGCCTGTTTCAGCACCATGGCGAGCGACCCTCCCTCTCCGTCGTCACCATGATTCATCCATACAAAACGAATTCCATGCTCCGCCCCACCGGCGTGCTATTGGCTGATTACAAATCAATTTCACAATTTACCACAGTCGCTCCCCTTGGATAAATAGTAGGCTAATCTACCTCCCACTGGCACTGAATAAATAGTAGGCTAATCTACCTGGCACCACTCACTGCCTGCCACACAGACGACAATTCTAGCGTTTGAGACTGAGGAGACGGGCAAGAAGTTTAGTGCTAGCCTTCCCTGGTTTGTTAAGGTGCGCATAGCGTCAACACCACACGGACTCAATTTTGAAAGTGTTTTCAGAGATACAAGATGAATCTGAACTACACATCCCCCGTGCCTCAGATGCCAGCCCAGAGGTCAACGTCGTTCTTCATCGAAGATATTTTATTACACAAACCAAAGCCCCTGAGAGAGGTCTTCCACTCGCCGTTCTCAAGCTCTCTGGCGTCCCGAATGCCTCTCCTAGAATATGGATACCCACTGATGCCCACTCCGATGCTAGCGCATCACCCGCACCATCCTCTACAAAAGCTGGACCATCACCAGTATTTCTTTACGTCTGGTAAGTCAACGAAGGCACTGGACTGGTAAATGCATACATGATGCTAAGGCAGTCAGAGAGTGCAATGACAGTTAAGACATTAACCTTGACATTCCGTTAGGCCTATGATGATTTAATTCAAATTGTATCTTTTATAATGTTGGTGCATGTATAATTTCAATTTTATTAGCCTATTAAACCTAATAGCCTGACAAAACGAGGGAATTGTCTCGGGCGTTTTGCAACAGGTGCATGGGCTTTTTCGCGCGTAAACGTTGGTGGAAAAACGTTTTAGAATAAATCCAACTCAATCAGAACAAAAACAATTCATACCCCGTTATATAATGGTGGGCTAATTATAACGAGGCCTAAATTCATATTCTAAGAGTGTGAAGAAATTGCATGGAGTAAAACGCTTTAAAGCCTGATTTAAATAGGCCTATTGATTTGCCCAGAGGCCTAGAGTTTGACATTTAATTTAACTTAAAATATATATCTGTTAATATAATGCAATATTTATTTCACAGGGATGCAAATGCCGGCTTTATTTCAGCATCATACAGAGTTACCAGGCAAGCATTGCAGACGCAGGAAGGCGAGAACGGTTTTCTCGGATTCTCAACTATCTGGTCTGGAAAAGAGATTTGAGATACAACGGTACCTATCCACGCCAGAACGAGTGGAGTTGGCAACAGCGTTAAGTCTCTCGGAAACACAGGTAAGAAAACTAACATCACACAATCAACACAGCCTTCGGGATGGTCGCATTGTGCTGCAAAGGAAGTTTATGAAATATTCCACCTTTGTCACACAGGTGAAAACATGGTTTCAAAACAGAAGGATGAAGCATAAAAAGCAACTGAGGAAAACACAAGACGACCAGAAAAATCCGAATGACTTAGATAGATCCACGGATAACGCAAGTGAGAGTGAACTCAACGAAAAAAATACAGATGATGTTAACAGTGGAATCGACCCGGACTCGTACATTTTAGAGGAAAATGAGGACGATGTTGATATCGAGGATGACATTTGCTCGCCAGAACCTTCACTATAGTGCAAGTGGCAAGTTGTTTTAAAAACAAATAACCATGACCCACTGTAAATGTAAATATTGAATTCTGTCTTTTCCATATGAAATTATATATTGCTTTTTTAAACAAATTAATGACAATAATGCAAAGTAGTATTTATTCAAGGGTATGCATAATATGTCACTACACATTCATTTTAGGATATGTCTATATTTATGTTTTCTGTAAAATGCATTATATCAAACAACTGTACATACAAAATATAATCTGAAGCAATGTTCATTATTAGGATGTTATTATTAATATTATTATTAGTATGACTATTATTATATTCCTACTTTGATAAACAAATCGACATCTCAATTTCAGCATGTCACGTTTTTAACCTATCTTTTTGCACTTTCGTTCAGGTAGTCTAATCGAAATATGTTTCAGCATTATGCCCTTTGAAGTGTTATTGCTTTACTATTAAAACGTGCATGACAACCAAAACGAATTGTTTAGCCTGTACTATTTATCGTGTACATGTGTTGGTTCTATTATTAGGCTAAGGGATAGCAGTTTCATTTTCCTCTAAACTTGGATGAATTGACCAATACCTTAGTATTAGTTCCTTTATTAATCAATCATTCTATAGTTATAGAAAACTAGAACAGATGTTTTTATTTAATTTAAATAGTTTTGTAGGAATACTCATAAGTAACTCGTAATTATATTTCGAAAGTAGGCCTAAGTCTACTTTTGAAGTGTTAGCCAATGATTATGTCAGTCCGGTTCTACGACCTCTTTTGCACTTCAATAATAATAATAGCATCTTCATTATAATTAATTATGGTTATAATAATGTTTTTAAGTAGCCTATTATTTTGCATAGGCCTATCCACATTCATACCGTAGGCTTACAGAAAATTCCCCGTCCGTGTCTAGAGGAGAGGTCAGTTGTAATAGCTTTTTACTAACATAACCAACCTGTTGAAGAACCAGAAGCCACTTAGCTGTGGAGATAATGTGAATCAGAGGCTGCCTGTTTAAGTTGCTCATGCTGTTATAAACCGTCGACGCCTTGGTAGGTGGGACCCCGCTGAGTGAGGAATACAATAAAGACTTCACCATACTAGAACAAATAGTTGTTACATGCACCTTGGAGGTAGCTACTCATAAACATTCTCATGACTTTTATTCAAATTGAGTTATTCTGCCACTGGATCACCAAATGTCTTAGAAAGAGAAGACGTTCACAACTGACTCAAGCTGCCGACTCAAAACAACATGGGCTCCTAACAAATTGCGTTCAATGCTAAGCTAAACGGGGACATTTGGACAGATATTTAAGTCAAATAATATGTGCATTATGTTGTTAACATTAAAAGTAAACCAACCCATTGTTGGTCTTTGCCTCTGCGTGGTAGAATATGAATCGAAAGTTCTAGCCAAAAGGAATTAATCGCTAGTATAGTAAAATAGACTACCAGCTCCAACCAAACTAAATTTGACAACCAAGTCAACTGATTTGTTAAGAAAATTTAACAAATGTTGTAAAACAGATAATGTTCTGGAAGTATGGAAAGAATACACGATAAATTAAAGTAATTCAGTATAGCCTAGAAATTCAGTCAGCTCTTGCAACACAACTGACACACCTGAAAACAATATGCATTGATTATTTAAATATTCTCCACCTGTGCCAATCAGTCATCACTTAATTGCTTGGCCAATCAACAGAGACAATAACAGAAAAAGGATTTGGACAAATAACAGAAAAGGGAATTGATAGCCTTTCATTGTATAATTAATGATACATGGAGATGTTAGTAAAAATAGCATGCTTTTATTTAAACATAACAGTATGTTTGGAGTTTAAATTACAACATTGAAAACAGTGTCCATGTCTCAAAATCAGCTAGTACCCATTCTTAAAAGATACTGACATTAGATCACACTCACCAGTAGAATGCAAACACACACATTTTACGTTTGAGAAACATGGATGAAGGTCTAATTCTGATGTGAGACTGAGAGCTGGTAGCAGCACTACCCTTTAGTCCTACAGGTGAGTAAGGACGCCAATTCCTTCTGCAATGGTAATGAGTGCTAAAACAAGGGCAGATTTTTCTTTAAGTGTGATCTCTAGTAGAAAAATACTTTCTACTTTCAGATAATGGGTATTCACCTTTTGCTTTTAACCCAACCCCCGAGAATCATAAACACCCACACATCAAAGGTTTGGAAACACACACACACACACCAAGGAGTTAGAAGCCACGGGCTGCCGCTGGAGCAGATTAGGGGTTAAGTGCTTTGCTCGAGGGTACAATGGCAGAACATAGCACTCCACTTGCCACTGGATTTTCCTATCAGACTTGGGATTCAACCCGCCAAACCTCTGGTTCCTGACCCACCTCTCTAACCTCTAGGCGACCTGGAATGCCCTTTAAAAGCACGCACACACACACACATGCACACACACCATATGCACACATACCGTACACACACACACACTCAGGCCAAAATCATCAATACCAGCTATTGTTGAACTTATTGAGTAATTTACATGTGCACCAGGAGGCAGCTCTCCATTAATTTGGAAGGTTTAAACGAACAGGCACATCCAAACAGGATATGCAGCACTCTCCCACCCTTTGAAAAGCAATTCATGTCGTTTTTCAAAACATAATGCGGATTGACTGAGAAAATAAAAAGCGTTGAAGAGAATAGGCCGTGCGGAAGGTGATCAATTAAAAGATTAAGTGTTTTGCAACACATGGATGTATCTGCATTTGGACCTAATAGTGGGGCCATCAGCTCATTTTCAGGGGCCTGCCGCCTACTCACATCAAAGCGTGCACGTCTGCCCCGGCTATTCCTATCGGCAGAAAGGGATGCTAATTTAGCCCCCTTCATGTGTGGTGGTGAGAGACTCCTTCAATTAACTCGATTTCTATGGCAAAAGAGGGGTGGGGGGGAAAGATGCAAAGAGAGTCGGTCTGGATTGGCAGTGTTTTCTCATTTATTCAAAAGGTCCGGTATTTATTATTACCCCCACGCATCTGAGGCTTTAACACTAAAAACACAGTGTATCAAAGACGCCATGATGGGTTAAATAGAGACTATAATCTAATTAAAATATTACATAGGGAGTAAATAGCTCTTTGATAATGATCTGAAGGTTCTATTAAAGAAATGGGGGATGCTTGAGATTTTGTTTTATTGGGGGGGGGGGGGGGATTATCACTTTAAACTACAGAGAACTAGTTTACAGGCCCTAATCAGGTGGCCTTCAAAGGGTCATCTTTGTTTGACCCATTTGTATCTGTGAAGTAGAGACTGGGGGATACAGGGAGAAACTAATCAGGCATGGAACAAAAAGAGCAGATTATTTCAGATTAACAGCAGCAACCAGGTGCGTGAGAGGGTGAAAGGGGACAAATTGGAAATGTGGATAAAATGCCAACGTGTGAATTATCAACTCGTACCCACCAAAAATAAGACAATATAGCAGAGTACCTAAAGCTTTTTGATTTAATGATGTATTGTTGAATTTACAGAGGATGCTTCGATGTTAAGTGCTATCAAAACAACAGAGAGAACAGGCAGAGTACACTGTAGTGTTTCCAAAAAGTGTTATTTGTCATTAGGACAACAATTTGACCATTAGGTCTCTACCAATGGTCTACCCACAGTATCTTTACTCAGTTGCCTGCTCCTTGTCATCAAACAACCTACACAAAGCTTTAGAAGATGTACATGTTCTCTCAGATTGTAGCATTTCACTATTATGTGTGGTGTTGTACTATTATGTGTAATATTGTACTACAACAACAAACCATATGTGTTAGGCCTGAATTGACCTGAGCAGCTGTACTGTATTAGACATTTACAGGTCATGTGCACTCATGAGCAATTGTAAGGCTACGAACTTTAGCAGAGAGATATTCAAGGAATTGAGGAATCATTATCAATGGCCAGAGCATGATTTATCTGAAATATGTACAAAACATTTGCATATTATTCAAACATAAAATCTATTACCTTATTATCAACTGCGAGCTAAAAAAAACACTTGGTTTGGGATTACAGTACCATGTTTGCCTATAGTATAAATTACGGTATGGTACTGTATAAATACAATGTTTACCTATGGTTTAAGTGCATGAAATCATATGAAGAAACATGCAAGCTATCACTAGTCATAAAAAAATAAAAATACAGTAAATGCTTGTCATCAACCACATACAGACAGGCTACGCTGTAACACGCCAAACTGCATTAATGAACGATTTCTGCACTAATTCCCTGCTTATTCCTCCATACTGTCTAAATAGTCCATACGCTGCGTTTCTTCAAAAGTCCAACTGTTGGGTGACTCCAGTGTGCTGTAAAGTGACTGGGCCAGTGCAGTGTCAGATGGCATTCACCACCTTGAAGCGGGCCACAGTCTGTTTCTCCTGCTCATGCCGTTTCCTCATGGCCTCCAGTGTGGCCTGCTGGGATAGATCGAGGCACTCCAGAAGGCCAGTGTTGCCCCTAAGGGCCCCCTGGGCCAACTCTGGCTCTCTGGTCTTGGGCTGCTGGGCCTGGGGTGCCACCTTGGGCCTCAGGATGCTCCTGGCGTACTCGAGGGCCTGAAACCCAATGGAAATAAAGGTAACCTTTTATTTAACCCTGACAGGTATAATGATGATGCCTTATAATACCGTTATAATGCATTGTAAGAATTTCTCTTACATTGTAAGAGTATATAAGATGCTCTTATAATTTCCCATATCATCCCTCCTGGCTAAATCACAGCCACCTTGAGTCAATAGAACATTTGCTATAAAGACATAGGATGACAAAGACTCACGCTTACAAGTAATAAACAAGTAACAAAGCATTATAGCTGTAGGTGTTAAGTAAAGTTTTACAGAAATATAGTTTGGAGACGGAGGGGAAGGTACAACTGCAAGAACTGGGGAAAAAACGGGTATCCATCTTTGTGACAGAATGTTGATGTGTCTTCTATTGATCTCAGACTCGCAATCAAGTGACATTTCAGTGCATGGGGATTCATTTGTTATCTGTAAATAACAAAAATGGTGACTGGAAGTGCAATACAGACAATTTTCCTAAATGAGCCTATTGTTTTCCAGAGGATGCAGTAAGCTCATACACTGTTTCGAGTTGTCTCCTTTTATCTGAGAGACAAAGACAGCACATTGTGTGATGGAGTTGACAGATAATGATGATGGACAAATTGACTGAGGAAACCGGGAGGAGATGGATGCACTTGAAGCGATGTACTCTCTCTCTCTCGCTCTTTATTTCTCTCTCGCTCTTTGTCGCCGTCTTTCCACCTCTGACTCTCTCTCTCTCTCTCTCTCTCTCTCTCATTCTTTCTCCGATTCTCTTTCCGCTTCTTATTCTCTGTCTCTCTCTCTCTGTTACCTTCCTCCTGGGAACCATGTTGTCCTTGTTGTTGCTGCCCACTGGGTTCCTGGCGGCTGGCAGAAAGGGAATCCTACTTATCTTCTTGTTCTGCTCGCGGATCACATTTGAATACAGCTTCTGTCGTCTCATTTTCTCGGCCTGGGCCACGTTGTGAATGAACAGAGAAAGAGAGGGAGTAGAAGGGGAGATGACAAAAGAGTGGGTTTAATTAACTGAGCCATTTCTCCCTTAAGGCCCTATTCTCTTTGTGTATACCTCGGCGGAGCCTCTCCACACCGCCCGACAAAACCAAACACAACAAACCATTCAGCAGGGCCTATCAACATTTACACATATCATTCACTAATAGGGCCGACCCTAGAGACAGAGACGGCCTCAATCTAGTGCAAATTGGCCATACATGCTCACTTTTTACTCTCAGGGATTAACAAAAGATACATCAGACCCCAAATACCATTCAACCTTCCAGGGCTACTCTCATTTGCTTTGTGAATCCAATTTAATCTGTTCAGAACAACACAAGTCTTTAATGAGAAACAGGGACATAGGGGCGGGATATAATGGAAGAACAAAGTGACTATTGAAGATCATCAGCCGAAAAAAATTAACCGGGTAAATAGATTTATAAAGCAACTAATCATTACTGTTGTCTGTTTTAGACCTACATTCCTTTTTTGGGGGGGGGATTTTAGATTTAAGATTGCTGAATAAAGTAAAGCATAGAGTAAATAATTGCTGGAAGCCACAGGAGTATATTATTATTTGGTATGACTGGTTTTAAGGTGGGCAGAGGCACTTACTGTACTTTCTGTGGTGGTGTAATCAGGCCCAAGGCCTCCAAGATACACGTCCTGCTTCAGCTGCTTGTAGTCCTTCAGGGTGTAGGCCTAAGACAATACACACACACACGCTAAATATTAATAGAGAATACTTATTTTAAAGGCATGTGTTGACATACACACACATTAAACTTGATACGGAAATTATGCCTACCCAAGTACAGAAATATCAATATTTTTCCTTTACAGAGGTTGTTGCTAAGTGCCTGTATGTTTGGGTCTTTTGGTATTAAGGAGTGTTTGTATTGCACCCTGGGGAGTGGAGTTCCAGGGACAGGTTGACCGAGAGATGCTCTCTCTCCAAGGCAGAGAGAGAGGGGAAGCGCCTTAATCTGCAATGTATTTCTGAGGTGCACTCGAGCAGCAATCCACAAGCTGCCCCGGACAATAGGGGACTAATCATTCCAGATCGGACTGGCTCCTTTTAGGGGCTTAGACCACTTTGGAATTAGCCATTGGTCATGGACACTGTGAGATGGCTTCTTGTTTAGATTTTTTCTTTCTTTTCAACCCCCTCCCATCTGCTTTTACTTTTTCTGATACCCTCCACATTGGGGTGTTTTACAAATCTACCCTGTAATCTTATCAGACATAATGGCAAACATGGCAAAGTGGGGATACAGGGAAAGGAAAGAGGCAGGGAGAGGCTAGTGGGGATACAGGGAGAGGAAAGAGGCAGTGAGAGTCTAGTGGGGATACAGGGAGAGGAAAGGGGCAGGAGGAGAGGCTAGTGGGGATACAGGGAGAGGAAAGGGGCAGGAGGAGAGGCTAGTGGGGATACAGGGAGAGGAAAGGGGCAGGAGGAGAGGCTAGAGGGGATACAGGGAGAGGAAAGGGGCAGGAGGAGAGGCTAGTGGGGATATAGAGAGAGGAAAGGGGCAGGGGGAGAGGCTTGTGGGGATTAGGGCTGTCCCTGACTAAAACAAAATTGTGGTTGATCAAGATTCATCTGTTCTTTCGACCAATCGTTTTCCATATATAGACACATCCTATGTGTTTCAATCAAATCAAGTATATGCACTGAGCTTGAAGACACACAAATGACTAGAGGGATCCGACCGCAATTTGTTTGATTGTGCTAGGCCGGGCTCAGCACAATCAAACTAGTTTTGTTAACGAAATCCTGCATTTGTTTAGGAAAAACATTCCCTAATCCTTCAAACTTTGCTCTCTTTACGTGAGACATGTACGCATCGCATGCACGTAACCAATAGGGCCTGACCTATAGCATATCAAAATTACATCAATAATTGGTTAAAACCAACTCTGAACACCGTGACACGTGACAGCAAAATGGATGCAGAGGACGTGACAAATAAACTAGAAACGGGGGAAGGTTCACTGGTTGCTCAGGAGGTGAAGGGGAAGTCAGATGTGTGGAATAAATTTGACTAGTTGTGGAAAACACTGGAGATCAAGAAAAATGAGGTAAGGAGAAAGCGCTGTGTGCATATTATGTGTGCCAAACAGGTGCTGTTAGATTACAATATAATTTTTCTGACCGTTTGGAACAATGTAAACAAAACTGAATAAATTAAAAGCGTACCAGAGAGTCTGTTGTAACGTTTTTTTTGTACCAGAAAGTCTGTTGTAACGTTTTTTTTTGTACCAGAGTCTGTTGTAACGTTTGTTTGTACCAGAGAGTCTGTTGTAATGTTTTTTTTTGTATCAGAGAGTCTGTTGTATGTTTTTTTTGTAAAGACTTTATTACAGCAAAGACTAAAAACAGTCGCATGTATTCGTGAATGCAATTTCCGAAATGGAACAGTTTATTTATTGTTCACGCTAATTATTCAAGGGTCGCTTTGTTATTTATTTTAAAACTAAAATGCTAGATTGCATTTAAAATCATGAATGACTCATATGCTGTGTGATGACATGAACAAATGAATGATTGATTGGTACAGTAGCCTATATAATTATTGAAATACAGGCTTAAGTAAGTTACGGTATTAAGACTAAACAGGATGCACTCTTAGGCCTACAGCTCAATGGTAGTTATAGGCTACTAAGCCTACTAATAATAATTACATTACATATTATTATGATCATAATAATAATAGTAGGAAAAGGAGGGTTGTTATTATTATAAATATTATTTTTCGGACAATTTGGAACAGTGAAAACAACACAAAATAAATTATAAATAATACCAGAGAGGATGTTCTAACAAAACCTTTTATTTAAGCATAGCAAAGACTAAAACAGACGAATTTGTGAAATTATTTATCTGTCCTCATGGAATCAGTAGGCTATTAAACAAACACTCAAATAGGCAACAGAAGCAGGATCTGTCTTATTTCTGTAGATATATATGGATGATTCATAAAGTCAGGCACATTTAACAGTTAGGCTATTGGTTATAGACCTAATTAAGTTGGGATTTCCTCTCTCCTTACTTTTCTTAGATAATAAGGCAAGGGTTGTTTTCTCGTCTCCTAACGCTGCTGTTGCCTCACCGGATTGTTCTCAACACCAATATGCTGGTTAACTTTGCTATTATGCACATGGGCCAGCCACTCTTAAATAGCACCTGGGCCAGCACAGGTGAAACACCTTCCCACCTTTCCACTCAAGACCAACCTAAAAAGATATACGTGATATAAGTAATTTTCTCCTTTTAATTGGTATCTTAACAATTATCAGTAGAATATCTATTTAAGTTACCTACTAAATAAGAAATAGTAGGCTACGTTATAACATTAACTGAGGTTTTTGTCTTAGAAAGCGAATGTCTACTACTGTATGTGGATGCCTCTAGTCTGTGCTACACTACCTTATGGGAGCAGCGCTGACTTTCTCTGTTCCTCAGTGGGACACACCTGCAGGGCTCAAGCAGGCCAGCGACAGAGGCCGTCATTACATGTACAGTTGAAGTCGGAAGTTTACATACTTAGGTTGAAGTCATTAAAACTAATTGTTCAACCACTCCACAGATTTTATGTTAACAAACTATAGTTTTGGCAAGTCGGTTAGGACATCTACTTTGTGCATGACACAAGTAATTCTTCCAACAATTGTTTACAGACAGATTATTCCATTTATAATTCCCTATATCACAATTCCAGTGGGTCAGAAGTTTACATACACTAAGTTGACTGGGCCTTTAAACAGCTTGGAAAATTCCAGAAAATGATGTCATGGCTTTAGAAGCTTCTGATAAGCTAATTGACATAATTTGAGTCAATTGGAGGTGTACTTGTAGATGTATTTCAAGGCCTACCTTCAAACTCAGTGCCTCTTTGCTCGACATCATGGGAAAATCCAAAGAAATCAGCCAAGACCTCAGAAAAAACATTGTAGACCTCCACAAGTCTGGTTCATACTTGGGAGCAATTTCCAAATGTCTGAAGGTACCACGTTCATCTGTACAAACAATAATACGCTCAGCAAGGAAGAGGCTACTGCTCCAAAACTGCCATAAAAAAGCCAGACTACGGTTTGCAACTGCACATGGGGACAAAGATCGTACTTTTTGGAGAAATGTCCTCTGGTCTGATGAAACAAAAATAGAACTGTTTGGCCATAATGACCATCGTTATGTTTGGAGGAAAAATGGGGAGGCTTGCAAGCCAAAGAACACCATCCCAACCCTGAAGCACGGGGATGGCAGCATCATGTTGTGGGGGTGCTTTGCTGCAGGAGGGACTGGTGCACTTCACAAAATAGATGGCATCATAAGGAAGGAAAATTATGTGGATATATTGAAGCAACATCTCAAGACATTAGTCAGGAAGTTAAAGCTTGGTCGCAAATGGGTCTTCCAAATGGACAATGACCCCAAGCATACTTCCAAAGTTGTGGCAAAATGGCTTAAGGACAACAAAGTCAAGGTATTGGAGTGGCCATCACAAAGCCCTGACCTCAATCCTATAGAACATTTGTGGGAAGAACTGAAAAAGTGTGTGCGAGCAAGGAGGCCTACAAACCTGATTCAGTTATACCAGTTCTGTCAGTAGAAATGGGCCAAAATTCACCCAACTTATTGTGGGAAGCTTGTGGAAAGCTACCTGAAACGTTTCACCCAATTTAAAGGCAATACTACCAAATACTAATTGAGTGTATGTAAACTTCTGACCCACTGGGAATGTGATGAAGGAAATAAAAGCTTAAATAAATCATTCTCTCTACTATTATTCTGACATTTCACATTCTTAAAATAAAGTGGTGATCCTAACTGACCTAAGACTGGGACTTTTTACTAGGATTAAATGTCAGGAATTGTGAAAAACTGAGTTTAAATGTATTTGGCGAAGGTGTATGTAAACTTCCGACTTCAACTGGACATATTTTGCCTACCCCTTGCCTCCCTCTCTCTCTTTACATCTACATGTAAATGGACATCTTTAGCCTACCCCTTGACTCACTCTCTTTCTATTTGATTCACTTTACTCTCTTACATGTCTCAAAATGGTTGTTTCCCCTCATCAACTCATTGCTATTAAGTGCATCTTACAGGTATTAGACAATGAACCTGATGTTTATTAAGTGCATCTTACAGGTATTAGACAATGAACCTGATGTTTATTAAGTGCATCTTACAGGTATTAGACAATGAACCTGATGTTTATTAAGTGCATCTTACAGGTATTAGACAATGAACCTGATGTTTATTAAGTGCATCTTACAGGTATTAGACAATGAACCTGATGTTTTACGTTCGTTGCCACTAAGGGGCACCTCCTTTAATCGTTCCGTTTGTAAAGGAGAATATAATCTCTGCCGTCAAAAGCACATTGTTTGTGCGACTTGTGCAATGCTGATTATGTCCTTTGAGATTAGGCAAATGGCTGCCATGTAATTTGCCCGTTAACTGTACTTAGAAAGGTAACCATGCCCTGGCTTGTTAGTGTGGCAATTAAAAATTAACACACACATAGTGTGCTAAAGTTAACACACACGCGCAAACACACACGCACACATGCACACGCACGCACGCACGCACGCACGCACACACACACACACACACACACACACACACACACACACACACACACACACACACACACACACACACACACACACACACACCTTGTAAGTTACTCTCTCCTTCAGTTGTTTCTCTCTCCTCATCTGTGCCAGGTAGCCCTCAGAGCTGCTTCTCTGCATGGAGGTGAATCTCTGTGCAGCTCTGTCACGGCCTAGCTCAGGGTCTCCCGTTGTTGTTTTACCTATAGGGGGCAGCACTGTGTAGGAGCCGGAGGAGTGTTGTGTCTGGGCGGTGCAAGTAGACCTGTGACTATCCTCATCATCATACTGCAGGACAATGTGGTTTTCACATTGCCATGGGGCGTTCTCCTGGTGCCAGAGGTGCGGTGGTTCTCTGCTGCCCTGGCAGAAAGGGGGCATCCCTGGGAAGCCCTGCCTGCAGCGAGAGCCCCGACCTGGGCTCGGTGGAGACACCAGCTGTAATAAACCATCTTGAGGAAAGGGGTTAGGGCTTGGGTGGGAGTAAGGGTTGACAAGGATGGTGTTCCTAAGCGGTACGTTGGCATTAGGCCTGTACCCGTCTATAGACTGGGGCTTCCTTTGGGGGCTGGGGCCGCTACAGGGAGAGGTTATGGTGAGAACGGCGTCCTGGTGATTGCAGTGCATGAAAGGGAGGAGCTCGGACGAGGTGTTGAGGTTGATGTTAAGGTGGACGGTGGGGGACTGTGTTAAGGGGATGCGTTGAGGCAGGTGTGGCCGGGTGTCTAATATGCTAGACTGGGAATCTGTGTCACTGAGTGCCTGGAGGTGGGGTGAGTGCTGGGGTTGGTGGTGGGGTTGGGAGTGAGCCTGGGTCCTGGCTGCAGGTCTGGGGGTGTCGGTGGGGGAGCTCAAGTAGCAGTCTCTTGGCCTGGCTTTGACCCCCTGAGCCGGGAGTCTCTTCTCACTGGGGGGTTTGGGATTCACTCTCTGCTGAGTTTGCTTTTCTTTGGAGATCAGAGTTACCTGTGAGTAGGGGTTGGAAATAACAGAACTCACATTTGGAATAACATCACAGCAACCAATAGGCTAACAGCAATATGATCAGCTTAACAACGACAATAAAGAAAACAAGTTGTGAAAATCAGGACTTCCTGCATTGGTTCAAATATACTAAGGCTTGATTGATGAGTCCCATGTAATGCATCTAACAGGGACCCTATCTGACCAAGGAGAATAGGGTCATAACCAAATAATTTAAGAACCAGGAGGACGCCAATGTACTGGAAACATTCTTTCATTGACAAGATATCACATGAAATAAGCTTTTGAAAAAGACAACATCAGAATGTACTTCCCATGATTAAGAAACACCAAAAAATACACTTACAATAAAACATACAATTCTCCATTTGTGAACAACATAAGAGTGGTATCATCTGTTCCAGTGACGGCTGGTGACAATTATTTTGGGGGGGGGCGCATGCAGTACCAAAAAGCATGTTGACTACTTTTTTAATTTTTTTATAACACATTTTTATTATACAGACAAATAAAAGTATAAATTCAAGCATTAAAGAGAAAACAGTGTCTGCACTTTTATCTTTTTACACATTCCTTTCCCACATATAACTGAATGAGAAAAAAAAAAAACCCAGCAACAACAGAGTAGCATGTTGACTACTTGAACATAAATGTTGCTCTCTTTTCTTTCTGGCCAGCAAATTTCTCAATGACTCTCTGATTAAAGTCAGTCATCTCAGTAACAGGTCTCTTTTCCATGGACAGCAATGCCAGTGCATTCAGCCTCTCCTGGGTGATGGTGTTTCTGAGAAAAGTTTTTATTCTTTTCAAGGTTGAGAAGCACCTCTCAGCTTCAGCTGTGGTCATGGGTGTGGTAATGAGAACTTTGTGTCACCTCTTCGTTGTGCCTTCTAATGCCAATCCTGTAGCCTTCATCTAGTTGTTCAGCAATGCTAACTCTGCCCAAAAACGTTAGTTTCATGCTATTATCAAGATGGCTGCGGCTACTGTCATGACATTTGCATTTTTCAGATAGATGTTTGAGGTCTCTTACCCCCGTTGTTGTCCACAAAACTTCAGTGCCGACACTGAAATAAAAGACAGGGAAAGCAAAAAAGGGCATTGCTAACATCACATCCAGCCAGCCAGCCACCTCCGTTTCTCATAACAAGCCGGGTGAAGCTCCGGG
Source organism: Thymallus thymallus (assembly GCA_023634145.1). Lineage (NCBI taxonomy): Eukaryota > Metazoa > Chordata > Actinopteri > Salmoniformes > Salmonidae > Thymallus > Thymallus thymallus. Next base: position 31,482,036 of record CM042391.1, read on the forward strand.
TGTAGCTTCGTCCTCTGTCACTGGCCTGCTGCTGGATTTGTAAATCAGGTTGGTCCGGTCCGAGATCCTTTATCCTTTTTTTTTCTTCCAGCGAACGCCTTGTGAAAGGATTTTTTTGTAAATGAATTACAGAATTTGGTTTAACTGCTGCCATTTATCTCTATGAAAGTGATCAGCCTAGCAAGGTTTTGGCGGACTCGGAGTGACGGTGTGTCGGTGTCGCCCGCGCACTCGCAGTATTGGCCAAGAGCGTAAAGTTGAATGACAGGTGACGAGAACCAATCAGATTGGATAAAATAACATGTATCCAATTCTGATTCGCCAGGGACGCAGCGACCTGCGCCCGGAGGAGGATCTTTAAGAAACCAATTAGAGACCAGCTTCAGGTCACATGCTGCCCGAAACTTTATGGACTCAGATAGACATCCATTTGTCTGGCGTCCCTCGCCCATGAAACCGCATGAAACATATTGAAAAACATATAAAATACTAAATAGTTAACCGATTAAAGACAGTTTTTATTAAATGCTGAGGCTCTTACTACCAGCCGGCACATCGTATGAGTAATCTAATGTATTTATTTTTTTTATTTCATTTTTGTATACATGTAAATGTCTGGAATTTTGATGGGGGCGGCACCCCAGTGCCCTCTATTGACAAGCCGCTACTGATCTGTTCCTTCATTCACCGTATCAGTGGGAAGATAACTGGAAGATTTTACCTAAAATACTGAAGAAATACCCCTCTTTCCTTATGTAACTGATTTTCTGTGGCTATTGTCATGGCCAGAGAGGGCCTTTCATGTAATGTTGGAGATACTCGTAGCATGGCCCTCCCAGATTATTCTGCCGGGCTCCGAGGCTATGTGCCTCAGCATCTAATGCCTCTGATTTAGCAAACACCAACTTTCCCTCATTCTAATGGGAAAATATTTACACTGCTCTCCTCTGCCAAGGCGACATTAGGGTGACCGCTCAAGTGCTCAAAATAATGATGTTTCTCCATTCCCCTCGCTTTTTCCCGCCTGTAGAGGCTCCGTTTCAGGACAGTTTTTGTGTGAAGGCCCTATTGTGCCTCGACAACTCTATCAGACTTAGATTGGGTCCGCTGCGGGGGTAAAATGAAAATCCCAGGTGACAGTAGTGAACCCACTGTGCAGGCATTTTCATCTTGAGCAGAAAGCCCCTCGCTGGCAGTTATGCCTTATAAGGCAATCAGGTGTTGTGGTAAGCAACCCTCACCAAAAACACACACAGGAGAAAGTGAATGAGATCATAACATGAAAAGGAGTGGAGAGGCTCCCACCTTGAGTTGCTGGGTTTTTTGGAGCCACCTCAGCTCTGGGTCTGAATTGTCCCCTTGGCTTTCCTCCTCCTGGTTCCCACCAATGGTAATCTCCTCTGTAGTATCGGAAACCTTTGGATAGAAAAAGAGAAAACATACAAATAAAGGAGAGAGGAGCAAAAAGTGTAATTCAAAATGAAAGAGCCGCTCATGGAACAGATTGAAAGACAACAGGTAAATGTTGCTAAAATCTGAGTCTGCTGTCTAACACTAGCCTACATGGTTTCCATAAGAGCAAAGCAACTTGGAGGTAAATACGATTAACAGCGAGTTATGACAGTCCAGTCAGGTGCACAATACTAAAAACTGCCCAATATATAACATATTTTACCCAAATAATGACAACAGTCAAAAGAAAAATACTATTTTCAAAGGAGGCATTTTGAGGACACTAAACTGCAGGCCTAAAATGTGTTATAGAAATACTGCGCAAAAAAACACCAAACCCACTCTGCCCTGTCAAATCTGGCGTAACCTTTAACGTGAATTCCCTCACGTTTCGGCCTAAGCTTCCACAAACCCTCACATCCATTCTCTTTCATTTTGTCCTGTAATGCACCGTTTTTGAAAGAGAAATGTATTCAGCTAATGTCGTAATGAAAATCATTTAGTTAACTTGGGGCCCTCAATCTGCATCCTGAGGACAGTCTGAGAGGATCGATGGTATTGACAGGCTGAGGAGTTCCTCGATAAATGCCACTAATTCTGGGAGAGTGAATAGGCGAAGGTCAGAGAGAGTGAGTGGATGGAGTTGTAATATATCCATCAATAAGTGTGGCGTCAAACTGTTCTGTCTATCCGCTGAAAGGGCAGGTATGCGGGGAGCTGGGCTGATAACCTGATGCAGTGTCCTCCCTATCTGGGCAAGAAGGCACACAGATGATAGCTAAGCGGTGGGAAAAGCAAAGCCCGTGTTGCAATAAAAAGCTAATGAAAAAAGTAACTGAATGATATGCTATTTCAGTCTGAAGAATTAGTATCATGGTGGGATATGGTGCAGGATACATGTTATATTATGGCCTATTCTCGAAAAGAAACCGCTAAGAAAATGTCTGCCAGCGAAATATATAAAAAATATGTTTTATGAGTAGTAGCCTACCTTCTCAATGTGAAACTAGGGAAAACGAGGCCTATATTGTATCATTTCCATTTCAATGTCAAATGTCAGAAAAACAGTTCCGTTTAAATATCTAACAAGTAATATCTAATAGTTTCACAACATACACCCAAATACACATAAATCTAAGTAAGGAATTAATTAAGAATATGTCAGAGCGGCATTGGACTAAGATACAGTAGCATAGTATAGAATGGTGGTTTTGTAACTAAGATAGGTGTTGATTATTTGGCACATAGAACTCAAGGTGATGCTGACAGTGTCCAGATCATAGAATTAGGCATTAGAATACTAGAATGAACATGAACCTTCTTATGATGGGATAAAGGTCAACCATGGTTTTCCAGTGCTGCAATACATTTTTGTGTAAAATAATGTATGTTAATTAACTGCCAATATGACAACATTCCATTCAAATAATGCAGTCACTCCACAGCCGTACACTGGCTGAAATCAGTTGATGATAGGACTTGCAAATGCAACAAATGCAAAAAGTAATGATATTGTATCATATAATAGAGCTTATATATTTCCAAGAAAACAAAAAGGGAGACATTTATGGCCTGTTTACATATATTTTTGAGGCCATTTATACAGAAAATTGGTGTAAAACCCGTATAAACTATTTATAATTATATGACAATATTTTAGGTTGACAATATATCTATTACACCATTTCTGATATATCACATGACTTACTATTATTTTCCTGCATAAGTAAAATCAAGATGATGCCTCTACTGCCATTAATTCCAATTAGGATTTCCCCCTGACCAATATGGCTAACATTTTCACAACATTCTAGAACTTTAAGGATTCATGACATAGTACCTCTAGTAATTGAATAGGCTGTCTAATGGTCCAGGTGTTGTCCTGTGTGTCCCCAAGCCTGACACTGGTGGAGCAGCAGCTGTTTTGTGTGTAGATCAGTAACAGGTGTCAATGACTCCAGCAATGACAGCATCCACCCACCCACCCACCTCTTAATCCCCAGCTCTCCCATGGCAAGACAGGGCCACAACCTCTGCCCGTGCCCCCTGACACTGCCTTTTGTCACCCATTATAAAAATCCCAATCAATTGGAGCCAAATGATCTAAGCCAAATTGCATTTTGAGCATTGTAAGCTGTGTAATATCTATTCTGCTAAATTGGGGCCCGTAATTGCCCTCCTCTTGGCGAGACGAGCCACAACAAAGTCCAGGCAATTGGGCATGCCATTTTACCTTGAGCCGCCCAGGAAACATCAGTTTTTGCAATGAAGACTTCAAAGGGCCGCGGATCTTGGATTGCTATTTGGTTGCTATTGTGGCAAGGCCCAGGCAATCTTGATTAGGTGTTTACACTGAGGTAGGCTATACAGTGGCTGAGAGCACCCGGGAAGCTTTGGTCTAAAACTATTAAGAGATTGTACATTATGTCCCATGGCTTTGAAGTGAGGGCCTGAGAGACAGGCGAGGGACTCAGCGGGCTGAGTGCAGTAGCTGAAGATTGCTGCTGCTACTTCTGTCTTTATCAAAGGGGACCCACTGCTGGAGCCCATCGTTGCTCCTGACACTCGCCGGCTACAAAGTTGCCGCATTACAAGATTGTGTACATTTAATAACACTGCTAATTATCGCCAGTTGGTTTCAGATAGTCTTGTCTGTCACAAACCAAATGGGGCCTTTTAAAGAGAGCATAAGGAGCTTGGATAATGATGGCGGTGAAACTGGTGCGATTTGTCTAGACAGTTGGCCTCTTTTGAAGGACATTGTGGAGAAAGAAAAGGAAATGCACAATGTGCAGTAGAAGTATCCAAACCTAAAATGATCTCAGAACAGAATGAGTAGGCCTGGTAATCATTATATCAGAACAGAATGAGTAGGCCTGGTAATCATTATATCAGAACAGAATGAGTAGGCCTGGTAATCATTATATCAGAACAGAATGAGTAGGCCTGGTAATCATTATATCAGAACAGAATGAGTAGGCCTGGTAATCATTATATCAGAACAGAATGAGTAGGCCTGGTAATCATTATATCAGAACAGAATGAGTAGGCCTGGTAATCATTGTATCATAACACAATGAGTATGCCTGGTAATCATTATATCAGAACAGAATGAGTAGGCCTGATAATCATTATATCAGAACAGAATGAGTAGGCCTGGTAATCATTATATCAGAACAGAATGAGCAGGCCTGGTAATCATTATATCAGAACAGAATGAGTAGGCCTGGTAATCATTATATAATGACTTCTGCTTGTTCTGATGTTTGAAGATTGCGCCTCCATCTGCACCGATAGGTTATCCTTATGCAAATGATACAACAACTAAACCTTATAGAAATGTCCTAAGAATGTTAGACTTCTTCATTTCATGGTGCAGGGTTGCATCAAGGATGCGGCAACACAAACAAGCCTGATCATTCTCAAATGAATGCACTAAAATACAATTCAGCCTACAGTGCATGCACATTGGGGACCGGAATCTTTATCCACAATTTTACCCCTCGAGTAAAATATGTTGTGTGGTTAGTAGTAGTAGCAATGGGAAAATAACACACTAAGTCAAAGGAGACTGGCAAAACATACGGTTTAGGGGAGGGAGAAGGCCTGGCTCTGTTTACATGCCACAATGCTAACGGCTCTTGACTATGCTAATCTGGATGATACGAGACATTGTGACAGGCCTAGAAGCTCAGATGAGTAGATGGTAGATGGGGGGAAAAGGGTTTGGTGATATAGCTACCAGAGAAGCATACAGTGTACCCCAGCACAGAGGGAGCAGGATACTGTCCTCAGCCAATTATGCGCCTGTGCCAGGTGCAGGGAGATATCTAAGAGGCTATTGGTAACCATGCCTCTCTGATGTTCTTAATAGCTACTGTTGTACAGATCAACTCATAATAGGCACTAGATAGGCAGACATGGCTCCCTTTCCCTTCTCGGAGTGGATAGCAATTGAAAACGGCATTGCTCCTGCCAAATTAATTTTCCAGACTGGGTCAGAGACCACTGCTGCATATTCTGTAGTTTCCATGTGAGTCGACAAAGAAATGAGATATTCATATCTTGGATGATAAAAATGTATGGGCATCAGTCTGGTTAGATAGAAAAATGTTGCCTATTACTTTCTTTTATTTAAAAAGATATAAGGAGGAACTAGGACGATATGATGGTAAAATATTATGATTAAGGGAAGGTAGCCTATAATTTGGCTCATATTTGCCATTGAGAGGATTCAAAAGATAACATAAATTTGAAGCTGACCATTTAGACTGGCAACATGTTTAATATATAGGAACACAATTGATATATTTAGAGAAGGCTTTGCCTAAAAATCTGACAATCCTCACATCAGAAGAGAGTGAATACTAAGGCGTCTGTATTGGATCACGTAATGTTAAGACACTGCCTAGCCTTTATTTCAACAGCCAATTGTTGTTGCTACCTGAATGAGTCTGCTTTCTCAAATACAGTGCCTTGCTAAAGTATTCATAACCCTTGGATTACAAAGTAGGATTAAATAGATTTAATTGTATTTTTTGTCAACAATCTACACAAAATACTCTGTAATGTCAAAGTGGAAGATTTCATTTTTAAGATGAATAGAAATGAAATAACTAAAATATATTCATTGTATAAGCATTCAGTTACCTGAGTCAATACATGTTAGAAACACATTTGGCAGCGATTACAGCTGTGAGTCTTCTTGGGTAAGCCTCTAAGAGCTCTACCTGGATTGTGCAATATTAGCCCATTATTCTTTTCATAATTCTTCAAGCTCTGATGATGTTGGGGATCAGATGTTGGGGATCATGGCTAGTCAGCAATTTTCAAGTCTTGCCTTTGAAGCGGATTGAAGTCAAAATTGTAACTTGGCCAGTCAGGAACATTCAAGGTCTTCTTGGTAAGCAACTCCAGCGTAGATTTGGCCTTGTTTTGTAGATTATTGTCCTGCTGAAAGGTGAATTCCTCTACCAGTGTCTGGTTTAAAGCAGGTTTTTCTCTATGATTTTGCCTGTGCTTAGCTCCATCCCATTTCTTTTTATCCTAAAAAACTCCCCAGTATTTGCCGATGTCAAGCATACCCATACCATGATGCAGCCACCACCATGCTTGAAAATAAGGAGGCAGTTACTCAGTGATGTGTTGTGTTGGATTTGCCCCAAACATAAGTCTTTGCATTTAGACTAAAAAGTGTATTCCTTTGCCGTATTACTTAAGTGCCTTGTTGCAGACAGGATGCATGTTTTGGAGGGGCTAGCGTCATGACATTGCTAAACAACAAACCGGTCTTGACTAACTCATTGTAAGTGTGAAATAGCCTAACCTTTTAAAACTATCATTATCTATATTGAACAAAACTATAAATACAACATGCAACAATTTATTGTTTTTATTTTTTATGTGTAATAAATTAATTAGGGCCTAATCTAAGGATTTCCCATGACTGGGCAGGGGCGCAGCCATGGGTGGGCCTAGGAGGGCCTGGCTCCCAAGTGCCCTCCTAGGCCCACCCATGGCTGCGCCCCTGCCCAGTCATGGGAGATCCTTAGATTAGGCCCTAATTTATTTATAACACTTTTTTTTTTTAAAATATGAAATTGTTGCATGCATCCTGTCTGGTTGTTTAGCAATGTCATGACGCTAGCCCCTAGCAGAGATGGGAGTTTAAGTGACAGAGTGAAAAGAAGAATATAAATATACAGAATAAAAATATTCCAAAACATGCATCCTGTCTGCAACAAGGCACTTAAGTAATACGGCAAAGGAATACACTTTTTAGTCTAAATGCAAAGCCTTATGTTCAGCCAATCAGAATGAGTTTTTCACACAAAAGGGCTTTACTACAGACTGAAATGCTCCTCAGTTTCATCAGCTGTCCGGGTGGCTGGTATCAGACGATCCTGCAGGTGAAGAAGCCGGATGCAGAGGTCCGCGGTTGTGAGGTGTCTTATGGTATGGAAACGAACATTAAATTCTTTGGCACAGCTCTGGTCAACGTTCCTGAAATTGCACGCTCCCTCAAAACTTGAGACATCTGTTTCATTGTGTAGTAGGACAAAACTGCACATTTTGTAATGGCCTTTTATTGTCCCCAGTACAAGGTGCACCTGTGTAATAATCATACTATTTAATCATCTTCTTCATATGCAACAACTGTCAGGTGGATGGATTATTTTGGCAAAGGAGAAATGCTCACTAAGAGGGATGTAAACAATTTGGTGCAACATTTTTTATAGAAATTATTTTTTAATATTTTTTTATTTCAGCTCATGAAACATGGGACCAACACTTTACATGTTGCGTTTAAATGTTTGTTCAGTATAATAGCAAATAGGTGCCAAATGGCACATAATAACTGTAACTCCCCCACCTAGGAAGATTCACTGTCTTCTTGGTAAGCATCTCCAGTGTAGATTTGACCTTGTGTTTAAGGTTATTGTCCTGCTGAAAGGTGAAATAATCTCTCAGTGTCTGGTGGAAAGCAGCCTGAACAATGTTTTCCTCCAGGAATTTGTCTGTGCTTAGCTCCATTCCATTCCCTTTTTTTTTTTCTTACTCTCCAGTCCTTAATGATTACAAGCATACCCATAACATGATGCAGCCACCACTATGCTTGAAAATATGGAGAGTGTTACTCAGTAATGTGTTGTATTGGATTTGCCCCAAATATAACACTTTGTATTCAGGATAAAAAGTGAACTGCTTTGCCACATTTTTTGCAGTATTACTTTTGTGCTTTGTTGCAAAAAGGAGTTTTGGAATATTTGTACTCTGTACAAGCTTCCTTCTTTTCACATTGAAATGTGTTATTTATTTGAGCCAGAATAGCCTATTCTGATGAAGAATTGAGGCAAATTGAACTTCAGATGGCAGCCTCCGCTCTAGAAACAGAGACTGCAACAGCAGCTGGGCAGGAGCCCCAACCCATCCCCAGAATCAATACAGACTGGTGGTGCAGTTGTGGCAATTGCGCTCCAATGCCATGAATGAGGAATGTTCGCGCTGCAGAGAATTAGAATGCATGACTACAATTCTTACAGACACGGAGGAACTTATTGTTGATGAGGAGCAGTTAGTTTGCTTTCTCAGGATTTTTTTTTGCTGCCCACAAAAACTCTGGTGTCTTCGTGAAAAAGATGTGTATTCCAAAAAGGAATTGAAGACCATGTTTCAGCTGGGCCAAATGGACAGTTATCCAATGAGTAAGTAGCTAAGCGATCATTCAATAAAGTAAAGCTTATCATAAACCTCTATGAGGGGGAAGGTTAGTGGGTTTATGTTTTCACATTTGCCCAAAACACTATATAGCCTATGTTAATTTATCACAATGTTTTTTGGATATTTTATTTAGCAATGTAAGGTGACACAATGTCTATTGTCTCCTCAACCCCTTTGTCATAACTACATGCTAACCTGTAGAACACCTTGGCCTATATGTCTACATCAGTGGATGCTCCTCAGAGGAGGACCATCCTCCGCATTGAATTATTTTTATTTTTTTATAGTGAAACATAAAAAAATGTATCCTTTTTAGATAAAACTATACTAAATATATTTACGTCACCAAGAAATTGATTAAAACACATTGTTTTGCAATGACTGTCTACAGTAGCCTCAGCAGCACTCTGTAGGGTAGCACCATAGTGTAGCCGGAGGACAGCTAGCTTTTGTCCTCCTCTGGGTACATTGACTTCAATACAAAACCTAGGAGGCTCATGGTTCTCACCCCCTTCCATAGACTTACACAGTAATTAGGAAAACTTCCAGAGGACGTCCTCCAACCTATCAGAGCTCTTGCAGCATGAACTGACATGTTGTCCACCCAATCAAAAGATCAGAGAATGAATCTAGTACTGAAAGCATAAGCTGCAGCTAGCTAGCACTGTAGTGCATAAAATGTGGTGAGTAGTTGACTCAAAGAGAGAGAAATACAATAGTTGAACAGTTTAAGAAATGTATTTCTTCCATAATGAAGGAGAAGCAAGAGAGAGAGGGAGATAGCTATATTTGGTTGTATTTTTTTTTACTTTCACTTAACTAGCAATGCAGCTAGCTAGTTTTGCCTACTCAAACACCCGGCTCAAATGCTGTGTTAGCTAGCTGGCTATGGCTATCTGACTCTGGAAGTCAAGTTAAGCTTTTGGCTTTGTTAATTTATTGCTACTGGGTCCCACCGGTGTTACTGCTTTACTGCTTACTACACTGTACTGCATGATTGTAGCGGGTTTACTAACGCGTTAGTTCTAGTATATTTGTTGACTATGACTTGACAACGATGTGGGCTGTATGTAGCGTTAGTGGTCATGATATGAAGGTTTGGCTTGGAAAGTTTTTTTCGCCTGGTCACAGACAGCTGATAAGTTGTGCACTGAAGTCCACAAGCGAAGGGAAAAGATGAGAGGAGGAGAGCGCGTAGATAGTTGCGAGAAGGAATTATATATACAACAAGCAAAGTGATCATGCTGTTTTTATGTGGCTACTATGAAAGTGAACTGTGTGTGATCAGAGGTGTATTCATTCTGCCGATTCTGTTGAAAAACATTTCTTAAACGGAAGCAGTGATAAAAATACCAGAATTTGTCCAATAGAAACTCACATTTGCAACTGTTGGACTAACAATTATACCCTAGATCAGCTAGATGCAGGTAAGAGTGTGCAAGGTGGTATTGAATGTGTCACTGTCACCTTTATTACAAAAAATTATCTCGACCTGTTGTAAACTTTCATTCATAGGCTAGGTTGTAGGAATGATGGGTACAGGGAAAATTTGAGTATCACGTAGTAGCCTAAACCTATCAATGTTACATTGAGCTTGGTGAATGGAACATGAATGACAGTCATTCAATAGAAATAAGGCCATGCTCATAAAAAAATTGAACAGCACTGACCGCCACTGGTCTACATGATAGGATGCAAGGGTAATAACAATAAGAACACCTCAAACTTCAAGGATCAGGCTAGACTACATACCTCTGCACACTTGCTTTGTCGCTTTTCGCTTCTCAAAACATGCCTTTGCATTTTTGCACTGAGCCAGTCCATAGAAATACAGTCAAAACAGCTGTACCTTTTAGTACTGTGAAATGTGGTGCCTTTTTCCCTTGATTTGAAGTGCAGCCAGGGACCGAACACCGGCTTCTTCTTGCTGCCATCTCTTTTTCCACTATGCGTAACTAACTTTACCTGCGATAGGCCTAATTTTATCAACTTTCGCACCAGCTCCTTCTCCTACCAAAATAAAAAAAATCAAGCTCCATTTGAGAGCATATCGTGACGTTTCTACATAGCAGGGTTACCATCAGGGTGTGCACAAATGCAGCTGTTACCAATGTTTTCACTTGTGTTGCAGTCCACTATATAAAATAATTATATAAAATAAACACACGTTTTAGGTGGAAAAGTACACATTTCGGGACTCAAAACCGATAGTACTTTTGACAAAAAATTGCTAATTTGGCCGTACACTTGAATTTGTCCACAGATTTGTGTATCATGCATTCACTGACAACGAAGCAGAGCGAGGCCTGCATCCAGCAACGTCACAAGTCACATGACCAGTTTCAGTTCTGCACTCCAGGGAGAGAGCATGGAATCACTTGGGAGTTTCTGGACTTGGGGTAAACTTCTCCTTTAAAGGAGATTCAGATTTAGCACTATGTTTGTGCAGCTCCTAGTGGCTAGTTTTTAAACTGCAACCAAGGGGATACCTAGTCAGTTGCATAACTGAATGCATTCAACCCAAACGTGTCTTCCGCATTTAACCCAACCTCTGAATCAGAGAGGTGCAGATGGCTGCCTTAATCGACATCCACGTCATCGGCGCTCGGGAAGCAGTTATTGTGGAAGTTAACTGCCTTGCTAAATGGCAGAACAGCAGATTTTTCCACCTTACCTGCTCTGGGATTCGAACAAACAACCTTTCGGTTACTGTCCCTATGCTTTAACTACTAGGCTACCTGCCTATTCAATTAAAGGGAAAATATTATTGGAAAAAACAGGAGGATGGGCCATCTGTGGTTGTCTGCATACACAACCACACATTCAGAAACCTTTTATGCTTATCATCACATAAGCCTACCTGATTTGGGCTGTCTGATTTCACCTCCTTCTGTTGTGCATGTGCCCTCAGGTACGAGCCCTGTTTGGCTGCGTTGATCCCCAGTGTCAGTCGGTTGCGTTCAATAATGTCCTCCCTTGGCTTTTCTGGCTTTCTGCTGGACAAGTGCCGCGAACCCTTTGACTTAGAGGACGTCGAATTCTGTGACTGTTTCTCGGCCGCTGTCCCACTAGCCAGTCCATACTGCTCTTGATTGTAGTAAATCTGAAACTCTCCATTGTATTTGTCATGTGTCTCCCTGTAACGGTCTTCCAGGTCAGGAGAGCTAGCTTGGATTTCACCACCAGTGGCGTTGGTTGGGTTCCTCACACCTCTGCTGGCATTGACTTTCTGGTGTGGGTTTCTCTCCATGGCTTTTTCAGATGGCACACGAGGACTTGGGTGGGTGGACTCTGGCAAGCTATCCTCAATAACCTGGTACTGATTAAGGGGGTGGTGGTAGGAAAATGCAGGTGAAACCTCTCTGGTAGCTTGATTCTGCAGTGGGTGGAGGTGGTAAGACGTTAGTGGGTGTTTAGAATGAAGTTCGTTACTTGTGATTTCTGGAGTCATACTCTCTGCCAGGGCTGGACTGTGGGCAAAGATGTATCTGTATCCTCCTCTTCCTGAAAGCTCCTGTCCTCTCTCGCTATGGCTCTCCTCAGATTGTTCAGCCGAGTTGTGGGATTCTTCCTCGGGGGCAAGTTGTGGGGTCATGTCGTTGAACTGTCGAGCTCCCTCAATATTAGTCCTCCAGTTGGGATCGTAGCGCAATTCTGCATAGGTGTCATCGAAGTGGATCTGTCTGCAAAGTTTGAGAATAGAGGCGTTAGTAGATGATTTACATAGCTAGTGGAATTTGTATTTTCTTTAGTGACCAACCTCAATCAGAACACTATAATGGGAAAGCTCAATGTGAATGATTAAAACATCATAAAAAGGTACAATAGGCTGGCCTATGATGAAATAAATTATCTTCAAAGAAATGGAAGATCCTATTAGTGTCATTGAATACAAAAGTATTAAGACCAAGTAGGCCTCCATCCCTGAAATAAAGATTTTATGAAGAACACAGCAAGCATTGAGAGGTCAACAGTACAATAGGTGTTACTGTACACATCAACAATAATGATGGTGCCCTTGAACAATGAGTGAGTCCTTCTTTGAACAGACAAGCCGCTGTTTCAAATTGAATTTGACATCAGCACATTATCTGCCTGTATTTATACGTAATCTTCATATTTTCATCTCCTTATCCACTAATGAGGGAGTGTCTGAAGACTACTACTGGCGAATGGTTCACAAATGGCAATTTTCAGCTTATAAAATGGACTGAAATTGCTACCTAATGTGCCCCTTCTAACGGGGATGAAAAGATCTCATTAAAATAATTAGCAGAGTGCCTCTTTGTTGTTCTGCTTGGCGGATGAGGGGAAGCGTACTCCTCATCTCATGATGCCCCTGCGCAGGGCTGCCTAGGTGTAGGGCACTTCACTCAATGAGGCCAAAAGGTTAAGGGATGGCTCAGTAATGACTCAACTGCAACAAGCTGGAGAATTTATTATGGATGCAACACAGCTGGGCAACGTCTTCTTTACCGTGCACAAAACAACCCCCGTGGGCTATTATATGGCAGCCGAGATACAGACCAACCACGCAACAAAAGGTACTCGGTTTATTTCAAGAAACAGTGTAGGAATAAAAAAACGGAACTGTGTGGGAAGTAAATAGAGATTATGGAAAATGTTCAAACGTGTTTCTTTATCAGAATTCAAAAGAAATTGTGAGGTAAACTGAGAAAAATATTGCACTGGATGAATAGAGGTGCTTGAATGGGGACATTCATTGATTGAATGACGAGTAGGCTATACATGGGTGTGAAATGCCCACTGTTGTGAATGTGGATGCCCGGCTTTGAGGACAGAGCCGGTCAATGGCGAGGCTATGAGACTATGACACTGGGAAACAGGGACTGTTCTCAGGGCAGACAATCTGAAATGGACCCTTTTGTGAGTAACTGCCATGGTCATTTTCACTGAAACAATGTGGGCCTACGTGGTGAAGTGGATCTTCATTTAGCGGGCATCAATCTGCCTGGAAACAACAATGAGAGAATAGCCCCTCTCTGTTCAGGGTGAAATTATTATTGCGAGGTCAATGAGGAAACAGTTTCAGTAGATGGGGAGAGTGAAAAACAGATGTGGGGGTCCTCTCTTCAGATTCCTGAATCAGAGAGGTCTCTGGCATGCTTACAATGAAGTGCCGGACAGTTAATGGACAGCAGAGTGACCGCTTATTGTGATAACCTCAACAAAATTTGTATCTAATTTGCCTTAAATGAAGGCAGTTAATTGGAAAGTACCCAAATTAGCCTGACAAGTCCACTGAGAGCTCAATTAATTTGCCAATGCGTGCATCAAGCTCAATTATTGGCATTGTTGAGTGAAGAATGAACGCTACTCATCTTTTATCTTCAATGTTCTGTTTTGTGAGGAAAAGGCTTTATTGTTTCAGGAGTTTTCCATATAACATTTTACATAAGCAATGTATTATAAGCTTCATTTTTATTTATGTGTGTACTTGAAAACAGTATTTTCAAATGCAATAAACAGATTAGGCCTAATTAAAAGTGAAGCACTCATTTGCTTAAAGTAAATAGCGCAACAATGGCATAATTCACTAGAATAGTTCTAATGTTTAGAAAAGCAGAATGCCTTGGCTCATTTGAAAACAAGTCACAGTTGGTTGTAGCATAATTATCAATACCTAATGCCCTGTAGGCCTACTTACCCTGTAGCCTATTTGTATTTTGGACACTTCTGATTATGATTTAGTGTAACAGTCAAGATTTTAATCTAGTTTAACTCAAACCTGATTAGCTTGTTCAAACATTACAAGGGGCAAACGTATATTTGTATTACGCTAATGTTATAGGCTACACTACCCTTTGAGATGTACAACCGTAGTGAAGAAGACAAATAAGTTTGAGGTGCGACTTATGATCTACTACTGCCACCTACTGATCAAATTGAAAATGTCCTAAAGTCTACTTTGGGAAAATATACTGAACAAGGGAAAGGGGGGATACTAGTCAGTTGTACAACTGAATGCATTCAACTGAAACGTGTATCAACGCAAGCAACATGTTAAGTGTTGGTCCAATATTTCATGAGCTGAAATAAATTATCCCCGAAATTGTCCATACGCACAAAGCGCGTATTTCTCTCAAATGTTGTGCACAAATTTGTTTACATCCCTGATAGTGAGAATTCTCCTTTGCCAATATAATCCATCCACCTGAAAGGTGTGGCAAATCAAGAAGCTGCATGATAATTACACAGGTGCACCTTGCACTGGGGACAATAAAAGGCCACTCTAAAATGTGCAGTTTTGTCACGCAACACAATGCCACAGATGTCTCAATTTTTGGGGGAGCGTGCAATTGGCATGCTTACTGCAGGAATGTCCACCAGAGCTGTTGCCAGATAATTTAATGTTAATGTCTCTACCATAAGCCAACATTTTTATGTTTGTGCTATTCTTATAACACATTTCTGTGTTCTATTCATGTGCTATTTTAATAACCAATTTCTGTGTTCATGCAAGTGACTGATCGGACAAATCCTCATCAGTAACTGCAATTTTTCAGTATGCCCAGACCTTGTTTTGAGAACAGAAGAGATATCTCAGTTTCAAGGTCTCAGTTTAGAGTATTGGTCGTTCAGATGAATGAAGAAAACGTTAATAATTAATTAATTATGCTAAATCATGCAAATATAACTTGTCCGTGTATAGCCATATAATAATTTCCACGACAAGTGTCAACTGTACGGGGCAGATGGCAGACAACGTGTATGGCGTTGTGTGGGCGAGCGGTTTGCGGATGTCAAGGTTGTGAACAGAGTGCCCCATGGTGGCGGTGGGGTTATAGTATCGGCAGGCATAAGCTACGAACAAACACAATTTATTTTTATTTATTTATTTTTTCTCCCCAATTTCGTCATATCCAATTGGTAGTTACAGTCTTGTCCAATCGCTACAACTCCCGTACGGACTCGGGAGAGGCGAAGGTTGAGAGCCGTGCGTCCTCCAAAACACAACCCACCAAGCCGCACTGCTTCTTGACACAATGAACTCTTAACCCGGAAGCCATATCTGTATTCCCAGTCATATGAAATCCATAGATTAGGGCCTAATGAATGAATTTCAATTGACCGATTTCCTTATATGAACTGTAACTCAGTAATATCTTTGAAATTGTTGCATGTTGCGTTTATATTTCTGTTCAGTGTATAAGATAACAATGTTTAGGCCTATTGCCAGTGATATGAATGCCTGCTTGACATTATGCATCTAGACAGGTCACATTAACTGTAGGCCTATTTCAAACGGCTGAAAATCTGTCAGGATCCAAGCCATGCATAATAGAATTTGGATGAACTTGGCAGATTGACAGATCTCTTTGTCAGACCATTTCTGAATGGTGTGTTTGCCTCGTTGTATCTGCATCACGAGACAAATATTATATTTTATGTGCTGCTTTGCAAATACATTTTGAACATTAGACTAACACATTTGTTGAAGAGTCACATTGATATTCAGCACAATGTCTTATGAGAAATCTATTATTTTCCCTTTCTGGATCTCAAACCTATTTACTTTTCATGCTCCTACGCATATGGTTATCCTAAAAGTATTAAGTATAGACTGAGTCGTGCAAAAAATGTGAACAACAAGGTTACTGATTTGATTTCTACATTATTGTTCGATGTTGGGGATGAAAATGGTCCTCAAAAAGCTATTACATGAGTTGCAAGTGTATTGTGTGGGCCTACTTTGGTTTTTATGTGTAGGCCTACTTCCATGTAGCAGTAGATAGATAGATAGATAGATAGATAGATAGATAGATAGATAGATAGATAGATAGATAGATAGATAGATAGATAGATAGATAGATAGATAGATAGATAGATAGATAGATAGATAGATAGATAGATAGATACTTTATTGATCCCCCGGGGGGGAAATTTCATAAATAGAGTACAGGGCACTCTAGTTTTCAGTTTGCTTAGGTTATGATTACAGTGTAACCATCACCATATAGCAGTGCTGATAAAGCAAAGGTTTAGGGCCTACCTGGACACCTCTTTGTCTCTGCTCTGCTGCTGGATGTTCTTCTTGTCCTGCCTGAGTGCTGATACCTCAAGACTATCATGGACATGAAGTTCCCCCTCATCCTCCTCTTTCATGCATGAGCCATCTGTGTCTTGCTCTTGGGTGTGTGTCATGTTGTTGTCACCAGACTCGCCACCAATTCGCCTCCGAAGCTCAAGCTGGTAGGCCCTCTCCTGGACCAAGCTCTCTGTGTCCGATTCAGCAGAGTCCCACAGGCTTAAACCAACCTCTGGTTTTAGTGGAGAGGGTTTCCTGTGTTCATCCTTTAACCTGACATAGGTCTTTCCGTGCTCAGGTCCCTTATCTTCCATTTTGTACTCCTTGCTGAGGAAAAAGTTGAGAGCTTGGTTGTAGTTGAACTGTTACTGTCTGTGTGCTGCTTTCATTACAGTAGGTGTGGACAGATGTTTACTTTACAGATGGCTGCTTGTCCACTTCTTGCAAAACCTCTGTATCAAAAAGCTAAATTACATATTCAGAATAGAATATTCTCGATATTTTCACACATATTTCAGGTAACTCAAGACAATGTGTTCAAAACCTTGCAAATAACAGAGGACTACCATCTAACCTTACCTCTGTAGCACGTGTTGCCAAATTATAATGTTTGAAGTTTTGTCAGCCACGTTAATAGGTAGGATTGAAATAAACAGGAATCTCACATAGCTGCAAAGCTAATATCACACAACAAAAAATCACTATGAGACATCATCACACGGCCCGATTTGGGGGGGGGGGGGGTCGGGCTCATGGACTAACGTTAGCCTATACTATCATTTGATTCTCAAATTAAACGTGTCACTTTTTGTTGGCTACTGTAGCTAGCCTAGCAAGAACTGGGTTTGCTTTGCTCTGCTTCTTGTTCACCTAGGCAACAACCTCCAACAACTATGGTTTGCTTGTCTATCTAAAACGATTTAGACCGTTTATTAGCTCTAAAGCTTGAGTGAAAATGTTAAAAGCTGAGAGACGCTGGTATTATCGACTGGTTTATCAATGTCAAAAGACACTCACCAATTTTATTCTCCAGTTTTGAAGAGTGGCAACCATGGAAACGAACAGACGCAAACAGACAGTGATTTGCGCCTGCGCAGGCATGTTGGGGGCGTTCCAGGTCGTCTAATTATGCTTGTATTAAAATGACTGGTCCAATTGACCCTTCGCTACGACATGTTTCCTCTGAGACATGCAGCCCAGAGGGGAAAGGTTGTAAAGCATGGAGAGGCCAGTGTGTGCTCTGAGCAATACAGCGGGTGAAGGTGCGGGAAGAGCATTGTAAACGGATAGAGGAGGTTATGGACAGTGAGGAAGAAGGAGGCGAGCCGAGTGCAGGGGTAGATGTGTGTTGAGGAAGAATGGAACAAACTGTATTCTGCTGTCTCAGAAATTGAACCTGAGGAGAGTGAGAATGGGAATGAATTACCAGTGGTGGCAGGTCTGGTGAAGACCGCCGAGTCGGAGCCTCGCCCGATGGTCATGCAAAGGATGATTTGGGCCCAGTGGGAGTGACATTTTTGGAGAAAGTGGATGGCTGATCCACATGTAGTCTCAGGCTGGGTAGGAAATAAGTTGGGTACTGTTAAATCGGTGAAAGTAGCTCAAAGTGGACTTTTCTGTGTATCTTCCGTCCAGAGGGAGTGTACTTTGTGTCACGCGACTAGGGACAAGACCTGTAACTTGCTTTGCTCTCCGGAGCAGGGTGCTGTCCTTTTGAGTTTTGAAGCATTTACCTGATAAAACCCTGTTAGGATATGTCAGTTATCCAGTGAAAGCATTTGTGCTGAATCCACAAAGGTGTTTCAGATGACAATTCTGAGATGTGAGAAGGAATGTGTAGTATTGGTGGAAAATGCTGTGTGTGTCAATTGTGGGGGTGCCCATGTTGCTGGGGATCAGAAGTGCCCGGTGCAAGAGAGACAGGTTGAGGTTGCCAGGAACAGAGTAGAGAGGTCAAGGGTGAGTGGTAGGCCTAGGCCAATACAGAGTGATACAAATCTGTGCTTCAGTAAGTTTGGCTTCTTAGCATTCATTGCCATGGTTATCAACTGTACCGCAGAAATGGAACATACATCACAGAAAATAAATGGTGTGGCGGCAGCTCCAGAGAAGTAGAGGTTCAATTCCTGTCTCTGTCTAGGCTACTCAAGGACATTCAGAGACTTGTCCCGAAGCCATTCCTGCGTTGTCTTGGCTGTGTGCTTAGGGTCGTTGCCCTGTTGGAAGGTGAACCTTTGCCCCAGTCTGAGGTCTTGAGCAGGTTCTCATCAAGGATCTCTCTGTACTTTGCTCTGTTCATCTTTCCCTCGATCCTGACTAGTCTCCCAGTCCCTGCTGCTGAAAAACATCCCCACAGCATGAAGCTTCCACCACCATGCTTCACCTTAGGGATGCTGCCAGGTTTCCTACAGACGTGAAGCTTGGCATTCAGGCTAAAGAGTTCAATCTTGGTTTCATCAGACCAGAGAGTCTTATTTCTAATGGTCTGAGAGCCCTTTAGGTGCCTTTTGGCAAACTCTAAGCAGGCTGTCATGTGCCTTTTACTGAAGAGTGGCTTCCGTCTGGCCACTCTACCATAAAGGCCTGATTGGTGGAGTTCTGCAGAGATGGTTGTCCTTCTGGAAGGTTCTCCCATCCCCACAGAGGAACTCTGGAGCTCAGAGTGATCAACGGGTTCTTGGTCACCTCCCTGACCAAGGCCCTTCTCCCTCGATTGCTCAGGTTGTCCGGGCGGCCAGCTCTAGGAAGAGTCATGTTGGTTCCAAACTTCTTCCATTTAAGAATGATGGAGGCCACTGTGCTCTTGGGGACTTTCAATGCTGCAGAAATGTGTTAGTACCCTTCCCCCAGATCTGTGCCTCGACACAATCCTGTCTCGGAGCACTACGGACAATTCCTTCCACCTCATGGGTTGGTTTTTCCAATCAATTGAATTTACCACAGGTGGACTCCAATCAAGTTGTAGAAAAAAAGGATGATCAATGGAAACAGGATGCACCTGAGCTCAATTAACGTAGAAGGTTAGGATAACTAACAGGTTAGGTGAAATAACGTAGCCATTTAGTAGATTGAGGTTAAGGTTAGAAAAAGGATAGGGTTAGCTACAATGCTACAGTTGTCAACTGTTGTCCCCGACACAACCACTAGATGGAGGTGTAGGCCTACTCCATCTAGTTACATGGTAGAAACGTAAACAGACTGCCTGACATACCATCAATATCATAACACCGGGAAAGTATTGTCAGAGGTTGCAACAGTAACCAGGGGCTGGATTTAGTGACTGTTTTTTTGCTCTGTTCGGTTTAGGTTAGTCTCTTGATGTTACACAGAAAATAGCTGTATGCCATAAGCAAACAAGAAAATGCTCATCCAGAAGCGGCGCTCCTAGTGGCCGGGGACTTTAATGCAGGCAAACTTAAATCCGTTTTACCTCATTTCTACCAGCATGTCACATGTGCAAGCAGAGAGAAAAAAAACTCTAGACCACCTTTACTCCATACACAGAGACACATACAATGCTCTCCCTTGCACTCCATTTGGCAAATCTAACCATAATCCTATCCTCCTGATTCCTGCTTACAAGCAAAAACTAAAGCAGGAAGTACCAGTGACTCGCTCAATACAGAAGTGGTCAGATGATGCAGATGCTAAAGCATGCATGAGCACCAGCTGTTCCGGACCATTGTGTGATCACACTCTCCCGTAGCCGATGTGAGCAAAGATCTTTAAACAGGTCAACATTAACAAGGCCGCAGGGCCAGACGGATTACCTGGACGTGTACTCAGAGCATGTGCGGACCAACTGGCAAGTGTCTTCACCGACATTTTAAACCCGAGTCTGTAATACCTACGTTTCAAGCAGACCACCATAGTCCCTGTGCTCAAGAAAGTGAAGGTAACCTGCCTAAAGGACTACCGTCCCGTAGCACTCCGTAGCCATGAAGTGCTTTGAAAGGCTGGTCATGGCTCACATAAACACAATCATCCCGGAAACCCTAGACCCACTCCAATTTGATGGCGTAATCTCAATCGCACTCCTGACGTGCCACCCCCCTATAGGAAGGTCAGAGACCTGGCAGTGTGGTGCCAGGACAACAACCTCTCCCTCAACGTGATCAAGATAAAGGAGATGATCGTGGACTACAGGAAAACACCCCCATTCACATCGATGGGGCTGTATTGGAGCAGGTTGAGAGTTAAGTTCCTTGGTGTCCACAAACTATTATGGTCCAGTCGTGAAGGGGGCAACCCCTCCCCCCCTCAGGATTTGGCATGAGTCCTCAAAAAGTCCTACAGTAGTACCATAAAGAGCATCCTGACCGGTTGCACTACCACCTGCTATGGCAACTGCTCGGCATCTGACTGTAAGGCACTGCAGAGGGTAGTTCATACGGTCCAGTACATCACTGGGGCCAAGCTTCCTGCCATCCAGGACCTATATACTATGCAGTGTCAGGAAGGCCCAAAGAGACCAGTCACCCAAGTCATAAACTGCTCTGCTACAGCACGGCAAGCAGTACAGGAGCGCCAGGTCTAGGTCCAAAAGGCTCCTTAAGAGCTTCTACCCCCAAGGCATATTAACTGCTGAACAATTAACAGGCCATATGGACTAACAAAAAAGCACCGTTATCACTTTCAGGTCTATTCAAATTTGTTCTAAATCTTAAGCTAAGCGGTAGGCTTTTAGCCACAAATCCCTCAATTCAAGCCCTGGTTTTAACTTAACCAAGCTCTTCAATGAGCTATCTACAATTACATTTGGCGGCAGGACTGCAAACATTTGACACTGGTCTAGCAGCTGAAAGTATGGTTATGGGAAGTCACAAGTGAGATGAAACTAACCAAAAAAGTACTCAGCAAAAGCTCTGAAATGTGTTAAAAGCACTGGAGATTAACATTTAGAAGTTGAGGTGGAAAGTCACCATGTTTTATTTTTTTCTTTAAGGCATAGTGCCTTAAAGGCACAATATACAAAATGTGCAAACACAGAAAATGACTTTGTGTGTGGCAAAAAATAGAAATGTGATTCCGCAACTTTTTTTTACTTTTATATTTCACTCTGTGATAAGTCACTGACTTAAAGCCACAAGAGGGTAGAACATTTCAAACGTTGCTTGTTTTGAGAGGTAGTTAGTTACAGAAACATTGGAATGGTTTAATCAACTTCCTCAATAGTTGGTCCAGATGATCCACCGCCTCCAGGAGCGGCCCCACCAGTTCCGGGGAATCCACCAGCCATGCCTTCGGGCATACCACCAGGCATACCACCGGCACCCTGGTACAACTTGGTGATGATGGGGTTGCACACCTTCTCCAGCTCTTTCTGGTGGTGCTCATACTCTTCCTTCTCTGCAGTCTAAGAAACGTAAACAGATTGGCAACATTAATATTCTGCTAAACTGACTTCAAACAAAATATTTCACTTAAGTCGCTCAGACATCCAAGGAAGGTGTTGGGCCATCTTTGGTCTTTCAACCTCTGGTGGAAACTACGAATGGCAGGAATAAACTTCATCACAGCGAGTGGCCCAAGACTGTACAAGGCATACCAACTCAATTCTTACCTGGTTCTTGTCAAGCCAGCCGATGACCTCATTGCACTTGTCCATAATCTTGGTCTTGTCCTCGTCACTGATCTTGCCCTGTAGTTTCTCATCCTCCACAGTAGACTTCATGTTGAAAGCGTAGGACTCCAAGGAGTTCTTGGAGGAAACCTTGTCACGCTGCACATCATCCTCACACTTGTACTTCTCAGCCTCCTGGACCATGCGCTCAATGTCCTCCTTGCTCAGACGACCTGAAGGCAAAATACAATCAAATATTAACATTTGACTTAACTGTACATCATTATAGACAAAAGTACTATTGTTGTCGCTCAGACATCCAAGGAAGGTGTTGGGCCATCTTTGGTCTTTCAACCTCTGGTGGAAACTACGAATGGCAGGAATAAACGTCATCACAGCGAAGCGATTAGGGCTAGTAATTGACACCCATTTTCTAGTCTTACATTCCAATGCCATCCCCACAAACTTACCCTTGTCGTTAGTGATGGTGATCTTGTTCTCCTTGCCAGTGCTCTTGTCAGCTGCAGACACGTTCATGATGCCGTTAGCATCAATGTCAAAGGTGACCTCAATCTGAGGAACACCACGAGGTGCAGGGGGGATTCCAGTCAGCTCAAACTTGCCCAACAGGTTGTTGTCCTTGGTCATGGCCCTCTCGCCCTCATACACCTGGAGGATAAAGTCTATATTAGCTAAAAACCATAGATGGCTCTCAAACAAGTATATTTAATTAGTAGTCGCTCAGACATCCAAGGAAGGTATTGGGCCATCTTCGGTCTTTCAACCTCTGGTGGAAACTACGAATGGCAGGAATAAACTTCATCACAGCGAGTGGCCAAAGTAGTCAGGAAACTTTAAATGCATGCACTTTCTCACCTGAATGAGCACACCAGGCTGGTTGTCTGAGTAGGTGGTGAAGGTCTGAGTCTGCTTGGTTGGGATGGTGGTGTTACGTTTGATCAGGACGGTCATGACACCTCCAGCAGTCTCAATACCAAGGGACAGGGGGGTGACGTCCAGCAGAAGCAGGTCCTGGACATTCTCAGACTTGTCACCTGAGAGGATGGCTGCCTGGACAGCTGGAAATGGGAATGAGAAGTTACTCATGTATAAACATCACTGTAGAGCCACAGTAACAATTGTCGCTCAGACATCCAAGGAAGGTATTGGGCCATCTTTGGTCTTTCAACCTCTGGTGGAAACTACGAATGGCAGGAATAAACTTCATCACAGCGAAACGATTGAGTTAGGCCAGAGGGAACACAAGATTATCAGTGACCCACCTGCGCCATAGGCCACAGCTTCGTCAGGGTTGATGCTCTTGTTGAGCTCTTTGCCATTGAAGAAATCTTGGAGCAGTTTCTGGATCTTGGGGATACGAGTGGAGCCTCCGACCAGGACGATGTCGTGGACCTGGGCCTTGTCCATCTTGGCATCGCGGAGGGATTTCTCCACTGGGTCCAGGGTGCCTCGGAAAAGGTCTGCATTGAGTTCCTCAAAGCGAGCCCTGGTGATGGAGGTGTAGAAGTCGATTCCCTCGTACAGAGAGTCAATCTCAATGCTTGCCTGGGTGCTGGAGGACAAGGTGCGCTTTGCCCTCTCACAGGCGGTGCGGAGACGGCGAACAGCTCTCTTGTTGTCACTGATGTCTTTCTTGTATTTTCGTTTGAACTCTGCGATGAAGTGGTTGACCATGCGGTTGTCAAAGTCTTCTCCACCAAGATGGGTGTCTCCAGCAGTGGACTTGACCTCAAAGATGCCATCCTCGATGGTCAGGATTGACACATCAAAGGTGCCGCCACCCAAATCAAAGATAAGGACGTTCCTTTCAGCACCAACCTGAAACAGGAAATAATATTCAGTATTTGCAATGAGGTAGAAGAAGAAAGCAGCAATCTATGACATGATAGATCATCGCTCAGACATCCAAGGAAGGTGTTGGGCCATCTTTGGTCTTTCAACCTCTGGTGGAAACTACGAATGGCAGGAATAAACTTCATCACAGCGAATAATCACTGCATTGCAGTCCTTCTCAACAGAATATCATAGCAAGCAACATACCTTCTTATCTAAGCCATAGGCGATGGCAGCAGCAGTTGGCTCATTAATGATACGCAGTACATTCAAGCCAGAGATGGTGCCAGCATCTTTGGTTGCCTGTCGCTGGGAGTCGTTGAAGTAAGCAGGCACGGTAACTACAGCATTGTTGACAGTCTAGGGAAAGAGAAGGTCAAACAATATACATTTGAATAATTCAGTAACAGAGTCAAGTTATCAGAAACTGACTAGTCATGGCAAACTAAGCATTCCTGTTCAGAATTATAGGAAATAAACATGTATAAATCTGTTATAATGTCTGTAATTTTTTAATTCTTACTTTTCCAAGGTAGGCTTCAGCAATCTCCTTCATCTTGACCAGAACCATGGAGGAAATTTCTTCTGGGTAGAAAGACTTAGTCTCTCCTTTGTATTCAACTTGGAGCTTGGGTCGAGTAGAATCATTGATTACTTCGAATGGCCAATGCTTCATATCCGATTGAACAACTCCATCATCAAACCTGCGGCCAATCAGTCTCTTGGCATCTAATAAAAGATGATAACCAGTTAGATTACACTTAAACTTTTCTACAGCCCTACTTAGTCTTGTGAGCTATATGGCTCATCACTCAGACATCGAAGGAAGGTTTCAGGACACTTTTTCTTAACCTCTGGAAACTACAACTGTCAGGCATAAACTTCAATGATAAAGCTTTGGTGCACCATACAGCTACCAAAACAGAAATTATTTATTTAAGAAAAATAAGAACTTAAAAAAAACATACCAAAAACAGTGTTGCAGGGGTTCATGGCAACCTGATTCTTGGCAGCATCACCGATGAGCCTCTCAGAGTCTGTGAAGGCAACATAGCTTGGAGTGGTCCTGTTACCCTGGTCGTTGGCAATGATTTCAACCTTGCCATGTTGGAACACACCCACACAGGAGTAGGTGGTCCCGAGATCAATGCCAACTGCTGGTCCTTTAGACATGTTGCCTAAACACAAGAATAGAGTATCAATTCAAGTTCTCCAAAATCAAATTAAGCTTCCATCAATATAAGTGTTACATCAATGAGAGTTTATATCGTGACACAGTGGTCTAAGACACTGCATCTCAGTGCTAGATACTTGCCTAATTAAATAAAAAATAAAGTTACGCAACAAAATTACACTTCTATAAAGAAATCCCGCCCATTAATTCGGTCACAACACGTGGGGTGCAGTTCCCATGCCGCGTTTACGTAATGTCGGAAACTCTAGTCTTAACCAGTATTAATTAAGCCGGAAGTTTCCGACGTAAAGGCGGTGACATGTGACCAAGGGACTAGAACGTTCTAGTTGCAATTAGGTAGGCCGACAACCACGTGGTTGGTCGGGGGCCTTTTCCTATACTTAGTAAACGGTGTAAAAACGCTCAGTTAGTGTTCTAACAAAAACCATTGGAAACCGGCAGTCGAATGCCTTTCAAACTGCATTCACTGCAAATGACCAAACTAGACAGACTACCTGCCATACATACGACCACGACACAAAAGGTTGAGCGACTAGCTAATTAAGATTACCGCACTGTTCGATACATTTAGTCGGCTAGCCCAGTAACGAACGTTAGATAAACAGGCAAAGTAAATTGGGATCGATGGTAAGACATTGAAGTGACTCAAATTAGTTATTTCAGGTAGGTGGGTGTATTAAATCAATTTGTCTACTAGCTAGTTAGCCTTTTTCAGACCGGATAACTACGTTAGCATCTAGCCGGCCAATTCTGGATATAAAATGTATCCGATTATGGCGAACTAAATGACTACTGAGAAATAAAATAACTGCTTTGATTACATTATGGTTAAATACAACTTTTGTACCTACCAAATTCGTGGCCGAGGTGATGTTGTTGGTCGGAGTTGAACAAAGACGAAGCCTCCCTTTCTTCGCCTGTGAGAGAATAGAGAAAGAAGGAACGGTGATTCTATAACTTTTATATCACCGGCAACGCAACCAATCATAGCTCTGGATCCCACGTGCCACTCTAAAACACCAATAAAAACACAGGACGGCCCAAGCGTTCCCTCCGACTGCTGCGACAAAGACTCAGCGCTCTTCAGAATCTGTGTTACATTTATTTTGGTTGTCATACGCGGAAGCTTTGGCAAGACATCTGTAGATTTGTGTTGGATAATATATACGCAAATAAACTTAACAATGTGATTTTTGGTTTCACAGATTTCGGCAAAGACTTGGAGAAACCTATTTTTTTTAATCAACTTGATTATCACGTTAGCTAAGTTTCACATTCATAAATGCACATTTCTTAATCGAAAGCCTCTTTTTGATATTTTATTTAATGAAGTTGAACATTATATTAAAACAATTTCTTATTACTGCAACAAAAAAAGCTATGAAAACCATTGACATATGTGCATCATACAAGGTCTTTATGTAAACCAGTGTATTTGTTTGTATCCCCCTAATTGTGTTTTTGTTTCCTTATGTATACGAATATGTATACTTTGTTCTGTATTTCTCTATTCTTGTATCCTGAAAATAATTTTGAAAAATAAATAAATATATAAAAAAATATATATAATACTCAGCGCTCTTGCCGCCTTCAAAACAATTGGGAACTCGGAAATCTCCGTCTTTCCGACCAGACGATCACTGACGTCATGATTTACCTCGTTTTTTCCCCGAGTTTCCAGTTGTTTTGAATGCGGCTACGTTCCAAATCACTCTTCATATCTAGGGAGCCGTTTCCGGTGTGTTGTCAGGTATTGCTAACAGGGAGGAGATTTTGTTAAATACAGACTAAATTCATTAAAGTTACTAAATTACATTCACTGAATTTAAAAGTTACAGCAATGGGCTTGTGGGAATTTAAACATTATTTTTTCAAAACGAGTTTCAACATAGTATAACCACTACAAAGCTGATGCTAGATAGCTAGTCTCTTTCATAGCGGGCTTTTGGGCTCCCAAGTGGCATCATGCATGCTCTGCACTTTATTTGGCTAGTAGGCAAATAGGCCTACATAATGACTATGGCTGCATGCCTCCAAAGGCGCGTGGTGCTGCATGGAGATCACAAGCTCTTCAACTGGGCAGCAGTGTCGCGATGGAGGGAATAGCCTATTCAGAGACTAGCTAAGACCACTGCAACAGAGTTATTTTGAAGTGTTGGAATATGCTTATACCAGACTCAGCCTACGTTTAACCTCTCCCTTGTTCATTTCAAAGTCCATACGTTCATGACTCGATTCATATACATCATGTCGAATTATTACAAATTCATATTAACCCCTCCTACAGAATATGCGTTTGGCAATATTTTGATTGATGATATACATTTCCAAATATTCTATACAAAATATTTAGATTGGCAAAGACTCCAGTGGTCATACATAATTCATAGATTCACTAAACATCGATTATTATTCTGTTTCCTTATTCCTGGTATATACTACTGGTTATAATTGCAGATAGAGTCCAGAGAGTGGGATGGTGCAATACTGAATTAGTCATATTTTGTGCATGCATGGGAATGTCCACGTCACCCAGGGATATGCCCATGCTGTAGAGATGCGCCTAGCGGACTGAAACTTCACTGTTGTAGGCATAATACAGCTAGTGCTATCAAGAATTGTGCTGGCAAACAAATCCATTACATTAGCTACCTACATGTGAAGTAAACTCAACTGAGGAGTATTAGAGAATGGAGACTTTTAACTTGAAAACATGCAGGATACGTCTTTCGGTTTCCTTGACTTTTATATATTGTATTATGCTTGTTTGTGTTAGTGATGGGAAGTTCGGCTCTTTTCCGAGAGCCGGCTCTTTTGGCTCAGCTCCCAAAGAAGAGCCGGCTCTTTCGACTCCTGAACGGCTCTTAATTTAGGATTTTTTTGTAGGCCTTTATTTTACCCTAACTTTAAAAAAAAAAAATGGTTTGTGTGTTGAAAACCCTTTCATGTGCAGTGTTTTTATGCATTTATTTTGTTACAAAAGCATTCTTTTGTTTTTAATCATTTTAATCAAACATTTTTTTGCACAAATTAACAACAAAAAAACAGCAAATAAACAGAATTGAACTAGAACAGAACTAGAACCAAACTCAAGCAAACAGTATTAATGTCCTCAGTGAAGATTGGCATTCAAAAAAATCAGATGCCTCAGCTTTGATGGACTGATCCTATTTCTTCTTTCTGAGATTATCTGCCCTGTTTTTGAGAAGATTCTCTCTGAAGGAACCGATGTTGCCACAATACACAGTCTCCCTTCCATCACCTTCGCCAGGCGTGGAAAGACTGAGGCCTTGGCCTGCCACCAGCTCAGTGGGTCTTCTGCTCGTTGGATGATGGGCTCCTCAAGATAAGACCTCACCTCCAGTATAGCATCAGCTGTAGGATTTCTTCTTGTAGCATCTCCTGTAGCTCTTTCATCAAAAAGCCTCCAAACAACAGAGGTTTGTGGTTCCTCATACACTTGGCCTTCTAATGGCGGAGCTGGCTGGCTGCTAGGGGTGCATCTTGCTGCTGCACTAATTCTCTGAAGTGCCTCATCAACAGCTCTGTTGTCATTGAATGCAATTTTTTTAAACCTAGGATCCAATAATGTGGTTTCTGAGTGGACAGTGTTGTACTCCATACGCAGAAATTTCCGGTCCATGGCTGAACAAAGAGCTGCAACCAATTCTTTCCCTTTCTGCATGGTTACAGTCTGTTGGGCTGTCACACGCTGCAAACCTTTGCATAGCAGGAGCATTTTTTAGGCAGAAACATAGCTGAGGGAGAGAAACAGCAACTTTTAAAATGAAGCTTTTTTTAAAGTATGTGGCATATTATATGTGGCACATTATACTGTATTGTTTCTGCAATGTATAATAGTGACTGAATGGTAGTAGTGAAAAAAAATGGTCCAAGGTACCTGTCTGCACTTATTTCCACAGTCACCTCCTCAAATGGTTGCAGGACGGTGCAGACCTCTTTCACCAGCTCCCATTCCTCTTGACATAGAGCATCAACTGGTGCGTTGATGAGGGCCAGGGTGGAGATGATGGCATCTTTTGTTTCAAGAATTCGTTTCAACATATAAAATGTTGAGTTCCACCTGGTGGCACACTCTTGTTTGGGCCTCAGTTCAGGCATCCCCATCTGGCACTGTGTGGACTTTAGCCTCTGTGTTGCAACTGTGCTTTTGTGGAAAAACTCCACAACAGCCTTCACCTTATCCACGGTTGGTTTGACCACCTTTAGGGCATCTCTAATCATGAGGTTTAGTGTATGTGCCAGACATGGGTGATGGGTCCACTTAAGAATTTTTATGGCTTTGGTGATGTTTGCTGCATTGTCACTCACACAGCACACTACTTTGTCCTCTACTTGCCACTCTTTTGCCACTCTTACTAGCTCATCTGCTAGGTTTTCTGCAGTGTGTCTCTCTGTGAACTCAAAGCAGTCCAAAAGGCAAGATGTCATCTTGTAATTTTCAATGAAATGGCAAGTGACAGCCATGAAAGAGCAGGTTGTTCTGGAGGTCCAGCAGTCAGTTGTCAGGCAAACTGATGGAGCTTGTTTCACCCTTACTTGCCATAATGCCCGTTCTGTGTCATATAGTTTAGGTATTGTTGTTTGGGACAATGTTTTTCTACTGGGAAGAGTGTATGTGGGATTTAAAGTTTTGACAAAACTTTTAAAACCTCTGTCCTCCACAATTAAAAAGGGTTGGAAATCAGTAGCTATCATTTTAGCTAGCTCTACATCAATGCTGTGCTGTTTGGATGGGGTCATCACTTTGGGTATAAACTGGCTTATTTTGCTTTGAGCTGCAGTAGGAGAGGTTATACCTGCATGTGTGGGGAAGCCAGTAGATGCTGCTGCAGTTGCTGTTTTTTGGGGATGAGACACACCAGGATCTGTAGATGGGGTGCTAGCTTGCCCTCTCTCCTCTAACTGCACTGTAGGATGGACAGTTCTCATATGTCTATGCAGGTTTGTGGTGGAACCTGCTCTTAAAGTAATTTTCATCTTGCAGTGAACGCACTCTGCTTTGTTGTTTCCATTGTCTTTAAACTGGAGCCAGATGCTGCTTCTCTTTCGGGTGTCACTCATAGTTACGACTCACACACTCTCCTCACCGCTATCTGACAGACAGTGTCGTTATTAACGTTGTTACGACTCATTAACTTGCAGTGGAGTGCCGCTTCACTTCACCCCCCTCTCTGTTTTTACATAATGGTATGATCCCATATCCTCACATCTGATTGGCCGCTATGCGATTGCTGACCAATCAAAACAAAGTTCTGCCTGTAAGCACGCAGCGAAAGGAAAAAAACTGGGAGCCGGCTCTCACTCGATGCGAGCCGGCTCTTCTGATTCACTACAAAGCATCGGCTCTCAGAGCCGCATCTTTTGCGCATGACACATCACTAGTTTGTGTAGCACTCCTCACAGGCCATTTGGTGTACGTTTTTTTTGTTGTTGGTGAGATCAGACTGCCAAAACTCTGAAAGGTATTATTGTACTTCAGAATTGCAACACAAGATTTGTACAAGCCTAAAATGTAATCGTAACATGGTGTTTATGTTCACAGATGACATTTCACGTTTGCGTTTCACGCATGGCTTTTCATACGATCCTAACCATTTACGTATGTATTTTCTGATGATCCAAATGATACGTACGTTCAACCTTTTATCAGCCATCTGGCTCCATATACATTCAGCCTCTTGCGAACTGAAGGAAAATGATGAAACACAGAGAGATGAAAGAAAAAGTGTTCCGTTTTTTGAATTTTTTGCTTTGTCAATTATTTTACAGGTAGCACACAGTTTCACTTCAATTTATTTGTTAAGTACAAAACTGTTTTCCTCAGTAGCTTACAACCTTATCAATAGTAATGGCGTCTTTTTGTAGGCACTAACTCCGACATGGTTCGTTGGACAACGTCTATGGGAAAAAATAATACTTTTGTCGGGTATTTGGATTATAGCTGAAAATAAGGGCTGTGGTAAACACAGGTTTAGGAGATGTTGTTCTATGACAAACCTGCTCTAGAGCGCTCAGGACCTCAGACTGGGGTGTAGGTTCACCTTCCAACAGGACAACGACCCTAAACATCCAATACAACACAGGAGTGGCTTTGGGACACGTCTCTGAATGTTCTTGAGTGGCCCAGCCAGAACCCGGACTTGAACCCAAATGAACATCTCTGGAGAGACCTGAAAATAGTTGTGCAGCGACGGGCCCTATCCAACCTGACAAAGCTTGAGAGGATCTGCCCAAATACAGGTGTGCCAAACTTGTAGCATCATACATAAAAATACTCAAGGCTGTAATCTGTAAGGGCCTGATTTAGGCCAGGTCTCTGACTCCCTCTAGAGGGAGTAGTATGACCACAGTCAAGTGCTGACACGTTCAGGAGGTTTTGGTTTGGTTGTGGTTAATCCCCAATTAGAGGCAGCTGTCTTGGGTTGTCTCTAATTGGGGATTCTATTTATATTCACTCGGCGTCCACCTGCGTGTGGATCATTGCGTTGTCTGTGTGCTTATGTGTGTTCCAGACACCAGTTCACGGTACGTTCTCTGTGTTTGTGTCATTAGTTGTTTTTTGTTATTCTTAAATAAATATGTTCGCACGCACCTCTCGCTCTGACCCTCGTTCCCTCACCACTGACCGTGACATTATCGCTGCTTCAACAAAGTACTGAGTAAAGGGTCTGAAGACTTATGTAAATGATATTTCCCTTTTTATTTTTATTACGTTTGGAAACATTTATAAAAAATATATTTTTGCTTTGTCCTTATGGGGTATTGTGTGCAGATTGAGGGGGGGGGGGAATATTTAATCAATTTTAGAATAAGGCTGTAACATAACAAAATGTGAAAAGTCAAGGGGTTTGAATGCACTTTTCAATATAGAAAAAACTGGATGATGTTTGGGTGGTGGACCTTTATTGATACACACGGTAAACTTTTAGGTGTGTAAAACCCAGCAGCGTTGCAGTTCTTGGCACAAACCACTGCGCCTGGCACCTACTACCCGTTCAAAGGCACTTCAATCTTTTATCTTGCCCATTCACACTGAATGGTAGCCTAGGGCAATTGAATCCCCAAGCTGACAAGGTAAAATATCTGTCATTCTGCCCCAGATCAAGCCAGTTAACCCACTGTTCACTGGTAGGTCGTCATTGTAAATAAAAATTTGTTCTTAACTGACTTGCCTAGTTAAATAAAGGTTAAAAATAAATAATACCAAAATAAATGTAAAAGTCTTTAATTACAGAAGGTACATGAGGCATCATGACTATTTCTTAAAAGGCCATTCCAGAAAGATATGACATCACATTGAAATAAGGCATGTATTTTCCTATTGTTTTTAAAAACAGTAGGAGAGGCTCCTCCATCTTGTCTTGCATTGTGAAACCCTCCCTATGCTCTCTGTCCAGTAGGGGAACGAGTTTGCATGAATATAATGAAATACGTTTAGATGTAAACAGGGCATCACACTAATTCTCTTAGGAGACCCGCAGGAGAGTGCACGCTTGTTCTAGCCCAGCATTCAACTAGCAGGAGAACAGTTCATGGTACTCGTTAATCAAAGGTATGTAGCCCAATAGAGAAATCACCCAAACAAAGATAGTGTAAATACAATTATGCAATACTGAAAATCAAATCAGTTTTTTTGTTACGCTCAGAGGATACAACAGGTGTAAACAGTACAGTGAAATGCTTGCTTACAAGCTCAACAATGCAGTTGTACTAAGTAATATAAAAGATATACACAAAAAAAGTACACGATAATAAAACACACATGAGAATATACACTATAAACAAGGTCAATATCAGTAACAACCAATGAAGAGGATACTGTTTCAGTTGTGTAATCTGGGTTAAAGGGACTGCGCAACAGTATAAATATAATAAATAGTAGCATAAGCAAATATGGTGATTTTGGATTAAAAATATATCATACATAATAGCAGCTTATGAGCCTGTGTGCGCACATACTTATCCACCATATCACTGTACATGTTTTAAAACAACATTGCATAAAAAAAAATATATGGTTTGTCACATCTAAGGTGCTTATAATTTAGAATTGTCTATTTGAATTCCCTATATTAAAACACACACACTGACATTTTTTACAGTGCCGTCTCTTTGATCTGAGGGCTTAGCGTTGCTCCATTTGTTTGTGGGATGACTTGAATTTCAGGATCCTCTGTTTTGGTGTTTGTTGTTGTGGTCGTCGTTTCTGTTGCCATGGGTTTCTCAACGATATACTTTGTGAATCCAATGTTAAAAAGTCCTAGAAAAACAGGCATGTTTTTACCATGTGGAAAATATAAAATGTCAGACCATTTGAGCATGTATTCGACATCCCACTGGGTACACACTGGTTGAATCAACGTTGTTTCCACATAATTTCAATGACATTAAGTTGAACCAACGTGGAATAGAATAGAATTGTGGGATAGGCCTTATAATTGTGCTTTTTTTGTCACTGTGTTCTTTCGTTGGCTGAAGTCTTTTTTTATATGGCATGTCACAGAAATCTCACTATGTAGGATGTAAAATATTACCATTTCCCTGTTTTCTTCTGGATTGTTTCTCTTCATTGCTTGATTTTGATCTGCTGCTCTCCGCAGATTGATCAGAGTCTTCATTTTCTGTAATGATCAAAACTATTATAATTTCTGAACAATTACTTGTGAAAAGTTTAAGATTTAGTGGAAGACATACATATACTCCTTAAACCAGTGGTGCACAACACAAGTCCTTGAGGGCTGCAGGTTATTTGCTGTTTTTTGTTCTTTCTGATCTAGACTTGAAAAAACACGTTTGGTTAATATCAACTGATCCAAGTGCCAGGGAGAAAGGAAAACCAACAGAGCGAAATTCCTGTTGAGGACTGGAGTTGTGCACACCTGCCATAAACCAAAGATGAGCAAACATGCAAAGTCATGAGAAGATCCTAAACAGTGAGAGCCGAGAGGTGTGCTAGTCTCTAGTTACCTTTCTTCCAGAGTATATGAGCCCTCCTCAGCTTGATTACGAAGAACAAAACGACCACCAGCAGACCAAGGATGAGGCACGACACGAGGAAGATGAGCAAAGGTGCACTTCCTCCATTTCCTCTCTGCTTCTCTGTCTCATCCAATAAGCTTCCTGTGAATGAGACCGCCAGGGCAACTTTAGCCTCTTCTACTGTAGACTTATATACATGTCTGGCTTACACAGCCCGTAAACATGACACACTTAACCAGATCTGTATGTACTTTGGAAAAATAGTAAGACTGTCTTACCTCTAGCATTAGTGGAGTTGGTTCCTGTGCCGTTATGAGGTGTGTTCTCTGTTTGGGACACTGACGACGAATCTACAGGGAATTACAGGGTAATTAATGAATGTGTGAATGCATCATACATCTATTCTAGACAGTACCTACAGTCACCTATGGAGTGCATTTGTGGTTAAAACAATGGGGATTAAATTCATTCAATTCAATTTATACTATAATAAAATACTACTGGATGCTGCTATGATGAACATTTGTAGTAGGGTTGAATATTTTCCCAGTATTTTACAAATGTTCCATCCAGAGAATGAATCACCTTTCTCCCGGGTAACCCGGTATTTCCCGCCCCTAAACCAGAAGTGTCATGCAAAGGCATTATAAAGCATATACAAATGCCTGGATTTGATTAGAGCTTTGATCAGCATGAAAATTAAAACCTGATGCTACCTGAGCCTGATGAGCCATATATTAAATACATTTTATGAGCCCTACATTAACGACATTTAATGAGCCCAATGCGTATATAACATTGGCTACTGCATATTACGCATGATAGAAAAACATAAAAACCCATAGATGTAGCTAGCTATATGCTCTCTTGGTTAAATAAATCAAACCCTAATCTGTAGTAATGGAAAATCACCACGAGGTGGAGAACTAGCCCACTGAATAACTTAGCATGTGTGTACCCTGTACCTTCGAACACTGAGTGGGCTGGCTGACATGGAGGAAAAGATATTCGACAGACATTGATAAATCCAATGAGGAAATGCATTTGTTGATTTATTACAAACTTAATAGACTTCTAGTTGTTGATGTGTGGTTTTATTGCATTACAATAAATGTCCTTTTCACTCACTGATTGTACCACATGAAAATGTTCTAATTTAAGTCTATATATGTAACAATAAATGACAAACTCGTCTTTAAATTAACAAAAAAAAGCATAAGCCAAAGATCTGCCTGAAACTTTTGACTGAGGTTTACAATTAAGGACCTATATGGCTTATATTGTTATTCACTTCCATTTCAGGAAACAGACTTGGCAGTTTTCACAATGTATATGCAACCTCAGGGCACCATGGCTGTTCTGTTCTTCCATACATGTATTAAGTAGCCGAGGCAGCAGGTAGCCGAGTGGTTAGAGTGTTGGGCCCGTAACTGAAAGGTTGCTGGATTGAATCCCCGAGCTGACAAAGTCTAAATTGTTGTTCTGCCCCTGAACAAGGCTGTTAACCCACTGTTCCTAGGCTGTCATTGTAAGTATGAATTTGTTCTTAACTGACTTGCATAGTTAAATAAAAATGTTGTCATGTCAAAATGTTAAGTTATATAATGAATGTTTTTAAACATTAATATGTTTTACTTACTGTGAGTGCTGAGTTGTGAGTCAGGGGTTGATGCTGGTGGTCCCTTTGTATTGGGCCAATCTAAGGCTGTAGTTGTTGTTTCTGTTGACACCTGTGTACTAGGCCAATGGGAGACTGTTGTTGGTTCCTCTGTTGGACCTTCTGAACTGGGCCAATGAGAGGTTCTCGCAATGGAGCGTGATTCCTCAGTGGCTATAAGATAAAAGGGAATTTCATTTATTGATGTTTGTGTGGTAAAGATACCCTAGTGTGCCATGACCCTACCGTTCTCATGGTGTATTTTAAACCAGTGAGAAAGTACCCACAGTGTGACTGTCCAGCGAAACCAGAAAAGTACACACTTTCCTTTCAATGTTCCTCAAATAGACCACTGCAAGCAGAACTACATTTAAAATAAAGGCATTTTAAATTCTTTGTTGGATATGTCCACCTTACTGTCAAGGAGGTAATCTGAGCTTTATTTCATAGTATTGTCATTTATCATACGCATCTAATAAATTCAACCTCCCATAGCTTGGATACCACCTCAACAACTAATCAAGTGAAAGGTCAAAAGTGTGAACAATGTGGGACTTACGATTCTGTCCAATTTTTACAAAATTCATCAGAGATGAATTGTGTAAGGCTGGATGGCGAACGATGCATTTCACTGTGACTCTCCTCTTGTGGGACTGAACATGCAAGATATCCATGGAGGAATATGTGTTTTTTTCCAAAAGATACTGAGGCTGAGCTAAATAACAAGAGAAAGGTTAATTAACTTTTGTCAACAACAACCATCATACTTCTTCTTATAATACTGACCTGAACTGCCCTTTACAGGGAGAATACAGACATTTCACTTCCCTTTATTTTGGATGAGATGAAGTGGAATGTGTGGGGGATTTGTTTTCGCAGGGGAATTCTAAACAGTTTAAGTCTTGT
Source organism: Thymallus thymallus (assembly GCA_023634145.1). Classification (NCBI taxonomy): domain Eukaryota; kingdom Metazoa; phylum Chordata; class Actinopteri; order Salmoniformes; family Salmonidae; genus Thymallus; species Thymallus thymallus. The sequence continues at coordinate 31,518,937 of CM042391.1, forward strand.
CTCATCACAACATCCTCAATCTCCTACTACTCTATTTTGACTTGTCTTGTGTTTTTATTTTCCACACTCCATTACAATGGTTGTTATCATTGGTAAAATATATTGAATAATGTAAGTGAACGGCAGCGCGGGGCAGGGAAGCGAACCCAAAGGCATACACCCTATGCATCGCGCCAATATTGGTTAACCCACTTGGTGTGAAATTGTAACGTAGGGTGCTGGAGGCTGCTGGAGCTTGGTGGCGATGTGAACCTTTGGTTTGGTTTGAATGTTTAGTTTTTGGCATGCCATGTTTTGTTGTCCTTTTTGTATATATTGTTATTTGTTGGTCATGCACCATTTGTTTACATAATTCACTTGGGCTGGCTGACCAAGGAGTCAAAACATAGCTGGCCCTGAACTCGGTAAGCTTGCTTCCCCTGGGGCACATGCATTGAACACCTTAATGCACACCCTAGTGTGTCATGACCCTACCGTTCTCGTGGCGTATTTTAAACCAGTGAGAAAGTACCCACAGTGTGACTGTGCAGTGAAACCACAAAAGTGCAATGTTTTAAATGTTCCTCAAATAGACCACTGCAAGCATAACTACATTACAGACTCTTTAACTAGGCCTACAGACCATTTAGCTAGGCCTACAGACCCTTTAACTAGGCCTGCATACCCTTTAACTAGGCCTACAGACCATTTAGCTAGGCCTAGGACCCCTAGAAATAGCAAGTGTAGCAAAATCAGTAGGTTTCGATCATAGGTTTCGAACGTAACATAATCCTTTGCCATGAAATTGACTAAATAAATCTATAATAAAGGACACTTACCATCAATTTCTAACCCACTCTCCAAAAGCCATGAGATTTTGGGAGGATGGCTATTTCCCACTGCAGAACATTTGATGGCAGTCTTTCCATTGTGTTCTGTTATCTCCAATTTTGGCATACCTTGAGAATGACAAAAAGAGTGAGGTTATGATTTTGCGATTCAACTTAATTAGCTGGAAGTGGGAATGGGGCAAGCACTACCTCCTGATCCAATATGAACGTCCGGTCACTTTATTTGGATAGTTTCAGATAGATGATCTACAGATACTATCAACAAACTATGTTGATAAGCAACTCCTTTCTAAGGTTATGATTAGGGTTAGTGTTATGGTTGGGATAAGGGTTAGTGGATAGTTAGTTGAAATGTTGTTGACAGTTATCGAACATGCACCCTTTAATTGGGATTATCCACATAAAGTGTTAGTGAATATTCTACTAGCAACAGTCATCAAAATTGTTAAAAGGTTTAGAAAACAATTATAATAAATGCAACAGTTGGACAATGGATGAAGATATATATTTTTAATCCATCAGGTATTGAATTAATTATAGCACATACATTTTTTTACTGGCACGGCCAAATGATGAATGGCATTCAGGTATTTGTGGGAATTCAAGTGTTCAATTTGTAAAATGTCCCAGTTTTTATTCATAGAATGCGCTCATATATACATTTTCTAATGGTATCAGGTATTTATTTGATTGGGTGTATTTGCATACATGAACACATTTAAATAAAGGGGTGGAAAACAATCAATCCAGCACCCCTCAAACACTGGAAATAGATGGCTTAAAAAAAAGTATCTTTCTATCTAAAAAGACAGCTCAAGTGGGCGGAGCATGCACGTTGACAATTCTACTCAGTAAAGATGAAGGCTGTGAGCTTTCTTAATCACTGTAGACAACAATTCTATGACAATATGTCATACTTACCCAAAACAGTCACGGTAACCAACTTCACTACTGGCACCTTTGTGTAATGTAAACATTTGTAGTGGCCTCCATCTTTGAAGGTGACATCAGACACACTGACTGAAAAATCGGACTCGGACAAGTTTATTATCTTGTAGCGCTTGTCCCTCAGAGCTGTTAGTGAAGATAGGGGAGAGAGAAGGCATGTCACAAGATGACTCAACTACTTTAGTTCATAACAAAGATGTTACAATATGAGTAGGAACAAACATTTTGACTTGTATCATGTACAACTATTATCATTCTAGCCAAACAGCTGTCAACATGAATAAAATCACATTTCACCCAATTAGCTGTAAGACCTGTATTGCTCATTTAGTGGGCTTCCAGTCTACTTTCAAAGGGAGATACTGCTTTGTTTAAGTATATAAAATTCATCATAATGAATGTCTATAGGTGGTATTATAATATCCTCACCCTTATGTTCATTGAAAAACATCACATGCCCATTAGGATTCTTCCATTCCACGTGGCTCCTGTGGGCATTTCTAATGTGGCACTTAATGGTTAGAGTCTCACCCTCCATCACAGTCATATGTTGCACCGCAAAGAATCCTGAAATGACAAATTGATTGACATGATAGAAGGTTCCAACATGATTGAAACATGAACATAATAAAACAAGTTCACCCTACTTTTCAACAGCACTTTCCACTTTCTTACAGTATTCCATTAACATAATATGATTATGGATGGACTGTAATGAAAAAAATCTTACAGAGGAGATTTAGGGGTCGTCGATTGATGAATAAGTGGGCAGTGTAAATGACCTGGATAAGAGTCAGACCCTTACACCGACCCCTCATTCCTCACAGCTCTGACTCATAGCAATATTCCACTACTCTGCCTGCCCCTGGTCTCAGATTCTGCCTCTGGGGGCTACAGAGGAAACTGAAGGAGGTCGAGCTGCTATTGTCAGGCTTGAGGTTATGCACGTCGGCCTACAGACGATGCATCCTTCTGCACTTTGACTGACAGGAAATAAAATATTATGTGGTCAGTCACCATTCACATGAGGGGTGTGAAAGCGAAAGCAAGGGGCATGTGGTTTTCTTCACACTGTCTACGTGAGCGTCATGTGTTCCTTTTTCCTATGTTACTGCTATGATGACTAGTGGTAGGCCTACTGTATATGGAAAAATTAACTGTGGGGGCAAATTGACACCGTTGGTGTTGGTGGGCTAGAAAAGTTTTGAAGGGTAACTGTTTTCATACATTGTGTGGGCTAGAAGAATCTAACCTTATAATAGGGTCATGCTATACAGCACCTACTGGAACTAAATAACTTCCATGGGGATGGTCTATGGGGTCCATGGAATTACTGTAATTTAGAAATAACCATTGTGATTTTTAGAGCTGTCTTCAACAATTTAATTAAAGATTAATCATTTAATGAGGTACAGTATATGAACCCCAATGAGAACTGATGACAACATATAATGGTTGAAACATTGTGGTAATAAACACAGCATGTATTGCAGTGCTGAGTATTTTTTGCCAATTTCTAATATACTGTAAAACTAGACTCATTTTGTTATCAACTTGAAAACCATGCTATATAATAAAAAAGTAACCAAATTACATTTAGAGATGCAAAGACAATCATTTGCCAAGCTTTTTTAAACACTGTGATCCCCAGAGCATTTGATCATGTCTATTCTTTTTGTGTTGTCACAACTTGTCAGACTGCCAGAGAAACCACAAGATGGTTAGCATACTATACAGTAGTATAGTATATACGCTATGGGACACAGGAAATAAAAAACTGATTGTGATTACTGTGTTTCTCTAAGTATTCACCTGCATACATTATATGCTAGGCTGTATATCGATATACAACATTTTTCTCCAACCTGAGTACATTTTAATAACAGCATTGATATGTCTCAATCTATGGGTCACATCATTCAGATGCGTCAAAGAACTTGTGTCAAGAAAAAAGCAGTTCCATTCTAAATGATCTGACACGCTGACATAAAGATTGAGGAAACATATACAATATAAAAACATAAAAATATGAATACAGCAAAAATATTGATTTGTGATATCTTACAACAAAAACATATAACTCAGTCAATCTGTATTGTATAGGCCTACATATACCCTGCCTTGGTACTTTGTACTTCATTGTCTCTGACACAATTACTTTCAGTGAAGTAGCCTACTCACCCCTTACAAACAAGACCAGGAAGCAAAGCTGCAGCTTTAGTGACATCTTGACTCTGTTAGATGTAGATGTGGACTCTCAGAGCCACTTCCTCTCTGCTGTGCCTTTATACACTACATACACTACAGCAAGGGGCCTTCCATGACATCACAGCAAAATTCATGGGGTTTCCACACAACACTGAATACATTTACTTTCGAGGGCATTTGGGGTGATACATTTAGAGGTTGTTGATCAAATGGAATGAAAAATAATACAATGTCGATTAGATTATGAATTGACAAATGTTAAGAATGTCTATTTTCTTGTCTTCATGACATCTCTTGGAAGTTATCACCATGCACCAATGTTGTAGCCTGGTAGAACTAGCCTGATCGCTACGTTCACCATTCTATTTCACTTATAATACTGTATCAGTCTGGGCTTTGTCCAATAGATGCAGGGTTGGAGGCATTAATGTTATTATGGAGAATCATCGAAAGACTGGGTGTAGTAGTGTGAGTCTGCTGGATCCCAGCCCACTCTGGAGTAGACCAGGTAGCCAAAAGGGCTTTAAAACTAGATTTAATTGACATTTGTGCTCCACTCGGTAGAAGTGAGGCCAGATGTAAGATTAGAGCCATTATTATAGATGTGTTGCAGAAGAGGTGGGACAACAAGCCCAAGATACGGCATTTATATGCCCTCCAAAGAAAGGTTGGTGGACCAAAATTCAAAGGTCAGATTAGGAAGGAAGAGGTGGTGTTTGCTCGGTTGCGCCTAGGACATTGAACTCACTACATCTGGTTGGCAAGCATGTGAATGGTTTGCATACAGAGTGCATGGTTGATAAAACAGTGAAGCATGTGTTTATGTATTGTTGTAAGTACCGGTATGTGGAAGAGAGGGAAAGATTGATGTGTAGGGTTATTGAGTTTAAACCGGGGGTTGTACGGGTTGAATGGTCAAACCCGGGGGTTGTACGGGTTGAATGGTGACTGACCACTAACTCCACCATGGTTCGTTGGAAAAAGCCTATGGACAAATGAATTGAGTTTTTGTAGGGTTTTTGGATAAACACTGAAAATAAGGTCTGTGGTGAACACAGGCTTAGGAGATCTTATAGCCTACGTTTTATTCTATGAGATAATCTTCATCAGCTAACATCACTTTTTGTAAATGTTTAAGTATTTATGTTCTCAGAGCGAACAAACACAAAGCACAAAGGCTTCATAATTCATAAAGGTCATGTTAACTGACTGATATTATCTCATAGAAAAAAACGTATCAGATCTCCTAAGCCTGTGTTAACCTCAGATCTTATTTTCGGCGTTTATCCCAAAACCCTATTCTTTCCCCATAGGAATGGCTGAACGAACCAGAGGTAAGATTTATTAAAAGATTATGTTTGGGGAGCAGCAGAACAGTGAGCAGATATTTTTTGTATTTTTTATTTACATGGGTATTCCGCCATGGCCACCACTGACAAAATCCCTGTCATAACCATCTGCGTTTGCGATAAGAGCTGATTTTGGTGGGTCCCCACTTACATTGCATGAAATTGGCACTTTGGTGCACGTTAAGAACACACACCTCAAATATTGCCACCCCTTCCACCTCTGCGCAAGTGAGCTTATGTTAGAGAAGTAAATTGCCGAACCTGGCGCAAGGAGTAGAAAATGACAGAGACAGTTTTTACAAGCCGAAATTGCCAACTAATGTGTGTTTGACAATAGAGCGCCATAGCGCCAGCCGAAAATATAGGCCCCAGGCTCAAACGGTTTAAATGAGGAATGACAGACTGATCTGTTAAGTGAAATAGAATGGTGAACGCAGCAGGCTGGTTTCACCAGGCTATATCAATGTTGTACAGTGGCTACTGTTGTTTGAGGTCTATAGGAAGTAGGATGAGGTTCACAGCTCTACAACATACTAATATAATTAATCTGTGATTCATTTTTCATTTGATTTAAGTATAATTTCAAATCAAAAAAGAAAAACTATCAGAACATTGAAATGTTTAACACAAATGCCCACTTCCAAATCGTGCCCTTGCCCCACCCCCAGACATGGGTGTTTGTGTAGGCTAGATCTAAAAGTTCAGTGAAAAATGAGCTATTACAATATCTGTCCAACCCTTTCAGTTCTATAAGTGCTTTGGAAGTAGGGTATGGGGTTAAGAATTGTGTAAGAATATAGTCAAGAGCACTTATTTTCTAGACTAAAGCCTCAAATAGAAGGCTGAAATCACATACAGTTGAAGTCGGAAATTTACATACACTTAGGTTGAAGTCATTAAAACTAATTTTTCAACCCCTCCACAGATTTCATGTTAACAAAGTATAGTTTTGGCAAGTCAGTTACGACATCTACATTGTGCATGACACAAGTAATTCTTCCAACAATTGTTCACAGTCAGATTATTTCACTTATAATTCACAATATCACAATTCCAGTGGGTCAGAAGTTTACATACACTAAGCTGACTGTGCCTTTAAACAGCTTGGAAAATTCCAGAAAATTATGTAATGGCTTTAGAAGCTTCTGATAGGCTAATTGACATAATTTGAGTCAATTGGAGGTGTACCTGTGGATGTATTTCAAGGCCTACCTTCAAACTCAGTGCCTCTTTGCTTGACATCATAGGAAAATCAAAAGAAATCAGCCAAGACCTCCACAAGTCTGGTTAATCCTTGGAATAAATTTCCAAACGCCTGAAGGTACCACGTTCATCTGTACATATAATAGTACGCAAGTATAAACACCATGGGATCATGCAGCCGTCATACTGCTCAGGAAAGAGACGCGTTCTGTCTCCTAGAGATTAACTTAGTTTGGTGTGAAAAGTGCAAATCAATCACAGAACAACAGCAAAGGACCTTGTGAAGATGCTGTGGGAAACAGGTACAAAAGTATCTATATCCACAGTAAAACAAGTCCTATATCGACATAACCTGAAAGGCCACCCAGCGAGGGCGGGATTGAAGTGAAAAGCAAAGCTTATACAAGCCGGCTATACCGTCTATCATTATGGGCAACGTGAGATCTCTGCATAACAAGATGGACGAGCTTGAGGGTCTTGTCTGTGGACAAAGAGACTACCGGGAAGCTAGCCTATTGTGCTTTACTGAAACATGGCTGATTGATAACATCCCCATAGAGAACGTAACTATCAGCGGTTTCCAGACCATCAGAGTGGACAGGGATAGCATTTCTTCCGGTAAGAGTAAGGGAGGGGGGCTGGCTTTATTAGTTAACAACAGATGGTGTAATCCGAGACATATTACTGTTAAAGAACAGTTTTGTAGCCCGGACATTGAGCTGTTAGCCAAGGGAATTCATGGCGGCCATTGCTGTTATTGTTTACATCCCGCCCACCGCTGACGCAAACACAGCGTGTGACGTCATCCACTCTGCTATCGCAAGGTTACCGACAGCGCATCCCAGTGATTTCTTTGCCATTTCGGGGGATTTTAAACATGCATCTCTCTCTTCAACGCTGCCCACGTTCAAACAGTTTGTGAAGTGCCCAACCAGAAATAATAAAACTCTGGACTTGTTATATGCTAATGTGAAGGATGCATAAAACTCCACTGCACTCCTCCCCTCGGTAGATCGGATCACAACCTTGTCCACCTCACCCCACTCTACAGGTCTATGGTCCAACAGCAGCCTGCGACCACTAGGACCATTAGGAGATGGTCCCTGGAGGGGAATGAGGCCCTACAGGACTGCTTTGAAACAACAGACTGGGATGTGCTCTGTGAGGCTCATGGGGAGGACATTGATGGACTTACTGACTGCATAACGGACTATATAAATTTTTGTGTAGACAACACTGTACCCACCAGGAAGGTACGCTGTTTTCCAAATAATAAATCCTGGGTCACCAGCGACCTGAAGGCCCTGCTGAATGAGAAGAAGAGGGCCTTCAAGAATGGGGACAGGGACAAATTGAAATGCGTCCAGAGGGAGCTGAAGTTGCGGATTGCTGAGGGGAAGAGAGGGTATAAGGATAAGATGGAGGACAAGCTGAGGCAGAGCCAGGTGAGAGAGGTGTGGAAGGGTATGGGAAATATCACTGGCTTCAAAAAGTCAAACAGTGGGCAGATGGAGGGGACTCAGGACAGAGCCAATGAGCTGAACCAATTTTTTAACAGGTTCGATACTGGCCCTGTCCACCTCCCCTCCAGCTCCCCAGGCCACACACCCTCATGGCTGTCCCACCCCCACATTGCTCACAACACCTCTGTTGAGACAATCAGCGACCCCTTCCCCACCTCCGCCCCCGCTCCCTCTGGAATGATCTGCAACACCTCCCTTCCCCCCACCTCTGGACTGATCCTCAACACCCCCCTTCCCCCCACCTCCCCACCTGGGCTGGCTTTCACTACCAACCAAGTGAGGAGAGAGCTGGAGAGACTACATCAGTGGAAAGACCGGTAGGTGGGCAGTGAGCAACACAGGGGCCCCCCCGGGGAACGGTCCTGTCCCCCTTCCTGTTCACCCTCTACACCTCGGACTTCAGATATAACTCTGAAACATGCCACCTACAGAAGTTCTCGGATGACTCCGCAATTGTAGGGTACATCAGGGGTGGGCAGGAGGAGGAGTACAGGAGCACAATCAATGACTTTGTGTTGTGTGTGAGCAGAACCAACTTCAGCTCAACATCAGCAAAACAAAGGAGATAGTGGTTTACTTCAGGAGAACCAAGGCCCAACTGACTGCAGTCCCTATATTTTTATACTTTTTCATACTGACGCACTATGTATCATGTATCTGTCTTTTGTGTATTTTCGTTCTGCCATTTTTTCGTAGCTGCTTGACGAAGAAATTTCCCCTCGGGGATCAATAAAGTACCTATCTCTATCTATCTATCTATCTATCTATCTATCTATCTATCTATCTATCTATCTATCTATCTATCTATCTATCTATCTATCTATCTATCATGTTGTGGGGGTGCTTTGCTGCAGGAGGGACTGGTGCACTTCACAAAATAGATTGCATCATGAGGAAGGAAAATTATGTGGATATATTGAAGCAACATGTCAAGACATCAGTCAGGAAGTTAAAGCTTGGTTGCAAATGGGTCTTCCAAATGGACAATGACCCCAAGCATACTTCCAAAGTTGTTGGCAAAATGGCTTAAGGACAACAAAGTCAAGGTATTGGAGTGGCCATCATAAAGCCCTGACCTCAATCCTATAGAACATTTGTGGGCAGAACTGAAAAAGCGTGTGCGAGCAAGGAGGCCTACAAACCTGACTCAGTTACACCAGTTCTGTCAGGAGGAATGGGCCAAAATTCACCCAACTTATTGTGGAAGGCTAATCGAAATGTTTGACCCAAGTTAAACAATTTAAAGGCAATGCTACCAAATACTAATTGAGTGTATGTAAGTGTTCTGACCCACTGGGAATGTGATGAAATAAATAAAAGCTGAAATAAATAATTATCTCTACATTTCACATTCTTAAAATAAAGTGGTGATCCTAAATGACCTAAGACAATTTTTTTTACTAGGATTTTTACTAGGATTAAATGTCAGGAATTGTGAAAAACTGAGTTTAAATGTATTTGGCTAAGGCGTATGTAAACTTCCGACTTCAACTGTATATTGAATGTCTCTTCAGCTCAGCGTTCTATGATGACATCTAGTGGAGAAACTTCATGAAATTAAATCCGGTGGTTGATACTGCATCTTGCATCAATAATAGAGTCTTAATACCCATAAAGCCTAGCTGTCAAACAGGGAAATGGTGACAATTGTTTTTCTACCATTCATTATGGGGATATTAGAAACACTTAAAATAAGGGCTGTGTTCCGTGTAGGCTTACCCTGGCGTGACGTTTTGATAACCGTGTAAATCTCTCTAGGACAAGGTTTCAGGACAAGGTGTCAGCTAGAGATGACGTACAAGAGCCCGCAGGGATTTGTAGTTTGGCATGATGTCTACTTTGATACTAATTAGCATTTTAGAGCCGAATATATTGATTAAAGTCACCTTGAGATTTACATGGTTATCAAAAAGTCACACCAGAGTAAACCTACACGAAACACAGCCCTTATTTGAAGTGTTTCTAAAATCCCCTATGGAAAACCACTGTTTGATGCCATTCCATTGACTCCATTCCAGCCAACCACGTATTTGATGCCATTCCATTGACTCCTTTCCAGCCATTATTATAAGCCTTCATCCCCTCAGCAGACTCCTCTGACGTAAATGTGGTATATTAGCAGGTTTGTTCAATAAAAGCACAATTCAAACTACATTTCTGTGACTCAAATTTCAGTGGGTCAGACTATTTTTGTCCCAGTCCCAGTTAATTGATTAGGAAAGGTCTAGAATATTCTCTTGCTATTTCCGGGGCTATATACATCTTCTGTCGACCTCCGTTTTTCCCCCAATGAATTTATCCAACGCACGAGCTAGACTTCAACCAATCAGAGTTCAATGCGTTGAGGGCTAGCGTAAAGAAAAATATAACTGATCCTAGTACTGGTTGAATCCTTGCGTGGCCATATAACGTATTCCGCATTGAACAAATAGTGGTTACATTCTGATTGTAGATCAGTTCCAGACTGCTAGAACATACTAGAAGTGTTATTTTCACCGGCAGGTAAGGAGTTATTGGAAGCTGATTGGTTCACAAGATATCCCTCTTTCGCCGGCATCTTCTGTTCTCATTCATCGGGTTGCGGAGACTGCGAACAGCTTTCATACCGAATTGCGTCCATCACATCCAGGTAATAAAAGCAACACAATGTTAATCTGTTATATCCTACGTCATTGTCAGTTATAGTCATATGTAATGTGACGTTTCCTACAGTTGTTTCTTGGCTACCCATATTTGCTTTGGATCAGTTTGTCCTTATAATTAGAATCCACATGTATATACATATTTGTTGATTTAAGATAATTTTATGTCAATATTGTTGTATTCAATGTAGGTCTATTAAACCATTCTCCGAGACGACAGATGTTAAGAGATGCCAGAGCAGTCTCTAGAAAATGTCATAGGCTACCGGTGAAATGACCGCAATTCATTCTTAATGCGCTTGGATGCGGAGCCAGCTGTACTGCAGTACTCGCAGCGTTGTCCTTCAGAAGCCCGGTTGGGGGAGGGTGTAAAGCTGTCGTGACTAGCTACGGACGAGATTTACCACTGAAATAGCGCGATAGTCTGGACTGGACGTTTTGAAACGAGCCAGCGACTTGGTGCTTTCAGTTGCTATGGCAATAGAGTCCCTCTTGATGACAGAAAATCACAGGAGGTTGGTGACACCTTGATTGGGGAGAACGGGCTCTTGGTAATGGCTGAAACGCTATGAAATACATCAAACACAAGGTTTCCATGTGTTTGATGCCATTCCATTTGCTCCTTTCCAGCCATTATTATGAGCCATCCTCCCCTCAGCAGCCTCCACTGCAAAAAAATAAAAATATATACTGTATATATATAAAAATATTTAACCTTTATTTTATCAGGGAGTCATATTTAACAGATGAGCCCTGAATTACAGAAATACAAAATGTAATCAGAAAGAAAGAAAGAAAAACACGGTCATGGAAACACATTAATCAGTAATTAGGTCCTTAATCAGCTTTCTGTATTGCCCTAGAGGCACCAGAACATCACATTTAAGAACATTTTGAAGATTGTTCCAGAAATAAGGTGCAAGAAAACAAAAAGCTGATTTACCTAACTCAGTAGAGACCAAAGGAATTTCCAGAGTTAGCCATCCCTGAGACCGGGTGTGGTGTGGTACCTTGTATGTCTTAAGTTTAGTAATGGTGATAGGTAAAGTGGGTCTTTTTATAAAAGGGCTTTATAAATGCAAACATGATAATGTATCAACCTACGTGACATCAAAGAGGGCCAACCAACTTTCCGGTAGAGAATGCAGTGATGAGTAAACTGCATCTAACTGCTTTAATGAAGTGGCAGGTGCGTTCATATAGATCATGCCGCCATAGTCTAGGACTGAGAGGAATGTTGACTGAATAATCTGCTTTATACTATTTAGTGAAAGGCAGGACCTATTTCTATAGAATAAGCCCATTTTTATTAACTAACTTATCAATCTGCTTTTTAAAATACAGCTTTTCATCTATCCAGATATTTGTAAACAGGGACATGATCAATTTGTACACCATCCAAAGTACATATGCTTAAATCAGACTTATTTTTATGCGCTCTAGAGAACAACATATACTTTACCTGCATTCAGTACTAATTTCAGGTCAACAAAGTTTTTCTGTAATTCAAGTCGATATTGTTAATGTAAATAATACAAAGTCAGGACCCAGAATCGACCCCCTGTGCGACTCGAGCCCATTCACATGTTTTCACTTGAGAAATACTGCATCAATCATCCTAGTCACATGCAAAAAACGTCAAAATAAATAACATATTTCTTGAGTTATCTTCAATTAATTCAGACTATTCTCATTTTTTTCAAGTGAAGGTCTTTTAAGGGAGTATGCGAGCACACATTCGGCTAGTAGAGCTCTGATTGGTTATGGTGTACCGGTCTGTGTAGAGTATGGGCCTGAGTCGTGCTTGTCAACTAGATGGATGGATGGATGGATGGATGGATGGATGGATGGATGGATGGATGGATGGATGGATGGATGGATGGATGTGCAACATGAAAATATTGTCCCATTTACATTGTGTAATTTATTGACGGCCCCTAACTATCCCCAGAGATAGGCTATCCAAAGTAAAACCAGCTTTGCCACAGTCGCACACCATCCGGCGAAAGCTAATTGGCTGAATAATTTTACTAACTCTTTCAACCTGCGAACCCACAGGAGACACCCACATCAAACCACACCCAAAACGAACTCAGGTTTGAATTCAGTCATGGCCACTAGCATTTATTAATTAACCAAATCTAAAACAAGGCCAAATCAGGGAGTGCAGTCACCCTTTAATTGAAACTAGAGTCCTATGACTTTTCTGAACAGGATTAGTCACTGTTCTTAGGAATTTAATTTCAACACCACGAGTTGGCATATGTCTCCATAAAGGAAGTTGCTCATGTAATCTATGGTGGCTACGTTTACCCAGGCAGACCAAATCTGATCTTCAAATCAGCTCTGAATAAGTATGTTTTCACATCAGAGCTGATCTGAGCTGATCTGATTGGTCAAAAGATATATATCAGAATTGGGCTGCCTGTGTAAACACAGCTACAGTGACTCATAAACAACAGTCTCGAAGGGTTACTTTACCTTGACTGCCACCTATTGGAAAGACTTTGCACATCATTCAATATTTATCTGTTTTCACAGCAATCATGTCTAAGGGAACAGCAGTCGGCATTGATCTCGGGACCACCTACTCCTGTGTGGGTGTGTTCCAGCATGGCAAGGTTGAAATCATTGCCAACGACCAGGGTAACAGGACCACTCCAAGCTATGTTGCCTTCACAGACTCTGAGAGGCTCATTGGTGATGCTGCCAAGAATCAGGTTGCCATGAACCCCTGCAACACAGTGTTCGGTAAGTTTATGTATTGCAAAAGTGATTATTGGTAGATGTCAATAAAGTACCTATCTATCTATCTATCTATCTATCTATCTATCTATCTATCTATCTATCTATCTATCTATCTATCTATCTATCTATCTATCTATCTATCTATCTATCTATCTATCTATCTATCTATCTATCTATCTATCTATCTATCTATCTATCTATCTATCTATCTATCTATCTGTCAGTAAAGTTTGTAAAGGCTTGATGCAGTTTATTCCTGCCATTTGTAGTTTCCACCAGTGGTTTTATAACTAAAGATGGTTCTAGTATCTTACTTGGATGTCTGAGTGAGAAACCAAAGGTCAACTGCTATGATCGGAGTATGTCTATAATGCAATCGTTTTAACATACTTTTTATTTGCCTATTCCAGATGCTAAGCGTTTGATTGGCAGAAGGTTTGAGGACACCGTGGTTCAGTCTGACATGAAGCACTGGCCCTTCAACGTCATCAGCGACAGCGGACGCCCCAAAGTGGAGGTTGAATACAAAGGTGAGACCAAGAGCTTCTACCCTGAGGAAATCTCCTCCATGGTGTTGGTCAAGATGAAGGAGATTGCAGAGGCCTACCTTGGGAAGGTGAGTTTGAAGTGCATTGCAGTCCATTTCAGAGTTTTATTGACAGTAAGTCTATTCATTCCCAACAAACTTTTCTCATATTTGCAGACTGTATCAAACGCTGTTGTAACAGTGCCAGCTTACTTTAACGACTCTCAGCGCCAAGCAACCAAAGACGCTGGAACAATCTCTGGTCTGAACGTTCTGCGAATCATCAATGAGCCAACCGCTGCCGCTATTGCTTATGGCTTGGACAAGAAGGTGAGACCCATATATTTTAGAGGTCAGGAAGGTCTAGTTATGGCTTATTGAAATAATAATTTGATTTGGACAAACTAGATTTAATTAGCTATCATGAGTTTACTCCTGCCATTTGTAGTTTCCACCAGAGGCCGAAAAACCAAAGGATGGCCCATGGATGTCTTAGCGAATACATAGCCATGTGTCATGGTTTCTAGTTCATTTTATTACAAGTAGAAATATTGAACATTCTCTTCTTTTTCAGGTTGGTGCTGAAAGGAATGTCCTTATCTTTGATCTGGGTGGCGGCACCTTTGACGTGTCGATCCTGACCATCGAGGATGGCATCTTTGAGGTCAAGTCCACTGCTGGAGACACCCATCTTGGTGGAGAAGACTTTGACAACCGCATGGTCAACCACTTCATCGCAGAATTCAAACGAAAATACAAGAAAGACATCAGTGACAACAAGAGAGCTGTTCGCCGTCTCCGCACCGCCTGTGAGAGGGCAAAGCGCACCCTGTCCTCCAGCACCCAGGCAAGCATTGAGATTGACTCTCTGTACGAGGGAATCGACTTCTACACCTCCATCACCAGGGCTCGCTTTGAGGAACTCAACGCAGACCTTTTCCGAGGCACCCTGGACCCAGTGGAGAAATCCCTCCGCGATGCCAAGATGGACAAGGCCCAGGTCCACGATATCGTCCTGGTCGGAGGATCCACTCGTATCCCCAAGATCCAGAAATTGCTCCAAGATTTCTTTAACGGCAAAGAGCTCAACAAGAGCATCAACCCCGATGAGGCTGTGGCCTATGGCGCAGGTGGGTCACTGATCATCTTGTGTTCACTCTGTGGTCATTGGGCTGCTATAACTAGCCCTAACCAAATAGTTTAGCCGTGATTAAGTTTATTCCTGCCATTTGTAGTTTCTACCAGGTCAAAAGACCAAAGATGGCCCAACACCTTCCTTTTTTAATGTCTCAGCAACTATGTTACAGTGGCTCTACAGTGATGTTTTTACATGAGTCTAACTTCTCCATTTCCAGCTGTCCAGGCAGCCATCCTCTCAGGTGACAAGTCTGAGAATGTCCAGGACCTGCTTCTGCTGGACGTCACCCCCCTGTCCCTTGGTATTGAGACCGCTGGAGGTGTCATGACCGTCCTGATCAAACGTAACACCACCATCCCAACCAAGCAGACCCAGACCTTCACCACCTACTCAGACAACCAGCCTGGCGTGCTCATTCAGGTGAGAAAGACTCATAATAAAATTCAATTTCAGGGCAATGTTTCCTCATTCTTTTGGCCACTCGCATTGATGAAGTTTACTCTTGCCATTCGTAGTTTCCACCAGAGGTTGAAAGATAAAATATGTCCCAATACTAGACTATTTAGTGAAATGTGCTTCTCATTTGAAGACCATGTATGTTTTTCTAATATAGACTTTATCCTCCAGGTGTACGAGGGTGAGAGGGCCATGACCAAGGACAACAACCTGTTGGGAAAGTTTGAGCTGACTGGAATCCCCCCCGCACCTCGCGGTGTTCCTCAGATTGAGGTTACCTTCGACATTGACGCAAACGGCATCCTCAATGTCTCTGCCGTTGATAAGAGCACTGGCAAGGAGAACAAGATCACCATCACCAACGACAAAGGTAGACAGAATAAAATGTGACCAAAATGAAATTTGATTACAGTATGCCCACTTGGATAGTGAGTGTATTCTTAACTTAACACTGTTTTTTTTAATGTCTGACCAGGTCGTCTGAGCAAGGAGGACATTGAGCGCATGGTCCAGGAGGCTGAGAAGTACAAGTGTGAGGATGATGTGCAGCGTGACAAGGTTTCCTCCAAGAACTCCTTGGAGTCCTACTCTTTCAACATGAAGTCTACTGTGGAGGATGAGAAACTACAGGGCAAGATCAGTGACGAGGACAAGACCAAGATTCTGGACAAGTGCAATGAGATCATTGCCTGGCTAGATAAGAACCAGGTACAGTATATTGATGTGGCCATTAATTTAAACCAAGTTATTACCCATAACATGTCAAGAAGGGAGATGAATCAATCTTAACCTGTATACATTTGTTTCACAGACTGCGGAGAAGGAAGAGTATGAGCACCAGCAACAGGAGCTGGAGAAGGTGTGCAACCCCATCATCACCAAGTTGTACCAGAGTGCCGGTGGTATGCCAGGCGGTATGCCTGGTGGAATGCCTGGAGGCTTCTCCGGCGCTGGCGGTGCTGCTCCTGGAGGTGGTGGATCCTCAGGCCCCACCATTGAGGAAGTCGATTAAACCCAATGTCCCATCTCACCACTCTGTAAACACAAAGCACGTAACCCCAGGGGCCCAATCTGTAAAGCCAAGGCTGGTCATTGGCTGAGTAATTTAAACTGATAAAAGCTGCTATGGGTGTTTTGAATACTTGAATATGTACACTGTCAAAGACAGTAGGATTTTAAGGAAGAAGAGTTTGCCTGTCTATACATTTTGAGTCCTGGAGAATAAATTATTATTCATGTCACTAACCACGTTTCCATCCACAGTTTTTATGCAAGTAAAGTCACAACGTCCCCCCAAAAAATCACGAAAGCTGTGATGGAAAGGTACAATTTATAAATGTTGACAGATAATTTGTTTGTTCGACATGGTGGGATCTTTTTGTGTTGGTAAAATGTATTATGTGCGAAATGGTGGTGGAAATACCTTTATGTGCAAATATTGATTTAATAACCATCAGATCAAAGTAAACTTGGAGTCTCATGATGATATGGTGTGTGGTCCTCCCACTATGACTCGAAACCATGCAGTTTATTAGGCTACAAAGGAAATAACTTATGAACTTCACAGGGTGGTGAAAGTGCATAGTGATCTTGATGCTCGTTTCCCAAAAATATCGAAGGTCTTATTCTGGTGACGATGATCGATGCTTGACTGTCCTTTGACAAATAAAAGTATTCTCGCTCTTATCCATAATAATCTAATGTAGACCACTACTTGCTCTGTATCTGTGAGCTGTTGGCTAGAGCGCACCTCCAAGACCAGAATAGGCACATTAGCTATTCCACGCAACAGTTCTTGTGACAAAACTATCAATAGAGTTGAAAATGTGAAGGAAACACATTGAACTTCAGATTTTTGTTCAGTATATTAAAACTTTTGCAGAAAAGTACATTTTGTGTGCGCTATGTCATCACGCACTGATTTTTATCCGCAACAAGTCCTTTGGGTAGAAAAGCACCACTGTTGCCAATTGGATGGAAACCTAGCTATTGCCCTAGACAGTTTGAGTGTTTTTCCTTCCTAATTCAATGAATGGAAATTAAGTAGGCCTACCTTTTACAAAAATGGAGAAGGCCAGTTATTTGCTCATCTCAATAAAAGGGTGTACATCACAAGGAGGTTGGTGTCACCTTAATTGGGGAGAACAGGCTCATGGTAATGGCTGGAGCAGAATTAGTGGAATGGTATCAAATACAGACATGGTTTCCATGTGTTTGATGCCATTCCATTTACTCCATTCCATACATTATTATGAGCCGTCCTCAGCAGCCTCCACTGGTGTACATCAAAAGTCAAATTTATGCTAAGCACACTCTTACTAGTGATTTGATCATGGAATCTGCTGACGCATCTAAGTGGCAGATCATGGCTAACAATCAGATTACCCACTGACAACAATTTGAGGACAAATTCTCACAAAATAACTGCTTTGTTTAGTTTACCATATGAACAATTTCCATTAAATTAGCAAATAAAGATGCAGTGAGTAGACCATTGGCTGTATTCTTGTCTGAGGCCTGTCAGTGGTAAGTTGAGTGTTGGCATGGAGGTTTGGAACAGATATACATGCATGCCTAGGTAAAGAGCAGGGCCCAAGTTGTCTTTGAACTATACCATTTTCATTCACTTTGATATGGTTATGACAAAAGCAGTATACAGTTGAACCTATAGCTACCTGCCAAAATAATGGAAACACTTGAGTTAAATGAGGGATACAAAGTATATTGAAAGCAGGTGCTTAAGCAATTGACATCCCATCATGCTTAGGTCACGTTTTGGCTACGCCCCCTTAGGATGACAATGCCCCAATCCACAGGGCATGAGTGGTCACTGAATGGTTTGATGAGGATGAAAACAATGTTAACCATGTGCCATGGCCATCTCTGTCACCAAATATCAATCCGATAATGGAAGATTCGGCAGTGGCGAGCGCCTGAGACAGCATTTTCCACCACCATCAACAAAACACAAAATTACGGATTTCTCGTGGAAGAATGGTGTCACATCCCTCCACTAGAGTTCCAGACACTTGTAGAATCTATGCCAAGGTGCATTGAAGCAGTTCTGGCTCATGGTGGCCAAACGCCTTGTTAAGACGCTTTATGTTGGTGTCTCCTTTATTTATTTTTGGCACATTTATTATGATTATTTTGTATTTAAATTTCACAACAGAACTGCACAGTGGTCACTTTAGGAATGGTTAGTGCTATCCAAAATATTTGGGATGTCTCCTCAATGTGGTGACATCAGAGTTGGCGTCCCAAGGATCCCTTTAGACTTATGTAGGCCATTTCACTGACTGCATCAGTCCACTAGGGGTAGAATCAAAGAGGATGTAAACATCCTCCTATTCCTATAGAGAGAAATGGTAATGGTGTCTTTATGTAGACACTAATTCCTGCATGGTTCGTTGGACAAAGCATATGGGGAAATCAATGGCGTTTTTTTTTTTTTAAACGCTCAAAATAAGGTCTGTGTTTAACACAGGCTTAGGAGATCTTATACGTTTTGTTCTCTGAGGTAATCTTCCTCAGCTCATGTCACTTTTTGTGAATGTTTAAGAATGATGTAATAAAGAAAAACACAAACATGTTAACTGACTGATGATATAATAATAATAATAAATCAATGAGCTAACAAATAAGATCTCCTAAGACTGTGTTAACCTCAGACCTTATTTTCAGCTTTTATCCCAAATCCCTATTCTTTAACCATAGGAATTGCTGAATGAACCAGATGACCAACTCAGTTCCATTTTTTATGACTAGATGCTGGCGAGCTTAACAGCAGAGATACTCTAAAGAAAAGAGACTCTAATCTAGGAAATTAGTTGAATTAAAATACAGTGCATTCGGAAAGTATTCAGATCCCTTGACTTTTCACATTTTGTTACTTTACAGCCTTATTGTAAAATGGATAATACAAAATAAACTCCTCATCAATCTAGACACAATACCCCATAATTACAAAGCCAAAAAATTAAATTAAATAAGTATTCAGAAGTCCCGAAGTCACTCCTGCGCTGTCTTGGCTGTGTGCTCAGGGTTGTTTTCCTGTTGGAAGGTAAACCTTCACCCCAGTCTGAGGTCCTTAGCACTCTGGAGCAGGTTTTCATCGAGGATCTCTGTACTTTGCTCCATTCCTCTTTCCCTCGATCCTGACTAGTCTCCCAGTCCCTACAGCTGAAAAACATCCCCACAGCATGATGCTACCACCCCCATGCTTCACCGTAGGGATGGTGCCAGGTTTCCTCCAGACATGACGCTTGGTTCAATGTTTTGAGCAGCTGCCCTCCGGAAGGAGATATAAGGTCCCACTGTTCAGCAAGAATCCGGCAGCCATCAGGCTTTTAACAGAGGGAATTTATACAAACTTTAACATTGATTTATCCTGCAATAGATGATGTTCAATTGGTAACATACATTGTTGTCTTCTTCTAATGGCTCTTAAGGGGTTAGTAATCTAAAAGTAACAGAATGTAATCAGATTACGTTGGGTAATCCAAAAGTTACATTACTGATTACAATTTTGGACAGGTAACTTGTAACTGTAACGGATTACATTTAGAGAGTAACCTACCCAACCCTGCCAAACAGCAAGTAACAAGGGACCAAATCGGATGAGTGTGTGTTCAGACAGCAGTAATTTGGCTGCCCTAATTATCATAGTAACGACAGGTGTGTGTGTGCAGTGGTGTAGGCTGATTGGTGGTGGTGCTTGTGTTCCTATGCGTTAGCCACAGTAATCAACTAGATAGGTAACTGTTTAGCTTTCTAGCACATTCACTAATTTGTTTGTCAACAATTAACAAGCTAGTTAGCTACCACATGTTCTTGTCAAACTGTCAACAGAGTAGCTAGCAAGCAACAAGATATGCAGAATAACAGTCTAAAAACCACTTGAGGGCAAATAAATGAGAGTTTTTTTTAAAGTTTTTTTAAAAACTGACCTACCTGGTTATTTAACCAGGTAGGTCAGTTGAGAACAAGTTCTCATTTGCAACTGCGACCTGGCCAAGACAAAGCAAAGCAGTGCGACAAAAACAACACAGAGTTACACAGTAAACAAACATAGTCAAAAACACAATAGAAAATCTATATACAGAGTGCAAAATGTAGTGCAAAATGCAGTAAGGTTAGGAGGTAGGACAATAAATAGACCATAGTGGTGAAATAAATGACAGATTATCATCATTAACACAGGAATGAAGGATGTGCAAATTATGATATGCAAATAGAGATACTGGAGTGCAAGATTTGTGAAAATAACAAAAATAAATATGGGGATGAGGTAGTAGTGTGGGCTATCTACAGAAGGGCTATATACAGGTGCAGTGATCGATAAGCAGCTTTGACAACTGATGCTTAAAGTTATTGAGGGAGATAGGAACCTCTAGCTTCAATGATTTTTGCAATTCGTTCCAGTCATTGGCAGCAGCGAACTGGAAGGAATGGCGGCCAAAGGAGGTGTTGGCTTTGGGGGTGACCAGTGAGATATACCTGCTGGAGCGCATGCTACGACCATTCATACACGGCTTTAATCACTGTTTTCCACACTGAATGTATTATAGTGTATTGTGTGTATGTATGCTGACATCACAACATGAATTTCCATGTAAATTAACAATAAAGTGTATCTTATAGTATTGTATCCTCAAATGTGATTTACCATGTAACTTATTTAGGGATCAAAATTACAAAAGAAAAAGGAGAGAATTAAGGACTTTAATCTTTCCCCAGTTTCCCCAGCTATTAAAAGTAAGTTCAAGTTAGGCAGAGATGTGTCTATTCAAGGAAGAGTTTTGATGACTACGGCTGAAGGCATGTCTAGAGCCTCATATGTGTTCTCTTGTCTTGAGAGTCCCAAATATATTTGCTCCCAATTAGATAAGACACTGTTTAATTTTATATGGAAAAATAAACCTCTAAGTTTCTCTCTAATGTTTTATAATCATTCGCACTTGTTTTGGTACACCTAATTCTAATTTTAGCCATTTTATGTGATGGTAAAGGTAGGGGTGTACTAACTTTTTCCCCATAAGGAAAAGGCATTTTTGTTTATTTTAATTGCATAACATTTTCAACGGTTTTTTGTGTGTGTATGATTTGTTAAATTTGGTAACCTTTATCTGTCAATGGTGTTGAAGTGAAGATTACATATCCATCTGTCCAAATATGTAAAAAAAAAAAAAAAAAAGACTATATATATATATGTGAAAAAGTAAGTACATCCCCTGGAAAGTTCTCTCTTTTTTTTTTTTTTTCATATTTGGACAGATGGATATGTAATCTCAAACTTTCACATGTTTTGTGTATATATATATATATATAGTTTTTTTTTTTTTTTTTACATAATATTCCATATTTGTAAAGGTAAATTATTACTTCACTAACTTGAATAATATGTTGTTTGAAAATAAGAAGGTAATGAATTCTGTTGATACTGTTAAGCTTTTCACATGTTTTGTATTTACATTTTTAAGAAGGATGTATAGATTTTTGTAACACTTGAATTTGTATCCTTCAAAATGTACATATACATGATGTGACGCTTTCTTAGGGTATTACGCATGCGCACAAAACATGTAACATTTCTACCAAAGAAGAAGACTCATTTGACGTCAATTTCCGGAATAAGGATAAAACGCAGACGGGAACTCGTGCATTTTCGACTGTACCTTCAGATGTAGCTAGTAGAAAGTTCCAGAAACAGCGGGTAGCATATGCAAACGAACAGTTTGTCTAGCAACACATCTCTTTAAGTGAAATAATGTCAGTCATAGCAGAGGAAAATATCCGTGGCACTGGCGGTAGTGTTTTCAAGGAGATGAGTGCTGATGACGAAGACAATCAACCCACTGAAATTGAGAGTCTGTGCATGAATTGTTACCAAAATGTAAGTAACGTTAGATCGCTAGCTAGCTAACACTGATCAGCTAATTGAACGTATGGACTTGTCCGTATCGCTGTATGGTTGACTCGCATGTGACAATTTTATTTTAACTAACATGTGTTCTCTCCATGTTTGTAGGGTATGACACGTATTCTTCTTACGAAGATTCCTTTCTTCAAAGAAATTATCATCAGTTCTTTCACCTGCCCTAACTGCAGCTGGTCGAACACTGAAATCCAATCAGCTGGTCGCATACAGGATCAAGGCATCGCCTACACACTCAAAGTCAAGTCAAAACAGGTAGTCTAAGTAGGATGCATAACTTTTCCAGGCATATCCTGAGTCAGACAAGTAACTGCGTAGGCTATGCGATTTAGCTAGCCTGGGCGCCAGTATGTTTGTGTCATGGCAAAACAGCAATGGAGTATGCGTTTCGTTGGACGATGTATACCATGCGAATCCCGTACATACGACTAATGAAGAGCAGAAACGGATCGAGGACTAGGCTAGCCTAGTATACACAGGCTGTATCACAACCGGCTGTGATTGTCCCATAGGGCGGTGCACAATTGGCCCAGTGTCATCCGGATTTGTCAGGGGTAGGCCGTCATTGTAAATATGAATTTGTCCTTAACTGACTTGCCTAGTTAAATACAGGTTAAATAAATAAAAAATGGCCCTGATGAGTGTAAGGAGTGTGGGCTAGCATACTCCTTTACCATCCAAGACATTATGTTCAGAGGTAAACTGGCTCTGGCAGCAAAACCGCCTCATACTATCTAAACTTAAATTGATTCTCAATTCGTTAGGCTACCTGTCATTTATAGTGATTTTTTTTCCTTTTTTTGTTATTTGAAAATTCGTCATTGACAATATGAAATTACAGTTCCAATGGTTTCCTATACAAAACCGACTGCACGACCAATGTGTGCAACAGTCCCTCCCAACCCTCTGTCTAAACTGTATTGTTAACATTTAGACAGAGGCAGAGCATCAGGACTGTCGTACGCGTTGGCCGTGCCGTTGTCAACGCTTCCCATGAGAACCTAGGACCAGATTTATATGCCTAGCTAAGAAAGAAGAAAACAATATAACTTTATTTTATTTATATCTTAAATAAGATATTTATTCTGTTTTGTCATCTCATTTTGTAGGATATGAATCGAGAAGTTGTCAAATCAGACAGTGCAACCACCAGAATCCCAGAACTGGATTTTGAAATCCCCCCATACACACAGAAGGGCTGTAAGTACTCACTCAGCTTTTATTGATTTTGAAAACAAAATGCACTCTTAATGCATACATTGTCAGCCTGATAATTGCTAGCCTAGTCCCAGATATAGAAAATTGCCACCTTGTTAATCCAATATACTGTCGTCCTCTTAGCTTTTTTTACTGGGATCATTTTTATATTTTATTTATACACGTACTTGCCAAAGGCAGGAGTGTTGTAGGCTAAACTTCCCATAATTAATCCAACTGTTGTATTAATTGAAGCTTTGTTCACTTAGAGGAACACTTGTGCATGTAGATGTACAGTCTCCACATATGCTGCAATCCCATTCCAGCCATTAACTGTTCCTCTTGCTCCCCAGCACTCTCTACCATCGAAGGCCTCTTAGACCGTGCAGTGGCAGGGTTGGAGCAAGACCAGCCACTAAGAAATGTATAAGCTTTGTTTACTTTAATTATACCAAATGCCATATGTACTTCACTGCTTGTTGTTGACTAAAATCATGTTAACTCTTGAAGGCAACTGCACCAGAAGTTGCTGTAAAGATTGATGATTTCATTGATAAATTGAAGATGTTAAAAGAAGGTGAACGTGGATTCACACTGGTAAGTCCAATTTTATCGCCCTAGCCTCTCATTTATGTACAAGATTAAAGTTACATGTAATTTAACGTTTCTGGCAATACAATCAAGGCACAGGTTTAATCATAACACATGTTTAGTTTTTTTACTCTGATTTCTTTCAGAATTATCTTCTGTTTTAAGATGCATGAGTATGTGTATTGTTATTGTAGGTCATTGATGATCCATCTGGGAACAGTTTTGTGGAGAACCCCTTTGCTCCGCAGAAAGATGAGTCTCTCTCGGTCAGCCACTACAAGAGAACACCCCAACAGGACGCCCAGTTAGGAATAAAGGCGAGTGGTTTGACTTGACACATCACAACTCTCCTGTAAGGGGACATGTTTTAGAAAGGCAGAGCCTCAATGCTGTCCTCCTGGTGTTTTGTACCAATGTGTGTGGAATCCTCAGAGGGTAGAAAAAAAACTAGATGGCAGACATTTATAATTTGACCCATGTTCACCAGTAAACTTATCTAGCATAAAAATGTGACTAATTTTGTTGTTGCTTAGGCTGAAGATGAGGAGGAAGAGGAAAAGCCCAGTAATGACATTGACAGTATGAGAAATGAGGTGGGATTTCAAGACATTTTGCATCACAATTGAGATTTTTTTTCCTCAATAATTGACCCTTGAGTAATATACCGTATTTCTCCCTCAGGTGTTGAAGTTTAATACAAACTGTCCAGAGTGCAATGCCCCAGCCTCGACAAACATGAAGCTTGTCCGTATCCTTTCCATTCTGTTTGGTTGTCCCCAGCTGTGGTGTAGTGGAAGGTTAAAGCATGTAAATGTAATTTACACCTTTTAATTTTTTTAAATTTTGTGCAACCATTCCTTTCATTTTGCAGGAAATGCATTGAAGTTATAGGGAGGGGTACTTTACCCACCACGAATGGCGATCAGCATTTACCCACCATCTTAAATTTTTACCACTATCACTGGTCCCCAGTAATGTCCCTAGATGGTGTAGGATTATTCTTTTTTTTTTGTTTGTTTTTACCCCCTTTTCTCCCCAATTTCGTGATATCCAATTACAATCTTGTCTCATCGCTGCAACTCCCCAACAGGCTCAGGAGAGGTGAAGGTCGAGTCATGCATCCTTTGAAATGTGACCCGCCAAACCGCGCTTCTTAACACCCGCCCGCTTTACCCGGAAGCCAGCCGCACCAATGTGCTGGAGGAAACACTTCAACTAACGAGCGAAGTCAGCATGCAGGCATCCGGCCCACCACAAGGAGTCGCTAGAGCGCGATGAGCCAATTAAAGCCCCCCGGCATAGAATTTAATTTTGCAAGGTTTGGGTATCCTCCTTTACAATTCCTCAGAAATCCCCCATTTCAAAGAGGTCATTATCATGGCAACAAACTGTGATGACTGTGGAAATCGAACCAACGAAGTAAGTGTCCTATATTTTGAGTCATTGTTAGGCACATTTATTTACAGATATTGCAAATATCCTAATATGAATGCATTCAAACTTCACCATCTACTCTGTGGTTAAGGTGAAATCTGGAGGAGCCACAGAAGAGCTGGGCACCAAGATAACCCTTCACCTCACTGACGTGTCTGACATGTCCAGAGATCTTCTCAAGGTAGCCCCCTCCATTGTACTTCCTGTCTTTTTTATCTGGAATTCACTAGTTACCTTTTACTGTAGCATTGTGTTAACCTGGTGCTTTTGGTAACTCCATTACTACCTTTGTCAAGCTAAACAAATGGTTACTTAGGCTACCATTGCATGGAACAAAGTTCATAGCACCCATGCCAAATGGAGCTCATAATATAAATGGGGTACTGTCGTGATTGAGGTGGCTGAGGTATTTGTTGTCCTGTCTTCAGAGTTTGGGTCTTTTCTTAATCAATTCCTGTCGGAAATGGAACATGGAACTTTTTTGCAGGAGAGCAATTCTATACCTGAATCAGGATTGAGTTGACTCAACCATGTGGTGGTTTGTGTTTGTGCAGTCGGAGACGTGTAGCATCCTCATACCTGAGCTGGAGTTTGAGTTGGGGATGGCAGCTGTCGGTGGCAAATTCACAACCTTGGAGGGACTCCTCAAAGACATCAAAGATCTGGTGAGCTTGTTGTGCTTTATTTAGCCTGTTGAGAAGTGGTGTGGGTGGGGGAGACAGTAGGAAGGGTGGCTGAATGGGAGACAGTAGGAAGGGTGCACACAGGGATTGGTCTCCAGTGGACAGTTTTATGTTTTAATGCTGGTTGTGTTACCTCTAGTCCATAGACTCTGCACCTGGAAATCACTGTTGGCTTGGATACCTTTGCCATTGCTAATGTGTTGTCATTCAAAGGCAGCTGTGCACATCTCCAGTCCTTCAGGGATGCAGTCTGCTGATTTTCATTTTCACCTTTTTAATTAGTGACTGATTTAGACCTGTGAAGCCAGGTGTGGCTAATCATTGACATTAATTGATTAAATACTAGGGAGAAACCAAAACCAGCAGGACTGCCATCAAGGATTTAAGTTGTGCACCCCTGTTCTACGGTCTCTTTCACTGTGGACTTGAGCTATATTGTATTAATGTTTTTATCCACCACCACTTTTGTTTTCCTCCAGATTGTTTCCAAAAATCCATTCACTTGTGGAGACAGCTCCACTTCAGATCGAACAGAGAAACTAAAACTTTTTGGAGAGAAGATTGAAAAGGTTAGAGGCATGGAATGGAATATCACTACTGTTTTGTTTGGAGATTTTGTTTTGTTCTCACTTTACATATATAACCTTAGTGTAATAACTCATCACAATGTATTTACACATGGAAATTCAATTTGTGGACTAACTCTTTCGCTAATAGTCTCACTCAATATAATTTTTTCAATTGTGAGTTTATAGCAAGTCTTGGGTGAATAAATGCACCCTAGTTAAAATAAAACTATTGTACAGTGTTAGTGTATACTGGCCCTCAATCATCAAACAACTGTTAGTATGACGTGATATTTATACTAAACAAATGCTCATGCAAGAATTTCACATATGCTGTATCTGAGAATGTTTTCACATGTTTGGCTAGGCAACAAAGTAGAGTTTTTGAATGCAGAACAGTCTGGCACCCATGCTGAAACTATCTCAAAGTGCAGTGGCGTCTGAGTGGGACTTTACAACGTCTATTCTTTTGAAAAATACTGTAGATCATGGCGGGAGAAATGGACGTGCACATCGTTCTCGACGACCCTGCAGGGAACAGCTATCTCCAGGTAAAAAAAAAAAAACACTTATTTCTCAGATCTTTACGGTTCAAACGCATCTCCTCTCAGTTGATTTAATTTGTAATGAATTGATTTGTGTTTGTCTGCAGAACGTCTACGCCCCTGACCCAGATCCCGAGATGACAACTGAGAAGTACACCAGGACATTTGAGCAGAATGAAGACCTTGGTCTCAATGACATGAAGACAGAGGGCTATCAGGAGTAAGGACATCTGCTGCAGTAGAAAGGTTGATCTTACAAAAACAATTTAATAATTTCATTTCAGATATTTGCCCTCACTGAAGTTGCTGACTCACTAGGGCATATGCTCCAGATGTCTTAGTTTTGATATTTGGTTTGATATGTTTGAAATATCTACCTTATTTAAAAGGAAACAATCAATATGGTGTTTATTATTTGATAAGAAAAGTATGTGTATGTATACAAATAAGATAAATGCACAAACATCCAATTTAAATGTGCATGCATATTAACATCTCTTTGGAAATGTGGTTCTGATTCAGTGGAATTTACCTTTTTAATTTATGTTCTGTTCAATGGGAATAAATAATAAACTAAGAATACAGACCCATGGTTGCTGTGGCTTCTTTCCTATGTTCAATTTACAGTATGCGTTATATAAATCTGTAAACCTATAGAATGCAGTACCACAATCTTCAATTATAATAACACTGCATAAATGCCGACAGATCAATTCTAGATACATTTTAATGTGGTGTCCTTTGTTCATGCGCGCCCTGATTTAGCATTCCCGTATTTTGAAAACAGACTAGACTGATTACGTTTGTGCGGGTGCACTATACCACTACAGAAGATTTATTAAAATAAACAAATCCAGTAGACATTTGTTTTTACCTCTAAGATGTTACATTGTTTAGAACAAAATGTGTTGATAAAGTACTACTAAATAAAAAGAAACTCAATATTGGTTCATATAAGCTTACAATAAAATCGTGGCGTTATTCACCCCACCCTCAAATGCGCCCGCATGATCCAGATCCACGAAAAATATCACTTAAATTGCGACGACATATGTTTATATGAATGGTCCAAATAGTATGCGTTGGTGGGTAGGCTACTCATTGAGAAATGCTGGTCATTTGCTCTGCTGGTTTTTCAGTCTTCTTGGGTAGGAGGACAGCCTGAATGTTAGGCAATACTCCTTGCGCGATGGTGACGCCACCTAAATGCTTGTTGAGTTCCTCGTTGCGGACAGCCAGCTGAAGGTGTTGAGGGATGATCCTGGTCTTATCTCTTGCAGCGTTGCCAGCCAATTCGAGGATCTCAGCCGTTAGGTATTCCAGCACAGCAGCCAAATACACAGGAGCTCCGGCACCGACACTCTCTGCATAGTTGCCTTTACGCAGTAACCTGTGGACACGTCCTACAGGGAACTGAAGGCCGGCGCGGGAAGAACGGGACTTTGCCTTTCCTCCAGTTTTGCCTCTACCAGACATCGTATTTGGATTGATACGAATGACAAGATTTAGCGTTCTGGCTTTACGTAATGGGGTTGAGAATTGTATTTATACCTCGAGTGTCACTCTTATTGGACGGATAGAATGGGAACACGTTAACCAATGGTGATAAACTACAGCATTCAAGTGTCTAATAATAAAATTGCCTCACTCCACATATATTTGCATTGTGATACTATATATATATATATATATATATATACAGAAGACGAAAGCATATGATTTTCTCAACCGCTTTTTATCCATCAAGCATATATAAGAAAATACCTGAACAGGCTATATCGGCCCCTGGCCTGAATAATGGCTCTAAAAAAGCTAAACCACACCACGTAATTTAATCAAGAAGCGACACAAGACCAGGAAAGAGAGCGATGTTATATGTATAAAGTGCTGAATCCGGTCCATCCTGACACTGGCATCCCTAACGCAATTTGCATCATGAATTCGTTTGTGAATTACATTTTCGAGCCCACTGCAGGCGAAGCTTCACGTCTTGCAATCGCTCTACCATTACGTCCCGAGAGATCCAGAACTCAGTGTGCTTACTCCTGCCAGAAGAGCTGGCCAAGTACACCAGCTCAAAATGAGACTACCGTCACCAGAGACTGGGGAGGATTTACATGGTCACAACACTACACGAAGATAGATCGATAGATAGATAGATAGGTACTTTATTGCTCCCCCGGGGGGGAAATTTCATTGTCAAGCAGCTACAACAAAAACACAGGGCAGGTGCAAAATGCCACAAAGACAGATACACGGTACATGATACATAGAGCGGCAGTATGAAAAAGTATAGAAATACAAGATGTCTGGAGTGCAAAAAAAAGCTATAAAAGGACATTGCATAGTATGAGTGGTTGGCTGAATATGTACACTATACATTGGTGGATATTGGATGGTTAACTATACTATACAGGTCGATGGCAGAGAAATACTTCAGTAGCTAAAAATGCGTATGATATGAGCGAGGGTAATAATAGTTTACTTAATAGACAGACTGGGTAAATTAACAGGTAAGTGAAAATTTTGCATGGTTAAATTAGTTAAATTAGCTGTACAGTTAGGTATACAGTTATATTTACAGATAAGTGAATACTTGCATGTTTACACAAACTGTACAGGTAAATGACAGGAAGAGATACTTTAATAGCTAAATGTGTGTATGATATCATTTGGGGTAATAATAGTAATTCCCTTAAAATACAGTCCTTAGTGCGCAGGGTTTAATTACAGACAACTGCACTTATTGCACATTCAATATACTAAAAGCAATGAGAAAAGGTGCAACTGGCAGGATACTAATATGCATTCCTGAGTGAATGCCTACGTCCAATAATTACTTACAATATTGCATGTGATATAATATAACAACTGTACATGAGTATGTATATACAGACCTGTATGAATAAATAGGTCCTGAGTGGATGAGTGCTGACGGACCAGAGTTACTCACGGATGGATGCATAATTGTTAAACTAGGTCCTAGCACCCCAACAGTTCCAGATCTATGTTGCCGACGGCACGGCACCCCGGTGAGGCATTATATAGTCTCATAGCCGCTGGCAGGAAGGACCTCCTGTAGCGCTCTCTGGCACACCGTGGTGGGATCAGTCTGTGACTGAAAGTGCTCCTCTGCGTCATAACCATAGTGTGCAGAGGGTGGGTGACGTTGTCCATGATGGCCAGCAGTTTGGCCAGGATCCGTCTCTCCGCCACCTCCTCTAGAGTGTCAAGGCTCATCCCCAGGACAGAGCTAGCCTTCCTGATCAGCTTATTTACCCGAGAAGCATCACCGGCTTTGATGTTTGCTCCCCAGCACACCACTGCAAAAAAGATGGCACTGGCCACCACAGACTGGTAGAAGGTATGCAGTAGTTTACTGCACACGTTGAAGGACCTGAGCCTCCTCAGAAAGTAGAGTCGGCTCTGGCCCTTTTTGTACAGGGCCCCGGTGTTACCAGCCCATTCCAGTCTGTTGTCCATATGGACACCCAGGAACTTGTATGACTCAACCATTTCCACATCCGTCCCCTTTATAGGGACTGCAGTCAGTTGTGCCTTGGTTCTCCTGAAGTCCACCACCATCTCCTTAGTTTTGCTGATGTTGAGCTGAAGGTGGTTCTGCTCACACCACAACACAAAGTCACTGATTGTGCTCCTGTACTCCTCCTCCTGCCCACCCCTGATGCACCCTACAATAGCAGAGTCATCCGAGAACTTCTGTAGGTGGCATGTCTCAGAGTTATATCTGAAGTCTGAGGTGTAGAGGGTGAACAGGAAGGGGGACAGGACCGTACCCTGGGGGGCCCCTGTGTTGCTAACAGCCCGTTCTGACACACAGCTCTGTAGTCGCACAAATTGTGGCCTACCGGTCAGGTAGTCCGTGACCCAGGAGACTAAGGGTGCTTCCACTTTCATCCTCCTCATCTTCTCACCCAGTAGCAGGGGCTGAATGGTATTGAAGGCACTGGAGAAGTCAAAAAACATGACCCTCACAGTGCAACCTGTGTTGTCCAGGTGAGAGTAGGCCCTCTGCAGAAGGTAGATGATTGCATCATCCACCCCGATTTTGCGCTGGTATGCAAACTGCAGGGGGTCCATTGTTGAACACACCAGGGGTCTGAGGTGAGCGGGGACTAACCTTTCCAGGGTCTTCATGATGTGGGATGTTAGCGCTACAGGTCTGAAGTCATTCAGGACAGTGGGGTGTGCCTTCTTGGGCACTGGGACGAGGCAGGATGTTTTCCACAGCACAGGGACCCTTTCTAGGC
Source organism: Thymallus thymallus (assembly GCA_023634145.1). Taxonomy (NCBI): domain Eukaryota; kingdom Metazoa; phylum Chordata; class Actinopteri; order Salmoniformes; family Salmonidae; genus Thymallus; species Thymallus thymallus. The sequence continues at coordinate 31,550,732 of CM042391.1, forward strand.
TCAGGCTAAGGTTGAAAAGACGCTGGAGTATTCCACACAGTTGGTCAGCACAGACCCTCAGCACCCTTGGGCTGATGCCATCAGGGCCCGCCGCTTTCCACTGGTGTAGTCTCTCCAGCTCTCTCTTCACTTGGTTGGTGGTGAAAGCCAGCCCAGGTGGGGAGGTGGGGGGAAGGGGGGTGTTGAGGATCAGTCCAGGGGGGGCAGGGGCGGAGGTGGGGTCACTGATTGTCTCAGCAGAGGTGCTGTGAGCAAAGTGGGGGTGGGATAGCCGTGAGGGTGTGTGGTCTGGGGAGCTGGAGGGGAGGTGGACAGGGCCAGTATCGAACCTGTTAAAAAATTGGTTCAGCTCATTGGCTCTGTCCTGGGTCCCCTCCGTCTGCCCACTGTTTGACTTTTTGAAGCCAGTGATATTTCTCATACCCTTCCACACCTCTCTCACCTGGCTCTGCCTCAGCTTGTCCTCCATCTTCTCCTTATACACTCTCTTCCCCTCAGCAATCCGCAACTTCAGCTCCCTCTGGACGCATTTCAATTTGTCCTTGTCCTTCTCCTTGAAGGCCCTCTTCTTCTCATTCAGCAGGGCCTTCAGATCGCTGGTGACCCAGGGTTTATTGTTTGGGAAACAGCGTACCTTCCTGGTGGGTACAGTGTTGTCTACACAAAAATTAATATAGTCTGTTATGCAGTCAGTGAGTCCATCGATGTCCTCCCCATGAGCCTCACAGAGCACATCCCAGTCTGTTGTTTCAAAGCAGTCCTGTAGGGCCTCATTCGCCTCCGGGGACCATCTCCTAATAGTCCTGGTGGTTGCAGGCTGCTGTTGGACCATAGGCCTGTAGAGTGGGGTGAGGTGGACAAGGTTGTGATCCGATCTACCGAGGGGAGGGAGTGCAGTGGAGTTGTATGCATCCTTCATATTAGCATATAACAAGTCCAGAGTTTTATTATTCCTGGTTGGGCACTTCACGAACTGTTTGAACGTGGGCAGCGTTGAAGAGAGAGATGCATGGTTAAAATCCCCCGAAATGGCAAAGAAAGCACTGGGATGCGCTGTCTGTAACCTCGCGATAACAGAGTGGATGACGTCACACGCTGCGTTTGCGTCAGCAGAGGGCGGGATGTAAACAATAACAGCAATGGCCGCCGTGAATTCCCTCGGCAAATAGTAGGGTCTCAGGCTAACGGCTAGCAGTTCAATGTCCGGGCTACAAAACTGTTCCTTAAGAGTAATATGGTTCGGATGACACCATCTGTTGTTAACTAATAAAGCCAGCCCACCACCCTTACTCTTACCGGAAGAGACGCGATCCCTGTCCGCTGTGATGGTCTGGAAACCGCTGTGAACGGGGGAAAGCCGTTATTCAAACAACCACCTGTAATAAAGGGCATTTGGGTACATGGAAACCACATTTGTGCAAATTGCACAAAGGTCGCTATACACATGAATGCAGTCAAGCGCCTGTTAACGACTTCAACGTTGCCATAATATATATTTAATTGATTAAAATCCAAATTTTAACATGTAGCCATAGGATACCATTTTAATGTGCTTAAATGCGCGCATGGCTCTTCGCGTTTCAGTGATTGCTAATTTAATATAAGCTCCAGATTTGAAATAATTCAATTTAAATGGGCCTTATCGAGTTGTGAGACAATCCCAAGGTAAAATCTGCTATAGTTCTCCCTTTGATTGTCTGATATGTTGATTGCGGAACAACTGTGTTTTTAACAGAGATGGAAAAACCTATACCAACCACAGGAGGTTGGTGGCACCTTAATTGGGGAGGACTGGCTCATGTTAATGACTGGAGCAGAATCAGTGTAATGGTATCAAACATATGGTTTCCATGACTTCAATTGTAGAGTAATTCAACATTTAAATTAATATAATTCAAAATAACTGCCTCTGAGCTTATAGTGTTAACCACTGTTTCAGAGGAGACACTGTCAACTTCCAAATGTGGCTATGGTGCAGGAATGGTTCATAGCATAACAACAGCTCACCATTCTTTACAATGTAATCTCAACTACTCAGTTCTTAGAGGATTAATTATTTGCTTGGAGGTGGATTATTATGATAGACACCATCAGCATGAACAATATTCAGTATGAATGGATTGGCACTGGGTGATAACTTTGGTTTAGCCTAAATTGTGAAATGTACAATGTATCAAACCCTCTAACCAAAAATGTATCTTTATATAATTAATATTATAGAGGTTTATAGCACCAAGGTTCATCAGAGTAACCATACAGTATCACCTTCCAGGTTATTAGACTTGACTTGAAATATACTTTATATGTAGCCTACTTGCCAAGATAGGCTATTCTGCTTAAAAAGGCGTCTGACTCCGAAACTGCCTGTTAGTTCCTAAAAAAAACTCAGATTAATTCGGACATCTGAGTGCTCCTTTTTCTTTTTCTAGGATAGTGTCCTGGGGCAAGAGGTTTTTTGTCTTCAAATGTATTTTTTAACTTACTTAGCAAAACAGAATACACTTTGGGGTCAATTATACTGGAAAACAGTCCACACAATACAATTTTATAGTATTCCATGTCCACATCTATAAATTTACCTTTGGTTTCATTTTCACCACCTGCGGGCAACACCCTTAATATGCACCTAATACATGATTAAATCTGGTCTTGCATTGTATCCTGTAGTATCTTGTATCCTGTACTGTTTTAGATGAGTCTTTGTCCTGATTTCATGGGTATTTGAGCTCATAAAATGTCATACATTCAGATTATCTGCTTGTATTTGTATGGTCGTGAGTAACTGCCTGCTTTGGGCGGTGTATAATATGGTTGTATCTTAAGTCATTTCCTCTACTTTTTTGTCCTGATAGATGAAAAGGCAGAATAGATCTTCACCTGATAGATGAAAGGGCAGAATAGATCTTCACCTGATAGATGAAAGGGCAGAATATATTTTCACCTGATAGATGAAAAGGCAGAATAGATCTTCACCTGATAGATGAAAGGGCAGAATATATTTTCACCTGATAGATGAAAAGGCAGAATACGTTTTCACCTGATAGATGAAAAGGCAGAGTAGATCTTCACCTGATAGATGAAAAGGCAAAATAGATCTTCACCTGATAGATGAAAAGGCAGAGTAGATCATCACCTGATAGATGAAAAGGCAGAGTAGATCTTCACCTGATAGATGAAAAGGCAAAATAGATCTTCACCTGATAGATGAAAGAGCAGAATAGATCTTCACCTGATAGATGAAAGAGCAGAATAGATCTTCACCTGATAGATGAAAGAGCAGAATAGATCTTCACCTGATAGATGAAAGGGCAGAATAGATGTTCACCATACTGCTTTCAGTGTTCTACTTCCTACAGATTAGTGGTCGTGAACTGAAGGAAAAGAGATGAGGAGAGGAAGATTTTTAGGACTATTAGGCTGCATCTCAATTCCCCACACTTCTCCCAAAGTGTGCATGTGCGTTGTGCACACTCCCTTTCATGGATTTAAAAGCATTGGATTGGTGAAAGCATTGTCTGGAAGGGGCTTTCACCCAGTGCTTCCCATCTGATAATGGCCCATCGAAACGACGCTGTGGCCAGTTTATTAGGTACATCACCCCATTCACGAAAATATTTCGCTCCTACAGACAGTGAGTCACATGGCGGTGGCTTGCTATGTAAAGCAAGAAGACAGGCATCGAGGCATTCAGTTACTGTTCGATTGAACGTTAGAATAGGCAAAAGGGGTGACCTAAGCGACTTTGAGCATGTTATGATCCCCGGAAAAGGCCGGCCTCCTAGGGTTTTCACACACCACAGTGTCTAAGCTTTACAAACAAAAAACATCCAGTCAGCCGTATTCCTGTGGGCGAAAACAGCTTGTTGATGAGAGGTCGAAGGAGAATGGCAAGAATCGTGCAAGCTAACAGACGTGCCACAAACAATCAGGTAACGGCACAGTACAACAGTGGTGTGCAGAATGGCATCTCAGAATGCACAGCTCGTTGGTCCTTGTCATGGATGGGCTATTGAAGCAGACAACCATATCGGATTCCACTCTTATCATGCAAAACAAGAAGAAGCGGCTCCAGTGGGCAAGCCATCACCAACACTGGACAATTGAGGAGTGGAAAAACATTGCCTGGTCCAATGAATCCCGGTTCCTGTTGCGTCGTGCTGATGGCAGAGTCAGGGTTTGGCATAAGCAGCGTGAGTCCATGGCCCCTCCTGCCTGGTGTCAACAGTACAGGCTGGTGGCGCTGGTGTAATGGTGTGGGGAATGTTGTCCTGGCACATGTCAGGTCTCCTCATAGCAATTGAGCAACGTTTCCACGCCCTGAAGAATTCAGGGTGTTCTGAAGGCAAAGGGGAGTCTGGCCGAGTACTAGATGGGTGTACCTAATAAACTGGCCACTGAGAGTATATCAGAACTAATTGCACACATAGATGTAGCCTAAAAACTATATTAAATTGGCAATAGTCTGATGGGTGACAATATTATCAATTGTCAATAGTGAATGAAGAGATATGACGAACAGCGCAGCGTGTATAATAGACAAAGAAGTGAATGGAGTTTATCAGAAAGCAACTTTTTCAAAACATCCCATAAAGGTTCATGTAGGTCACACGTGTTGGTCCCATGTTTCATTTGCTGAAATCTAAGATCCCAGAAATGTTCCACACGCACTAAAAGCTTATTTCTCAAAAATGTGTTTACATCCCTGTTAGTGAGCATTTCTCCTTTGTCAAGATAATCCATCCACCTGACGGGTGTGGCATATCAATACGCTGATTAAAAAGCATGATCATTACAAATGTGCAGTTTTGTCACACAACACAATTCCATACCTCTCAAGTTTTGAGAGAGTGTGTAATTGGCATGCTGACTGCAGGAATGTCCACCATAGCAGCTTAGACTGTTAAAATGTCAAAATGACAAACATGATGGTGTGAGACCAGGCATTTCTAGTGGGATAGTTCACCACAATTAAAACAATTACTAAAATGCTTCCTTACCTTGAGAGTATTAATCCATGGTTTGTTAACTAACCACTGCCACCAACTTCTAACATTAGCATCAATGACCAAAATGATGGGAGTGATGGGGCATCAGTTGTTACATTGTATGGCCAAGTTCTGTTAAGAATGACCATAACGTTTGATTTTTACAGCCCATTGTTTACCAGGTGGTTCCTTCGAAATTACCTAAAAATTGCACAAAAAAAGGTAATTACCTAATAACTGCATAGTAATTACATTTTTCTGTGTATCCATTGCAAATAGTTTCTTAGTTGGTATCATGTAAATACCAGCAGAGTAGATAAAAATGGACTACATAGAAACCATTTTATGTGAACGGAGAACCTTGTCTATGGGTCTTTTGTCACGTTAATTGACCCCGGCATTGGCACTTAATAGAGGGATCAAATAATAATGTGATAGCCTCAATACCAGGCTTATGTAGCTCTCAGATAAACATGTTTAGTAAAACTCTCTGTAAGATCATCTGTAGGCCATTGTTAGCACCTTGCAGTCTCCTGTGTTTAACAAGGAACCGGTCCAGCTCAATTGTTCAGGCGACGCTGACACTTTTTTTTTTGTCTTGTTGGGTGTGTCCCTCATTCTAAAGGCACCAATTGTGTTAGAGAGACCTAATTTTCAAGCAAACAGTAGCCTAAATCAAAAAATATATATATACATTATGAGATTTGGTCTATATATCAAGCAACAGACACATTGGTTTTCACATATATTGCCTTCAGAAAGTATACAAACCCCTTTACTTTTTCCACATTTTATTTGTAAAATATAAAAAAACCAATATATCTTGATTACATAATTATTCAACTGAGTCAATACATGTTAGAATCACTTTTGGCAGCGATTACATCTTTTGGACTAAGTATCTAAGAGCGTTGCATAGCTGGATTGAACAATATTTTCAGGTCTTGCCATCGATGATTTTCAATCCGATTTAAGTCGGAAATATATCTAAGCCACTCAGGAACATTCAATGTCGTCTTGGTAAGCAACTAGTGTATATTTGGCCTTGTGTTTAAGGGTTATTGTCCTGCTGAAAAGTGAATTTGTCTCCCAGTGTCTGTTGAAAAGCAGACTGAACCATGTTGTCCTCTATTATCTTGCCTGTGCTTAGTAATCTTCCATTTCTCTTAATCCCCCCCAAAAACTCCCTAGTTCTTGCAGATGAAAAGCATACCCATAACATGATACAGCCATCACCATACTTGAAAATATGAAGATTGGTACTCAGTGATGTGTTGGATTCGCCCCAAACATTACACTTTGTATTCAGGACATAAAGTTCATTTCCAGGTAGAACCCTTTTTGGTTCCAGGTAGAACCCTTTTTGGTTACAGGTAGAACTATTTTGGGATACATGTAGAACCCTCTGTGGAAAGGGTTCTACATTGAACCAAAAAAGTTTATACCTGAAAACAAAAAGGGTTCTACCTGGAAACAAAAGGGGTTCTTCAAAGGGTTCTCTATGGGGACAGCCGAATAACACTTTTTGGTTCTAGATTGCACGTTTATTTCAAAAAGTGTACCAATAGATGCCCTTCTTTGCGAGGCGTTGGAAAACCTCCCTGGTCTTTGTGGTTGAATCTTCTTATTTAATTAATTTGTAAAAATGTCTAAAAACATAATTCCACTTTGACATTATGGGCTATTGTGTGGAGGCCAGTGACACAAAAGGTTTTTAGAAATGTTTGCAAATGTATTAAAAAAAACAAAAACAGAAATACCTTATTTACATAAATATTCAGACCCTTTGCTATGAGACTTGAAATTGAGCTCAGGTGCATCCTATTTCCATTGATCATCCCTGTGATGTTTCTACAACTTGATTGGAGTCCACCTGTGGTAAATTCAATTGATTGGACATGATTTGGAAAGGCACACCTGTCTATATAAGCTCCCACAGTTGACAGTGCATGTTAGAGCAAAAACCAAGCCATGAGGTGGAAGGAATTGTCCATAGAGCTCCGAGACACAAATCTGGGGATGGGTACCAAAAAAATCTGCTGCATTTAAGGTCCCCAAGAACACAGTGGCCTCCATCATTCTTAAATGGAAGAAGTTTAGAACCACCAAGACTTGTTAGAGCTGGCTGCCCAGCCAAACTGAGCAATCGGGGGAGAAGGGCCTTGGTCAGGGAGATGACCAAGAACCCGATGGTCACTCTGACAGAGCTCTAGAGTTCCTCTGTGGAGATGGAAGAACCTTCCAGAAGGACAACCATCTGTGCAGCACTCCACCAATCAGGCCTTTATGGTAGAGTGGCCAGACGGAAGCCACTCCTCAGTAAAAGGCACATGATAGCCTGCTTGAAGTTTGCCATAAGGCACCTAAAGACTCTCAGAACATAAAAAACAAGATTCTCTGGTCTGATTAAACTTTTTGGCCTGAATACCAAGCGTCACGTCTGGAGGAAACCTGGCACCATCCCTACGGTGAAGCATGGTGGTGGCTGCATCATGCTGTGGGGATGTTTTTCAGCAGCAGGGACTGGGAGACTAGTCAGGATCGAGGGAAAGATGAGCAGAGCAAAGTATAGAGAGATCCTTGATGAAAACCTGCTCAAAAGCGCTCCCGACCTCAGACTGGGGTGAAGGTTCACCTTCCAACAGGACAATGACCCTAAGCACGCAGCCAAGAGTGGCTTCGGGACAAGTCTGAATGTCCTTGAATGGCCCAGCCAGAGTCTGGACTTGAACCCGACCAAACATCTCTGGGGAGACCTGAAAATAGCTGTGCTGCGATGCTCCCCATCCAACCTAACAGCGTTTGAGAGGATCTGCAGAGAAGACTGGGAGTAACTCCCCAAATACAGGTGTGCCAAGCTTGTAGCGTCATACTCAAGAAGACTAAAGGCTGCAATCGCTGCCAAAGGTGCTTCAACAAAGTACTGAGTAAAGGGTCTGAATACTTGCGTAAATGTGATATTTCAGTTTTTTATTTTTAATACATTTGCAAAAATGTCTTAAACCTGTTCATACTTTGTCATTATGAGGTACTGTGTGTAGATTGATGAGGGAATTATACTTTTTTTTTTTAATTATCAATTTTAGAATAAGGCAGATACGTAACAAAATGTGGAAAAACGGGGTATGAATACTTTCCGAATGCAGTGTATATGTACAGCAATAGTTGAATAGGATGGCCTTGACTAGAATACAGTATATACATATGAAATGGGTAAAACAGCATGTAAACATTATTGAAGTGACCAGTATTCCATTATTAAATCGACCAGTGTTCCATGTCTGTGTACATAGGGCAGCAGCCTCTAAGGTGCAGGGTTGAGTAACCGGATGGTAGTCGGCTAGGGACAGTGACTATGTTCAGGGCAGGGTACTGGGTGGAGGCCGACTGGTAATGGCCATTTAACAGTCTGATGGCCTTGAGATAGAAGCTGCTTTACAGACTCTCGGTTCCAGCTTTGATGCAGCTGTACTGACCTCGTCTTCTGGATGATAGCGTGGCTGAGGTCCTTGATGATCTTCTTGGTCTTCCTGTGACATCGGGTGCTATAGATGTCCTGGAGGGAAGGCAGCGGGTCCGAATTTCTACATTCTCCTGAGGTTGAAGAGGCTCTGTTGCGCCTTCTCCACCACACTGTCTGTGTGGGTGGACCATTTCAGATTGTCAGTGAAGTGTACGCTAAGAAACTTGAAGCTTTTCACCTTCTTCACTGGGGTCCCGTCGATGTGGATGGGACGGGCTCTCTCTGCTGTCTCCTGAAGTCCACGATCAGCTCCTTCGTTTTGTTGACGTTAAGGGAGAGGTTATTTTCCTGGCCCCACTCCGCCACCATTCACCTCCTCCAACGAGGTGGCAGGTTTTCATTAACATATAGGGGAACTGTCAATAAGGTTATGCAACTCATGTAGGACTCCTGGACATTTCTACCACTGTGGATCTCCAGAGGATTCTGTGAATTTGTTGTCTTATGGCCGCTGTCTTAATGATTTCATCACGTTGGCTCATGCCAGGGAAATCGAGAAAAAGACTCGCCTCTTTAGATGACGTGTTGCCACTTGCACCGCCGAATTGTTAACTTTTCGGTGGCGCAGACTGGTAAGACGCTTCGGAAGGGCGATAATGTGTGCTAGCAAAGCAGAAGTTCTGGGTCCGAGCCTCAGTGTGAGATAAATCAGGAGGAAGCGGTACTTGCTAAGCAAGCAGTGTGACGTCCGTTACACACAGACCAAAAGCACACAACTCAAAGACTGAACAACTTGTGAATTGATTACAATAATTTTCACATTTATGAACATGTGCATGTAATAATCTGGGAATTTTGAAACAAAGAAAGGGTTCTTGCTTTTGCAAGATAAGATATATTAATCTCCAATTTTCCTCAACAGTTCAAACATTTTATACAATGTTCCTATGGTTCATCAAAATAACAGGAGCTTACATAATATTTTGAACACATTTTGAATAGTTTATAAAAATAACAGAAGCTGACATAATATTTTGAACATATTTTGAATTTTCTCGTTGGCAACATATTGTAGATTAGCATAAAGTAAGCCAATGATGATACTATGAATACCCTCTTTGTGATGCATTATAAGCACATTTATAATGCCTTATGAGCGTTACATAATCTACTACAATGCATGACATAGGTATAACTACATTCATAATTCATTATGAGCAGGCAAAGTGTTATAAAATCCTATATTAAGTGCTCTATATAGCAACAGCCTTGTTCATAATGCACTATAAATTTAGTCACAGATGTTTATGAGCAGATTATAGCACCTATGTTGTGAATAATGCTTTATGCATAGCTCATATTGTGTCATAAATGCTCCTATAGGCTTAGTGTTTAGACTGTGATTACAGCATGCCACTGTACTGTATTTCAGATTAAATGTTTTGGGAATGACAAACTTTTATAACCAGCCTATGTCATCATCATCACAATAAATCTCATCTCAATGTAGAGCTGGAGAACATAGAGACCTCCACCAAATACAATAGGTTCTTGTGTTCCAGGGATGTGTCAGATGATCCTGAAGACAAAGCAGTCACCAGTGGTGTTTAAGCTTCTCGCATTGCTCTCTTGGCAATCCCTTTTCTTCTCCCAGCCACCTGTTTTGTTTCTGGTTGCCCTCTTTCACACCCATTCGCTGGAAAGGAGGCCAGTATAAATAGCTGTGATTCATGAAGGGAGAAAGAGAGTAAGAAAGAGAGGAGAGGAAAGATACATCACAACCACATAAGGTAATTTACATGTTTCTCAATTATGTTTGTTAACAATGCAACAGTGAGGAATGGGAAGGGAAATTACTGTAGTTTCAGGACTTCATTGAGAAATACATTAATAGCTCAATTGGACTCACCTGGTTAATTAAATGATGAATAATAACAAAGAAAACATATACGGTACTTGCATGTATGTACTTATCACATGACTCCATTCAGTATAATTGTACTTTGCTTATCTACATTTTGTGATGAAATCTTTTACTTATATTTTTCATTTATACATTGTCAAATTCTCTTCACAATGACAAAAAAATTAACAATTTGAATGCAAAGCTATAAACCTTATATTAACGTTAAAATATTTTACATTTCACCTGTCTGCTTGGCCTTGCAAAAGCAGTTCAGAGAGAGATCCTGATATCTGGGTTTCCCCCTCCTCTGGTTTGAAGATGTGGCGGGCCCTCGTGTATCAGCTTGCTCTGATTCCTCTCGTCCAGGCTCAAAATGACTACTGCAGAACACACCCTACATTCAGGGAGCCAGGTCAGTGAAGATGCAGCCCAAATTTCACATACTACCCACCTGTCTCACACCTTTCCTTTCCTGTCCCCCTCCCACTTTCTCTCCTCTCCTTCTTTGCAACCTAATTAGAGTCTGTTGGGTGCCACCCAGCAGTAGTCTTTGTTTTTTGAGTGAGGTCTATATGTGGGCAATAGGAAATAGATCAAGGCCAGATCTGATGTCATGCATCTGTGCAGTGTATGAAAGGGTTAAACATGCTGCGTGATCGCAGGTGTCAGGTAAACATGTTTGCGTGTTTTAAATCAAATGTTAAATATTGCAACTAAATGCCCCTTTGGATATGCTTGTCTTTCTTGAAGTAAACAAAGCACCTATAACTTTTTGATCTACAAGTCAAGGGAGAAGTCGGATGTAGGGGTTGCATTGGAATTGGGAAAATATGCTGTTAATCAAAAAGCCAATAAATCCTTGGTGGACTAATGTGTGACCTGTTGTCCCCTCAGCCAACATTGACATTGACGTCTACTGTGGTAGTGTGTGACCTGTTGTCCCCTCAGCCAACATTGACATTGACATCTACTGTGGTAATGTGTGACCTGTTGTCCCCTCAGCCAACACTGACATTAACGTCTACTGTGGCACGAATCGCATGGAGCTCCATATCTTGCTATGTCCCGTTTACTTTGGTGGATACAATGAAACACTGATGTCCCTCAACGCTCAGTTCCTCAAGAGAGAGTGCCGGGGGACCCCCGACTGGACTGTCGACCCGCCTGTTCTGAAATACAACTTCTCCATCACAGAGGAGGCGGTGTCCGCCTGCAATAACAAAATAAAGGTAATTCTTGTTTGTTCTAGTAGACAGATAGATAGATAGATAGATAGATAGATAGATAGATAGATAGATAGATAGATAGATAGATAGATAGATAGATAGATAGATAGATAGATAGATAGATAGATAGATAGATAGATAGATAGATAGATAGATAGATAGATAGATAGATAGATAGATAGATAGATAGATAGATAGATAGATAGATACTTTATTGATCCCTGTGGGGAAATTACTTTGTCAAGCAGCTACGAAAAACACAGGGCGGGTGCAAAATGCCAGAACGAAATACACAAAAGACAGATACACAATACATGATACATAGTGCGGCAGTATGAAAAAGTATAAAAATATTTGCATGGTTAAATTAACTGTACAGGTAAATGACAGGAAGAGATACTTAAATAGCTAAATGTGAATATCATATAATTTAGGGTAATAATACTAATTCCCTTAAAATACAGTCCTTAGAACAGGGTTAATTACAGATAAATGCCCGTATTGCACATTCGATATACTAAATGCAATGAAAAAAATATATACTACTGACAGGATACTAGTATACAGTCCTGAGTGAATGACTACGTAAATTCAGTCCAAGAATGACTTACAATATTGCACATGATATGATATAAGAACTGTCCATGAATATGTACACACAGTCCAGAATGAATGAGTGCTGAATGAATAAGTCCTGAGTGAATGAGTGATTACAGACCCAAGAGTTACTCGTGGATGGATGGATGCCTAATTGTTAAACTAGGTCCTAACACCCCAACAGTTCCAGGTCTATGTTGCCAACGGCATGGCACTCAGGCGAGGCATTAAATAGTCTAATATCCGCCGGCAGGAAGGACCTCCTGTAGTGCTCTCTGGCACACCGTGGTGGGATCAGTCTGTGACTGAAGGTGCTCCTCTGCGTCATAACCATGGCATGCAGAGGGTGGGTGACGTTGTCCATGATGGCCAGCAGTTTGGTCAGGATCCTTCTCTCCACCACCTCCTCTAGAGTGTCAAGGTTAATCCCCAGAACAGAGCTAACCTTCCTGATCTGCTCATTTACCCGAGAAGCATCACCAGCCTTTATGTTGGCGCCCCAGCACACCACTGCAAAAAAGATGGCACGACTGGTAGAAGGTATGCAGTAGTTTACTGCACACGTTGAAGAACCTGAGCCTCCTCAGAAAGTAGAGTCGGCTCTGGCCCTTTTTGTACAGAGGCCCGGTGTTACCAGCCCATTCCAGCCTGTTGTCCATATGGACTCCCAGCAACTTGTATGACCCAACCATTTCCACATCCATCCCCTGTATAGGGACTGCAGTCAGTTGGGCCTTGGTTCTCCTGAAGTCCACCACCATCTCCTTTATTTTGCTGATGTTGAGCTGAAGGTGGTTCTGCTCACACCACACCACAAAGTCCTGTACTCCTCCTCCTGCCCACCCCTGATGCACCCTACAATTGCGGAGTCATCCGAGACTTCTGTAGGTGGCATGTTTCAGAGTTATATAATTATATTTCTATGGTATCATACCGACCATAGAGGAGACATTTGGTGGTTGACACTAGAAGATGTTGCTTCAACTCTGGGTAGATGGATTTGACCCTGAACCTAGTAACATGTGACCCCTTAGATGGAATCACTCACATTATTCTCTCTCTCTCTCTCTCTCTCTCTCTCTCTCTCTCTCTCTCTCTCTCTCTCTCTCTCTCTCTCTCTCTCTCTCTCTCTCTCTCTCTCTCTCTCTCTCTCTCTCTCTCTCTCTCTCTCTCTCTCTCTCTCTCTCTCTCTCTCTCTCTCTCTCTCTCTCTCTGACACAGATCACTCAGGAGGTGGGTTCTGGGCTCTTTGCGGACTTCTCCAGCGTTCAGTATGTTAACATCTCGGGCATGATCAACTCTCTGGACCCCAGCGCGGGAACCATCACCTACCGCCAGGAAATGATTTACAAATTCTCCTGCCGCTATCCGCTCCAGTACTTGGTCAACAACACTGAGATGAGCGTGTGAGTAACCCAAGTTGCGCAGTGGTCTAAGGCACTGCATCTCAGTGCTAGAGGTGTCACTACAGACAACCTGGTTCAAATCCAGACTGTATCACAACCGGCTGTGATTGATAGTCCCATAGGGTGGCGCACAATTGTCCCAGCGTCGTCCGAGTTTGGCCGATGTAGGCCGTCATTGTAAATAAGAATTTGTTCTTAAATGACTTGCCTCGTTAAATAATGGTTAAATAAAAAACCCAGGCCACCTTTTCTCTTAGAGTTTACTCATGATAACCAAGGTTTTGGGTCAATTCATCTGAACTCAGTAGTAAAATCCTCAATGGGAAGTTATCAAATGGAGGCAGATTTATGCCAAAACAATTACAAATAACAAGATTGATATTGGAGTATTGTTTTATGCAAACTGGAACTGAACCATGTTGAAATATAAACAACCTCAAACCTGACAATAGCAGTGATGTGGTGTTTGCAAGTATGGAGTTATGCTCCTGAGTTTTGTATTACAACTGTTTCAAGTTTCAGACTGGGTTGAATCATATGGTGACATGAATAGTAGCTAACAGACATACATTTTGTTTTTTACAAACAGTTCTGGGGTGAGCCTAGCAGTCAAAGACAGCAATGGGAGTTTCATCAGTACCCTGAGCATGACGCTCTACTCTGTAAGGATGTGTTTCTATGATCCGTTTTCTATGACAGAGGAGAAGGAAGTGAGATGTAATCACTAACTGTAGATAAAAATATTTAGTGTACACATGGAAAAAATAGTGTTAGCACAACTATAGCAGTTTCCAAATAGATCTGGAGGGAATAACACAAGCAAAATGTTTGTATTATTTTTACGTATTTCTGGTATGAATGTTCATAATTTCACAAAACTATATTGAAAGAACCAATGTGCTTGTAAATGCTTGAATGATCCCAAATGACAGTCTCCCCGTCTTGTTCCGATTGGCTCCAAGGATAGGTTCTACACAACCCAGCTCAAGGTTCCTGAGGGAGGCTTGACGTTGAAGACACGCATCTTTGTGGAGGTCAAGGCCACCAACCTCACTGGAAGGTACGAGTATAGCAAAATCTGTATTGAAGAAGAAATACAGATTTCAATACAGGAGAGTTTTCAGCAATAAGCCACAAGAGGCCGTGCTATATGGTGAATATAGTCATAGTTAAAGGGTGTTGTTCGGGCCAACACGGAGCGGCTAATGCATCTCCTCCAATCAGATTACATGGCTGGAACTATCTGATTCATGAAAGTAAAAAGAAATACTGGTAGTCATTTACTGACTATAGTAGACTATATTGTGATGGGGTATGTCTTTTCCTATCAAACCTCAATCAACTTTTTAAGAAAAGAAAGACTGATATTTTTGCCAACAATTCTCCTCTTCTCCATCATTTCTAGGTTCAATGTGTTGTTGGACCGATGCTATGCCACAACCAGTCCCTACCCCGTCAACAGCACTTATTATGACCTCTTTGTTGGGTAAGTGAGACAGCCCAGCCGGAACAGTGTGAGCCTACTCCTTTGGGACAGTCACACAATGAGACAAAGCTTCACTTTCAGGGAATAATTAGATTACTAAGATTTTCAGATATCCTATAGGACACAACATTTACATACATGTCTGTGGAAGACTAGAAACTCAGTTGCAACTATGTACATTCTGGCTATTGATTAATTATCAAGTTATCAAGATTACCTAGTTTTTTTCCTTGACATAACTTAGTGCCTTGCCACGCTCAGGTGTAACCGGGATGGCCAGACGGTGATAGGGGTGAATGGGCAACAGCAGGAAGCTCGTTTCTCGTTCGAGGCCTTCCGCTTTGTCCAGCACAAGAACAGGACGTTGTCCACTTTCTACCTACACTGCTCTACCAGACTCTGTGAGAGGTCCGTCTGCATCTCCCTGCACCAGGTCAGTTGTTGCTCCTGTGCGGACGTTGTAGCCACATTCCAGCCCATCTGCAAAGCAGTCGTGCTCCACCAATTAACCAACAATTGAATGCCACATCATTGCAGTCAGACATTAGATTGCATTATCAAATGTGGTTACTGGCGCATTAAACCCTTATCCAGGCATTGTGAGATTTGGGGCACTATGTACAGTGCCGTGCACAGACCTTTTTGGGGTGCAGTTACTTAAACAAAAACAAAAAAGAGCACACCAAACATTTTTATTTTTTCGCAACCACGGTCACAGACTCATTGAGCAATTATGACTTTGATTATTTAGTTACATAAAATAAATGGCCACATATTAATGGCTTATTAAATTTCACATATTTAACGCAATTTTAAAAACAACTTGCGGGCAGTGGGTTCAGAACAACAATGACAAAAACTGTATACCAAAACAAAAGGTTACTTTAGAGACTGGAAGGGCGAAGGGGCATGTGCTTTGGACAGGTAGAGCCCTATCTGTGCACCTGCCTGACTATGTAAGCGGCCGGGAACATGGGCCGCCCTCTCTCTCTACAGCCCTGTTTATACCTGGTGCTAACATGCACCCTTTGTCCTGATTGTGCACACATTTCTAGACAGGGTTAGACGATTAAAAATTGCATTGTGATCTGATCTTACGAGTGTAAACAGACAAGATTAGGTCAGGATGACAGATGCATGTTAGGGGCAGGTATAAATGGGACTTAGGAGACCTTCATGCCAGTGAGTGGGCCACCACGAGACAAACAATGGAGCAACACAGTAGATGATACTAGCAATGACCTATGACCTTGTGTAAGAAAGCTGTTCCAACCACCCCTATTTTCCTCAGAACTGCACGGACATCATCAGCTCAAGGAGGAAGCGGGAGGTCCAGGACACGTCTGTGACTGACACAGCCACGGTCAGCTCTGGCCCCATCCGCACCCGAGTGGAAAACGGTGAGCAACTAAAATTATTAAAAGATATTGAAGGCACAGTAACACTTTACAGATCACATTTACTTACTACACGTTCATATACGGTTGAAGTCGGAAGTTGACATACACTTAGGTTGAAGTAATTAAAACTCATTTTTCAACCACTCCAGATTTCATGTTAACAAACTATAGTTTTGGCAAGTCGGTTAGGACATCTACAGTACTTTGTGCAGATTATTTAACTTATAATTTACTATATCACAATTCTAGTGGGTCAGAAGTTTACATACACTAAGTTGACTGTGCCTTTAAACAGCTTGGAAAATTCCAGAAAATGATTTCATGGCTTTAGAAGCTTCTGATAGGCTAATTGACATAATTTGAGTCAATTGGAGGTGTACCTGTGGATGTATTTCAAGGCCTACCTTCAAACTCAGTGCCTCTTTGCTCAACATCATGGGAAAATCTAAAGAAATCAGCCAAGACCTCAGAAAAAAATGTGTAGACCTCCACAAGTGTGGTTCATCCTTGGGAGAAATTTCCAAATGCCTGAAGGTACCACGTTCATCTTGCGGAAGGCTACCCGAAATGTTTGACCCAAGTTAAACAATTTAAAGGCAATGCTACCAAATACTAATTGAGTGTATGTAAACTTCTGACCCACTGGGAATGTGATGAAATAAATAATTCTCTGCTATTATTCTGATATTTCACATTATTAAAATAAAGTGGTGATGCCAACTGACCTAAGACAGGGAATTTTTACTAGAATTAAATGTCAGGAATTGTTAAAATCTGAGTTTAAATGTATTTGGCTAAGGTGTATATAAACTGTACCAGTAATAACGTTTTGGTTGAGGGGGTTTTCATGTTATGAACGCAGAATTTCCTTATTTTACTTCTCATGCAGGTGATACTGACGGAATTGTACCTGAAGGTATGCAGCTACTTTTTATCACAACTATTGATATATCTACATGAAATGCACACTGTCTTTTACATTTAGACACTGCAACCATTTTCCTATATTGAGTACTTCATATTTGAATTTTAAAGGACATATCATATTACTAAGGTTTTGTCTAGGAACAATCTTTGTGAAGTATTTTCTCTGAACCTGTGTCCTCTTTGCAGTTGCCGAGCAGTTGGGTGGAAGATCCTTGCAGGGTGTTGCCATAGCAGCAGGGATCGTTGGTGCGCTCTGTATCTCCATGGTAGCCTTCATTGCGTACTGGATCGTTGTGCCAAGGACCATTGGGGCCACGGAGAAGAGAACGCTCTACTCTACACAAGAGTAACAGAGTTTTTAGGGAAAGGCTTTTCCCTGCTACACAAGGTGGTTTCCTCTCCTATGTCCTTGTTCTTATGCTCACTGACCTGAAGGAGTAGGTGGGTCAGTGACAGTGCAATTACTTCATTAACCTACTATTGCATTCACCCACCCAGTAATTCAAGGAAATAGCACATGGAAAAGGATTTCACTTTTAGTGTTCATCTAAACATGTCTACTAACCAGTGAGGAAGGTTCTGAAGGTCCTAAGATGACTGGGAAATATCAGGAAGAAATAAAATCACATCCATATGAATACATCGGTGTAACCTGCATGTTTAAATAGTTTCTTTCCATTTTAAGACATTTAAAGGCTGGTATTGGTTTTAAGGGCTCTCTTCTTTGTCTAGGGGCAAGGTCAAGTATGAATGGATGCTATACAATATATAGTCTCATAACACAAATGTCACAATAAAAAATGACTACCTATTTTGGTGTATTAGGGTTAAGGGCTCCTTTTTGATGCTGTCCATCAAATCATATTTAAATGCTATTTTTCTATAAAGTTGTCTTTTTCTTTCAATTTCCCAGTCTTTACAAATACTGGTGTATACAACCACTCATTATAAACACTTTTTAAAAAGTAAAATAACATGTTTGTTTTCTTCATAATCTGTCCTGCTGTCCAAGTCCTCTAGCCTCAGACCACCAGGGTTGGGGTCAATTACACATTCACACAGGCAGTTCTGGAATTCAAACTTAATGAAATGGCGCAAAACCATTACAGAATGGACCCCCGTTGAATTTGTTAAATGTGTATTTGAAGACACTTCATTTCTTATTTTTAAAGACAAGGGGAAATAAATAGTGTTCATCCCCCAACATTTCATAAAAACAAACCGGTCTTAAAAAAAAAATTAAAAAAAACTTTAGAAGCAAAACGTTATTACCCACCCCCCCCCCCCCACAACCCATCCAAGGTGATGCAAAGAGCAGGAACCATGCAACTGGGCACAGACGTCTATTGAACATCTATTCCACATTGGTTCAACAATTTTATTGAAATTAAGTGTAAATGTTGATTCAACCAGTGTGTGCCCAGTGAGACTTCTCTGCTAGAGCTTCAAGCAGCTTGAGACATGGACAATATTATCTGCTTATTTTTCAGGCAGTGCAACACAGTCAAGCAGTCCTCAAATTCATACTAGCATCCATACACAAACACCAGGGTAGTGTTCAGTAGGGCACATCGTAGCAAAACGTTACGCAACGGAATATGATCATATGTGCCATTTCACTCTATTACAACAATGTTTTCCACCTATTGAACACAGCCAATGGCAGCCTCAAATTGTAGTAAGTTTACTGAACTATCTGTATAGAGTACAATTTAAAGAGATGAAACTGCACATAAGTATTGAATATCAAAAGATAAATGTAATTCAATGAAACATGTTTTTCCCCTCATGCTAATAAGTCAGTGATGAATTTTCAGAAGGAACAATGCTAATTAGAACATGGAGGTTTTTTGCATTTTTTCAGCGACAATACAAGGCATTAAGCAAGGAATTCAACATTTAAAGACAACTAAAACATACCATTCGCCAAGAGGAGCATACATGAGCTAGTCCCATCCCAATAAGATCTTTCTCAAGAACACACACACACACACACACACACACAGACAGAAAACCCACTAAAAGTTAATGAAAGCAAGATTTGCCAGGAGAAAACACAGAAGATGAGTATAACTGTGCTTGAGAGGAAAAGTCAACCTTTTTTGATCACAGAATGCGACAAAAGCTACATTTTGCAGTGGAGGAAACATTGAGTCCTGTTATTATTGGTCCTTCCAAAACAAAACATTTTGTATCAGGTATTGTTCTGTTCTATGCAGGGCAATTATACAGTGGTCAAAAAAAGGTTGTTTGCATGCAGGAAAGTATGCCTAAACCTTAAGGGCAGAATAGTACAATATAAACTTGAGGTCTTGGGTTCAGTTCATTCACTGGCTACTCCAGACTTTGTAAGTGCTCCTTGCTCACCATGTCAGTGAGAGGAGAGATGTATAGCGGCCTAGGGGGGGTGAAGATGAACAGAAAGTGAGAAAGGAGGAGGGATTGAGACACATCAAGGTGTCTGAGCTGATCCAAAAGGTCTTTCCGGTATTCAACATAGAAAGAGTGGAAAAACAAAAAAAACTCCCCCCCAAAAAATGGAGGACGAAACTTGAACAATTAAACATTGTCAATAAATACAATGATCTTTTCAGTTCCAGCTGTTATAACTCATCCCCTACATGGTTCTCTGACTGGGCTTTCTCCGTTGATTCTGAAAATGGGAAGAAGGAACACAATATTATACTCTAGTATTTACCAGCATAGATTACAAATATGACTTCTTGATGGTTTTAAAACCTTTTCATAGTTGCTCCACCTTGAATGGAATGCCAAATTATATTCCTTTCCATCAGATGCCCACTTGTGTAGTGAGAAATTGTAAGACAACTCGGTGCCAATTCGCACATGCAAAAAGGTAGTTGCTTTGGCAGACTTACCTGTACTTGCGGTTTCATCTTCAGGCTTTGATTGGCTGGACGAGTCGGTGTTCTGTCCAGTGGGCTCTTTGGTGGGCGGTTCCTCTACTGGCCGCACCTCCTCAGTGGCTTCTGTCAAACGAAAACAAATGCCACCAATAAAGAGGGGTATTTGATCAGTGATTACGTTTGTCTAAAAATGGATTTATTGGATTGAGATCTGGTGACTGTGGAAGCCATTTGAGTACAGTGAACTCATTGTCATGTTCAAGAAAACAGCCTGAGATGTGAGCTTTGTGACATGGCGCGTTATCCTGCTGGAAGTAGCCATTAGAAGGGTACACTGTGGTCATAAAGGGATGACATGGTCAGCAACAATACTCAGGTAGGCTGTGGTGTTTAAACAATGCTCAATTGGTACTAAGGGGCCCAAAGTGTGCCAAGAAAATATCCCCCACACCATCACCACCAGCCTGAACCGTTGATACAAGGCAAGATGGATTCATGCTTTCATGTTGTTTATGACAAATTCTGACCCTACCATCTGAACATCACCGCAGAAATCAGGACTCATCAGACCAGGCAACATTTTTCCAATCTTCTATTGTCCAATTTTGGTGGGCCCATGCAAATTGTAGCCTTAGTTTCCTGTTCTTGACAGGAGTGGCACCCGGTGTGGTCTTCTGCTGCTGTAGGCCATCTGCTTCAAGGTTCGACGTGTTGTGCGTTCAGAGATGCTCTTCTGCATACCTTGCTTGTAAGTGGTTATGAGTTACTGTTGCCTTTCTATCAGCTCAAACCAGTCTGGCCGTTCTCCTCTGACATCAACAAGGCATTTTCGCCCAGAGAACTGCCGCTCACTGGATATTTTGTCATTTTCTGACCATTCTCTGAAAACCCTAGAGATGGTCGTGTGTGATTTGCTGATTAGATATTTGCGTTAACGAATGAGAAGTTGAACAGTGGCCGATGAGTGTATGTACACACACCAGTATAGTACCAGTCAAAAGTTGACACCTACTCATTCAAGGGTTTGTCTTTATTTTTACTATTATCTACATTGTAGAATAATAGTGAATACATCAAAACTATGAAATAACACATATGGAATTAAGTAGTAACCAAAAAAGACCAAATCAAAATATATACATACATTCATACACACGTACCATAACAGAAATGTGTTGTTTTCCCCCTCTCACCTTTGTCTTCAGTCTCCTCCTTGGGAAGTATGACTTTCTCCTCTGTTTTGCTGCTGTTGGCGTTACTGCTGCCTACCCTGCTGCTCTCCGAGGTGGTGCTGTTGTTCTTGGCCTTGGGCTTGGCCCTGGGCTTGGCAAACTTGGCCTTGTTCAGCAGGTAGGTAACCTCGCGGTCCAGCAGAGACAGCTTGGACTCGATGTCTTTGGACAGCAGCACGGGCCGCTCCGTGG
The DNA here is from genome assembly GCA_023634145.1 of Thymallus thymallus. NCBI lineage: Eukaryota > Metazoa > Chordata > Actinopteri > Salmoniformes > Salmonidae > Thymallus > Thymallus thymallus. Next base: position 31,572,419 of record CM042391.1, read on the forward strand.
GAGAACGCTTTTCCTGCTCGGCCACAGTTTCGTTCTTCCACGTCTATTGAGGAAAGGAGGGGGAGGTGTTGGGGGTTAAACATTTACAAAAAATAAAAGGTTGACGTTTCTTTGGTCCACATTGATGACAAACGAGGGACAACAACCATATGAACCACGTCATCTCAAATTGGAGTAATTTTTAATTCCTGAGGTAATGGTCCATCAAAAAATAATATCATTGACGAATGCATCAATGAGTAAAACAAATAGGAGTTTATGAATCATCACTACATACCGTGGTCTCGTTGATGACTTTGTCTAACGTATTCAGCTCCACTTCGGTGAAGATTTGGTCGTCCTCTGGTATTAGTTTGGCACCCCTTGAGGAAAAAAAACAGAAGACCCATGTCAAATGGATGCATTGTACATTGATAGATAGGTACTTTATTGCTCCCCCGGGGGGGAAATTTCATTGTCAAGCAGCTACAACAAAACACAGGGCAGGTGCAAAATGCCACAACGAAAAGTACACAAAAGACAGATACACGGTACATGATACATAGAGCGGCAGTATGAAAAAGTATAGAAATACAAGATATCTGGAGTGCAAAAAAAAAAAAAAAAAAAAAAGCTATAAAAGGACATTGCATAGTATGAGTGGTTGGCTGAATATGTACACTATACATTGTTGGATGGTTAACTATACTATACAGGTCGATGGCAGAGAAATACTTCAGTAGCTAAAAATGCGTATGATATGAGCGAGGGTAATAATAGTTTACTTAATAGACAGACTGGGTAAATTAACAGGTAAGTGAAAATTTTGCATGGTTAAATTAGTTAAATTAGCTGTACAGTTAGGTATACAGTTATATTTACAGATAAGTGAATACTTGCATGTTTACACAAACTGTACAGGTAAATGACAGGAAGAGATACTTTAATAGCTAAATGTGTGTATGATATCATTTGGGGTAATAATAGTAATTCCCTTAAAATACAGTCCTTAGTGCGCAGGGTTTAATTACAGACAACTGCACTTATTGCACATTCGATATACTAAAAGCAATGAGAAAAGGTGCAACTGGCAGGATACTAATATGCATTCCTGAGTGAATGCCTACGTCCAATAATTACTTACAATATTGCATGTGATATAATATAACAACTGTACATGAGTATGTATATACAGACCTGTATGAATAAATAGGTCCTGAGTGGATGAGTGCTGACGGACCAGAGTTACTCACGGATGGATGCATAATTGTTAAACTAGGTCCTAGCACCCCAACAGTTCCAGATCTATGTTGCCGACGGCACGGCACCCCGGTGAGGCATTATATAGTCTCATAGCCGCCGGCAGGAAGGACCTCCTGTAGCGCTCTCTGGCACACCGTGGTGGGATCAGTCTGTGACTGAAAGTGCTCCTCTGCGTCATAACCATAGTGTGCAGAGGGTGGGTGACGTTGTCCATGATGGCCAGCAGTTTGGCCAGGATCCGTCTCTCCGCCACCTCCTCTAGAGTGTCAAGGCTCATCCCCAGGACAGAGCTAGCCTTCCTGATCAGCTTATTTACCCGAGAAGCATCACCGGCTTTGATGTTTGCTCCCCAGCACACCACTGCAAAAAAGATGGCACTGGCCACCACAGACTGGTAGAAGGTATGCAGTAGTTTACTGCACACGTTAAAGGACCTGAGCCTCCTCAGAAAGTAGAGTCGGCTCTGGCCCTTTTTGTACAGGGCCCCGGTGTTACCAGCCCATTCCAGTCTGTTGTCCATATGGACACCCAGGAACTTGTATGACTCAACCATTTCCACATCCGTCCCCTTTATAGGGACTGCAGTCAGTTGTGCCTTGGTTCTCCTGAAGTCCACCACCATCTCCTTAGTTTTGCTGATGTTGAGCTGAAGGTGGTTCTGCTCACACCACAACAAAAAGTCACTGATTGTGCTCCTGTACTCCTCCTCCTGCCCACCCCTGATGCACCCTACAATAGCAGAGTCATCCGAGAACTTCTGTAGGTGGCATGTCTCAGAGTTATATCTGAAGTCTGAGGTGTAGAGGGTGAACAGGAAGGGGGACAGGACCGTACCCTGGGGGGCCCCTGTGTTGCTAACAGCCCGTTCTGACACACAGCTCTGTAGTCGCACAAATTGTGGCCTACCGGTCAGGTAGTCCGTGACCCAGGAGACTAAGGGTGCTTCCACTTTCATCCTCCTCATCTTCTCACCCAGTAGCAGGGGCTGAATGGTATTGAAGGCACTGGAGAAGTCAAAAAACATGACCCTCACAGTGCAACCTGCGTTGTCCAGGTGAGAGTAGGCCCTCTGCAGAAGGTAGATGATTGCATCATCCACCCCGATTTTGCGCTGGTATGCAAACTGCAGGGGGTCCATTGATGAACACACCAGGGGTCTGAGGTGAGCGAGGACTAACCTTTCCAGGGTCTTCATGATGTGGGATGTTAGCGCTACAGGTCTGAAGTCATTCAGGACAGTGGGGTGTGCCTTCTTGGGCACTGGGACGAGGCAGGATGTTTTCCACAGCACAGGGACCCTTTCTAGGCTCAGGCTAAGGTTGAAAAGACGCTGGAGTATTCCACACAGTTGGTCAGCACAGACCCTCAGCACCCTTGGGCTGATGCCATCAGGGCCCGCCGCTTTCCACTGGTGTAGTCTCTCCAGCTCTCTCTTCACTTGGTTGGTGGTGAAAGCCAGCCCAGGTGGGGAGGTGGGGGGAAGGGGGGTGTTGAGGATCAGTCCAGGGGGGGCAGGGGCAGAGGTGGGGTCACTGATTGTCTCAGCAGAGGTGCTGTGAGCAAAGTGGGGGTGGGATAGCCGTGAGGGTGTGTGGTCTGGGGAGCTGGAGGGGAGGTGTACAGGGCCAGTATCGAACCTGTTAAAAAATTGGTTCAGCTCATTGGCTCTGTCCTGGGTCCCCTCCGTCTACCCACTGTTTGACTTTTTGAAGCCAGTGATATTTCTCATACCCTTCCACACCTCTCTCACCTGGCTCTGCCTCAGCTTGTCCTCCATCTTCTCCTTATACACTCTCTTCCCCTCAGCAATCCGCAACTTCAGCTCCCTCTGGACGCATTTCAATTTGTCCTTGTCCTTCTCCTTGAAGGCCCTCTTCTTCTCATTCAGCAGGGCCTTCAGGTCGCTGGTGACCCAGGGTTTATTGTTTGGGAAACAGCGTACCTTCCTGGTGGGTACAGTGTTGTCTACACAAAAATTAATATAGTCTGTTATGCAGTCAGTGAGTCCATCGATGTCCTCCCCATGAGCCTCACAGAGCACATCCCAGTCTGTTGTTTCAAAGCAGTCCTGTAGGGCCTCATTCGCCTCCGGGGACCATCTCCTAATAGTCCTGGTGGTTGCAGGCTGCTGTTGGACCATAGGCCTGTAGAGTGGGGTGAGGTGGACAAGGTTGTGATCCGATCTACCGAGGGGAGGGAGTGCAGTGGAGTTGTATGCATCCTTCACATTAGCATATAACAAGTCCAGAGTTTTATTATTCCTGGTTGGGCACTTCACGAACTGTTTGAACGTGGGCAGCGTTGAAGAGAGAGATGCATGGTTAAAATCCCCCGAAATGGCAAGGAAAGCACTGGGATGCGCTGTCTGTAACCTCGCGATAACAGAGTGGATGACGTCACACGCTGCGTTTGCGTCAGCAGAGGGCGGGATGTAAACAATAACAGCAATGGCCGCCGTGAATTCCCTCGGCAAATAGTAGGGTCTCAGGCTAACGGCTAGCAGTTCAATGTCCGGGCTACAAAACTGTTCCTTAAGAGTAATATGGTTCGGATGACACCATCTGTTGTTAACTAATAAAGCCAGCCCACCACCCTTACTCTTACCGGAAGAGACACGATCCCTGTCCGCTGTAATGGTCTGGAAACCGTCGATAGTGACGTTCTGTATGGGGATGTTATCGTTCAGCCAAGTCTCAGTAAAACACATTAGGCTAGCTTCCCGATAAATCCTTTGTCCTCGAACAAGTCCCGCCAACTCATCCATCTTGTTATGTAGACACCTAACATTGCCCATAATAATAGACGGTATAACCGGCTTGTACTTGAACCTCCTCCGCTTTGCCTTACATTTCAATCCCGCCCTGCGTCCACGGCGTCGTCTTTTCAATTCGTCCGGAATATCAAACTTTTCCCTGGGGAGCAGCAGCGCTGCGTGGGCTAAATCCAGGAGCTGGGCTCTGTTGTAAACAATAACAGTTTACGACTCCTGTCGACGTTCAGCTGCGATAAAATCCATAATCCTGAACTGTTATAGTTCGACTGTAGCAAAATAAAAAATAAAACTAAGAAAAAAGACGAAAATAGACGAAAGAAACGAACTAAAACAACAATTAATGCACGAACAATGGGAGCTGCTTAACAGGCGACCACTCAGGGCGGCGCCAAACGTTGAACATGATGATTCAGCTCTAAAATGTTCACCTCTGAAGCTAAGCAGGGTCGGTTCTGTTCGCTCCCTGATGGGAGACCAGATGCTGCTGGAAATGGTGTTAGAGGGCCAGTTGGGGGTTGGGGTAAGGATATCCCAATGCCCCAGCGCCGTGAAGGGGACCTTGCCTGTAGTCATTAAAGATCCCATGGCACTTAACGAAAGAATCGGTGTGTTAACCCTGGTGTCCTGGCTAAATTACTAATCAGGCCCTCATACCATCATGGCCACCGAATCATCTCATTCTCCCCCTCCCCCCGTAACTATTCCCCAGGTCGTTGCTGTAAAAGAGAATGTCCCCAGTCAACTTAACTGGTAAAATCAGTGGTTAAGGTTAGGATTGGGGAAGCTGATCATAAAGCTGTAGGGACCCACCTAAGGAAGAAGCTGGAGTGGTTGAGCTTGATCTCCAGAGCGGCCAGGCGGTCGGGCCACTTCCTGCGCTCCTCCACACGGAAGAACATGGCCTTGCACAGCTTCCTGAGCTCCTGCAGCTTCTCCCGCAGCTCCTTGGTGACCGCAGAGTAGCCGTCCTCGTCCATCCAGGCCGACGCCTCGCTCAGCTTGGCCGTGATGGCCTCCTTTTCCTCATCCGACACCACCGCCTGATACTCCTCCTGGTACATCTTGTCCTTAGGAGGAAGGATAGCAAAAAGGCGGGATTAGAAAGCTGCAAGATGGGGGGGGGGGGGGAGAAACATGAGCATACTAGTGTTGTACTGTAAAGATGCTGTTCTAACCTGGGTCTCAAAAATAAATGCCTCAAGACTGTTCAGGGTCTTCTCCCTCTCTTGCTTCTCCAGGTCTCTATCAGTCAGGTCTTGGAGCCTGACAGGAAGAAATCAAAAACATTATTGCAGCGAATTTGGAGGTTGCCGGAAGGCAAACCTGGGTCTATGCGTCTGTCAGTCAAACAACTTAGCCATTACTCCAAGAGATCCAAAACCTCTGGCGAAGTCACTAGGTATTGTACCAAGTCAGGACGCTACATGAATATCATTATAGATTGAAAAATCTATGTTCAACTTCCCCACCCTGCACTTTTGAAGCTTCCTAAATTATCAGAACAAAAGATAGTGACATACTTCTTGTTTGAGGAGGTGATAGCTTCCAAGCTAGGATTAAGGATGTCATTCACTTGGAGCTCCACTGAGACATCCTCAGAGAACTTGGTTCTCTTCTGAGGTTTGGCTTTCTTCTCAGCCTCCTTCTCAGCCTCCTTCTCAGCCTCCTTCTCAGCCTCCTTCTCAGCCTCCTTCTCAGCCTCCTTCTCAGCCTCCTTCTCAGCCTCCTTCTCCTCTTTTCCGTTTACTTCTCCCTCCTTTTCGTCCTGCTCGGAGAAAAATGATTGGTTTATTCAAGCGAGGCTCACTTACATAATGGTAATAACACTTATTACAGTTATGCATGTCCAATTCAAAACAGAGAATGAGGTAAAACTCCTTCATGTGAGGTATATGCATTTTGTAACAAAACATTCCATTCAACACTTTGTAATGTTCATTAAACACAAAAGCACTAAATACACCCCAGCGCAGAGCTTACCTGAGGGTCAGCCTTGATGTCTAATGCCTCTTCTTCAGTCTTCTCTTGGGTTGGGACCTCCTCCTCCTGTTTCTCCCCAGGCTCCTGCTTCTCTTCCTGGGGAGCAGCCTCCTTCTGGCCATGCTCCTCCCCAGTCTCCGGATGAACCTCCTCATCCTGGACACAGAAACAATAGGGGAGAGAAAGGAAAGTTAGACAGCCTTGAACTAGTGTTAATGAAAGGAACTCGGGAGCATGTTACATTAGGATGGGGACTGAGGAGAGGATTACCTGAACTGGTTCCGTCACATTTGCGTTGGGCTCTGAAGATCCCCCTCCAAACAGGCTGGAAATGGTATTTCCCAGTTCTGACAAGTCAAAAGAGCCATAATTCAGACATGGAAGAGACTATGATTATGACTAATGGGGGGAGGGTCAGATGTCAATTGATTACGATGTTAGCATAAAACCCACTTGTCAGAGTTGACTCCTCATCCTTCTCCTCCACAATGGTCTCAAAGACAGACTCCACCTAAAGAAAACAACTATTAGTTGCGATAGGTCACCCAAATAAAATTATATGTTCATTGCTTTCTAACCTTGTGTATGGACCAAGAGTCAACACATCCTAATCTACAATGAGGTTTGCATAGCTAAAACCACCCCAGGCTAATGTTAGCATTGATTACCTCAAAACAATGGAGTTCAATAGTGCAAATTTTCATGTCTAAATCAACTCAGTGATTTCAAACCAAGCCAATTTCAATTGGGTTTATGTGGGTAGACTTAAGTATTACAGATCTGAGATACAAAAGGGAACGTAGGTTTTACATTTAACTTTTTACATGTACTTACAAAATGCCTCAAGCCTTTAAAAGAAAATATGAAATGCATATTATTTACATGCATTTTGCAACCATCTTTCAAAAAGTTAAATGTCTGATGCGTTTTGTATCTCTGAGGTTTTATTGTACTTCCAGAGAGGAGCTCCATAAGCATCAGAAGGGTGCACTGACCATAGACATCATATAATTCACATTCTACAAGTAATTATTTGGTACTGACCCGGTCTAGGAGGAGCATGCCACTCTCATCCATGTTGAAGTGGGCCTTGATGCCCTTGGACTCAGCGTCGATGTGCTTCTGAAAGCTGCTGCTCACCCCAGACAGCTGCACTGTGGTGAGGTTGAGAGAGCCAAACACACTGGCGGAGGAAAGGAAGGAAAGAAAGAAAGCGAGGAGGACATTTAAATCAGATGCATCATAAGGTACGTTATGGCTGTTTATGTCACCTCCGTTACAATTCAAACAACTTTATTTGTCCTCTTTGGCTATAGCCCTAATATTATAATTGGCCTATGACAACAACCTGTAATGCTGTTACAGAATAGTACATCCTTACACTTCCAAATATGGTAGTGAGATGGATTTTGGCCGACATTCTGCAAATCTTCTCATCAATTAAACATTTGATGTAAATACAGTTCTGTTCCCAAAACAAGATTATGTTATGAACAGAGTGGACTACGTTTTGTAGCCTGTAAATTTTCCTCATTTTTATTTTATTTAACTAGGCAAGTCAGTTAAGAACAAATTCTTATTTACAATGACGGCCTAGGAACAGTAGGTTAACTGCCTTGTTCAGGGGCAGAACACATTTTTACCTTGTCAGCTCAGGGATTCGATCCACCAACATTTTGGGTACGGGCCTAACGCTCTAACCACTCGGCTACCTACGGTCCGAATGGAAATATGCAGGTAGTCTAGCGGTTACAGCGTTGGGCCAGTAACCGAAAGGTCGTTGGTTCGAATACCCGAGCTGACAAGGTGAAAACAAACCTGTCGATGTGTCCTTGAGCAAGGCACTTGCCCCAGGGGCTGACCCTGTAGGTAGGCCGTCATTGTAAATAAGAATTTGTTCTTAACTGACTTTGTTTTAACTAAAGTTAAATAAAAATCTATACAAATACATCCCACTGTTTTGCTGTGTTGTCACAGATTGGGGTAAGTGTATGTGCCAATTTCCTGGACACAGATAAAAAAAAAGTTAAAAAAAAAATAAAATTGATTCTCCATTGAGCATGGTTTTAAGTTCAGGCCTAGGCTTAATCTGTGTCCAGGAAAACGGCTCTTCCTACCAATTGCACCCATCTTTATTGGTGAGGTGCTCACCTGAGGTCATTTTGGCCCAAGAAGCTAAGGTCTCCGTAGTTGATGTCAAAGGCAAAGTCATCAGTGTAGCGGTTAAATGTGATGACCTTGCGCTGGGGGTAGGGGGCCATCCTCTGGAACAGGATACGCTTGTTGTGTTTCAGGCTCCTGGAGCCATCCTCATCCTCCGTCTCCCTGGTGAACTCCACCTGGAGAGTGAGAGAGAGATCCAGCTGTATGCCACAATCCAAAATTAATGAAAAGATGAGCACCGTATGATTTCCAGTTGTGGTGCTTAGCTTTTCCATTCATTTTGGGTTGAGGCATATAGCTGGACTTACACAACTGATGGCGTGGGATGTTGACCTATGTTGACATTAGACAACTTTTGGGGTTTCGTCTCCTCTAAAGAAATTAATGGCTGGAAGGTCATGAAATTATTTGAAAAAAGGGGTGGGGTTCAAATGTTAAAGAATGGGCTGTGTTACCTGGATGGGGAAAACGGCTGCCTCCCTGACCAGGAAGGGTTTTACTTTGAAGGCCTTGCTGAGGGCAGCTGCCTGGTACACGGCACCCATGGCTGCAGCCTCATCTGCGTTGATGTTCTTCCCCAGCTCCTCTCTACACACACACAGTCAGGTCAATGTCATGCAGATGTCTTGTTTATTTAAAGTGATAGTTCACTCCAAAAACAAAGTTGGCTAGAGACATTTTCATACCTCAAAAGCAGTTAAATTGTGTTGATGTAAGGCGTTTGATGTAAGGCATATCTAGCATAAGCCTTAGGAAGTGAACTAAACCGCTTTTTAGGTCCGAAAACATCTGTAAAAGTTTGATTTAACTATCTCTAAGCCTTTTCATCCCAGGTGGAGCGTTGTCAACATGTACGTTATATACTATCACTGTAGTATATACTACAGTTAGATAGTACTCTATTCTTCTATTGTGTTCCATTGTCTATGGAGGTTTGTTTAGAATAGAATGCCTTGCAGCCAAAACCCTGGACAATAGAGAGCATTCTAAGTCCTTCGTGTTTGTTTGTCCTGTAGTATACAGACCCAGGTACTGACGTGTTGAATGAAAAACTGCTGACATACTTACTTCCCAACGGCTTTGAGCAGCACCTCCTGCACCTTAGGCACTCGAGTAGAGCCGCCCACCAAGATCACCTGCTCAATCTCATCCTGTTAGAAGACAATGTTGGAAGATATACAAAACGGTATTTGCAAATAAACAAACATTAACATAACAAATGTGTTGGTTCAATCTCTGTATCAATCCCTGAAGAAGGCTTGACATGCTGAAACATCTCAGAGTTAAGATATTGTTCCATTGAACATGCCACCACAATAAAGGCAATTTCATATCAAACCTATATCAAAGTGGAACTTCTTAGTCACACAGACATCAACTACTCTACTTCAGTTTTTACATTTTCACCCTGGTGGCACTTTTAGTTAGTGGCACCAGCCCATGATTTGGTGGAACCTAAACACATTTTTTCAGCAGTGTCACATAATAAAATACATTTGAGTCATCATCATCATATAAAGTCTGTATAAAAATAATTCACAATGCATTAAGAAGTGTAGTACACCAATGATGTATAAAAAATATAACATATATAAAATATATGTTTCTACAGCTATGTCCAAGTAGGAACGCATGATTCAAAATATTTGATATGCAACATAATCCTGTTATTGTCGTGAGAGAAAGTGTGAGAAGCTCGCTCATTACAGCTGCAGGCCCCAGTGAAACAGACAGCAGCACAGTCACTTTTATTACAGGAATCATGAGGATAATGCCCTTTACTGTTGAACAAATTCATTGGATTTATACACCCCCCCCCAAAAAACTATATTTTGATTGAGGTGACCATGTGCAGATCACACCAGTGCAACCCATTAAAAATGTAACTGGCACCGCCAAGTCAAAGGGTTGCATAATGCGACTAAATGGTTGCAGTCTGGAGCCCTGGATTCTACTACACAATTGTGATAGGATTTTAAAGAGAAGACATTATCCTAAGGAGCATAGCCAGTCCACAGACCCAGGTGCTTGGGAAACTACACTGATCTTTTTGATATTTTTGTGGGTCAATTGATGCTTTTGTCTGCGTCATTGTTTATGCATAATAAGTCAAAGTTTCCCCCAAGAGGTAGATAAAGTTAGTGATTCATTGATTAATAAGATCAAAATGTTCATTAGGGCACATAATAGAATTTATTTTACGTTTCGCAACGGAAATTGAAAATGAACTTTTCGGATTGGACAAATTGAGAGAGTCCCTTCCTGTTTCTGTCCATTTAATGACAAATGAATACACAACAACTGTGGTGACTCACCAGGGACATCTCTGCAGAGCTAAGGGCCTCCTGTACGGGCCCAGGCACTCTCTCAAACAGGTCAGCACACAGGGCCTCAAACTCCACACGGGTCACTTTGGCCTTGAAGTCAATTTCATCTAGAAGCCCCTCCACCTGAACATCATACAGCATGAGTGAGTACATTTAGTTTACATGTACAGTACAACACTATGGGTGACAGTGATACTGACAGTGCAGCATGAGGTCCCTTCACCTGTGCCATGAATTCGGCGTTGGCGCTCAGCACCGTCTTGAGTCTTTGAGCCTCCTTGAGGAGCTTGGCCATGGCGCGGTGGTTCTCCCTCACGTCCTTCTTAGTCTTCTTCTGCTCGTTGAACAGCTTGGCCAGGTGGTCCCGCAGCCGCAGCTCCATCACAAAGCCTCCAAGAGAGCGGTCAAACCTGGCCAGAGATGGGGAACATCTGCTAGGTAAGGAACATTTAAGAAATGTGCTTGTCATAGCTCCACCGTAAGTAATTGAAAATACAAAAAACTATTACTTCATATTGATCAAAGTTGAGGTCAAGATGTGCGCACATACACACGTTCAAAAGTTTGGGGTCACTTAGAAATGTCCTTGTTTTCCATGAAAACATACATGAAATTAGTTGAAAAATGAATAGGAAAAAGTCAAGACGTTGACAAGGTTATAAATAAATGTCACATAATAATTGAAATAATAATTGTGTTTGTCAAAGAATCCTCCATTTGCAGCAATTACAGCCTTGCAGACATTTGGCATTCTAGTTGTCAATTTGAGGTAATCTGAAGAGATTTCACCCCATGCTTCCTGAAGCACCTCCCACAAGTTGAACTGGCTTGATGGGCACTTCTTATGTACCATACGGTCAAGCTGCTCCCACAACAGCTCAATAGGATTGAGATCCGATGACTGTGCTGGCCACTCCATTATAGACAGAACACCAGCTGACTGCTTCTTCCCTAAATAGTTCTTGCATAGTTTGGAGCTCTGCTTTGGGTCATTGTCCTGTTGTAGGAGGAAATTGGCTGCAATTAAGCGCCGTCCACAGGGTATGGCATGGCGTTGCAAAATGGAGTGATAGCCTTCCTTCTTCAAGATCCCTTTTACTCTGTACAAATCTTTTTACCACCTCCAAAGCACCATCACATTGCCTCCACCATGCTTGACAGATGGCGTCAAGCATTCCTCCAGCAGCTTTTCATTTGGTCTGCGTCTCACGAATATTCTTCTTTGTGATCCTCTGTCCAGTGTGTGTTCTTTTGCCCATCTTAATCTTTTTATTGGCCAGTCTGATATGGCTTTTTCTTTGCAACTCTGCCTAGAAGGCCAGCATCTCGGAGTCGCCTCTTCACTGTTGACGTTGAGACTGGTGTTTTGCAGGTACTATTTAATGAAGCTGTTAGTTGAGGAATTGTGAGGCGTCTGTTTCTCAAACTATACACTCTAATGTACTTGTCCTCTTGCTCAGTGGTGCACCAGGGCCTCCCACTCCTCTTTCTATTCTGGTTAGAGACAGTTTGCGCTGTTCTGTGAAGGGAGTAGTACACAGCGTTGTACGAGATCTTCAGTTTCTTGGCAATTTCTTGCATGGAATAGCCTTCATTTCTCAGAACAAGAATAGACTGACGAGTTTCAGAGGAAAGGTCTTTGTTTCTGGCCATTTTGAGCGTGTAATCAAACCCACAAATGCTGATGCTCCAGATACTCAACTAGTCTAAAGGCCAGTTTTATTGCTTCTTTAAAATCAGCAAAACAGTTTCTAGCTGTGCTAACATAATTGCAAAAGGGTTTTCTAATGATCAATTAGCCTTTTAAAATGATAAACTTGGATTAGCCAACAACGTGACATTGGAATACAGGAGTGATGGTTGCTGATAATGGGCCTCTGTACGCCTATGTAGATATTCCATAAAAAATGGAAGCCGTTTCCATCAATAGCAATTTACAACATTAACAACGTCTACACTGTATTTCTGATCAATTTGATGAAAAATGTGCTTTTCTTTGAAAAACAAGGACATTTCTAAGTGACTCCAAACTTCTGAACGGTGGTAGTGTGTACACACACACAGGTCGTTGACGGTATTAACTGTAAAAGACCATATTTGGAAGAGGAGTTGTTTTTTTTGGGGAAGTAGTACATTTAACAGATGTTGGAATCTGTCTCTCGAGTCTTTTGTCTCACCCAACTCCTCGGATCTGGAGCTGTGGCTGGGTGCCCGACTCTTTGGTCTTGACCGTATGGTATGTGACGATGGTTGCCGTCGTGCTGCCTGAACCCATGTCATAGAACATCATGTTCTGCAGAGGTAGACAACAGGCAAGATGAATATAAGACTAGAATTACACAAAGCAACTTTAATGCAATCACAGGTTGAAAGCAATATCATCGTAAGCAACTTTGCTGACACACAAAGCTCAACTCAAAGTCTTAGCAGTTGGTTCTGAATAGACCAAACAAGTTCAATTTTTTAAAACATACAAATGTAAAAGCAGCCTAGATAGCGCACCTGTGCTGTGCTGTTGATGTCTTTCCTCCTGAAGACACCATAGTTGAGCGCCACCGCCGTGTTGTCGTTGATGAGCTGAAGAACCTTAACGCCTGCCATCTGCGCGGCCTGCAGGACCGCCCTGCGCTCTGCCTGATTGAAAAAGGCCGGGACGGTGATCACTGCGTCTTTGATTGGCTGCTCTGTAAGCAAGAGTAAAATACATTCAATCAGGGGGGGGGCTTCAAAATAAATTGTACAACACAAAATGTTGAATGAGAGACAACCTTTCCCCCACTCTACTAGTGAACAGACAAACCTGCAAAGTCCTGAGCCAGTCCACGTGAATAGTTCAAAACCATGCCCAGGAGCTCCTCTGGAGAGTACTGCATTTCTCTATAGGAAACCAAGCATTAGAACTAAGCACTCTTATCCACAACTGCAGCATAGGACATACTGGATCAATGACATTGTCACAGGCTGTTTAAATGTGCCATTTAGGCTGTATGCAAAGGAACGTTGTACACTAATAACTGATAAGCGTTTGGGTCAGCATTTTGCCACTCATTGCTAATGGCCCATAGACTTCAGTATTATTAGTACTCTTCAACAACAAGTCACTTGGCTCAATAATCTGATTCTAAACAGAAAGAAAAAGGAAACCAATGACAGGAAATCGGATAAGACTTACTCTGAGTTTCTAAAGAGAACTGTGTCCCGACTCTCATCTTTCACCAGTTGGTGCTCAGGGAAGCGTTTCTGGTAGACCGCCACCTGTGGATTGTCGTACTTCTTACCCAGGAGGCTCTGAAGATGCCTATAGACCAATTTGGGGTTCTTCACAGACTGCGGGAGAAAGAAACCCAAAATCAATGTCAGTGTAGATATGAATGAATGAACTGTATTGATCCCCAGAGGGGATAGAGTACTAACTGTATGATAGAAATGTTAAAATGTGTGTAAAATACTTTTACTCAAGTAGTTTTTTTACTGGGTGACTTTCACTGGAGTCATTTCTATTAAGGTATTTTTACTTTTACTCAAGTATGATAACTGGGTACTTTTCCCACCACTGCAAAGTGCCTTACCACTCCTAATGCACTGTCTCCAAAAAGTCGCTCGTTTTCTTTCAGACACACGGCTATTGGAGTTTTCCTCCTAGACTCCCTGTGCCACACAAAGAAGGAAAAGAGAGGCCATTAAAACATGATGAAGCTTTGAGAATACATTTTTATCATCTTTATCATGAACTGACCCCTAGTTCCCTCTCCCAACGCTTCAGTTACCCAATTTAGTTCACCATTCACCACACTTTTCAGAGGCATGCATGTGTTAAGGTGGCACAGGCCCATTTAGGTATTTCCATGTTAACATACATTGTAAACATTGTAAGGAACAATAGCTAGCTTATTCAAACATCAGCAATAATGGATGTTAAAAGTTGTGAATACATATTAAAAAAAAAAAACATTAAACGGAGTAGGGAATTCAACATAAAAGCACAAAGTCGATAACCCATGGTGATATGGTTAGAGATAATGGCTATACTCACTTGTTTAAAGCAATCTCCATTGGCACGCCAGGTTTTACTATCGCTACTTTCATCCACTCACTGCCTAGGTCAACTGACATGACTGCTACAGAGGCTGTATGGACAAAATAATGGGTATGATTATTGCATTACCTGTACTTTTGTAACAAAGTGATGATTACACATTTTAGGTGAGACAATAATAAAGGGGATTAGCTTCAATAGTTTCTCACTGAGCAAATAATATCAAAAACATTTGAAAAGTCCTTTGAATCAGTTGAACTTAAATCGATGCTCACCCGTACATCAGTAAATTAACTTGTGTAAATAGGCACAAATATGGATTGCGCATCATATTGTGAAGTGACAGTAGAGTAGATGGAACTACAATCTCTGCACGTGTCCATTTTATTTTGCATGTGTCCATTCACACTCAAAATGGAGGCATTCAGATTTGCGTTGAAATTAGCATTTGGTGTTAGGCAAATCTGCCAGTGCTTGATGCAGGCAGGTGCCTTTAATGGAATAACCATGTGTAGCGTTAGTACCTGTTTGTGAAGGCAGAAGTGCCAGGACAAGGCAGAAGAGAGCCCATAACATCTTCCTCCTCATGGTTACCTGTACACACAAAGCAGAACAAAGATATTGATTTTAAAATGCTAACAGCATCCTCCCTTGTGACGTGGCAACTGTGATGAATAAATCTTTGATTCATTATTGCGAGACCTCATAAAAAGACAGCAAAATTCTTGCCGACTCAAGAATCTATAAAATATACATTCTCTTCTACTGTTTTTGCATCATGTACAAAGCCCTTTGCTAAAAATGTTGTCCTTGGTTTTAAAACTCATCTTTGGGGATCAAATACATATATATTTTTACTACCACCTTCCAGTCTGTACACAGTCACACATGTTCAAGAACTTACATTTCTTTATTGAATCAACATAAGCAAATAGGAAACAAGTGTGCCGTTTCAGGAAGGAAATAGAGTGAGTGCAGCTGCATGCTCTAGAAGCAGCAAAGGCACATAGTGCATTCGGGAAGTATTCGGACCACAGAAATACCTTATTTACATAAGTATTCAAACCCTTCGCTATGAGACTCGAAATTGAACAGGTGCATCCTGTTTCCATTGAACATCCTTGAGATGTTTCTACAACTTGGAGTCCACCTGTGGTAAATTCAACTGACTGGACATGATTTGGAAAGGCACACCTGCCTAGAGAAGGTCCCACAGTTGACAGTGCATGTCAGAGCAAAAACCAAGCCATGAGGTCAAAGGAATTGTCCGTAGAGCTCCGAGACAGGATTGTGTCAATGCACAAATCTGGGGAAGGGTACCAAAAACGTTCTGTAGCATTGGAGGTCCCCAAGAATACAGTGACCTCCATTCTTAAATGGAAGAAGTTTGGAACCACCAATACTCTTCCTAGTGCTGGCCGCCTGGCCAAACTGAGCAATTGGGGGAGAAGGGCCTTTGTCAGGGAGATGACCAAGAACCCCGATGGTCACTGACAGAGCTCTAGAGTTCCTCTGTAGAGATGGGAGAACCTTCCAGAAGGACAACCATATCTGCAGCACTCCACCAATCAGGCCTTTATGGTGGAGTGGCCAGACGGAAGCCACTCCTCAGTAAAAGGCACACTTGGAGTTTGCCAAAAGGCACCTAAAGGACTCTGACCATGAGAAACAAGATTCTCTGGTTGGCCTGAACGCCAAGTGTCACGTCTGGAGGAAACCTGGCACCATCCTTACGGTGAAGCATGGTGGTGGCAGCATCATGCTGTTGGCATGTTTTTCAGTGGCAGGGAAAGATTTACAAAGCTCAGAGTGGCTTTGGGGACAAGTCTCAATGTCCTCTCAATGTCCTTGAGTGGCCCAGCCAGAGCCCAGACTTGAACCCGATCAAACATCTCTGAAGAGACCTGAAAATAGCTATGCAGTGACGCTCCCCATCCAACCTGACAGCGTTTGAGAGGATCTGCAGAGAAGAATGGGAAAATACTCCCCAAATACAGGTGGGTGCCAAGCTTGTAGCGTAATACCCAACAAGACTCAAGGCAGTAATCACTGCCAAAGGTGCTTCAACAAAGTACTGAGTAAAGGGTGTGAATACTTATGTAAATTAGATTTCAGTTTTTCAAAAATATATATAAATTAGCAAAAATGTATACTTTTTTGCTTTGTCATTATGCGGTTTTGTGTGTAGATTAAGGGGGGAAAAAACAATTTAATCAATTTTCAAGTAAGGCTGTAACGTAACAATGTGGAAAAAGTCAAGGGGTCTGAATACTTTCCGAATGCACTTTATCTATCGGTGGCATCTCAAGATCCCTCAGCTCCTTGTGTGTCCATTACTTCACCTGCACTGAACAGGAGGGGTGAAAGCAAATGCCTGGTGGACATACACCATATTGCTTTCCCTATACTAGCCTCTCTTTCCACACCAGTGCAGATGTAGGAAGAAAAGTTAAGAATATTGAAATTATTATCTGCCATTAGTCTTCAGCACCTCATATGGGTTCTTTAGACGTCACACTTCCAAACTCTAGGTACCAGCTTGCCCAGGTGCATTCAACATAGCTGGATGCATCATGACTCATGCCCTTTGATCTTGAACGTGCACTCATCTAATTGGCCTGATCCCACCGACAAGCTTCTATGACACGTGGCATGAATTGTACAGTACCTTTAAAGTATTCTACTTAGCACATCACTGAGTAGATTAGTTCTGTGACTGTCAATTTAAGTGCTGATGGAAAGTCAGGAAGCATGGTGACATATTGAAGTAATGCTTTGTCTAGCAGCGGACTAGGACACTTCACGCAATGAAGGATATAGGTTAGCAAATGTCTTAACTGGCAAACAATAGACAATCAGCAATCGAATGGCTATATATCATGCAGTTATTCAAATGTATGAGTGTGGAAACTTCTAGCCCCATCAGAGCACTGACGTAACGTTTCTGATTTGGACGCTCAGAACAGGTGATGCCTTGAGCATTCAAAAACAAAGAGCAGTCTTGGGTTCTGGAAACGGGTTCAGCGAACTAGTTAGTTGAGTATTTATACTTAACTATAATAACGTTACACCTTTTAATTAAAATCTCAACCAGCCTAGTTAGTTGATTTGAAATGAGGCTGTTAGGAAATAACAACTGCTATCTACTACTGCTTCAATTACCCAATGAACAAGAGTATTGGCAGGTAGATAAAGAATATAATGGAAAAGCAATGACTTAGCTAACGTTAGCTAACTAGGCACATTGAGAGATGTGACAGAGCAGACCCTTACCTTCTCGAGCCGGCAGCAGTTCCGTTTTTTTAAGCAGGCTGGTTTACACAAAAATATCAACAAAATGAAAGCGCACGACTTAACTTGCAACAAGCTAAAACTTTAAATATCGTATTATTTGCGTTGTATACTTCTTGCTGTTGGCTTGATGTATTGACTGAAGCTCTTCGTAGCCACACTAACGGTTTCTTAATGTTTCCCTTGCTATCACCGGCTTGTTCTCGCCATAGGGCCCAAAACGCGGCGTGATCTCATTGGATCCACTCTAGTCGTGGGTGGGTGCTCATACATCGACTGAACCAATCAGTCGACGTAATCGAGAACACTCGTCAGGAATCACGCGAGGACTGAACAAAGATGTCGGAAGCGGATTATGAAGTGGATTCTGAATCTAATGGCGGTAGAATCAAGAATAATTTGAATATTGTCAAACAAACGGAGAAAAGTAGAGTACAGTGATGAGAATGTCACTTCGTATCTTGTAGGAGTACGGGTTGTAAAATGAGGGGCAGTTGATCAAATTACCAATCTTGAGGAGGAATCCATTTGAGATATCCAAACTGGTGGAGAGAGTACTGGGTGTAGTGAAGGCTGTGAGGATCACGAGAGGCGGGCTGGTTTAGAGTTTTTGTGCTTCTGCGGATCAGAAGAAACGTGTGTTGCGTCTCACCCAATTTGATCAATTTGAAGTGGCGTGTGTGTCTCTTAGTAATAGGGCAACCCTCAAGGGGGTTCTATTTGGAGTCTCGTGGGAAATAAATGTCGAAGAGATAAAAAATATTCCTGGAGTGATCGATGCACGTCGGATGAATCGTGAAGTGAATGAAGAAAACGTTAATAGTTTATGTTCTTTAGTTTTTTAATATGGAGTCTGACCCTACTAAAGTGCAGCTAGTGTATATCAACTACAGAGTCAGAGCATTTATCCCAAGACCAATGCAGTGTGGTCATTGTAAAGCTTTTGATCATGTTTCAATTGTTTTCAGAAGGTAGAAGCCAAGATGTCCAAGTTATGTAAACGATCATATGTGTTATAAAATCTGATATGTTGCAATTGTGGTTGGAACCATGAAGCTAGGTCTTTCGAATGCCCCACAAGGGTGAAAGAGAATGAGGTGGCCAAAGTCAGGGCTATCCAGAGCATAAAATATGCAGCAGCTGTTAAAGGGTTTGAATGGTGCTCCTGAAGAGTCCATGCTGGTGGATAGGCCTTCACTGCAGGCTGCAGGGGTTGCCTTTCACTAGCAGGATCCTGACATTTTAAAGGATAAGAAGGTGGACTTTGTGGCCTTTAATGCTTTTCTCTGCCAAGGTGGAGAGAAATCATTTTTGAAGCAGCAGAGCGGTTCCTGGGGCTGAAAGATTTCTCAGCGATTGAGTTACATGGAATATTGTCACAAGCAGTGGCGACCTGTCATTCAGGGCAGGTGGGGCTTTTGAGACACACATTTTTAGTTTAAAAAAAAATACAAAATTATATATAAAACAGGTCTTGCCTGTTTTGCATGTTATTATGGCATTAATGTGTCACATCAGTTTGCAAACAATGTGAGTTAATAAAGCCGCATACAAACATGGTCTCTTTTGTTTTCTTGAGTAAGGCAGCTCCAACATGCAGGTGTTTCAGCCTAGCTCAGTGCTTTCTGTGGTGGTGAGGTGGGCCAGCAGAAAATAGGAGCATTGTGCAGTTATTGGCTCAGTGTTCTGTTACTCATGTGGACATTGCAATTGCCTATTTTAAGTCCTTTAGTTAGGTTGACATCCAACATTTCAGCCCTTTGGGTCCAGCCATAGTTATATTACAAGTGCAGTTCCAAGAAGGCTCAAGGTCATTGGACACAGAAATGAAGTAAAATCACATTACATGTACAGTAGCTTTGAATGGACTGATCATGTCAACATCTTACTTTCACAATATTAGCTGGAAGTCATCATCATTAATCAAGCCTACTGGCTAATCTTTGTCATATGACGAGAAAATATAGAATAAACGTATCTGTACGAAAGACTATTG
This sequence comes from Thymallus thymallus, assembly GCA_023634145.1. NCBI lineage: Eukaryota > Metazoa > Chordata > Actinopteri > Salmoniformes > Salmonidae > Thymallus > Thymallus thymallus. The sequence goes on from CM042391.1 coordinate 31,592,227, forward strand.
AGAGTAAATATCAGTTCATCATAGGAGAGCTGTACCTCTGCCCACCGGTGATGTGGAGCAGAGCATGTTTGGCGATCTCTAACTGAGGAAAAGGAAGTGAATAGAGAAAGTACACAGGCTGTGATAAGTTCCAGTCATCTCCTGTGACTATTCTATGTTTTAGCCAAGGCCAGTGTACGTCCTTCAGATATGTGAGTTCATATTTCTTACAATTCATGTGTTGTGGACGAACTCCTTTGTTATGCTCATTATCGCTTTTACCGCGAGCTAGCAGCTGTTAGCTTGCTAACCCTGTTGTTTCTGTCATCTCATTTCAGACATTTAGCATTTCAGTGTCTAGTCTTACTGTATATGCCCTGTGGTTATATGGGTGTATACAGTATAGATAATGTGGTTATTTTATTAGCAATGAGCATTGTGGATGCATTATACATTCAAGTTCATGCAGTTGTGTGAGGATGATGGTGCTGTTCAGTGGTGCTGTGTAGGGTGACTGTTGTCAATGTGCAGAGGGCCCCTGGTTCGAGCCCAGTTAGGGTCTAGGAGAGGGACTGAAGCAAAACTGTTACACTGCTTCATAAATTATTTAGGATGCCAGAGAGATATGTATACTGTAGCTAAGAAAGTAATACTAAGTGAAACTAAAAGCTTATTTATCAAGTAAAATAGTGTATATTTTGACACGCATAGACCCAAACGGCGTTCAATGTGCCTCACCCTAATAATTTGGTCTATTTTCACCTTAATTTCACCTAGTGTTCTAAGTTGGTGGTGCACATGTAACCTATAACCTGTTTTAGAGAAATGTAATCATCGAATATTGTAAGAGATTTAATTGTCTGCTTATATGTCCCCTTTATTTATATTACGGTTCTGACTTGGTTTACAGCGAGTACACTGTAAGAACGGACCATGTTCTGAATTCTGTCTGACATTTCGAAAGTGCTGAACGTCCGTTGCTCGCTCATTAATGTCTTAATCGAAATTACGTATTGCCTCTTATCCGTTGTCATCCCCTTATGCCATAGTTTGTACATCTCAATTGTCAGTAGAAACCACATATTTTTTTCTCCCCAATTTTGTCATATCCAATTAGTAGTTAGTCTTGTCCCATCGCTGCAACTCCCGTACGACCTCAGGAGAGGTCGAAAGCCGTGCGTCCTCCGAAACACAACCCAGCCAAGCTGCACTGCTTCTTGACACAATGCACCCGGAAGCCAGCCGCACCAATGTGTCGGAGGAAACACGTACACCTGACGACCGTGTCAGCGTGCATGCGCCCAGCCCGCCACAGGAGTCGCTACAGTGCGATGGGACAAGGACATCCCGGCCGGCCAAACCCTCCCCTAACCCGGACGATGCTGAGCCAATTGTGCGTCGGCTCATGGGTCTCCTGGTCGCGGCCAGCTACTACACAGACGGTAGTAAATGAGCCTGAATGAACTCTTTCGCTGCCAGACAAGGCTCTGCTGATAGCCAGGTTAGCAGTGGTAAGGTGTTGGGACTGCTATTGGGACTCTGTTGTTGGGACAGCTTTATGTAGGCCCTAACATTTTATGGTCACCGTTTGTCACCCTTATAGTGCAATTAATGTGTTGTGTTGTGTAGTGGCTTTGCTGGCATGCATCTAAAACAAAAAAAAACGTTTTTTGTTTGCCCCACCAAGATTTGCATGCTAAAATCGCCACTGGTCACAAGCCGTACCACCCTCTCAGGCCCTAGAGCCTGAGAAGGGAGAAATGGAGAATTGAAAGAAGGAAGAAGTGGGAGTTTTGTGTCAATGTACTGTTTTATTTGGGTTTATTAAGTTAATTGCCCAATCACGTATGGATTATAAAAAAAGTTTTTTAACCTTGTTTTGGTTTCAACCCATGCAGTTGGTGGCGGCAATACACCGTTTTGGTTTGTAGTCTTCCATAAAACCCACAGAATAAGAAGAAATCACGCGATATGAATCAGACAGTGTCTTAAATCTCCATATTTCTCCCGAAGTGTGCAATAGTACACTATCTCGCAAGGATTTAAACCCTCTCTCTGGCCAATGCTTACGCCATTCATATAACCAGGAACCAATATCCATACTTAGGCTTATTTCATATTATATGCCTACATTTAAAATGCATATGAGGGGGTACTTTGGAGGCACTATGGTTAGAGCAAGATGTGATTGGACCTACAATTACCAAAAAAGGTTGAGAACCACTGGACTAGGCAAGTATAAGATGGTACATTATAACAATTCCAACAATAATAATCCATTAGCCAAGATGCCCAAAATATTCCTGTACCATGCTTGTTGAAGCCCAAAGATGTCATCACCTGTCACTGGAGGCATTTCAGACTACTCAATCTCCATGCAAAGCACAACGTCCTACCCGTAAATGTCTTTAGATTCCCTATAAGAAAATAATTGAGTGTAAGCAAAGTAACTCTACTAGTCATGCATTATGAAACAGTAGATACTTGTGCCCTATGTATCAGATCATTTCAATGTAATATTATATCTTCATTTAAAATAAACCAAACTTAGTCATTGTTTTTCTTTACAGATGCCATCTTTTAGAAGAAAAAGAGCAACGCTGGTTTACAGACACCTGACTAGAGGCATAATAGCACGTACACCCCTGCCATCAACTTGAGTCTGTGAGAAAGTTGCTCTGTTCAACTTAATTTAACCAGGATAGTCCACTCAGTAACAATTGTCACTACTCTGACTCTGTAGGGAGTACTGGGAGAACAGAGCGTGTTCCCTTTGCAGCAGAAGTTGTGCCCAGCTGCAGTGATGCACCTCCTCCACCATCATAAAAAAAAGGAAGGCAGCTGATGTTAAGGCCTGAAAAGGGTTGAGGGAGCTGCTCCACATGCCTGCGGTGGAGTTGGAATGTCCTCCACCCAACGCCATCTGCAGTGTGTGCCATCTGTGCTGTGAGAACACACAGCACTCCCCACATTGTCCACCAGTTGGAGTTATGGAAGGTCATGTATTTTATGTTATGTCAACAAACCTGTCAACTTCTGACTCAAAACAATTGCTTCCTAGTCCAAAATGTTGATAATGTACATACAGTTCAGTTTCTATAAAAGTTAGTTCCCTGCAGCAGTAAGGTAAATTGGGGACCGAGTGGTGCAGCGATCTAAGGCGCTAGAGGCATCACTACAGACCCGGGTTTGATCCCGGGCTGTATCACAATCAGCCTTGATCGGGAGTCTCATAGGGCGGTGCCCAATTGGCCCAGCGTCGTCCCGGGTTAGGGGAGGGTTTGGCCGGGGTAGACCGTCATTGTAAATAAGAATTTGTACTTAACTGACTTGCCAAGTTAAATAAAAATGTGGCAAAATCTGTTGTGCCAAGCATAGAGTTGATTTGGAGTTTTCTAACAACTTGTGCCATGAAATATCCCCCTGATAGTGTAGTTTAAAATATGCAGCTACTGTAGTCTGTTCTACAACATCTTTGTGTCTGTCTGTCTTAGTCAGGGCATTTCATCCCATGTGTCCCGGTGGGCTTACGATGGGAGTGGAGGAGACAAGACATCTGGCTCCTTTACAATCTTGCAAACTATCAGATCATTAAGTGTAGCAGCACCATGCTCAGAGACCGTTTCTCCCTCCAAGCCATAAGACTGTTGATGAAAACTTAACTGACTCTTGGCTGCTATGGCAACTACTGTACTTAATATACTGTAGTTATCTACTTATTTCATTGTATTGTGCACACTACTCTGTATTCCTGCGCAAATCAACTTTAACTTTGATTTCATTTGATCTAGTTTTCCATAACCCTGTTCCCTCTGTTATGATAAAAATATGGAGTCATTTTGAAAGTTCTTAACAGACATGCATCTCACCAACATCGGATGTAATGTTTAGCAATGCAATCTAAGAAACGGAATGTCTTCATTTCAGGAAGAGCTCATGGCGTCTGGCTGCAGTTTTAAATCAAATTATATTTGTAATTTGCGCTGAATACAACAGCTGTAGGCCTTACAGTGAAATGCTTACTTACAAGCCATTGACCAACAATGCAGTTTTAATTAAAATAAGTATACCGCTATATCATATGGGTGGCATTCCTGTTTGACTACATTGCAGACGCCCGCCAGATCTCGCAAAGCTTGGATAGGTGTTTAACATATCAGCTAACCAAATCATATGATATAGCAATGTAATGCCTGACAGTCGATGACGTGACACACAACCACTGGTTGATGCAATGCAACATCTTCAACGTAATCAGGCAGGAACACACCCAATATGTGGTTAGCTGATATGTTCAACACTAGACTAGTGGGTCCATCCTTCCAAATATTGTCTCGTTGAATCGTGTTGGAAATCTGGAAGAATCCAGTATAGTATTCTGGGTTTGAATGGGAGTGTAGGGTTTTCTTCAATCTCTTATCTAGCGCACCTAACTAACTGGTTGATAAGCTGAATCGCCTTACTTACTACTGGGTTTGGAGTGAAAACCTACAGGATGGTAGCTCTACAATAGTGATTTGGGATTTGTACAAAAAAATTAAAGTAGAGACCAATAAATCATCAAATCTGAACCAGTTATGCTAATCTGTTATGTTAACAATCCAAACGTTGTAATACACCCATAATGTAAGAAGCAATGAAGTCGACCTGGAACGCACCCGTGTCGACCTGCAACCGCAGCCTAGCAATGAACGCACCCATCTCGTCCCGCAACGCGCTCGCGGTCTAGCAATGTCAAGCTAGCCAGCTAGGCCACGAGTTGACGTTTTTAGTAATTAAGGAGCTGCAAATGCGATGCTCACTTATTATTTATTAATTCCGATTTTGCTTCCTATGCCGGGCAAGGGAGGTCTGATTGTCGCCCATGCTGGAAATGTGATGTGTGTTATTGTGTCATTGTCAATACAGTGCATGTACACCACGAAATCTAACGTTGATTTTAACCTAGTAGGTCAGGCGGCGCCCCACCACAGATAGATGAGTAGAACATCTTTGGCCCCACTGTCTGAATCATGGCGCGTGATTTCTGACGATTGTTCTCGAATATATCGATTCATTAGCTCTGTATTGGGTGCACCCATAGAGACTGCCTTCCACGTTCCAAGTACTGCAGAGTGATAGGTCCACGTGCAGTGATGGCTGGTGATAAGAAATCGTTGTCGATATGTGATTGGTTCACGTTCAATTAATGGGCGTAAAATTATATAATGACTTTTTCTTAAGGTGACCTATTTTATCAGCGACTACTAGTAGTTGTAGTCAAAACACTGTTGTAGTCCATTTCATTTTAATTGATTGATCTGACTATTCATTACTTATTGGTACATATTTTTCTTGATTTTAATGTTCTTATCTTTACTTTATGCAAGTGAAAAAAAATACTATTTAATGTAAAAACTAACAATGAACATTTGAAATTTCATTAAAAAAGTATTTACATGTATCGCTCTCCTCCCTCTCTCACATGACTTGTGGATGGGTATCACATGATTTCTTCACTGTGAGGATACAATGCGAAGAAAATGGCTGCATTCTTACAATGGAGACGATTTGTATTTTTTGATAAAGAGACAGTGAAGGACGCTGGAGATAATGGAAAAAACTTCGTCCTCCCCATCGGCATATCTTCTTGTGACTCGGGCCGGGGCCACATCGTTCTGGGAGATATCCTTTCAGTGTTTTCCATGATGTAAACAGCCTAGTTAGTCAGGTATTGTTGATCGCTAACTTGCTGCACAGACGCCCCTCCCTGCAAGCAGTCTGTCTAAGCAAGTGAGCTAATAATGCTTCCTAGTTAGATAACTAGCTCCAAGTAAGGAAATGATTAATGATTGCATTTAGCTAGTTAAAGATTAACATTTGAGTTGGCTGGGTGACGTTATGGGACTAATAATAAAGACGTAATTTCAACGGTAAAAATGTATTACCTTTTAATGTGCCATGAACACAGCCAGACATTATATTTTTAATTTAGTTTCAAACAACTAAATTAACACTCCCTATAATGTCAAGGCATTTTTCTGAAAAAGTGGGTAAATGGTGTTTACATGGATTTACCAGCCACTAGGCCTACACCACTCCCGGTAGTCTAACATCTCAGCCGAGGCAAAGTTACCCATGTGAACACATGCTGAACAGGAAGCCTATATTCAATATAATACATCAGTTGAATCAACATGTTTTACACCCTAATTCATGAGTTAATGCTTGGAGTCTTCACAGATCGTGTGACATAAAACACTACCTTTCTTATCTTACATTAATGACATTTGACAGTGTTAGGCTATTTGACATTGTTAAGCATTTAACAATTGAATTAGAACATTTAACTTAAACCCTGTACGAATCATGGATCTTGGAGATCTTGGAAAATGCACTGTAAGTGTAACTATGCCTACATAACATTTCATTATGTTTCGCTGTGAAAACAGTTCTCATGGGCACACAAATCCAAAATAATGTAGGCTTATGCCATTACAAAATCGAATGCTTCTAACCTAACGTTAACCTCTTCTAACCGAAAGAGTCACATTAAAGGCCTACTGTCATTAATAATATAAATAATAAAGTTAAATAAATGGTCTACTACTTCTGGGCACGGAGAACACCAGTAATGAGCGCTGTAAACAGCTGACTGGCAAAAGCAACATTTCTGACCTTGAGCTGTTGTCTATTAAGGTTCTGATTATGTTATGTTTCATGTTTTGTGTGGAAGAGTACCTGCTGCTTTTGCAACAGCTAATGGGGATCCTAATAAAATACCCAAACAATGATGAATCAAAGGATAAATCTAATGCATTGAAATAAAGGCATATGCTATTTTTATCAAGGACACATGGTAAACAAATCGAGAAAATAAGGAAGTACAAAGGAACGTTATATGTAAAGGAGCTCAGCTGAGGCTGAAATTCAGCACTACTGAGTGGACAGCGCTGTCACATAGAAATAAATGGTTTAACAAGGGATATCAAACTCATAGTGTCTGCAGGTTTTTGTTTTTTCCTTTCAATCAAGCCCTACACAACCAGGTGTGGGGAGTTCCTTTCTAATTAGTGACCGTAATTCTTCAATCAAGTTGGATACAGTTTGATAGCCATAACTGAGTCCATAGTGTTTTTAACTCACAGCTGAGTGTAGTGATCTCATCTGCGGTGAAAGAGCCGATAAGCGGGCAGACAGACCCTGTACCCCTGTAAGCAGCTCTGATTGGCTGTAACTGGTATGTTGGGTGAGATAGAGGGAATTCGATTAATCTAATCCGGACGCCCATATAGGTGTGTTTCGCACCGCCTTAAAGTTGATTTGGAACTGGGCTGCCTCCTGGGCATGAGCCAGGTACCCCGCTCAGTCCGACGGCAAAGTCGTCTCAAAACAAAAATGACAGGATAGCACGTGGACTATGAGTAGGATTCCGTGTTTTCACTTGGAAAAGTGATTGCTTTTGATAAAAATGCTTTATCTGCCTTCCCAATGAAAATTAGTTTGAAAATTCTAACATATATTTTATGAATAAGTGATGTATGTTTCTTAATGCTGGCTTGCTGCCTTGTTGATGACATAACCAAGCAGCGCAGATTGCTGTTCGATTTGAGCAGTGCGCTCTTCCCTCACTTACTTCGCCCAGTCACTTGACGGGCCGTAGGCCGGTTCAACCCAGGCCAGTTGAATAGAAATCTGCCATTGATTGACAGCACTTAATGGGTGGGACTACAGTAAAACCAATTATCCCATTGGAGAATATTGAATGAGGGCTCCTTTTGGCACTAAACATCAGATTTTTGCTGTGATTTCTTTGCAGAAAATGTTTTATGATGTTTGGTTTTTGTCAGTGGCCTATACACAATACCCCATAATGTCAAAGTAGAATTATGTTTTTAGAAATTGTTACAAATTCATAAAAAATGAAAAGCTGGAATGTCTTGAGTGAATAAGTATTCAACCCCTTTGTTATGGTAAGCCTAAATTAGTTCAGGAGTAAACATTTGCTTAGCAAGTCACATAAGTTGCATGAACTCACTATTTGTGCGATAATTTACATGATTTCTGAATGACTACCTCATCTTTGTACCCCACACTTACAATTATCTGTCAGGTCCCTCAGTCGAGCAGTGAATATCAAACACAGATTCAACCACAAAGACCGGTTTGCAACAAGGCACTAAAGTAATACTACAAAAAAAAATTATGTTTGGGGATAATCCAATACAACACATTACTGAGTATCACTCTCCATATTTTCAAGCTTAGTGGTGGCTGCATCATGTTATGTTTATGCTTGTAATCGTTAAGGACTGGGGAGATTTTCAGGATAAAAAATAAATAAAATGTAGCATATTTAATCAATTTTGAATTCAGGCTGTAACAACAAAATGTGGAATAAGTCAAGGGGTATGAATACTTTCTGAAGGCACTGTATATGTACATAGCTACGGTTGAAGTTGGAAGTTTACATACACTTAGGTTGAAGTCATTAAAACTAATTTTTCAACCACTCCACAGATTTCATGTTAACAAACTAGTTTTGGCAAGTCGGTTAGGACATCTACTTTGTGCATGACACAAGTAATTCTTCCAACAATTGTTTACTGACAGATCATTTCACTTATAATTCACTATATCACAATTCCAGTGGGTCAGAAGTTTACATACACTAAGTTGACTGTGCCTTTAAACAGCTTAGAACATTCCAGAAAATGATGTCATGGCTTTAGAACATTCTGATAGGCTAACTGACATAATTTGAGTCAATTGGAGGTTTACCTGTGGATGTATTTCAAGGCCTACCTCCAAACTCAGTGTCTTTGCTCAACAACATGGGAAAATCAAAAGAAATCAGCCAAGACCTCAGAAAAAAGAACACACGTCTGGTTCATCCTTGCAAGCAATTTCCAAACGCCTGATCTGTACAAACAATAGTACGCAAGTATAAACACCATGGGACCACGCTGCCGTCATACCTCTCAGGAAGGAGACGCGTTCTATCTCCTTTGGTGCGAAAAGTACAAATCAATCCCAGAACAACAGCAAAGGACCTTGTGAAGATGCTGGAGGAAACGGGTACAAAAGTATCTATATCCACCGTATAATGAGTCCTATATCGACATAACCTGAAAGGCAGCTCAGCAAGGAAGAAGCTACTGCTCCAAAACCGCCATAAAACAGCCAGACTACAGTTTGCAACTGCACATGGGGACAAAGATCGTACTTTTTGGAGAAATGCAATTCACAAAATAGATGGCATCATAGGGAAGGAAAATTATGTGGATATATTGAAGCAACATCTCAAGACATCAATCAGGAAGTTAAAGCTTGGTCACAAATGGGTCTTCCAAATGGACAATGACCCCAAGCATACTTCCAAAGTTGTGGCAAAATGGCTTAAGGACAACAAAGTCAAGGTATTGGAGTGGCCATCACAAAGCCCTGACCTCAATCCTATAGAACATTTGTGGGCAGAACTGAAAAAGCGTGTGCGAGCAAGGAGGCCTACAAACCTGACTCAGTTACACCAGTTCTGTCAGGAGGAATGGGCCAAAATTCACCCAACTTTTTATGGGAAGCTTGTGGAAGGAACATTGGACCCAAGTTAAACAATTTAAAGGCTATGCTACTAAATACTAATTGAGTGTATGTAAACTTCTGACCCATTGGGAATGTGATGAAATAAATCATTCCCTCTACTATTATTCTTACATTTCACATTCTTAAAATAAAGGGGTGATCCTAACTGACCTAAGACGGAATTTCTACTAGGATTAAATGTCAGGAATTGTAAAAAACGGAGTTTAAATGTATTTGACTTCAACTGTACCTCAATTAACTTGTGCCCCTGCACATTGACTCTGTACTGGCACCCTGTGTATATAGCCAATTTATCATTACTCATTGTGTATTTTTTCCTTGTTATTATTCATATATGTTTCTTTCTGCATTGTTGAAGTAAGTAAGCAAGCATTTAACTCTTAGTCTACATCACTAAACTGATATGGTGTACAGTAATGCTGTGGAAGGCTTGCTTACACCAGTCCAGTCTTGTCATAATATATTATATGCTAGCCATACGACTAAGAAGAGTACGTATTTACATTGCTTGTACATTACTTTTCTTAGTCCTATGGCTAATTATATCTATCCCTAAGTCAATGCAAATGGCCATTTGTCTCTCCTGGTCTATATTGATGCTTCCTTGACCTGGAATAAATTACATATGGACGGTCAGATCTGGTTTTTGACACGCTCACTACAGTTGTCTGCCTTTCAGGCTTACAAGCTGCGAGTGACCCACCTGTACCAGCTCAAGCAGCACAGCATTTTGGTCTCGGTTGGGCAGGACGAGCAAGGAATTAACCCCTTGGTAAGAACATTTGTAGGATGTATTTAATACAGACTATCAACAAACAGTGTGTAAGTTTCCTTGGTTATTTGTGAACTGTTATTAAAAACCCCGGTGTTTCCCAGGTGAAGGTATGGAGTCTGGACAAGCGAGACAACGGGAATCCTCTGTGTACCAGAATATTCCCAGCTATTCCTGGAAACAAGCCAACAGAGGTGTCTTGCCTCACTGTACACGAGAACCTCAACTTTATGGCCATTGGTAAGTGGCATTTCTTCAGCACTACCTATCAGTCAGCTATAGTTTTGATTTGGGTTTGACATTTGTGTTTGCTCACTGATATAAATCGATAATCCCCATGTCCTTGTAGGTTTCACAGATGGCAGTGTGGTGTTGACAAAGGGTGACATCACTCGGGACAGGCACAGTAAGACCCTGACACTGCATGAGGGCACCTGTCCAATCACGGGCCTTGCTTTCCGTCAGCAGGGCAAGGTCACTCACCTATTTGTTGCCACTCTGGAAAAAGTCCACGTAAGTCATTTGAGTTTTCCAATGCCGCTCTGATAAGTGAAGTCCTTACAATTTGCTTTTGAGATCAAATTCAATTCAGTCAATTCAGGATTTTATTGTAAATTACAATAACATATTTGAAAAGTGCCACATATTTTCAATGAGTATTTGAATTGATGGATTTGAAATGGCATTGACCCCAAGCCTGTCACCATACTACTATTCCCTTGGGAGTATAAGCACTAACTGGCCTCTGTTTCATTTTTGGTGTTGTTTTCCCCCCATGACTAGTGCTACACTTTGACGGTGAAAGAGTACCCTAAACTAGAGCTGGACACTCACGGCTGTGCACTGCGTTGCTCCGCGCTCACAGACCCCTACCAGGACTCCCAGTTCATCGTCGCGGGGGACGAGTGTGTGTACCTTTACCAGCCCGACGAACGGGGGCCCTGTTTCGCTTTCGACGGGCACAAGCTGCTGGCCCACTGGCACCGGGGATACCTCCTGCTGCTCACCAAGGACACCAAGTCTCCCAACAAGTAAGAACAACTCCCTCAGATGCTGGCACTGCAGCTATTTCTATTGAGCAGGTCCCCTAAGGTTCAAGGCCAGGGTCAGTAAGTGTCTTTATTTATTGCAACAATGAAGCACAACAATTTTCTACTAAATCAATTTATGTTAAAATGGAAAAACACAGTAGGTTGTATTTTCAACCAAAGCACCCATGTGTATTTTCAGCTGATATAACTATGTTAACTCTTATGACAATGTATTGAATACAAGTTCTCTACTTAGGTCTGAATTTGGGAGCAGAGAGACGTCTCCTACGGAGAAGCAAACCTTGACTATCTACGACCTGGACAACAAGTTCATTGCCTACAGCGCTTCCTTTGACGACATCATCGATGTTGTGGCCGAATGGGGCTCCTTCTACATCCTGACTCGGGATGGAAAGATGTTTGTTCTGCAGGAGAAAGACACTCAGACCAAGCTAGAGGTGAGCCCAAAGTACACTGACTGACATCATGCCTTCTTTTCCCCTCAAACGTATTATGTTAAACTCGGTACCGAATTGAACTGGAAACTGGAGGGCTACAGGTATTGTTTACTGCCGTTGTGCCATTGAGTAAGACACTTAACTCGTCAATCTGTCTTTAGATGCTATTCAAGAAGAATCTGTTTGTGATGGCCATAAACCTGGCTAAGAGCCAGCACTTGGACAGCGACGGGCTGTCTGAGATCTTCAGGCAGTACGGTGACCACCTCTACGTGAAGGGTGACCACGACGGCGCCATCCAACAGTACATCCGGTAATGCTCACCCAGGGGTCGATGCATCTAACTTCAACTTCATAATACATAGTTAATAATGATAATTAGGATTTATATACTGTTTTTGTAAACCCCAAAGACGCTTAAAGTTCATGTCATAGATGCTGAAATAGTTCATATTAAACATGGGATTTTACAGACAAGTAATCCCATAGAGTTGGGATTGTATAACATCAATAAGTAAATGTATAATGTGTGTATATACTGTGTGTGTGTGTGTGTGTGTGTGTGTGTATGTATGTATATATATATATATATATATATATATATATATATATATATATATATATATATATATATATATATATATATATATATATATATATATACACAGTATATATATATATATATATATATACACACACAGTATATACACACATTGTAGTTTTTCTTTGGTACGCAGAAAAAGTGACCATTGGTTAATGTTAATTGAAACCACTTGGTTATTTTTTTATGGGTGTTGTGCCATGTTTGCTAATTTGCAGAAAGTACTGACAGCTACCGACCCTTGTCTTATCCAATCAAGTCCTGTTGACATGATCAACAAGCCGCATTCACTAATCCTTAAGCATTTCTATCATTTGGAATCTTGGTGGGGATATGTGAGAGGAGGTCAGTGTTTCCCCTACCTTTGTATAGGCAAGGTGGGCTCTCCCAACTTGGGCTTCAATTGCTTTAAATTGAACGGAGAAAAACAATGGAAAGGAAACCCTAGAGTGTTTAATTAAGAGAGAAAATGGCTTTTGTGCCTGTTGTGTTCCATCATATGCCCTTTGAAAATGCAACCTCTGCCCTCCCTCCCTCAGCACTATCGGGAAGCTGGAGCCCTCTTACGTGATACGCAAGTTTCTAGATGCTCAGCGGATCCACAACCTGACGGCCTACCTGCAGGCACTGCACCGGAAGTCGCTTGCCAACGCCGACCACACCACCCTGCTTCTCAACTGCTACACCAAGCTCAAGGACAGCTCTAAGCTTGAAGAGTTCATCAAGGTTAGCATTTAAACTGTAAACCAAGTGTTGGTCTCCAACTCCGGTCCAGGGGAGTTAGCTGTGTGTGCAGGCTTTCGTTACGGGCCTTCAGATAATCATGGTCCAGACTAAAGTCTGGGATTAGTTGAGTAGTTGAAGCAGGTGTGTTAGTGATGGCTTGGAACAAAAGCATACACACCCAGTTGCTCTCAAGTACTAGAATCATTGCCCTGAGAAGGATTCCAGGGATTCAGAATACCATTTTGGGTTCGAAACTAATGATGGTAATAATAATATATGCAATTTAGCAGACAATTTTATCCAAAGTGACTTAGTCATGCGTGCATACATTTTTATGTATGGATGGCCCTGGGAATAGAATAGAATAGAAATATGTACGACATGCACGTAAGGTCTCTCAGCACGAGGTCTCCTCCCTTTCGAACCCCTTCAGAGCAGCGAGAGCGAGGTCCACTTCGACGTGGAGATCGCCATCAAGGTGCTGCGCCAGGCAGGCTACCACAGTCATGCCGTCTTCCTGGCCGAGAGGCACCAGCACCACGAGTGGTACCTGAAGATCCAGCTGGAGGACCTGAAGGTAATAGAGATGAGAAAGTAGTAGAGGATGTAGTACTGTTAAGATCAGCCATCTGGGCTAGATAAAGAGATCGTGTCCCGCCTCGCTCACATCTGACAGATCTCTTAATCTTGTCCCTGATCAAATAAGCTAGATGAGCTTTGAGTCCGTTTCAGGCTGTTGGACAATGTTGAAATGAGCAGCAATGTCAAATTGTATTTAGATAGGATTAAACAATACGTTATGTTGTTATGAATGAAGGCTTCCCCAGGATGTTGCATTACTGAAATTCAGAGTCAAAATCTACATTAAGGATAGTTTTAACATCCTTGAGCAGCAGGGTGTTGTGGTCGGCGTTGGCCAGAGACTTCTGGTGCATGGCCTGCAGGTTGGCCGTCAGGTTTTAGATCCACTGAACATCCAGAAACTTACGTATCACGTAAGAGGGCTCCAGCTTCCCGGTCATGCTGAGGGAGGGAGGGCAGAGAAGTTGTGTTTTCAATGGACCTATGATGGAAGACAACGGCACAGGCTTTTGGTGCTGCCTTCTGTCTTCATTCAGTACATATTTTAGGCAGCCCCTCTACTCCCATTGTTGGATCACAAAACCCATTTTCAAATTACAATTCATGATTATAATTGGACAAAGAGCCTCCTACCCTTGGGTAAAGTCAACCCGATTTGAACAACCCTTTACCGAAATTCAAACCCCTTTGTCTCCCTCCTCTATGTTCCATACAGAACTACCAGGAGGCCTTGCGCTACATTGGGCGACTTCCCTTCGAGCAGGCAGAGAGCAACATGAAGCGCTACGGCAAGACCCTGATGCACCACGTCCCCGACGGCACCACACTGCTCCTCAAGGGCCTGTGTACCGACTACCAACCCAGCTGGGACACCACGGACAGAGACAGCCTGGAGGACAGAGGCCCGGCGGCGGCCAAAAAGGTCATACAGCTAGCCGTTAGCGGTTAACCTCACCAGGCAACCACATCCCCCGGGCAGCTGAGCACAAAGCCCATTAGTCCTAGTAAAACTAGTCTAGCAGCATTAGCACTTTGGATTTGAGATCCTTTCTCTAATTAAAATGGCTTTATCAATTTAGTCTAAGACAAGTAATACAGCTTATATTGATAAGGATGGTACTATTTATAATGGTTATAATGACAAGTTATGGTAAAATGCATATTTCATGGTAATAGTAATAACACTACTAATTGTAGTGGTCAGAACCTGGTAATATCAGGATGTGGGATGGGACATCAACCTAACAACTTCAATGACTAATTTCTCTAAACAGGGGATAAAGATCATCACCAAATTCACTGAGAATACATTACATAGATGAAAAAACAATACTCCAAGCCGCAGCTCCATACTACTTGCCAGACATAAAGAACTGACACTGTATACTCATTGTTGGTGTGGGGGGGTCCGTGGGTGGCTTATGACAATTTTATTTAGATTCCTCATGTCTTACTCATTGATAGGAAAAGGTTTCGTTCAAATCGGATGTTATGTACTATATTTATTGAATATGATATGAATCCTATACATTAAAATGGCCAATTTAGGTGCAATCAATTTCAGAGATCAAATTATATTTCAACAAAATAATCTTGCAGTAATGCTAGTCTCATCCGTTTCGAACTACAGAAATGAGATGGTGGGTGTCATGGCTTGCAGAAATTACATGGAACGACCGTGTACTTTTATCTCCAGGCCAATTCAGAGGAGTTCATCTCTGTGTTCGCTAATAACCCGCGGGAGCTAAGGGCCTTCCTGGAGCATATGATTGAGGTGGAGCCCTTCTCCTCTCAGGGGGTGTACGACACGCTGCTAGAACTACGGCTGCAAGACTGGGCACATGAACAAGACCCTGAGGTGATGGGAACACAAACACACACACACACATTTGTACTGAAAACCGCCATGTGTTCACGCAAACAACCTAAACTTGTATTTTTTGTCTGGTCTGTCTGACTGTCATCTTTCTATTTTTGCCGGCAGAGGAAGAAGGTCCTGCAGGGGGCAGCACTGTCTTTGCTGAGGAGTGACAACACCGTATTTGACAAGGCCCTCGTCCTGTGCCAGATGCACAACTTCAAAGAAGGGGTCCTGTACCTCTATGAGAAGGGCAAGCTGTGCGTTTCCTATCTCTAAACCTTTGCAGTCAGAAACACATGAGCCCAATTCCAATATTTCTGCTTCTCTCTGAAGTGTGCATTCGTTCACTCCACCTCGTGGATTTAAAACCATGGGATTGGTGTAGCCAGATTGTCTACCATTTAACACCCAGATCCAACGCTTTAAAATCCATGATGGAGAGTGAACAAGTGCAGACTTTGGGGACTTCATTGGTATGTACAGTTATTATTAATAATGATGCCATTTGAATTATGTTGTTGATGATGTCATTCTCTCTAGGTACCAGCAGATCATGCACTACCACATGCAGAACGAGGAGTACGGCAAAGTGGTGGAGGCCTGCAAGCGCTACGGTGACCAGGAAGTGTGCCTGTGGGAGCAGGCGCTGGGCTACTTTGCCCGCAAAGAGGAGAACTGCAAGGCCTACATCAGCCAAGTCTTGCGGCACATCGACCAGAACAACCTGATGCCTCCCTTATTGGGTGAGTGTGAGCTGTTTTTTCTAAGTAATTCTAATTCGCTGTAGATGAAGACTCTGGAGCTTTCTGTAGAGATTTGCCTAGTAGTCACTGCCTGAATTCTATCAGACCTCACCAACTTCAAAGAAACTCAAATGTTCTTTGTAGTTTTCTGCCTCCACTTCCTCCCTGTTATTGAATGTCTCACTCGATAGTGTTTCTGTTCTGTTTTGACTGCATGGCTAACCTCAAATCAATGTAAGAAAAATAGTTTTTTATTTTTAAATAATTTCTTTCAATAATAAGTCATATGCTTACATCCATGATAAACTTGCCAGTTGTTAAGTAACCTATAGGGCTTTATATGTTAATAGGAAAAGTAACTGGAGCATTATAACAGCGTTTGAGATGATTTTATTGGGCACTGTTGCTAAGTTTTGTGTGTATGTATGCGCTTGTGTGTCTGTCTGTGCGTGTTGGTCTTCAGTGGTGCAGACGCTGGCACACAACTCCACAGCCACGCTGTCGGTCATCAAGGACTACCTCATCAACAAGATGCAGAGGGAGAGCCAGCAGATCGAGGACAACGAGCGCAAGATCCACCAGTACCGTGAGGAGACTGCCCACCTCCGCACCGAGATCCAGGAGCTCAGAAGCAGGTGAGGGACAGTCAAATCATAGCCAAAGTCCAGTCCAAAAACAACCCCTATCCCCTAGAGCTGGGTCATGTTCACAACTGGAGTTTCCTCCATATTCCATTCATCCATCCAGTTGTTTGACATCTATGTGGGGCGAGAAGTGTCTAGGAGTGGAGGCTAGTGGCAGTTTTAGTCCTGCGCACTAAGATACACAAGCACAATCTACATTTGTTTAATGGCTGATCTTCAAAGCTAATTTAACTACATTCAGAATGTGTTTTTAGTACTGTATTTTGAAAGCTAGATTTGACCTCCCAAAGACCATTCATTGAAACTGTACTGATTTTAATGAATTTTCTTGTTTTTCTCTCGCCATCCTCTTTTCTCACTTACAGTGCAAAGATTTTCCAGAAGACCAAGTGCAGTATGTGTAACAGCCCCCTCGAGCTGCCCTCTGTTCACTTCCTGTGCAGTCATTCCTTTCACCAGCACTGCTTTGAGAGCTATGCCGAGAGCGAGGCAGAGTGTCCCACTTGCACACCGGAAAACCGAAAGGTCATGGACATGCTGCGTGCCCAGGACCAGAAGCGAGACCTGCACGACCACTTCACCAGACAGGTGAAACACACGCACACAAAAATACTTTATTTGAATCACCAATCAAATTTACATTAAAAAAGGATCCAAACATTTCAAAGGTCTCTGTATGCATGGCACTCAAGGGTGCAGAAAGCACCTCCTTCTCCAAACAGCTAGGCTGCCCACGGCAGCTGAAACAGTGCAGTACCTAGCCAACTGCTTTGCCCGTAATCTGGAGGCCACGCACTGCAAGCCTGTGTACGTGGATTTGTGCTGTTGGTGAGACTACCTGTCTCATCTCGCTGGCTATCAGGTCGACAAGGCGGTCATGTCTGGCAATGTACAAATCCTTGTATGGACAGCAATCATTCACAACAATCGGCAATGGACTACATTACATTTGACTCATGTAGAATACAAAATGGATCATGGTTTGCAGGGTACCAGAGTGCTAGATTATACACACAGACACACACACACACACACACACACACACAGAAATACCCTCTTCACTTGTCTTTTCTCTTTCTGTCTCTCTTCTCTCCCTCTTGTGTTCGAATATGCTATATTGGCACGACTTAAAACTACAACAAAGTCTTGTATAGTGGTCAATGTATTCAATAAGAGCTAGTAATAGTGCAACACTTAATATAACAAGTCTGAGGTTCAATATAAAAATCACTAATCAAATATTTAATTTAATTTACCACTAAAGATCTCCATCTTTCCTTCAGAACTGATGTGTAGGCTACTACTTCTCTATCATGGCTCACTTTTTATTTCTATGTATTTCAGCTGCGCTGCTCCAACGATGGTTTCTCCGTGGTGGCGGACTACTTTGGCCGTGGGGTGTTCAACAAGCTGACCCTGGTCACCGACCCCCCGGGCAGCAAGGCGGGAAGCCTGGAGGTAGACCTTCAGAGGGACCTTCTCATCCATACCAAGAGGAAGACTTGAGGGCCACAGGGTCCAACGGACGTGGCTTGCAACCCTACACTATTACCCTTTTCACACGATCATGCTGACCCAAACCAAACTGGGCTGGCTCTGATTGTCCTTTTCAGTGTGGTTGGTTGTGTTGGTTTGGCTCAGTAGTGTGAAAAGCCCTTAGGTGCTGTGTTATACGGCGGTTGTTAAAACATGCTGTGTTCTGCTCAAACTAAGAATTTGCCACTATACCCAGCTGCAGAGCAGCAGACCCTCTTCAATGGGGACCCTGACCCATAGTGCTTTGTTCAGGATGCCACATAATATTTAGTCAAGATGAATCCGAGTCAGACTCATGCAACACCAGTAAGAGATGTGTTGGTAGTTTCTGTTGCTCTGCCAGGCGTTTCTTGAATGTGTGATGATGTTCTGATGCATGTTACTTAACACATCTGTGCATTTGGGTTGTGTTCATTAGGGCAAATAACGGGAAACGTTTTTAAAACACTTTGCACCGGAAAATGAATATGAATGTTTCTTATTAAGTCCAGTTAGTCCCTGTTTTCTTCCATTTGGTACCTAGTAAACACAACCCTGGTCCAAGCACTGAGCACAGAGGTTCAGAAGAATGAAGGGTTGTTGGAAGGATTATGTTTCATGCGCTTGATTTATGTTTTTATTGTATAATGTATATCAAGTCTTTGAGCACTCGCTTGTAATTTGCAATCTTGAAGAAGATAGATATTTTTTTTTGTCATGTTTAAAGTTTTTTTTTCAATGTAGACTTGTCCCTTGTTGTGCTTTCTCAAAATGCAGTGTGTTCTGCATGTCTTTTTTTCCTATGGGATGCCATGCCGTCTCCTATTTGGGTTGTAGATTGAATTGGAATCCATCTCACATTGAATTTGGCTACCCCCAAACATCAATAATGCCTTTAATACACTTCTCTTCAAGGTGATGGCCAAGGTGATTCTGTAATGTTGTTGTATCAATCTATTTATGTTGTAAATATTTGAGCTGCACATTACCTGAATAATTAACTAGCACATTTTGTCATAAGCTTAGAATTCTAATTATATGGTCAAATGCATTAGCAGCATACTGTGAAATGTGGTATATAGATTATCTTGAGAAATGTTTTCGCTTATCTAAATAAATGTACACAGATATACAAGTCAATGGTCTGTGTAAACATTGTTTGTTGGCTTATTGTTTTATATACAATTTACGGTACAGCTAAGATTTTAATACAATTTGCATTTCTGACCCCTCAAAAGAGATCCAACACAGCAAAAGTGTCAATAGCGAGACTTGGTATCCCTTGGTTGGCTTTCATGGAGAGAGCAGAGGAACAAAAGGTAAAATTTAAAAAGTCAGATTATCTTTCACAAATTGCCTCTAATTTGTGCACAATTGGTATTGCATGCATGCCTCATGCTAGTTTTGCACATGAATTCACCTTTTATGGAAATGCTTCTTGCTAACGCAAGTTAAATAAAGATAAAAATAAATAAAAACGTGTACTAAGTACAGTAATAGCTAGCCACTGTTAACTGAGGCCTTGTCAACAGCAAGCATGGCCAACAACTCAGGCTACAGCTAGCTAGTTACATTAGCCAATAGCACTTTATTAAAGACCAAAATTGGCAAAAATAAATTGTCATAAATAAATATCGGTGTTGAGCACCAAATGTTGACAGCGGTGCGATACAGCCTGGTTGATTTTCAATGTGCCAATTCTGTGGCACATGGTTTATGAACTGATACCCAAAACAACGATTGACTCAACCTAGTTTTTCAATTTTTTAAATAATTAAACAAAGTTATTGCCACAAACAGAATGTTATGTATATGAGGCATGTAACAATCTTAGCTCTGCATATATTTTTCTACGAAGAGACAGAATCATTAGATCACTTATTCTGGTATTCCCCCTATGTAGCTTGTTTCTGGTCACAGGTTCAGAAATGGCTGAAATATCACATTTATCAAAAATGAACCATACAAATAGCACTGTTGGGAGATTTGGAAAACCATAGTCAATCAATCAACAATATAATAATACTTTTAGTAAAAATATTTATCTTTAACTAACACCCTGTAGATACTATGCGATTAGACAGGTTCAGAATTTATGTGAAACAGCACAGTATAAAAATATTTGGCACATGGAAATCTTAAAAGTGCGGTTTATGGAGATAGGTGGGATGGACTGAGGAGTAGGTTTAAAAGCTCATGTTCTATAATAGTTATTACTGAAAACACGATTTGTAATGTATAAGTACTATCTATCTATACTGAACAAAAATATAAATACAACAAGCAACAATTTCAAGGATTTTACTGGGTTACAGTTCATGTAAGGAAATCAGTCAATTTAAATAAATAAATTAGACCCTAATCTATTGATTGAGCATGATTGAGCATAAGCCCACCCACTGGGGAGCCAGGCCCAGCCAATCAGAATAGGTTTTTCCCCCCAAGACGATCCCGCAGGTGAAGAAGCTGGATGTGGAAAGGAAAGGGAAAGCGGGGATACTATCAAATCAAATCAATTTTTATTGGTCACATACATGGGTGTAGCGAAATGCTTGTGCTTCTAGCTCCGACAACGCAGTAATGTCTAACAAGTAATATCTAACAACATATTCCCAAATACACATAAATCTAAGCAAGGAATGGATTGAGAATATATACATACAGTATATGTCAGAGCGGCATTGGACTAAGATACAGTGGCATAGTAATGAGTAGTGCAAGATACGGAAACACCCAACTTATTGTGGGAAGCTTGTGGAAGGCTACCCAGAACATTTGACCCAAGTTAAACAATTTAAAGGCAATGCTAACAAATACTAATTGAGTGTATGTAAACTTCTGACCCACTGGGAATGTGATGAAAGAAATAAAAGCTGAAAGAAATAATTCTCTCTACTATTATTCTGACATTTCCCATTCTTAAAATAAAGTGGTGATTCTAACTGACCTAAGACAGGGAATCTTTACTAGGATTGAATGTCAGTTTAAATGTATTTGGCTAAGGTGTATGTAAACTTCTGACTTCAACTGTATGGACAGTACAAAATCCATGTGTACGTGTGTGTATATTGCGCATGTTATCGTGTGTGTGTATGCATGTCTGTGCCCATGTCTGTGTTGCCTCACAGTCCCGCTGTTCCATAAGGTGTATTTTTATCTGTTTTTTATGTCAACTTTTACTGCTTGGATCAGTTACTTGATGTGGAATAGAGTTCCATGTAGTCATGGCTCTATGTAGTATTGTGCGCCTCCCATATCCTGTTCTGGACTTGAGGACTGTGAAGAGACCTCTTGTGGGGTATGCATGGGTGTCCGAGCTGTGCACCAGCAGTTCAAACAGACAGCTCGGTGCATTCAACATGTCAATACCTCTCATAAAAACAAGTATTGATGAAGTCAATCGCTCCTCCACTTTGAGCCAGGAGAGATTGACATGCATATTATTAATATTAGCTCTCGGTGGACATCCATGGGCCAGCCATGCTGCCCTGTTCTGAGCCAATTGCAATTTTCCTAAGTCCTTTTTTGTGGCACCTGACCACACGACTGAACAGTAGTCCAGGTGCGACAAAACCAGGGCCTCTAGGACCTGCCTTGTTGATAGTGTTGTTAAGAAGGTAGAGCAGCGCTTTATTATTGATATACTTCTCCCCATCTTAGTTACTGTTGTATCAATATGTTTTGACCATGACAGTTTACAATCCAGGATTACTCCAAGCAGTTTAGTCACCTCAACTTGCTAAATTTCCACATTATGTATTACAATATTGAGATTTAGGGTTTAGTGAATGATTTCTCCCAAATACAATGCTTTTAGTTTTAGAGATATTTAGGACTAACTTATTCTTTGCCACCCACTCTGAAACTAACTGCAGCTCTTTAAGTGTTGCAGTCATTTCAGTCACTGTATGTATGGAGTTCAGTCATCCACAAAAATAGACACTCTGGCTTTACTCAAAGCCAGTGGCATGTAATTTGTAAATATTTAAAAAAAGTAATGGGCCTAGACAGCTGCCCTGGGGAATTCCTGATTCTACCTAGATTATGTTGGAGAGGCTTCCATTAAAGAACACTCTCTGTGTTCTGTTAGACAAGTAACTCTGTATCCACAATATAGCAGGGGGTGTAAAGCCATAACACATATGTTTTTCAAGCAGCAGATTATGATCAATAATATCAAAAGCCGCACTGAAATCTAACAAAACAGCCCCCACAATATTTTTATCATCAATTTCTCTAAGCCAATCATCAGTCATTTGTGTAAGTGCTGTGCTTGTTGAATGTCCTTCCCTATAAGCATGCTGAAAGTCAGTTGTTAATGTGTTTACTGTGAAATAGCATTATCTGGTCAAAAAAAAAAGTTTACTAAGGGTTGGTAGCAGGCTGATTGGTCGGCTGTTTTAACCAGTAAAGGATGCTATTCTTGGGTAGCGGAATGACTTTTGCTTTCCTCCAGGCCTGAGAGTACACACTTTCCTTTAGGCTTAGCTTGAAGATGGCAAATAGGACTGGCAATACAGTATATTCTGTTATCATCTTCAGTCATTTTCCATCCAAGGCCCAGGTGGTTCCATAGTTTTTTTTCACCTCTTCCACACTCACTTTACAGAATAAAAAATTACAATGCCTGTCTTTCATAATTTAGTCATTTATGCATGGATGTGTAGGTTCAGAGTTTGTTGTTGGCATGTCATGCTTAAATCGGCTAATCTTGCCAATAAAAAAAACATCAGTAGGTGTTGTGATGTGATGAATGAGCCATTTGATTCAACGAAGGATCGAACTGAATTTGCCTTTTTGCCCAAAAATATTATTGTTTTGATGCTCCAAAGCTTTTTTCTATCATCCTTTATCTTTGTTTCTAGTAAAGTTGATTATTTTTGTTTAGTTTAGTCACATGACTTTTCAATTTACAGTACGTTTGACAATCGGTTGTGCAGCCAGACTTATTTTGAATTCCTTTGGCCTCATCCCTTTCAACCATACAATTGATTTTTAAGTTTTTAGTCATTTTCTTAATGGGTGCGTGCTTATTAGTAACTGGAATAAGCAATTTCATAAATGCGTCAAGTGCAGCGTCTGGTTGCTCCTCATTACACACCACAGACCAGCAAATATTCTTTACATCTTCAACATGGCTATCTAGCTACCCAACTTGCCCAGCTAGTTTGCATGTAGC
Organism: Thymallus thymallus; assembly: GCA_023634145.1. Classification (NCBI taxonomy): domain Eukaryota; kingdom Metazoa; phylum Chordata; class Actinopteri; order Salmoniformes; family Salmonidae; genus Thymallus; species Thymallus thymallus. The sequence goes on from CM042391.1 coordinate 31,615,900, forward strand.
CTACACAGTACCTTTTTGGGCTAGTTTGCATGTTGTCAAGTCAATTGATTTCTGTCTCATCATCTTCAGACCAAGCTCATAATTAACCAGCCATACGACGAGAGCCAGGAGATGAACGACTCAGGAAATCACCAGTGTGTACACCCCGACACCACGAAGACCAGGTGCTAAAAGTCACCTAGCTAACTTACACGTGTCAGAAGGACTTGCTTGAGTGAGAATGAGGAGGAGGAAGAGGATGAAGATGATTTGGATGAGACTGTGTCACCAAAAGGGTGAGTGCAGTCAAATCTCAGTGCGCACACTGAGTAGGCTCAGGGCCGGCGCGTGCTTATAGGCAGACTAGGCAAAGGCCTAGAACGGCACTTTGGAAAGGCGGCAAAATGTGGGCTTATAAAAATATATATATAAATAGCCACTCATTTTGCCGCCTCTTGTAGTCCATTGGTGAGGAATGTGTGTCTGTCAATCAAACTCACCAATCAGCGCCCCCCCCCCCCCCGCCCCGCTCACCCCTGTCCCCCTCCCCGTCTCACAAGGTCAGCTAATGTTATGTGGTTATGTGTTCTTAAGTTGTCTGAGTTCAGTTTATGGGGGAGGGGGAATGTTAGAGTGCCAACCGTAACCGAGCCTTGCATGGCCAGAGGTTAGGTTCGTTGTCAAAAGCTGAAGGAGGATAATAAAGTGTGACGTTCCTGGAGTCGTGCAGTGTATGAGGCACAGGAACTTTCTGTTAAATCACTCCATCTTCTGGCCGAGCAGCAACAGTACACTGTTAAACTATGTCTAAATGACCCAAACTGTCGGGTTGTGAATATAAAAAAAGAAAATTAGCAAAGGAGAAAGCACTCCAAAAACAAAATAATTCTCTTTTGAAATATATTGATCTCAGACCAAGTGGGAGTAAAAAGGAGGATGCTGGCCCTTCCAGAGCCCCGGAGACGGACGTGAACAGGTCTACCGCCGTTGCTAGCTGCCGGCTAGCGATGATCACGCGCCTCCCCTACCACCAGAGACCGGTGGAGCCACAAAAGCTGTTGAACATGTACCGTCGCTACTACCGGTACACGGACAAGGTGAGGAGGAAATGAAAGATCCCACCAAATGGCCAACACCAATCAAGCAACAACTGGAGAAACATGTCAAGCATCCTCAGCGCCCATGAAACATCGTCTGGAAAGTTTTCACGAATGGAAAGAGTTGGATAAAAGATTGGCCTCGCAAAACACGAGATGCACAAAATCAGCGCAAACTGACTGCTGGGACAAAGCACTGGCAAGATGTGTTGCATCGGTTGATCAATCTTATCAGAGTTATGGCTATGCAAAACCTAGCATTTAGAGTCAGCGCAGATAGATTGTTTGGGCATAACCATGGCAACCTTCTCAAACTAGTGGAGATGATCAGCCTTTTTGACAGCGTTATGGCTGAACATATAAGGAGAGTAACTTTAAAAGAAACACATGTTCACTATTTTGGCAAAGACATTCAAAATGAAATCATAGCTATGCTAGCATCACAGATTCAGCAGAAAATTCTCACGATGCTTAAGTCAGCTAAATACTACACCATAATTTTGGATTGTACTCCGGATGTGAGTAGAACCGAACAGATGATGGTGATTGTACGTCTCATTACGACACAGCCAAGTGTGGAGATCAGAGAGCATTTCTGAAAGGTAAGATAAGCGTTTTAGTCTCTAGTGGTTTTAAGCTGTGAATCTGCTGATGATATGCGCCTTGCGCGCTTGTGTGTGTGTGTGTTTTGTATATAAATATTTTCAATATTATTACAGTCACTATTTAGATGAGTTGAAATTGACACTTTGTGCGTTGCACTTGTCTATTTGCGTGATGTGTATATTGGCGTTTGTGTTGGTGTTTTTTGCTGATGGCTTGTATTGGCTGCGTGTTGTTTGTTTATTGTACGTTGAAAATAGAGGGGCGGCACAATTGTGTTTCGCCTAGAGCGGCGGAAATGCACGCACAGGTAGTGAGTAGGCTATATACAGAACTTTGCACGCACGCACACACACTGTATCAGGCTGTATCACAATCCGGCCGTCATTGGGAGTCCCATAGGGCGGCGCACAATTGGCCCAGCGTCATCCGGGGTAGGCCGTCATTGTAAATAAGAATTTGTTCTTAACTGACTTGCCTAGTTAAATAAATGTTAAATAAAATAAAAAAACACTAACAAAGAGAACTCTGAGCTCCGTACTCACACAGACTAGGCAATTTCAATACATAAATAGTGTATTGAACCCTCAGCTCCTTGCATCGAAATTAGACAGACCCACAAAAATGTTTTAATGCGAGGGCTCAGGACCTCAAAAACCTGTAATAAACATCTTGAGTTGTCATGAAGTTGTCCTATATGCTCATCATAACTGTGTTCATTTTTTGAGCAGCCAGCCAGAGTCAAGAGATAGTTGAGTATCTGGATAGGGAGAAGACAACGGATTCACAAGATCCCAACTATATGGGCTCATTCCCAATTAGTTTTTCTTTGATTCCTTGGTTCCTCTCTCCTCGCCTCCTTCTCAAAATGTATTGGAAGAGGTCAGAGGGAAAGGACTTTGGATCTTTTCCTCCTATGTGGCTTGAGAAGGTGGTGAGGAGAGTGATCTTTGAGTTGTTACATGAAGGTCCTACATGCTCATAATAATAACCATGTACATTTTTTAAGCAGACAGCGGGGGCCAGAGATAGTTGAGTATCTCAATAGGGAGAAGACGACAGAAGATGATCCAAGCTATACGTGCAGATCAGTTTTAGAATTGAGTAAGAGGCAGTTCTATTGAGTCCAGGTGGAGGGAGAAGCTGTATTTGTACTAGCAAAGGAACAAATCTGAATCGAGGTTAACTTAAAAAAAATGCTTTATGCATCTTTAAGGTTCGTCCACTCACTCCTGTACAGCTTTCACTGTGTTCAACATTCATCACTGAAATAATATTGTTTCATCCATACCCACTTAGTTCTATTTAAATGTAATAGACACCAAATATGATGCTTTGAGAGGTTGCTGCCTAACCTGGTCCCAGATCTTTTGGGCTGTCTTGACAAAAACAATTGTAGTTGGCAAGACAGATCTAGGACCAGACTAGTTGCGTCCACGTTGTGAACCTTTTACTATAATATGTGATTCTTTTCAGTTTATAAGACCTGGCTGACTATGATCACCTTCCTGTCACTGCGGAAATCAAAAAGCTATTTCAGTACATCATTCAGTGATGTACTGAACCACAGAGCTCAACCACAGATGTGTGTGTGTGCGCTAACAAAGCTGAATGTGTCACTTATTGACATTTACACATACAGACCGAACAACAGCCTTGCATTTTGTGAATCTGCATGTATACTCCTCAGACCATTGAACTAGACCACAAGCTGAAAGCCTTTATACCTGACTTCATCCCAGCAGTCAGAGACATTGATGCTTTCCTTACAGTGAGCATTACAAAACAAACACATGTTCTCTTAGCTTCAGCATTTCTTTTATGGTGCTAGTTCTTTCCTTCCCTGCTTGAAGGAATCACATTGGTGAAATGTCCAATTAGGTGTAAACGTTGTGTTTTCTAATCACATAATGTAATGATCAGGGGATACATCAAAAGATACAGGGAAGAAGGTGGAATGTATTAATAAGCTATCCAACTGTGGGGGGGATTGTGTTCCATTGTAACCTCAGGTCCCACGTCCCAATGGCAAAGCAGACCACCTGGGGCTGTTGATCCTGGATAAGCCCTGCACCAAGCAGTCAGACCCCACCTTACTGTCACTGTGGCTCTCTGTTGTAAGAACAACACTATACAACAACTATAACACAGTACAGCTTAATAAACCCCCCACAGTCAGGCGGCATTTATACATCCATGACATACTGTTGACTGATCAGATGAATCCAGGTGAAAGCTATGATCCCTTATTGATGTCACCTGTTAAATCTATTTCAATCAGTGTAGGTAAAGGGGAGGAGACGGGTTAAAGAAGGATGTTTAAGCCTTTAGACAATTGAGACATGGATTGGAATGGGATATGGCATGCGACGACCTAACAAAGTTCCATTTCTTTCAGAAAAAAACAAGAAACTGTGGTTGCAGTGGGCTAAGGAACAAAAACACTGGACACTGGAGAATTGGAAAACCATTACCTGGTCTGATGAATCCTGGTTCCTGCTGTTTCACGCTGATGGAAGGACTAGGGTATGGAGAAAACCACATGAGTACATGCATCCATCATGCCATGTGTCAACATTACAGGGTTGTGGTACGGGTTGTGTTTCCATGGCACACATTGTGTTCAAATCAATATTATATAGGCCCCTTTTCAATGCTACAAACCAAACCAAATCTAACTTTGCAAGATTGAGTCTGATTTTGTTGTAGGCAGAGCAAGAGTGCAACAGAGTAGAATTGGTGGGGGTAGCCCAAGAGTGGTCTTTCAATCACCCGCGAGGGAATGCACTTTTCAGATCGGTACAGCTCTGCACGTGTGCCCAATCGTTGATATTCTTTGCTGGTTAGCAAGTTATTAGCCCAGTTATATATAAGTGTAGGTCAGCAATGGGGAGTTACTGCTTCCTTTAAGAGCACAAAATGTGTAGGCTACATTTCAAGCTTTCATTGAAGAGCCAATCAGGTAAAAAGCTTATGTCTTAATTAAAGGGGCAGTGTTGTATTTTGAGACAGGCTTGAATATGCAAATAAGCCAATATGCAGAAGGTTAGTCTACATCAGGGATCATAAACTAGATTCAGTCGCGGGCCAATTTTTTTTCTTGCGCGAATGGTCAGTGGCCGGAACATAATTAAGCAATAAGGCCCGAGGGGGTGTTGTATAGGGCCAACAAGACCTAAAATTTGCTAAGTGCCACCCCAAAATTTGAGGAAACATTGATTGGACCCCTTGATAAATGTGGAGCAACGTTTAAATGCCACAGGATATCTGAACATCATTGCCAATCAGGTGCATCCTTTCATGGCAGCAGTGTTTCCATCTGCAAATAGATTTTTTTCAGCAGCATAATACCTACTGCCACAACGCTCGGATTGTCCAGGAAAGGTTCCACAAACATGACAGTGAATTCAGTTTACTGCAGTGGCCTGCCCAGTCACCAGATCTCAATCCAACTGAACATCTGTGGGATGAGATGGAACCAGCTTTTCGGGAATAGAGATCCACTACCAGGCAACGTGACACAACTGTGGGAAGCATTAGAGTCAACATGGGCCAGCATCCCTGTGGAATGCTTGACACCTTGTAGAGTCCATGCCCGACAAATTGAGGCTGTTCTGAGTGCAAAGGGGGATGCAACTCAATATTAGGAAGGTGCTCCTAATATTTTGTACTCTCAGTGTTTATCACACTGCGCACATAACTATGGGTAATGTTTTGAGACAGACACTGCAAATCCATTGATCCCTTCTTTCCATGCGCTGCTCCACTACACCAGGCAAGTGTTTACTTTACCTCACTGTTCTGTTGCTGCCCAAGTCCGGTCTCAGGTCTGTTTGTGCTGTATAGCCAACTCCAAAACAAATGTTTGGCATGACAACGACCGTAAGAGTTGGCTATACAGCACAAACCGATCTGGGACCAGGCTAGATAGAACTGGCATGAGGAGCCTTATTCCATCTTTACTGTCACAGACCCTGACCATTATTTGAGTCAGTTCAGTTATTCATGAAGGTGAATAGACACTGGCTCCCTGCCAAACTTTCAGTATCTACATTCGCATACTACTAAGAAGGAATATATCAGGCATGTGGTGTGCTAGTATGGACATTAGAATTTAACCACTGGCGGCAGGTAGCCTAGTGGTTAGAGTGTTGGGCCCGTAACCGAAAGGTTGCTGGATTGAATCCCCAAGCTGACAAGGTAAAAATCTGTCGTTCTGCCCCTGAACAAGGCAGTTAACCCACTGTTCCTAGGCCGTCATTGAAAATAAGAATTTGTTCTTAACTGACTTGCCTAGTAAAATAAAGGTAAAATATGCATTAAATTATGGGTGTATACTATTATTCCTGGTCCATACCAGACATACCAGACAGGAGTCCCGTGTAGCTCAGATGGTAGAGCATGGCGCTTGCAACGCCAGGGTTGTGGGTTCGATTCCCACGGAGGACCAGTATGAACATGTATGCCCTGACTAACTGTATGTCTCTCAGGATAAGAGCTTCTGCTAAATGACTGAAAATGTTTTTAAAAAAAGTGTGGAATTTGAAGAACTGCTGGGAATGGTTAGCCCCCAAATCTGAACTAAACCTGCTCATTGATTTGACATTTTAAACAGAGAGCAATTTCACCTTCTAGCTTGCCACTTCCTGTCTGTCATTTCCTGTTCAGCATTGGAATGTCTAATGCCGCTTTCAAAACAACTGAACTCTGTGATCTGACCGAGTATATTGACGTCATATGTGGTGAGTTTTTCACCATCCCTGCACACAACGCATTCAACAATGTCTGTTTGCTTGTGTATCACGTTTGGGTAACACAGCGAAGGACTATCTGGAAATGTTTGTTTTCGGTGTACCTTAATGAAAACAACCTTTTATTTTTTTCCCTCTCTCAAAGGCATCCTCGACATCCCCGTCTACAAGAGCTGGATTCACTCACTCCATGTGCTGTTCACCCTTTACCACACTAAGTACCACAGTGTTTACTCCCTTAACCTTTCAGTTCAGTAGGGCCCATCAGGATGACCGAGTATGCCATACCTGCTAGGATTGTCATGTTCTTTCAATTTATTTCTGACAAAATGGTTAAAAAGCCACTTTCATTTGTTTATTTGGAACCCCGTTAACTTTTGCAGAAGCAGCAGCTACTCTTCCTGGGGTCCACACAAGACACATGACAAGTAACAAAACACTGATAGACAAGGACAGTCACACCATTTTAAAATACATCAATATACAAACAATACAAGAATGTTTTGAACCAAATACATTGCTTTAAGTTTTAGATGTATTTAAGACCAATTTATTATTAATCACCCATTCTGATGCTGACAGTAACTCCTTATTTCCGTGAGCTCACTGGCTTTGGGTGCTGACATGTTCAAAGAACAGTACCATAAACATAAACATAAACCATAAACAATACAATTATCTGTCCTTGTTTCAGCATTTCAAAGCGTTAGCAGAGGGTCAGAAGTCGGACACTACTTCAGCTCCTTGCTCCGCCACTGGAGAGCCAGACACACTGGCTTTGACTGAGGACAGACATCTGACGCCTGTATGGCCCCAAACATCCAAGTGACCAGACATTACCAAGGCTCCTCCATCCATGAAACTGTTTGGTTGTGTCCCAAAATGCACCATATTATAGGGTGCCATTTGGGATGCAATGGAGTGTGTGTTCTAACAGACTAAGCTACCTGGAGCCTATACCTTCATTTCCAGTAGTGTCAGATCAATGATAACTGTACTTTGTGGGAAAGGGGGAAGTAAGGATTCATTTAGATATGTAAATGTTTGTAAATATTAAGTTTACAAACATTTAGTACTTCCTATTATTCAATTAATACATATTTGTACATGATAGAAGCTGCATTTAGATATGTAAATGTTTGTAAATATTAAGTTATAAACAACTTTATACAACATGCTTTTCTAAGATACTCTTATGCTGAAAGAAATGCATTATTTTCTATTTCAAGTAGTCTTTGGTTTGTTTAGTACTTCCTATTATTCAATTAATACATATTTGTACATGATAGAAGCTGAATTTATTATCTGTATTAATTATCAGCAGCAAGGGGGGGACCAACTCCATATTAGGTAGTTTGAAATACAAGCAATAAGTCTAATGTTCCAGTTTATAACAATTTAACTGTTATAATAACACTTACAGTGCCTTCAGAAAGCATTCACACCCCTTTTGTAGCCTTTTGCCGCTACAGTTTATTAGTGTTTTATTTTTCAATAATTTGTTATGTTAGAATTTGAAATTAGAGTATTTTGTCTAGATCGTTGACCAAAAATGACAAATCAATTTTAATCTCACTGTAACAACAAAATGTGGAAAAAGTATTTGTACATGTTAAACATGTAAAGGGGTCTGAATACGTTCTGAAGGCACTATCGCTGATTCAAAAGGTGTGATGCGTCTTGCTGTCTTTTTCAAAAACTCACATCTCTCTGGTTTGTGGTTGTCGCACTTGTATGTATGACAGTTAAACCTTTTATCGGTCTAGCAAGCTATGCCATGATGGTAAACTGGCTGATTTTGAAGAGAAATTCAGCAGAAAAACAGTTATTCTCAAGATGTCCCCTCAAACTGATTATTCTCATATTGCCCCTGTGTACCACAACACATTCAGGTAAGTTACTTTTCTAATTTGAAAATACAAACATCAGCATTTGACCACCTTTTGCTGTCTTAAAATATTCTGCAACCCTTATCCTATCAGTCTGTCCGTTTATTTAGTATTGGTGAGCATGTAATTCATTACAGGTATTTGCTTTTCTGTCATCCTTGTGTATTGTCAATCTAAATAACAGATAATAAAAAATCCCCGTCAAAATCTGTCAGTTTAAAATAGAGGAAGGTGGCCGAGGTACAGCGATGTTTGTCAGAGCATGAGACATTCCGAAAATCGGTCTGTAGCGTCGAAAGGTTTGGCCTAGAAATTAATTTTTTCTTAAATCTAGATATAGGACAGACACTTCAAAACCTTATTCTTTATGATAATTTTTTTTACTGACTCTTTGCCCATTTCTGTGTTATTCAATGCGTTTATATAGTAGTAAAGGCCAAAGAGGTTCTGCACATAGTTCTAGGAAATGAGTTGAGGTTTAAACTAAATGGCACTGCAAGGATTGTTTATTGTAGAGTTCAAAGAGAAAAATGTGCTGTTTTCAAATCAAATTGTATTTGACACATGCACCGAATACAACAGATGTAGACCTTAATGCTTACTTACAAGCCCTTAACCAACAATGCAGTTAAGAAAAATAAGTGTTAAGAAAGTAACTTAAAAAAATGATAATAAAAAAAGAAAATAGAGAAATAACAAATTATATAAAGAGCAACAATACAATAACAGTACCGAGGCTATATACAGGGGGTACCGGTACAGAGTCGATGTGCGGGAGCACAGGTTAGTCGAGGTAATATGTACATGTAGGTAAAGTGACTATGCATAGATTAGAGAGTAGCAGCAGCGTAAATTAGATTAGCTGCTCATGAGTCTTATGGCTTGGGGGTAGAAGCTGCTAAGAAGCCTTTTGGATCTAGACTTGGTGCTCCTGTACCGCGCGGTAGCAGAGAGAACAGTCTATGACTAGGGGGGCTGTAGTCTTTGGCAATTTTTAGGGCCTTCCTCTGACACCGCCTGGTATTTTTTTATTTCACCTTTATTTAACCAGGTAGGTCAGTTGAGAACAAGTTCTCATTTGCAACTGCGACCTGGCCAAGACAAAGCAAAGCAGTGCGACAAAAAACAACACAGAGTTACACAGTAAACACACATAGAGGCCCTAGATGGCAGGAACCTTGGCCCCAGTACTGGGCCATACGCACTACTCTCTGTAGTGCCTTACGGTCGGAGGCCGAGCAGTTGCCATACCAGGCGGTGATGTAACCAGTCAGGATGCTCTCGAAGGTGCCGCTGTAGACCTTTTTGAGGATCTGAGGACCAAATCTTTGCCAAATCTTTGCCAGTCTCCTGAGGGGGAATAGGCGTTGTCGTGCCCTCTTCACAACTGCTTCACAACTTCACAATTGGTGTGTTTGGACCATGAGAGTTCATTGGTGATGTGGACTTCAGTGTTGCTTGCCTCGAAGCGCACATTTAAGTATTTTAGCTCTTCTGGTAGGCTTGGGTCACTGGGTGTGCTTCCCTTTGTAGCTTTACAGCTAATCTCATGCTATTCTACATATTTTGCCATGGCGCTGAGAGAAAATGCTGCTGTTTTGATGCTAATTTCCTGCTATTCTACACATGTTGTCTTGAGACTGAGATAATTTTTAAAGCTAATTGTGCCAATTGTGCTCAGCCCTATAGGACTCCCAATCACGGTCGGTTGTGATAAAGCCTGGATTCGAGTCAGGGTGTCTGTAGTGACTCCTCTGGCACTGAGATGCAGTGCCTTAGACCACTGCGCCACTCGGGAGCCAACAGTACAAGCTGGTGGCAGTAGTGTAATTGTGTGGGGAGGGTTTTTCTTGCACACATTAGGTCCCTTGATACCAATTGAGCAATGTTTCCATGCCCAAAATAAGTCAGGCTGTTTCTGGAGGCAAAGGGGGGTTCAACCCGGTACTAGATAAGTGTACCTAATAAACTGGCCACTGAATGTGGATGTGTTAACTGTGATAAAGGCACTGGAATATGAGCTGTCTTGTTTGCTAAATGAACAAATTAAATAGGCAGTGGCATGGTGTACATAGCCATAGAAGCACAGTGAAATATGCCTCAGTGTAGTCATATTTCTGGTTTATTGGGGATGTTGCATTGAGTTATGTTTTTGGCACCCCATCCCGTAAGAGTTCATGTCATTCCAGGTTATCTTTTCTGTTATATTTAATCAAATCTGACTAACCCAGTGCACTGCTTGCTATGAATTCTCTCTGATGGTATTTACATGTTTAGGTAAAAATACAAATAAAGTCCTGTTTGTAAAGAGCATAAAAATATATATAATCGGAGTGCTCAATCTGAGATGGTTGGCCTGGCTCCCCAGTGGGTGGAGGCCCACCCAGGCCACCCGTGCCGAATTGGATGAATTAATTTATTATATATCTTGGAGGATGTAAAGTATTGCACGTCTTTATCTGAGACCAGGTTGCTTGTTGTGCAGTATGAAGGAAGGACAATTATGGGGATAATTTACATTGGTGGTTAGGGAAACTAACAACAAAGGTTAGAAGAACTAAAACGACAAAGGTTAGATGAATTGACATATCAGGTTAGGTGAATTGAGTTAGGTTTAGAACAAGGGTTAGAGTTTGCAAAAAGGCTACAGTTGTCCCTGACAGGACTCGAACATGCACATTTTGGATTGCTAGACTATAGCGGATTACGAGCACCCATCTTTTCCGACAAACCTCCCTACTGTTGTTTCTCTCTCAAGTAACTAGACCATTAGTAGGTATCATACTTCTCAGAAATACGTAAAGTAGATTTTGTATTGCTCTAAAGCCAGGCTGTGCTAACATGGCCATGATGTAGGTCTCTCACTCTTCCTCTCTGTTACAGGTAGGGCCAACATCCCAGGAGAAAGTATGTGGGCTATACTAAACAAACCCATACAGTTTTCTGGATCCAGTGTACCTTTGGAACTAATCAAAACAGTGGAATGGCGTCACAAAAGTGGAGCCTCACAGACATTATGTCTTAAACATAACATGGATTTGAACGTCACCACCATATTCCCTGTATGCAATGGCACTGTACACTTCCATTCCCACAATAAAACCTTTGTTCTAGACTCTGTGAGGGCAGAGGATGAAGGTGTCTATGAAGAAACAGTGATATATACAAATAACACTATGGTCCCATTTAATATATCACTGTCAGTCATTTGTAAGTACAGCATATTACCCTCCTAACCCATTTTTTGTCTGTCTCTCTACACAGTAATGCCTCCTGTGCTTCAGATTCAGTCATGATCCATACTATAGATATCTGGACACTAATCACTAATAGATCAATCCAGATTTTATTCATGGGGAGCACATGCCCATATAATGGAAGTCACAAAAATTTTCCAGAGTAAAAAAAGTCAACAGACACATTACCTATTGGATTCAAATGCATAGATTGACAGTTGATTAATGTTTTGGTCTCTTTAGCTCCTCCCTCCACCCTGCACATCAGCGTAAACTCTTCCCACATGCTTCTAACAATGACCTGTGAGGTCAAGGGGTCAAACCTCTCCTATTGGTGGCTGAAGGATGACCAGCCCATTCTCACAGATTCCAGGTGGTTATTGGGTGAGAGAAACCAAACCTTACAGGTGAACAACCTGACCAAGGCTGACTGTGGGAAATACACCTGCTTGGTGACCAACAAGGCAGGCCAGTCAGAGGGCCAACACCTACTCACAGGTGAGAGCAACATAAAAATAACCCCTAAACACCTTTTACCAATGTCCATCATAGGAACATACTGGCAGTGTTCCAAGTTGAACACATTACAGTCACCTGCCAGATCATACATGCCCAGATAGGTGTTACACATGTCAGCCAACCACATCATATGATATATCAAACTGACGCCTGACTGTGAAGTCAATGGCGGTGCACGCAGCCATTGGTTGATACGTGTAACCCAACTGCAATATAGTTGGGCTGGAACGTAACCTAACCCTAAACTGAACCCAAACCTCTGTCCAGCATAGGAACATGCTGACACATAATACGTTCATATTGCCAATTGCGGATGATCAGTATCCAAATGCCAGTTTGTTCTAACATGATCTTTCCCATTTGTCTTTGTGGGCAGATACTCTATCCTCTGTGTGTAAGGATGAAACTGTCCGAGACACACTGTCGATAAGCCAGAGAGAACTTTTCATCATGGTAATATTGGCTATTTGCATATTCGGCCTGTGCATCATCATTCCCTGCATCAGGAGATATCACCAGGGTAAATGGTGTAATTTACCGCAGTAATTAAAAGTTTGTTTAGTATTGGCTATTATGGTGGTTTCATGAAATTAAAAACAATATTTCTGTTTTTTGGCAAGGTAGAAATACAGAAGCATCTGGCAGGTATGGTTTTTACTAAAGCCTGCATGTATAATGCTTTATAATGTCATACAAATAGGCTTATAATGTGATGTCTATGTTTGTCTCAAAATGGCTGTTTATTAGTCAGGGTCATGCATTTTATGACAAGTTGTACAATGATTTATACCTGTAAAGTGTTATCCATTGTTTTGATACTTCTATGCCTACCATCCTTTCTGTTTTATTTTCCTGTCATATTGTATTTGGACAGGACTTTGCAACAAGGAGCAACATCCTGTCAGAAACATAAGAGGTACAAACATAGCATAACTTAAAGAACGCATCTAATGTTTTAGGAATTATCAAATATCATCACTATATTATACTACTATTGTAAATAATGCTGAAATAAAAAAATGCAGTGTTAATGAAGGACCTAAAGTTTCGATTAAAAACGATCAATTGTTTTTAGGAAGGAGAAGAGACAGAGACACCACCGTGACCGAAAATCGTGTGTATGATGAGATTGGAGATGAACAGGTATGAAAATACAACGACAGTAACAAACCGTTATTACTTGGTCACTCAATGAAGCAGCGTGTACCATTGTTAAAATGCTTTAGCTCAGTGCATTCTTGCGTGTGTGTGTGTCACCTCTAGGAGCAGCTTGAACAAGAGGTGATCCCATTGCAATGCGTCTATACAGACTTCCTTCCAAACAGAAAACGAGCAGTGCTCCTAGAGGACTTTGGGTACTCCAACATCGGGCCAGCTAACCTAAGCGGAGTCACAGTAATCGAGTCAAGCGAACAAGGTCTTGAATGTAGGTCCCTAGTGGAGACAGCATAGCATGTTTAAAACATTTAATAAAATTGTATTTGTCACATGCACCGAATACAAAAGGTGTAGACTTTACGGTGGGATGCTTAGTTACGAGCCCTTTCCCAACAATGGAGAATTAAAAAGTAAGAAAAATCTGCAAAAAAGTAAATAGTAACAAAATAAAATAACGAGACTATATACACAAGGTGTACCGGTACCGAGTCAATGTGCAAAGGTTTGAGGTAATTGAGTTAATATGTACACTACCATTCAAAAGTTTGGGGTCACTTAGAAATGTCCTCGTTTTTGAAAGATAAGCACATTTTTTGTCCATTAAAATCAAATTGATCAGAAATATAGTGTAGACATTGTTAATGTTGACTATTGTAGCTGGAAATAGCTGATTTTTAATGGAATAACTACATAGGCGTACAGAGGCCCATTATCAGCAACCATCACGCCTGTGTTCCAATGGCACGTTGTGTTAGCTAATCCAAGTTTATCATTTTAAAAGGCTAATTGATCATTAGAAAACCCTTTTGCAATTATGTTAGCACAGCTGAAAACTGTTGTGCTGATTAAAGAAGCAAATTAAACTGGCCTTCTTTAGACTAGTTGAGTATCTGGAGCTTCAGCATGTGGGTTCGATTACAGGCTCAAAATAGCCAGAAACAGAGAAGAAGATACTTTTGAGGTACAAAGGTTTAATATAGGTTACTTTAATAGGTGTTCAAGGAATAATAGTTGTGTCAGAAGACAGTGTTATGACATACGACTCAGTGAAAGGGGCTGTGGGCGATGGCTAAGGGATCCCTCACTAAGCAGGGGCTCCAGTAAGGCAAGGCTGCATTGAACAACTGGGCTGTAACAATCCATACATGTCATGATACAGTACTATTGACATAAATAAGATCAAGCACACATTGTACAAACTATCAGAGGAAACATACTTAAGATCTGGCATCACCTCTTCACAAGAACAAAAGGGAAGCTGTGATCTACATTCCTGTAAAGGGAGAACGTTTATATAGTCCTTTTTTTATCTGGGTGCATATTCCGTTTTTCTATTTTTGTAACTAAAGGAACTATAAAAAGGAAATTGTAATAAATAAGCTTTAATACAGAGGATTTGGCAATTGTTCTTTGTAATTGCGTGGGTCCCTGGTTTCACCCTTTCCTGAAGTGAGAGCCTAATTGAACTGCAAAGAAACATAAAACCGTCTGGGGTGACATCGTCCCTCACAATTGGAAAACCCCCCCAAAACGTATCTCTCTCATATCATTTTAACAGACGTGCAGGTAAGTCATAATTACTTATAACCAATGATTTAAAAATATACACACTAGATGACTGAAGGGGGAACTGTTTTGAAGCCACCGCGCCTCCATCTTGGAACTCCCTCACAATTGTAAAAAATATTTTAGAAGCTGTAGAAATGCATTTATTAAGGTCTACATTTGTTTCTGACACGTGTATTCTATTACATACACATGGATACATACTTTTAAATTATATTATGCGAGCTAAACATAAAACATTTTAAATATATACATGTTTTCCTTAAGTCATTTTGTCCTTGAAACATTAAAATTAAATACTGTAGAATTCCATTCATTCCTATGGAGGACTGCATTTCTGAGGAGTGCCAATATGTCCGACCAGTGGCTTCAAAACCTCTCATTGGCCAATACATAGCATCAGCAATCCAGGGTTTATATACATCATTGCTTACACCTCCACACACCTCCACAGAATTCCCAGCATAGCAGCTGACTCGTCATGAGGCCCATCGGTTGTAACAAACTATTCAACTGTGAAAACAGTCCACCATCGCATACATACACAGTAGAGTCAAGACTTGAATTGGAATTATAAAAATACAGGT
This sequence comes from Thymallus thymallus, assembly GCA_023634145.1. Classification (NCBI taxonomy): domain Eukaryota; kingdom Metazoa; phylum Chordata; class Actinopteri; order Salmoniformes; family Salmonidae; genus Thymallus; species Thymallus thymallus. Next base: position 31,631,285 of record CM042391.1, read on the forward strand.
ACAAAATCGATTACATTCAGGACACAGTACTAGCACAAAGGGGTATCGTCTATAGTCATTTCAATTACTAATCATATAGGAATTTTATAGAGGCATCTTCTCGATGTGGACCCCAGGAAGAGTTTATGCTGCTTTAGCAGTAGCTAACTAATAAATACTAGTTAGAAAAGGTTGAGGGTGATAAATTATGGCTGTTTTTTTTAGGGGTTTGTTTTCAACTTGATTCTAAAATGCTCAAATGCATAATTTCATTAGATAGACAAATACCTGTGTAATCTTTTACATTTCCCTCATGATATGGAGGAAGGCTAAAAACTCTTGAAAGGAGAGTTATGCAAAATGGGGGATAAATTGAATTCTTAAGATCATCATGATATTTTGGTTTGGGTCATAAGGTGCAAAAATTGTATTTTAAGAGGCATTGAAAGGTATCAGTACAATGTACACCATTCCTACTTGGGGTTTGAGTCTTAGGAAACCCATTAGATATATAGGATTAGTTGTGCTGATATAATACATTTGTTACCTGAAAATCTATAAACCATGAAAATGCAGTGCAACTGCAATGCTAAACTTAGTTTTCAATTGAATTTTCATTTAAAGACAACTTTTCCCTTTCTTTGGCAAATGTCTGAAAACCACTTGATACAAGCATGTACATCTCTGCTCTTTTTGGGGAAGACAATTACTTAATTTCTGTGAAATAACAACACTGATGTCCATCAGTGGAAGAACTATGTGTAGTTTACTGCTTGGACGATTTTAGTCACCCTGGAATTTATTTTCTCTCAAAACTGGAAAATATTTTTGTTTGCAGTTTCCTTTGAGCTTGGAGTTCAAAAGTCATGTTTTAGGTCTGCTCATTCACAGTCCGTTAACAGCTTTTAGGGATCAAGTCAGCCCAATCCTGGAGGGATATATTCTATATATTTTCAATTTATAATCCCTTAGCTAACACTAAATACCTCCATTGACAATAAGAGGGTAGAGCCTCTAATGTTAATGTTGTGCCCCGACAGCACACATCATTCAGACATAGCCCAGAAATGGCAATGCAGTTGCTTTAAGAATACTAACTCAAAAAGGTGAAAACTACCTTTCCAGAAGTTCTGCACCTCATCTCAGTGGTCATTTGTTTAACAGGTACAGTAAGCATAGATGCATCACTTTGTGTATGAGATTTTTCACAGTCTTAATCCAGTTAACTAGGCCTCAGTAAAGACCGCTGAGGTTGGGAACACAGGATAAAGGGGAAATAAAAAATCTAGTTCAACAGCATCATAATGCACACAACTCTTAAGTGAAGGAGAAGGCTTGAATGTAAGAAGCGCAATAAACTCAAAGAGAAAGTAACAAGGAGGGAAGTGTGATTTACTGCACCACCTAAGAAAAAGAGCATTGGTCAACTTGGAAACAAAAGAGTAATAAGAATATAGTATGATGGTAACTTCATGGAGGACATATTGGTGGGGACTTGCCATGTGTTATGAGTTCGTCAAACACTACTTGTATAAACTTGACACAGCTTTTTCCATCTGATTAGCTAACACCCAGAGCAGACGTCAGGAGTCCCCCACGACAGCTCACACACACTGTAAACAGAAGAACGGACACAAGGATCTGCTATCTGGATATGGAATGGATGCTAGCCTGTTCTACCTCGATTAGAACATGCAATGAAAAAACAAAAACTATGACAATTGTCTTGTTATTGAAATACAAATACGTTCAAAAGCAAAACCTTGATTATTCTGATTGCCTAAGAGTGGACCGTTTTGGCATAAGAAAATCTCAAAAAGGTCAATAGGAAAAACAAAACGACGAGGTAAAACACATTGCCCTACTAAGAAAAAGTAACATCTTAAAAGTGTCTCCTACGTTAAGCTAAACATTTGTGCAGAGTCTGTGTTAAAAAAAAAAAAAGCTCTTAGGAAACTAGTAGCACACATTTGGATTAGCCTTGTAGATGCTACGCATACTGCGATAAGATCAAGTATTGACACAAAATGCATTTTTATCATTCAAGTATATTCAAACAGATGTAAGAATTGTGTGAATGGTTGTGTGGTGGATGGGATGGCAGTCATCTAAAGGAACAGAGCAGGGATAGAGCAGTATTGAATTGTTGACAGTGGTTAGTGCGTGCATGGTCAATTGAATACTTGACCATGGCATCTTCATGGTTGACAGTGGTTAGAACGTGCATGGGCAGCATGTAGCCTAGCAGTTAAAAGCATTGGGCCAGTAACCGAAAGGTTGCAGGTTCGAATCCCTAAGCCAACTAGGTGAAAAATCTGTCTGTGCCCTTGAGCAAGGCACTTAATCCCAATTGCTCCTGTAAGTTACTATGGATAAGAACGTCTGCTAAATGACTTAAAATGTAATGACCTAGTAGGTTAAAAGGTCTGCTGTATCTCTAGACCACACTAAATAGGCAAATTAAAATGAAGGTACAAATCAAATAACGAGTAAGGTCTGTGTATCTTGGAACACTTTCAGTCACGAGGACTATCTAACCAGTCTGTGTCAGTTTAAATTCAAGCATAAAGGCGTGCAGGAAGCCACAAGATCTGACTCATCCTTTGCGAGACCGTGTGTGTGAAATGGGGCAGATGCTATCTGTGTAGGTTTCCTTTCTTTTTTTTCTGTCAAAACTTGACCTTTAAAATGGCGTAATATCAGACAAAGGTTACATGTTAACACAACTACCTATAACGGAGAAGGAAGCCATGCTCTCAGGGACTGGTCTTCCTCTTCCACAGATTCCTCTAGGCAGGAGTGTCTGGGTGGGGGTGGGGGGTGACTTCCTGCTGCCAAGGGAAGGGTTCAGGAGAACACTAAGAAGGTGAGTTCACCCCTTCTTTCCCCCTCAGAACAGAGCTCTAGAGCTAATTCACCACAGAGGGGTCCATCCACGAGTCACGTTCTGTCTCCTTCCTTCCAGGACAGGATGAGGAGTTGGAGGTTAAAAAGTTAAAAAGAACACAACACACAAGCATCCATTTTGTTTTGCCAGAGGCAGGAGGCTGCTCCACTTCATTGGTCAGCGCAGGAGATGAGCACAGGGGTCTGGGCCATGTCCTTCTGGCTGTCGTCAATCACACGCTGGCCTCTGAAATAGGAGGAAGAGAAGAAGGTAAAGGTCAATAAATTAATGTATGTACTTTTTGTCATTGGCCCGTGTGTCTGCAGGCTTTGGCTCCTCCCTTATACTTGATAGATCAATTAAGGTAATTGAATAGTTAGAAACTCCCTGCACCTGATTATCTAGGTTATAATTGGACACAAATTGAAAGGTAATAAAACATGGCACATTCATGTTCAAAGCGTACAGAGAAAATTTTAAACACAGGGTTTAAAAAAGTTTAAAAGCTTAAGCTACCTTGAAGCAAATATTCACATATTTCTTTCTGCCTACCTGTGACTGTTCTCCATGGCTGCCACCTCTGCAAGGGCAGCCAGGCTAAAGAAGGCACTGCTCCTGTCCACCTCCTCTTGCTTGGATGCGCTATAACACCCTGTTTCATTGCATAAAGTATCTTGGGATAATGGCTTGTCATCCTGCTCCGGGGTCAGGTCCCTGGCTTTGTCCTCTGTGTTAAAATGGACCAAAGAATATGCCATGAGACAATTGCCTGTCATTCAAAATGGCCCTTCAATGGTATGGACAGAACAACCCTCGTTGCTACCTCATTTCTGTAATGGTAAAAAAAAAAAGGCCTCCTTGCTCGCACACGCTTTTTCAGTTCTACCCACACATTTTCTATAGGATTGAGGTCAGGGCTTTGAGATGGTCACTCCAATACCTTGACTTTGTTGTCCTTAAGCCATTTTGCCACAACTTTGGAAGTATGCTTGGGGTCATTCTCCATTTGGAAGACCCATTTGCGACCAAGCTTTAACTTCCTGACTGATGTCTTGAGATGTTGCTTCAATATATCCACATAATTTTCCTTGCAAGCCTCCCCCTTTTTCCTCCAAACATAACGATGGTCATTATGGCCAAACAGTTCTATTTTTGTTTCATCAGACCAGAGGACATTTCTCCAAAAATAACAATCTTTGTCCCCATGTGCAGTTGCAAACCTTAGTCTGGCTTTTTTATGGTGGTTTTGGAGCAGTGGCTTCTTCCTTGCTGAGCGGCCTTTCAGGTTATGTAGATATAGGATTCGTTTTACTGTGGATATAGATACTTTTGTACCTGTTTCCTCCAGCATCTTCACAAGGTCCTTTACTGTTGTTCTGGGATTTATTTGCATTTTTCGCACCAAAGTATGTTAATCTTTAGGAGACAGAACGCGTCTCCTTCCTGAGAGGTATGACGGCTGCGTGATCCCATGGTGTTTATACTAGCATACTCTTGTTTGTACAGATGAACATGGTACCTTCAGGCGTTTGGAAATTGCTCCCAAGGATGAACCAGATTTGTGGAGGTCTACAATTTTTTTTTCTGAGGTCTTGGCTGATTTCTTTTGATTTTCCCATGATGACGAGCAAAGAGGCACTGAGTTGACTCAAATTATGTAAATTAGCCTATCAGAAGCTTCTAAAGCCATGACATCATTTTCTGGAATTTTCCAAGCTGTTTAAAGGCACAGTCAACTTAGTGTATGTAAACTTCTGACCCACTGGAATTGTGATATAGTGAATTATAAGTGAAATAATTTGTCTGTAAATTGTAATTGTTGGAATAATTTTGTGTGTCATGCACAAAGTAGATGTCCTAACCAACTTGCCAAAAATATAGTTTGTCAACATGAAATCTGTGAAGTGGTTGAAAAATGAGTTTTAATGACTTCAACCTAAGTGTATGTAAACTTCTGACTTCAACTGTATTTACTTAAATCCTATGTATTTGATAATGTATAGAATAAACAATTAGCTGTTAGGAAGACCACTCACCCTCTGCTGGGGACATCCTGCCATCGGCCGAGCGCACCAGGTGGGTGATTTTGCTCTTCCTGGCCTTCCTTTTCTTGCTGCCCACTGGCACGCTAGTGCTAGTTCCCATGGCTTCTGGGTACAGCGTGGCGGTGGCACAGGGGGCTGGGCTCGGCTTTGCCTTGGTGGCCTTGGCAGCAGAGTCTAACATGGGGGAGTCACTACGCATTGCTATGTCTGAGGTGAGAGGGGAAACATGGGGCACAACATTTTTTTTTTTTAAAGAGCCATTCATTTTCAATAACTTGGAATCTGGGCACAACGTAATTGCGTAAATCATGAATTAACTGAAAAAATGTATTTGTCCGAAACCCTGTTCTGCTAGATTGCGTGCAGAGCATATAACTTTTAAATTTTCACCCCCCAAAAACGTGTTCAACAACTAAAGAGAGAATGTTTTAAATGTGTCTAAAATCAATGTGTCTAGACTTACTGTGTTAAGTGATCTTTTTCAAAAGATGGCTTTTGGTATCAGGTGGGCATATGGCAGCAGGGGCCATAATGCAAAACAAACATATGGTACTTACATGGTCCATTTTTACATTGAGTAATGTATCAATTGTCTCCAACTATGTGTAAATAGAACATTCACAACTGGATTAAATAATGCACACACACATTACATGATGCTCTAATTCACCTTTGTCCACAGTATTGGGCTTCTCCTTTTTCTGCTTGTACTTGCTAACAATCTTGTGGAATAAAGTCTTTTTCTGAGATGGAGATGAACCTGATATAACAAAAAACAAAAACAAACAAAAAAAAGAAACGAGAGAATGACATGCTATGTTAAATGGTAACAACGTTGCTTTTTTTTTTGTCATGAGAGTGGTCAAGTTCCTGAAAGCGAGGAGCAACATGAGCGGTATGGGGTGTGGATGGGAATGGGGAGGGACGGCTTCTGTCAAAACATACTGAAACGTTTGGTGAACATTCTGGTGACATTCTCTGCTCACCCTTGGCAGGTTTCGGAGGTTGTTCCTCCGTTGCGGTGATAACATCTGTTTTTTTCTTCTTGGTGACCACGGTACTCTTTTTGTCAAATGTCAGAGGGCTGTACTGTGGCAGGCTGTTGAACTTCTTCTCAAACTCCTCTTCTAGTTTCCCCAAACTGCAAAGGTGATACATGTTGATTAGATACAGGTGGAATGTGCACACATCCACTTTCCAGGCCTTCATCATGCGGAAACGCATTGCCATTTGTTTGTCCCCGTTGTTTTTTTATATTTCTATAGCAATGCCAACACAATAGTAGAAGTTCCCTTTTGCGTGTTTCAAGAGTGCTTTGATCCGACAAGTAAGCCCCACTGTTGCTATGTTTCTCAATTACTGAGTGGCGGCAACTTTTTTTTGGACAACTTTTCTTAAACCGAAGAGGAAACGAAAAGTGAAGATTGGTTCGTCAGCCTTAGAGGTGGCTCATTATCCAAGAAGGACTTCAATTAAACATTGACCTAAAACTATTCATGAGCTGAACCAATCTTAATATTCTTAATGCTTATGGAGGTGCCAAAATGAAAAATATCAAACACTTATGGGGTGCCCATAACCTAACCTGGCCTAGGCGGCTATTTTTATTTGTAGCCCTCTCTTCAGGGGTTCCTCACAGGCTGATGTTAACTTTCACACAGAAGACCCCATTACACCAAAGAAAGTGGAGCTAGTGACAAAATAGACACTGAAATAATAATGTATTTTCGTCACCCAACAATGAATTAATAGAACAGACTTGCAGCGTAAATTCAATGAGCAACAAGCCACGAGCACACTTAGCCAATCTTCAGTCACTCACTTCAATAACAACAAACGTTGAATCCTTGCATGACGAACGTGCCTCTTGAGAAACGGTCTTATTGTCTGTTCACTGTATTCTGTTCCCACTAGTGATCTTTCAGTGATAAAACCTAGCACTTAAAATGGTCTTGGAAAGGCAACTCACCCTGGCGCCGTCTCTTCTTTGGATTTGGACTTCTTTAGCTTCTTGAAATTACTGGGTCCCATCTGTGAGAAAGCCCAGGTCTCGTCAGTCCAGCCCCCTTCATCAGATGCACTTCGAAAAGAGCCTCTTTTGCCTGAATCACACACACACACACAAAAACACATACACAAAGTTTAGGGTAGCCACCAGTAAATACCCTGGGTCTTGCTCAGAATGGGTGTAAAACAACAGTATATTAAGATAGTAATTGTGGAGACAGGGAAGGCCAGGGTATGGTAGGGGGGTTACTAATGCGTACCTCTGTCCACGTTGGCCCTCAGTGAGGTCAGCATCCCTTCTGACACCAGGGTCTTGTACAGCGCCCCCTTGCAGCTTCTCTCAGACTTTCTGGAGCCACACCCCTCTGCGTTGGCCTCCGGTTCCCTCTCCCTCTCATCGACATTGTGCTTGATGTGCGGGGGGCTGGGAGTGGAGGTGGGCTCCAGCGTGCTGCAGCTAATACTGGCCTCCTTAGCCTCTGTCTTAAGGCTTGCTGGATCGACCGCCATCTTCACTGTCAATGGAAGCTCTGTGCGTCCGTCGTGCTCTTTGTCCTTCACCTTTCCCTCATCTTCCTTGGCCTTCAGGGGCCTCTTGGCTTTGGGCTTGGCCCTCTTTTTGGGTGAGCTGGACTCTACCAGAATGGTAACGGCGGCGGTGCGAGCCTTCTTCTTGGGCATATCCTCCTCTGTGTCGCCCCAGGCCCCTTTAGCCACGGCTTCGATAGTGTAGAAGAGGCTCTCCAACTCTGACTCGGATGACGGTCGCTTCTTGAGGGTCTTTTTGGGCGAGCCGGGACCAGGGCTCTTGTCTTTGGCCGGCTCTCTGGTGCTGCACTCTTTCTTCTTCTTCTTCTTCTTGATGCTGGCCGCTTGGCCACTGGGCAGCAGGAGACTGGCGTCGGTGGGCATGGAGGAGGAAGACGGGGGAGAGGAGAGAGGAAGATCGGGAGTGTCACCTCCAGCCTCCTCCTTGACCAACGTCTCAGTTTTGATGTGTGGGGCGCAGGTATCGTCCTGTGTCTCCATCTTCCCTGCCTCGGAGGCCAAGCACATCTACACAAAACACAACAGTGCACACACATTAACATTTCAGTAGTTACATCAATGCGAAAGTGCTGGAGCTAGCTAACTATGAATAATTTCCACTGTTTTGAAGAGTTCAATAATATCAAATGGATTTAAATGGACCCTTAAAGGTTTTGTTACGATGGAGGGCCTGCAGTACCTCAGCAAGCTGGAAGAGAGCGGACTGGCCACACTGCTTTCCCTCCGGTGCAGTAGACTGGCTCGAATCAGAGGAGATCTGTTTTAATAAACAACAGAGGAGAATTAGACAATACATCACTTTACATCATAAAGACAATACAACAGTACTATAGGGTATGTAGTTGTGCAGAGTGGCAGACTTGAGACAGTGTAATGACTGTACCTCTGCCAGTTGAAAAAGAGGGGACTTGACGTTGGCATTGGGTACGTCAAGCTTTCCCTGCTGTGAGGTTCCAGAACACATCTGAGGAAAAAGGTGAATGAGAAAATTCAGATCCTGGGCTTATGCATGTTCATATTTGTGACTTGTGTATATTTCACATTGGGGAGAGCCAATAGTGGCAGTATTTGAATTTTGTTGTTGTGGATTTCAGTAAGCAGGAAGATATCCCACTCAGTTTAAAAACAAACTACTTAAGAGCACATTACAGTAGAATGATTAAAGTTCATACTCATGCAGTATGCAAGTATGCTTAGCAGTTGGCAGATCGCCTAGAAATGTTGCAGGCCAATAGCACAGAGCTAAATCATGTGTAGACAGAAGTGTAGACAGAAGCCTTTTCCTGATAATACCCACTTCTGCCTGGTCCCCCCGACTCAAGGGCTTCCCTTTGCCAGCTGTGTCCATTAAACTGGGCTGAAGCGTGCTGGAGGAGATCTGGAAAAGGGACACAACTGAGAGTTGGCTGACCCATTTAAACAGGAATGAGCCTCACTTCCTTTTCCCTATTGCAGCCTGATACATTAGTCAGTCAGTCAGTCAGTCAGTGCAGGATAGGTCACAGCAAAAGCATAGTAGTGCCGCCATTTTAGGGAACGGTATGATTTTATGTGGTGTATGTTGGGTTTGATGGGTACTGTAAGAGCAAACCAAACCATTTATTTGAAAATAGACAATAAATGTAATGTAGGCTATTTTATATACCGTGTAAAATCCATAAACTCTTGTGTCAGAGCACATTTGCCGCGGCATCTCTACGTAATAGTTACAAGACGTTAAAGAGATAACATTCCCATTTCAGGTGGTTTTACCTCAGCAAGTTGGAATAGGGAGGATTTATCAGGGTACTTAGTGACATCTGTGGCTCCAGACTGTGAGGAGCTGGAGGTAATCTGTGGAGATTCAATTCACACTTAAATTCACATTCAGCATAAAAATTTGAATAATGTGATTTCAAAATTTGCATCTCTGTCCTTTTCCAACAAATGTGAGAATTGCCTCAGATATATTTCCACTAAAACTTAAATTTCTGGTTGAACAAGGACCCTTAGATAACTCTCTGAGGTCCTCTGGTGGTTAATTGTTGCACTACAGCCCAGGACTTAGTGGATGATGTGACATACCTCTCTGGCAGTTAGGGCATGCTCCCCAGCCAACAGTAGCATGCTTAGGCCACCCATCTTTGTGGGATCTGGGAAGGCACAAAAGAAAAGCTAGTTGGAATACATTTTTACAAATTTGACATTCATTCAGTGGCAGCTATGCAGAGACATGACAGACATATTTTATTAGCCTTTTTCCCAGCAATGGAAACTTGACACACCTGCCATGGCGAAATTAAGCTGTGGTGTGCTGTCAGTCTTGGGCACTTTCTTGGCAGTGGCACAGCCCTTAGGGGAGTTGGAAGGGAAGGACCACACTTTATTGCAGGTGTTGCTGACATTGTGGGAGGGGCTCTTGACTGGCTTGTTGGTGGCGGGGCACCACTTGTAGCCCGGGTTAGCCTTCATGAAGGCATCCTTGTACTGGAAGACGACAATGCCAGAAAGGTTATCAGCAAAAGCACACAGCAAATAATACCTACTATAGCAAAATGCATCAGTGAATTTAATAAAAATAGTGAAACAGATATATTCACGTCACCAAATAACCGATTAAAACACACTGTTTTGCAATGAAGGTCTACAGTAGCCTTAACAGCACCTTCTAGGGTAGCCAGAGGACCGCAATACTCTGTCCTCATCTGGGTACACTAAGTCCAATACAAAACCTAGGAGGCTCATGTTTCTCACCCCCTTCCATAGACTTACAAAATAATTATGACGACGTCCTCCAACCTATCAGAGCTCTTGCAGTATGAACCGAATGCTGTCCATCCAATCAAAGGATCAGAGAATGAATCTAGTACTGAAAGCATAAGCTTATGCTAGCTAGCATTGCAGTGCATAGTGTGGTGAGTAGTTCAAATAAAATAAGAGTTGGTCGCGTACACAGATTTGCAGATGTAATTGCAGGTGGAGAGAAATGCTTGTGTTTCTAGCTCCAACAGTGCAGTAATACCTAGCACTACAAAACAAACACATTATCCAAAAAGTAAAAAGAAATGAAGAAATATCAGAACAAGTATTGTCCTCAATTGGTCAGGGCATGGACTTTACAAGGGGTCGAAAGCGTTCCACAGGGATGCTGGCCCATGTTGACTCCAATTCTTCCTACAGTCGTGTCAAGTTGGCTGAATGTCATTTGGGTGGTGGACCATTCTTGATACACACAGAAAACTGTTGATCGTGAAAAACCCAGCAGCGTTGTATTCTTGACACAAACTGGTGTGCCTGACACCTACTACCATACCCCGTTCAACGGCACTTCAATATTTTGTCTTGGCCATTCACCCTCTGAATGGCACACATATACAATAATGTCTCAATTGTCTCAAGGCTTAAAAATCCTTGTTTAACCTGCTGGCTGGCTAAGGGTATCCAACAAAGCAACTCTTCCAAGTCAAGGCTTTGGTGTTATTCATTTTATTGCCACTGGGGCCCGCCAGTGTAACTGCTAAACTGCTTGCTGTACAATCACTGTACACATGAATTGTATTGTGGGTTTACGAACACGATAGTTCCAAGTTTGTTGACTATAACATTATGGTGACAAATATGTAGGCTGTGTAGTGGTTATGGTATGAAGGTTTTTTTTTGCTGTTGTGTTGTGCACTGGCGACGAGAAAATGTGAGAAGGAATTATACAATGAGCTAAGTGATTATGCTGTATGTGGCTGCTATGAAAGTGAACTGTTTGTGCAGGTGATCAGGCGTGTATTCATTCCAACGATTCTGTTGCAAAATACTTTTTGAACGGAAGCAAATGGAATGAAACGGGAGGCGATATACCTGAATTTGTCCAATAGAAACTCTCGTTTTAGTTCCAAAACGGAACTGGTTGGACTAATGATTACACCCCAGATCAGCCAGATGCAGGCAAAAGTGTGAAAGGCGGTATTAAATGTGTAACTGTCTGTCACCTTAATTACTCCAATTTGTCTCTCAACCTGTGCACCTACGTTATAAACCTTCATTTGTAGGATAGGTTGTAGCAACCTCATGATGGGTATAGAGCAAATTCGAGTATCATGTAGTAGCCTAAACCTATCAATGTTACATTGAGCTGGGTGAATGGAATATGAATGACAGTCATCTAATATACTATAATATAATTAAGATCATGCTCATAGAAAAACAATCGTCCTCCCTAATCTTAAACGGAACTTTCATATTTTGCTGGACATCATTTGGATAGAGACTATACAAAACAAGCTACGGTAGACTCATTCAGTAGTGTGCATACATTGTCGCTTTAGATAGTTTTATGGATTATAAAAGGGACTAGGAAGATAGATAATGTACTGTATGTCTCACATGTCTTAGTATGGCTAAGACATTCCAGTTTGATGTAACATTTTGTGTCTTTCAAATGAGTTTGCTTGTGATCCTGTGTTGGAACTCCTGATCAGCTTCTTTGCTTGTCACTCTGCACAAATCATTCTGAATTCTGACAGTCCATGAGGAAAACGGATCTGAATTTCAATTAATCTCCTCAAATGACTAAATCAAATGAAATTGTCTGCTTAGAGAAACAGTAAGGGATGAATCCTAGCTTAAGTAAAATGTTCACTAAGTAAACATTTTACTTAACTGGATGTTAGAATTCGCCCTAAGGCCAGACAAAATTGATTCACTGTTTAACGGACTTTCCACCCAGAAAAGTGATGCGAGCGGGAAAGAAAAACCAACAAAATACATGAAGTGGATATGGAATAACAGTACTTTACCACATTGTCCTAGGCTATATGGACATGAACAATATGATAAATATTCAATTTCAGACTGATTTTCAGATTATTATTATTATTAATAATAATACACAAATTAATATTAATTAACATTATTCACATAGGATGTATAAAAGAATGCAATATTCTATCATTAAAAAAAAGTAATGTATGAATGCATTATCAGTTCATTAATCTACTAAATTGTATAGCCTAACAAATTCAAGAATGATTTACAATAAATAATTGTAATCAAATTAAAAATGTTGATGCATAATAATGAGTTCATTACCCGAATGATTCTCTATTGCCTAGGCGTTAACAAAATATTCATACAAAAATGATTAGGCCTCTCATAGACTAGGCCTTGTAGAAAGAGGGTCAATCATATAGGTCTGACAAATTAAATTCACTGTCTGACAAATTAATGTAGCATTGGAAGAAATACATCAATCCAGCCATGTTGTTTATAACATGCACAATTAGAAGCATTAATCTATATAACAGTAGAGCAAGCATGACTAAATTCGAGCCCAGTAACTTTGCTCACCGCATCTTCCTTCGATTGTCTCATCTGGCTGCCACGAAAAGCCCCCACCTTGGAGACAGTCAATCACATCATTGTGGAGCTGCTGATCTACACGAAGTGTGTGCATGCCACTGGCGATGTACTTTGCTGGACATGCTAGCTGTTCTTGGCGGCGCATCATCACTTCAAATGCATTTGCCTCACCTCACCTCAGAGCCCTGGTGTGTACATCACTGGACCCCCTGCAGTTCGCATATCAGCGCAACATCAGGGGGGATGATGCAATCATCTACCTTCTGCAGAGGGCCTACTCTCACCTGGACAACGCAGGTTGCACTGTGAGGGTTATGTTTTTTGACTTCTACAGTGCCTTCAACACCATTCAGCCCTTCTACTGGGTGAGAAGATGAAGAGGATGAAAGTGGAAGCACCCTTAGTCTCCTGGGTCACGGACTACCTGAAGGGTTGGCAACAATTTGTGCGACTACAGAGCTGTGTGTCAGAACGGGCAGTGAGCAACACAGGGGCCCCCCAGGGAACGGTCCTGTCCCCCTCTACACCTCAGACATAACTCTGAAACATGCCACCTACAGAAGTTCTCGGATGACTCCACAATTGTAGGGTGCATCAGGGGTGGGCAGGAGGAGGAGTACAGGAGCACAATCAGTGACTTTGTGGTGTGGTGTGAGCAGAACCACCTTCAGCTCAACATCAGCAAAACAAAGGAGATTGTGGTGGACTTCAGGAGAACCAAGGCCCAACTGACTGCAGTCCCTATACAGGGGATGGATGTGGAAATGGTTGGGTCATACAAGTTCCTGGGAGTCCATATGGGCAACAGGCTGGAATGGGCTGGTAACACCAGGGCTCTGTGCAAAAAGGGCTAGCGCCGACTCTACTTTCTGAGGAGGTTCAGGTCCTTCAACGTATGCAGTAAGCTACTGCATACCTTCTACCAGTCTATGGTGGCCATCCATCCGTGAGTAACTCTGGTCTGTAATCACTCATTCACTCAGGACTTATTTATTCATTCAGGTCTGTAGATACATATTCATGTACAGTTGTTATATGATATCACGTGCAATATTGTAAGTAATTCTTGGACTGAACTTACATAGTCATTCACTCAGGAATGCATGTTAGTATCCTGTCAGTTGTATCTTTTTTCATTGCTTTTAGTATATAGAATGTGCAATACGTGCATTTATCTGTAATTAAACCCTGCACTAAGGACTGTATTTGAAGGGAATTACTATTATATCATAAAAACATTTAGCTATCTCCTGTCATTTACCTGTACAGTTGTGAATGACAAGTATTGGTCTCCACAAAGTTTGCTGCTTCAGTGTTCTTAGATCTTTATGTCAGTAGTTACTATGGTACACTAAAGTATAATTACAAGTATTCCATAAGTGTCAAAGGCTTTCATTGACAATGACATTCAGTTTATGCAGTGTTGACCCTTCTTTTTCAAGACCTCTGCAATCTGTCCTGGCATGCTGTCAATTAACTTCTGGGCCACATCCTGACTAATGGCAGGCCATTCTTGCATAATCAATGCTTGGAGTTTGTCAGAAGTTGTGGGTTTTTGTTTGTCCACCCGCCTCTTGAGGATCGACCACAAGTTCTCAATGGGATTAAGGTCTGGGGAGTTTCCTGGCCATGGACCCAAAATGTTGATGTTTTGTTCCCCGAGCCACTTAGTTATCACTTTTTTCTTATGGCAAGGTACTCCATCATGCTGGAAAAGGCATTGGTCGTCACCAAACTGTTCTTGGATGTGTTGGTACCATTCTTTATTCATGGCTGTGTTCTTAGGCAAAATTGTGAGTGAGCCCACTCCCTTGGCTGAGAAGCAACCCCACACATGAATGGTCTCAGGACACTTTACTGTTGGCATGCCACAGGACTGATGGTAGCGCTCACCTTGTCTTCTCCAGACAAGGTGTTTTCCGGATGGCCCAAACAATCGGAAAGGGGATTCATCAGAGAAAATGACTCTACCCCAGTCCTCAGCAGTCCAATCCCTGTACCTTTTGCAGAATATCAGTCTGTCCCTGATGTTTTTCCTGGAGAGAAGAGGCTTCTTTGCTGCCCTTCTTGACCCCAGGCCATCCTCCAAAAGTCTTCACTTCACTGTGCATGCAGATGCACTCACACCTGCCTGCTGCCATTCCTGAACAAGCTCTGCACTGGTGGTGCCCCGATCCCGCAGCTGAATCAACTTTAGGAGACGGTCCTGGCGCTTGCTGGACTTTCTTGTGCGCCCTGACGCCTTCTTCACAACAAGTGAACCTCTCTCCTTGAAATTCTTGACGATCCGATAAATGGTTGATTTAGGTGCAATCTTACCAGCAGCAATATCTTTGCCTGTGAAGCCCTTTTTGTGCAAAGCAATGATGACGACACATGTTTCCTTGCAGGTAACAATGGTTGACAGAGGAAGAACAATGATTTTAAGCACCACCCTCCTTTTAAAGCTTCCAGTCTGTTATTCTGACTCAATCAGCATGACAGAGTGATCTCCAGCCTTGTCCTCGTCAACACTCTCACCTGTGTTAACGAGACAATCACTGACATGATGGCAGCTGGTCCTTTTGTGGCAGGGCTGAAATGCAGTGGAAATGTTTTTGGGGGATTAAGTTCATTTTTATGGCAAAGAGGGACTTTGCAATTAATTGCAATTCATCTGATCACTCTTCATAACATTCTGCAGTATATGCAAATTGCCATCATCAACACTGAGGCAGCAAACTTTGTGGAGACCAATACTTGTGTCATTCTCAAAACTGTCTTTTTATAGCTTTTTTGCACTCCAGGCTTCTTGTATTTTTATACTCTTTCATACTTCCGCTCTATGTATCATGTATCGGTCTTTTGTGTATTTTCGTTCTGGCATTTTGCACCTGCATTGTGTTTATTCGTAGCTGCTTGACGAAGAAATGTCCCCTCAGGGATCAATAAAGTATCTATGTATCGCAAATCACCATACAGCTGACACTTCGATTTCATCAAACATTATTACTACTATCAGCTTGCACTGCATCTTTGCTGATGGATCTCTGGTTCAATTACATTTTTGTTTAGTCTATTAATCGCTTCTAATAGGGGAAGGGAGGATACTAGTCAGTTGTACAACTTAATGCAACTGAAATGTGTCTTCGGCATATAACCCAACCTCTGAATCAGAGAGGTGCAGGGTTAACTACCATGTTCAGGGGCAGAACTACAGATTTTTACTGTTTGTTTATAATGAGGGATGTCCCACGTTTAACCTGGACACATTAATAGTAAGAATTTGCGCTGGCTTCAACCATGACAGCATGAGAGAAAATTTAACAACTGCACATCGCCTGCACTTGTGAGCGTGTGTTTCACTGTCCAATCCGAGGCTCGAACATGATCTGAGCACGTGATCGGAGGCTGTTTGGTCTCTTGGGCATAAACTTGGGATAGCCTCAATGGAGCACGGACAGTGCATTTTAAACAAAGAGCTGCATATATTGCCCAAAAAAATTACCCGTGATTTTTTTTTCCGGGGTGTGGAGAAAATTGAGGCGGGGCATCCGTTAAACAGTAATTCAACTTTGTCCGGCCTAAGAGAATAAGAGATGTTTGACAATTCCAGAACAGGGTTATGGTCGTGCTCACCTCCTTGGCCATGTCTGTGTACTTCTGTTTTTCTTTGGGCTCCAGCACGGCCCACCAGTCAGCCAGGATCTTGGTGGCACCGCGGTTGTCCAGCCGAGGGTGTTCCTGCCTCACCAGCGAACGGTGGCGCTTGCAGAAAAGCAGGAAGGCATTCATGGGCCGGCGGGCCCGCTGCTCTGAAGAGTACTCCTCCCCCTCCATTGACCCCCCGCATGGCACTTTCGGCCCTCGGGTCTCCCTGACCAGCAATGGCTCCTGTGGACAGACGAATCAGTGATAGATGTTTGATCATCATCACCACCACCCCAACCTCCACTATTATCATCATAACAATGGTAAGGCTCTATTTTATAGTGCTGATTCAGTTGATATATCTTAGGAAATAATTCAGAAAAGTATTATATATATATATATATAAATAAACGCAACATGGAACAATTTTCATTTTACTGAGTCACAGTTTATACAAGGAAATCAGTCAATTAAAAAAAAAAATATTTCACATGACTGGGCAGGGGTGCAGTCATGGGTCGGCCTGGGAGGGCATAGGCCCACCCACTGGGGAGCTAGACCCACCAATCAGAATTATTTTCCCCCCACAAAAGGGCTTTATTACAGACAGAAATACTCTTCACCTGTGTAAAGCTGTTTAATCAGCTTCTTGATATGCCACACCTATCAGGTGGATGGATAATCTTGGCAAAGGAGAAATGCTCACTAACAGGGATGTAAACACTTTTGTGCACAACATTTTAGAGAAAATGTGGAACATTTCTTGTTGCATTTATATTTTTGTTCAGTGTATTTGTTTTTATATCATACAAAAAATGAAAGTGAATACTTATAGACTACATACTTAGTTATCAAAATTATATATGTTTTAGAAATTAAACATTTCAATTATATTTTAGACATGGTATTTCTGATACCACAGCCAACCAAGTAGAGATAATTTATAGAGGGGGAAAGGGCCCTCGGCTGGTGATTCTACACTGGAGTGAGAGGTCACTGCATCATATACAGTGAACGAACAATAGGTTGTTGTAAGTCCAGGGTCATGTTCAGTAGGTCCGAAACTATCCATCTGAATGAAATGCTCTTTCATTTCAAAACGTGCATACTCAACGTGCATACTGAACGTGCATTTCTGAACGTGCATTTCAAAACGTGCATACTGAACGCGACCCGGTATGCAAAAGAGGACAGTCACCTTCTCTAGTTCTTCTTCATCCTCCTCTTCTTCCTCCGAGAAGTCCAGGGCCTTCTTGGAGAGTAGCGGGTGCCATTGTAGACACTTGCGCTTGGGCCGCTTGCAGCTCACCTCCACCGGAGGCTCCTTACCCCTTCCTCCACCTTTCATGGCGCTGCCGAGCCTGGAGGGGGGAGAAAGAGAGTTCACTCAAATTAGGGTGGAGTAGTCTTTAGACGCTGATCTTTAATAGGATTGGGGGAGGGGAAGCTGATCCTAGATCTTTACCTAGGGGAAACTTCAGGTTTTGTTGAGCACTCTATGATCAATGACTCAAGTGGCACTAAACAAATACATTGGATTGATTACTGACTGAATTCTTTAGTCTCTTGAGAAACTGCTGGTGGTAGCGATAGTGGTAGCAGAGAGTAAAGGTTAAAGGTCATGAAAAAGAGATTAGAGTATATCAAATAGAAGCTGACCTCAAGTACTTCTACAGAAGCAGATGACTCACTGAAGTGTTGGATACCTAGTAGCACTATTTTAAATTACAAGGTAATAACTAAGAAAATATTTTTTCTGCGATAATTACTAGTTGTTACAGACACACACTAGTGATGCACACCCATAACCCACAGTCCCCCGTGGTTATATACCAGAGTCAGGCGGGTTAAAGAGAAAACAATATATATTTAAAAAATCAATCATAAATGTATAATTCTTGTGCAATTTATATTGATAGGCTTTATTAAGGTTCTTCTTTCATTATTTTTAGGCTATCTGGCATTAGTGCGAAAGTCTAAGCTTTCCTTAAAACCTAAAACGGCAAACGCCAAACGCCAAACGCTTTTGGGAACAGGCAGAAAAAGTTGACATTGATCCACTGAGGTAAAAAAGACAATGTCAGAGTTTAATTCAATAAGAAAAAATCTTGGAAATGGAGAGTTGAAAATAAAGATAAGAGAGGGCCAGAAAAGTAATGTTTGGTTAAGATTTGGTGAAGTGGCAAAAGAGGATGATGGCAGTGCCTATGTTATGTGTGGTTGTGAGGTGCTATACAAATGCGACAGTCACCAGACGAGGACTTAAAATAGGCCTATGGCATGTCAAGGGAACTGTAGCCTACTGTTCAGATGGGTTAAATAGAAACTAATATCTGGACACTGACTGTAGGTCTATAACCTCTCACATAGCCTTAATATTAACTCCTGCAGAATTAAGCATTTCTTGCAGTAAAATGATACACCAAATGTACATTTTGACTCGAGGAGAGGTGAAATATCTTTGATAGTATTTCAACCACATCATCAATGCATCCAAGCCAAACTGAAATCTTATCAGAAACAAGTTGGGTCGTTTTCACAGCTTTCTATTTCCTTACAACCAGTCAAACTGGATATCATTTGGACATTTTGCACAGAAAACCTTAGCAATTTTATTGGGGGGGGTCGAGCTATTGCATTTTCTCCCCAGTCAACTGTCAATGTCAACTAGATTGAAGCATTCATTCTACCATTTTTGACATTCTGGTGAGCAAGGGTATATTTAGACTTTACATTTGAGTAATTTAATACTTTTTTTGTACTGGTCCCCCGTGGGAATCAAACCCACAACCCTGGCTCTGCAAGCGCCATGCTCTACCAACTGAGCTACACAGGACTTTTTCTAGGGCAACATATGACAGAAGAAAATGTCTGAAGTTATAAGCAGAAACGTATCTAAATTAGACAAAAGAAATCCTGCACCCCGTCAAAATATAATTCCCCCATCTCTGACTGTAGCCTACTGGGCATTGTATATATTTGCAGGTTAGGGTTGGGTGCGGCCCTCAGATTTTCACATATAGTTGGGTGGTTGCGAAAGGGTTAATCACAATTGCGGGCGTGTACCAGGTGAACAAACAGCTGACCCGCACACCACTAACACACACACACACACACACACTTCATTGCCAAGTGGCACTGTGAGAACTACGACACCAGTTAGTGTATCTGCTTGGTTGAGGGCAACCAATTACCTGAAACACCCATTTCAGACATCAATCCAATGACAACAAATATGAAAGAATAATACCATATGTAAACTCTCATGGGAATCTAATTTTGGTTCAGATTCTGTGACAAAAATACTTCACCTAAGCATGAAATGTATTCACTTGAAGGTGCTAGATTTAACAATTCCTCTTGCAGATCTGTAGTAGTAAATTAATACAATTTTATAAGTAAAAAAATATAGTTTTTGAGTAATTGGTTTACACTCTCAGAGGTTGAAAACATGAATTATATAATACTAATTCATGTTCCTGCAACGATTGTTTGGGGGGATTATGATACAGTAAGATAAAGTAGCTTACTAAACTATTGCAGCTATTTCAAAGTCGTAATCTTAAAAAAAACAAGAGGAAATCTAAATGTATATTCAATTGTTACATGTGCAGTGCCTTCAGAAAGTCTTCACACCCCTTTACTTTTTCCATATTTTGTTGTGTTACAGCCTTAACTTAAACTTGATTAAATTTAGAATTTTTGTCACTGGCCTACACACACAAAACCCCGTATGTCAAAGTGGAACTATGTTTTTAGATTATTTTTTTATTAATAAAAAATGAAAAGCCAAAATGTCAATAAGTATTCAACCCCTTTGTTATGACAAGCCTAAATAACATTCAGGAGTAAAAATGTGCGTAACAAGTCACATAATAAGTTGCATGGTCTCACTATCTGCAATAATAGTGTTTAACATGATATCTGAATGCTCACAAAGACAGACACCCATTGATAGATGGGTAAAAAAAAAGACATTGAATATCCTTTTGAGCATGGTGAAGTTATTATTAAAGGACATTTTACATCAATACACACATTCACTACAAAAATACTGGCCTCCTTCCTAACTCAGTTGCCGGAGAGGAAGGAAACACCATGGGACAATGGTGACTTTAAAACAGTTAGAGTTCAATGGATGTGACAGGAGATAACTGAGGACTGATCAACAACCAGAGTTGGGTAGGTTACTTTCTAAATGTAATCCATTACAGTTATTAGTAATGTAATCTGATTACATTCCGTTACTTTTAGATTACTTTCCCCTTAAGAGGCATTAGAAGAAGACAAACATGTATGTTACCAATTGAACGACATCTATTTCAGGATAAATCAATGTTAAAGTTTACATAGCTGGCCATATATAGGATGTACAATTTTACTTTATGGATTGGTTATGTAGGCTTCTTCTAACCCATCGCTTTCTACTACATATAACAACATTAACTTATTTCTTTACATTAAAAACCAAAGTCTATCAGAATTTCAGTAATTCCAATAAATGTTGATCTTGATCTTCAAGAATTGTACTTGGAAATATGGAAGTATAGATTAGCCAAATTGTTTAACCTGAGCATAACCTCAAAGCTATGGACTTATTAGCCAGCCCTACTCCGTTATTTATTATTTTGTTGTCATGGAGGACTGATTGGGTTCATTGATTTGAGTTGGAGAAATAAATGCTGCGCTCATGGAATGGCATGCTTTGAGCACTACTGAAAAGTGCAATTTACATGTGAAAAATGAATGCCATATGCTGGATTTACTATAGGCCTATTGGTTACACTTTGATATCTTGATAATATGCAGCTGTTTAAAGGGAAGATCCACAGATGAAACAATAACAAAAACTGAGGGATGGGCCTGGAGAAATGTAACCACTCTCAGATAGCTATGGATGCAAGGACTGATCATCCAGGTTATCAAAATTATTGTTTTAACCATGTTACGAGGTTATACAGCGTGTGTTTACATTTACAATGTTTACAAACATTGGAGAAAAACAAGCTTATATTTTGGTGTGACAGTTGAACTAAGCTCATATACTATATATATAAATTATATATATATATAATTTAAGTCCAAAAATGTATGTAGCAACTACAGATTGTCCCTTTAAGTATATCAAATGTGTGAGAGTTTGAGCATGTGTCCATTAGGCCGATGGATTAATATATATGATTGATATATATATATTTTTTTATAAGCATGAATTAGCTTGAGCAATAAAAGCCCCACTTTTATTCCATAGGCTGGGATTCTCACTATGCAGCTGTTGCAAGAGCGCATTTTTCACTGGCTGTCCACTGGTTTCAAAAACAATGATTGATAGGTAGCTTAAACTTCTTGAATTCAACCATTATTGGGTTCAAATACACATTTAGATTTGTGAACAGCCATCCACAACAACCACTATCTGTAAGGCGCAAATAGCTAAATGAGAGAGCAGCAGTGTGATTCACATAAATGCGCTATGTAGATATTAATAATACGTGATATCCATTTCGTCGTAGACTACACCACTGCGGTCATCCTTACCTCCAAGCATTTATTCAAGTTGGATAATCTTTGGATGCCGACAGCAGTCGCACCATTGTAAGACATAGCTTGGACTGTAGCCTACAAAAGCCTATTCCTGCTCTTTTCCCGCAATCCATCAAACACATCTGGTGTGTCATCATAGTGGTCTCTGACTTGTGGTCTGACTCGCTCAGGTGGAACAAACTTAAATTTGTGTATTTTTTCAATGCTGATTTGAACGTCATTGAGAAAACAGAGAAGTGTCAAATATAGTTTTTTTTCCGCAAACATCCTTTCTGAATTTAAAAGTAATCCTCGAAGTAATCTAGTTTTTCAAAAGTATCTGTAACCTGATTAAAATATTTTTGCAGGTAACGTAACTAATTACAGTTACCGTTTTTTTGTAATCCCTTGCATGTAATCCGTTACTCCCCAACCCTGTCAACAACATTGTAGTTACTCCACAATACTAACCTAAATGACAGATGGAAAAGAAGGAAGCCTATACAGAGTAAAACATATTCCAAAACATACATACTAAAGTAAAACTGTGAAAAGCGTAAAGCGTTATGTTTGGGGCAAATCCAACAACACATAACTAAGTATCACTCTTCATATTGTCAAGCGTGGTGGTGGCATGCAATGATGGGTATACGGAATAGAAGCTTATGAATTACACAGGCAAACTCCTTGAGGAAAACCTGGTTCCCAGCAGACACTGGGAGACAAATTCACCTTTTAGCATGACAATAACCTCAAACATAAGGCCAAATAAACACTGGAGTTGCTTACCAAGTTAACATTGAATGTTCCTGAGTGGCCTAGTTACAGTTTGACTTAAAATCGGCTTGAAAATCGATGGCAAGACTTGAAAATGCCTGTCTAGCAATGCTCAACAACCAACTTGACAGAGCTTGAAGAATATTTTTAAGAATAATGTGTGCAAAGCTCTTAAGAGACTTACCCAGAAAGGCACAGCTGTAATCATCACTGCCAAAGGTGATTTTTAACATATCCAAATTCTATTCAGAACAATTGATTTGAACATAGAGAGCTCGTAGCGTTTGGTTTTAGTTTAATCCAAAATGTAGCTAGTAAAAACATAATGGAAAGCTAGCATCAACGTAGCTCTACAAGTGTTTTCATGTTTGATTGTTGTTTCAGTCCCAGAATCGGGGTGGGAAGGGTTTATGTTATTTTATTTATGTAGTATGTAGTATGTAGTTTCCGTCCTAACGAGACACATTGGTCACTTCAGTGTTCAAGCTAAAGTTGAAACTTTCCCTGATTATTTACAAAAGAGTGATTACCATTCAGTAATATATTTGAAATCGACTAAAATATGTCCCATTCAACGTAAAATGCTTAACAGCCCGGTTAAGAGGAAAATAGTCTATACATACCTTAAGAGATAACAGGCTGACATTGTGTTCTTATAAGAAACACATCTTACAGCCAGTGAACACAAGAAAATAAAGAGTGAATGGGTGGGACAACTTTTTGTAATGTCTTTAAACTCCAAAGCAAGAGAAACTGCAATTTTGATAAATGGCCATCCCTTTTGTATCAGCAACACCATATCTGATCCCTCAGGCAGGTTTTTTTTGGTGCAGGGGCATATGTATTCAGAGTCTTGGACCCTATTGAATATTTATGCTCCTAACTTCGATGACCATATGTTAATTCAGAATGTATTCCTTCAGATTGCTCAGGCACCACCACGATGGCTACTGGCTGGAGGAGATTAAAATTTTTGTTTAGATCCAGTTCTTGATAGGTCCTCTGATAAACCCTCTCCTCTTACCAAAGCTGCAAAGCTCACCATGTCATTCATGAAGGATCTCAATTTACTAGAAGTCTGGAGACAGATGCATTCACAGAATATGGACTATTCTATTTATTCACACCCACACAACACACACGCACAGATAACTTTTTTCTATCAACCCAACTGTTTCATAGAGTGTTAGATACCGATTATCTCCCCAGATTGCTTAGTGACCATTCTCCCCTGGTATTATCAATCTCCATTCCTACCAAGGTAAATGGAGCATATAGATGGAGACTAAATTCTACACTCCTGAAGCAACCTGAATTTTGTACATTCATCAAAGAGCAGATCAATATTTGTACTTTGACAAACAAACCCTCCTCTCCTGACAGTTTCATTCTCTGGGACGCATTGAAAGCCTATCAGAATGGACAAATAATTTCCTATACTAAAGTGTTGAAGAGAAAACACGGTGCCGAACTGAATGTGCTTGAATCTGAAATTATTATTATTCATTTCATACAGGCTCTTAGTAAATAATTTTAAAAAATATAATACGTATAAAGCTGAGAGGGCCATTACTAGATCAAAACAGCGTTACTACGAACTTGGAGAGAAAGCACACAAAGTATTGGCATGGCAACTAAAAGCAGAGATAAGTAAAAGGACAATTTGTGCTATGGAAATGCTTACTATATTCTTAATATCTTTCAACCCTTCTGAAATTAATGACACTTTTAAGAAGTATTACAAGGACCTCTATACTTCCCAATCAAGCGATAATCTATCAGAGATTGGCTATTTTCTCTCCTTCTCTCAACCTTGCATGCCTGTCAGAGGAGGACAGAGCGCCTGAGTGAACAGTTTTCAGTCCCTGAATTGGAGGCCATTAAATATTTTAATAAATCTCCTGGGGAGGATGGCTTCCCCCGAGAGTTCTATAAAGAATTTAAGGACCTGTTGGTATCCTACCTTACGGAGGTACTTAAAAAAGCCAGGGAGGATAACTGCTTTTCACAGTCTCTCTCAAGCTGTGATTACAGTAATTCATAAGAAAGGGAAAAACCTGCTAAAGTGCTCCTCCTATAGACCACTCTCTCTCCTTAATACAGATTGTAAACTGGTCACCAACATGCTATCTAAAAGACTAGAGTCATTCCTCCCTGTTGGTCAACCCAGATCAAACTTCATAACTAATAGATTGTCCTCCAATAATCTCAGGTTCTTTGACATAATTCACCTTGCTTACAAAAATTAAAGGCCTTTGAACCGATCAAAGGCCTTTGATGGGTTCAAATGGCCATATCTCATTTGCGTTTTGGAAAGTTTGGTTTAGGAACCATGTTTGTAAACTCTACAAATCTCCAAAAGCTAGGATTGCTACCAATGGGATTACTTCCTCCTCTTTCCCTCTCTATAGGTGGAACAGACAGGGTTGCCCTGTTAGCCCCAATTCTTTGCCCTCGACATCGAACTGTTAGCTGAGGCCATTAGAACATGCCCTGACACAAGTTCAACCCTGGTTATCTCCTCCCTATGTTTTAGATGTGGCTCAGATGAAGGAACATTCCTCCTTTCCACTTGGCAACATTCAAAGCTAAATAGATTCTGGGAAGGGGTATCTGATACCATATCTTCAATTCATGGGGCTGCAATCCCTTTAGACCCGGAGGTCTGTCTACTGGGTAACTTTACTAATTTCAATCTTAGGCAAAGCCACACTATAAAGCTAACAGAAATTATGCTAGCGATTGCCAAGAAAAGTATTGCCTTGAAATGGAAATCAGATACCCACTGCCAATTGCAATGTGTCTATCTGAAGTTAATAGTCGTATCCCACTGCAGAAAATTACTTATTGCTTAGGGAGACATTTTACAGAATTTGGCAACCCTTTATTGATTATATGGAAAATCTCCCCTGACATCACATCTCTGTATAATCCTCATGTAATGTTTCACACTTAATGTATAATATGTAGCCTACTGCAGGTGACCATGTGATCTAATGTCTCATTTTAATGTGTCTGTTGTCTTGTAAGGTTAATGTCACTTAGTTATATTGTTGCCTAATGTATTTTCATTTGTTTGAATTCAAAAATGCTAAAATAAAATATTGAAAAATAAATAAAGGCGCACCTTGTGCTGGGGACAAAAGACCAATCAAATGCGCAGTTTTGTCACACAACACAATGCCACAGATGTCTCATGTTTTGCGGGAGTGTGCAATTGGCATGCTGACTGCAGGAATCTCCACCAGAGCGGTTACCACGTTGCCAGACCAAATCCGCAGACCACGTGTAACCACGCCAGTCCAGGACTGACTTCTTCACTTGCGTGATCGCCTGAGACCAGCCACACGGACAGCTGATGAAACTGTGGGTTTGCACAACTGAAGAATTTATGCACAAACTGTCAGACAGTCTCAGGGAAGCTCATCTGCATGCTCATCATCCTCACCAAGGACTTGACCTGACTGCAGTTTGGGTTCTTAACCAACTTCAGTGGGCAAATGCTCACCTTCGATGGCCACTGGAATGCTGGAAAAGTGTGCTCGTCACGGATGAATCCCGGTTTCAAGATGTACCGGGCAGATGGCAGACAGCGTGTATGGCTTTGTGTGGCCGAGCAGTTTGCTGATGTCAACATTGTGAGTGCAGGGTTATGTTAGGGGCAGGCATAAGCAACGGACAACGAAGACAATTGCATTTTATCAATGGCAATTTGAATGCATATAGATATTGTGACGAGATGCTGAGGCCCATTGTTGTGCCATTCATTCGCCGCCATCACCTCATGTCTCAGCATGATAATGCACACCCCCTTTTCGCAAGGATCTGTACATAATTCCTGTAAGCTGAAAATGTCCCAGTTCTTCAATGGCCTGCATACTCACTAGACATGTCACCCATTGAGCATGTTTGGGATGCTCTGGATTGATGTATACAACAGCGTGTTCCTGTTCCCGCAACTTCACACAGCCTTTGAAAATGAGTGGGACAACATAACACACAATACTTTACATAGGTATTCAGACCCTTTACTCAGTACTTTGTTGAAGCACCTTTGGCAGCGATTACAGCCTTGAGTCTTCTTGGGTATGATGCTACAAGCTTGGTATTTGGAGAGTTCTGGCTGGGCCACTCAAGGACATTCAGAGACTTGTCCTGAAGCCACTCCTGCATTGTCTTGGCTGTGTGCTTAGGGTCGTTGTCCTGAGGTCCTGAGAGCTCTGGAGCAGGTTCTCATCAAGGATCTTTCTCTGTACTTTTCTCCATTCATCTTTCCCTCAATCCTGACTAGTCTCCCAGTCCCTGCTAATCTCTGTCAGAGTTACCATCAGGTTCTTCTTCACCTCCCTGACCAAGGCGCTTCTCCCCTGATTGCTCAGTTTGGCCAGGCAGCCAGCTATAGGAACATTTTAGCTGGTTCCAAACTTCTTCAATTTAAGAATGATGGAGGCCACCGTGTTCTTGGGGTCCTTCAATGCTACCCTTACCCAGATCTGGGCCTCGACCCAATCCTCTCTCGGAGCTCTACGGACAATTCCTTTGAATGGCTTGTTTTTTTTCCTCTGACATGCACTGTCAACTGTGGGACCTTATATAGACAGGTGTGTGCCTTTACAAATCATGTCAGATCAACAGATGGAGCCCAATCGATTTGTAGAAACATCAAGGATGATCAACGGAAACAGGATGCACCTGAGCTCAATTTTGAGTCTCATAGCAAAGGGTCTGAATACTTATGTAAATAAGGTATATGTTTTTTTATTTTTAATACATTTGTAAACATTTCTAAAAACCTGTTTTCGCTTTGCCATTTTAATCAATTTTAAAATAAGGCTGTGAAGTGGTGTGAATACAGTGCATTCGGAAAGTTAATAAACATTACTAGGCAACTTTTTTATACTGTATTTTCTCACTGCCCTCACATATTTTATTAATCAAATGTTCTTGTGTTAACATAGTAATGGTCAAATACCTATCACACTATACATTTAGTAATGACAGGATGGTTTCTTATGACTTAATCAAATTATTTTATCTATAGGAGTGGAAAAAAGGGTACTTGTTTATTGACAAGCACAACAAAAATGTCAATAACGATACTAGTAATGAAAGAGACAGCACTTCTAATAACCTATTTCCCACCATAGTCGGAAATTGTAGGATAACGTTCTTCACATTGATTTCGACAAAAAATAAAATGGATTGCTGTTTCAGCATTGACTCAATGAAGAGTGTTCAACTCTGGTGTTCAACTCGCTGGCGCCTTCCATGTGTGACATGCACATAGTTACAGGCCTGGCTTGAGTTACCGGCAGGTACAGGATCAATATTGACCTCCCCAAAAAAAATGGATGAAGCCTGAGTTGGAATGTGAAGCTAACTAAAGCTGGCTAGCTTCGTAATATACCCCTCAGGACTTTGAGAGCACCTTGATTAATTTCCTTGATTAAATTATCGGATATCATGAACTGTGATGCGAGTGGTGTAACAAGGTGATAAAATAAATAAACAAATGATATTTGCCTTTAACAACAATTATTTATAGAGCGCTAGTAAGTCAGACTAATAGTAAGTAATAGTAGTAATAATAGTAAGTCAGTAATAGTATGACTTCATGTGCAATATTATCCCTCATTACTGCCGTAATTGACATTTGTCTATCTGCAGGTGGAAATGTATAATCTTTAACTTTGTCAATAATAACTCAGAGCACCTGACACCGGGTCACAGCAGCTAGTTAGTTTGCACAGGTTATGCAACTACAAGATTGTGGGAATCACTCAAATAAAAAAATAAAGTAACTAATTAATTTTGAAACCTAGCCTAATCATCTTAATTAAAAGGCTATATCTCACTGTCACTGATACAAATATCTACATACAACCATAGAAATGGTTATTGTGCATTTGCTAGTTGTTAGCAAATCAGGTATGGCAATCAATTATGTAATGTATGCATCATGAGAGCTAGGCTTGTAAATTTTAGGATATAATAACATGAGCCTTCATGGCATATCAATGAGTGGTCAACAAAAGGGAATAATCCTTGACTTGGAAAATATGGGATGGATTGCAGGCATACTTACTTAGGCACAGACTATGGAAATGTTGTATCTGAAAGATGAAGATGAATCTGTCAGTCAGGCTTTGTCATGCGATGATGATGACCTATAAAATACAAGACACTGCTCTCAGTCAAGCGATTCATTTGCAATGCTTGGTTAATGCACCAAACAACCACAGAGGCAATCGTTCTAGTTTTATTCTTCAGCAAGCATAGTAAACATGCTTATTAATAATCACTGTAAAAAAAATAACTTAAAACGTGTGTATAGCCAAGTCTTCGATATGTGATAAAGCTTTAAACTATGGTGGGACATTATTTGTTGTTGATGAAGCAGTGTCGATTCTAAATTCGTGCAGCCCATCAGACATATAGGCAACCCAGAAACGTAGAAAACTATGGAGCAATGAACATTCAGTACACAATCAAATACGCAATATCAGGTAGTTACAGTTCAGTCGAGATGATATACTACAGTATTGCAGCGGTTGTTTTCAGGTAAAACCGGTGCTGCCTGCAATCCCGATTAGGCTGTCACGGAATCAATAAAGTGTACCCACGGTAAACATTCCATGAGTAACAACATCAGTTTATACTAACTGATTAATATTATTTTGTTGATCTAGCCCAACGTTCTTTATATTAAGCTCAAATGTGCATCTTCGTGCAAAATGTCGATCTAGGGTCTGACATGATAGACAAGCGAATGAGAGTCCATCTTGCTTTGGTGAAAATGAAAATATCACTCCTGTCAAACTCGTATGCATTCATTGAAAAAGGTATTCCACATGGACAAATCGGCACCTTCCATTACTTAGACTAAGAAATTCCCGTCCAGAAATTTGCGGCAAACCGTTTGATGTGCATGGTCTCCATTTCCTACCAGTTACTAGGAAAAAAGTAGCTTGTTAGCTTGCTAGCTCTCAAACGCGAATTGCTCCAGTCCGCCCGCTGAACGTGTCATTATGCAAAACATGCAATGGGTCCAAAAGCCCACGAGCCACTAAGTGACAAGCATCCATGGAATTGTAAGCAAACTTCACTCATTTGATGGTTTTCACGCATTCGAACGCTGCCATCACTCGCTTAGTAACAATGTAGCCGTGCATTTCATGGGGGAAGTGCTCCCGCTTAGCCATGTCGTACATGTTGTCTCAGGCTTTTGCATAGTCGTTTTTTACACAACGGTGACTTAAAACGTACACCAAACACCTTTGATGGATGTAATTCACGATTATAACAACACGTTTATAAATGAAAGCCCATTGAAGTCATACAATAATTCACAAGATAACACCACGCTGACCACTTCTAGAGCAGCGATAAACTGCACAGAGCTCACACTGGATGACTGAGTGATTTTGTGGAAAACGACACAGGGATTTTTATAAGGGATAAAATACCAACAAGTTCTCTGTCATGACGGCATATACATATTAAAACATACCTCTGACACCCAGCTCGAATGCAAGGGCCCTCTCATCGCCAGCATCGTCCTTCTTAAAACTTATTGACACATCATAACAGTTCGGCACTGGCTGTACAATAACATAAATAGGAACACACTTCACCGGATGAACGATAGTCAGAGCGAGGCGCAACACAACGATTCGAAATCACCAAACTAACAATGACAATCCTGGAATCCTATCGAAATAAGATCAATTGGAATTTTCATTAGGTCGCTGTACTTTCGTTTTCCTCGAACACATTTCTAATTTTGTCTAATCTACCCTCCCCCGTTCGCAAAGTGTTTTAGGGCTATGTCTTGCGAAGCCTTGTGCAGTAACGTTAGGCTATGATGTTCATAGCCAGCACTGACTGGCCTAGCCATGTCATCATCAGCCATTCAAATTCTGGCCTTACAGCACACATATTGTAAACAAAGTTTGTTCTTGCAACGTTTTTGCAAGAGGTCACTGAAAAGATGTGACTAGAGAGAGAAACTGATTACTGTTTAAGCAGAAAGCCATACCTGTGTCTCAGTCGTGTGTGACTACTTAATATTAGCTTCCTGGGTGTTGCGTTACTGTGAGGGTTCGGAGTGTTTGTAAAATAAAGTGTAACAGTAAAAGTATGCCAGCACTCACCCACAACAGGCCACCCAGAATGTAAAAAAAGGTAGGTAAGTAAGTAAATGGTGGTGCTCCAACTGAGCCGTTGTCCACCTCATTCACCCTCTCTTAGTGTGCTTCTCTGATCAGAACAGTTTTTTGCAACATCCAGTACTGTACATGTAGAGTGAAAATGTCCTTATCATGTAAGGCTGGTCGTGATTGGACGATTGTTTGAGCGACAGCCCGAATCAACCACACAGAGAGAACATTACAGTTGTGTATTGTTCTGAGACAGCAAGATTAATATAACGTCTTCATAATGTTCAGGACATGTACAGTTACCCTGCATAACCAGGTAGGGTAGGGCGATGAAAATGCACAGAAGGCCATACTTTTAAATGCAGATATAATCAGACTGTAAATGAAATGTACACAGTATAACCATGAATAACGGCACATACAAATTGACACTACATGCAGCTATTATGTTTCATGTTTAATTACAATCATTATTTTAATGAAAAAAATCAGTTTCCTTTTCAGCCATGATTTCCCCATACAGTGCTTTCAGAAAGTATTCACACCCCTGTACTTTTTCTACATTTTGTTGTGTTACAAGATGGTATTAAAATTGATGTAATTGTCATCAATCTACACAAAATGCTCTAATGTCAAAGTGGATGAAAAATAATGTTTAAAAAAGTAATGAAAAATAAAACACGAATATATCTTGATTAGATAAGTATTCAACCCCCGAGCCAATACATGTTAGAATGACCTTCGTCAGTGATTACAGCTGTGAGTCTTTCTGGGTAAGTCTCTAAGAGCTTTACACAGCTTAATTGTACAATATTTTCACATTATTATTTTTAAAAGTCTTCAAGCTCTGTTAAGTCGATTGTTGATCATTGCTAGACAGCCATTTACTAGTCTTGATTTTCAAGCCGATTTAAGTCAAAACTGTAACTAGGCCACTCAGGAACATTCCATTTTGTCTTGGTAAGCAACTCCAGTATATATTTGGCCTTGTGTTTTAGGTTATTGAAACGTGAATTTGTCTCCTAGTGTCTGTTGGAAAGCATACTGAACCAGTTTTTTTTCTAGGATTTTACCTTTGCTCGGCTCTGTTCTGTTTATTTTTATCCCCCCAAAAACTCCCAATTCAATGCCGATGACAAGCATAACATGATGCAGCCACCACCAATACAAATACAAATACTAAACCAATTATTGAGTGTAAGGGGGCTATAACTTTTTCACACAGGGGCATTGTGTGTTGCATAACTTTGTTGATTATATAAATTAAATAAGTATCAATATGTTGTGTTATTTGTTAATTCAGGTTCCCTTTATCTAATATTAGGTTTGATTGAAGATCTGATAACACTCACTCACTCACTCACTCACTCACTCACTCACTCACTCACTCACTCACTCACTCACTCACTCACTCACTCACTCACTCACTCACTCACTCACTCAGAAAACCCACACACATACACTACATACACACACACACATTATGCATACCAACACAACACAGACACAGGCACACACACTTTCACACTCATCATATGCTGCTGATACTGTTCTGTGATCTTACTCTTATCTTATCTATCCAGATGCCTAGTCACTTTACACTGCCTTTATGTACATATCTACCTCAAATACCTCGTACCTCTGCACATTGACCTGGAACTGGTACTCCCAGTATATAATTTAATTATTTTGTATTTTATTCCTCTTGTTATTTTTTTATTTATTTTTTTTCGGAGAAATTAAGGCTATTACATGCGAGAAATTGCCAAGTAACTGAAGATCTCGTACAACGCTGTGTACTACTCCCTTCACAG
This sequence comes from Thymallus thymallus, assembly GCA_023634145.1. Taxonomy (NCBI): domain Eukaryota; kingdom Metazoa; phylum Chordata; class Actinopteri; order Salmoniformes; family Salmonidae; genus Thymallus; species Thymallus thymallus. Next base: position 31,663,986 of record CM042391.1, read on the forward strand.
AACAGCGCCTTCATTTCTCAGAACAAGAATAGACTGACGAGTTTCAGAAGAAAGTTATTTGTTTTTGGCCATTTTGAGCCTGTAATCGAACCCACAAATGCTGATGCTCCAGATACTCAACTAGTCTAAAGAAGGCCAGTTGTATTGCTTCTTTAATCAGCACAACAGTTTTAAGCTGTGCTAACATAATTGCAAAAGGGTTTTCTAATAATCAATTAGCCTTTTAAAATTATAAACTTGGATTAGCTAACACAACGTGCCATTGGAACACAGGAGTGATGGTTGCTGATACTGGGCCTCTGTACGCCTATGTACAGTCGTGGCCAAAAGTTTTGAGAATGACACAAGTATTGGTCTCCACAAAGTTTGCTGCCTCAGTGTTGATGATGGCAATTTGCATATACTCCAGAATGTCATGAAGAGTGATCAGATGAATTGCAATAAATTGCAAAGACTGAAAGCTTTAAAACTAGGGTGGTGTTTGTCAACCATGGTTACCTGCAAGGAAACACGTGCCGTCATCATTGCTTTGCACAAAAAGGGCTTCACAGGCAAGGATATTGCTGCTGGTAAGATTGCACCTAAATCAAGCATTTATCGGATCATCAAGAACTTCAAGGAGAGAGGTTCAATTGTTGTGAAGAAGGCGTCAGGGCGCCCAAGAAAGTCCAGCAAGCACTAGGACCGTCTCCTAAAGTTGATTCAGCTGCGGGATCGGGGCATCACCAGTGCAGAGCTTGCTCAGGAATGGCAGCAGGCAGGTGTGAGTGAATCTGCACGCACAGTGAGGCGAAGACTTTTGGAGGATGGCCTGGTGTCAAGAAGGGCAGCAAAGAAGCCACTTCTCTCCAGGAAAAACATCAGGGACAGATGATATTCTGCAAAAGGTACAGGGATTGGACTGCTGAGGACTGGGGTAGAGTCATTTTCTCTGATGAATCCCCTTTCCGATTGTTTGGGCCATCCGGAAAACACCTTGTCCGGAGAAGACAAGGTGAGCGCTACCATCAGTCCTGTGTCATGCCAACAGTAAAGCATCCTCAGACCATTCATGTGTGGGGTTGCTTCTCAGCCAAGGGAGTGGGCTCACTCACAATTTTGCCTAAGAACACAGCCATGAATAAAGAATGGTACCAACACATCCTCCGAGAGCAACTTCTCCCAACCATCCAAGAACAGTTTGGTGACGACCAATGCCTTTTCCAGGATGATGGAGCACCTCGCCATAAGGCAAAAGTGATAACTAAATGGCTCGGGAAACAAAACATCGACATTTTGGGTCCATGTCCAGGAAACTCCCCAGACCTTAAACCCATTGAGAACTCGTGGTCGATCCTCAAGAGGCGGGTGGACAAACAAAAACCCACAACTTCTGACAAACTCCTAAGCATTGATTATGCAAGAATGGCCTGCCATCAGTCAGGATGTGGCCCAGAAGTTAATTGACAGCATGCCAGGGCGGATTGCAGAGGTCTTGAAAAAGAATGGTCAACACTGCAAATATTGAGTCTTTGCATAAACTGAATGTCATTGTCAATGAAAGCCTTTGACACGTATGGAATACTTGTAATTATACTTCAGTGTACCATAGTAACTACTGACATAAAGATCTAAGAACACTGAAGCAGCAAACTTTGTGGAGACCAATACTTGTGTCAATCTCAAAACTTTTGGCCACGACTGTAGATATTCCATAAAAAATCTGTTGTTTCCAGCTACAAAAGTCATTTACAACATTAACAATGTCTACACTGTATTTCTGATCAATTTGATGTTATTTTAATGGAGAAGTTTTTATTTTATTTCAAAAACAAGGACATTTCTAAGTGACTTTTGTATGGCCTAACTAAGCCTTGTCCGAGCCAGAATGGTCTATAGGGAAGGATCTCCTGTTTCTGTAGTATGAGGCAGCTTGATGTACAATTACACACCCTAGACAGGATGTTAGTTTGTCGCAGGGCATTAGTCTGTGGCCATGCAGAGAATCATGAAAACGGATACGTATTTATTATTGTCTGTCAAATGTTTAACTATTTTCGGATGAGTTGCATTTACACAAAGGCCAATGGACAATTATCTCCATTCTCCATAATCTGTTAACGGATTACTATAATTAAAAAAACATTGTGTCAATCTGTATTTTTTTACAAAAGAATCTCTGGCAGTAGCCAAGCAGAGAGAAAGTCATTGGTATGTCCCAACCGGGAATTGAACCCCCAACCTTCCAATCTCAGGGCAGAAACTACCCACACGGTCACTGAGAGTCATAGACCCTATCTACCCTTGACAGTTACGTGTGCTGAGTCATCTGAGCACAGAGTTCGCTTTTAAATGACATAGTAGCTACCAAAAATATTGGCTACCAAAAGCATATACAGTAGGTGACATCATCACCATTCCACCCACAGGTGTCCATAAAACCTGTGTTATGGGAGAGAGAGGCGCCTTTCCATGAGTTTAAAGACAGGTCCTAGCGTGATGAAAGTGTTTGCGTGTTCTCATAAGTGCTAGCCAGCTAATTTTTGCAGAACAAAAAACATGTTTGGTTAAAATGATGTAGATGGTTATGCTAATCCATTGCATTTAGCTTTGCTAGCAACTTTGCTGGCTAGCTACACTAGTTAGCCAGCTAGTTCCAGTAGTTATAAGTTATTGTGTCATTGTAATCTTCCCTTTGCCACGGTTTCCAGAATGGTTACTAGCACATAAAAAAATATTATCCAGGCGTTGACAGACTGATGCGTTCGGAATTCCATGATCGGAATACAAGGTCTGCATTTTGGGCTCACGAGTTGCGCAGCGGTCTAATGCTCTGCATCTCAGTGTTCGAGGCTTCACTACAGTCCCTGGTTTGATCCCAGGTTGTATCACAGCCGGCCGTGATCGTGAGTCTCATAGCGCAGCGCACAATTGGCCCAGCGTCATCCGGGTTAGGGGAGGGTTTGGCCGGGGTAGGCCGTCATTGTAAATAGTATTTTTTTCTTAACTAACTTGCCTAGTTAAATAAAGGTTAAATAAAATTTAAAAAATAAGAATTCACTTTCACACACAGCAATATAGGCTCCTATAAGTATTTATATATTTTCATGTGTTGTAGTCTGGACTGGTCTCTTGAATTAAAGTCTTTGTGTAGCTAGCTAGAGCTAGCTAGTTAGCTGTGTGTGGTCTAGTAGTGTCCATAGGTGACATCACACGCTCTGAGACGTATAAGTAGTTGTTGCCCTTGCTCTGTGTAACGCACACATATGTGGTCACAGGTTTTGTGTTTGAAATAATTATTTATAAATATGCCAACCACTCTTATGGTAGTCCTCTATGTTTTTGCAGTGCATTCAGAAAGTATTCAGACCCCTTAACTTTTTTTCACATTTTGTTACGTTACTGCCTTTTTCGAAAATATATTAAATAATTTTTTCCCCTCGTAAATCTACACACAATACCCCATAATGACGAAGCAAAAGCACCTCTTTTTTTTACACATTTGTAAAAAAAAATGAAATATCACATTTACATAAGTATTCAGACCCTTTGCTATGAGACTCGAAATTGAGCTCAGGTGCATCCTGTTTCCTTTGATCATCTTTGAGATTACAGCCTTGAGTCTCCAGCTCTTTTCAGGTCTTTCCAGAGACGTTTGATTTGGTTCAAGTCCGTGCTCTGGCTGGGCATTGTCTTGGCTGTGTGCTTAGGGTCATGGTCCTGTTGGAAGGTGAACCTTCGCCCCAGTTTGTGGTCCTGAGCGCTCTGTGCCAGGTTTCCTCCAGACATGACGCTTGGCATTCAGGCCAAAGTGAATCTTGTTTCTCATGGTCTGAGAGTTCTTTAGGTGCCTTTTGGCAAACTCCAAGGGGGCCGTCATGTGCCTTTTACTGAGGAGTGGCTTCCGTCTGGCCATTCTACCATAAAGACCTGATTGGTGGAGTGCTGCAGAGATGGTTGTCCTTCTGCAAGGTTCTCCCATCCCACATAGGAACTCTGTGGCTCTGTCAGAGTGACCATCAAGTTCTTGGTCACCTCCCTGACCAAGGCCCTTCACCACCGATTGTTCAGTTTGGCCAGGCGGCCAGCTCTACGGAGAGTCTTGGTGGTTCCAAACTTCTTTCATTTAAGAATTATGGAGGCCACTGTGTTCTTGATGACCTTCGATGCTGCAGACATTTTTTGGTACCCTTCCCCAGATCGGTGCCTCAACACAATCCTGTCTCGGAGCTCTACGGACAATTCCTTCGACCTCATATGAAATAAAATATCCCAGAAATCCCACAAAAAGCTTATTTCTTTCCAATTTTGGGGGGAATATATCATTTTTGCATTTTCCAATTAAGAACATTCAATAAAAACAAAGTGACAATAACCTCACAAGACAACAGACAAAAATGTAAATACTAAAAAATTTATAATAAAAATTATAATAAGAGAAATTGAAACAAATGGTCTCCTGCAGTAAGCTACATATGATACATTAAGTGTGAAACATTACATGAGGATTATACAGAGATGCAATCAATGTGATTTGAGGGGAGATTCTCCATATAATCAATAAAGGGTTGCGTAAAATGTCTCCCTGAGCAGTAAGTACATTTCTGCAGTGGAATACGACTATAAACTTCAGATAGCCACATTGCAATTGGCAGGGGGGTATCTGATTTCCATTTCAAGGCAATACTGCCAAAGGTGCTTCAACAAAGTACTGAGTAAAGGGTCTGAATACCTATGTAAAGTATTGTGTGTTATGTTGTCCCACTCATTTTCAAAGGCTGTGTGAAGTTGCGGGAACAGGAACACGCTGTTGTATACATCAATCCAGAGCATCCCAAACATGCTCAATGGGTGACATGTCTAGTGAGTATGCAGGCCATTGAAGAACTGGGACATTTTCAGCTTACAGGAATTATGTACAGATCCTTGCGAAAAGGGGGTGTGCATTATCATGCTGAGACATGAGGTGATGGCGGCGAATGAATGGCACAACAATGGGCCTCAGCATCTCGTCACAATATCTATATGCATTCAAATTGCCATTGATAAAATGCAATTGTCTTCGTTGTCCGTAGCTTATGCCTGCCCCTAACATAACCCTGCACTCACAATGTTGACATCAGCAAACTGCTCGGCCACACAAAGCCATACACGCTGTCTGCCATCTGCCCGGTACATCTTGAAACCGGGATTCATCCGTGACGAGCACACTTTTCCAGCATTCCAGTGGCCATCGAAGGTGAGCATTTGCCCACTGAAGTTGGTTAAGAACCCAAACTGCAGTCAGGTCAAGTCCTTGGTGAGGATGATGAGCATGCAGATGAGCTTCCCTGAGACTGTCTGACAGTTTGTGCATAAATTCTTCAGTTGTGCAAACACACAGTTTCATCAGCTGTCCGTGTGGCTGGTCTCAGGCGATCACGCAAGTGAAGAAGTCAGTCCTGGACTGGCGTGGTTACACGTGGTCTGCGGATTTGGTCTGGCAACGTGGTAACCGCTCTGGTGGAGATTCCTGCAGTCAGCATGCCAATTGCACACTCCCGCAAAACATGAGACATCTGTGGCATTGTGTTGTGTGACAAAACTGCGCATATGATTGGTCTTTTGTCCCCAGCACAAGGTGCGCCTTTATTTATTTTTCAATATTTTATTTTAGCATTTTTGAATTCAAACAAATGAAAATACATTAGGCAACAATATAACTAAGTGACATTAACCTTACAAGACAACAGACACATTAAAATGAGACATTGGATCACATGGTCACCTGCAGTAGGCTACATATTATACATTAAGTGTGAAACATTACATGAGGATTATACAGAGATGTGATGTGAGGGGAGATTTTCCATATAATCAATAAAGGGTTGCCAAATTCTGTAAAATGTCTCCCTAAGCAATAAGTAATATTGTGGGATACGACTATTAACTTCAGATACCCCCTGCCAATTGCATCTGATTTCCATTTCAAGGCAATACTTTTCTTGGCAATCACTAGCATAATTTCTGTTAGCTTTATAGTGTGGCTTTGCCTACGATTGTAATTAGTAAAGTTTCCCAGTAGACAGACCTCCAGGTCTAAAGGGATTTCAGCCCCATGAATATGGTGTCAGATACCCCTTCCCAGAAACTGTGTAGTTTTGAACACTGCCAAGTGGAATGGAGGAATGTTCCTTCATCTGAGCTACATCTAAAACCTAGGGAGGAGATACCAGCTTTGAACTTGTGCAATCTAGATGGGGTGATATAGAGCTGATGGAGGAAGTTAAACTGGATCAGTCTGTATCTAGAGTTTAATGTGGATGTAAGATAGATAGATAGATAGATAGGTACTTTATTGATCCCCCGGGGGGGAAATTTCAACACCATCCCTGCATACTGTAGGTCATTCCATAGTCCCTCATCAAGATTAATACCAATATATTTTTCCCATCTAAGTCATGCAGTGGTAATCCTGACATAAGAGCATCGTAAACACGGAAATGGTCTTAGTGGTTGGTCTGCATGGCAGAGTTGTTCAATAGGTGACATCTTAGGTAGGTTCTATTGGCTGTTGAGATTCACCCTAATAACATTTCGTAGTTGTAGGTAACTGAAGAAGTCCTTGTTAGACAAGTGGTATTTCTGGAAATAAGCATTCCCTCCTCATAACAATGTTCCAGAAGAGTGATACCCTTTTCAGACCATGGTCAAAAGTTACTATTCTGGAAAAACATAGGAATCAATCTATTGTTCCAAAGAGAGGTTTTAGGGAAAATAAATCCCTCTCGTCTGAACAGCTCATGCAGTTTGCACCATGTCAGGACAGAATGTATAATTAAAGGGTTGTCTGTCATAGTTTTTATAGATGTCCCATTTGTAAAACAAATCTGCCCCAGTTTCCTCATGTACCTCAAACTTTTCAATGTTCAACCATGAGGGGGAAGGACCACTGTCAAACCTCTGAGCCAGAAATCTAGATTGCGCAGCCCAGTAATACATCCTCAAATTGGGGAGGTTTAGGCTCCCTTGACTGTAATCAAGGGTCAGTTTGTCCAGTTTGTCCACAGAAGTTCTGCTGTGCCAGATAAACCATCTGGTCTGCTTGTCGAGAGAGGAAAAGAATGCTGCGGGTACAGGGATGCAGAGAGATTGAAACAAATATATAAATCTGGGCAGGACATTCCTTTTAATTACATTAATTCTACCCAGTAGAGTGAGAGGCAAGTCCATAAACTTACACAGGTCACCCTCCATCTTTTGTAACAAACCAAACAGATTGAGTTTATAGAGGTTCTTCAGTTTACCATCCACCATTATGCCCAAATCTGTGAAGCCCATAGGCGACCGTCTAAAAGGAAACTTATGCTTGATGGTATGATGGACAAAGACAGACAACGGTAATATATAGCTTTTATCAAAATTGACTTCATATCCAGAGAAATAACTACAATACTGTAATAGGTTCTGTAAGGGAGAGGTAATGTTCTGGGTTTGTTAGAAATAAAATAAAGTAGTCCGCAGAAAGTGATAACTTATGGGTATGGGGGCCCACCTCAAAGCCATGTATGTCAGGGCAAGTTCTAATGGCCTCAGCCAACGGTTCGATGGCGAGGGCGAAGAGGTGGGGGCTAACAGAGCAACCTTGTCTGTTCCCCCTATAGAGAGGGAAAGAGGATGAAGTAATCCCATTGGTAGAAATCCTAGCTTTGGGAGATTTGTAAAGTGATTTTATCAAGTTTCCAGAACTCGAATGACATATGGCCTTTAGACCCTATCAAAGACCTTTTCAGCATCAAGGGAGACTGTGACACAAGGTATTTTGTTTTTGTTAGCAAGATGAATTATATCAAAGAACCTTCTGAGATTGTTGGAGGACAATCTATTAATAATGAAGCCAGTCTGATCTGGGTTGACCAGCAGGGGGAGGCATCTTTTAGATAGCACCTTGTTGACCATTTTACAATCTGTATTAATGAGAAAGATTGGTCTATAGGAGGCAATCTTTCTTGTGAATTACTGCAATCACAGCTTGAGAGAGACTCTGGAAAGCAGTTGTCCTGCCTGGCTTTTTTAAAGTACCTCCATAAGGTAGGGTACCAACAGCTCCTTAAATTCTTTATAGAACTTTGGAGGGAAGCCATCCTTCCCAGGAGATGTATTAGAAGGTCAAGATTTAATGGCCTCCAACAATTCAGGGATTGGGAATTGTTCACTCAGGCGCTCTCTGTCTTCCTCTGACAGGCATGGAAGGTTGAGAGAGGAGAGAAAAGAGTCGACCTCTGATAGATCATCGCTTGATTGGGAAGTATAGAGGTCCTCGTAATATTTCTTAAGTGTCATTAATTTCAGTAGGGTTGAAAGATATCTTGTAAGTAAGAATATCTATAGCATTAATTGTCCTCTTACTTTCCTCTGCTTTCAGTTGCCATGCCAATACATTGTGTGTGTTCTCTCCAAGTTCGTAGTAATGTTTTGATTTAGTGATGGCCCTCTCGGCTTGATACGTGTAATACGTGTATTATATTTCAGTTTTTTATTTACCAAAAGCCTGTATAGGTCTTTAATCAGGCCTCTCTGGTAGGTTTTCTCTGGCTCAAAGATTTCAGATTCAAGGACATTCAGTTCGGCACCGTGTTTTTTCTTCAACACTTTAGTATAGGAAGTTATTTGTCCATTCTGATAGGCTTTCAATGCGTCCCAGAGAATGAAACTGTCAGGAGAGGAGGGTTTGTTTGTCAAAGTACAAATATTGATCTGCTCTTTAATGAATGTACAAAATTCAGGTTGCTTCAAGAGTGTAGAATTTAGTCTCCATATATATGCTCCATTTACCTTGGTAGGAATGGAGATTAATAGTGCCAGAGGAGAATGGTCACTAAGCAATCTGGGGAGATAATCAGTATCTACCTGGTTAAATCTACCTGACCTACCTGGTTAAATCTACCTGACCTACCTGGTTAAATAAAGGTGAAATAAATAAAAAAATAAAATAAATCTAACACTCTATGAAAAAGTTGGGTTGATAGCAAAGAGTTATCTATGAGTGTGTGTGTTGTGTGGGTGTGAATAAAAAGAGTAGTCCCTATCCTGTGAATGCATCTGCCTCTGGACTTCTAGTAAATTGAGATCCTTCATGAATGACATGGTGAGCTTTGCAGCTTTGGTAAGAGGGGAGAGTTTATCAGAGGACCTATCAAGAACCGTATCTAAACAAACATTTAAATCTCCTCCAGCCAGTAGCAATCGTGGTGGTGCTTGAGCAACCTGAAGGAATACATTCTGAATAAACATATGGTCATCGAAGTTAGGAGCATAAATATTCAATAGGGTCCAAGACTCCGAATACATATGCCCCTGCACCAAAACAAACCTGCCTGAGGAATCAGACTTGGTGTTGCTGACACAGAAGGGGACATGTCTACTTATCAATATTGCAGTTCTTCTTGCTTTGGAGTTAAAAGAGGACGCAAAAACTTGTCATACCCATTCCCTCTTTCATTTATTGTGTTCACTGGCTGTAAGATGTGTTTCTTGTAAGAACAAAATGTCAGCCTGTTATTAAGGTATGTATAGACTCTTTTTCATCCGGCTGTTAAGACCTTTTACGTTGAATGTGGCATATTTTAGTGGATTAAGTATGGGTTGGGTTTCAAATATATTACTGAATGGTAATCATTCATATGTTTATAGTCAGTTAATGTTTAAACTTTAGTTTGGACACTGAAGTGACCTACAGTACATTTGAAAAGTATTCAGACCCCTTGACCTTTTCTGCATTTTTTTATGTTACAGCCTTAGTCTGAAATTCATTAAATTAAATGTTTTTTAATGACATTTTTGCTAATAGAAAACAGAGCTCAGGTGCATCCTGCTTCCATTGATCATCCTTGAGATGTTTCTACAACTTGATTGGAGTCCACCTGTGGTAAATTCAATTGATTGGACATGATTTGGAAAGGCACACAACTGTTTATATAAGGTTCCACAGTGCATGTCAGAGCAAAAACCAAGCCATTAGGTTGAAGGAATTGTCCGTAGAGCTCCGAGACAGGATTGTGTCGAGGCACAGGGACGGGTACCAAAAGATGTCTTGTATTATTTATTTTATAGTCTTTCTTGCTAGTCTTTATCAAGAGATCCATTAATTCCGGACCCCACTGTATATTTCATGATGCCGAAACCCGGAAGGTAGGTGGATGGTAGCCGGCCAACCGGCTTCCCATATGGCCACCAATAGGCCAAAATGGCCTTCCAAACGGTCTACCAAATGGCTTACCAAGTGGCTACCCCGGGCAACACAGCGGCTACACCTGCCAACCTGGCCAATCCAGCGGCTACCCCGGCCAACCCGGCCAATCAAGCAGCTAACCTGGCCAAGCCAGGCCGATCCAGCCGCTACCCCGGCACCATAAGCCCAGTGCACCAAGGTTCAGCTTAACCAAACTCCCTCAATGACATGAGACAACGATACATCCAAGAAACACCCATATCAAACCAAACCCCCAAGACACAAACTTGTCTTCACAGTTGCATTTCTTAATGAGGAGAAAAACAGGTTGAATCAGTCAGTTCAGCACCCGTTTAATTTAGAAAATAAAAACAAATAGCATTGGCAAAATTATTGGCACCACAGAGCTAGTACTTGCTTGCACAGCCTTAGGCCAAGATAGCTGCCGATAAAGCTGCACTTTTCTACTGGCAATTTGTTGTTGGCTGGAAAACCCATAATCATAATTTTTTAACATTGGGTTGAACATTTCACTCCAAAACACATTCAAGGCCCCCAGTATCAGAGGCAGCCAAGCAACCCCACAGCATTATTGGACCCACCGATGAAAGAGACACGAGAAAGCCTGATTGAACTTCCCGAAAACAAGCCTAAATCCTGGGGATGTGGACAGGTCTAATTTTGTTAATCAATTTGGCAAAACAGATCAGAACTGTGTTTACTAATGACCAAATTAAGCTTTCAAAGAAATGGACATCTCCTGAGCCTTTAACTTAGGCTTCCACGACAGAGTGCCACTGCTGCCAATCTTCAGCCTGCTTGGGGATGGTTTTCCATGACAGGCCACAATTCTTCATCTCCTTCTCATGCCATTAACACAGCCCCTAATAACACTGGCACCATCATAACATTGTCTCGACCACTGTTGGAACCATTAACCTTTTGGAACCAGCCTGATCACTACCTTTACCATTCTATTTCACTTCACCTATCAGTAAAACAGGAATGGTGAACACACTGATCAGGCTTGTTCCAACAGGTACCAGTGGGTATGAAAGTGATTCCCCTTTGCAGCTTCAGGGTTTAATTATGATGTGGATAAATGGAAGATGTGTGATGGGTTAAGTACTCTATATACCCTCATTAAGAGCTGCAGTGGGTTAGGGTTGAGGAGAAATTGTTTCTGTTTCACTTTCCCATCATATCCCCCTCCATTATCAAAGTAAGTTCAGGTTGACAGTAAACATAGTAAAAATAAGACTGGTTTCTATTCAGCTGGTGTAATTCTCTATTTTGCTATGCTTTCCAATCGATAAATAATTACATGTATTGACTGAAATCAAATTAAACAGTTAAATAAATACTGTTGAACGTCTTAAAGTGTGAAGTTCATTCAAAGGCCATTAGGTGTCCTACTTGATCCACATACATTTTTATAAAACCATATAGGTATTTATACAGGAATTATACACACATTAAACACCCCATCAAGTCTAGTGAAAAAAGAACAACACTTATATTATCATAAGGGTTCATTATGATTATTGTTATCAAAAAGAAATATATGAAAAAATGAGAGAGAGAGCGATACATTTACATAATAATTCAGACCTTTTACTCAGTACTTTGTTGAAGCACCTTTGGCAGCAATTCAGCCTCAAGCCGTCTTGGGTATGATGCTACAAGCTTGGCACACATGTATTTGGGGAGTTTCTCCCATTCCTCTCTGCAGATCTTCTCAAGCTCTGTCAGGTTGGATGGGGAGCGTTGCTGCACAGCTATTTTCAGGTGTCTTCAGAGATGTTCGATCGGGTTCAGGTCCGGCTATGGCTGGGCCTCTCAAGAACATTCAGAGACTTGTCCCGAAGCCACTCTTGTGTTGTATTGGCTGTGTGCTTAGGGTCGTTGTCCTGTTGGAAGGTGAACCTTCACCCCAGTCTGAGGTCCTGAGCGCTCTGGAGCAGGTTCTCATCAAGGATCTCTCTCTGTACTTTGCTCCATTCATCTTTGCCTCGATCCTGACTAGTCTCCCAGTCCCTGCCACTGAAAAACATCCCCACAGCATGATACTGACACCACCATGCTTCACCGTAGGGATAGTGCCAGGTTTCCTCCAGACGTGACAATTGGCATTCAGGCCAAAGAGTTCAATCTTGGTTTCATTAGACCAGAGAATCCTGTTGCTCATGATCTGAGAGTCTTTTGGTTCCTTTTTGCAAACTCCAATCGGGCTGTCATGTGCCTTTTACAGAGGAGTGGCTTCCGTCTGGCTACTCTACCATAAAGGCCTGATTGGTGGAGTGCTGCAGATATGGTTGTCCTTCTGGAAGGTTCTCCCATATCCACAGAGGAACTCTAGAGTTCTGTCAGAGTTACCATCGGGTTCTTGGTCACCTCCCTGACCAAGGCCCTTCTCCCCTGATTGCTCCAGCTCTAGGAAGAGTCTTGGTGGTTCCAAACTTCTTCCATTTAAGAATGATGGAGGCCACTGTGTTCTTGGGGACCTTCAATGCCTCGACACAATCCTGTCTCGGAGCTCTACGGACAATTTCTTCCACCTCATGGAACCTTATATAGACAGATGTGTGCCTTTCCAAATCATGTCCAATCAATTGAACTTACCACCGGTGAACTCCAATCCAAGTTGTAGAAACATCTCAAGGATGATCAATGGAAACAGGATGCACCTGAGTTCAATTTCCAATCTCATAGCAAAGTGTCTGAATACAAAACAAATTGCAAAAATTTTCACTTTGTCATTATGGGGTATTGTGTATAGATTGCTGATAAAAAACAAGTATTTCATCCATCTTAGAATAAGGCTGTAACGTAACAAAATGTATAAAAAACAAGCGGTCTGAATACTTTCCAAAACACTGTAAAAAAAAAAAGATATATATTATCCAGTCGTATAAACACTGCTAACAGCCTACCCGACCGCTCGGAGGTGTCCGCACATTCAAAAATGTTGAGATTCATCAACTTGGCACACGCCATAGATTTCCCATTATAACAATAACATCAAATTGATCAGAAATAATGTTGTAAATGACTATTGTAGCTGTAAACGGCTGATTTTTTATGGAATGTCTACATAGGCGTACAGAGGCCAATTATCAGCAACCATCATCCTGTGTTCCAATGGCACGTTGTGTTAGCTAATCCAAGTTGATCATTTTAAAAGGCTAATTGATCATTATAAAACATATTTTGCAAGTATGTTAGCACAGCTGAAAACTGGCCTTCTTTAGACTAGTTGAGTATCTGGAGCATCAGCATTTGTGGGTTTGATTACAGGCTCAAAATGGCCAGAAACAAATACCTTTTTTCTGAAACTCGTCAGTCTATTCTTGTTCTGAGAAATGAAGGCTATTCTATGCGAGAAATTGCCAAGAAACTGAAGATCTTGTACATCGCTGTGTACTACTCCCTTCACAGAACAGCGCAAACTGTCTCTAACCAGAATAGAAAGAGGAGTGGGAGGCCCCGGTGCACAACTGAGCAAGAGGACAAGTACATTAGAGTGTTTTGTTTGAGAAACAGACGCCTCACAAGTCCTCAACTGGCAGCTTCATTAAATAGTACCTGCAAAACCCCAGTCTCAACGTCAACAGTGAAGAGGCCACTCCGGGATGCCATATCTCAGACTAGCCAATAGAAAGAAAAGATTAAGGGCAAAATAACCCAGACACTGGAGAGTGGAAGATATGGCTTTTCTTTGCAACTCTGCCTCTTCACTGTTGACGTTGAGACTGGTGTATAAGGTAACAATAAGGAGGCTATATACAGGGTCAACGTGCAGGGGCACCGGTTAGTTGCGGTAACTGAAGTAATATGTACATGTAGTTATGGGTAAAGTGACTATACATAGATAATAAACAGTGAGTAGCAGCAGCGTAAAAAAGGAAATCAATAAAAATTTGGTAGCCATTTGATTAATTGTTTAGCGGTCTTATGGCTTGGAGGTAGAAGCTGTTAAGGAACCTTTTGGACCTAGACTTGGTGCTCCGGTACTGCTTGCCGTGCGATAGCAGAGAGAACAGTCTATGACTTGGGTAGCTTTTAGGGCCTTCCTCTGACACCGCCTGGTATAGAGACCTTGGCCCCAGTGATGTACTGGGCCATACGCACTACCCTCTGTAGTGCCTTACGGTCGGAGGCTGAGCAGTTGCCATACCAGGTGGTGATGCCACCAGTCAGGATGCTCTCAATGGTGCTGCTGTAACATATCATACTATACTGAACAAAAATATAAACGCAACATGTAACAATCTCTAAGATTTTACTGGGTTACAGTTCATATTTAAATAAATAAATTAGGCCTTAATCTATGGATTTCACATGACTGGTAATACAGATAGGCATCTGCTGGTCACAGATGCCTTTTTAAAAAAAGGTCCTCGTCACAGTATCTCTGTGCATTCAAATTGCCATTGATAAAATGAAATTGTGTTCGTTGTCTATAGCTTATGCCTGCCCATACCATCACCCCACTGCCACCATGGGGCACTCTGTTCACAACGTTTACATCAGCAAACAGCTCGCCCACACAACAGCTTTGCACACTCTTGGCATTCTCTCAACCAGCTTCATGAGGAATGCTTTTCCTTGAAGCAGTCTTGAAGGAGTTCCCACAAATGCTGTCACAACACAACTGATTGGCTCAAACGCATTATGAAGGAAATGAACTGTTAAATGAAATGCAGTCCAGGTGACTACCTCATGAACCTAGTTGAGAGAATGCCAAGAGTGTGCAAAGCTGTCATCAAGGAAAAGGGTGGCTACTAACACTTTTTTGGTTACTACTTGATTCCATATGTGTTATTTCATAGTTTTGATGTCTTTACTATTATTCTACAATAATAGTGATATTGCGAGGGGTGAAAGTGAGAGAGGAGGCGAAGAGACAGCAATGATTCGAAAGTAAATGAAAGATTTAATGAAACCGACAGCAATACACAATACAGAATAGAAAGGAACAATAACCCGCGAGGGGTGAAACAAACACACAGGTGACCCTGTTGACCAAATACGAAACAGGTGTGGCTCATCAGGGTGTTACTGCCATCGTCCCACGACCGCCAGTTAGAACACCGGCGAGGAGGAGCGCCGGCGAGGAAGAGGTCCCGCAGCTCTGCGCGGGGCATTCGTTACAGAAAATAGTGAAAATTAAGAAAAACCCTTGAATGAGAAGGTGTGTCCAAACTTTTGACTGTTTTTTTTTGTGCGGTCTGTTTTGCTTAATATAAGGAATGTGAAATTATATATACTTTTACTTTTGATACTTAAGTATATTTAAAACCGAGTACTTTTAGACTTTTACTCAAGGCATATTTTACCGGGAGACTTTCACTTTTACAGTCATTTTTTATTTAGGTATCTTTACTTTTACTCAAGTATGACAATTGGGTACTTTTTACACCACTGGCTATCGGTACACTATAATTACAAGTAAATACTCCTCAAGATACACTTCATATTAAAATAGGGCCAGGTTGTCAGGATGGGTAATGTACTGTATAAGTACATATTAGTTACAAGTAAGTACCCCTCAAGATACACTTCATTTTAACTATTTAAATCCTGTGTAACAACTAGTAATTACATTGTTTTTAGGCAAACATTACATGTGCTTTGAAAGTGTCTTATTCCTCGCCTGGGATGACACTCGTATTAAATCTGGGAAAGGCAGCCCTTTTTTTTTCTTTGCACATGCCCCCCAAAAGGTCTGTGATTTACATCAATTATCAACATCAATGATTAGCTGATACCCCACCCTTTAGATCTATATTTATTTGATTTATATATTTTCAACACGCAAACATAAAAAACAAGAAAGATATCTGCATGTTTAAAAAAAATGTAATTTTCAATTTGATATATATATTTCCTTTTTTATGTCCTTCTGATTTGATCAATCGTTTATTTTAAATTTTTTACACTTGTCTGTGAACTACCTTCCTCTGTTTCTCCCAAAAAACGTGTTAATCTGTACATACTACCTTACCAGGGACAACCAGAATTCAAGGAAACGGAACCAAGGTTTCACCCTACTGTAAGTAAAAATGTACTTACAGTAACAATTTTACCAATATAGACAAGAAATAAGCCTAATGCCATGTATTTTAATCAGACATGTTTCTGTTTTGTTTCTCATATCAAAGTGGAGCCCACCACTGTTCACATAAGACCACAGAGCGTAGTTCCAGGACTGAGAGGGGAACTTGTCTGCACCACCTCTGGGTTCTATCCTGGAGGCATACACATTCTCTGGTCCTGTGGTCAACACCATGTACCGCCAGCCAATGTCGCCACCAGCATAAACAGCAGTACAGACGGCACATTCTCTCTGAACAGCCAACTCAGATCCATCCCTGTGGCAGTGAACCAGGCCATTGAGTGCGCCTGTGTGGTTTCTCATCCATTCTGGCCACACAAGAAATGGGCAAGCTACACAAATGGATGTGAGTCTATGTCTATACCAAAAAAGGATTATGTGACTCAATCCCAGAAACATTTATTTTATTTAACTATCCGGTCGTGATAGGGTGGCGCACAATTGGCCCAGCGGGGTAGGCCGTCATTGTAAATACGATTTTTTTCTTAACTAACTTAAAGTTAACTAACTTAGTTAAATAAAGGTTAAATACTATAGTAGCTTCTTTCATGTGTGTTTGTTCCATTGAAGTACTATAGATGGCCCCCTATTCCTTACAGTGCACTACTTTTGACATGAGCTGTATGGGTACTGGTCAAAAGTAGTCCACTAGGGGAATAGGGTGCCATTTGGGATTTAGCATAAGAGAGTGCCCTTTTGTTTAGTTTGCTGGATAAAGTGTAAGAATAACCTAGACCCAGCTCACACTGTTGAGACCCAGGGTGTCTATGAGATCATCACTTCCTGCTCTTCACCCAGATATCCAAACATGACGGTAATCCAGGTACAGCTGTTGTGAAGCATGTTTCTAGTGACAGTTGTTCATAGCTTCTAGTGACCAGTTGTTCATAGCTTCTTTGTTTTTTGGCAGACTGGGGCAGAGCCATTATACAGCATTGTGATGTCCTATGCAGCCAGACGAGCATTGACTGTGAAAACAGAGAGGGATGCTTTAGACAGTATCTATACTCTGGCACAGATACCCCAGGTCACACAATAACCCCAAGCTACTACCAAAAGCCCTGGTTATACCTGGTGCTATCATTAAAGCCCTGTTTATACCTGGTGCTAACATTAAAGCCCTATTTATACCTGGTGCTAACAAGACCTTTGTCCTGGTCTTGCCCTCATTCTGATTGTGTCCACATTTTCAGTCAGGCAGGTATTAAAATGTGTCTCTTATCTGTCCACTGTTTAAGCATTGTGTTCAGATTTCTGTATGCAATTTATTTGACAAATCTATTTATGTGAAGACATATTGATGCCATAAGTCGATGGTTCCACCTATCAATGATTTTTGAGGGTGGGATAATTATGATTGACATGGTTTTGCTGTACAGATTTGTCTAAACGTGTAAGATACCCAAACACAATGCATGCCTGACTACCTCCGGAAGTGGTCAAGAAGATCTGATCACAATCAGATTACAATGTTTATTTTAATTGTCTACACCTGTCTAAAAATGTGGGCAGAATAAGGACAAAGTACACACCAGGTATAAACAGATTTAAAGTAATCCTGGACATGTAGAAGGACATGTAGTGTAGGTGTATTCTGAAAGGTCTCAATCGAACAGCCATAGTAATGAATAGCCATTACATTGTTGCTTATTCTGCCAAGTAGCCTGAAAGCAGCCCATTTACTTGGAATTCCGAGAGCTGTGCCACTGTCAACTGTCCAGAAGCTGTGTACTGTTTGAGTTTGTTGT
The DNA here is from genome assembly GCA_023634145.1 of Thymallus thymallus. NCBI lineage: Eukaryota > Metazoa > Chordata > Actinopteri > Salmoniformes > Salmonidae > Thymallus > Thymallus thymallus. Next base: position 31,682,041 of record CM042391.1, read on the forward strand.
TGTTTACCATGCGAAGTGTCACTAATTAAATTGAAACCAATTATTCAGTGGCATGTTTTGTTCATATTCTGTGTCTCATTTAATGTTAATATTCAAGGGGGTGTCTAAAAGCTGGCAAATTAAGTTACCCATCAGAAAGTATTCATATTCCTTGACTTATTACACATTTTGTTTGAATTGAAAATTGATTAAATATATTATTTTTCTCTCACCAATCTACAACCCAATACCCCATAATGACAAAGTGAAAACATTTTAGCAAATTTATTGAAAATTAAATACAGAAATATCTTATTTACATAAGTATTCACACCCTTGAGTCAATACATGCTAGAATCACATTTGGCAGCGATTACAGCTGTGAGTCTTTTTGGGTAAGTCTCTAAGACCTTTGCACACCTGGATTGTACAATATTTGCACATTATTATAAAAACAATTATTCAAGCTCTGTCTAGTTATGTTGTTGATCATTGCTAGACAGCCATTTCAAGTCTTATTTACAAGCAGATTTAAGTGAAAACTCTAACCACTCCTTACTGATGAAAAGCCTGCCCATAACTTGATGCAGCCACCATCATACTTCAAAACATGAGTAGTGGTACTCAGTGATGTGTTCTGTTGGATTTGCCCCAAACATAATGCTTTGTATTCAGGACATAAAGTTAATTTATTTGCCAAATGTTTAGCAATTTTACATTAGTGCCTTATTGCAAACAGGATGCATGTTTTGCAATATTTTAATTCTGTACAGGCTTCCTTCTTTTCACTCTGTCATTTAGGTGTGTATTGTGGAGTAACTACAATGTTGTTGATCCATCCTCAGTTTTCTCCTATCACAGCTATTCAACTCTGTCACCATTGGCCTCATGGTGAAATCCCTGAGCGGTTTCCTTCCTCTCCAGCATCTGAGTTAGGAATGTCGCCTGTATCTTTACAGTGACTGGTTGTATTGATACACCATCCAAAGTGTAATTTATAACTTCACCATGCTCAAAGGCATATTCAATGTCTACTTTTTCAAATTATATTCATCTACCAATAGGTGTCCTTCTTTGCTAGGCATTGGAAAACCTCCCTGGTCTTTGTGGTTGAATCTGTGTTTGAAACTGATCGACTAAAGGACCTCACAGATAATTGTATGTGTGGGGTATAGAGATGAGGTAGTCATTCAAAAATCATGTTAAACTCTAATATTGCACAAATCTATACAATTTATTTTGTTATTTGCTCAGCACATTTTTACTAGGCTTTCCACAACATTTCAGCTTTTCATTTTTATTTAATTGGTAAACATTTCTCAAAGCAGAATTCCACTTTGACATTATGGAGTATTGTGTGTAAGCCAGTGACACTAAATCTCAAATGGGGGGACTATATACAGTACCAGTCAAAGGTTTGGACACACCTAGGGCAGCAGAGACCGTCCTAGAGACATTAATGACACTATGATTTCCATGTTAAAAGAGGTGTGTTTTCTAGTTTCCTTTGCAAAAGCTTGAATTGTTTGCTATGGGTGTGTCTCCTGAGTGAGTGTTTGAGACTAAGTGTTTGTTGTTTTTCCAGTGTTACTGTGATCCTTCGGTTACCGTTTCTCAGTAAAGTATTTATATTTATCCTTAACCACTGATCACTCGTCTGGTTAAGATTCATAGAGCAAATTAAAAGATTTTACAGATGAGATGGGGCTATGCATTCTAGCCCCTTTCTGAATATGCAGTGCTATATCACCTGATTTCTAAGAACAGTGTCACTGTCACTCAAGAAGACTGGGTTGGAGGTGACAAAATGCTTTAAATGCAGTTGTCTAAAGAATTTAAAGCGGTCTACTCTTAGCTTGACAGGATCAACTGCATTAGTAGGGGTGAAAGACAGGCACACTTCAGTAACGTTCAGTGAGTGCCCAGAAACCTTCTCAGATTGTAGGGTGGGGGATTTTCTCTCCCATGTGCCCTGCCTCTTCCTCCATGGGGTTTTCCACCAATAGAGATGTAATTGAATCAGCAGGGAAAATAAAGAATAATGTGTAGCAACACTGTCAAATGTATGAAGTCTCTGATAAGGTGTGTAGGCTAATGCAGTAACCCACATTGAACAACACAACTGCAAAGCACAAAGCAGCCTCCGTAACCTTGGCTTATAAAAGTGAAGGCATCTACAGTATATGTCTAGGGAGACCGTCTCAAGAGGGTGAAGTCACTGTCAACACTCCAAAGCTAGTTTATATACATTTTTGGCCTATAGGTGTTTCAAGTCAGGCACATGCTGTTGTCATGTCAGGTATCAAATAGTTACTTCTTTCTCCTTGTTTCAACCTCTCTCATCTCTATCTCCCACCATGCACCCATAAAATTACTTGGCTCTCTAAAGAGAGGCTAATTAAAATGTGACAACATTGCTAGCAGCGAGAGAAGTTGTGATCTCTTTTCTGTTAGCGCCGAATCTGAAGTGCTCACTAATTGCGTCTGTTGTGATGTGAGAAGCTGAGGCGAGATTACTGCCAATTCTCATTATGCCCCTGCTCACACACGCTCTCCAGCATGGCTGTATAGCATAGCCTACTACTACACAGCTGATTGAATAAGGATATACATGTAAGCCTCTTGTCCAGGACATACTGTATTAACAGCTAAAAGCGTGTGTATACTGTAGATCAAGTAGTGCTGAGGAGTGAATGTGGAGTTTAAGTTTCTGAACCATATATTATTGTTGTGTCTACATAACGTACTGTACTGTAACCTATGTGTAGATGTGCATGACAACATATACTTTATGTTAATGCAACTTGCGTTATCTGTGTAGTGTTTGAGTATCCATGCGTATATTGTGTTGTATAACTGACATACAGTTGGCTTAATGGGCACATGACACCTGTCTTGAACGTCACTGACAGCTTGAATCCGCTTCGACAGATTTAACATGATTGTGTCACATGTGGTTAGTCAAGCACTCTGACAAGAGCCAGAATAAACCGTCTGTTGGCAGAAAAGAGCCAGGTCTAGTTGTCATACGTTGGAAATGTATACTGTTCAGTGTCTCCACGAGTTCACTTCTCAAGAGCCCTGACAGACACGGGCGTGGGAGGATAAAAGTGTACGAAATTGAAAAATATCCCTGCATCTTAGGGTCAGAGAGACGTCTATCACAACCTTATTTGTCACTTGTCTGTGAGAATAAATCAATATGGCTATGACTGCAAAGACACCCTCTTAAAGTCACTCGAGATCATTTTTATTTTGTAGACAGCATCCGTGAAACTTACTCAGCAAGGTTGGAACATGACATCTTAAGGTTACTACTGTACAAGCTTCACTCTGTTGGAGTGGTTGGAGTGTGATTCTTTGACCAGCGGACACCTTTTGGTAACATGAAATCCTCACCTGGCCCAATCCCATTCAAAAAGGGGCAATATCAATGTTTTTGGTCTTTTCATTTGGCATAAGCAAGGAAGTGTCTCCTTCCCTTGCTAGTAGTAGCTAGCTGTCAACCTGGCTAACTGGCTTTAGCCTGGCTAAAAACATAGTAAACTAGCTAGCCTTTTTAGCTTCCCACATCCCCATGTGAAATAATTAGATTTATAATAAAAAATACATGCCCTGGAAAATATTCTTAAACTTGCCTGTGTAACCTAAAACGTTATCCCAGGTTGATATGCTACTTGTATATTCACTCCCATATCCGCTAAAAATAAAACGTCATCATGTTTTGGTTACTGAGAAAAAAGCACATGGCTAGCTAGTTGGCTACAGCAGGTTCTAACATTTCAAAATAGCCTGGAATCGCTAGTCATTACTACTAAACCTTTTTTGGTGGATCCTTGTTGTTTGTTTCACTGTTTGAGCAGTCACTGAGATTATATTTGGTTATCAATGTAAAATAGGCTACTTTGATGAATATACTATAGATCAGATTAAGGAACCAAGTGACAACGGCTGTCGAAGGAATTTTTGGATGAAAACAACATTGCAACACTGCGTCTCTGTAGAGCTAGTAAGCTTAAACCCTTATATTATGTTCAAAACGGATATAAACGGTTGATGTTCTGGGTACAATTTGACCCATACAGTAATTTAAGGAAAATCGTAAATACATTTTAATTACATAATTTCCTGGGTGTAAACAGATTTTGTTTCATGACAAAATCAAGACCTCATGGGAAAGGAGAAACATTTTGGTTGTTATCTGCAACCAGAATAATAAGATGTATTTTTCTTAGCTAAAAGTTTTAACAAATGTTATCCTTACAACCAGTATACAACTTGTCCGTGCTGTTACAAAAGACATCATAAATTACATCCCGGCAACTAATTTTTGTCTGCTGGGGTTGTGAGCTTGGTTTTAGAAATACCTCAAGACTGAAGAGATGGAGTGAAAACAAGTTTCTCCCGAGAGGTGTTTAATTTTTCTTCTGCATAATTCTTGAGTCGCGTTGCCAGGCAACCCAGTGGCTGTGCAGCGAAGTGGTGGTGCAGAGGGTGGGAAGGAACAGTGTGGCAGGTTGATAATTGCCTAAGGTTCTAAGGCAGACAACCTAAGGGTGAAAGCCCTGCTAGTGCAACATCCCTTCCGCCCTAACTGCTGTTTCACCATTGCATGCCCCCATCAACTGACTGAGGTGATTGTTGAATTTAACACTGGCAACTGTGACATGACATTATTATTAATAGCCTGTGGTCCTGTTAGTGTTTGTTGTTCATGGTCATGCCAAAGAATGTATGTTTGGCTTGATAATGATAGTGGAGTTGGCTACAGCATACTGTATTGGACCAAGCTAGGTTAATACCACATGCTCCGGAACTTAGTATTTTTTAAAACCTCCCGCTTTGGGGAGGATGTGTCAATGTGTAGTTCATACATGAAGAAATATTGTCTTATCTCAATTAGCCACGGAATCCTTAGTTTATAAGTGACTGTTTTTCTAGAAGCTGTGCTGCGCCATTTTCCCTACATTTTCCACCCCCGTGGGCCAGCCCCCTAGCAATTCGATTTCAACCAATGCGCTTCAGCCCCTCACCATACGAGTGACAGCTAGCAAGATGCACATGATGAACCCACAGCAAAGCGAGAGAGAGAGCAGATACGTGGCGCACATATCTGCACATAAGAGATGTAGTACGCAATTTTCAGGGGACCACTTTTGGCTTGTGAGTGCTACTTTCACAACTACTGGCTAAAAAAGATACAAACGTACTGGAGAATCTCTTTAAAAGTTCAAGCAACAATGCTGCTGTAAAGTGTTAAACAATGCAAAGTAAGAATAAAATTAGCTGTCTCTGCTCCTGAAGAGTTTATGTTTTTCTTTCTCGGTAAATAGGCAGATTCTCATGGGTCTTGCATTGCAAATCAAGTCGAATCTAATTTTATTTGTCACATGCTTCGTAAACAAAAGGTGTGGACTAACAGCTTACTTAAGGCCCTTCCCAACAATGCAGAGAGACATTTTTTTAAATAATAGAAAAAACTACAACACAAGGAATAAATACACCCCAGAGTGGCGCAGCTGTCTAAGGTACTGCATCTCAGTGCTAGAGGTGTCACTACAGACACCCTTGGTTCGATTCCAGGCTGTATCACAACCAGCCGTGATTGGGAGTCCCATAGGGCGGTGCACAATTGGGGTTTGGCCGGTGTAGGCCGTCATTGTAAATAAGAATTTTTTCTTAACTGACTTGCCTAGTTAATAAAAAAAATACACAATGAGTAACAATAACTTGGCTATATACACAGGGTACCAGTACCGAGTTGATGTGCAGGGGTATGAGGTAATTGAGGTAGATATGTACATATAGGTAGGGATAAAGTGACTACGCAACAGGATAGATAATAAACAGTAGCAGCAGCATATGTGATGAGTCAAAAGAGTTAATTAAAAAAGGGTCAATGCAGTCTGGGTAGCTATTGGTTAAGGATATTAAGTGCAACACAGCAGACCACATCCATCATACAAACAGTTGATTTAAAAGAGAAAGGTGAAAACGGCTTCCTTTTTCATGACAGCATGACACAGTTGCTCCACACAGCTGAAATTGGATCTGCAGGAAATCTGTCTCGAACTTGCTTCACCAGGGGCACTCGTTCATTCAAAACAGAGAGGGAGGGAGCGAGGGAAGGAGAGAGTTGTAATGGCCTGCCAAGTCCCAGCAGCGGCAGTTGAGTTTGACACATTCATTGGAATATGGGGCTAATTCCGCTTGCACCTTTCCTGTCCTGGTAGATAGAACATTGCTGGAATGTAGAGACAAAATTCTAATGTTAGCTAGGTGGTCTAAAGACTTATGTCCTACTATACTGTTTGTATTTACTAACAAACAAATACACTCCGTCAGCTATTGTAGGCTTTCACTGTGCATTCATGGACTGTTCTCTCTGCTAACGCACGGCAAGCGGTACCGATGAACCAACAAGCCATAAGACTGCTAAATAGTTAGTTAAATAGTTAAGCAACCCAATACATGTTGATGCATCACAAATTATGTACACACCAATCTCCATATACAAATAGATTGTTTCATTTGTGAGGAAATGCTGTGTTTGTGTGGCAAGGTGCATTAGCCAAATAGTGTGCAGTATATTTTCTCTTGTAACAATAGTTCATACTTTCTCATAATTAACAAGTGGGTTTTCTCTGCAATGAATGCTTTGTCTCCATGGGTGTTGATAGCATCTCTCAGAAGAAGCTCCCATGCACCCTTTCAGGTTGTCATCATGGAGTAGTAGCGAGATGCAGATTGCAGGCACAAATGCAAAGAGGCATTACAACATAGAAACATCTATAAATATGTACATTTTCGACAACCAGCTAAAAAATCAAGTAGAGCATTTGAATGAATTGGAGTGTATAGGCATAGCGATAAGCGATAACCTCAACTAAACTTTGGCTTTCTATATTATGTAGCAATGTTGACGTTTCACGGAACCATTCATTTTAGAAAAACATTTTGATTTCCTATGTTCCTCTAAGACCCTGAAAAAGTGTTTTGCTGCTGCTACCGAATACAAATGAAAAATTAATGACGCAACACTGCTCCCACTTCTCCAATCCATCTACTACCATCTTTTATATATTTGGGTGGGGAAGCAGTCTTGTTAGCATTGTTGTTGTTTTTATGTCATACCCAAACCCACATAGAGTGAAGCTCTGGGAACATTCAAAAGTATCTGCTGTGAACAGAGCACCTGTAGGCCTACCGGCTACCTTAGGTGAGCAAGGCCTTCCAGTAGCTCACAGGAAAAGACCATGAACGAGGTACACTGCATGCCCACCTGGATATACATGGGACCTGGATATACCCCATTAAGCTTAAACAAAGGGCAAAAAATTGAATTACTTGCATTCTGAATGAACCTGACCACTTCTGATCTTTAAATTTGGCTAATGCTGGCTTGAATGGTGAAAAAGGCATATTACACAGACACATTCAAATTAATTTGACTGCCCTGAGCACCATCAATACAGATAACCATCAATACAGGTTAATGGTTATACTGACAAACTGTGCAGCTGTCTAGACGGGACGTTTTCATCTTATCTCAGACCAGATGTAAAACTCCAAAGGCAGCCTGCAAGGGTAAGATACGGCATTTAACTCTCAGGTGGTGTCAATGCAAAATTCTCACAAATTTAGAAACAAATCTCATACACTCATACGTCATGTTCAGGTCCAAGAAACATCAAGTCCAAGTTAAAATTCCCACATGAAAAAAAAATATTAGTGTATAGTAAAAATATTGTTCACTGTAGTCACTGTAGTGTTTCTGTGGACTTTACTGTAGTATTCAATGTAGTGTTTTGTGGATTTTACTATAGTATACAATGTAATGTTTTGTGGATTGAAGTCCAAAAAAACACTACAGTGAATAATGTAGTATACCGCAGTATAAACATATACATTTAACTAGGCAAGTCAGTTAAGAACAAATTCTTATTTACAATGACTGCCTTCCCCAGCCAAACCCAGGCCAATTGTGCACTGCCCTATGGGACTCCCAATCACTGCCAGATGTGATGCAGCCTGGATTTGAACCAGGGACTGCAATGACACCTCTAGCACTGAGATGCAGTGCCTTAGACTGCTGCACCACTCAGGAGATATAAGTGGGGGGCTTTCTCATTGAGGAAACCTACTGAAGAAAGACTGAAAGAGCAAACTTTCCATAACCTGTAGGTAGATAGGTTGGTAGGACTGGGTTTTGAACGGATAGTTCAGCACTTCTGATCTTTTCTATAACCTTTAGGGAACACAAAATATGGTCTATACTTAGCATATAGATTTCTCACTTGTGGGTGGCACAAATTGGTATATGGGGAGAGGAACTGGCAGGGTATATAGAAATGTAATACTGTAGTATTTAGTATAGTACAATTTGTAGTGTTTTTGCTAACATTTCTGTAGGATTTAGGCTACTACTGTGTTTTTTGGGTGATAATACTGTAATATTTGCTATAGTATTCTACAGTATACTATACAATGTTATACTAAGTACTACACATGATTGAGGGATACTACAGTGTGTAGTATAGTATTCTGCAGTATTGTACAGTTTATAACAGAGTTCTTTAGTAAGTACTGTAATATTCTATATTAAACTGTAGTATTTGTTTTATGTGGGTAGGCTTAATCTGTGTCTGCTAAATGGGACTCTAAAGTTTAGTGCAACAATATGTATTTGGTACACCTTTAACAGTTAATCCATGTTGGTGTAACTCACTCCGAGTGACTATAAGCCTAGACGGTAGCATCCTAAGCATAATATGTACAGAGGCAGTTATACTGAAGCCTAGAGAGCTGGTTTTGTGCAGAGAATAGCAATTAATCTCTCAGAACTGTGAAAAACAAATTAAGTTTGGGTAAAACATCAAGGTGATTTCAGAGGCTCGTTTTCCCCCCAATCGATAGAAGGACAATCTAAAAGAGAACAGATGTTTTTTGGAAAAGGGTGTAGGTATTGCTGAGGATGGAAGAAAGATTGATTCCTTTAGATATGATTTCACATGTAATCTGGTTCTCTATATGATTGACTGTCATCTAATCCTGCAGTAAAATCTGTGGATACATCCCAAAAGGCACCCTATTCCCTTTATAGTCCATTACTTTTGACAGGGCCCATAGAGCTCTGGTCAAAATAGTGCACTATATAGACAATAGGGTGCCATTTGGGATGCATCCTGTCTCAGTCTTCAGGCTGCTGGGGAAATCAATACTTCCCTATGGCAAGATATGTTTCTCCCAGTAAATGTGAAACAGCTATACGTTTCAAATTGTTTACGTGATATAAACCTCAATGTCTATTTGCAAAGCTGACCATAGCATTCATGTGGATTCTTAGTGAGCTGCTTGTGAAGGCATTTGCATTGCTTATGGAGGTTTTATGTTCTCCTTATGGAGTGCTTGTCATATAAAGGCTTACCCAATACAGGATAATGAGCCTGTATATTGTTCAGAGTACCACAACACACAAACTAAAACAATACCCCTTATATCTTATATCCCAAGCCCTTGCAGCTGTGTGATGTTGTGAATGTTAGCTACATGAACCATCAGTGCATAATGATCTGATCTTCTTCCTTTTGGTCGCTTTCATAAATAATAGAGGCACAATGATTTATTGTAACTTGCCAAGGCAGCGTGAACGTGTGCGGCAACAGCTCCCGTGTTACATGAGTCACTATGGATTGGATTCTTCCCAAGACACATTAATTAACAACTAATAAAAAGCATTAGCCAAATCATCATACAGTGAGTCACCCCACAGTTAGATTTCACTTAAAGATGGATGTGTAATTTGAAATAAATTCTTGAATTCACTCATGAAGTAGAGAATTTACATTGAATTCAACTTGAATTTCAACAATCTTCAAGTTATAGAATTTAATTGGAATTAGACTGTTTACACTGTTTGAATTGCAATTGAATTAGAGTTTTTTAAACATTACATCTTTGGAATGAAATTTAATTGGAATTCAATATTTGCACATTTTCCAGTTAACACAATTAATGCACTTAGTTTAAAAATGTACTGCAAGAAGTGTTTTAAATCATTTAAACGTGTATTTCTATATTTGAACAGTGCCATGATCAGCCTGAAAGCCTTGGGGAATTGAGTATTAACTAACATTGGAATTGAGAGAAATTGAATTATCTCTGAATTCAAAGACTGACCTGGAATTTGAATTGAATTCAATGGAATTTACAGGGAGAGGGAATTTAATTTGTGGAATTAACCCCGGCCAGTACAGTAGGTGGTTGAAGGCATAGCAGGTATGAAAATAGTTATGTGAATAGCAATGTTTCGGCAAGACCACTATGGACGATATGGGAAAACAAGCTGTAATGAAAGTAAGACTCCTGCTAGACGAGACTGAGTTAATGTAAGCATGCGTGGAGGAAATTCTGTGGCACAGGGAGGGGCTTTACTGACGGCGGGAGGTCTCAGAAGGTCTCACTGGAGAGAAATTTACCATTAATTAAGGAGATTGTCTGCATACCAAATGGCACCCTCTCCCTTATACAGTATATCAGGGAAGGGCAACTGAGGCCCCCCTTTTCTAAGCCCGCAGACCAATTTCCAAATGCAAACTAGCTAGCTAATTGTGTGCAAATAGTTTTGATCCTCTGCAATTCTTTGCTAATGTGAACTAAGCTAGTCACAAGTTAAGGTGAAATAAAGTTCACTCATGCGCTTTTTCAAAAAGCAACGGAAGGAGGATGAAGACACACCTGCTTCACTACCTCCAATGGCCAAGTTCATCAGAGTTGTCGTCAGCCCTTGAGGAGCTACCCCATGTAGCTCAGTCAGTAGAGCATGGTGCTTGAAACACCAAGGTTGTGGGTTTGATTCCCATGGGGTACCTGTATGAAAATGTATACACGCACTACTGGATGTTCCCTACTGCTTTGACTTATGTAATACACAGCCCAGATAGCTCACTGTTTCCCAGCCCTGCCTCATCCTGGTGAGCATGTCATCACAAGTCCACCTTGGTCTATCAATAAATTAAGTTCTGTCTTAACTTTGGAAAGACTAATAGCTACCTGGTCTGAAAATAGTGCTTGTTGAGAATGCTCCAACACAGTTAACAACATTTCCAAAATGTATATCTTCTTTAATTATGATTTATTCCACCCAGATTCAAATGCAGTTGCATTATTTTTAATAAAACCTTTTGTGGCATCCCATAGAATCCGGGGGTCATCGATTGAATGTCAACAGTAACTATTGAATCGTTGAAGCTAGAGACACCAAACCAACTTTCACATGTTCACGCTATCCTAATTTCAAATTGTTTAAAACTTTTATCAACTATAACTATTTACATTTGCATAAATTAGCATAAAATAACCCACCAATAGTAACTCTTGAACAGTTTTACATTTCATTTGATATAATCAACACTGGGTCTGTGGATAGGTTTTTTTAAATTTCCATGACATGTCACCACATGGTAAGTATTACATTGGAAAATCCTAAGAGTCAGCTAATTAAGGAATGTTTGAGTTGAAGTAGGCCTACATAATGTAAGTAGACAAAAGACTGAGCATAAGATTGTGTCTTAAATTGAATGCATTGGGGTGCATAAGCGTACATCAACGGGTCATGGGTCATGGGTCATGGTTGACATACAGTGTCTTCATAAAGTATTCATACCTCTTGACTTATTACACATTTTGTTGGGTTACTGCCTGAATTCCATATTGATTAAATATATTTTTTGTCTCACCCATCTACACATAATACCCCATAATGGCGAAGTTAAAACAGAAATATCTAATTTACATAAGTATTTTCTCCCCTGAGTCAAAACTTTGTAAACATACCTTTGGTGGCGATTACATCTGTGAGTCTTTTTGGGTAAGTCTCTAGACCTTTGCACACCTGAGTTAGGAAGGACTCCTGTCTCTTTGTAGTGACTGGGTGTATTGATACACACCATCCAAAGCCTAATTAATAACTTCACCATGTTCAAATGGATATTCACTGTTTGCTTTTTTTTTATTGCTACACATCTACCAATCGGTGCCTTTCTTTTCGAGGCATTGAAAAACCTCTCTGGTCTTTGTGGTTGAATCTGTGTTTTTAAATTCACCATTTTATTGAAGGACCTTACAGGTAATTGAGGTACTCAAAACTCATGTTAAGCGGTATTATTGAACACGGAATCAGTCCATGCAACTTATTATACAACTTATTATTACTCCTGAAATTATTTAGACTTGCAATAACAAAGGGGCTGAATACTTATTGCCTCAAGACATTTCAGCTTTACATTTTTTATTAATTTCTAAAATGTTCTATAAACAAAATTCCACATTACCATAATGGGGTATTGTGTGTAGATCAGTGCCACAAAATCTCAATTTAATCAATTTTAAATTCAGGCTGTAATACAACAAAATGTGGAAAAAGACAAAGGTTGTGAAAACTTTCTGAAGGTATTGTAAAGCTACATTCTCTACAACCAAATCATGCTTAAGGCCCCCAAAAGTCTAGTGATGGCCCTCAAGCCTGTAACAATATTCTTCCCTTTTTAAAGCATATTAGTAAGCCTTCAGTGTATGTGTAATTTAAAGCTACAGTGCATTCGAAAAGTATTCAGATCCCTTTACTTTTTACAAAAACAATTGCGTTACAGACTTATTTTTACTTCAATCTACACACTGTAACCAATAATGACAAAGTGAAAACAGGTTTTGAAATATTTTTGCAAATTTATTAAAAAGAAAAAACAGAAATACCTTATTTACATACGTATGCAGACCCTCTGCTATGACTCGAAATTGAGCTCAGGTGCACCCTATTTCCATTGATCATCCTTGGAATGTTTCTACAACTTGATTGGAGTCCACCTGTTGGTTGGACATATGCCTATATAAGGTACCACAGTTGGCAGTGCATGTCAGAGCAAAAACCAAGCCATGAGGTCGAAGGAATTGTCTGTAGCGCACCGAGACAGTATTGTGTCGAGGCACAGAATAGGGAAGGGTATCAAAAATGTCTGCAGCATTGAAGGCCCCCAAGAACACAGTTGCCTCCACATTCATAAACATTAATAAACAAGAACAGCTCAAGGACAGAACTACATACATTTTAAACTTCACACATATCCTGCATATCAGTACATACAAATAGGGGATAGGCGTTGTGCCATTTCTAATGTTTTGTACTCTCAGTGTACATGTCAGTACATACACACAAAAAGTAGGTCACATGGAGTAGAGGCGCTGTGCCGTGAGGTGTTGCTTTATCTGTTTTTTGAACCAGGGTTTTTGTTCACTTGAGCAATTTGAGATGGTAGGGAATTCCATGCAATGATGGCTCTATATAATACAGTACGTTTTCTTGGGGACTGTGAAAATACCCTGGTGGCTTGTCTGGTGGGGTAAGTGTGTGCGTGAAAGCTGCATGTAAGTTGACTATGCAAACAATTTGGAATTTTCAACACATTAATGTTTCTTATAAAAAGAAGAAGTGAGTGAAGTCAGTTTCTTCTCTACTTTTAGTGTGGTGTCAAAAAGCAAAGCATCTCTTTATCACGGACAGACCTTTCCCCATCTTTACAACCATTGAATTAATATGTTTTAACCATGACAGCTTACAATCTAAGTTAACACCAAGTAATTTAGTCTCCTCAACTTATTCATTATCAGATATAGCTGAGGTCTAGAACATAGGGAATGATTTGTACCAAATACATTGCTCTTAGTTTTAGATATGTTTAGAACTAGTTCATTATTGGCCACCCATTCCAAAACTGACTGTAACTCCTTGTTTGGGTTGCACTAGCTGTGATTGCTGACACATATAGGGTTGATATATATCCACGTAGATAGATACACAGGCTTTGTTCAATGCAGCAGGTCATTAGTAAAATTAGAAAAGAGTACAGGGCCAAGAGAGCTGCCCTGTGGTACACCACACTTTACATGTTTAGCATTAGAGAAGTTTCCATTAAAGAAACCCCTCTGTGTATTATTGGATAGATAGCTTTGGTTGAAAAGCCAACACATGTGTTTGTGTATGTTTATGTGTATATGTGTGTGTTTGTGTATGTGTGTGTGTGTGTGTGTGTGTGTGTGTGTGTGTGTGTGTGTGTGTGTGTGTGTGTGTGTGTGTGTGTGTGTGTGCGTGCGTGTGTGTGTGATGCTACAAGCTTTGTACAACTGTATTTGGGGTGTTTCTCCCATTTTTCTCTGCAGATCCTCTCAAGCTCTGTCAGGTTGGACGGAGAGCGTTGCTGCACAGCTATTTTCCGGTTTCTCCAGAGATGTTCGATCAGGTTCAAGTCCGGGCTCTGGCTGGGCCACTCAAGGACATTCAGAGACTTGTCCCGAAGCCACTCCTGCGCTGTCTTGGCTGTGTGCTTAGTGTCGTTGTCCTGTTGGAAGGTGAACTTTTGCCCCAGTCTGAGGTCCTGAGCACTCTGGAGCAGATTTTCATCAAGGATTTCTTTGTACTTTGCTCAATTCATCTTTCCCTCGATCCTGACTAGTCTCACAGTCCCTGTCACTGAAAGACATCCCCATAGCATGATGCTGCCAACACCATGCTTCACCGTAGGTACCCTTCCCCAGATCTGTGCCTCGACACAATCCTGTCTAGGAGCTCTACAGACAATTCCTTCAACCTCATGGCTTGGTTTTTGCTCTGACATACACTGTCAACTGTGGGAGCTTATATAGACAGGTGTGTGCCTTTCCAAATCATGTCCAATCAATTTAATTTACCACATGTGGACTCCAATCAAGTTGTAGAAACATCTCAAGGATGATCAATGGAAACAGGATGCACCCGAGTTCAATTTCATGTCTCATAGAAAAGGGTCTGAATACTTATGTAAATAAGGTATTTCTGTTTTTTATTTGGGCAAAGCTGTCATCAAGGCAAAGGGTGGCTACTTTGAAGAACCTCAAATATAAAATATATTTTGATTTGTTTAACACTTTTTTGGTTACTACATGATTCCATATGTGTTATGTCATCATTTTGATGTCTTCACTTTTATTCTACTGTCACGGTGCGCATTAGATAAGGGACGGTAGACAGAGCGCTGGTGAAGAGTCATCCTTTTTATTTTCGGAGTTGGAATCACGAAGCACGAAAATACAAAAGGAGAGAAATAAACAAAACGAGACTACAAACAAGACACTGTGACTTACGTTGTTAGCTGCAGGCAGTGCAGACAAACACAAACGAACAATGATCCACACACAGGTGGCTGTGTGTGGTGACTAAATACTATCCCCAATCAGAGACAACGCTAGACAGCTGTCTCTGATTGGGGATGATAATCTCCCTAATAGGAGTGTGAGGACTTGGTTGTGTGCCTCTCATCCTCCCCTAGGTGGGGGTAAGAGGCCTTATCACAACCAAGCCCTCACAGTACACCCCCCCTAAGGTGCGGACTCCCGATCGCACACATACAATCCCCCCTCTCCTGAAAGAAAAAATGTCCAAAACTAGGGGGGACATGGCGGGGTACTGAGGTGGTTGCTGGTGGGGGCTCCGGTTCCGGTTCCGGGCGTGGCACAGGCTGTGAGAGTAGCTTTCCTCCTACCTCTCCGTTGCACGCCCGGTCCGGTCCGGACCCCGGCGCGGTGGTTCCCCCCTCAGTACTCCCGCCATTCACCAAGTCCTGTCTGGACCCTGGTGCGGGAGCCCTCGACCCTGGAGAGGGGCTGACAACCGGCCCCGGACTGGGCACCGGTGGAGCGGACTGCTCCGGCACTGGAGCGACGCAGATGACCGGCCCCGGACTGGGCACCGGTGGAGCGGACTGCTCCGTCAATGGAGCTACGTAGACGACCGGCCCCGGACTGGGCACCGGTGGAGCGGACTGCTCCGGCACTGGAGCGACGCAGACGACCGGCCCCGGACTGGGCACCGGTGGAGCGGACTGCTCCGGCACTGGAGCGAAGCAGACGACCGGCCCTGGACTGGGCACCGGTGGAGGAGGCTCCAGGCCTTGAGCTGTGGCTGGAGGCTCCGGGCTGCTGACCTTCGCTGGAGGTGGCGGAACGCTGACCTTCGCTGGAGGTGGCGGAACGCTGACCTTCGCTGGAGGTGGCGGAACGCTGACCTTCGCTGGAGGTGGCGGAACGCTGACCTTCGCTGGAGGTGGCGGAACGCTGACCTTCGCTGGAGGTGGCGGGGCGCTGACCTTCGCTGGAGGTGGCGGGGCGCTGACCTTCGCTGGAGGTGGCGGGGCGCTGACCTTCGCTGGAGGCCTCGGGGCGCTGACCTTCGCTGGAGGCCTCGGGGCGCTGACCTTCGCTGGAGGCCTCGGGGCGCTCACCTTCGCTGGAGGTGGCGGGGCGCTCACCTTCGCTGGAGGCCTCGGGCTGCTGACCTTTACTGGAGGCCTCGGGCTGCTGACCTTCACTGGAGGCCTCGGGCTGCTGACCTTCGTTGGAGGCCTCGGGGCGCTGACCCTCGCTGGAGGTGGCGGGGCGCTCACCTTCGCTGGAGGCCTCTGGCTGCTGACCTTCGCTGGAGGCCTCAGGCTGCTGACCTTCACTGGAGGCCTCAGGCTGCTGACCTTCACTGGAGGCCTCGGGCTGCTGACCTTCTCCGGAGGTCTCGGGCTGCTGACCTTAGCCAGAGGTTTCGGGCAGCTGACCTTCACCGGAGGCCTCGGGCAGTTGACCCTTACCGGAGGTCTCGGGTTGGACGCCGTGCCCACCCTGGGCACCGACGCAGTGGTGGTCCTCAGTCCTGCAGCTGGTCTGGCTGTCGGCCCCAGACTGGGCACCGACACGCTATGGAGCTCCAGCTCCACAGCGGGACTGAACGTCGTGCCCACTCTGGGCACCGACGCAGAGATGGTATCCAGCCCTGTGGTTAGACTGGCTGTCGGCCCCAGGCTGGGCACCGACGCGCTATGGAGCTCCAGCTCCACAGCGGGACTGAACGTCGTGCCCACCCTGGGCACCGACGCAGAGATGGTATCCAGCCCTGTGGTTGGGCTGGCTGTCGGCCCCAGACTGGGCACCGACGCGCTATGGAGCTCCAGCTCCACAGCGGGGCTGAACGTCGTGCCCACTCTGGGCACCGACGCAGAGATGGTATCCAGCCCTGTGGTTGGGCTGGCTGTCGGCCCCAGACTGGGCACCGACGCGCTATGGAGCTCCAGCTCCACAGCGGGGCTGAACGTCGTGCCCACTCTGGGCACCGACGCAGAGATGGTATCCAGCCCTGTGGTTGGGCTGGCTGTCGGCCCCAGACTGGGCACCGACGCGCTATGGAGCTCCAGCTCCACAGCGGGACTGAACGTCGTGCCCACTCTGGGCACCGACGCAGAGATGGTATCCAGCCCTGTGGTTGGACTGGCTGTCGGCCCCAGGCTGGGCACCGACGCGCTATGGAGCTCCTGCTCCACAGCGGGGCTGAACGTCGTACCCACCCTGGGCACCGACGCAGAGATGGTCTCCAACCACAGAGCTGTGCTGGCGACCGTCGTTGTAGCCTCCGTGCGAGGAGTAGGCACGGGGCGTACAGGACTGGGGAAACGCACCAGTGGTCTGATGCGAGGCGCTGGCACGGGTCGCACCGGGCTGGGGAAACGCACCGTTGGGTTGGTGCGTTTTGCTGGCACGGGTCGCGCCGGGCTGGGGAAACGCACCGTTGGTCTGGTGCGCGTAGCAGGCGCGGGCCGTACCGGGCTGGGGAAACGCACCGTTGGGTTGGTGCGTTTTGCTGGTACGGGTCGCACCGGGCTAGTGTTGCGCACCGATGGTGTGGTGCGCTGAGTCGGTCTCCTCTTCCTCCGACTCTGGACCGGCGCTGGAGGCACCGGACTGGGAACTGGCGCTGGAGCACGACTGTCCCTGTCGTCCCTACTCCACCGCCAATCCCCATCCTGTGAGGGCTCCTCCGGGAACCCCCACGAGTGAGGGAACAGAAGCACATCGTCGTCGTCTTCCTCCGACTCCTCTCTGTACTCCTGCTCCCACGGCTGTAGGGGCTCCTCCTGGAACCCCCACGAGTGCAGTGGTCGGGGCTCTTCTCCCTCGATCCCCGACCACCCCCATAGCCCCCCCCCAAAATCAGTTTGAGGGGTTTTCTGGGCTCCAGGCTGGTCCTCAGTTCTAGCCCGGTGACGTGTCCTCCGTCGTCGGCGCCTCGACTGCTCCGGACCCCAGCCTTCCTCCACCGCATGATAATGGTAGACATCCTCCCTCGATAATTTCCCCATATCGTAGAGGATGTCTACCAATGTCTGCTCTCGTTGCGTCCCAGGGTGGTGGATCATTCTGTCACGGTGCGCATTAGATAAGGGACGGTAGACAGAGCGCTGGTGAAGAGTCATCCTTTTTATTTTCAGAGTTGGAATCACGAAGCACGAAAATACAAAAGGAGAGAAATAAACAAAACGAGACTACAAACAAGACACTGTGACTTACGTTGTTAGCTGCAGGCAGTGCAGACAAACACAAACGAACAATGATCCACACACAGGTGGCTGTGTGTGGTGACTAAATACTATCCCCAATCAGAGACAACGCTATACAGCTGTCTCTGATTGGGGATGATAATCTCCCTAATAGGAGTGTGAGGACTTGGTTGTGTGCCTCTCATCCTCCCCTAGGTGGGGGTAAGAGGCCTTATCACAACCAAGCCCTCACATCTACAATGTAAAAAATTGTGCAAATAAAGAAAAATCCTTGAATGAGTAATATTCCAAACTTTTGACCCGGGGTATATACAGCGGGTGAAATAAGTATTGAACACTTCACCATTTTTCTCAGTAAATATATTTCCAAAGGTGCTATTGACATGACATTTTCACCAGATGTTAGTAACAACCCAAGTAATCCATACATACAAAGAAACCAAAACAAATAAGTTCAAAAATTAAGTTGTGTAATAATGTGAAATGACACAGGGAAAAAGTATTGAACACACTTACTGATATTTATTTAATACTTTGTACAAAAGCCTTTGTTGGTAATGACAGCTTCAAGACGCCTCCTGTATGGAGAAACTAGTTGCATGCATTGCTCTGGTGTGATTTTGGCCCATTCTTCCACACAAACAGTCTTCAAATCTTGAAGGTTCCGTGGGCCTCTTCTATGAATCTTGATCTTCAGTTCTTTCCATAGATTTTCAATGGGATTTAAGTCAGGTGATTGGCTGGGCCATTTTAGCAGCCTAATTTTCTTTCTTTGAAACCAATTGAGAGTTTCCTTGGCTGTGTGTTTGGGATCATTGTCTTGCTGAAATGTCCACCCTCGTTTCATCTTCATCATCCTGGTAGATGGCAGCAGATTTTTGTCAAGGATGTCTCGGTAAATTTGCCCATTCATCCTTCCTTCAATTATGTGAAGTTTGCCAGTACCATTTGCTGAAAAGCAGCCCCACACCATGATGTTCCCACCTCCAAACTTCACTGTTGGTATCGTGTTTTTAGGGTGATGTGCAGTGCCATTTCTCCTCCAAACATGGTGTGTATTATGACATCCAAACAGTTCAATTTTGCTCTCATCTGACCACACTATATTCTCCCAGTATTTCACTGGCTTTTCCAAATGTTGTGCAGCAAACATTAAACGAGCTTCAACATGCTTTTTTTTCAGCAATGGAGTCTTGCGTGGTGAGCGTGCACACAGGCCATGGCGGTGGAGTGCATTACTTACTGTTTTCTTTGAGACAACAGTACCTGCTAATTGCAGGTCTTTTTGAAGCTCTCCACAAGTGGTCCTTGGCTCTTGGACAACTCTTCTGATTATTCTTTTCACTCCTCTGTCAGAAATCTTGCGAGGAGCACCTGGTCGAGGCAAATTTATGGTGAAATGATTGTCTTTCCACTTCCGTATTATGGCCCCAACAGTGCTCACTGGAACATTCAGAAGCTTAGAAATGCGCCTATAACCAATGCCATCATTATGTTTTGCAACAATTAGGTTGCGAAGGTCTTGAGACAGCTCTTTGATTTTACCCATCATGAGATGTGTCTTGTGTGACACCTTGGCAACTGAACCAGCTGATATTAATTTGCACTGACAGGGGGCTGGATTGCTTTTTAATTACTGATAGTTTTCAGCTGTTGTCTTGGCTTTCCATGCCTTTTTGCACCTCCCTTTCTTCATGTGTTCAATACTTTTCCCTGTGTAATTTCACATTATTACACATAACTTAATTTCTGAACTTATTTGTTTTGGTTTCTTTGTATGTATGGATTACTTGGGTTGTTACCAACATCTGTTGAAAATGCCATGTCAATAGTGACGTGTTCAATACTTATTTCTCTAATTTCTTTCTCTCTGCATTGTTGGGAAAGGACCGTAAGTAAGCATTTCACTGTTAGTCTCCACCTGTTGTTTACGAAGCATGAATACAATTTGATTTGATGTGTGTGTGTGTGTTCAAGTTTTCTCTTGTCCGTTTTTACAACAAATAAAGGCTGGAGAGTCACCCTCTGAGAATACCAATTGAGCTGGAAAAGCAATTTCTTGGCTGTCGGGGAGAGCCTTCCTTCAAGGCCCTTTGTGAAGGGTGAATTAACACAAACTGTAGGCTGCCCCCTGAGACACTCAGAGACAAAATACCGTAGCATTCAGCTTGGCTGAGCTTCTTGTCCCTCTCATTGCAACGTACCGTGCCTTGATCTCTCTTCTATTCCTTTTCACTAACACTGTTTTCACCAATCCCATGGTAACTGGGGAATGACATGGTGCATGATGGGTATCCAAAAGGAACACAGTTGAACTAAGAAAAGTAAAGATAAAGATTCCTTGCGTTGAACATGCTTTCACATTGCAAAAACACTACCTGAAATACACAGTGGATACACAGCTGAAAAGGATACACAATGATTACCACCATAACTTCTGCTTTTTAGCCATTTGCTGATCGTAATCAAAGCTACAGGATTGAGAAGCCATTCTACCCTCACAATCTTGAGCTACTGTATGAGAGTACCTGAATAACTCAGTACTGATATGGCTTAGGCACGACACCATTTAAAAAAATATTGCACCAGCCTTAAATTAACCAAGGGATTGGCTGCACATTGCTTAACATTTGTCTCTTATCTTTTCTTTGGTTCCCTGATATCTATTGAAGAGAGTGAGATCACTGTGCATCTGTATGGCCTTGACCTAAATATTCCCGTCACCTCTCTAAAGAGACACTTCCAGGGAATGTGTAGATCTGTCTTCCCCAAAACGCTTACAAAATCCATTGGCCCTTTGACCTACTTGTTGTTGCCCTGGTAAGGCAAACTGTTCAGCCATAGCCAATCCACATAGAGAGGGATTCTCTAACACTGAGGCGCTCCATCAAATGAGACATGCAACATTCAAGTCATAGAGAGTTATTTATTTATTTATTTAACCATTATTTAACTAGGCAAGTCAGTTAAGAACAAATTCTTATTTACAATGACGGCCTACCAAAAGGCAAAAGACCTCCTGCAGGGACGGGGGATGGGATTAAAAATACAAATAAATAAAATATAAATATAGGACCAAACACACATAACGACAAGAGAGACAAAACAACACTACCAAAAGAGATACCTAAGACAACAACATAGCAAGGCAGAAACACATGACAACACAGCATGGTAGCAACGTAACATGACAACAACATGGTAGCAATGATTGACATGTACTGTACGTGGAACTATAATTTGCTCAATTGTAATAGCCTGCTCTTTGATTTCAGAGCCTATCCCTAGTGTATTGTGATATCCCCAAAAGCTATTTAGTCAAGCCAATGTTTTGTGATGTTTTCTACAGCTACAATACCTTCAGAAAGTATTCCTACCCCTTGACTTATTTCACATTTTGTTGTGTTACAGCCTGAATAAAAAAAAACACATCTACACACAATAACCCATAATGACAAAGTGAAAACATGTTTTTAGAAATTATTTTTGTATTAAATATCCAATTTACATACAGTGGGGAGAACAAGTATTTGATACACTGCCAATTTTGCAGGTTTTCCTACTTGCAATGCATGTAGAGGTCTGTAATTTTTATCATAGGTAAACTTCAACTGTGAGAGACGGAATCTAAAACAAAAATCCAGAAAATCACATTGTATGATTTTTAAATAATTCATTTGTATTTTATTGCATGACATAAGTATTTGATCACCTACCAACCAGTAAGAATTCCGTCTCTCACAGACCTGTTAGTTTTTCTTTAAGAAGCCCTCCTGTTCTCCACTCATTACCTGTATTAACTGCACCTGTTTGAACTCGTTACCTGTATAAAAGACACCTGTCCACACACTCAAACAGACTCCAACCTCTCCACAATGGCCAAGACCAGAGAGCTGTGTAAGGACATCAGGGATAAAATTGTAGACCCGCACAAGGCTGGGATGGGCTACAGGACAATACGCAAGCAGATTGGTGAGAAGGCAACAACTGTTGGTGCAATTATTAGAAAATGGAAGAAGTTTCAATCTCCCTCGGTCTGGGGCACCATGCAAGATCTCACCTCGTGGGGCATCAATGATCATGAGGAAGGTATCAGCCCAGAACTACACGGCAGGACCTGGTCAATGACCTGAAGAGAGCTGGGACCACAGTCTCAAAGAAAACCATTAGTAACACACTATGCCGTCATGGATTAAAATCATGCAGCGCACGCAAGGTCCCCCTGCTCAAGCCAGCGCATGTCCAGGCCTGTCTGAAGTTTGCCAATGACCATCTGGATGATACAGAGGAGGAATGGGAGAAGGTCATGTGGTCTGATGAGACAAAAATAGAGCTTTTTGGTCTAAACTCCACTCGCCGTGTTTGGAGGAAGAAGAAGGATGAGTACAACCCCAAGAACACCATCCCAACCGTGAAGCATGGAGGTGGAAACATCATTCTTTGGGGATGCTTTTCTGCAAAGGGGACAGGACGACTGCACCGTATTGAGGGGAGGATGGATGGGGCCATGTATCGCGAGATCTTGGCCAACAACCTCCTTCCCTCAGTAAGAGCATTGAAGCTGGGTCTTCCAGCATGACAACGACCCGAAACACACAGCCAGGGCAACTAAGGAGTGGCTCCGTAAGAAGCATCTCAAGGTCCTGGAGTGGCCTAGCCAGTCTCCAGACCTGAACCCAATAGAAAATGTTTGGAGGGAGCTGAAAGTCCGTATTGCCCAGCGACAGCCCCGAAACCTGAAGGATCTGTATGGAGGAGTGGGCCAAAATCCCTGCTGCAGTGTGTGCAAACCTGGTCAAGAACTACAGGAAACGTATGATCTCTGTAATTGCAAACAAAGGTTTCTGTACCAAATATTAAGTTCTGCTTTTCTGACGTATCAAATACTTGTCATGCAATAAAATGCAAATGAATTACTTAAAAATCATACAATGTGATTTTCTGGATTTACAGACTTCTACATGCTTTGTAAGTGGGAAAACCTGCAAAATCGGCAGTGTATAAAATACTTGTTCTCCCCACTGTAAGTATTCACACCCCTGAGTCAATACCTTTTAGAAGCACCTTTGGCAGTGATTACAGCTGTGAGTTTTTCTGGGTAAGTCTCTAAAAGATTTCCACACCTGGATTGTGCAACATTGGTTGTTGATCATTGCTAGACAACCATTTTCTAGTCTTGCCATTGATTTTCAAGAAAATGTCAGTCATGACTGTAACTCAGCGACTAATGAACATTCACTGTCTTCTTGTTAAGCAACTCCAGTGTAGATTTGGCCTTGTGTTTTAGGTTATTGTCCTGCTGAAAGGTGAATTAATCTCTCAGTGTCTGGTGGAAAACAGTGAACCAGGTTTTCCTCTAGGATTTTTCCTGTGTTTAGCTCTATTCAGCTTATCTCTTGAAAAACTACCCAGTCCTTAATGATTACAAGCATACCCATAGCATGATGCAGCCACCACTATGCTTGAAAATATGGAGGGTGGTACTCAGTACTGTGTTGTATTGGATTTGCCCCAAAGTGTAATTAATAACATCACCATGTTCAAAGGGATATTCAATGTCTGCTTTTGTTTTTACCCATCTACCAATAGGTGCCCTTCTTTGTAAGGTGTTGGAAAACCTCCCTGGTCTTTGTGGTTGAATCTGTGTTTGAAATTCACTGCACAACTGAGAGACCGTACAGATAATTGTATGTGTGGGGTACAGAGATGAGGCAGTCATTCAAAAATCATGTTTAACACTATTATTGCACACAGAGTGAGTCCATGCAACGTATTATGTGACTTGTTAAGCACATTTTTACTCCTGAACTTATTTAAGCTTGCAATAACAAATGGGTGGAATACTTCTTAACTTTAGACATTTCAGCTTTTCATTTTTAATTAACATGTAAAAACATCTTAATGTAATCAATTTTAAATTTAGGCTGTAACACAACAAAATGTGGAAGAAGTCAAAGGATTAGAATACTTTCAGAAGCCACTAATTGTGCAAAATATAATTAATTTCTTTACAATTTCCTCTCATTTACTGACCCTAAGCGCAGCCATGTTTTCACACACATTATTGTAACCTGTATCAGAAAGTGGGCTGGCCGTCCCTGACAATGTAGAGAACACAGCATTGCTTATTCATTTACAAAACTCTCCTGCAAGAACCACCAGAATATTGTGACGTGGTGAGGTTGGACCCAGGAGCAGAGAAGAGACCAGACGAGTGATCAGTGGTTAAGGATAAATATAATACTTTACTGAGAAACGGTAACCGAAGGATCACAGGAAAAACAACAAACACTAAGTCTCAAAAACTCACTCAGGAGACACACCCATAGCAAACAATTCAAGCTTTTGCAAAGGAAACCAGAAAACACACCTCCTTTAACATGGAAATCATAATGAGTAATAGGACACACCTGAGTGTCATTAATGTCTCTAGGACAGTCTCTGCTGCCCTCTGGTGACAGGTGGAACCATGACAAATACCCCACATCGCTTCTGATATACAAAGTACGAAATACCTCTCCCAGGAATGGCTAATTCTTGAAATCCGTTCTGTCACTACTGACCTAGGTAAAACGGCTTTTAGTCTTTAAATGTCACAAACCTGGAATGAATTTCTAAATACTTTCAAATTAGACTCTTTAGTGCCTTTCGTCACTTGAAGACATTATAGCCTACTGGGCACAGATGTCAGTTCAACATCTGGTTTTGATTTACACGTGGTTGAATTGTTAACTACTGTGAATTAAACGTGAAACCAACCAAAATGTAATTGGATTTAGGTTAAAAGTTGGGTGAAAAAATACGAAATTATTTTTTCAAATCCAATCAGTTTTCTATGTTGATTCAACATCATCACATTGAATTTTAGGGTTGAAATGACGTGGAAACAAAGTTGATTCAAACAGTTTTTGCCCAGTGGGAAGAGACTTGTTCACAGATGAATGTAGGTATTCTTATAGTTGACTTCTGATGACAATATATATATATATATTTAACCTTTTATTTAACTAGGCAAGTCAGTTAAGAACAAATTCAATCAACAAAGCCAATCTAATTAACATAATACAACAATCCCCATCAAAATCTGTCAGTTTCAACTAGAGATAACTATCTTTTTTGCATGGGCTGCATCTCAATCCACCGCATCCGTTTATGTTGGACTTCTGCATCTGTGGTGGAAAGTGGCAGAGCTACAGCGCTGTTTGTCAGACCAGGAGACATCCCGAAAATCGGGTCTTCTCCCAAAAATGTCTGTAGCGTCCAAACGGTTTGGCCTACTAGCTAATATGACCACTCTATGGATAGGGGGGGACTCGATGGTCATCATCTTGATCTACAAAACCCCCACAAGCCCCATGGGACTCGTCTGAATGTAACCCATAAAAAGTTGTGGCAACAAAAAAAAGGGGTTAAATATGTCTCCAAAAAACGTTAATATTTCCTGAGCTTTCCTATATCCCCTAGATATAGGACAGACACTTTAAATCCTTATTCCTTATGATTTATGTTTTTATTTTTATTTATTAATGTGTTATTCAATGCGTTTGTATGGGCTATAGTAGTAAAGGTAAGTAATCAGTAATCAATAACAATGTAATCCAAAAAAATAACACAAGGTAGAACAAGAACAAAAAATACAAATAAGAAACAACACGAACACGAGAAAGTAAGTAAGCGTACTAAATACAGGGTCAGTCAGTTCCAGTACCAAATGTACAATGTGCGGGATATTGGAGTGATAGAGATAGATGTGTATAGGGGTAAGGTGACTAGGCATCAGGATATATGATAAACAGAGTAGCAGCAGCGTATATGATGATTGTATGTGAGTGGGTGTGCGTGTGCGTGGTCAGTATGAATGTACGTATATGCATATTATGTGTGAGCACATTATGAAGTAACTGTCAGTGTGTATGAGTGTTTTGGGCCCTGTGAGTGTGCATACAGATACAAATAAGACACAAAAATACAAATAAAGGGTCGACTCAGATAGTCCTTGTAGACATTTTGTTATTATTTATATAGTTAGCTATTAAGCAGTCTTATGTCTTGGAGATAGAAGCGCTTCAGGAGAATGTTGGCGTCAGACTTAATCCACCGGTACCACTTGCCGTGTGGGAACAGAGAGAACAGTCTATGGCTTGGGGGACTCTATATCCCACCGCCCCATATAGAGGGATGGCAGGGAGCTCGACCCCAGTGATGTACTGGGCTGTCCGCACCACCCTCTGTAGCGCCATGTGATTGAGGGCGGTGCTATTGCCATACCAAGCAGTGATGCAGCCAGTCAAAATGCTCTCAATATTGACTCCCTTTATAAATACAGGTTAAATAAATGCAAATAAGTGAAATGTAGGGCATGT
This sequence comes from Thymallus thymallus, assembly GCA_023634145.1. Lineage (NCBI taxonomy): Eukaryota > Metazoa > Chordata > Actinopteri > Salmoniformes > Salmonidae > Thymallus > Thymallus thymallus. The sequence continues at coordinate 31,708,790 of CM042391.1, forward strand.
TCAGAGAACTTCAAATTGGCTTCAACAGAAAAGCTGACAGCCTGTCATCATCTGTGAAGATCAATTTGTGACAGATTTTAGATTAGATCATCACACTCTCTCTGTTGGTGGTTGTCTAATGTCACACCGAAATTCTTGCTAAGTATTCGAATACCTTGAGCCCTTTTCCAATTCATATGAGTCTCTTGATGCATGTGCAGTATTTGTAAAGGTTAGGTTTGAATTTGTTCGATGTTGTATTTCTTCTAAATGTCACCCCTGTCAAAAGAGGGCAGACAAATAAATAGGCTGTACATGAATGATTTTAAAGGTGTGATATTTCAAAGGATTAGGATACTCCATGTTATACATGAAATGCATGATTCACTTGCTGTATTGCTGTATGATATACTGTAAGTACATAGAGTACAATGCAGTGCAGTATTAACCTAATCATTATATATTGTGTGTTTGTCACATTTTAAAAGACACATAATACACAAGTGCTTCCGAAATGATTAATGAAACAAAAACCCTAATGTCAGAGGTTTAAAAAAAAAAAAATCTCTCTCTTTTTTGCCAGGCCACCCACCCCGCTCTGTGCGCGAGTGGTACATGCCATCAGCTAACTCATTTCTACAAGGGGTGAGGGGTGGTCCTTGCCTGGGAAGAGATACTACGTTAGTCCCATATAAACACACTCACTCCAAGCTGTGTCTGCCTCTCTCTCTCTGAGAAAGAGAGCTGAGACAGAGGGAGAGAGGGACAGAGAGGGGAGAGAGAGCAAGCAAGAGAGCTGATTGAGAGAGCTGAGAGAGAGCTGAGAGAGAGCAAGCAAGAGAGGGTGAGAGCTGAGAGAGCTGAGAGAGCTGAGAGAGCTGAGAGAGCTGAGAGAGCTGAGAGAGGGCAAGCAAGCGAGAGAGAGAGCTGAAAGCAAGCAAAAGAGGGAGAGAGCTGAGAGAGAGCAAACAAGAGAGGGAGAGAGCTGAGAGAGAGGAAAATAGAGCTGAGAAGAGAGAGTATGCAAGAGAGAATATGTTGCCTTATCTATTCCCACATCTGTATGCGTGTGAACCAGAGAAAGGAGTGAGCCTCGGGAGTATTTTCTGCTTCTCCTTTCAGCCAGGTGTATTTCGGGGTTGAACGTCAGCTACAATGTTGGCATGAAATGAAATGAAAAAAGGCTGTCTTGGAGGTGGAACAGAGCTTGGAAACATAGGACAGAGAACTGGATTTCATGGACTGAATTGGATTCTACGCAGCAAGGGGAACGCTGTCAAACTGGAGTTACAATTAATACTTAAGGTAAGTTCTAATCTTCTCTATTTCTTCATCAATGCCTCCTTTGTCCAAGCCGTCTATCACTTGGAAATGCTAGTGGTTCATCTATTCAGTCTTTCAGTCTCGTGTTTATTGAAGGGAGTGCGCTATAGTGTGTTGTCTGCGGTGGTTTCTTTCTTTCTGACCTGCTGCTGTCCGAGTCAACTCTAACAGTCACAGTGAAGAGGGACACAGCCATGTACAGGTGCTAAACTCCTCCATGTCTTCTGTGTTATTTTGTTGGCGTCACCAAGGGACATGTCGAAGACAAAAATATTCTGTGTGATCTGCCCTATGGGTCTACTGAGTTAGCATCCTGTATGTGTCATGTTCTAATCAGAAGAAACCATTTCCCTGAAAATGTACATGCAAATGTTTTCTAAAAAGTGTGTTGCTTTGTAATAAACACTGTGCTTCAGCAAACACATTTAGAGCTACACTTGTTTAAAATGCATTTTCAGTTTATTGCAAGTAGATTGAAAATATTGATTTTGTGTTTTTAACATGTGTCCTTGAGCAAGGCACTTAACCCTAACTTGCTCCAGATGGTGACCCTGTAGGTAGCCTGTCATTGTAAATAAGAATTTGTTCTTAACTGACTTGTGAAAGTATTTTTGTACAAAAGTGTAGAGGAGAGATTTGAAACCATGTCAGCCTCCCTTAAACCTGATTTCATGTTACTTTGATCAATATATTTACTGATTGATAAGAGCTATACAGAAACTGAGATCTTGGATTATTGAGTTGAAGTAGCTGTGTAGACTGCAGTCAACAGAACGTATTTCCTTTGCTTAGGGGTTGTTAATCATGTTGTTCTCGTTTATCTTGAGATTCTAACCTGTAAATCTTCCCCAGGGAATGAATCTCAAGTTATTACCAGAGCTAACTTGCTATCATCTAGAGTTACAGCTGGTAATGCTTGGTGACTATTGGACAACAAACCCTTAGAGTCGATGTTCAAGCCTCTGTGGAAATCGAATTGGCATAATAAAAAATCCCCATTATATCTCTAGCTTAAAAAAGTCTGTTTAAGCTAGAGATATATGCATGTTTTTTTGCATGGGCTGCGTCTCAATCAAACCGCATCCGCCGACGTTGGCAGAGCTACAGTGGTGGTTGTCAGACCCCGAGACTTCCCAAAAATTGGTCTTCCGAACGGTTTGGGGTACAAATTAATATGAACCCACCATCGAAAGGTGAGGTAGTCAGGTACCAGTTAAAAAATGTTATGGAAGTGCGTTAGAGCAAAATAAAGGTGTTAAATATGTATTATTATGATTTATTTTTTATCCTGACCTTTCTTATATCTCTCATATATAGGAGGGACACTTCAAAACAAGCTTCCTTTTGACAATTTTTTTTTTACTGTTTTGCCAGGGTATAAAGAAGATAGCCCTATTTGGTAAAATACCATATTATGGCAAGAACAGCTCAAATAAGCAACGTGAAACGACAGTCCATCATTACTTTAAGACATGAAGTTCATTCAATACGGAAAATTTCAAGTTTCTTCAAGTGCAGTCGCAAAAACCATCAAGCGCTATGATAACACTGGCTCTCATGAGGACCGCCACAGGAAAGGAAGATCCAGAGTTACCTCTGCTGCAGAGGATAAGTTCATTAGAGTTACCAGCCTCAGAAATTGCAGCCCAAATGCTTCACAGAGTTCAAGTAACAGACACATCTCAACATCAACTGTTCAGAGGAGACTGCGTGAATCAGGCCTTTGTGGTCTAATTCCTGCAAAGAAACCACTACTAAAGGACACCATTAAGAAGACAAGACTTGCTTGGGCCAAGAAACACAAGCAATGGGTATTAGACCGGTGGAAATCTGTCCTTTGGTCTGATGAGTCCAAGATCTGAGATTTTTCGTTCCAACCGCTGTGTCTTTCTGAGACGCAAACTAGGTGAATGGATGATCGCCGCATGTGTGGTTCCCACTGTGAAGCATGGAGGAGGAGATGTGATGGTGCTTTGCTGGTGACACTCTAAGGGATTTATTTAGAATTCAAGGCACACTTAACCAGCATGGCTACCACAAAATTCTGTGGCAATATACCATCCCATCTGGTTTGAGCTTAGTGGGACTATCATTTTTTTTTCAACAGGACAAAGGGGTATTTGCCCAAGAAGGAGAGTGATGGAGTGCTGCATCAGATGACCTGGCCTCCACAATCACCCGACCTCAACCCAATTGAGATGGTTTGGGATGAGTTGGACCGCAGAGTGAAGGAAAAGCAGCCAACAAGTACTCAGAATATGTGTAGACCACTCCTTAAAATATAACTCTTTCAAGACTGTTGGAAAAGCATTCCAGGTGAAACTGGTTGAGATAATGCCAAGAGTGTGCAAAGCTCTCATCAAGGCAAAGGGTGGCTATTTGAAGAATCTCAAATATAAAATATATTTTGATTTATTCAACACTTTTTTGCTTACTACATGATTCTATGTGTGTTATTTTATATTTGTGATGTCTTCACTATTATTCTACAATGTAGAAAATAGTAAAAATAAAGAAAAACCCTGGAGTGAGTAGGTGTGTCCAAACTTTCAACTGGTACTGTATGTATATATATATTTTTTAAATCCAATAACTAAATGATCCTAGGTATGACCATCTTAAAACAACTCCATATGTTAGCTTAGTAGAAACCCAGCCCCGGGCCCTTAGCCCTTATTATCTGACTATCAACTGATTTAAGTTCCTAACTTCTGAATGAACGGAATTGTTATGTTTTTCCTTCCCCAGTCAATTTCAAACTTTCTGTGAATCTTTGTTAAGATGGACGGCCATTATTTGAACCTAGCATCCATTTTTGTAAGGAACATCATAAGCCCTACAATCCTACATGCAAACTGAATGGTCTTTCTTGTTCAGGTTGTCAATAAGCAGTTATCAGAAGTTTGTATTAGTGTCAATCCTCTGTAAACTCCACCTATCAATCAATCAAATTCAATCAAACAAATTAAATCAATCAAATGTATTTATAAAGCCTTTTATACATCAGCCAATGTCACAAAGGGCAATACAGAAACCCAGCCTAAAACCCCAAACAGCAAGCAATGCAGATGTAGAAGCTCTTAGTAAAAAAGGTGCTAAGTAGAACTATATTGAGTTCTTCGGCTTGTCTCCATAAGGGAACTGTTTTTGGTGCTTTGCAGGTTGACCCTTTGATGTCACTTTTATTGTAAATAAGAGTAGAATATGTTTCTGAACACTTCTGCATTAATGTGGATGCTACCATGATTAGATGAATTGTGAATTAATAAGTTACAGAGGCACAAACATCATACACCTGTTACCAATAACAGGGGAGGTAACATTGGGGGGTATGATATCATTATTCACGAATCATTCATGATTATCCGTAATCATGGTAGCAATAAAAAATACAATTCAAAGATTTATTCAGATTCAGAAAGGTTCTATGTAGAACCCTTCTTGCCTTCCAAAGAATCCTTCTTGCCTTCCAAAGAATCATCAAAAACTCCTTTCTATCAAAAAATGGTTCTTAGGCTGAAAAAGGTTCTAGGTAGAACCTTTTGCCTTACAAAGAACCCTTGTCTTCCAAAAAGGGTTCTTCAGATGAAAACGGTTCTTGGTAGAAACCTATCCCTCTGCAAGAATCTCCATTGAAAGTGCTTTTTACTCCAGGACTAGGCTGAATCTGTTTCCGGGAAACCTCCCCATAGTGTTTTAATCATAGGCCTACCTAATGTATAGGCCTACATGCCATTGCAACAACATTAGAAGGGTGATAATTATATGCATTAGATGGGTGTTCATTTCCAATGTCAGCAAAAAGCAAAGCCAACAGATAATATAGGGCTATTGGTAAAGTAGCCGCAGGAAGTCCCTTTTAAATCAACATAATTTGCTGACAGCCAGCGCAGTCACAATACGATTATCAGATATGCGCACATATGTTTTCAAAACAAGTGCTTTTGATTCTGTTCTTTTGAGGTAGCGCTGCCTAAAGTTAAAAGCCATCTTTCTGGGGATGATCAGAGAGGTATCTCCAGCCTCAAGGAGAGGGAATTCTGCATAAGCAATACACAGAGCCAGGTTTGTGCTTAGCTACTTCTGTCATACTACCACAGTAATCAAACTGCATACATATATATTGAATTAGTGTTATCTACTGTCATCTGCCTTAAAACCACTGAGCAAATCTATAAGGAAGAAAGTGCTCCTTCTTTTGTCCTTCTCTCTTTTATTTGTTATGTGAGCTGTCATATTGATCAAGCTTGACAAGAAGCAAATGTCTATGTGCTGTCACCTTCCTGCCTGGGTTTGTTAGCTCCTTTGTATGCTCCAAACCAAATTAAACCTTGACTGATTTTAGTACAAGTGCACACACTTCACTATCGATTTCAGTGGTATAAGACAAGGCCGCACTGTTTTGACTTATTAATTCAGAATCCATCTGCCCAGGCGGTTGGGTTTCTGTTTGTGAGCATCTTTGCAACAAAGACAGTCCACCATGCTGTTCTTCTCGTGAGAAAGAAAATGTTTGCCCGACCGGTCCTGGACTGGGCACTGGCGCAGAGGATGGCTCCAGCTCTGGCCAAGCCAAGCTCTCTACCATTTTGCGTGGACCTCTAAGGGCTGGTCGTTAAACCCTTCTGGGGTCCACCTATCCTCCACTGTGGGAAGACAAAGTTTTTCTCCATCCTCCTCAGGGCACTCCTCCTCATCTTCTCTGGTCCTTTGCCGCATGCTCTCCTCCGAGAACCCTCCCAGGTGTCGCACCCAGAACTCCTCATCTTCCCCAGGGAACTCCTCCTCCCCTAGGGTGTCCTGACCCAGCCACAGCTCCTCCACTCGCTCTTCTGAACCCCCCGGGGGTGGAACTCTGGACATACCGGACTGGAGAGGTGTAGAGCTAGTGCGTGGAGCTGGCACCGGTTGCACCGGACCGGGGACACGCACAGGAAACCTGGTGTAGCCAAAATACCGCCCCAGGCACTCCTCCTCTTTGGCATCCCTCGCGTCCCATGGCCCCCATAGCCCCCCCAGTCTTGATTATTCCAGTCTTTTACATACTGTTTGTGTGAGTTCAGTAATGAGTTTCAATGTATGATACTTTGCATATACATTCCTTGAAGGAATGTTGCACCGTTTACCCAGGAGAAAGTGAAAATAAGTCTTGGAAATTGATTTCTGTTTCAATTACTAGTTAACAAAAAGCTAGTGCCAATAGCCACACAATATCAGCTAGCCTTTCATATGGGACTTATATATAGCCCCAACCCCTCATACGTTTAAATGAACCAGACTCCTCACTCTATTTCACCATAAAGAAATGTTTTTATATGATTACATCCATGGAACATTTTCTCCCCCTCATCTTAAGTCATATAACATATTGTGTAATCCATCAAAATAGGCAATACATTCATATTTAGTTCATTACAACATTTCAAAGTGCTATACAGTGTGTGCATCAATCAATAGTTTAAGGAGTAGTCTACAAGAAGGAACTTCTACATGTGTGTTATGAGGTCAAATTCAAGAGCCCCTAGTGTCTGAGGTGCCTTGAGATGGAGTTAGAGAAAGGTGCACTCCAGACGTGAGGGGCGGGGTATAAAAAGCCTGAGTTATATGTAAGCTACGCTTGAGATTTTTGTTAGCTGTGCTTGATTGAGCTTGCCTGGAGCAAAGGAACAACGAAATAGTCCCAAAAGTGCAAACCCCATTCCCATCTGGCACTCCAGGCATGCTCAATCAAACACTCAAAGCATTTGAAAGAAAACCAATAGGCTACTATTTGAACCCAGGTGTGAGCACAAATCAGACATTACTTTTCAAACACAAAGAGAGGAGGAGCAGCAGGAGTTGGGAGCAGAGAAGAACACAACAAGCCGGTACCCAGAACGCCCCACTCACTGCCTGGAGCTGTGTTCCCTTTGTTTCCATAGCAACTGTCATTAAGTGTGATAGTGGGGTTTGTATTGAAGTCGCAAGAGGGGTTTCAATCGACAAAGACAAGTCGGCTCCTTTGTCTGTCTGTGGCCTCTGTCATTTATTTGTCCTTCGATATACAGTACTGTAATTAAGTACATCAAGTTGGTATGAACATCCTTTGTGTGTGTGACTAAAATACTAACTCTCAAAGCATGATGTACAGAAAAAGGCACTTATTATTCATTAGCCAATGAAAAGGGCATGTTCCTATCACAGCCTCCAATAATCAGGACATTAGTTTGATTAATCATCAAGTGGGTGTAGTTTTGCTTGATTTGATAGTTTGAAAGACATACTGTATAATATACTGTTTATGATCCAGGTGGGTACAGAGGAATCATGTTAACATGGGAAAGGGAAAACACAGTTTTGTGTTAATGCAACTTGTTACATCTGCACCAATTAATTGTGGAGTCCCTCATGGATCGGGTATGGGTCCTTTTTTGTTATCCATTTATTTGCTCCCACTTGGTCATATAATTCTTAGACATTATATGTCTATGAATATATACAGTGTCTTCAGAAAGTATTCACACCCCTTGACCTTTTCCAAATTTTGTTGTTTTACAGCCTGAATTTAAAATGAATTAAATTGAGAATTTTTGTTAGTGGCCTACACACAATGTCAAAGTCGAGTTATTTCAAATTAATTACTGTCACGGTTTGGATTGATGGGACGGTAAACGGAGCGCTGGTGAAGTGTCATCCTTTTTATTGAATGAGGTTTTCTCACAAGGCATTCAATATAAAAGGAGAGTATTACTTGCTGAATGACACAAGGCAGACAAGCAGGAACAATGATCCACACACAGGTGGATTTGGAGGGCAGCTAAATACTCTCCCCAATCAGAGACAATACTAGACAGCTGTCTCTGATTGGGGATCATTAATCCTCCCTCACTGAAGTGAGGACTGGGTTGTGGCTCAATCCACTCCCCCAGATGGGAGTAGCGGCTTCACCACTACCCAGCCCTCAGAGTACCCCTCCTCCAAGGTGCGGGCTCCCGACCGCGCTTGATCTCCCCCCAAAAATGTTTACTAAACCAGGAGGGGAAATGGCGGGTTACTGAGGTGGTTGCTGGTGGGGGCTCCGGTTCCGGCCTCGAGCGTGACGCAGGCAGTGACAGCTTCTCCTCCTACCTCCCTGTTGCATACCCGGTCCGGTCCGGACCCCGGCGCGATGGTTCCCCCCTCAGTACTCCCGCGATTCACCAAGTCCTGTCTGGACCCTGGTGTGGGAGCCCTCGACCCTGGAGAGGGGCTGATGTCCTTCCCCGGCTCGGGCACCGGTGGAGCGGACTGCTCCGGCACTGGAGCGAAGCAGATGGGAGTAGCGGCTTCACCACTACCCAGCCCTCACAATTACAAATGAAAAGCTGTCTTGAGTCCATAAGTATTCAACCCCTTTTTTATGGAAAGCCTAAATAAGTTCAGGAGTAAAAATTTGCTGAACAAGTCACATAATAAATTGCATGGAAGCTGACAGTCCCCGAAATCAGGCAATAGAGTTAATAAAAATATAAAGTTTACATGACTTTCATGTCAGAAGAGAGCAATCCAGTCCTGTCATCTGTCGAATAAACTTGTATTTGCCTCCCTCTGGTGAGGGAAAAGTAATTGCCCCCTTGCACTCAATAACTGGTTGTGCCACCATTAGCTGGAATCAAATCAAATCAAATTGTATTTGTCACAGGCGCCCGAATACAGTTGTAGACCTTACAGTGAAATGCTTACTTACAAGCTCTTAACCAACAATGCAGTTTTAAGAAAAATAAGTGTTAAATAACAAAATATAGAAGTAATGAATGAAAATAACAAATAATTAAAGAGCAGCAGTAAAATAACAGTAGCGAGGCTATATACAGGGGTACCGATACAGAGTCAATGTGCGGGGGCACAGGTTAGTCCAGGTAATTGAGGTAATATGTACATGTAGGTAGAGTTAAAGTGACTATGCATATGACTCCAACCAAACACATGTCGTTGTTGATCAGTCTCTCACGTCACTGTGGAGGCTGCAAAGCATCCCTAAACCATCACACTACCACCACGATGCTTGACCGTTGGTATAAGGTTCCAAAAAGTTATACTTTTGACTCATCTGACCATAGAACATTCTCCCAAGATTCTTGATGATCATCCAGGTGCTTCCAGGTGCTTTTTGGAAAACTTGAATCAACTTTTTGGACGAGATGGGTCCCATTATGTCTGGCGAAAACCAAACACTGCATTCCACTATTAGAACCTCATACCTACAGCAAAGCATGGTGGTAGCGTGATGGTTTGGGGATGCTTTGCTGCCTCAAGACCTGGACGACTTGCTTTAAACGCGCAATCAAGTCTACATGAATTTTTTTTTTAATAAACAAATTTGAAGTTTTGGAATAGCCTAGTTAAAGTCCAGACCTAATCCCAATTGTGATGTTGTGGCAGGACTTGAAACGAGCATTTCGTGCTTGAAAACCCACAAATGTCGCTGAGTTAAAGCAGTTCTGAATGCAAAAGTGGACCAAAATTCCTCCACAGCGATGTGAGAGACTGATCAACAACTACAGGAAGCGTTTGGTTGCAATTATTGCAGCTAAAGGTGGCACAACCAGTTATTGAGTGTAAGGGGGCAATTACTTTTTCATACAGTAAAAGTATAATTTTGTGGGGGTATTTGTAAACCAGGTTTCCGTTATCTAATATTAGGTTTTGGTTGAAGATATGATAACATTCAGTATACATTTTTTTTTAAAGAGGCCTCCCGAGTGGTATAGCGGTCTAAGGCACTATATCGCAGTGTTGTGGCATCACTAAAGCCAGGGTTTCGATCCCTGGCTGTGTCACAACCGGCTGTGACCAGGAGTTCCATAGTGTGGGGCACAATTGGCCCAGCGTTGTCTGGGTTAGGGGAGGGTTTGGCCTGGGGGGCTTTACTTGGCTCATTGCGCTCTTGTTACTCTTGGTGGCGGGCCAGGCGTCTGCAGGTTGACTTCGGTCGTCAGTTGAACAGTGTTTCCCCTGACACGTTGGTGCAGCTGGCTTCCGGGTTAAGAGAGCAGGTGTTAAGAAGTGCAGCTTGACGGGTCATGTTTTGCAGGACGCATGACTCAACCTTCGTCTCTCCCGAGACTGTTGGGGAGTTGCAGCGATGAGACAAGATCGTAATCACGAAAATAATATGCAAAAATAGAGCAAAACAGAAAGGTGGCACTGTAAATACATAACTTTCATAGCTCTATGATAAAGAATGCAACCTACACACTTCCTTAAACATAAAATAAGTAAATAAGTAATTTTTTGTGGAAGTCAAACAATTGTTTTACCTCAGAGGCAGACACATTGTGTATGCTCAGAATAAAAATAAAAAAGGAACCCTTCTCCCGTTGTCTATAGGAGGGACGCACACTGTTTAAATGGCCCAAATGCAAATTTTGATTTAGCCTATCACTAATGTCATGATATGTTTGGTAAAGAAATAATGAAGGTGAAATATTTTGGGCAGATGTTCCTAGAACAGATTATAACTATATATGTACATATTATAAAGTATGAAAAGGCTTATTCATTCACAATTTAATTTAATTGTATCATATCATCATATTTGTATATGTTTTATTATACTTGTATTCTGTGCTAGATCATATGGGTTGAACAGTTTATTTTTCTTAGAAATAAATAAACATTTCCAGGTGAAAGCTAACATAGCGAAACAGTGCAAAACGCTCAACTTTAACATGATTTTTGAATGTCGACGTCAAATGTACCTCACACCTATAATTACATTATCTGGAAGGTCCCTCAGTTTAGCAGTGAATTTCAAACATAGACTCAACCACAAAGTCCAGGGAGGTTTCCCAATGTCTTGCAAAGAAGGGCACCAATTGGTAGATTAAAAAAATTCAAAAAAGCAGACATTGAATATCCTTTTCCTCACTTTGGATGGTGTATCAATGCACCCAGTCATTACAAAGATACAAGCGTCCTTCCTAACTCAGAAACCGTTGCTGTGAGGAGAAAAATTAGGATGGATCAACAACATTGTAGTTACTCCACAATCCTAACCTAATTGACAGAGTGAAAGGAAGGAAACCTGTACAGAATAAAAATATTCCACAACATGCATCCTGTTTGCAACAAAGCACTCAAGTAATACTGCAAAATAAATTGGCAAAAGCAATTAACGTTTTGTCCTGAATGCTATGTGTTATGTTTGGGGAAAATCCAATACAACACATTATTGAGTACCACTGTCCATATATACACTGGAGTTGCTTACCAAGGAGACAGTGAATGTTCCTGAGTGGCCAAGTTACAGTTTCGACAAAATCTGCTTGAAAATAAATATATGGCAAGACTTGAAAATGGTTGTCCAGCAATGATCAACAACCAATTTGACAGAGCTTGAAGAATGATGAAAATAATAATGTCTTGTACAATCCAGGTGTGCAAAGCTCTTAGAGACTTACCCAGAAAGACTCACAGATGTAATCACTGCCAAAGGTGATTCTAACATGTATTTACTTAGGGGTGTGAATATTTATGTAAAAGACATACACTATTTCTGTATTTCATTTTCAATACATTTGCAAAAATATCTAAAAACATGTTTTCACTTTGTCATTTTGGGGTGTTATGTGTAGATGTGTGAGAAAAAATATCAATTTTATCCATTTTGAATTCAGGCTGTAACAACAAAATGTGGAATAAGTCAAGGGTTATGAATACTTTCTGAAGGCACATTATATTATATATACGTATATATATATATATATATATATATATATATATATATATATATATATATATATATATATATATATATATATATATATATATATATATATATACTATACATCTCAGTAAATCCAAGTGATCTGAGAATATGATTACTATTAGTTACATATCATTACAGTATACAGTACTCAGCTACCAATATGTTGCCTCATTCATAAACCTTGACAGAAGGCAGACATTGATCATGTTTCATTCATGGTTGTATTCTCATACCCTAACTGATTAATATGACAGAGCATTTATCAGATGAAGAGATACTGTATTTGTTGTATTGGGCTGAGACAGATGAAAGAAGATGAACTATTTTATGTGTAGCAGTTGATTTTCCAGTTCACCTAAATCATACTGTAAGTTGTGTTTAGTATCTTCTGTCTTGAGAAATGCCATATAGATATAATATCTTACTCTCTGTATCTAAGCTTTTTTTCCACATGGTCTCAACTCAAGAGTAGGTATCACATACTCAGTGCCTCTGAAAAACAGTCAGAAAACAATGACTCATTTTACATCCTGAACAATTATTGAAATTGTCTCAAACTACAAAAGAATAGAAGACATGAGTAATTATATTTCTACGGAATATATTTCTGGTATTTTGTGTAGCATGATGGAGTACTCTAACACCCAGACCTAAAGCATCACATTTAGTGCAGCATGCTAGTGCTCTAATAGTTCTCTCTCCCTCTAATAGGAAAGTAGTTTGAGCAGGTATAGATGCTGCTCCTCCTGGATAAATTGCAGGTGTTCTATTGCCACTGGGACCACAGAGAGGGCACAAGACCAGCTGACCTTGGCTATATCCCTTTACAATGGGAGGAATAATGCCATGGACGCAGACTGTGGGTGAAGGAAAAGCTGTAATAAACAAGCAGTGGGAGAATGGCGTTGTGGACAGAGTTGGTAGAGGCCAGGGTGTAGAGGTCAATGCTTCCGCATTCCCCACTTTATAGCCAGTTCTGCAACCATTTTTTTGTTCCTGGAGAAAGCAATTGTTGTCAAAACATTATATTTGCTACGGTCCAACAGGAATGCAGACACACACTTTCAAGACTTTCCTAACTTAGAGTGAAGAATGGGTGGTATTTACAGTGTAGTGATGGGTTTGTTATCCCTCCCTGAAAGTTTTCCTATGAACATGAATTGTTTTAAGAGCATCCAACTCCTTTTTTAAGAGCATCCAACTCTGTCTGGTCGAGGATGGATGAGGGAAAAAAACATCTATTCTAGTGATTCTTGTGTGTTTAAATCAGTTTTTGGAAAGCTATTGTAGCGATCTAGCCAGCATAGTAGCTGAAGAAGGATTGTGGGTAGTTCATGTACCACGATAAAACGGTTGTGTTATGTGTTTATGTTTCTAGTAGTTAAGCTAATGTTATATGGTTATGTGTTCTTAAGTTGTCTGAGTTCAGGTTATGGGGGCAGGGGGAATGTTAGAGTGCCTACCGTAACCGAGCCTTGCATGGCCGGAGGTTACGTTCGTTGCCAAAAACTGAAGGAGATGAATAAAGTGTGATGTTGCTGGAGTCGTGCGGTGTATGGGGCACAGGAACTCTCTGTTAAATCAATCTCTGTCTCATGCCATCTTCTTCTGGCTGAGCTTGCCACACTATTTTGAAAATCTATTTTACCAAGCTACCAATGACTTCACGCTGGAAGAAGTTGAGCTACAGTAAAGGAACCTTTAAGAGAAATATAGTTTGTTTAAGTAAAGTTACTTTGAAAAAGTAGTGACTGATTGTCATAATAAAAAGGTAAGAAACATGACTGCAAGAACACATCACTCTCTGGAGTCAGATGTTAACAGTGTAGTTAGATCTGTGTGACAGTCACAGAGAGTGAGTGCATCAAGTTAGTCCAGTGGTCAGGAAGAGATACATTTTTTTTTTTTGCAAAGGTATTTTTTGGGGGCAAGATATGTAGTGGGTAGTTCCAGTAGTTAGATACACCGCTACATGGCAAACAAGTTATGAACTACTGCAAAAACAATACCAAGATTTTAATTTAGTTAAACTACCACCAAGCTACTGCAAAACTTAGTTAAATTGCTAGTTGAATAACAGTACCAGTCACCTAGTTTTTCTTTATTTGAACTATTTTCTACATTTTAGAATAATACTGGAGACATCAAAACTATGAAATAACACATATGGAATCATGTAGTAACCAAAAAAGGGTTAAACAAAGCAAAATATATTTTATATTTGAGATTCTTCAAAGTAGCCACCCTTTGCCTTGATGACAGCTTTGCACACTCTTAACAATCTCTCAACCAGCTTCACTTGGAATGCTTTTCCAACAGTCTTGAAGGAGTTCTCACATATGCTGAGCACTTGTTGGCTTCTTTTCCTTCACTCTGCGGTCCGACTCATTCCAAATCATCATCATTGTGGAGGCAGCACTCCATCACTCTCCTTCTTGGTAAAATAGCCCTTGCACAGCCTGGTGGTGTGTTCGGTCATTGTCCTGTTGAAAAACAAATGATAGTCCCACTAAGCCCAAACTAGATGGGATGGCGTATCGCTGTAGAATGTTGTAGTATCCATGCTGGTTAAGTGTGCCTTGAATTCTAAATAAATCACAGACCGTGTCACCAGCAAAGCACCCCCACACCATAACACCTCCTCCTCCATGCTTTACGGTGGGAAATACACATGCAGAGATCATCCATTCACCCACATGCGACTCCAGACCAAAGGACAAATTTCCACCAGTCTAACGCCCATTGATAATGTTTCTTGGCCCAAGCAAGTCTCTTCTTATTGTTGTCCTTTAGTAGTGTTTTTTTTGCAGCAATTCGACCATGAAGGCCTGTGTCTGTTACTTGAACTCTGTGAAGCATTTATTTGGGCTGCAATATCTGAGACTGGTAACTCTAATGAACTTATCCTCGGCAGCAGAGGTAACTCTGGGTCTTCCATTCCTGTGGCGGTCCTCATGAGAGCCAGTTTCATCATAGTGCTTGATTGTTTTTGCGACCCCCCCACCTTGTCAAAACACAACTGATTGGCTCAAACGTATTAAGAAGGAAAGAAATTCCACAAATTAACCTTTAAGAAGGCACACCTGTTAATTGAAATGCATTCCAGCCGACTACCTCATGAAGCTGGTTGAGAGAACGCCAAGAGTGTGCAAAGCTGTCATCAAGGCAAAGGGTGGCTACTTTGAAGAATCTCAAATATATAAATTATATTTTGATTTGTTTAACACTTTTTTGGTTAACACATGATTCCATATGTGTTATTTTATCGTTTTGATGCCTTCACTATTATTCTACAATGAAAAACCTTGGAGTGAGTAGGTGCGTCCAAACTTTTGACTGGTACCGTACAGTGGGGAGAACAAGTATTTGATACACTGACGATTTTGCAGGTTTTCCTACTTACAAAGCATGTAGAGGTCTGTCATTTTTATCATAGGTACACTTCAACTGTGAGAGACGGAATCTAAAACAAAAATCCAGAAAATCACATTTTAAATAATGAATTAGCAATTTATTGCATGACATAAGTATTTGATCACCTACCAACCAGTAAGAATTCCGGCTCTCACAGACAGTTTTTCTCTAAGAAGCCCTCCTGTTCTCCACTCATTACCTGTATTAACTGCACCTGTTTGAACTCGTTACCTGTATAAAAGACACCTGTCCACAAACTCAATCAAACAGACTCCAACCTCTCCACAATGGCCAAGACCAGAGAGCTGTGTAAGGACATCAGGGATAAAATTGTAGACCTGCTCAAGGCTGGGATGGGCTACAGGACAATAGGCAAGCAGCTTGGTGAGAAGGCAACAACTGTTGGCGCAATTATTAGAAAATGGAAGAAGTTCAAGATGACGGTCAATCTCCCTCGGTCTGGGGCACCATGCAAGATCTCACCTCGTGGGGCATCAATGATCATGAGGAAGGTGAGGGATCAGCCCAGAACTATACGGCAGGACCTGGTCAATGACCTGAAGAGAGCTGGGACCACAGTCTCAAAGAAAACCTTTAGTACCACACTACGCCGTCATGGATTAAAATCCTGCAGCGCATGCAAGGTCCCCCTGCTCAAGCCAGCGCATGTCCAGGCCCGTCTGAAGTTTGCCAATGACCATCTGGATGATCCAGAGGAGGAATGGGAGAAGGTCATGTGGTCTGATGAGACAAAAATAGATATTTTTGGTCTAAACTCCACTCGCCGTGTTTGGAGGAAGAAGAAGGATGAGTACAACCCCAAGAACACCATCCCAACCGTGAAGCATGGAGGTGGAAACATCATTCTTTGGGGTTGCTTTTCTGCAAAGGGGACAGGATGACTGCACCGTATTGAGGGGAGGATGGATGGGGCCATGTATCGTGAGATCTTGGCCAACAACCTCCTACCCTCAGTAAGAGCATTGAAGATGGGTCGTGGCTGGGTCTTCCAGCATGACAACGACCCGAAACACACAGCCAGGGCAACTAAGGAGTGGCTCCGTAAGAAGCATCTCAAGGTCCTGGAGATGCCTAGCCAGTCTCCAGACCTGAACTCAATAGAAAATCTTTGGAGGCAGCTGAAAATCCGTATTGCCCAGCGACAGCCCCGAAACCTGAAGGATCTGTATAGAGGAGTGGGCCAAAATCCCTGCTGCAGTGTGTGCAAACCTGGTCAAGAACTACAGGAAACGTATGACCTCTGTAATTGCAAACAAAGGTTTCTGTACCAAATATTAAGTTCTGCTTTTCTGATGTATCAAATACTTATGTCATGCAATAAAATGCAAATTAATTACTTAAAAATCATACAATGTGATTTTCTGGATTTTTGTTTTACATTCCGTCACTCACAGTTGAAGAGTACCTATGATACAAATTACAGACTTCTACATGCTTTGTAAGTGGGAAAACCTGCAAAATCGGCAGTGTATCAAATACTTGTTCTCCCCACTGTATATGTACTGTAGGGAAACTACTCCTTAACACTGGTTGGAATATACAGTAGAGCATCATTCAAGAGATGACGTTCTCTCACACTGAGGTTTACCAAGTATTTTTTGAATTTAATGAAATTATAAAATGTGTCATTGATTTTATTATCTTTTGGTATGAGGAAATAAGACAGACTTGTCATTCAACAGGAGCCAACAGGCAGAATCAGATTTTTTAGTTTTTTAAGGATACCCTCGTCTCTTTCATCCTGTAATATTTTGTGCCATAGACCTATTTTGTGAGCACCATGACCCTTAAAGTGAAATACCCTTAATATCTTCTTCAAAAAAGGAAAATGGTAGGTAGGTAGGTAGGTAGGTAGGTAGGTAGGTAGGTAGGTAGGTAGGGGGAAATGTCTTTGTTAAGCAGCTACAACAAAACATAGGGCAGGTGCAAAATGCCAGAATGAAAATACACATGGTTAAATTAGCTGTACAGGTAAATATACAGTTATATTTACAGGTAAGTGAATGAATACTTGCATGGTTACATAAACTGTAAGAAGAGATACTTAATTAGCTAAATGCGTGTATGATATAATGAGAGGGGGTGCATGCCTTTTCAAGAAATGTATGCTTTCTGTCTCAATTTTGTAATTTTATTTTATTTTATTTCACCTTTATTTAACCAGGTAGGTCAGTTGAGAACAAGTTCTCATTTGCAACTGTGACCTGGCCAAGACAAAGCAAAGCAGTGCGACAAAAAACAACACAGAGTTACACAGTAAACAAACGTACAGTCAAAAACACAATAGAAAAATCTTTATACAGAGTGCAAATGTAGTGCAAAATGCAGTAAGGTTAGGAAGACAATAAATAGGCCATAGTGGCGAAATAAATTACATATTAGCATAATCACTGGAATGATGGAATGTGCAAATGATGACGTGCAAATAGAGATGCTGGAGTGCAAAATTGAGAGGAAGTTAAAAAAATACAAAATAAATATGGGTATGAGGTAGTAGGATGGGCTATTTACAGAAGGGCTATATACAGGTGCAGTAATCGATAAGCAGCTTTGACAGCTGATGCTTAAAGTTAGTGAGGGAGATAGGAACCTCTAGCTTCAAGGATTTTTGCAATTCGTTCCAGTCAACTGTCAGATACAAAATAATAAATAGGTTCTGAGATTTCAAACATGTCATTAGTTGTTGTTGTGTTTTTTTGTGACAAATTCTGAAGAAATCTGACACGTTTTTTCTTTGCGGAAGAGGTCATCGAGTCCAAAGCGTATACACAATTTAACACAACTTCACTGATGAACAATTTATCTTAAAATGAATAATTCACTCATTCTAGGTACTCTTTTATTTCACATTGCCATTTACAGATGCTCTCTATAGACTGATTCAGCCTTTGATTCACACACTGTAATACAGTAGCTTTGATCTCGACTGGTCTAGTCTGTCACAGGGCAGGGAGTTCGCAGACACTTCCTTCTCATCCAAAACACCTGCTGCATGCACTCCTCAGAGAAACAACAGTATTCTAATCCCCATGCCAAAAGTATTTAGCTCATTTCCTGATAAATTACCATTATCAGCATGTCCTTCAATCCAATCTTGATCTAATTTAGAAATGTCTCACTGTACTGCCTCTCATATAGCCGTTTTTTCTTTGTTGAAATTCCTTAGATTAGAAGCTTACTTTTACCATGTCAAATATGTGGCAGTTCGAGGGCTTTAGGAAGTCCACTCAGAATGTGGCTCTTTCATAACGCTTATCAGGAAATTAAAGCAAATGAAAAGAAATGACTACCCATGTGACTGCTGCTTGTACTACAGATGAATGGCCTGAACGTTATGCATCACTCTCTTCGTTTTTCAATGCCTCATCCCTAAAATTCCATTATTCCATTGTCCCACTATGCCCACCCCACCATCAGCTTTCAACAATCCCAGCCTTTGTTTTAGGAATGAGAAGCAGCATTCTTCCAGAGGGATGACCTCTTTTGTCTCCACAGGGGCTGGCATTGAGGACAAGTACCCTGCTGCCTGTCGATCGAATACTCCCACCCAGACACACTACACAGATCAGCCTGCTTAGACTCATAGCTCCTCAGTGGGGCAAATCACTTTGTCTAGTTCACTGGGGAGAGAGGAGGAAGCTGACTTTATGGCCCCACAGGATTTTTTTTTTTACCTTTACTTAACTAGGCAAGTCAGTTAAGAACAAGTTCTTATTTACAATGATAGCCTACCATGGAACAGTGGGTTAACTGCCTTGTTCAGGGGCAGAACGACAGATTTTTACCTCGTCAGCTCAGGGATTTAATCCAGCAACCTTTTAGGTTATAGGCCCAACACCCTAACCACTAGGCTACCTGCCACCCTGAGATTTGCCACCCTGAGAAGAGCAGGAGATCCAATGTCCTTGTGAGTATGACGAATCATTCATGTTTGAGTTGCTGTGGCATTTGATTTGATTTAGAATCAGTCCTAATCTCAACCACAGGAAAATAATGACCACCATCACAGAGCGTTGACTCCAATGGGGATGTCTGTTCTAGGGATTCTATTTCTATGATCTCAATAAGTCAAGAATGTTTAACCTGCTGTCCAAGTTCAGGGATGGATCCAATTGGATTGACCTTAGAACCACATGTTATGTGGTAGCTGCTGTATAGGTCTATGGAAGAAATAGGTAGTATTTATAGTATGTAAGTTTCAATGTTTTCCGCAAAAAGTTTAATGCTGCCGGGTAAATTACATATGCATAGTGACAGGGATGTTGTGCAGTAATGATTCTGTAACTTGCTTGGATGCCCATGCAGACCACACACGGGAACACATAGATTGCAGTCAAACATGTGATTTTCCTGTGTTTCAATACTATGAGGTTGGAATAATACTGTGAAATTGTGAAAATTATGAAAATGTCCCTTTAGTGTAAGAGCTGTTTGAAAATTCTTGATAAAATAAGGAAAGCCGCACACTCTAGGAGCTCAGACGCAATAATTTAATAACCTAATAACCAATGTTGACATACAAGCTGTCTTCATCAGGGTATAATGACAAACACTGCAGGTTACTAGTTTATATAGTGTCAAAGGACACACACAGGTGTCTGTAATCATGGCCGAGTGTGGCCTGATATCATTGGTTCATTCACAGATAAAAACAGAGCATACAAAAAACATTAATAGATAGCATACG
This sequence comes from Thymallus thymallus, assembly GCA_023634145.1. Classification (NCBI taxonomy): domain Eukaryota; kingdom Metazoa; phylum Chordata; class Actinopteri; order Salmoniformes; family Salmonidae; genus Thymallus; species Thymallus thymallus. The sequence continues at coordinate 31,728,943 of CM042391.1, forward strand.
ATCATAGACGCAATTTGGCAACACAGGCCTACAAACATTTACAATGAATAGCACAATCGCAATAATCACAAGAATGGCTTGAAATCAAAGTCTACATTGAGACTGAATGAGGCAAGGGTCTTTAAATTAAAGATTTCAAAAGACTGCCAGAAATGTTTGGCCTGTTTTGGTGGGATGGGGTTTTGGCCTTCTATGGTGACATCACCATTCAGAAAATTAGTGAATACCAATAAGAAAGAGAGTAACTCTCATCCAATAACAGAAGTTTTCAGTTTTCCCCTCCCCACTCAAACCATTCCCAGACAGTACTAGCAAAATTCTTGCTTGTACATACTTTTTTGCTCTTTGCTAAGCAGCTATTTTTGTTTCTTTTTAACAATTTTAATTGAAAACAATCACAGTAAGGTACTTCCTTCTTACCCAGAAATGAATTGATATTGAGATAAAAACAGCTTCATTAGACCTTTAAAAGGGGAATCCACAGTAAGGGAAACAGGGCCTGTGTCCTCGTAGGCTCTCAAATACATTTATTTTTCTTATATCATCATTACAGGTAATACCCAGGTGCAGACGAAGTCGGAGTAACAACAGTTTATTAACCCAACAGGGGCAGGCAAGAAACAGTTCAGTAATCCAAATAGACAGGGCAAAGGTACAGGACGGAAGGCAGGCTCAGGGTCGGGGCAAGCAGAGTTTGGAAATCCAGAGAGGTGGGGCGAAGGTACAAGACAGCAGTCAGGGTCAGGGTCGGGGCAAGCAGAGTTTGGAAATCCAGAGAGGTGGGGCGAAGGTACAAGACGGCAGTCAGGGTCAGGGCAGGCAGGATGGTCAAAACCGGGAAAACTAGAAAACAGGGACTATAGAGAGACAGGAGCAAGAGAAAACCGCTGGTCGGCTTGACGAAACAAAACAAACTGGCAACAGACAAACAGAGAACACAGGGATAAATACACTGGGGATAATGGGGAAGATGGAGACAATCACAAAGACAGGGTGTGACACTGTAGTTAGCCTACAGTCTTTTTTCCACCACACGACATAGCATGCCACCGCATGTCACAGCATTATAGAGGGCAGTGCCAATTCTAAATAAGTATTGTATAATTATAACCCTCCATGATACTGTGGCATGCTGTGTGCATGTAGATAAAGTCTGCATCTGTATATTCGCTTCTCATAATAAAACCAAAGCTTTGGTCTACTTTCTGTTTAACATTTAGAATGGACAGCAAAAATCCATCTTCCATGCTGACATATTTCTAACCTTCTTCTAAAGCATCCTTTCTGTCCTACTCCCACTGTGTGACGGCCGTTAATGCCGACAACATTGTGGATTCCCCCACTGAGACTGGGATTTAACACAAAAAGATCCCTGTCTGAGTGTTTTGATGTCAGAAAACGTCTATTATATATAGTTTGGGTGAACTGGTGCAGTTCATGAAATAGATGGTTAGGAGCTTTCAATCTTTTTAAGTGCTAAATGAGCTCCTTTCCTTTCTGTCCTGTTAAACCTTGAATAGACTACAATTTGAAGTTCATTCTGCGCATGATCAAATTAAGAGAGTACATCTGTACTTCGTCGTGAGTTGATGGATTGGCTCTATTTCAATTTGAAGCTTTATGAAAAAAAATGGTTGTAGTATAAAGTGTCTATCCTGATTTCTACTTTTTTTTTTACATATAACAATATTGTTATGGTCTAGACTTCAGTTTGATGAGATTAAGCTGCAAAACATGAACGCATTCATGATCAGGATACATTCATCAGCAAGATGACCCTTTTGGTTCCTCGATCTACAATCCACCACAGGAGGTTGGTGGCATCTTAATTGGGGAGAACGAGCTCGTGTTAATGACTGGAGCGGAATTGGTGGAATGGTATAAAATAAATCAAACACGTTTTCCAGGTGTTTGATGCCATTCCATTTGCTCCGTTTCCGGACATTATTATAAGTCATTCTCCCCTCAGCAGCCTCCTGTATTGTATACCGGTAAAATACATGAACTCAAGGTTGTGGTGAATGCCTCCATTTTTTTGCCCATTGTCTTGTTGTCCTATTGCCAGGTGTCCTACTGTACCATAACCATTGTCGAAGGCGATTTGACTTTACAGCAATCACATTGACTTCGTGGCTGAGAGCCTGTATAGTATTGCCACAGGCAGTTCACAGCAGAGGCAATATGGCTGCCTTGATAAGTGTCCTCATTTGATTAAAAGACCCGCAAACGTTTTTCCGACTGAACCACTCACACGGTCCAACCTGAGTTTATGGGTGGCCTGCTTACAGTAATCAGGCCATTTCCACATGTAACACGGCCAACCCCAGTGGTGCCCATTAGTAAGGATCCCTGCTTCCTCCAGTGTGGTTTATGGTTTGGTCCTTGTCCAGCTCCTTCACAGTGTGTGTGTGTGTGTGTGTGGTGTGTGTGTGTGTGCATGTGTGTGAATGCGCCTGTGCGTGCGAGGCTCTTCGTGATGTCTCTGTCACCATGGAACTCGCAGTGAGACTCGCTGCCAGTCCCCCAAATCTATGGCAGTCAGAGGACAAAACTCCAGAGCTGCCAAGTCCTGGAGCTGCCAAGCATTTGAAAAAGTGGCCTGACTGTTATATCTGCAGTACCTATCAGCTAGATTCTATCAGCTAGATTCTATCAGCTAGATTTAGTCTGCACATCTACTATATCTAGGCATCACAAAGCTGAAAAGGGTGTAAACATCAATACAGTGAAAAAAGTATGTTGTATGTTTTTTAGTCAGATAAATCAGATACTGTATTTGTTTTGTGTTGGGGGATTTTCTTATTCCATCACAATCTCCTCGGAGAGGGGTTTAGTATTGTGTGATGTGCTTTGATATTATTCTGTCCCTCAGAAAAGCTTTGCATGTAAAACAAGCTGAGTTCACATCATGAATATAAACATTTAATATATTTACACTGTGCTGGCTCTGCTTGTCTGGCTTTTTAAGATCAAGACTTTTAGTAAAAGTTTGATTGCAGATTTGAATAATACCCTTTTTATGACCTGTGGCTAGAATTGAAATGTGTTTGATAGCTAAAATCAGCGCGTGGGTTTGTGTGTGTGTGTGTATATTATGCCAGTATGATACACTTTATAGTCCATTCACGCCTTAAAATACTGACAAAAGAGAAGAGTTGTTGTTGTTGTAGTTGTCATTGTTGTTGTTGGTGGTGGTGGATGGTGTTGTTGTGGTTGTTGTTGTGGTTGTTGTTGTGGTTGTTGTTGTTGTTGTTGGTGTTGTTGGTGTTGCTGTTGTTGTTGGTATTGTTGTTGTTGTTGTGGTGGTGGTTGTTATTGTGGTTGTTCTTGTTGGTATTGTTGTTGTTGTTGTTGTTGTGGTTGTTGTTGTGGTTGTTGTTGGTGGTGGTGGTGCTGTTATTGTTGTTGGTGTTGTTGTTGTTGTTGTGGTTGTTGTTGTGGTTGTTGTTGTTGTTGTGTTTGTTGTTGTTGCTGTTGTTGTTGTTGGTGGTATTATTGTTGTTGTTGTTGTTGTGGTTATTGTTGTTGTTGTGGTTGTGGTTGTTGTTGTTGTGGTTGTTCTTGTTGGTATTGTTGTTTTTGTTGTTGTTGTTGTTGTGGTTGTTGTTGTGGTTGTTGTTGGTGGTGGTGGTGCTGTTATTGTTGTTGGTGTTGTTGTTGTTGTTGTGGTTGTTGTTGTGGTTGTTGTTGTTGTTGTGTTTGTTGTTGTTGCTGTTGTTGTTGTTGGTGGTATTATTGTTGTTGTTGTTGTTGTGGTTATTGTTGTTGTTGTGGTTGTGGTTGTTGTTGTTGTGGTTGGTATTTTTGTTGTTGTTGTTGGTGTTGTTGTTGTGGTTGTTGGTATTGTTGTTGTTGTTGTTGGTGGTGGTGGTGTTGTTGTTGTTGTGGGTGGGGTTGTTCCTCTTTCATCACTGTTTAGTGAGAAAGAACAAGGTCATGGTTTTGTCTTGACTCAGTCCTATCACATAATGACATCCATGGAATGTGCTTTGCTCACCACCCAAAATGGAGTCTGTAAACAAAAATAAGTCCTTGAGAATCCCCCTGCACGTTTCTAGATATAGCAGATGTGAAGTTACAGACCTGGGGCCTCATTTACAAGATGTGTGTACATGTTGTTACTAATTGTACAGTGGAAGCTGGACCAGGTAGAAAGTGAAAAATTGGCCTCCCTTGTAAATTTGTGGGAATCATAATGATTAAATCCTCCTTGTAAATAAAACTAGACTTAATATACTATAATCAAATATCTGCTTTAAACAGTAACATCTTATATTTTATGTTCATAGTGAGGCAAATGACAAATAGCAACACATTTTACTAACCTTCGCCTGCTCATAGTTGTTTAATATCCCATGATGCACACCAGATTATGTCATCAGTGCCACCGGATTATGTAATCGGAAACACTTTATGTTCTATCTTTTTGACTACAAAACATAGGCAAGCTGCCGTTTTCACAATTTGATATTGGGGTGGTGCTGTAGATAATGAATTTGATGTTGACAATGAATGTACATATTAGTCATGGTTGCTCTAATACCACATCAAAATGATTACTTAATCATGAAGCACAGTATGGCAGCTTTAGGCTTGCCATGCAGTGTAATGTTGGAGAAATGTTCCCTTGCATCATAAATAACCAATGACACTCTCAGTAATGGTTGCCCAAAAACAACTCTCTGCAAACCACAGCCCCAAATATTCTAATGAGCCCCAACCTCTAGCTGGGCTTGATGTGGGCTAGCCCGTGCTGGGCTTGGTGTGGGCGAGCCCATGTTGGGCTTGGTGTAGGCTGGCCCGTGTTGGATTGGTGTGGGCTAGCCTGTGTTGGGCTTGGTGTGGGCTGGCCCGTGTTGGATTGGTGTGGGCTAGCCTGTGTTGGGCTTGGTGTGGGCTGGCCCGTCTTGGGCTGGTGTGGGCTTGGTATAGGCTGGTCCATGCTGGGTTAGCCAGTGTTGGCTGCTTTGGGCTTGGTGTGGTCGTGTTGGGCTGGTGTGGGCTTGGTATGGTCTAGCCTGTGTTGGGCTTGTGTAGGCTAGCACATGATGGGCTGATGTGGTATTGGTGTGGGCTAACCCATGCCAACCTTGCCCACCGAATACACACATGGCGTCAATGGAGTCATGTTTGATGTTTGTTGGGAATACATTAACATAACTGTTATCATACCATCAACTAGTTGAAAGCAGTGGTTTGGTGTTAGGATTGCAGGCGAATTCTCTTTATAATATGACATTGTGTTGATACTGTCCTGATGTGTAATGTAGGCTATAATGATGTTGCATTAGGGCTCAGATGCAAGGTTTTATTTATAGTCATGTTTGTCTCAGTCAGATGTGTCCATTTTTCCAAGTCATGTAGACAGCGTCTTAAACAGTTGATTGCCAGGATGCTCTGTAATAATAATTACCCTCCCGATATTAATGATACCTAATTAACAAACATCACGACTCGCCGTGTCCCTTTGATCTCCCAGACTGAGGTTTATCCTCTTTAATTAAGGATTAAGTACATCTAAAGAGCTGTGATTAACAAGCAGCCTACCTGTCTTGATCACACAGCGAAAGGTGAGGAGAATGAAAAGAGGGTGGGTGTTTTTTGTGCATTATTTATCCCTCCTGTTTTGGTCGGAGATGGGTGGTAATTAAAAGGGGCGTATTTGACTTATGGAATATATCCGACCTAGCCGAATAGACAATCTCTGAGCCCAATACGCTATCGCTCTGTTTCCTTTTATGCTGATACATTTAAATGTGTTTAATTGTGAAATGTGTTAATCGCGCTTTTGGGGAGCCAAGAGATCAGCATTTGTGTATCAGTCATCTTTTCAACCAAAACAGTTGGTTGGTTGGTTGGCACATGTGTAGGGCTGGACAGAATGAGGCAGAATAATTTCCATGAGCCCACAGAAAGAAGTCAAACATACTTGTGGATTTAAAGGGATAGTTCACCCAAATTACAATAACATTGTTTCCTTACCTTACCTAATCTATCCCTTTAATTCTAAACAATCCAGATTGTACTACTAGATTGAAGTCACAGGGTAATACCTTAAGCCGACAGTACTGTAAAGTTAGCTAAAATAAGATCTCCCTGCAGATTTCGATGTCCATACCCGGAGGTCACTAATGCAGCATATCATGGTCTAAGAAACACCTGGCATTTGTATGCTTTCCGCTCTGTATTTTGACGAACAGAAGTTCTCATGCTGTTGGTGACAACGACAGATATACGGGACCCAAAAGCGGACACGGAGGCAGAGATATGTGACTGTTTAATAGGAAATATGGGGCAAAACAGGTTCGTAGTCAATGACAGGCAATGTTCGTAACCGGGAGTCTGAATGGCAGTCGTCCAATAAGGGGAGTCAGGCTCGTAGTCGTAGTTCAGGCAGCGTTCGGTACCGGGAATCAGAAGACTGGCAGTGCAGAGGAGTAGACAGGCTCGTAATCCGTAATGCAGGCAGAGTTCGTTTGGCAGCAGATCAGAAGGTCGAAGGCACATGAGGGGCTAGACAGGAACGTAATCCAACAGGCAGGTAGAGGTCCAAATACCGGGAAACAGACTGGCAGAGTTAGTAATACAAGAGTGCTGGAAACGACTGACTAGGCAAGACGATCTGGCAAATGCCAACAGCACCCAAGAGACTAAATACCCACACTGATTAATGCTGGTGATAGGGTGCACCTGGTGTGGGGAGGGGACAAACACAGACAGGTGAAACATATCAGGACATGACAGTTGGTTCTTTCTATGGCCATTCATAGGTGAATTCATATGATTCCTCAGTTTCAGATGTAGGGTTTATTGTCCTCCCCATTTTTCCTTCCTCCAGCTGCCAATAGTATAAGTAGTCAAAATGTTTTTTTATTTAACCTTTATTTAACTAGGCAAGCCAGTTAAGAACAAATTCTTGTTTACAATGACAGCCTACCTACAGGGTCAGCCCCTGGAGCAAATTCAGATCAGGTGCCTTGCTCAAAGACACATTGACAGGTTTTTCACGTTGTCGGCTCAGGTATTCAAACCAGCAATCTTTCGGTTACTGGCCCAACGCTCTAACCGCTAGGCTACCTGCCACCCCTGTTGCATCAACTGATACTAGGTAATCTGCACAGAGAGTGAAGTACCTATGCTATGAACCGGCACAATAATCATTTAAACCTCAGATGTCCATCATTAGCAATATGAGCTATTCTTTATATGTAGTGTTCCAGCTTGCTTTTCTATAAGGCAGACAGAAATTAAAGCTTGCAGCCGTCTCTGACATCTTTTCTGGGGTGCAATGGCTTTGGATGGGGCAGCAGGTTCTTTTGCAAATGCTTTATCTCTGCAGAACCCGCCTGGGAGCTATAGCAGAACCTCAATGGAGGGTTATAGCATGTGGTGAATTCAAACAGAATTCAAATGTTGCCACAATGGTCGCCCTCTATTCACTGGCTCTATGAACTGGATAAATCTAGCCCTTTTGAAAAGTGGAGAATAGCTGTCACTGATTCTTTAGGTTGAACACTTTATACTGAAAAAATGGTTCAGAAAACCATCCAGAAATCCCACCTGGTATTGACCTTAAAGGCACAATGTGAGAATTTTCTTGCTGTTCAGGTCATCTCAAGGACAACTATTGATTTTTGAAGAATATAACTAATAAATGCTGCATGAGCATAGTATGTGGGTATTCGGTGGGCAAGGTGGGCACAGGCTAGTCCACACCTGCCCAACACAGGCTAGCCCACAACAATCCCACATCAGCCAAACACGGGTGAGCCCAGCAAAGGCGCATTGGCCCAATGTTGGCAGCCTACTTGGGGCCAATATGTTTTCCCGCATTGGGCCCACATTGTGCCAAAGTGGGACTGTTTGCTGGGAAGCAAAATGAAGGGGCTGCCATTGGGCTAAAACAGATATTCAGGATTGTGGCTTTAAAAATATTCAACATATTCAGAACTTAGATAATTTGTCTTTTAATTCAGTCTGCAGTGTAAATAGTTAAAATGAACAAAGGTAAACAAATATATACAGTGCCTTTGGAAAGTATTCAGACCCCTTCCCTTTTTCCACATTTTGTTACGTTACAGCCTAATTCTAAAATTAATTCAATAGTATTTCTCTACACACAATACCTCATCAGGACAGAGCAAAACCCCATCTGGACAGAGCAATACCCCATCTGGACAGAGCAATACCCCATCAGGACAGAGCAATACCCCATCAGGACAGAGCAATACCCCATCAGGACAGAGCAAAACCCCATCAGAACAGAGCAATACCCCATCAGGACAGAGCAAAACCCCATCAGGACAGAGCAGTACCCCATCAGGACAGAGCAATACCCATTCAGGAGCAAAAACTGTTTTTTATAAATGTTTCCCACTTTATATATTAAAAATAAAAAACTGAAATATTACATTGACGTAAGTATTTACATAAATATTTACATAAGTATTCAGACCCTTTACTCAGTACTTTGTTGAAGCACCTTTGGCAGCGATTACAGCATCGAGTCTTCTTGAGTAAGACGCTACAAGCTTGGCACACCTGTATTTGGGGAGTCTCTCCCATTTTTCTCTGCAGATCCTGTCAAGCTCTGTCAGGTAGGATGGGGAAAGTTGCTGCACAGCTATTTTGTAAGGTCTCTCCAGAGATGTTCGATTGGGTTCAAGTCCGGGCTCTGGCTGGGCCACTCATGGACATTCAGAGACTTGTCCCGAAGCCACTCCTGCGTTGTCTTGGCTGTGTGCTTAGGGTCATTGTCCTGTTGGAAGGTGAACCTTCACCCCAGTCTGAGGTCCTGAGCAATCTGGAGCAGGTTTTCATCAAGGATCTCTCAGTCCCTGCTGCTGAAAAACATCCCCACAGCATGATGCTGCCACCACCATGCTTCACCGTAGGGATGGTGCCAGGTTTCCTCCATATGTGACGCTTGGCATTCAGGACAAAGAGATCAATCTTGGTTTCATTAGACCAGAGAATCTTGTTGAGTCCTTTAGGTGCCTTTTGGCAAACTCCAATTGGGCCTTTTACGGAGGAGTGGCTTCCGTCTGGCCACTCTACCATAAAGGCCTGATTGGTGGAGTGCTGTAGAGATGGTTGTCCTTCTGGAAGGTTGTCTCCTCTCCACAGAGCAACTCTAGAGCTCTGTCAGAGTGACCATTGGGTTCTTGGTCACCTCCCTGACCAAGTACATTAGAGTGTCTAGTTTGAGAAACAGATGCCTCACAAGTCCTCAACTGGCAGCTTCATTAAATAGTACCCGCAAAACACCAGTCTCAACATCTCAGGACTTGTGAGGCGTCTGTTTCTCAAACTATACACTCTAATATACTTGTCCTCTTGCTCAGTTGTGCACCGGGGCCTCACACTCCTCTTTCTATTCTGGTTAGAGACAGTTTGCACTGTTCTTTGAAGGGAGTAGTACATAGTATTGTACGAGATCTTCAGTTTCTTGGCAATTTCTCGCAAGGAACAAGAATAGACTGACGAGTTTCATAAGAAAGTTCTTTGTTTCTGGCCATTATGAGCCTGTAATCAAACCCACAAATGCTGATGCTCCAGATATTCAACTAGTCTAAAGAATGGCAGTTTTAGCTGTGCTAACATAATTGCAAAAGGGTTTTCTAATGATCAATTAGACTTTTAAAATTATAAACTTGGATTAGCTAACACAACGTGCCATTGGAACACAGGAGTGATGGTTGCTGATAATGGGCTTCTGTACGCATTTGTAGATATTCCATTAAAAAACAGCCGTTTCCAGCTGCAGTAGTCATTTACAACATTAACAATGTCTACACTGTATTTCTGATCAAATTGATGTTATTTTAAAGGACAAAAAATTGCTTTTCTTTCAAAAACAAGGACATTTCTAAGTGACCCCAAACTTTTGAACGGTAGTGTATGTACTACACTATATACATAAATTCTGATGACAAGTGATGAGGCATGCATGGAGCATGAGCACATGAATCATACAGTTACTGTCAGTTTAACCACGGCTTACAGGCCTACCTCTTAGCCTAAGCAGGTCAATTGGCTAACAATAATAATTACATGTAAAAACAGTGGAAAATGACATGTTAACAGGCCTGTAAGTAGACTGTTAATTTGTTGCCAATTTCAAAACGATACTTCCAGAGGTAAAAGTTCTGTACAACCTTTTTAACACTCATATGTTGTGTGTTGCAAGTAATGACGTGGCTGAAGATTGACCTCGGAAATGCCGAAGAGACGAGACATTCTGGCCATCGTGTTGATCGTGTTGCCTTGGACGCTACTCATCACTGTTTGGCATCAGAGTGCCATCAACCCCTTGCTAGCTGCTCAAAAGGGTAAAAGTAATTCCTCAATTTCTTTAGGGTGTTTCAAGTTTAGTCTCTCTAGTAAAGGAAAAAAGGTGCTTTGCTTATATCTATGCTTATTTTGGGATGCTACATTTTTTTTTTAAATAACAAAGTCTACACATGTCCCTGATTTTACAGCAGTTTTCTTTGGCATTTCCCCCCACTTAACATTTAATCAGAATATGCTTAATTCTCTATTGCAAGACTTTTAAGACAATGGGAAAATGTTTTTGTTCATAATGAGCTGAAAATCTTCCCAGTGTCTGAAGGAAAATGTGATTATCATTTTGTGAGACCGTGGCATGAGGTCGCTATGAATTTGAGCTCTATCAGTAGAACATGTATGGTCCACATAATTTAATTACACTATATACTGTATACAAAAATATGTGGACACCCCTTCAAATTAGTGGATTCGGCTATTTCAGCCACACCTGTTGCTGATAGGTGTATAAAATTGAGCACACAGCCATGCAATCTCCATAGACAAAGATTGGCAGTAGAAGGCCTTACTGAAGAGCTCAGAGACTTTCAACGTGGCACCGTCATAGGATGCGACCTTTCCAACCAGTCAGTTTGTCAAATTTCTGCCCTACCAGAGCTGCCCCAGTCAACTGTAAGTGCTGTTGTTGTGAAGTTGAAACATCTACACTCTTAGAAAAAAGGGTTCCAAAAGGGTTCTTCAGCTGTCCCCATAGGAGAACACTTTTTCGTTCCAGGTAGAACCCTTTTTGGTTCTACCTGGAACCAAAAAAGGTTCTTGAAAGGGTTCTCCTATGGGGACAGCCGAAGAACCCTTTTAGGTTCTAGATAGCACCTTTGTTTCTAAGAGTGTTGGAGCAACAACGGCTCAGCCGTAGGCCACACAACCTCACAGAACGGGAGTGCATAAAAATCTGTCCTTGGTTACAACACTCACTACAGAGTTCCAAACTGCCTCTGGAAGCAACGTCAGCACAAGAACTGTTAGTTGGGAGCGTCATGAAATGGGTTTCCATGGCCGAGCAGCCGCATACAAGCCTAAGATCACCATGCACAATGCCAAGCGTCGGCTGGAGTGGTGTAAAGTTCGCCGCCATTGGACTCTGGAGCAGTGGAAACGTGTAATCTGGAGTGATGAATCACGCTTCACCATCTGGCAGTCCAACAGACAAATCTGAGTTTGGCGGATGGCAGGAGAACGCTACCTGCCCCAAAGCATAGTGCCAACTGTAAAGTTTGGTGGAGGAGGAATAATGGTCTGGGGCTGTTTTTCATAGTTCAGTCTAGGCCCCTTAGTTCCAGTGAAGCTGAATATTATCGCTACAGCATACAATGACATTCTCAACAATTCTGTCCTTCCAAATTTGTGGCAAAAGTGAGGTCCATACAAAAATGTTTTGTCGAGATCGGTTTGGATGAACTTGACTGGCCTGCACAGAGCCCTGACCTCAACCCCATTGAACACCTTTGAGTGGAGGCTGTTATAGCAGCCAAGGGGGGACCAACTCCATATTAATGCCCATGATTTTGGAATGAGATGTTCGACGAGCAGGTGTCCACATACTTTTGGTTATGTACTGTAGTGTATTTCTCTATTCGGATTCACACCTTAAACTGACTCATATTAGTCTGACAACTAATTCAGTCCGTTATAAGTCTTGATGAGTATATTATGTTTATCACGAGGAGATTGTCTAGCAAAAGTCCCATGTAGCTCATATGGTAGAGCATGGCACTTGCAACGCCAGCGTTGTGGGTTTGATTCCCACGAGTGACCAGTACAAAAAAGTATGGATATGTATGCACTAACTAACTGTAAGTCGCTCTGGATAAAAGTGTCTGCTAAATTATGTAAAAGAGTATGGAGTTAGATTTCAGAATGATATGTTCGTTCAAACTTTTGAATGAAAACTTACTCCATAGCAGATGGCTAAGAAGAGTCCAACTGTACAACTATTTGCACGACTAGATGTTGCCTCTCTCTCCAGGAAGGCCATCTTTATGGAAACGTAGAGTTCCTAAACAGTCTATAATGGTTTATTATACCAACAACGCCAGCTTCCTTTCCCTTCTCCTAGATGACAGACATGAGAGTCGGCGAGACTCCCGGAATACCTTCACCCTCAAGAAGCCCTGCTCCTCTGAGAACAACAAGGACATTGTGGAGGTGGTGCGCACCGAATACGTCTACAGCCGCCCGCCGCCCTGGTCTGATGTCCTCCCCACCCTCCACGTTGTCACCCCAACCTACAGCCGGCCGGTCCAAAAGGCGGAGCTGACACGTCTGGCCAACACCTTCCTCCACGTGCCTAACCTGCACTGGATCCTGGTGGAGGACTCTCAGCGACGAACCCCGCTGGTCACCAGGCTTCTCCGGGAAACAAGCCTGAACTACACTCACCTCAACGTGGAGACACCCAGGAACTATAAGCTGCATGGGGACACAAGGGACCCCAGGATACCCCGGGGAACCATGCAGAGGAACCTGGCCCTGCGCTGGCTCCGAGAGACCTTCGGCTTCAACAATATACACAGCCAGCCAGGTATTGTCTACTTTGCAGATGATGACAACACCTACAGTCTGGAGCTGTTTGAGGAGGTGAGTGGAACAAGGAGAGATGTTGTGCAGTACAAAGTTGTTTCCTCTTGAGTTACCAAAATAGACATTTTTGGCTTCAGTGCACACTAACTGTATAATGACATAAAGAACATGAATCCTTACAGTATGCCACTAGGTAAATGCCCAGCCTAAAAACATAGGCATCACTGGACACGTGCCTATTTGTGCATGATGAACTAGCTATTTCCTCAAATAAATGCATATAATATACTGGAAAATCAATACTTATTGATCACATAGTAATCCTTCTCCAACCAATGCCTCAACCGTATAATTACGTAAAGAGCACAAATCTCTATGGGCTCAACCCTCTCTCTTTCTTCTTGTGTAGATGCGTTCGACGAGGAAGGTGTCGGTGTGGCCTGTAGCCTTTGTGGGCGGCCTGCGCTACGAGTCCCCTAAGGTCAACACCCTGGGCAAGGTGTATGGATGGAAGACTGTGTTTGACCCCCACCGACCCTTTGCCATAGACATGGCTGGGTTTGCGGTGAACCTCCGTCTCATTCTCTTTAAACCTCAGGCCTACTTCAAGCTGCGTGGAGTCAAGGGAGGATACCAGGAGAGCAGCTTACTGCGGGAGCTGGTCACCCTCAATGACCTGGAGCCCAAGGCTGCTAATTGCACTAAGGTGAGGATCTGATAGTTGTTCTGTGTGGCTCAGTTGATAGAGCATGGTGCTTGCAACATTATGGTTGTGGGTTTGATTCCAACCATAGGAAACCATATGCACTGACTACTGTAAGTTGCTCTGGATAAAAGCGTCTGATAAATGCCATATACTATTATTATATTAAAGAGGTATGTTGTGACTGTTGACCATTACAAGACAAGTAGACAATTATACCGGTTACAGCTGATATTATACTGACATTGTAATCTTGTTTAGTGATTTCATTTCAACTCGTTTGTGGCGCCGAGAATGTGGTCGTAAAAAATAATGACGTGCAGTGGTATGCACAGCACAGGAAGTCGCTGAAGCAAACTTGTCTTTTAGTTGTCTTATATTTTCTACTGTAAATGGAGGAGAATAATATTCTGGATTTCAATAGGCTTTCAGTCGCTAAGGCCTTTTTTCCTCAACATTTTGCCTCGTGAAGATGTACTTCCGATAAAATGCTTTAGAAAATGCATGTGCATGTGTTTTAGCCCCCTTGTATCTCACCTGTTTTCACGCATGCACTCACACACACACACACACACACAGTTCCGCACTCCATATCCCTTCAGCAAATGTTGACCGTGTTTGAATATCAGGCTGAAACTAGCAAGTGAATCATACTTCCGCTCTCTACAACAATACACACATCTTCAAAGACAAGATCAAAAGGTTCTCAAGGATTTGTGCAATCTTTGAAGTGGTATAACAATGCTTTCAGCTGTACCTTCTCCAATCTTTTCACTTGAACCTCCAACTCCCCAGGTACTTGTATGGCACACTAGGACAGAGAAGCCTGTTCTGGTGAATGAGGGAAAGAAAGGATTTACCGACTCCAACGTGGAAATATGAAACTTCTTCCAACACAGGTAATAAGGAAGATTTAAAGTGACTGGGATTATGTAGGATGGAATAATTACTGTACCTTTCCCAAAGGTTTTTCAAATTGAATTTTGCAACCTTATGTCAGAGGGCCAACCTGTCTTTCTGAGCCTCTGTGAGCTTATTATTATTATTATTTTTATTATTATTATTATTATTATTATTAAAGCATTTAATATTATATTATTATTAATAGAGTAAAGCTTTGCCGAATCTGTCTGAATTTGTATTCCAGGGATGTTATTATTTGATAAAATAAAAACTTGACAGATACTAAAAAGCTATTTTTATGGTTTAATGTCTATGGTTTCCGGAACCCCTCTTCAAAACCATTTGCCTAAACAATTCTCTCCATGTTTGGTAGTAATGAAAATGTAACGATGAAATCATTTCTTAATTATGTATTTTCTTTGCCCATCTCCTAAGCCCATATTACATTGAGTTATTACAGGTAATAAATATATTATTACAGGTAATAAATATATTCAGGCAGGCAGGATCGGAGTGAAATATGTATTTACAGTAATAGTACTGTAAAGTGAGTCAGACAGTCACCTTGTCTACTACAAGCAGCACACAGCCACGTATCAATGCAGGAGTACAATATCAAAGCATAGATTCATAGAGGATGGTAATACTGTATCTAGCTAAGCGCTTTATTGATGCATTGATGGAAGCTGTACAAAAGGAGCTAGCCAGTCGCCAGAGTGCAGCTTAAGACAAAAGACTGTCGGCGGTTCAGACTAGTGTCTGCGGTTCATACAGTGGCCAATACAGCGGCATCCTCAACCCAGCTGACACAAACCAACCGTCCAATCAACATCCTCAAAACCAGGTACTGGACCAAACTGGACCAATCAGGGCCCCCGAATGGCCCTTGTTTGCTGGTGATTGGGCTCCCTTTGTCGTGGAGCGGACTGTTCTTGGGGTGCAGAACAGAGCTGGATAAAGGGCTCCTTGTCCAACTCGAGTCAGCATTGACTGACAGACTGATCTGGAGAGGACATGAACCCTTCCCACGTCCCACTGTAAAACACTGAGCTATTCAGACAGCTCCGCTCCCTCAAATCACTAATTAAGACACGTCTCACACACACAAACACATCTCACACACATACGCATGCACAGTGCACACACATAAAAAAATGTGCGTGCACAGACACACACACACACACACACACATACATGAGCTGGTGCGCATGCATGCACGCACATGCACACAGACACAACCATCCAACAACCAGAGTAGTCATCAGAGTAGTCTGTGTTGCACATTCCACCCAAACACAATGATTTAGCATAACCCCGTACTGTAATGCCAGTTTTGGTTGTTTGTTTTTGTCCATTTGCACATGTTTTACTGATCATATAACACTATAGATTATATCAGCACTTTAAGATTAGGCTCTGTTGCCTATGTTCATATTGGTGTGAAATACTGTATGCATCAAATTGTTTCACATCTCCAACAGAAAATAGGTGAGGACGTTTGCCAGTGAAACCGTTTTATTTAAAATAAAAATGTTACAATGCTAATTTTGTTTTTAGAGCTAGTCAATGGCATATTATTATTTCACAACACATACTACGTCATGTACAGTCACAGGATACAGTGGGGAGAACAAGTATTTGATACACTGCAGATATTGCAGGTTTTCCTACTTACAAAGCATGTAGAGGTCTGTAATTTTTATCATAGGTACACTTCAACTGTGAGAGACGGAATCTAAAACAAAAATCCAGAAAATCACATTGTATGATTTTTAAATAATTAATTAGCATTTTATTGCATGACATAAGTATTTGATCACCTACCAACCAGTAAGAATTCCGGCTCTCACAGACCTGTTAGTTTTTCTTTAAGAAGCCCTCCTGTTCTCCACTCATTACCTGTATTAACTGCACCTATTTGAACTCGTTACCTGTATAAAAGACACCTGTCCACACACTCAATCAAACAGACTCCAACCTCTCCACAATGGCCAAGACCA
Source organism: Thymallus thymallus (assembly GCA_023634145.1). Lineage (NCBI taxonomy): Eukaryota > Metazoa > Chordata > Actinopteri > Salmoniformes > Salmonidae > Thymallus > Thymallus thymallus. The sequence continues at coordinate 31,745,416 of CM042391.1, forward strand.
GAGAGCTGTGTAAGGACATCAGGGATAAAATTGTAGACCTGCACAAGGCTGGGATGGGCTACAGGACAATAGGCAAGCAGCTTGGTGAGAAGGCAATTATTAGAAAATGGAAGAAGTTCAAGATGACGGTCAATCTCCCTCGGTCTAGGGCACCATGCAAGATCTCACCTCGTGGGGCATCAATGATCATGAGGAAGGTGAGGGATCAGCCCAGAACTACACGGCAGGACCTGGTCAATGACCTGAAGAGAGCTGGGACCACAGTCTCAAAGAAAACCATTAGTAACACACTATGCCGTCATGGATTAAAATCCTGCAGCGCACGCAAGGTACCTCTGCTCAAGCCAGCGCATGTCCAGGCCCGTCTGAAGTTTGCCAATGACCATCTGGATGATCCAGAGGAGGAATGGGAGAAGGTCATGTGGTCTGATGAGACAAAAATAGATCTTTTTGGTCTAAACTCCACTCGCCGTGTTTGGAGGAAGAAGAAGGATGAGTACAACCCCAAGAACACCATCCCAACCGTGAAGCATGGAGGTGGAAACATCATTCTTCGGGGATGCTTTTCTGCAAAGGGGACAGGACGACTGCACCGTATTGAGGGGAAGATGGATGAGGCCATGTATTGCGAGATCTTGGCCAACAACCTCCTTCCCTCAGTAAGAGCATTGAAGATGGGTCGTGGCTGGGTCTTCCAGCATGACAACGACCCGAAACACACAGCCAGGGCAACTAAGGAGTGGCTCCGTAAGAAGCATCTCAAGGTCCTGGAGTGGCCTAGCCAGTCTCCAGACCTGAACCCAATAGAAAATCTTTGGAGGGAGCTGAAAATCCGTATTGCCCAGCGACAGCCCCGAAACCTGAAGGATCTGTATGGAGGAGTGGGCCAAAATCCCTGCTGCAGTGTGTGCAAACCTGGTATAGAACTACAGGAAACGTATGATCTCTGTAATTGCACCAAATATTAATTGTACCAAATATTAAGTTCTGCTTTTCTGATGTATCAAATACTTATGTCATGCAAATTAATTACTTAAAAATCATACAATGTGATTTTCTGGATTTTTGTTTTAGATTCCGTCTCTCACAGTTGAAGTGTACCTATGATAATTAAAACCTGCAAAATCGGCAGTGTATCAAATACTTGTTCTCCCCACTATACATGCCAGTAATGGTTTTCCCTTGATACAGTATGTAATTTTCTAACCAGTCTGGACCCTAAACGGCAGTTATTGACCTTTGATTTGATTTTCGAAGGTAATCAGAAGGAATATGTCTGCTTTGTAAACAGCCACTGTAATATTTATATGTAAATACGATCATAAAAATGTACTCAGTGTGTCAGCATCTCTTTGCTTTCCTTGTTTGACATGGTTTATTATTCTTGTTGATATTGTAATTTCTGTTCAAAATCATAGCATTGTTCTTTTTTTTTTTTTTTTTTACAAATTAATCCTATACAGTCCTGGTCTCAGGGAAGAGACAATATTGAAGTGCAAAGCACATATACATTTGCCAATTTGATGCATGATGAATACTAAAATAAAACTGTCAATCACTGGTCAGATAATACAAGTATAATATTTTGTTTGGAAGTAAGTCACCAAAATGCTATCATTAACATGACATGCCATTTGTTATAACCAAAATACTTGTCATGACACACGATGGGGTGGCAGGTAGCCTAGTGGTTAGAGTGTTGGGCCTGTAACTGAAAGGTTGCAAGATCAAATCCCCGAGCTGACAAGGTTCGATAGCATTTTGGTGACTTACTTCCAAACAAAATATTATACTTGTATTATCTGACCACTGATTGACAGTTTTATTTTAGTATTCATCATGCATCAAATTGGCAAATGTATATGTGCTTTGCACTTCAATATTGTCTCTTCCCTGAGACCAGGACTGTATAGGATTAATTTGTAAAAAAAAAAAAAAAAAAAGAACAATGCTATGATCTGTCGTTCTGCTCCTGAACAAGGCAGTTAATCCACTGTTCCTAGGCTGTCATTGTAAATAAGAATTTGTTCTTAACTGACTTGCCTAGTAAAATAAAGGTTAAATTAAAAAAAGTTGATGACTTGGTTAGCCAACACAATGATTCCAGTTGAAAATAGCTTTGTTTTTAGGCTGTGATATTTTGTTCTCGTTCCTTGATTCTATAAATAAACCCCAGATTGGATTATATTTATCAATAAAAATGATTAACAATACTCTACTCAAGATGGATAAGGTGAGTACAGCATTTTGGATCCCAGAGAAAAAACGACTAAAAAATAAGATCCATCCATTATAATTGTTTATTAAAAATACAGTAGCTTGGGAATGCAATTACTGAATGTCCACAGCCATGCCCAGATCAGGAGTCTCTTCAAACGTGATCTTATAGTCAGCTTCCTGCTCTTCAAACACAATCACCTGCATGATGATGATGATGATTATGATGTTGATGAAGAAATACATGAAGGTAGCAGCACGAGACTGTAAGTAATCACAACTTTGTGAACCTAAGACTAAGAACCTAGGGGCATGTACGGTCCCCTTTCAATGTCTTATCATCTCATCATAATGATGCTGACTAAGTGCTTGTAGTGAGTCATACCTGGTTTACTCCACTGTTGAGAAAAGGTCCTGGGAGGTAGAGTGTTTGCTGGGGGCCGATATACCAGTGACGCCCCAGGTTCAAACCATTGATGAAGACTACCCCTTTGCCCCAGCCCTGCAAATATAATCATAGGCATTACAACAACATTATCAACATCATAACTTTACGACTCATAAATAATTAATGTGCTTGCTGAACCCCCCCCCAAAATAAACATTTTTCAATGTATCCATTTACAATTCACAGTTATACACACATACATTTAACTTTATTCACGTTTTAGGCACTTTTCTCTTTACGAGTCTTCTGACCTTGAATTTGAGCGTGAGGAAACGCTTGTGATAGCCAGCTATTCGTTTGGGGTGGAGATCATAGAAAGGAATGGAGAAGGTGTGTCTACAGCTACGTCGTATTCTGACCATGATTTAATACCCTCATAATTCCGCCACCTTTATGCATGAGGAAACCATGAATAAGGTCGAGCACATGTCACTTCTATAGAAATAACACCATTCTCCATGCACTATAATGTATAAATTGATAAGAGCTAGGTAAATGAGTTTGGAGAAGAGGATTGTAATTACAAATAGCAATTTTCTTTGATGATATTTACTTATGATCGCTGGAGATAAATGTGAAACCAGTCACATGGAAGCAAATTGAAAATCATATCAACATGATATGTACAGTGCATTCGGAAAGTATTCAGACCCCTTTACTATTTCTATATTTGGTTACGCTACAGCCTTGTTCTAAAATAGTATTTTTTTTTAAAATTCCCCCTCAGTCTACACACAGTACCCCATGATGACAAAGCAAAAACAGTTTAGACATTTTTGAAAATATATACAGTACCAAAAGTTTGAACACACCTACTCATACAAGGGTTTTTCTTTATTTTTACTATTTTCTACATTGTAGAAAAATAGTGATGACATCAAACTATGAAATAACACATGGAATCATCTAGTAACCAAAAAAGTGTTAAACAAATACAAATATATGTTATATTTTAGATTCTTCAAAGTAGCCACCCTTTGCCTTGACACTTTTGCACAATCTTGGCATTATCTCAATTAACAGTGCCTTGGTAAAAGTTAATTTGTGGAATTCCTTTTTCTGAATGCACTTGAGCCAATCAGTTGTGTTGAGACAAGGTAGGTGTGGTATACAGAAGATAGCCCTATTTGGTTAAAGATCAAGTCCATATTACGGCAAGAACAGCTCAAATAAGCAAAGAGAAACCACATTCCATCATTACTTTAAGACATGAAGGTCGGTCAATATCGAACATTTCAATAACTTTGAAAGTTTCTTAAAGTGCAGTCGCAAAAACTATCAAGTGCTATGATGAAACTAGCTCTCATGAGGACCACAACAGGAAAGGAAGGCACAGAGTGACCTCTGCTGCAGAGGAAAAGTTCATTAGAGTTAACTGCACCTCAGATTGCAGCCCAAATAAATGCTTCACAGAGTTCATGTTACAGACACATCTCAACTTCAACTGTTCAGAGGAGACTGCGTGAATCAGGCCTTCATAGTCGAATTGCTGTAAAGAAATCACTACTAAAGGGCACCAATAAGAAGAAGAGACTTGCTTGGGCCAATAAACACAAGCAATGGACATTAGACCGGTGGAAATCTGTCTTTTGGTCTGCTGAGTCCAAGATTTTAGATTTTTGTCTCCAACCACCGTGTCTTTGTGAGATTTTTGTAATTTTTCTCAGATGGCCATAGACAAATGTCATTTCCGTCACATCATTAAACATCCATTTTAGTTGGAAATTGAAATTCATACAATTAATTTATAACACAGTTATTATACATTTGTACATTAACTTGTATTGAATATTATTTTAAGTGATTTTTAAGGCTTTCCTAATATTAATAATTCAACACGACTGAACGTATTAACTTGCCTTTGTGATAGCTGGACACATTTCTATATAATGAAAAATAAGATATTTCCACTGAACCTTTGTGAGATTATGATAACAACCATATGATTTCCCTATCTAAAACAAATCAATCAATGTTAATTATACATAATATACAAATTTACCTAAAAAATATGGGGATGGTGGAAATGACAAGGTGTGGTGGAATTAAGTACACATTATGTAAAAAATATATATTTAGCTATATTTTATTGCAAATTCTTTGAACAACCACAATTGTTAAACATTTAATTCATATAAGCCAAAGTTTGATTCCAAAAGTATCCGATGAGCAGAGCTCAAGGAAGTAGGCCAGTGTTTTTGAGAGATGGGCCCAGATAGCAGAGGAGTCATGCCGCGTAGAAGAGTTCAGTGAGCAAAGTGAAACTGTACAATTTCTGTTATATCCAACACAGGTGTGGAGGGTCACCTGCTTGTGAGAGTCACCAAAGTTAACTACCTGGATTTCACTGGTGTATTTACACAGGTAGTTCTCTGCAAAGTCAATATGCACAATGATCTCCTCTTCTAGCAGATTCTCTATTATTCTCTCAGTCTGGAGAATTGGTGTCGAATGTTGTACACGTGTTTCGCCAACTTCTCTTTCAATCCTTTGGAGAAGTCCTCCAGTAGAATCTGCAGTGTGCCACACACCTTTTCTTTTACTGTCAATTGTACAGGGAACTTATTCTCAATTTTTCCTCTGTCTCTCTTCAGCTTTGTTTTCCCATTAAAACCACAATGTCTGCTCACCAGCATCGAAGTCAGATCTTTAAGCTATTTTGCTTGGCAAAGAGAACACTCTCTTTACATACACTCTTTCTTCAGGTTCTCACAGCACTCAATAAGGTTCTCAATGTTGCTGCAGCTGATCACTTTGTGAGAGTGTACTTTGTCTGCCATGAACTGGAGGTTGGCCTGGGTTTTGCAGAGGCATGTGTCCCTATCCTGGACTGTTGGCTTGATAACCCAAAAAGGATGTCTTTCTCTGAATTCATAGTAGGACATTTTAATCTCTGAATATTCCCTCTTAAACTTCTGATACATTTTTCAAACTTCATGATGAAATCTACTGGACAGCAAGTGGGAGGGTTTTATTAAATGTATTCAGTGCGCATAATAAGGGAGACACTCCCAAAGAGCTTGTTGCGCACCTGTATAAGGTAAGTCCGAATACCAAATACTGAGAAATGCTTAAATCAAAACACTTAAGAAAGTCACACATTTCCTAAGTCTGAATCGGTCCCTTAATCACTTGACTTCCATGCTCCACTTCCACATAACAAACATACAATACCATCAGAGAGAAGCATGCACACCAAAGCAGGTGTCACAGCCAAAGTATCACTGTACTCACTGGTAGCTTGACGAAGGTGTCACTTGGATAGCCATAGGTAAACATTCTTCCCAGGAAGAATCCAGGGAAACTGGGAACATGTGGAAGGGACTTCCAAGGTGCCTGGTTGAGGCTGAAATAGATATTACTCAAGGTATAGTCACAAATATATAAATGCCACACTGTCTAATATGTAGATGCATACCATAAAAGAGTGGGCCACCAATAGAAATGTGTACTATGAAATGTTCACATGCAAACATTGGTATGCTTGATTGGTATCTGTAGTGCTTTTTATCTGTAATTACTTGATTGTTTACAAGTACTACAAGTTGAAAATGAAAATGTACAAACCTATCAATAAAGCTGGTTTTCATATCCAGACTGTATATTGTGAAGTCCCTCAATGGAGTGTTGTTCAATAGAATGTCACCTAGGAGACCTGCAATACATCAAGGACAATAAAGAGGCATCAAAGCTGAAAATATAATACATAGTTACAGTAGGATAATACGATTTAGTTACAGTGGAAAGAGTGGACAGTAAAAATAGGTGTGTACCTTTGCGCTGTTTATCTAGAGCTTTCCCATAGTGACATCGGCCACAGTTCTCAACCAGTAAGCTCAATGTCCGTTTCCCCTGTAGTTAGAATATTAAATCATTATTTGGCTCCATGCGTTTTGTTGAAAACTTGGAAAGCTTGTAGGTCCAATTGAAAGTAGGTTCCAGTAGGCCTCATGTTCATCTTGCAGTACCTTTCCATCAGGCACCGCTAGCTCCAGATTCTGACGCTTGAAAATGCCGATGTAGTGTCTGTCCACAAACACCTAGAAACAATCGTCACATCTGTCAAATAAATGCCTTCAAAAGTGGCTGTATTTTCCCAACTTCTTTATCATAAGAGAATCATAAGAGATTTCCACATTAACAGGACCATTTTAATTAAAAAAATGTGATATAACTGTGTCATAAACTCTATATTTGCTCTATAGGATGTGTAGACTCACCAGGGCTCTGTCCCGTACATTGTCCCCAGACTTGAGGGAGCCTCCACTGGTTACAGTGGTCTCATAGAGGGTATATCCATAGGACTGGCCATTCCCATTGTTCACTGGGAGATTCTCCATGTTGACAGGGGTTGGTGATTTAAATGGCTAGAGAGACCGAAAGAGCAAAACACACACGCACAGTCGTGAAGCATAAATTTGGTGTATATCTGACCCAAGCATACGCATACGCACACATACAACATATGCACACATACGCACAGAGGCACAAACGGACCCACACACACACACCGACCTACACAGGGACCAGAGCCCACACACACACACACATGCACATGCACACGCACACACACCTCCTCAGCGAAGCTCAAGGCGTCCCACAGAGAGAGGTGCTGGTACATGATGGCTGGCTCATATGTCTCCTTCCAACGCAGGGCTGGCATATCAGGGAGCGTCTCACCTCCGACACACAAGGCCAAGGAAGCCATCAGACAATGAGGTCACACACACTCTCCCATACACTCTTAGGGCCAGTCTTCCAGACTCAGATTACAGTAAAACTAACCCTGGATTTAAACACATTTTCAAAGGGGATTCTCTATTGGTCCAGGAAACCAGCCCTTAAAGTTGACAAAAGTCGGGCTATTATATTATTCTCTTTACATTTAGTGATCTACTTACTGTGGTACCGACTGAATAGATCCCTGAGAAGGTGATACTTTGGCGTGTAATCCCCCGATTCGGACAGAGGTGCATCATAATCTGGATGACAGCAATCATCAGTGGGTAGTGGGGACAGGGAAGATCTCTCATGACATGTTGGTCCACACTGCCACTCACTGGTGGCAATGTGTAATACAATACAAAACTAAATTGTGAGAGGAAACTTCAAAACACATTGCCACTAGTGTAAATTGGAATAAATATCTAGATATGATACCATAGCTTGTGATTAGTGCCTTGTAGATTGGGTTGGTCAGTGCTCCACTCATGAAACCAAAGTTAGTCCCTCCATGGAACATGTACAGGTTGACGGACATGCCGCGTCTCAGAATCTCCCGCACAGAAGAAACCATATCTGAATAACAAAGAGATCATTCATGTTCATCGCAGAAATCTAACAATTTAATAACAGACATTTTGGAGAAGCATGTTAATGTGGAAATGACAGGCACAAGAATATGTTCATGAATAGCAGCTTAAAAATGCAACCCTACCCTCTTGGGCGAGGACATGGTGGAGGTCTCCCCATGCATCAAACCAGCCTGTCCAGTACTCCATCACCATCATGGGGCTATTGGGCTGCCGTGCATAAATACACAGTCCACAACATACAATTGAAGTCGGAAGTTTACATACACCTTAGCCAAATACATTTCAACTCAGTTTTTCACAATTCCTGAAAGAACAAGACTTGATTTTCATCATAAACAGCTTGTTTTTCTCCCAACTCAAACATTTCTGAGCTAACGTTATTATCACAAACACAAGTACAATTTTTTTTTTTATGAACATGTACTGTAGACATGATCAATACAGACTGGTATCGTTTTAATGGGTGGCCACTGTATAAATCCCTTGCTGATTTTCCAGATAACCTTTGTCAAGCATTTGTTGAAAATGTTTAAGTATGAAGGTGAGGTGCAAGTGGAGAGGATGGGACATACCTGAATAGCATTCAAGTACTTGAAGTCCCCTTGATTTAGTTTCTGTAGATTCACTGTTCTGATGACTAGAAGATAGGTTGTAATAAAAAGGAATATACTGTAAAATGACTGCAGATCAGTGAATGTGGACACAAGGACGGTGTAAAATAAGGACTCTAAGTGCGTCTGCTGTAATGATCAACTGTACCTCCAGTCACACCCCCTTCCTTTAAACCCTCATGGTTATCTGACGTCAGTAAGAGCTCATTGATTCCTCTGGATTGTAGAGCCTATGAAGAAACACAGTGGTGAGCACCAACACTGGACATGACTCATCTATTATACAATCTCATTAGATAATGCCATACATACTGTAATTACATTATTTGCCCATGTGTGTGTGTTTGTGTGTGTGTGTTTGCCTTCTTGATGAAAGGCATGTAAGTGTTATCCATTGCAAATGATCCATATTCATTTTCCAACTGTACAGCAATGATGGGCCCTCCTTTCTTGAACTGGAAAAACAAAAAATATGTTTTCAAATTAAATAGGACAATTCTACAGCTAATATATTCTATAGCTATAGCTTTGGTTTGGCTACAGCCAGGTTCTATTCGAATAGGAACCAAATAATGACCTGTAGAGGAACCATTTTTGGAATGAGCTTGTCAAAGAACGTATTGACTGCCTCAGCAAATCCTGGGTGAGTAGTCCTCAACCTCATACTCCCGTCACGAAGAAGCCAACTTAACCGAGGGAAGAAGAGAGAGTGGAAAAGTAGTATTAGAACTGCCAGGGAGAAAAATAATTGGGGGTTGTAGTCAGTGAAACTGTTCATGAAACTGTTGAGTCATATTCCCAGGAGGACAGAAAGCTAGAAGACAGGCGCCTCCTCGGGGTATAGTATAAGTTGTTTACCCTGGTTTCCATGGTCGAATATTACAATCAAAATGGCACCTTGTGTTGCTAGATCAAGTGGCCTCTGTGCAAAACACATTTACACGCTCCAACCTCTTTATTACATTTACTGAGGAATGTTGCCTCAGAAATGTCCTGATTCTTAAGAGTAGACAATTCAACAGTAAAGTAGTGTAGGGTCTCCTCTTCAAAATGGATGACTCCGTTGGCCTTGATTCCACCAAACTCCAAATGCGGTGGTTTCAAAATGGAAGGTGAGACAAACAGATAGACAGGCAAACATACAAATACATAGGCAGGCAGCTGACTGACCTCGGCAGCCCTCCTAGGTCCATCTCAGAGCAAATGTATGGCCCTGGACGTAGGATCACCCAGAGTCCTACCTCAGCAGCCAGGTTAATGTAGGCTCTGGGAAAACAAGACACGATGAAGAGTTAGAATCAGTCAGGTACACGAGTTACTTCACCTCAACACCAGCGGCAAAAACAGGGACATCACTCCAAACCAAAGTTTGTCTGTTGTTTTCAGATATCAAAATGAGTCCACTTCTGGATTGAGGTCTGATTTTGGAGTGTTAGTATCACTTGAGCTCAGATTTACAAATATTCTCTATGAGTGTGAACCATAGACATATACAATTGGTGTGAACCCAAGTCCCCTGGAAACATGGAAATCATGTGACCTGACCTCAGTGCCATTAATTTCACAGCAAGTGCTGTTGTTGTGGAGATGCAATGGCTGTTGTCAGGATAGTGCATCTGCTACTCACTCCTGTGAGCATGGCAACTCGGGTAATAACAACACCTGATGCCAAATGATGTAGAAGGAAATTCCCAATACGTTTCAGTCATTTGAGTATTAACGCCAGAGGGATAGATTAGATGCAAGGCGATTGTTTGTGTTTATATAGAGCAATGGAAAGCTGCAAACGTTCCACTGTAAATGGCGAAGAAGAGGAACAGGGGGTCCTTACTCTAAATCCAACTCTGTTTGAAAGTGGAAAACCCCTCTCTCTGGCTGATGTAAGCTCCATGGTACATATCTGCAAGAGAAACAGGATGCTATTCATTATAGCGCAACAAATGACCAGGTTCATGAACTATGACAACACACACTCACACACATAACATGTGCACACATGCATACTGATGCCACACACACACACACGCACAAACACACACTTTCACACTCACCACATACTCTGCTGTTACAGTCTACTATCTATCCTGTTGCCTAGTCCCTTTACCCCTACCTACTGTATATGTATGTAGCTACATCAATAACCTCGTACCACTGCACATTGACTCGGTACTGGTACTACCTGTATACTGCCATGTTATTTGTTATTCACTGTATATTTATTCATCAGGTTACTATTTCAAATGTTTAGTTTTATCTTTAATTCTGAATTAATTCTGAAGCATTTCACTGTTAGTCTACACCTGTTGTTTACAAAGTGTGACAAATAAAATGTAATAAAATTGTATTAGTAACTATTGTATTGCAGTCTTAAGTTACGACCAAATTGGAATCCTATTCACTATGGTGCAATACTTTTGACCAGGGCCCATAGGGCTCTATGAATAGTGTACCATTTCAGATGCAGGTAAAAAGTAGTGGACGTTATGGGGAATAGTGTTCCATTTTTGCCTTAGTGATTGTATGCTACATACGTAGTGAGGGTGTTGATGCCACAGGCCTTCATTTTCATCAGGCGGTCCCTCCAGTAAGCTCTAGGGACCCGGAAGTAGTGGACGGATCCCCCCAGAATACGGAAAGTTTCTCCCTCCAGGGTGAACTGGGACGAGTTGGCACTCAAGCCTACTCTCCTGCTCATTCTACGGACTCCGGGCGCAGTACTAGACAAGAATCGTCCGTGCCACAATGATTTGGGTCAATAAACATTGAAAAATACAGGTCACACAAGTAGCACTACTTTCTAGGCTTTATTTAAGACCCCAAGGTTTCTTAAGAATGGATAATATGGATAAAAGCAGTTATTTCATGTGTTATCCACTATCAAGAAATTATTTGCATGAAACCACACACAGTTGTATTCATCCTTTTTACACACTGGATAGAGAAGGGTACTGTGCGAGAGTACAAATACTTCAGAGAGGGGCTATTCAATGAACTGAAGACAAAACGTTTCTTTCAGTCTATCAATTCATGCTCATAAAAAACTTTTAAAAGTACACTAAAACATGCCATAGAATGAATAATAAGTCAATTATTATTATCTTACTTACCCCAGGTACCAGTACATGATGAATCCAACCATGCTCAAACAGAGAAGTGCATAATGTATTTTGTGGGCTTTCCTTATTCTTAAAACAACCATCTGTTAATAGTAAATAGATATGTTAATCTGTTGATAGACAGTACTTACTTTATAGAAATGAAACTCTTTCCAATGACAAACACATCTAATCTGCTTGGATATGCTGTGGAAAATGTAGCTAGGAGGATCACTGCAACTCCCTTAGGATAGATAGACTATAGCCTATTAAGCATCGTACCTCCCAGAAAGGGTGTGAGTATGAGAGAGAGACTCTTTGTGTCACGGCTGGTGGTAGGCAGGACCCAAGGCGCAGCACTGTAGTCAATAGATATACTTTATTGTCGGTATAACAAAAACAACAAAAGGGAAGGAGGCAACCATGAACTGATGTACACAATGCACAAACAATAAATAGGATCCCCAATTAGAGACAACGCAGCACAGCTGTAAACACAATACTTGACATTCACATAGAGATGCCCAGAGGCATCTCTGAACACTAATCCTGACAGTACCCCCCCACCACTCCCAAGGCGCGGACTCCTGGCCGCAAGACCAGGAACACCCACGGGGGGGTCAGGGCGGGGCACTGGCGTCAGAAGAGGATCCAGCTCCTGCGCAGGACATGGCAATGGGTCAGGCGGGGGCAACAGTACCAGCGCAGGACGTGGCACCGGGTCAAGCGGGGGCTCTGCCCCATGAGTAGGACCTGGCACCGGGTCAGGGGGAGGCTCCCACCCCGAGGCAGGACGGAGGACCGGCACTGGAGGTACCGGCCTGGGGATTGGCACCGGGACCCTGGTGCGAGGTCCCGTACTGGAGGTTCCAGGCTGGCGAACGGCACCTGGATCCGGGTGCGAGGAGCCGGCACTGGAGGTACCGGGCTGGGGACCATCACTGGAGGCCAGGGAATCGTCACTGGGAGCTCGGGCTGGGAACCGGCACAGGAGCTCTGGTGCGGGGAACCAGCACTGGAGGTACCGGGCTGGGAACCGGCACTGGGGGGGCTCTGGGCTGGAAACAGGCACAGGAGCCCTGGTGCGGGGAGCCGGCACTGGAGGTACCGGGCAGGGAGCCGGCACCGGGACTTTGGTGCACGGGACCGGCACAGGAGGTACCGGGCAGGGAACCGGCACTTAGGCTTAGGAACAGAAGTTGGGTTTTGGAGAAACGCCATCAGTGCATGCTCTGCAAGCAATGCAGTGGGTGAAGACGCGGCAAGAGCGTGGTGAACGGAGAGACGTGATTATAGACAGCGAGGAAGAAGGAGTACCGAGTGTAGTGGGAAGATATATGTTGAGAAAGAATGGCATCAGACATGATAAAGAAGAATCTGGACCAGTAGGAGTTACATTTTTGGAGAAAGTGGACCCTTGCCTTTTGGCTGATCTATTTGCGGTTTCAGGGTGGGTGAGAAAGGAGTTGGGGGCAGTTGAATCAGTGAAGGTAACCTGTAGTGGACCTGTGATATTTGGTTCAGTTGAATCAGTTGAATCAGTTGAATCAGTGAAAGTAACCTGTAGTGAAGGTAACCTCTAGTGGACTTGTGATATTTGGTTCAGTTGAATGAGTTGAATCAGTGAAGGTAACCTGTAGTGAAGGTAACCTCTAGTGGACCTGTGATATTTGGTTCAGTTGAATCAGTTGAATCAGTGAAGGTAACCTGTAGTGGACCTGTGATATTTGGTTCAGTTGAATCAGTTGAATCAGTGAAAGTAACCTGTAGTGAAGGTAACCTCTAGTGGACTTGTGATATTTGGTTCAGTTGAATGAGTTGAATCAGTGAAGGTAACCTGTAGTGAAGGTAACCTCTAGTGGACTTGTGATATTTGGTTCAGTTGAATCAGTTAAATCGGTGAAGGTAACCTGTAGTGAAGTTAACCTCTAGTGGACTTGTGATATTTGGTTCAGTTGAATCAGTTGAATCAGTGAAGGTAACCTGTAGTGGACTTGTGATATATGTTTGTGTTTCTTCTGACCAGAGGGATCAGGCACTCCATGTCAAGCAACTTGGGTCAAGATCTGTTTCTTGCTTTGCTCTTAGGAACAGGGCATAATTAAAACGGGTAGCGTTAAGTGTGTAGGTGGAGCAAATGTGCAGAAATTATTTTGTGCAGAATCCACTGGTCATGTCGCAGCAGTGTGTAGGAAGGAGATTCCAAGATGTGGGAAGTGTGCGGGAGGCCATGGGACAGAGGATTGTGTAGTTGCTTTGGATCAAGTTGTGTGTGTCAACTGTAGGGGTGCTCATGTTGCTGGGGATCAGAAGTGTCTGGTGCGAGAGAGGCAGGTTGAAGTGGCCAGAGTCAGAATAGTGCAGAGGGTGTTGTATGCTAAGGTAGTGAAGAAAGTGGAGTAGGATGGGTCAAGGGTGACGGATCCTGAGAGGATTCCAATGAGTAGTAGATTTGTGCCAGCACAGAGGGTTAGGGCAACAAGTGAGTTATGCTTCAGTAAGGTTGGCTTCTTAGCGTTCATAGCAATGGTTATCAACTGTACCGCAGACATGGAACGTAAATCTCAGAGAATAGATGTTGTGGTGGCAGATGCAGAGAAGTATTTGGGTATACGAGATTTAACTTCAGAATAGTTACAGGGTGTGTTGAGTGGTGGTGTCAGGTCCTCCCTGGCCGTTGGCATAGTGCAGGAGCAGATAGGGTCAACGTAGTGAAATGGGGTAGTGGAATTTTCATGAGTGTAGGTGGCAGCTGCAGAGAAGTACCTGGGTGTATGAGATTTTACTGCAGAAGAGTTAATGGGGTGGTGATTTTTATTTTGTATGAAATAGTGGTATATAGGTACTTGGTGGTGCAAGTTTTTCCTTTTAGAAACAGGAATAATCAGGAGATAATTGAATTATGACTGGCCTCGCACTTTAGTACAGTAGGTGGCAGTGTATGCACCTTTAAGTTAGATGCGATCCACCAACCCAATCGAAAAGAAGAAGAAGAAGAAGAAGAAGAAGAAGAAGGGTTCACTACATCACCCACAATCCTCTACTGACTGGGTAGAAGAGATTAAACCATGTAGGGTAATTATATGTTTGGATTCAGCAGCTGTGTTAAGTAGTTTAAGATCCGGAAAGTCAGGAAGGGAAGATTTGTGGGTAGAGATAATGACAATGGCGATGGGAATACAGAGAAGCGGGGTGGTAGTCCAGTTTTTTGGGGTTCCAGCGCATGTGGGTGTACAGGGAAACGAAAAGGCAGATTTAATAGCAAAAAAAGCACTAAGGAGAAATAGAGTAGATGTGGAGGTGAAGTTAAGTAGAGGGGAAGTTAAAACATTGATTAGGAAAAAAGGCCTAGATATAGCAAAGGATGTGGGAAGTGAGTAGTAAGGGTAGATTTTACGATAGTATTAGGAAGAATATAAAACAAGTTGTGAATCACTGGTGTGCTGAGAATAGAAGAGATGAAGTGTTACTGGGAAGATTATTTTGTTACTGGGACATACAGGACTGAATTCAACATTGAAATTAATAGGAAAACATGAAAATGGGATGTGTGATGCATGTTTGGTAGGGGAGACAGTGGAACATGTGCTGTTATACTGTCAGTTATATGATACACAGAGACAAAGTTGTTTGAAGGAGTAAGGAGAATGGGACGGAAATGGGGGTTAGATGGTATTTTGGGAAGGGGAGATGGAAGCAGTGAGGTAGATAGATAAATTATATATTTTAGTAGGGAGACTGGCCTGACAATAAGAATATACGTGTAAATTGCCATAGATGACCACACTCCTAAACAGTAGGTGGCGGTAGATGCAAGTGATAGTTGCGATCCGCCAAGAAGCCCCAAAGAAGAAGAAGAAGAATCCTCTACTGACCAGTGGGTGTGGCAGTTTAAGGAAAATGGCTAGTTTGGGAAGGCTTGCTGGAGTTTTCAGAAACTTTTTGAGGAGACCTTGGTCGTACAGAACGCTGCATCGTGCCTTGGGACCTGGCATTTTAGGGTCTCTCGTAGGAAGCGGACTGATATATTGTCACTATGAACCGAGCAAGAGGTTTTTGCCCTTCACCGTTCATGCCGAGGAGGAAAAGGTAAATTATTATTGGTAAAGTGGCGCAGCAATAACTAGCTGGATGGATATCTGTAACTTTAGCTATCTAAAGTTAGCTAGTCAGCCACGATGTTTGACAGTTTCTTGTTAGTTAGATACCTGCCACTGCCTGGTGAATCTGTACTAATCAACTGAATATTAGTACAGTGAACAAGTAAACAGCCCTATATAAGACGATTCGCGGCGTCCTATATAGGCCTAAAGTAAACAAGTAGCCTATTTAAGGCTGCGTACGAGTAGGGTATGGAGGTAGATTTGTGTATTTTTGTTGAGAGCAAAACCTTTCTTTTTTTCAATCAAAAAATAATAGTTCTGAAAGCAAAAACGATGCTTCAAAGTAAAAAAAAAAAAATATTATATATATATATATATATATATATATATATATATATATGTATATATATATATATATATATGTATATATATATATATATATATATATATATATATATATATATATATATATATATATATATATATATATATATATATATATATATATATATATATATATACATATATATATATATATATACATATATATATATATGTATATATATATATATATATATATATATATATATATATATATATATATATATATATATATATATATATATATATATATATATATATATTGCAATCAAATATTTTGTAATAGAGCGCAAAACTTAATGCATTTTATTCAAAACAAATATTTCGAGAACCAAAAATGTATTTTAAAACCAAACTCCAATTTAAATGTCGCTATCAACCACCCTCTATTTTGGCTAGACATACCCCTTTGCTTGCAGTGCTTTTATTTATTTGTTGTTTTTGAAACTTTTTATTTTTTATTGAAACACAAGTTCTTCATTTGCACTTTTGACCCCACAGCTGTGGGCGGGCTTTAGTGAGAGTTTTGGATGATGCTTTTCCATTGGTCAGCTATTTTCTGAATCAGTTTGGCTACAACCGATACTGTTTTTTTTTACAATTTAACTTATTTAAAACTGATTGTATTTATTTCCACAAAGCAGCTTTGTTAATTAACACCTCTCTAAAAACACACTCAACATTTGAACATATAAAATTGATAAATACCATGTAACAATCAACATTATGTAGTTTAACAGTGTCAAAATAATCACATGTGAATTGTAACATGTTCACAGCACTACCATTGGACATTTGTTATTTATTTTTTCACCTTTATTTAACCAGGTAGGTCAGTTGAAAATGAAAAGTTCTCATTTGCAACTGCGACCTGGCCAACAGCAACCTGATCAATAGCTGCTGAGCCATTCTTCCCTGCAATGAAACAATATCCCAATTAGTTAATGTTATATGATTAAAAAACAATGCATATATGACAACACTGAGTGCAAGTGTGTGTTTTAAAGTAGGCTTATGTATCATTAGCAAATATTTTTCTGAAAAAAAAGCTAACCGTTACACTGTCATGAAATATTATTATATATCGACTGAAACAAATAGGACATGGCCTGCTTATGAGTTGCCGTGAAAGAAAGTTAGATGAATTCAACTGAAAATGGCGAGAACAGGCGTTCGTAGCTAAATGCTTTTGGTTAGCTTGAGAATAATAATTGCATGATTTATCATTCTAATGTATGTATGTAATGTATGTAATATAGTAGAATGTTATGAACCGACACTGAATGGTATCCAACGTTTAATTTGACGGAAATGGTACTGTACTGAACGACTACTACTTAAGTGGAGTTTACCAGCGGTTGGCTTCCAATATGTTGCATTACCGTCACCAACTGAACTATAGTATAAATCCATTACACTTTGTGATACAAAAGGGGTAACGGGGAAAAAACTATGTATTTTTTTATTACCCTACCAACTAACCCTACATTCATAAAAAACCCACCACCTTATTAACCTTATCTGATCCTAACCCAGGCCAATGACCTGAGGTCCCATGTCCTTCAACAGATTCCAACCCATACTCTGCCTCCCTCAGTATTTTCAACCTCCCCTCTCTTTCTCTCCTATCCCTCACCCTTAACCAATTACCCGACTCCTTTTGAAAATATTAAACTTTTCCAAGCCAAAATCTTGTTTTTGCCTCCTCGAGAGATATGCTAAGCCCGGTACTCCCTCCACTTCAAGCTCGAGCACTCTGCCCAAAATGCTACTGAATGACAAGCTAACTAGCTAACTAGCCCCAATCAGCATTCGAGCCCTGTGTCCAGGCATTCCACGTTGAACAGCCCTTAGCTTTAGTATATTGGTCATATACCACACCCCCTCAGGACTTATTGCTTAAATATACCACTATCCCCAACACACCCCACCATTCCTTCCCACTACTTTTGGCGAAAAAAAGGAAAATGCACCACCTTCTAACCCTATGTATAACCAGGGGCGGTTCTAGGATCTGAAGACATTGGTGGCTTAGCCGAAAGCCAGTAGGGGGGTACGGGGGCATTCGCCCAGAAAAATGATGTTCTACAGCTAAATGCATGAATTTGGTGCACTTTGAGATGAACATTGAGAGATTAGAATATTGAGCCTGGCTCCAGGTCATCTATAAGTCTTTACTAGGTAAATCCCAGCCTTATCTCAGTCACCATAGCAACACCCACCCGTAGCATGCGCTCCAGCAGGTATATTTCACTGGTCATCCCCAAAGCCAACACCTCCTTTGGTAGCCATTCCTTCCAGTTCTCTGCTGCCAATGTCTGGAACGAATTGCAAACAGCCCATCTGTAAATAGCCTACCCTACTACCTCATCCCCAAATTATTATTTTTTCTCATTTGCACCCCAGTATCTTCTATTTGCACATCATCATCTGCACATCTATCATTCCAGTGTTAATGCTCATTTGTAATAATTTTGCCACTATGGCCTATTTATTGCCCTACCTTCCTAATCTTACTACATTTGCACACACTGTACATAGATTTTCTATTGTGTTATTGACCGTACGTTTGTTTATCCCATGTGTAACTCTGTGTTGTTGTTTTTGTCGCATTGCTTTGTCTTGGCCAGGTTGCAGTTGTAAATGAGAACTTGTTCTCAACTGGCCTACCTGGTTAAATAAAGGTGAAATAAAAAAATACATTTTTCATTCATAATAACGTCTTCGTATCTCTAAATCACTGTCATTTTGTTAATCAAAATTCTATTAATCTAAATGAAAATTATACCCCCCCAAGTAAAAACATTGCAGCCTGCAGGTTGAAAATATCCTGATATAAATCTTATAAATCACATTGGCTACGCATGGCCGGTCTGCAACGAACTTGAAACATTGTATCAACTGTGTCTGTCGTAAAGCTTGCACATTGTATGAAATATTCTGGGCCCTCAGTTTCCCGTGCCAGTGAGCTCAGGACAGACAGCTATAAGACTATTTGCGCAAGGGATCA
Source organism: Thymallus thymallus (assembly GCA_023634145.1). NCBI lineage: Eukaryota > Metazoa > Chordata > Actinopteri > Salmoniformes > Salmonidae > Thymallus > Thymallus thymallus. Next base: position 31,764,596 of record CM042391.1, read on the forward strand.
GAAGTAATCAGGTAGGCCTATTTACTTTTTCCACTGTATCAGAGCATTACATTTTTTCCTTTCACTCTGAGTGGTTATTGAAAGGGAGAGAGCTAAAAAAACTAAAAAAACATTTAGGAACTATTGTAATTCTCAATGGATATAAAAACAGATTTTTTATTTGCTTGTTTGAGGTGAAGAAAAAAATACTTTGAGAAGCTCCACAGTGGTGGTGAGTTAAGACAATCAGAAATACTATGATGCCAAATGGGCACATTTATAGGCCTACATTTGTGCTCAGGCCAGGTAGCCTAGGACTACTTCTATACATAATCGGCTGCATGTCCTTAATCAACATTGACAGGAGCGCTACAAACAAAAGACAGTGATTAAATTAAGTTGAATTGACAACTTGTAAATGGAATGAAAAAAAAAAAAAACGTGTTCCTCACAATTTAAGTCTAGGTTGTGCGGTCCACAAACATGTTCATGTTGCACACCTTTTAGTTTTCCCATTAAATGCTTCCATATTGGTATATGAATTTCTACAATTTTAAGTTGGTTTGAGGTTTTCTTAACTTTCTTTTAACTTTGTCCCATGTACGTTGTGTAATTTACCGATAGTCCCTAACCAGCCCCATAGGGATATCCATAGTTAACCCAAATTTACCACAGGCATTACAATCGGGTCGCATGCAGCTGCACTGTGAATTGATGTTTACTTGTGGGCAGGATTCAAACGAACCCAGCCTTCATTTACTTTGTGATGCAGTCACGACCACAAGTCTTACACAACTCCGTTTTGGACTCGTCTGACTTTATGACAAATGATCCTATTTACACTTTGTAGTCAATTTTGACGGTAAATTACACAATGTTTCTACCAGCTAATGGGAGATTTTTTTGATTACATAAAATTTGAGGACACAATCTAAGGGCCTACAGTGCCTTGCAAAAGTATTCATCCCCCTTGCCGTTTTTCCTATTATCTTGCATTACAACCTGTAATTTAAATTGATTTGGATTTCATGTAATGGACATACAAAAAATAGTCCAAATTGGTGATGTAAAAAAACAAAACCTTGTTTCAATAAATTCTAAAAAGTAAAAAACTGAAAAGTGGTGGGTGCATATGTATTCACCCTTTGCTATGAAGCCCCTAAATAAGATCTGGTGCAACCAATTACCTTCAGAAGTCACATCATTTGTTAGATTGCACACAGGTGGACTTTATTTGTGTCACATGATCTCAGTATATATACACCTGTTCTGAAAGGCTCCAGGCTGTGGTCCAAACACTTAAAGACACACCCTATCCCCTCAGCCCTCAAATTAAGTGGACACTTCTGATGACGTTTCATGACGTCTGACGAGTATACACTTGCAGGGCAAGGGGCGAGGGAGGAAGGAATGATTTTGATCGGACAGTGAGGAGACAGACAGGATGTTCTGGTGCTCACCTCTCTTAAGGGTGTCAATCATTTCAGACCCCACTGTATATCCATAGTAGGTAGACAGTTCTTACTAAATCGTCAACTTCTTAAATCACAAGAAAGTATTCAATCCAGTTGTTAGACCCATCTATGGGGAAATTGTGCAATCAGTAGCCTAGATAAATCGCTAGCGGAAGCAAGTAAAATGTATTAATTAACTAATTGATGTTTGTCATTGTCATTTAGCTATGTGCCACAATAGTTGGTCAGGAGTAACAATAGTTGGTCAGGAGTACTGACAATTCGTTCTATAGCCATTACCTTATTACAATTTCAGCTTTGCACTGCCCTTTATTTTAGACTTTGTCCTCCTTTTAGTGCTAATGCTTCCTTCCATATTATAGTTGCTTCCAGTGTGCCACCTGTCTGCCAGAAGGATGTGCTTCAACCAGTTTGCTTCCATGACGTACAATGAGGAACTCTACATGACACCAAGGGATTTCCTCTTCTCAATCATGCTGGAGAATGTTGACAGTAAGTACAGTAGTATCAAATGGTAGTGTCCATGTTTTAAAACGGCCTAGCCGGTAGAAATGAGATACTTCATGATGATGTGTTAATGTATTCAGTTTTGTTCCAGGTAAGAACTGCACTTTACATAATTTCTTTCATCTGCTATTAGGTAAATTACAAAAGAAAGCTCTAACCAAAAAGGTGAGTGTTGGGATCGGGTTAACTCTCATTATCAGAACGTGTTTGGGATTTTTGTCCTATTGTGCAATGCAATCAACATGAGCATTACGGCAAGAGATGACTATTGGTTGTTTCTCTTTGTATAATGTATGATACTTGCAGGAGGTGGATAAGATGCTGGATGCTGCATCACGGGTCGAGGCAGGCAACAGTCTGTTCAGAAACTTCGGAGACAATGGTACGTTTTCATGCCATGGTCAAACAGCCTCACAGGCGCTATGTGCTTCATCCAAGTAAAAAGATGCTGGATAGTTATACTTCAGGCAGGAAATATGTATTTGATCACTGTGGAAGTATCAATCTAAACAGGTTAAATTAACACTCACTGAAATGTTTGTAATAGAGAAGGCATGTTTTGTGTCTTGCAGGTCTGATCTCCTACACAGAGTACCTGTTCCTCTTGACTATTCTGACCAGTAAGTTATAGACTCAGAATGACATAGTGGAAACAGCCATCCCTTTCAGTGGCATGCATTTGGAACCGGCATCCTCTTATTCTTACACATCTTACTTCATCTGGGTCGTGTGCATTAGGAGAACCTTAGGAAAACAAAAACAAGTGTTTGTTATTGGACAAATCTAGTCTGTCAATTGGCTAGCTAGTTAGTGGTATCTACTCAATTGAGCTCTGCCCGACTGCTGGGGTTGCTGTGGAGAAGTAGGTAAAATCTGGGTGAGTGTAGCCAATGTGAAATGGCTAGCTAGTTAGCGGTACGTTCCAATAGAGTTCAATCAGTGACGTCACCCACTTGGAGACGTTGAAGTAGTTGTTTCAAGGGCTGTGGCTTTTAAATGTTTAATTGCCAGCGCCAATGGCGACAGCTAGTCTTACTGGGGTCCGACACATAACGAAAAAGACGTTACAGACAAAATACTTTTCAATTGACATGCATTTAAAAACATGAACATGTAGTGTTTGTGTGCATCTATCACTTACACATGCATATCAGTACATACAGTGGAGACACAACAAATGGGTGACAGTTGTCAACGTGTTCAGAGGGTCCCTGATTCGAGCCCAGGAGGGACGGAAGCAACACTGTTGCATATAGTATTCTGTAGTCATGTATTGTATGTCAAATTATATAGTTGTGCATATCTATATAAAGTATCCACACTCCAAAATATTGCCGCCCCTTACATGGACGTTACCCATACCTATAGTACCTTCCTGTTTCGCAAACACTTTCTTCCGTTGAGGATTGCCTAAGGAACACGACCCTGGTTTAGCGCAGATGTAGCCTAAAGACGTGACCAGGCAGTGCCACATTAGTGAACTCTCATACACTTTTTTTTTTTTTCTTACTGAACACACTGCCCATGTGGTAGTGTTTTGACGACTTAATTTCCTCATTCAAAATGTTACCCAATCACCAACAGGGTTGTGCTTGAATCATTATTTCAGAAGACCCTGCTGTTAACCTTGTGGAGTGGACCACAATTGAAAACTAACTGCTCATCTTGTTGTTGCTTTGTTCTGTCCAAGCAGCACCTAGATAAGCCTGTGATGTTATTTTCTAACAGGAAATGCATTGTTATTTCAGAGCCACACACAGGATTTCATATAGCTTTCAAAATGCTTGATATTGATGGCAATGAGCATGTGGACAGAAAGGAGTTTCTCAAGGTATGTTTTATAATCTATATTATAAAATGTTCCTTAAAGGGCCAATCTGCAGTTCAAACAACAGCAAACTGGTACCCTTCCACAGTTTTGGGTAAACAGCTTAGGGGTGGGACTAGAGAAATGTAACCACTCTCAAATTCAGAGACAGGACTATGGATGCAATGACTGACCATCCATGAGATCAAAATGATAAGTTATATTCTTCAAGAATCAATAGTGTATGTATGTATGTATGTACAGTGGGGAGAACAAGTATTTGATACACTGCCGATTTTGCAGGTTTTCCCACTTACAAAGCATGTAGAAGTCTGTAATTTGTATCATAGTTACTCTTCAACTGTGAGTGACGGAATCTAAAACAAAAATCCAGAAAATCACATTGTATGATTTTTAAGTAATTCATTTGCATTTTATTGCATGACATAAGTATTTGATCACCTACCAACCAGTAAGATTTCCGGCTCAAACATTTTCTGGATTTTTGTTTTACTCAGTACTATGGACTCTTGATGCTAACGCAGAGGTACTGTATGGCCAGCACCTCAAGTCTGTGCCACATGTTTGATGTTCCTCTGCACTCGTTTCTCCCACCTCAATTGGTTCCTTCTGTCAACATTGGCCTATTCATTCTCAGTCTGAGGTACCACATTTTACAAGGCACAGAAACTAGCTTGTAAACATATTGTATTTGCTAGTTGGCTTTAGCACAAGACAGTATGCATACATGGCTACAAAAATGCCTGTGACTACAATTTTGCACCAAACCAAAAGTTGATTCCCTATTTAGAACAGAGCCTGGTGTGAAAATCGGCAACACTTGAAACCACAAGGGTTAGAGTTGGAGACCACTGTTGTGTTCCTAAAACATGTTATGCATGTCCAATTAGATTATGGTTTGGTTTAGAAGACATTCCACACCTGACAAAGTACAGAGGATCAGCATTGATAATCATCATTCAGTGTGTTTGAGGGGATCAGTGTGAGCAAAGCAAGGTGAAGGATCACTCATTTTGATCACATAATTCTGTGTGGTGCAACCGCTGCGTAGTCGATCTCAAACACACTGTTTGTTGTTTCATACTGGCTCCAGTTGTAATATTAGAGTGAGGCATTGTGGGTAGTTGATAATCTTTTGACTAATTAACAATTCTTTGTTATTGCTGACATTTCTTGGATAATTCAGATGAGTAAGAGGTATGTTTGAGTTTAACTGAATTATTAGTTTCCCGCATTCTGAGAAAATGTAAGCTAGCTAAGATATGCTTTCACTAGTAGGAAATGTTTTTAGCTTAATCTTTTGTTGTTTAGCATCTGCATTATTATAATATAAGGAATCATTATTGCTGCTTTGTTTTATGGTGAAGCTCAAGAAAATCATTGGGAAAAGAAAAGAGAAAGTGCCTAAGGAAGGTGCCTCAGATGTGGTGAGTCAACACTCTATAAACTTTTTGTGACTTTTGGAAAAGCTTTTTTAGAGTACTTGATATAGATGACATTGAATGGCCTTTGGGGGAAATGCCCATTGAAAGCACTAAGGCTGGCCAACTCTGTCATTACGATGATGTAAATGTAAACCGCTGTGTACTGGCTAAATTTTTTTATTGTTGACTCGTATTTCAAATGTGATGGAGCTTGCAGTAATAACAAAGGTAGGAAGTTTTAACTTGATGTCATCCTCATAGAAACCAGTCACAGAGGGGGATGGTGAGAACACTACACTGCAGGCCTTCTTCTTTGGGAGGAATGGCGAAAACAAGCTTCAGTACAAGGGATTTTGCAGGTAAAAAAAATAATAATCTGAGTTACCATGTAGTGTCATTGGCGTTAAAACAGTATAGTTACTCCCTACCTTTTCCTCACAGGTGTACCTAATCCTAGTAAAATTTTGTTTACGATACTTAGTATGGACTTACTGTATGAATAGTTATGAATAGACTTCAGAGTAGGAGTGTTGCTCTAGGATCATTGTTGCCAGTTAGACCATAATGAATATGGTTACATGGACAGGGGGAACCTGATCCTAGATCGGCACTCCTACTTTTAGACTCTTTTTGAGTATGGGTTGCAGAACCGACCTAGTCACGTTCAGTGTTTCATGGCTCCTCTAGGTTCATGGAGGACCTGCAGGCGGAGGTGCAGGAGATGGAGTTCCTGCAGTTCTCCAAGGGTATGGACACCATGCGGCGGGAGGACTTTGCCAAGTGGCTGCTGCACTACACCAACGAGGAAGCCAACGAGGCCTACTGGGAGAACATGAGGAAGAGGATCCCTGCGGGCCAGGTAAAAAGGAAAGTGCTCCTGTTCCATCCTTCCTTCCTTGTTTCCTTGAGGTCATCACACATCATTAAGGGTTGTGATAGGTGAAAGCGAGGTTGCCAATTGCCACCCAATCGCTTTCCCCAATCCAACAAACTCAGATATGTGGTCACTTTAATGAATGAAGGAAGGATGCAATTTCGAAATAATATGCAGTCATGTCAATGTACCTTCAGGTCTAAGAAGTTGTGAAATATAACACGTTTTGGGGGGCTCAAGGGGTGACTTCTCAATGTACGATTTGGATATTTGTCCCGCTTCTCTTGTAGAGCATCACATTTGACGAGTTCAAAGCATTCTGCCTCTTCACCAACAACCTGGAGGACTTTGCCTTCTCGGTGAAAATGATAAGTGAAGCCAACCGACCTATCGGAATGGGTAATTTTCTTATTCTACATTGTTAGTTTTTTGTTGTTGTAGGAAGGGCATTTTGTCTGAAAGACTCTGATTCTACACATTCAAATCACTTTTTAAAGCAGCGTTCAGCAGTTGAAACAATAACAAAGCGCCTCCCTGCCTCTGTTTCGGTAAAAAGCTGAGGGATGGGGCTGGAGAAATGTATAACATTTATATCCAGACGGACTGACCATCCATGAAATCAAGATTTGAACCATGTTTTGAGGCTATATAGTGGTTGTTTACATTTACTTTGTTTACAAACATTGACATAAAACAAGCTTATATTTTGGGTAAGGCAGTTGAACTAACCTTATGAGACTTATGTAAGTTATATTCTTTCATGGATACACACCGTCATTCATTTATTAGTCCAAAAATAGATGTAGCAACTGCTGATTGCCCCTTTAGCAAAGTACATTATTGTGATAGATTGTTTCCTGTCCATTCTCCGCAGTCCAATTTAGGCGAGCGGTGAAGATCGCAACAGGTCATGACCTCTCTGAGAACGTGCTGGACACTGTGTTCAAGATCTTTGACCTGGATGGTGATAACTGTCTGAGCCACAAGGAGTTTATCGGAGTGATGGAAGACAGAGTACTGCGTGGCTTGAAGGTACAGGGGGCATTTATCTGTCAGTTGAAGCAGTCCTTCAGGGCGTTATTTGGTCTTGAGATCCACACTTAACTCTAACTTTCAGTCTCCAATTGACTTAATAATCATTGTGATATGAGTTGTGGTCTCTGTATCAATCAAATGTATTTATAAAGCCCTTTTTACAGCCAATGTCACCAAGTGTTATACAGAAACCCAGCCTATAACCCCAAACAGAAAGCAATGCAGATGTAGAAGCACGGTCGCTAGGAAAAACTCCCTAGAAAGGCAAAACCTAGGAAGAAACCTAGAGAGGAACCAGGCTCTGAGGGGTGGCCAGTCCTCTTCTGGCTGTGCCGAGTGGAGATTATAACAATTCATGATGTATGAATTGTGCTTTACAAATAAAGTTTAAGCTGTTTGATCAGGTCGATTTGCAATGTTACTTTACGCACAAAAAAACGTTCAGGAAAAACCTCACGCAGCTTCTGCTCCCCTGTGTTGCTCCCTCCCCATCCCTTCACGTTTCTCACTTTAGGCTACTCACCTTTAGGAAAACCCCAGTCTTATCAGCAACTTTGTGTATCTGCCTCACATTTCTGAACTAAAATAATATATTTGACATTTATTTCACCTGTGCTTTTGAATATTTCCTGCATGTATTATTTTAGAACGCATGGGTGTGGTTTTATGCTGTCTGTTAACTCCCCCACGCAATTGATGTAATCTGTCGGAGCCTAATACAGACTAAAACGTTGTTTGCGATGATGTGATCTTCCTAGATATGCTGTCATATTGGAGGCCTACCCCAAATTACAGGGGGAGTTAATAGCTGCTTGTAACTCCCCACCTGATAAAAAGGAATATTAAATCACTATTTGGACTGCTCAATTTTGTAATACTGTCAATCATGTCGTCCAAATTATTTTGAACGTTCATCTCTGAGTTAAATGAGAATTAGGAGGGGGAGGGTGCAGCAGAGGTTGTGTAAAAATAAAAGGGGGAAAAATGCGTAAAGAAACACGTGCAGCAGTTAAGGTTTTTTAGTCATGGGAAAAGGTGTCCTGGGCCCAGTTTTTCAAAACTTATCTATCTGGATTTTGCCTATTGGATAGGATTAAATGCATAGAAATAGAATGAATAGAACAAACAAATCAGGTCACGCAGCCACTCCGTGAAGTTTATTAAAGCCGCAATATGTAACCTTTTGGGCAACCCGACCAAATTCACAAGCATTTGAGTTATATATATATATATATCTGTTATTCTCATTGAAATCAAGTCTAAGAAGCGGTAGTTATGTTCTATGTGCGCTATTTCTATGTGCGCTAAGACTTTTTGCATCTTTTACTTTTAGTACTGTTTTGTACACCAGCTTCAAACACCTGAAAATGCAATATTTTTGGTTATGGAAAACATTTCACAGCGATTTTTAGATGGTACAATTAATTATCTATACAATGACTGCTTGTTTTGTCACAAACTGAAATTAGGCGAACTATTCAAATTTTAGCAGAGCGATTTCTGTATAATGCACCTTTTAACATTTTATTATGTGATGTCTGTATTTCCGCAGGTGCAGCACCAGCGTGGCATCACAAATTATTGGAAGTGTGTGAAGAGGGAGACCCTAAAAGGGGCCCAAGAGGCCCTCCGGGACACCGGAAGCCCTTATTGAGGGTTTAGGCCATTGGATGGAGAAGCGCCATTTGAGAATGTTCCCTGGGTGACTACAATGTAAAGCATTGATGGCTGACCACTAGTTGACCATTATCTCTGAATATTTTTAAATTGAATATGAACATTGTCCTAATGAACCAAGGATTATTAATAAGGAATGACACCAAATTCTATGTTTTTCAGGCTTCCTTTTTGTTTGTGAAAATATTACTGCAATATACAGTACATTTATGGGTGAGGTTTATTCTAATCCTAGAAATTGGTTGTTGTGACGCTTGGTACCAGTCTATGCATACAAGGCATGTAAATGTGAGCTCTTTTTACATTTATTGAAGTTCTCTTGGCACTTTTTAAACCCTATTTCCCTCCTCAAATGCAAGCGGTTTGTTTACAGGTAGAGATGGTTTACTGTGGTGTCATTTGTAAGTTCAAAACTGCTGAGTCATAGGTGGAATGAGTAATGTTTGAATATGTTTGTCTTCAACACACAGTACAGTTGTGCTCTAATATATTGCCCGATTCACTTTCATTTCTTAGAAAAAGAAGTCTACATTTTGAAAAACTTTGTTCACACATGCATTTGTTTGAGATCTGCACAGGACCAAAAAAATGGCCTGGACAAAATTATTCTGAATTCCAATTAATTTGGTTGAAGGCAGGAGATTCTTGTTTACGGTGTAATTTCTCACCTGTGGTAAGTTACAGGTGCTTACATGGTACAAAGACATTCAATAAGTTTTGAAAACATTCTTCTCCATTGCACTCCATTGTAAAGTGCAAGGGTGCCAATATATTAGATCATAGCTGTATACCATTTTTGTAGATAAAATAAATTGAGAATTGCTGCATTGCTACTGGTATGTGTGTGCCATTTACAGTGCCTTCGGAAAGTATTCAGACCCCTTGACTTTTTCCACATTTTATTACGTTAGACTTATTATAAAATGTATATATATTTGACTTTTTCCACATTTTATTACGTTAGACTTATAATAAAATGTATATATATTTTTTAATGTCCCTCAATCTACACACACTACCCCATCATGACAAAGCCAAAAATGTTGCTAATTTATTTTTTTTTAAAAACCAGATACCTTATTTACATACGTATTCAGACCCGTTGCTATGAGACTCTAAATTGAGCTCAGGTGCAACCTGTTTCCATTGATCATCCTTGATGTTTCTACAACTTGATTGGAGTCCACCTGTGGTAAATTCAATTGATTGGACATGATTTGGAAAGGCACACCTGTCTATAAGGTCCCACAGTTGTCAGAGCAGAAACCAAGCCATGAGGTTGAAGGAATTGTCCATAGAGCTCAGACAGGAATGTCAAGGCACAGATCTGGGGAAGTGTACCAAACATTCTGCAGCATTGACAGTCCCCAAGAACACAGTGGCCTCCATCATTCTTAAATGGAAGAATTTTGGAACCACCATGACTCTTCCTAGAGCTGGCCACACAGCCAAACTGAGCAATCGGGGAAGAAGGGTTTTGATCTGGGAGGTGACCAAGAACCTGATGGTCACTTTGACAGAGCTCTCGCGTTCCTCTGTGGAGATGGGAGAACCTTCCAGAAGAACAACCAGCTCTCTGGCAAACTGGCCTTTATGGTAGAATTAGCAAATGGAAGCCACAACGGCCTGCTTAGAATTTGCCAGGCACCTAAAGGACTCCAGAGTTCGAATCTTGGTTTCATCAGCCCGGACTTGAACCAGATCAAACATCTCTGGAGAGACGCTCCCCATCCAACTTGACAAAGCTTGAGAGGATCTGCAGAGAAGAATGTGAGAAACTCCCCAAATATAGGTGTGCCAAACTTGTAGCGTCACACCCAAGAAGACTTGAGGCTGTAATCACTGCCAAAGGTGCTTCAAAGTACTGAGTAAAGGATCTGAATACTTGTAAATGTAATATCAGTTTTATTTGAAAAAATTCTAAAAACCTGTTTTTGCTTTGTCATTATGGGGCAATGTGTGTACATTGAGAGAAATAAACTTTAATCCATTTTAGAATAAGGCTGTAACATAACATGTGGATAAAGTGAAGAGGTCTGAATACTTTCCGAATGCACTATAAATAAATGCACTATAAATATATAACAATTTTCAGCAATAGGTGTAAACAAAGCCTATCATTACAAGATGGTAGAACTGCAATTGCACCACCAAAAAGGAGCAAGAAAAAACGAGCATTGACTATTCTGTAATTTATTAGAGTTGATCACATTTGAGTATGTGGGTTAACCATTGAAGCATGTGTTGCTAATTATCTTACCGTACATATATTTGAGAGGATTTCAGAAAAAGTCAATATTAGACAAAAACAACCAGCTTACTTCTGTGGTAGATGAAACAGAGCGACTGATGCCAGAGGTTATCAGTGAGTACAGCATACATAGATACAATACAATTACAGCGCACAAAGCAGTCTTTGGTCTTCTTACCACTATAAACTCATACATATAAATTTGTATTGTATCAAAAGTAGAAATGACAGTCAATGAAAGTAAATTCACATTTTTGACATACAATATATGTAATAAAGGATCATACATAGACTTAATAAAATGTTCAAACCGTGGCTTTTAAGGACCTACTGGTTTTGCCATTTATTTTATTATATTTTTCCTGTCCAAATAATTGCATGGTTCTGGCTACCCGTGGACTTTCAATATCAGTATCATTGACTTGTATGAATTCACTTGTATGACAGTATGCAACTAAATATATCTGTTTTAGTATAATATATAGAAACATCTGAAACGCTGAGAGATTGTCATATTGAAGAACAGACCTGTGCTTTCAATCCTGGGCTTTTAAAACAAGGCCTCTTGAATAGCCTCTGCTGCTGTGTTGGACATGGAGAATGTGTGCCGGATTTTCTCTTATTTAAACTGTTACTACTAACCCCTGCAGATGAGCCCAGCCCAGCCCAGAAAAACTACTAACCCCCCCTCCCCTCGGACCGATGGTTCTGGTGCCCTCCTAACTTGCCTCCTGGCTTGCATGGTGATTCAGTTGTGAGGCACACATGATGAACCTTCTGGGTGAGATAGATCAGGGAAGTGCTTTTAAAGTGTTGTTTGACCCGCTGTGGAGAAAGAGGACAATTACAATCTCTATTAGAAACAGAATCACTACTCTAATAGATCTATGGAAAAAATATAAAGTGATGTCATCAGCCTCTCACCTAATTAGGACTGGGGGGTCAGGGGTCGTTCTCCTTCTTTACCGTCACATCCCCGTCTCCGGCAAGGATGGTGGAGATCTCTCCCTGCATGAAGGCCCAGGGCACGGTGGATCCAGCCAGAGGGCAGCGCTCGCCGCTGGGGCAGTACACCTCTCCTCCGGGGCCCTGACTGCGGATGGAGCCGCGCGTGCATGGGAAGCAGAACTTGTGGTGTGGGACAGATGGACACTGGACAAAATGAGTGTCCTCCAGACGCTCTCGGCAGAGGGTGCAGCAGAGCAGGGTGCCTGGGGTGCCACTCCCGGACTCCACGCCACTGGTGGTGCTCGTCCCCCCTTGGGCACCCTGGCCCATAACTGCCTGGGAGACTGTCGCAGAGGCTGAGGAGGGACTGCTGCTGGTTGCGCGGCCAGATACGGAGGAGTGGGCAGAGGACATGCCGGGGCCATCTCGGGACATCTGATTGGAGCTCAGGCTGTCGGCCACTCCCATCAGCGCTGAGATGGGTGGGGGCTGGCTGTGGGATCGGGGCGGGCCGTCCTGGGGGTTGGGCATGCCTGAGCCCAGGGGTTCCATGCCTGGATAGGCACCTCGAGGCCAGGGATCCCTGGCTGGGTGATCCCCCATGGGCCTTCCTTCACTCTCTCCGTTTTCTGAGCCCGGGGATGCTTTGCGTCGCCGTGCAGGGCCCTTTGGAGGTGCAGAGCGGCCGGCAGGTGCCATTGGCATGCCGCCGTCTGCGTACGACTGTGGAAGTACCTCTGGCATCGGTGGCTCCTTAAATGAACGCACGCCGTCGCTCAGGAGCTCAGTGAGTGCACGCCAGTCCCCGGCACCCTGCCGCCTCTCGTATTCCACGTAGCGCAGCCCAGAGTTCACTGCTTTGCCTGCGTCTTTGTTAGAGTCGCGGAACATCTGCCTGACTAGCTCCGTGATGCCAGAGAAGACTATTCCAGAGCCGCTGGGGTACTCCACAAACACCTTCAGCTCAAACTCAGGTCCGGCCCCGGCTTCAAAAGCGAGGATGCGCCCAACCAAGTTGTGGTCTTTCCTGAAGCGCACGCTGAAGGGGGCACAGCCACAGAGTGTCACCAGGACTTCTCGTACCACTTTGGGGCGGTTGGGCCAGCCCTCTGCCCGGCTCCTGGCGCTCTCCGCTAGCTCAGCCATGACCTCCCCATTCCTCCAGCCTGCTTCTAGACCCACCAGAGCAGGGGCGCTAGCTCCCAACGACATGCCTGACACTACCTGCCGCCTGCCAACATCACCCATTATAGGGCCGGAGGAGCCAGCCATCTGCGGACCCCCAGCCCTGGTGCCTAAAACGGGGGCCAACAAGCCATGAGGGGGCCCCACTAACCCCTGGGAAATCAAAGCATGAGGTATGGTCCCATGTAGAGCAGGTACGGCCCCAGCCATAGCCCGTCTGGTGTTGGGGCTCTGCCTGCTCCCCTCTGACATACTCACATCCTCAGCTCTGTGCAGACCGTTGGGGAGGCGGGGGGAAACTCCATACTCTCCCCTACCTCTGTCTAAACGCTCTGCGTGCTGCCTCCCTCCTTCCATTGGCCCACCTGAGCTGGGTTTGCCTTGTTGAGGGCCAGGGGACCTTCCGTCCAAAACACCGTGGCTGCTCTTCAACTGCCTGGCCGTTTCAATTAGAAGCTCGATTCTGTCTGCCCCGTCGTAGTTCACGCATCCCCGGCAAACAGCTTCGCTGAATTCCCAGAGCATGGCCCAGGGCATCTTGGGCAGATCACAGAGATAGCACCATTGCCGCCTAGAGGATGCCTGCGAGGCGGACGACATGTTGTTTACAGGCCCTTGCACAAACTTTCTTGAGCGACCAACGCGTTTTAGTCTTTGCTTTTCGCGGATTTTTCAATATTCAGTCACGTCGATCAACATGCCCCGATTTTGTAGTAAAAAAATGAAACTATGCTCGAAAAGCTCTTGTTGATTGCTGCTTTTAAAAGTTAGCTACGTTTTCTTTCTCGGGCTACCCGTGTCGTTATGTCTGGAAGGAAGTAAAATGAGTTTAAGACACCGGATACACCTACTGCATTGCTGTTGCATTCTGGAAGCTGTAGTTGAAGTCTGAACTTCTCTCATAGAAAGCTTGCCAGCGCACAATCATTGAAAAATAAGGTACTAGCTACTTGAGTAATGCAATTTTTTGTCCCCAATGCGTCTACGCATAATAGCAAAAAGACAAAAAATGGGACTAGTTTATATTTATGGAAGTCGATCATATCATATCTATTTCCGATACATTAAAAATGTACTAAAGATATACTAAGACAACATTACGGGATACTAAATATATATATATAGTAGACCATACATAGGATATGTTTCTTAATTTTAACATTGTGTGATGATTTCAAAGGTGGCACCACAGAGTTTTTCCTGATCTGGTAGGAAAACCTAACCAGGAAAAAATATGGACACAGGGTATGACAAAGTAATACATCAACTGTAATTTAAAACTGTTTTATATGGGCTATAATGGGACAAGATTTTTTTCTGATCGGGTCTTTTCTTTATGTACGACAACTGCAATTGGACAATATAACTAACAGGGCTGAGCTTGCTTTATGCAAAAGTTACTCAAGCAGTATGTCATCACTATTGTGTTGATTAATTCCAGTCCCATAATTTTGGATTCATAAGGTCTAGGTAGCCTAATCACCCGAAGTTTGAATTATAAACCAAATTTGATCACATTCACGTGTTCTCTTAACACATACATAGTCCTATTTTAGGCGATAAATACATAGTGTAGGGACTATAAATACATTACGTTACCCGCTTCGTTTACCCTGGCCGGAGGGGTTCGGAGTGCATAGGCTAAGTACAGTTGTTGTTGTTATCAGTAGGCTACAGTTGATCAGACTGAAGCGCAGATTGATTGTGCACGTGTTGACAAATCATGAGGCAAATCAGTCTAAACAACAGTACTTTGTCACTCTTTTAAATACTTTTGTGTTTATTAAACCGAATCAAAAGCGTTGGGGTAAAGACCGGCTTTTCCAGTGGCCCTGCTGTGCTGATATCAGCAACGATAGATCGAAATAAATCGCCACATAATGCTACAAATGAATAAACATATCCTGTATGTTCCATCTCAAAATATCGAGTTAGTATCTCGATTTTTTTTAGATAGTATAAACATTTGTATTATTTATTTTTGGGGTGGCTGGAATGGGCTTCCTTCCATACCTCACGGCAGTGCCGTTTTAATGTGCCCACCTGAGTTGCTTGATGAGGGAATGTCCGTTGTCCCCACTTGAGTGAGAAGTAGGTTATTTGTATGTTAAAAACTGTTTAGCTAGCTACTGGTGTACGCTATATACTTAGATTTTGAAACAAATTAGCTAAGTATTTTTGATTGAATTTGACTTTTGTCAAACGTTTTGGGGTGACGTTCATGTCTAACGTTACTCAATGCTAGCAAGCTAACTAATTCAGTCAGCCAACGTTAGCTAGCTACAGTACACAATAACGTTAACTTGGTGGAAAAAATAACGTTTGCAATAAGTAGCTAGCCATCTACTTTTACTATCATACTTTTATTATCTTATATAACAAACTAGCTGGGTAGACGTTTTTAGTTAACTATTTAACGGTAAACTTGATAGTAAAGTTTAATTTATTTTCGCCCAGATATCAACATTGGTTTTTGGTTTTGTTATTTTTTTTAGACATGTGGACCATCCAGGTCTCCCTTATTCTGAGCCTTCTGAGTGGAAAAGGATTAGGATCAGTCAGAGTAGAGTGTGAATGGGGTGTCAGTCTTTGTGATATTGGTGACCCCCTCAACCCCACTTCAACCTGTAACTTTGAGAGTCCTCTGACCACACTGTCAGGAGGCATAGAGGTGCAGCAGTTCAGCACCAAGGTTCAGGATATTATTAAGACTCTGACTGACCAGCCAGTCAACACCCAGGAGAGTACCAATGTGAGTTTCCAACCCAGTTGAGTACAGTGGTTGAGATTTATACTATGTAACTAGAGGAATATTCTTCACAGGTTAACTGTGCACTGTTTCTGTTCTGCAGAGTTATCTTGGCTTCCCTTACTACCTACGCATAGACCTACTGTGTGGTTCAAAGGTAACATAACACCTCTTACATCCTGTAATATTACTTATGTTGAATGCAAACACAATGACTAGAAGAAGAAGCTACATGTTTGTTCCAACAGGAGTCTTCTAAGCGTGCCATTCAGGAGGCTCTCCTCACAGGGTTGACCCCCAATGTGGTCCTGACCTTCCAGGAACCCGTCCACCCCACTCGCCTCAAATCGCAGAGACTGCAGATCATCCTCACCACAGCCCCCCTGCTGGACAGCGGTGTGTGTGCATGTGTGTCGGTTTTGTCTTGTATGTTAATTTGAACTAGGCCACGTTTTTATGAGCTTGCAACTGTATGTGCTACATGTTTGGTCTGTTTGTAGAGTGGAATTCACTCATGTTCATTTGTGCTCTCGATCAGAAACCCGGTCAAGTGTGTGTGTGTGTTTCCCCCTGCAGTGCCCTGTGACAGCGACTTGTGCCAGCTGGGTTGGTATGCTCCCATGCCCATCCTTAATGGGTCGGTAGTATACAGGGTTCAAGTGGTGTCAAATGGCCAGGGTCAACTGGTGCCTGAGAGAAGGTCAGTGACAACTGTTTGTGTAATTAAATGTGCACGCGTGCATAGACCTATAACACACAGTGCCTGCCTAGCATCGGTCATGTACTTGCTTCACTTTACAGGATGTAAAATCCGTCACACTTAAAAGTTTCCTATTAATTTCTCATCTAGGAAATCCTTGTTGGGGTATGGCTATCAAGCCTAACCTACTCCCAAGTTACAGACAAACAATATCTAGTACGTTATGGGCAGCATAGGAAATGTTTCTCTGCTCTAGAGTTTCCATGATCATGCCCCTTTCTCTACACGAGTGCTGAACTGCATGCTGTGTCTGTGTGAGCAGCTTTGCAGTGAATGTTAACGGCTATGTGCGCACCACTGACAGAGGGGAAATGGAGATCTCCTTTGGTACGGAGGTGAGGAACAGACATATCCACAAAGAGGGAGAGGAGGAAGGAGAGAGTAAAAGAAGCTAATAGAATAAATGTGTGGGTGGTTTTGTGTGAAAATGGAACAAAAATGTTTTGCACTAGGTGGCTTCTGAAGGAAGGATTTTTTAAATAAATGTAAACAAAAATGTATTGAAGTTGATTATCCACAAGTAATTGGTCAAGTATAGATTATTTACGATTTATGATAGTCCAAATGTATAAACAGTGCTCTGCTCTTTCTGTCTCTCTCTATTCGTATGTCTATAGATGCCAGCACTGGAGGACATGATGGTTTTGGGCAGTCCCTCTCGCCCTCTGTGGGCAGTGGTGCAGAGTTCTCCCGTCCTCATCCTCCCTGGTATTCCTGGCTTCAAGGCTGTCCTGATGACCGCCACAGAGTTCCAGCACACCTCCCCCATCGAGGTAAAATCAGACGCATGGTGTAAAGACACAGGCTAGCGGATTGGCTGTTTCTGTGAGTGTGTGGTACTGTGCACCCAGCAGACCTGGGTTGAATCTTTATTTTGACAGTGAGTCATGCTGAGACCAAGGTTTCTTTTGCAGATGAGCCCTGTAATTACAAAAATATAAGTCCATACAATTCATTATGCAAAATACAATCATGGAAAACAAACACATTCTTCATCAAAAAAGTCCCTCAATCAGCTGCCTGAATTTCTATAGAGGCACCAAATCATCCAATTTTGGAGAGTTCTTCCACAAGTAATGTGCAAAAAAACCTTAAAGCTGATTTACCTAACTCTCGTTGACTGAATTATCTGCTTTCTGCTGTTAAGCAAGAGGCATAACCTTTTTCTATAGAAGAAGCCCATTTTTATTCTAAACTTATTAACCAACTCTTCAATATGCTTCCATTATAAGCTGGTACACGATCAATGGACCCCATCCAAAGTACATATGCTTAAGTCATTGGCGTCATTTCTATCCACTTTAGAAAACAACATATACTTATTTTTAGTTTTACCCGCATTCAAAACTAGTTTAAGGTCAAATGTTTTCTGTAAAACAATGAAATTCAGATAGAGCCTGGTTAACAGAAAGGGCAATAGAATACACAACAGTATCCGCATACAAGTGACAGTTATTATTTGTTACAGACAAACCAATATTGTTTATATAGATAGTAAAAAGTACAGCACCTAAAATCGACCCTTGTGGGACACCTTTCGTAATATCAAGGAAACCTGACTTAACACCATCAGAAAATACACATTGTGTCTTGTCATTCAGGTAGTTTTTAAACAAATTACATGCAGCCTGATCCAGACCAATTATGGACAACCTTGTTAATGAACAATGAGTGGTCAACAGTGTCAAAGGCCTTTTACAGGTCAATGTAAAGGGAAGCACAATGTTGCCTTTTGTCCATACAGTTAACTATCATTTATAACAAGTGAAGCAGCAGAGATAGTGCTGACTGAAGCCAGATTGATGAACACTTAAAATACATTTCGTAGATAGGAACGATCTTAGCTGAGAGTTGATCAGAGTTTCTAATATTTTTGTTAGGCAAGAAAGTTTAGAGATATGGTGGTAATTATTTAGGTGTGATGGGTCACCACCTTTGTGAAAAGGGAGCGCATGGGTCACCTTCCCATGATATCAAGGGGCCGGAATACTGCAGTAAAAATGGGTCAAGCATATCAACCCCAGTAGATTATGTAACATCAATCTTAAGCAAGGCAGTTAGCACTTAACAGGTAGTAACTAGTTGAAATGAAAACACAGATTCACTAGTAGTTGAGGAGTTTTAATGCATCTTTCCAACAACGGACGAAGATGTAACATACGTTTCCCAAAACACCCCGCAGATGTGTTGTTGACGGCATGTCGATACTGATAGGATAAATTTGAAGCATCTGAAATGATCAGCGGTCACAGAGAGCTGGATAAACTATGTAATTCTATGTTTAGCGGAGATCTTCTGTATATAAAGCGACGCAGGAGGGCAAAAAAGCATCTAATGATGCACTTAGCTGTTGAGTCAGGTGTTAGATTACGAGCGCTTTCAAGTGCAACGTTAATAACAATGGTTTTGGGAAACTATGCTCCTACGTAGGTTTTAACAATGAACTTAAGATGCTTTTGGGACACCGGGCCTTTGGTTATTTAAACCACCAATCCTCTAATAAAAACATACAATTATGATTAAAAACTATAAAAACATTTATTGTAATGATGCCTGAGTCAGAACTTGCTTAGGCAGGGAAGGGGAGGAATTTGCACACTTATAATTTTTCAGGAATTTAAATCAAATCAAATTTTGGTCACATACACATGGTTAGCAGATGTTATTGCGGGTGTAGCGAAATGCATGTGCTTCTAGCTCTGACAGTGCAGTAATATCTAACAGTTTCACAACATATACACATACATCTAAGTAAGGAATGGATTGAGAATATATACATATGTCAGGGCGGCATTGGTCTAAGATCCAGTGGCATAGTAAGCATTATAGTATCCAGTATACACATAAGAGATTGGTGATGCAGTATGTAAAGTATTTAGATGAATCACCAGGGGAGTCAGAGAGAGCTTAAAAAGTAGTTGGATTTAGCTTTCTTAATCAAGATAGTACAACTGTTTCTGAGTCAGAGACAGTCGGCCTCTGAGACAGTCAGTTTTCCTAGCGTTGGCTGAGGCTTGGTTCCTCTTGTTAATAAGATCTGAAAGGTCAGATTAATACCAAGGGTTTGATTTGTTCTCAACTCTATATTGTTTAAAAGGTGCATGTTTATCTGCTAGGGAAATACAAATAGAGGAGAAATGTTCAATGGATAACTGAGTCAGGAATACAGGAAACTGGATAACTCTCATTGGGATAATTCATGTAAAACGATGATATCCGATGAAGTATGTTTATTATCCGAAGAGGTTCGGCCATTGTGGCGACTCGATATGTTCGCGAGATCCCTCGATGACCAACGGGAAGTGGGGCATGGTGGACCCGAGCCAGCAGTAGAATCCCCCAGGGCTGGGGGATTGTGGTCCTCCGCAAGTAAACAGCTGTTGCATTGGAAATTGGGCCGGTCCACATCGTCCCGGAATAGAGCAAAATACAACGTAGGAAATGCTCTCCCCTTCCTCTGATAGGGGAAGCAGCCATGAAAAGAGACAGAGTAATCTGTGTCGTAGAGTCAGTAATCCCAAACCTCTGTGATCTCAGAGGCAAGTAGTCCAGTGACCGATTTGAATTAAGGTAATTCAAGTATAAAACTTTGTTAAAGGCAAACTACTAAGTAACATTTTACAAAAAGGGATATAAACAGTGTAAAAAAGTCTGCATTTGACATTGCTAGACTTTGCAAAAATATATTCATATACATTTACATTTGAGATTTTTGTTTCATATACTCGGCGATAACAAACTATATAAAAAGCTGAAAATGTTTGAATGCTTTAGTTGTGTTTGATTGAGCTTGCATGGTGCAATGGAACTAATGGAATAGTCCTAATAGTGCAAACCCTGCCCATCACTCCAAGCAGGCTAAAGCAAACGTTTCAATTTAGTTAATTTCAATTCCAATTTTCCTCAATGCTTCTCCATAAGAAAAACATTGTAATTTCAGTTTACTACCTGAATTGACATGGAATTGACCCCCCACCCTGTTATGCATGTGTCAAATCGGTTTACACTTAGGTAGGCATCGAGAGCTGCTGGGCAGGCTCCCTGAACTGCCCGCAGGTGGAGTTCTCCTCCATGATCCTGGAGGCCATCTCCACAGAGAGCTCCCTGTTCATCCGTCAGAATCAGCTGCTGCACCGCTTCGTGGGCAACTTCTCCCTGTTGCCTCTAAGAGCCCCGCCCTCAGGTACCACTGAACCGTCAGACACCACTGGCTCCCATTCACCCTGCTTACACACTGGAACATGAAATCTGTCATCTCTATCCCCTGTGTCTATGGAATAAATTGCACCGTTGATTCTCAAACTGAGACTACGGCACCTAGAGACGCATGAACACAGACCAAATTGCCAATTCATTCATGAATTGTATGTTTCTGTCCATCAAGTTAAACTCAATTGTACTATTTTTGGATAAGCTGCATATGTAAAAATACAGACAATTAGTGCTCTGTTGTCCATCATCTGTTAACGGATGACTGCCATTGAAAAAAAACATTGAAAAAATGTCTGAGTCAAAATGTCTTTGTGGCCATAGGAATAAGATCCACAAACAAAACCATACATAGCTCCATTAAAACTCTCCGTATCCCCCTCTCTCTACCCTGTGTCAGAGGCGTGGCAGCAGGTGCTGCGCACAGTGTGCGTGTCCCGCATGGTGCCTGTGTTCATCCCATTCCACGACACCGAGTACTTCTACATCCTGGGAGGAGGCTGGCAGAAGGGCACCCTCTACAGGGCCCAGGTCTACGGTCAGTCAGTCAGTTAGTTAGTCCAGTGGTTCTCAAACCTCTCCTCGGGGACCTCCAGCCGTTCCCTGTATTTGATCTATTCCAGAGCTAGCACACCTGATTCAACTTGTCAACTAATCATCAAGCCCTTGACTAGTTGAATTAGGTGAGCTAGTTCAAAGCTACAACACAACTGTGAAACGTCTGGTATTTTCAAGCAGACAGGCAGCCAGTCAATTAGTCAAACAATGAATCAGTCAGCCAGCCAGTCAGTCCCAAACCTCTGTCTTTCATCTGCTGTCAGAGATGATGATAATTTTTTTATGATGATGATTTGTTTTACTATAATTAGTCTTTACTTCTCTTATTCTTTTCCGCTGTTCAATTTCCCCAACAGACGGTGACGTGACGTTTACTCAGTTGCTAGACACCAAGGGCAGCACTGCTTGCGAGTTTATGAAAAGTGAGTTCACCAGCCACCATATTTTCCATGAATTACCATTTAATGTTTTTTATTTTAAAAAAATTGTAGTTCTATATACAACTGTCTAATGTAGGCTAACTGATGGTTGTGTTATGATATATTCTGTTTCACTGTCTGCAGACCTGGGTAAAAATTATATTTTAAATAATTTCAAATACTTGATCTGTGCTTGATTGAACTTGCCTGGCTTAATTAACCAATAGTTACAAAAGTGCAAACCCTGCCCATTTGGCGCTCAAGCAAACACTCAAAGTATTTGAATTAATTCAAGTAGTATTTGAACCCAGATCTGAGTTGTTTAGATTCACCCCTCATATGTGTATGCTCCTCAGGTAAAGCCTGCCAGGTCAAATGGGCAGCCCAGGATTCTTCCCACAACCACCTGATTGACTTGGTTCTCCTCGAACTGCTACCAGACAATAAACAGGCCCACTCCTACCACCTCCTCATATTAGGTACAGTAGTAACATGTTATTATCCTGTGTAGCTCAGATGGTAGAGCATGACGCTTGCAACGCCAGGGTTGTGGGTTCGATTCCCATGGGGGACCAGTACGAAAAAAGTATGAACATGTATGCACTAACTAACTGTAAGTCGCTCTGTATAAGAGCATCTGCTAAATTACTAAAATGTAAAAATGTATTTCAGATGATTTACAGGAACTTTAAAGCCTGAATGTCTGCGTTCAAAATGTCACCCTATTCCCTAATATAGTGCTCTACTTTTGACCATAGGCCCATAGTGCACTATTTAGGGAATAGGGTGCCATTTTGGATGCACACTATAATTTCAATGTAACAAAGTAGTGTGAGACATGTAATAATAAGGTTGTTTCTGGTCTTTGCAGACAATAACTTCCACCTTGCCGACACCTTCCCCAAGTATATCCCAAAAGGTATTTTCTGCCTCTCTTGTACTTCTCAGGTTGAAATACCCCCACCTGCTAGCTTTTCAGTGGTGCAGCTGGCTAAGGTGTTTCAAGAAGACGGTCACTAGTGTTTGCAAGACAGAGGATGCAAGATTGAGTACCAGTGTGAACTCTTTAGCGAGGGAGCTAAACTATTGAGTGACAGCGTAACCCCATTAACACATAAATATTATGTATTATCTTGTGTGAAATATTGACTTATTTTGCATTAGGGTTAGTAACGGTGTGTGTTTGTGCAGGCAGTGGAGACTCGTTCACGGTGGTGACCAAGACTCAGGAGATTGTCACAGTGACGCTGCACTTGAGGGGCATGGTGTTCAACCCCATCAGTGCCATCCTTTACATCTGGGGCAACGCTCTGCTCTGCTCGTGGGTATTCAGCTGTGTGCATGTAAAGTGGCAAGAAAAAGTACAGCAATAACCTCAACCAAACATTTTCTGTAGTTGCAGGAAGAATTTTGGACTATTCCTCTTTACAAAACTGTTTCAGTTCAGCAATATTCTTGGGATGTCTGGTGTGAACCGCTCTCTTAAGGTCATGCCACAGCATCTCAATCAGGTTGAGGTCAGGAATCTTGACTGGGCCACTCCAGAAGGCATATTTTCTTCTGTTGAAGCCATTCTGTTGTTGATATACTTCTGTGTTTTGGGTCGTTGTCCTGTTGCATCACCCAACTTCTGTCAAGCTTCAATTGGCGGACAGATAGCCTTACATTCTCCTGCAAAATGTCTTGATAAACTTGGGAATTAATTTTTCAGTCGATGATGGCAAGCTGTCCAGGCCCTGAGTCAGCAAAGCAGCTCCAAACCATGATGCTCCCTCCACCATACTTTACAGTTGGGATGAGGTTGATGTTGGTGTGCTGTGCCTTGTTTTTCTCTACACATAGTGTTATGTGTTCCTTCCAAACAAGTCAACTTTAGTTTCATCTCTCCACAGAATAGTTTGCCAGTAGCGCTGTGGAACATCCAGGTGCTCTTTTGCGAACTTCAGACGTGCAGCAATGTTTTTTTTGGACAGCAGTGGCTTCTTCTGTGTTGTCCTCCCATTGTGTTGTCCTCCCATGAACACCATTCTTGTTTAGTGTTTTACGTATCGTAGACTTGTCAACAGCGATGTTAGCATGTTTCAGAGATGTATGTAAGTCTTTAGCTGACACTCTAGGATTCTTCTTAACCTCATTGAGCATTCGGCGCTGTCCTCTTGCAGTAATCTTTGCAGGACGGCTACTCCTAGGGAGAGTAGCAACAGTGCTGAACTTTCTCCATTTAAAGACATTTTGTCTTACAGTGGACTGATTAACACCAAGGCTTTTAGAGATACTTTTGTAACCCTTTCCAGCTTTATGCAAGTCAACAGTTCTTTATATTAGGTCTTCTGAGATCTCTTGTGTTCGAGGCACGGTTCACATCAGGCAATGCTTCTTGTCAATAGCAAATAGTGTTTTTTTACAAGGCAGGGAAGCTCTAACCTACATCTCTACTCTTGTCTCATTGATTGGACCCCAGGTTAACTGACTGCTGACTCCAATTAGCTTTTGGAGAAGTCATTAGCCTAGGGGTTCACATACTTTTTCCAACCTACACTGTGAATGTTTAAATGATGTATTCAATATAGACAAGAAAAATACAATAATGTGTGTGTTATTAGTTTAAGCACACTGTGTTTGTCTATTGTTGTGACTTTGATGAAGATCAGATAAAATTGTATGACCAATTTATGCATTTAATCCAGGTAATTCCAGGGTTCACATACTTTTTCTTGAGAGAGAGACCGACCGTACCTCAAACAGGAAGCGGCGCAAGTCAAGGCACTTGTCCTCTCCCTTCTGGACTACTGCAACTCGCTGTTGGCTGGACTCCCCGTTTGTGCCATCAAACCCGTACAACTTATTCAGAATGCTGCAGCCCGCCTGGGTTTCAACCTTCCCAAGTTCTCTCATGTCACCCCACTCCTACGCACACTCCACTTACTTCCAGTCAAAGCTTGCATCCACTACAAGACTATGGTGCTTACCTACGGAACTGAGGAACTGCCCCTCCCTACCTTCAGACTATGCTCAAACCCTACACCCCAACACCTCTGGTCTCTTGGCCCTCCCAACCCTACGGGAGGGCAGCTCCCCCTCAGCCCAGTTCAAGCTCTTCTCTGTCCTGGCACCAAATGGTGAAACAAGCTTCCCCCTGAAGCTTGGACAGCAGAGTCTCTGCCCATCTTCCAAAAACACCTGAAACCCTTCAAACAGTATCTTAAATAATTCTCCTCCTCACCTTACCCACTTTTTCTCCCCAATTTTGATCTTGTTTCATCGCTGTAACTCCCCCAATGGGCTCGGGAGGCGAAGGTCGAGTAATGCGGCTTCCGAAACATGGCCCGCCTAACCGGGAAGCCAGCCGCACCAATGTGTCGGAGGAAACTGACGACCAAGATCAGCCTGCAGGTGCCCGGCCCGCCACAAGGAGTCGCTAGAGCGCAATGAGCCAAGTAAAGACCCCTGGCCAAACCCTTCCCTAACCCGGACGACGTTGGGCCAATTGTGCACCGCTTTATGGGACTCCCGATCACGGCCGGTTGTGATCAGTGCCTTAGACCGCTGCCTATGCCTGTGATATGTGTTTGTCCCACCTAGCTATCTTAAGATTAATGCACTAACTGGATAAGGGCATCTGCTAAATGACTCAAATGTAATTAATCTTAACAGAATATGCAACTCGATGATGCAACGGCGTGCATAATTACCGATTCCGATGTTAGAATAACTGTCTACATTTAGTTTTCCTCAGCCAAAATGACTAGTTTACGTCAATCTATGATCCCCCATAGTAGAAAAGTTGACCTATTCTATTGGTCGGCTTGTCGTTCTGTACGAGAAAGAAATAACATATTCCTAACAAACTCTGGGACAGTTGTGGGACAATAGATCCAAAATTCATACAACCAGTAGGCCTAGGCAAAACATAAATAAAAGTAAACCATGAAGCTGATGCAACAGATCGCAATGTTTAGCTTAAAATGTTGATAAACTATTATTTCTTCACATTATAAGCGCAGCAATGCGCACAAGGAAGTAGGCATACCCCCCACTTGTCAAAAGCGCACCGCACATGCACGCGGTTTCATTAGACAGACATGAAAATATCAGTTAGAAATTCAGAAAGAGGATAGATCAAATAAGCAATAACTAGCATGGGTTGCTAATATGACTAGGATTGTGCCTTTTGACTACTGGTCAATGAAAGAAAGTTTATTTGAATAATCTACTGGTTTCAATGGCATATGGAAGTATTTATAAAATAATTACCTCCATGTTTGGTTGTGTTTTGGCTAGGCTACTTTGAAGCAAGGTGAACGTGCCTCATAATATGTAGTAAAACGTTAAGTTTTCAAACAATTAAGTTTGTTTTCAAAATGCATACTGCCTCCAGCTCATTGCAAAGTGGTGTGGGGCGCGTTGAAGCCTGCCTACCGTTATATGCACTTGAATGGCAAATGGGAAGTGTGCTTCAATTACAGTTGAGAAATAAAAGCAATTTTTAATTGGGGCTATCAAAACAGTTTTTAACATGTGATTTCATTTAGAATTGTTGCGTAATGATTGGGCTTAAAAAGGCTCTGTTATCTGTATGATATAAGGATCATAACGACTAATGAAAATACACACGGCAATTTCATTCCACTAAATTATGCAAACTTAACCCATAGACGGATAAGTATGACCAGTCAGATGTATTTACATCGGCTGGTATTTTCATAAATGAATAGGCTATAAAGCGTTATTTTGCAATAGGATGTTTTCTCCAGGACAATTGGCTGACGGCAATTTTATTTATTTGCTTTATATATCTGCCATTAGCCAGCTACAACCGGCAAATGGAAACCCTGGCGCATGTTATGTGTATATGCAGGTACATGCATGATGCTTGCATGTAGGTTGGTCATATTTGCACAAAGCCATTGTCTAACTTTTGTCTCTGGTTCCCAACAGTCAAGACCAGGGGATGAGCTACCTATTCTTTAATGGCTTCCCTCTGGATCAGATGATCAAGTACTTCACTCTGTCCTACCACGGAGAGTTCGCCTTCGTCACAGAGACCGAAGAGGTATACCTGTGTGAGAGGAAGAAAGAAAGTAACGTTTTTTCACTCATTGTGAAATTACGTGTATTTGTGTTTCAAACGTGTGTGTGTGTGATATAAAACACTCATTCCTGACAATATAAAATGAGTGTGTGTGTGTGTGTTTCAGCTGTGGTGGGGGCAGGAGGGCGTGGACCAGGTGATGCGAGTGCGCCCCTCCCTTGGCTGGCAGGCCTTCTCTAGCCTGCAGGCTCTGAAGGGCGACAGCTCCTACTCCATGACCCACAGCCTGCTCACTGTCTTCTACGACTGGGACAAACAGCTGCAGGAGGTAACGCTATACAACTGTTATCAATTTATATACATGGATTGTGTATCAGTCACAATCCATGTCTCAATTGTCTGGAGGCTTACAAATACTTATTTAACCTGTCCACTCCCCTTCATCTACACTGATTGAAGTGAATTTATTTGCATTGTCCCCCCACCCCACCCCCTCTTTTACACCACTGCTACTCTCTATCTACTATCTATGAATAATCACTTTAACTCTACCCACATGTACATATTACCTCGACTAACCTGTGCCCCCACACATTGACTCTGTACCGGTACCCCTGTATATAGCGTCGCTACTGTTATTTTACTGCTGCTCTTTAATTACTTTTTTTCTTTTTTTACTTAACACTTTTTTTCCTAAAACGACATTATTGGTTACGGGCTTGTACAGTGGTGAGAACAAGTATTTGATACACTGCTGATTTTGCAGGTTTTCCCACTTACAAAGCATGTAGTAGTCTGTAATTTGTATCATAGGTACTCTTCAACTGTGAGTGACGGAATCTAAAACAAAAATACAGAAAATCACATTGTATGATTTTTAAGTAATTCATTTGCATTTTATTGCATGACATAAGTATTTGATACATCAGAAAAGCAGAACTTAATATTTGGTACAGAAACCTTTGTTTGCAATTACAGAGATCATACGTTTCCTGTAGTTCTTGACCAGGTTTTCACACACTGCAGCAGGGATTTTGGCCCACTCCTCCATACAGATCCTTCAGGTTTCGAGGCTGTCGCTGGGCAATACGGACTTTCAGCTCCCTCCAAAGATTTTCTATTGGGTTCAGGTCTGGAGACTGCCTAGGCCACTCCAGGACCTTGAGATGCTTCTTACGGAGCCACTCCTTAGTTGCCCTGGCTGTGTGTTTCGGGTCGTTGTCATGCTGGAAGACCCAGCCACGACCCATCTTCAATGCTCTTACTGAGGGAAGGAGGTTGTTGGCCAAGATCTCGCGATACATGGCCCCATCCATCCTCCCCTCAATACGGTGCAGTCGTCCTGTCCCCTTTGCAGAAAAGCATCCCCAAAGAATGATGTTTCCACCTCCATGCTTCACGGTTGGGATGGTGTTCTTGGGGTTGTACTCATCCTTCTTCTTCCTCCAAACACGGCGAGTGGAGTTTAGACCAAAAAGCTCTATTTTTGTCTCATCAGACCACATGACCTTCTCCCATTCCTCCTCTGGATCATCCAGATGGTCATTGGCAAACTTCAGACGGGCCTGGACATGCGCTGGCTTGAGCAGGGGGACCTTGCGTGCGCTGCAGGATTTTAATCCATGACGGCGTAGTGTGTTACAAATGGTTTCCTTTGAGACTGTGGTCCAAGCTCTCTTCAGGTCATTGACCAGGTCCTGCCGTGTAGTTCTGGGCTGATCCCTCACATTCCTCATGATCATTGATGCCCCACGAGGTGAGATCTTGCATGGTGCCCCAGACCGAGGGAGATTGACCGTCATCTTGAACTTCTTCCATTTTCTAATAATTGCGCCAACAGTTGTTGCCTTCTCACCAAGCTGCTTGCCTATTGTCCTGTAGCCCATCCCAGCCTTGTGCAGGTCTACAATTTTATCGCTGATGTCCTTACACAGCTCTCTGGTCTTGGCTTTTGTGGAGAGGTTGGAGTCTGTTTGATTGAGTGTGTGGACAGGTGTTTTTTATACAGGTAACGAGTTCAAACAGGTGCAGTTAATACAGGTAATGAGTGGAGAACAGGAGGGCTTCTTAAAGAAAAACTAACAGGTCTGTGAGAGCCCGGAATTCTTACTGGTTAGTAGGTGATCAAATACTTATGTCATGCAATAAAATGCAAATTAAATACAGACTTCTACATGCTTTGTAAGTGGGAAAACCTGCAAAATGGGCAGTGTATCAAATACTTGTTCTCCCCACTGTATGTAAGCATTTCACTGTAAGGTCTACACCTGTTGTATCTGGCGCATGTGACAAATACAATTTAATTTAATTTGGATCATAGCTTTCAACTGGTCAGTCTTTGAAAGAGCAGTTTTGTACACTTAGTGTAGATGTATTATTTTATTTCTCTCAGTGATGTTCCTGTGGGAGGTTGAAGGTAAACCCTCCCTCCTCTCTCACTCTCGTTAGGTGGTGTACACAGTGGACTCTAAGGGAAAGGGTTCTGTGGTGAAGAGGGAGCTGCCTGTGCCTGAGATCCTTTCCTATAGCCACTTCTCGACCACCCCTCGTAAAGTCCACCACTTGGAGTACTGTACTGTGTTTCCTTTGTGTTTTCTACTGACTATTTATCACCTGACTATTCTTCAATGTACATTTTTCGCTGAATACATATTTGCATTTTCCTATCTCCTGTCCTTTCCCCCTCTCCCCCCAGGTCGTTCAGTGCCTTCTCTTTCCCCCTCACCTGCCCCTTCTTCTGGGAGCACATGTCGGACCTGCCCCACCCAGAGCGGTACAACCGCATCCAGCAATACCTTACACGGCCTCCCCTGGTTCCCACCTCCTTGGGCCTCCAGACCACTGCCTCCCTGGCCACCTACCAGGGCCTGCTGCACCACCTGATCCACCTGCACTCAGACTACATAATGGTAGGCCTACATCAGCCGTCTGTCTGCTCTATACCACGCCCAATCCCAAATCGACCCCTATGCACTTGTGGAGATCTGAGAGGATTTCCCCTGGTCCTACAAATGAGGATGTAATCTCGGTCAATTGACTTGGTAAACTAAGGGTTAAAAAACATTTGACCATATCGTTCATCATTATCCTCTTCAGATCTCCACAAGTGCATAGAGCGTAGGATCGAGGGGCCATTTTGGGATTGTACCCTAATCCTTCAAACTCCTTCACCGCCTCCCATCAGGCTGATGAAGTCGCTCACCTCAGTGCTGTTCTGAGTGCAAGAGGAGGCATTGCTTTTGTGAAGGATTTAACAATACTGACTTTATTGACTTCACTTCTTTCCAGGACATTGGCGACCCTGTCCACAACCCAACCTGGCGCTGGTGGAAGGACAAAGTTATATATGCGGTCAGATTCTTCTTCTAAGGGTTTTTATGCATGTGTATGACCCTACACATGATACATTCATACACAGATATTCTCTGTCTGTCACTCCACATGAAAGTTTCCTTTTACATTTTGATCTTAATACCAATCTAAGTCCTATCGCGTCCTCTTGGCTCCCCAGGATTACTACTTCTACATGGCTAGCAACGGCGTGTCATCCACAGGCTTCAACGTGGAGATGGGGGGCTACTCCCGGGCCTACATGAGTTCGGAGATCACCTTCCCAGACATGGTGTACCTGGACCGGGTCTCTTCCTTCTCCTTCTCCATCTACATCGCCTGCGGTTCCGCCAAACACCTCTCTGTGGAGGAGAAACCCCGAGGTGGGAGCAGAGAATGGGCTCATGTTCATTAAGCATCAACTGGAAAGAAAAATGACTGAAACAGGCTTTTGTGGCACTACGGCCTAATAAGCACGACCCTTGGTTGAAATAGTATTGCGTTTCTTTAAAATTCATCCATCTGTGAGTGTTTGAGCTTGCCTAGAACCACCTGGCCCTAAAGCACTAATCCAGGCAGGCTCAATCAAATACTCATAAAAAAAAGCAAATGCTGTTTGAACCCAGGTCATACACCAGTGAAAATAATTTCAACAATGAACTGTTTAAGAGCGTTCTGTTGGTGTCGCTGTGATGTCGTTTTATGTCATGTATTGTGTGTGTCTAATGATTGTCGTACCTTAAAAGAGCTCAGTGACATCAACTACATCTGGCTCTCAGCTGAGGTGTCTAACAACCACTACATCCACGTGTCTGTGACCAGGAACGAGCTCTTCAACAGAGGGGCCGTGTTATATAAGGTAACGCATACATAAACCAAGCCTTCGATACCTCAGTATGTCCTTCAATGTATTACCACTACTTTTACAACCTAGAACATACTTCTGACTCATTTTCCTGTGGGAAGGTCATTTCACACACAGCTTAATTTTCAAATATTTCCAGTTGATCACAGCTCAGTGTAATATAATAATATTTGCCATTTAGCAGACTTTTATCCAGAGCATGCATACTATTTCATATTGGTGGCCCCAGCGGCAATCGAATCCACGGGCCACGACCCTAGCATTGCAAGCGTCATGCTCTACCAACTGAGCCACACAGGACAAACTGTGTATACTGTTACAATTACCAAACAAAATTGCGTTCTTCTGTGTTCCCAGGTGTCTGTAAAAGACAGGGGGCTGTTTCCCGGTCAAGTGCTGGCGGGTGAGGGGCTCCTGGCTTTCAACCTCCTGCTACGGGTGAGACGTTAAGGATGACAGCCTGGAAAAATATGGCTAATCTATTTTACATGTATTTGACGTAATATGCTACTACTCTGATTGTTTGGAGATGTTTTGTTAGTAGTGTTGTTGTCTTCTATCCACCAAGTCTCTCTCTCTCTCTCAAACTGATGTGTGAATGCAGGTGAGCAGCTCGGAGATGAAGTGCTACCAGCAGAAAGACCGGGGGATAGCCCTTAGAGTCAGTATCATGTTGTCTGTGCTCCATCTATACTGTCCTATTGTGTTAGACTGATTTAGTAGGGTCAACTTCAAGACAACCCAATGCATTGGAAACACTGGCACTATAATACCTAATTCACATTGGGCCAACCTGAACCGTACTCTGCTGGCTTGGATATTTTCCTTTCACGTCATCCTTTCCATCACCGTTCCAGTAACTATGGTGGATGTGTTACGAGGCTAGCCCATTCAGCTCGGCTTGTCCTTATAGTGTGAACCAAGCATACATGTCTCTGCCACCAGTAACTGATATTTTGTTTGCTTTGCGCCACCACTTAGGGGCTGCACAGGGTGCCCATCTACATTGGCTGCCCTCCCGGGAACCGCCTGGCTTTTGACATCACAACCACCCTGGAGCAGTGTGCCTACAACAACAAGCGCTACTTCAACTGCCCTAACCCCGACCCCATTATGCCTTGCTTTTACTACGAAGACTGTGAGACTATGACCCTGAACTAAACCTGTTTTGAAATGGTCAACTTTTGCAAAGACATATGTTTTGACCTTCAACCTAAATATAGAAGGCACACATACAGTTGTCTTGTACATTAGGGAGACCGGGAGCACAGCAGTGAAAATGTATAATGTAAGCCCTCTCTAACTACCTACCACTGTTACATGTCCTCCATTGTCTGTCTGCAGTGTTCTATCCCTTTTTCTTGATCCAGGACATGGTCTCTGGAGAGTCCGAGAGATTCCTTGGGAGGTAAACCCCCCTCATATTAATCTCATCTCCTCTTGTGCCGCTTTTAACACTAAACATCTTTGTGGTTTCTATACATGAATTGCTGTTGTTGAAAAGCCCATGGCTTGATATCACACTGTCTTTATTTGTTACACTACAGTTATACCTTTAAGGTGGTTGGCGGAGGAGCTTACTCAAAAGATCACATCCGCCTCTACACTCCAGAGGAGGTGCTCATGTATAACAGCCTCAACTACAGGTAATGGAGTTACACAGAAAAACACACAGATATATCGTTTCAGTATATTAGAACAAGGTTGGTTTGATATACGGTATCAATAGAGATGCATATTTGTTTGACTCCCCCTGGAAGTTCACCCTGGTTTCTCTGTCTGTCCTACAGCTCCCAGAGGACACTGGTCTGGATGTTTGAAGACATGGACAGCAGTGTTAACATCACTAAGGAAGGATTCGTGGTCATGCATGGCAATACAAACAAGATTCGGTAACAATCATATATATAGTTTAAGTTGGAAGTTTACATACACTTAGTTTGAAGTCATTAAAACGAATTTTTCAACCACTCCACAGAATTCATGTTAACAAACTATAGTTTTGGCAAGTCAGTTAGGACATCTTTGTGCATGACTCAAGTAATTCTTCCAACAATTGTTTACAGACAGATTATTTCACTTCTAATTCACTATATCACAATTTCAGTGGGTCAGAAGTTTACATAACCTATGTTGACTGTGCCTTTAAACAGCTTGGGAAATTCCAGAAAATGATGTCATGGCTTTAGAAGCTTCTGATAGGCTGATTGACATCATTTGAGTCAGTTGGAGATGTGGATGTATTTCAAGGCCTACCAGATCAGCAAACTCAGTGCCTCTTTGCTCGACATCATGGGAAAATCAAAAGAAATCAGCCAAGACCTCGTAAAAAAAATTGTAGACCTCCACAAGTCTGGTTCATCCTTCAATTTCCAAACGCCTGAAGGTACCACGTTCATCTGTACAAACAATAGTACGCAAGTATAAACACCATGGGACAACACAGCCATCATACCGCTCAGGAAGGAGACGCGTTCTGTCTCCTAGAGATGAATGTACTTTGGTGCAAATCAATCCCAAAACAACAGCAAAGGACCTTGTGAAGATGCTGGAGGAGACGGGTACAAAAGTATCTATATCCACAGTAAAACGAGTCCTATATCGACATAACCTGAAAGGCCGCTCAGCAAGGAAGAAGCCACTGCTCCAAAACCGCCATAAAAAAGCCACACTACGGTTTGCAACTGCACATCGGGACAAAGATCGTACTTTTTGGAGAAATGTCCTCTGGTCTGATTAAACAAAAATAGAACTGTTTGGCCATAATGACCATCGTTATGTTTGGAGGAAAAAGGCGGAGGCTTGCGAGCCGAAGAACCGTGAAGCACGGGGGTGGCGGCAGCATGTTGTGGGGGTGCTTTGCTGCAGGAGGGACTGGTGCAATTCACAAAATAGATGGCATCATGAGGAAGGAAAATTTGGTGGATATATTGAAGCAACATCTCAAGACATCAGTCAGGAAGTTAAAGCTTTGTCGCAAATGGGTCTTCCAAATGGACAATGACACAAAGCATACTTCCAAAGTTGGCTTAAGGACAACAAAGTCAAGGTATTTTAGTGGCCCTGCCCTCACACTTACAGAACATTTGTGGGCAGAACTGAAAAAGTGTGTGCAAGCAAGGAGGCCTACAAACCTGACTCAATTACACCAGTTCTGTCAGAAGGAATGGGCCAAAATTCACACAACTTATTGTGGGATGCTTGTGGAAGGCTACCCGAAACGTTTGACCCAAGTCAAACAATTTAAAGGCAATGCTACCAAATACTAATTGAGTGTATGCAAACATCTGACCCACTGGGAATGTGAATTAAATCATTCTCTGTACTATTATTCTGACATTTCACATTCTTAAAATAAAGTGGTGATCCCAACTGACCTAAGACAGGGAAAAACTGAGTTTAGATGTATTTGGTAAAGGTGTATGTAAACTTCCGACTTCAACTGTATGTATGTACAGTGGGGAGAACAAGTATTTGATACATTGCCGATTTTGCAGGTTTTCCTACTTACAAAGCATTTTTATCATAGGTACACTTCAACTGTGAGAGACGAAATCTAAAACAAAAAATCCAGAAAATCACATTGTATGATTTTTAAATAATTAATTTGCATTTTATTGCATGACATAAGTATTTGATCACCTACCAACCACTAAGAATTCCAGCTCTCACAGACCTGTTCGATTTTCTTTAAGAAGCCCTCCTGTTCTCCACTCATTACCTGTATTAACTGCACCTGTTTGAACTCGTTACCTGTATAAAAGACACCTGTCCACACACTCATCAGACAGTGTGACCCGTCAGACCCGTCATCTTGAACTTCTTCCATTTTCTATTAATTGCGCCAACAGTTGCCTTCTCACCAAGCTGCTTGCCTATTGTCCTGTAGCTCATCCCAGCCTTGTGCAGGTCTACAATTTTATCCCTGATGTCCTTACACAGCTCTCTGGCCTTGGCCATTGTGGAGAGGTTGGAGTCTGTTTGATTGAGTGTGTGGACAGGTGTCTTTTATACAGGTAATGAGTTCAAACAGGTGCAGTTAATACAGGTACAGGTTTTTTTAAATGTTTGCAAATTTATACAAAATAGAAAACTGATAACGTTTACATAAGTATTCAGACTCTTTTGCTCAGTACTTTGTTGAAGCACCTTTTGCAGCGATTACAGCCTTGAGTATGACGCTACAACCTTGGCACCTGTATTTGGGAAGTTTCTCCAATTCTTCTCTGCAGATCCTCTCAAGCTCTGTCAGGTTGGATGGGGGAGCGTTGGCTGGGCCAATCAAGGACATTCAGAGACTTGTTCCGAAGCCACTCCTGCGTTGTCTTGGCTGTGTGCTTACTGTAGAGCCGTTGTCCTGTTGGATGATGAAGCTTCGCCCCAGTGAAGTCCTGAGTGCTCTGGAGCAGGTTCTCCTCAAAGATCTCTCTGTTCTTTGCTCCGTTCATCTTTGCCTCGATCCTGACTAGTCTCCCAGTCCCTGCCACTGAAAAACATCCCCACAGCATGATGCTGCCACCACCATGCTTCACTGTAGGGATGGTGCCAGGTTTCCTCCAGACGTAACGCTTGGCATTCAGGCCAAAGATTTCAATCTTGGTTATCAGACCAGAGAATCTTGTTTCTCATGGTCTGAGAGTCTTTAGGTGCCTTTTGGCAAACTCCAAGTGGGCTGTCATGTGCCTTTTACTGAGGAGTGGCTTCCGTCTGGCCACACTACCATAAAGGCCTGATTGGTGGAGTGCTGCAGATGGTTGTTCTTCTGGAAGGTTCTCCACAGAGGAACTCTAGAACTCTGTCAGAGTGATCTGGTTCTTGGTCAACTCCCTGACTAAGGCCCTTCTCCCCCGACTGCTAAGTTTGGCCGGGCGGCCAGCTCTAGGAAGAGTGTTGGTGGTTCCAAACTTCTTCCATTTAAGAATGATCGAGGCCAGTGTGTTCTTGAGGACCTTCAATGCTGCAGAAATGTTTTGGTACCCTTCCCCAGATCTGTGCCTCAACACAATCATGTCTCTGAGCTCTACAGACAATTCCTTCGACCTCATGGCTTGATTTTTGCTCTGACATGCACTGTCAACTGAATACTTATGTAAAGGTTGTTTTTTTTTTTGCAAAAATGTCTGACTTTTCGCTTAGTCTTTATGGGGTACTGTGTGTAGATAGATTAGTTTTAGAATAAATAGCATAAAATGTGGAAAAGTCAAGGGGTGTGAATACTTTCCGAATGCGCTGTATAAAGTCACATACACCGGATAGGTGCAGTGAAATGTGAGTTAGCTATACAGCAGATATGTGACCAGGCTACATACTGATCACTGACTGGTCTACTTGTTGATGTGCGTTGCGGTGCAGGTGGATGTGTCAGGGGAACTCTCCCTGTGGCAACATGGCGGTTCAGAGCCTGGCAGCACCCGACTATTACTTTGTCGTCGAAGTATCAAACAAGTACGGCTCAAATGTTCTGCATTACGTCTGTGTATGTATAGGGTCTAATTTGTGCCAATGTGTGCACACAAAAGGTCTGATTGCATATTAACTGGATAGTGCCTTGTGTTCCTCTTTAGGGGTATAGATTTGAGTACGTACTGTGACTATGCGTTGCGGTTTATACTACACGTGCATGGATTCCCATTGGACCCCAGCAGAGGCCTTTTCTACATGCTGGTGTGTTCCCTGTGTGTGTCCCAAATGGTACCCTATTCCCTATAGAGTGCACGACTTGCTCTGGTCAGTAGTGCACTAAATAGGGAATAGAGTGCAATTTGGGATGTAACCCTGGACTCAGAATACAACCACAAAACATGACTCTTTCTGCACTGTTGTCAAGTATTACATTTGGTTGACCTTTCTTCCTCTAGATGACCCTGGCCACCATTGTAGGAATCCTTGTCTGCTTCATCATGTATAACTGCTGTGGTCCAGGCTTGAAGAATCTGTTGAAGGCAGCCTACCAGGCTACCAAGCACAGGAGCCACACAGAGCACGGTAAACCACCCCAAAACCTTATCTTTGAGAATTACCTGTATATTCAGTGATTAGTGTACGACTGCAATCACTCGTACCTCAAAGTTAAAAAGTGATACAGTGCATGCTCCTTGTGAATGGGATTAGTAATCAACCGCTTACAGCGAACAAATTGTTTTGTTCAGATGTGACTAAGAGTGTACTGTATTTATTCTGACATTGTTCATGGTTTTATATCTGATGCTATGTACTGAAGAGGGTGTTATCTGTGTTTCAGAATCCGACGTCTCCCTGGCACCTAGTATAGGGGAAGGATTTCACAGATCCAGGGCTTCAAGGCAGGGCTTAAGCCTAACATCTACTAATTGAAAGAAGAAAAAATATAACATTACTGTAGTTCACCATTCACTTTATAACAAAGAGGCAGTGTTAACATGGAATTTTAATTTGTTTCAGAATAGGAGAGGTTCTTCCTTCTGAGGTCTAATGTACGGAACAAATCAGAACAAATTGAAATTAAAAAATCTAAATCAAAACAATACACACTGGTACAAAATCTTGCCCTCAATATTATCACTTAAGTTAAAGGAAAACGCTTGACAATCTCATACATTTTGTTTAAGATTCATTGGGTCATACAGGGGACTTGGAGTGAAGACGTGACTGCAATATACACTATGCATGGACCCAGAGCATTACAGTTAAGTGGGGGTGGGGTGTAACAGGGTGCGTCAGGGTTTGTTCTAGTTGGCATGCTGCGCGGTTGAGAAACACAGCTTCAGTGTGTAGGGGTACGGACCACCTGGAAGAAAGGCGGGGGGGGGGGGGGTTAGCCAACTGTGGAGAGACGTTGTCAGATCGGAATAATACATTCTCATTAACTAGTCTGGGGTGGATTCCCAAAAACAATTAATTTTTAGCATTAACATCATTGTTCCTCCATTTACGCTTGAGCCAACATCCGCAGCGTTTACTGTGAACATTTGGTAAATTGCCTTTAAAAAAGTCTCATTGTCGGTAGGGTAGTGCAGCGCCTTCGAATGAATTCCGGACTGATCTTAGTGTTAAAGATTATGTTTTTGGGAAAGTCACTCCTGAATGACAGACTAGTTACTGTGTATTTGCTCACCGTTGGTATCATTAGCTGTGGTGTTGTTATCGCAGTCTGAGTACTTACTGGGGTTCTTCATCTGGTAGTGGTTCATCATGGCCAGAGCCTCCATGGCGTCGTTTATAGATTCCCACTCCAGCAGCCCGGATGAGCTTCGCTCACCTGTCGCGCCACCCGAGGCGAGAGAGACACGTTCCAATTTATTGACACTGCAACAACTAACCAAATGGGAACTCCCTCCAATTTAAAGACCAGATGCAACATGATTCATGCAAATAAAGTTCATATTACTCACTCTTTCCGGTGAAGAGTTTGATGTTAGATGGGTTCTTCACACCAAGTTCCTCGCAGACCTGAAAGGAGATAAATGGTTTGTTCATAAGAAATCACCCACACACAAACTACGTAAGCCAAAGTTCAACCCTCCAAGAGAACCAACAGCCCAGTTGTCTTACCCCATTGAAGACCTCCACGGAGATGTCGGGCTGCCCGTTGAAGAAGTGCAGGACGTTGCTGGGGTGCTGAATGCGGTTCTTGGCCGCCTGCTCCGGGGAGGTGAAGCGGTTGTTGCGGGAGCCATGGAAGTCCTTGAAGCTGCTGGAGCCATCCTCCAGTTCGTAGGACTGACCAGGCATGATGGCTTGCTGCTTGGACACACTGTGGACGGAGGATGGACAACATTGAGTCTATACATCAACACTACAAACCTATGTTGCATTGATGTGTTATTAGTCCGTTTCTATGGACATCAATGTGTATGCAGAGTTTGAAAGCAGCACTGACCAGACGTTGAGCTTCTGTTCAAACAGGAAGTTGTTGTTGAGGTGGCTGATGGCTCGGTCCACAGCGTAGCAGTCGCCCATCTCCACCATGGCTGCGCCCGGCTTACTCTTCATGAACTTCACCTGAGGACGGAGGGGGACAAGGCTCAGGTCCTATCCTACTATCCAGTGGTGTAACATAAAAATAAAAAGTACTATTTAAGTTGTTATTTGGGATATATGTACTTTAATATTTATATTTGAGAACTTTTACTCCACTACATTCCTAAAGAAAATTAGATTTTCTCCAATACATTTTCCCTGACACCCAAAATTACACATTATGCTCAGGCAGGACAGCAATATGGTCCAATTCACGCACCTATCAATAACGCATTGTCATCCCTACTGCTTCTGATCTGGCGTACTCACTAAACACAAATACAGCATTTGTAATTGATGTCGGAGTGTGCATGTCTGTAAATAAATAAAAACAAGAAAATCGTGTCTTCTGGTTTGCTTAATAAGGAATTTGATGTATCTTATTCAAGTATGGCAACTGACTATTTAGTGCGTTCGGAAAGTATTCAGATCCCTTGACTTTTTCCACATTGTTACGTTACAGCCTTAGTCTAAAATGGATTAAACAACATTTTACTCCTCAATCTACACCCCATAATGACAAAGCAAAAACAGGATTGTAGAAATGTTTGCAAATGTATAATAAATTTAACTTATTTAAATAAGTATTCAAACCCTTTGCTATGAGACTTGAAATTGAGCTCGGGTGAATTGATTTTTACAACTTGGAGTCCACCTGTGGTAAATTCAATTGATTGGACATGATTTGGAAAGGCACACACCTGTCTATATCAGGTCCTACAGTTGACAGTGCATGTCAGAGCAAAAACCAAGCCATGAAGTCGAATTAATTGTCCATAGAGCTCCGAGACAAGATTGTGTCGAGGCACAGTTCTGGGAAAGGGTACCCAAACATTTCAGCAGCATTGAATGTCCCCAACACAGTGGCCTCATTCTTAAATGGAAGAAGTTTGGAACCACCAAGACTCTTCCTAGAGCTGGCCACCCAGCCAAACTGAGCAATCGGGGGAGAAGAGCCTTGGTCAGGGAGGTGACCAAGAACCTAATGGTCACTCGGACAGAGAACCTACCAGAAGGACAACCATCTCTGCAGCACTCCACCGATCAGGCCTTTATGGTAGAGTGGCCAGATGGAAGCAACATTCTCTTTGGCCTAAATGCCAAGCATCACGTCTGGAGGAAACCTGGCAACATCCCTACTGTGAAGCATGGTGGTGGCAGCATCATGCTGTGGGGGGGCAGGGAAATATGACCAGAGCAAAATACAGAGATTCTAGATGAAAACCTGCTCCAGAGCGCTCAGGACCTAAGACTGGGGCGAAGTGCTTATGGTCGTTCCAACAGGACAACGACCCCTAAGCACACAGCCAAGACAACGTAGGAGTGGCTTCAGGACAAGTGTCTGAATGTCCTTGAGTGGACCAGCCAGAGCCCAGACTTGAACCCGATCAAACATCTCTGGAGAGACCTGAAAATAGCTGTGCAGTGAAGCTCCTCATCCAAAATTACGGAGAGGATCTGCAGAAAATAATGGGCGAAACTCCCCAAATACAGGTGTGCCAAGCTTGTAGTGTCATACCCAAGAAGACTTGAGGCTGTAATCGCTGCCAAAGGTGCTTCAACAAAGTACTGAGTAAAGAGTCTGAATACTTATGTAAATGTCATTTCAGTTTATTATGGGGTGTTGTGTGTAGATTGATGGAAAAAAATATTTAAATCAATTTTTGAATAAGGCTGTAACGTAACAAAATGTGGAAAAGGTCAAGGGGTCTGAATACTTTCCGAATGCACTGTAAATACAGTTGAAGTCATTAGTTTACATACACGCCAAATACATTTACTCAGTTTTTCACAATTCCTGACATTTAATCCTAGTAAAAATTCCCTGTCTTAGGTCAGTTAGGATCACCACTTTATTTTAAGAATGTGAAATGTCAGAATAATAGTATAATTATTTATTTTAGCTTTTATTTCTTTCATCACATTCCCAGTGGGTCAGAAGTTTACATACACTCAATTAGTATTTGGTAGCATTGCCTTTAAATTGTTCAACTTGGGTCAAACATTTCGGGTAGCATTCCACAAGCTTCCCACAATAATCTGGGTGAATTTTGGCCCATTCCTCCTGACAGAACTGGTGCAACTGAGTCAGGTTTGTAGGCCTCCTTGCTCGCACACGCTTTTTCAGTTCTGCCCACAAATGTTCTATAGGATTGAGGTCAGGGCTTTGTGATGGCCACTCCAATATCTTGACTTTGTTGTCCTTAATCCATTTTGTCACAACTTTGGAAGTATGCTTGGGGTCATTGTCCATTTGCGACCAAGCTTTAACTTCCTGACTGATTTCTTGAGATGTTGCTTCAATATATCCACATAATATTCCTTGCTCATGATGCCATCTATTTTGTGAAGTGCACCAGTCCCTCCTGCAGCAAAGCACCCCCACAACATGCTTCACTGTTGGGATGGTGTTCTTCGGCTTGCAAGCCTCCCCTCCAAACATAACGATGGTCATTATGGCCAAACAGTTATATTTTTGTTTCATCAGACCAGAGGACATTTGTCCAAAATGTACAATCTTTGTCCCCATTTGCAGTTGCAAACCGTAGTCTGGCTTTTTTATGGCGGTTTTGGAGCAGTGTCTTCTTACTTGCTGAGCGGCCTCGATATAGGACTCATTTAACTGTGGATATACAGTGGGGAGAACAAGTATTTGATAACCTGCAAAATTGGCAGTGTTTCCAACTTACAAAGCATGTAGAAGTCTGTAATTTTTATCATAGGTACTCTTCAACTGTGAGTGACGGAATCTAAAACAAAAATCCAGAAAATCACATTGTATGATTAAGTAATTCATTTGCATTTTATTGCATGACATAAGTATTTGATACATCAGAAAAGCAGAACTTAATATTTGGTACAGAAACCTTTGTTTGCAATTACAGAGATCATACGTTTCCTGTAGTTCTTGACCAGGTTTGCACACACTGCAACAGGGTATTTGGCCCACTCCTCCATACAGACCTTCTCCAGATCCTTCAGGTTTCGGGGCTGTCGCTGGGCAATACGGACTTTCAGCTCCCTCCAAAGATTTTCTATTGGGTTCAGGTCTGGAGACTGGCTAGGCCACTCCAGGACCTTGAGATGCTTCTTACGGAGCCACTCCTTAGTTGCCCTGGCTGTGTGTTTCGGGTCGTTGTCATGCTGGAAGACCCAGCCACGACCCATCTTCAATGCCCTTACTGAGGGAAGGAGGTTGTTGGCCAAGATCTCGCGATACATGGCCCCATCCATCCTCCCCTCAATACGGTGCAGTCGTCCTGTCCCCTTTGCAGAAAAGCATCCCCAAAGACTTATGTTTCCACCTCCATGCTTCACGGTTGGGATGGGGTTCTTGGG
Organism: Thymallus thymallus; assembly: GCA_023634145.1. NCBI lineage: Eukaryota > Metazoa > Chordata > Actinopteri > Salmoniformes > Salmonidae > Thymallus > Thymallus thymallus. The sequence continues at coordinate 31,807,038 of CM042391.1, forward strand.
GTTGTACTCATCCTCCTTCTTCCTCCAAACACGGCGAGTGGAGTTTAGACCAAAAAGCTCTATTTTTGTCTCATCAGACCACATGACCTTCTCCCATTCCTCCTCTGGATCATCCAGATGGTCATTGGCAAACTTCAGACGGGCCTGGACATGCGCTGGCTTGAGCAAGGGGACCTTGCGTGCACTGCAGGATTTTAATCCATGACGGCGTAGTGTGTTACTAATGGTTTTCTTTGAGACTGTGGTCCCAGCTCTCTTCAGGTCATTGACCAGGTCCTGCCGTGTAGTTCTGGGCTGATCCCTCACCTTCCTCGTGATCATTGATGCCCCACGAGGTGAGATCTTGCATGGTGCCCCAGACCGAGGGAGATTGACCGTCATCTTGTACTTCTTCCACTTTCTAAGCACCAAGCTGCTTGCCTATTGTCCTGTAGCCCATCCCAGCCTTGTGCAGGTCTACAATTTTATCCCTGATGTCCTTACACAGCTCTCTGGTCTTGGCCATTGTGGAGAGGCCAAGACCAGTGGATGAGTGGAGAACAGGTGCTGTTAATACAGGTAATGAGTGGAGAACAGGAGGGCTTCTTAAAGAAAAACTAACACGTCTGTGAGAGACGGAATTCTTACTGGTTGGTAGGTGATCAAATACTTATGTCATGCAATAAAATGCAAAATAATGATTTAAAAATCATACAATGTGATTTTCTGGATTTTTGTAGTGTACCTATGATAAAAATTACAGACCTCTACATGCTTTGTAAGTAGGATAACCTGCAAAATCGGCAGTGTATCAAATACTTGTTCTCCCCACTGTAGATACTTTTGTACCGGTTTCCTCCAGCATCTTCAAAAGGTCCTTTGCTGTTGTTCTGGGATTGATTCGCACCAAAGTACGTTCATCTCTAGGAGACAGAACGCGACTCCTTTCTGAGCGGTATGACGGCTGAGTGGTCCCATGGTGTTTATACTTGCATACTATTGTTTGTACAGATGAACGTGGTACCTTCAGGTGTTTGGAAATTGCTCCCTAGGATGAACCAGACTTGTGGAGGTCTAAAAATTTTTTTGAAGATAGGTACATCCACAGCTACACCTCCAATTGACTCAAATGATGTCAATTAGCCTATCAGAAGCTTCTAAAGCCATGACATAATTTTCTGGAATTTTCCAAGCTGTTTAAAAGGGACAGTAAACTTAGTGTATGTAAACTTATGACCCACTGGAATTGTGATAGTCAATTATAAGTGAAATAATCTGTCTGTAAACAATTGTTGGATGAATTACTTGTCATGCACACAGTAGATGTTCTAACAGACTTGCCAAAACTATAGTTTGTTAACATGAAATATGTGGAGTGGTTGAAAAATGAGTTTTAATGACTTCAACCTAAGTGTATGCAAACTTCAACTGTACATTTAGAACAGAAGTGAAAATCACCCAGTAAAATACTACTTAAGTCATTTTCTATTAAGGTATCTTTTACTCAAGTACTACAATTGAGTACTATTTACACCACTGCTACTACCCACCTCCAACATGACAATAGAACCTTGTTTTCACCAGTCTATACACTCAGCAAGAACATAACCCTCTATAATAGTCTATAACCTCCGCCTCAGTAATGCACCATTCCCGTCTGAACTCACCCGCTCCACGTTGCCGTAAAGACAGAAGACGTTGAAGACCCTGTCTGCGTTGATCTTCGCAGGCTCCAGGCCGTATACCATGACAACGGGGGAGTCAGCGTGGGCACTGTAGTCACCAGGGGGAGGTGGGCCGTGTCCATACCCAGGTCCCCCGTAACTGCCTCCACGTCCGCGGCCACGCCCTCCCATCAGAGGCCCCATGCGGCGCCCACCCTCGTAGTGTGGAGGGGGTCCGTAGCCGCTTTCATCATGGTAGCCGTGATAACCACCGGTTGGGCCGCCTTGTGAAAGAAATGGATAGACTAAGGTGATTGGGCAAAACAACTCAAACCGTTACTGGAATAATTCTAGACATCCCAAATGAGAGTTGACCGGTGACGCTCATTTTACATTGAATGTCTGCCTACTTACCATACTCTGGAGGATGGTCTCCTAGTAGAGCTGGCTGTCTCACACGCTTGTTGGGGTTGGCATTGGGATCTGAGAGCAAGAAACGGCAAAAGTGAGCCCCAGATTCCTGATAAGACAGTGTATCAGTGTGTCAAAAGGGACAGTCAACACATCTACAAACTATGGGGCAGTGCTGTGACTAACATGCACAAGAAGCTGGGTAAAGATATTGAGCGTGTTAAGAAAATAATATGTCAATGTTTATGCAGGCCCTCATACTATTTGTTACCATAACTATAAAATGTAACATACTGGAGATTTGTAGGAGGATTTAAACAGCAGCATAGTGAATGGAATGGATACTCTCGCACACTAATACTCTTAAAAATTCTCATTCGAACTCACACACCTTGTGAATTGTTCCAATTGCCTTCAGCGTCAGCATCTGTGCAGATACATACACATAGTCAAAACCAAAAACAAATTATGTAAAAACTTAAACTCTAAACAAATATTCTTCAACCAAAAGAAAGGCTCAATACATTTATTAGTATAATTATTATTATTTTATATATGTTTATAAATCTTTTTTATAAGAAAGCAGACTAGAGCACAGCCCCGTGGCCAAAAACTAATTTAAACACTAACGGGCTACATGAATTAAGATACCTTTTTAATTCAGAATTATTTTACTCTTTATTGAGCGATTTTAAAATGTAGACATCAAAACAACTAATTCTAGCATGAGTTGAGTTTCCTAGTCTGATAACAAATTTATGGTACACCACCCATGGGCCACAACGTCTGAAAAACTGTTGACAGAAAAACAAAAACCAGGCCTGGAATTTCATATTGACTGAAATGCAGGACCTACAGTTGAAGTCGGAAGTTTACATACACTTAGGTTGAAGTCATTAAACTCATTTTTCAACCACTCAACCACAGATTTCATGTTAACAAACTATAGTTTTGGCAAGTCGGTTAGGACATCTACTTTGTGCATGACACAAGTAATTCAATTGTTTACAGACAGATTATTTCACTTATAATTCACTATATCACAATTCCAGTGGGTCAGAAGTATACATACACTAAGTTGACTGTGCCTTTAAACAGCTTGGAAAATTCCAGAAAATGATGTCATGGCTTTAGAAGCTTCTGATAGGCTAATTGACATCATTTCAGTCAACTGAAAGTGTAGCTGTGGACATATTTCAAGGCCTACCTTCAAACTCAGTGCCTCTTTGCTCGACATCACGGGAAAATCCAAAGAAATCAGCCAAGACCTCAGACAAAAAATTGTAGACCTCCACAAGTCTGGTTCATCCTTGGGAGCAATTTCCAAACGCCTGAAGGTACCATGTTCATCTGTACAAACAATAGTACGCAAGTATAAACACCATGGGACTACGCAGCCGTCATACCGCTCAGGAAGGAGACGCGTTCTGTCTCCTAGAGATGAACGTACATTGGTGCGAAAAGTGAAAATCAATCGCAGAACAACAGCAAAGGACCTTGTGAAGATGCTGGAGGAAACAGGTACAAAGGTATCTATACCCACAGTAAAACGAGTCCTATATCGACATAACCTGAAAGGCCGCTCAGCAAGGAAAAAGCCACTGCTCCAAAACTGCCATAAAAAAGCCAGACTAAGGTTTGCAACTGCACATGAGGACAAAGATCGTACTTTTTGGAGAAATGTGCTCTGGTCTGATGAAACAAAAATATAACTGTTTGGCCATAATGACCATTGTTATGTTTGGAGGAAAAAGGGGGAGGCTTGCGAGCCGAAGAACTGTGAAGCACGGGGGTGGCAGCATCATGTTGTGGGGGTGCTTTGCTGCAGGAGGGACTGGTGCACTTCACAAAATAGATGGCATCATGAGGAAGGAAAATTTGGTGGATATATTGAAGCAACATCTCAATACATCAGTCAGGAAGTTAAAGCTTGGTCGCAAATGGGTCTTCCAAATGGACAATGACCCCAAGAATACTTCCAAAGTTGTGGCAAAATGGCTTAAGGACAACAAAGTCAAGGTATTGGAGTGACCATCACAAAGCCCTGACCTCAATCCTATAGAACATTTGTGGGCAGAACTGAAAAAGCGTGTTACACCAGTTCTGTCAGGAAGAATGGGCCAAAATTCACCCAACTTATTGTGGGAAGCTTGTGGAAGGCTACACACAACTTTTGACCCAAGTTAAACAATTTAAAGGCAATGCTACCAAATACTAATTGAGCGTATGTAAACTTCTGACCCACTGGGAATGCGATGAAAGAAATAAAAGCTGAAATAAATAATTCTCTACCATTATTCTGACACATTCTTAAAATAAAGTGGTGATCCTAACTGACCTAAGTCAGGGACTTTTTACTAGGATTAAATGTCAGTAATTGTGAAAAACTGAGTTTATGTTTTTGGCTAAGGTGTATGTAAAATTCCGACTTCAACTGTATGTGTGTGAATGAATAAACTGAGTTTACAGAACTTTAGGAACACTTCCTAATATTGAGTTGAACAGCCTCAATTTGTCAGGGCATGGACTCTACATGGTGTCAAGTGTTTCACAGGGATCCTGGCCCATGTTGACTCCAACAGTTGTGTCAAGTTGGATGGATGTCCTTTGGGTGGTGGACCATTCCTGATACACACAGGAAACTGAGCGTGAAAAACCCTGCAGCTTTGCAGTTCTTGACACACTCAAACTGGTGCGCCTGGCACCTACTAACATACCCCATTTAAAGGCACTTAAATATTTTGTCTTGCCCATACACAATCCGTCTCAAGTCTTAAAAATCCCTCTTTAACTTGTCTCCTCCCCGTCGTTTTGACACTGACTTGAAGTGGATTTAACAGGTGACATCAATAAGGGATCATAGCTTTCACCTGGATAGTGTCATGTTCCTAATGTTTTGTACACTCAGTGCATCTTCTATTGACTAGCTATAATATACAGCTACCCACCAACATCCAGCGAACTGTGATTTTACAAACTACCTCAGCTTATACATCTTACAGTGGTCTGCCTCAATGTGGAAAACTAGATATTTTCCAAACATGTTGCTGTGAGACTACACATTTCTATAACAATATTAGAGGATAGCTTAAAGAGCACTAGCAGAAATCTCAGGAGATTCCAGACCTGGAATTTGATGCATGAGTTTGATAAGTCAACGATTCACATATGGGGTTGACAGAGTCAATCACAACAAACAACTTACATTACAATCATTCTCTATCACCAGGTCAGTCATGTCTCTTTACATGTACTTACAGCACCAGACACGGAGAACACAGGATGCAGAGAGCAGGTAGGGGGCACTCTTCAGCAAGGATCCTACCCGCCAAACCAGTGACTCCAGCTTCAACTCACTGTTTCCACCTTTCCCCACCACCAGAGAAAGAGCATCCACCAATCTTCCATGCTTGGCTTCAAGTTGCCGTTGCTTTGTTTTTATGGGTTGCCATTTGAGGCAAATTTCCAGCTTACCGTGCTTTGACCGCAAAGCCGGAGGACATTTGCACCGTTTGATTGAGGCGTGTCTTGTCGTCAGACACACAGAGCCAAACCTGCATCACACGGGAGGCGTTAGAGGGATCACTTACGGGCCAGTTCAGAAAGAAAAAACAACGTAGTAGAATCAACACAAGAACAGCACGGAGAAGAGGGGAAATGGGAGGGGAAGGTAAAGGGGAAAAAAACAGCACCTGAGTCCATCAATGCAGAGAGAGCATTGGGAAAATGCTGAAGTTTCTATCAGTCTGCCTCTGTGCTTGTATGCTTGGCGGGTGTTTGATGCTTGTGTCTTCGTGGTCCCCCTTGAGTTTGTGGGGTGCGTCTTCTCATGTAAGTGGCCACACATGTGCTGCTTTTTTTTTTTGTACAATAGAGGTGGTCCCCCCATGGCGAAGTGAGAGGCATCTAGTGCTTGGCAGTAAAATCATCTGGAATGGCATTGTCTGCGTGGTGGTGTGTTGTCATGGCGATTCAGCATGGTGTGTCATTGCCGTGAGTATTCAGCTCGGTGGTGTGTTGTGTTGTTCAGCACAAGAGGGTAGAGTGATAGCAAAAGGAAGCCCACACACCCAAGTCAAGAGATGGGATGGCATAGTGGTAGTTTGAGAAAAGAGTGGTCCCTCTCTGCCTCTGTATATTGTCTCAGTATGTAGTGTCATCTGTTCCCTTCTCAGGCTGTTTAGAGTGTGTTTAGAAAACTCCTCTGTTGCTCGCTGAAGTGGTTGTGTCTGACAGTCAGATCCCGAGGGCTGGGAGGAGTGGCCTTATCGGCCACACACCAGACTCCCGCCCCCATCACACAATGTGTTGTGTCAAAAGGTGAGATCTTCAGCATTCTGGAGATGAGATATGCTGTACTTGTAAGAGAATGGATGGCTATTAATCTATCAGATCAGTCTGTGGTGGTGGTTAATGCTGGGTGTCTGCTCACAATTGACTCTTGGGAGTGTCTCAGGCCCTCACCATGATCAAAACAGGATGGCTACTTTCCCCAAATCAACAGTGGGATAAAGAGTAAAATGTTTTTTCCTTGCAGAAGTGGAGAGTGGTGGTTGAAATTGGGAGTAGGAAGTGTTGAGGTTGTGTGAATTCCAGTGTCTGCTGCCCCCATTGTGTCCGATGTTTACTGAGGAGCTGGTTGGTTTGGAGTGCCAGTGGGTGGGTGCTGTTGTGTCTTTAACAGCAGCATGTGTCTGCTTAGGGCTGTAGTTGAGTCTGTATGAGTGTGTACAGTGAGGACACGATGAGGAGCACCTCTTTCTCATGGGGCAGCCAGCCGCACCTCAACACCTGCACATTAACAGGGACCGCCTAAACACATAGGACAGTAGTTCATTCCCGTTACTTTTGAGTGTCAAGTGTCTGAAATGAAGATGTGGCCATGGTGGGCATGAAACTACAAAGACAAACTTATTGTGGCTCAAATATGAGAATCTGAACTAACAAACACCCCCTGCTCACCAGGGTGATTAAATGGACTACCATCTCAACAAAAAATGTGATCCCTTATGCATAAAGGGGAGCAGGGCATATGGCTAAAAGCAAGGCAAACCACATAATGCTGTTGCACCGTGTCCCATTAGACGTTCCACAAATATTCTGCACTTTAAGAGGTAGAAGTAAGAGCAATGTTAGATTAAATTATCTACCAAGCATCATACATCACTGGGATACTATGATTTTATTTTTGCACTCATGGCAGCACAGCATCTCCAACTTGAGACAGAAGGCCACATTCAAAACAGCCATCCACAAATGGAGTGAACAACTGACTGATTGAACAGTTGTAAACTGGACTTGTAAGTTCCTGCAATGTTACCATAGACGTTCCTAATTAAGTAAAATTAAGGGATAATCCACCCAAAACCACTGTCTTATGATTGACAGTTAACACCAATGTGTGTGAAATCTTTATGAACAAATGTTTCATTTTGTCATAAGGTTGCTAGCAACGTGAAAATTGACTACAAAACTCTCTCTGGGCTGGCTAACTAGTAAACGTATCTACACACAATAACACCAAAGTCAATTTCAACATGTGAAGTAGGTAGCTAGTTGTAAAATCACCGAAACTGCACTATCAATTGAGTAGTCGCTCACTGGGTTCAGCTTGCAGTTCCTCTCTGCCCAGAGCGAGTGCAGAGTACGTTGCTATGGCAACAACGGCCCTTTCCCCATGTTTCCCAGAGACACAGGGCGCATTGCGAGATACTTGAAGGGGAAACTGAGTTAAATAACTTGGTACACTGTTTAAATTGAGCACATCTAAGAGAAATATATACTTTGTCATGAGACGATATAAACGGATGGATGCGTTCTAGACAAGTATGTCAATACCATCGACTGGCTGATTTGAAGATCTGAGGTGCAGGTAATGGTTTTAAAAGCGTTATGAAATGTGACCTTGTGTTATTCCCCCCTCCAGTGACGAGAACCATGTAGCTATGACGCATTCCAACACGATTTTCCTGATTTCACAGACCATTTTACCCCGATAGAACATAGGCATTCACCAAACTTGTTTTATTTCTGGGGTAGATTATCCCTTTCACTTAACCCCTCCCCCCAAATGGCAGGGAAACCTGGTCCATGACAGCTACAGGGTCAGAGGTTGTCTAGAACAAAAACCTACAGACACTTTAGCCCCAAGGAACAGATTTGAATGCCAAAACCTGACCTTACCTGTGATTGACTAACCAAAAGAAAGAAACAACCATAACCGTATTTTGCAAACAAAATCTCCAATATGTTTGAGATTAATGGATGCAGGGGCATTCCAAGCTAGACGCCTAGGACGCAACACAGTGCTTGGGTGCTGACAGTGCTTGGGTGCTTGATGTGTTGTTGTGAGGTGTGACATGCACTGCAGGGAATGTGAACCTGTGTGACGAGACCCCAGGTGCGTCACTGTGACATAACTGGGCATTCATCAGTTTAACCATGAATGCATGCAGTGGTCTGCGATGCAGACAATTCAACGTGCAGGAGCATGTGCTGCAAAATGGCTGCCCCTCGAGGTCACTCCTCGTGCCCTTACTGCGCGTCTGTGGTGTTGAGAGAGAGCATGAGGACACAGGGTGATGCGTCACAGACGTAATGCCTCTGAACAGCTTTTGCTGCGGTTGTGGCCAAAATTAGTGGAGCAGGGTGTTCAAAAGGCACTACAGCCGGAGGCCTGGGACCTACCCATCCCACACAGTGCCATTAGAGCAGAAGGAGGAGAGGAAAGGTGGGGGGGATGAGGGTCCGTGTGTGTTTTACCTTGGCCACTCAGGTTGGGGTTTGTGTAGTCCCAGGTGTCCTGGTCGTTCTTGAACACGTTGAGGCGGGTTGGCTGTGAAGACAGACATTCCAAACATTTGATTATTTTGCCCATCGCAGTGTTCCTTCAGTTAAAATTACCCCATTGTTTAGATGGACAAATGGAGATAAGCCTGTAAACACTCACCTTGGCGTACTCAATCTTCAGTGTGCAGCAGCCAGAGTAGATGTCTGCCCCATTTAGAGAGGCTTTTGCCCTCTGGGCACTTTGCACAGAGTCAAATGTATGGGAAGTGAAGGAAACTATGGATAATAAAAGCATTTGCGTACTTTACACATTCCATGTTCATCTTGTCATTCAAAGCTCAGCTCACGAAAACAACGAGCACTTGTTACACAATTAGATCTATAGGACAAATATTTACTAGTCAACACCTGCAAAGGACTTGTCAGGTGTGTTGACAGAAGCTTCAAGTGAAGTAAGATTGTGTGGCATGCAGTGCAGGGAATGTGAACCTGTGTGTGGTGACGAAATCCCAGGCCTGATACCACATTTCGAACAATAAGAGATTTTGAGGAAAGGATATTCCACCATGGCCTGAACTCCATTCTTCCTGAAAATGACGATCCTCTGCACAGGCCCACAGTTGTTACAGACGGTGTACAGCACATCCTGCAGAGCAGAGAACCAAAATAGTTTGATTGAAGGCCCAGTGCAGTCTAACTTGATTTTCCTGTGTTTTATATATTTCCACACGAAGGTTGGAATAATATTGTGAAAATTATGATACCATATTAGTGTAAGAGCTGTTTCAAAAGACAGCCAAAAATGTCAGCCTGTTTAGTGGGATGGAGTTTGGGCCTGCACCAGGCAGTAAATTAGTTAATAGACTAATGGAGAAAGAGTCCAAACCACTCTGTCAACAACAGCTAGTTTTCCCTCCCCACTCAGACCACTCCCAGACAGTCCTTGCAAAATTCTTGCTTGAGAAATTGCTCTTTGCTAAGAAGCTATTGTTTCTTTTTGACCGTTTTTCACAGTAATGTACTTCATTATTACCCAGAAATGATTTGATACTGAGATAAAACGGCGGAACTGGACCTTTAACAATGTGTTGCAGCAAGCCAAACAATGGTGCCTTGTCATAGCAATGAAACGGCTGGTGGGTGTGTTACCGAGGTGATGGGGTAGATAGGGTTCATGATGGTGAGCAGCAGCACGTTATTGACGCTGCGTGAGTCGTCTGGGTCTCCGGGCCGGGAGATCTTCTGGCTGGTGGAGTAGTTGATGAAGGAGGGATGCCCAGCAATGTAGACCTGGTTCTCAGCTGCGTAGGTCACAGCGTTGCAGGAGCCGTTCAAGTCCTCGTACTCCACCAGGGCCTGGCGCTTCTTGGGCATCATGACCACATAACTGTGAAGAGAATGGAATATTGAATACATTTTGTTTCTATGCACTGCAATTAGGATAATTGGATGAACTTAGCCTCATGATAAACCTACATTAACAAAATACATCAATTCATTTGTAATGGTGCAAAACCTAAAATATATCCAATCCAATAAAAGGTTAGTTCAAGTGTGTAGGACAGTCACCTGATGGTCCCGAACTCCTGCAGGGCTTCCACTAGATCTGCCTCCATGATGCCATCAACAAGGCCCCTGATGTGGACCACCGGGGAAGGGAGCGTTTTATGGGGATCATCATAGCCCTCCTTACAAACAAGACAAAAAGGTTAGAAACAAAACTGTACAGATGACCATATCAATGTAATACACACATCCCCAGGGCATGTGCTACCAATTAAAACCAACCCGCCATTAATGACAGGCACCACCTGGTTTTGGCAAACAACGTGTGGTTGATATGAACAACAGATCATAAACATAATTTAAAGAATGATGGGGGGCTTTACATAAAGCCTGATCTTCTTGAAAAGCCAAGCCCGTGCATAAGTGAGTGGAATGGCTGCCTGCCAGGGGATTGTTAGCTGGCTAACGCTCATCGTACATTCCACGTAGGCCCAAAACAGCTAACGTTACCCCCTACAGACAAGCGATATCATCACAAGGTTCTGCCCAAATGCATTGTGGTGTTGGAAAATGTTCGGGAACAAGTGTACTAAATTGATGAAAATGGTCACCAAGTATCACGGTGAGCCTGCTGACTAACCTAACCATTATACAACGCTGAAGTTAGCTAACGCAACTATAAACCTAGTTTCATTAGCCGCACAACTATGTTAGCGTTTTATACAGTTTATGGGTTTGTATACAAGCTTACAGTGGAACGGTAAGAGTAAACGTGTGGAGCGATACATATAACCAATAGTTGTGAGGCTAGTTGTTACTTGGCTAATTGTTACAGTACCGTAGCTAACTAGTTTCGCCTGGCATAGGCTGGCTTATGTTCGGCATTCATTCATGCACACTCGAACTTCCCTAACGCTGACTATTATTGGTGTTCTGATGCATGCACCTTTCCTTCCCAACGAAGTCGCGAAACAATGCTTACCGTCGTCATCCCGTCTTCCGTTTTCTGTCTTTTCGTTGCTCTGCCACCCTCGTTGTAGTAGCGACCTGCTGCGGCAGCCATGTTGTCCCAGACGAAACCCTCAAATGGAAAATCGTCAAGCCGACTGAAAAACTACAACCTAACAAAGGAGCTCGAGCACACGTACAGTGGACAGTGAGTGAGTTTCCCTCCCCTAGTATTTGTGGTGATATGACTTTTACATATTTTCCATTACTCCTCTCATATATACACACACTATATTATACGGTGTCTTAGTCTATGTCGCTGTGACATTGCTCATCCAAATATGTATAGATTCTTAATTCATTTACTTGATTAGTGTATTGTGAATTTGTTAAACATTAGACAACGCACTGTTGGGGTTAGAAACGAGCATTTCGCTACACCCGCAATAACATCTGCTAAACACGTATGTGACCAATACAATTTGATAAATTAGTTTACTAATGTCTTTGGAACGTTAGTGATTGTTGTAGTATCCCCAGCTACCAGTACCAATTCGTTTTTCCCCCCTCACTAAAATAAATCACATTTCGGATTACAGATCAATTGCTAAAGTCCAGTCTGTCTTGAGATCATTCAGAAATGGGTATGCCTAGTCTTTGCAGACTAATAATACAAATATTATAATTTTTTTTTAACAAGATTTTACAAAAATACTATACATTGAAGCCAAGCCTAAACATAATGTAAATGTCAATGAAACAATTCACCTTCAATTTGAACATGCTCTTTTCAAACACTGTCTGCATGTTTGTCTGAATATTGAATCAAACTAATAAATACGCTGACATTGGCTACTGTTTAAATGTTATTCGAACACGAAGCAGACCATTTATTTCATTGAAAAGTTACACCCAAGTTAAAATACATCTCTGCGTCACTGGTGAACAGTTAAAACCACTTGAGACACAAATTAGATTACTAACATTACAGTGTAAAGATTAATTTTATTAAAAAGACACCGCCATTTACATTGAAAATGAAATAAAACCCCAAATTGTTCAGCTTAAAAAAAAAAATTTGCCACTGACACTCAATTAAAACGGACAATGCAAAAAAAATAATTTCTCAATGCTGTAAAGAGCCACTGAAATGTACATGATGGAAAAAGGACAGTTTGGGAATCCATTGTACATAGATGAAATAATGCCAAAGCCAGAGGATGAAAACCAAGTGATAAATTAAAAAAAAAAAATGACAGGAGAAGAAAGGAATCAAATACATAGACAAAGGTGTAAAATGGCTTCAAGCCCCGAGGCAAATAGGGACAGCGGAACAGGAGGGGGCAGGGAGCAGTCTCACCCCCATAGTCAGTCGGCATCAGGTGTGGGGCTTTTCCTCTGGCTCGGAGACCTGGATCGGCTGAAACAAGGCAGGAAGACAGTTAGCATTTTTAGTGGAGCACAACAAAACAAAGCAAGAATATTAGCATAGTGCACCAGGCAGTGTGGAGAGCACTAAACCACAACTCCTAACTGAAATTATCATTGTGTTTAGATACTGGGGACAAAAAAGGTAGAAATTGAAAATTGTACGAGCATCTGGAAATCCCCATTACTACACAATCGCAAGTAATCTGGGATACGAACTGGAGAAAGAGGACCACATCTGTGGTGCAGAAGATGGGAAAACCAGGGTAGACATGAGGCGACCCATTTTGACAAGTTGAATTTAAGTTTGTCTCCAGTGCCACATGCATGAATAAAATAGTCATACTTTAGTGCCACACGATGAAAACAAATGTGTAGATTTATGTTTAATACCTGTCCCTCTTGGTGGTGGCTGAGCGGGACTTGGACCGGGAGCGAGATCTGGAGACGCTGCGCACCCTGGGGCGGGACACTGACCGGGAGCGAGATCGGGAGCGACTGCAGAGGAAACAGCATGGTGGTCAGTAGGAAAGGTGGGGCCTCTAAATCATTGCAATTCTGGTTATTTTTTGTACTGGCACCAAATTTCATTCTACCTCAAGCACTAGCTAGATTCAGTCAGTCAAAGATTTAAGCAAATATTATAATATTGGCATTTTACCAGCAGCCGTTTCCATTAAACAGGCTTCTTGTAAATAGAAGGCTGTGCGTAATGACGTAGAGCACCAAATAAGCACGGTCATAACTTTAAATTGTACTTTGTCAATGGTTTTGCCACAAACTGTTTGTGATAACCTGCAAATGTGCACACTGGTCTGGGCATGTGCTCTAGCCAACAGCTTGAAGATACAGTGCAGAGGGTAGGCTACATGACGAGATTATGGATAAGAGCAAGATCATTTGTATTTGTCAATTGGCAGCCAAACCACCAATGACACCCCATCTATTGGAAAGGAGCATCAAGCTCATCACAGTGCTGTAGCCTAATATACTGTGCATGCTTTTTTAAGTCGAAGTGAGAGGACTGTTCTCCCTGCTTCAATCACTCAGACGCAGCCAGTACAGAACCATCATGGCAAAAACTGGCCAATAGTTTTATACCCTCAGACCATCAGGCTTCTGAATAGCCACCACCAGTCAGCTACCTACTCCCCCTGAGATACAGTAGAATAGTAATGCTGGTAATTCTGGTGAGTTACCGCCGCTCTGATAGCCAATAGTTCTTCCCGGCTGTATGTAATGACAACATTTCCTGAGAGAATGTAAAAAATAATACATCAAAAACAAAATACTGCAAAGTTTCCTAAGAGCTTGTCACAATGCACCATCTTGAAGCTATTAGACAATCTGAATGAATCAATTGTGCAATAAATTGCCTCAATTTGTCGCATAATCTAAATCACCAACAAAAAAAACTACCAAAATCCATCCTTATCTAGGGTATTGTCTTGTTGACAATTTTAGTTTCCATCAGGGCTGTCTTGAATTTGACAGGTACTTCACTCACAAAAATAGTTGAATGGAAACCTGGTTATTGGCATACATTTAACATATAGCAAATTACTTCAGGTCTTCTAGTCAGATTGTACATTTGGGCTACTTTAACCTGTGCCAAAGTTCTGTATTATTCTCCCATGGAATAGATTTCACGAGGAAGGTGCCTCGGTCTTGGATGCCATATAGGTTGGGATTCAACATTGATGAAAACCCCCTTAGAGCAGGGCAGTAGCAACACTACACCATGTTTTTTTTGTTTTTCTAAGTAGCACTTAAAATTGAATGTTTTAGTCATTACTTTCAGTTGCATCATCAGTCTCAGTAAGAGCTGGACGATGGGCCTACCATGTTGAAAAACGACTTCATTACTGACTTTTTGTATGTGAGCCTTACCTTGCTGCTCTGCGCACTGGAGTCCTGGACCGGCGGACTGGGGTCCTGGATCTACGCACTGGACTTCTGGACGACCTGCGCACTGGACTTCTGGACGACCTGCGCACTGGACTTCTGGACGACCTGCGCACTGGACTTCTGGACGACCTGCGCACTGGACTTCTGGACGACCTGCGCACTGGACTTCTGGACGACCTGCGCACTGGACTTCTGGACGACCTGCGCACTGGACTTCTGGACTTGGAACGTGCTGGGGACCCAGATCTACTGTGCAAAGACAATACCCTCAGCATCATCATGTCATCTATTCAAAATGGTCTAGCCACTATAAGCAAACTAAGGGTTGGGATGACTATACAGTGCCTTCAGAAAGTATTCACACCCCTTAACTTTGTTACAGCCCAAATTTAATATGGATTAAATTGCATCTCTGGCCTACACACAATAACCCATGTCAGTGGAATTATGTAGAGTCAATAAGTATTCAACCTCTTTGTTACGGCAAGACTAAATACATTCTGGAGAAAAAAAAATTCCGTTAACAAGTCACAATATTGCATGGACACTGTGTGCGATTTGTTTTCCATTCAATTTGAATGACTACCTCAACTCTGTACCCTACACATACAATTATCTGTAAGGTACTTCATTTGAGCAGAGAATTACAGATTCAACCACAAAGACCGGAGTTTCTCCAATGCCTCTTAAAGACAGGCACATATCGGTAGAGGAGTAAAAATTTAAAAAAGCAGACATTGAATCTTCCTTTGAGCATGGAGAACTCATTAACTACACTTTGGATGGTGTATCAATAAACCCAGTCACTACAAAGATACAGGCGACCTTCCTAACCCAGTTTCCGGAGAGGAAGGAAACCGCTCAGGGATTATGCCAATGGTGACTAAAACAGTTGAGTTTAATGACTGATAGGTGAAAACTAAGGATGGCTCAACAACATCGTAGTTACTCCACAATACTAACCTAATTGTGTGAAAAGGAAACCTACACAGAATAGTAAAACTGCAATAGATGTGTCAAAGAAATTAAATTAGTCCTGAATACAAAGTGTTATGTTTGGGACAAATCCAACTCAACACATCACTGAGTACAACTTCATATTTTAAAGCATGGTGGTGGCTGCATCATGTTATGGGTATGCTTGTCATCAGCAAGGACTAGGGAGTTTTTTGGGGGGATAAAAATAAAGAATAGAGCTAGGACAGGCAAAAATCCTAGAGGAAAACCTGGTTCAGTCTACTTTCCAGACATTGGGAGACAAATTCACCTTTCAGGAGGACAATAACCTAACAGTTGCTTACCAAGACGACATTGAATGTTCTTGAGTGGCCTAGTTACGGTTTAGACTTTACAAAAATATATAAATAATAATTTGGCTTGGAAATCTATGGCAAGACTTGAAAATGGCTGTCTAACAATGATCAAACAACTTGACAGTGAACATTTTTTTAAATAATCAATGGACAAATATTGTACTATCCAGGTGTGCAAAGCTTAGAGAATTACCCAGAAATACTCACATCTGCAATCACCGCCAAAGGTGATTCTAACATTTATTGACTCAAGGGGTTGAACACTTTTGTAATAAAGATATATTAGCAAGTTTTTTTTGTTTACAACATGATTAAACTTTGTTGCTCCTTGTTGAAACAAGCATTCGATTGACTAGGCAACACCCCCCACAATGCAGCAGCACACAGAAATATATTTCATAGAATGGGCTTAGAACCGCTAACCCTGGCAATTTGGCTGTTAAACTCATGGGTACACTCGCAGAATTTTTCATCCACTTTGAGAGTATTTGTGTAGATTGTTGACAAAAGAAAATGACAATTACATCCATTTAATCCTACCTTGTAACAATGTGGAAAAAGGGGTGTGAACACCTCCTGAAAGCAATGTAGTTGGGATGGTAGCTACAAACTAAGTCAGAAAAAAATACACTAAAGAAAAAAAAATATGTTCACCGACTTCTGCAGTAGATTAAGTCTTACCTGCTTCTGCGCTTTGAGTATGACGGGGATCTATAACGCCTGTTGGAGGGAGATAAGGGAACTCATAAAGCTATTAATAGCAATTAAGAGAACACTGATCTGAATCAGTCAGGTCGGTCTCTTTAATTTTCAGGTAGGTTCAAGTTTAGCTAGAACAAATGACCAAATAAAAAGAGACTCCAAGTCCATGAAAAGATAGTTTGATCCTTCGAGTCAACTTGCAGGGGTCCTTTAGTATCACATAACCACTTACCGGTCGCGGCCGTTGCTTCGGCTGCGTGAGCGGTGACGCCTTCCCCTGGACCTTGACCGTGAGCGGGACCTGGGAGAGGATCATTGATCAAATGTGTGCAGTAGAAAGGTGTAGCATTTAAAGACAACATATGTATGACGCCTCCACAAAAATGGCATCCTCTTGGAGCCACCATGTCATTCAACAACAGTGACATTCCAATAACAGTGAAAGAGACATTCTGAAAAAGACAGCCTCCACACTATACCTGCTGCTGCGGCGGCCACCCCCCCTCTTGCTAAAGCGATAGCAGTCATATGCATAATGGCCGTTCTCGCCACATTGGTAGCAGCGGTCGTTGGGGTCGAAGTGCCGGCGGCTGGGGCGGTCGTGGCGCGACTTGCGAGACATGCCTGTTGACAACTCCACTCTTATGCGGGCACCACAGAGCACTCTGAAACATGACAATGGTTTAAGAATAGATGGCAAGTGTCAGTTCTTGTAAAAGTGTAAGGCGTGCAATTTAGGAAAAATCGGACAAATATTTAACATTGAAGTCCAAGTGTCATAGATTGAGCCCTATGAATCCACTCAATACCGTGCTGCTGCTGTATGCAATGCAACCGCACGTGTACTCACTTTCCGTCCATGCCCTTCGTCGCATCCTCAGCATCTCTGGGATCTTCGTACTCGACGAAGGCAAAGCCAGGCGGGTTCCTGGCCACCCAGACGCTGCGCAGAGGTCCATAGTAGCTGAATGCCCGCTCCAACTCCCCCTTGGCAGCACCGTTTCCTAGGTCACCCACATATACCTTGCAGTCAGTGTTGCGCGAGGAGCTTCGTGATGACGAGTAGGACATCTTAAAATCTGAAACAAGATAAAAGGAGTGGCAAACATTGAGACCTTGTGAAACACCATTCAGATCTTCAGAACTAACATGGCATTTTGCACTGGGTAGGAAATAACATCAAACTCGTAATTTTCATGAAAACATTTAATTTATCCAGAAGCTCATCATCTTATGGGGACACCCTGTCAACAATGAAATAGTTTCAGCACAAGCAAGAGGCGGAATCAAGGTGAGCTAGCTAGCCACAACATTGGCTAACATTAAAGGGTGACTGCACTTTTGGCTTCTTTCATTTAAAAAAAAAAGTACATTCATGTTGCTTCAGGCAGCCTGGTGTCCGTTGCTTTAGATTGGTTAATTAAGAAATGCTGTGTTGGGTCTCCTGTGTTTGCTGGTGTGCAACCGTGGCAAAGTTGGTTTGACTTTGAATCGCCGGGTCTAGTTAGGTACCGCCAATAAATTACACAATATAAATGATAATATTTTGGTGTTGCACACCTTTTATTTGTCATTAGATGCATTCAACATTTGTATTACGATCAGGTCGCGTGCAACTGCACTCCAAATGGATGACTATTGTGTGCTGCTAACTGGGGGGCAGGATTGAAACAAACCCAACCAGGGCTGCTTATGTCCGCGGTTATCCTGCTAAATTGGGCTACTATGAAAACTGTTGTGGGTGAAGATGTATTTGTCGCAGGTTTTTGAGCTACGTCTAAATTGCACTGCGGCCATCATGGCATGTCTAATTATTTTGATTTATTTGATCTAATAATTTCCCTGTGACCTGCTGCTGACTATCAGGCAGTGAGGCAGGCTGTTGCTGAGTGAGTGAGTGGTGGGGAGGGCTGCGTGTGTTGAGCACAGTCATTGGTGTCAGAGCGCTGCAGCAGAGTCAAGTGCGTGAGAAGAGCAGCACGAGTTGTATCCTGACCAGTCCTACCAATCATTACTAGAGCCAACACAGTAAGGGAGATAAACTGAGCAGCTGCAATGTGATGGAGTTGAAAATATCCATTAGAAATTTAGAAAGAGGGGATATCTAGAGATTTTATTTTTACTCAACCAGGCAAGTCAGTTAAGAACAAATTCTTATTTACATTGACGCCTACCCCAGCCAAACCCGGGCCAATTGTGCGCCGCATTATGGGACTCCAAATCACAGCCGAATGTGATACAGCCTGGATTCGAACCAGGGAATATAGTGACGCCGCATGCAGTGCCTTAGACCACTGCGCCACAACAAGAGTTGCTAATATGACTAGGATTGTGAATGCTGACTGCCTTCGCTCAGATTGAAAAGCGAGTTATGTATGGCCTTCTCTCCGCTTGTGACCATTTGATCTGAAGAACCTGTGCCTCGAGTATGTCAACAGAATCAAGATGGTAACTAAAACATGACTGCCGTTTAGCCTATATGTATGGAGAAAAAAAAATTAAGTACATTTTCTGGCACATCCCTCATGTAAGCATCAGTGTGGACATGCAGCTATAGACCATAACGCAAAAAACCTATGCTGCACTTTTACATGTAAGCTAATTAATTATGAACATTTATGCAAAACAGACTTAAATATTATTCCAATGTTGGCCTTTTTAGAGGCAATCTTTTAAATGTCGATTTCTGCCTCAGTTGACAGCCCCATTTATCAATTTCAGTAGTAGGCTACTCGTATTAATTGTATTTATGTTTTTAATTGGGTTGGTCATCTTCAGTTTGGGACAATTTAAATTGCACTTTGGGATGATTCTTGGACGTAGCACATTACTGGCTATGGAATTATAATAGTGACCGATGAATAGAATAAAACTTGGATATACTGGACCCATGATGGATCTCCTCCCTCTGTCTAGCTCCATTGGGATGGATGACTGGGACATCAAGCTGCCTGCAGCCCCACATTAATTTAAAATGATTTATTTAATCAAAGGCAAAAAGCAACCTGTTGATGCTTTTCGATTTTTATTCGATTTTAAAACAATGTGACAACACAATTTCACAATGTTTTCTGAAAAAAAACCATACGTCTTAACCTTTCCCTATCAATCACTTATATAGTTCAGATTAAATAATTGATGAGAGATAAATACTGAGAACAAGGTAAATACATTTTCCTAGTTGTATTTGGATTGTCGTTAGAGACACTTGGATAAATGTGGCAAATCCTCTCTAGCGGCGAAAAATGTCGGCCTACCTCAGGCCTTGTAGGCGGATTTTGAGTAACTAGTTAGCTGCTGCATGTAATTTTGGTTAACTACCCAACTAACGTTAGATAAACAGCTAACTAATGTATTACAAGTATCAATAGTTAGCTAGATATTTGTTACCGGTAAATGTGTAATTAAGCCGAGACCAATGCACACAATTAGCTAGCTAGCAACAGTGTGGGCAGTACAAAAAGTGCGCGCACTGCGCTTGCTAGAAAGGCTAGGCCGCAGATTGTATTCACACGGCTATGTCCACCAAATAAGGCTAAACAAGTAGGATATATAACACGATATCAACAGAATGTGTTAAATTTACCCAATGCATATTTGATTGCCTAAATTTAATTTCAAACAATTCACCGAAAACGCAGCTTGGACCACAATATACAATTGCTGCAATACTCACTTGATGCAGATAGCTATGTTAACGCTAGCCGCCTCAATTCAGCGAGTGAATGCTCACCGTTACCCGGTTGGCCTCAGTCAGACGTCAGCTGTAAACACGAGTAAGAAAGCGTGATTATTATTTTTTTATGAGTTTATACAGTTAACTTATGTTGTCTTCATTTCCTTAGCATAGTTACAATCCAAGCCGGGCACTTACCTTTTCCGTATTGACCTAGCTAACGTTAGCTCTTCACAGAGCAGCAGCACGTTTTACAGATAACCCAGGGAAGGAAATACCGCCAGCCTTCCCTAGCCAACCAGAGAGCGCTTCTTCTTTCGGTTTCAGGGAGGAGGGATTTCCTGAATAGTAACATCCAATTGGTTCCTTCAAATACGATGCACGATTTCCAACCCGAGATATCACAGACACAAAGTAAAAAGTGCCCTAAAAATCGATTTTTGGAACTAGTGACGACCACTAGTCATTGTAAATACCACGGGCGCGTGCACACGCCAATCATACATTGACCTTGAATGGACTATTCAAATAAAGAGGTGGATGGATGAATGAAACATTTTACACAATAGGGTCTGGCTCCAGCCTTGATCATGGGGGTGGGGGGGACATGAACACAGTTTAGGAAGCACATCGGTGAGAAAAAAAAATAAACTAAAAGGTTAAATTGACACAAACCGTTATAGTGTTAGGGTTCAGATGGAAGACAGTGTGGACCAATGTTCCTTCAATACATTTTGGGCACTGAGCAAATTTCAAGTCTGCTGACCACAAATTTGAACTTTGTGAAAATTCGGTGCAACTTCCAGGTGAGTTTACTGTGAACAATGAGGCTGTACCTGCTTTAAGTTACAGTTTCAGACAGTGGTCAAGTAGGCTACTGTGGTCATTTGATCAAAATGTAGGGCTACCAGAGTGCCTACCATCAAAAACAATGGAGAAAATGCATCCCATAACATTTTAACATGAAAATAGCTGTTCTATCATTCAGCCTACAGAAGCTGCCAATGTGTGGTGTTCAATGGAGGCCTACATTCCAAGAGGCTTTTGAAAGAAAACATTCAGGGCTTGATTATACACTTGTCCTTTAGACAAGGAGGTGACTGAAAATGTTGTGTTGTTATTTGATGCAAGAAACCACTTTGCATTATTATGCATTATTATTCCCACACCATTATTACAGAGAATCAGACAAATTATGCTACTTATCTTATTCAAGCCTGTCTCAAAATACAACACTGCCCCTTTCAGACAAAAAAAAGCACTTTACCTGACTAGCTTTTCAAAGATGTCTAGAAATGTACACGTTTTGTGCTCTTGTAGGAAGCAATCACTCCCCCATTGTTGACTACTAATTATCTATAACTGGGATAATAACTCACTAACTAGCAAAGGATATGAACAAATGTGCAAACGTGGCTACATGCAGCTCTCGCTTTGATCTCAAAACAAGCACATCTACTCACGACCCTCATGCTGTAAACACAGTCCAGTTCAACGTGAATGACACAGATCCATCTAAGGCAAAGGTATATTTGCATATAGACTTATTGCAGTTCTGACTGGTTATGCCACACAGTTCTGATTATGTCTGTGTAGAGTACAGAGTCTTGCATGTCAATGCAATAGAATCCTACTCCGATGCGTTCTGCCTACAACAAAATCTCTTGCATCATTCATTTTGCATACTAATTCTTGCATAGTTGTTTTTGTTTCGGTATGTTGCTTTTAAGGTTAATATTGCATTTATTCGATCACACTTCCTACAGTAAAGGGAAACATTTATAGTGTTAACTAAGAGGGAAAACTCTAGAAAGTTAAGTGAAGTTCAATCTCATGCTTCTCTGTGCGGGCTGATATTTCTTCTGCTTGGCAGTCCCGCACTTGCACACAGTTTAGAGGGAACATTGGTGTGGACTACCTGTGCGAATTAGCTATCTGATTCTCCGAACACCTGTGTGTAAATGGAAGACAAACACCACAAACATGTTGTCTCTGAAAAGAACTGTCAGCTGCATCTGTGCTAAAAACAGATTAAAACAGTAAGTGTACAGTAAGTGTGTATTTTGCATTTGTGGAATTATTTATGAAAGTACAGGGATTTATGTTTCTAGGACTGTGCCGCAATTGAGAATCGATTCACATTTAGATGGAGTATTTGGCTGTTTTGGCTTCCAGACCCAATTCGTCCTTTAAACAGAACATGTAAGGTCCTTCGGCTAAGGAGTAATGTTACTTTATTCCCATATTGAGCTAGCTCCAGCCATAGATATTGGCTCCTTAGGCCACAGACACTGAGACACTTCTCACATCTTAGGAAAAAAAAATATTTCTGACAGAACAGTGTGTAGCTTAGGAGGGTATGAGTTTCGAAGGCTTACAAAAGAAGTTCCCCGGGGCTCAATTTTAGGTCAGATCCTTTTTACACAGTATATAAATGATATAGGGAAGACTGTTGACTCTGCAAATATCCATCTGTATGCTGATGACAGTTATTTATTCTAGCGCATCTAATATTGAGAAGGCTTTTCAGGACTTAGTTGGCTTTTGATGTTATGCAAGGAAAACTAAGTTTATGGTTTTCTCTTCCCTAAACAGATGGAGTCACTTGCAGATTTTAACTATAAAAGGCCAGCAAATTGATAGGGATTTGGTTAGATGAAAAGCTGAATTTTAAACAGCACATTGATAACTTGACCAAGAAACTGAAGATGAAATTGGGTTTTTATTTCAGGAACTAATCTTGCTTTTCAATGTTACTCTGAAAGCATCTTGTTCAAAGCACTTTTTTTTTTATCAGTGCTGGATTATGGTGATATTGTCTATGCAGGCCTCAGCAAGTACCTTGAAAACTCTGGACGCAGTGTATCATGATGCTTTAAGATTTATTACAAATGCTAGATCACTCACCCATCACTATGATTTGTATGCTACGGTGCAACGGACCTCTCTCTCCACCAGGAGGCTAAAGCACCGGGACACTTTTGTGTACAGTCGTGGTCAAAAGTTTTAAGAATTACACAAGTATTGATCTCCACAAAGTTTGCTGCTTCAGTGTTCTTAGATCTTTATGTCAGTAGTTACTATGGTACACTGAAGTATAATTACAAGTATTCCATAAGTGTCAAAGGCTTTCATTAACAATGACATTCAGTTTATGCAAAGAGTCAATATTTGCAGTGTTGACCCTTCTTTTTCAAGACCTCTGCAATCCGCCCTGGCATGCTGTCAATTAACTTCTGGGCCACATCCTGACTGATGGCAGGCCATTCTTGCATAATCAATGCTTGGAGTTTGTCAGAAGTTGTGGGTTTTTGTTTGTCCACCCGCCTCTTGAGGATCGACCACAAGTTCTCAATGGGATTAAGGTCTGGGGAGTTTCCTGGCCATGGACCCAAAATGTCAATGTTTTTTTCCCTGAGCCACTTAGCTATCACTTTTGCCTTATGGCAAGGTGCTCCATCATGCTGGAAAAGGCATTGGTCGTCACCAAACTGTTCTTGGATGGTTGGGAGAAGTTGCTCTCTGAGGATGTGTTGGTACCATTATTTATTCATGGCTGTGTTCTTAGGCAAAATTGTGAGTGAGCCCACTCCCTTGGCTGAGAAGCAACCCCACACATTAATGGTCTGAGGATGCTTTACTGTTGGCATGACACAGGACTGATGGTCACCTTGTCTTCTCCAGACAAGGTGTTTTCCGGATGGCCCAAACAATCAGAAAGGGGATTCATCAGAGAAAACGACTCTACCCCAGTCCTCAGTAGTCCAATCCCTGTACCTTTTGCAGAATATCAGTCTGTCCCTGATGTTTTTCCTGGAGAGAAGTGGCTTCTTTGCTGCCCTTCTTGACACCAGGCCATCCTCCAAAAGTCTTCGCCTCACTGTGCGTGCAGATGCACTCACACCTGCCTGATGCCATTCCTGAGCAAGCTCTGCACTGGTGGTGCCCCGATCCCGCAGCTGAATCAACTTTAGGAGACGGTCCTGGAGCTTGCTGGACGCAATTCATCTGATCACTCTTCATGACATTCTGGAGTATATGCAAATTGCCATCATCAACACTGAGGCAGCAAACTTTGTGGAGACCAATACTTGTGTCATTCTCAAAACTTTTGGCCACGACTGTACAAAGCATCGATAGGACAACTCCCTTTGTATCTCTGTTCTTTACTGACCAGATCAGTCACTCAATACAGTCTTCATTCACAGTCGCTGCTGTCCTTGTCTGTTCCTAAGGCTAGAACTGATTTGGGGAAACAATCTTTTTCCTATAATGCCCTTTCATCCTGGAACATTTGAAAGTTAGGGGAGTTAGTGTCCTTGCCTGATTTTAAGACTCTGATCGACAACACTGTTTGTGATAACTGCAGTTGTTTCTAATCTTCAGTTGTATCTGTAACTTGTGACACTTTGTCTTTTGTGTGTATTTTGTATTTTCTGTAATATTTTATGTACACGCTGCTATTTCCCTGTTTTGCCTTCTTGCCAGGTAGCCCTTGCAAAATAGGTGTTTAACCTCAATGGGTTTTACATGGTTAAATAAAAGGTAAAAAAAATAATAATAATTAAAATATGAGATTGATCAAACAGAGACTGAGAACTGTAATTCATTTTCAATGTAATTGTTACAACTTGAAATCAACTACAATGTCATTTCTTGTGAATGTAAGTTCTTACATTAAAATATACATACATGTAATGACAAAATTCATAAATAAATGAATGATAAGACTACTCGTTTAGAGTTGGATGAATTATCTCTGTCACATTGTCACTCTAAATGGCAGATAATCAGTTATTTCTCTATAATTTACAGTATTTAATGTCACAGCAGCTTCTCAGCATTGTTCAACAGCATGCTACTAAACAGCATTGAGCCCATAGTCTTTGGTTGTTGTTGCTATGAAGACTGGGGTGAGAACAAATGAAAGAGGATAGGTGCATTATATTAGCATTTCGCCTCTTGCCACATGATGACATAATAAAGAATAGAGATACAACTGTTTCCAAGAGAAATGTATAATACAACGTCTGGGGAAGACTTTGTTGTGGGTGTCAGAGGCAGCTGTATCCATTGAGCCATACAGGACGATAAGGGAGAAAGGAATATGCTTTTCTGCCAAGTGTAGGCCAAGTGTAGTTTACATTGTTCTGTTCATCAAGTTTATCTGGGTCTGCCACCGTAGACGCCCTCGTTCAACTAAGGTAGGTAGAACATTTCCAGCAAGATGAAGACCTAGACTCAGACCAAGACCCTTACAGTCAAATAAGGCATCTTCCCCAGTGGGCAACACTGATTGAAATTACATAATTACAAACAGTTTTGCCCAATGGGTCCTCCTAAGTGTTAGCCATTGCATTCCTACCCGGCTCCCACATTAGGGAATTAACATTGGGGTGCTGATACTTTGCCGCCGGCAAGGCAAGCAGAACAAGGTGCTCTCTCAGTGTTGCGTCAATCCTACTTGGTCACTAGCTCTGGTCCATCGCGTGATGACAACAACAAGTTGCCTCTGCAGAGGTAACTCATTGTTGTCGTTGCACGATGGACCAGAGCTACTTTGCCAAAAAACTCGGACAAGAGATGGTATTCAGTGACCGATCTTGACCACATTAGTTGAGAAACTACCCAAGATCATGGCCTGGTCAAAAACTGTAAAACTATACCCAGACCTCAGGAGCTGAGGCCCAGACAGTCCCAGACCAGAATCATGTCGATGTGGTCTCTAGTGGTGTCAAGATCCAGACTTCACACTCCATCTAGACTCCATCCATGTCTTTCCTTTTAAACTGATCAGCCTATTTTAAATAGTGTTTTTGCACTGTGTCCCCTTCACTATTTACACCAGGAATATAACCATCCTGTGATTGTGATCATCACATAGTCCATCACCACCACATTCCTCTACTAATAACCAGCTTTTCCTTCTACATTTCCTTCTACACCCAAAATTGTGTGTGTGTGTGTGTGTGTGTGTGTGTGTGTGTGTGTGTGTGTGTGTGTGTGTGTGTGTGTGTGTGTGTGAGCGTGTGTGACATTCTCTCTGTGAGCAGTGGCAGTGAGTATAGAAAATAGACATTTGCATCATTACTCCTGGTAGCGGAACTTCTGCTAGATGTCGAAGATGTGTCGTTGTAGTGGCGATGATGATGATGTATGTGTGTGTGTGTATGTGTGTGTGTGTGTGTGTATGCATGTGTGAGTTTCTCAATCTACCCATCTAGCCCTGTGCTCCCTCAGAAGCCCTTTACATGGCAGTAGGCCTCCAGGCTGGAAAAGAGGATGTAGATGAACCAGAGGCCAAAGAAGAACAGGGTGGTGAGCACTTTGGTGACCTTGGGGCCCCCCAGCTCACCCCCTACAGATGGCCGGCGGCGGAGCATCAGCACCCCCATGTTGATGAAGGCGAAGATGGTGAAGAGTGTAACCGAGAAGGCCAGGGAGCCGGGGTCCACACGGAAAGCTTGACCTTTGGTCTCCCAGTAGATGGCAGCGATGGACCACGCCACCCCAATGCCCAGGAAAACGTTGACCGCATTGCTACCTGTCACGTTGCCCACCGACGCGTCGGCATACTGGTCCTGGGTGGCAGCGACTTTACTGGCAAAGGTGTCTATAGAAAGAGGTTGGGGTTAGAGTTTAGAATATGTGGATGGGTTGAAAATATGGTTAGGACTAGGATGACTAAGGCTGTGAAAGGTTTAAATAGAGGTAGGGAGGTATGGTTCTGGGTTATAGTTGGTGCAAGAGTTAGGTTTTCCGTAAATAGCTATCTTGGATTGAAGATAAAGTAACTTAAAGCAGACACTTAATCACACACACACTCACCAGGGATGGAGGTGCCCAGAGCCACAAACACCACAGCAGTGACACTGTCTTTGAGGCCCACGGTGCAGCCGAAGTGTGAGGCCAGGTCCCCGATGACGGTGGTTAGTAAGCCGATGACACTGATGGACACCACAAAGCAGGCCCAGCCGTTCCAGTACTCGGTAGGCGGGACACAGGCAAACAGAATCTTCCAGAACACCGTCACAATGTGCATGAAGTAGTCGAAGCAGTTGGGCATTCGTCGCTCCGCTCCCTCTTCCTCGTCACCTGGCAAAACGAGGCAGATAGAGGACAGTGACAAACAGCGGTTATCAATGAGCATTTAGTATTTATCGATTAGCATACATTTGCCGGAGAAAAGACCAAACCATGACACAAACACACCATATACTGTATATATACTGTATCAGCACATATTTCTGAATTATATACATGACATAACACAGGTTATGTCTGACCTCCTGAACTGACTGTGACCGCATCAATGAACTGTTCTCTCCAGGAATGAGTTCCAATCACCACGGCCAGATTGGTGTCCTTCAAGAGTTTGTCCACGGTGCTCTATCCAAACACAAAAAAGATTAGCAATGAGAGTGGGCAAGTATTCAACAACAAAAGCAGCCGAAAAAGCTAACACGGCATGCTCCGAAACACACAACACATAAAATGTCACACACATTCCGTCTCATGACTTCTGTTCTTATCAATCTGAAGTCAGAATAGACATGAGGGTAGAAGAGTAGCATCATTACATTTCCTGTCTCGTCACTTACAGGACAGTTTGTGTGAAAGGGTTTCTTGGCTTTGATATACGTTCTATCTACATCACAATATACTGTATCTATTCCCGTGTTTCCCAACCTGGTCCTCGGAAAGCCCCCCTGAGAGATCACCCCAGCGATTCCACACTAGTTTAAAATACGTTTTTAGAACTAGCTCACATGATTCAACTAGTCATCTAATCACCAAGCCCTTGATAAATTGAATCAGGTATTCTGGTGGGGGAATAGACCAAATGTGTAATGGCTGGGAGGGGGCAAAACTAGGTTGAGCAACAGCATTGCTCTATTCTGAAATATGAGAAAGTGTAGTAGGAAGTAGAGATCATCCAGTTCGAGAGGCTCTCAGTTAAGAGACACCTCAGTCCTGTCTAATCAATCCCAGAGCACACTGCATGCTAGTGGCTACAATACCGGGTCTAGTATCCCATTTGGAGTCATTCCCTGTCGGATCTGTTGGGTGAGAGGGTGCCACAGTGGGAGGGGTTAATCAAACATAGCACAACACACATACAGACACGCACGCACACACTGTATATGATAGAGGCACATGCTTGCTCACGCAAACACCTTAAACTCGTAGGACTCCTCTATGATGACCTCTAGCCTGCTGTGCTCCCCTAGAATGGGCTTCCCCATCTCTGCGATACGCCTGGCGTCCTCCTCTTCTGGAGTAGGGTTCCCTAACAAGGGAGAGGAAAGGAGAAAGTTCTCTTACTACATGATGGGACTATTATAAATTAGTTAAACAAATACATATTTTGTAGTTATGATGGGGTTAGACAGTTGTACTAAGCTCATGCATTTATAAGCAATATTGTTAAAGAATCAATGGGTATATATAATTTTAATGTTAAAAAACATATGTAAAAATCACAGTGGGCCTTTAAATTCTGTGCAAAACGTATGAGATCTTACCCTGGTTGAGCAGCAGAGCTGCAATAGGAAGAGAAAAAAAAACTAATTATGATTTTGCTAATCAAGCTAAAGTGATTTTTGTATTGAACCTTTATTTATTCAGGTTAGTCTTATTGAAATCAAATATATTTCGCGAGAGACCTTGTCAAAATAGCAGCAGTCGACAAAAGACAGAAGTGACACACCTTAATACACAGTACACATGCACACATTGATCAACTGAGAGACATATACTTTTGCACAATGTACAAACAATAAATTAATGACAGATTTATCAGATCACAATGAGCATTCTGAAAGCAACCATGCAGTTAGGAAAGAATCAGGACAAATGAACAGACACCAAATACAAATACATATATTCCTGATTCTCCCTCCTCTACTAAATGCATTAGTCCAGTGAGCACATCCAAAGAGGAATAGGCTTGACTTCCATCCATGTGAAAAAAAATGTGGAAGTGCTTTTTTCAATGGGAGGCAATGGGAGAGGGTCAACATAAAAAAAAAGTGCATTCACTATGTGAGGCCTATTTGATTGACTAAGAGGTGCATAATGCTTACGTTGTGACGAAGATACTGGTATGAGTGAACGAGCTTGACATCACTGTTATGTACTGTACGTCGTACTATGCAGTTGTTATGGTTTAGGACAGTGTACTGCTTCATATATGAATGGATTGTCAGAATGAATGGCACGTGTCATTAAACGTCAGAGTGATTTACTGTGTGAAACCGTGCAGACGTGCGTTCTCTACAGCTAAGCTAGATATGACAATCACACCGAATTTGAGAAAAACAACTTTATATCAGAGATGTGTCTACTGTGAACATGCACGGTCTTGTTCTTCGTAGTGACAAACCTCTCTGGTATCTCATTGGCCTTTCCTCCGACTTCATGGACAACAATTCCCATGGCAAGTCCCTTATCTTGTCAGTATAGTTTAAAATCGTTGACACAGCTCCCAGCCTCACTACATTCTCCCTTTAAAGAGGGTCTGAACTCATTGATTTGGCCTAGTATTTAAAAATCCATGAGCAAGAGCTGTTTTGGGAGTGTGGTTTGATGTGGGTGTGATATCCCAAACAGCCCCTGTACCAACTGTGTGACGCAGCATGACAATGTGAACGTGATTGGTCAAGAATCCCAAGCTCTGAGTGTTATGAGTGGTATCTTTGACTGTGCTTGAATCTGAAAGAGTGGCAAGTGAAGTGTGTGACAATGAATCGAAAATAAAGAAATCAAAGAATGGAACAAACCGAGCAAAAGTTGTAGTAGAAGACAAGGACCGGTCCAATAATGCATTTCTTACTGGACTGCGTTTTTTGGACAAGGAGATTCATTTAGGAAATCCATTTGTAATATCGAGGTGAGGAGAGTTCCTGCCTGGGCACCGACGCAGATGAGGGCTCCAACCACGTAGCTGAGCTGGCTACCGGCCCCGGACTGGGCACCGGCATGCTGAGGAGCTCCTACTCCCCAGCGGAATGGAACGCCGTGCCCAGCCTGGACACCAGCGCAGAGAAGCTCCCCCACCACGTAGCTATGCTGGCTACCGGCCCCGGACTGGGCACCCGTGGAGCGGACTGCTCCGGACTCTGGACCGTCACGGGAGGTTCCGGACTCTGGACCGTCACGCGAGGCTCCGGGCTGTGAAGCGTCACGGGAGGCTCCGGGCTGTGGAGGCGCACCGGTGGTCTGGTGCGAGGAGCAGGCACGGACCGTACCGGACTGTGGATGCGCACCGGTGGTTTGGTGCGCGGAGCCGGCACGGGCCGTACCGGACTGGAAACCTCCTGGAACCCCCACGAGTGAGTGCGGTGGCCGGGGCTCCTCGCCTTCGATCCCCGACCACCCCCATAGCCCTCCCCCAAAAACAGTTTGGGGGCTCTTCTGGGCTCCAGGCTGGTCCGTCATCCTGGCCCGCCGACGTGTCCTCAGTCGACAGCGCCGATGCTGCTCCAGGCACCAGCCTTCCTCCAACGCACGATAATGGAGGAATTCATCCTCTGTAATTTTCCCCATACCGAGGAGGATATCCCCCAATGTCCATCCCTGCTGCGTTCCGTGGTGGTGGATTCTTCTGTCACGATGCGGAAATATGGAGCGTATGGAGAGTTGTGGTGGAGCGACATTCCTTTTATTTATCGTTTTAAACAAAACACAAAAACAAAGGAGCGGTAGCGTGAATTTTCCCAAAGAATATACACATACAAGAATCCACACCCAGGTGACACACAGTGGAACTTAAATAGAATCCCCAATTAGAGACAACACAAGACAGCTGCCTCTAATTGGGGATAAACCAAAACCCAACACCCACCCTGTGAATGTCAGGACCTGACTGTGGCCATCCCACTACCCCTAGAGGGAGTCAGAGACCTGGCCTCAGTCAGGCCCTTACACATTTCTAAGTGACCCCAAACTTTTGAACAGTAGTGTACTGTAGATGACCAGTACCTTAGTCAGAAAATCCTAGGAGTGGTCAGTGCACGTCGCCTGACCCGTATGGTAAATGGAAGGAAGGAGAAAAGCCTATCGATATTATTGTTGTTTGAGTAGACTCTACCTGAATATGTGAAGCTTAGATATGTGAGGTATGAGGTGAGAGCATTTGTGTCCAAACCATTATAGTGTGGGAATTGTAGAAGCTGTTATGGAGCCTTTTTTTGGACATAGACTTGACGCTCCGGTACCGCTTGCCATGCGGTACCAGAGAGAATAGTCTACGACTTGGGTGACTGGAGTCTTTGACAATTTTTGGACACGCCTAGTATATACAGTGGCAAGAAAAAGTATGTGAACCCTTTGGAATTACCTGGATTTCTGCATAAATTGGTCATAACATTTGATCGAAGTCACAACAATAGACAAACACAGTGTCCTTAAACTAATAACACAAACATTATTGTATTTTTCTTGTCTATATTGAAATACATAATTTAAACATTCACAGTGTAGGTTGGAAAAAGTATGTGAACCCCATAGGCTTCTCCAAAAGCTAATTGGGGTCAGGAGTCAGCTAACCTGGAGTCCAATCAATGAGACGAGATTGGAGATGTTGGTTAGAGCTGCCCTGCCTTATAAAAAACACTAACAAATGTTGAGTTTCCTATTCACAAGAAGCATTGCCTGATGTAAACAATGCCTCGAACAAAAGAGATCTCAGAAGACCTAAGATTAAGAACTGTTGACTTGCATAAAGCTGGAAAGGGTTACAAAAGTATCTCTAAAAGCCTTGATGTTCATCAGTCCACGGTAAGACAAATTGTCTAGAAATGGAGACAGTTCAGCACTGTTGCTACTCTCCCTAAGAGTGGCCGTCCTGCAAAGACTAGTGCAAGAGCACAGCGCAGAATGCTCAATGAGGTTAAGAATAATCAGCTAAAGACTTACAGAAATCTCTGGAACATGCTAACATCTCTGTTAACAAGTCTACGATACAACACGGAAGAAGCCACTGCTGTCCAAAAACAAAAAACGTCTGAAGTTCGCAAAAGAGCACCTGGATGTTCCACAATGCTACTGGCAAAATATTCTGTGGACAGATGAAACTAAAGTTGAATTGTTTGGAAGGAACACGCAACACTATGTGTGGAGAAAAATAGGCACAGCCCACCAACATCAAAACCTCATGGTGGAGGGAGCATCATGGTTTGGGGCTGCTTTGTTGCCTCAGGGCCTGGACAGTTTGCAATCATAGACGGAAAGATGAGTTCCCAAGTTTATTAAGACATTTTGCAGGAAAATGTCTGCCAATTGAAGCTCAACAGAAGTTGGGTGATGCAACAGGACAACGGCCCAAAACACAGAAGTAAATCAACAACAGAATGGCTTCAACAGAAGAAAATAAGCCTTCTGGAGTGGCCCAGTCCTGACCTCAACCCGATTGAGATGCTGTGGCATGACCTCAAGAGAGCGGTTCACACCAGACATCCCAAGAATATTGCTGTACTGAAACAGTTTTGTAAAGAAGAATGGTCACCAAATTCCTTCTGACCGTTCTGCAGGTCTGATCCACAACTAAATCCAAGGGTTCACATACTTTTCCCACCCTGCACTGTGAACAGGGAGTACAGGAGGGGACTAAGCACACACCTCTGAGGGACCCCCCTGTTAAGGATCAGCGTGGCAGATGTGTTGTTGCCTACCCTTACCACCTGGGGGTGGCCCGTCAGGAAGTCCAGGATCCAGTTGCAGAGGGAGGTGTTTAGTCCCAGGGTCCTTAGCTTAGTAAGGACTGAGCTGTAGTCAATGAACAGCATTCTCACATAGGTGTTCCTTTTGTCCAGGTGTGAAAGGGCAGGTTGGAGTGTGATTGAGAATGCGTCACCTGGGGATCTGTTGGGGCGGTATGCAAATTGGGGTGGGTCTAGAGTTTCCGGAATGATGGTGTTGATGACCAGCCTTTCAAAGCACTTCATGGCTACCGACGTGAGTGCAATAGGGCGGTAGTAATTTAGGCAGGTTACTTTCACTTTCTTGGGCACAGGGACTATAGTGGTCTGCTTGAAAAATGTAGGTATTACAGGTAGGTATTATATGGTCACGTGTCACATGTTTGTAGATTGGAGAAGTATGGTATTGAAGAATCTGTGAATGGAAAATGTTGCAACTGTGGTGGGGATCATACTCCAAACCTTGAGTGCTCTGTTAGGGTGAAGGAGGTTGAGGTATAAAGGATCAGGGCTGTGAAGCAGATCTCCTATGTGGAGGTGATGAAGAGAGTCGAAAGGGCAAGAGACAACAGTGTTGAAGATATGGCGGTGGATGCATTGCTGCCAGTTGCTGGTGTTTTAAGTAAATCGAGTGATCTGGATACACTCATTGTGAAGAAGGTGGATTTTGTGGCATTTATAGCCACAGTGATTGATTGTACAGTACAAGTGTCTAAAAGTCCAAGAAGCTGGATACCATTATATCTACAGCTCAAAGACTTAATGGCAGAAGTACTGCAAGGACTATTGTCGCTGGGAAATGTCCCACCCTCACTGGAGTCTTCTGAGCCTGTGTAGGGACCTGATTTAAATGTTGTTGTTTTTCACAGAAAAGCAGGTAGATTTCGTTTAGTAATAATAATTTGTATGTTATTCTATTTATTTTTACCCATTTTTTTTCAGTTTTGGGATCCTTAATATCCACCCGCACAGTAGGTGGTGGAATGCACATCCAATTGTCGCAGACGCATATTATATCATAGAAGTACAAGAATAGTAGTATTTTTGATGACAGTTGTTTACATTTACATTTTAGTCACTTACAGTTAGTTAGTACATACAGTACATGTTCATAATTTTATTTTTCATACTTGTGTTTGTGATAATAACGTTAGCTCAAAGCTGTTTATGACGAAAACAAGTCTCGTTCTTTCAACATAACATTGGCGGCGATGTACAGTACCAGTCAAAAGTGTGGACACACCTATTCATTTCTTCTTTATTTTTACATTGTAGAATAATAGTGAAGACATCACAACTATGAAATAACATAAAAAAGTGTTAAACAAATCTAAGTATATTTTATATCCTTTTAGATTCTTGGGTGTGAACAGGAACGATTCACGCTATTAAAACAAACAATTGGAAAACGAGACTGTCTTATGTTGCGCTAACTAAACTGTGTGCTCAGCCCCTGGACGTTTATAATTTTTTATTTTTTATTTAACTAGGCAAGTCAGTTAAGAACAAATTCTTATTTACAATGACAGCCTACCCAGGCCAAACCCGGACGATGCTGGGCCTATTGTGCGCCGCCCTATGGGACTCCCAATTATGGCCGGATGTGACTGTAGTGACGCCTCTTGCACTGAGATGCAGTGCCTTAGACCACTGAGATGCAGTGCCTTAGACCACTGAGATGCAGTGCCTTAGACCACTGCGATGCAGTGCCTTAGACCACTGCGATGAAGTGCCTTAGACCACTGCGATGAAGTGCCTTAGACCACTGAGATGCAGTGCCTTAGACCACTGAGATGCAGTGCCTTAGACCACTGAGATGCAGTGCCTTAGACCACTGAGATGCAGTGCCTTAGACGACCACTGCGTCACTCGGGGTGTGCTGACGTTTGTACTTGTTCTCATAAGTTTTCTAATCACAAACAATTAGTTATTCTGCAATTTGCTAGTGCAATGAGTAAGATGGCTAAGAAAATGACCGAGATGACGATGGCAAAGCCAGGTTCAGGGTTGAGATCTCGCCCCCCAGTCATGCGGTTATAGCATTTCTCTGAAAGATACAATCTATGTGTAGTTTGTCTCGGCTTGGAGCACGCTCAGGCGGCCTTCACTCGAACCAGTCCTTGTGCGCGTTGCCACGGTACTGCGTACAGACTCCCTGGCAAAACATAGTTTTTGGCAACTTTTCTTTCCTGGATGCTGGTACCTTGGCTGGGTTCTACGTGGACTTTCGAGACTGGGCTAGCTAAACAAGAACTGCATAGCATGCTAGCCAGACTGGATAACTCGCTGAGGCCTACGGGCCATGGCCCAGTGATGAGACTCTCTGCTATTGTCAAGTGGCTCCAAAGGTTGGGGTGTATGGACACTGGTACGAAGCGCACTGCATATCAATTACCTATAGCTCCTAACAGTGTATCTGGCACTCAGGTGCTTCCCTCTGCTTTTGTCGGGCCGGCTTGTGCTGGTCAGAACCGACAATATGTCAGTGGTGGCATGCATTAACAGATGGGGAGAGACTAATCTTGGCCCACTCCCTATTGCTGGGGAGCAGTGAGCAGTGAGCAGTGAGCTCTTGCTTCGTGCGACGCATGTCCCGGTTGACTCAACTCCGGTGCAGATCTTTTATCCATGTGGGTCCCTCTCTCTCAGGAGTGGAGGCTACACCCCTGGGTGGTCTCCCTAATATTGGACATTTTTGGCAGGGCTGACGTAGATATTTACGCATAGATATATACAGCAGTGTATACGCTGTGTCCAGCATGATTTTCCCCTAGGGACAATAAAATGAAAGGGATCCTTCAGGATTTTGGCAAAGGATTTTCTACTTCCCCAGAGTCCGATGAACTTGTGGATACCATTTGTATGTCTCTGCGTGCAGTTTGATGGAAGTTGCTAACGCAACTAGTATTAGTTCAATGACTGGAAGACTAGGGTAAGTGCTAGCATGCAGTTAACATTGGCTCGCGAAACTACCTCTAACTTCATTAATATTGTCTACAGAGGCATAACAATGGTATCCATGAGTTCATCTGATTCTGGGCAAGTAGATACTGTAAATCCCGAAGTATCCATTTAATCTTATCTTATAAAACTCTCTTCCAGAGAGACTGCAAGTGTAGTGAGAAAAGGGTTCTAACAATATGTGCAAAATGGCAATTCTCGCTGTGTGTGACAGTGGATAGATAGTAGGTTGAGATGACCATTTTATTCACTAACACTAACCCTCACATACAACACACCCCACTGACCTGAGATTCCTCGCTTTAGCCATTTGGGCTCTTCCAGCACAATGAAGAAGTTTTCCTGCTTCTCATATTCCTCCACATTTACAATGCGTACCTGTAGAGTCTGACTGTGGAGAGACATGCAAGCATGCACCCACACATGCGTACACACACATGCATGCACCCACCCACACACGTGTACAGACACACACACACATACACACCCACACTCACACACACACACACACACACACACACACACACACAGGGAGAGAGAGAGAAGAGTTTTGTCATTAATACACATTGTTATATTTGCAGACTTTATAAACACTTTTGATGGTAAAAGGAAATCATGTTATGATCACAATCACAGGACAGGAAAGATAAATATTTTGTTGAACAATACAACTACACACACACATTTAGCGGACACTTATCCAGAGCGACTTACAGTGCATTCATCTTAAGATAGCTAGGCGAGAACACATATCTCAGTAATAGTAAGTAAAAATGAAGAGTATTTCCAAAACGCTATATCCATTTTCATGTGTTTTTTCATCAGAAATGATTGCTTATGGGTACCTTCATGTGTGCGAAAAAAAAAAATTCTCAGATTTTTTATTCATAGATTTTAGATGTGTTCTTTTGCAAAACACTATACAGTGTATCCATTGTTTAGCTGGAATGTTATGTTCGTATCCTGTATATATGACTGTGATATGTGGTTGTCTCACTTAGCTATCTTAAGATGAATGCAACTAATTGTAAGTCGCTCTAGATGAGAGCATCTGCTAAATTACAAAAATGTAAAATGTTATTGTTTAAGATAGATAGATAGATAGATAGATAGATAGATAGATAGATAGATAGATAGATAGATAGATAGATAGATAGATAGATAGATAGATAGATAGATAGATAGATAGATAGATAGATAGATAGATAGATAGATAGATAGATAGATAGATAGATAGATAGATAGATAGATAGATAGATAGATAGATAGATAGATAGATAGATAGATAGATAGATAGATAGATAGATAGCATGTTGACATAGATAAATAAGGAATATTTGCATGGTTAACTATACTATACAGGTAGATGGCAGAGAAATACTTAAATAGCTAAATGTGTGTATTATATAAGTGAGGGTAATAATAATTTACTTAATATACAGTCTGGTTAAATGTACAGGTAAGTGAATATTTGCATGGTTACATTAACTGTACAAGTAAATGACAGGAAGACAAAAATAGCTTTAGAAATAGCTAAATGTGCGTATGATATAATTTATAATAATAATAATAATTGTCCATAATGGCCAGCAGTTTGGTCAGGATGATTCTCTCCACCACCTCCTCTAGAGTGTCAAGGCTAATCCCCAGAACAGAGCTAGCCTTCCTGATCAGCTTATTTACCCAAGAAGCATCACAGGCCTTTATGTTGGCGCCCCAGCACACCACTGCAAAAAAGATGGCACTGGCCACCACAGACTGGTAGAAAGTATGCAGTAGTTTACTGCACACGTTGAAGGACCTGAGCCTCCTCAGAAAGTACAGTCATCTCTGGCCCTTTTTGTACAGAGCCCCGGTGTTACCAGCCCATTCCAGCCTGTTGTCCATATGGACTCCCAGGAACTTGTATGACCCAACCATTTCCACATCCATCCCCTGTATAGGGACTGCAGTCGGTTGGGCCTTGGTTCTCCTGAAGTCCACCACCATCTCCTTTGTTTTGCTGATGTTGAGCTGAGGTGGTTCTGCTCACACCACACCACAAAGTCATTGATTGTGCTCCTGTACTCCTCCTCCTGCCCACCCCTGATGCACCCTACAATTGCGGAGTCATCCGAGAACTTCTGTAGGTGGCATGTTTCAGAGTTATATCTGAAGTCAGAGGTGTAGAGGGTGAACAGGAAGGGGGACAGGACCGTTCCCTGCGGGTCACCTGTGTTGCTCACTACCCGTTCTGACACACAGCTCTGTAGCCACACAAATTGTGGCCTACCGGTCAGGTAGTCCGTAACCCAGGATGTTTTCCAGAGCACAGGGACCCTTTCCAAGCTCAGGCTAAGGTTGAAGAGTCGCTGGAGTATTCCACACTATTGGTCAGCACAGACCCTTGGGCTGAAGCCATCAGGGCCCGGCCGCTTTCCACTGATGTAGTCTCTCCAGTTCTCTCTTCACTTGGTTGGTGGTGAAAGCCAGCCCAGGTGGGGAGGTGGGGTGAAGGGGGAGTTTTGAGGATCATTCCTCTGAGAGTGACGTGGATATATAGCATAAAAAAATATATGATTATTTGTCTCTCTGAAATGAAACCATTAAGTAACAGATTTTAAACAAATACATGTCTGTCATTGAACAACCCTATGCCATGAATAGACAGTGAAAAAACACACCAATCTCTTTCAGAATTTCTTTAAACAATAAAAGCAAATTTACATTTCTGAATATGGATATATAGCGTTTTGGAATGAATCTCTTCAATTGTTCCTCAATAAATGTGAGTGTTAATTCACAAAATGCAAGGATTTCATTTCTGCTGCTCCATAGGCAAGCACCATGTTGTGGACGAGGGTTTCGCCTGGAAGCCAGTGGAGTGTGCAGAGGAGCAGGGTGAATTGGGAGAACATGGGAAGGTTGAACACCAGGTGGGCTACAGCGTTCTGGATAAATTGCAGGGGTTTGATTGCACAAGCGGGGAACCCAGCCAACAAGGAGTTGCAGTAGTCCAGATGACCTGTATTAGAACCTGCACCACTTCCTGTATGAGGTAGGGTCGTACTCTATGGATGTTGTAGAGCATGAACCTGCAGGAGCGAGTCACTGCTTTGATGTTTGCGGAGAACGACAGGGTGTTGTCCAGGATCACATCAAGGTTCTTTACACTCTGGGAGGTGAACACCTGGAGTTGTCAACCGCGATGGAGAGGTCTCGCGACAGTCCCGTGAAGCAAGCAAACAATAATTTCCTAACCTCTAAAACACCCTGCCATTTAAATCACATCAGTAGCTGAGGTGGAATAAATAATTGAACACATAGTGGAGGTTAAATAATTCACAGTGCATCACATACACACAACACATACACGGTACTGTACACACACAGAAATACACACATGAAGTAAACAGATAAACAGTACCTTAAACACTCATATTGGCATGAGAACATGGGCTACATGTACCGTTGGCTAACTTACATAAGTAAAATACAATGTATTTAGCTTAAATGTTGACTACTAAGTGTGGTAGTAAGTATGGACAATATATATCATGATCCCATTCGCTTAATGGGAGTGATAGGTATAACATTCAGTACATGAGGACACATACATAGACAAATGTGGACACATACTTATGGAAAAACACATTTACAGACATACAACAATGCATTTACACTGAACTGTATGACCGTTCCCTCTAGACCTCAACCCTCATCTGCAAATTACAGCACTGCAAATTACAGCACTGCTGCTAACAAACCTTCCATCTAATGCTTTAGCGGAGAGAGTATACATTAGGCAACGTTGTTTTGTAGCCACAGTGTCTACTGGATTTCTCAGCTCCCTGTCTACACTTCATTGATTTATTTGTGTAACTAGGTGCATACAACTGGTTTTCCAGGTGTAATCAGACACCATTTAAAAGGAAGGAGCAGCAATCAGTCGATACTGTGGCTAGCAAAATCCAGAGTAACCCTTCCCTGGTCTAACCTCATGTACTAGGCTATAGGCTCTTGACTGTTAAAAGAGACTACCTAGCGTAGACATCTGGTTGAAATTATGTAATTACAAAAAGATTGTAACTAGTTTACAACCAACAGGTTGTAATTTGGTTGTAATGACA
Source organism: Thymallus thymallus (assembly GCA_023634145.1). Taxonomy (NCBI): domain Eukaryota; kingdom Metazoa; phylum Chordata; class Actinopteri; order Salmoniformes; family Salmonidae; genus Thymallus; species Thymallus thymallus. The sequence continues at coordinate 31,847,133 of CM042391.1, forward strand.
TCATTTCAAACAGTTTTTCCCACTGGGTACCATCCCCCTACTTTAGGCCTCACCTGGTCTGTTCGTTGGAGAATAAGCTATTTTTCTTCCATCTGTCAATGGGGAACCCACTCTAATTCAAGCAAATCAAGGGTCCCTCAGGTGTAGCGTGTAGTACAAAGGGTTTGTGGGGACACTCAGGGGTAGTGTGTAGAGCCCTTTACTGGAATTCATTTTAAGCCTGAGCCCTACCCATGCCGGCCGCATTGCCCGAAACCCAAAATGAGAAATGACTTCCTCCATTAGTAAATGCATTAGCTGCTCCTCTCTGTCTGTCACGCGCTCCCTGTGTAAAGCTCGGCTCCGCTCGGGCTGCTCTGCTCAATGAAGAGACATGTGAGAGCAGTTAGCTATTAGCTACTTTGCATCACTCTAAACTCCAACAAAACTCAAGGAACGTTACTATTTTCTGTGAAATAATCTCTCCTGTTTTATATTTGAAGAGGTTGAAGCACTTCTGACACCATGTTATGATCTTAGTCAGATATTACTGTACTGCCAGCAGAGCACGTGCAAATGGCTCAGCTTCAAAATGTTTGTGATCAATTCAATGATAACTGCGCCCTGCCCGTACCCTAGTTATTGATGAAAAACAGGCCCTACCCGACCATAACCCGATGTATAATGTATAGGGTTTGTGGGGAGTGAGGACACTCTGGGATAGTGGCTAGCAAAATCCAGAGTAACCCTTCCCTGGTTTAACCTCATGTACTAGGCTATAGGCTCTTGACTGTTAAAAGAGACTACCTAGCGTAGACATCTGGTTGAAATTATGTAATTACAAAAAGATTGTAACTAGTTTACAACCAACAGGTTGTAATTTGGTTGTAATGACCAAACCGTTTTTCCCACTGGGTACCATCCCCCTACTTTAGGCCTCACCTGGTCTGTTCATTGGAGAACTCAAGCTCGCCCTTGGTCTCCTCGTAGTCCACGCCGGCACGGGCGCTGCCGTCCTCAGTGCGGTAGGGCAGCATCACGGTGCCCCGCGAGCCCGAGTTCCGCACCACCGTCACCACCATCGTACCCGAGCTCTCGCTCACTCGCAGCACGCGCTCGCCAAAAGTGAAGATTCCGGCGTGGTCGTCGTCCAGGATGGTAACCATGGCCACTAATGGCTCCACCAGCCGGCCCTTGGGCGGCGTTCCCGGCGAGACCTCGTTGCCGCCCTCATCCAGACGGAGGTTCTGCAGCCGCACAAAGAAGTGCTCGTCTTCCTCGAAGACGTCGTCGTCCAAGATGCCCACCTGAAAAGGACAGGGGACACACAAAAAGTCGTTATGGGGATTATTGTATGTATCTTATTTAAAGCCCCAGTGCAGTCAAAAATGTATATATTTCCAGGTTGGAATAAAACTGTGAAATTGTGAATAACAGCTAGTTTTCAGTTTCCCCCTCCCCACTCAGACCACTCCCAGACAGTCCTAGCAAATATATTGCTTGAGAAATTGCTCTTGCTAAGAAGCTATTTTTGTTTCTTTTTGAGCATTTTGATGGAAAACAATCACAGTAAAGTACTTAATTGTCACCCAGAAATTATTTGATATTAAAGTAAAAATGGCAGCCTTTAATCTAATCTCATCTGACATTATTTAAACTAATCTCTAATCCATCCAAGAGCAAGTTTTCCCTTGCCACTGTCGCCTCGTTTCGCTCTTTGGAGGTGCTGTACTTGTATTTGTAAAAACTACTGTAAACAAATACAAGTTAATTGATTGAATGGTTGATTGAAGTATTACTCAAAACTACAGTAAACAGCTCCTATTCACCTTCCTCCTCCCTCCTCCTCTCATCATTTCCCTCCCTCCTTTCCCCTCTCCTTCCTTCTCTCTCGTCTCCATCTAACCTTAATCTCTTTCCGGCTCTCCCCTGGTTTGAACACCAGCGTCCCCTCGCTAAAGTCATAGTCCGCCCCGGCGTTTGCAGAGCCATTCTCCGTGTGGTAGTCCACATAGAAGGTGTGCTGCCCCATGCCACCCTCACAGATCACCGCTAGGCTCAGGGTGCCACAGTTCTCTGTGCACTGGTACTGGGCACGCTCAAAGGACAGGTGAGCGCACGTGGCCCTGTCCTCTTTCTCCATGGCTCCGCCCTCCGTAGCGGCGGCTTTGCGTCGTGTGTGCTCGGCGGCGTGCTTCTTGAGGACATTGCCGGCACCGATCATCATGCGTGTGGCTTGGATGCGGTAGAAGGCGCGGCTCTTCCTCTGCTGCACCAGGGCTGAGTAGTTGGCCATCTCGATCAGCTGCTCCAGGTCTTTGTCTGGGTGCTTCTGCTTCAGGTCCTTCAGGATGCGTACCACCTAGGTTAGGTCACAACGTTAATACAATATTAACTAAATGTTAATACCAGGCTTATACAAGGCTAACAAAACGATACCGCAATGTAAACACAACGTTACACAATTTTTGAAAAACTACTTTTGTTAGACATAATGAAATAATTATAGCTGCTGGAAGCAAAAACATTTTTAAGACACACAAAGGAACAGCACCAGGGCAAAGACACATAAAGGACCACAATCATCTCCCTACCCACTCCACTTCCATATTACATTCTCTCCCCCTGATCCCCTGGTTCAGCCTACCTCATCTCTGTTCTGGTCCAGCTCCTTGCCTGTCTGAACAGAGACTGTGCAGACACTGGAGGAGTTTCCAGACGTGGAATTGCCATCCGAGAACTTAGCGTCCATGATTACATCGATCCCCTTGGGCGCCAGGTCACCTTCCGTTTCCACGACGATGCCATGCCGCTTGTCTGCGCGATAACGCTTGTGCATGTACTTGTAGAAGAGCAGGCGGCGGTCGGCGATCCAAGCCAAGATGACACACACAGGGAAATAAAGCAGCGTGACCAGAGCCTCCCACACCTGCAGAATAAACACACAATGTTTGTATAAAAAATGCATACAAACTCTGTCTTTAAAACCCCTGCTGACACACATACACACAACCCACACAGACCTCCACTACTCCAGGGGAGATAAACCCACACAGACCTCCACTACTCCAGGGGAGATAACAGCCAGGATAAGGTATAGCCAGATGTAGGCGAAGATGCTCCAGAAGGCTGTGATGAAGAACACTCGCAGATGTTTGATCTTTCGAGACTCCCCGTCAGGGATGACCCACACACACACTCCGATGATCACAAACATGTTGAAGGCAGCGCTGCCCACGATGGTGCCCGGTCCAAGCTCACCCGCATCAAAGTTGTGCCCACACACCTGCCGTCAAAAACACAGCAAAGAAATCAAGTTGAATAACAAAATAAGCTAGGGTTATTTTTCTTCCATCTGTCAATGGGGAACCCACTCTAATTCAAGCAAATCAAGGGTCCCTCAGGTGTAGCGTGTAGTACAAAGGGTTTGTGGGGACACTCAGGGTTAGTGTGTAGAGCCCTTTACTGGCATTCATTTTAAGCCTGAGCCCTACCCATGCCTGCCGCATTGCCCGAAACCCAAAATGAGAAATGACTTCCTCCATTAGTAAATGCATTAGCTGCTCCTCTCTGTCTGTCACGCGCTCCCTGTGTAAAGCTCGGCTCCGCTTGGGCTGCTCTGCTCAATGAAGAGACATGTGAGAGCAGTTAGCTATTAGCTACTTTGCATCACTCTAAACTCCAACAAAACTCAAGGAACGTTACTATTTTCTGTGAAATAATCTCTCCTGTTTTATATTTGAAGAGGTTGAAGCACGTCTGACACCATGTTATGATCTTAGTCAGATATTACTGTACTGCCAGCAGAGCACGTGCAAATGGCTCAGCTTCAAAATTTTTGTGATCAATTTAGTGATACCTGAGCCCTGCCCGTACCCTAGTTATTGATGAAAAACAGGCCCTAACCGACCCTAACCCGATGTATAATGTGTAGGGTTTGTGGGGAGGTGTGGACACTCTGGGATGGTGTGAAGTGATGAAGGGTTTGTGTGGTCACCAGCGTACCTCGATGACAGAGAGAAGGATCTCTGGTGCAGAGGAGCCCAGGGCCATGAGCGTGAGGTTGGACACAGTCTCGTTCCAGATCCGCACAGTGGTCACTGACGTCTCCCCATTGGGTTTGGTGATAGTTACCTCTTTCTCCTTCAAAGACAGGGATTGAAATGCACACATCACAGTTAGGGGAAAAGGTAGCTAGTGTTTTACTAATACAACATATCAGTGATATTGCCTATGCTCTGATGCTAGAGGACAGTATTACAATAATTCCAGAAACATAACCAAAGTTCCCTTTTTTTCAGAAATCCCGGTCTGAGAACTCCCAGAATAATTTCAAAAAGAAATCTGAAAAACCTGGGAACTTTGGGGAAAGTTTTCAGAATCAGCACAGGATGAGAATGACTGAAGATGAACAAAGGGAGAGGTGGTCACTGGTCACCTGGGAGGTGATGACCTCAATGGAGGCCATGAAGCGGTCAGCGATTATGGACACACCCAGGAACATGTACATAAGGCAGGTGAAGTAGACTACCGCCCTCCCCATCTGCTCCGCCAGTGGAGGGCTGAGTGGCAGCCACACAGGCAGCACGATGCCAGGTCTACACATCACCTTGTCCGTGCACGTCCGCTTGCCCCCTGTCATGTTACCAGAGGGGGGAGATGGGGTGCCTGATACAGATGCCCGCTCCACCACCTGAGGCTTGGAGTGGGAGGAAGAAGTGGCCAGGTGGGGCAGGAGGAGGAGTATGGAGAGGAGGAGGAGGAAGGATGAGAGTGGGGGGAGCACAGGGTGGGGTCCCATGATATCCCTGAGTTAGGTGGTGTCTGGGGTCACCGGAGGAGCAGCTGGGTAGGAAAACTCTCCTGAGAGAACATTGAGAGAGAGAGAGAGAGAGAGAGAGAGGAGAGAAGAACAACAGGGGTTGAGGATATGTTCTCTAAATGTTCACTAGCGTATGTTAATAAGGTCTACAATACAGTCATGGCCAAAAGTTTTGAGAATGACATATTGGTCTCCACAAAGTTTGCTGCCTCAGTGTTGATGATGTCAATTTGCATATACTCCAGAATGCCATGAAGAGTGATCAGATGAATTGCAATTAATTGCAAAGTCCCTCTTTGCCATGAAAATGAACTTCATCCCAAAAAAAACATTTCCACTGCATTTCAGCCCTGCCACAAAAGGACCAGCTGCCATCATGTCAGTGATTGTCTCGTTAACACAGGTGAGAGTGTTGACGAGGACAAGGCTGGAGATCACTCTGTCATGCTGATTGAGTCAGAATAACAGACTGGAAGCTTTAAAAGGAGGGTGGTGCTTAAAATCATTGTTCTTCCTCTGTCAACCATGGTTACCTGCAAGGAAACACGTGTCGTCATCATTGCTTTTCACAAAAAGGGCTTCACAGGCAAGGATATTGCTGCTGGTAAGATTGCACCTAAATCAACCATTTATTGGATCATCAAGAACTTCAAGGAGAGAGGTTCAATTGTTGTGAAGAAGGCATCAGGGCACCCAAGAAAGTCCAGCAAGCGCCAGGACCGTCTCCTAAAGTTGATTCAGCTGCTAACATTGTGAATGTCAGCAATGCTGCTGTAATTACATTTTTATTACTATTAGTATATTTTTTGTTTGTTTTGAACTGTTTGTTTCCTGTGCTGTTTTTGGATGCTGCCTTGGTGGGATGGGTGATCAAGGACTGGGGATGCTGTACTGTTGTCAGTGTCTCTATGTTCAAACTTGAAAATCTACAAATAAAGTTTTTTTTAAAGTTGTTTGTTTCATATTTGTTTACTAAGCTACAGTCACCAACGGTTAATATTAGCAGCTAGGACTAATACACAATGGAAGTAAAGGGACCCGAGTTAGCATGCTCTACATTGTCCAACATTACCATACAGTAACTTCAAACCTGAGTTCTCCAGAAACGTACCATTGTTTTACAGGCATCGATGCCAATTCCAGTGGCTGGGCACTGGAGCTTAGTAAACAAAACTCAAAGCATGGATTGCTGTCTCTTCTGGCCCACAGACCACTCTCAAGGTAAGGAAAAATAGACGTCAAAATGAAAAGTACAAGAACTAATGAGTGTGTGAGTGATTATGCATGTTACCTCACTCTGGCTGTATCAAATGACAGTCTAGACAAATGCAGAGTGCTATCAGTCAGCAGCGATCTAATAGAGAGGAGAGGAGACAGAAACAAGAGAGAGGGGGAGAGAGAGTGAGGAGGAGGAGAAAGAGAGAGGAGGGGGAGAGAGAGAGGAGTGGGAGAGAGAGAGAGGAGTGGGATAGAGAGAGAGGAGGGGATAGAGAGAGAGGAGGGGATAGAGAGAGAGGGGGGAGAGAGAGAGGAGGGGGAGAGAGAGAGGAGGAGGAGAGAGAGAGGAGGGGGAGAGAGAGAGAGAGAGGAGGGTGTGAGAGAGAGGAGGGAGAGAGAGAGGAGTGGGAGAGAAAGAGAGAGAGGAGGGGGAGATAAAGAGAGTAGGGGGAGAGAGAGAGAGGAGGGGGAGAGAGAGAGAGGAGTGGGATAGAGAGAGAGGAGGGGGGGGAAGGGGGAGAGAGGAGGGGGATAGAGAGAGAGGAGGGGGAGAGAGAGTGAGGAGGGGGAGACAGAGAGAGAGAGAGAAGAGGAGAGAGAGTGAGGAGGAGGAGGAGAGAGAGTGAGGAAGGGAGAGAGAGAGTGAGGAGGGGGAGAGAGAGAAAGAGTAGGGGTAGAGAGAGAGAGAGAGAGTAGGGGCGCAAACAAACACAAACTGAGAGAGAAAGTATAAAGAAACTGCAGGAGGCAAACAGTTACAATGTCATAAACAGAAACATAAAAGGACATTCAAACACAGAAAGATGTGTGGCCTGTGTTGTTCTAAAGGTGGTGACACTACATTTAGTTACCATTTAAGGGAAGGTTTTGAATGTAGGTTATAGACAGTTAATAATATATATATATTTTATATTTAACAATTACTTAACTAGGCAAGTCAGTTAAGAACAAATTCTTATTTACAATGACCAAACTCTCCCCTAACCTGGACGACGCTGGGCCAATTGTGCGCCGCCTTATGGGACTCCTGATCACAGCCTGTTGTGATACAGCTTACATACAACCCTTTACCACCCCCCTCAAACAGTACCTTAATGTAAAGTCTTATCAGAGCACCTTTGAAGGTGGAGGTCAGATGGAGGTAGGGTAACACTAAACACCCTATCTGACTTCAATCCATCCTTATCCCGGAATGGAGCTGCCTACTGGCCATGGGGGTCTATGTCACAGTGTGAGGCCACCTATAGGGTCACCTGTCACCAACCCCCCCCCCACCACCTCTGCACAGGTAACCCTAGGGTGGTGTATGTGGCACCATGTCTTATTCATTGAGAACTTAAGGTCATTACTTGTTCAATTAGTTATGACGGGCCCAAGGCTGGCTGTGACTGGTCCCCAATAAACATGCATTACGAAAAAATGGTCCTTACAATGGAAAGAACCCTAACCTTAACCCTAACCCTATTTGCAGGTCAAGCATGCTGCCACGAAAAACAAAATGGATGCAGACTTCTTATGCTTTTCTGTAACTAGCTACAAAGAAGTGTATATTTCTCTACAATACCAAATACGGGGTACATTTTCAGTGCTAGCACAAACAAAACCTATGCTTTAGGCTAATGCTAATTTGAACTGTTAATAAGTCGGAACTTGAATACCCATGTATGTCATCTAGGGCAGTGGTTCCAAAACTGTGGGTCAGGACCCACTTGTGGGTCGTGGCAGGAGTCCAGGTGAGTCGCAGCATGACTTTTTTGTGTGCATTGTTACAATTAATTTAATTAGTATACAGTAAATTAGTTCAAATTTGTCACAAGAGCTCACAGTCAAATCTACATACACTACCGTTCAAAAGTATGAGGTCATATAGAAATGTCCTGGTTTAAAAAAAAAAGCTGGAAACGGCTGATTTTCAATGGAATATCTATATACAGTCATGTGAAAAAGTAAGTACACCCCCTGGAAGGTTCTCTTTTATTTTTTTTTACATTTGGACAGATTGATATGTAATCTTCCCTTCAACACTATTGACAGATAAAGGTTACCCAAATCACACCAAAAAAATTAAACTGAAAATGTTATGCAATTAAAATAAACAAAAATGCCTTTTCCTTATGGGGAAAAAGTTATTACACCCCTACCTTTACCGTCACATAAAATGGCTAAAATTTGAATTTGGTGTACCATAACAAGTGCAAATGATTAGAAAACATTATAGAGAAAATTGGTCTGGTTTGGTCTTAACCATATAGGTGTGTGGTAACACATCATTCAAAGATCAAAAGACCTACCCCATGAGTCTGGGAGGGGTTACAAATCAATTTCCAAGCAATTCGAAGTACATAATTCCACTGTCCGACGGAAATTCCAGACCACTGGACAGGTTGTCCCACCAAAGTCAGCCCAAGAGCTGACCGAAAGATGTTCATAGAAGTCTCTAAGAACCCCAGGGTAACATCAAGGGATCTACAGGCCTCTCTTGCCACAATCAATGTTGAATTGCATGGGTACACTGTCAGAAAGAGACTGCACAAACTTGCCTCTGCTCTCAAAAAAGAACATCAAGACACAACTGACTTTACCCAGGTGTTGTCTGGCAAAAGTCAGTTGTGTCTTGATATTCTTTTTTGAGAGCAGAGGCTTCTTCCTTCCTGTTCTCCCATGTAGACCATGTTAGGGGTAGGGGTGTACTAACTTTTTCCCCCATACGGAAAAGGCATTTTTGTTTATTTTTATTGGCATAACATTTTCAAAGTTTCTTCTGAAACCCGTCAGTCTATTCTTGTTCTGAGAAATGAAAGCTATTCCATGCGAGAAATTCGTCTTTCTATTCTGGTTAGAGACAGTTTGTGCTGTTCTGTGAAGGGAGTAGTACACAACGTTGTACAAGATCTTCAGTTTCTTGGCAATTTCTCACATGGAATAGCCTTTATTTCTCAGAACAAGAATAGACTGACGGGTTTCAGAAGAAAGTTATTTGTTTCTGGCCATTTTGAGCCTGTAATCAAACCCACAAATGCTGATGCTCCAGATACTCAACTAGTCTAAAGAAGGCCAGTTTTATTGTTTCTTTAATCAGCACAACAGTTTTCAGCTGTGCTAACGTAATTGCAAAAGGGTTTTCTAATGATCAATTAGCCTTTTAAAATGATAAACTTGGATTAGCTAACACAACGTGCCATTGGAACATTTTATAATTATTTTTTAGTCATTGTCTGGTCTGGGTATGTTTTTTCAATGCCCAACCCTTATGTGGGGTTACAACTCAACTAACACCTAAGTTGGTGGGTCAGGAAGCAGAACATTTGGGAACCCCAGAACTAGGGAACACACACACACACACACACACACACACACACACACACACACACACACACACACACACACAAACACACTTACTGTATAAAAAATATGCATGCATGCTTGAGTGTATGTTTGTGTAAGTCAGTGCATGCAAGGTTGTGCATACATGGATCATATATGCATGTAACATGGATCATATATGCATGTAACATGGATCATATATGCATGTAACATTGATCATATATGCATGTAACATGGATCATACATGGATCATATATGCATGTAACATGGATTATACATGCATGTAACATGGATCATACATGCATGTAACATGGATCACATAAGCGTGTAACATGGATCACATATGCATGTAACATGGATCATATATGCACATAACATGGATCATACATGCATGTAACATGGATCATACATGCATGTAACATGGATCATACATGCATGTGTGGGTGAAAGAATGCTTGTGTGTGTGTGTGTGTGTAGGTGAGTGAGTGAGTGAGAGTGAGTGACGGAAATGGAAGCGTGCTGGCAGGTGTGCGTTGCCCACGGTAACAGACACCGCAGTGTTGCATCATTGATAAGGCCTGTGCCTTGGCAAGCTCATTATTAGGATGTGATTGAGAAATGAGCGCCATGCACCGCATCACATTTCACTTTCCAAGGCCTGCTATGGTTACCATGGCCTCAGACTGAGGGCCACCTTACACCGGACAGTGGGGCCAAGGGGCCTGGACCAAAAATAACCCACCGACTGTTCACACCTGGACAGAAATACTGCACAGGTGACAGAGCACAGCAAAGAGAGATGCTGTAGTAATTCTAATCAACAGACTCACGAAATACAGAAACACACAAGGAGTTTAATACTCTTAGACTGTCCTAATGTGGACACCATACACACAAATAGAGGAGGAAGCCACACAAACACATACTTATTATCGCACAGGCACTCATAGGACACCGCTATCACGCCCTACCAAAAAAAAATACAAATTGATAGACAGCTAGCTGCCTGTGAACTCACACTCTGAGGCCTGGTCCAGAAACAACCCCTCGCCCGTAAAACCTATGCACTTCATGTAGATCCTTTTGCCCTCAGGACAGCCTCAATTTGTCGGGGCATGGACTCTACATGGTGTCGAAAGCGTTCCACAGGGATGCTGGCCTAGGTTGACTCCAATGCTTCCCACAGTTGTGTCAAATTGGCTGGATGTCCTTTGGTTGGTGGACCATTCTTGATATACAAGGGAAACTGTTGAGCGTGAAAAACCCAGCAGCTTTGCAGTTCTTGACACAAACCGGCGTGCTTGGCACCTACTACCATACCCCGTTCAAAGGCACTTAAATCTTTTGTCTTGCCCATTCACCCTCTGAATGGCACACATACACAATCCATGTCTCAATTGTCAAAAACCTTCTTTAATCTGTCTCTTCCCCTTCATCTACACTGATTGCAGTGGATCAAGTGACATCAATAAGGGATCATAGCTTTCACCTGGATTTACCTGGTCAATCTGTCATGGAAAGAGCAGGTGTTCTTAATGTTTTGTATACTCAGTGTATTAATAGCTTCACTTGTCCTCTGATAGGCTTGATACGACTTTCACTATATTGCTTCTATCTGACAAATTATTTCAGATCTCCACAAGTGCTTACGGGTGCTGTATTGTCCTCATAACATTGTTTTATTGAGGCCAATTCTGCTTGGGACCCAGACCCATTCTGTAGCAGTCCAAATGTGTTTGCATTGTGTTCCTGACTGGGTGAAGGCACTACGAAGTGGTGCACTCACTCTGGGTTTACAGCACATTTTGGGATCAATCGCCTGCAGGTTCTCCCTCTGGACCACCATCAGGCAACACTGCAGATGAAACCCATTTATGAGAATAGTCGATCGATAGAGTCATTAAGGTAGCAGAGGTGCAGAGACTATTTATCACTCCTATAATAGACTTACAGTGCATTCAGAAAGTATTCAGACCCCTTGACTTTTTGAACATTTAGTTACGTTACAGCCTGGTTCTAAAATTTATTAAATAGATGTTTTCCCTCATCAATCTACACACAATACCCTATAATGACAAAGCAAAAACTGTTACAAATAAAAACAGAAATACCTTATTTACATAATAATTCAGACCCTTTTCTATGAGACTCGAAATTGAACTCAGGTGCACCCTGTTTAATTAATCACCCTTGAGATGTTTCTACAACTTGACTGGAGTCCACCTGTGGTAAATTCAAATTCAACCAAGATTGAACTCTTTGGTCTGAATGTCAAGCATCACGTCCTTACGGTGAAGCATGGTGGTGGCAGCATCATGCTGTGGGGATGTTTTTCAATGTAAAAGTACAGAGAGATCCTTGATGAAAACCTGCTCCAAAGGACCTCAGACTGGGGCAAAGGTTCACCTTCCAACAGGACAACGACCCTAAGCACGTAGGAGTGGCTTCGGGACAAGTCTCTGAATGTCCTTGAGTGGCCCAGCCAGAGTCCGGACTTGCCCCAACCAGCTTGACAGAGCTTGAGAGGATTTGCAGAGAAGAATGCAAATACAGGTGTGCCAAGCTTGTAGCATCATACCCAAGAGGACTCAAGGCTGTAATTGCTGCCAAAGGTGCTTCAACAAAATACTGAGTAAAGGGTCTGAATACTTATGTAAATGTGATATTTCCGGTTTTCTTTTTTATACATTTGCTTTGTCAATATGGGGTATTTTGTGTAGATTGATGAGGGGAAAAAAATATTTAATCCATTTTAGAATAAGGCTGTAATGTAACAAAATGTGGAAAAAGTCAAGGGGTCTGAATACTTTCCGAATGCATTGTAGTTCCCTAGCTAGAGTGTGTTTTAAGTTCACAATGGGTGTGAGCTTTGATGGGCTTATATCAGTCTCTCTTAATAGCAAACTGTTGGGATTGTTTGCGCCTCCTTGTTTAGATCTGCGAGACCCTGACTGTGTTTTAATAGTTTTATTGGGTCAAATAAGGCCCGCTTATGGAGTGATTTCAGTGCCAACAGAAATGATATTTGAATTCCATAATTTTTTATTTGTATTAGGATATTGAGTTTGAATTTAATATTATTGCATTTGTAATGCACAAATTGAATCATTAAATTCATAAAGTGAACTTGATTTGAACTTGAGCGTTTGATCTGTTCTCCCCTACCTTTCCTGACTGTCAAAGTACCAGGATGTTGCCTCTGTTTTTGAATCTGAATTTAGAACTGAATTTGAAAACTGAATATGAATGCATCTGAGAAGTTCAATTTATGAAAATTTGATTAACTTGAAATGATGGTTTCTAAACTTCATACACAGACACTGAATGCAATATCTGCAATATTGAAACGGAATATATAGATATTGGATTTAAATATAAAATTACATTCAAATAACATTTAAAAACATAATGCAATTTTCATTAAATTCAGTTTCAAATAATGAAATACAAGTTACATTTATTAATTCAATGATTCAATTTGTACATTAAACATAAAAAATATTACATTCTTATTCAATATCCTAACCCAAATTCAAATACAATTTCTGCTGGCACTGAAATCGCTCCATACCCGCTGGTGAATTGCATTCGTCAAAGTGTTTTTGTGTGCTTGTTGACTAAAACCAGAAAGTACAGTTGAAGTCGGAAGTTTACATACACTTAGGTTAAAGTCATTCAACTCATTTTTCAACCACTCCACAGATTTCATGTTAACACACTATTGTTTTGGCAAGTCGGTTAGGACATCTACTTTGTGCATGACACAACAAATTCTTCCAACAATTGATTACAGACAGATTATTTCACTTATAATTCACTATATCACAATTCCAGTGGGTCAGAAGTTTACATACACTAAGTTGACTGTGCCTTTAAAAAGCTTGGAAAAATCCAGAAAATTTTGTCATGGCTTTAGAAGCTTCTGATAGGCTAACTGACATCATTTCACTCAATTGGAGGTGTACCTGTGGATGTATGTAAAGGCCTACCTTCAAACTCAGTGCCTCTTTGCTCGACATCATGGGAAAATCAAAATAAATCAGCCAAGACCTTTGGAGACCTCCACAAGTCTGGTTCATCCTTGGGAGCAATTTCCAAATGCTTGAAGGTACCACGTTCTGTCTCCTAGAAATGAACGTACTTTGGTGCGAAAAGTGCAAATCAATCCCAGAACAACAGCAAAGGACCTTGTTAAGATTCTGGAGGAAACAGGTACAAAAGTATTTATATCCACAGTAAAACAAGTCCTATATAGACATAACCTGAAAGGCCGCTCAGCAAGGAAGAAGCCACTGCTCCAAAACCGTCATAAAAAAGCCAGACTACGATTTGCAACTTTACATGGGGACAAAGATCGTACTTTTTTGAGAAATGTCCTCATACAAAAATATAACTGTTTGGCCATAATGACCATCGTTATGTTTGGAGGAAAAAGGGGGAGGCTTGCAAGCCGAAGAACACGGGGGTGGCAGCATCATGTTGTGGGGGTGCTTTGCTGCAGGAGGGCCTGGTACACTTCATAAAATAGATGGCATCATGAGGAAGGAAAATTTGGTGGATATATTGAAGCAACATCTCAAGACATCAGTCAAGACATGGGTCTTCCAAATGGACAATGACCCCAAGCATACTTCCAAAGTTGTGGCAAAAGGGCTTAAGGACAACAAAGTCAAGGTATTGGAGTGGCCATCACAAAGCCCTGACCTCAATACTGTAGAATATTTGTCGGCAGAACTGAAAAAGCGTGTGCGAGCAAGGAGGCCTACAAACCTGACTCAGTTACACCAGTTCTGTCAGGAGGAATGGGTCAAAATTTACCCAACTTATTGTGGGAAGCTTGTGGAAGGCTACCCGAAATGTTTGACCCAAGTTAAACAATTTAAAGGCAATGCTACCAAATACTAATTGAGTGTATATAAACTTCTGACCCACTGGTCTGAAATAAATCATTCTCTCTACTATTATTCTGACATTTCACATTCTTAAAATAAAGTGGTGATCCTAACTGACCTAAAACAGGGAATTTTTACTAGGATTAAATGTCAGGAATTGTGAAAAACTGAGTTTAAATGTATTTGGCCAAGGTGTATGTAAACTTCTGACTTCAACTGTATGTAGAAATTATAATGGACTTAAATATTTTAATAATTTAATGTTATAAATTATTTAACTACTTTCTAACTCTCTAACAATGATCAATAATGAGATTTAAGCCTTCAAAGTAAGCTGTTCTTTGATGGAGAAGCTCATTTCCCCTGTCCTCTCCGAGGTGTCAGTACTGTACACCGTCTCCTCCATCGCCTGTTCTGTTCCTGTACAGGACACTGAGCTGTGTGACAGCTCTTCTCCCGTTAACCCCAGCGACACGGCCGCTGTCTGTCAGCGACGCCGATAAGTGATTGCTTGGGATTAATTTACACAGATAGCAGCGTCAGCAAAATGGGAGTTAGCACCTTTTACCGTTTCATATTTTCTCTGCCCACATGGTGATGGAGGGGAAGCGTCAGGTAAGGTAAGGGATACTGTCTCTCTAGGTTCAGGTGAGGGAGAGAGTGAAAGAGAAAAAGAGAGAAAGTGAGAGGAAGAGACAGAGACACAAAGATGAGGTCTTTCTATGTAAATGGACCCTGCTGCTGAAGGAATAATACGAGAGAATACACTTAAATGGTCCAAGAATGGTTAAAAAAAGTTCCTATCAAAATGTTTTTGTTGTTGTTTCATTTCAAAATCAAGCAATATACAGTATATAAGCATAGTTTTAGCCTAAACATGCTACATAGGTATTTGGTCCAAAAATGCTTATATTACCAATTCTTATGTTGGCAATGGCTAGTTTAAAAATACCAAAGTGTGGATTGCAGTCACTTCTTGTACATAAACCTCTTTCAAGGTAAGGAAACAAATGTCTAAATATGCCATTTATCTGAACTGTTCCTTGTAATAAATGTAATTTATCTGAACTATTCCTTTAATAAAATGTCTGTGTTGACACTTTATGGCAACACAGTGTCTTTATGGCACTTAACAGGAGTAAAGAAGACCACAAACCTTCACTCAAGTGAACTGTAACCATCATTGTGCAGATGGCAGTATACTCCATTTGCATTCATTTTGTGAATGAGAGCATGCAGGCACCATTCTGGCTCAAGCACAAAACATTAGACTCTCTACAGTGGCTCTGTTCTGGCTCAAAGACAACCCAGTTTCAAGTCTTTCACTTTGTTTTTGTAGAAAGCATTAATCCTCACAAGGACGACTTAGAAATAACCATTTTGGTCTTTTCACGGAACACACTTTATTATTTAAATGCCCTTGAAAATTTGCCAAAGCAAAACCACAAATCTAGTATGATAGCAATATGTAGCTACTCGCAATAAAGCAACCGATCCATTATGCCGTAATGGTAATGCTAGTTCGAGTTACCCACAAATCATGGCAGTTAAGACAGTCACCCTGTTTGCCGTTAAACGAAAGAAAGGAAAGTGATCCATCCCTTTAATAAGTAAAGCGAGGGCTGTCCATGGAACCTGTAAGAACCAGATGAGTCTGAGTGTAAACTAATCTACCTCTGGCCCCGGGCCACACAGACAGACAGACGGACGGAATGACAGACAGACAGACAGACAGACAGACAGACAGACAGACAGACAGACAGACAGACAGACAGACAGACAGACACACAGACAATCATAGCACTGTCACAATTAGACCTACTATAATTTGGCCTACTATCATAAAACTGTTACAATTCTGATATGAGGGATGTGTACATGCAGATGTTCAAGATTATTAAGAATAGGATTGGAGGACACATGGTCATTTATGGTTACAGGTATTTAGCAGCTTCCATAATGTTACAATTGTGACCACTGTAAAACGCCTTTTGTTGAGACAGAGGTAATAATTACCACTTGAAGATAAACTGGATCCAGGACCTTTGGTTCAAAGTTAGGCCTAACCAGGATTTGTTAAACAATGTCCCGGTTAGGGTGTTTTCTTTAGTCATTTTTCCCACACATAATGAATGTCCAGAAATATGTGAACCTTTTCAGTTTTTAAACTTTCCATTGAAAAAGGGATGGTAATAAGGATGCAAATGTCTGACTTAAAAGGAAGTTCAGTATTTCACAACATAATGTTAGATGGTTACTCAGCCTGAAAGTAGTCTATGGGCCAGGATAAACTGTAATCCATGGTTCAGATTTCTTCAAACAGCCACTACAAACTTCAATGAACTTTCGCCACTGCTAGCTAAAAGTCAATGGGAGTAATAGAGGCAACCTCAACCGTGCAATTTACAAATTGTCATGGCCAAATCAACTGAAATTAACTTAATTATTTGGTTTGACATTACTTAAAGAGATTATCTGGTACTTTTGTATACTTTTTTAGGTAGTAGTTCTGAAAGTAGAGCTCACAAGCCAAAAGTGGTCCCCGAAACATGCATTCAACGTCACATATGTGCAGATATGTGCACCGTGCATTGCTCTCTCGCTCTGCTGTGTGTGCATGATGTGCCTCTTGCTAGCTGTCACTCATATGGCGAGGGGCTGAAGCTCATTGAACGAACTCAAATTGCTAGGGGGCTGGCCCATGTGGTAGAAAATGTAAGGAAAATGGCTCAGCACAGCTTCCAGAAAAACAGTCGCTTTCAAACTAAGGATTTCGTGGCTAATTGAGGTAAAACAATTCTGCTCATAGATTATGCATATATGGACTACACATTGACACATCCAGCCCAAAGCAGGAGGGTTAAAACATACTTAGTCGCCAAAGTTCTGGAGCAGGTCTTTAAAAGGTGATTTGGCAATTTATTTATTGTTTTTCAATTCAAAATACTTTATTTATCCAACAAGGGGGAATTATGTAGGTATGTGTGCAGATACATACAACATACAAGAAAATACAACATAATCACAACTATATAAATGCAAAAAATAAGCACTGTAATTTCCATATTTGCAGCGCTTATCTTTTCCATTCATTTGGGATTAAGGTAGGTAGCTGTATCTACATAACCTATGAGATAAAATGTGGACATAAGCCTACTTTGGATGTCTGAACATCTGACAATTATTTTTGGTGTTACTCTTATTACTTAAAAAATACATATGGGTCTCTGTGCGAGTGAGATTCATTGAAACAAGTGTGGCCAAGTTGTGGCTATATACCATTTGGAACCAGGTAGTGGTTACTGTGTTGAAATGTAACTTGACCTATATAACAAGGTATGTAACGATGAAACCAGTTAAAATGTAGCTCTGTGGAAATGTTAACGCGAACTATACAGTATGTTAAAATGTTGAAGTACTAGCATTGAGCCAAATGTTTTACACTCTTAGAAAAAAGGGTTCCAAAGGGGTTTTTCGGCTGTCCCCATAGGAGAACCCATTTTGGTTCAATGTAGAACCCTTTTTGGTTCCAGGTAGAACTCTTTTGGGTATATATGTAGAACCCTCTGCTTAAAAGGGTTCTACATGGAACTCAAATTTATTAAAATTAACTGGCACAAAAATAACAAAGAGAAACACGAACGTAACAGGTCGGCTTAAGCAGCGCTAAACCAAAACAATGATCCACAAGAGACAGGTGAAACACATTAACTTAAATATGGCCCCCAATTAGAGACAATGCAAAGCAGCAGCCTCTAATTTGGGACCAACACAAAACCAAACATAGAAACAGAATACATAGATCTGTCAGGCTCTGACCATAGAAAACTAGAGGGAGCCAAAGGCTTCCCTATGATCAGCGGGGCTGACGACCGGTCCCGGGCTGGGCACCGGTGTGGCAGGCGGCTCCGGCTCTGGAGCGGATGAGGTGGGGAGACGCACCGGAGGTCTGGTGCGTGGGGCCGGCACTGGAGCCACCGCACTGGACACACGCACTGGAGGTCGGGTGGGGGGAGCCGGCACAAGTCGCACCGGACTGGTGACGCACTTCAGGGCGGGTGCGGGGAGCCGGCACAGGTCGTACCGGGCTGGGGAGACGCACTGGGGGCCTGGTGCGTGGAGCTGGCACAGATTACACCGGACTGGTGACACGCACTTCAGGGCGAGTGCGGGGAGCCGGCACAGGTCGTACCGGGCTGGGGAGACGGGATGCAGGTGGCTTGTACAGGGCATACTGGGCTGGAGCTGCGCACTGAAGGTCTGGTGTGGGAAGCGGACACAGGACGTACCGGATTGAAGAGGGGGGCTGGATATCCAGCATGGGAGGTTGGCACACTACGACCCGGACTGAGGATGCACACTCCGGGCACTATAAACTCCAGCTCCGCCTCGTTGTATATATCCTCCTCCCCATGCTGCCGGCATTGCTCCAGCACTTCCAATAACCTCTCCTTTATGTATTCCTCCACCGACTTCGACCCCGAGTCGTGCTCTGGCTCCTCTAAATCCCACGCGGATAGTGGTACCGGTGCGTCGTGTACTTGGCACGACCACCCCCATAACCCCCTCCCCAAAACATATTTGGGTTGCTTTGGGGCTGCTGTCCGGCATGGACCCTGTCACCGTTGCCCCCTGCTTCCGTGGTATATCCAACACCCCAGGTAAGCGCTGCTTGGTCCTAGTTTGGTGCATCAGTCACAAACATGGTGAGTGGCAGACCAAGACGCAGCGCTGATGTAGTGGTACATGATTTATTAAAATCAACTGGCACAAAAATAACAACGAGAACCACAAACATAACACAGACCAGCATAACCAGCACTAAACCAAAACAATGATCCACAAGAGACAGGTGAAACAAATTAACTTAAATATGGCCCCCAATTAGAGACAATGCAAAGCTGCTGCATCTAATTGGGGACCAACACAAAACCAAACATAGAACAGAATACATAGATCTGTCAGGCTCTGACCATAGAAAACTAGAGGGAGCCAAAGGCTTCCCTATGATCAGAGCCTCACATCTTCAAAGGGTTCTCCTATGAGGACAGCCGAATAACCCTTTTAGGTTCTAAATAGCACCTTTTTTTCATATAGTGTACATACTAGATATACAGGTAAGTGACAAAATATAGGAAACAGCAACATAGTGTCTTCATAGTGTGTTGGGCCACCCCGAGCCACCAGAACACCTTCAATGCACCTTGGCATAGATTCTACAAGTGTCTGGAACTCTATTGGAGGGATGCAACACAATTCTTCCACGCAAAATTTCATAATTTGGTGTTTTGTTGATGGTGGTGGAAAACGCTGTCTCATTTGTTGCTCCAGAATCTCAATTGGGTTTAATTGGGTTTAGATCTGGTGACTGAAACAAACACATCCTTTAAACCCCATGTGCTCCTCTAAGTCCCATCTTTCAAAGTCACTGACATCTCTTCTTCTAGCCATGGTAGCCAAAATAATGGGCAACTGGGCATTTTTATACATAATCCTAAGCATTATGGGATGTTAATTGCGTAATTAACTCAGGAACCACACCTGTGTGGTTGCATTCAATACACTTTGTATCCCTTGTTTATTCAAATGCTTCCTTTATTTGGGTAGTTACCTGTATATCATATGAAAGAGAATTATAAAATAAAATGTTACAATTTTCAAAGTGAAAATATTTACTATGAAACTCTGTGGCACGAATGTATTCCTGTAGGGTAATACACAATACAAATGTAAAATAAATAAAAAACCTTCCCAAGAGCCATTGTAGTGGGGGGGGGACATAATTTGAAACCTTTGGGATGGTAGTGCATGTCTAGTATGTATTGATGGCTACCGGACTTTGCAGCTTTTGAGTAGCCTAAGCTTTTATATGAGATTTGACCCATCCAAAATGGCAGCCTAAATGTTGTTCCATGCCTTGGGGTGACTCGGTCCATTCTAGTTTTTTTTTTTACGACTCAGCACTTTGTCACACTGGCACAGCTCTACAACACCTTCACGCTAATAATTTGTTTTACCGAATTGTACTTAAAGGGGTACAAACGCTTGTCACTGTAGTGGTACCCTGTAAGATACGTCCATTGTACCATTAGTTATAGGTACATAGTTTGCCCTTGCAGTTTGTACCTTAAAAGTGCCAATAGTGTACCATACTGTCGACAGATACAAAAGCGTGCTTTTAGAAAAGGTACAAATTTGCCTTTTTAGGGTACCACCAAAGCATGTGTTCCTTGCAAGTGGCAAAAATGTACCACCTCTCTAGATAAAGTAACTCACATGTAAACGACTCTCTGGCATCCCACGCCAATGTAGCAAATTCGGGGAGTAGGCCCAAACGGGCCTCGCAACTGTCAATGCCAACACCTTAACCATTAGGCCAAGAGGTCCATACCGCTTCACGAGGTAGGTAAAGGTCGCTACAATTACAGCTCTTTATTGTCACATGCTCTTATGTAAGCCTTTATAAAGACTTCAGAACTGGCAGCAGACATGCTCAAACTTGAATTAACATAACCATAGACCACTTAAACTGGTACAATGCTTCCACTCACGGGTGGCCCAAAATAACAAACTGAAAGCCAGGTCCACACTAAGCCATGCCTCCCTCTTGGAAACAGAAATGTACCTTCACTGTACCACTTTTTTTGAGAGTTTGTGATGATTGTACCTTTACATACAAAATAATGGGTACAAAAATGTACCATTATTCTAGATTATCTGCACATGTACCCTAAAAGGTACCGAAGAGTACCATGTTAGAGGTACATGGCGTATTTTGATATTTTTGTACCGCAGGGAACAATACTGTAACATAACCGTACCCTTCTTCTGAGAGTGTAGTGTGAACCTGTGAACTGGGTCAGTCAGTGCTGTAAATGTATCACCACTACCAAATCAGTATCGCAAACATTGAATATCCCTTTGAGCATGGTGAAGTTATTAATTATACAGTTCATTGGATGGTGTATTAATACACCCAGTCACTACAAAGATGCAGGCGTCCTTCCTAACTCAGTTGCCCGGAGATGAAGGAAACCGCTCATGGATTTCAGCATGAGCCCAAGGGTGACTTTAAAACAGTTACAGAGTTTAATGGCTGTGATAGGAGAAAACTGAGGCTGGATCAACAACAGGGAAAAGAAGAAAGCCTGTACAGAATACAAATATTCCAATGAATGCATCCTGTTTGCAACAAGGCACTAAAGTAATACTGCAAAAAAAATGTTTTGCCCTGAATACAAAGTATATACATTACTGAGTATCACACTCCATATTTTCAAGCATAGTAGTGGCTGCATCATGTTATGGGTATGCTTGTAATCGTAAAGGAGTGCTTTTCAGGATAAAAAAGAAATGTAATGGAGCTAAAAAATCCTAGAGGAAAACCTGGTACAGTCTGCTTTCCACCAGACAATGGGAGATGAATTCACCTTTCAGCAGGGCAATAACCTAAAATACAAGGCCAAATCTACACTGGAGTTGCTTACCAAGAAAACAGTGAATGTTCCTGAGTGGCTGTGTTACAGTTTTGAGTTACATCTACATGAAAATCTATGGCACAAACTGAAATTGGTTGTCTAGCAATAATCAACAACCAACAGAGCTTGAAGAATTTTCTGAAGAATAACGGGCAAATGTTGCACAATCCAGGTGTGGAAAGCTCTTAGAGACTTGAAAGATTCATAGCTGTAATCGTTGCCAAAGGTGCTTCTACAAAGTATTGACTCAGGGGTATGAATACTTATGTAAATGAGATATTTCTGTATTTCATTTTCAATACATTTGCTAAAGAATGATAAAATATGTTTTCACTTGTCATTGTGGGGTACCGTGTGTAGATGGTTGAGAAAAATATACACCCCTTGTCAAAAGTTTGGAATATTACTCATTCAAGGGGTTTTCTTTATTTGCAGTATTTTTACATTGTAGAATAAAAGTGAAGACATCAAAACTATGACATAACACATATGGAATCATGTAGTAACCAAAAGTAAATATCTAAATATATTTTATATTTGAGATTCTTCAAAGTAACCACCCTTTTCCATGATGACAGCTTTGCACACTCTTGGCATTCTCTCAACCAGCTTCACCTGGAATGCTTTTCCATCAGTCTTAAAGGAGTTCCCACATATGCTGGGCTGCTTTTCCTTCACTGCGGTCCAACTCATCCCAAACCATCTAAATTTGGTTGAGGTTGGAACCAAAAATGTCAAATTTGGACTCCAGATCAAAAGACAAATTTCCACCGGTCTAATGTCCATTGCTCATGTTTCTTGGCCCAAGCAAGTCTCTTCTTCTTATTTGTGTCCTTTAGTAGTGGTTTCTTTGCAGCAATTCCACCATGAAGGCCTGATTCACACAGTCTCCTCTGAACAGTTGATGTTGAGATGTGTCTGTTACTTGAACTCTGTGAAGCATTTATTTGGGCTGCAATCTGAGGCTGGTAACTCTAATGAATGTATCCTCTGCAGCATAGGTATTTCTGGGTCTTCCATTCCTGTGGCGGTCCTCATGAAGCTGGTTGAGAGAATGCCATGAGTGTGCAAAGCTGTCATCAAGGCAAAGGGTGGCTACTTTGAAGAATCTCAAATATAAAATATATTTGGATTTGTTTAAAAAAATGTTGGTTACTACATGATTCCATATGTGTTATGGTAGTTTTGATGTCTTCACTTTTATTCTACAATGTAAAAATTGTGCAAATAAAAAATGAAACTTGAATGAGTAATATTCCAAACTTTTGACCGGGTTGTATATATTTTGAACTCTGGCTGTAGGTTGAATTTCTTCTCCATGTTGGCAGTGGACTGAAAAGATAACTCAGGCTGTGAACAGTCTGTTTTCCTCGTCTGTCTCCAGTGGTTCAGGATAACAACCATCAATATGGACAGCAAGCAGAGCTGTGCAGGGTTGGCTGAGCAAACAGCTTGGTTTACAGCACACCTGCCTTCCATTCGCCCGCCTGCCACCCGGCTACTGTTCTATGGCAGATACCTGCTTAAGCATGGCCATCTACTTCACTTGTCGTCACTTCAAAATCTCTACTTACTTAGTCAGACCCAGTCAGACTCCTTTTCTACTGCCTGATTCCAAATAATACCAGCCCCCCACCGCCCAATTGGTCAACATTTCCACCTTTCAAAGGGCCCAATGTTAGATCGAAGTGCTGAAGAGGGCCAAAGAGGGGGTCAATTTGGAATTGAGCATATCGCCCTCTTCTGTCCTCATCTCAGTTTTCTGCTTTTTGTACCTGTTTCATCACTCTTTTGCCATTCTCACACACACATCAACATTTTGCCCTCCACCCACTAAAGTTTCCTCTGCATGTGCCTTGGGAATACGTAACAGGAGAGAGAACGAGAGAGACAGAGATACAGAGAGAAAGAGAAAGAGAGAGAGACACAGAGAGAGTGAGAGAGATACAGAGAGAGAGAGAGCGAGAGAGAGAGAGCGAGAGAGAGAGCGAGAGAGAGAGAGCGAGACTAAGACAGAGAGAGACAGAGACAGAGTCCCTATAGTCCCTATAGATGATCTACAGATGGTCAAACTATTTGTTAATGTGCAACTGGCAAGGTTATGGTATGGGTTAGGTTTAGGTTTAGAATAAGGGTTAGGTTAAGAGTTAAGGTAAGTGTTAGGGCTAGGATTAGGGTACGGGTTAGGTTTAGGGTTAGGATAAGGGTTAAGGGTTAAGGTTAGGGTTAGTGGATAGTTATTTGAAATGTTATTGAACATTTACTGAACATCTACAAACCATCTACTTGGAACTATCCATATAAAGTAATACCAAAGAAAGAGAGAAAGACAAAAAGAAAGAAAGAGAGAAAGACAAAAAGAAAGACAGTGAGAGAGAGAGAGAGAGAGAGAGAGAGAGAGAGAGAGAGAGAGAGAGAGAGAGAGAGAGAGAGAGAGAGAGAGAGAGAGAGAGAGAGAGAGAGAGAGAGAGAGAGAGAAAGAGAGAGGCACCATGGGTCCACGCCAAAAGAGGAGAGGTGGACAGAAAGATGACGCTAGATGAACCAGTGACAGCGACTCCGCTCCTGAGGTTTCTATTACTGCCATGACACCCCGCCCCGCCCAGCTATCATCCTGCGGTCCTGTCACCTTAGAAGGAGCAGCATTCAGCACGGACCCAGAGAGAAACACTGGTTATGCAATATTCAGGGCCGAGAAAGAAACAATGAGGCAGTGAAAAACAGATACATATAGCATGCAACCAGTGCCTGTGCCCCCCTTACTATATGTACGCACTGGCCGGGACTGGGAGAGTGACATTGTAGCCTGCTAGTGCCAAAAACAGGACTTTTGTGTTTTCGCTTAATACTTTGTAGAAATCCCACAGAAACATCTTCTTTAGATCACTGAGTCTAAAAGCCTAAAACTAGTTGACGGAACATGACATAACCATTTGTTATACATTAAAGTTAAATAAAGCCTTTGACGCGGTAGACGAGACTGTTATGACACAAAACTGGTTTAGGCACAAAGGGATGTCATTACACTGTAAGAACAATTCATCCAGATGGCCAGTGTTAATTCATACGGATTCAAGCCATAATCATGTTGTGTGTGGAAAATAGGTAACAGTTTACAATTGAATTTACGAGTTACAAGTTACAAATGAGAGGGGAAAAATTATATTTAAAACAGATTATGTCAGAGATTAATACATAGCAGTGCTTTTGAAGCCCTTCCAAGCCACTCTTTGAATTCAGGGCAACAATTTAGTCAGAACAACAAAGTGTTAAACAAAAAGCACAGAGGCAGCCAGTAGGCCCTCACAGACAAAGCTATAGATACTGAATGAAAACAAAACAGGCGCCCTAACACACACACACACACACACACACACACACACACACACACACACACACACACACACACACACACACAGTTGCTGTTTGGGACCAGGCTAATAATACCCATTAGTGCACTCTCAGTGCGACAACAATAAGCACTTCATTCCCAGTACCAGAGAGAGTAACCCCCCATGACCGTGCTACTCTGTGCCGCTACCGCTGCTAACTTCCCAATAGGAAACACACCACTTTGTCCAGCTACGTAGGACAGAGATAATTTTAAACTTGATTGGTCATTTGGACAACACAATAAAGCCAACCTTCAATGGTTTTCCATCATAATCAATATTCTAAACCATGGTAATACTAACTGTTCACAGAAACAAAGCTATGAATGCCTTTTTTGTTATTGGATATGCTGCAATTTCTCCCCCCTCATTATAAGCGAACGTAGGAAGACAGTAAATGTGGAAGAAGATCTCACAGTTAGGTAGGGAGTACGTCAATCATCAAGGGAATCCATCAATCATCCATCAATCCACCTGCGCCTGTTTGAATGGTCGGGACGAAACAGTCTGTTAGACAGTGTGTCCGGGGGAAAGAGGGTAGGCTGATCAGCTGATCATTGATGTTGATGATTGGCGATAATTTATTTGTATTTATCTTCAATGATATAGCCTAATAATATTCAGAATCTTTGAACTCATCATATATGGCTGGCTGGCTAGTTGCTTGTGTGGATATTTTAGTACTGTACATGGTGGTTAACTACCGAGATTTTTTTAAATATTGGATATACATTTTTCTCTCGTCAATAGCTATTGAACCAAGCGTGCCATGACTATGAAAATCCAGTACGTGTATTCTGAACCAGGGAGGATGGAGAAAAAAATCACAGCTTTTTTGTTGTTGGAATTTCTATATAAAAAAAAAATATTCCAGCTTTCAATCTTCAATAGCTCTTACACAAAGTGTGCCATGATTATGAAAATGATAGTCATGACAAAACACACCTTTTAAAAAAAAGTATAATACAAAAATGTAATTAAATATTTCGTATTTCAAGCTCCAATAGCTCTTACACAAAGCCTGCAATGACTATGGAAATTACATATTCTGAATCAGGGGAAGATGGAGAATAATACACTGCCTTTTTTGTTGTTGGAATTTCGAACACAGTGCCTTCAGAAAGTATTCATACCCCTTCACTTATTCCACATTTTGTTGTGCTACAGCCTGAAAATGGATACCCCATAATATCCTATAATGACAAAGTGAAAACATGTTTTTAGAAATGTTTGCAAATTTATTGAGAATTAAATACAGAAATATCTCATTCACATAAGTATTCACACTCCTGAGTCAATACTTTGTAGAAACACCTTTGGCAGTGATTACAGCTGTGAGTCTTTCTGGGTAAGTCTTTAAGAGCTTTCCACAGCTGGATTGTGCAAAGTTTGCCCATTATTATTTTCAAAATTATTCAAGCTCTGTCAAATTAGTTGTTGATCATTGCTAGATGACCATTTTCAGGTCTTGCCATAGATTTTCAAGTAGATTTAAGTAAAAATTGTAACTCGGTCAATCAGGAACATTCACTGTCTTGTTGGTAAACTCCAGTGTAGATTTGGCCTGCTGAAACGTGAAGTAATCTCCCAGTGTCTGGTGGAAAGCAGACTGAACCAGGTTTTCCTCTAGGATTTTGCCTGTGCTTAGCTCCATTCCATTTCTTTTTTATCCTGAAATACTTCCAATTCCTTAAAGATTACAAGCATACCCATAACATAATGCAGCCACCACTATGCTTGAAAATATGAAGAGTGAAACTCAGTAATGTGTTGTATTGGATATTCCCCAAACATAACACTTTGTATTCAGGACAAAAAGTGAATTACTTTACCACATTTTTTGCAGTATTACTTTAGTGCCTTGTTGCAAACAGGATGCACATTTTGTAATATTTTTATTCTGTACAGGCTAGGGAATCCAGGATGAGGTTGTTGATGTGAGCCATGACCAGCCTTTCAAAGCACTTCATGGCTACCAACGTGAGTGCTTCGAGGCGGTAATCATTTACGCAGGTTACCTTCGCTTCCTTGGGCACAGGGACTATGGTGGTCTGCTTGAAACATGTAGGTATTACAGACTCGGTCAGAGAGAGGTTGTAAATGTCAGTGAAGACACTTGCCATTTGGTCCGCGCACGCTTTGAGTACACGTCCTGGTAATCCGTCTGGCCCTGCGGCTTTGTGAATGTTGACCTGTTTAAAGGTCTTGCTCACATCGGCTACAGAGAACGTTATCACACAGTCGTCTGGAACAGCTGGTGTTCTCATGCATGCTTCAGTGTTGCTTGCCTCAAAGCGAGCATAAAAGGCATTTAGCTTGTCTGGTAGGCTCGTGTCACTGGGCAGCTCAATTAGGATAGTATTGTGGAGGAACTACAATGTTGTTGTTCTATCCTCAGTTTTCTTCTATCACCATTAATCTTTGTAACTGTTTTAAAATCACCACTGGCCTCATGGTGTAATCCCTGATTGGTTTCCTTCCTCTCTGGCAACTAAGTTAGGAAGGACGCCTGTATCTTTGTAGTGACTGGGTGTACTGATACACCATCCAAAGTGTAATTCATGACTCTCCATGCTCAAAGGGATACTCAATGTCTGCTTTTTTAAGCGTTTACCCATCTACCAATTAGTACCCTTCTTTGTGAGGCATAAGAAAACCTCCCTGGTCTTTGTGGTTCAATCTGTGTTTGAAATGAACTGCTCTACTGAGGGACCTGACAGATAATTGTATGTGTGGTGTACAGAGATAAGGTAGTCATTCAAAAATCATGTTAAACACTATTATTGCAGTGTGAGTGTAACGCCTACTCCTTCCACCTCACCGGTGTACTAACCACCTGCATGAGAACGATGACAGCAACGCACGCACACACACACACACACCTGGGTCCAATCACCTCATTGCACACGCACACACGCACACACACCTGATTCCACTCACTTAATTACACAGCCTATTTATGTTACCCATGTATTCATTTGTGTGTGGATTATTGTTTGGGCTATTGTTACAGCCTATGCTGGTGCGTGTATTAAAAGGTATTATTGATATTTTCTTGTTTTAACCTCCTCACTTTTGTGCTCACTGACCTTGCACAGTCACAGTGAGTGAGTCCATGCAACTTATTATGCGACTTGTTAAACACATTTTTACTCCTGAACTTATTTAGTCTTGCCATAACAAAGGGGTTAAATACTTATTGACTGAAGACATTACAGCTTTTCATTTTTTATTAATTTGTATACATTTCAAAAAACATAATTCCACATTGACATTATGGGGTATTGTGTGTAGGCCATTGACAAAAAAACATTTATATTTAATCCAATGGGTGTGAATACTATACATTACTTTTTTTCTTCTGGCATTAAATCTTCAATAGTTTCTGCACAAATTGTGCCATGACTTGGAAAATGACATATCTGAATCAGAGGAGGATGGAATAGAATCCCCCCCCTAAAAATGATTTCAGTCTTCAATAGCTCTTACACAAAGCGTGCCATGACTATGAACATTATATATTTTGGACCAGAGGAGGATGGAGAAAAATCCACAGCTTTTTTTTCTTCTTCCGGCTTTCAATCTTCCACAGCTCTTCCACAAATCGTGCCCTGATTATGAAAATTATATTTTTAGGCTACATTAAGGATCCAAAACTACATTTTGGAATGTATGTATGACGTGTACAGAGAAGCTATAGCTAAGGAGGTGTCTGTGACTCCTTTTGCATCTGTACAGGCAGATGATTGTACTCCCTCTGCCAGGGCTTGAGGTCGCCAGGCTGCTCATTATTACGCACACCTGTCACCATCGTCACGCGCACCAGCGCCTCATCAGACTCACCTGGATTCCATCACCTTCCTGATTACCTTCCCCTCGTGTTTCTTGTTTTGTATGTATTATTCATGATTAAATTCATTCCCTGTACTTGCTTCCCAACTCATTAGCACGCACGTTTCAACGACACCACTGACATCTCCTGTAAATCACAGATGGAAATAGTGCTGTGCTACGTTACCAGACAACAGTGTGTGTGAGAGGAGATTGTAGAGGTGAAGGACAAAACTGGTGTTGGCCTCTCCAACATCATCAAACAAGCCCTAGCGCCACTGAACGTGAAGCTGGTTGCACAAACCTACAACGTGGCGGCAGTGATGAGCGGTAATGTACACTGAGTGTACAAAACATTAGTAACACCGTCCTAATATCGAGTTGCACCCCTTTTGCTCTCAGAACAGTCTCAGTTCATCTTGGCATGGACTCTACAAGGTGTCAATCGTTCCACAGAGATAATGGCCCATGTTGACTCCTATGCTTTCCACAGTTGTGTCAAGTTGGCTGGATGTCCTTTGGGTTGTGGACCATTCTTGAAACACAC
This sequence comes from Thymallus thymallus, assembly GCA_023634145.1. NCBI lineage: Eukaryota > Metazoa > Chordata > Actinopteri > Salmoniformes > Salmonidae > Thymallus > Thymallus thymallus. Next base: position 31,876,616 of record CM042391.1, read on the forward strand.
AGGTAACTGCTGAATGTGAAAAATCCAACAGCGTTGTAGATCTTGACACTCAAACCGGTGCGCCTGGCACCTACTATAATACCCTATTCAAAGGCACTTACATTTTCTGTATTGCCCATTCACCCTCTGAATGGCACACATACACAATCCATGTATCAATTGTCTGGAGGCTTAAAAATAATTGTATTTCTTTCAACCTCAGTGATGTTCCTGTGGGAGGTTGAAGGTAAACCCTCCCTCCTCTCTCACTCTCGTTAGGTGGTGTACACAGTGGACTCTAAGGGAAAGGGTTCTGTGGTGAAGAGGGAGCTGCCTGTGCCTGAGATCCTTTCCTATAGCCACTTCTCGACCACCCCTCGTAAAAGTCCACCACTTGGAGTACTGTACCTTTTCCTTTGTGTTTTCTACTGACTATTTATCACCCTGACTATTCTTCAATGTACATTTTTCGCTGAATACATATTTGCGTTTTCCTATCTCCTGTCCCCCTCTCCCCCCAGGTCGTTCAGTGCCTTCTCTTTCCCCCTCACCTGCTCCTTCTTCTGGGAGCACATGGCGGACCTGCCCCACCCAGAGCCGTACAACCGCATCCAGCAATACCTTACCCGGCCTCCCCTGGTTCCCACCTCCTTGGGCCTCCAGACCACTGCCTCCCTGGCCACCTACCAGGGCCTGCTGCACCACCTGCACTCAGACTGCATAAGGGTTAAAAAACTTTTGACCATATCGATCATCTTTACCTTCTCAGATCTCCACAAGTGCATAGAGCGTAGGATCGAGGGGCCATTTTGGGATTGTGCCCTAATCCTTCAGCAACATACAAGACATATTTTTCGACACACCGTTGTTGTGCTGTGCTCAATAGAACAGGAAGGTGGCACGGCGGTTCTTCATGTTGGCAAACTTCTCTGGATGAGGTCATGCATCGATTGACAGCATGGCCAATGCATTCAACCTTTTCTGGCCCATGGTTTTGTGTGTGTGAAGGTTTTCATCCTTAAGGCTGGAAAAGTTTCTCTCCCAGTTTTTCTTCCCAGAGTGGTGATGATTATTTTGAGAAGAGAGATCGTCTCAGCCTCCTGCTGGTTGTTGTCGTAGAGTGATTTCAATAAAGTGACATCTTCCCAGTGTTTCTCTGGTTTCAACTTCTCCTTGTTGCCCACGGGTGACTACCTCATGAAGCTGGTTGAGAGAATGCCAAGAGTGTGCAAAGCTGTCATCAAGGCAAAAGGTGGCAAATTTGAATAATCTAAAATATATTTTGATTTGTTTAACACGTTTTTGGTTACTAAATGATTGTGTTATTTCATAGTTTTGATGTCTTCACTTTTATTGTACAATGTAAAAAAAGAAAAACCCTTGAACTTTTGGCCCCCAGTGTATATACCAGTCAAACGTATGGACACACCTACTCATACAGTTGAAGTCAGAAGTTTACATACACCTTAGCCAAATACATTTAAACTCAGTTTTTCACAAATCCTGACATTTAATGCTAGTAAAAATTCCCTGTTTTAGGTCAGTTAGGATCACCACTTTATTTTAAGAATGTGAAATGTCAGAATAATAGTAGAGAGAATGATTTATTTCAGCTTTTATTTCTTTCATCACATTCCCAGTGGGTCAGAAGTTGACATACACTCAATTAGTATTTGGTAGCATTGCCAAACGTTTCGTGTAGCCTTCCACAAGTACAATACGTTTGGTGAATTTTGGCCCATTCCTCCTGACAGAACTGGTGTAACTGAGTCAGTTTTCTAGGCCTCCTTGCTCGCACACTCTTTTTCAGTTCTGCCCACAAATGTTCTATAGGATTGAGGTCAGGGCTTTGTGATGGCCACTCCAATACCTTGACTTTGTTGTCCTTAAGCCATTTTGCCACAACTTTGGAAGTATGCTTGGGGTCATTGTCCATTTAGAAGACCCATTTGCGACCAAGCTTTAACTTCCTGACTGATATCTTGAGATGTTGCTTCAATATATCCACATAATTTTCCTTCCTCATTATCTATTTTATGAAGTGCACCAGTCCCTCCTGCAGCAAAGCACCCCCACAGGTTCCCATCTCCCTCACTAACTTTAAGCATCAGCTGTCAGAGCTGCTTATCGATCACTGCACCTGTATATAGCCCATCTGTAAATAGCCCACTCTACTACCTCATCCCCATATTTATTATTTTCGCTCATTTTGCACTCCAGTATCTCTATTTGCACATCATCATTTGCACATCTGTCACTCCAGTGTTAATTCTAATTTGTAACTTATTTTGCCACTATGGCCTATTTATTGTCCTACCTTCCTAACCTTACTGCATTTTGCACTTCATTTGCACACTGTATATAGATTCTCTATTGTGTTATTGACTGTACGTTTGTTTATTCTCATGTGTAACTCTGTGTTGTTTTTTGTCGCTCTGCTTTGCATTGTCTTGGCCAGGTCGCAGTTGTAAATGAGAACTTGTTCTCAACTGGCCTACCTGATTAAATAAAGGTCAAAAAAACATCATGATGCTGCCACCTCCGTGCTTCAAGGTTGGGATGGTGTTCTTCAGCTTGCAAGCCTCCCCCTTTTTCCTCCAAGCATAATGATGGTCATATGGCCAAACAGTTCTATTTTTCTTTCATCAGACTAGAGGACATTTCTCCAAAAAGTAGGATATTTGTCCCCATGTGCAGTTGGAAACCGTAGTCTGGCTTTTTTATGGCGGTTTTGGAGCAGTGGCTTCTTCCTTGCTGTTGTACTGGGATTGATTTGCACTTTTCGCACCAAAGTACATTAATCTCTAGGAAACAGAACGCGTCTCCTTCCTGAGCGGTATGATGGCTGCGTGGTTCCATGGTGTTTATATTTGTGCACTATTGTTTGTACAGATGAATGTGGTACCTTCAGGCGAAATTGCTCCCAAGGATGAACCAGACTTGTGGAGGTCTAAGATTTTCTTTCGGAGTTCTTGGCTGATTTCTTTTGATTTTCCCATGATGTCGAGCAAAGAGGCACTGAGTTTGAAGGTAGGCCTTGAAATACATCCACAGGTACACCTCTAATTGACTCAATAGATGTCAATTAGCCTATCATTTTCAGGAATTTCCCAAGCTGTTTAAAGGCCCAGTCAACTTGGTGTATGTAAACTTCTGACCCACTGTAATTTTGATATAGTGAATTATAAGTGAAATAATCTGTCTGTAAACAATTGTTGGAAGAATTACTTTTGTCATGCACAAAGTTGTTCTAACCGACTTGCCAAAACTATAGTTTGTTAACATGAATACTGTGGAGTGGTTGAAAAATGAGTTTTAATGACTTCAACTTAAGCGTATGTAAACTTCCGACTTCAACTGTATACACTATATATACACAAATGTATGTGGGCACCCCTTGAAATTAATGGATTTGGTTATTTCAGCCACACCCATTGCTGACAGGTGTATAACATTTAGCACACAGCCATGCAACTTTCCAACAAGTCAGTTTGTCAATTTTCTGCCCTGCTAGAACTGCCCCGGTCAACTGTAAGTGCTGTTATTGTGAAGTGGAAACATCTAGCAGCAATAATGGCTCAGCTGCGAAGTGGTAGGCCACACAAGCTCACAGAACGGGAGTGTGTAATAAGTCTGTCCTCGGTTGTATTTTAAAAATATCCTCTCCTGTTGTCCTGGTTTCCAGTGTTACAGTGTTTTTTGATGAAGGCATTGTCTGTATAGTTTTTTTTTGCCTTTTCCCCCAGCATTGTCCCAGCCATATCCGCGGCAGCAGGAAGAATTAAGTCCTCCACAATAGTATGGGGCTTGCATGTCCTAGCTACTCGGTAGCTCACCATATAAGACACGTCTATCCCCTTCTTATTAAATGGTATCTGCTGCTTTTATACATGTCTTACTACTCAAAAGTTGTCTTAATTCTCGCTCAAAAAAGTCCTGTGGCTTATTTTTCAAATTGGCATGTTTTGTTTCTAAATGTCTGCGCAAGAGTGAAGGTTTCATCGAGTTGTGAGATGCACATATAACACACTGTGGCTGAGGAAAGGCACTACTCCCAATATAAGTGAACCCCAAATCAATGTAGTTCTCATCATATTTGCGCCTCTTAGATGGTCCAACGTCCCTATCTGCTCAGTGCTTTCCTGGGTAAGGGGGCAGTAGCTCTTCGGCTGCATCAGATTCACAACTGTTAGTGTCCATGCTAGCTGGGCTAGCAACAAATGTAGAATTACTGATGCTAGCATTGGATGTGCTCGTGGAAGCAGAACAACTTATGTCATCGGCAGGCACAGGTTTAGTACTGCTGGTAGTAGCAGTACTACCAGTAGAGCTGGTATGTGTCTCTATGGACACAGGCCTTACTTTTTTTAACCATTTATAAATTTTCGAGCAAACAGAATTGGCAGCAGCCACGTTTGGCTACATACAGACCGTTAGTGGAATTCCTGCGAGAGAGCAACAGTTCATGTGTTATTTATTTGACTAGAATACCTGTATTTGACAACGTGTTATTTAGGTGAACACTAGATGGTTTAATTGTATTTTTGGCAGTGAAACAGTCTCCTGTAGCTCAGATGATAGAGCATGGTGCTTGCAACACTAGGGTTGTGGGTTCAATTCCCATGGGGGACTAGTATGAAAAAAGTATGAACATGTATGCACTAACTAACTGTAAGTCGCTCTGGATAAGAGCGTCTGCTAAATTACTAAAATGTAAAAATGTACTCAGGTGAGAAAAAAAACATCCAAATGTATAGCCCCGTTGGAAAATCTAAATGGACTGTTTGAAAATGTGAATCACATTTTTATTTGGCGTACCCCAGTTTGGGAATAGCCGATCTAGTGGAAAGGCTTCCCAGAAGAGTGGAGGCTGTTTTTAGTAGCAAAGGGGGAACCAACTCCATATTATTGCCCATGATTTTGGAATGAGATGTTCGATGAGCAGGTGTCCACATACTTTTGGTCATGTAGTGTATAACGTTACTGGTACCAGTTCCAAACTAGCCTCAGCTTTCTAGGGTTCTAGGTTGGGAAAGTAGCTACAGTACCTTCCCCCGGATGCCGCGCGAAGTGCTATAGCACCACCTGAAATATCAGAATATAAAAAAATATATATGCCATGCACCTGTCTACTGGGTTTGATCCATATTTGATATACAATTGCAATACTGTTGATTTTGTTTTATCTAACTGCCTGTAGCTCAGGACCTGAAGCAAGGATATGCATATTCTTGATATCATTTGAATGGAAACCCTTTGAAGTTTGTGGAAATGTGAAACGAATGTAGGAGAATATAAACACATTAGATCTGGTAAAAGATAATACAAAGAAAAAAGTGTTTTCTATAAAAAAGAATGTTGCATCATCTTTGAAAGCACAGAGTGATGTAGGATTCTAGATGTAATTTAGATGTTGTCCACCAGATGGCGGCAAAGTGATCTAGTGAAGAATTACATCATTACACAATATTTTGTATCAAGTCTGCCAGGAGTTTTCCTAAATGTGCCGTTTCAAATACATAACTATAGAGACCATACAAAAATGCTATAGTAATACAAAATTAAAGTTTGCACACTCCCAGGAATGGCATACATGATGGATCATTAGTTTCCCTACAGAAAAGACACTACCCTTCACACATCTAGATGGCCGGGCGTGGTGGGTGTGGAGCCAGAGGTCAAACTGTAGAACCCAGTTCCTACATTTGAATATAAAAATAGATTTTTCTAATAAAACTACACCATTTTATCTCTGGCAAGATTACTGAATGTAAGTACATTATTCATCTTCAGAGGTGAATGTACCAAACCAGTTGTCGTGATAAAACTGTTTTGTTGTTGTGCACTATCCTCAAACAATTGCATTGTATTTTGGAGCTGTAATAGCTACTGTAAATTGGACACTGCAGTTAGATGAACAAGAATTTAAGCTTTCTGCCCATATAAGACATGCCTATGTCCGGGAAACACCATTCTAGTCACATATTGCATATTGAGCAGCAACCGTCCCGTTTAAGGGACACCGATCCATTAGAGGTTAATAAGCTAGTTATAACCTTTCAAGTGTTTATGCTTATTAGGTGGAGGCACCACATTATTCTATATATGGTACATATACATTCTTATGATATATTTTAGAAAGGTGTAATCAGTTTTTAATAAAGTAGTCAAATGTAAGGTGATTATAACTAGGGCAATCCAATTCAAGTCAATGGTACCTATAATAGCATTTTCCAAATCATCTATAAGAAATGTCATTACACAGACATTTTAAGATACTTTAGGATGATTTGGACAGGAAGCTCAAATGAAAAGAGGGACCTTACATCAAAACCTCATCATAGTGAGGATATTAATAGTGAGATGTGTGCAATGCAATATATATGATGTATGTATTGTATATGTGAAGGTGGCAGGTAGCCTAGCGGTTAGAGCGTTGGGCCAGTAACCGATAGGTCAATGGTTTGAATACCCAGGCCGACAAGGTGAAAAACCTGTCTGTGTCCTTGAGCAAGGCACTTAACCCTAATTTGCTCCAGGGGCTGACCCTGTAGGTAGGCTGTCATTGTAAATAAGAATTTGTTCTTAACTGACTTGCCTAGTTAAATAAATGGTTAAATAAGATACCTAGACTTTAGCTTTTAAGAGTAAATGACTCAAACATTTCTAAAAACGTATATACATTTATTTTAAAACACACTAATTTTCAGGGGGCATACTGGGGCAAAACAACCACTTTCTAAAGTATCTGTTTTATCAAATAACCAAAGAAACTATTCATTCAGCCCAGAATTGTTTTGGGCTAAGGATAGCCAGTATGCACATTTCCAACTCTAACCAAACTTTGTTTGTTTTGTTTCAGATAATATACATTTTCCTTAAGGGGGGCTTTTCCCCCCAACATACTGTAAACTCTGGACTGCTGATACTATGTATTGGCCATTGGTCGGCTATATTGGCACTCCTCAGTAGGAACAGTCCTCAATAGGAATGAATGAATTGATATATATATATACAGTGGGGAGAACAAGTATTTTATACACTGCCGAATTTGCAGGTTTTCCCACTTACAAAGCATGTAGAAGTCTGTAATTTCTATCATAGGTATTCTTCAACTGTGAGTTGAAATCACATTGTATGATTTTTAAGTAATTAATTTGCATTTTATTGCATGACATAAGTATTTGATACATCAGAAAAGCAGAACTTAATATTTGGTACAGAAACTTTTGTTTGCAATTACAGAGATCATACGTTTCCTGTAGTTCTTGACCAGGTTTGCACACACTGCAGCAGGGTATTTGGCCCACTCCTCCATACAGACATCATCCCCAAAGAATGATGTTTCCACCTCCATGCTTCACGGTTGGGATGGTGTTCTTGGGGTTGTACTCATGCTTCTTCTTCCTCCAAACACGGCGAGTGGAGTTCAGACCAAAAAGCTCTATTTTTGTCTCATCAGACCACATGACCTTCTCCCATTCCTCCTCTGGATCATCCAGATGGTCATTGGCAAACTTCAGACGGGCCTGGACATGCGCTGGCTTGAGCAGGGGGACCTTGCGTGTGCTGCAGGATTTTAATCCATGACGGCGTAGTGTGTTACTAATGGTTTTCTTTGAGACTGTGGTCCCAGCTCTCTTCAGGTCATTGACCAGGTCCTGCCGTGTAGTTCTGGGCTGATCCCTCACCTTCCTCATGATCATTGATGCCCCACGAGGTGAGATCTTGCATGGTGCCCCAGACCGAGGGAGATTGACCGTCATCTTGAACTTCTTCCATTTTCTAATAATTGTGCCAACAGTTGTTGCCTTCTCACCAAGCTGCTGCCGGTGCAGGTCTACAATTTTATCCTTGATGTCCTTACACAGCTCTCTGGTCTTGGCCATTGTGGAGAGGTTGGAGTCTGTTTGATTGAGTGTGTGGACAGGTGTCTTTTATACAGGTAACGAGTTCAAACAGGTGCAGTTAATACAGGTAATGAGTGGAGAACAGGAGGGCTTCTTAAAGAAAAACTAACAGGTCTGTGAGAGCCGGAATTCTTACTGGTTGGTAGGTGATCAAATACTTATGTCATGCAATAAAATGCAAATTAATTATTTAAAAATCATACAATGTGATTTTCTGGATTCCGTCTCTCACAGTTGAAGTGTACCTATGATAAAAATTACAGACCTCTACATGCTTTGTAAGTAGGAAAACCTGCAAAATCGGCAGTGTATCAAATACTTGTTCTCCCCACTGTATATATAGTTTTTTTTTTTATTGTTTTTTTTAATTAACTAGGCAAGTTAGTTAAGAACAAATTCTTATTTACAATGATGGCCAACACCAGCCAAACTCGGACAACGCTGGGCCAATTGTGCACCGCCCTATGGGACTCCCAACCACGGCAGGTTGTGATAGTCTTAGACCACTGTGCCACTTGGGGGCCCGAATTAAATGTTTCAAGGACAAAATTACATGCATTTAAAACCAGGTAAGTTGACTGAAAACACATTTTAATTTACAGCTACAACCTGGGGAATAGTTACAGGGGAGAGGAGGGGGGATGAATGAGCTAATTGGAAGCTGGGGAATATTAGGTGGCCATGGTGGTATGATGAATTTAGCCAGGACAGCAGGGTTAACACCCCTACTCTTACGATAAGTGCCATGGGATCTTTAGTGACCACAAAGAGTCATGACACCTGTTTAACATCCCATTCGAAAAACGGCACCCTGCAGTGGGAAATGTCCCCGATCCCTGCCCTGGGGTATTGGGATCTTTTCTTTTTTGAGAGTGCCTCCTACTGGCCCTCCAACACCACTTCCAGCAGCGTCTGGTCTCCCATCCAGGGACCGACCAGGACCAACCCTAATTAGCTTCAGTGGCATTAGTAATCTATAAAAATTATACTTCAAGGAAAATGTTTTTTTATATATATACTGAACAGAAATATAAATGCAGCATGCAACAATTTTTCTGAGTTACAGTTCATATAAGGAAATCATTCAATTGAAATAAATTAATTAGGCCCTAATCTATGATTTCACATGACTGGGCAGGGTCACAGCCATGGTTGGGCCTGAGAGGGCATAGGCCCACCTACTTGGGAGCCAGGTCCACCCACTGTAGAGCCAGGCCCAGCCAAGAATGAGTTTTTCCCCACAAAAGGGCTTTATTACAGACAGACAGAAATACCCCAATACAATTTGAGCAACGTAAGCTTTTTGTGTGTATGGAACATTTCTGGGATCTTTTATTTCAGCTCATGAAACCAGTACTTTACATGTTGCTTTTATATTTTTGATCAGTGTATATACAGTCATGTGAAAAAGTAAGTACACCCCCTGGGGAGTTCTTTTTTTTTTTTTACATATTTGGACAGATGGATATGTAATCACTTCACTTCAACGCTATTGACAGATAAAGGTTACCCATTTTGACAAATCACACAACAACAAAAAACGTTAAATGTTATGCAATTAAAATAAACAAAAATGCCTTTTCCTTATGGGGAAAAGTTAGTACACCCCTACCTTTACCATCACATAAAATGGCTTAGGAGGTTCCAACCTTCCATAAAGATAAGAAAATTGGTCTGGTTTGGTCTTAACCATATGGGTGTGTGGTAACACATCATTCAAAGATCAAAAGACTTACCTAAGGCTCTCAGAAGAAAGATTCTTGATGCCCATGAGTCTGGGAAGGGTTACAAATCCATTTCCAAGCAATTGGAAGTACATCATTCAATTTCCAAGCAATTCGAAGTACATCATTCCAATTTTCTTATCTTTATGGGAGGCTGGAGACTCCTAAGTTTCTCTCTCAAATGGACAATGACCCCAAGCATACTTGCAAAATCTACTTTGTGCATGACACAAGTAATTCTTCCAACAATTGTTTACAGACAGATTATTTCACTTATAAGTAACTATATCACAATTCCAGTGGGCCAGAAGTTTACATACACTAAGATGACTGTGCCTTTTTAAACAGCTTGCACAATTCCAGAAAATGATGGCTTCAGAAGCTTCTGATAGGCTAATTGATCTCATTAGAATCAATTGGAGGTGTACCTGTGGATGTATTTCAAGGCCTACCTTCAAACTCAGTGCCTCTTTGCTCGACGTCATGGGAAAATCAAAATAAATCAGCCAAGACCTCAGAAAACAAATTGTAGACCTCCACAAATCTGGTTCATCCTTGGGAGCAATTTCCAAACGCTGAAGGTACCACGTTCATCTGTATAAACAATAGTACGCAAGTATAAACACCATGGGACCATGCAGCCGTCATACCACTCAGAAAGGAGACACGTTCTGTCTCCTAGAGATGAATGTACTTTGGTGCAAAAAGTGCAAATCAATCCCAGAACAACAGCAAAGGACCTTGTGAAGATCCTGGAGGAAACAGGTACAAAAGTATCTATATCCACAGTAAAACAAGTCCCATATCGACATAACCTGAAAGGCCGCTCAGCAAGGAAGAAGCCACAACTGCAAAACCGCCATGATAAAGCCAGACTATGGTTTGCAACTGCACATGGGGACGAATATCGTACTTTTTGGAGAAATGTCCACTGGTCTGATGAAACAAAAATATAACTATTTGGCCATAATGATCATCGTTATGTTTGGAGGGAAAAGGGGGAGCCGAAGAACACCCTCCCAACCGTGAAGCACGCGGGTGGCAGCATCATGTTGTGGGAGTGCATTGCTGCAGGAGGGACTGGTGCACTTAGCAAAATAGATGGCATTATGAGGAAGGAAAATCATGTGGATATATTGAAGCAAAATCTCAAGACATCAGTCAGGAAGTTAAAGCTTGGTCGCAAATGGGTCTTTCAAATGGACAATGACCCCAAGCATACTTCCAAAGTTGTGGCAAAATGGCGTAAGGACAACAAAGTCAAGGTATTGGAGTTGCCATCACAAAGCCCTGACCTCAATCCAATAGAACATTTGTGGGCAGAACTGAAAAGGCGTGTGCGAGCAAGGAGACCTACAAACCTGACTCAGTTACACCAGTTCTGTCAGGAGGAATGGGCCAAAATTCACCCAACTTATTGTGGGAAGCTTGTGGAAGGCTACCCGAAATGTTTGACCCAAGTTAAACAATTTAAAGGCAATGCTACCAAATACTAATTGAGTATATGTAAACTTCTGATCCACTGGGAAAGTGATTAAATAAATAAATAAAAGCTGAAATAAATCATTCTCTCTACTATTTCACATTCTTAAAATAAAGTGGTTTTTACTAGGATTAAATGTCAGGAATTGTGAAAAACTGAGTTTAAATGTATTTGGCTAAGGTGTATGTAAACTTCCGACTTCAAATATGTATATATATATGTATATATATATATATATTACTGTATATATACAGATGTGCTCAAATTTGTTGGTACCCTTAGAGCTCATTGAAATAATGCTTCATTCCTCCTGAAAAGTGATGAAATTAAAAGCTATTTTATCATGTATACTTGCATGCCTTTGGTACGTCATAGAATAAAGCAAAGAAGCTGTGAAAAGAGATGAATTATTGCTTACTCTACAAAGATATTCTAAAATGGCCTGGACACATTTGTTGGTACCCCTTAGAAAAAATTATAAATAATTGGATTATAGTGATATTTCAAACTAATTAGTTTCTTTAATTAGTATCACCCGTCTCCAATCTTGTAATCAGTCATTCAGCCTATTTAAATGGAGAAAAGTAGTCACTGTGCTGTTTGGTATCATTGTGTTCACCACACTGAACACGGACCAGAGAAAGCAAAAGGAGAGAGTTGTCTGAGGAGATCAGAAAGAAAATAATAGACATGCATGCTAAAGGTAATGGCTACAAGACCATCTCCAAGCAGCTGGATGTTCCTGTGACAACAGTTGCAAATATTATTAAGAAGTTCTTAGGTCCATGGAACTGTAGCCAACCTCCCTGGACGCGGCTGCAAGAGGAAAATCGACCCCAGATTGAACAGAAGGATAGTGCGAATGGTAGAAAAAGAACCAAGGATAACTGCCAAAGACATACAAGCTGAACTCCAAGGTGAAAGTTTGTCCGTTTCTAATCGCACCATCCGTTGCTTTTTGAGCGAAAGTGGGCTCCATGGAAGAAGACCCAGGAGGACTCCACTTTTTAAAGAAAAGCATAAAAAAGACTGGAATTTGATCAAATTCATATTGACAAGCCACAATCCTAAAAATAAACAACAAAAAAGAAGAAAACAAATGACAAATTAGACAGTACCCATTGTCTAGATCCTTCCCTATACTCTACATGGTATGACTGATGGGGTGACTTAGAATGTTGTGCAGTAGTATTTACTGGTTAACGGAAACAGTGAACACAGCTGCATACATTTATCTTCTGACGAAAACAAAGTGTTAATATTCGGTGAACAAAATCCTTAACAGTGAATTTTGTATTCACTGATTACATTTGTATTTAAAGTTGAGCAAAATGTGGTCTAAGATATTCAAGGCAGGTACAAAGCGAAGAAATTCTTAATGTATTTAAGCATTTCATCACTGCTCTTCTGCTATAGATGCGTTTCAACACGGATCGCAAAATTGCTTGCATGCAACGTTTTTTTTTTGTCTTAAACAGATTTTAACGACTGACGGTCTATAAATAGGACGCAACAGAATGCACTTTAGGCGATAACGTTGGAAATTGAGTTCACATCACGGACATTATTCACTTATAATAGGCTAATAAACATGGCCTATGGGAATAAGATACTTTATATTCAATTGAATAAAATTGAAAGTGTAAGATGTAAATGGCAAAAATAAGTAGCCTACAACTTAGTTGACATGACAAAATGTCTGATATTGATTTAAAACTCATCTGAAACGTTAGTCTATATCAATTCAAACAGCATGGATAACATGAACACCTGCATTACATTAAACATGCTCAGCCATGGTAGGTTTCCAGTCATGACAATTATAATTGCCTAGAATGAACGTAGGCTACGCAGCGACGAGAATCGACAGGGGGATGCGCACTAGTTGAGCTGCTGAACAGTTGACCTCAAAATAATATTGATGATTTACCTTAAATTATTTACATGAAACAATTCCTGTGTACACACGCACAATATAAAAAAAATATATATATTGTGAATAACCTACAGAAGCATAACGGTCAACTATGAAAAACTATTTCCGTCCACCTGTCATTTATTCTAGCCATGAATTCTTACCTTGTCGCCTATGGCACGTTTCGCCGTAATGCTGACATTGCTTCTAAACAATCAAAAGAGGTCCCCAGTAAAACTGTCCTCTTCTCCCCAAACAGGTGGACTCACAGACGCACTTTCGCGTTTACTCACAATCACCTACTGATGCTGGAATCCATGCGGGTGATCACACACAGCGTAAACTGCGCAACCGCGAAACCGACACTATCATTGGTCCTACAACCGACCGGTCTCTTAATAGCAGAGAAATTGCCGCGTTCACGCGCTAGTCGGAACTAGGAAACTTAGATATTTCCGACTTGCTAACTGGTTGTTCAACCAGTTAGCTAGTCCGACATTTCCGAGTTTTCTAGTTCCGACTAGCATGTAAATGCAACATAGATAAAATGCCTTTGAAATAAATGTTTTAAAGTAGGCCTGTTTAAAAAAGCAAATTAAAGTAATACGTTAAACATTAAGTAGGCTAGGCATTAAATACTAGAACTTAATTTTATTTTCAGAAAGAAATATGTGCATTTAAGTATATGTTCAGAGAAAATATTTGGGATAGCAGACCTTCATTCAGTCCTACAGAACTGTCTTAATTCTTCGTGGCATAGAGTCAACAAGGAGCTGGAAACATTCCTCCGAGAGTTTGGTCCATATTGACATTATAGCATCACTTAGTTTCTTCAGATTTGTCGGCTGCACATCAATGATGCGAATCTCCCGTTCCACCCAAAGGTGCTCTATTGGATTGAGATCTGGTGACTGTGTTGGCCATTTGAGTATAGTGAACTCATTGTCATGTTCAAGAAACCAGTTTGAGATGATGTGAGCTTTGTGACATGGCGCGTTATCCTGCTGGAAGTAGCCATTAGAAGATGAGTACACTGTGGTCATAAAGGGATGGACAATGCATTTTCGCCCAGAGAACTGCCGCTCACTGGATATTTTGTCATTTTCGGACCATTCTCTGTAAACCCTAGAGATGGTTGTGTGGGAAGATCCCAGTAGATCAGCACTTTCTGAAATACTCAAACCAGCCCATCTGGCACCAATAACCATGCCACGTTCAAAGTCACTTAAATCACCTTTCTTCCCCATTCTGATGCTTGGTTTGAACTTCAGCAGATCGTCTAGACCATGTCTACACGCCTAAATGCATTGAGTTGCTGCCACGTGATTGGCTGATTAGATATTTACGTTAACGAGCAGTTGAAAAGGTGTACCGGTGAGTGGCTGGTGAGTGTATTATACAGATGTTTGAAGATTGGTCCTCACTGCTTATGTAGGTCTATTTGTTGAGAGAAATAGCCCTGTGCACTCATATAGCCAGCACATGAAAATGGCTAAATATCAACCTCTTGGTGGTGATGACAAAACAACATCCCTGAAAACAGACTTGTAACACTAAAATTGTACTGTCTAGTTTCAGCTGGTATTTATCTGTTATTTACATTGGGTACTTGCTGGTTATTACATCAAATAACATAGCAGGGGTTTTACCAACCTGGTAGGCTACCAAATAAGATTGATTAATGGTAAAATTAAGATATTGTTTTACCTACTACATAATTACTATGTAATAATGTAATTAACATGTAATTTCTAGGTAAATAGCAGACTGAAAGATGTAAAATGAAGTGTAATCAAAATGGTTCACTCATATCCATGAGAATATGAAGGTTCTCAACAAGAATATCAAAACATTTCATTTTAAAGATTATTTCTTTTTTATTTTCAAAAGTGCTTTGTAATGTTGAATGTAAATTAAATCAAAAATATTATCTATATTTCCACTACCAATGACTGACAATATGGACATTGGACACATGGTCCATTGTGGATATCACATGCCAAAGTGTCCATTGTGGTCCTTTAAAATGTTTTCTAGTTGCTGGATTTGCTTGGCTTGACAAGGACAGTACTTCCTGTGACCAGGGTGGGGAAGAACTCCACCATGAACTTGTTCTTCAGTCTATGGAGGAAATGGACATACCTCACCCCAGGCCCGTAGCCTGAGAACACATGGGACACCTACATAGACACAGTTAGAAAATGACTTACTGCACAAATATGTATATCAAATGATCAAACACAATCAGTCTTTCAAGCTAATATGTATAGTGCAAACTCATAACAAAACATGTCTAGGCCCCACCTCTTTCCAGTTGTGGGAGTATTCACTAAGCTCCTCAGTGGGGCTCACTGTGTGTTCTGAGATGACCGTCTGTCCGTCTGCTCCCAGCAACCTCACCCGCAGCTGGTAGATGGACTCGTGCAGTTGGCTCTCCTCATACCTACAGGGGTCAAAGGTAAAAAACTGTTACTATGTATGAAGAACCAAAATATGAATACAACGAGGGCCAATCTAACAGTGTTTGTTGCATAATGTTGTGGTTCCGGATAGAGGTAGTGAAACACTACACTGACTGCAACATCACTGTCTTCAAGCGATTGAGTCCTAGGTTGTGATGTTGACATTGACACATAGGAATGTACCATGAGTCATGAATGCATACTTAGTCTATGTCAGGTTGAAACCCACCAGTCTTTGACGACAATGTCAGGTTGGAAACAATCCAACAGCTCGTCCCATACTCCCTCAGCCTTCAGGTCCACTCTCTGCTCCAAGGTAAACCAGCTGAGAACACAGAAACACAGCAGCAGTCAGAGATAGTTCAGTATCTATCTACCACCGCCTCTAATAAGACTTAAAGCATTTAGGTCTGGTTTAACGGCCGCACCCAGATTAATACTAGTCTTGGACTAAAAAGCCCTTTCAATGAAGAATCTCCAATGATAATGTTGTTAACTCAGGGCAAGGCTTAAAGAGACATTTCACAACTTCATATTCATCAACTACAGCACCACCCTAACTTGCACGTTTCTATGTTTTGCGGTTAGAGCGTTGGGCCAGTAACCAAAAGGTCACTGGTTCGATTACCTGAGCCGACAAGGTTAAAAACCTGTCGATGTGTCCTTGAGCAAGGCACTTAACCCTAATTTGCTCCAGGGGCTGACCCTGTAGGTAGGCAGTCATTGTAAATAAGAATTTGTTCTTAACTGACTTGCCTAGTTAAATAAAGGTTAAATAAAAAATAAAAAATATGTTTTGTAGTGAATAAGATAAGTGTTTACAATTACATCATCGGTGTGCATAGTGTGATTTTAACGAATTATGAGTATGCATTGCCTGCTAATTGCTTGATGATGTCATTGAAACACTTATCTTCCCCCATCTTTTTTACTACAAAACATACAAACGCACCATTTTCTGATATGTTGATGTTAGGGTGGTGCTGGAGATTATGAATAGGAAGTAGATCATTTGAGACATTTTCAATTAACCTGGGTCCAGGAAATGTGCCTTTACAGGGAGTGGTTATACGACTACCTTCACTGATAGTGAGGCCCATGATAACGTAAGGAGGGGTAGCTCATTTGTACAAAGGTGACAGTTGGTTGTCGCTCACATCACCTGTAGTTAGGCAGGTAACAGATGGTGACGCCCGGTGGTATGCCGCTGGCATCATAACCAAGGTCCTCTCTGCTGGTGGTCCAGCCTGTATAGTCACCTATAGATTGAAAGATATTAATCATTAAAGGAATTTCACTTCATGTTATAAATCAATTAGGCATACCCTTCTATTGCTTTATGGTCTTATAAATGGAAATAATAGCCAACATTTTGTTCTTGTATACTGTAACTATGTACCCTCTGGTTCAGAGCGAGGAGGTCCTTCTGGAGGAACCCCTGTCAGTTCACGCTCGGGAGGAGGGGAGTCCTGACTCACACCTGGGTGGGGAAGAAGAAAGACAGAGTCAATATAACAACCAAGGACTTTAACCTACAGCAGTGGTATTCAAAGTCGGGGTCGTGACCCCAATGAAACCAGTGAGGTTGCCAACATTTACACACATATATATAAAAGCAGATTATTGTATGGGACAATATTCAAACGTTTGAGAAAGATCATTAGAAAAACACAATTTCACTGAGTAAATGTATCTATTGGTTTCTTTTCATTTTGATAAGAGATGAACATTTAATTAATTTACGGTTATTTGTTGATTCACCGATTTTAAAATTGTGTTATTAGATTTGGAGTGGGGTTGCGATAAATTCTTGCGGAAAAAAATGGGGTCCCCGGCGAAAAAGTTTGGATACCACTGACCTACTCTCTAGTCTAAAAATGTCTTAAACAAATGCAAAACGACGATTAATGTTCAAACACTACATTATTTTCTCTATGTTGTTGTGTTCCTGAAAACGTAATTTGAGGAACACATTGAGTTATTCAAAACCCTTGCCTCCTATGGCAACCCTTGCCTCCTATATGTCTAACATAGACTAAGGTACTATGCCAGATCAATGATATTAGCTTTACTACTTATTATCAATGTTATTCCGGTGAAACCTAACACCACAGCTGCAGTAAACATACACCACTTTCAATACAAATAGACATATTGTAACGTAACTACCGTGAGGCGCAGGATTCTTCAACAAATTTCGACCGAACGGCTTCGCTTCGTAGACGAACTTCCAATCCACTGTATCCGGCAGGGAAATGTCTTTGATATTCCACTCTGTCTCGCATCTTTTTTTCCATTCATTGGTCGCCATTGTGTGATATGTTCGTATACAGCTTACAGTGAAACAGGAAGTGTCAAGTCGAACGCTGCAATTTATAATAGTAGCCTATGCATATGCCCCACCCTTAGCCTACCTTGAAACCTGAATATGAATTGCATTGAATAATACATCGGGCAGAAATTAGTGTTTGAATAAGGAGTTTGCTCTCACGACCTCTACAAGCAAGAATGTTGAATACAATTATATTTTAACCTATTTTACTGTGCGATTGGTCCTTTTAGCCGTAGGAATGTGAGACATATCCACAGTAAAGTGTAATTTGGCTACATCAACTTTTTAAAGCGCTTGTGGTGCGTTCAGATTTGCGGTAAAGTACATTATAACTTAATTTTATTCAACATTATTTTCGAGAGGTCCCAAGTGGCTCCCAAGTGGCGCAATGGTCTAAGACACTGCATCTCAGTGCTAGTGGCGTCACTACAGACAACCTGGTTCGAATCCAGACTTTATCACAACCGGCCGTGATTGGGAGTCCCATAGGGCGGCGCACAATTGGCCCAGCGTCGTCCGAGTTTGGCGGGTGTAGGCCGTCATTGTAAATAATAATTTATTTTCAACTGAATTGCCTAGTTAAATACAAATTAAATAAATAAATAAAAAGTTGAGGAAACTTTTCTAAATCAAACGCTAATTTCTGCCCCACATAGAATAGACCTTTTGCACAACGTAGCAACGCCCACTTCCGCTCAACTTCCTACCCGATCGAGTCCAGACTGGATTCGTCTGATTCACCCCAAATATATTTTGTACCAAGCCACAAATCTGAGCTACCAAAAACTAAAAATAAAATGTTTTCGATTCCATGACCAGACATGGCTTGTTTTTTTAGGGGTGTACAGAGCTTCATGGAAGAAAACAAGTGTATGTATGTACATGTTTATGAAAACTGTTTTATATTGATATTGGAGCGTTGAGAACCTCGGAAATATACTATTTAAACATTCTACACCCTTTATATGGCCATTCAACCCCTATAACCACACCTCTATAGCCATGGTCTTCAGCACAGCATATTTCTGATAAGCAAGACATTTATGCACTGAATTCTCACTGCCTATCCAAATAGAGCAGCTGTGCCATGATTTGGCTTTAACCTTTAAATAATACATCCCTCTGTTAAGTAGCCCACAGAACCCAAGCAGATAAACGCACCTGTCGCAAAATATGCTGCATGTCAATATGATACAGTAGTAGCCTACAGAAATAATGCACATAAGGTAATAAACATAATAGCATGGTAGGATATATATATATATATATATATATATATATATATATATATATATATATTCACATATATATATATATATTCACCTTTTTTTAACCAGGTAGGCCAGTTGAGAACAAGTTCTCATTAACAACTGCGACCTGGCCAAGACAAAGCAAAGCAGTGCAAAAAAAACAACAACACAGAGTTACACATGGGATAAACAAACGTACAGTCAATAACACAATATAAAGTCTATGTACAGTGTTTGCAAATGTAGTAAGATTAGGAAGGTAGGGCAATAAATAGGCCATAGTGGCAAAATAATTACAAATTAGCATTAACACTGGACTGAAAGATGTGCAAATTATGATGTGCAAATAGAGATACTGGAGTGCAAATTAGCAAAAATATACAAATATGGGGATGACGTAGTAGGATGGGCTATTTACAGATGGGCTGTATACAGGTGCAGTGATCGGTAAGCTGCTCTGACAGCTGATGCTTAAAGTTATTGAGTGAGATGGTAGTCTCCAGCTTCAATGATTTTTACAATTTGTTCCAGTCACTGGCAGCAGAGAACTGGAAGGAATGGCGGGCCAAAGGAGGTGTTGGCTTTGGGGATGACCAGTGAAATATACCTGCTGGAGTGCATGCTACGGGTGGGTGTTGCTATGGTGACCAGCGAGCTGATATAAGGCGGGGATTTACCTAGCAAAGACTTATAGATGACCTGGAGCCAGTGGGTTTGGTGACGAATATGTCGTGAGGGCCAGCCAACAAGAGCGTACAGGTTGCAGTGGTGGGTAGTATATGGGGCTTTGGTACCAAAACGGATGGCACTGTGATAGACTACATCCAATTTGCTGAGTAGAGTGTTGGAGGCTATTTTGTAAATTACATCGCCGAAGTCAAGGATCAGCAGGATAGTCAGTTTTACGAGGGCATGTTTGGCAGCATGAGTGAAGGAGGCTTTGTTGCGAAATAGGAAGCCGATTCTAGATTTAATTTTGGATTGGAGATGCTGTCACGATTTTTTCTATTCTAATGTTCTAAATGAACTTTTTAACTCTATCTGTATCCTGACGGTTGTAAATTCTTCAGTTTGTTTAAATAATACAGAGAGAGCTCCAGCTTTGCAAATGGTCAGTCTTTATTCACAGAGAACGTTCTGCCGAAATAAATAACAAAAAACACTTTTATACCATCCAGTCACAGTCAAGCCCCCACCCTGTTTTGTCCTCAGGGTCTGCCTTCAAAGACACTGTCCTGTTATCTCAGGTCACTCCCCTCAAAGGCATCCCTCAGTTGCTATTGTTTACACCTCAGGGACAAGAACCCCACTCTGATAGATGAGGATGGTAAACTTTTATGGCTAATCTCCTGCAAGCCCAACAGCCTTCACAAATGGTCTGTCTCCCCCTTTGTTCATCTTAACCACATCCTGACTCATTTACCAAATGGTAACATTCTAAACATTGTCTATGTAATTTCTAAACATCTTACACATTACACAGTTTCAGGGTGAAACATCTTAGTCATTAACATTAAACATACAAATTCCTTTATCAGATGCTTAATGTGAGTCTGGAAGGAGAGTTTACTGTCTAACCAGACGCCTAAGTATTTGTAGATGTCCACGTATTCTAAGTCAGACCCAGCCGAGAGTAGTGATGATAGTCCGGTGGGCAGGTGCGGCAAGCGTTCGATTGAAAAGCATGCATTTAGTTTTACTAGCATTTAAGAGCAGTTGGAGGCCACGGAAGGAGTGTTGTATGGCATTGAATCTCATTTGGAGGTTTGTTAACACAAAGAGGGGCCAGATGTATACAGAATGGTGTTGTTTGCGTAGAGATGGATCAGAGAGTCACCAGCAGCGAGAGCAACATCATTGATATATATAGAGAATAGAGTCAGCCCAAGAATTGAACCCTGTGGCACCCCCATAGAGACTGCCAGAGGACCGGACAACAGGCCCTCCGATTTGACACACTGAACTCTATCTGAGAAGTAGTTGGAGAACCAGGCGAGGCAGTCATTTGAGAAACCAAGGCTGTTGAGTCTGCCAATAAGAATGCGGTGATTGACAGAGTCGAAAGCCTTGGCCAGGTGGATGAAAACGGCTGCACAGTACTGTCTTTTATCTATGGCGGTTATGATATCATTTAGTACCTTGAGCGTGGCTGAGGTGCACCTATGACCAGCTCGAAAACCAGATTGTGTAGCAGAGAAGGTACGGTGGGATTCGAAGTAGTCAGTGATCTGTTTGTTAACTTGGCTTTCGAAGACTTTAGAAAGGCAGGGCAGGATGGATATAGGTCTGTAACAGTTTGGGTCTAGAGTGTCTCCCCCTTTGAAGAGGGGGATGACCGCGGGTAGCCAGGTGGAAAGCATGGCCAGCCGTAGCAAAATGCTTATTGACATTTTCGATTATCGTAAATTTAATCGGTGGTGACAGTGTTTCCTAGCCTCAATGCAGTGGGCAACTGGGAGGAGGTGCTTATTCTCCATGGACTTTACAGTGTCCCAAAACGTTTTGGAATTAGTACTACAGGATGCAAATTTCTGTTTGAAAAAGCTAGCCTTTGCTTTTCTAACTGACTGTGTGCATTGGTTCCTGACTTCCCTGAAAAGTTGCATATCGCGGGGGCTATTTGATGCTAACGCAGTGCGCCACAGGATGTTTTTGTGTTGGTCAAGGGTAGTCAAGTCTGGGGTGAACCAAGGGCTATATCTGTTCTTAGTTCAACATTTTTTGAATGGGGCATGCTTATTTAGGATGGTGAGGAAAGCACTTTTAAAGAACAACCAGGCATCCTCTACTGACGGGATGAGGTCAATATCCTTCCAGGATACCCGGGCCAGATCGGTTAGAAAGGCCTGCTCACTGAAGTGTTTTAGGGAGCGTTTGACAGTGATAAGGGGTGGTCATTTGACCGCGGACCCATTACGGACGCAGGCAATGAGAAGCTATAATAAGTTGTTCCCTGTTACAAATGGTAACAGGAGCCCTGCGCTGCCTAAATAGTACAACACTGTATCGGCCCCTTCAAAACGCCCTAATCCTTCATGACACCCCTCACGCAGGATCACTGATGTCGGAATTTACCTACATATTCAATCTAAGTATTTGCTTTCAAAATGCAATATTCCCATCACTTTTGCTGATTGTTTTCTCATTACTCACGATAAAATCATTAGGCCTACTAATGTTGTTCAGACCAATTGTCAGGTCCTGACTAGATTAAGATCTCTAGGCATCTCTATGGTGTCTGGAGGTTACTGTCAGGGCTTGACAGTATGGTTGTCTAGGCTGCTTTATGTTTGGTTTCTGTTGGTCCCCAATTAGAGGCAGCTGCCAAACGTTGTCTCTAATTGGGGATCCTATTTAAGTTGATTATTGTGCCAACCTTTGTGTGGTTCTTCGTTTGTGCATGTCACACGTCAGTTCATGATTGCGTTCTCTCTTTGTTTGTTGTTTTTGTGTCAAGACAGTAAAAAAAATGTCTGTCTACTTCAGCTCTGCGCCTTGGGTCCTGTCTCAGAACCATGACACCAATCCACTGCTCATAACCTATATACATCAGCATTGTGCCAGGTGCCTATCTTAGTAGGCTATAGTTGGTGAACTTTATAATGTAAAATTCAGAAGTTGAGGGGACAGGGGTCAACGTCAGGAGACCAGGCTGCTCCTGAGGGAGGTGGTGGCGGCCTTCTCTCTCTCCTGCGGGAGAGAGCGAGACTGAGAGAAAGAGGCAGGGGTGGTGTATGATTTCAGAAAGCATATCAGTCGTCGTCTGAGCTCTCAGCATTAGGACTTCTATCTTCATCTGAGTTCTCGTCTACATCAGAGTCATCAAAAATATCCCCTTCTCCCAGAATCAGCTTGTGGTAGGTATTCCTGGTGTTGACTTGGTCTTGTGTCAGTTCACTCAATCTTCTCTTCAGGTGGCAGAGAAGGCCATTCCTCCCTCCCTCCGACAACTCCACTGCATTGCCTAAAAGTCACATGTAAAGCAGTACATTATTTACAATTCTATTACACAAAATAGTGTAGAGGGTATTTGTAAATCAAAAAGTATAAACCTCAACTTACTCAGATTTAGCAGATGTAGGGACAGAGCCTCCAGAGTTCCCGCTGCTCTTTGTAGGCTCCTTCAGTGCCCCTTCATCTCCTTCACCAGGATTCTCTCTTCCTCCTGCAGTCTGTTCACCAACATCAGTCTCTCGAAGATTGCCTTTTTGATGGCAAGATGGCTGTTGTCTGTGAGATGCGCTGAAGGTGAACATTCAATCCCATAGATAACTTCTGCAATCATATACTTACTGGTGCCAAGTCTCTCCCACAGCCAAACAAATTTGTCAGTATGGAGCACCTCATCCACTGTGGGGAGTGTAAACTCTGCCTGCTGCTCGTGAAGTTGAACAATGGCAGCTGTCAAGGCTGTTTTTTCTACAAATCTGATGCCTTCTCTTGTTGCCGTGTGAATAAAAAGGGTTGATTAGATGGACTGTATATTCAGATATATTACATGACTATAAGTTATAGAGCTACTATAGTAGTGTGTGTTTCAATCATTTACATAGTATGAATGAATTATTTTGATGTAATAAAAAGTGTTGGTGCAGCATGCTGCAAGCCATTGCTGCCCATGGCAACATTGTAAGTACAACATCATCTTTCTAGTCTGATATTGAGTGGAATGTACTGTTGCCCAACCCATGTAAAATATTTCAGCAGTGCATTGCACCCTACACCGTCATTTCAAATTGTAGGACATGTGTTCTGTTAAAGCTTACTGGCTGATGAAGGACAATAACATAGTATGCCTATTTACAGCAGCATATGATTTAATAGTTGTTTTACCAAAATGTATTGATGTCAATCGATATATTAATTGTATAAAAAAGTATAGTAAAAAGTATAGAATTATATAGAATTCTATAGAAAATAGAACAAGTATTTGATACACTGCTGATTTTGCAGGTTTTCCTACTTACAAAGCATGTAGAGGTCTGTAATTTTTATCATAGGTACACTTCAACTGTGAGAGAGAAAATCACATTGTATGATTTTTTAATAATTAATTTGCATTTTATTGCATGACATAAGTATTTGATCACCTACCAACCAGTAAGAATTCCGGCTCTCACAGACCTGTTAGTTTTTCTTTAAGAAGCCCTCCTGTTCTCCACTCATTACCTGTATTAACTGCACCTGTTTGAACTCGTTACCTGTATAAAAGACACCTGTCCACACACTCAATCAAACAGACTCCAACCTCTCCACAATGGCCAAGACCAGAGATCTGTGTAAGGACATCAGGGATAAAATTGAAGACCTGCACAAGGCTGGGATGGGCTACAGGACAATAGGCAAGCAGCTTGGTGAGAAGGCAACAACTGTTGGCGCAATTATTAGAAAATGGAAGAAGTTCAAGATGACGGTCAATCTCCCTCGGTCTGGGGCACCATGCAAGATCTCACCTCGTGGGGCATCAATGATCATGAGGAAGGTGAGGGATCAGCCCAGAACTACACAGCAGGACCTGGTCAATGACCTGAAGAGAGCTGGGACCACAGTCTCAAAGAAAACCATTAGTAACACACTACGCCGTCATGGATTAAAATCCTGCAGCGCACGCAAGGTCCCCCTGCTCAAGCCAGCGCATGTCCAGGCCCGTCTGAAGTTTGCCAATGACCATCTGGATGATCCAGAGGAGGAATGGGAGAAGGTCATGTGGTCTGATGAGACAAAAATTGTGCTTTTTGGTCTAAACTCCACTCGCTGTGTTTGGAGGAAGAAGAAGGATGAGTACAACCCCAAGAACACCATCCCAACCGTGAAGCATGGAGGTGGAAACATCATTCTTTGGGGATGCTTTTCTGCAAAGGGGACAGGACGACTGCACCGTATTGAGGGGAGGATGGATGGGGCCATGTATTGCGAGATCTTGGCCAACAACCTCCTTCCCTCAGTAAGAGCATTGAAGATGGGTCGTGGCTGGGTCTTCCATTATGACAACGACCCGAAACACACAGCCAGGGCAACTAAGGAGTGGCTCCGTAAGAAGCATCTCAAGGTCCTGGAGTGGCCTAGCCAGTCTCCAGACCTGAACCCAATAGAACATTTTTGGAGGGAGCTGAAAATCCGTATTGCCCAGCGACAGCCCCGAAACCTGAAGGATCTGGAGAAGGTCTGTATGGAGGAGTGGGCCAAAATCCCTGCTGCAGTGTGTGCAAACCTGGTCAAGAACTACAGGAAACGTATGATCTCTGTAAATGCAAACATAGGTTTCTGTACCAAATATTAAGTTCTGCTTTTCTGATGTATCAAATACTTATGTCATGCAATAAAATGCAAATTAATTACTTAAAAATCATACAATGTGATTTTCCGTAATTTTTTAGATTCCGTCACTCACAGTTGAAGAGTACCTATGATAAAAATTACAGACTTCTACATGCTTTGTAAGTGGGAAAACCTGCAAAATCGGCAGTGTATCAAATACTTGTTCTCCCCACTGTATAGACTACTAAGATAGGCACCTGGCACAATGCTGATGTATATAGGTTATGAGCAGTGGATTGGTATGAACAACTTTAGTAGTAATGAGAAAACAATCAGCAAAAGTGATGGGAATAGTGCATCTTGAAAAGCAAATACTTAGATTGAATATGTAGGCAAATTCTGACATCAGTGATCCTGCGTGAGGGGTGTCATGAAGAATTAGGGCGTTTTGAAGGGGCCGATACAGTGTTGTACTATTTAGGCAGTGCAGGGCTCCTGTTACAATTTGTAACAGGGAACAACTTATTATAGCTTATTATATTGCCGACTAACCTTCAAATAGCCTACGCAATATAGGGCTATTTGCGATAATAAGCGCATCTTCATAGATGAGTTTATTATAGGCCTATAATAGGCTAGGTTTAGCTATAGATTAAAATACATATAGGCCTACATGTATATCATCATAGTTTATATGCTGTATATATAGCCTACCATGATATTATGTTTATTACCTTACGTGCATTCTGTAGGCTACTACTGTATCATATTGACATGCCACATGTTTTGCGACAGGTGCGTTTATGTGCTTGGGTTCTGTGGGCTACTTAACAGAGGGATGTATTATTTAAAGGTGAAAGCCAAATCATGGCACAGCTGCTCTATTTGGATAGGCAGTGAGAATTCAGTGCATAATTGTCTTGCTTATCAGAAATATGCT
This sequence comes from Thymallus thymallus, assembly GCA_023634145.1. Lineage (NCBI taxonomy): Eukaryota > Metazoa > Chordata > Actinopteri > Salmoniformes > Salmonidae > Thymallus > Thymallus thymallus. Next base: position 31,902,869 of record CM042391.1, read on the forward strand.
GTGCCAAAGACCATGGCTATAGAGGTGAGGTTATGGCCATTATGCCAATAATGGGTATAGGGGTTGAATGGCCATATAAAGGGTGTAGAATGTTTAAATAGTATATTTCCGAGGTTCTCCATTTTTATAAACATTTACATACATACATTTGTTTTCTGTCATGAAATACACCCCTAAAAAAACTATTTTAACAAGCTGCATGTCTGGTAGCTAAGACTTGTGGATTGGCACAAAATATATTTGGGGTGAATCAGACATATTTGTGCAATCCCATACCCCTGGTGGCCATGGGGTGCTCAGTAGCGCCCCCAAAAGGTGCAATTTCTTCAAAACGTTATGACTAGTAAGTCAACAACAGATGAATACATCCAAACATTATTTGACATTAAGGTTTACTTAGGGAGCCTAATTAAATGATGAGGCTCCAACATTTCAAGCTTAAATATGAAGGACTGAAAAACACATTTTAAAAAGTGCACCACTTTAAAACATTGAGTTGGCATGTGCTGATGCAGCACAGCATTGTGTAGGTTTTTAATGAAGGTACATATCAATTTACAGGCATATTATAATGATATTGGAGAATATATTGATACGAATCCAATTAGGGTTAGGTTTAGAAAAATAAACTACAAACTGTCGCCATATTTGTAGTTCACAACTTATCCGGTTTAGGGAATTATTTTGACATACTAAATGATTTCATAAACGTATATTGCATTAGCAAACATCAACGTGATTCAAATTAAAGACAGATGCAGCTACAATAACTTATTCTCCCTCTGGCCTTTATTTATTTTAGGAACTTTACTTTTCAAAGTCAATTCTTGTAAAATAAAATGTTTTAAACTTTTAATACTATTTTATGTTTCTTCAGTTTGTATGGTATATTGTGATTTGAAATGTCCTAATAAAAAATAAAAAAAACATTCTCCCTCTTTATATGTCAGACACTTAGTTGTTGTTATGATCATAACATGTAAAATGTACAATTTATGTCCTCTAACTGTAATAATAATAAAAGCAATTGCAACCTTTTCAAAAATACAGGACCTGTTCAGCAGCCCTTAAGATTGCAGTCAGCGTGCAGTATAACTGCAGTACACTGCCGTTAGAGTGCAGTATAAATGCAGTTATTCTGCAATTACTGCGTCCAAAATACCACAGTCGACTGCTGCAGTTACTGCACTTTTGCTGCAGATTCAAAACTGCCATCTTTTTTTGTAAGGGAGGGCTCAACGTTACAGAACGGTCACATAGAAATGTTTGGTATAGAGGCAATTGTATCAGTGGTACAATCAAACTATAACAACACTTTTATTGCCAGCTAATGAATGTATGCCCTATGTACTGTATATTGTGGCCACAGGAGTTTGGTGATATTGGCTGGCGCGGAATTAGTGGAATGGTATCCAATGCATCAAACACATAAAAAAATATTAGTATCTTAAATGTGAATCCCTGTATCTTAATGTGAATCCCTGTTTAAATAAAGGTTAATAAAAAATACAAATACATTCTACTAGGCCTAACCCTGATTGCAGACTAACTTTGATATTAGGCCTACACATGTAATAATATTGATAAACCAATATTAATTGGGTAGACTACAATAGTTGTAGTGTCATGGAGGCACACCTAGTTGTCCTCCCTGGTCCCATTCCATATTGACAGGCAATATGTATGACATCAACCATTGTGTCCTCCTGGCTCTGCCGACTGCTGTATCTGCTGCTTTCCTGATTCATTGTACAACTTGTAGATCTGTCATACTGAATGTAGATGTTTATGCCATTAAACAATAATATGATTACATTGGATCCTAATGATTCTTAACAATGTCTTCATAAAGCACAGACACATTGGAAACTGAAGAGGATTTATTATATGGAGATAAGTGGAGGAGTAGATAGAGAAAGAGAGAGAATGATAGAGCTCCTTCACAGGTATAGGGACAGGAGTGGACGATTAGATAGATAGATAGATAGATAGATAGATAGATAGATAGATAGATAGATAGATAGATAGATAGATAGATAGATAGATAGATAGATAGATAGATAGATAGATAGATAGATAGATAGATAGGTTATAGCTTTCAAAAAGCTATAAAAAGACATTGCATAGTATGGGTGAATGGATGAATATGTACACTATAACTTGTTAGGAGATGGTAGGTAGGTGGACCCAGGTGAATGAGAGAGCTCCTTCACAGGTATAGGGACAGGAGTGGGCTTTAGGAGATGGTAGGTAGGTGGACCCAGGTGCTCCGCCATTTTCTGCCACTGCAATGACACTAACAACAACAACATCAACAACAACAAAATGAACAAACCACATTAAGATAGGTCAAATGGAAGAATTCAAGAAATAACTTTTATGTTTGAATTTTTTCCTGACTTACATGATTTACATACTTCTCTGTTTTGGGACACTTGTGCATATTGCAGAGGCGCTCGTGAATGCGCAAATGGAGGAGTGAGGGGAAGAAACACATTTTGGATTCAGCAGGAATCGAATCGTGGACCTAGGTGCAGTGCTTGATTTGGACAAAAATAGATGCCAGTACTCATTTTTGTCACGCCTCCTCCCGCTCTCCCTCCCTGGCGCCGGCCAGGCTGCCCTGCACTTCGCACTCCTGCCACCATCATTACGCACAGCTGCTTCCCTCGTCACGCGCATTAGCGATTATTGGACTCACCTGGACTCAATCACTTGTTATTACCTTCCCTATATATGTCTGTTCCCCAGCTCTGCTTCCCGCTGCTGCATTAATTGTAATTGTATTATGTCGTTTTGTAACCTGGTTATGACGCGGTTCCTGTCCTGCCCTGTCCTGTTCATTGTCCATATTAAATGTCACTCTCCATACCTGCTTCTCATCTCCAGCGTCGGTCCTTACAATTGTGGGTGCCGGTACTGTTTATATTTAGGTGCAGGGACTCCACAATACTTTTGAGTTAATATTCTATAAGAGGAACAGGAGCTCAAGGAGTAGTAAATCTGAGGTGAGGGTACTCCGCTCCGGTGAGCTACAACTCAAGTCAAGCACTGCAATAATAGTAATAGTGACAAAACTCTGGCATAGCAGCCTACTTACTTACCAGGAGCATGGGATCCATCTGATTAAATATATTTTCCCCTTTATGAACAGAATTTAAAATATATATATATAGTATTTGAAATCGCTTGATTTGTGGTTGTGTAATTTACACCTTTTACTAAATTCACAAATTTACCAAATTGATGATGGAATTGACTATACTGACTGTACTTCCTTGAAAATAACTAGGCGCAGGTTAAATAGACGTGACAAATAGATTGTTACTGTTCACAGAATATCTAACAATTTCACCAGTTTATTGCATAATAACATCCATGTCATAACGGTTCTTCCCTTTGCTGTCCCTTCTCTTTCGTGTTCTGCCCTTAGATTCCGTTCTAAATAACTTCTCTAACTCTGGACTTCAACACTGTATCCACTGTTCTTACAGAGTTCCCATCCTTGCATTCTGAAATAAGATTTATTTTTATTTCAGTCATCAATTTTATTTTTTACACATGATAGAATGGTAATGTATTTTAATCGTTGCCACAAACATAGCTACATGTTTGTGCATTGTTACCAAGTCTGGAAAATTACAGGTTAGCATTTTTTGTCATGAATCTTGTTCTGGAGGCAGCTCTGCAGAGTGGTCACTAGCTGCCAGAGTCATAAAATCAGATTTTAAAACTAACCACACTGCTAACCCTAATGCCTAACCCTAAACTAAGACCAAAAAGCTCATTTTTGTTGTCATGAATTTTTACAATATAGCCAGCTGGCCTATCAAATGGTAAATCCTGACAATTAACGGTGTCGCACAAGTCCCCAGTGTTATCTCTGCTTAAGATTCAGCTTTCTCGCTTACCTGCCCTGATTGGGATCAGTTCCCTCCATGGTGACCACGGTTACCTGCTCTGCATGCGTCACCACAGGCCCCTCCTTAACTGCCTCCTCCATGGTGACCCCGGTCACCTTCTCTGCCTCCTCAGGTTGCAACCTTCCTGAGCTCAGACTTCACCCACATGCTGACCTATGACCTCACCTACTAGGGAAATTACCTACTAAGGAAATGACCTCGACAACATCTTTATAGGTAATAACAAAACATTATTTATAAAAAGCAATCTATTAACATGATTTTTTAAACATTTGTTTACAAGCATGATAGCTGTAGCCTACTTTTTGTTTATGGGCGGCAGGTATCCTAGCGGGTAGGGAGTTGGGCCAGTAACCGAAACGTTGCTGGATCGAATCCCTGAGCCCACAAGGTGAAAACCTGTCGATGTGTCCTTGAGCAAGACACTTAACCCTAATTTGCTCCAGGGGCTGACCCTGTAGGTAGGCCGTCACTGTAAATTTGTTCTTAACTGACTTGCCTAGTAAATTAAAGGTTCAACAAAAAAATAATAATCCAACTGGTGACTTCACAACACCTTCCCACTTGGTTATGAACGCAGCATAAGTACTACAGAGTAATGCATATAGGATATAATTAATCCATTCATTTATTTATTCATGCATTTAGTTTACATTGATTTGGTCAACTTGAAGCGTCAATCCATTTCATTGTTATAAAACACTAGGGATGAAAGGATACTCCTTATCCAATAACTAAGGAGTAGCCAAGGCTATTATTCCCTAGTGACTACACTTTCATTAGAGCTAATTTAGACTTTATTATAGGCTACATATTGCTTTACAGACTATGCCAGGGGTTATTTAGGCCTATCTGGTGTTTGGTGGCTTCTCTATGGGTATCACAATAAAGGTTATTGTTTTTAATTATGACCTCAAATAGGATTCTAAACCAACATTTTAACAAAGCACAATCAAATCAGATAAAAGCACAAAATAGGAGGCAAACAAGGAGGTTGAGGAATGAGGCTATGTAGGGTCTGAACCTTCAGGAAAATAGCCTACGCTCTCAACCTTTCAATTATGAGTTTCCCGACAGATAAAACTCTACAACATGTGTGGAGGGAACCTGTGCAAGAAACGGAAAATAACCATTGTCACCGGTTGAAGGTAAGTTTCACCTGTTTGCCAAAAATATTTGATGGGAAACACTAGTCCTCTGTTCTAACACAAGCCATGGAAATGAATAAGAAGGGGTTGTGTCATAAATAAAAATGGCCTGCCCTCATACAGACATTGTTTCCTTTAGTCTCCTGGACAGCTGTCTTCTGAGCCACCAGTTGTAACAGTGCTTTCAAGGGACGGTCGAACCAAGAGCCCTGGTATAGGTAGCCACAGAACAGAGAACACTACAATAGAAGAATACCGTAGATCACTACAGCCAGACAACTTCAGCAAAGACAATATTCTCAGCACAGAGAGAAGGAAAAATGTCAAAACAGTCAGAATAGACAACTGTCAAAGCGACAGGAAAGACATCAGGCCTGGTGTCTCTGTGAGAGACAACATTAGCACAGACAAGTTGGGCCACCTAAGCTACAGGGCAGGAGCCCTAAGAGAAGGCACTCACTTTAGAGATGATTGTGAGCAGCTCAGAATTGACCAACATCGGACAGTTCACCCCAAAGCAGACATCATTGGGATAGATCTGGGTGGAGACCTCCGTAGGACAGACATTGCAGACCACCACTCTGGAGTCTCAGACTACCAGAGGTCAAAGGTCCTGGAGACCAACATCATTGGGACATCAACATACCAGTCCAATGTTTTGCACCCGTGGCAGGTTTGGGACGGAGGTGCCAGATATCAGCAGAGGTCCTTGCTCAGTGATGTTGGCACACAGACTTACCTGACTGCCCTAGCCCGGAGTCCTCACTCAATCCCAGGCCCTGACACTGAACCTATCATGGGTAAGTTATCGTTGGTCATGAGAGAGAGAGAGAGAGAGAGAGAGAGAGAGAGAGAGAGAGAGAGAGAGAGAGAGAGAGAGAGAGAGAGAGAGAGAGAGAGAACAGGGGAGGCAGGTGGGTGTCAAACATCTGGTGGTCTTTACATTTCAATGAGATTAAAGAAAAGTTAGAAGGTTGATGACTTGTCCTCCATTGAAGGTGTGTGAGCCTTTTATTAACCTGTCAGTCCTGTGTCTTCACTCAAAAAACGAAACTGATCCCGCACAGTAGGTCGATCTCACCTACAGAGAATGGAGAGGAAGTCTGATTGGCTTGTCGATTGGTCATGGAGATTGTTTAACTATCTAACTAACTGTGTAGATTACTGTATGTTTATTGTCAGTTAGCAGTATACTTGTTTATTGTCAGTGTGCCAGTCCTTATTACTTTTAAGCAGAGTTACTTGCTCAGAAATCAGAGGATGCACTGTTAATTAATAAAGATTATATTCCAACCAGCATTGTATTTTTTGTTTGAGAGTGCTAGGAGTAGGAAATTATGATGTCAATGAACTGTGTAATATGTATATAATGTGGCATAGACTGTATAGACTGCCTGTATTTTATTAGCATATGAAAGGCATCCGCATGCTTCCCAGTCGAAACAGTTCGGAAGAGTTCTTGCATATATTATGATGGAATTTTGTGATGTTTTTGTCGGTTTTGGACTTCGGAAAGGTTTTTTTTTCCGGCTGTTCAGGCACACTACATTTTTCTCTCAAGGCCAGCTTTAAATCGAGAGCTACAGTGTACGTGATTGGTTGACTGTACGGATTATTCAATAAAGTATTTGTTGGCATTCATTACAATTTTTTCATTACGAAATACTGCACCAAAGGCGTTAGTTAGATGTAAAATTGTTCGATTAAAGGCATCAGCATGCCTCAAGTTTGGCTGGCGCCTAGGCGAACTAGCTTAGCTGAACCGAACGAGTTGCATACTCCCTTAAAAGACCTTTGATTGAAATACCAGAAAAAAGCGGAAATAGTACTCTTTGTCCCTTTTGATACACCTTAGCCAGTATACGCTTCCTCAAAAGTCAGAACTAATCTAAAATAAATCTGTCATTCATTTTCGGTGTGACGAAGGGGTGTAGACTTCGGCTTCAAACTTTGGCTTGCCTCTAGAAAACATGTGTGCCCGAACAATGGAAAACCAACAAAAACGTCAAAAAGTAGTCATAATATATGCACGAACTCTTCCAAACTGTTTCGGCTGGGAAGCATGCTGACGCCTTTAGAGCTCCTTTGAAAAAAAAGTCACAATGTATGACAGATGTATTTAGTTATCATAGATTAATTCTAAATATTTTGAGAAAGTGTATACTGGCTACGGCGTCTCAAAATGGACAAACATGACTATTTCTGTTTTTTTCCCGTTTTTTCCAAGCGAAGGTATTTTAAGGGATTATGAGAGCACAGCCGAACTGAAACATGCCGACGCCTTTAGGGCGACCGCATGCTTCTCAACAGAAGAAGCATGAATATATTATTGCATTTCTATTTATGTGATATGACCATTTAACAGGCATCATATCCATTCAGTAGTGTAATTACTCTCAATTATGTGTTAACATTTGTGATAGGAGATAACAAACAATTCTAGATTTTCATACATTGTGAGAAATGGATACAAGTGTTCTTCCTCTTCCATTCCTGTTTGAACCAGTGAAGAGTGCCAGTCTGATAAGAGCAATAGGACAGCCCATTCGACTCCACAGACTGTGTCCTGTAAGGGAATCCTCTGAGCATTGTAGTGGCCAGCTGAGGGTGATTGGGGATGAGGTGAACAGCATGTTCTCCAAGGGAAAGGTGAGTAAGTTCAATGGAGTGAGAGTGGAGAAAGAGAACAATAGGTTAATAGAGGGATAACAATCAATAAGAAAGAGAATATGTCGTACTAGGCTGGGTTATTGTTAAAGGACTTTGAGACAACTGCTGATGTAAAAAGGCCTTTATACATTTGCTTGATGTCCTCCTTCATAGAGATTCGTAATACAATCTGTCATTCATTCACACCTGATGTTGTGTGTGTGTGTGTATTAGGTGGGGTCCGCTCAGTGGCACACCTGGAGGGGAGGTATCATCTCGTGCCTGTTCACCCTCCTCAGTGGCCTGGGATCTCTCTACCTGCTCCAGCACAGAAACCTCAGGACGCCCTAGAGACCCACACCGCACTTGACCTTTGGCCTTTCTTAATACATTTCTATCCATTCCTACAGAATGTCGTAAGGCATTTATGATTTGATTTATTAGTATATATTTGATTGTATATTGATTTAGTTGACGTTGCACAATATGTCATATAGAGTAGAAGATTTGCACTTGCTGTTCCTTTACTTGACAATGTAGGCTGGCTATTTTGAGGGGCTAGTTGAGTGCTTACTGTGGAAATGGCTCCACCTAGTGGGTTTTCATGGTATCGGAAGCTACTTAATTAATGGCGCCATATTCCAGAGTGCTTTCGAGAAATGTGTGCTGTATCTCCGCTCTGGATTTTGGTAGTTTCAGACACCATCAAAATCCACTAGATTAAAATCCACTAGAATATACAATTGGTTAACTCTTTATTATTATTATATTTTATAATTTACTTAAATCATAGTGTGATTTCAGTGGAATATACAGTCACATCCTAAATGATTTGCACCCAAATAAGACCTTTTAAAAAATAAATACAAAAATTGAGCTATATTGTATACACTATATTGTATACAATATATATATTTGTTTATACATACACAATTGCTCAGAGAGAAAGTAATACAAAATAAAAGTAATAAAAAGAGGTGTCAAAATGATTGGCACCGCTGTTTTCAATACTTTGTGTACCATCCCTTTGTGAGGATAACGGCACTGAGCATTTTTCTATAATGTTTTGAGATTGGAGAGCACGTTAGGCGCACATTCCTCCATACAGAATCTTTCCATATTCTTGATAATTCAAACCACAGGTTTCCAATGGGGTTCAAGTCTGGAGACTGAGATGGCCATGGCAAAATGTTGATTTTGTGGTCAATTAACAATTTCTTTGTGGATTTTGATGTACAGTATTCAGACCCCTTGACCTTTTCCACATTGTGTTACGTTACAGCCTTATTCTAAAATTGTTTTTTTCCTCATCAATACATTTTAGTCAATTAGCAGACGCTCTTATCCAAAGTGATTTTCAGTAGTGGTACCCTTCCACAGATCTGTATCTCGACACAATCCTGTCCCGGCTCTCTATGGACAATTCCTTCGAACTCCTGGCTTGGTTGCTTGGTCAAATGTGGGACCTTATATAGACAGGTGTGTGCCTTTCCAAATCATGTCCAATCAGTTGAATTTACCACATGTGGACTCCAATCAAGTTGTAGAAACATCTCAAGATGATCAATTGAAATAGGGTGCACCTGAGCTCAATCTTCGAGTCTCATAGCAAAGGATCTGAATACTTATGTAAATAAGGTATTTCTGTTTTTCTAAAAACCTGTTTTCGCTTTGTCATTATGGGGTATTGTGTGTAGATTGATGAGGGACATTTTAATTTAATCGATTTTAGAACAAGGCAGTAACGTAACAAAATGTGGAAAAAGGGACGGGGTCTGAATATTTTTTAGAATACACTGTATGTTATTATTTTGCCGGAAGATCTACTATACAAATCTGAGATACTAAACTCGTTCGCTGTGTTGGTTAACTGTTGAGGTCTCGCCTGTCTCAACAAAATTAGGTAAATCCACCTTTATTTTCAACGCACCACAGTTATGGAATACCTTACAAAACAAATTACACCTGGATTCCCTGATGCCAATAGGGAAGATTAAAACTATTTTGTCAAATTAGTTCACTGAAGTGTGCAATTGTTTCAATTGATTATTAAAACTTGTAATAACCTGATGTAATCAATTTATAGCTGTCTTGTCATTTTGTTAATATTTTTGTTGTTCATATTTTTGTTGCTGTATTGATGTAACTTTTTGTCCTCATAGCACCATTGTAAATGCGACACTGGTCTTTCAAGGACAAACCTACCACTGGTCTGAGTGAACAAAGAGCTATAATCTTTACTCACCTGACCATAGCACCCGGTTCTAATCCAAGTGCCAATGCCATTTAGCAAACTCCAGGCATGTCTCTTTTCACGTGACTTCTTTGCCTTTCCCCATAGTGATGGATGACAAATAGATTTTACATGCGGGTTACCTCATTTTTATAGCTCATCAGTGAAACCAAAGCCATGAACGGCCACAATACAGTTCCTTAAACTGAGATAACATTTTTAAAAATTGGATTGTAATGCAGATTACATTTTGTTTGATTTTATAACAATCGTAAGGGGTGCCAATAATCTTCACAGCTATCTGTTTTATATATATTTTCACTTGTTAAACAAATTATCTTTCTCTGAGCAATTGCATTACTACAAATTCAAACAATGTTTTAGCATACAATATAGCTCAGTATTTATATTATTGATTTTATAGTATTTTTTTGCTAATCTTAATCTAGGGTGCCATTCATTTAGGATGTGTCTGTATGTGCTTAAATGAGCTGGAACAGGGGTGCTCAAATCTTTGGGTTTGGTGGGCCAAAATATAATCTGAATGTTGGGCCGTAGGCCAAACAAATACACATTAGACCTATGTATTTAGACATATAAAAGGTAAACAATAGCTATTTATGGTATTTAAACAGTAGCTTTTTAATAATAACTTGCTAATGTGTCAAATGACTTGAGGGAAAGGTGTAACAATTTGTATTTGCATCAGTAAGTGACTGAAATGCATCAAAACAGTATTGGAAATGTCCAGGCCGTACAGCCCTGTTGCTGCAGAGGGTAAAATCCCTCCTCACAATCCTCGCGCAGCAACAGGGCTGTGCACACTGTGAAGCAACAGGGCTGAAAACTGGAAAGTGGAAGCTGTTGATGCACTACCAAATTTCGATTTTGCACCTGTGTATTCTAACTTTCTAACTACCAGCAGTAAATTGAGACTCCAACTAAGGGCTATATTCATTCCACATGCAGCTTTACAGCATGATTGATATTGTACATTTTAGTAGACACTCTTATCTAGGGTTAAGTGCCTTGCTCAAAGGCACACTGACAGATTTTTCACCTAGTCGGCTCTGGGGATTCAAACCTGTGACCTTTCGGTTACTGGCCCAAGGCACTTAACCACTAGGCGACCTGCTACTTAGCGAAGACTCCCCCCCCCAAACCAAACCAAACATTGTCTGGCCCCAGTTTGTCGGCTCTGAGCTAGATGGACAAGCCCTTTAGTAGAGCATGTTAGGGAATAATTAGTGAAAGGGTGTTTGTCTGTCACTATGTGTGTGTGTGTGTGTAGGTGTCTGTGTGTGTGTAGGTTTGTCCATGTGCATGTGTGTGCAACTAGGGCTGGAGTATTATACAAGCTAATTTATGGTTCAGCTGCTAGTGGCATAGAGAGACAGCCACACCCTATACGGCTGGCAAAATCTGGCAGGGGGCAGCACAGTGCCTGGTACCATACTGGGGAATGACACAGTGAAATGTACCCGAATTCTCTCATTGTGCCAAGACACTTATTAACCAACAAATTGAATAAGTTTGAAAGTCAAGTGCCAAGACTATATTTCACAGTACACAATTCAAAACTCTGTGAAAAGTTGTACAAGGAAACACTGTGTGCTTATAGAATCAAACTGTACTGAGATCAGTGAAGAAGCCTCAAGGATGTAGATTGTAGATAGACAGCTGAGCTGTCCAATGATTGGCATTTGCTTGATGTTTTGTTGCTTTGTACTTTATGTATTTTAAGGCCGAGGATCAGTGGGGTTGGGATGGGCACGAACTATGCAATAACATATTTTGCAATGACATGAATAAGTGTGTATGTGTATTTTGTGTGTTCATATATGCACAGTATGTAGCAGCATGTGTTGTTAAGCAGGCCTCAACAGAAGGGAGTGGTGCTTGCATAGGGGGTTTTCCACTGTACTGTCTGAGCCTGTGCGCAGGCTAGAGGCTGTGTATGCCGGGATCAGTGCATCCACACCAGGTGATGCCCAGTTGTCTGTTCCTGTGCATTGTGCTTGTGCCATATAGACAGGACATGTGTTAGGGGTGACCCCCAGCTCCCATTAGAGCCGTGAGGGATCAGGAGTTGATCCACTCAAGCTGAGAGACAATAGATTATGTCAAATAGGGTCTAAGCTGCAACATACTGTATGCAAATATAATTGACTGTTAAAGGTTTAAAAATCACATCATTCTTATTTTTTTTAAACAAATAATAAAATAGTTTGACAACACTATTTGTAAGCTTTTAAATTATGTCAAACTTTCTGACCACTTCTTCCATTGGCAAACATATATGGAATATTTGTTTTTAATCAAAGGGATGCTGTCAAAAAGTGATTGAATTCAAATGGATTTACCCAGATGTTACTCATCACAAGACAGTGCAACCAAGTGGTATAAGATATATGTGCCAACCAAGTGGTATAAGATATTTAAGTTAGAAATTTGCCAACCAAGTGGTATAAGATATACAAGTTAGAAATGTGTCAACCAATGTCAGGCTCTGGCCATATAGAAGCCCATTGCTTCTCTATGTAGCCATGGTCAGAGTCTGACAGGTCTATCATTTCTGGGTCTAGTGGTGGTTTGTGTGGGATCCCTAATTAGAGGCAGCTGCAGTGCATTGTCTCTAATTAGGGATCCTACATACGTTTGTATGTTTCCACACCGGGGCTGTGGGTCATTATGTATGTACAGTGGGGAGAACAAGTATTTGATACACAGCCGATTTTGCAGGTTTTCCTACTTACAAAGCATGTAGAGGTCTGTAATTTTTTTCTTCAACTGTGAGAGACGTGAAAATCCAGAAAGTCACATTGTATGTTTTTTTAATAATTAATTTGCATTTCATTGCATGACATAAGTATTTGATCACCTACCAACCAGTAAGAATTCCGCCTCTCACAGACCTGTTAGTTTTTCTTTAAGAAGCCCTCCTGTTCTCCACTCATTACCTGTATTAACTGCACCTGTTTGAACTTGTCACGTTCGGGTGTGTAGAGAGACCAAGGCGCAGCGTATCGATAGTTCGACATGTTTATTAATTAACTGACGAACTATACAAAATAACAAATGCAATATAATATAATAAGGAAACACACGTAGCACGACACGAGACAACATAACAATGAACCACGCCAACGGAGTGGAACACAGACATATAAGTAAGATCCCTAATTAGAGGTAATGCATAGCAGCTGCCTCTAATTAGGGATCCCACACACACAACACCACACAGACGTAGAAATAATAGATCTGCCAGACTCTGACCATAGAAATATAGAGAAGCAAAGCTTCTCTATGGCCAGAGCCTGACAGTACCCCCCCCCCAAAGGCGCGGACTCCCGACCGCAAGAAAAACAAACACATAAACATGAGGGAAGGGTCAGGGAGGGAAAAACATCAACCATAAACCATCGCCGGTGGCGGTTCCGACCCTGGCGAAGTGGATGTCCTCCTTACTTCTACTGGGCCCGGACTGGGCCCCAGTGTGGCTGGCGATTCAGGCCATTTAAAGGGGCAACCCACCGGTCCTGGAAATGACCATGGTGGGGCAAAAGGCTCAGGCCATGGAGTGGGGCAAATAACCGGGCCAGAACTGGGCACCGGTGTGGCAGGCGACTCCGGCCATATAAAGGGGCAACCCACCGGTCCTGGAAACAACAATGGTGGGGGAAAAGGTTCAGGCCATGGAGCGGGGCAATTAACCGGGCCAGGACTGAGCACCGGTGTGGCAGGCGACTCCGGCCAAGTAAAGGGGCAACCCACCGGTCCTTTAAATAACAATGGTGGGGAAACAAGTTCAGGCCATGGAGCGGGGCAAATAACCGGGCCAGGACTGTAGAGGCGCACTGGAGGCCTGGTGCGTGGAGCTGGCACTGGAGGCACCTGGCTGGGCACACGCACTGGAGGTCGAGTGCGGGGAGTCGGCACGGGACGTACCGGACTGTAGAGGCGCACTGGAGGCCTGGTGCGTGGAGCTGGCACTGGAGGAACCTGGCTGGGCACACGCACTGGAGGTCGAGTGCAGGGAGTCGGCACGGGACGTACCGGACTGTAGAGGCGCACTGGAGGCCTGGTGCGTGGAGCTGGCACTGGAGGAACCTGGCTGGGCACACGCACTGGAGGTCGAGTGCGGGGAGTCGGCACGGGACGTACCGGACTGGGGAGGCGCACTGGAAGCCTGGTGCGTGGAGTCGGCACTGGTGGCACATGACTAATAACACGCGCTTCAGAGCTAGTGCGGGGAACAGGCACAGGACGTACCTGACTGGAGACGCGCACTGGTAGCCTGGTGCGTGGAGTCGGCTCATGTGGCACAGGACTAATAACACGCACCTCAGGGCTAGTGCGGGGAACAGGCACATGACGTACCGGACTGGAGAGGCGCACTGGAGGCCTGGTGCGTGGAGTCGGCACTGATGGTACCGGACTGGTGACACACACCTCAGGGCGAGTGCGAGGAGCAGGCACATTACGTACCGTACTGGAGAGGCGCACTGGAGGCCTGGTGCATGGAGTCGGCACTGATGGCACCGGACTGGTGACACGCACCTCAGGGCGAGTGCGAGGAGCAGGCACATGACGTACCGGACTGGAGAGGCGCACTGGAGTGTAGCAGACGGTCGGACCCAGACTGGGCACCGGTGGAGCGGACTGCTCTGGCACTGGAGTAGAGCAGACGGCCGGACCCCGACTGGGCACCGGTAAAGCGGACTGCTCTTTCACGGGATTGGAGTAGGCGACTGGACACGGATAATTCCACTCCGACATTTCCTGTTCAACTTCCTCCGCTATCTCCCACATCTCCTCCAAAACGTCTCCAAAATGTCTCTCCAAATACTCCTCTTCTTCTGCACTTTGTGCCCCCCATTTATATGTCGGGCACAGTGCATCCCACATGGAAAGTGGTACTGGTGCGTCCTCTTCGTTACCAGACCACCCCCATAGCCCCCCCCCGAAATTTTCCTGGGGTTGACTACGGCCTCCTTTACCTCCGTATCCCCGATTACGCCGCTGTCTTCCTTTTTTCTCCTTCTCTCCAGATTTTCGCTGCTTGGTCGGGTGGTGGTTCATTCTGTCACGTTCGGGTGTGTAGAGAGACCAAGGCGCAGCGTATCGATAGTTCGACATGTTTATTTAATTAACTGACGAACTATACAAAATAACAAATGCAATATAATATAATAAGGAAACACACGTAGCACGACACGAGACAACATAACAATGAACCACGCCAACGGAGTGGAACACAGACATATAAGTAAGATCCCTAATTAGAGGTAATGCATAGCAGCTGCCTCTAATTAGGGATCCCACACACACAACACCACACAGACGTAGAAATAATAGATCTGCCAGACTCTGACCATAGAAATATAGAGAAGCAAAGCTTCTCTATGGCCAGAGCCTGACAGAACTTGTTACCTGTATAAAAGACACCTGTCCACACACTCAATCAAACAGACTCCAACCTCTCCACAATGGCCAAGACCAGAGAGCTGTGTAAGGACATCAGGGATAAAATTGTAGACCTGCACAAGGCTGGGATGGGCTACAGGACAATAGGGAAGCAGCTTGGTGAGAAGGCAACAACTGTTGGCGCAATTATTAGAAAATGGAAGAAGTTCAAGATGACGGTCAATCTCCCTCGGTCTGGGGCACCATGCAAGATCTCACCTCGTGGGGCATCAATGATCATGAGGAAGGTGAGGGATCAGCCCAGAACTACACGGCAGGACCTGGTCAATGACCTGAAGAGAGCTGGGACCACAGTCTCAAAGAAAACCATTAGTAACACACTACGCCTTCATGGATTAAAATCCTGCAGCGCACGCAAGGTCCCCCTGCTCAAGCCAGCGCATGTCCAGGCCCGTCTGAAGTTTGCCAATGACCATCTGGATGATCCAGAGGAGGAATGGGAGAAGGTCATGTGGTCTGATGAGACAAAAATAGAGCTTTTTGGTCTAAACTCCACTCGCCGTGTTTGGAGGAAGAAGAAGGATGAGTACAACCCCAAGACCACCATCCCAACCGTGAAGCATGGAGGTGGAAACATAATTCTTTGGGGATGCTTTTCTGCAAAGGGGACAGGACGACTGCACCGTATTGAGGGGAGGATGGATGGGGCCATGTATCGCGAGATCTTGGCCAACAACCTCCTTCCCTCAGTAAGAGCATTGAAGATGGGTCGTGGCTGGGTCTTCCAGCATGACAACGACCCGAAACACACAGCCAGGGCAACTAAGGAGTGGCTCCGTAAGAAGCATCTCAAGGTCCTGGAGTGGCCTAGCCAGTCTCCAGACCTGAACCCAATAGAAAATCTTTGGAGGGAGCTGAAAGTCCGTATTGCCCAGCGACAGCCCCGAAACCTGAAGGATCTGTATGGAGGAGTGGGCCAAAATCCCTGCTGCAGTGCGTGCAAACCTGGTCAAGAACTACAGGAAACGTATGATCTCTGTAATTGCAAACAAAGGTTTCTGTACCAAATATTAAGTTCTGCTTTTCTGATGTATCAAATACTTATGTCATGCAATAAAATGCTAATTAATTACTTAAAAATCATACAATGTGATTTTCAGGATTTTTGTTTTAGATTCCGTCACTCACAGTTGAAGAGTACCTATGATAAAAATGACAGACTTCTACATGCTTTGTAAGTGGGAAAACCTGCAAAATCGGCAGTGTATCAAATACTTGTTCTCCCCACTGTATATATCTATGTCACAGTGATAACGTAGGTGCGTTTTCTGATATCGGGTTTACTTTGTATATTTTGTGTCTGTGCAAAGTAAGTGTTTCCGTGTTCAGATATCGGGTTTACTTTGTATATTTACAAGTACCTATCTATCTATCTATCTATCTATCTATCTATCTATCTATCTATCTATCTATCTATCTATCTATCTATCTATCTATCTATCTATCTATCTATCTATCTATCTATCTATCTATCTATCTATCTATCTATCTATCTATCTATCTATCTATCTATCTATCTATCTATCTATCTATCTATTTAGTGTCGGTGCAAAGTAAGTGTGTTTCCGTGTTCTGATATCGGGTTTACTTTGTATAGTTCGTCATTTTTGTATTTATCTATTAAAACAAATGTTGAACTTCAACTGCGCTGCGCCTTGGTCTCTCACCGTCCCGACTCGTGACAACCAAGTGGTATAAGACATACAGTTGAAGTCAGAAGTTTACATACACCTTAGCCAAATACATTTAAACTCAGTTTTTCACAATTCCTGACATTTAATCCTAGTAAAAATTCTCTGTCTTAGGTCAGTTAGGATTACCACTTTATTTTAAGAATGTGAAATGTCAGAATAATAGTAGAGAATGATATTGGAGCTTTTTTTTCTTTCATCACATTCCCAGTGGGTCAGAAGTTGACATACACTCAATAAGTATATGATAGCATTGCCTTTAAGTTGTTTAACTTGGGTAAATGTTTCCCACAATAAGTTGGATGAAGTTTGGCCCATTCCTGCTAACAGAACTGGTGTAACTGAGTCAGGTTTGTAGGCCTCCTTGCTCGCACATACTTTTTCAGTTCTGCCCACAAAGTTTCTATTGGATTGAGGTCAGGGCTTTGTGATGGCCACTCCAATACCTTGACTTTGTTGTCCTTAAGCCATTTTGCCACAACTTTGGAAGTATGCTTGGGGTCATTGTCCATTTGGAAGATCCATTTGCGACCAAGCTTTAACTTCCTGACTGATGTCTTGAGATGTTGCTTCAATATATCCACCAAATTTTCCTTCCTCATGATGCCATCTATTTTGTGAAGTGCACCAGTCCCTCTTGCAGCAAAGCACCCCCACAACATGATGCTTCCACCCCCGTGCTTCACGGTTGGGATGGTGTTCTTCGGCTTGCAAGCCTCCCCCTTTTTCCTTCAAACATAACAATGGTCATTATGGTCAAACAGTTCTATTTTTGGACATTTCTCCAAAAAGTACAATCTTTGTCCCCATGTGCAGTTGCAAACCGTAGTCTGGCTTTTTTATGGCGGTTTTGGAGCAGAGGCTTCTTCCTTGCTGAGCGGCCTTTCAGGTTATGTCGATATAGGACTCGTTTTACTGTGGATATAGATACTTTCGTACCTGTTTCCTCCAACATCTTCACAATGTCCTTTGCTGTTGTTCTGGGATTGATTTGCACTTTTCGCACCAAAGTACATTCATCTCTAGGAGACAGAACGCGTCTCCTTCCTTAGGGGTATGACGGCTGCGTGGTCCCATGGTGTTTATACTTGCATACTATTGTTTGTACAGATGAACGTGGTACCTTCAGGCGTTTGGAAATTGCTCCCTGTGATATTGCGAGGGGTGAAAAGTGAGTGATGAGGCAAAAGATGAAAAGGAGATGAAAGTTGTAGCGAATGAAACAATTAACATTTAATTTGAAACAGCAACACACATAGACAATAACCCGCAAGGGTTGAAACAAAACATACAGGGTTAAATAGTGACCCCGATGACCAATATGAAACAGGTGTGGGTCATCAGGGTGTTGCTACCATCTTCCCCCGACCGCCGGTTTAGAACGCCGGCGAGGATGATCGTTGGAGAGCCATGACATAATTTTCTGGAATTTTCCAAACTGTTTAAATGCACACTCAACATAGGGTATGTAAACTTCTGACCCACTGGAATTGTGAGATAGATAGATAGATAGATAGATAGATAGATAGATAGATAGATAGATAGATAGATAGATAGATAGATAGATAGATAGATAGATAGATAGATAGATAGATAGATAGATAGATAGATAGATAGATAGATAGATAGATAGATAGATAGACCTCGTCCCAGTGCCCAAGAAGGCACACCCCACTGTCCTGAATGACTTCAGACCTGTAGCGCTAACATCCCACATCATGAAGACCCTGGAAAGGTTAGTCCTCGCTCACCTCAGACCCCTGGTGTGTTCATCAATGGACCCCCTGCAGTTTGCATACCAGCGCAACATCGGGGTGGATGATGCAATCATCTACCTTCTGCAGAGGGCCTACTCTCACCTGGACAACGCAGGTTGCACTGTGAGGGTCATGTTTTTTGACTTCTCCAGTGCCTTCAATACCATTCAGCCCCTGCTACTGGGTGAGAAGATGAGGAGGATGAAAGTGGAAGGACCCTTAGTCTCCTGGGTCACGGACTACCTGACCGGTAGGCCACAATTTGTGCGACTACAGAGCTGTGTGTCAGAACGGGCAGTTAGCAACACAGGGGCCCCCCAGGGTACGGTCCTGTCCCCCTTCCTGTTCACCCTCTACACCTCAGACTTCAGATATAACTCTGAAACATGCCACCTACAGAAGTTCTCGGATGACTCTGCTATTGTAGGGTGCATCAGGGGTGGGCAGGAGGAGGAGTACAGGAGCACAATCAGTGACTTTGTGTTGTGGTGTGAGCAGAACCACCTTCAGCTCAACATCAGCAAAACTAAGGAGATGGTGGTGGACTTCAGGAGAACCAAGGCACAACTGACTGCAGTCCCTATAAAGGGGATGGATGTGGAAATGGTTGGGTCATACAAGTTCTAAAACTAAAACTAAAACTAAAACAACAATTTATGCACGAACAACGGGAGCTGCTTAACAGGCGACCACTCAGGGCGGCGCCAAACACACACATAGTGAATTATAAGTGAAATAAGAATTACTTGTGTCATGCACAAAGTAGATGTCCTTACCAACTTGCCAAAACTATAGTTTGTTAACATGAAATCTGTGGAGTGGTTGAAAAACGAGTTTTAATGACTTCAACCTAAGTGTATGTAAACTTCCGACTTCAACTGTATAAGTTCGAAATGTGCCAACCAAGTGGTATAAGATATATAAGTGCGTGTCATCTATGGTCACATATGGTACATAAATACATGTCCTTTGCAAACAAACAAACACATGGTATGATGACATAAAAGAGTACATTCTGTACATACATGTTCAACACATGCTGGGCTGTTGGCATTTTTATGCCCATTAGCACCTACTGTGGTTAATTGCATGACATTTTTGCTGAACCTATAGGCTTTCTGGGAACAGTTTGCCTGGACTAGATCTTTGGCATGGGAGTCAGACAAGCAACTGACTCAATGAAATTCAATCACCACTTTAGGTAGGTGGTGGGGGGGG
Organism: Thymallus thymallus; assembly: GCA_023634145.1. NCBI lineage: Eukaryota > Metazoa > Chordata > Actinopteri > Salmoniformes > Salmonidae > Thymallus > Thymallus thymallus. The sequence goes on from CM042391.1 coordinate 31,922,975, forward strand.
GGGCAGTGTTTGGGGTGTGATAAATATATCCTCCTCTTGACCTCAGTACACGTGACCCTGCAGGCTCTGGTTTCAATGGGGGGGGAGGGGGGGGGGGGCACCAGCGATACCAACCACCACGTAAACAAGCACTCCTCTCTCTTCTCACTGATAACTATATAACAGCACTGAACTTTAAATAGAACAATTTATAAAAACAATCTGCGTTAACTAGTTTTCTTAATGTTTCTTAAGTCTGTTTTCAAAAGACAGGTGGACAAATTTTTCACATATTTCCCCCAAAACTTCCCCCCAAATGTCATGTAATTCCAACCTTTATCTGTCAATAGTGTTGAAGTGAAGATTACATATCCATCTGTCCAAATATGTAAATAATAAAAAAAAAAGAGAACTTTCCAGGGGGTGTACTTCCTTTTCACATGACTGTAAGTATTTTGGCAGCTGCAACTTGCCACCATGCTGTTCTGACATGGGTTGTACAGTTGACATGGCTAGCTCCTCCAAAGGGTCAAGTTGTATGGATTCCAAGCAAGGCGCCCTCAGGGGCTCCAATTCGCACTTCTTCCAACACGTATCCAGAGTAGGCTTCAAGTGAAAATGTCTTCCACGTACAACGTTCTTATGTTCCCAACATTTCACTTTCCTTAAAATGCCATCCTTGTAACGTTCAGGAGATCTTACAGTGTGGTTATGCTTTTGTTTTTTGATCCAGTACTATTAGTGCTCTACAAAAACCTCCCCCCAAAAAACAGACAAAATGTCCAACATTCACAACAAAAATCATCGCACACTGCTTTTGCCAGTATCACTTTGGTTTACTAAGCTTACGTATCCGCATCTCGGCCTTCATCAGAGCTTCTGTGATATGTTTTATTTTTCACCCTTTAGTAGACTTCGCTCTACCCACATCGTTGAGTGGTCAATGGAGTTGGTGTCAAAAACCTTTTTATCAAACATAAACGTGCATTTCATCATATACTTTAATTCATAAAATATATATATAGACTTAGCTTAACGAGATTACAGTGAAATGGTTCAGGTCTTACAGAGAGAATTCAGGTCTGTGACATTGATGGAACTCATCAAAGGAACTCAGGTCCATACTTGGTCCTCTACTGTTCCTAAAATATGTGAATGACATGCCAGCAGCAGTGAAATGCAGGTCCGACCTTGGGAATAATCAACATAAGCGGTTGCTTAGGGCCCCTGGCCGCTAGGGGGCCCCCACCCCAATATTTTTTGAAAGAATTAAGCAATTAACTGGAATCAGTGAGTGAGTGGCTAATTGACAACAAGTTGTCACTGCACCTTGGCAAAAAACACATCCATACTATTTGAATCAAAACGGAGACTGAACAAAGTGGATGGGATCAAGATGACTTGTACAGGAAATTACATTGTGAAGAAAGAAAGTGTCACTTACTTGGGAGTGACTTTGGATCAGTCTTACTCATGTCAAGCCATTGCAACAAAATTCCTCAGTAAGAGTGCCAACAAACTCAAGTTTTTATATCGCAAACCAGGGTGTTTGAAATTGCTGGTGACAACGTTGATACAGTATGTCACTTTAAGTTATGCCTGTTCAACATGGTATAGTGGGCTGACAGTGAAGCAGAATAAGAGGATGCAGGTGGTAAATAAGAACATAATCATATATCTGCTGGATGTATCCGCCAGAACCCATGTAGGAGCTAGTCAGTGCAGGGTGCGCTGGTATGTTTCCAGTAGAACAAAGAGTAGCACAGCTGAAACTTAACCACATGCACATCAAACAAGGTACTGCCTCTGGGTACTTGAACACCCATATACATGTGGTGCAGCATATAGCCACAATACAAGAGCCAGTGGCAACAATTGCAAGGTTCCCAGAGCCAATGATGCGTCATGGAGCACTTTCTTTTATACTGGAATTAACTGTGGATTAGCCTCCCATTAGCCATTAAGCTGTCCCAGTCCAAAAATATTTTTTGAGGGCAGGTTAGAAAATGTGTACAGGCCTACAAAAAGAATGACTGAAATAGACTTTTAGTCTGGAATTTTTGTATTGATTATGTATTTATTGAGATGTAGGCTAGTTAGTTACTTATCATAGGCTGATGTATTGTCCTGTGTCCATGTATTTTCCTATGTTTTATGTCCTGTGTTGGTCCTACACCGAGGACAGCATTTGAAATAAGTGTTTTTACCCTTTCATGTGCAGACCTGGGTTCAAATACTATTTACAATATCTCAATTACTTTCACATACATTCAAAGTAAGTATTCAGATATCTTTGAGTAGATTATTTATACACTTGGAAAGTATATATGAAAATACCCAAATTCACTGACTCAAATACACAGACTCAATTACAGTATTTGTTAAAAAAAATAACTGTTCAAATACTCAAACAAAAGTACTTGCTTCTACTAATTGTTTTACCCCCCCAAAATGTATAACTCCATCAATAAATAATTTCAATCAATATAAATCATGAAACCTCAATGTAGACATCGACCAATTTATTTAAGTCATTAAGGACAGTGCAGGATAAATAAGTAATCCACACATCAGTAAGTTAATGAAACAACATTTCTAACCAAATTTGGCTCAAACATCTGTTGGTCAGTGTGAAGTGCGGTAGGAAAGTGCACTCTGCATTTGAATGGATAGTGTAATCATGTTATCTCAGTCTGTAGTCTATGGGGTGAGAAGGCACTGGAACTCGTCATCCCTGCATAACCCAAATAAGATTAACCAACCCTCTGCATTGAGAAACATTGACCTAGACAAAAAGACAGTATAAAAAAAAGTATCTGTAGTCTACATGCAGGATCTTAATTCGATCACTCTTTTGTTGCTGAGAACTTCTGTGCCGCAGTAAATGCAGATGAGCTTCGTGATTTACATAAATTCACTGAAAACCTGCACTAACACATCTTTATATTAACAGTATTCCACTTTTCATGTAGCCTCATTTTATCCAGCTAATAGCTTAACCACCGTACAAGCGACATTATGGACTAAACGTTCAAATCCTGTTGCTGCAGGATAATGTTTCTGCGACAATATGGGTCAAATTAAGATCCTACATCTGTATGTAGTGAGGTTGACAGACTGTGAGGTAAGATCATTTTTTAGGTCTGAGCAGAGGGGTTTTCATAGCGTCTGTAGTGTGGTCTGTCGGTTCACACGCATCGTATAACAACTCTCTGTTGCATAACTGTTCTAGCTCGGATCTGGGTGGCTGTAGTGTGTGACATGTTTGCACTTTGCAGCTGCTACAGTTCTGGTCAACTTTATTGGCACCCTTGAATTTTTTGTATATCATGTACAATATCTTCAGAAATAAATGGAAATGTAACAACTTTGTATCATCAGAATATTTTAATAGGATGCCCAAAGTTACTCAACAAAACAAGGTGCCTTTTCAACTACTTACATGTAGTGATTTCAAAGAAGAAACATAAAATATGACCTGGACTACATTAAAGGCACGATCCCCTAATATTTGGTTGCACAATCTTTGGCAACAATGACAGCCTCCACCTGTCTGCTGGTAGTTTCTCCCACTCTTCCACTGCAATTTGTTCAAGCTCTTGAATGTTTGCAGGATTCCTTTTCCCAATGGCAGATTTCAGCTCTCTCCAAAGATTTTCAATCGGATTGAGATCAGGACTCATTGCTTGCCCGTTTAAAACAGTCCATTTTGCCCTTTTCAACCATTCTGTTGTGCTTTTGGATGTGTGCTTTGGGTCCGTATCCTGCTGGAGGACCCATAGTCTTCGACCCAAACCTAGTTTTCTTACACTGGGTAACACATTTCGCTCTAAAATGCCTTGGTAACCCTCTGATTTCATGATTCCTTTAATACGTTCAAGGCCTCCAGTACCAGAGTCAGCAAAGCAGCCCCACAACATTACGGATCCTCCACCATGTTTAACTGTAGGTAGGGTGTTCTTTCCCTTATAAGCTTAATTTCGTCACCTATAAACAAATCGCTTGTCTGCATTGCCAAAGAGCTCTAATTTGGTTTCATCTGTCCATAGAACATTTTCCCAGAAGGATTGTGGTTTGCCTAGATAGGTTTTGGCAAAGATCAGTCACAGCTTTTTGTCTTTCTTTCAGCAGTGGGGTCCTCCTTGGCCTTCGCCCATAAAGCCCTTCTTGGTTTAGTGTGCTGCGTATGGTACGGGTTGAAACCATCACTCCAGATTGCTCCAGGTCAGCCTTAAGCTCTTTGGATGTTTTATGTGGTGTTTTTTACACAGTTCGCACCAACCTTCAAAGACTTCTCTCATCGATTTTCCTCTTTCTTGACAGTTCCATGAGTAGCAAATGTCTTAATAACATTGACAACTGTTGAAACAGGGATGCCAAGGTCTTTGGAGATGGCCTTGTACCCTTTAGAATTATTGTGTTTGGTAATAATAGCATTTCTGATGCTCTCAGACAGCTCTCTTGTCTTCACCATTGTGAAAAGGGAACAGGGAATAAAAGCATGAAAGCCATCATTCTTTGGTTAATTCAAGACATATGAGCACTGACAATTTATCACAGGTGAGTCTAATTTCTAAGTCTAATCTAGTTATTGTTTTCAAACTGATTTGTATTCCTCAAAAGGGTGCCAATAATTAAGTCATGGAAATATTTCAGTTTTTATACTTTTTCCTCCTATTTATTTTTTAGATGGTTATTGTTTTATCCTGTGCTGCTCTGTATCAAACATGTGAGTGTATATAGACCAAAGCTGTTTCCCTACACACTTTTTTTCAGGAGATATTGTACATGATGTACTTAAAATTCTGGGGTGCCAATAATATTGACCATAACTGTATATCAGGAGACTGAAAGAGCCATTCTTAGACGCTACCACTTGACTGTCTCTCAACCTACAGCTCGACTAATGATCGGTATGGAAGAAACACACTCAACACATAGGCCCATTACAGCACTGCTGAGGTTACCATTATCAACTTGTGAGTTAGTGTTGTCAACCCATTCCAGCCCAGTAGACTCATTCCAATTTCATAATGCAACAACGCAATCTTTGATTTACAACGTGTATCCATTGCAAAAAGCTGGATGGTCAGCTTTAATCAGGGCAACAGTTAAGATTCCTATTGAGTCTTGGGGTGTTCCCCGCACCTCTCTGAATCAGAGAGGTGCGGGTAACATTGGGTTAACTGCCTTGTTTAGGGGCAGAATGACAGATTTTTACCTTGTCAGCTCAGAGATTCGATCCAGCAACCTATTGGTTACTGACCCAACACTCCTACGCTCCAGGCCACCTGCCGCCCCTCAAGTGGGGTGGGTGGCAAGGGCTGGGAAAGAGACTAATTTGGTCAGCCCCCTGTTGAAGGTGGACATGCAGCAGACAGCTGTGTAACAAGAGACAGTGTCAATTTAGGGCAAGGACAGCGTGACCAGCCCACACTCCACCCCTCCATATCCCCTCACAGTGGTAGACGAGGGAGGGGGTAGAGTAGTGGGTTGGGGTTTAGTAGGTGAGATTGGGGTGAGGGAAGGCAGAGGGAGTGAGGGAGTTATCAGGGGTCAAGAAATAAAGAGTGAAGACATAGTGTGTGGGATTGAGTATTGGTTAGGGTTAGGAACAAGGTGGCGTGGTGGTTGACAGGTGTGATTGGGTAAGGCAAGTGTTGTGGTGGGACCAGCCAGGGATGCAAGCTGTTGCCGTTGCCAGTTGGCCAGATCACACTATAGACTTGCAGGGTTGACGGGATGCTCGTCACTCCTGAGGCTCAAGGCATTTCACCTGTCACAATGGCTCACTCATGGGACTTTCTCTGCATCAGTGTTGGGCTCCTCTCACTTTGTCCAGGCTCTGTAACCGTGCTGCAAATAGACTAAGCAGTACATTCCGAGTGGCACAGCGGTCTAAGGCACTGCATCGCAGTACTAGATGGGTCACTACAGACCCGGGTTCAATCCTGGGCTGTATCACAACCAACCGCGATCGAGAGCCCCATAGGGCAGCGCACAATTGGCCCATCGTCATCTGGGTTGGGGGAGAGTTTGGCCGGGGTAGGCCGTCATTGTAAATAAGAATTTCCTCTTAACTGTCTTGCCTAGTTAAATCAAAATAAATTAAAAAACATTCCGACAGGAGGATGACAATGATGCTGTCAGAAAATTCTGGAATACGATCATTTTAGTACCCAAGTGAATGAGTTGGGATGTTTCATCACTGACATTCCACCTTTTCAACCAAGACGGTATTGTGAAGATTAGCAAATTAGACAACTTTATTATCGGCAAATTGGTTGAAGAATTGTTCTGAATAAAAAAACACTTGAACGCCATCATGTCATATTTATGACCTCAATAACTAGGAAATACAACATACAGAGGAGCATTTGAGAGCAGCACGACATCATAAGAATTAATGAATTAATTGAATTAGGGGCGGGGTCTGTAGTGTCCATTATGGGTGCAGAGCAATGTGATTGACTTCTTGGGGTCATTTAATAATATAAACATTATAGTGGCAGATGCATGGATAAATTTGCACGAGGCAGGAACGGGAGATGGTTTGGGTGAATCAAACCACCAAGGGGCTCTACAACATGAGTTTAATACTGGTGCCTAACTGAACATTTTCAATTAGCACTGAATAAGATTTGATCCAAAGGGAAACATGACACCATTTCAAAAGGAGGCAAATAATTAGCAGGAAAACCTTTTGTTATCATTATGATGTCGCCAAGTTGACTTGATGCTGTATAACTTTAGCTAGCTAGCTAGCTAAGTTTGAGGGGAGAGCCCCAGACAGCACCATCAAAAAGTTGTCCTTACCACCATTCAATCTCTCTTTGACAGCCCCTCTAATCATACAGTGGCCATAAAGAAACCCAGAACAAGACTGGGTCAGAGTAAACTTTATTTGAAGTTGCTTTATTTTTTCATTGCTTTGTTGTTGTTGTTCTATTGCAGTGGCATGTTCCGTCATCGTTATGTTGGGTCTGCCGGAATAGGAAGAAAGAAACCTAGAAAGGAACCAAGCTTCGAAGAGTGACCAGTCCTCTGGGTAGAGATTTAAAAGTAAATGTGGTAATTAATGCCAGATCGTTGATCTAATTTGGCCTGCACTGATCTAAGGGGACATTAAGATAACATTAATATCATTCACTTAACATGCATTACTAATTAATGTGTAATATACAAACACATTAAAAGGCAAACCTACTATAGGCTAAACTGAGTAGCGTTCATGGGGTATAGGAATCCATGTGATAAGGGAAAATAATTCCAGCTTTTCCCAACCTTTGCTACTTACATAAGGACCCCTGCTATCCATTACATGTTTGCCAAAAGCATTGCTCAGCTTTTTTGGAGCGTGTTAATGACCCTGCGGAGAGTCGACTCCAAAATATTTGATTCCTCGACTCCTTGACCATCGACTCTGCGAGTCTACTCCCATTTTATTAAAAAAAGAATTGATTGCTGCTAATATCGATAATTTTTGGATAATGTAAGTAACACATATCTGCAATCCAATAGCATGTTCTTCGACTAAAGAGCAGCTTCAAGCTGTCCGTTTATTGAGTTTTAAATGAATTAGTTAAGGTATAGGCAGCTAGACTGATGTACTGAGTAGCCTTGATTATTTTGGTTAGTAGCTTGTCAGACAGCTCTGTATGCATCGCTAGTCAATCACATAGTTCATGAGTGTGCATACACACACTCTCAATTATAGCTAATTGTATCTCATTTTGGCCAGTTTTGTAAATTTGGAGTTGGAGTCGAAAGAGAGTCAATTCCATAGACTCTGCTAGCAAGAGTCAGGAGTCGACTGCAAAAACACTAGGTCCCCTTGGATGACAGATGTAAATCCAGTCCTTCCGTAAACTAAACTGGGTATCAGAGACAGGCTTGGGCCAATGAGAGACCGGCATGCAGTAAAATGGGCAGCCAATGGCTGCGTGTCTGCCCGGTATATAACAAGAGGGCAAGGATCTTCAGAGTTGGGTGACCTCTACATTTTGGCTCTGGTGAACAGGATCTGATCCCAAGGACTGTTACTTTTTTTCTTATCTGGTGTGCAGGTAAAAACGCAATGCTGTGCCTTGTATGAATAGCTAAGGCTTTGGGATGAGGGAAGTGTGGCGGTTTGGATTAGTTGGTTTGGAAAGGCTTCTGAGCTTACATTTTTTGGGGAGAAAAGGTTTGAAAAATGTAATGGTGCACATTTTAGAGTTAGCTGAGTTCTGCTATTTTGGCTTTTCCCTATTTGAAAGGGGGAGGTGCTTTACAAGCTCATCATGTTTTCTTTTTTTTTACCTCTCCTACACACTTTTCCTTTGTTTTTTTGGTTTTAATGTTTTTGTATTTTTATTCTGTGCAAATAACTAATACAAATAACAATATACTTAAATTAGGCATATTCTTAATGATGCAGTAATAAGTAATGGGTCAGTAAATGTCCATATGGGAGGCATTCTGGAAGGGTTTCAGATCAGTAGGATAATGAAGACCATATCTTAGTAGGAGTCTGATTCTCTTGGCTCATTTGATAAACACAAATTATTTCTGGAAATTAAGACGTGAATTGTGAAGTTGTGAACTGTTGCAAAGTGTCATAAGCTTTGTGTCGGTAAATGGTTCTCTGGTGCGGATACTGAGATAAATAAGTAAGTGTATCACAATCAGATACAGTATGAGGGCTATAAACAGTTGTGGAACAGGTGTAAAAAGATAGCTGGTCTTGAATGTCCAGAATGTTCAGACATTTACTGTAACAGTCACACCCTTTTCATTGCTTTTGGACATGGGCATGTGTTGCAACAACTGCATCAATAGTTAATGTGCTAATTTTTTTATCAATATTTCAAGAAAGGTTGAGGTAAATTCCATCCCAACCAAAGGCATTTAAGGAAAATAAATTAAATACAATTTATGTATTGGAGAATAGCCTATCAAGTATAGTGAATACAATTCAATTTATGAGTTGGCCTTTAAAATCAATTGACCATGGTGTTACAAAAACTAATACACAGCAATGTTGTTTAACAAGACTTCATGTGTGATGCACATCAAGGTAGCTAAATATTTCAAGATATTGTGATGGAAAACCAGGAGGGGCTGGAAAGGGTAATGACATGAAGAGGGGGGCTCTTTGCATGAGTGGAGGGGAGGGTTTGAAAATATGTTGCATAGGTAAGGGGGCAAAGGGAATATAGGATAGGGTTGGAATGTTGAAGAGGATTGAGGGTGTTAAAAATATCCAACACTCAAGTGCTCCCCCCCTTATCTATTCCGAACAGAAAAATGACCTAGTGGGCGGGGACGTTGACTGACATTTGTAACTAGGATACAGGGTATCCACACCGCTAGGAGTTTTTTTGCAGCTGTTCTATCGAGTATCCCGCAGTAATCTTTTAAACGTTGGGCTAAGGAAGTTTCTCTGGCCCTGAGACAGAGCACTCCATGTAGAATCTACTTGGCTGTCAGTGTCAGGGAACTTCCTTTCAGAGCGGTTACTTTTAGGATTTGTGGATAGTTTTCTGTCCAACTAGACTATAAAAATCTTATTCTCTTTCCCCCCTGCAGTGTTATAAACACAATCATGCCTTTCGGTAACACCCACAACAACTTCAAACTCAACTTCAAAGTTGAGGAGGAGTACCCTGACCTCACCAAGCACAACAACCACATGGCCAAGGTGCTGACCAAGGACATGTATGCCAAGCTGAGAGACAAGCAGACCCCCTCCGGCTTCACTTTGGATGACATCATCCAAACCGGTGTCGACAACCCTGGTAAGTGCCACATATCTTCCAAACACCCACTGAGGATAGCCACCAACCACTGCAAACACAAAACTGTCAAAGGTAGAACTGAGACGGTCTGCACAACCAAGCTAGTGCTCTAGGCATCGATTGATCCTAGTACCATTGCAATAATTACATATGACACTTATATCCAGACACTCATATCCAAAGCGACTCAGAGTCATGTGTACATACATTGCTCAATACCAGTTTTTAATAACTGTTTGCGCTATTTGCTAGCAAGACCAATCAGTCAATACTTGTAAAAATGTCAATTCTGAAAAACGATTACCTGTACATGTTTGTCCTGTACAACCACGGTCCTTTAACGGGGTGCTGAAATACATACATTAAATCCTCTGCTAGCTCAAGACATACTAATACCACAACCATATAATATACTATAGATATGCAGGTTGCCTTAAATATTCAGCAGATATTTATTGCATATTTTTCACACCACAGAGTGGTATATTAATGCCAGTTAGCCTACTAATGTAGATGCTATGTAGATGTTCTGCTTCGTACCATCCTTCTCCACTCCTCTCTCTATCCTCAGGTCACCCCTTCATCATGACCGTTGGCTGCGTGGCTGGTGATGAGGAGTCCTACGAGGTCTTCAAGGATCTGTTGGACCCCATCATCTCAGACCGTCATAGTGGATACAAGCCCACAGACAAGCACAAGACCGACCTGAACTTCGAGAACCTGAAGGTAGAGGCTCATTCTTCTGACATGTTTTATGAGTTTAATTTGCTATATGAAATGCCAAAGAGTACAGCTGAGCAAAAGTAGTGTGGAACATTTTGGAATAATCTCTACGTAGGAGGTTGGGAATCACAAACTTGTTTGAGACACTTTAAATGTTCTGGTCTAAAACTCTGTTGTGACCGTCTCTTTGTGTAGGGAGGTGATGACCTGGACCCCGCCTACGTCCTGTCCAGCCGTGTGCGTACCGGCCGCAGCATCAAGGGATACACCCTGCCCCCCCACAACAGCCGTGGCGAGCGCAGAGCAGTGGAGAAACTGTCCGTCGAGGGTGAGCCTCCCAGCTATCAATAGCTATAGTACATATGCTTACACAGGATTAAGCATGAAGCTAGTCAGTAAAACCAACAAAAGGGAAATGGAGATCCGATTTTTATCTTATCTTATCTCAAATTTTGTGATGTCCAATTGCGATCCAATTACAATCTTGTCTCATCCCTGCAACTCCCCAATGGGCTCGGAAGAGGCCACGGTCGAGTCATGCGTCCTCCGAAACATAACCACGCTTCTTAACACCCGCTCGCTTAACCCGGAAGCCAGCCGCACCAATGTGTCGGAGTAAACACCGTTCAACTGATGACCGAAGTCAGCTTGCAGGCGTCCGGCCCGCCACATGGAGTCGTTAGAGCGCAATGAGCCATGTAAAGCCCCCCCGGCCAAACCCTCCCCTTAGGACGCAGGGCAAATTGTGCGCCGTCCTATGGGACTCCCGGTCACGGTTGGTTGTGACACAGCCTGGGATCGAACCCCAGGATGTAGTGATGCCGCAACACACCTGCGCCACTCGGGAGGCCGGAGATCCAAATTCTTAGCCACCCCTCAGATTAATTGGAAATAGAGATCAAAAGTGAATCCTTAGCTGCAATGACTAGTGCATGGTGCCGGATAACTCCATGCAGGGAGATACCCTGTTAAGAGCGAGGGGAAACTGAGGGGTTTTCTGTCTCTCCAGCTCTGAACACCCTGGACGGTGAATTCAAGGGAAAGTACTACCCCTTGAATAAGATGACCGATGCCGAGCAGGAGCAGCTTATCGCTGACCACTTCTTGTTTGACAAGCCCGTCTCCCCCCTGCTGCTGGGCGCTGGTATGGCCCGTGACTGGCCCGATGCAAGAGGAATCTGGTATGTACCCAGAAAACAGACCCATACCAATATTCATTCAAAACAATACTGTATTGTACTGTACAGAATATCCCACAATGTATCATAGTGATGTGTCATGTGAAACCTCATCCTTCCTTTCTGAAGGCACAACGATAAAAAGAGCTTCTTGGTCTGGGTGAACGAGGAGGATCACCTGCGTGTCATCTCAATGGAGAAGGGCGGCAACATGAAGGAGGTCTTCAGACGCTTCTGTGTTGGTCTGACAAGGGTACGTACTGGTACTCAAACCATTTTGACATGGCAAAACACCCCTAACACAATGGAAAGACATGAAAACGCAGGGAGACAATTATAAGAATATTAATCTTATTAACACCCTAGAAAAACTGACACCTACTTGAAGGTAACAGTGCTCACTGTTGCCCCTAGTGGCCGGTTTCCACGTCATGCCCCGACGTCTTCAGACATGGATTGACGTCGAATACTGCCATTTTGACATGGCAGAAAAACACCCCTAACACAATGAAAAGACATGAAAACGCAGAGACAATTACAATAATTTTGATACAGGGTTGTTTCTTTCACCTGACAGATTGAGGAGACTTTCAAGAAGCACAACCATGGCTTCATGTGGAACGAGCATCTCGGCTACGTGCTGACCTGCCCCTCCAACCTGGGAACTGGTCTGCGTGGTGGCGTGCACGTCAAGCTGCCCAAGCTGAGCACACACGCCAAGTTTGAGGAGATCCTGACCAGGCTGCGTCTGCAGAAGCGTGGCACAGGTACGCACACGCACAACAATACAAATCCAGTTGCTGATATATTCTACTCTGATTCCATTTTACAACAAAACATTTTAAAAGGAACAGAGATTAAGATGAGTCAAGCTATTCTGAAATAGCCATGTTCACAGCGGTTAGGACATCTGTTCATTGAGTCTGTTATTTTTGGTGATATTTGGATAATTTACAGTATGAATAATGGTGCAGAGATTGTCTGAGACATATACTTACACCAGCTCTTCTCTCCCTTTTCCTGCTCTCTACAGGTGGCGTGGACACCGCCTCCGTGGGTGGAGTGTTCGACATCTCCAACGCTGACCGTCTGGGATCCTCTGAGGTAGATCAGGTCCAGATGGTGGTGGATGGTGTCAAGCTCATGGTGGAGATGGAGAAGAAGCTGGAGAAGGGAGAGGCCATCGACGGCATGATCCCCGCCCAGAAGTAAAGAGTTGTTGACGTCGCTGATCGTCTTTCTTTTTTCTATTGTCAAGTCATATGCCATTGAGCCAACCAACCGGCATGGAGAGGAAACCGATGCTCGCTCTAGAGACTCTTGACTGCTCACCCATTTTTACCAACTTCTCTCCTGTTCAGTTTGTAACATCCTGGATCAGTTTCCGCTGAAGTCAGCTTGCCTGACAGATGTGGCATCACTTAAATTAGAAATGTGGTTCTACAAAAATTTAATAAACCTGCCCTCATGAACCAAAACAGATTGGTCTTTCTTGGTCATGCACTCAGTCACTGCAAATTTTAAATCAAGTCTAATAGTGTTCAATTTAACAATCAAAAGGTGTCTATATGGTCCCACACTACACATAGTTAATGGTACACGTTCAAAAGTGTAAATTTCACAGATATTATGTAACTCAGGAAATTAAGATAACACTGGCCATCACTGGTTTTTGTTGGAATTACTCTACTTTGGTGTAAAATGTAAAATATTATATATAATCCAGAGAACTACTAAGTATTTTTTAAACCTCCCACTTTGGTCTGGATGTGTCAATATGTAGTTCATAAATGCAAAATAAATGAGCAGAATTACTGTTTTACCTCAATTAGCCACACAATCCCTAGTTTGAAAGCAACAGTTCTTCTGGATGCTGTGCTGCGCCATTTTTCCCATGTTTATCACCCTAGAAATTTGAGTTCAACCAATGAGCTTCAGTACCTCGCAATTTGAGTGACAGCTAGCAAGATGCACATGATGCAACCACAGCACAGCGAGAAAGAGCAATGACGTGGTGCACATATCTGCACATAAAGTGGGATCCAAATGTATTTACACCCTTGATAAAGATTAGCAATAATGACTGTATAAAATAAATAATTAAAATACTGAGCTATATTGTATGCTCCAAATAATTGGGAAATTAGACTATTTTATACTATTACAGTTGCTCAGAGAACGAGATGTTGTTTAACAAAATCTCAAAAAAGATAGGGGGTCAAAATTCTTATAGATAATGCAGTCAAAAGTTTAGTATTTGGTCCCAATGACAACATCAAGCTTGTGACTCTAAAAACTTGTTGGATGCATTTGTTGGATTTTTATTGTAAATAAGAATCGAATATGTTTCTAAACACTTCTACATTTATGTGGATGTAACCATGATTACGGATAATCCTGAATTAATTGTAAATAAGGATGAGTGAGAAAGTTAGAGGGTCAAAAATCCAACCCCCAAGACATGCTAACATCCCCTGTATGTGACGTAGTACACAATTTTCAGGGACCACTGTCTCGTGAGCGCTACTTTCAGAACTACTGGCTATAAAGTATACGAAAGACCCAGAGAATCCCTTTAACTCTAAGGGATCTATTTTAACAAACCTAATGAAATGGTAAATCTTAGTGCTGGTGGTATAGGTCAGGGGGTGTGTCAGAAACATATTAGCTATTTTCACAGCAGGAATTATGAGCACAATAGCTGGTGGTGGCGCAAAACGGCTGGTTTTTGATTAATAAATAAATTGTAGGTTTGATGAGGGCTTGACCACTCACTTAAAACTGCAAGTTCTGTAGGTTATTGACGTTTATCTCAAGTTCTGTAGGTTATTGACGCTTGTCTCAAGTTCTGTAGGTTATTGACGCTTGTCTCAAGTTCTGTAGGTTATTGACGTTCGTCTCAAGTTCTTTAGGTTATTGGCGGTCTTTGTGTTGTCATTACTAGTAAAAGTGAATGTGACCCATTAATATACTACTTGAGTAAAAGTCTAAAAGTATTTGGTTTTAAATATACTTAAGTATCAAAAGTAAATGTAATTGCAAAAATATACTATAGATGGCACAATTGTGTTTTATACATTTTTTTACAAATAGACAGGGGCACACTACAACACGCAGACATCATTTACAAACTAAGCCTTTGTGTTTAGTGAGTCTGCCAGATCAGAGGCAGTAGGGATGACCAGGGATGTTCTCTTGATAAGTGCGTGTGTAACACTATTGCTTCCGTCCCTCCCCTCGCCTTTACCTGGGCTCGAACCAGGGACCCTGGTTCAACAGTCACCTCGAATCATCGTTACCCATCACTCCACAAATGCCGGCGGCCCTTGCAGAACAAGGGGAACAACTATTTCAAGAGCGAGTGACGCCTATAAAAGGGAAACCCAGCTGCGAGCTGCCCAGTGACGCGAGCCTACCAGAGGAGCTAAATGCCTTTTATGCTCGCTTTGAGGCAAGCAACACTGAAGCATGCATGAGAGCACCAGCTGTTCTGGACGACTGTGTGATCACGCTCTCGATAGCCGATGTGAGCAAGACCTTTAAACAGGTCAACATTCACAAAGCCGCGGGGCCAGACAGATTACCAGGAAGTGTACTCAAAGCATGCACGGACCAACTGGCAAGTGTCTTCACTGACATTTTCAACCTCTCCCTGACCGAGTCTGTAATACCTACATGTTTCAAGCAGACCACCATAGTACTTGTATATAGTACAAAAGTTCTACCTGATGTCAACAGTGATTTTTAAACCCTATGAGATTAGTGGAGCAAGAAAATATCTTCCCTCTGGCTAGAAACTCATTGCATGTTTTGAAAATCACTGTTTATCTTACTTTATCTCAATTTTTTAGGACCTTTCTTCTCATCGTTTTAACCACAGATAATAGAAACGTTTTTGCATGATGTTGTCAGGCTCTGGCCATAGAGAAGCCTATTTGCTTCTCTATGTAGCTATGGTCAGAGTCTGACAGTGTCTTTCTTTTCTGTTTCTTTGTGGGTTTTGAGTGGATCTCTAATTAGAGGCAGCTGCTCCCGTTGTCTCTAATTAGGGATCCGATATATGTTGAGTCTGTCCTTCACGTGGTGTGGGTTGTTATCGATATCGATGTATGTCGCAGTCACGGTGAAGTAAGTGTGCCTTTTGTTTTACGTCCGTTCATTCCGTGTGTTTTTTTGGTGAACGTGACGTTTAGTCGATTTTGTATATTTACCTTGGTTTTGTGTCTGGTAGTTCGTCAGTTTCATTTTGTATATTTACATAGTATAAAATAAACGATGTCAAACTACTATCCCTGCGCTGCGTCTTGGTCTCTCCAAACCCCATTCCGTGACAGATGTACACTATTCTATGGTATCTTAGTCACTAATTGTGTGTTCATATTGCATCACCCATCTCATATGTATATACTGTATTGTACAGTATAAAATATATGTACATATACTGTATATTCTCAATCCATTCCTTACTTAAATGTATGTGTATTTGGGTATATGTTGTGAATCTGTTAGATATTACTTGTTAGATATAACTGCACTGTTAGAGCACAAGCATTTCGCTACACCCGCAATAACATCTGCTAACAACGTGTATGTGACGAATACAATTTGATTTGATTTGATTTGGTATGGTGCTGGAGATAATGAATATAAGGTTGAAAAGTGGTGGAATTGACATTTCAGCAAAAGTTAACATTTCAAGCAGCCCTAATGGTAATATTTAAGACCAACGAAAAGCAGGTCTTAGCAGGAACACAGTTGGTAATGGTATGGATTTTTTAGAGTGGAAGTGCAACCTATCCAACCGTGATGCACAGTGGCCATAACAAACCAAATTGTATTTGTCACATGCACCGAATTCAACAGGTGTAAACCTTGTAAATGGTCCAGGTGAACATTTGATTAATTGTTTAGCAGTCTTATGGCTTGGGGGGTAGAAGCTGTTAAGGAGCCTTTTGGTCCTAGACTTGGCGCTCCGGTACCACTTGCAGTGTGGTAGCAGAGAGAACAGCATATGACTTGGGTGACTGGAGTCTTTGACCATTTTTTGGGCCTTCCTCTGACCGCCTAGTATATAGGTCCTGGATGGCAGGAAGCTTGGCCCCAGTGATGTACTGGATCGTACGCACTACCCTCTGTAGCGCCTTACAGTCAGATGCCGAGCATCTGCCATACCAGGTGGTGATTCAACCGATCAGGATGCTCTCAATGGTGCAGCTGTAGAACCTTTTGAGGATCTGGGGACCCGTGCCAAATCTTTTCAGTCTCCTGAGGGGGAAAAGGTGTTGTCGTGCCCTCTTCACGACTGTCTTGGTGTGTTTGGACAATGATAGTTTGTTGGTGATTTGGACACCAAGGAACTTGAAACTCTCGACCCGCTGTTAATGGGGGCCTGTTTGGCCCTCCTTTTCCTGTAGTCCACAATCAGCTCCTTTGTCTTGCTCACATTGAGGGAGAGGTTGTTGACCTGGCAGCACATTGCCAGGTCTCTGACCTCCTCCATATAGGCTGTCTCGTTGTTATCGGTGATCAGGCCTACCACTGTTGTGTCGTCAGCAAATTTAATGATGGTGTTTGGCCACGCAGTCATGGGTGAACAAGGAGTACAGGAGGGGAATAAGCATGCACCGCTGAGGGGCCCCAGTGTTGAGGATCAGCGTGACAGATGTGTTGTTGCCTACCCTTACCACCTGGGGGCGGCTCGTCAGGAAGTCCAAGATCCAGTTGCAGAGTGACGTGTTTAGTCCCAGGGTCTTTAGTTTAGTGATAAGCTTTGCGGGCACTTTGGTGTTGAACGCTGAGCTGTAGTCAATGAACAGCATTCTCACATAGGTGTTCCTTTTGTCTAGGTGGGAAAGGGCAGTGTGGAGTGCGATTGAAATTGCATAATCTGTGGCTCTGTTGGGGCGGTATGTGAATTGGAGTGGGTAAAGGGTTTCCGGGATCATGGTGTTGATGTGAGCCATGACCAGCCTTTCAAAGCATTTCATGGCTTCCGACGTGAGTGCTATGGGGCATGTAGGTATTAAGAAGCCAACAAGTGCTCAGCATATGTGGGAACTCCTTCAAGACTGTTGGAAAAGCATTCCCGACTACCTCATGAAGCTGGTTGAGAGAATGCCAAGAATGTGCAAAGCTGTCATCAAGGCAAAGGGTAGCTACTTTGAAGAATCTACAATTTTAAATATATTGTGATTGGTATGTAAACTTCCGACTTCAACTGTATCTATCTAATCAGCCAATTACGTGGCAGCATCTCAATGGATTTAGGCATGAAGACATGGTCAAGACGATCTGCTGAAGTTCAAACAAAGCATCAGAATGGGGAAGAATGGTGATTTAAGTGACTTTGAATGTGGCATGGTTGTTGGTGGCAGACGGGCTGGTTTGAGTATTTCAGAAAGTGCTGATCTACTGGGATTATCCCGCACAACCATCTCTAGGGTTTATAGAGAATGGTCCGAAAATGAGAAAATATCCAATGAGCGGAAGTTCTCTGGGCGAAAATGCCTTGTTGATGGCATAGGTCAGAGGAGAATGGCCAGACTGGTTCGAGCTGATAGAAAGGCAACAGTAACTCAAATAACCACTCATTACAACCAATGTATGCAGAAGAGCATCTCTGAACGCACAACACGTCGAACCAGCAGATGGCCTACAGCAGCAGAAGACCACACCGGGTGCCACTCCTGTCAGCTAAGAACAGGAGACTGAGGATACAATTTGCATGGACCCACCAAAATTGGACAATAGAAGATTGGAAAAACGTTGGCTGGTCTGATGAGTCCCGATTTCTGCGACTACATTCAGATGGTATGGTCAGAATTTGGCGTAAACAACATGAAAGCATGGATCCATCCTGCCTTGTATCAACAGTTCAGGCTGGTGGTGATGGTGTGGGGTGTATTTTCTTGGCACACTTTGGGCCCCTTAGTACCAATTGAGCATTGTTTAAACGCCACAGCCTACCTGAGTATTGTTGCTGACCATGTCCATCCCTTTATGACCACAGTGTACCCATCTTGTAATGGCTACTTCCAGCAGGATAATGCGCCATGTCACAAAGCTCACATCATCTCAAACTGGTTTCTTGAACATGACAATGAGTTCACTGTACTCAAATGGCCTCCACAGTCACAAGATCTCAATCCAATAGAGCACCTTTGGGATGTGGTGGAACGGGAGATTCGCATCATGGATGTGCAGCTGACAAATCTGCAGCAACTGCGTGATGCTATAATGTCAATATGGACCAAAACCTCTGAGGAATGTTTCCAGCATCTTGTTGAATCTATGCCACGAAGAATTGAGGCAGTTCTGAAGGCACAAGGGGGTCCAACCCGGTACTAGCAAGGTTTACCTAATGAAGTGGCCGGTGAGTGTATATCAAAACATTAGGAACACCTTTCTAACATTGAGTTGCACCCCCTTTTGCCCTCAGAACAGCCTTAATTCGTCAGGCATGGATTAGAAGGTGTTGAAAGCGTTGCACAGGGATGCTGAACTATTTTGACTCAAATGCTTTCCACAGTTGTTCACTGAGCAAATTATATTATTATTTGGTCAAGTTAACAGAATGTTCCTACAACATTAGGTTAGATGAACCTTCATGAAAACTTTGGTTTGCATTAGACTATTAAAATTACACTTTGCATTATGCAGTGATCATTCTCCACTGTGAGCACACTCAAAACCTCACGTAGGATTTGAACTTACACCCTCTTGGTTGACAGTGACCTGACTTTCCTGCTACGCCACTAGATATGCAGCAGTGACAGAGACTGACACAAATGTTTTGCTAAAAATAAAGATTTGCACTTTGCCAAGAGGTTGCAAGTTCAAATGAGATCACATTGATAAGTGAGTACTGTATATTCACAATGTCATCATGTATTCAAAGCTGTGTTGCAATTATGCTTGAAAAGACAGATGCAGAAGTAGAGCAGGACAAAAAGTGACAATACTTTTTGGAACATGAAATATTGATTTACAATGTTCTTACAAAACATGCTAATTCTGGGGATGTTCTCTCTGACATGTATGTAAATAAAACATTCCTGTAAAATTGACAAACATAGGTACAATGTAAGCGTTAAAGAATAGACATTTTTTAAATGATAGTGGACTTTTGAAGTTGCCTGCTCAAGTAGATATTGAGAGTATGTTCATAACTATGAAGAGAATAGCCATACAA
This sequence comes from Thymallus thymallus, assembly GCA_023634145.1. Lineage (NCBI taxonomy): Eukaryota > Metazoa > Chordata > Actinopteri > Salmoniformes > Salmonidae > Thymallus > Thymallus thymallus. The sequence continues at coordinate 31,942,825 of CM042391.1, forward strand.
TGATTTAGAGAGGGTAATTTTCCTTTAGAAATTTGTGTGACTTTCTTCAGCTGATCAAAAATATGTGTATGGTAGTTGAAGAATTGTTGTAGTTAAATTAAAAAAATTGAAGCTAGTGCAGTAGTAGAAGTAGTAACTGTATTTGGAGTAGTGGGATAGTACCCCTTTAGTGGAATAGTAACAGTGGAAGTAGTGAATACAATGGTAGTGGAAATAGCATTGTCACTTTAGCCCAATTCGTAGTAGTAGTAAGGTCAACCCTGTTACTGTACATGCACTGTACTCTTGGAGGAAGATTGGGTGGTTCACATCAACCCTGTTAACACATCAACCCTGTTACCAGGCTATACAGCGGGTGAAATAAGTATTGAACACGTCACCATTTTTCTCAGTAAATATATTTCCAAAGGTGCTATTGACATGACATTTTCACCAGATGTTGGTAACAACCCAAGTAATCCATACATACAAAGGAACCATTCAGAAATTAAGTTATGTGTAATAATGTGAAATGACACAGGGAAAAAGTATTGAACACATGAAGAAATGGAGGTGCAGCTGTCTTTCCACTTCCGTATTATGGCCCCAAAAGTGCTCACTGGAACATTCAGAAGCTTAGAAATGCGCCTATAACCAATGCCATCATTATGTTTTGCAACAATTAGGTTGCGAAGGTCTTGAGATCTGCTTTTACCCATCATGAGATGTGTCTTGTGTGACACCTTGGCATTGAGACCTTTTTGTAGGTCATCAGTTGGGACTGAACCAGCTGATATTAATTTGCACTGACAGGGGGCTGGATTGCTTTTTAATTACTGATAGTTTTCAGCTGTTGTCTTGGCTTTCCATGCCTTTTTGCACCTCCCTTTCTTCATGTGTTCAATACTTTTTCCCTGTGTCATTTCACATTATTACACATAACTTAATTTCTGAACTTATTTGTTTGTATGGTTTCTTTGTACATCTGGTGAAAATTTCATGTTAATAGCACCTTTGCAAATATATTTACTGAGAAAAATGGTGACGTGTTCAATACTTATTTCACCCGCTGTACATGTTTTAACCTTTCATTTCGTTGGTGCTTGCATTTAATCCCTGTTTCACACAACAAGCTTTCATTCCCCCTGTCACAAGGGGATTTATGGCAGATTTAAGATAAAATTGTCAACCCTGTTAGGGTCAACCCTGTTACTTTATTTGGCACTTAATAGGCACATACTATAGTTTTTTTTTTTTTTTTAACATCTTGAGATGGGAAAACATGTTTTTGTTTAAGTGTGTTCTTTGTGACAGAAACATTTTAAAATTAGGTGCATTTTTTTATGAGGAAGTTACACTACCCAAAAAGTACTAATTTGGTGGAATGACCCATCCCTTGATTGGTAGAAGTTATTTCTGTCTAAATGTTTTATTTGAATAGCAGAGGAATAGAGAAAAATTTGCACATTTTTTGTTGTCCATCTTGTTGGGAAAGAGGTCAAAATGTCAGTTGTTTATAAAAGTTGACGGAAAAAGCAAAATGAGCATTTTCCCACCAGTGGTTTGTTTCCACCAAACTGACTTGTTGCAGATACAAGTCAGTGTGTGATGACTTCAAAAATATACAATTTTTCGCTTAAGTTTTAATGTACCGAATAAAGTTCCATGTGTTTCCATTGCATTTTCAACTCGACCTATAGCTTTGTCACAAAAACTGTTGTGTTAAATAGCAAATGAGCCTACTCTGGTCTTGACACATGCGCTCTAGCCAACAGTATGCAGATAAAGCTGGTAGGCTGTGCAGGTTGGTTATCTACATGATGAGATTATTATGGATAAGAACGAAAATATTTGTATTTGTCAAACGGCAGGCAAGCATCGATCATCATGTCACCAGAATAAGACCCTCGATATTAATTTGAAAGGAGCATTAAGCTCATCGTGCACTTACATCAACCTGTGAAGTTCATCATCATTTATTTAATCTGTAGTCTAATAATTTGCATGGTTTCCGGAGTCGTAGTGCGAGGACCACACACCATATCATCACGTGACTTCAATGGCAAGATTTTTGCAGCAGACACCGGGTTCCACTCCTATCAGCTAAAAACAAGAAGAAGTGGCTCCAGTGGGCACGCAATCACCAAGACTGGACAAATAAGGAGTTGAAAAACATTGCCTGGAACATGACAGCGAGTTCAGTTTACTTGAGTGGCCTGACCTCAACCTAATAGAGCATCTTTGGGATGAGATGGAACGGGCTGTTCACAGTATGAATGTACCATCGTCCAATCTGCAGCAACGGCGTGATGCCATCGCGTCAGCATGAACCAACATCCATGTGAAACGTTTCCAACACCTTGTGGAAAGCCCTGAAGAATTCATGCTGTTCTGGAAGCAAAGGGGGGTCAGACTCAATAATAGATAATAATAAATTGTCCGGGACTGTGTTTACACTGAGCATACAAAACATTAGCAACACCTGCGCTTTCCATGACATAGACTGACCAGGTGAATCCAGGTGAAAGCTATGAACCCTTATTGATGTAACTTGTGAAATCCACTTCAATCAGTGTAGATTAAAAGGAGGAGACAGGTTAAATCATTTTTAATCCTTGAGACAATTATATACCGGCAAGAACGCAGCCATTGGCTGGCCATTTTAGTTTGGCCGTGGCTACGGCCCCGCCCCTCAGGAAACCTCGTTCTCAAAGCGAACGATCCAGATCACGTTCTGCACACGTGTTATTTTACACACACACACACACACACACACACACACACACACACACACACACACACACACACACACACACACACACACACACACACACACACACACACACACACACCTGTCTTTCAAAGATAATTCGTAAAAAGCCAAATAACTTAACCGATCTTCATTGTAACAGGTTTAAACACTGTTTCCCATGCTTGTTCAATTATCCATAAACAATTAATGAGAATGCCAAGAGTGTGCAAAGCTGTCATCAAGACAAAGGGTAGCTATTTGAAGAATCTCAAATATAAAATAGATTTTGATTTGTTTAACACTTTTTTGGTTACTACATGATTCCATATGTGTTATGCCATAGTTTTGATGTCTTCACTTTTATTCTACAATGTAAAAAATTGTGCAAATAAAGAAAAACCCTTGAATGAGTAATATTCCAAACTTTTGGCCCCCAGTGTATATATAAAGTACCAGGAAATCAGCTCTGTGATTTTAATTTGGGAAATCTGTTCCCAAGTATTCCCACACATAATAGAGAGAGACGTGTTAGTATCCCAAGGTTTGAAATGATTACGTTTTAGTCAAATATTTTCAGAATACCTTTTATTGAAGGTTGTGGGCTGCGCCACTGGCCAGAGAAAGGGGATCAAGTAGGGGGAGCCGCAGCGGACCACTCGTGCCGCGTTCAAAACAACTGGGAACTCTGAACTTAGAAAACTCCGACTTCCGAGTTCAGTTCGTTCAAGACAACTGGGAACTCAAGAGAAAACGAGCTCCGACTGGGAAAAATAGTTTTGAACGGTCATTCAACTCGGAATTCCCAGTCGGGAAGTTGGGCCTCTTTCTAGAGCTCTGCCTTTCCAACCTGAAGATTACTGAATTCATGATTTTTCACGAGTTCACAATTGTCTTGAACGCAGAGCAGCTACCTAGGCAGCGGAGTGGGACTGCACATTCCTGCACATGCGCAGGAATATCATTATTTTTAGCCTGGGCAAATTGGGATACATAAATACCTTATCCATAGCCACTCCGTTTTAGCCCTTGCACCATGTTTGGTATGCTCTTCCCCATGACATCCTGCCTACGTAGCTGATGTGCTTATGGGGGCTCCCATGTGGCGCAGTGGTCTAAGACACTGCATCTCAGTGCTAGAGGCGCCACTACAGACAACCTAGTTCGAATCCAGACTGTATCACAACCGGCCGTGATTGGGAGTTCCATAGGGCGGCGCTGGTGTAGGCCGTCATTGTAAATAAGAATTTGTTCTTAACTGGCTTGCCTAGTTAAATAAAAGTACAATAAAAAAAAAAACACTATAGAGTAAAACAATAATATAGTCATATATAATGAATTTAGTCATTACTCCTCCTACTCACCCTTCCCCTAGTAACATTTCAACCCTGCCTGCACCAGTCAAGTGTAACTCCTCCGTGACCCTTCACCCTCCCCTAGTCAAGTTTCAACCAGGAGTTGAATTTGGTGTTTCATCACCATCACGGAATCGAACATTTCAGCCCTCCCAAACAGAACATTCCGAATTCACATAGGCATATTTATGTTTTATTCAGGAGTTCACTCAAAATAATTAATTACAGTTTAATAATACGTAGTAGGCTTATTTAATACAAATATGTTGCCTTTCATTGAGGATAAACGGATTCATAAACGTTCATAAGGTTACCGGTAGAGAAGTGTTTGAAATGTGCACGCTTTAATGAACGATCCAATAAATTGACTGAATATTAATTTAATTACTTTCCACGTTTGTACTTGTAAAATAATGATAACTGGTCATATTTGGGATGTGAACGGACTGTAGGCTAGCTGTAGAGCGCACAACGTTAGTTTTACTGCAACATAGTGTATTGCATTGCGGGATTGTAGGCTACAGTGTCGCAATGTGGACGATTTCAAAGTCAATGAGTCGTTATTATTAGTTTGTAGTAGATATAAGAAGGTGTTTAGAATTATTAAGACAAGTAAGGTGCCAGAGCTCCTAATTTTTAAATTAAATTAAATGCTGTATTGATACCAATCATGAGAAACGGCTGTAGAATGTTCAATGGCACAGTTTGGTACATTTTTATTAGCTTACAAATGTTACAATTTGGACATGACAGTGTGTGACAAATAAAAAATGGCTAAGATAGACAATAGGAAGCCCTTTCCTTCCCTCATCCCACAATTGCTCTCCCTTTGACCTAAGGTGCCAGCAACAGGTGGCTCTGGCCTGATTTAACCATTTGTTGGCTCTGTCCTGATTTAACCATTTGTTTGAGCCTTCATCAAAGCCTACTGTCCATAGAAAAGGGCTCTCCAACCTCTGAATTCCCAATTTAACCCCTGGTTGAAACATGACTAAGGAAGGGATAAAGGCTGAGGAGGATAGGTGACTCTATAGGGGAGGGGTGAGGTTTGAGGAGGCTAGGTGACTATAGGGGAGGGGGGTGGTTTGTGGAGATGGAATGAAAATATTCTGTATTCTATAGGACTAGTCCTGTCATGGAGCATAGCATACCAAAAGGGACTGCTCATGGTGCAGATACTAAAATGGCCAGCCAATGGCTGTGTGGCTGCCCGCTATATAAGCTGAGGCAAAGACCTTCAGAGTTGTGTGACCTCTATATTTTGGCTCTGGTGAACAGGATCTGATCCAGAGGACTGTTCCTTTTTTCTTTTCTGGTCTGCAGGTAAAATCCCAACTCTTCATTTGTTGTATGAAAAGTTGAGTGTTTGAGATGAGGGCAGGGTGGTGGTTGGACTACTTTTGACTTGGAGATCATTCTGAACTTAAGAAATAGTTGGCTAACAGGTTGGCAACATTTGATGGTGGATGGAAATTAATACAAAAGTAAAATGGGTCAGAAAATGCATAGTGGACAATCTGGAAGAATTCAGGTTGGGTTTGACATAAATGGATATTGGAAAGTATCTTGCAGGCTATTGTCAAATTATTTTGACTATTTTGACAGTGAACATTTTCATTTTGCAAGATGAATGTCCTGAAATTGAAACTGTTGCAGAGTGATCTTAGCTTTGTGTACTGTAGATTAATGTTTCTCTCTTGTGGATACTGTGATAATAAGCAAGTGTTTCATAATCAGATATGAGGGTTACAAACAGCTGTGGAACAGGTGTAAAATGACAGCTGGTTTGAATGTCTATCAGTTGCTTTCGGACAGTTACCATAACTCTCACCATTTGAATGGCCTTTTGGGGCAAAGCCCAAAATGTAACTTAAGAATAAAGCTCAAAACTACGATATGCTACATTTAATTATATAATGTGTAAATAGCCCACTTCCAGTTTAGATAGATTTATGAGGATTACATTGTGTGTAATGCAACAGGTGTGTCAACGGTGGTCAAGATTATTTACGTGATCCATTTTAGCAATATTTCAGATTGAGGTAAATTCCTTAAAATCAAATGAGTCTAAGGAACACAATTAAAATACCATGAATATCCTGGCAGTTAAATTGAATTATCCATTAAGAAATATGCCTGGCGAGGTTATCTCACAACTTGCATCATGCATGATGTCAAGATGGCTAAATGTTTCAAGATTTTGTGATTTTGATAAACAAAATAAATTAATCTGATGACGTTGAATCAACTTGGAAAACTGACCACTGCACTACAGCAGTTCACAATGCTCTAGCAAGCCGGGACAACAATATAAATTACTGATTATACCTGGTGGTAATAGCATATCGTTTTTAGTTATTCTGTTTTAAGCCTTCCCCAAACCATAGCCCTAACCTTAACCACTCAGAATTAATGCCAAAACTGTTAGCCTTTGAGTTGTTTCTGTTTTAACCCTGTAACCACGCAGAATTAACCCTGTAACCACATGGAATGAATGCTTAAAAAATAGACGTTCATCCATAATAGGGCAAATTTTGAAGGGAAACTATGAGATCATGCTGTGTAAGGTTTGGGATAAGGGTGTTAAAAATATCCAAAGCACAAGTGCTCCTCCCCCTTATCTATTCCGAACAGAAACTTGACCCAGTGGATGGGGACATTGCCTGACGTTTGTAACTAGAATACCGGTAATTCTTTGCAGCTGTTCTTTAGACTATCCTCCACTGGCAGTGTCTGGGAACGTCCTTGATAGGTTACGGTTAGGTTTGGTGGTTTAAAAGATTTCCATGAATTTCTAACGTCTCTATACTGTGCTGTTTTTTGTGCAAATGATGGACAATAAATATCTAAAGATATTCTATTCTATAATGTTTTCCTCTGCAGTGTTAGAAACGCAATCATGCCTTTCGGTAACACCCACAACAACTTCAAACTCAACTTCAAAGTTGAAGATGAGTACCCTGACCTCACCAAGCACAACAACCACATGGCCAAGGTGCTGACCAAGGACATGTATGCCAAGCTGAGGGACAAGCAGACCTCCTCCGGCTTCACTTTGGATGACGTCATCCAGACCGGTGTCGATAATCCTGGTAAGCGCCACATATCTCCCAAACACCCCATGAGGATAGCCACCAACCACCGCAAACACACTGTCAAAGGTAGAACTGAGAAGTTATGATCCCTAAAATAGTCTGCACAACCATAGTTGCCTGCTGAGATGAAGCTTAGGCATCAATCAAACATAATGTAACCGCTTAAGAGATACTAATATTGCCTAGATGAAGTGGGGTGATGATGTAGCCTATAACCAAGGCTGCACTCTAGTCATTGAGTGGGATGGACACAGGAACCCAGTTGAGGAGTTCCAGTAATGCAATGCTGTAATACAGGGGGTTATATGCGCAAGCTTCAATGTTCATGGGCTTTTAGTTTCTTACAGTAATATCCATGTTAGCTAACATAATACTGTATGTCTAGCATGCATTTCACATATCACAGTCACACATTTTGGATGCTAGCGTATTTTTCACACAACAGTGGTATATGAAGGTCAGTTAGCCTACTATGTAGATGTGCTGCTTTTTTACTCTCCTCAGGTCACCCCTTCATCATGACCGTTGGCTGCGTGGCTGGTGATGAGGAGTCCTACGAGGTCTTCAAGGATCTGTTGGACCCCATCATCTCAGACCGTCATAGTGGATACAAGCCCACAGACAAGCACAAGACCGACCTGAACTTCGAGAACCTGAAGGTAGAGGCTCATTCTTCTGACATGTTTTATGAGTTTAATTTGCTATATGAAATGCCAAAGAGTACAGCTGAGCAAAAGCAGTGTGGAACATTTTGGAATAATCTCTACGTAGGAGGTTGGGAATCACAAACTTGTTTGAGACACTTTAAATGTTCTGGTCTAAAACTCTGTTGTGACCGTCTCTTTGTGTAGGGAGGTGATGACCTGGACCCCGCCTACGTCCTGTCCAGCCGTGTGCGTACCGGCCGCAGCATCAAGGGATACACCCTGCCCCCCCACAACAGCCGTGGCGAGCGCAGAGCAGTGGAGAAACTGTCCGTCGAGGGTGAGCCTCCCAGCTATCAATAGCTATAGTACATATGCTTACACAGGATTAAGCATGAAGCTAGTCAGTAAAACCAACAAAAGGGAAATGGAGATCCAAATTCTTAGCCACCCCTCAGATTAATTGGAAGTAGAGATCAAAAGTGAATCCTTAGCTGCAATGACTAGTGCATGGTGTCAGATAACTCCATGCAGGGAGATACCATGTTAAGAGCGAGGGGAAACTGAGGGGTTTTCTGTCTCTCCAGCTCTGAACACCCTGGACGGTGAATTCAAGGGAAAGTACTACCCCTTGAATAAGATGACCGATGCCGAGCAGGAGCAGCTTATCGCTGACCACTTCTTGTTTGACAAGCCCGTCTCCCCCCTGCTGCTGGGCGCTGGTATGGCCCGTGACTGGCCCGATGCAAGAGGAATCTGGTATGTACCCAGAAAACAGACCCATACCAATAGTCATTCAAAACAAGACTGTATTGTACTATACAGAATATCCCACATACCCCATGTATCATAGTGATGTGTCATGTGAAACCTCATCCTTCCTTTCTGAAGGCACAATGATGCCAAGAGCTTCTTGGTCTGGGTGAATGAGGAGGATCACCTGCGTGTCATCTCAATGGAGAAGGGCGGCAACATGAAGGAGGTCTTCAGACGCTTCTGCGTTGGTCTGACAAGGGTACGTACTGGTACTCAAACCATTTTGACATGGCAAAACACCCCTAACACAATGGAAAGACATGAAAACGCAGGGAGACAATTATAAGAATATTAATCTTGGTTAACCCAGAACTAAAGTATTGCGTAATTGGTCAGATGCTCGATTAAGATTTCGGTCCATTCCATACATGTTAAGAGAAGCGATAGAACAGGGATCGGAACCTGAGCAAAGAGCTCCGCCCTCTCTCTCTTTTAAAGTTACAGGCAAGTCTATGGGCCAAATGTCCCCTACCCTTCCGGAATTCGAAAGATAACGCATCTTTTTGTATCATGACAGATCAACACTACCATTTATGTTTGGGTAGTCTGTCCACGAGAGATGTTGACACAGGGTTGTTTCTTTCACCTGACAGATTGAGGAGACTTTCAAGAAGCACAACCATGGCTTCATGTGGAACGAGCATCTCGGCTACGTGCTGACCTGCCCCTCCAACCTGGGAACTGGTCTGCGTGGTGGCGTGCACGTCAAGCTGCCCAAGCTGAGCACACACGCCAAGTTTGAGGAGATCCTGACCAGGCTGCGTCTGCAGAAGCGCGGCACAGGTACGCACACGCACAACAAAACACATCCAGAACAGCTGCTGATATATTCTACTCTAAATCGTCACAGATCGCAACAGTCTTCCCTATTACAACAAAACAAGTAAAAAGGAACAGAAATGAACATGAGTGAAAGCTATTATGAAATAGCCATGACCACAGCGGTTAAAGGAAAAGTCCATTCAAAATCGATATTTTGGTATTTTTTTTATTAGTCCACTGTTGATACAGTCCCAACATGTTTTGCATGTCAAGATACTGGACTTTCATGAAGCAAGGGGTCACTTGCCACATCATCGTGATGAGGCAAAATACATCACATGGAGGAAAACACATCATCATGATACTTTGCTTCTGAAAAGTTAAATGCTGACATGCAAAACATTTGGGACTGTATCAACAGTGGACTAACTAAAAAAATACCAAAAGATAGTTTTGCAGTAGATCATTCCTTTATTTTTATTTTAACTTTATTTTAACAGGGAAAACAGGCTGACCTGGATCTCTTTTACAGCTGTGCCCTGTGTAAACATGTTGACATGTACAGTTTTAAGCACACAGACAGAACATTTCAAAACATACAAAACAAAGACAGAGAATTCAACAGAAACAATCACAGACAACATCATATTGATCCTCCATAACATTTTTGAAATGGGCTAAGGACACCAGAGTGTCTAACTTAAGTTGGATCTGCAGTTTGTTCCATAAATAAGGTGCGAAGGACCTGAAGGCAGTCCTACCCAACTCTGTGGAGATCGCAGGAGTCTCTAACGTAATCCACGTCTGTGATCTGGTTTTGAAATGAGTATGTCTAGTGGAAATTAATGAGGTAGTTTTAAAAGAAGTGCTTTATAAATAAACAAGAGAGCATGTTGCTCTCGCCTCACAGTCTGTAGTCTGTTCATTGAGTCTGTTATTTTTGGTGATATTTGGATAATTTACAGTATGAATAATGGTGCAGAGATTGTCTGAGACATACACTTACACCAGCTCTTCTCTCCCTTTTCCTGCTCTCTACAGGTGGCGTGGACACCGCCTCCGTGGGTGGAGTGTTCGACATCTCCAACGCTGACCGTCTGGGATCCTCTGAGGTAGATCAGGTCCAGATGGTGGTGGATGGTGTCAAGCTCATGGTGGAGATGGAGAAGAAGCTGGAGAAGGGAGAGGCCATCGACGGCATGATCCCCGCCCAGAAGTAAAGAGTTGTTGACGTCGCTGGTCGTCTTTTGTTTTTCTGTTGTCAAGTCGTACAATGATGCCAACCAACCGGTGTATAGAGGAAACTAGAGACTTTGGACTCTGCCGTTCAGCTCTTTTTCTGCTTTCCTTCTGCCTTTTCTCTCTCTCACTTTCCTTCTGCCTTTTCTCTCTCCCTCTCTCCTTTTGTCGTTCTTCTGTTTTTCCCTTTCCTTTTCTTCCTTCTGCCATTCTTTTCCACTTCTCTCCTGTTCAGTCGGTAACATCCATGGATCGGGCTTGCCTGACAGACGTGAACATCACATTGGTTGTAAAAAGTTATCATTAAATGTTATCATTGAAACTGTGGTCCAATAAACCTATCACCATGAACCAATACAGATGGCGACGTATTTGGTCTTTCTTGGTCATGCACTCAAGGTAAGTGCACAGCAAGTGTTAAATCTACTTTATTTTTTATTTAACTAGGCAAGTCAGTTAAGAACAAATTCTTATTTACAATGACTGCCTACCTACAGGGTCAACCCCTGGAGCAAATTAGGTTTAAGTGCCTTGCTCAAGGACACCGACAGGTTTTTTCACCTTCATACTTGAAGTTAATACTCGTTATATTGTCCCACACTACACTAGCTTTCTAACAATTTCACAGAGTTTATGTTACTCTGTGAATAGTTGAAATGTAACATATACTAACATTGCTTATTGCTGTAATTACTCTTCACTGGTATTAAGTGTTAAAACTAAACTCCATCAGAGTAAATTTGAACTTTAATAGTAACTACATTTTAACAGTAAACTTGAATTGTTACACAAAACCAGTAGACTAGACCAGTGGTGTAAGTACTTTAAAGTAAAAATACTTTAAAGTTCTACTTAAGTCGTTTTTGGGGTGAATCTGTACTTTACTTGACTATTTATCTTTTTTACATTTTTTACTTTTACTCCACCACATTCCTAAAAAAAAACTTTGCACTCCCATACAATTTCCCTGACACCCAAAAGTACTCATTACATTTTTGAAAATGGTCCAATTCACGTACTTATCAAGAGAACAACCCTGGTCATCACTACTGCCTCTGATCTGGCAGGCTCACTAAACACAAATACTTTGTTTGTAAGTGTGGCTATCAGTAAATAAAAAAACAAGAACATGGTGCCATCTGGTTTGCTTAATATAAGGAATTTGAAATTATTTATACTTTTACTTCTGATAATTAAGTATATTTGAGCAATTACATGTACTTTTGATACTTAAGTATATTTTTAAAAAAATACTTTAAGACTTTTACTCAAGTAGTATTTTACTGGGTAACTTTCCCCTGAGTCATTTTCTATTAAGGTTTCTTTACCTTTACTCAAGTATGACAATTGGGTACTGTTTCCAATAATGGAATAGACTAATAGTTATTAAAGGTGCTGTAAGACTTGGCAGCACTTACATGGTTTTCAAATTGTTGTTATGAAGTAGCAAGGGCATGTTCAAGCTCACAACCTGGAGTAAACACTGAGACAACATTGTGTGGTGGTGTTTGCTGGGTAGAAGGTAAAGATGACATTCAAAACCTAACTGTCCAACAATGAAGGATGAACAGTTATTATCATCAGTAAGAGCAATAGCAAGAATCAAGCGATGATCAATCATGCAGCAAACAGAGAGATCCATTGGAAAAAGAAAAAAAAGAAAGAAAGGAAAACAATGGCAACATCTGTGAATTTTATTTCTCGTCAGCTCCATGTTTCTCACTTTCGCTGTAAACCAAAAGCACCAGGGCCTTTGGGCAACACAATCTCACATTGTTTGTTTCTGAAGGGGTCAATGGGTAAATAGAATTAGGCATCCAGGTCAAAACGTGTCTCTTCATCCATCTCATTGGCCTCTATTGCATATTATATCAACGGTTAAAAGTTCCAGCATGACAATGCACATTACTTAAATACTGAGCCCCTGGGGACATAATACTTTGTCCAACAACCATCTATACCACTGACAGTCTCTTATCGGCATACCAGCACACATTGAACTATCTTTTTCTAAATGCATTTCATAGGTTTGTATTCCACTTGGAAAGATTTTGTTCCTTCACCTCAGCAGCCACTGTGGATATGTTCAACCAGATTCTTCCCTTTCGTTCTTTCGTTCTGTAAAAACGTAAAGTGATGTTTCTATGGCTTGAACGCAACCCGACCCAACATCAGATGTGCTTGAAATTTGTGTCTATCAGAGATGGTCTGAATTCAAAAGTTAATTTAAACATTTGTAAAATTGCAGAATTTGTAACAACACATTGGAATTTAAAACAATGTTTCTGTAATTTTACATTTTGTTATACAGTAGAGAAATTTAATTTCTGAATATCCAGCTGGTACAATACCCAGTACAATTTCTCTCTGTCCATATTCATGTCCAAACACTGACTGCATCTTTATTTCATAAAGCATCCACCTATGGGTGTGAATAATTAAATGTTTTACCCGGTAAACCCAAACTCTGAAGTCATGCAGGATTGCAGGTTGGTATTGTTCACTATTGTCATTGACAGAAAGTGCTTTAAACTAGAAGTACTTCCCTTGTTCTAGCTATAAATAAACCTTGACCTCTAAGATATATACTATATTCATATATTTTATATACAGCCATTACCTGGCTGATATAAATCCAGATTTTTTTTATTACGATATTCATCTAAAAAATAAATAAAAGTACCTGTGCAAATATCCACAAATTTAAGTGTTCACATTTAAGACATTGGCGCCCTCCAGTGGCTCGTTGTGGGCTTTGCCCTAGGGTCCACTGGAAGGAGCTGATTCAAGTCAAAGCAAAGTGCATTGAGGTCTATATTACCTAATGCTAATATACACCACAATGTTATAGGACATAGGACTGACCCTCTTCAGGTCAATAAGTCTGTCTGTCTGTACTGTTAAGGGCGGTGAAATGTAGTAGACTAGTATTGTTCTCCTGTATAGGGGATCCTGTCATGGGGAAGACCAAACAGCACAAGGAGGTGCTTTCAAGCACAAGGAGGTGCTTTCAAGCACAAGGAGGTGCTTTCAACAACGTGTCTGTGAAGTAGATGACAGTTGAGAGTTTTCCCGAAAAAAGAAACGACAGGAGGAGGATTGCAAAAACAAACTGACAAACAGACCTACATGATCACTTTGATCTGACTGGCCTTGTTGAGCTTCTTATTTTCCAACATTGAACTTGTACTGTATGTATGCATGTTGTAAAAGGAGCAACAGGGAAAACACAGCATCCGAGTCTCTCTCTCTCTCTCTCTCTCTCTCTCTCTCTCTCTCTCTCTCTCTCTTTACACCCAACAGCAGCCGACCCCACGTGAAAAAAATACAGTAGTATACTATGGTAAAAATACTGTAGTATTACTATTCACTGTAGTGTTTTTGCGGATATGACTAGTCATGTGAAAAAGTAAGTACACCCCCTGGAAAGTTATTTTATATATATATATATATATATTTGGACAGATGGATATGTAATCTTCACTTCAACACTACTGACAAATCACACACAATTATTTTGGGGAAAATGTTATGCAATTAAATTAAACAAAAATGCTATTTCCTTATGGGGAAAAGGTTAGTACACCCCTACCTTTAAAATCACATAAAATGGCTAAAATTAGAATTAGGTGTACCAAGACTTCACACACTTGGCCTACATGGGAGGTCAGGAAGGAAGAAGCCTCTGCTCTCAAAAAATAATATCAAGACACAACTGACTTTTGCCAGACAACACCTGGGTAAAGTCAGTTGTGTCTTGATGTTCTTTTTTGAAAGCAGAGGCTTCTTCCTTCCTGACCTCCCATGTAGGCCAAGTGTGTGAAGTCTTGGTACACCTAATTCTAATTTTAGCAATTTTATGTGATGGTAAAGGTAGGGGTGTACTATCTTTTTCCCCATAAGGGGATTTGTTAAACTGGGTAACCTTCATCTGTCAATAGTGTTGAAGGGAAGATTATATATTAATCTGTCCAAATATGTAAAAAAAAGAACTTTCCAGGAGTGTACTTACTTTTTCACATGACTGTATACTGTAGTGTTTTTGCGGACATGACTGTAGTATTTACTGTAGTGTTTTTGCATATAAGACTGTAGTATTTACTGTAGTGTTTTTGCGGATATGACTGTAGTATACTTTAGTATGGCGCCCCTTTAGCAAATTAGGGTTAAGCGCCTTGCTCAAGGGCACATCGACAGACTTTTCACCTTGTCGGCTCAGGTATTCGAACAAGCATCCTTTTGGTTACTGGCCCAACGCTGTAACTGCTAGGCTACCTGCCGCCTACAGGACAAATACTTAAAGAGCAAATCTTCCATAACCTGTAGGTAGGTAGTAATGGAGAATGAACGGATAGTTTAGAGCTTCTGCTCTTTTCTATAACCTGTAGGGAACACAAAATATGGTCTATACTTGGCATGTAGTGTGGAGTTTAGTATTCTACAGTATACTACAAAATTCTATAGTAAGCACTAAAATATTGAGGGATACTACAGTGTGTAGTATAGTATTCTACAGTATACTACAATATTATATAGTAAGATCTACACACGATAGAGGGATACTACAGTGTAGAAAATAGTATTCTACAGTTTACTACATCATTCTATAGTAAGTACTAGTAGTATTTTGTCATGTGGGATAGTGATCAACAGCAGATAAAACCAGTTTGATCTGAAGTTCACCAACGTCAAAATGCTGAAGGGTGTCAGTGGGTGTGTAACAGTGGGAATGGCATAGGGTGGCTTCAGTTAAATCGGCATGGCACGGAATAAAACCCAAACCAAATTGCATTGCATTGCTCTGAAAGAAAAAAACTTTATATTTTACTTTATATATATATATATATATATATACAGTATATATATGACTTACTCAAATATGCATGTTTAAATGTATTCAAACCTTGTCTGTTCCAAATTTGGTTCACTAGTATGTCTGACAGCTTTGCATTTTGGCAAAGCCATGTGGCATTCAAGGGCGCAGTGTTCTGCAGCGAACCGTTTTGCATGGACAGCCACCCTTTCAGCCATTAGACATTGAGTTAGGCTATTTTATTCTGAGGAACAACTAACTGTGTAACTGTTTCATGACTTGAATTCAACTTTGTTAAATAAAGGTAAAAGGGGATGAAATGCTTAAAAACAGCTTGATATGATTATTGATAATGACCATTTACAACACAGACATTGATCCCAGCCAATCAGAGGGTTAAAATAGTTTCTCCGGGAAGGAGGAATTTGAACATGGAATGACTTTGCAAGGGTGTGTGCAGGAAACCAACGCTACAGGTAGCTAAAGAAGGTGAAGGTGAAGAAATAGCACTATGAACCACAGTTTTGATCTACACAGATTTTCATATTGCCGCTGATGGAGCATGATGTGTACCATAGTGTATATTATCTGACCTTATACATTAACAAAACAGCTTATTATGGTGTGGCTTGTACAATACTACAAAACTGAAACCTATATCCGTCCAGTTTATATTTGTCATGTGCAGTAAGACTAACTGAGATAGATTCATGGTGTGTCCGAGAAAACATCCCCACCTACTACTTTATTCAGATGATGATGATGTAAGTGGAAAATGGATGTGAAGGTTACCATTGGCTGGTTCAAAGTGTCTGTCAACTCCTCTGTCATTGCCAATAATTCAATCCCGCCCATACTGTGCACACAATGAAAAACAGAGCAACTTTTCAGGCCACTTGTCAAATCATTGAGTTAACAGTCTCCCTATTTGTGCATGTTGTCCACAGGCGACAAGTCCTTGGATAATCACTTCCTCAGTATCAATGTTCAAATGGGAGAAGAATGACCAAAAACACATACAGTGACAAGCAGAAGACGATCAAAGACGGCGAGACACAATAAATGTTTTCGAGAATGTTTTCGATAGTGTCGGTTCAGAAGTGGTGATGGTTAAAAACCACAATGATACCAATCATAAAAGTAATAGTCATTATGGCTAGAGTTAACAATAAAAAACATTAAGCTGGATTCCTCTCTGATCCGGATCCAGTGGATGAAGTTGGGGGGAGGGGGTGCTTGAGTCTGTGTGGCGTTGGGGTGTTTGGGTGGTTAGGTTGAGACTGGTGTGGATTGGGGTAGGTCTTTCGTCACCTAAGAGACAGAGGGACATTTATTTTTATCTCGGGTCCAGACCCAAGTCCCTCTATCTATTTCTTTATCCATCCTTCTCAACCCCCCATTATATTCAGAGTTCGAGGTCCTTCGAGATTTGCGTGGCGATGTCCCGGAAAGCGAGCGGTGCCCCCCAGAGTCGCGTGTAGCGCACCCCGTTGGAAGACTCATTGTTGGCGGCGCTGCCCCCCGTGGAGAGGTGGCACACCTCGGCCTCAAAGGCCACGCGACCACCGGCCGCCCCGTAGGTGCAGGAGAGCAGAAAGGGGCCGGTGTGGTGGACCTGGCAGCCGCAACCCCGTGCCGCCTCCCGCAGAGCCAGCACCACCTCCGACGGGTCCCGCCGCCCCCCGGGTCCCCTCAGATCCCAGCCACGTCCGGCGGCCCGGGGCTCGGACGCTTTTTGATGCCCAGGTAAATGGCGACTGGAGACCAGAAAGGGCAGAATAGAAGAAGGAGAAAGGACAGAGTGGTGGAAAAAGGAGGAGAGAAGAGTTGTTAGAGGGAAAGGGGTAGTAAATGTGGGTAAGAAGAAATTTTTGTTGAATCTAAGCTTAAATGTCCAGTTAAGGTGTGCAAGTTTACTGTCTGAAACATGAGTTCTAGATGAGTTGACGAAGGGTTGACAAAGGGTTGACGAAGGGTTGCCGGATATACTGACCTTGTGACATATACTGACCTTGTGACCGCAGATCGGCAGATTCCCTCAGGTTCATTTGTGACCCTGCGTAGAGAAAACACACACACACACACACACACACAATTATAGGGGGAATAGCAGAGGTAATTTATGGGAGATGCAGTTCCATGTCCACCAAGTACACAGTGGGTCATCATCCATCCACAATACTGTGAAGCCATTCAAAAAGAAATGAAAATAAATCATAGAGTGAGGACAAGCAAACAACAACAGCAACAAAAACCTCCAGGTGTTCATGGGTTGCACGTTGCGTCAAAATATTGTTATGAACATTCTATTGACTCCCGAAAGAATGTTCTACTTAAAGCATTGTCAATTGGCGTTGATTAAGACTTAGTCTAAAGTGCATTACAGTGGCTTGGAAATACGATGTAATTTCTAATGGAGGCAAATAATGAGAAGGAAAAACTTTTGTCATCATTGTGATGTCGTCATATTAACTTTAGATGCAGTATAACCACAGATAGAACAAGGAGACATGTTTCACCGGATGTATGAATCTAAAGAATACGGTTTGAAGCACCAGTGGCCGATAGTGGAAGAATATGGAGCCAGATGAATATGGGCTGACACGCTAATATTCTCAGCATTTAAACATTTGATATGAATACGGTTTGCTTTTCCCAAAACAATAATCTGTTACGAACAGAGTTGACTAAGTCTTGTAGACTTTACCCTTTGCCAAAGTTTAAAAAAATGGCATTGTTTAGAAGGACGGCAAAGGCATATTTAGTTACAGCACACGCACAGTTCGCAAACAAATGCTAGAACGCGGCAATAGGATGTCGCTAGCTCGTGCTTGGCTCTGCCCACCTCCTTGCTTGTTCTGCCCACTATGCTTAATTTGCTCGAAAACGACCGGCTGTAGTATATATTGGGTTAGTTATAAAAAATCTTTGGTATAACATTAGCTGGCTAGCTAAGAGTGAGCCTCCGTTCACATGGTGTGACGCGACTGGGTGAAGTACAGTGCCTTGCAAAAGTATTCATCCCCCTTGGCGTTTTTCCTATTTTGTTGCATTACAACCTGTAATTTAAATTGATTTTTATTTGGATTTCATGTAATGAAAATACATAAAATAGTCCAAATTGGTGGTAAAATGAAAGAAATTACTTATTTCCAAAAATTCAAAAAAATAAATAATGGAAAAGTGGTGCGTGCATATTTATTCACCCCCTTTGCTATGAAGCCTAACATAATTAGTTAATCAAAGTCCACCTGTGTGCAATCTAAGTGTCACATGATCTGTCACATGATCTCAGTATATATACATCTGTTCTGAAAGGCCCAAGAGTCTGCGACACCACTAAGCAAGCGGCACCACCAAGCAAGCGGACCATGAAGACCAAGGAGCTCTCCAAACAGGTCAGGGAAAAAGTTGTGGAGAAGTACAGATCAGGGTTGGGTTATTAAAAAATATCCGAAATGTTGAACATCCCACAGAGCACCATTAAATCCATCATACATTTTTTTAAAGAATATGGAACCACAACAAACCTGCCAAGAGAGGGCCGCCCACCAAAACTCACGGACCAGGCATGGAGGGCATAAATCAGAGAGGCAACAAAGAGACCAAAGATAACCCTGAAGGAGCTGCAAAGCTCCACAGCGGAGATTGGAGTATCTGTCCATAGGACCACTTTAAGCTGTACACTCCACAGAGCTGGCCAGAAAAAAAGCCATTGCTTAAAGAAAAATATAAGCAAACACGTTTGGTGTTCGCCAAAAGGCATGTGAGAGACTTCCCAAACATATGGAAGAAGGTACTCTGGTCAAATGATATTAAAATTGAGCTTTTTGGCCATCAAGGAAAACGCTATGTCTGGTGCAAACCGAACACCTCTCATCACCCTGAGAACACCATCTGTTTTTCATCGGCAGGGACTGGGAAACTGGTCAGAATTGAAGGAATGATGGATGGCGCTAAATACAGGGAAATTCTTGAGGGAAACCTGTTTCAGTCTTCCAGAGTTTTGAGACTGGGACGGAGGTTCACCTTCCAGCAGGACAATGACCCTAAGCATACTGCTAAAGCAACACTTAAGTGGTTTAGGGGAAACATTTAAATGGAATGGCCTAGTCAAAGCCCAGACCTCAATCCAATTGATAATCTGTGTATGACTTAAAGATTGCTGTACACCAGTGGAACTCATCCAACTTGAAAGAGCTGGAGCAGTTTTTCCTTGAAGAATGGGCAAAAATCCCAGTGGCTAGATGTGCCAAGCTTATAGAGACATACCCCAAGAGACTTGCAGCTGTAATTGCTGCAAAAGGTGACTCTACAAAGTATTGACTTTGGGGGGGGTGAATTGTTTCGCACGCTCAAGTTTTCAGTTTTTTGGTCTTATTTCTTGTTTGTTTCACAATAAAAAATATTTTGCGTCTTCAAAGTGGTAGGCATGTTGTGTAAATCAAATGATACAAACCCCACAAAAATCCATTTTAATCCCAGGTTGTAAGGCAACAAAATAGGAAAAATGCCAAAGGGGTGAATACTTTCTCAAGCCACTGTAGGTTCAAGCCGTGAATACGGGTCAGAGTATGGAGTGATATTACTGCAATATTACTCATATCACTCCAGTGCCCTGACTTGCACAACAGAGTCAAATAATAAGGCTTTATCAATATAACAAATAAATAAACACCCCCATGCTTCTCATATTGTGTTTGTTCATTGGGAACAGTACATCTGTACTGATATGATTGTATTCCACGTCTTTTAGGGTGAGGTGGGAGATTCCACAGCAGCGTAAATGTTGGAGCCTTCTGTGGCACAAACTGTACGTCACTATCAATCCCACCACACAACAAAGACAGTCCACATGTCCGGGAATCAACTGTCATTCAAAATAAATCAAAAATATCCCCTAGAACAAATACTTATTTTAACGCAATCCCTTACGTATAATAAAGGCTACATAACACTTTCATAACAATGACAACATTTATCATGGGTGTCAGCTTATGACAACTGAGACCATGTTCACTGTATATAAGCTGATTGTCTAGCAAAACAGCCATAGCTAATAAATGGTTTGTGTCATGACAGTGTTAAGTCAGTTGCAGTCATGACACCTGTTAAGTCATTGTTATGACAGTGTAATGTAGCCTTTATGATGCAGGGTTCAAGTAAAGTGTAATCCCCCAGGCATGCCAAAGGAATGAACCAAAAAGCAGTGTGAGAGAGCTTTAGAACAAAGACAAGTAGGTAGACAGACAGGTAAGGCATACAGACAGACATACAGACAGACTTGCATACAGACAGACAGACAGACAGACAGACAGACAGACAGACAGACAAACATGCGTACAGACAGACAGGCATAGAGACAGACAGGCATACGGAGAGACATACAGGCATACACACAGGCAGACAGACATACAGACAGACAGGCATACAGACATACAGACAGGCATACAGACAGGTAAGGTGTACAGACATACAGGCAGACATACAGGCATACAGGCAGACATACAGGCAGACATACATACATACATACATACAGACAGACAGACAGACAAGGTGTACAGACATACAGGCATACAGGCATACAGGCATACAGGCATACATACATACAGACAGACAGACAGACAGACAGACAGACAGACAGACAGACAGACAGACAGACAGACAGACAGACAGACAGACAGACAGACAGACAGACAGACAGACAGACAGACAGACAGACAGACAGACAGACAGACAGACAGACAGACAGACAGACAGACAGGCAGGCAGGAATACAGACAGGCAGGCATACAGACATGCAGGCAGGCATACATACAGGCAGAAATACAGACAGGCAGGCAGGCAGGCATACAGGCAGGTAAGCACTAGGCACATGGGAAGTTAGAGAAAGGTAGTAGTACAGTCAGACAGGTAGGTAAGGCACACACATATACACACACACACAGTGTTAGGTGTTAGTATGTCCAGAAGATAGGCAGGCAGGCAGGCAGGCAGGCAGGCAGGCAGGCAGGCAGGCAGGCAGGCAGGCAGGCAGGCAGGCAGGCAGGCAGGCAGGCAGGCAGGCAGGCAGGCAGGCAGGCAGGCAGGCCGACAGAGAGAAGCTAGAGACATGGGAACTTACTAACTGTTTTTGATCCCTGTGGAAGGGTACAACCCGAGACTGATTTGTTTGAGCCCTGTCGCTTAGAGGGTTCAAGATTGACCCTGATGTAAGGAGAGGAAGAGGAAGAGCAAGAGAGAGAGATAGAAAAATAAATGGGAGAGGAGGGGGAGAAAGAGAATATAATTGAATCATGGCCAAGGGAGTGATGGATAACAGCGCAGCTGTAGCTGACTGGCATGGAGGAAGCATATGTTTCATTACATTACATATACAGTCATGTGAAAAAGTAAGTAAACCTCCTGGGAAGTGGTATTTGTTTTTACATATTTGGACGCAAAATTCCCACCACATTCATTGATAAAGTTAACTCAATTTAACAAATCACACAAAATAAATTAAACAAAAATGCCTATTCCTTATGCGGAAAAGTTATTACACCCCTACCTTTAACGTCACATAAAATGGCTAAAATTAGAATTAGGTGTACCAAAACCAGTGCAAATGATTAGAAAACATTAGAGAGAAACTTAGGAGGGTCCAGCCTTCCATAAAGATAATAAAATTGGTCTGGTTTGGTCTTAACCATATGGGTGTGTGGTAACACATCATTCAAAGATCAAAAGACCTACCCGAGGCCCTCAGAAGAAAGATTTTTGATGCCCATGAGACTGGGATGGGTTAAAAATCAATTTCCAAGCAATTCAAAGTACATCATTACATTTCCAAGCAATTTGAAGTACATCATTCCACTGTCCGACGGCTCATCTACAAAAGGAGAAGAATCCAGACCGCTGGTAATCCACCTAGGACAGGTCGTCCCACCAAAGTCAGCCCAAGAGCTGACCGAACGATGCTCATAGAAGTCTCTAAGAACCCCAGGGTAACATCAAGGGATCTACAGGTCTCTCTTGCCACAATCAATGTCGAAGTGCATGAGTCAACTGTCAGAAAGAGACTTCACAAACTTGGCCTCATGGGAGGTCAGGAAGAAAGAAGCCTCTGCTCTCAAAAAATTATATCAAGACACGACTGATGTTTGCCAGACAACACCTGGGTAAAGACCAAAACTACTGGAACAATGTGCTCTTGACAGATGAGTCAAAAGTGGAGTTGTTTGGTTGCAATGCCAGATGCCATGTTTGGTGAAAACAAAACACTGGCTTTGAACAGAAGAACCTCATACCAACCGTAAAGCACGGAGGCGGTTGCATTATAGTTTGGGGCTGCTTTGCTGCCTCAGGGCCTGGCCAACTTTCCATCATTGACTCAACCATGAATTCTATACTGTACCAGAGAATTCTTGAGGAGAATGTGAAGTGAGGCCATCTGTCAAAAAGCTGAAGCTGAATCAAACATCTTGCAACAGGACAATGATCCAAAACACAAAAGCAAAGCTACAACAGAATGGCTCAAAAAGAAGAAATGGAGGGTTATGTAATGGCAGAGTCAAAGCCAAGATCTCAATCCTATCGAAATGCTTTGGGGAGACTTGAAGTGGGCTGTACATGCAAGAAATCCTTCGAACATGACACAGTTGAAGCAGTATTGTAAAGAAAAGTGGGAAAAAACTCCTCCCAGTCGATGTAAGAGACTGATAGACAGTTACAAGAAACGTCTACATTAATGTATTTCTGCCAAAGGGGGCAACACAAGCTATTGAAGCTATTCAACACTTTGGAATTGCATTTCTGTAGATTTTTGATGAATAAATGATTGCAAAGTATAAACTTTCAGTGTCATTTGTTAAATTAGGTGTAACGTCTGCGCTGAGGAGACGGGAAGCAAGTTCAGGTAGTGAGTGTTTTAATAAATAAACAAAACACAAAAAACAAGGAACACGAAACAAAGCACAGACACGAAGCTGGAACAGAGTCAATGACACCTGAGGAAAGGACCAAGGGGAGGTATAGGGAAGGTAATCAAAGTGATGGAGTCCAGGTGAGTGTGATGAGGCGCTGATGCATGTGACGATGGTGACAGGTGTGCGGGATAATCAGCAGTCTGGTGACCTAGAGGCCGGAGAAGGAGCACACGTGACAGTACCCCCTCCCCGACATGCGGACCAGTCACCACTGCAGAGGCAGTCTGGTGACCTAGAGGTCGGAGAGGGAGTATACGTGACATTAGGTTACCTTTAACTGTCAATAGTATTGAAGTGAAGATTACAAATATGTTAAAAATATGTTTTTAAAAAAGAGATCTTTCCAGGGGGCGTACTTACTTTTTCACATGACTGTATGTGATTATACTGTATATTATAGCTGATTCTAGGGAGAGATGGCTCAGTTTCCAATGTCAGGACCCAGGACCGTGGCCTGTAACTTTTTGCAGAGAATGATAATCTGTGATCTTCTTGAACACATTCAGGTAGTATGCCTACCTCCCCCGTTTCCCCTTCTAAACACAATTCTGGACCACGACTACCTGCGCGTGAGTATGGAGGCAGGTGTTATGGAAGCGACTACTACTATTCACTAAGGTGATTGTCCCCTGCATTTGGAGGCGAGCTTTACTGAGGTGACTGTTACGAAAGTGACCGTTACGGAGGTGACCGTTACGGAGGTGACCGTTACGGAGGTGACGGCTTACCTGCGTGTGAGTTTGGAGGTGAGCTTGGTGAAGAGGTTGGAGGTGGCACGGCTGCGGGCGTGTGGCAGGGGACTGGCATCATGGTGGGACAGCGTGGGGGAGGTGGGCGGTGCCGAATAGACGGGCGGGCCCCGGTCCCTCAGCTGGCCCCCGTGGAAGGTGCTCCGAACAGTGGAGCCCCGTGTCAGGCGGCAGCGCTCGCTAGAGGAGGAGGAGGAGGCCCCGGCCCCAGAGATGCTCAGGGTGGAGGGGGATGTGGGGGGCAGGCGGTGGGACAGGGAGCTGGAGCAGAGAGACAATTAGAATTAGACAAATGTTACTATCCACACAAAGTGGAAGTTTGTCTTCTGCTTCACAATAACAAAAAACAACACTAAAAACGGGGTGCCGGGTAGCCTAGCGGCTAGAGAGGCGACCCAGCAGCCAGAGGGTTGCCAGTTCAAATCCCGGGTCCAATGGGAAATGGGAAGTGAGCTGGCAACTAACCAACCAACCAACCGGTGGGTTGCTGGTATCAAATCCTAGATGCCATTGCCTGTCGTTGTCCCCTTCAGCAAGACGCTTAACCCCCTACAACAGCTCCCTGGGTGCTCAGTGTGGCAGCCTCCCTCACCTCTGCAAAAGCCTGTATGTGTGTCTTTTGTTGGGTTAAAGGAGAAGTTCTGTTTTTTTATGTAAATGTCATGTTATAGAAGGGTCCAGGCACTTTTTCTGTGATTTCACTTGATTTTGAGCAAATCAGCTGGGGACAGATGTAGATTCAACCTCTAATCTACGTTGGTTGAACATAATTTAATTGAAATTATATGGAAACAACGATGATTTAACCAGTGTGTGCCCAGTAGCCACTTCCTCATCTTCCTTGTGTAGTATGAAGGCCCTGAAAAAATATGAACAAAGGCTCCCAAAACACCCAAATACATATTTTTAGATACAGCAAAGCGCTCAGTATAGTAATGTAGGTCTTTAGATGTTGTACACATGACATTGGGTCATTCCGAACTTAATCCCTAATGTTATATTCCCTTTTGTGTGATTCAAGCCGTTTTCGCTATCCAGCTGTTCCATTGTCCATGTAGCCAGCTGCTACAGGTAAACTCCAAAATGAAGGAATCACCAACAAAATGTGTCTTAATAGGGTGTTTCCTGTGTGGAAGGGAGGTTGAAGAAGACAAAGGTTAAGACAATGCGATTCTAATATCCCATTACTCTTTGCAACAAATGGTACCAGCTATGCTAGTTAGCAACAGCACTGGTAGTTAGCACCGGCGCTGGTCTCACATTTGTGACGACGTTGTCTTGCTTTCATTATACTTTGTATCCCACATTTACTCAAGTGTTTATTTTATTTTAGCAGTTACCTGTAGAATGGATGTAGAGGTATCGCTTGAGTCACAACAAAATGGAATATAAGGTTGCGGATAAAATTAGGAATGGCACAATTTCATGTGTACAACAAAATTATACCTGCATCACTATTCAGAGAGCTTTGCAGTTTCTAAAAGGTTTTTGGAGCCTTTGTTCATGTTTTTTCGGGGGCCCCATACTAAATAATGAGGATGAGGGAGCGCCCACTGGGCACACTCTGGGCACAGACGAGAATGAGGAAGTGATTTGCTGTTTGGGATAAATAAAAATAAAAAACAAGTGAAATCACAAAAAAGGTGTCTAGACCCTTCTATAACTCACATACAAAATAGAGATTTGGTTGTAAAAAATAAAACTTCTCCTTTAAAAGCTCTTCCTCCCTTGTCCCTCCATGGCCTTTACCTGTTCTCCTTTCCATTCTGCAGCAGGGAATGTCTGTCGGTGCTGGAGCGGTCCGTGCAGACGTATGTGTTCCGGCGGGTCATGGCACTTCCAGGGATGTTGTTCTGGGAAAGTAAGAGGGCGGGGTCAGAACAAATGACCAAATCAGACGTTACCATAGATACCAGTTGTCACATCATACTACCAAAGCTGTATATCTATCAATAATTGCTATTGATAGATATACAGCTTTGTGTTATTTGATGGGTATAATGACCAATGTAGACTAATTGGTTGTGCTCTGAGGTGAGCCCTGGTGCAGTGCTCCTGTTGTGGCTGTAACCTTCTGTCCGTGGTCCTGAATAGATGGTTACGGTGTGTGGTGTGTGTTGTTTTAATGAGCACATCTTGGGCTACCAGTCTTCATGGGACTTCTCTTCAACATTGCATGCATTCTTGTGTGCAAAATTACAGTTGTTGTGTATATGTCTGCATTTCAGATAGGCCTACATGTTGTATGTACGACCAATACCGCGCGTTGCCTACTAAAAGAAGTAGGTGAACTTTCACTCTGTTATCATTCATTTGCATTACATAGTCATTGTGTGATAGGCTACTGTAAAAGTCAATACTATGAAAACGACACATAGCCTCATTTTTCACGCCCTCCCTGCTCTCTTGCTTATAGCGTGTTTGTGTTGCTCTCCGAATGGGCATTTGCTCTTATTCGCAGCAGATTCAAATTAGCTACTGCCATGTAGGAAATGTCACATCAGCTACGGCTATAGAATATGCACGTAGTTTGATTCAGGTGTGCTTTTCTGAAACTCTCCCACACAGAAAATATTGCGCACCTGGAGAAGTGTCGGCTTCGTTACGCTCATTACGTAGTGTCACAAATTCGACGGAAATGTAGCCTGTAGTTCTAATTATTGAAGTTCAAGCTACGAAGCTTGTAAGAATCTTTGAAAGCCTAGTGGTGCTCATGCCGTCGAGCTGATCTGTGCATGTTGGTCGGCGCAAATTATGTGTACGTCTACGGCAGCTACAGCTGCATTTCAGATACACATGTAGTAGTGGGGCGCATATCTTTCTTATGTTATTACATAAAGCGATGGTTATTGACGTGTACGGCTACATTTCAGATACATGTTTGTACATTTGAACAGTAGTAGGACCAATCTACCGTGTGTTATTTGGTCTCTAAAGCAATACTAGTACTTTAAAATCCCCCTCAGGCATGTCATCCTAGAGCCGGGCTTAGGCTATTCTCCCCTATTCACTGCACTTCACAGCTTTTAGAGCGGCTGTTGCACTGTTTTCTCCTGCATGTTACAAAGGTAAAGTAATATGAAGATTGGCATAAACAAGTGAAGCTCTATGATGATCGTAGATGGATTTAACGTGAGCATTATTGTCCAAAAAACAAATGACTTGCATAAACATATGGTTTTGTATATGCATTTTTGTTCATTTGACATTTGGCAATGTGAAACTGACCGGACCAAATGAAGAACTATAGCAAACAAACTTGTGTGAAAACGCCCTTACATACTACCCTGTGGAGTCTTATAGCTAGCAGCCATTTGCTAACCTAGAGTGCATCCGAAATGGCACCCTATTTCCTGTGTCCGAAATGGCACCCTATTGTAGTTGCTGTTGTAGTGCACTACTTAGGCAATAGGATGCCATTTCAAACGCATAGATGTGGACATTCATGGATGTCCACATCAAACGCAGCAGAAATCTTTCCTAGGGTGTGTCCGAAATGGCGCCACCATTATCTGTATAGTAATGCACTACTTATGGAATAAGGTGCCATTTCAAACGCAGCCTTATAAACCCCCCCTACCCAACCCACCCGTCCTACCTCACTGTTCCTCACCGTGGTGGCAGTCATCTCCTTTCGGCGGTCGGGGATCTCTGACTTGTTGGGGTTATTGGCGCTGCTGACCATGGGACTGGAGGGTGGCAGCGAGCGGCTGCCCATCACGCTGCAGCTGGCCTTACGCGGGGGCATGCGCCCCTCCCGCAGCTCCCGGTCGCCCGTGCTGGTGGGGCTCCGCTTGGGGTGCATGACTGGCATGGAGGGCCCGCCTGAGGGGGGAACACACATGTTAACACTGGCACACACGGAGACACACACATGCACACGCACCCACAGACACTTAGTCAGTGGACAGGACAGGACAGGACAGGTATATGGGCATTTGGCCCTTTGTCCCGCAACCAAACAATCATGTGGTGTAGTGCTGCCGGAGCGCACCGAAGCGACTACTCTGCCACTTCTCACAATGGGTGCTAGTTTAGTAAAGTTAGATCAAAGCTGAATATGATGTCTTGGAAGATCACATAATGATGAACTGGTATTCTACATAAGAGAACCAAATATAATAGCATAGTATAACGTTACTGTTACACCAAAAACACCACCTAATTAGCAGAATAGTAAAAAAAAATATAAAATGCTGCCAAACTCTACAGCGTGCACCACTAGACAGAATGTGCTTTGATTGAAAGAAATTACAGGAAGGCTATATAGCTTGTTAACACCATCTGCTCTAATTTGCTCACAGTAATTCAAGAAGAACTAAATGCATATTCTCATGAAACTAATTGAGATCAAATGATTGGCATTTAGATGCAGTTTGGACGTTTCACCGTAAAACGTGAAATATCATTCACGATTGACATGATGGCCTATTTTGAAATGAGGTATGCCTAACTTGGTGTTTGAGGGTATTAAAAATATAACATTTTCTTGTGACTATATGTGTGAGAATAGGCAGACGTTGCAATTGGAGGATGCATTTTATATAATGATATTTAGGCTATATCTGTTGGTACAAACTTTGAGAAATGATGATGTAATTTCCATTTTTATTGCGTGTGTGTGTGTGTGTGTGTGTGTGTGTGTGTGTGTGTGGGGTTAGTGACAGTGAGGGAAGGTACAGAACAGTAGAATCTACAGTAGAAAGTAAACAAGAAGGTGCAGCGGAATGCACAGTAGAACACTCACAGAAGTCACTGTGCCGCCGCTGCCTGTGATAGGTGGAGGCGCTACGCTGGGTCTTGCTGTGCGAGGAGGATGAAGAGGAAGAGGAGCCTGCAGTGGCTGAGGAGTGTTTGTTGGTCCCGTTGGCGATGGGGCTGGGCCGGACCCGTGCCAGGGACAGGGTACTGGCCGAACGAGACTCGCCACCGTCCTGTTACCAAGACAACCACAGCAAGGTGTTAACCAGCTGCATGGACTGAATGTGAAGCCACCAAGAACACTGTGTCTTAGCGTGTGGCTATGTTGTTTTACATTCACATAATACTCCTACAGTGGGGAGAACAAGTATTTGATACACTGCCGATTTTGCAGGTTTCCCCACTTACAAAGCATGTAGAAGTCTGTAATTTTTATCATAGGTACTCTTCAACTGTGTTAGACCAAAAAGCTCTATTTTTGTCTCATCAGACCACATGACCTTCTCCCATTCCTCCTCTGGATCATCCAGATGGTCATTGGCAAACTTCAGACGGGCCTGGACATGCGCTGGCTTGAGCAGGGGGACCTTGCGTGTTCTGCAGGATTTTAATCCATGACGGCGTAGTGTGTTACTAATGGTTTTCTTCGAGAATGTGGTCCCAGCTCTCTTCAGGTCATTGACCAGGTCCTGCCGTGTAGTTCTGGGCTGATCCCTCACCTTCCTCATGATCATTGATGCCCCACGAGGTGAGATCTTGCATGGTGCCCCAGACCGAGGGAGATTGATCGTCATCTTGAACTTCTTCCATTTTCTAATAATTGCGCCAACAGTTGTTGCCTTCTCACCAAGCTGCTTGCCTATTGTCCTGTAGCCCATCCCAGCCTTGTGCAGGTCTACAATTTTATCCCTGATGTCCTTACACAGCTCTCTGGTCTTGGCCATTGTGGAGAGGTTGGAGTCTGTTTGATTGAGTGTGTGGACAGGTGTCTTTTATACAGGTAATGAGTTCAAACAGGTGCAGTTAATACAGGTAATGAGTGGAGAACAGGAGGGCTTCTTAAAGAAAAACTAACAGGTCTGTGAGAGCCGGAATTCTTACTGGTTGGTAGGTGATCAAATACTTATGTCATGCAATAAAATGCAAATTAATTATTTAAAAATCATTGTTTTAGATTCTGTCTCTCACAGCTGAAGTGTACCTATGATAAAAATTACAGACCTCTACATGCTTTGTAAGTAGGAAAACCTGCAAAATCGGCAGTGTATCAAATACTTGTTCTCCCCACTGTATATAAACATAAAAATGTCTCTATTGTTTGCCTACATAATTATTAATCAAATAAGCATTTTAATATGTCCTTACAAAAATAAATATTCTTACCTAAATCCAGTATACATACTGATTACTAGGGCTGCAGTGTATTTCTGTGTAATAGCACATTGATATCTTGTGCTGCCCTCTGGTGGTCACGCCCAGACTGCTCACCTCATTCTTGAGGCCCAGCAGTAGGTAGGTAGCGGTGACCTCGTTGTACTTCTGGTTGAGCAGAGCGTCCTTGATCTCCTCAGGAGTGAAGCCCATCCCCACCATCACCTCTGAGGACCACAAATAAGAGGAAATCATTTTAAGCTCAAGTTCATTTTAAGCTAATGTTTCATGAACAGATAACTAAAACGATACTGTACGTGAAATGTGTTTCATGAGGTATGAAGTGGTATGAAGTGACCTGGCCTGGACATAGTTAGCTCACCTATGCGAGCGGCATCGCTGTAGTCCTCAACAGGCTCTATATGGGGCTTCAAGGAATCCTCATCATACCCTGTGTTTATCCACTTGTCCTTCATGACTTGCTGTGGAGATCACAACAAGATTCCATGTTAGAGAGTATGTTGGAAATCCTGTTTGTGTGTGTGTGTTGCAGTTTTGGGGATGTAGGTGATATTCATGTTATGCTGCTTTGTAGGGCCGTGGGCGATACCAGTATCGCCACTCGTTAGTATCATGGCAAGGAAACAAAACACAAAGATGATTTAACATCGTAGCCTAGTGGTTAGAGCATCGGGCCAGTAACTGAAAAACCTGTTGATGTGTCCTTGAGCAAGGCACTTAACCCTAATTTGCTCCAGGGGCTGACCCTGTAGGTAGGCTGTCATTGTAAATAAGAATTTAGTTAAACGAAGGTTAAATAAAATAACCATCCTAATGTTAGAAACAAATATTATGTTGTCATCCAGAGTCACATGTATTTATTTTCCAAGCTATAGCACACAATATTTTACATAAAGCATGTTTTTAAAGGACCAAAGAGTTTGGTCTGCTTTGTGTAAAAAATGTTGCCATGGAAAAAATATTGCGATACTGTATGGTCTCGGCCAAGTGGTTTGAGGCTTTATTACATGTTGGGGTATTAGTGTGCAACATGTACACTGCTGTTATACCCTTTTTACACTACTGAGCCAAACCGAACCAAGCCGAGCTGTACTGGGCTGGCATAGTTACAAATCCACTGTAATTGCTGAAACTATACAAGAAAGGACAATGTGAAAATAAAATATCCAAGCCAGCACAATACGGTTTGGGTTGGTCTTATAGTGTCAATCAGGCATGGGGTGGTTGGTCCTATAGTGTGAATCAGGCATGGGTGGTTGGTCCTATAGTGTGAATCAGGCATGGGTGGTTGGTTCTCCTCACATCTAAGGTACAGCGCTTGGTGGGATTGAGCACCAGGAACCGGCGTAGGATCCCCTCGCAGTCGGTGGACATGTAGAAGGGAACACGATACTTCCCCCTCAGGACGCGCTCACGCAGCTCCTGTGGGCAGTGAGAAACACACACATGCACACACGTTTTTAAGCACACACCAAACGCACACACCAAAAGCGGATTGTCAAGCAAACACCAAAAACACGTCGTCAAGCACCCACCAAACATGTTGTCAAGCACATCAAATACACATGAAAACAGAAATAGTCAAATACACATCAAACAACCGGCCAATACAGACACACACCAACACAGACATACAGTACAGTAGAAATAAGACACCCATTGTACACACAATTGACTCTGCACTCACTACAACACTACAACATATCCTATTAAGTGTTCGGATTAGCAGCCACACACGGCGATGGGCAGTGTGTACAGTATGACCCCCCCCCCCCCCTCCCCCTCCGGCCCCACCTCCCCTCACACACACACCTTGAGGTTCTGCCCATCGAAGGGCAGCGACCCTGACACCAGCGTGTACAGTATGACTCCTAGACTCCAGACGTCCACCTCAGGCCCGTCGTACTTCTTCCCCTGGAACAGTTCCGGGGCAGCGTAGGGCGGGGAGCCACAGAACGTGTCCAGCTTGTTGCCCAGCGTGAACTCATTACTGAAGCCGAAGTCGGCGATCTTGATGTTGGCATTGGCGTCCAGCAGGAGGTTCTCGGCCTGGAGAAGGGACGGAGGGAAGAGAGGGAGGAGAGAGAGTAGGGGGAGAGAAGGAGGGAGAAGGGAGGGGTGGAGGGATGCATGGAGCAGAGGGACGGAGGGATGGAGGAGGAGGGGTGGCGGGTGAGATGGAGAGGGAGAGCAGTCATCAGGATTTAGATAGAAAGAGTACTCCGGAAACACTGGGAGAAGAAGTGACTCACACTCCGTCTGTCTGTGCTTATGTTCAGGGACGTAATATCCAATAACAATCAGAAGATGTATCTATTTCCTCTACACATGTTCAAATCTAAAAATACATTCACAGTACATCCATGAATGTTCACATCTATAAATACATGTACTGTACATCCATAAATGTTCACATCTATAAATACATTCACTGTACATCCATAAATGTTCACATCTAAAAATACATTCACTGTACATCCATACATGTTCACATCTATAAATACATGTACTGTACATCCATACATGTTCACATCTATAAATACATGTACTGTACATCCATAAATGTTCCCATCTATAAAATAGGAGGATGACTGACTGCACGGTCACATTTTTTATATTTAGGATTATAATGCCAATTACAATCAGAAATAATTTACACTGAACAAAAATATAAAGGCAACATGTAAAGTGTTGGTCCCATGTTTCATGAGCTGAAATCAAATATCAGAGAAATGTTCCATACGCACTAAAAGTGTATTTCTCTCAAATTTTGTGCACACATTTGTTTACTTCCCTTTTAGTGAGCATTTCTCCTTTGCCAAGATAATCCATCCACCTGACAGGTGTGGCATATCAAGAAGCTGATTAAACAGCATGATCATTACACAGGTGCACCTTGTGCTGGGGACAATAAAAGGACACTCTAAAATGTGCAGTTTTGTCACACAACACAATGCCACAGATGTCTCAAGTTTTGAGGGAGTGTGCAATTGGCTTGCTGACTGCAGGAATGTCCACCAGAGCTGTTGATAGATAATTAAATGTTCATTTCTGTACCATAAGATGCCTCCAACGTTGTTTTAGAGAATTTGGCAGTACGTCCGACTGTGTGTGTAACCACGCCAGCCCAGGACTTCCAAATCCGACCCCTTCACCTGCGGGATCGTCTGAGACCAGCCACCCGGACAGCTGATGAAACTGTGGGTTTGCACAACCAAAGAATTTCTCAGAAACCGTCTCAGGAAAGCTCATCTGTGTGCTCGTCTTCCTGACCAGGGTCTTGACCTGACTGTAGTTTGGCGTCCATGGCCACTGGCATGCTGAAGAAGTGTACTTCACGGATGAATCCCGGTTTCAACTGTACCGGCCAGATGGCAGACAGCGTGTATGGCGTCGTGTGGGCGAGCGGTTTGCTGATGTCAATGTTGTGAACAGAGTGCCCCGTGGTGGTGGTGGGGTTATGGTATGGACAGGCATAAGCTACAGACAACAAACACAATTGCATTTTATCAATGGCAATTTGAATGCACAGAGATACCGTGACGAAATCCTGAGGCTCATTGTCGTGCCATTCATCCGCTGCCATCACCTCATGTTTCAGCATGATAATGCACAGCCCCATGATGCAAGGATCTGTACACAATTCCTGGAAGTTTAAAATGTCTCAGTTCTTTCAAGGCCTGCATACTCAACAGATATGTCACCCATTGAGCATGTTTGAGATGCTCTGGATTGATGTGCAATTGACAACATGTTCCAGTTCCCAACAATATTCAGCAAATTCGCACAGCCATTGAATTGAGTGTGACAACATTCCACAGGCCACAATCAACAGCCTGATCAACTCTATGTGCTGCATGAAGCAAATGGTGGTCACACCGGACAGTCACTGGTTTTCTGATTCACAAACCTACATTTAGACCTTTATTTCAATTGACTGATTTCCTCATATGAACTGTAACTCAGTAAAATCATTGAAATTGTTGCATGTTGCGTTTATATTTTTGTTAAGTGTATATTCAATCAGCATTCTCACCTTCAAGTCTCGGTGGACAATGTTCTTCATGTGGCAGTAGTGGACAGCAGACACGATCTAGAGGGCAGAGAGACAGGTAATCAGACAGACAGACAGACAGACAGACAGACAGACAGACAGACAGACAGACAGACAGACAGACAGACAGACAGACAGACAGACAGACAGACAGACAGACAGGTGTGCGAGGCACCGTGGTCGTCATACCTGTCGAAATTTGGCTCTGGCTTCAATCTCCTTCATTCTACCATGAGATACGAGGTAGTCAAACACTTCACCTTAAAGAAAAAGAGGGTGGTCAACATGATGATGAGGGAAATACTGTATGTGACAAAATATGTTTCAATGCATCAAACTGGCCTAACACTAATGTTATCATGACAGAGACTGTGGGGCTGTGGCCTGCTGCCTCCTAGATTTTATCCTAATGACATTTCAGCTGGTAGAAATATTATCCCTGGCCACTAAACCCCCATCATAAGCTATAAGCTTATTACCGAAATCCCCCCCTACATTTACAATATAAATTCTTGGAACACCAAAGGTAAAAAATACAACATTAGGTTATGTTTACGTACACATACAGTAGGAGTACGTAATGTACAACCGTTGTCTTCGGTTATGGTTTTGAGTCATCTCCATTGGTTTATTTATACTTTTCTCTCCTGTCAATCAAACACAAGCTAATCCACCATTACGGAGACATAGTAGCTAGGTCTACTGAAACAGACAGGAAGGCAGATGCACCCACCTCCACTGGCATACTCCATGATTAGGTAAAGGGTCTTATCAGTCTCAATCACCTCGAACAGCTGCACTGTAATAGGCACAAACAAAATCAGGTTATAAATAATAAATAAATAAAATTCCCTATTGTAAAAAAAAGAAAGATATAATAATCTGTCTCTGCCTGCTAAATACAGTGGGGCATGACGCCGGTCTAGTCTAATAGCATGTGTTTTCTTTACTTTTTTATCCATATGATATTTCAGTTTTAGAAAACCACGTTCCCCTCCCTTCCCCCTCGCCAACCCTCTTTCCCCGGTACTAGCTAGCTATTGTTTGTGCTAGTAGTGTAGTCTATTCAACACATACAGTGAAAGGCCTAGATAAAAGCCTTCTGTCTGGGTGGATGAGACAGGTGTGGACCAGCCATTTAGACTACACACACACTACTATCAGTATGCTATGCTATCTTATGCTATACTAAGCTATGCTATCTTATGCTATACTAAGCTATGCTATGCTATTTTATGCTATACTAAGCTATGCGATGCTATCTTATGCTATACTAAGCTATGCCATGCTATGCTATCTTATGCTATACTAAGCTATGCTATGCTATACTA
This sequence comes from Thymallus thymallus, assembly GCA_023634145.1. NCBI lineage: Eukaryota > Metazoa > Chordata > Actinopteri > Salmoniformes > Salmonidae > Thymallus > Thymallus thymallus. The sequence continues at coordinate 31,978,471 of CM042391.1, forward strand.
ACTATACACAAACAACATTGACTGCGGACTACAAGTACAGTCAAGCCAAGGCCACAACATAAATATACAGCACTGTAGTAGCCTACATATAGAAATAGTGTGATCATGTGAAAGACACAGACACACAGCATAAACACCAGCACACATGCATATGATGGTGGTACAGTTCAGTACATACTAGCACAAATACTTGATATAAATATAGAATAGATACAACATAGCCCTTATCAACATAAACAAACCACACACACACACACACACACACACACACACACACATCCTTAACGCAGGCCCTTACCTATGTTTGGGTGATTTAAACCTTTCATTATGCGAACCTCTCGAAAAAGCTGCGAAAGGCAGAAGGATATGTGTTAGAAGTGAATAGAATACAAATAATATATATAGAACATATTCATATGGGGTCTTCAACTGAGAGTAAATGTTACAGCAATGTGTATCATGTGTTTTTTCAAAATGTTATGCATTTTCAATACATACTGCTGTAAGGCTTGCAGTATTGGTGGAAATCAGTTCAAATGATTTGTCATAAAGCAGGATATTTAATTTGAACCATCCATCTGGCTTATCTGGTTCACAATACATATAAGCTCCTAGCTTTGGGACACAACATCAGGAGTCTGTGTATTGGTTGGACTCCCTGAGTTGTGCATCGTTCTGGTGGATGGCGACGGAAAATAACCATAAAACAATATAGCCGGCTTCACCCCCAAAAAAGTTTAACGTTTCATGTCAACAAAAGCAAATGTATAATCTGTAGCAACTCTACTTACCAGACATTAAGTGAAATGTGTCCCTCGATATCAAATAAACATTTTAATCCAACTTTTGTCCAAAACACACCATATTTCTGAAGTCTCGTCTTGAAGTGCGTGGTCTAATGGCAGCCCGCTGTCTAACTTTGCAGGATTATGGTGGGGTTCAAGTCCGACTCAGAAAAAAGATAGCATGATAAGCTTTTCTATCCTCTATCCTCATTCCTCCCCCTCTTTCTATATGTCTCTCTATCCCTCGTTTTTCTCCTTCATTCAATCCCTTATTTTCTCAGTCTAAAGACTCTGGCGATGCCCAACGTCACTGTTGCCATAGCGAACCAGGTATTAAGACTAGGCCCTTCCCCGTTTCTCCAGCTGTGCCAGAGGGAATTATGGGAAACGATGATGCCGCCCCCGATGTGTCTTCCCGTCGTCGTCCAGAAATCCCAGAACTCCACAGACCAAACAAGCCCATTCGCTATCACAAACGCCTTTCTGACCTACTGTCACTGATAAACCATTAATACAGTATATAGGGTAAATGTACAGATGCATTTGATTGTCAGTCGGAGTATACCCATCTTGTGAGACAAGGCTTATTAGTGCAAGAACTTAAATTGACACAGTTCTGACCACCTCTAGATAGCATTAACACTACCTAACGCGCCGCTCTCTCACCCCACTCTCTCTTCTGTCTCTTTACCTCCCCCAACTCTCTCTTTTCCTCTACCCCTTCCTTCTTTATGCGTAACAGACCAGATTATGCAAATATGGGCTCTTTCATGTTTTCTGTACTGAGGATTTTCTCTTGCCGTGGGTATGTAAAGCAGCCTGCAATCAACGCCAATAGTAGAGCTTTCTATCGTTGCTAGCCAATCCCGGCCCGCTCTCTTCAATCTAGGCCAAATCTGAGAGATAGTAGGTGTTGTCTCCGACAATGGCCCAATCGCATTGTTTGGTCTCACGCAGCCGCCCAATCAGTCTCCTCTCTTGCACCGCCGCCCAATAGAAGATAAGCGAAAGAATTTAGGTGGATCTATCAAGGAAGGGCATAGGCGTATGATCACAGATCCTGGTAAGACATGCCATCCAGGTAAGAACAGTGCATCTCAAGGGAAAGACAAAGTAACCATGCATTAGAACCCACACAGTGGCCATCTGAAAGATTATGAATTTGAATTATCCTATTATATCCTCAAAGAAATAACAGCTATAGCAGATCAAAAACAAAGGGAATGTTATCCGATGGTAGGAATCATCACTAAGACCTTCATACCAAGTTCCTTCTATAGATTACATACGTGATATAATACAGTCGTCATCTATGAACTGTGAAGATACAATTAGAATTTCGTCTCTATACTCCAGCATTTTGGATTTTAAATCAAACTAAGAGGAGACAGTTCAGAATGTCACTTTTTATTTGAGGGTATTTTTCTGTATCTCCCTTTCCTCTCTCTCTCCCTCTCTACCGCACCTGCCGTCTCATCCTCTGAATGCTCGGCTATGAAAAGCCAACTGACATTTACTCCTGAGGTGCTGACCTGTTGCACCTGTTACAACCACTGTGATTATTATTTGTCCCTGCTGGTCATCTATGAACGTTTGAACATCTTGAAGAACGATCTGGCCTTAATGGCCATGTACACGTATAATCTCCACCGGGCATAGTCAGAAGAGGACTGGCCACCGCTCAGAGACTGGTACCTCTCTAGGTTTCTTCCTAGGTTCCTGCCTTTCTAGAGAGTTTTTCTTAGCCACCGTGCTTCTACATCTGCATTGCTTGCTGTTTGGGGTTTTAGGCTGGGTTTCTGTATAATCACTTTGTGACATCTGCTGATGTAAAAAGGGCTTTATAAATAAGTTTGATTGAATGATTGATTGATATACAGCAGGTGAAATAAGTATTGAACACGTCACCATTTTTCTCAGTAAATATATTTCCAAAGGTGCTATTGACATGAAAGTTTCACCAGATGTTGGTAACAACCCAAGTAATCCATACCTACAAAGAAACCAAAACAAATAAGTTCAGAAATTAAGTTATGTGTAATAATGTGAAATGACACAGGGAAAAAGTATTGAACACATGAAGAAAGGGAGGTTCAAAAAGGCATGGAAAGCCAAGACAACAGCTGAAAACTATCAGTAATTAAAAAGCAATCCAGCCCCGTCAGTGCAAATTAATATCAGCTGGTTCAGTCCCAGCTGATGACCTACAAAAGGTCTCATTGCCAAGGTGTCACACAAGACACATCTCATGATAGGTAAAAGCAAAGAGCTGTCTCAAGACATTCGCAACCTAATTGCTGCAAAACATAATGAAGGCATTGGTTATAGGCGCATTTCTAAGCTTCTGAATGTTCCAGTGAGCACTGTTGGGGCCATAATACGGAAGTGGAAAGACAATCATTTCACCATAAATTTGCCTCGACCAGGTGCTCCTCGCAAGATTTCTGACAGAGGAGTGAAAAGAATAATCAGAAGAGTTGTCCAAGAGCCAAGGACCACTTGTGGAGAGCTTAAAAAAGACCTGAAACTTTCATGTCAATAGCACCTTTGGAAATATATTTACGTGTTCAATACTTATTTCACCCGCTGTATATCAGTTTTACCATTAAGCCATAAAAAGCACTTTATGTATCTAGTCCCATAAGTAAGAAGCCATAAGTATTTGGACAAATTCACTTATAGTGTTTTAAAGTAGTCAAAAGTTAAGTATTTGGCCTCATATCTCTTGCACACAATAAAAGCATCATCCTTGCAACTCTACAAATGTGTTAGATGCATTTACAGTTTGTTTTGGCTGTGTTTTGGGTAATGTCTTGTCCAATAGTAACTGAATAGTGAATAATGTCTTGTGCCATTTTGGAGTCACTTTTTTTGTAAGTGAAAATAGAACAGGTTTCTGAACACTTCTACATTAATGCGGATGCTGCCATGATTATGAATAATCACGAATGTCTCATGAATAATGACAGGTGAGAAAGTTACAGAGGCACAAAGACCATACCCCCCCCTCAAAAACAAATCATATTTTTGTGCAGCCTCTGTAACTTATTCACCCATCATTATTCATGATCCATTCATGTTTATTCTTTGTCATATTATTATCAGGATCAATTGAGAAGTATTCAGAAGCATCTTCTCTCCACACTTATAAAGAAAATTACTCCAGATATCATCCAGCATTTACAATGCATTCGGAAAGTATTCAGACCCCTTGCCTTTTTCCATATTTTGTTACATTAGCCTTATTATAAAATGTATTAAATTGTTTTGTTTAGTTCCCTCATCAATCTACACACAATACCCCATAATGACAAAGCAAAAAAATATATATATTATGTTTTTTTGCAAATTTATAACAAAAACAACAACTGAAATATCACATTTACATAAGTATTCAGACCCTTTACTCAGTACTTTGTTGAAGCGATTACAGTCTCGAGTTTTTGGGGAGTTTATTTGGGGAGTTTCTCCCATTGCTCTCTGCAGATCCTCTCAAGCTCTGTCAGGTTGGATGGGGAGCGTTTCTGCACAGCTATTTTCAGGTCTCTCCAGAGATGTTTGATCGGGTTCAAGTCCGGGCTCTGGCTGGGCCACTCAAGGACATTCAGAGACTTGTTCCGAAGCCACTCCTGCGTTGTCTTGGCTGTGTGCTTACTGTAGGGCCGTTGTCCTGTTGGACGGTGAAGCTTCGCCCAAGTCTGAGGTCCTGAGTGCTCTGGAGCAGGTTCTCATCAAGGATCTCTCTGTACTTTTCTCCGTTCATCTTTGCCTCGATCCTGACTAGTCTCCCAGTCCCCGCCGCTGAAAAACATCCCCACAGCATGATGCTGACACCACCATGCTTCACCGTAGGGATGGTGCCAGGTTTCTTAGAGACATGACGCTTGGCATTCAGGCCAAAGAGTTCAATCTTGGTTTCATCAGGCCGGAGAATCTTGTTTCTCATGGTCTGAGAGGCTTTAGGTGCATTTTGGCCAACTAAAAGCATGCTGACATGTGCCTTTTACTGAGGGATTGCTTCCGTCTGGCCACTCTACCATAAAGGCCTGATTGGTGGAGGGCTGCAGAGATGGATGTCCTTCTGGAAGGTTCTCCCATCTCCACAGAGGAACTCTAGAGCTCTGTCAGAGTGACCATCGGGTTCTTGGTCACCTCCCAGACCAAGGCCCTTCTCCCCCGATTGCTCAGTTTGGCCGGGTGGCTAGCTCTAGGAAGAGTCTTGGTGGTTCAAAACTTCTTCCAAATAGTAAGATATATTTATGTGAAAAAACAAACAAATAAAAGGTGACATTCATACTAAACATTTGATCTCAAATACAAAATGCTGAAGTATAGAGACAAAATTGAAACGTTAGCTTCACTTTCCAAATACATATGGTGAGGACTATATGCCATTTAGAAAAACCTTTTTATCCAAAGTGACTTACAGTCATACGTGCATACATCTCCATATGGGTGGCCCCAGCACGAATCAAACCCACAATGATGACACTAGGAGCTCCTAGAAACTCAGATTCTGTACCTGACTCATGTCTTTATCAAACAAAACCATGATGTGCTGAACACTACGGACATTCTCCCAATCCAACACTATCTTCCCAACATACACACACACACACAGCGCCATTATGAACAATTATTTCATCCTTGATTGTCTCCTTCTGGACTGTTCAATTCGTGCCCCCCGGTGGCGGAGTTCATGTGTGCCACCACAGAGCTAAGAGGGGTAGAGAGAGGAAATGAGATAGAGAGAGAGAGAGAGAGAGAGACCTATGACTAACACAACGAGGGAGACATCTCAGCGCTGAGTCAACATAGTATGTGTGTGCGTGTGTGTGTGTGTGTGTGTGTGTGTGTGTGTGTGTGTGTGTGTGTGTGTGTGTGTGTGTGTGTGTGCATGTGGGGGGTTATGAGTCAATGTTACCATGTGCAGTTAAAGTACTATATGTGTCTTTATGTCTTTACATTTTCCCTTTCTCTCTTTACTCTGAGTATTGCACGTTTGTGTTGCATGTTAAATGCTGCCCTTAGGATGTAACCTGAGAAATATTCTCGAAACAGGAAGTAAGTTGGCATTCAGTATTGTGAGTGAGGTATTTGGATGATAGGATCAAGATACTGGCATGTGATTAGTCCCGGGATTTTCCTGCATAATGAATTCTTAGGTGGGCTGACCGTGACTACTGCCTCACTGAGTTACCTGTAGGCTCTGTCCCAATATCCATATACTAGCATATGACTTCAAATTAGGCAATATATTGAGAATGCATTGAAAGCAATGTGCTAGTATGGACATTGGAGCGTAGCCAATGGTCATGTGTCCCTTATTGTCAGCCATGTTGCTTATACCCTTCATGCACAGCAAACCCTGAGTGTCCATTGTGGGTCTTCCATTTATGCCCAGGAAGAACTAGCCTGTTTGTCCACCATTGGGGTTCTGGTAAAACCCAAGTGTCCACTGTCTATCATTTGGGATCTACCCTTAGCGTGCTGACGAACATCAAAGCACCTCACTGACAGACCTCAGCATTCCCAAAGACACACTTGCAACTCATGCCAAGCGCTAAACAAAATAGCTGCTTTCACAAATCCACAGCTGTTCCATCTTCCAGTCACCCAGTTAACCAGTCACCCAGTCAGTCATCCAGTCGTCCTTCTAGTAATCCAGTTATCCAGTCACCCAGTCACCCAGTAATCCAGTCATGTAATTATGCAGCCAACTCCTCATCCAGTCGTCCTTCCATCTAGTCATCCAGTCATCCAGACATCCTTCCTTTCAGTCAGTTATCCAGTCATCCAGACATCCTTTCTTTCAGTAGCAGTTATCCAGTCATCTAGTTCACAGCACCTGCCAAACAGTATCACGTCCCTCTCTCTCTCTCACTAAACGGGAGACCAGAGTAGCCGCGCTCCACAAAAACTCTGATCCTGCTGCAGGTTTCCAGGTACTTCACTTTATTAATTTCAATCATTAAATCAACTCACTTAATAAAGATGCCCCTGCCTGCTTGTGAGACTTATGGTGTTCTTACTCTGTGTAATGTCAATGGGAAAAGAGGGAGTTTACTAAGCATTTATGAAGTGTTCATTAAGAAAAACACAGATTGATCATTTAAAAAAGCAAATGGCCAATACTCACCTTTTGTAGGCTGGTTGGATTCAACTGAGTTTTGTCAATGATTTTTATTGCAACCTGGAGGAGACATGAGGAGAACTTGGGGTCAGAGGAAGCCAAATAAGGACATTTTAGAAAAAAGCACAACGAGAAGACAAAAACCTCCCAGTAGTAAGACTAGTGGTCGCTAAGGACAAAGCTAATGGGGATCAATCTTAATAAAAGAACAACCACAACTACAGATCCCCCTCCTATCCACTTCCTACCTCCACCACTCACTCTACTCCTATCCATGACCAAGTCTCACCTCTCTGACCTATATCCCAAGTCCCCCCCAATCACTACAACAACCCAATTCCAAGACCAGGGTTCCCCAACTGACTGCCCGTGGGACGAATTTGGCCCGCAAGTGGTTTTATTCCCTCCTCACCCCATCTCTCAGCCTCTCTCGCTCTCTCTCTCTCTCTCTCTCTCTCTCTCTCTCTCTCTCTCACTCACTCTCTCCACATTCTCTCTCTATCCCTCTCCACGCTGCTCTCTCTCTCCGTCTCCACGCCTCTCTCTCCGCGCCTCTCTCTCTCCCCGCCTCTCTCTCTCTCTGCCTCTCTCACTGCCTCTCTCTCCGCTCCTCTCTCTCCCCGCCTCTCTCCCCGCCTCTCTCTCTCTCTCCACCCCTCTCTCTCCCCGCCTCTCTCTCTCCCCGCCTATCTCCCCCCGCCTCTCTCTCTCCCCGCCTCTCTCTCTCCCCGCCTCTCTCCCCCGCCTCTCTCTCTCTCCCCGCCTCTCTCTCTCCCCACCTCTCTCTCTCTCCCTGCCTCTCTCTCTCTCTGCGCCTCTCTCTCTCTCACCGCCTCTCTCTCCCCACCTCTCTCTCTCTCCCCGCCCCTCTCTCTCTCCCCGCCCCTCTCTCCCCGCCTCTCTCTCTCTCCGCACCTCTCCCTCCCTGCCTCTCTCTCCCCGCCTCTCTCTCTCTCCACGCCTCTCTCTCCATGCCTCGCTCCCCGCCTCTCTCTCCCCGCCTCTCTCTCTCGCCGCGCCTCTCTCTCCCTGCCTCTCTCTCTCTCCCCGCCTCTCTCTCTCCCCGCCTCTCTCTCTCTCTCACCGCCTCTCTCTCTCCCTGCCTCTCTCTCTCCCCGCCTCTCTCTCTCTCCGCGCCTCTCTCTCCCTGCCTCTCTCTCTCTCTGCCTCTCTCTCTCTCACTGCCTCTCTCTTCGCGCCTCTCTCTCCCCGCCTCTCTCTCTCTCTCCACGCCTCTCTCCCCGCCTCTCTCTCCCCGCATCTCTCTCCCCGCCGCTCTCTCTCTCCCCGCCTCTCTCTCCCCGCATCTCTCTCCCCGCCGCTCTCTCTCTCCGCGCCTCTCTCTCCCTGCCTCTCTCTCACCCCGCCTCTCTCTCTCTCTCACCGCCTCTCTCTCTCCCTGCCTCTCTCCGCGCCTCTCTCTCTCTCACCGCCTCTCTCTCCACGCCTCTCTCTCCCCGCCCCTCTCTCCCCGCCTCTCTTTCTCTCCGTGCCTCTCTCCCTGCCTCTCTCTCTACCCGCCTCTCTCTCTCTCCCCGCCTTTCTCTCTCTCCCCGCCTCTCTCTCTACCCGCCTCTCTCCCCGCCTCTCTCTCTCTCCGCGCCTCTCTCTCACTTCTCCGCGCCTCTCTCTCACTGCCTCTCTCTCTCTCCCCACCTCTCTCTCCTCGCCTCTCTCTCTCACCGCCTCTCTCTCTCTCTCCCTGCCTCTCTCTCTCCCCCCACCTCTCTCTCTCTCTCCCTGCCTCTCTCTCTCCCCCCACCTCTCTCTCCCCACCTCTCTCTCTCCCCACCTCTCTTTCAGCTACTCTCTCTCATTGTTGGACATAAAAGAAAAAAACACCAGGAAATCAGCTCCAAGTGATTTTAATTTTGAAACTCTGTTCCCAAGTATTCCCACGCATAATAGAGAGATATGTAATTGTATACAAATGTAAGCAATGTTTGAAATTATTTTATTTTATTATGTTAAGTCAAATATCATATCTGTTTGGGCATTTTGCGCCAATTCGCTCAAGAAATAAGTCGTCCCGCAGCTGAATCTAGGTGATGATCACTGCCTTAGACTTTACATCCTATGCACCTGAGGAGATGGTATAAACAATATGGTGAAGCTTCCGGCTATTCTGGTCGATTTGGGATTGGGCCCCATGCATCAATCCAACCGACTACCATAGAAATATACACTACTTCATTATATTTCTATGACCACTACCCCTCCTTTGCATCATGTACCTTACCCAACAACCCCCCACCCTCCCAGAGCCCCAGCCTCACCTCCTTGCCCGTCAGGATGTGGCGGGCCAGCTTGACCTTGGCAAAGTTGCCCTTGCCGATGGTCTTGAGCAGGCGGTAGTTGCCGATGTGCGGAGTCTCGTCAGAGCAGGAGGCAATGGAGTTCCTGCAGCGGGCGCCCAGCGAGCGGCTGGACAGGCTGGTGCCCTTGTCTGAGCGGCTGGCAGCCAGGGACACATGCTGGGGGGAGAGAAGAGCACCCACATGACAACGACCACAAGTCTGGGAACTCCAAGACCCTTTTCACACTTTCCTTCCGACCCGAAACATATACTGAACAAAAATATAAATGCAACATATAAAAAATCCCAGAAATTTTACAAAAATAGTATTTCTCTCAGATTTTGTACACTAATTTGTTTACATCCCTGTTAGTGAGCATTTCTCCTTTGCCAAGATAATCCATCCACCTGACAGGTGTGGCATATCAAGAAGCTGATTAAACTTGGTCATACTTGAGTAAAAGTAAAAAGTAAAAGTAAATGCATTACATCAATTTACTTATATTAAGCAAACAAGATGGCAGCATTTTAATGTTGTTTTTGTTATGGACAGACAGGGGCACACTCAGACAACATTTACAAACACAGTATTTGTGTTTAGTGACAACACGTTATATTGACCACATTGCTGTCCTGCCTGAGCATTCGAAATGTAACAAGTACTTTTGGGTGTCAGGGAAAATGTACGGAGTAAAAAGTACATATTTTCTTTAGAAATATAGAGGAGTAAAAAATATATATAAAAAATATAAATAGTAAAGCACAGAAAAAGTAGTACTTTAAATTATTTTTTACTTAAGTACTTTACACCACTGGTGACTAGTCACATGATGTCCGTGTTAAATACTTAGTCAGGGGCCAAGATGTCAAGATCACCAATGTTACTTCTAGCACTACAAATACTGAGCTAGTGTACATCAAACCTGGGATTGCAGTTTGGGGTGTCGGTTCCATTGTAAGTGGCAAGCTAAATCAAACACAGCTAAAGTATTTTGAACCCAGGTCTGGTATACATCACATGCTAGTAAGTGCTCGATTCCGGAACCCAACAGCTTTAGTACTAGATGCTGTGAAGATCCAGTCCAAAACTTGAGTCATGGCTAATTTTCAGTCATTCAGGCAGGCAGCAGAGCATAAGAAAAAAGACACCAATATGTTTTTTACAGGAACAAAGATAAATGCACAGCTCCTTGTCATGTGATCAAAAGGAAACAGGGCCCAAAAAAACAAGAGAATGAGATGCCAGTAGGAGAGGGAATGAAAAGACAGAGAGAAACAGAGAGAGAGAGAGAGACGAGGAAAGAGAGAGAGAGAGCAGCATGGAGAGAGAGAAGCAAGGAGAGAGAAAGAGGCGGAGAGAGAGAGAGACGAGGAGAGAGAGACGAGGAGAGAGAGAGAGAGGCACAGAGAGAGAGAGAGAGCGACAAGGAGAGAGAGATGAGGAGAGAGAGCAGCGTGGAGAGAGAGAGAGGCAGAGAGAGAGAGAGAGAGAGAGAGAGAGAGCGACAAGGAGAGAGAAACGAGGAGAGAGAGCAGCGTGGAGAGAGAGAGAGAAGTGTGGAGAGAGAGAGAGGCAGAGAGAGAGGTAGAGACAGAGAGAGAGAGAGAGAGAGAGACAGAGAGAGAGAGAGAGAGAGAGAGAGAGAGAGAGAGAGAGAGAGAGAGAGAGAGAGAGAGAGAGAGAGAGAGAGAGAGAGAGAGAGAGAGAGAGAGAGAGAGAGAGAGAGAGAGGCTGGAAGAGAGAGTGAGCGAGAGAGCAGATGCAGGCACAGTGGTCCCTGGCCAGTCTCGAGGCCTGAGGCTTAACACTTCCATCCCCTCAGCATGCCCTCCTGCTCTCTTCTTGAATAGCAACCTATTCCCTCTAAAATGCACTACTTTTGAATAGGGCCCATCTGGTCAAAAGTAGTGCACTATCTAGGGAATAGGGTGCCATTTGGGAAGTAGACATTTCAGCAGAGAAATTACCATTTATGGAATCACATCTAAAGAGGAACCGCCATACACAAATGCATAGTAGGTTAAGCAAATTAGACAAGCCTACAGTGCATTTAGAAAGGATTTTCCACATTTTGTTATGTTACAGCCTTATTCTAAAATTGATTAAATAAAAAAAAGTCCTCATCAATCTACACACAATACCTCATAATGACAAAGCAAAAACAGGTTTTTAGACATTTTATCAAATGTATTAAAAATAAAGAACAGAAATACCTTACTTACATAAGTATTGAGACCCTTTGATATGAGTCTCGAAATTGAGCTCAGGAGCACCCTATTTCCATTGATCATCCTTGAGATGTTTCTACAACATGATTGGAGTCCACCTGTGGTAAATTCAATTGATTGGACATGATTTGGAAAGGCACAGACCTGTCTATATAAGGTCCCACAGTTGACAGTGCATGTCAGAGCAAAAACCATGCCATGAGGTCGAAGAAATTGTCCATAGAGCTCTGACACAGGATTGTGTCGTGGCACAGATCCGGGGAAGGGTACCAAAACATTGGAACCACCAGGACTCTTCCTAGAGCAATAACCCGATGGTCACTCTGACAGAGCTCCAGAGTTCCTCTGTGGAGATTGGAGACCCTTCCAGAATGACAACCATCTATGCAGCACTCCACTAATCAGGCCTTTATGGTAGAGTGACCAGACGGAAGCCACTCCTCAGTAAAAGGCACATGACAGCCCGCTTGGAGTTTGCCAAAAGGTACATAAAGGACTCTCAAACCATGAGAAACAAGATTCTCTGGTCTGATGAAACCAAGATTGAACTCTTTGGCCTAAATGCCAAGTGTCACGTCTGGATGAAACCAGGCACCATCCCTACAGTGAAGCATGGTGTTGGTAGCGTCATGCTGTGGGGATGTTTTTCAGCGGCAGGGGCTGGGAGACTAGTCAGGATCGAGGGAAAGATTAATGGAGAAAAGTACAAAGAGATCCTTGATAAAAACCTGCTCCAGAGCGCTCAGGACCTCAGACTGGGACGAAGGTTCACCTTCCAACAGGACAACGACCCTAAGCACACAGCCAAGACAACGCAGGAGAGGCTTTGGGACAAGAGCCCGGACTAGAACCCATCAAACATCTCTGGAGAGACCTGAAAATAGCTGCGCAGCCTGACAGAGCTTGAGAGGATCTGCAGAGAGGAATGGGAGAAACTCCCCAAATACAGGTGTGCCAAGCTTGTTGTGTCATACCCAAGAATACTTGAGGCTGTAATCACTGCCGAAAGGGGCTTCAGCAAAGTACTGAGTAAAGGGTATGAATATTTTTTTATAAAAAACTGTTTTTACTTTGTCGTTATGGGGATTGTTTGTAGAAAATAACTACTTCCATTTTAGATACAGTGCCTTCGAAAAGTATTCAGTCCCCTTGACTTTTTCCACATTTTGTTAGGTTACAGTCTTATTCTAAAATGTATTAAATATTTTTTTCCCCCTCATCGATTCCCCATAATGACAGAGCAAAAACAGGATTTTAGACATTTTTGCAAATTTATAAAAAATACAAAAATATCACATTTATGAATGACAAGGCCACTGTGTTCTTGGAGACTTTCAATGCTGCAGAATTTTTTTGCTACCCTTCCCCAGATCTGGTCCTCAACACAATCCTGTCTTGGAGCTCTACGGACAATTCCTCATCGCTTGGTTTTTGCTCTGACATGCACTGTCAACTGTGGGACCTTATATAGACAGGTGTGTGCCTTTCCAAATGATGTCCAATCAATTGAATTTACCATAGGTGGACTCCAGTCAAGTTGTGGAAACATGTCAAGGATGACCGATGGAAACAGGATGCACCTGAGCTCAATTTTAAGGATGACCAATGGAAACATGATACACCTGAGCTCAATTTCGAATTTTTATTTTATTTATAAAAAAATTTTTGCTTTGACATTATATGGTATTGTGTGAATATTTTGTTTTTATTTAATCCATTTTAGAATAAGGCTGTAACGTAAAAAACAGATAGACAGATAGACAGACATACAGACAGACAGACAGACAGACAGACAGACAGACAGACAGACAGACAGACAGACAGACAGACAGATAGATAGATAGATAGATAGATAGATAGACTGATTGATTGATTGATTGATTGATTGATTGATTGATTGATTGATTGATTGATTGATTCGATTCTGTTTAAGGCTTATCTCCATTGTTGCTTTTACAGGCCCTACTGCTACTGGCTAGAGTGGATGCTGTAGCGGATGGCTCTGCGCTGTTTGACCCCGATAGCTCTGCATAGTCCGCTATACGCAGCAATCAATTGCATTTTGCACAACATTGTATGCAATGATCCGAAAGAGTTATCTTAAAATCAATAGGACTAGGGAAGTTTTCTCGTTTTTATTCATCTGAATGGTTGCAGGGTGCGACAACATGCCAGTCATAACGGCTTTTCGGCCACATAAGTGGAATACACTTGCAGTTGTGACGTCACTATCTATACAGCGTTATAAATAGGTGACGGTTAGTATGAAGCTTCTGCGCATATCCACTGTCTGAGTGTTATCGTATGCGGATGGACTCATCCTGGTCTGTTCGCCTATAGCCATCAGCTCATTCGCTGTTTAGACGTTTAAGGATACGGCCCATTTTGAGAAAACCTGCTATGCTAAATATCCATCCTCTCATAACCAGGCTCCTTTTTGAAACAATCAAAACGCACACCATATAATATGCGCTACAAATAAATATGAAGAATGTAAGGCGCCATGTTATGATACATATTACAATAATCCACATAGGCTGCATAATTTCTGCATGCACACAAATTATGGGGATAGCCTAATAATTCCACTTACATGGTCCGTGCCCCTGTCGTTCCCAGACGGTAACGCAGAACGAGAAGACATTTTCCCTGAGTTTTTCCAGAATTACTGTTTGTTTACGCGTATAATATTTACAGGATCAGGCTCCACTGATAATAACATCAGACATCGGCAGTTCCGCAGCTGCGACCACGTCCCAATCAATCTGCTTCTTCTCCAACCCGCGAAGCCGTGATCGAAAGGAGCCTTCTGCCTATCATGGCAGCAGCAGTCAACCGATATCTGAGGTGTCCTCAAGCAAGATGCATTTCTCTGGCAAAATTCGCTCAATTCGGTAATTTTGCACCAAAAGCAACGCAAACCCACGACTAAACGTCAATTATGGACTAAAACAGGGTGATGTTTGGCCAAAGCCCAATGTTTCTGTAGCGGCTCTCCACCCCCTGCCTCAGTTCGGCATACACAACAAATATGGCTTCGGGAGGAGCGTCTCCGTTTATTATAATAGAACTGTATTATCTATCAATGTCCCATCGCTGTCATGCACGGGAAAACAGGGTATCTTGCACGAAAAGGCCGAATCATTCATAACCCGATAGTCCTGGCGGCTGCTCCGTGAGATGCGCCAATTCTCCCGTCAAAGACGCGTACTGACACATCCACCGACCGAAAACGCACTGCCTATTTTACGAGCGTAAACTTGAGCGTAAAATAAACCTCTCCAAAACTGCAGAGGGAAAGAGCGTGTTTAAACCCCTGACCCATCTTCAATATGTCTTATAGGCCTACTGCATCATTTATGTAGGCTATTGTTTGCTCTTCCATTTGTATCCCAACCAGTTACTGCACATTACGATCTGTGGTAACCTGATTGGTTAGCTCTAGCCTAAATCAGTATTTAGACAAACAAACACCCACCCCACCACACCACGCTCTCCAATTCATCAATAAATATTTAAGGTATTCTCCCAACCAAAGGCATCACTCCAGAGTAGGTGCACAAATTGGGATTCTTGTAGGCTAGCCTACAGATTGACCAATAGACCAATATTCAGATAGACCAATATTCAAAACGGGTCAATTTCTTTATGATATGAAGATTCATGTGAATAAATTATTTCAAAAGGCAGAGTTAATTGGGCATCACTTTTGGTATTGTAGACTTGGACTATCCTAATTACAACTATGTAGCAGACAAAATCAGGACTAGGCCTGATATAAAACAATAGTTCTACAGTTTATAAGAAGTTAAGGGATTTAAATGTTTGCACATCTAAGTTGAGGGTAGACTATGTAACAATGTGCAATTACATGGTTATAACAGTTAAGCAGCCTTTGTAACAACAATGTTGATATTTTGATTTGTGTTGTGGATTTTGAATTGGGGTGAGGTCTAACAATTTCTCGGTCATAGGGTTGCAAATTTCCTCCAACCAGAATTTGGGGAAGGTTACTGGAATTTTGCAACCCTAAGCTAACCATTTTCCTAACATTAACCTAAATCTCTTAACCTGCTGTGTTATTTATCCAAACCTGCTATGCAAATTATCCTAACCTTTGTCATTAGTTCTCTTAACCTGCAACATAAATTCTCCTAAGCTTTGTCTTTACCACAAATTCTAATGAAGCAACAAGCAGCCTAGTCTCAGAGCAAGACGTATAATATGTTACACATCAAGCAATTCGTAAGAAATTGTACGACGGGTAAGACGTATGATAATCATACTCCAGTTCAGATTATATTGTACAATCGCAAATCCATTCGTAACTTAACATATCATACTAAATGGAGGGATACAAATTTACATACCAAATCCTAAGAGTTTCCCTGAAGCCATGTTGTGGTATCTGATTCCAGGTACAGATTAATGCCATTGTGCCTTTGAGAAAAGCAGTTAACCCAAAATTACTCTGTGGCTGACCCTGTGCTCTGATCAAAGCAGTGCACTATATAGGTAATAGGGTGCCATTTGGGACGTAAAGCCTGTCTATATGCAGCGTTGTCTATCAGCACATACTCTATACTAACCCATGAGTTTGGTGATATTGATACTAAAGACACCAAGTAGATTGGGATCCTTTCCTATTCAGGTATGGGCCTTGTTCAAATACACACAACATACATCTTTCCTCCCTTCCTCCCTTGAGCGAATTGGTGAAATGAATGCAGTGGAAAGCTTTAGGTTAGATCACTGATTACTTCAAGGAAGGGTGAAAGGATGGAAGGAAGGGTGTATTCAAACAAGCCCTTGGTCAGTACCCTGTCTGACTGGCTGCCCCATCACATCTGGGCCTACAGTATGTTTACAAAGTGTCTCAGAGTATGAGTGCTGAAATATGATTGGTTTTCCCTTTGAAATCATAATCAATAAGATTTTATGGACATGGAGGACCGTCATATTGTAATGTCAGAACTATAGCTTGTTGTGTATATATATGGCTCTGTTGTGTGACCTGTTGTCATCTGTATCATCTGTGTCAATGTAGATTCTAGATCTTTACTCAGTGTTCAAGAATGTGAGACAAATTCCTGCAAAGGCCAATAGAGAACTGAAATTGGCTACTCTTGAATGGCTTTGAGGTAAATCTACCTTGTACTGATCTAAGGCATATACAATGTTTATTCTTTTAACAAATCCATCTATAGGCTATCATAATTGATCAGCAGGAAATCATGTGGAGTGTGGCTTTAAGTGACAATAAACGAGAAACATAATTCTGTTCATTTGAAAGGTCATAAGAATATTCAAAATGATTTGATGTTCATTTCAGTGCAAACATTTTGGAAATAATTGATTTAGCATCCTAGCCTTCTTTGCTATGCAATGCTGTACCTCTCCTAGCCTCTGGGTGGCGACAATGACCTGTGTTTGTAATACCACTACCAACCAAACTAGTGTAAGCGTTCAGCAATGCATGAAGTCCCCTGCTGGTTTAAGGTTTTTTTTTTTATCGCTTTGGTAATATTTTCACAATTATGTGATACAATTCCACAACTCTTAGAACAAAACTCAAAACAGATCATCAAAGAGGCCGTTTTTTAAAACACATTATCAATTGACTAAATACAACACACAAAATCACACAGTAACTTTTTCACCAAATCTAATCAGTTTCATCAAGAAATACCTTTCATATAAAGTAATTGCATTTCACAGTACTTTTCATATGATTCTCATCTCATTTGTTTAAATACATTTGACCATCACTTAATCCAACTGCGCTTAATGTTTAATCACTTAACCGTTTGGTAAACCTATAGATTTTAAACTGGGTTGTCTACTATATATGGATTTTGAGAACTACAGAAATAAAATGTGTGTTTGTAAAGTATAAACATCTAAATTACATGTATGATACATGATAACCATACATAATGACTACTCGTTATTGCTAATTGATTTCACATTGTGATAACCACAATTGGTCACCATATACAGTTTTTGTTGATCGCTTTGGTACTATTATTGCAAGTATGTGGTAAAACCTCACAACTCTTAATACATAACTCCAAACTCATCACACTTGTAATGCAGCCAGTCTTTCATTCAAAACTTGCCATTAATTTGGATTGTAAACATCTCTCACCACACAAAATATACGTTTCTTGTGAAATGTCATAAGAACATGTGGTTTAATCACCAAAACACAACATAATGATATCTTTTCAGTTTAGTAATTTTAACTACCAGTTAATCCAATAACAAACAATGCAAGATACCTGAACATACTCAGCCCCTAGTTGTTTCACCCGGTCATTGTTTCTCTCAAAGGGCACCAGGTAAATGTGTTTCATTGATACCTGGTGCCTTTTCAAAAGGCGGGGTGATGGTTGGTAGGCTGATGGATGCCACATTGGCAAAGGTGTCATTGTTCTCCTCAATTGACTGCTTTATTTCCGACAGCCGTATATCATTCCTGGCCCTCACCATTTCCACCACTGCCCACTCCTGCTGGTCAGTCAGCACACAGCCACAGCCACCACTGTGGGGTTTTCTGTAAATTCTAGATAGATAGATAGATAGATAGATAGATAGATAGATAGATAGATAGATAGATAGATAGATAGATAGATAGATAGATAGATAGATAGATAGATAGATAGATAGATAGATAGATAGATAGATAGATAGATAGATAGATAGATAGATAGATAGATAGATAGATAGATAGATAGATAGATAGATAGATAGATAGATAGATAGATAGATAGATAGATAGATAGATAGATAGATAGTGAATATTTTGCATGGTTATTGCACATTCAATATACTAAAAGCAATGAAAAAATATACAACTGAGTGAATGACTACGTGAGTTCACTCCAAGAATTACTTACATTATTGCACGTGATATGATATAACAACTGTACATGATTATGTATATACAGACCTGAATGAATAAATAAGTCCTGAGTGAATGAGTGATTACAGACCAGAGTTACTCACGGATGGATGTATAATTGTTAAAACAGGTCCTAACACCCCAACAGTTCCAGGTCTATGTTGCCGACAGCATGGCACCCCGGTGAGGCATTAAATAGTCTAATAGCCGCCGGCAGGAAGGACCTCCTGTAGCGCTCTCTGGCACACCGTGGAGGGATTAGTCTGTGACTGAAGGTGCTCCTCTGCGTCATAACCATGGCATGCAGAGGGTGGGTGACGATGTCCATGATGGCCAGCAGTTTGGCCAGGATCCGTCTCTCCGCCACCTCCTCTAGAGTGTCAAGGCTAATCCCCAGAACAGAGCTAGCCTTCCTGATCACCTTATTTACCTGAGAAGCATCACCGGCCTTGATGTTGGCGCCCCAGCACACCACTGCAAAAATGATGGCACTGGCACCTAATGTGAAAACTGTCATTTACAGTACTGTAGCATATTACTTTCAGCACTTCTAAGGGTGATTTGAAATGCGTATCTTGCATTGTTTGCTATTGGATTAACTGATAGTTAAAACGACTTGAAAATATATAATTAGTTTGTGATTCAGTGATGAATGTGTCGCTTTTTCTTCATTCCTTGGTTGAGTTTGTTTGTCTTTATGCGTCCTTGTCGATTGTAGGCCTAAGTCATTCCTTTGATTTATGCCTTTTATTTTAATGCATGTGTAGGATTTGTCTGGGATAGTTTTTTATGCTCTGGTTACCTTCACAATGATGTCTGTATTTGAAGTAGGCCTTGATAGCGTGTATTATGCATCCATTTCATGTTGCACTGTTCCACAAGTAGGCTAAATGTGTCCACAAATAGGCTGAATGAATCAATGTAGCCTATGTATGATGAGGTTGAGCAGTACATTATACACGCCATTCCACATTGTACAAGCCAAACCTAATATTGAAGTGATAATGTCTGAGGAACATTTTTGTTTATTTTTGCTGTTCTCCAAATAGCATTTTAGAGTTTTAAAACTGTGTAGAAGTACAGTAAATGAGCTTCAACTGGTGGAAGAGGGTGCATCATACATGTCAACATGTACAGTTGGCCAATTTACTGAAGGGGCTTTTTTTTAGGAAGAACATTTGCGCTAAATTAGTCCCAAACATGTAGCAGGAACATCATGCTCTCCCTGGAAAGATAACAATCATGCCTTGGGACAAAATACAAAATGTATTCCTCTGTGACCCCTGTCACCTCTGTGTGAACCCCTTGCCATCTTTCATCATTAGGGAGTTGTGGTTTGACCCTGTTGACATGACTTCCTCCCCAGTCCCCACACGGCCCATCCGCCTTATCCCTCTGGTACCTTGTCCCAAATGGCGCCAGAATAGGGCACCATTTGGGATGATTCATCCTCCCAGTCCACACCTCACTGCTCTTTCACGGTGTATAAGACCTTTGACACATGTGCCTACTCATCTTCGGCATTCCTCTTTCTTTGTTTTCTTCCTCTGTCTGTCTTCCTCCCTGTCCATCTTACGTAAGAATGTAAGAATGTAAGAATGCTAAGATTGCTGGATGTGATTGTTTAGTTTATTTTGGTACTATTTTCTCAAGTACAGTGCATTCGGAACGTATTCAGACTCCTTGACTTTTTCCACATTTTGCTACGTTACAACCTTTTACCAAAATTGATTAAAAAAAAAAATTCTCCCCTACACAGAATACCCTATAATGATAATTTATAAAAACAGTTAATCTGATACTGTAAAATATAAAAATACTTTCTTGATATATGTTTTCCAGTTTCTTGAAATACTTTGCAAATGTAACTTATTTCTATGTGAAAACTCAAATGGTCTATTCACTCCTCATCCATTTTAGTAGGCACTCTTATCAAGAGCAACTTACAGCAGTGAGAGAATACATTTTCATACATTTTTGTACTGGTCACCTGTGGGAATTGAAGCCACAACCCTAGCATTGCAAGTGCCATGCTTTACCAACTTAGCCACATCATCACCAACCACTTAAAGTCTCAATGTACTCAAGATGGAAGGTTCCTACAGTCCTGATGGACACTGCCAGTTGTCACCTGACCGTCTCAGCCAGTCCTTCAACAGTTCTCTCCTCTTACAACTGAAAGATATCTTAGAGGGGGAGAACAGGGACCTTGTAAGGGCCAGGTCTCTGACTCCCTCTAGGGGGAGTGGGATGGCCACAGTCAGGTCCTGACAATCACAGGGTTGGTGTTGGGTTTGAGTTGATCCCCAATTAGAGGCAGCTGTCTTGTGTTGTCTCTAATTGGGGATTCTATTTAAGTTCCACTGTGTGTCACCTGGGTGTGGATTCTTGTATGTGTCTACTCGTTGTGTGATATTCACGTCAGTTCACAGTCGCTACCTCTCCTTTGTTTTCGGTATGTGTTTTTATCAAATAATAAAAGGAATGTCGCTGTAGCTACGTCCCACAGCCAGGAGCCTCCAGAGACGTCCACAGCCCGGAGCCTCCAGCGACGGCCCACAGCCCGGAGCCTCCAGCTACGGCCCACAGCCCTGAGCCTCCCGTGACGGTCCAGAGCCCGGAGCCTCCCGTGACGGTCCAGAGCCCGGAGCCTCCCGTGAAGGTCCAGAGTCCGGCTGCCCGTGCCAGCGCCAGAGCAGTCTGCTCCACCGATACCCAGTCCGGGACAGGTCGTTCTGTGTCCTTTTGTAGGAGACATATCACCTTCTGCCCTACTAGGTCCTCAGTCTATAGCCCCAGTAGGTCCAGAGTGTCTTAGCCCTCTGTTCCCTGATCACCTAGTGGCTTCACAGTTTCCTGCTAAGCTAGGTCCCCAGTTTCCTATCCCAGTAGGCCCAGAGATTTCTGTCCTGATGGATATAACATCCCCTAGCTCACAGTCTGTAGCCCAGTCACAAGTCAACAGCTCTGGGCACTCATTTAGTTTCTCCTGGACCCAGGGTCCAGCTCTTTCCCGCCTTTGGGTCTTTTTCTCCCTCTCTTTCAGGTGTGCAGCTGTCTCCTGTCCTGAGATCTTTGCCTGTTGCTGCCTACAAGCCCTCACCATTGAGGTACTCCTGTTGCCTGTTCCTGGGGAGAGGGGGCAGCCGTCACCAGATCCACCACTGCATCTAGTTGGCTCCCCTCTTCCAGAACTGCTTCACAGCCTGCACTGGCCTCCACGGTATCACTCGCCCTGGTCTGGTGACGTCAAGCACCATTGTGACGGGGCGGCCAGATGCACCAAAAGACAGGCCTTCTGTTGGACCAGTCACCCGTCTGGTCTACATTTCTGCCTCTCTGGATGACCACAAGTATTCACTTCATTCTTCTCAGTGACTGTCTGCTCTGGATGCCCTTTGTTGTTGATTTCAAATCTGTACAATACATTTGGGGGCGGCTGTTAAAACGGCCAGCTTCAGTCAGCTGATTTTAGCCATCCCTTCTGGTTAGTTCCTGTCGGTCAGCTTAGTCTCCCATTCAGGGGACCCCCACTTTTGTTAGGGTCTTAGTGGTCAAGGTCACGCCAAATAATTATCACCACATCTCCTTCAGTGGCCTTGATTCCCGGGACTTCCGTTTCAGTAAGTCTATGACACCAGCACGCTGTGAGGTCAGAAACATGCTTTCCCCATCCTGATGATCACTTCCACAGTTTACCCTGCTGCTGAACTTTTCCTCCTGTGGACTGAATCCCTGTATGTCTAATGTTTAATTGTGCGTGTATCTAAACAACCACAATTAGTATCAGAGAGAGTGATGTTGTATGTGTGTGTGTGCGTCTTCATTAAACCCTTGAACTGGAATTATTTCTTCCTCGTGTTCTTAACGGACACCCTGTGTTGGTTTCTACCAGCCTAAAATCCAGCACCAGCAAGTTTTTTATCCCTTTTTAAATTGGTCCTTCGAATTCATAAACCCTACCCCTATTTTTCACAATTACTGTATTGCGCATAGTTCTTCTTCATGGTGATGAAAAGTCTACAGATACAAACCTAGATGACCAGTTTATGCACAATACAATAATGTACATTCACATTAGTTTTGTAAGGATGGTAATTCAATACTGCAAAAAAAGTGTTGTTTTCCAGGTTATTTGATCAAGAAAAATATTTAATTTGATGTTGATGTTTTGTGTCTTTGACCATAACTTTGCACCTTTTGATGTAAATGTTTGAGGACAGGGTTTTGTTCATTCTGGATTCCATTAGAAGGACAATCATAGAGAAAGGGACAAGGCAACAACTCTTACAATTCCAACTATTGAATCCTGCAAGATACTGTTCTTAATCATTGTTTTTTGACAAAGTGGAGATGCTGAAAACATTTTTTGCCCGATCTACAGACACCTGTATCGGTCTGCTAATACTAGTAACGGCCCAGTACACTACTTTTGTAAAAATAATATATTTTTTTTAAATTGTTTTTTAATTTGATATATATATTTTTGTTGCGATTTTTCAGGGAAGAAAACAGACTGAAGAAGGGGACTATACTTGAACCTGTCCAATAAGAAAAGAAACAATAATTTTTGTTTTCTGTTGCAATTTGTTTTGCTACGGTGTGCCCTAATAAATACGACCCAGTAGTAGTCCCACGTTGGCTGACTTTAGCGAGGATGCCAAGGAGGTCCATAAGTCAGCACGTGTCTCCCCAGGAGGGAGAAGTGCCAAGCCGAGTGCATGGTGCTCTCAGCTCTAAGATCTCCGTTAAGGATCACACTGTGGGTCTAATGCTGTGAGTTTACCCTGGATTCTAACACAGGTTTGGGTTTCCTGCAACGCCTCTTCCTGATCGGGTACGAGAGAGCAGGGAACACAACCTTGCTTACGTAAATAAGGCAGGGGGAGAAACGCACACAGAGCCAAAGGTGAGGCCCTGTTGCCATATTTCAAGAGAGGCACCATTGTTTTTTCTCCAGACTTCTTTCTTACCATGCAAAGTAGTTTCCTTTCCTGGGATAAGGTCGCGCCAATACATTTGTTGTTCTGCAGAAACAGATTATTTTGGGTGGCAGGTTAATGAAAAAACTAAACCCAGTGGGGAGGCCTCTTAGAGGACAACTGTCTATATTGTACGCTTTGTCTAGCTATTATCTCCATTTGTTCACAACTCTGACACTGCCAAAACCAGCTTTAAAGTAAAGGTCACATTAAGGCGAGGTAAGAAGAGGGTAATAGAGACATTTCGCAATACAGACATATTTGCTGTATTAGGATTGCCATATTTATAAATGATAAATAAAATCAACATTTTTCCAGCTCACATCAACAAACACAAATCTACAAGCATACTTTTGTCATTAAGTAATGAAGGGGGTCTCAACTTATTGTGACTAGACTGCTATTCTTACGACTTGACAGAGAATATCACAATATCAATCTACAGCCACCTAGCATGGCCCATGGACTTCCCCTTATGATCCATAATGAATACACAGCCATTAAGGATGTCCGTTTGTCCACCCTGTTTTCCATTAAAGATCTGACAGCACAGTCATTCACTGTCTCTGACTTGCTCTATTAATAGACCTTTTTTTCCTGAAGTTGTTTTGGAGGGTTTTCCTCTCTCTCTCTCTCTCTCTCTCTCTCTCTCTCTCTCTCTCTCTCTCTCTCTCTCTCTCTCTCTCTCTCTCTCTCTCTCTCTCTCTCTCTCTCTCTCTCCCCCCAGCTAGCGCATTACGTTCTGAGAACCATATGTTTCTTAGAGCTTATTTCCTTACTTTAACAGAACGTTTCCTAAAAGTTCAAACATGGTTACATTTAATTACATTTTTGGTAATGTTCTAGGAATGTTCCCCAACTGGTTTGTCATTGGGAATGTTCTGAAATAGCTCAGAGAACATTAAGAAACAACGATCTTCTGTAGGAATTTCAGTACTTCAGCATAACGTTTTCAGCAGGTTACCTCATGGTTCTATTTAAAGTCATGTTCTCAGAACATTAAGAAAACTTTCCATAAAAAAATGAAAACATTAGTAACGTTCAAAGAATGTTCTAAGGATGTTATTTAAAAACATATACATACCGTTCTCAGCGCCAACAAAACTCTCTAGCCTTTATTTTGTTGTGTTTTTCAGGTGTGTTAGCCATGCCCACTAATTGGCCATACCTGATCTTGAGTGCTTGTTTACTTTGAAATGGGGTCTGTTTGAATAGACTAAAATTAACAGCTTTCTAGACTAATTCCATGGATAGAAAACAGAAGATCATTACGTTCAAAACTCAATGATGCCATGCCACATAATAAAATGCCACAAAAAATAAATGCCTAATTTTCAAGTGTCCTATCTGTTCTTGGAGTTCAAAACAGTTAACCCAAACTAAGCTAGCAGCGTTATTAAAAGTTTTATTGAAACATTTAGTGAACATTTTAAGGTTATTTTAAAACCTCCAAATAACCTTTACATTTCGTTCAAAACATTCACAACATTTAGAGAATATTCTTAGAACTTATTTAATTACCTTTCTGTTCACAGAACATTAATTAAAACATCCCAGGAAAACTTTCAGGAAACCATAGTAAAACGTTCTCAGAACCTCTCTGCAACCCAAAAAGAACATTCCCAGAACAGGCAATTTTTTTACTTCTGAACTTTTTTCAATTTTACCGGTCAGGAAATGTATGACTTCATTCCCAGAACCAAGGGGAAAACAAAAACGTAGGTTCCCACAACTTCCAAGCTGGGTCTTGGAAGTTGTGCCTGTGAAGATGTGCCTGTGAGGCAGCAATGTGGCAAGCATCAGCTTGTGAGGCAGAAGTTACTCACAGGCACCACCCAAGGCACCTAAGTCACTTGTGCTACCAGCGTGGAGGTGCTGTGGTTTGAAAACAGCGTCCTCTTGTCAGTTATCTAGCTTATATTCACCACATGACTAAAGGTATTTGGACACCTGGTCTTCGAACATCTCATTCCAAAATCATGGAAATGAATATGGAGTTGGTCCCCCCTTTGCTGCTATAACAGCCTCCACTCTTATGGTAAGGTTTTCCACTAGGTGTTGGAACATTGCTGCAGGGACTTGCTTTAATTCAGCCGCAAAAGCATTAGTGAGGTCGGGCACTGATGTTGAGCGATTAGGCCTGGCTTGCAGTCGGTGTTTCAATTCAGGTGTTCAATGGGGTTGAGGTCAGGGCTCTGTGCAGGCCAGTCAAGTTCTTCCACACCGATCTCGACAAACCATTTCTGTATGGACCTCACTTTATGCACGGGGGCATTCATGCTGAAACAAGAAAGGGCCTTCCCCAAACTGTTGCCACAAAGTTGGAAGCACAGAATAATCTAGAATGTCATTGTATGCTGCAGCGTTAAGATTTCCCATCACTGGAACTAAGGGGCCTAGCCAGAACCATGGAAACAGCCCCACACCATTATTATTCCTCCACCAAACTTTACAGTTGGCACTATGCATTTGGGCAGTTAGCATTCTCCTGGCATCCGCCAAACCCAGATTCATCCGTTGGACTGCCAGATGGTAAAGCGTGATTCATCACGCCAGAAAATGCGTTTCCACTGCTCCGGAGTCCAATGGTGGTGAGCTTTACACCACTCCAGCCGTTGCTTGGCATTGCGTATGGTGATCTTAGGCTTGTGTGCGGCTGCTCTTGTTCTGACCTTGCTTCCAAAGGCAGTTTGGAACTCGTTAGTGAGTGTTGCAACCGAGGACAGACGATTTTTACGCACTACAAGCTTCAGCACTCGGCAGTGTCGTTCTGGGATCTTGTGTGGCCTACCATCATCCCGGGCCAGTGGAACCAGGCGGCGACCCCACGTACCGTTTGCCCATGGTCCCCCGACTCCGGACCCATAGATACAGGTTTGTCACCGATTGCTTACGGGCCACGCAGGCGACGGTTGTCCTCGCTCTCGTGTCCCGCAGGTTCGTACCACTTTCCTCAGCTCGTGCCTCCACAGTGCCGCGGACAATCTCGTCCCATGAGGAGGGGTACCGGCAACTCCGGTATGGCACCCACCATTATCTGGCAGCTCCCTTGTGGCGTAACAAGGTTGGCCTGTACGGTCGGATACCACTTAGTGTCACTGTGGATACAGGAATCTCCCTGCCACGTTTGGTCCCCTGGGCCAGCAGTAACCACACTCCCGCAGTCCAATAGAGCTTCAGTGTCGTGTCCGTCGACTTTCACCAGGACCATGGGTGGTTCGTCGCCCACCTCGCCTCCGAGGTTCGCTGATGGTATCTCCACGGGTCTGTGGCCCTTTGGCCCCGCTGACTGTCAGTTCGAGGTATACGGAAGTGGGGGTGTCCTTCCGACTCGGCCCGGCTCCTCTTCAGCAGGGCCTCTGTGTTCTGATGCATCTCCACTGCTCCCAGGAGATCCTCCAAGGTCTGGGGTGCGCATAGACCCCTCTTCATGTCGTGGGGTAGTGCCCGTAAGAAGCGATCTACTTTGTCTATGATGGAGAGGGTGGACACGTCAGTTAGGAGCCATGCCCTGGTGACGCACAATAGGTTGCTCATCTGGGCTTGGGGTTAGGCGTCGGCCACAAACCTCCAGCCGTGGACCAGTTGGGCCCGATGGGCCAGGCTGTACCCGTAGCGGCTGAGTTTCTCCCATTTGAGAACATCGTAGTTAGCCGCCTGTTCGTCGTTAAGGTCACAATACCCCTTTTGGGCGTTCCCGGACAGGAACGAGGCCAGCAGACTTGGCCATCCTTTCCGTAGCGCTGTCCGTTCAAACGTGCAGAGGTATGTTTTGATGTTGTTGCCTTCCGTTAGCTTGATTAAAACTGGTTTGGATGCGATTCAATAGGTGCTCCTCCTTGTAGCTTCCTGATTTCCTCAACGAGGCAGACATTTTGTAGCTGCTGTTCCTCCAGCGTTCATTCCTGAACCGCCTGTCGTGCCCCGACGAACTGAGCTATCAACTCATCCATGCTGCTGCTGCATAAACGTCAACCCTGATCTGACCACATTGTCAGAATGCCCGTATTCTACACCACTTGTGGCAAACCAGGGGGTTTGGCCAAGATGTTTACACAGATCAGACACAGACAGAATTGTATTAGCTCGGTTTCAAGGGTATTTAAATAATAAACAAAAAGAAAAGAATAGGAGACGTCCTCAGAGATACCGTCTTCTGGGCACCGGGGTCTTGCTGTATCCTGTGGGGAACAAAACCGAGCTCCCTCCGTTATCTCTGGTACTGAGCACGACTATACAGGAGTAACCTCTCTTCCCCAGTCCCCCACCCCTGTGTGCTGCCCTTCTGGCAGCTTTATTGGACTCGTCCAGCTGGTGAGCAATCAGCCCCTTGATTACTCGCCAACCACAATCAGCCCCAATTAGTCCTGGCAGGAGAGCCGGTCGAGACCTGGCATATCCAGCAGAGGGAGCCATCGCCGGGTGATGTAGACTCAGTCTGTCACCAGGCCTCTACGAATCTCCCCCCGGTGGCTAACCTGTGTCCATGTGGGATTGATCCTGGTCCCACCATTTCTTTGGTATATTGCGTCTCTCCTACCTCTCCTGTCACTGCTTTGTCTGTTGAAATAAAATATAGAAAATATTAAGAGTTGAACACACACAATAAGAAATAGACAATGTTGAACACCTATAGAGTAATTTGTGCATGGAAATAGATTCTACTTTATTTATGTGCATTTGGGCCCCTGTTTCCGTTATGAAAGTGAGGTAAGGTGTCCTGTCCTGTGTGTGATGAGTGTTGTAGACAGTGCTCCTGTATGGCAGCCAGGTCTCGAAGGGCAGGGGATGTGATCACGTAAATAAAGACCGCTGCATACGCACGCAGGACGAATAAAGCATACCTCTTTTTTTTCTCACTATTATTCAAATGTCAAAACTATTTACACAAAGAAAAAAAAAATATCCCAGCCACTTTGGATGTTTACATTGTTCGTGACATCATGCGAGCTCAGACCCAACCAAATAGTTACAGTGCATTCAGAAAGAGTGTGCTGCAGAGTGCTGCAGAGATGTCCTTCTGGAAAGTTCTCCCATCTCCACAGAGGAACTCTGGAGCTCTGTCAGAGTGACCATTGGATTCTTGGTCAGAATTTAGCAGATTGACAAAAAACATTTTTTTTATCCATTTTAGAATAAGGCTGTAACGTAACAAAATGTGGAAAAAGTCAAGAGGTCTGAATACTTTCCAAATGCACTGTATAGGGACAGTGTTGTGTTACTGGGCATTGTACTATAATTATTTTAAACTGGCAATCTCTCTCACTTTGTCCGGATTATGTTAACTCTTTATTAACAAAGTAAATTAATTAATTAATGATTATTAAACACTGCAGATTATGTTAAGTATTTTCATTTTCCTTTTTCTTAAGTATGTTCTCATATTGATTTTGATCCATTTTCACAATTCATATTTATTTTCATGGAGAATATTTTAAAAACACAGGAATGGAACCTAAAAGTTGACTTTTCTTACCTGATTTAGTCTTACAGCGAACATCTGCATAAGACTTTTATATCAGATCAGATTTTATCAAGTTTATTTTAGTATACCCTGTGAACAAAGGTGTATATCCGCTTCTCTGCTTCTGGTCAAGTGTAATAATTTATAGAGGACATTGATACTGACACCAACAGGGTGAGTGATCCACCAAAGCCGTATGGCCCCTGGTCAAACATTGCACTATATAGGGAATACCCAGCTATCATATAACATTCAGAGAACTATATGTTTTCTTAGAGCTCTGTGAGAGCGGGGTTGTCCTACGGTTATTTTGCATACAACCTTCCCGCAATGTTCTGGAAATGGTGCAGGATA
The DNA here is from genome assembly GCA_023634145.1 of Thymallus thymallus. Lineage (NCBI taxonomy): Eukaryota > Metazoa > Chordata > Actinopteri > Salmoniformes > Salmonidae > Thymallus > Thymallus thymallus. The sequence goes on from CM042391.1 coordinate 32,007,618, forward strand.
GTTGCTTGACTTTGGAATATTCTCAGCACATTTAAGGAGCTTGACAAAATATCTATTGGTATTTCCTTACTTGAACAGAAAGTTTCCTAAAAGTTCAAACATGGTTACATTTAATTACATTTGTGGTAATGTTCTAGGAACGTTCTCCAACTGGTTTGACATTGGGAATGTTCTCAAATAGTTCCGAGAACGTTAAGAAACAATGTTCTTCTGTGAGAATTTCAATACTTCAGCATAACGTTTCCTACATGGTTCCTCATCGTTCTATTTAAAGTAATGTTCTCAAATTGTTCTGAGAACGTTAAGAAACAGCGCTGACCGGCTCCGTACGCATGTTGATTTAATCTTTCCCCACCAATTTTTCCCCACCAGACGCATTCTAGAAAAGTCGATGGTTTGAATACCAGAGCCGACAAGGTGAAAAACCTGTCGATGTGTCCTTGAGCAAGACACTTAACCCTAATTTGCTCCAGGGGCTGACCCTGTAGGTAGGCCGTCATTGTAAATAAGAATTTGTTCTTAACTGACTTGCCTAGTTAAATAAAACAATTTTAAAAATGATTCATGGCACGCAGGTTAAAATACCAAAACCAACTGTGAACCAATTATATACATTTGGGGACAGGTTGAAACACACATGAAGCATTCATGTACATTTAGATAGCCTGCTGTCTTTTTAGAATTGTAACCCATTTTGAGTCACACAAAATCGTGTGTTCTGAACTCCGACAATTGATCCAAAGATAAAAGCGAAAAGTTATTTTGTTGTTAGTTAGTTTTCTTTAATAATCTCTCCTCGTTCGTTCTTCTTCTGTGAATTTTATAGCCTCTGGACCCATTCTAGACAAAATAGAAATTTTGGATGCCTTTAATAACCATTTTGCTTCAGCTGACCATCTATTTGAAAGGATAATCTCTCATGAACTCTATTCTTAATGTGCACCAATCAGGTTTTGGACCTGGATATAGCACAAGTTCAGCTGCTACGCTTGTTTTAGATTATGTTATAAATTGCTTGGATCATAAAAATCATTGTGCTGCCTTATTTAAGTCTAGTTTCCTGGATATTACAAAAGGTGTCGCAGGGGTCGGTACTGGGACCTGTTCTCTTTACTATTTATATAAATAATATTGGTCTATCAGTTAACTTGTAATATTCAACTGTATGCAGACTACACTGTTATGTATGACATTGTTAGAGCTGCAATCTGACCTTGTTACCTTACAGAAATCCCTGGTTGGTTTAAAACTTGTACTTAATGCAGGTAAGACTAAATAGATGTTGTTCTCTAGTTCTCACAAGAATGTTTCAGATGGACTACATATTTATTCATTGGATGGTTTTCCCATTGATCGGGTTCCCGCCTAGAAATATCTGGGCAGTTGGATTGACAGTAATAAAAAAAGCTAAGATTTAATGTGGGCTTCTTTTTTAGAAGCAGGAAGCAGATTGTACAGTCAACTTTCCTGCAGGTTCTTGACTATGGTGACACTATTTATCGGAATGCAGCAGCCACTACTGCTAAACCTTTGGATGCCGTCTACCATAGACGGCACCTTCACTTTATGACTGGTGACAGTTTTAATACGCATCACTGCATCCTGTATCAAAAAGTTGGCTGGTCCTCATTAAAGTTTCGTAAGTCCCTTCAATACTCTCTCTTTGTTCACAAAGCACTACTGCACAAGCTTCCAACATACCTCACTTCTTTGTTGAAGTATAAAGATATGAGTTACAAAACACGTTCGCAGGGGTCTCTCGGGTCTCCACCGAATTGGGTAGATCCACTTTTAGTTTTGATTTGCGCTACTGCTGGAACAATCTGCAGATTTAGTTGAAATTGGAAGTTCTGGTGCCGCTCAGGCAATTTAGGGTATTGATTGAAGACCTGGTAGCTGAGAGATGCAGATGTTATCTATGATTGTATTTTTGATGTTTGTGTATTTTTGTGTATTAGCTGTTGCTTGTATTCTATAAAATGTGTAAATTGTAAAATGCAGGGCTACCTTGTAAAATAGACCTTGGTCTCAATTGGACTCCCTGTTGAAATAAAGGTAAAATAAAATAAATATAATAATATAATAACTTTAAGGTGCATTACACCACCAACTGGACTGGTGTGTGGACCTCGTTCGTCTTTCAATCGCCCACCTGGGTTAGTATGATCCTAAAAACGAATGAGTAAATGGTAGAGACGGGACTTGCAGCGCATCAAGAGTCTAAAATAGAACTAATACACAGTTGATGCGCACAAGCAGTTTGGATGAAATGATTGAATAACATGTATGTGTACATTTATTTTTGCAACACTCGCACACGTAACGCGGGTGGTTTGGTCAGCATGTAAGAATGTTTTTGAAAAACATATACATTCCTTTCTCAGCATCAACAAAATGCTCTCTATCCTCTATCTTGTTAAGTGTGTTCAGGTGTGTTGGCCACACCTTATTGGCCACACCTGGTCTTAATGAGTGCTTGTTTCATTTGAAATGGGTCTGTTTTAATAGACAAAAATTAGCAAATCTCACTGATACCGTCCCACAATAAAAAAAAAGTGTTTGCATGATTAATGCCTAAGCAAATTAATTTCCATGTGTCCTATATGTGCTTGGAGTTCAAAACAGTTGACCTAAGCTAGCAGTGTTACTAAAAGTCTTATTGAAACATACAAATAACCTATAATTTAAAAAACATTCAATTTTACCGATCAGGAAACGTATGGCTTCATTCCCAGAACCAATGGGAAACCAAAAACGTACGTTCCCACAACTACCAAGGAACCAAATGTGCTAGCTGGGAAGGGTGCCATTTGGGACGCACACTGAGTCCTATTCTTAGTTCACAGGGTGCGGAACCATACGTCTCCTACGGGGCTTAATAAAGAGTCACCTGATGGATTCACTGTGATAACAAATCAGGATATCCCATCAAGTTTGACGAAGTGCCGCATTGTTTTGATTAAAGTGGATAGACATCCTGACAGACGTGGAGTAGGCGTATACAGTATATGTGGAGTAGGCGTATACAGTATACGTGGAGCAGGCGTATACAGTATACGTGGAGCAGGCGTATACAGTATACGTGGAGCAGGCGTATACAGTATACGTGGAGCAGGCGTATAGAGTATACATGGAGCAGACTTATACAGTATACGTGGAGCAGGCGTATACAGTATACGTGGAGCAGGCATATACAATATACGTGGAGCAGGCTTATACAGTATACGTGGAGCAGGCGTATACAGTATACGTGGAGCAGGCAGATAGATAGATAGATACTTTATTGATCCCGAGGGGAAATTTCTCGATAGCAGAGAAATACTTAAATAACTAAATGTGCGTATGATATAAGTGAGGGTAATAATAGTTTACTTAATATACAGTCTGGTTAAATGAACAGGTAAGTGAATATTTTGCATGGTTAAATTAACTGTAGAGGTAAATGTACAGTTAAACGTACAGGTAAGTGAATATTTGCATGGTTACATTAACTGTACAGGTAAATGACAGGAAGAGATACTTAAATAGCTAAATGTGTGTATGATATAATTTAGGGTAATAATAGTAATTCCCTTATAATACAGTCCTTATTGCAGGGTTTAATTACTGATAAATGCACGTATTGCACATTCGATATACAAAAAGCAATGAAAGAAGATACAACTGACAGGATACTAATATGCATTCTTGAGCGAATTACTACGTAAGTTCAGTCCAAAAATTACTTACAATATTGCACGTGATATGATATAGCAACTGTACATGAATATGTATATACAGACCTAAAGGAATAAATAAGTCCTGAGTGAATGAGAGATTACAGACCAGAGTTACTCAAGGATGGATGCATAATTGTTAAACTTGACTAAACTTGTTATGCAATCTGTAAGCAGTCGATGCCTCGCCCCTTCCCTGCTGGGACGTCACCCACTAGGAGAGAAAAAGAGAGTGGACACAACCCTGAGGCGCACCCAGACCAGAAGCTTGTATTTATAATCAATGTGAATAGAGGGCTGCTGTGCTCCAGACTGGGCCGATCTGGAATGAACCAGACCTGGGAACAACCCCTTCTCTCCCTCCCTCCTCAATACAGCCAAGGCACTCCAGAGTAAACAAACAAAAACAAAAAATCTAGTGGAACCTAACCATGAAAAATGTAATCGATTGAGCGGAAAAAGAGAGGGGGAGGCGGTTGAGGATGCTTTGTTCCGAAAACAAACAGTGGATTGTAGGTGATTAACGTCCGATGTGTTTTCCAGTGCTGGCCTGTATTAATTAGGAGGAAGCTGGGTAGTGCTTCCCAGGGACTTCATTGTGATGTTCTGTTGCCGTTCCACCATTAAAAGGCCTGATCAGGGGCAACCTCCATGTACATGAGCTTGTTTGGCTCCTGCCCCCACCTGCCTGCCTCTGCCAGAAAGGTTGGTCCTTGCCTGGAGTACGCACCGGTGGTATCCGTGTCCATACTCTTCTAAGTATATTAAAGGATGTCTGATGATGCCGTTAGATATCCATATGAGTTAGATTCAGCCAGCCAAGCTCAACATTTGAAGCAGAGCCAAAATTCAATTGATTTACTTCCTGCCCTTCAATGGGTTCACAAGACTTGCCTAAATGGACAAAACAATGTGCTTTTCTAGGCCAAATAGCCTGGTCTCACAGTGTTCTTTATGTTTTGGATGTTTCAACAGGGTTAACATAGAAGTTAATTATTATTATTACTTTTTTTTTTACCTTTATTTAATATGGCTACAGCTAAAAGGTTAGCCCCAATCAATGGGGACTGGCTAAGTTGAATCTTTGATCAAAGCTTAAAATCTTTTAATTGTCTTAAAAGTCTTGCCTATTATTTATCTTAGGTCAATATAGGAGGACATTTCCTGTTCTAAACGTATCCTTGCACTGACACTGCAATCACAAGCTCAGTATAAGTAACTTGTTTTGGTTATTTTCTGCATCCTGACTATTTAAAATGTTTAGGTTACTTTTCACAATTCGTTTGTGCGTTTACGAGAGGGAAATGTCACCTATAGTGTTTACTTAGCATAGTGACAGGAGTCAAGACGCAATAACCATTTTTCTACCAACTATCACCTTGTTTAGGCCAGTATTGCAGGTGTATTCCATGGCTGACTTACCTCAGAAACAACTTCCTATCACATCCCTGGGGAGACTATGTGGCAAACCTAACACACAAACAGAGAGAGTACCTCAGAACTGTGAATGGTGGAGAGAGAGAAGGAAAGAGAAAGGGGAGGATTAGGAAATGATTGAAGAAAACCCCAGTCAGAGGGAGAGTGAAGAGAGTCATGGCAGACATGACAGAAAAAGTGAGCTGACGGGAGAGAAGAATGCTATGATGTGTTGAATAGGCACCCAGTTTGCAAATTTGGGTCCTTGGAAGTTGTGGGAACGTACATTTTTGGTTTCCCATTGGTCCTGGGAATGAAGCCATAAGTTTCCTGAAAGTTTTTTAAACGTTCTGAGAATGTAAGTGAACATTTCACTGATTGAAATGCTCTTAGTGTGCACCGCTAACTAGCTAGCCATTTCATACTGGGTATACTTAACCCCCTTTGACCACCTCCTTCTCCACAGCAACCCCAGCAGCTGGGAAGAGCCCAATTGATTGATCCGGGATAAATAGCATCAATGTAACAGTCTTGCTTCCTTCCCCCTACTTCAAGGTCTCAGAGCGAGTGACGTCACCGATTGAAACGCTACTAGCGCGCACCACTAACTAGAAAGCCATTTCACACTGGTTACACTAGCTTGGTATCATGTCTGAGATTCTAATCATAGGGAATAATGTCAGTAGACTAACCTTTCCTCTTTGTTACAGATAACAGAGCAGCCTGGAAACAGGGACAGATGGCCATGCTGACTGATGACCATCCAGTAACTTTCCCAAAATTCTAACCTTTTCCAGAATTACTGGTTGGAGGATTGGGAAGTCATACCAAAGACTTCCCAATCTCCCTGACCAAGTCATACCAAAGACTCTGCTTGGCACTCTAAGCAGAGATGGAAGTTAAGGACCAGTGATAGACTAGTGTTCCTGTCCAGGGTGTGTACTGGTTTATCAAGCTGCTACAGAAAGAGGCTTGTTTTTACTTACCCTGGTTGCCACCCCACAGGACAAGGCTAATGCAGGTGAATCATGAACACTCACAGTATTTATTTTAACTAGGCAAGTCCATTAAGAACAAATTATTATTTACAATGACTGCCTACTTGGACAACTGTGCGCTGCCCTATGGGACTCCCAATCACCACCAGTTGTGATACTGTCTGGAGTCAAACCAGGTTGTCTGTAGTGACACCTCTAGCACTGAGATGCAGTGTCTTAGACCACTGCGCCACTTGGGAGCCCTCCAAGAAGTAGAGAAGTGGGACACTCTGCTATTGGTCACCATTGAAAAAACAGGATGTTTAAGTGGTGAATGTGAATCATCTTATCTGCATATTAATTTTGCTGCCATGTGTTGTAATTTCCCCATGTAACATTTTAGGAAAGTTACACATGTAGTGAGTAGTGACAAGCTTTTAGAGATAAAGGCCAATATAGGGAGTGAACCCATACTGAGGTCGTATGACTTTGTTTTGAACAGCCCATGAGCATTTATCAAACATAAAGATCCGCCGTGGCTGAACCGGTGCTCCAACCAGTGAAAAGGAAGTTCCCTCCTAGTGCGTGGTGTAAACTTGGCTCCAATAAAAGCATCCGTTTGCCACCTTGGTGGCGGACAACAGGAAGCCTTTGTTTACTGCAAAACATCCCCTCACTCTGGAGGTACAACCCTTCAGTTCTCTCTGCAGCTATGCCCATACAGGAGCCACAGTGGAGCCCAAATGGACATGGCTGCCATAACACGCATACAGAGAGACAAACAACAGAGTTGTATATATACTGTAGGTGCTTAAATATATACCCTGCGTCAGACACTATATCAGTTTGACAGACTGCCCTTTGGTTTGTATTGTTCACCACTGCTGTTTTGAAGATGTTCAGCATTCCTTCCTTGGGCAGGGGACCACCTTTCCGTCATCAAACAGATGCTTCTAAGCACAGGACGTGTTTGTATTTTAAAGGGGCAATCTGCAGTTGCTACATACATTTTGGACTTATAAATTACTGATATATATCCATTGATTATTGAAGAATATAACTTATAAATGTCTCATGAGTTTGGTTAAACTGTCGTACCCCATCAGAACCGAAAATATAAGCTTGTTTTAATCAAATGTTTGTAAACAAGGTAAATGTAAGCAAACACTGTATAGCCTCAAAACATGGTTAAAACTATAATGTTGGTATCATGGATGGTCAGTCCTTGCATCTTAAGCTCTCCCTAGTCCTTGCCGATGACAAACATACCCATAACATGATGCAGCTACCACCATTCTTGAAAATTTGAAGAGTGGTACTCAGTGATGTGTAGCCTCATGGTGAAATCCCTGAGTGGTTTCCTTCCTCTCCAGCAACTGAGTTAGGAAGGACCCCTGTAGCTTTGTAGTGACTGGGTGCGATAATACACCATCCAAAGGATAATGAATAACTTTATCTTTTTCTTTTTTTTACCAATCTAAGTGGGGTACAACGATGATGTAGTCATTCAAAAATCATGTTAAACATTATTGCACACAGTGAGTCCATGCAACTTATTATGTGACTTCTGCAAATCTCTACTCCTGAATTTATTTAGGCTTGCCATAACAAAGGGGTTGAATACTTATTGACTCAATACATTTCAGATTTTCATTTTTAATTCATATATGACAAATTCTAAAAACATAATTCCACTTTGACATTATGGTGTATTGTGTGTAGGCTAGTGACACACAATCTCAATTTAATTCATCTGAAATTCAGGCTGTAAAAGTCAAAGGGTTTGAAAACTTTCTGAAGACACTGTAGTTAAAGACCAGAGAAAAGCTATGCAGTATCCAAGACACCTACTAGGTTAAATGACCCATAGAATAAAGAGTTATTGAACAACAGATCTGTCCATAGATCATACATTGCATGTGAATCCACAAAGCAGTAAATTGCACAATAATCTGGTGGAATATGATGATAACTGTTTGAATAGTTTTGGTAGCACTTTACCTTTAAGACATGCTTTGGCAACTACTAAGTATTTGTTTAACCTCCTGCTTTGGGCTGGATGTGTCAATGTGTAGTTCATACATACATAATCTATGAGTATAATTACTGTCTTACCTCAATTAGCCACGACATCCATGGCTGTTGTTGGAGGATGTTTAGTGGTGGGGGTGCTGAGATAATTTTTTTCACTCCTATTTTTGTCTGCTCAGACAGGAGTAATAAAGGTCCAGTGAACAAATGTAAATTTTTTGTACATATTTTTTTATTTATTCAGACTGCATAGGTTTGAATGCATAGGTTTGAATGGCGGCAACCGGGTTACCGAGATTTACCAAGATTTACCACCCAAAACCACTCCCTTTTCCCGGAATAAATAACTGAGAGAAACTGATTAATTATAATACAATGTTTATATGAACAGCATGATGTGAAATGGAATGTAACTGTTAAATTATATGTGATGTCTAAATCTAGCTTCTCTACGGCATTTGATGAATCACCAACGCTCAGGGTGGGGACAGACAGCCCATCGCAGTATGGAGCGCAGTTCACAATGCATGTAGACCTATCATCTCATCATAGTAAAAAAAAATGTCTTGTGACAGGCAGGTAAGCCTTCATTTGCTGCAGCATAGAATATAGTACAGTAATATAAAGACCGAATGAGAGTCTATTTTACACATCTCCATCTGGCTTTCGGGGGTCAAATCATTTTGTTATTGTAAAGATATATATTCTTTCAATTGCAGCTGCACAGTTTTAAAACAGCATATCACTTGAATATCATTGCTTTATGCACAAGCACTCTCTCAAAGTCTTTTTTTTCATCAATGCCAATAAAATTGCATCCAAAATAGATAACCCTGTTCAAGAATGATAATCCTAAATAGGCCTACCTATAGATTTCCTAGCCTACCTCTTTCAGGTAATACATTCAATGCAGTACTAGCCTTATATTTAGCTAGTGAATGATGGGTTATGCATAATATGTGCTCCGCTGGCCTCTCTCCTTAAAAAATGCTCCTTAGCTCTTGGAGTCCCATGCAGGAAAAGCTAGATTAGAATAACTTGCTGGACTTTATTTCTTTAGCATTTCTTATACCAATATACTATTTGAAGAGGAACACAAGCTCAGCAGGAGAGAAGAGGAGAGCGACGTCGCCGGGGTCCGAGACGACGAACGGCCCAGAGGCAACCCCACGTACATTTTTTGGGGGGGGCTATGGGGGTGGTCTGGCAGGGGTGAGGAAGCACAGAGACCAGCATCCACATGGGGTCTGGTGGAGCCAGTGTACGACTGGGGGTCGGAGTCGGAGGAAGAAGGAGAATATATAAGGGAGATGTTCTTGGGAATAGTGGAGCAATGCCGGCAGCATTGGGAGGAGGACGAAGGTGACAAGGCGGAGCTGGAGGGAAAGGTGCCCGAAGTGTGCATCCCCAGTCTGGGTCACAGAATACCAGCCTCCCGCGCCGGACCTCCAGTTCCCACCTTGAATCCGGTACGTCCGGTGCCCGCTTCACACCAGATCTCCAATGTGCAGCACTAGCCCAGCTCGTCCAGGAACAGCCTACAGAAACTGGTATCATAGGTATATGTCCCGTTCGATGTCTTCAGTGGCTGCTCTCCACACCCAACGTCCAGTGCGTGCGCCCAGCCCGGTGACTCCAGTGCCGGCCCCACGCACCAGACCTCCGGTGTGCCTCCCCAGCCCGGTAAGCTCTGTGCCGGCTCCCCACACTCGACCTCTAGTGCGTGCACCCAGCCTGGTGCCTCCAGTTCCGGCCCCATGCACCAGACCTCCGGAGTGCCTCCCCAGCTCGGTAGCGCCAGTACCGGTTCCTAGCCCGGTGGCGCCAGTGCGTGTCCTCAGCTCGGTAGTGCCTGTACCGGTTCCTAGCCCGGTGGCACCAGTGCCGGTTCCTAGCCCGGTAGCTCCAATGCCGGTCGTCAGCCCCGCTCCAGTGCCGGAGTCCGGGACCGGTCGTACTGTAAGGATTTATGTTCAGAGAGGTCTCTGGAAACCTTTATTGTTTTCAGGTTTCGTGTCCAGAGACCTCTCTGGAATTCTCTATGTTCCCTTTGATATTGGTCCCCAATTAGAGGCAGCTGCGCCGCATTGCCTCTAATTGGGGAGCCTATTTATGTTCAGTTTTTCCTACCTGTGTTAGTGGGTTTTTGTGTGTGTGCGTGTGTTCTTTTCGTGCACGCCAGTTCATGGTCGCTGTCTCTCCTTTTGTTATTTTGGTGTTTCGTATAATAAAAGGAATGTATTCTCACCACAGCTCTGCGCTTCAGGTCCTGTCTCATAGCAATCGTGACAGTTAGTTTATAGATAGATATAAACAGTTATAACGAATTGGTTCAAATTGTGCAGTCATGTAAGCTATCTTTAAACAGTTTATTAACTACTTATACATGTGTACAATTAAAAACATTTATTTTCATGTTTCTTTTGTGACTTTGGATTTCACAGTAGTTTGTGATTCTGCCCCATTGTAGTAGTCACAGCACATACAGTAATATGGCAGAATTTAAGATTGAGTACTCGTCAAATTGTCGTCATCAACAAACCTCTATCTCTCTTATTTAAATCAGAAATCCAAACAGTATCAATTAGTCATAGAAATGCACACATGGATACAGAACTACAGGTGAGCCTCTGTTCTATCAAACACTCTATGTGCATCAACTCCATATGATTTCCTGAAGTCAGTCATCATCCATATCCTTGTCTTCTGTCAGGGGTTCCGGTGGCAGCATGGTTCTGTTCCTGGGGTTTCTCTTGCGATGTCGTCGAAGCCGGGCCTCTGAGAACCAATTTGCGAGGGTCATGGCGACACGGATGAGGCCCAGGTTAATGCAGTGTACCTCGGAGGTGACAGGGATGTCCGAGAAGAGGGCGTGATCCCTACATAGCAGGGTAGAGCTGTCGCTGCTCTCAAAGTCTCGGACCACGTTCAGGATCTCCTGGCGCTCTGCCTGACGTATCATCCCCCGCACGTTTAACAGGGTGGAAATGTGCTTCTTCCTGCAGGAGGATGAAGGGAGGGAGAGAGAGGAAAGAGAGGTGAAGATAGAGAGCGGTGTTAGTGTGTTTCGGTGGTTTCAGGCAGCTTCATGATTTTATCATGTTTTAGAGAAATGGGCCATTTCTTATTAATTTCAGTTGATCTATTGATAAAAAAAAACATTATATTTCACCCCAACTGGACATATGGGGGAGTCCCAATGGTGGACGGCAGACTTTGATCTCTGAAAATACAAGCGGTGAGTAAGAAAACAAAAGAGTGCTGCTTGTGCCTGAGTGAGTTAACATGTGTCCAGGTCGTCTTGACCTGCTCCCGCTCCCTCCTTTGATTCCAGAGCATGGCACCAGACTGTCTCCCACAGGGTGGCAGGAACAGGAAGTACTCTGCAGCAGCTTCCTGTCTGCCTGGCCACGGGTCATGCGTCACACATTGGGTACGCTGCCAGCTAGCCAGCCCTCAGCTGACCCCACGAAAAACACAAACAATGAGGGGCCTGGTACCTTGTGGGGCCCTCCATCCTCTGTCACTCAAAACAGCCCCTTGGTCCTCTCCAAGAATAAACCCTTTACACTCGGGGAATTGGCCCATATGGACAGGGCTAAATTGAAATGTTTCTTACAGAAGACATGTGAAATGGATAAACATAAGCATGGTAGCAGTTGAAAGGTAACAGTTGGGGAATTATGGGAAAATTATTAGACCAAATGTGATGACACAACAGTTTACTTGACACAAGACTAAACCCAAACATTACACTGTTGATTTTATGTGCATTTTACATTTACCGTACTTTTCGTCGCATTTGTTGATAACGAAATCTGACAATACTCTGGATACATTCAGTAATATGATAAGAATATTCCTGGAAAATCTGGGGTAGATGCACAGTTCCTAAGTCATTTCAATGCACTTTTATGACAATTTTTTTTTTACCTCTATTTAACTAGGCAAGTCAGTTAAGAACAAATTCTTATTTACAATGATGGCCTACCCCGGCCAAACTCTGCTAAAGTTGGGCCAATTGTGCGCCGCCCTATGGGACGGTTGTGATACAGTCTGGATTCGAACCAGGTTGTCTGTAGTGATGCATCTAGTGCTGTACTATAAGAAGTTGTTTTGTAGATGTTTTGTTTGGAACGCAACCCTGCCATCACACAATTACTGTTTTTGTTTATGCAGTCCATTATAAATTGCAATCTGGGCCAGGTGGGCATTTGAAAGCTTGTTCTATTGCCAACATGACTTGTTAGGCATTCACAATGTTAGGCTTTCACAATGTAATTCAGGGAAACAGATAATTTTGGTACGTGTTCCGTGCTAATTTTCTTTACAATAGACAAACATGTCATCATGTCATCATGTAACCGTACATCAAACATGGGGCAGGTAGCCTAGTGGTTAGAGTGTTCGGCCCGTAACTGAAAGGTTGCAGGATCGAATCCCCGAGCTGACAAGGTAAAAATCTATCGTTCTGCCCCTGAACAAGGCAGTTAACCTACTGTTCCTAGGCCGTCATTGTAAATAAGAATTTGTTCTTAACTGACTTGCCTAGTTAAATAAATAATAAAAATAATGATCATAAACATTGATGATGTATATGACAAGAGTTTCATGATATGGAAATGTGAAGTGCACATTTGGACTCAAAGTGATATTTATTACAAACATCTCATCTTTCAAAAGACATAGTCCTCTTAATTTACAGCATTTCCCTCACTGAGACAACAAAACATTTGCAAAAAATGCCCAATTAATGGGAGGGATGGGGCAACTTCTTGCCGCGCAAGGTGATCAAGATCAGAACGTCTGTCAGTCAAAACCCATACAGCGCTGTTAAACACAGAGCCAGAGCTCTGACTTCATGGATAGCTTGTTACTTTCTAGCCACTGTGTTCCAATTTAGCCGTTTATCAGTGCCCAAATTTGCCATTTTCAACTTGTATACAGGTAGGAGTGTAAAGGGTTAATAATGGTATGTTCCCATGCTTTTATCCCTTGTTCTGACCCATTGTGTCAACAGAAAGTCTATATGTAGACTTAAATGTGTCTACCTTTGTCCACACGTCAAAAACAGCACTTTGTGAAACTTTGTGCACCGTGGCATGTAGGTTATGGGTACTGTGTCATAGCGTATATATAGGAAATGGTGACCAATGAATGACACTTGACAAATGTGTTCACTGTATACCATTGTTTTACAACTCTGGACTTTCAAAACATTACGCTATACTGTATTCCCCAAAATGATGAAAACCCTTACCGTATGTCTGGAAACTCTTTCACCAGAACAGCAACCTCCATCTGGATAGACGGTGTGTCCTCCAGGAGAATGATGTCAGCCAGGTGAGCGAGGACACTGTCCAGCCAAGAGGATCCTGACTCCTGAGTAAGGAAATATTATATAAGATAAGTAATCATAAAAATGTGTAAAACAATTGACATGGATGAGTTGCATAAGTACAAAGGTGAATCATCTCAGTTGTCCGTCAGCCATCAACAGAAAGGCCCATCCATAATTTTCTGACACAAAAGCTCTGTGTGGACGTACCCATAGACATTAATACCAACATCATGCACCAAAATCATGCATCAAGATTTGTAGTTGTACATTCTTAGAATAAAAGGTGCTATCTAGGACCATAAAAGGTTATTTGTGTTTACAAAACAAGTGATGGGAGTGTTAAGCAAAATCATCTTATCGCGTTCAGATAGTTGTTTGTGGTCATCACGACCGTAAATCAGAGGGATGACTGACCAGGTCTTTAAAGAGCCCTTTGAGCTGCTTGGACTCGTCCTGCAGTCGGAACGCCATCCTCTTCCTCATCTTCGATGAAGTGCAGATGACCCGTCCTCGCATGATCGCACGCACATACTCCACCAGAACCCGCCTGTGTACCTCCTCCACCAGTATCTGTCAATCGAACAGTCAACCACTCAACTATTCAGTCCGCTCAATCGCAACATAACTGTTGATAAACTAAACATATTGGGATAGAAAGCGCAAATATTTATCGCATGTATTTCGTGCAACATGTTATCATGTGTTAGGTATGTGGTGGATACCTGATAAGATGGGCAGTCCATTCTTCTGAACTTCTTAAAGTGTTGTTTGACACTTGCTTCGATGGCCTCAAAGGCCTCAGTGTTGTTTAGCCACTTCCTCTTCACCAGCTTGTCAAAGAATGGCTGGAACAGAAATACACAGCTTTGACTCACATGAAGTTGATGAACATTATGCTCCTATTGCAAAACTCACATCTGTGTTAACGTTAGAGAATGTGTTTGATCAGTCATGTATACGTGTGGAATTGGCAGTTGTGTATTGGGGAAGGAATGTTTGATACATTTATGTTTTGTGTCAATAAATTGTAAGGAAACATTTTTTGCACCCTAACAAAGGAGGATACATTTTAAAAGCACATTGCCTCACCCTGATGTGCTCAAATAGTATTTCCGTCAGAACCCTCACTGATTGGTTAACAATCCTGTCAAGGGAGGCGTTAGCTCTCTGTGTGGACTCCTCACTGCTCTGTGGGTCACACTGCCTGCAACGCTGTACAAAGGATCTACACAAAAAGTGGAATGCAAACACTGTTGGTGAGTTCAGGTAGTGTCAGAATGATCTGAAACGGCTATTTCTGACTTGGAAAAAAACGTTTTAAGCATTTACAACCTTAATAATGTGGATAAAATAGTTTGCCCATGTTGTCTCTTTGTCTCTTTGTCAACAACAATTGGTCCATGATCAATAATATTAAGGAAATCTCAAGGTTTTGCTCGCCTGAGTTAAAATACCTCGCGATAAGCTGGTTACCACACTATTTACCAAAAGAGCGTTCATCTATATTTTTCGTAGCTGTCTATTTACCACCACAGACAGATGCTGGCACTAAAACCACACCCAATGAGCTGTATAGCGGTTTAGGGCCAGAAGCAAACAAGAAAATGCTCACCCAGATGTGGCGCTCTTAGTGGCCGGGGATTTTAATGCAGGGAAACTGAAATCCGTTTGACCTAATTTCTACCAGCATGTCTCCTGTGCAACTAGAGGCAAAAAAAAAACGATACACAGACGCACATGCAAAGCTCTCCCTCGCCCTGTATTTGGCAAATCTGACCATAACTCCATCCTCTTAATTCAAACAGGAAGTACCAGTGATGTGCTCAATACGGAAGTGATCTGATGAAGCAGACGCTAAACTACAGGACCTTTGCTAGCACAGATTGGAATATGTTTTGGGATTCATCCGATGGCATTGAGGAGTTTACCACATCAGTCACCGGCTTCAATAATAAGTGCATCGACGACGTAGTCCCCACAGTGACGGTACCTGCATACCCTAACCGAAAGCAATGGATTGCAGGCAACATCTGAGCTAAAGGCTAGAGTTCCCGCTTTCAAGATGCAGGACACAAATCCGGATGCTTATAACAAATCCCCCCTACGACCTCCGACGAACCATCAATCAGGCAAAGTGTCAATACAGGACAAAGATTGAATGCTACTACACCGGCTCTGACTCTCATCTGATGTGGCCGCAGGGCCAGACGGATTACCAGGATGCGTACTCAGAGCATGCGCTGACCAGCTGACAAGTGTCTTCACAGACATTTTCAACCTCTCCCTGACCCAGTCTGTAATACCCATATGTTTCAAGCAGACCACCATAGTCCACATGCCCAAGAACGGTAAGGTAACCTGTCTAAATGACTATCGCCCAGTAGGCATTCACATCTGTAGCCATGAAATGCTTTGAAAGTGTGGTCACGGCTCACATCAACACCATCATCCCAGACACCCTGGATCCACTCCAATCCACACCAAGTGACGCAATCTATATTACATTCCATACTACCCTTTCCCACCTGGACAAAATAACACCTATATGAGAATACTGTTCATTGACTTCATAGTGCCCTCCAAGCTCATCACTAAGCTACGGACCCTGGGATTAAACACCTCCCTTTGCAATTTGATCCTGGACTCTTCTGACGAGGGTAGGCAAAAACACAAAAACATCTGCCACACTGACCCTCAACATGGGTCCCCCGTCCTTACCCCCAACTCTACTTACTCCCTGTTATCCACAACTGTGTGGCCGCACACGACTCCAACACCATCATTAAGTTTGCAGACGACACAACGGTGGTAGGCCTGATCACCGACGATGATGAGACAGCCTACAGGGAGGAGGTAACAGCGCTGGCAGTGTGATGCCAGGATAACATCCTCTCCCTCAACGTCAGCAAGGCAAAGGAGCTGATCATCGACTACAGGAAACAGAGGGCCGAGCACGCCCCCATTTACGTCGACGGGTCTGTAGTGGAGATGGTAGAGAGTGTCAAGTTCCTCGGTGTCCACATCACTAAGGACCTATCATGGTCCAAACACACCAACACAGTCGTGGAGAGGGCACAACAACATATCTTCCCCCTCAGGAGGCTAAAGAGATTTGGCATGGCCATCAGATCCTTGAAAGGTTTTGCAGCTGCACCATTGAGAGCATCTTGACTGGCTGCATCACCGCTTGGCATGGCAACTGCTCGGCATCCGACTGCAAGGTGCTACAGAGGGTAGTGCGTATGGCCCAGTACATCACTGGGGCCGAGCTCCCTGTCATCAAGGACCTCTATACCAGGCGGTGTCAGAGGAAGACCCAAGTCACAGTGTGTTGTCCCTGCTACCGCATGCCAAAAGGCTCCTTAACAGCTTCTACCTCAAATCCATAAGACTGCTATACAGTTAATCAAATGGCTACCCGGCTTTTCACCCCTACCTACATGTGCATAGTACTTCAATCAATCACCTAACCAAACCTACTTGTACATATAACCTAATTCAATCACCCCAACTACCTCGTACCCCAGTACACTGACTCGGTACCTGTACTCCTTGTAGATAGTCTGTATTTAGCCTCGTTTTATTGTGTTATTTTATTGTTTTAATATTTTCTTTTTTATTTATTTGCTAAATGTCTTACTTTTTAACTACATTGTTGGGAAAGGGCTCGTAAGTAAGCATTTCACGGTAATGTCTACATGTGACAAATGAAATGTAACTTGTCAACTTCAACAAGATAGCTAACTAATTGTTAGCCATGTTAGCTAGCTAACTAGATTAGCTCGCTAACTCCTTGAAAGCACTCGTCTCATTTATCACTTCACCAACTGAAAAATACAAGTTTCTGATAAGCATTTAAATGGAGCATCAGTTAACACAGATGCCACAGGAGATGACTTCTCTGTCTTGGTATCTACCTGAGAGGCAGGCAGCAGTTGACCAGAGCGATGGTCCTGGAGATGTATCCATCACCCCGGTCCCCAAACTCAGCCTGGGTCTCATGGAACATCTCCACCTTTCTCTGGAAACTGGACACAGTAACATTATGAAATTAAATCCATATATTGATTCACATGGAGGTTGTTGATTGAACTCAGTCCATGTCTTTATAAGCACATCTTCTCCTCACCTGTATAGGAAGTCAGACAGTCCATTGAGGTTGCAGCGGGCCACCCTGGCCCCCAGAAACTGGCTTACAGCTGTGGATCTGTCCAGGTCTACCTTCAGTCTCTGTAAAAACCACACACAGACACTGATCAGAGCAGGAACTTCTAAATCCAACCATCCGAATAGGTCACTCCTATATTAATGGGAGATTTACAAATGTCTTAGAGTTGTGTCGTGGAATTATTGTAATCAAAGGAGAGAGACTTTTAGATTTCTTCATAACAATTGAACTTTATTATTTAATTACTGCAGTAATGGAGTTGGTCGGTAACCACCCTGGAGGTAGTCACTGAGAACTCAACGAGCAGAACTAAGCCACAGCATTTTATAGCTAAGACACATCCTCCTGAATACGTGACAAATTATATGTAACAGACAGCAAGATTTACATGGGTCCAAATATCTGTCCCTAGGTCATTTATTACTTGTTTTTACAGAAATACTAATGGAACATGGAACACTAGGTCCTTCACTTAATTTATGAAGTCCAGTGTTCATTAATAACCTGGAGGGATGGTTCTCCTTGCCCTGGCAGACAGACTAGCATTTCACATTGACATTACTCATGGAATGGAATGTAGTCTTATCACCAAGTACTAATATAGGAATACATTCTAATATAAAAGTAATGTGATTAACATAATTCTGTAATTGTACCACAGTTGTTTGCCACAATGTCCAATGGTGAACTACAGATCTACTGTACAGTAATGTATCTGAGTGATAGTGTGACAGACCTGGATGACAGAGCGGGCCAGATTGGACTGGTACTCTTCTATGTGCAGCGTTTGGGCCCACCGCCTCTCCTCCTCATCCAGAACCTGAGTGAGCTCTATGGACACCTTCTCCTGCGATAAACAACAGAACACACACAAACATAAAGTCCATTTCCTACCCAAGAAACAAGTATGGGCATTTTCATTAACATTAGATTAGTGCCAGAACCATTACCTCGGTAGGTGGACATTTTTCAGTATTAATGGTTCTACCCGATGACATCATCAAAAGTTAAAACAATGATTTTCAAACACTATTTGATTTGCGGTGACTTGGGGAGCAAGAAAACACCCTACAAATAAAATGAAATGTATTTTTAAATAATTAGGCCTAAAATAGTAACACAAGGGGAATGAAATGCACAAGAATGGAGCTAAATACAGGGAGTACCAGTACCAGATCAATGTGCAGGGGTATTAGGTATTTGAGGTAGATACTGTATGTACATTAAGGCAGGATAAAGTGACCAGGAACTTCCTTCTTATTTTTTTAAACACAGATCATAGAAATGTGCCATTTTCACACATGTAGACACTAGTATGGTGCTGGAGATAATTAATATTAGGTTGAATTGCACTTTAAAACCAGTGTGATTTTACCATGACAGTGTTCAGGCAGTCCTGTTCCAGTTGGTCCACTGTGTCTTGGTGCAGTAGGGGTTCCAGTGGGGAGTAGTTAATCTGAGTTTTCATGCCAACGGTGCCCAGGACATCCCTTAACAAGACAAGAGGGAGAGTGAGGAAGAGATATTATGTGTCACTATTCAGTCAAGTCTCACATTTCATATCTGATCGAATACCTGTAAAGATCTTTGTTAATATTAACTTACATGGACTTCCTTGACGTTCTTATCTTACACTCTTATATAAAAAAATATATAAAAATGTTTGTCCCCATAGGAGAACCCTTTCTGGTTCCAGGTAGAACCCTTTGGTGGTGAAACAGGTCCTACTAAGAACGTATAACATTGTATTAGTGAAAATTGTTAATGGGCGCGTTCGAGTTGTAAGGCGAACGTAGCCAACTGTAAATATGAATACAAATAATAAAAACTATTACCAAAGGAAAAGTTGGTTGCAGAAACTTGCAGTTGACTGCAGTCAAAACGCTTTTGATCACATGTTTTTTGTAAAGTTCATGCAGTCGACATGAAGGCACAAGCCTGAAAATGTTTATCCCCATAACACACGTTGAAAGGTGGTGACCACCGATGGTCACTGACTTGACAAAACTGATCCGCTCGAATGCACCCATTTTCATAGGGTTTTCCTATGGGGACAGTTAAATGGTTCTATGTAGTACCTTCTTTTCTATGAGTGTATACATTTAATGTTGTCATATTATGAGTTCTGACACTGACCTGTTGTAGATGTTGTAGAACCAGTCCAGCATAGAGTAGACGTCAGTGATCTGAAGCTGGGAGCTGGTGATGATGTTCAGGCGTCGGGCCACTGCCCGGTGGTAGCTCTGTACGTACACCTGGAAGGCCTGGAACTCCTCCGGGTAGACCGACACCACGTTCCTCCGTGCCGCGTCCAGATCGTCCACCATGCGTCCCCTTAACCTCTCCAGGTACGAGGCCAGCTGCCCCGCCTGAGTGTCCACCTGCTGGGGCAGGCTCCAGTCTGCCGCCTCCGCCACCGCCTGCTGCCATTTCAGCTTGAGCTGACGGGGTCGCTGGCTATGATGGGGCTGGAGGCCTTCCCTTAGAGGCTGGGTCTGGGTCTGCTCTCTCTGGGCCTGGGCAGTGTCAGCCTGCTCCTCCTGCTGAATGACCAGCACCACCAGTCCCAGGTTGGGCCCGGCCGTGGGCTGGCGGAGGGACTCCCTCACCACATCCCACATCTCCTTCTGCAGGGCCTCATACAGCAGCTCCACATCCTTGGCCTTGCGCTTGCTGGCGTCCCGTGAAGCGTTGGGGCTGGATGGGTAGTCGAAGGATCCGGGAGGGGTCACTCCGGGAGGCGTGGATGGAGGCGTGGGGGGGTGGGGCAGGAAGGCCAGCAGCTCACACTCGTGCTCCAGCTCCTGGATGTGTGTGTCGGCCAAGAGGAGGTCCCTCTGGTTGACCAGCTGTAGGATCTCCAGCACTGACGGAAGAGAGGGAAGGAGAGATAGAGGAATCCATTTCATACTGGTTTGTACAGAGTATTACTGTTTGGGTAGGAACGGGTTGGGTAAGTGAGGAGAAAAAGTACATGTTTTAATCAGGCTATATTGTGTGTGAAATATTGACATATTGAAGGGTGCTGATACTGTATGTGTGATAGTAAGTGTCTCTCGGCCTGGCCTTTTGGATTGTTGTGGGCATTCTATGTACTACACTGTCCTCTGACTGTCCCTTGTCTGCTTTGCTCCCTACGGAGCTCTGCGAACAGTAGCTCTGGATTAAGTTTTATCTGAAGGGATCAGCAGTGGGAGGAAAGTGCGGTCATTTCCTGCTTTCACAGTCTGGTGCTGATTGAACCCGATGACTGAGGGGATCTGGGGACCGCTCACAGCTCATCAGAGAGCAGCATGAGATTGGGGGAGGAAGTACTGCAGGAGCTGACCAGGAAGTTCCTGAGTTTCCGACTTAATAGACTCAAGTAAGGTGGGACTTTTAATGTGAACACTGAAATGTATCACGCTGACTGACATGCCACAGACAGAGGTAACCTGCACTGACCCTTACATGGTTCAGAGGTTTCAGATTATGTGCCCTGGGATTGGCTGGACCAGAAGGACACATACCATATCTCCCCTCTTGATTGGTTTGTTTTGGAGCGCCTTGTATACCTGAGAGTGGTTCCCTGGGTTTGACCACTGGCTCTTCCTCCTCCAGCTCCTCCTCGGCCTCCTGGGAGTTGTGGTCCGACAGGGACTCCCTCTTCAGTTTGCTAAGGCTGACCATCCTGAGGAAGGAGGGCCGGCGGCGAGATTCTGCCTCGCTGTCAACGCCCAGGTCCCCGCAGGGCAGGCTCTCTCTACGCTGTGTCTGCTTCCGCCGTCCTGCAAATCTACAAGCAGAAGTGAACCATCAGGAGAGGATAGGAACTATATTATGGCTCGTTACACAGTCAACCTCACAGTATGGCATTGAAGAGGGAGCTATGTGTGGATTCAGAAATATTGTTTGGAACTTAAGGTTCCATTTCAAATATAAAGGGAATGGGATACATAACTGTTATCACATTTTTGTTACATTTTTTAACATGTAACCTTTATTTAACTAGGCAAGTCAGTTAAGAACAAATTCTTATTTACAATGACGGCCTACCCCGGCCAAAGTTGGGCCAATTGTGCGCCGCCCTATGGGACTCCTAACCACAGCCGGTTGTGATATAGTCTGGATTCGAATCAGGTTGTCTGCAGTGACGCCTCTAGCAATGAGATGCAGTGTCTTAGACCACTGCGCCGCTTGGGAGCCCATTAAATACTGTATGGTTCGACGCTAACAGGTGACTACCATATCCAGCCCCCCTTTTGAAGGCCCTCGGATCAATTTCCCAATTTCCCAGAAACTCAGCCAGGGTCTCAACTTACTATTGCGAGTTAGAATAGTAGAACACACAATGTGCAATTTCGAAATTTGGTTGTGCATCAGCAGTTTTTCAGTCACGGATAGTCAGTTAATTTGCCCATGTCAGCTAACAACTTTGGGGCTGGAGGGGGGGGTATGGATGTGGGTACGCAGACCTGCGAGAAACTGCGGCACCTCATGATGAGTTCAGATTTTTATGTGGCCCCCACTCCCGTCAAAGTTGCCCATTTGATGGCTGGCTTTCCCCTGGCTGCAGCAGTCAAAGTGAAAACAATAGTGCCATTCACTAAATGCTTAGGTACACAAGATAGCATTAGCAAACAAAGGCAGTTCCATATATAAACATGGTAACTCATGGTGAATTTTTACATTACATAACCAATTAGGAAATAATAATGCTATATGCTGTGAGCATTTCCGTCATTTTGTTACAGCTATCACAGTGCTTCCGGTAACAGGAAAATCTGATTGGTGGGATTGGATTGCCAAGCAAATCAGTAATTGATGGAACACAATCAAAGCTCTTTCGTCTCTACAAAATACTTTCTAACTTAGTCATATTATAGTGACTATTGAAAGTCTACACCCCCTTGAACATTTTTCACATTTTGCTGCCTTACATTTTTATCTAAAAAGGGATTACATATGCTTGTAATCGGCAGAGACTGGGGAATTTGCAGGATCAAAATAAATATGAAAGGAGCAAAGCTATTTTGCTGTTCATCAATGACTCCCAACCAAAACTAAATGAGCTTGAGAAATGTTGGCAAAAACAATGGATATATACTGCCCTAAGAGCTGCGCAAAGTTGGTAGAATCTTATTCCAAATTAGTCACAGCTGTAATGGCTACCAAAAGGTGATTCTACCAAGTATTAACACTGGGGTGTGAAGACAATCAAGATGTCTTTGTAAAAAAAAAATATATATATTATTATTTGGAAAAATGTCTCAAATGTCCCTTTTTAGATTACATTTTAAGGCAGCGAAATGTGAAAAACGTTCAAGGGGGTGTAGACTTTCTATTTATGTTAATCTGTGGTTCTGGGCCCGTATTTATAAAGCGTCTCAGAGTGGAAATGGTCCTCCCTGTCCAAGCAATCTTATTCATTATTATCTAAAAGGCATCTTATCCTAGATCAGCAGCACCCCCTTACCGGAGCAGGGTCATGATCTCCTCTGAGCTCCTGCGGATGCCCTTCCTCTTCTCTTTCTCTGGCGGAGGCGAGTGGGGGTCCGTGGGGCTTCGCAGGGGCGGGCTGGTCCCCCACACGCTGCACCCCGACATACGCAGCCCCTTCCCCAGCTTCCCCAGGGTCTTCAGGGGCGAAGAGCCGCACAGCCGCTCCAGAGTCCCCCTCAGGGGCCTTCCCCCTTTAGGGGCCCCGGGGCCATGCCTCTCCATGTTCACTTCATTCTCCTCCTCTTCCCCATCACGCGACAACCTGCACTGGAGGGATTTTGCTCCACGGCCCCCCAAAATGGGGGGTTCGCCCTCGTTCCTCTCTTCCTCCAGGTCCACCTCCTCGAAGGGATTAAGGTCCAAGTTTAACCTGGGCAGGATGAGTTCACAGTTCCCATGGTTACTCCTGGTCCTCCCCGGAAGGTTCTTAAGAATGGGCATGATGCTTGCGCTCAGGGATCAAATACTGCAAGGACACAAGGTGACTTAGAACAGAGAAAGAGATCACAGGTTATTTGAACAAGCTAGTTAGGCTAGAAATACAAAGAGCTCAATAGGAGTGTGGGCTGGAAAAGGTTGAACAGAAAATGTCTGCTAAAACCAGAATGAATGAGAGAGTAATGTTATAATTGAGGACCTACAGAATATTCTAATAGCATAAGAACCGTTGCAATGATACTATTCTGTATAGGCTTTACTCAGAGATTAAATACAAGCACAGGCATTGCCCAGCATCTTTCTCAAGTTACCGACAGTACAACATGTGGGTAACACTTTATGTTAAGGTGTCCTTGTTACAGTGTACTTACACTTGTAGTTACACTGTAACAAGTGTTGTAACTATGCGTAACAATCACTATTACACTGTTACAACATAATGTAACTAGTAGTATTACAGTTTGTAACTACACATGTGTAACAACAAAATCTTGTTACCATGCTTGTTACAACTATTGTAAATTAATGTACTAACTCATTGTTACACATGCTTAAAAAAACAACACTTGTTACCAAAGAGGCACATGTCTACTGAATTCAAGAATTTAGTATTTCACTTTATCATCATAATTTGATTCAATAACATTGGTTTAAAAGGATCTGATCCATTGTGGATGCACATGGTGTGCAAGATATGATAGCGAACTCTAAAAAGCCTGATAACTTTTTCCATCAATGCACTAATGATAATAACCCTAATATTTGTATAATATTCAATTTGACACCACGCTCAGATTTCACGTTCATAGAATCAACACACTAGTACACCACATAGTACATGTGTTATTTTTTTAAGCATGTGTAACAATGAGTTACTACATTCATTTACAATAGTTGTAACAAGCATGGTAACAAGATTTTGTTGTTACACATGTGTAGTTACAAACTGTAATACTACTAGTTACATTACGCTGTTACAGTGTAACAGTGATTGTTACGCGTAGTTACAACCCTTGTTACAGTGTGACTACAAGTGTAAGTACACTGTAACAAGGACACCTTAAAATAAAGTGTTACCCACATGGGTTAACCCATACATTACATAATGACTCTCGCAATAGAACGAGAAACATCTGTACAGTTCATTCACTATTTGTACATGTTTATTTGGCAGATTCCAAAATATAATTTTCACATTTCTGTGACAATGCTCAGCTCAAATCTAAACCGTCGGGTACTAGGGGGTAACTGCCCCCCCCCCCCCCCCCCCCCCCAGATAGATAGATCGATAGATCGATAGACAGATACTTTATTGATCCCAGAGGGGAAATTTCTTCGTCTAATGTCTAAAAAAAATGGTATGTGGATGAAGGTCATGCTGAGGAGACTAAACTATAAGTGAATAAATGGTTACAGTTTACACTTTTTTTGTTATTTCATGTTTTTAGAAAAGGGATGTTTTTTTAAAGTACTGGGGTAACTGGCCATTCCCATGGGGTAACTGGCCCCCGGGTGTGCCAGTTACTCCAGTAGAAGATTATGGCATAGGGTTTCACACAAGTGTGTTAAAATTCAATTGCATAATTGTCAGGTCCTGACTGAGAGCAGGCCTCTTGAATCCTCTATGGGAGTCCAGAGGCCACCGTCAGGACCTGACAACAGAGTTCTAGCGAACTCTATTGTCTGTTTGGTTGATCCCCAATTAGAGGCAGCTGTCTTGAGTTGTCTCTAATTGGGGATTCTATTTATGTTTCGTGTGCTTCCACCTGCGTTGTGGTTTCTTGTGTGTGTTATGTTTGTTTGTTCACACCAGTTCGTGTTGCTGTCCTTTGTTTTTCACATTGGTTTTGACATTAATAAAGATGTCTTCTTGCAACTCCCGCTCTGTGCCATGTTTCCAACCCTCGCACCATGACAATAATGCAAGATTTTGAATCCCAGCCATCTTTAAAATTACGTTCATGAGCAAAAGGCTTTCAATAGTTGTTTTTAATACATTTTTAAAAAATCAATTGGAATATAATATTGTAATGGAATATTACTAATAACAATAACTGACTCAGTGTAACATTGATGTGGCAACTATATTATGCTCTGCTATTGCATAATTCTAATTTGTACATAGGTCACAAATAATGCTATCCCCAGTAAAATTGGAACACAAGTCATGAGCCCACCTCCTGCACTGCTCACACCTAATCCAGTCCCCACCTGTGACTGAAAACAGGAGGAGAGATACCAATTGAAAAGCTCTCTTAAAAATGTAGCTAGCTATCCAGCAATAACATTCTGTGCAAAATAGCTAAAAGGCTATAAAGTAACATTAACTGTAAAGCTAGCAGTCATTAGTGGAAACATTTACAACCTTAATTAAGTTATATTTTGCATGTATTTTACTAACTAGCTAACTGGCTAGCATTTACTGCTACTGAAGTTGCCAGCTAGCAAGTTAGCATAAACTAGTGCTAACTGGGCTAGTCATTGTCTAAATGACAGGTAGAAACACATTCACAACCATAAAGGGGTACTTGCCCCCAACACACTCCAACATATTACTACTTTACTCAAAAATCGCCTAAATTGTTCTCTCTAAACAAGTGGATTATTTATCTTAAGGCTTCCTACGTGTAAATATATATATATATAAACAATTATAGATCTAACTTCATTGGAATGTATCTACAAAATCTCAAATGTGATTACCACAAAAACTGAAAATATATCTCCAAAAGTTGTGATGACACAGAGGACATTTTTTGTTGAGAAAGAGCAGTGGCAGCCAGGGAAAGTGTTGGGGAAATAATCTAGTGACATCTTGTGGTCTGTATGGGAATTACGTGGGGGGGGGGGTTAGTTACCCCCTAGTACCCTAATTGTTTTTAGTAAATATGAATGTGTTTCAAAGGAATGCTGTGTATATTTATCTGACAATAGCGACTTTGTTAAACCACCAACTAACATCTCAGTTCAGAACCAAATAAACATGTATGAATGTTGGATTGTGTTGAGGCCAATGTTCAGCTTGTGCAGACATATAGAACAACAACACTAGGAGCAGGAGGTTCATTTCCCAAACGGCTTAGAAATTAGCTGGCAACATTATTTTGTTTCACTAAAGCACTTAAGTATTTAAACAACTTGGTATAACATTGGTCTTGATGAAATCACTTAAAAATTCTCCCTCAATTCATGGTGAAATAATTGGTTGGGTCAAGTGGTTTTAGTGCCTGGCTGCCTGGGACACTAGTTTGCTGACACTGCATGTAATTACACTAACATTGTGTCCTCATACACTACTGTATAATGCACAGGTATAGGTATTATAGCTACACTTATTTTAAAGTGGAACACAGAGGTTTTTCTCCAGAAATAACACGCAAATACATAGTAACTAGCTTTTCTTGAAGTCCTGGTAAATGGAAACATTAAACGTATATGAAAATAATTGAATTACTAGTCCTGTCTAGAAATATATCATATTGATTATAAAACTTGTTTTTCCATTTTTTGTATGACCCTGTATGTACCAAATCCTATGATTTCGTTACCAAATTGTATTCCCAAATAGTACAAAGTATTACCTTGTTATTTTCTTATGGCATAGACCATAGATGATTTTAGTCCCGCGTAGCTTAGATGGTAGAGCATGGTGCTGGCAAAGCCAGGATTGTGAGTTTGATTCCCAACTAACTGTAAGTTCCTCTGGATAAGAGTGGTTACTAAAATGTAAATGATTTTAAACAAACATCCACCTGTTTCTGAAGAACAGCAAAACAATCCACAGTGGCACCAATTTAAATGTTTCTTTCCTTGTAACAAGGCAGATTATATGAGTTATAATCTAAAGGACTTCCTGAAGATACAAGATAATACTTATGACAGACAGACTACAGTAGGGTATCCTTCTCAATCAAAAGTTTTGATATCTCATGAACTCTCAGAAACAGTACTTAATTATAGTATTTTAGAGCAAACCAGAACACACCATCACAATGGTAATGCAAAGCTATATGCATTATTGTATCGGCTTTAAATATTTTGAGAAAGGACGGCAAGAGGCACAGCATTCAGAGGTACACCATAATAAGAGAAATATCTGAATTCCTCTTACCTTGTGTAGTTAATGCACAGTGTCTCAGTGGAATGTCATCCCGGTGTGTGTATCTCCACTGTGGCTCGAGAGCACTGTGCTTACTCGGCTTCCTGACTGGTTGTATTGTAGCTGAAGATGATGCTTTTTCCTGAGGAAACAGTGTGTGTGTGTGTGTGTGTGTGTGTGTGTGTGTGTGTGTGTGAGTGTGTGTGTGTGTGTGTGTGGTATTAATGTCTGTCTGAGTTGATGAGTCTGTGTTGTGCTTTTACATTCTGAGTTGACCTGAGTTACAGAGAGTATCTCCAAGAGCTTCCTAGCAAATTTCTTATATAAAGCATTTATACAATCACCTGCACTGCTTTGACATGCGGTCAGTCTAACATATACAATATGCAGAAAATGTCAGAATTGTTTGTAATACAGATCTCAAAGAGAGCATGTGGACAGATACTTGACAATTCAGAACTATTTTGAGGCCCACAGTATGTCAGGAAACAGACATTTAGTTCTTATTACATTTTAGTCATTTAGAAGATGCTCTTATCCAGAGTGACATACAGTTAGTTAATAAATACATGTTCATTCTTTTTATTATTTTTTTCATACTGGTCCCCCAGGGGAATCAAACCCACAACTCCAGTGTTGCAAGCACCATGTTCTACCATTTGAGCTACACGGGACTGTATTCAAAGATACTAGACCACATTTATTAAGATGGTTGCTTTGCTTAGATGCCTTTACAGTGGAGAGAAGTTAACTTTAATGCCTACTTACAGTTTAGCATGTCAATACTATTAGATTCCATGGGAACTTCCAAAGCAGTGACTTATAACTCTTGGACCACCAGGGATCCATTTTGTCCCCCTGTGCCCTCTACTGGTGGAATTGTGGACCATCGATAATTTGCAGCATAACCAACACAAGGGGGGATGTATTGTCTGTTGTTTGTATTAGTCGAGGATGTTGATATAATCTGGTTATGCCTTTCTTAATTGCCCCTGACTGGATAAATATAGCTGTATTGAACTGAAGAACACAGCTGTCTCAAACCAGTGTCTAACAATCATACAAAGACAATATTTGAACTGCCTGTTAAATCAAGGTCCTGGATTTTGTTTTTAGCTTTAATATCCAAACATATTCAATTGAGGTGTCCAACTTCCTCTTCCGTATAATTCTCATCTGTAGAGTCTCAGTATGCCCTAGCCTAGTAGACATGCATGTAAAGTGTCCTTTGAATGTTCTTTGAATTAAGTTTGATTTGACTCTACAAAAGCCAGCCACAACACTGACAGGGAACAGAGGTGTGTCTTCTTTGCCAATCAGCTCCCTTCTATTGTGTGACTTACATAGTTAAGGTAGCATTCCTCTCATATCACCCCTGACCTGTCATGCAGACAAACCTGTTCAGAAGAACAACATACTATATATTTTTTTAACCTTTATTTAACTAGGCAAGTCAGTTAAACACCCTAACCACTAGGCTACATCACATGCTTTCCCAGAGTAGTAACACTGTTGCCTCTCTTTGAACTAGGGCCATAGATCAACCGCTTAGAATGGCACTTATAAGCATGACAACCATAGGCAGAGGACTTGGCTAAAGTACATACAGATCTCCAGGCCCGTATTCATAAACTGTCCAAGAGTAGGAGTGTTGGTCTAGGATCAGGTCCCTCTGTCAATGTAATCTTATTCATTATGATCTAAAAGGCTAAACTGGTCCAAGATGAGCACCGCGTCTCTGAGATGCTTTATGAATACAGGCCCTGGGACCAGGCTAGGCATGCTGTTCTTTTAAAACCTTATCTTAGGGGCCTATCTACAGTGTCTTTGTGAAAAACAACAACACCTGTCCTATAGTGATTGACATGTTTTATTTACCTCCATTTTATATTTTAAAATCACT
This sequence comes from Thymallus thymallus, assembly GCA_023634145.1. Classification (NCBI taxonomy): domain Eukaryota; kingdom Metazoa; phylum Chordata; class Actinopteri; order Salmoniformes; family Salmonidae; genus Thymallus; species Thymallus thymallus. Next base: position 32,037,188 of record CM042391.1, read on the forward strand.
CAAAAATAAAGTTGGCAGTTCAAACCAAGAGGACAAACTGGTAAACACTAAATGCATTAGTGAAGGTATTTGATGATCATTAATCTCACTGTAATGACTTAAGTGTATAATATTTAGTTTAACTGCATAATATTTAGGCAAAAAAACTAAGAACAGGTAAACAAACTCAAAACTGGTATAAATATAGTAGCTAGGTAACAGGAATGATTTCAGTGTTACTCCGAGAGGGATACCTCAGAGACAGGTCTTGATTAGGAAATCATAGGCCCCGGGGGAGGTAGCTAGTATGTACATATCAGTAGGGGTAAAGTGACTAGGCAACAGGATACATAATAAACAGTAGCAACAGCATATGTAGTGTGTGTGTGTGTGTATATTTCGTCAGTATGCATGTGTGTTCAAGTTATGTGTGTGTTGGTGTATGTAGTGGTGTTGGGATGTTAGTGTAAGTATGTGTGAGTACAGGAGGGGACGAAACACACACCCCTGAGGGGCCCCTTTGTTGATAGTCAGCATGGCAGATGTGTTGTTGCCAACCCTCACCGCCTGGGGACAGCCCATCAGGAAGTCCAGAATCCAGTTGCAGAGACATTACATTAGCAGAATATTTTTTAATACCACACAAATTACCAACATTAGTGGCTACTCTGACACTGACAAACTGAGATCAATAAAAACTCTGGTCTTGAACTCAAACAAGTCCAGGCCAATGAAGTGACACACAGATTGTACAATATTATACATACACACATATATTTTTTTTAGGCTACTAAATAAACTACTAATAAACTACTCACCGGTGATGGCCTATGCACTCGTCCTGGAAATAGCCTACATCAAGATAAGCTACTTTGAAAAATAGTGCTGATGTTAGCTCAAAAAGGGAGTTGTGAAAAAAAAAAGTATATTGGTTCCACAGACAGAATAGTATTCTTTTCAGCAGTAGTTATTTGCTTTCCAAACTCTATGTTTTTCAGATAATTGTGTTTAAGACGCTTTATGTTGCCGTTTCCATTATTTTTGCAGTTACCTGATGTGCTTATGAAATAACCGTTATTTTAATTTAGTTAACTATTGATCCCCTGTGGCTAAATTATCCTCTCTGGTGTATTCTGAACATTGAGAGCGGCCTCCTGAGGTTGGTAAAAAAAATAAAGTGTATTAATGTTTTACTCTGCCTCTCGGGCCCCCTACGGGCTTGGGGGTCCATTAATCCGCCCCTGCTCAGAGATACATCTCAGCCCATCCTAATTTCTTGTCCTGACAACAATAAATAATAAAGCCGATACAATAATCCAGAGTTTTAACCAAGCCCAGTTTAGCTTAGATATTTGTCACTGACTATAACCAATGTGCTACTGTGAGAATGATTGTTGAGAAATCTCCACTTTAGTTCAGGCACCACAAACTGAAATGACATTTTTCCATCTTCCTGTCAATTAAGATTTTTTGGTCCATTAATATTAGTATATTCAAAAACTAAAATGCCAAAAACTTGATTCAAATGTATATTGTCTATAGTTTATCATACTACAGTCATCAACATTTCAATGAATTATAAACACTTTAAAATGGACATACATCATTAATTGTAACACTCACTAAATTAAATAACACAATTTAAAAGCCCATTTCATAGAGAATGCTAGAAACTGGACTATATTTAGTAACTTACTTTGACGAGATCCAGGGTCTAAATATGTGTTTGATGTTTGGTAGTGTAAATTCAGTGTACTTGTCTTTAAATGCCATATCCTGAAAGTCAGACTCTTAAAGTGCTGGTAAATGGAAACATTAAAGGTATATGAAAATAATTGAATTACTAGTCCTGTCTAGAAATATATCACATTGATTATAAAACTTGTTTTCCCATTTTTGTTTGACCCTGTATGTACCAAATCCTATGATTTAGTTACCAAATTGTATTACCAAATAGTACAAAGTATTACCTTGTTATTTTCAAGTACTTATGGCATAGATCATAGATGATTTTAGTCCCGTGTAGCTCAGATGGTAGAGCATGGTGCTTGCAATGCCAAGGTTGTGGGTTTGATTACCAAGGGGGACCAGTATGAACATCTATGCACTAACTGTAAGTCCCTCTGGATAAGAGTGTCTGCTAAATGACTAAAATGTAAGTGATTTTAAACAAACATCCACCTGTTTCTGAAGAACAGCGAAACAATCCACAGTGGCACCAATTTAAATGTTTCTTTCCTTGTAACAAGGCAGACTATATGAGTTATAATCTAAAGGACTTCCTGAAGAAACAATATAGTACTTATGACAGACTACAGTAGGGTACTTCTCAATCAAAAGGTTTGATATCTCATGAACTCTCAGAAACAGTATTTTATTATAGTATTTTAGAGCAAACCAGAACACACCATCACAACGGTAATGCAAAGCTATATGCATTATTTAATAGGAGTTTAAAGATTTAGAGAAAGGACGGCAAGAGGCACAGCAATCAGAGGTACACCATAATAAGAGAAATATCTGAATTCCTCTTACCTTGTGTAGTTAATGCACAGTGTCTCAGTGGAATGTCATCCTGGTGTTAACTTAACTTAACTGCATAATATCTAGGCAAAAAACGAAGAACAGGTAAACAAACTCAAAACTGGCATATATAGTAGCTAGGTAACAGGAATGATTTCAGTCCAGAATCCAGTTGCAGAGACATTACATTACAGAAAATTAGTGGCTACTCTGACACTGACAAACTGAGATCAATAAAAACTATCTGGTCTTGAATTCAAACAATAGCCCAGGCCAATGAAGTGACACACAGATTGTACAATATTATATATACACATACTAAATAAACTTTCCAGTGGCACACGGACTCACCCAATGATGAAGATGAATCCATAGGCTACTCACCGGTGATGGCCTATGCGCTCGTCCTGGAAATAGCCTACATCAAGATAAGCTACTTGTAAAACAGTGCTGCTGTTCGCTCAAAAATTGAGTTTTTGAAAAAAAATAAGTATATTGGTTCCACAGACAGAATAGTCTTCTTTACAGCAGTAGTTATTTGCTTTCCAAACTGTATGTTTTTCAGATAATTGTATTTTGAAAAGGTGCATTGAAGCTGCTCGTGGTGGCCCAACACCCTATTAAGACTCTTTATGTTTCCGTGATCTGTGCTTGTGAAATAACCGTTATTTTAATTTTGTTAACTATTGATCCCCTGTGGCTAAATTATCCTCTCTGGTGTATTTTGAACATTGAGAGCGGCCTTCTGTGGTTGGTAAAAAAAAAAAGTGTATTAATGTTTTACTCTGCCCCCTACGGGCTTGGGGGTCCATTAAGCCACAACAACTAATTTTTCTCAGCTTCAGAAGGATATATTCTACAGACTTTTTATTTTCTTTATTTAACTAGGCAAGTCAGTTAAGAACAAATTCTTATTTACAATGACGGCCTGCCCCGGCCAAACCTGGACAACCCTGGGCCAATTGTGTGCCGCCCTATGGGACTCCCAATCACGGCCGGATGTGATACAGCCTGGACTTGCCCAGAGATAATATCTTTTTTATTCTAGATAACATTTTCTTTGGTAAAATGCACCAAAAATGTCTTTAGTACATGGCAGATAGAAAGATGTTTTTATTATCCACAATCAGCTCTGGACAAGTCCGGTCCTGGAATGTCTTAAAGGGATACTTCAGATTTTTGGCAACGAGGCCCTTTATCTACTTCCCCAGGGTCAGATTAACTTGTATTTATATATCTGTGTCCAGTATGAAGGAAGTTAGAGGTAGTTTCAGGAGCCAATTATAACTAGTATTAGCACAAAAATGGTATCCACAAATTCTTCTGACTCTGGGGAAGTACTGTAGATAAAAAAAATTCTTTAGCAAAATTAAACAGAAATATTTAGGCCTCCAGTGTCCAGAAAAATGGATTTGCGTGACCTGCAAATATGGCATATTTAATGAGATACCGCCTCATGTGCATTTAATTTCTGAAAATGTATATTGTGTGTACATTCAACTGGTAAAAGTAGTAATATGATTAAGGGGTGGAAATTACCCTATGGGGGTGTGGTGCCTGGCCTTAATATATTCACTGTTGCTATCGAAGTCATTTCAAAGGGTGGTTCAACAGAACAAATTAAATGTAACCATACTTTATCAATCATATATCATCAATGATGCCATTGAGGCCTATATGGCATTAGGGAAGTCATAACAGCTAATGTTTAAATTCAGCCCAGGATTCAACTACAAATAGACAATTTGCACGGAATCTCGAATGGCATTGATCACTTGCACCATGTACTTTAATGTAACCTCAACTGGAATCCAGGTCATTTGGTTGTGCTATTAGATAAAGCACAATGATAACACATTAAGTTGTTGTACAAATAAACAAATTATCTGACATTGTATTTCCATTTTAACTTTGTTGTGCTATTAAATGGTTGAAAAAGCATTGATAACACATTTAGGTGACAACTAAACAAAAAAATCTAACATTTATTTTCCATTGGAGTTTGGTTGTGTTTTAGATGGTTGAAAGCATAGTAATAACACCGTGAATTCAACAAACTTCTGGCTGTCTTTTTGAAAATAGGTTGTAAGCTCCTTGATCAACATACAGTATGTACCAAATATTACCCAATTCTCCATGTTAAATTGACAGGGTGTGCCCAATGGGATGTGATCCAAAGTGTTGTGACAACTTCGCAACAGGTGTTGTTCATGTGGCATGTTAAAGTCAGTGTGTGAGTAAAATCCTCAGAGGGGTTGTGTTTGGGGGGGGGGGGGGGTTACTGGGAAACAAAATTTAAGAAACGTTCACCAAATTTCCAGGTTTTCCAGAATCCCAATTGGAGGATTCCCGGAATAGTTGGAGGATTTCCTCCCTGCTTATTTCCTCCTGATTCCAGAAATGTTCCAAACGGAATTTATGGAAAACCTGGGAATTGGGCCTAGTCAGAGGTCAGCTGTGTGGTGAGGTCAGAGGGTCTGGTGGGTATGGGTGTGAGTGCGGGGGCAGTGGGGGTCGTTGAAGTGGTACGGCTCATGGCGGTGCTGGGGGTGGTTGCAGAGGGAGGGGTGTTCGATGCCCTCGGTAGCCAGCTCCTCCTGCTTGTGAAGGCCTTCCAGCTTGACCAACAGCTCGCCGATGAAGGTCTGGCAGGGAGGGACACACAGTAGCATCATATAGCTAATGTTTTGTATTTTTCCCTTTCACATCAGATACATAGATACTACATAGACAGAAATGAGAGAGGGAGACTGAAAATGGAGGATTCTGAAGCCTCAACCCCAGTCGCTCTAGGTTTGGTCTCCAGAACACCTGGATTTAAGCACAGTCCTGGACTAAAAAGCATGTTCCATGGAGCATTTCGACTTAATCAGTGTCCAGGAAACCAGCACTTAGTGTTCTTCAATCTTTTGTGATATTGATTTGAAACCAACGTGTGTGTATGTATGTCACTGGAGGCTGGTGGGAGGAGCTATAGGGGGACAGGCTCATTGTAATGGCTGGAATGGAATCGATGGAACGGAGTCAATAATGTGGTTTCCCTTTTTCATATGTTTAATACCATTCCCTCTATTCCATTCCACCCATTACAATGAGCCCGTCCTCCTATAGCTCCTCCCACCAGCCTGCTCGTGTGTGTGTGTGTGTGTGTGTGTGAGTGAGTGAGTGAGTGAGTAGGGGCCTAAGCAGGCCACTGTGGCCCTGTCCTTTGTCAAAAGAGGTCCTGCAGCAGGGAAGAGGGGAAGAGAAGAGAAGGAAGAGAGAAGAGAGGAGAAGGCCAGGACAAACAGCCATTGTAAGGCATGTGGCGTGACAGTGGGAGGAGGTGTCAGACACTGCTGCCTCCTATTGGAGGCCAATACAGTGTGTGTGTGTGTGTGTGTGTGTGTGTGTGTGTGTGTGTGTGTGTGTGTGTGTACGTGCATGTGTACAGAGATATGATGTATATGACTTAATATGCATTATTATTCCATATCATTACAAATAACGGTAAAACATACCTCAGTGTTGTTGCTACATGTCTGAAGAATCTCCTGATGATGAACAGAGTTTAGAGAAGAGAGAATTAATTGAATCAAAATTCCAGTAGTTAAATTCTCTGGCAAAGTCTGGATGGTCCGAGTACATGCTCAGAACGACTTTGGGTGGGCCTACCTGTAACTTTCTCACTCGCTGCTCATTGCTAGGCTGGTCTATCAGGTCATCAATGTTTACCTCGTCTGGCATGTCTTCCTCCTGCAAAACACAAGTATAATGTGTATTATCAGAGTGGTAAAGTTTGTGCAAATCTCAATACATGACTTATGCAAAAGTTTGAGTTATGTCTGTACATATTAAGTTCAGCTTTGACCCCTAATACATGAAAGTAATTTCCAAATGGAACAGTTCACAGGATTCATTCATTGGGATGATGGTTGGATAATAACAACAATGTCCATGTATCCAACTGTACCAGTGGCCTTGCAAGACTGAACCGAGCTCCATTTTTCAGATCAGCCTCCTCTCCACACAACTCCTCTGTAGCCTGAATAATAATCACACTGCCTGCCTGGCACACATTCAACTTCTGGGTGGCTGGATTTTAAGGGTAGTTCCTAAAATGATGGGACTGGTTGCCTTGTAGTTGGTGCCAGTTGGTGAACTTCTGATCAAATGCTCAGCTGAGATCCGGCACAGGCCACAATGGTGCATTTGTGGCCCTATAGAGTTGTCTCCTGCTTTACACTGGCACTGTACTACAGTATATCAATGCAGTATTGTTACAAGGGGTGTGTCCAAAATGGCACTCTATTCCCTATATAGTGCACTACGTTTGACCATAGGGCTCTGGTCAAAAGTAGTGCAGTACATACGGACTAGGGTGCCATTTCAGACACAGACAAGAACTGGGAGCAGTATGTATACATCCCAGGACAGTAGAACATCTAGCTTGTGATGTCACATGGGCAGCTGCAGTATGTTTACCCCACCTCAGGGAGTATTAAACCCCATCCCCCACTAGCCCCACCCTGGACCCTGGAGACCTCTCCCTCCTCTGCATACATCTTTGCTTCCTGTTTCTCATCCTTCATTCCTGTTCCACTCCCTTTCTTCAGTGGCCATGTAAGGCAGTGAGTTAGTATTCCCCAGCCACCATGTCTCTGTCTGGAGGCTGCTGCTGCAGTTGTGGCTGAAGACTTAGGCTACATCCGGAATGCCACGTTATTCCCTAGTGCACTACCTAGAGAGCCCTGGTCAAACGTAGTGCACTTTATAGGGAACAGGGTGCCATTTCGGATGGAGCCTTAGACCCCAGTGCACCTCACACCTTCTCCAGTCCTTTTATGGACACTATGCTCTCGCATAACATCCATATTGTATACACCTTTTATATACCCTCATATCTCACGGCTGCAACAATGTGCAAGTAGGTTTAGCCATGTTAAGAAGGACTACGCAGAAGAGTTGGTTAAGAAATGTCTCTGTAATTTCAACAGAGTGCACATTTTGTGTTGATATACAGTGCCTTCAGAAAGTAGTCAGACCTTTTGACTTTTTACACATTTTGTTACGTTTCAGCATTATTCTAAAATTGATTACATTTTTTTTTCCCTCATCAATCTTCACACAATAATGACAAAGCAAAAAACAGGTTTAGAAATTTTAGCTAATTTATTCCAAATAAAAAAAGAAATATTACATTTACATACTAAGTATTCAGACTCTTTACTCAGTACTTTGTTGAAGCACCTTTGGCAGCGATTACAGCATGGATTCTTATTGTGTATGATGCTAAAAGCTTCCTGTTGGAAGGTGAACCTTCGACCCCAGTCAGAGGTTCTGAGCGGTCTGGAGCAGGTTTTCATCAATAATCTCTCTGTACTTTGCTCTGTTCATCTTTGCCTCAATCCTGACTAGTCTCCCAGTCCCTGCCACTGAAAAACATCCCCACAGCATGATACTGCCACCACCATGCTTCACAGTAGGGATGGTGCCTGGTTTCCTCCAGACATGAAGCTTGGCATTCAGGCTAAAGAGTTCAATCTTTGTTTCATTAGACCAGAGAATCTTGTTTCTCATGGTCTGAGAGTCTTTAGGTGCCTTTTGGCAAACTCCAAGTGGGCTGTCATGTGCCTTTTACTGAGGAGTGGCTTCCATCTGGCCACTCTATCATAAAGGCCAGATTGGTGGAGTGCTGCAGAGATGGTTGTCCTTCTGGAAGGTTCTCCCATCTCTACAGAGGAACTCTAGAGCTCTGTCAAAGTGGCCATCAGGTTCTTGGTCACCTCCCTGATGAAGGCCCTTCTCCTTCGATTGCTCAGTTTGACCGAGCAGCCAGCTCTAGGAAGAGTCTTGGTGGTTCCAAACATCTTCCATTTAAGAATGATGGAGGTCACTGTGTTCTTGGGGACTTTCAATGCTGCAGAAATGTTTTGGTACCCTTCTCCAGATCTGTGCCTCGACACAATCCTGTCTCTGAGCTCTACGGACAATTCCTTCAACTTCATGCCTTGGTTTTTGCTCTGACATGCACTGTCAACTGTGCATTTTCCAAATCGATATTTTCAAAATTTTCCAAATCATGTCCAATCAATTTAATTTATCACAGGTAGACTCCAATCATGTTGTAGAAACATCTCAAGGATGATCAATGGAAACAGGATGCACCTGAGCTCAATTTCGAATCTCATAGCAAAGGGTCAAAATACTTATGTAAATAAGTTTTTTTTTGTTTTTTTTGTAAAATTGTGTCAAACATGTATTAAAACCTGTTTTCGCTTTGTCATTATGGGGTATTGTGTGTAGACTGCTGAGGATTTTTTTTTTTAAATCAATTTTAGAATAAGGTAGTAACGTAACAAAATGTGGAAAAGGTCAAGGTCTGAATATTTTCCAAAGGCACTGTACACTACAGTATTTATTCTACATTGTTTGTCTCACATGACTTTGTCTGTAATGTTAAGATCCATGCATCATATACAGTTTCTTAACAGTGTACAAACCCAGTCCTTTTATACATGTTAAGATCCATGTATCATGTACAGTGTATTAAGTGTACAAACCAAGTCCTTTTCTACATGTTAAGATCCATGTATCATGTACAGTGTCTTAACAGTGCACAAACCCAGTCCTTTTCTACATGAATATCCAACTCAAAGCTTAAGCCTCTTTTTTAAACATAAAGCAAAGTATGTTTTCCCCAATTATGTTGATTCAAGCAATGTTCTCATTCTTAAAAAGGAAGGGGAAACTTTCTGATAGTATTGCCTGATTAAAAAGTTAAGAACTTGCCATATACCACAAATCTCTTTACTGTCTGAAACCTATTGCCTGAGCACATACAACACTTCAGCCTTGTTTATACTTTACGCTAACATGTGCATTTCATGATCTGATCGATATGATCCAATCACTATCTGATCAAGGTTTGTCACGTCTACACATTGTTTTACAGTGTCTCTTACCCATTCACATTGTGACCAGATTAGCTAGTGCCTCCCTGAATGCAATTTATTTAACAGATATTCTAAGAAAATAATGTGAATTTATTTATTTTAGGATAATTACTGATGCCGTAATTTAATGGTGCTACCTGAGGCTGTTATAAGTATGATTAAATAGTTTGACCATCCAGATCTGTTTATTGGTATCCAGACAATGTGTGCCTGACTACCTCCAGCGGTGTTCAGGAAGATCTAATAATAATATTAATAATAATTTAATAAACTTTTATAGTGCTTTCCATTACAGACAGACAATCTCAAAGCCCTTGTTAAGAAAAATAAAAAGTAATAAAAAAATAAGGCTACAACAGTAGCTAAATAAAGTCTGTTAGAGTGCTTCTTGAAACACAATCAGATCACAGTGTCTTTTAATTGTCTACACCGGTCTATTAAAAGTCGGCACGATCAGAATGTGGAAAAGTACAGTACAAAGGTCCAATGTAGGGCACCATGTTTAAACGGGGCTTTTGTGTGGCCCTTATTATGGTCCAAGGGGGTAGGCTACGACGGCTCTCACCTTGCCCAGGTACAGCTCGTCCAAGCTGTCATCTATCCATTTCTCCACGTCTAGTCGTCTCTGCAGCTCTTTTCTGTTGTATTTCACAGTCACCCGAGCGTGTCTCTTGAGGAGGTTGACTCCGTGTTCACGAGACGTTCCCAAATCTGATGAGTGGACTTCATCTGCGTGCGTCCTTCCAACCCTGTTGGCTGCCATGTCTAGTCTGACTGGTTCCAAAACTAAATGGAGTGCGACGCACTATGTCAATCCCAAACCACCGCCTCGCCCCTACCAGCTCGTTGTCACGTGTTGCTGACGAAACTCCGTGGGTGACTTCCAGAGATTGATTCCCCCCCACACATGATAACATGTGATGGCGTCTGTAAACAATCCAATGAGGCGCAGAAATTGGTATGATGTAGCCCGTTGGGGAATTTCAGCAATTAGACAAGCTCGTAATCACAAAATTGGGGAGAAAAAGGGGGTAAAATTACAACAACAACAAAAAAAAAGTTGGTATGATGTATCAATTGGGGCACGGGCTTTCTTTCAGGAAGCAGAGCGACGTGAGCGCATGGTGTGATTTTAGGGTGAGATGCATGCAGGGTTGGAGAGTAACGGATTACAATAAACGGTAACTAAACCATTACGTTACCAGCTAAAATATCGTAATCAGATTACAGATACTTTTTAAAGTTTGTTCTACCTGAGCGAGTCTGACCCCAAGTTAGAGACCACTATGATGACACACCAAATGTGTTTGATGGATCGCGGGAAAAGAGCAGGAATAGGCTTTTGTAGGCTACAGTCCAAGCTATGTCTTCCACTGGTGCGACTGCTGTCGGCATCCAAAGATTATCCAATTTGAATAAACGCTCGAAGGTAAGGATGACAGCGGTGGTGTAGTCTACGGTTGTTGTGGATGGCTGTTCACAAATCTAAATGTGTATTTGAACCCAATAATTGTTCAATTCAAGACGTTTCAACTGCCTATCAATCATTGTTTTGAAAAAAGTGAAAAATGTGCCCTTGCAACAGCTGCATAGTGCGCAAGAGTGGGTATTTCATTGCTCAATCTAATTGATACTGATTTTTTTTTATATCCATAGGCCTAATGGACACATGGTCAAACTCGCACACTTTTGATAGACATAAAGGGGCAATCTGTAGTTGCTAAATAATTTGCCTCAGGACAGCGTTGTGCAGTTAGGCTACTTTTCAGGGCAATATCATGCTAAATGAAAGACATGATGGCCTTGGTCAATGTTTTTGCCAACATATCCACTAACATTCACTGGCAATGGACACAGTGACATTCTATGGGTGAAGTAGCCAAATTGAGCAGTTGGGATCATACCCTCTGATAGTGAGGACAGTGAGCTTTAGGACAGTGACAGTGAGGAAGAATGGGCCACAGATTCAGGTTTGAAAGGCAGTGAAGTACTAGTTTATGCCCAATTTGTATTTTCTTATGAAAATAGGGCTTGTTTCTACTATATTTCACAAACAATTTGGGGGGAAAATATCTGATTTTCGTTGGTGCTTTATTACCCTTATGGCACAGCGTTGCCCTGAAGCAACAAAAAATATTCTGAGTGTGGGGAGTTAAGCCAACATGGACAAAATTGGCACAGATTCTGGTAGGCTAATATTATACAAAATTGTTTTGAGCAAGTGTTCAAATAATTTAGCCTAATTGGTAGGCCTAACTTGCATGCAATGGCAGGCACGCACAGAGCCTAAAAAATATCTCACCTTTTATACAGATCGTCTTATGTAAACCCCTCATTATAGGCTACTTTTCAACCAAATAGGCCTATGAAAGCCACAATTTTAACTGAATAACATTTCATCCTTTATCATATGGCCTATGTTGATAATCAAACGATAGGCTAGAAAAGCTGATTTTATAGGCTTTATTCAACACATTACAAACCCTTACGACATAAAACTTAAAACAATCATTTTTTGAGAGCAAATGCCTGTCAAAACACAAACTTTGGCATGAACATACAATTACACTAGCTGTTCTTCAGAAACAGCATTACTTATGTCATGATCTGTGTATCAAAGTTACATGTTCATTGATTTCAGGTCATAAATCAATTTCGTGTTTCTTCCTGGAGTATTCATGGGCTATTTAGAATACACAGCAACACACAAAGATGCAGAACATCCATTACAAGTTGTTTATTTAGGATCACATAAATATATATCTGGATTTGTGGCAATAAAGGCGACTATTTTGGACAAACATTTTACACATAATAAATAAATAAATAACATAAATAAAATGATGGTATACCGACTGATAGTTTTATCTTAGGAAATGCACTGTACGTTAGAAGAAATCATAGTAAATGTTATAATAAAAAAAATATATATTTGATATTTTGGAATTGCTCAAATGTGAGTTCTGGTGAAATGTGCTAACAAACAAAAATACAGTGAAGTCAATCCAGAAAATATATTCCTCTCCTTGAAGGTCATTGATAAGTCTTTATTGTGAGCTGGTCTTCCAAAAAGGTACAAGTCAGAGAATTAAGTCTTCCTGTATTTGGTTTAAATGGTTCTTCCAGATTAATTTGGTGAATATGACTTTGTTGCAGCAAATGCAATGATACGTCAGTGTCCGACGTAAGGGGTCATGTGGTGTTGTTAGTCGTCTCTTTGGGTTATTTGACGTGGAAGACCTTTCTCTGAGGAGATTCCCTAAAGTTTCCATACTTCAAGAGATCACTTACTGTTGTTCTTCATGAAGAGAGGTTGTTTTCCAACGTTTTTTTATTTGTTTGTTTAAATTTGAGACATAAAAATAATGACAGGAATCCAACCGTTTGTCCTTTTCTTCATTCACTTAACATTTAATAAAAAGAGAAAGAAAGAAGTGCTAACGGTCCCCTGTTCTTCCTCCCCGTTTCTGTCCCTCCCTCCTTTCCCAGGTGTGTGGCTGTCCTGTCTCTTTCTGTCCTTCTTGAGTACAGACCAGTGGCTCATCTTAGCCCAGCCCCACTCTCCCCCCTCCAGAGGTAGTCCTGTCCAAGGGAAAGAGAATGGTGCTCCCCTCCAAGTCCCCGGCCTGTCCTGTCGTCTGGGGGGCTGAGCGATGCGAGCGATGTCAGGCTGAGGCGCGGGTCGCTGTTGCTAATCTTGAACAGGCCACTGGGCCCCAGGAAAGCCTCTCTCTCGCTGGGGAAGTGGTTGATCACAGTCTCCAGGTCATTGAACACTGTTGTGTCGCTCAGTTGCTTCCTACCATGCAGCCGGTGCCGCCGCAGCACCACGATGCCCGCCGCTAGGCCAAGGGCGAGTAACGCCAGGACGCAAGAGGCAGTGAGGGCTGCAGAGGAAGGCTTATTTGTCAGTCGGGGGGCGGGCTGGAAGCTGGGCTGCAGCGTGAACTCACAGCTAGGTCCCATGAAACCTGTCGGACACTGGCACACAGGCCCCGTGAAGTGGGTGAAGCAGGTTCCACCATTCTGGCAGGGCTGGGCGCTGGCGCCGCGGCCACAGGCGTCTGAACGCACACTGCAGTTCTTGCCGGCGTAGCCCAGTGTGCACGAGCAGGTATAGTCGTCCACGCTGTCCTGGCAGGTGCCAGCATTCTGGCATGGTACTGAGGCACAGTCGTCGATGTTAACCTGACAGTTGGCCCCGGTGAAGCCGGAGCGGCAGCGGCACAGCACGCTCTGACCTAGGTCTAGACACTCACCACCTAGAAGACAACATAAGACACAGCTCCACTTAGTATACTGCAGCCTACCACATTCTGAAGTAGTACGCTGTTGGCACTTCTTAAGTCTTCACGACTTCTGTCCTTATCAAAATAACATGATTCTGTCAACAGACTGTGGGATGCGACGTCTAACAAGGAACTTTTGTTTCGGTGCACATATTTTTGGTCACTAATCATTTGGACAAATAACATTTTCACAGGTGCTCGCATCTTTCGAAAATCAGAAGGGGAGGGGACATGTGGCCCATAGACTTGCGCCAAACATGCAGAGATAGGGAGTGGAGCTACCGCTCCTCACTCTAGTATCTTCCCCCCAGAACTTAATCAAGCATCTGGCGCAATTACGCAAGACTTTAGTTCTGGGTTTCCGAGATTAACATTTTATTAACTTTTTCTCCAAGAAGATGTGCTTAGGTTGTGCGCATTGATATATACTTGTATTCATTTATTGTTCAACCAGTCAAGTGCAGTACTTCATTAGCAAGTACTACCAGCAGGTGCATACTTGAACCACTAGATGTCGCAAGAACCAAGACAAATTCCTCCATCCACTTCAACCTTTTTTTTTGAGCTGGTGGACTGTTAAGTTCCTGGGCATAACCATCTCGTCCGATCTGACATGGTCAGCCAACACAAATGCCTCTTTCCTGAGGCGACTGAGGAAGTTTGGCATGAGCCCAGGCACTCTAGTCAACTTCTACCGAGTCACAGTAGAGAGCATCCTGGCTGGATCAATCACGTGTGGTATGGTAAAACCAACGCACAACACCACAAAAGGCTTTAGAAGGTAGTGCTCAATGCCATCTATGCAGACAGATCCCTCACTATAGCCCAAAAGACAGTACGGTACCCCTGCCAGTGTTCTCCCAGCTACCATATAAATCAGAGATAGAGGAGCGTCAAGGCCTCCACTACCAGGTTCAAGAATAGATTTTATCCCTGTGCAATCCGCCTGTAAAACAAGCAACCTGCCTGCTATTTTTATCCTACTTTTGGCCCTTGAGCATATAACTGAACTGTTTATGATCTTATCACGTTTAATTGCTTTTCTATTTATGATATTTTTACTGTATATGTGTGTGTACTGTACTATATCAGAGAGATGTAACAAAAAATTCCAATATGATTACTTTTAAAGAGCGATTCTGCATGTGTTTCTCTTAAGAAAAAAGTTCAGTCTTGGGGGTGTGTCCCCCATTAGACATCATAGGAACAAAGCCAGTATTACTTGCTCAAAATAGTCAAAATTCATCTAAGATAACTCAAGGATTCTGTAATACATTGGAGGTTTTAGTCATGCAATTTTAAATATATATATTTTTATTTTATTTTATTTAACTAGGCAAGGTAGTTAAGAACAAATTCTTATTGTTTGGTGCAGTATTTCTCAAGTTAAAAAATGTGTGACGTGTTGTTTTATGTGAACAACGTCAGATCCGCTGCATTGATGGGCAGGTCTGTCTCACCGTCTGTGTGTTCAGCTGTAGAATTGGATGGAGCGCAATTACCGCAGCTGTGTATCCTTTGTTAGTGATCAAGAGAGTATTGTCGAAATCAAAACCTCAAGTGAGTCATGACGACCTCACTTTAAAAACTCTGTTTTGGACAAGACTGACTTTATGAACAAAATTATCCTATTTACACTTTGTAGTTAATTTTGACACTAGAATAAATGTTTCTGAATAATATCGATGCCACAATATGTTTTCTATCAGATAAGTTGTTTGCTGCACTTTAATACCTGAACATGTAAAATAAACTACTTGAACTTGAACTTCATACACTAGTCAGACTCACCATTCAGACATGGGCTATTGCTGCAGCGGTCCAGTTTCTTCTCGCAGTTGGAGCCGGTGTACGTGGGAGGGCAACGGCAGGTGTAGCCCCCCATTAACGTCTCCATGCAGGTGCCCCCGTTGAAGCAAGGCCCGTCGGCACAAGTCATGGCGATGATCTCACAGTTCTTCCCATAGAAGCCCTGGGGGCAGGTGCACGAGTAGTCGTTCTCCAGGTCCTAAAGAGAGAGAGTATTGTCATTGGAGTATTTTCGTTAGAGACACCTAGACTGAGCGTTGGCTTTTTACAATCCATAGATGATCAATGATTACTGATCATGTTTCTGATATTGTGTCTTATTTGAATATGTTTATTACTGTAATGTGTTATGTTACATTGCGTTTGTGCCAATTATATATTTCCATTTTACCCTCAAATGGACAGTTAAGTTGAAATAAAAAATTATAAACATGGCATTCCAAGTTATTTAAAATAAAAAAAGTTAACACAATTAAACATGTAAATAAATGACTAGCCAATATTGAACAACCCCTATTTTACTGTGCAAGCAGTAATATTACTCACATTGCAGCTGCCTCCGTTCTTGCAGGGGTTGCTGTCACACTCGTTGGTCT
Organism: Thymallus thymallus; assembly: GCA_023634145.1. Taxonomy (NCBI): domain Eukaryota; kingdom Metazoa; phylum Chordata; class Actinopteri; order Salmoniformes; family Salmonidae; genus Thymallus; species Thymallus thymallus. The sequence goes on from CM042391.1 coordinate 32,053,319, forward strand.
CCAGCTCACAGTTGGTGCCGCTGTAGCCTGGGCGGCAGGTACAGGTGTAGCTACCCTGGCCTGTGTTGGTGCAGGTGGCATCGTTGGCACAAGGCCGGTGGTTGGTGCAGTAGTTGAGGTCCTGGTCACAGAAGAGGCCGCCCCAGCCCTCCTTGCATTCACACTGCCACGGCTGGCCGCAGGTGCCATGGAGGCAGCCCGGGTAGCGCACACACTCATTGCACGAGGGCCCCTGCCAGCCCATTCTGCACTTGCAGTCCCCAGGGGCCTCGCAGTAGCCGTGCCTCTCGCTGCAGTCCGCCGAGCAGATGGCTGGAGGGAGGTGGGGAGAGATGGGGGGGTGATTACAATGAATGGCAGATTGCCCCCCCCCCCCCATGCTATACATCACAGAACACACACACAGACACCCAACCCTGTCTGACCCAGCCCTCCCAGCACTCCCAACCCCGTCTCAGACTTCCACTGTTTGTTAAGTATTAAACCAAGCAGCTGGTGAGCACACAACCGCAGGAACAGAAGCCAAGTCTTTATTTTCTCTCTCTACCTCACGCACAGCCACAACCCAACAGACACACGGCATCTCCAACATGTGTCCCTGCCAGTCAAGGTTCTTTCTCTTTGTTACAGGGGAACAAAAGGCAGGCTGAACTCCACAAGCCTTTGAACTCCACAAGCAATCAGCAGTTAAAACAATAACAAAGCTACTCCCTGCCACTGTTTCACTCAAATGGAACCACTCAAATTCATAGACAGCTATGGATGCAAGGACTGACCATCCATGATATCAAAAATATCCATGATATTTGGAGGCTATACAGTGTTAGTTTACATTTACTTTGTTTGCAAACATTGGAGTAAAACAAAGCTGATATTTTGGTTTCTGATGGGATATGACAGTTGAACTAAGTTCATGAGGCATTTATAAGTTATATTCTTCAAGAATCAATAGATACATTCAATTAATGTATAAGTCCATATGGATGTAGCTACTGCAGATTGCCCCTTTAAGACTCCTAGAATTATGCCTGTCTAAAAGAGTAGAATGGCTGGTTAAAGGATTCAAGTGAAATCCTGAATATCTTGACACAACATTTTTCATAAAACAAGGGTGAATTAAAATATTGCACATGCTCCATTGTTGGTGTGATTATGTGTAGGCATATATATAATAATGATTGTGATTAGGCCTGTATGTAATAATTATTGTCACCAATCATTCAGGTCTATATGCTGCCTATATGCTGTCCCTGTGATACATTTACCTGTAAAAAGTATTAATTGGGTTTTCACCAAGGAGAATGCCAGTAAGAACATTAGCCTCATTCATCAATTAATCATTGTGTGCACTGTGCAGTCCGTCCAACCTGATTGACAGCATCTGAGTCTGGACAGTAACGCAGCCTAAAGTCATTGACGTTAACTCGATTGTACTTACGATCAGAACAGTAGTTGCCCTTCCAGCCCTCCAGACAGTGTTTGTTCCCTTCCTCGTCACAGGTGTAGTGGCCCAAAGTGTCGTCGCGGGGTCTGCAGTACTCGGCGCAGCTATCGCCAAAGTAGTACTCGTCACAGAATACGTGGTAGGAATAGCGCAGCTCGCTCTGCTCTCCGAAGTGGACGTCTTGAGACCAGTCCTCGCCGATGGCCAGTCTTCTTCTGGTTGCCAAGCGGCTGACAAGGTTGTTTTGGTTGTCTGAAATATACAAGAACATGTGTATTATAGTAGCCTATTGACATACTGAATGCTTGAACTTAGGTAGGCTGTTAAGAAAGGCTATAATATGCCAACTGCAACAACACCTTACCTGTGTATTCTGTAGGGGTTTCTGCGTTCCATGCTTCAATGATCAGCGAAAATGTTCCCTGGAATAGAGGTAAATCATGGATTAAAGTTTACGCAAGAATGGTATACAGTAACTTAACAATTATATTTACATGTCTAATATTTAATGCGTATAAAATGTTATTTACCGGCCACTTGAAATGGAACGGTATTCTAATCGGAGCGCTGCTGGAGATCGAGGTCTGATCTGCGCGGATGACGTTGGTGTGTCCCGTTCCAAACGTGCATGGTGGCTCCGCATGGATAACGTCCTCGGAGTGTTTTAGACAAATTCTGAAAAATATGTGGCAGTCCCTATGCCTTCTGCATATGCGGTGAACAGTGTTGAACGAATGGACTTTCAGCTCGAACACACCAGAAGACGATACCTGCCAAGAGAAGAACGAATTGGACATCAGAAATAATCTTGAAGCTGTGCGTAAAGCAAGGCAATATTGAATGGTTCCTTATTGTTACATTTCGTACTTACCACTTGCATTACAGCCAAAGCCAAGAAAAATCTAAAAGGTAGTGAGGCCATTTATGTGAGTTGTTTGGTTGGTAGCTATACAACAATCCGCAGGTGAATGCATTCGTTGTGTCCAATTGAAGTGTGACGCGCGCTTATTCCCAAAAACGTAAATAGCTAAAGCTGTAGAAAAATATAATTGCAGTCACAGCATACAATAAGTGTGAGAAGGTATAAAAAGTATTCGCTCTTCCCTTTTTCCTGGTCGTGGTCTTCACTTGTTTTGGTACTGGTGCTTAATGAGATTTAATGGGTTTTATACTCCTGATGCGCCCCCTTCACGCGTCAGGAGGCGGGGCAGGGAAAGACCCAAGGGACAACCAGTGCATGTGGGATGTGTGTGGATTTGGTGCTGATTACATTTGTAAGCTAAATTTGAAGGCACAAGGCCTATACTTCGACCATAATCATATTTAAAGTGTGATTGGAACAAGTCTAATTTTATACAGTAATACAAATAGCCAAATGTCCACGAATTTGGATATATGTGGGCTAGCTAGCCTATGGAAATTGTATGACACCTGCATCTAAAACGGCATGTTTAGACCTACATATTTAATTATTAAACTACTATCAGACATTAAAAAATGTATGTTTTTGTCAAATCAATACCTACTGGAAACATGTAAAAATAAAAAATGCTGAATTGATAGTCAGCATCACCTGATGGACTAGGCTACATTTATGGTTATAAGTAGTTACATTTACATTTTAGAACTACACGGGACTACCAATGGTATACTATTTGATATAGCCTATATACTTAGGCTTATAACCTATATTCCAAATAAGTTGTTTTCACAAAACGTTGGCATAAGAATTTCGTGGTCTTATTGTTTTTTTTGGTAGGCTAAATATCGATCTGAAGGAAGTAGGGATGAATAGCATGTTCCGCCATTTCTTTCATCAGTCCCAAAATAATTGCTCAGACGCGTGCGAGCCGACAAAAGCGGGCAGGTTACGGATTAGACCTTTCATTGTGCGCCTCGGGGATATTCAGGGGTCTATTGTTAAGTGGTTGAGTCTGGGGAGGGGAGGGCACTCGCGCTAGAGTTTGGATATCATGGCAGTTGCCTTTGTGTGAACTCCATGCGAACAGCTGTATGGTAATCAATGGCACATGGTCTACGGTGCGGTGTCCCCACACAATATTGTTTTCTCGAACCGTCCTTCGCAACTGCGAGCTACTTTCTTAATGCATATTGATTTAGGGGGCACCAACAGCGGTATTTCCAGCATCTGTCGTGTTTGGGCCTTTTGCCAGTAGCCTATAGCCTACAGGCCTACATCATTCTTTCATAAACTGTATTATTAAGATATAATTTTTTGGGTAAATGATTCAAAGGCATACCACAGGCTATCAATAATGATCATATGCCCAATAATGTCTATTTACATTGGACATTTGCCAACATATTGAGTGGCAGTATCCTGCCACTGTAGCCTGCCACCGGGCAAAAACAAAATATGATGACGTTTAATAAAAGTGGAAAACTGATTGGTTTTGCAAAAAGTCATCACAATAAGGGAATTTCACCCTTTTTTCATGTAACTTTTAATCTAAATCCAATGACAGGGTGACATTTTGGTTGATTTCACGTTGAATTCAACTTAGTTAACAACTCAACCAAATTAAAGTCGTCTGTGCCCAGTGGGCTAGTTTAGCTATAGGTTACATGGACCATGCACTTCAAGACCAATGCACTTTAAGAACTCTTATATTCAAACAGTTACTATGGGATATTGGACTATACAGTCAATTTAGCAACTAGCCTACTATATAATCTCCTAACCAATAATTTCTTAACAATATGGGTAGCCGAGTGCGTTTTACAGAGAATAGCTTCATAATTCGTTTATATAAATTGCGCAGAGATGTTGAAGTCTAATGTTTATTGAGAACGAACCCTTCTTTCAAGCAGCGTCATAACAATTGCTTCACTCTAAAGTGTGTGTGTGATTTAGAGGGGGAAGAGCCACTGCTGTTCGCTCGTACATTTATATTCTAAAGAGCGAGGGGCGCGTGGCGTCAATGAACCACACATCATCCCTGGCACACTTCTCTGCTACAACACTAATTCACGTCAATCCGTGAAATTGCGCAGAGATAAGTCAACAGATGTAGCATAATGAAAGGAGCCCTCAATGGCATAGAAATATAAAGAAATGTTCATATGAAATATGTCCTCTGTCGCTCAGTTGGTAGAGCATGGCACTTGCAACGTCAGAATAGTGGATTCGATACCCGGGAAGTAAAATGTATGCACGCAAGATTAAATTGGCTAAATGGTATACACTGTGTATACAAAACATTAGTAACACCTTCCTAATACTGAGTTGCACCTACTTTTGCCCGAAGGACAGCCTCAATTCATTGGGGCATGGACTCTACAAGGTTTCGAAAGCATTCCACAGGGATGCTGGCCCATGTTGACTCCAATGCTTCCCACAGTTGTGTCAAGTTGGCTAGATGTCATTTGGGTGGTGGACCATTCTTGATACACATGGGTGATAGAGGAATTTGTATGTTAAAGATAATTACTAAAGTGTGAATTAGAATAAGACAATAATCCAATTATATGTGTGACTAAAAAGCTAGGGCATTGTGTTGGTATTTTGCAATAAAAGCAGAGTATAGTCAAGGTGAGAAGAAGAACTCTTGGCAAACGACTCGTGATGACAACTGAAACCAATAACAGGAAGGGTGAAGGGAACGGTTAAGACCTATTGTCACGAGGAGGTGCATACATAGACCAAAACGCAGCACAGGGATTGTAGTTCAACATTGTTTTATTATACTATGTATAACTTTTATAATATACTATGTATAACACAACTCAAATACGAACTATCACACAAAACAAACACGATACAACAAACGTGAAAAACGTAGCACACTTACTTTTCTCTGTGACTTGCGAAATAGTGACCCACACCCCGGTGTGGAACATGCAAACCTATGTAGGATCCCTAATTAGAGACGATGCACTGCAGCTGCCTCTAATTAGGGATCCAACGCAAACCACCACCAGAAACAGAAAGAATAGACCTGTCAGACTCTGACCATGGCTACATAGAGAAGCAATAGGCTTCTCTATGGCCAGAGCCTGACAGTACCCCGCCCCCAAGGCGCGGACTCCCGGACGCCAACAAAAAACACAAATACATGGGGGGGGTTATTGGGGAGGGAAGATTAGTTCTTCGGGGGCGGTTCTGGCTCCGGTGAAGTGGACAGTTTCTTCCCATGCCCCTTCCTTATGACCGGGCCCGGACTGGGTACCGGTGGGGTAAACAGCTCCGGCCATGGAGCTGGGCAAATAACCGGGCCCGGACTGGGCACCGGTGGGGCAAACGGCTCCAACCATGGAGCGGGGAAAATCACAGGACCCGGACTGGGCACCGGTGGGGTAAATGGCTCCAGCCATGGAGTGGAGCAGACAACCGGCCCCGGACTGGGCACCGGTGGAGCGGACTGCTCTGGCACTGGAGCGGAGCAGACGGCCGGACCCGGACTGGGCACCGGTGGAGCGGACTGCTCAGGCACTGGAGCAGAGCAGACGGCCGGACCCAGACTGGGCACCGGTCGGGCGGACTGCTCCGGCACTGGAGTGGAGCAGACGGCCGGACCCGGACTGGGCACCGGTGGAGCGGACTGCTCTGGCATGGGGGTGGAGTAGACGACCGGACCCGGACTGGGCACCGGTGAAGCGGAATGCTCCGGCACGAGAGTGGAGCCGACGACCGGACCCAGACTGGGCACCGGAGGAGCGGACTGCTCTGGCAGGGAGGTGGAGTAGACGACCGGACCCGGACTGGGTACCGGTGGAGCGGACTGCTCCGGCACGTGAGTGGAGTAGACGACCGGACCCGGACTGGACCACTCCGCCATCTCCCTCTCGACCTCTATCTCCCTCATTTCCTCCAGAACCTCTCCAAAATACTCCTCCAAATACTCCTCCTGCTCCTTGTTCTGCGCCCCCCATTTGTACTTCGGCCTCTCCATGCTCCACATGGGGGGTGGTATTGACTCTTCCTCCCTGTAGCCAGACCACCCCCATAGCCCCCCCAAAAAATGTGCTTTCGGGCTTTTCTCCGCCTCGAGACCCGTTTATAACGCGGCACTTCCTCTCTCTCCGTCTCTCCCCAGTTGCGCTGCTTGGTCTCGTTCGGGTGGGTCATTCTGTCACGAGGAGGTGCATACATAGACCAAAACGTAGCTCAGGGATTGTAGTTCGACATTTTTTTATTATACTATGTATACCTTTTATAATATACTATGTATAACACAACTCAAATACGAACTACCACACAAAACAAACATGATACAACAAACGTGAAAAACGTAGCACACCTACTTTTCTCCGTGACTTGCTAAATAGTGACCCACACCCCGGTGTGGAACATACAGCGGGTGAAATAAGTATTGAACACGTCACCATTTTTCTCAGTAAATATATTTCCAAAGGTGCTATTGACATGAAATATTCACCAGATGTTGGTAACAACCCAATACGTTTTCCCTGTGTCATTTCACATTATTACACATAACTTAATTTCTGAACTTATTTGTTTTGGTTTCTTTGTATGTATGGATTTACTTGGGTTGTTACCAACATCTGGTGAAAATTTCATGTCAATAGCACCTTTGGAAATATATTTACTGAGAAAAATGGTGACGTGTTCAATACTTATTTCACCCGCTGTACAAACCTATGTAGGATCCCTAATTAGAGACGATGCACTGCAGCTGCCTCTAATTAGGGATCCAACACAAACCACCACCAGAAACAGAAAGAATAGACATGTCAGACTCTGACCATGGCCAGAGCCTGACAATGGGAAACTGTTGAGTTTGAAAAACCCAGCAGGATTGCAGTTCTTGACACACTCATACACCTTAGCCAAATACATACACCTTAGCCAAATACATATAAACTCTGTTTTTCACAATTCCTGACATTTAATCCTAGTACAAATTCCCTGTTTTAGGTCAGTTAGGATCACCACTTTATTTTAAGAATGTGAAATGTCAGAATAATAGTAGAGAGAATTATTTATTTCAGCTTCTTTCATCACATTTCCAGTGGGTCAGAAGTTTACATACACTCAATTAGTATTTTTGTAGCATTGCCTTTAAATTGTTTAACTTCAGTCAAAGGTTTCGTGTAGCCTTCCACAAGCTTCCAATAATAAATTGGGTGAATTTTGGCCCATTCCACCAAATGTTCTATAGGATTGAGGTCAGGGCTTTGTGATTGCCACTCCAATACCTTGACTTTGTTGTCCTTAAGCCATTTTGCCACAACTTTGGAAGTATGCTTGAGGTCATTGTCCATTTGGAAGACCCATTTGCGACCAAGCTTTAAATTCCTGACTGATATCTTGAGATGTTGCTTCAATATATACACATAATTTTCCTTCCTCATGATACCATCTATTTTGTGAAGTGCACCAGTCCCTCCTGCAGCAAAGCACCCCCACAACATGACGCTGCCACCCTCATGCTTCATGTTGGGATGGTGTTCTTTGGCTTGCAAGCCTCACCCTTTTTCCTCCAAACACAACAATGGTTATTATGGCCAAACAGTTCTATTTTTGTTTCATCAGACCAGAGGACATTTCACCAAAAAGTACGATCTTTGTCCCCATGTGCAGTTGCAAACCGTAGTCTGGCTTTTTTATGGCAGTTTTGGAGCAGTGGCTTCTTCCTTGCTGAGCGGCCTTTCAGGTTATGTCGATATAGGACTTGTTTTCCTGTGGATATAGATACTTTTGTACCCGTTTCCTCCAGCATCTTCACAAGGTCCTTTGCTGTTGTTCTGGGATTGATTTGCACTTTCGCATCAAAGTACGTTCATCTCTAGGAGACAGAACGCATCTCCTTCCTGAGCGGTATGACGGCTGCGTGGTCCCATGGTGTTTATACTTGCATACTATTGTTTGTACAGAAGAACGTGGTACCTTCAGGCATTTGGAAATTGCTCCCAAGGATGAACCAGGCTTGTGGAGGTCTACAATTTTATGTCTAAGGTCTTGGCTGATTTCTTTTGATTTTCCCATGATGTCGAGCAAAGAGGCACTGAGTTTGAAGGTAGGCCTTGAAATACATCCACAGGTACCCCTCCAATTGACTCAAATTATGTCAATTAGCCAATCAGAAGCTTCTAAAGCCATGACATCATTTTCTGGCCCAGTCATCTTAGTGTATGTAAACTTCTGACCCACTGGATTTGTGATTTAGTGAATTATAAGTGAAATAATCTCTCTGTAAACAATTGTTGGAATAATTACTTGTGTCATGCACAAAGCAGATGTCCTAACCAACTTTCCAAAACTATAGTTTGTTAACATGAAATATGTGGAGTGGTTGAAAAATGAGTTTTAATGACTTCAACCTAAGTGTATGTAAACTTCCGACTTCAACTGTAAATCTTTTGTCTTGTCCATTCACCCTCTGAATGGCACATGTCTCAAAGCTTTAAAATCCTTCTTTAACCTGTCTCCTCCCCTTCATCTAAACTAACTGAAGTGTATTTAATAATGACATCAATAAGGGATCATAGCTTTCACCTAGATTAACCTGGTCAGTCTATGTCATGGAAAGAGCAGTAATTGGATGTTGCTTTAATAAAGATTAGCTGCCAATGCCTTAAAACATAGAAACTAACTCCTAAGAAAGCCTGAAAACTAGTGCTGGATATTAGCCAGATAAGACTAGCCTACTTTGATCTATGCTATAGATATCTGTACATCATTGATATCTGAATATCATCATTGATACTGGAACAAGCTATTCGGGAATAGAGATCCACTACCAGCCAACTTGACACAACTGTGGGAAGCATTAGAGTCAACATGGGCCAGCATCCCTGTGGAACGCTTGACACCTTGTAGAGTCTGTGCCCTGATGAATTGAGGCTGTTCTGAGGGCATGTTTTGTACACTCAGTCCAGCTTTTAATACATTACCATAACCATTTCTATATTGTTTTCTCTGGTTATTATTTCTCTGGTTATTACATAGTCCTATTGTCTTCACACACAGTAATGATGGTTAAATGTTACTCTCTGTCTCATACTGTGTTTTATAGCTTAATTTTCAACATATAGTAGTAGGTCAAAGAATCTTATCTCAATATCGCATTCTGTTCCCCAGTAAGTTAGCATACCTGTTATCTTTGAATGCGGACCAATGCTGTGCATATCTATAGGTATATCTGAGAGGTCTTTGTGTCAAGGAGCAGATGGACTGTGTGCCTGGTCTCTCTCCCTCTCTGGTGCTGTGTCATCTGTATCCCCTCGAGGGGTATGACTTGAGCCTGCCATGGGGCATGGGAACCTGGGAAGAGGATTCACAGAGATAACCCGGCCCTCCCATCACTCCCATTAAAAGGACCAGCATCTGCCTGGTTCACAATACAGCCGCCTAGAGACCCTTTCACTCAAGGGGGAGAGGGAGAGTTGGGGGAGAATCAGGCCAACTGACCCAGACCCTCAGGGGAAAAGCCAGGCTGTTCTGGCCACCACTCCTACCTCCTCCTACCCCCAGATTGCAGTCTGACTGTGGGACGGGACAAAAGGAGGCGTGGGGGTTGTGCTGGAGCATGTGGCTGGGTGTGGTAGGTTGTACTCATTGATATGCTACTCATGTGCATGTGTAAGCATGTGGGATAAGTGTATGTAGGGTAAGTATGTGTGTGTGTCTATGTTATAGCTATTTTTCATTGTGTGTAAGGACATGGTACACTCTTAGAAGTAAAGGTGCTATCTAGAACCTAACAGGCAGAACCTTTTTGAGTTCCATGTAGAACCCTTTACACAGAGGGTTCTACATGGAACCCAAAATAGCTCTGCCTGGAACCAAAAAGTGTTCTTCAAAGGGTTCTCCTATGGGGACAGCCGAAGAACCCTTTTTTTCTAAGAGTGTGCTTGTCTTATGATAATGTAATACAAAGTCCCTAGCGGGCCACAAACTCTTGTCACCTGGCCCAAAGACGAACGCCCCAACCACAATCCCAATAAGAATATCTCTATTGTCAGATATTGTAAGGCGTGTATCAACTAGGGTCATTTGTGTTTGTGAGACATGGATGTGCAAGTCTCTAGTCTTTTCATTTTGCATCTGCCATGTCCAAGAATACATTGTATAAAATACATTGATATCCCTTCCAGTCTTAATTTTTTTTTATCCTAAACTATCGTTTGATCCGTTTCCAAAAATGTTAAACTTCCACAGACAAATCAAATGGTTTATCAGCTTGAGGAACAGACGTCAATTTTACAATGTTACTCACAATCCCCTTTGTCTGGTGACGTGGTGGCATGACGATAATTTAATACAGGACAAGCCTATAGCGAGATCTGCCAGTCTTCACTCCTACCTCTCCTCCTGTCCCTCGCTCCCCATATCCCTCCCTCTATCCTCCTGTCCCTCGCTCCCCATATCCCTCCCTCTATCCTCCTGTCCCTCGCTCCCCATATCCATCCCTCTATCTTCCTGTCCCTCGCTCCCCATATCTCTCCCTCTATCCTCCTGTCCCTCGATCCCCATATCCCTCTATTCCTCTCTCTCCTCCTGGAGCTACTCTGGCAGATGGGAGATGAAAGGCAGAGCAGGAGGGACGAGGGAACAGGAACAGGTGGGGGTGAAATGAGAAGAAAGAAAAGGGCAGAGGTCAACAGGGGCTAAAAGAAAGGGGGAGGGTACTTGCAGAGGAGGACAGATCGATTGGTCGATTTTACTTTTTTTCGACCTTTCTAAATCCACAACTGTTTTCACCAAATGTCAGTCAACTCTACAGCCCAGTGGCAACCTTCTATTGAGAGGTCAACTGGAAATCTATGAGCACACACAAAGTTGTCTTTTTTAGGTTCAGGATGCAATGGCCTTCACCAATGTTGTTTGATTCTTCCTGTGATTATAAAGGTTGTACATTTGTTATGCTAGTGCAGACGCTACTTCCTGCTGCATGTTTGACTTGGCTGAATAGGGACATAATTTAATCACTTCATTTGAATCAGGATGGGCCCCATAATGCTATCAGCAAGAACAGAGTAGTGAAATGTTTTCAGGGAAATTGGAAGGAATTCAACATTTAGTATCAATCCTTGGCAGGGAGTAAGCATCCATTTGGAATCCATAACATGTTTAAAGTAAATAAGTATTTACATATTTTCTCAATCCAGTTTAGGAGAACAAGTCATGAATCTCTGTTTCACCACTCTGATCAGATGTCTAAACAAATGGCCAGGAGGACAGATGTAAAAGGCTAGAATACCAATGCCAAGGTTGACAAGTTGTATTTCATCAGAGTGTGTTGCTTTATAAAAATGCCATCCCGGGACATACATGTTTACCTCTCTGGCTTGAGTTATCCTACTAAAGTTAAAGGATGAAGGATCCAACAACAGTGATGAATACAGCTGCCCATTCAGAGGCCCCTGTCAGCCCCCCAGCAGACTCCCCCTCCCCTCAGCCTCCAGCTATTAGGAATAAGAACCCCCACCACCACATCCTCCAGACCGCACCATCCATACTATACTACTCCTTCCTCCCCCTCCATAAGCCAGCCCCAGCAGCTGTTTACCAGCCAACTGAGACAGACGAGAGCTGTAGAACAATGTAATGCTGGGTTAACTGCCGCTGTGTGTGTGTGTGTGGGGGTTGGGGGGGTGGGGGGAATCTCTCATCCAGAATGTTGTGTTGTTGGTGATGCAGAATTGTCACTACAACATGGTGTTTTAATTAGACTACTTAACTGACTGACTTGAAGTTCATAATAAACTAAAGGAACGAATGACAAAAATGATTCATAGGAATTTATCTTGAGGCCTGGTTGTTCACCACAAAGGCAAGCTGTGAGCTAGAGTTAGATATAACAGTGGACCTCTTTATGTAGGTAGCTTTTAATTGGGGCCAGTGTGTGTTAAATCCTGGTGTACAGGCTGCAACATTTAGCACTGTTTTGGAATTCTTGATATAGTTTCTTAATCTTTCGATGGGGTGACTGTTTTGTGCTGCTACCATGTTGTGCTGCTGCCATGTTGTATGTTTACCATGTTGTTGTCATGTTGTGTTGCTACCATGCTGTGTTGTCATGTGTTGCTGCCATGCTATGTTGTTGTCTTAGGTCTCTCTTTATGTAATGTTTTGTTCTCTCACCGTGATGCGTGTTTTGTCCTATATTTTTATTTAATATATTTTTAATCCTCCGTCCCCGCAGAAGGACTTTTGAATTTTGGTAGGCCTTCATTGTAAATAACAATTTGTTCTTAACTGACTTGCCTAGTTGAATAAAGGTAAAAAAGTATAATAATAATAATAATAGCAGAAGAGCCTACACTGCAGATCAGGCCAGGCAGCTAATTTACGTAGCTACTTTGCTGTCCTCTAGTGAGCAGATTATGTTATGTCACCTTCACCCCTGCCTTGACCTTGGTTTGAACAGATGAGTATGGCAGTGGGCCACAAAAACACATGCAACCTCGAACCAAACAATGCATCTACTGCCTAAAGTCAAATCTGATGCCACATTCACAACGTAATCAATAACTGAACCAATCAATGTATTGTACATTTGCGTCGGCATGCAATTAGATTTTGTACACCACTTGCCTACAAATTCAAACACGTGCCAGAGAAGCCACTCCATACAGGCCAGCCTCAATGATGGGCATGGGATACATCTTATCAGTGGTGGAAAAAATACCCAATTGTCATACTTGAGAAAAAGTAAAGACTCCTTAATAAAAAATTACTCAAGTAAAAGTGACCCAGTAAAATACAACTTGAGTAAAAGTGTGTGAATTGGACAATTTTCCTGTCCTGTTAAGCATTCAAAATGTAACGAGTACTTTTGTGTGTCAGGGAAAATGTATGAAGTAAAAAGTACATAATTTTCTTTAGGAATGTAGTGAAGTAAAATATGTCAAAAACATAAATAATAGAGTACAGATATCCCCAAAATATATTTAAGTAGTTCTTTAAAGTAGTTGTACTTAAGTACTTTACACCACTGCATCTTATGTCAGAATTAACGTAATAGGTGAGGAGAATTAGGTTAATGTTAGGAAAAGGGTTAAGGTTAGCTAAAAAATGTAACTTAAAAAGCTGTATCCCATCTAGCAATAGCGCAGCTCCACCACATGCAGGAGCCCACATTTCTAGACAAACAAACACAAAACGAAAAAAAAGTGATTTTATTAAACATAGAAACGGGCAATTTTCACATATGTTGATGGGATGGTGCTGGAGATGATGAATATGAAGTAGAAAATGTTTGACATTTCCCTTTCAACGACGACTCACCATTAAGATTGTAGATAAACAGCAACATAATTGTTTTACCCCAAACACGTCACAAGATTCTGCTCGTGTGCAAACCCCACCGAGGGAACATCAAACTTCAGAAACATCAGGAACTTTCAATTGACATTTTGGGGTGACGTTAACCTTTTACGTTTTATGTTCACAGCTAGAACCTTTAATGTGAAAGTAACGCTACGGCACTAATTAATTGAAAGATTCACGTGTTGCTATGCATTAGGAAGCCAAACAAGGCTTGTCACAACTTGTCATTGCAGAACTCTCGTGCGTAGAACGAACGTGAGCTTATCCTGCTGGATAAGGACAGGTAAATTGTTTAGTTTGCAAATTCAGTAACCTTCTGGATAAGCACAGGTGAATCGTTTGGCTTACAAATTCAGTATAGAAAACATTTCGACCTAGTTTGATTGACTAACTTAATGAGTTACTAGTTCATTTTTTGCTGTGGTTCCTGTAATGTTCAAGCACGATTAATTACAGTTCCTACATAGCTCACTTTCGTTATACGCGCATTGATAAATAGGTCTGTGGTCCTGCCCTAACTTGGCTGATGTGTTAGTTATTTTTTGCGTTACATTTCAGTCTACAGCAGGTCAACATACAATGGTGGACCACAACGTTGTGAACAAGCGTCTGCCGAGAATGGCGGCCTCCCTGCTGAAGTGTTTTCCCTCAGAGGGTGAGCCCGGGATGGGGATGCACCGCCGGAGCAGCAGCAGTGGTGGGGCCATGGGGCGAGATTTCGACTGTGACAAGACCCTATGTATTGATGGTGATTCCAGGACCCCATACCTGCTGGGGCCATTGCTGACAGAAGACTGCATGCCCCTCCGGAGGTCATCTTCCCCCAAGCTCCCTCTGCAGAGCCACAGGCTGATGCCAGCTGACCTGGAGGATTCTAGCGATGACTGTGACGGGTACTCTCTCCCAGGCACACCACCCCAGTCCGAGGGAGACATCAGCTTCCTCAAGCAAGGGGTCCTGGACCAGTTGGACAACCTGGAGAGCAGCCCCAAGAGAGGCAAGAGGGTTGGAAGTGAGTGAGGTCCAGGTGATGCTTTTAACGACTGTCCAGGTATCCCTTGTAAAAGAGGTCTTCTGACCTCCATGGGACTTCTTGGATAAATAAAATTGAGGGAACAGGCTACTTACACACATAATTAAAGGGATACTTTGGGATTTTGCCAATGAGGCCCTTTATCTACTTCCCCAGAGTCTTGTGGATACCATTTTTATGTCTCTGTGTCCAGTATGAAGGACATTAGAAGTAGTTGAGTTAACGCAATGGCTGGAAGAGATCCATAGGCTAGCAGATACCAATAGACTTCCAGCGATTGAGCTAACGCTAGTTAGCATTGGCTCGCGAAACTCTAACATCCTTTATGCTGGACAAAGAGATATAAAAATGGTATCCAAGGGTTCATCTGACTCTAGGTAAGTAGCTAGATAAAGGGTCTCATTGCCAAAATCCAGAAGTATCCATTTAAGCACACTTTGAAAAGATCTAAATGAACATCTCCTCTAGCTCTCTTGTCAGTTGGTTACACAGACTGGCATAAACATCGAATGGCAGCGGTGTGCAGCGAGAGGTTTGAGCGCCTCCTGAGGGAGTGTCCAGAGTTCCATAGCTGCAAAAGCCACCTGGCTGCCTTTGTCCTAGAGAGAGGTGAGTTCTCCTGTACTGCTCACTATAGGTCCCATTTTGGACTATAGGTCCCCAAAATATAAAGACCCACTGCATTTTTCACATTGGGTGAACGTACACTCAGTGTGAAACACTATTCAGCCTAATCTTACATCGACAGTGTGTGTCTATGTGGTGTATCCTCAGAGGTGATTGACACTGGGGGCCAGTCCTGTGAGCGCTATGAGGTGGTGGCATTGGGCACAGGCCAGTCGAGCTGCAGCAGCTGGCTTTGCTTCAGTGGCACCATGGTGCATGACTGTCATGCCATCATCATCGCCAGACGGGCTCTCCAAAGGTAGGCTACATCCTGGTCATGTTCATTAGGCACCAAACGGAAGAAAGTAACTGAAACACGGAGGGATTACCTGGACTTGTCCAATTTGAAACGCTAATTTTCCTTTTCTGCTGCAAAACGTTTTCCGTTGTGCCCTAATGAACACAACCCTGATAGCATCCCTCTGAAGATCCATTGTCTTCTCTTTTTGTGTTCAGCGTTGCCTTTATTACTGGATATCAGGAAATAATGTTAATGTTCCTTTTTTTATGTACAGGTATTTGTTCAAGCAGCTGCTGCTGTTCTTCAGCCATGACCCCAAGCACAAGGAACGCTCCATCTACCAGAGCACCTCCGACAGCCACCTGCTCCAGCTCAAGCCCCAGATCTACCTTCACCTCTACACCAACCAGACCCCGAAAGGGGCCGCTCAGTGCATCCTCATGTAAGTGTGTACATTTTTGGGTACTGTCGGACAGTTTCTTTTTGTATAGAGATCTCAGAAATGCAGTGTAACTACGTAACACGGGTAGGCAACCCTGGTCCTGAAGTGCCGCAGGCACTCTGTTTTTGGTTTAACAGACCAGAACAAAATCCTGTACTCCAGGAACAGGGTTGTACCTTGTGTCTCCTTATGTTAAGGGGTGAAAACAGTTTTCATGGGCACACAAATCCAAAGTGGTAAATGCGATTGTCAAATAAAATGCTTCTAACCGAAAGTCGCCGTACCTTGATACTTAAATCGATACTGTCATTAACGTGGTTCTTAAATAATTGTGCATAAAACTTGTTGGATGTGCAGGCATTTGATTCCAGCTGACACGTAGTCCCGTGTAGCTCAGATGGTAGAGCATGGCGCTTGCAACGCCAGGGTTGTGGGTTTGATTCCCACGGGGGACCAGTGCGAAAAAAGTATGAACATGTATGCACTAACTAACCGTAAGTCGCTCTGGATAAGAGCGTCTGCTAAATGACTATAATGTATGTAATGTAGTTACGCGTGATATTTTCACACATCATCTGATCCAGGATGGAATTTTCAATTGTTATTGACAGTATCGATTTAAGTATTAACAAACAGTTGTTGTGATGGCACATGTGATGCAACAACAGGCCAAGTGCTGGAAAAAAGGTGTTCACGAGGAATGTCCAGGATATTTTGGTGTGTCATTACTCCGGTGAGGACAGTTGTGCCTGGATAATATGATCTGGTAATGAAATAACATGACATACATGTTGTTTTCGATGTTACACATGCAATTTAAAACAATAAAAGGGGCTTAAAGTACTCAGACATTTCCTCAATTTGGTGCTTGAAAAGTAGCCAATTATAAGTTCTACCGGTATTCTTGGCTTTATTACTTGTGCCTGCGTTGGCCACATAGGCTACATAAACATCTATTTAGTCAGGCAATGTCCACATTATTCTCACATATTTTAGAATGTAATAATAATTTGAACATCAATGCATTGGCAAAAATAGTGGTAATGGCCTACTTTCTTTTCAAAACATGTTTTGGGGGGAGGGGGTTCTAATATATGTACAATTGTATAACATTGAGGTCCTTGAAAATTACAGTTAAGTGCTTGAAAAAGTCTTTCTTTTCTTTTTTGAACTTTTATTTAACCATGCAAGCCAGTTAAGAACAAATTCTTATTTACAATGACAGCCTACACCGGCCAAACCCGGACGACGCTGGGCCAATTGTGCACTGCCCTATGGGACTCCCAAATACGTCCGGTTGTGATACAGCCTGGATTCAAACTAGGGTGTCTGTAGTGACGCCTCTAGCATTGAGATGCAGTGCCTTAGACCGCTGCGCCACTTGTACAGTGCCTTCAGATAGTATTCATACCCCTTGACTTATTCCACATTTTGTTGTTACAGCCTGAATTCAAAATGTATTAAATATGTATTTTTCTTACCCATCTACACACAATACCCCATAATGACAAAGTAGAAATATCTAATTTACATACAGTACCAGTTAAAGGTTTGGACACACCTACTCATTCAAGGGTTTTTCTTTATTTTTACTATTTTCTACATTCTAGAATAATCGTGAAGACATCAAAACTATGAAATAACACATGGAATCATGTTATAACCAAAAAAGTGTTAAACAAATCAAAATATATTTTAGATTCTCTCAACTAGCTTCACTTGAATGCTTTTCCAACAGTCTTGAAGGAGTTCCCACATATGCTGAGCACTTGTTGGCTGCTGTTCCTTCACTCTGTGGTCCAACTCATCCCAAACCATCTCAATTGGGATGAGGTCGGGTGATTGTGGAGACCAGGTCATCTGATGAAGCACTCAATCACTCTCCTTCTTGGTCAAATAGCCCTTACACAGCCTGGAGGTGTGTTTTGGGTCATTGTCCTGTTGAATTACAAATTATAGTCCCACTAAGTGCAAACCAGATGGGATGGCGTATCGCTGCAAAATGCTGTGATAGCCATGCTGGTTAAGTATGCCTTGAATTCTAAATAAATCAGTGTCACCAGCAAAGCCCCCCCCACACCATCACACCTCTTCATCCATGCTTCATGGTGGTAACCACATGCAGAGATCATCCGTTCACTTACTCTGCATCTCACAAAGACACCAAAAATCTCAAGTAGTGGTTTTATTGTAGCAATTTGACCATAAAGGCCTGATTCACAGTCTCCTCTGAACAGTTGATGTTGAGATGTCTGTTACTTGACCTCTGTTAGGTGCAATCTGAGGTGCAGTTAATTGCCGATTTCTGATGCTATTAACTCTAATGAACCTATCCTCTGCAGGAGAGGTAACTCGTTCTTCCTTTCCTGTGGCAGTCCTCATGAGAGCCAGTTTCACCATAGTGCTTGATAGTTTTTGCGACTGCACTTGAAGAAACTTTCAAAGTTCTTCTGGATTGACTGACCTTCATGTCTTAAAGTAATGCTTATTTGAGCTGTTCTTGCTGTAATATGGACTTGGTATTTTACCTAATAGGGTAATCTTCTGTATACCACTCCTACCTTGTCACAACACAACTGATTGACTCAAACACATTAAGAACAAATACAATTTTAACTAGGCACACATGTTTATTGAAATGCATTCCAGGTGACTACCTTATGAAGCTGTGCCAAAAGTGCCAAGAGTGTGCAAAGCTGTCAAGGCAAACAGTGTAATTTTGGAAGAATCTCAAATATAAAATATATTTTGATTTGTTTAAAACTTTTTTTTTGTTACTACATGATTCTGTGTTATTTCATAGTTTTGATGTCTTTACTATTATTCTACAATGTAGAAAATAGTACAAATAAAGAAAAACCCTTGAATGAGTAGGTGTGTCCAAACCTTTGACTGGTACTGTATGTAAATGTGATATTTCAGATTTTTATTTTGTATTAATGTGCAAAAATGTCTAAACCTGATTTTGCTCTGACATGATGGGGTATGGTGTGTAGATGTGAGGGGGGAAAAATTATTTAATCAATGGAACTGCATGAAAATAATTATATTTTTGTTTCAAACCATTTAGAAGTTTTATCCAAATGTCACGCATTGGCCCCATAATTTTTTTATTTTAACCTTTAACTAGGCCCCTTTATTTATAGAAAGACCTAAGAGGATCGTTACTTGGAGTAATAGAATCGATATAATATCTCAATTGATTCCCCCCACCCCATCAATATTAACTATGTCCTGTACATACTATTATTTATCTCCCCACAGGAAGTCTCTGAGCAGCAGCTACTCCTCTCTGAAGCTGCAGTGCCACGCCAAGGGCTCCCTGATTCCTGTGGCCTTCCTCCACCCCAGTGTGTGGGGCGCTCGCGTCTGCTGCATGTCCGACAGCGACAAGCTGTGCCGCTGGACTGTCACTGGGATTCAGGGCGCGCTGCTTAGCCACTTCGTCCAGCCACTGTACATCACCAGTGTGGTGCTAGGTAAACAATTTGCAACTGAAAAAAAAATCAACTGGGAGAACCTCCATTTCAAAAATGTTGATCCTTCTGAGCATTGCCCATCTTACAGAGTGCTTGTTTGAGGGGATGGTTTGGAAGAGGTTGGCTTGGAGGAATTGGTCAAAATTTGGAGGAGTCTTTTCTCAAATAAATGGAACAATCGCTTTGAAATTGAAAAAAGAATAACCCACAGAAATAAAAAATGTAGAGATTTACTGGTCTCTTATTCAGGTGACTCCAGCCAGTACTCTGAGAAGGTGTCGGAGACTATCAACAAGCGCCTGGGCGAGGGGGGCTGGGAGGAGCTGCTGGCCCCGCCATTCAGCAGGAAGAGGATCTTCTTCCTCAGCAGTGAGGGGGTGGGGCCTCCACTCAGCACCGGCCACTGCACAGACCTCAGCATCAACTGGTGCCTCGGGGACGCCAGCATCGAGGTCCTAGACAGCACCAACGGCCTCACTGTGGACGGGTAAGTCAGAGCAGAGGAGGTACTTGGGCCTGGACGTTGGTTATATCAGGACAAAGGACACAGAATTGGGGCCTCTTCAGTAGGGTGCAATCTTACAGAATGTTAAGAATATAAATGTCTCGTAGATAGTGGCAACTCTATTCCTTAGATTTCTATATGCAATGTTTCATATCACTAAAACACCTCTTGGTATATTTACAGTATACTACTTACTAGATATAGAACAGTACTTAGACATCTGCATTGTGGTGAGTTTTCTTTGGTGCCTCAAGGATGGTAATGGTGTTAGACTTCTGTGTCCCTCAGTTCCCCGTTTGTGAGTGGCTCTGGCTTCTCCAGCAGGCTGTGCAAGAGGGCCCTCTACAGCAACTTCCGCAAAATTGCAACGCTGGGAGGATACTGCTGCCTACAGGATCTCCCCACGTACCACAGTGCCAAAGTGTGTGTTAATTGTTAATCATTGAAAATTTGAATGAACAGATTTATAATTGGCAGGGATGTGTCCTTTATCATGTAATGCTGGATTATTTGAATGACCATTTTACTTTTTCTTTTGAAGGTATTAATGTGAACCAATGATATAATGTAATCTGTTTAGTGGTGAATGATTTGTGTAACCTTGTTGTTGCAGGTGGAGGCTCACTCCTACCAGAATGCCAAGACAGTGGTCAACCAGCAGTTCCTGTCCAACAACGCAGGTCCATGGAACTCTAAACACCTGGTGGACAGCTTCAGTCCCTAAGCCCCTCAGAGTGGAGGGTGGCCCATTTAGTAAGTGTTTATTTTGAAGACGGGAAGCGGTTGGAGTCTTACTTTCTGCATAAAAGGTGCTCTCCCTGAGTTTTACTATGTTCAAATAAGTAGTATTGCACACTCTGTGGCCAAGTTTGACAGGTATGTCTCCACATTCTGTTCTGTGAAATGTGTTCTGTTTTCATCAAGTATTCAATAATGTGCAAAATAAAGAAATCTCTGAAGCTGTTCAGATTTAAATCTTGAATTTAAAGGTGAGCATGAACTAAAACTAGGACCTGGGATAGACTAAAGTCCTGTCTAGGGGGTGTACTTGTACGTCAAGCTGCTTCACACTACAGAATCAGGAAAGACGCAACTGCCCAAGGCTTACTTACAGGTCCTGTGAATTTAAGACCTTTTTAATGCCTCTTGGAATCCAATTTTGTTTCTCTGTGCACAACACCGCTAATATTCCTCTCCAGGAATGACCCCGTTTTGGCAAAAAGCAGGGTTTCTAGGGCTGGCTCTTTCACCAAAGGCTATAGCCTACATCGCTCATTATCAGGCAAGTGTGCTATTTTAGCAGTGAGCATAATCCTAATAGCCTAATAGATGTAGTAGCATAGTGGCTAGGCTATAGGTGGCTGAAGCATGAGGCTGCCCATCTTCATTTGTTTAGGCTACCCCAATGGGCTAATCATTAGCTAGATCAAACTCCTAAGTGTTCAGAATTTTGGCTTCCATACCAATACCAGCTTAGTATAATGATACTCAATATCATAACGATATTACTGTATAAAACATGTGGTCAACTCGATCTGGAAAGCTAGGCTGCTGGGTATGCAGACTTTTGATCCAGCACTGCTGAAGCACATCAGAGTCAGCGTAACAAGGTCCTGTTGATGTGTAGAATCTGGTGTGTTGGACTAGGGCTGGAACAAAAGTCACCCAGTATCTCTCTTGGCGGTATCATGCTATAACAGAGCATTAGCCTGCAACCAAAAAGTCAGTGAATCAGGTATAAAATGGCTATACTTCAAGGTAGCTAAACATGAGAGCTCGACTGACTTTTTCCAGTGCAAAGAAAGACATTAAAATACACTAAACACAAATATATAAACGTAACATGTAAAGTGTTGCTCCCATGTTTCATGAGGTGAAATAAAAGATCCCAGAAATGTTCCATATGCACAGTTTTGTTTACATCCCTGTTGGTGAGAATTTTTCCTTTTCAAGAGAATCCATCTACCTAACAGGTTTGGCATATCGAAACGCTGATTAAACAGCATGATCATTACACAGGTGCACATTTTGCTGGGGAGAATAAAGGGCCACTTTTTAAAATTGTCACAATGCCACAGACGTCACGAGGGAACGTGCAATTGGCATTCTGACATCTGCATTGCTTGCTGTTTGGGGTTTTAGGCTGGGTTTCTGTATAGCACTTTGTGACATCGGCTGATGTAAAAAGGGCTTTATAAATACATTTGATTTGATGACTGCAGGAGCCATTGTGAGAATGTAATGTTAATTTCTCTCATAAGCTGCCTCCAATGTCGTTTTAGAGAATTTGGCAGTATGTCCAATTCGCCTCACAGCCGTAGACCAAATGTAACCATGCCAGCCCAGGACCTCAACATCCGGCTTCTTCACCTGACATTCTAGATGATTCTGTGCTTCCAACTTTGTGGCAACAGTTTGGGGAAGACCATTTCCTGTTTCATTATGACAATGCCCTGTGCACAAAGTGAGGCCCATACAGAAATGATTTGAGATCGGTGTGGAAGAACTTGACTGGCCTTCAGAGCCCTTACCTGAACACCTTTGGGATTAATTGGAACGCTATGAGCCAGGCCTAATCGCCCAACAATGTTCCAAAATCAAGTGGAACACTTTCCCAAAAGAGTAGAGGCTGGTATAGCAGCAAAGGGGGGCCCAACTCTTAATGACCATGATTTTGGAATGAGATGTTCAGGTGTCCACATACCTTTGGTCATGTAGTATACTATCCATGAAGTTATCTACGGCGTGCGACATGGTTCAATGAGCCAATAAATCAGTACTATTTACTCTTCAAATTGCCTATGTCTTGATTCCAAAATTGAGATCATGTATACTGTGCTAAGAACTGATTCCTGTGGCCTTCCTCCACCCCAGTGAGTAACGAGAGCAATGTACAATACAGCAAATTGGGTAAACAAGGCATTTGCCTCAACTGTTCTGAACCTCCGCTATTGGAAAGTTACGGACATTTAAGGGTTCCCGAATTACCTGCATTCCCAACGTGTTTCTCTGAGGTCCTACTGTATAATGAGTAATTTAGTCACTTTACAGCAGTTATCAATCTTATTTATTTACATGTTCTACAATATCGCCGTACATAGGAAGACTACATCAACATAGTAGACAAAAGGATAATTAATTTAAAACTCACATAAAAAAGGAACATACAGAAATCAGTCCATAATCTCAAGAAGTAAGCACACCTTTACAAATGACAGGGCCTTATCGCTCTTAACAAGTTCATCAGAAAACAGGTTCTAACAGGACACTTTAGAAAACATGACATTATTACCTCACTTTAGAATTTGGCAGGTTGAGCCTTAATCTAGACTCCATTTTAACGATCTGAGAAATGGGGGAAGAAACAAAGGCTTTTAAATTTGTGCAAGCAATCCCTAATTCTGCTTTGAGTTTCTGTATTTCCCTTTGAGGGATAACACAGTTCATAATTTAACCATTTAGGCAGACAGTAGGGTTACTCGTATAATTGCAGTAACTCGGAACACAACCCACTAGAAATGTCTGGAGTGAATGACTCAATGAAAGAAATGGAACAACCTTGTACCCAGTGTAAAGGAACACACGTCCAGCTCCACAGGAGGGGCAGATAGTGCAGCAATGTCTGGGCTATAGTGCCGGGCGTCCATTGAGCTTGTCATGCATGAGGGCCAGGGCCCCGCTGGTGAAGTCTCGGAGTATGTGCATCGTCTCCCTCTGCAGCTGCAGCGACTCGCGCACAAACTCCTGCTGCGTCTCGGCCAGCTGCTGCACCGACTCGGACAGCAGTTCCAGGGAGCGCGACACCGTCTCCAGCGCAGAGTTGGTGGCGTGCTGCTCCTGAACGCTCAGCGAGGCGCTCTGCAACATGCTCTCCCTGGCGTTCCGAGGGGGCTGGCCTGCTGTAGGTGGTGCGGCGGAGGGCGAGGGCTGGGTGCCCGCGGAGGGGTGTGGGCCGCCGACGCTCCCCTGGTTGTCCTCTGTGAGGCTGGACGTCTGTGAGGTGGAAGGGGGCAGCTCGTCCTGACGCTCGTCGTCTGTGTGCCCAAACTGGTTCTCAGTGTCTGGGGAAAGGCAAGACGTGACTTTGAAGATGTGCGTGTGCTTGAGGTTACACATACCACACACTTTTTTTTTTTTAACCTTTACTTAACTAGGCAAGTCAGTTAAGAACAAATGTATTATTATTTACAATGACTGCCTAACCCGGACGATGCTGGGCCAATTGTGCACCGCCCTACGGGACTCCTGATCACGGCTGGTTGTGATACAGCCCGGGATCAAATCAGGGTCCGTAGTGACACCTCTAGCAGTGCCTTAGACTGCTGCTCCAATCGGGACCCCACATGGATGATGGAGGGGGGAATCAATAGTTACATATCGGGATACACATTTTTACAATATCGTATTGACATTATCGCAATATTTTTGCGCTAGTTGGCTGTACCTGCAAAACTCCTGTGTATTTCATTCTTAGCTCGTTCTCCATCTTTTTAAATAGAGAGCCAATTTGTTTTCAGCACTTATTTCCATGACTGATAAACTCGTTTTCTCATGGCTCTCGTCTCTGCAGCAGACATAGTGCCTTCAGAAAGTATTCATCCTCTACTTATTCCATTGTTAGCCTAAATTCAAAATGGATCTTGGATTTTGCATGTGCTTAGCTCTATTCAGTTTCTTTTTATCCTAAACCCCCCCCCCTAGTCCTTGCCGATGTCAAGCATACCCATAACATGATGCAGCCAACACCATGCTTGAAAATATTAAGTGGTACTCAGTGATGTGTGTCTCAAACATAATGCTTTGTATTCAGGACAAAGTTAATTTATTTGCCACCTTTATTGCAGTTTCACTTTAGTGCATAACTGCAAACATGATGCATGTTTTGGAATATTTGTATTCTGTACAGGCTTCCATTTCACTCTAATTTAGGTTAGTATAGTAGAGTACCTACAACGTTGAGCCATCCTCTTTTCTCCTATCACAGCCATTAAACTAAAGGTTTTGCTTGTTTTATTTTTACCCATCTACTAATAGATGCCCTTCTTTATGATGAATTGGAAAACCTCCCTGGTCTTTGTGGTTGAACCTGTGTTTGAAAGTCACTCCTCGACTGAGGTACCTTACAGATAATTGTATGTGTGGTACAGAGATGAGGTAGTCATTCAAAAATCTTGTTAAACACTTTCACACTGAGTCCATGCAACCTATTTACAGTGGCAAGAAAGTTTGTGAACCCTATGGATTTACCTGGATTTCTGCATAAATTGGTCATAAAATGTAATCTGATCTTCATCTAAGTCACAAACAGTCTGCTTAAACTAATGACATGAAAACATTGTTTGTGTTTTTATTGAACACACTGTGTAAACATTCACAGTGCAGTGTGGAAGAAGTATGTGAACCCTTGGATTTAATAACTGGTCTACCCTTCTTTGGCAGCAATAACCTCAACCAAACGTTTTCTGTAGTTACCATTCCTCTTCACAAATCTGTTTCATTTCAGCAATATTCTTGGGATATCTGGTGTGAACAACTCTTGAGGTCATGCCACAGCATCTTAAATCGGGTTGAGGTCAGGACTGACTGGGCCACTTCAGAAGGCGTATTTTCTTCTGTTGATTTGATTTATCTTTCCATCAATCATAGCAAGCTGTCCAGGCCCTGAGGCAGCAAAGCAGCCACAAACCATGATGCTCCCTCCACCATACTTTACAGTTGGGATGAGGTTTTGATGTTGGTGTGCTGTGCATATTTTTGTTGTGTGTTCCTTAGTTTCACCTGTCCACATATTTTGCCAGTAGCGCTGTGGAACATCCAGGTGCTATTTTGCAAACTTTAGACATGCAGCAGTGGCTTCTTCCGTGGTGTCTTCCCATGAACACCATTCTTGTTCAGTGTTTTACGTATCGTAGAGATGTTAGCATGTTCCAGAGATTTCTGTAAGTCTTTAGCTGACACTTTAGGATTCTTCTTAACCTCATTGAGCATTCTGCACTGTGCTCTTGCAGTCATCTTTGCAGGACGGCCACTCCTAGGGAGAGTAGCTTTCAATTTCTAGACTATTTGTCTTACTGTGGACTGGTGAATATCAAGGCTTTTAGAGATACTTTTGTAACCCTTTGCAGCTTAATGCAAGTCAACAATTCTTAATCTGAGATCTTTTGTTTGAGGCATTGTTCACATCAGGCAATGCTTTGTGTGAATAGGAAACTCAACATTTGTTAGTGTTTTTTACAAGGCAGGGCAGCTCTAACCAACATCTCCAATCTCGTCTCATTGATTGGACACCAGGTTAGCTGACTGACTCCAATTAGCTTTTGGAGAAGTCATTAGCCTAGGGGTTCACATACTTTTTCCAACCTACACTGTGAATGTTTAAAATATGTATTCAAGATAGACAAGAAAAAAACAATTTGTTATTAGTTTACGCACACTTTGTCTATTGTTGTGACTTTGATGAAAATCAGATCAAATTTTATGACCAATTTATACAGAAATCCAGGTAATTCCAAAGGGTTCACATACTTTTTTTTTTGCCACTGGAGTGACTGGAGACATTTCAGCTTTAACATTTGTAAAAATGTCAAATTATAATTCCACTTGAAATTATGGGGTATTGAGTATAGGCCAGTGACAAACTCAATTTAATCCATTTAAAATTAAGGCTGTAAATACAATGAGGAAAAAGTCAAGGGGTGAGAATACTTTCTGAATGCACTGTATGGTGAGCAGTATGTTTGGAACATCGAATCCCAATACATATCGGCACCTAAGAATCACATCAGGCAGTATTTTACAAGCATATTTCTAGTACTGAGATACCAAATAGACAAATAAAGAGTTGAATGTTGAGTCAACACGCCACACTGCATGCATGTAACTACACTTACCTTCACCACTGGGTATCTCGTACTGCATTTCATAAGAGGGATGTGATGAATCTCCTGCAACATAAAATCTAATATTTGAATATGCACCCTCAAACCCCTCACCTTGAACGGTGTGTGTGATGTTGAACCCAGACCCTTCCAGTTTCAAAGTAGATAACTCACTGGAAGAGCTGCTGTAGTTTGGCATAGAATGGTCATCTTTGGGTTGAACCGGGGGTATGGGTGTGTGACCAGGGCCTGGCATGGGCATCCCCATGGAAAAGGACATGGGTATCGCTGAGGAAAGCGTGGAGGGTGGTGGCATCGAGACGTCTATTCCTTCATTGGGGTAACTGTGTATCCCCGCCATGTCCTCTTCCTCGTCCTCCTCCTCTGGTCCCTCATCATCTCCTCCCTCCTTGAAAGCCCCATAATGAAGACCTGGCACCCGGCTGCGCTTCCCATCCAGCTCCAAGATCTGATGTACAATGTTCTCTGTGGGGCTGAGGTCGCGGGACAGCCGCGAGTTGATCCCTTTGAAGTTGGCCCCCGACCGCATGGCAGCCACCTTACGCTTGGTATCGCACTTGAGGTCAGACCACTTCTTGATTATCTCGATGACCTCGCGCTGGCTCTCGCCGATCTCGTTCACACTGGCCGTGATCTCCGCCCACACGCGCTTCTTCACATCCGTTGGTACACCGCGGTTAAACTTCCCTGTAAGAGTAAGAGGGAAAATTAATAAGAAAAAGATCAGATGCTGGTGTTCAGGTGGCCATACATACTGGTATCTAAAATTAGCTGGTACTCCAGCATAAGACAGTTACTGTGCACCTGCTAAATTAAAGCACGACCACGTGTTTAAATTCTGAAACACTGGCATGAGCCTGGGATAACACTCAAACTGTAGTTAAGTTTTTAAATGAAAAAAAATCTGAAATCATTACATCAATGTGCTGCAGGGTACAGAGGTACATACCGACAACGATGTGCCGATTCTTCTTCACTTCATCCAGGAGGATGTGGACCTCACTGAAGGTAAAGCGAGCTTTTCTCTTTTTGAACCGCGTGACACTGTCCTCATTGAAGAAGTGTGAGGCAGACATCTTCCACGATACCTCTTATCTCTCTGGTGGTCTGCTTCTTTCTCTCTGATCTCGGCCTTCACTTGTCCTAGTAGGGATACTACTAGCTCTTCTGGAGCCAAAAATGTAACTCATAATAATACATCACTGGACCTCTCAAATACACAACAGCATACAACTGAAAATAAACATTTGATAAACTGAATACAAATATCAGATTCCAAAATAACAAATAAATAGTTTGAGTAATTGTTGATAGGTGGATATGAAAATTTAAAAAATTCAGCAAGTGAATCTAAATTCAGTTACAGTTAAGTGTGTCCGCGAATGAGCATCTGCACTCATTAGCTAGTTAATTGAATTCAATTTGGTTCCCCCAATCACAACATTGCATGACAATCATGAATACAAACCTTGCACCCTATACTTGCAAAGCTGTCTGACAATCTAGCGCAATCCCTTTGTTGACCAGTCATCAACCTGTCTTGCCAAGAAGATAGACGCACCCCGAGTATCATCATTGAATTTAGCTATACAGCAGTCAGTGTTCTCTTGATTTAGTTCGGTTACGAGCTACACTGCTAGCTAGCTACATTAGTTAACGTTAATTTACCCGTACCAAAATGTTTTACTTTAGTTAACTACCTACAGCTAACTGGGATGTTATTAGCTATGAGAGCGGTGAAATCGGTTAGTAACTATGCCATATGGTAACATATTTTACCTCTTTAAAAACACATCGCCTCAACATCGAAAATGCCGTTACTGCTCATTGTTCACATTTTTGGGCGTTTTTTCGTAAACAAGTAACGTTAAGCTAGCTAGCTAATGTTAGCTAGTCACCTCTTAACAAAATTGCAGCTAGCAAACGTTTGCGCACGCATTGTCGCCACTTCATTCATTTTACGAGACAGAAAAATACCACCAAAATAGGCTCGATATTTGTAATATGACTATGCATTATAGTTTTACCTTTGAGGGAAATAAATGTTGTGATTTCGGCGATTTGTCCGAAAACTTCGTAGTTAGCTAGCCACAGTCCGATGTCTCGCGCTAGTTTGTACGCAAGCTCAGTGCGTGGTTTTTCTTTTATGAGAAAGAAGTCCCCAGACTGACCACAATGCGCGAGATAGGGCGCTGTTGAAATAATACCTTCAAAGGACAAAAGCACGGAATCACTTGAAATAAACTTACCAAAGCACCTAAAAAAACGTATTTTATTATAAAAGTAGCTAAGCTTTTCATCATAATGAAGAATTTGTGGTCATGCTGAAGTTTACCACGACGGGTAGCAGACACACAGACGGGTGGTTGATTTGGCCTATTATATATATATAACACATACATTTCTTAATCCAGCCATCGGGTAAAGGCACCAACCATTATTCCCAGAGCGAGCAAGGGTGATTGAATGTTACCCATCCAGGACATCTACTCGAAACAAAGGCCCGCAGCATCAAGGACCCAACACACCCCAGCCATGAGCTGTCTGTTTACACCCTTACTGTGGGGCAGACGGTATCGGAGCATGAGGTCTGATACCAACTGGTTCGTAGACATTTCATCTACAAGCCGTCAGACTGCTGAACACTAGGTACACCTTTTCAACTGCTCGTTAACGCAAATATCTAATCAGCCAATCACGTGGCAGCAACTCAATGCATTTTGGCAAGTAGACGGACTACGGTCAAAACACTTAAGACACATCCTAACCCCATCAGCCCTCAAATTAAGTGGACACTTCTGATGACGTTTCATGACGTCTGACGAGTATGCACTTGCAAGGGAGGAAGGAATTATTTTTTTAATGGACCAGACTTGCCAGGTCACCAGTGCATTTGTAGCACAATTTATAACTTATTTACATTCGTTGTTTTTTTTTACTTACACTTGTATGTTGACTTCTCAATATTGACGTTAAGTTTCGGCAGACTTTTCTTAGCGGATGTACAACCATCTCGAATTGAATTATGGGGCGTCTTAGACCCCGGAGGGAACATAATTGTACACTCGCAAACTCGACTAAAAACAAGGGCTGAGGGGCTTATGTTGCTAACTTCCCTTGCTTGGCTAATCATTTAGACTGCCCGCCAATATGGCGACGGGGATTCCCCCAGGGCATACGGGTAAGTAAGTGGACGAAGGTGTCTCTCTTAAGTGTTTGGACCGCAATGAAGAAGGTAGAGAGAACAATACATCACCCGAAGCAGCCACAAGATAAGTGTCGGTAAGAGTGTCAATTGAGTCTTGGAAAGGAAGAGATGGAGATCACTGTCCAGGTTTTAGTGTTTTTTTGCTGCTCGTTCTAGTCGCTAGCTGCAGCGAACTGAAAAGAGGAGCGTGCTTTGGGAACCTTTAACAGAATGTGACTGGCAGAACGGGTGTTGTGTGTGGAGGATGAGAGCACCCTTACCTGCCGATCTATAAACTACGTCATCGTAATCTAGAATGGTCAACTGAATCAGGGTTAGTTTTGCAGCTGGGGTGAATGAGGAGCGATTACAAGAGGGGAAACCAAATCTAGATTCCATTTTTGCCTGCAGCTTTGATATGTGCTGAGAGAGGGGTTGTGCCCAAGTACTTGTATGAGGTGACTACTTCAAACTCTAAACCCGCAGAGGTAGTAATCACACTGGTGGGGAGAGGGGCATTGTTAACAAACCACTAACTTTGTTTTGGAGGTGTTCAGAACAAGGTTAAGGGCAGAGAAAGCTTGTTGGACACTAAGCTTTATTGTAGTGCATTTGACAATCTGTGGAGGGGCAAGCTGAGTATAAGAGAATATTGAGAAGGAACCTGAAAGTAAGTATTTTATTGGACATTATTACTTTAATTTCATACAATATGACACTGGTCATAAAAAAAAAACAGATCAGTGACTTAATACAAGTTACCAAATCCTTTTAAATCCCTAAATGGCAACTGTTGGTTTCATGAAGCACAAACCACATTTCTTGTTAGACATAAAAACAAACATTGTGCTGGCATTACTATGTGTAGCTACATCATCTGTGTGTCAGACTATTTCAGAACTGGCTTAAAAATGATTAATAATTACCATTTGCAAGCTATAGGAAAGACAAGCAGATACTCGTGGTTGAGTGCAAGACCAGCATTGGCATCGAGTGTCCCAGAGGTTCTCAACGTCAGCCCATAGAACCACTGTGTGCAGGTTTTTGTTCCCACGTTAGTCTACAACTCCCCTCTTGTTGTATGAGAATGCTGTATTCACATTGTGTAGGTTGCAAATAATGTAGGGAAACCTGCATACACTGGGGGACTGGTTGACTGGCAAAGGGGGGTCCATGGAGTGTTTTAAAGCACAGCATAAAGGAGAGAAATGAAGTGGTTTTGTAAACCCCTGTAGGTATTTCCTATGCTCATGAGTACATGGTCAACTGGAGCCACTGCAAAGAAACAGAAGAAAACAATTGTTTGCCATCAACCCTGTACAATGGTGGCTTTTGACCTTGTGCGATATTAATCAGCATCACTGTACAATGTTGTTCCTAAGGTAGCTCTGCTAGGCTAATCACATTCATAAAACCGTCTCATTGGTACAGCTTGTAAGTGTGGCATGCTTACCTCTTGAACGTTGACCTTGATGGTTCCCTTGTTACCCTTATCTAAGGTTTTGAAGGCACCTGAATCAGGAAGATACAACTTTTAGAGAAAACAGCTTTGCCAATAAAATATTCCAATGATTATGTACCCCATAATTTTCAAAGGAGTACAATTAGGTTTGCTGACACATGTAGCAAAAGGTTAATGCATATGGCTTTTACATCAAACCCTATACAGAGCTAAAATAACCT
Source organism: Thymallus thymallus (assembly GCA_023634145.1). Taxonomy (NCBI): domain Eukaryota; kingdom Metazoa; phylum Chordata; class Actinopteri; order Salmoniformes; family Salmonidae; genus Thymallus; species Thymallus thymallus. Next base: position 32,085,157 of record CM042391.1, read on the forward strand.
TTGTCATGGTGAGATGGGAAAGAGCATGGAATCACTTACAGCACATAGCGTCCAGTCTCACAAGGCAGCCAATGTAGTTGTCAAAGTCCATGTTCCCATTCTCATCGCTGTATCTGCGGATAATCATCTGGAACAGCTGGACATTGAGGGGGAAGCCTGTGTCCAAACCATAGACATACATATTTAGGTTTTATGTATATCCTTGGTAAAAACTGAAATGCTGATATCTAAACCTTTGGCTTTGAAGCTGGAAACGGGATTGCTGGCTCAAACACCACTTAAGAAATTGACATTCAAAATCTATATCACAGTGCAATGGTAAGAACATACAGCCAAATGCATTTACTCAGTGTCACAATTCCTGACATTTAATCCTTGTAAAAAATTCCCTGTTTTAAGTTAGGATCACCACTATTTTAAGAATGTGAAGTCAGAATAATAGGATAATTATTTCAGCTTTAATTTACAGCTCATCATACTCAATTAGTATTTGGTAGCATTGCCTTTAAATTGTTTGACTTGGGTAGCCTTCCACAATAAGCCAGGTGAATTTTGGCCCATTCCTCCTGACAGAACTGGTGTAACTGAGTCAGGTTTGAAGGCCTCCTTGCTCACACGCGCTTTTTCAAGTTCTGCCCACACATTTTCTATAGGATTGAGGTCAAGGCTTTGATGGCCACTCCAATACCTTGACTTTGTTGTCCTTAAGCCATTTTGCCACAACTTTGGAAGTATGCTTGGGGTCATTGTCCATTTGGAAGACCCATTTGCAACCAAGCTTTAAATTCCTGACTGATGTCTTAATGTTGCTTCAATATAACCACAATTTTCCTTCAATTTTCCTTTCCTTCATGATGCCATCTATTTTGTGAAGTGCACCAGTCCCTCCTGCAGCAAAGCACCCCCCACAACATGCTGACGGTTGGGATGGTGTTCTTCGGCTTGCAAGCCTCCTTTGTCCTCCAAACATAAGTGGTCATTATGGCCGAACACTTCTATTTGTGTTACATCAGACCAGACATTTCTCCAAAAAGTACAAATTTGGTCCACATGTGCAGTTGCAAACTGTAGTCTGGCATTTTTATGGCGGTTTTGGAGCAGTCTTCCTTGCCGAGCGGCCTTTCAGGTTATGTCGATATAGGAATCGTTTTACTGTAGATATAGATACCTTTGTACCTGTTTCCTTCAGCATCTTCACACGGTCCTTTGCTGTTGTTCTGGGATTTATTTGCACTTTTCGCAACAAAATACGTTAATCTCTAGGAGACAGAACACGTCTCCTTCCTGAGCGGTATGACGGCTGCGTGATCCCATGGTGTTTGTACGTACTATTGTTTGTAAAGATGAACGTGGTACCTTCAGGCATTTGGAAATTGCTCCCAAGGATGAACCAGACTTGTGGAGGTCTACAGTTTTCTGAAGTCTTGACTGATTTCTTTTGATTTTCCCATGATGTCGAACAAAGAGGCACTGAGTTTGAAGGTAGGCCTTGAAATACATCCACAGCTACACCTCCAATTGACTCAAATGATGTCAATTAGCTTATCAGAAGCTTCTAAAGCCATGACATAATATTCTGGAATTTTCCAAGCTGTTTAAAGGCACAGTCAACTTAGTGCATGTACACTTCTGACCCACTGGCATTGTGATTTAGTGAATTATAAGTGAAATAATCTGTCTAAACAATTGTTGGAAGAATTGTGTGTCATGCACAAAGTAGATGTCCTAACAGACTTGCCAAAACTATAGTTTGTTAACATGAAATCTGTGGAGTGGTTGAAAAATGAATTAATGACTTCAACATAAGTGTATGTAAACTTCCAACTTCAACTGTATGAGCTGTAACAAGTGTCTGGCTAACAGTGATCTAAATATTTCTGTGCTGTATGATATCTCTTACCTGCAGCCACGAAAGCATTGGGCAGCTCATCTTCACCAATAACCCCAGAGCCATCAGTGTCATAAGCCTTATACACAGCCTGAAAAAAACAAAAATGTTTTGAGATACATTTATGTAGTATAATAGATATGATTACAGTTCCATGGTTACACATTATCAGTTTCTAATACTCTCAAAATACTTTTTTCTTCAAATTAAAAAAGAATGACCGTTTATAACCAAGCTGGAGGAATTGAAATACTCACCTGCCATTTCTTGATATTGTTCCAGAGGTATTTGAACTCATGGAACCCAAGCTTCCCAGTGCTGTCACTCTGGTTAAAGGTTAAGGTTAAAAACCTGACATTTAGTGTTTTCGGAAAGTATTCAGACCCATTCACCTTTTGTTAAGTTACAGCATTATTCTAAAATAGATTTAAAAAATGTTTTTCCTCAATCTACACACAATACCTTATATGACAAAGCAAAAACAGGGTTAGAAATGTTTGCACATTTATTACAAATAAAAAAAACAGAAATATCTTATTTACATAAGTATTTAGACCCTTTGCTATGAGACTTAAACTTAAACTTGAGCTCAGGTGCATCCTCTTTCCATTGATCATCCTTGAGCGGTTTCTACAACTTGATTGGAGTCCACCTGTGATAAATTCAATTGATTGGACATGATTTGGAAAAGGCACACCCGTCTATATAAAGGTACCACAGTTGACAGTGCATGTCAGAGCAAAAATCAAGCCATGAGGTCAAAGGAATCCGTAGAGGTCATAGACAGGATTGTGGCGAGGCACAGATCTGGGGAACAGTACCAAAAAAATGTCTGCAGCATTGAAGGTCCCCAAGAACACAGGTCCCCAAAAATGACCTACCATTTTTAAATGGAAAAAGTTTGGAACTACCAAGACTCTTCCTAGAGCTGGCTGCCCAGCCAAACTGAGCAATCGGGGGAGAAGGGCCTTGGTCAGGGAGGTGAGCAAGAACCTGATGTTCACTGACAGATCTCCAGAGTTCTTCTGTGGAGATGGGAAAACCTTCCAGAAGGACAACCATCTTTGCAGCACTCCACCAATCAGGCCTGGTAGAGTGGCCAGACGGAAGCCACTCCTCAGTAGCAGGCACATCACAGCCTGCTTGGGATCCTGGTTGATTAAAACCTGCTCCAGAGCACTCAGGACCTCAGACTGGGGCGAAGGTTCACGTTCCAACAGGACAACGACCCTAAGCACACAGCCAAGACAACGCAGGAGTGGCTTCGGAACAAGTTTCTGAATCTCCTCCAAGTGGCCCAGGGAGAAAGTCCCCAACTACAGGTGTGCCAAGCTTTTAGCATCATACCCAAGAAGAATCAAGGCTGTAATCGCTTTTTTTTTTAAATATACATTTGCAAAACCTAGTGTGTAGATTTGAGGGGGGAGTAAATTATTTAATAAAGCTGTAACGTAACAAAAAGTGAAGGGTTCTGAATACACTATGTTTAACAATACAACATACTTTTTGGTAGAGGCATGGGCTAGTGGGAGTTTCAACCATATTACTTATACCAGTAATTTCCTTTTAAAATCAATGAAGGGAAGAGAACAAGTTCCCACTTTGGAAGGATGTAGAGAATCTGGACAGTCATAGAAAAGGTCCAAGAACAAGGGGGGAGGTTATGGACAACCCATGTTTACCAAGTTTTTAAGTAAATTTAAACAAATCCATCAGATGTACCTAAACCTTTGGGAAACATGCCCATAACCTTACAGCTTGTTATTAGACCTTTTTTATGGCTATGTCTGAATTCTCTCCATCCTTATGGCACAAAGTTCTGGAAATTATATTTTTGTATCAACCTTATATGTATGATGTTGGTACAACAGTATACATTTGCCATACCCACTGGACCCTGACCCCCACCACAAACAGGTGATGACAGGAAGGATACATCCATGACTGCCACCATGCTCCTGCAGGACTCAATGCTAAACCCGTCTGTCTTCAGGTCACCATCTGAAATTAAAGAGCAGCCAGGTCACTGATACATTCATTAAGAATATTACATCTCAAACATGGCTTTCTGAGAAAGAAAGGGATTATCAATAAACAGGCCTACGTAGACTTGCTTAAATTACACGATCATGTACAAACACAGGAAGAGACACACAAACAATAGAAGCCTGACTTACGTTTGGAAATAATTTTGTTCAGTATGTTCATCAGTTCGGTGGAGCTCACCTCCATGTCCTGAAGGAAAAGTTATTCAGTTTAATTATTCCCAGCATCGAAGCATAACATGCATAGTGCGTCTAGTCACAGTTTTCAATAGTGAATGAGCCATTAAAATGAAGATCATACTGCACTAAATGCATATCAGCAGTCAGTGCCTTTTTAATGGCAATGTGTATGATGGCCACAAGGTGTTTACTTTTACAGAGGTACTATGAATGTAAACTAGAATAGGAATGTGGTGAGGGAGTAGTGGCAGGGGAATATCATACTTACATCTCCAGCCAACTGCTGGAAGACTTTGCGAAACTGTCTTTCCTCGTCACTCTCATTCTGCTCTGTGTACGCAAGTGGCCTACGTGGTGCGGGCTGCAGGATAACAAAGTTATGAAATAAGGCATTTATAGTTCAGGTTACTCTTATCCATAACCAATTCACATTTGCAGCGATACTGTGTATTCTGATAACTTAAATGATAAAATAGCAATGCCACTCACTGGGTCAGAGGGCACAAAAGCAGCTGGATCAATATTGCTGCAGGGGACACGGGAATGAATAGGTTAATCACTTGGTAGCATTCCTAAGAATGATAGCTATGCAGAAATAGAGGCATTGATTGACTTGGCCAGTGGTAATAGCTGAAGAATCATGCTCCTGTCCCAACATAGCTTGAACGAGTAACACCTTGTATTCTCTCTTGATTCCAAACTGATTAAAAATGGCAGTGATAATATATTATCCATACAATGATAGAACCAATTTAAGCAGTGCCAAGTCCTACGATTAGACTACTTTCATTGCCCTTGCACCCACACAACCAAAAAAGCTTCAACCCCCTTCCCATTAGGCAAGACGCCAGAAAACTCGTGACTACTTCCTGTGATGAACATTGTGCTTATATGTATAAACAAATTACTTAGAAGATGTCCTTAGTACTACAGCCAGAACCTTACCTTACAACATCAAGAATGCCACCAATGAGTCTTTTGGCCAGAAACATCTTGAATCAATTTAATTGAATTTGTCAACCTGCAGAAGGGGGGAAAAAACAGATTAAAAACGTATTTGTTTCTAATGTAGTTTGAAATAGCACTAATTATTAATTAAGTCATAATAATAATAATAATAATAATAATAAAAGCATTCAAGAATAACGGATGCCTACATTGCAGGCTAATGACGCAGTGTTGACACATGACACACTGCAAATATTTCACCCAACGACGCCTTGCCAATAAAAAACGCCCTGCGGCCACTGTGGCTGGTCTGCTTAAAAAGTAAACTTTTCCTAAATTAGATACTCCAGCGAATGATAATTGTTTTTATTAATGTTAAACCGACGACGGCTCGTTGGGAGGCTAATTAGCCGCCCAGAATAATGTAGCCAGATATATGAACGTTAGAATACAAACTGACAGCTAATGTGTAGGTTGGACAAATGCCTGGTAGCCACAAAACAATGTTACGAATATATTTTCTAGGATGTATGTCGTTTTAAAACAAATGTATGGCCTTTTTTGTATGGCCTACAAACCAGCTAGCCAATTAGCTAGCTTGCCTGGACAGGACGCAACTAACTTTACGTTAACTAACAGGGCCCAAATCGGTAGTGTTAGTTAACACGTCTGTACCGATTTGGGTCCTGCTAGTTAACGTTAGGAATGCTGACGTTACTGGTAGCAGGCACATCTTATATTAGCAAACGAGGCTACACTATCATAACATCGACTTAATCATGAGTATTCGACATGTTAAGAGTAGCTACTTACCAAGACTTAATGGTGCCAGTGAGTGGGCTTGTAGAGAAATGAGGATGTTACGCAAGTGAACCAAGTTAGTAAACGCCCACTGACGCTGTCAATCAAACTCGCTAGACAGACCCCCCCGACCCTGAGTGGATAATGAAAATAAACGTCTTTACCGCAAAGCATAACCTGACCACAATTTGAAAATCTTTGCCAAAATCCTGATAAAACCACAAATTAAATACTATCATATTTAACATGTTTGTATGGTAATATGTACAATAAACTATGATATGAACTATAAAGTAAAATACTAAAATATGAAGAACAGTGGTACATTTCTCTTGAAAAATACTTCTGCACAACATGTGAGCAAGTTTCAAGCAAAAACTGAAAGGATGATTTGAAGTGGGAAATTGTCTGCAGCATTTCACACAACGTTGACAATGTGACAGAAAATCTTGTTTCTCATGGTCTGAGAGTCCTTCCGTCTGGCCACTCTACCATAAACGCATGATTGGTGGAGTGCTGCAGAGATGGTTGTCCTTCTGGAAGGTTCTCCCATCTCCACAGAGGAACTTGAACTCTGTCAGTGAACATCAGGTTCTTGGTCACCTCCCTGACCAAGGCCCTTCTCCCCAAATTGCTCAGTTTGGCCAGGCAGCCAGCTCTAGGAAGAGTCTTGGTGGTTCCAAATGATGGAGGTCACTGTGTTCTTGGGGACCTTCAATGCTGCAGATTTTTTTTTGGTATCATTACCCAGAATTGTGCCTCAACACAATCCTGTCTCAGCACTCTAAGGATAATTCCTTCAACCTCATGGCTTTGTTTTTGTTCTGACATGGACTGTCAACTGTGGGACCTTATATAGACAGGTGTGTGCCTTTCTAAATCATGTCCAATCAATTGAAGTTACCACAGGTGGACTCCAATCAAGTTGTAGACACATCTCAGGGATGATCAATAGAAACAGGATGCACTGGAGCTCAAATTCGAGGTCTGAATACTTATTTACAAAAATGTCTAAAAACATGTCATTATGGGGTATTGTGTGTAGATTGATGAGGAAAACATTTAATTTAATACATTTTAGAATAAGGCTGTAATGTAACAAAATGTGGAAATGCACTTTATACATAAAAATGATGCCAGCTGATTCATGATTTGACTGGCTGAGAAACATTGCCTATCTGTGTGTCTCGTCCTGACTCCCCACACGTTCATTACTATGGGACAGCTGGAGATCGAATTTGAATATTGAAACAATTTTGCAAGTATCGGAGAGACAGTCAGCAAGGTTTATACAAATCTCTGCTGTTGAAAACTAAATGTTAGTCTAAAAGAAATGTGAGATAATGTCTAGATACTTTTTAATGTTGGAGATCAAGTTTATAAATTGCCTGGCTGGGCTGATGAGACAGTGGATTGTGAAGTCAGATGGAATAGTAAATAGACATTTTAAGGTCACAGATTTAGCCAGTGGTAACTTGTGGAATGGACACTGGCTGGAATGCAGTTTTAACCAATCAGCATTCAGGATTAGAACCACCCATTGTATAATGCTTAAATAATGCACAGTATATTTGGACTGTAGAATTCAAAGGCTATAGTTTTCTTTGAGCTTCTTTCGAAAGCCAAAGTTGAATTGAAAACCTCTTTGTATTGTTGAATTCGATTTTCATAATAGCAAGCTGATGGTCTGATTAGCTAAACTAGCAAGTCTGTTTGTTTGGTTACCATGCAACTACTGTAGCCATCTAGTAAACTTGCTAGCTACTTCAGTGGATGTGTCAGGCTCTGGCCATAGAAGCAATAGGCTTCTCTATGTTGCTTGGTCAGAGTCTGACTGTGTCGTTCTTTTCTGTTTCTTTGTGGGTTTTGGGTGGATCTCTAATTAGAGGCAGCTGCTACCCGTTGTCTCTAATTAGGGATCCAATATATGTTGAGTCTGTCCTTCATTTGGTGTGGGTTGTTATCGTTACATGTTATCGATGTATGTCGCAGTCACGGTGTAGTAAGTGTTTTTTTCTTTACGTCCGTCCATTTGTGTGTTTAGTGAACGTGACGTTTTTCCATAGTGTTTGTTTTCGGTTTTGTTGTAGAGTTCGTTCAGTCATTTGTACAGGTTATACATAGTATAAATAAATGACGAACTATAATCCCTGCGCTGCGTCTTTGTCTCTCCATAAACCCATTCGTGACAGAACAACCCACCTCAGCGAGACCAAGCAGCGCGACTGGGGAGAGAGGGAGAGAGAGGAGTGCGCGCCAGTCCCTATTCCCACGTGGCCTAGGGTGAAGCCCGAGGACAGGGGTAGGTTCATGAAAAAATGGAGGAGGATGGAGAAACAAAGCTCTGTTGTGGCTGCGAGCACCACACCATCGGTGCGCAGCCAGAGCACGGAGAGGCTGAAGACTGGGAATCGCCCACCACTTTGTCTGCCCACAGAGCAGGATCGGGACCTCCAGCGAAGGTCAGCGTCCCGCCACCTCCAGCGAAGGTCAGCGTCCCGCCACCTCCAGCCAAGGTCAGCGTCCCGCCACCTCCAGCCAAGGTCAGCATCCCGCCACCTCCAGCCAAGGTCAGTGTCCCGCCACCTCCAGTGCCAGAGCAGTCCGCCCCACCGGTACCCAGTCCGGGTCCAGCCGCCTGCTCCGCCTCAGTGCCAGAGCAGTCCGCTCCACCGGTACGCTCCAGGTCCAGCCGTCTGCTCCGCCTCAGTGCCAGAGCAGTCCGCTCCACCGGTACCCAGTCCGGGTCCAGCCGTCTGCTCCGCCTCAGTGCCAGAGCAATCCGCTCCACCGGTACCCAAGCCGGGTCCAGCCGTCTGCTCCGCCTCAGTGCCAGAGCAGTCCGCTCCCCCGGTACCCATTCCGGGTCCAGCCGTCTGCTCCGCCTCAGTGCCTGAGCAGTCCGCTCCACCGGTGCCCATTCCGGGTTCAGCTGTCTGCTCCGCCTCAGTGCCAGAGCAGTCCGCTCGACCGGTGCCCATTCCGGGTCCAGCCGTCTGCTCCGCCTCAGAGCCTGAGCAGTCCGCTCCACCGGTACTTAGTCCGGGTTCAGCCGTCTGCTCCGCCTCAGTGCCAGAGCAGTACGCTCCACCGGTACCCAGTCCGGGTTCAGCCGTCTGTTCCGCTCCAGAGCCAGAGCAGTCCGCTCCACCGGTGCCCATTCCGGGTCCAGCCGTCTGCTCCGCCTCAGAGCCTGAGCAGTCCGCTCCACCGGTACCCAATCCGGGTCCAGCCGTCTGCTCCGCCTCAGTGCCAGAGCAGTCCGCTCCACCGGTGCCCATTCCGGGTCCAGCCGTCTGCTCCGCCTCAGTGCCTGAGCAGTCCGCTCCACCGGTACCCAGTCCGGGTCCAGCCGTCTGCTCCGCCTCAGTGCCAGAGCAGTCCGCTCGACCGGTGCCCATTCCGGGTCCAGCCGTCTGCTCCGCCTCAGAGCCTGAGCAGTCTGCTCCACCGGTACTTAGTCCGGGTTCAGCCGTCTGCTCCGCCTCAGTGCCAGAGCAGTACGCTCCACCGGTACCCAGTCCGGGTTCAGCCGTCTGTTCCGCTCCAGAGCCAGAGCAGTCCGCTCCACCGGTGCCCATTCCGGGTCCAGCCGTCTGCTCCGCCTCAGAGCCTGAGCAGTCCGCTCCACCGGTACCCAATCCGGGTCCAGCCGTCTGCTCCGCCTCAGTGCCAGAGCAGTCCGCTCCACCGGTGCCCATTCCGGGTCCAGCCGTCTGCTCCGCCTCAGTGCCTGAGCAGTCCGCTCCACCGGTACCCAGTCCGGGTCCAGCCGTCTGCTCCGCCTCAGTCCCAGAGCAGTCCGCTCCACCGGTACCCAATCCGGGTCCAGCCGTCTGCTCCGCTTCAGAGCCTGAGCAGTCCGCCCCACCGGTGCCCAGTCCGGGCCCGGTTGTTTTCCCCGCTCCATGGCCGGAGCAGTTTACCCCACCGGTGCCCAGTCCGGGCCCGGTTTATCGCCCAGCTCCATGGCCGGAGCCGTTTGCCCCACCGGTGCCCAGTCCGGGCCCGGTTGTTTTCCCCGCTCCATGGCCGGAGCCGTTTACCCCACCGGTGCCCAGTCCGGGCCCGGTTGTTTTCCCCGCTCCAGGGCCGGAGCCGTTTACCCCACCGGTGCCCAGTCCGGGCCCGGTTGTTTTCCCCGCTCCATGGCCGGAGCAGTTTACCCCACCGGTGCCCAGTCCGGGCCCGGTTTATCGCCCAGCTCCATGGCCGGAGCCGTTTGCCCCACCGGTGCCCAGTCCGGGCCCGGTTGTTTTCCCCGCTCCAGGGCCGGAGCCGTTTACCCCACCGGTGCCCAGTCCGGGCCCGGTTGTTTTCCCCGCTCCATGGCCGGAGCCGTTTGCCCCACCGGGACCCAGTCCGGGCCCGGTTGTTTTCCCCGCTCCATGGCCGGAGCCGTTTGCCCCACCGGTGCCCAGTCCGGGCCCGGTTGTTTTCCCCGCTCCATGGCCGGAGCCGTTTGCCCCACCGGTGCCCAGTCCGGGCCCGGTTGTTTTCCCCGCTCCAGGGCCGGAGCCGTTGGCCCCACCGGTGCCCAGTCCGGGTCCGGTTGTTTTCCCCGCTCCATGGCCGGAGCCGTTTTCCCCACCGGTGCCCAGTCCATGGCCGGAGCCGTTGGTGCCCAGTCCGGGCCCAGCGATAAGGAGGGGCCATGGAAAAAAACTGTCCACATCGCCGGAGCCAGAGCCGCCCCCAAAGGACTAGTTTTTCCCTCCCAAATTACCCCCCCCCCATGTTATTGTGTGCCTTTTTTTTTGGCGTCCGGGAGTCCGCGCCTTGGGGGGGGGTACTGTCAGGCTCTGGCCATAGAGAAGCAATAGGCTTCTCTATGTTGCTTGGTCAGAGTCTGACAGTGTCGTTCTTTTCTGTTTCTTTGTGGGTTTTGGGTGGATCTCTAATTAGAGGCAGCTGCTACCCGTTGTCTCTAATTAGGGATCCAATATATGTTGAGTCTGTCCTTCACTTGGTGTGGGTTGTTATCGTTACATGTTAACGATGTATGTCGCAGTCACGGTGTAGTAAGTGTTTTTTTCTTTACGTCCGTCCATTTGTGTGTTTAGTGAACGTGACGTTTTTCCATAGTGTTTGTTTTCGGTTTTGTTGTAGAGTTCGTTCAGTCATTTGTACAGGTTATACATAGTATAAATAAATGACAAACTATAATCCCTGCGCTGCGTCTTGGTCTCTCCATAAACCCATTCGTGACAGGATGTTGAACACAGGATTGTCCACCAGAGCTGTTGCCAGAGAATTTAATGTAAATATTTACATTATCCAGCAACTTCGCACAGCCATTGAAGAGGAGTGGGGCAACATTCCACTGGCCACAATCAACAGCCTGATCAACTCTATGCGAAGGAGATGTGTTGCACTGGATGAGGCAAATGGTGGTCACACCAGATACTGACTGGTTTTCTGATCCATGCCCTACCTTTTTGTTAAGGTATTTGTGACCAACAGATGCATATCTGTATTCCCGCTATGTGAAATCCATAGATTAGGGCCTAATGAATTTATTTCAATTTACTGATTTCCTTATATGAACTGTAACTCATATGTTGTATGTTGTGTTTATATTTTTGTTCAGTATATATGGATTCAGTGATGATCAGCTAGCTGACCAAACATACAGTATAACAAAAGTACACGATGAGAGGGGGTGCTAAAGTTCTTACATCTTTAATGACATATTGTTCTAAATCCTCCAAAATAGTGCATAGTGTTCCATATCGCCTTATCAAATCGTCTTCTTCTATGATATCATGGCGGTCTGCAAACAAATGTTTTAGTATGCTGCCACCTACTGTGCTGGAAAGTACAATCAATCATGATCTGCCCAATTCTGTACTACCATGAAAATAACATTTAAAACCAAATAAATCCCTACTAATGTCTACCACACCATACCCCTCCCCAACCCCATTAAACATGATCTATATAAATGGTGAAATACTCCACCCTTAGGATTGTTCAGCATGTCAACAACCATTTCAACAGTAACATCTGTTACCCCAATTTATATTTTGCCATCTCCACAATAACCTTCAACCAGGCATTTCTGTGTTCCACAAACTGAGTCGTATTGATAACCTTACCAATAAAAGCTATGAAGTCAACTTTATTCATTATCAAAGTGTGCTTTGACAGTCTTGAGCGCTAGATTTCTGAACAGGCCTCAGAAACCATGCCAGGACCAGCAGAAGCACCAGCCCCGACAGTAGGTCCACTTACTACAGGTACATCCATGTAAGCTCCATCAGTCCACACTGTAGTTCTACCAATCTGTTTTATGGCCTCTGCATATGATACTGTACATCATGACTGATCCTATATCTCTGAGTCTCTCAAGCCTCGCTCTGCACCTGGCATCCACCAAATCCTGCACTGTGTTCTCCCCCACAATTACATCACTTAACCTTCACATTGCTTCCACATTCACTATAATCATGTTCCCCTCCACACTTGGCACCTCTTTCTTTCCTTTACACTGAGCAGCTACATGTCCCATTCTTTGGCATTTAAACGCTGCGGTGTCCTCCTGAAAATCAACATGGAATGTCGATTGTCAAAAGGAAGTAGCTAATGTTATCTAGTAACCAAACTGGCAGCTGTACTAGTCATAATCTCTGAATAAATAAGAATTCACTGTAGCAACTATGAACACAAAGCAAAGTCATGTTATATAAAGAGTTAAATGTTGAAAGGCCAAACAAGATACATTGGTCCAGTAGTTAGCTAATTGTTGGCAATTAAGCATTTTTTATGAGATCAGATTCTTCTTCTAAAGATTGAACATCTGACTTGAATCCATATGTAGCGAAACAGTGCCACCTACGGCACTGGAGTATATTGCAAAGGAGACAGGCTCATGCGTTATATAGTCAATCGTTCAATCAGAGATAGGGTCATGCCTATTTCCTGCTATGAAGTCAACATTTTTTATTTGATCTAGCTCAGTGGTTCAGTGCAGTACATGTAGTGTGTGTTAGGCTATCTGTTACCTCCTAGAATTAAGCTGTTGTTTTTTAAAATCTCATATTGATTTGCCTGAAAGTTACCATACTACCATTATGTGCAACACACATGCTTCATACATTGCTCATATTAAACAATGGAAATTATATAAATTCAGGACAAGTTTGGATGTATAAAGACAATGAGGCATGATGATATATAATACTGTATCTGGACAGAAGTCCAAGTTTTAATAATTTTAATAAGACTTTATTGTGAAGAACCATGTAAAACATAATGTATTACAAAGGCTCTGCAGAGAGATATCTATCCTTTCAATACCACTCCAGCAAAGAATCACTCTAACCATGAAATAGAGGTTTCCATGGTTACATCAGGAGCCATGTTAAGGGGTGCCTCTTAATTCTGCAGTAGTTTCTCCGCCTTTATTTTCCTTTCACCATGTTGCAAGACAGTGCCATCTTAAGAATCTGTCTGTTTGCTGCAGTGATAGGGTTTGAAATCACACAAATGGGGGCACCAATAATGCTTCGCAACAGCTTTGACCCGAGTCACCTTGCCGTGGGATTCAAACATTTTGATTGATTTAAATAGAAAATATCACCACAGCTCGCACTTACCTGGTTGTCCTGATGGTGGTGCATTGCAGATCTTGAGTTGTTCAGGAGTCGCCAGGTCTACAGGTTGAATCCTTGCAAGAGCATCCCCAGTGTGACATATTGAAGTCCTCAGTACAACCCGTTACCTTGACAACATGATTTTATCATTCTAGCCCACCACTACCTTCTCCTACAGAGGGAATCAAATGCTTCTACAGAGCCAGATGAGACTGCGGTTTGCTGGGAATGTCTTGAAATATATGGTACCACACTTGCTTCCATTAACTTTGTGGGGTGGGGATTTGGGGAGACCTTCTCCTTGATATTACGCCCTAAGCACATGAGATCGGCTTGCACATATACAGTGCCTTCAGAAAGTATTCATACCCCTTGATTTATTCCACATCTTGTTGTTACAGCCTGAATTCAAAATGTATTAAATTAAATATTAAAATCTTCACACAATACCCCATAATGACGAAGTGAAAACATGTTTTTAGAAATGTTTGCAAACATAAGCATTCACACCCCTGAGTTAGAATCACCTTCGGCAGCGATTAAAACTGTGAATCTTTCTGGGTACGTCTCTAAGAGATTTGCAGACCTGGATTTTACAGTATTCAAGTTCTGTTGTTGATCATTACTAGACAGCCATTTTCATGTCTTGCCATCGATTTTCAAGCCGATTCAATGTTGTCTTGGTTTGCAACTCACGTGTATATTTTGCTTTGTGTTTTAGGTTATTGTCCTGCTGAAAGGTAAATTTGTCTCATAGTGTCTGTTGAATAGCAGACTGAACCAGGTTTTCCTCTAGGAGTTTGCCTCTACTTAGCTCTATTCCGTTTATTCTTAACCCTAGTCCTTGCCGATGACAAGCCTACCCATAACATGATGCAGCCACCACCATGCTTAAAAATGTGAAGAGTGGCACTCAGTGATATGTTGTGTTGGATTTGCCTCAAACATATTGCTTTGTATTCAGGACATAACGTTAATTTCTTTGCCACATATTTTGCAATTTTACTTTAGTGCCTTATTGCAAACCTTTTGTTTTTACCCATCTACCAATAGGTGACCTTCTTTGTGAGGCAATAGAAAACCTCCTGGTCTTTGTGGTTGAATCTGTGTTTGAAATTCACTGCTAGTCTGAGGTACCTTACAGATAATTGTATGTGTGGGGTACAGAGATGAGGTAGTTATTAAAAAATCATGTTAAACACAATTATTGCAAACAGAGTCCTTGCAACTTATTTTGTTACTTGTTTATCATGTTTTTACTCCTGAACTTTAGGTTTGCCATAAGACAGGGGTTGAATACTTATTGACTCAATACATTTTAGCTTTTCATTTTTAATTAATATGTACAAAAAAATTATCTAAAAACACGATTCCACTTTGCCATTATGGGGTATTGTGTGTAGACCAGTGACACAAAATCTCAATTTAATCCATTTTAAATTGAGTCTGTGTGAATACTTTCTGAAGGCCTATATTAAATTATTGTTTAATGTATCTGCTCAGCCAGATATTGCTGTACTACTTTTGACAGCTATTTGCTAGTCTTCACACATGGTGAACCCATCAGTCTGCACGTCTGTTTGAGTGTTTTCTGTTATTACTACCAGGCCATGTTACTAAATGACTTTTCAATACCACCTTAAATATATATTTTTTTTTTATTTAACCTTTATTTAAGTAGGCAAGTCAGTTATGAACAAATTCTTATTATGACGGCCTAATCAAATGCTTAATTTACTAAGGGAAAACCATTTAAGTTTTTTGTATAACTTCAGCAATTGGATGAGACAGAAAACAACCAATATCTTTCATTTATGAGATTTCTTAGCCACCTGACCAGATACACTCAGCGGGGCCATACTCTCAAACTTTTGCTTAGACCGAGGTTTAGACCTGAGGTCTAAAATGGCAAGCTTTTCTCATAGGCCAACCTAGCACAATTAGCCAATATACTAAGTACGACTAGCTGAGCACATCATTATAACTGGTAACAATCATCAACTTTGCAGATGACACAACAGTAGTAGGCCTGATTACCAATAATGGTGAGATACCTCCTCCCTATAGGCTGAGGGCCCTGGCGGAGTGGTGCCAGGAAAATAACCTCTCCCTCAACGTCAACAAAACGAAGGAGCTGATCGTGGACTTCAGGAGACAGCAGATGGAGTACGCTCCCATCCACATCGACAGGACCACAGTGAAGGTGAAAAGCTTCAAGTTCCTCGGTGTACACATCACTGACAATCTGAAATGGTCCACCCACACAGACAGTGTGGTGAAGAAGGCGCAACAGCTGGGACAGAGAGACTGAAAAACAGCTTCTATCTCAAGGCCATCAGACTGTTAAATAGCCATCACTAGCTGGCCTCCACCCAGTACCCTACCCTGAACTTAGTCACTGTCACTAGCCAGCTACCAACCAGTTACTCAACCCTGGTGCCCAGCCATCCGGACAGCTGATGAAACTGAGGAGTATCTCTGTCTGTAATATTCTGATTGGCTGGGCCTTGCTCTTCAGTGGGTGGGCCAGTCTCCCAAGTGGCCCACCCATGGCTGTGCCCTTGCCCAGTCATGTGAAATCCATAGATTAGGGCCTAACAAATGTATTTAAATTGACTGATTTCCTTGTTTGAACTGTAACTTAGTAAAATCATTGAAATTGTTGCATGTTGCGTTTTATATTTGTGTTCAGTATATATAGAATATAGAATTTGGTCATATATGCGAAAACGTGCCTTTTGAATTTTGTGTAGCGTCAGTAGCTCATAAGGAAACATAATGCAATTCTTATTGTCATACTCCCCTTCTTAGAGGGTAACGAACACTTACTTTGAAGTTGGAGGTTTTATAATCTCCTTCTGGTGAACAAGTTTACCTGTTTAACAAATGCGATTGGATGGTGCCTCTACCCTGTAAGGTCACTGCTAGGTTGATTTGTTATTCTTTTACCGAATATATAATGATGTGCTCAGCTGGTCGTCCTCAGCATAGTGGCCTATTGTGCCAGGTTGACCTATGAGAAAAGCTAGCAGCTTGCCATTTTAGACCATAGGTCTAAACCTCGGGATGTTCTCAAACAGCTTCACATGGTAGGCCTACTGTGGGTTTATTGCAGTGTTGAAAGCCCTTCCACTGTTTTAAAATGTCACCTTCCATTGAAATATTAAACATATATTCTTATAAACTTCCTTAGACTCATATCTTTCTCAGTGGCGGAGACATGGTTGAGCAGTATCCCATATCCTCCCCTCTGGAATGTGCTCCCCGCCGTCCGCCTCAAGGCAACTCGGACTCTAGGCTCTTTCAAATCTGACCTCAAAACGCAGCTATATAGAGGTGCCTCCTTGTTCTGTGTTATCTTACAAAATCTTGAAGTGCCAGTAACAATTAGCACTTTGAGATGTAATGAAAATAGCTTTATAAATCAATTACTATTATTGTTATACTCTGGTTTTAGAAGTTATTGCTAATGAAGGATGTCACATGGTGCAGGAGGAGTGATAGAGCACTGAATAGCTCAGCGATATTGGAGGGACAGAGAGGGATTATGGCTCAATCCCAATTGTCTTTCCGTGATTCCTCTTCGTATCCTATCTCCTCGCCTCCTTCTCAACTGTATTGGAGGAGAAGGTGCCCGGTCCCTCCTCTGATCTTCTTCTCCAAAGGGTTTTGAGAAGGAGGCAAGAAGAGACGATGCGAAGAATCAAGGAAAGATTAATTGAACTTCCTCAACAGGTTCTGGCCTATGGGAAGAACTTCACAGGTTCACAAAACAGATAACGCTCCAACATTCTGCCCACACGCCACTGAGCTAGAACTACTAATTAGCTTTGATGCTCGCTTTGGCTTTTACTCAAGACCTTGAACAAAGACTAGGACAGCACTCAGACAGAACACACACAATAAAACAGAACATACACAATAAAACTGCAGTTATGATCTGGAGAGTATTGTCATATTAATTGTTGATGGACTACTTCATAAGCTAAGATTCAGCACCCCATTTAGAAAATTAACTTTTCTGTGAGCATATCGCATGCATCAACTCAAGACTTTTCACTCCAATGAGACGAGGGAGGAGAATAAAGGAACAGAAGACAAGTGATGCTAAAATGAACATTTATAATGACTCTTTGTTCCTGTTGCCGTCGCAAAAATAATCTTTAAAAAACAATTCAATATATTAACACTGAAATGTTGACTTCACTGGTAGTCCACGAGTCAAACACAACTCACTGAATTTTTTTTTTTTTTTACAAACACAATACTACAGTTACATGAAATAGTCATTACCCTTAAATCTATTAATGAATGATGTTCAGATAAACCGATAATAATAATAAAAATACACTTTCATTCCCTTTTCATAGTTGCTGTTGTCATTGATCAACAGTGTAACGTTATAAAAGGAACTGCTTCTGAGATGTTTCACTGAGGAAAGCAGTAAATAGACTGGCAGCATAGAATATAGTAGCATGTCAAGTCAAATGTCAAACAATTAAGTCTTTTGGGGGGGGATATGGGATTAGGAAGTGAACCATCCCAGTGCTACCACAGTTTCAGTGTGTAGGCTGGCCGGCTTTTGGCTCAGTGGCGATTTCATTTGGCACTCGTATTGGCAAATACCTTGATAAAAAGCTCTCACCCGTACTTCACTGACATGGCACAAGGAAAGACATTGTTGCCCTTGTATCTTTAAGATTGAGACTGTCTTTGTAAAGGCATCGAAGCAAATGCTTCAGTCAAAAGACAAGTGAGGCCTGGACTTTGAAATGGTATCTTCTCTGTCTCAATGTAGATACACTTGAGTCATTCCAATTGACACAACTCTTTTTAGTTTTGGATAACATTTTACATATGCTGACAGTCCATTTCTTAAGATGGAAAAACAAAACAGAGTTTTACAAAATTAAAAACCTAACCCAAAATAATATTTACAATGGAGCCGAAGAGGTGTGCAGGGCATTGTCATGCTTTTTTTTCAGACAACATTTGTTAGCTTTCAACCCTGCAGAATTGTCCGGATGACAAGAAAAGGAACAAGTAAAAACAAAATAAAAATTCATACAGTTGTAGTCTCAGCAAATTTTGGCAATAAACCTGGGTTCAAAATAATCCAAACACGCAGATGAGCACGCAAAGGGTGAATAAGGTCAACTTAGTTCATGGGAGGGTCAAAGATAAGAGATGGCATCATGGCTGGTTGGCAAAAATCCTGTCTTTCTCCTACTATACAGAGGAATAGGCTCAGAATAATTTTCCATTCAAAGGGTGAATACAATGACAGGTGCCAGACACAACGGCACACATAATCATAATGTCATGTAGGCTGAAAAGATGATAGCGAGAGTTGAGGAGAAGAGGGGGCAAGCAGCCTTAACCGTCTTACCCTGTGTCTGATAGTTCGATAGAATCCCCCTTAGGAGGATCCTGGAGGGTCAGATGAATGTCCAGACTACATAATATATATTTTCTTTAAGGTTTGGAATGGTGTTGACTTAGTTTGGCACTCAGTAGTGGAGGGGTTAGAAGAGTGGTGGGGATTAGTAGCAGTGCATGGCAGAAGGATGAGACAGAAAGTCATAGCATGCAGTGAATAAGAAGTTTTAGGTTACACAGGGTTCTTACGGGTTGAGTTGTCAAATCCACCAACACTGACAGCTGTATGACCGAGGCAATCGAATTTTGCTGGTGCTGTATGTCTCCAATCTAAAATTATATCAGTGAGACCTTGGGATTGCATTCTGTAACGTAACAAACGTGTACTCTCTGATAACACCACATAGAGACATTGTATGAGGTTTACCGTGCTTTCAATGCCAATTTGTTCTTAAAAATTCCTCTCGCCCTCTAGACTTAAAGGCAGCAGAATGCAACATGACAAGACTGAACAGTTCCACTCTAAATTCCCTCACTCTTTTAAAGAAGATTTGCTCATTGTGATTTTACAAATCTTTGCTAAAGGGAATGGATAAGCCATATTGTGTGGACACGGGTGCCACCTTTTCAGAGAAGTTTGATACACAGAGAAAAAAAGAATAAAACCCTCAACAAACAACATCAGAGCAACAGCAAAGAATGACAAAAACGGCTGGTCATGGTTTGCTTTGTTTCACATCCAATAATAGGAGATGTCATTTGTAAAAAGGTATGACCCATTGATCAGTAAAGTGCATTTATGCAACACCAAACAAACAGGACAATGTTGACAGTGAATCGGAAGTGTTGTTGAAACATATCTGGGTTATGACTATGGCCTACCTGACTATAGCTGAAATTGGTTCTTGACATAATATGTTAACTCTACATGTAGTTGAAGTTCCAGCCCTGAATTCACATTAAAATACTAATAAACATTCAACTGAAAAAATGAGCAAATGGGATTACATTCATAGATTAGAACTGGGCATTCAAGCTGTGGTACAAAAAATCTTTAAAAAATATTACACAGGTTTTGTGAGGTTTAACCTGATCTTAAAAATGCCTGGTATTCTAGAAAGCAAAACTCAAGAATAACACTGAATAACATTTTCGCGTTTGCTTGTTTCACATTTGTAATACTCCTCATGGTACCTTAAGAAAACAAAACCTGGTCTGTTATAATATAAAGAGATTGACTGTATGAGAATTTGATCTGAAATGTGTATTTGGGCCAACATGACAATAATGGGCTCCCTCCCGACTTACGACATGAAACATTTTAAACATGAGGTGATTTTAACTTAAGTGTTCTACAACTGACTGCATGCAACTTTATGTCTTTGAATGTTGCGAGAAGACCTCTCAATTTTTTTAGTTTTTTTCCCCTCCATTTTTCACTTTGATACCATGCAATAGAAGACGTGCAAAAAGATAACACCTAACGCCACAAAACACATTTTGTCTGATTGTTAATGACTATGTTATGAATGCTTATAACATGTTATGCTTAGTCCATGCTGGCCTATAGAGACATTTGTGAAAAACAGCAGTGCTTAAGCCACAGGTCAAACGAACACACAGGGGATGCATGGAGTGTAAAACAACATGGATCCATAAAAATCACAATCTTTATCTCTTACTTATGTAGCTATGGGGTAAAACAATGCACAAAATAGTTATTCGTCCATTGTTTTCTTAAGTAATGTATATGATTATCTTTTCTTAACTTAAAAACATTGTTTGATTGGCACTTGATCAGCACTTCTAAACAAGTTATTGATATCTAACATTTGATCGCACATCTACAATTTCAGAAGCTGCAGAGGTCTAGTTTGGCACAGGTACAATTATTACTGTTACTATCTTACCAATACTGTATAGTATTCTATACACCTCGTTGTATGCCTCTGTTTTTTAGAGCATGTTTCTTATCAACAGACCAGACATTTTTCAACTAAAATATTTTTTATATTTTACTTATCAAATAGCAGCATTTTCATAACTTACAAAAAGTACATGTAAACCTATTCATTCAAAATCTTAGTAATTTCAAAGGTTCATACAATAGACATAACAGAAACACAAAACAGGACAACATGCTACTATATTGCTTCCAATATTCTTTAAATGTTTCTTACGGTCAAACTAAATCATCAGTAACAGAAATATGGACGCCACCTGTCGATGATGAGTCATCGTAATGCACAAACAAATCGCAAAGCTAATCTTAAATCAGGGTTAGTTGGCACTCTTCATCATCCACACAGAGATAACATAGTTTCACATTGTATCGACGACGCTGGACTGCATTTGGACTACAAACTAGAATAGCTACAATTAAGTACATATAGATCATGTTGACATGACATATTCCACATAAGAGGATATGCATAAAGGATGTCTCTGTTTCAGCATGAGGTCACGAACGACGCACCTTTCTCTCTCTCTCTCTCATTTACTTTTTTTTTTTTTTATAAACTCCTGTTTTCTTTAGTTATGAGGCTGACATAGAAGCTCTGTTTGGTCAACCAACAGACGTTTGCTCATTCAACCAAGATTCGCCTTCATATTTTGCTTTACAGTAGAAAAACAAAACACATAAACCCTCCCCTTCCCATAAAAGGTCATAGATCACGGTGTAAGCCTGTCTAAATCCTACTTGTTCTTCTTTTAGTGGGGAATTTGATACCGTATTTTGAACCAATGTTGCTGGTTGGTCTTGTGGGTGTCACAGTTTGGAGGCAGGTGTAATCTGTGCATTTTCGACTGGTGAACTCTATGGGCTGTGAAAATATTTGCATACCCTTATGACCTATAGTGCATAACTCCTATCAATCACTTCGGCACTCCCTGCAACCCCAGACGTCAGCGCCTATGAGTCGACAAGACAGAAAGAAGGAGAGAGCGAGGGAGCAGTGCGGAGCAGAGAGAAAAGGTCATATGTATATGTCTAAAGAGGAGGAAAAGTGATGAATGGAGAGGGATAGGAGTTGGTACAATGTACAGATCAGACAGCTCTAGAGTAGTCTCTCTCTAAACCAAGTGTAGTTGCATTGCTTATATTATTAAATTCACCTTGATTTGTGCTTGTATTTTAAATCAGCATTAAAATGTTGTGAGGTTAGGGCTAAAATATGAAGGTTTTTGAACCCCACAGGTGGAAGTTGCAGATATTATAACTGGAGTGCCATTTCACTTCAAGTAACTACTGTATCGTTGAGTACTGTTAAAAGTCACAGCACATCCCGTCAGAAATACAATGAAAGGGAAACGTGTATTCAGTGAGTCAAGGTAATGGGGCTTGTGGCTGGTATCATGCCATGCGGAGTGCTCAAACACAGAGTTGTTAGTAAGGTGGGGTAAAGGTAAATTCTTTCTCAAGAAAACGTTCCTTAGAATAACTATTGAATAAGATGGCGGAGAAGGAGTCTTGTCATTTCACTAAAAAGGGAGTGTTGCTGTTTCTTTCTCTGCCACCATCCCTTCCAGTCCTGTAACATTGGAAGCCGATAACAGAGCTCTGGTTACATAAGTCTATGGATAAATGTGTGAAATGGAAAAGAGGGTCAGAATAGGATTCAGGGACACAGAGCTCTGGTTACATAAAGTCTATGGATAAATGTGTGTAATGGAAAAGAGGGTCAGAATAGGATTCAGGGACTGCTGTGCGGGAAAATAAATGTTGTAGGAGTCATTTGGGTTATTAAAAGGGTCTGTGCTATCCAGGATCCTTGGGATGACCCTACCCCAAACCCTACACTTACCCTAACTTTAACCCAGTACCTAACCTTAACCATTTTACATTTCAACTTCAATGGGGTAGGTACATCCCAAGGATCCCAGGTAGCACAGACCTTAATAAAATACAATATGGTTGACCGATGACTGGACTGATCAGTAGAAGAAACGTCCATTAGCAGCTCTCTGCTGTGCAATATTATTGGTAAACCAAAATATCTCCAAGACATCACATTATGGATGTTCTTGTGGAGATGTTCTTTATCTCGCTGCTCGGCTGGTTTTGCTCTAGAACAGGGATGGGCAACTCCAGTCCTGATTGGTGTCACACTTTGGTCCCAGCCTCAGCTAACACACCTGACTCCAATAATCAACTAATCATGATCTTCAGTTTAAAATGCGATGAGTTTTATCAGCTGTGTTTGCTAGGGATGGGGAAGAAGCGTGACACACCTCCGGCCCCCGAGGATTGGTGTGGCCCTTCCCTGCTCTAGAACATGAGATACAAGTGTGTCAGCTGGAGGCCTATATCTTGGATATGTACTTCAACATATGATCACTTGGTTCAAGAAGGGACAGACACACTTTGCGTTGTGTCTCACAGTGTAGTCATAAGAGACCCAGTGTACTCGGATGAAAATCAATGGATAGCAGTGCAGAAGCAAGCAAGGGTAATCTTTGTGTGTTTGAGAATGTTCTAGAACACAATTACCCTCCCTGCGTTTTTGCCAAACAATTATCCTTACAGAATGTCAGCTAAATGTTTCGGCAACACATTATGCACTACTGCCAATGTAAGCTAGTGTCAATGTCTGCTTTAGTCAAGATAACAGGTTGGACTAACCAACTGCATAAACTGTTGACTCCATATTGGTATTGACTCTGGTTGAGAAAATGGTTCATAGAAAACTCCAAATGTGTTTCATGGTGAATCCATTTCTTTCTCATTAGTGTCTCTCTTGACTACCAGCCACCCTGATATAAAGCAATCATCTCCTCGCTCACAGATAAGGTTCAATACTGCTTTTCTTAACAAGACTGCTTTGTAGTGCTTCATTGCCTTGGGGACTCTTCCGGTTAGATTCTTCAATTGAAAAGGTAATGGAAGATACCTCAAGCTTTGTATAGTGCTGTCTTCCCTCTCGGATATGATGCTCCGTCCCATGGGGGTTTATTCATTTCTACATAGGAGTATGTCCCAAGGCGCAATATCGGTTGGCAAACTCAAAGTACAGGGCCAATTCATAACAATAGGGTAAAATGATTTTTAACCAGTAACTACGTTATTCGGATCTAAATTGTCCACGGTGGCACAAGATACAGTTTGCCATGGCAGCTAAAGGAGAACTAGTGGGGTTAAATATTAAGACTGACCTTCAACATAGCATGGAAACCAGTCTTTGCTTACATAAAGGCAGAACTAGATCCCATAAACTATAGATAAGTGGACAACCATTGGCATCTTACAATCAAGGAGAGGGAGAGCAATCTCCAAAGGTATTTTCAATTTAGGTGGAATATTGGTCTATCTATCTGTAGTTATGTTTTCATAGCACCAAAAGTGGTGTGTATGTGGGTGGCGGTAAACATGTATGAATATGTGTCTGTTCCTGTGTATGTGTGTGTACATTCCTGCGTGTCTCCTCTATCCTCTCACATTGAACATTTGACCCCTGATCTACACTTATATATATATATAGTTAGTGTGCAGTTCTGGGTTAAAACTATACATATCTGTCACTGCAACTCAACATTTGATCCTTGTTAATAACAAAATAACAATAATAATGTCTTTACATTCATATCAACCCGAATTCACAGGTTTAAATCATCTACGTTTGAATGAGACCATATTTCAATAAATAATTGATGAAAATAAAGAGGATAACAACCGAATTGTTAAAACCTCAATTTTGATATGAACCATACAGCGGCATGTCGTTAATATTGTGATATCCATTAAGAATTTACATTAAAAATGGCTGCCTAATGGTCTTGGATGACCTCTGGTGCTCGTCATTTAAACTCTCTCATGTAAACAAGGCCTTTTGCTTTGTTCACACGGAGCGAGGTTAACATCAAAGCAAAAAGGCATGAGCAAAACGCTATATCTGCTCTTATAGCCTGTCTGGAACCTCAACTCACCGGGAGCGGAGGTCTACAACTGAAACTGAAAAATCAACACAGCCAAAGAAAAGAAAAACGGAAGAGAACGAAACCCAAAACAAACCCAGCTGTGAGGTTTTTGAAGGGGGGTGAAATCGTGTGGACTCACCCCTGAATTTGCTGCTTGGCAGTGGACCAGTTCAGCTTTACTCTGATCACCATCATCAAAAGGACTCGACACCACTTTTAAAAAAACATCACAACCTCGGTCCTAAAAACACAATCACATATCACACACACTTATCCTGGTTTTCTCTCTGCCTCACCTCCTCCTCTGTGACCTTCTCTTTTTAATAGTGAAATATTGAGCGGATATTTGGACGTTTTCTCCTCTCTCCGTGACCCTTGGTGACCTTTCTTTTCTGTCTCCATCCTTCCTTTATTTCATCCTCTTTTCATTTAGCCCACCTTCTGTGGGTTGGTGGCGCGCACACCCTGCTCGTACGTGATCCTCTGGCTGATCAGATACTGGGCGGCTTGCGTTGC
The DNA here is from genome assembly GCA_023634145.1 of Thymallus thymallus. NCBI lineage: Eukaryota > Metazoa > Chordata > Actinopteri > Salmoniformes > Salmonidae > Thymallus > Thymallus thymallus. The sequence continues at coordinate 32,110,425 of CM042391.1, forward strand.
TGCGGGCGACCCTGTTATGGTAACTTTACGGTTCCGCGTGCCGGGTATGAACTCTCCCTTTTTGGAGATCTGGATGCGGGCGCCCGTCAGCTCCTGGTACTCAACCAGCGTTTTCCCACCTTTCCCCAGGATGGCACCCACCAGATTCTCTGGGACAGCAATCTCCACCACGTCTTTGGCCCCGTCTCCCAGCTTCTCTGCGGCCAGCAGGGAGGAGGCCATCAGCGGGGACGAGGCATTCAGGTAGCCGTTGGAGGCCCCCGTGGCGGCGGCCAGAGAGCCCAGGGAGAAGCCCCCCAGGCCGACAGCGGGATGGCCAGAGCCGCCGGAGGCATCGCTGGCATAGGAGGCCAGGAGGTTAGCGGCGGCAGCAGCAGCTGGGTTAGCACTAGCAGCCACGGCGGCCAGGACCCCGGAGGCAGCAGCGGGGTTGAGGCCCAGGCCCAGGGTGTTGGTGTTGTAGCCATAGCTGGCCAGTGTGTTGAGGGCAGAGGTGATGGCCAGCAGGTCATTGCCAGAGAAGCTGGACATGGTGCCTGGGAAGCCGCCCATTCCTGCCAGGCCGGCCTGGCCTAGAAGGCTGGAGGCAGTGGCGGCAGCCGCAGCGGCATTGGGAAGGACCTCAGCCGAGTTGGCGTAGGGGGAACCAGTGGGGTTGGAGTTGGCCACGGGGCCCGAAATGTTGGAGTAGCTGATGTTGAGGCAGCTGCTGCTCTGAGGGTCCTCCTGGATCTTCTGCACAATGATCTCCACGGCTTTGCGGTTCTGCTCGGGCTCCCCGCTGATCGTGACCACGCGCTCCTGCAGGTTGATGCCTTCAGGCTTCTGAGACAGCTGCACCCAGGCACCCGACTGCTCCATCACCGCCTTGACCGTGGCCCCGCCCTTACCGATGATCAGCCCAGCCGTGCTGTTGGGCACTATTAACTTAGCCTGCAGAGGAATGGTGGGAGCCAGAGAGAGGGAGGGAGGGAGGGAGGAAGGGAGAGAGGCAGAAAGAGAGATTGAAAAGTAGGAAAGAGAGAGAGAATGATATCTCTCACTGAGTCATTCTACTATCCCAGCCCTCTGCTTTACTCAGCGATGTGTTAATCCCAGGGGTTAAGGCTGCAGCTGCCGTCCAGCTCTGTGGCACTGTGGAGGACCTAGCGGACGGGCGGCCGTTAAAAATAACCTCATGCCCTCACATTTTCCTGACCCTGCCAGGGCTCGGGTTGTGGGGCAGATGCCCCTGTGAGACAAAGTGTGACTGTGTTCTTGCCATGTGATGACCACGTGCCCTCACGGCTCTGCATGTCTTCTGCATGTCTACACTATTGACATGTCAGACAGATAGGTAGGGAAGGAACATGCTTTGATTGGTCGTATTCTATCTCTGATAACCACGGCGTGGACCGTGGCCTATATTAAGTATGGTGGTCGGTCAGGGTTGGCTGACTGTAAGGGACCATGCCTCACCTGTTTGACACGGTCGGGGTTGACAGTGGTCTGTGGTTGCAGTATGCTGACTGGCTCTGTTTTCTGAGCGCTCTGAGGCATCTCGCGGACTTTCTCCGCGATGAAGCTGTGGACGCCATTTAGCGCCTCGACCGTACCCTGTATCAGACACACACGCTCTGTGGTTCCTGTGGGGATAGAACAAAAAATATAAGCATCACGGTGTATCAGTACAACCCACATGCAAAAATACTAGTTTACTATAGAATACTACAGTACCAAATCATTCTATAGTAAACTTTTGTATACTGTAGAATACTACACTACACACTGTAGTATACCTCGATAATGTCAGTTTTATTTGTCGTATGTAAGGGATACGAATGGTATATGCATGGTATACTATAGTAAATACTACAGTATACAACAGTCCACAAAAACATTACAGTAAATACGAATTACTACAGTACCTCATTTGCATACACCCTGCCCATTCCCCTCCCCCCATGTCCCAATTTCTGCCACCCATAAGTGAGAAACCGACATGCCAAGTATAGACCATATATTGTGTTATAGAAAAGAGCTGAAGTTCGAAACTCTCTGTTCAGACTCCAGTCTTACCAACCTACAGGTTATGGAAAATGTGGTCTATGAGTATTTTGTCCAGTAGGTTTCCTCAAGGACAAAACCCTAACTGCTATGTCAAAGATAATAAATTAAAAAACATTATTATAGTAACGTCTGCATTAAACCCTACAGTAAATACTACAGTAAATTACAGTACGCAAAAACACTACAATAAATACTACATTATTACTCTGTGTTGCGTCGTGCCTATGAATAGCCCTTAGCCACACCCCCTCGGGTCTTATTGCTTAAATATACCACAGGTATGATGCTAAATTACTTGTTTACTGTTCTAATTATGTTGGTAACCAGTTTATAATAGCACCTCTGGGGTTTGTGGTATATGGCCAATATCCAGGCACTCCGCGTTGCGCATAAGAAAAGCCTTTAGCCTCCTCGGGCCTTATTGCTTAAGTATACTACAGTCCGCAAAAACAGTACAGTATTTACTAATATATAAAAAGAAAAAAAATAAGTATTTATACTATAGTAAGCTGTAAATACTACAGTATACTACATTCATGTCTGCAAAACTACAGTAAAGTCTGCAAAAACACTACAGTGAATACTATAGTTTTTAACTATAGAATACAATAGTCTTTTTTTTGGGGGGGTGGGTACCATTCTGCCCTTGAGCAAGGCAGTTAACCCCCAACAACAACTGCTCCCCGGATGTCAATTAAGGCAGCCCGCGCACCTCTGATTCAGAGGGGTTGGGTTAAATGTGGAAGACACAGTTCGGTTGAATGCATTCAGGTTGTGCAACTAACTAGGTTTTCCCTTTCTTCGGCATCACAGTGTTGTGAGAACGTAGATTATTGTGCCTTGGGGTCAGCGTCTGCTATGGCTGTAGTATATCACTTACAAGAGGCTTAAGGAATAGGATTTCTTGGATGAAACATGTTTTTGCCAAGGACCTATTTTACAAAAAGTAGTACCTAGTGTTGGAAAGCAACCCCATTTATAACTGAATAGCTACTTATGCAGAGACTATTTGCAGAAAAAAAGAATGCTTGAGGTTTGATAACAGTTTCTTTATACAGTGGTGCTAATTGCCAACCTATCCAATAATACCCCCCCCCCCATATAGGAGCTCAAAAATAGAGCAGCTGAAAGGGAAGAAAAGACAAGCTCGGGTAACAAACCACTGGGGGGGACAAAGAATTCCTCCTAAATGATGGAACTGTTCCAGAACCCTGGAATTCTGGGCCTGTCCTCGCCCCCCTACCTCCAAAGACTCCGCACGTCCTTCCCTCATCGAGGCTTCTTTCTACACCCTTTGTCGGCCCTACTGGAATTCCGTTGCCATGGTTAAGGAGCTGCGCCGTACGAACAGGTGATGCAATGGCGTGTCCTTTCTATAGCCTGCATCTTCTCTTCCTTGTTTATCTTTCTCTCTCTCTCTCTAACTCCTCCTGTCTGCCTTGCTCTCTTTCTTTCATTCCGACGCACATTTAAATACTGCTATACCCACATTCTTAATTCAATATCACACCACCAGATTTGCAATAAGGACTACATTGTGTTATGTCTATCAAAATACTAATACAAATGAATAAATCGAATCATGAAATGACTTGTTGGTGAACAGCAATCTGATCTAAATCCAACAATCCAATAAGTGAAACATTTCTTCAATACTAATGACAACTAAGAGTCATCCTAATCTTTTAATTTGGGGAAGTTCTCCGCTACAGACAAGAGTCATCCTAACCTTCTAACTCAGGGGAATACCCTCCTATCAGGAAGACCAGCTGATTGAGACTGGCCTGTTTAGTTTTGCGGGCGACACCGCTCCACTCCAACCTGCCCGGGCCATTTGTGTTCCTTTCCTTTTAATGTGATTCCATCTCCCCTTACAGGATTGGGTGACACACATCTGCCCCTAGAAGCACTTGTCGACATTCAGGAAATGTCTGTCAAGAGTTATCAAAACACACAGCCCACACAGTCTGAGGACGGTCCAGGATCTCACTCAAACTCGATCCAACTCCACTGTTCCCATCTTAGTCCGTAGCAAAGACATTTAACTTTATTTGCTTTCACTAGTTATGTTATGTAACATGGACAGAGTATAGTCCGTATGGAGCTACTACTGTAAGTTGCATTGTGGGTTTATGTATACTTGTGCCTGTGCCTAAAAGTGCTGTCATGCATTGAAGACTGAGACTGATTAAGAACTGCAATTGTTTCTTTCCAGGCGATTTGGAAAGCCTGGTTTACTTGACAGCATTATTAGGAGCAGCTATAATGTAGGTTCTGATGTGTGTAATACAAATGTTAAGAACAGTGTGTTTAATCTTAGAGGGAATTCTGGCACACAGGGCAGCAGTTCCCGAGGCAGAATGAAGAAGGACCTTGATTCTGTAGTCCAGTTGCGTCAGTCCAAAGCCTTACCCTGCAGTTCTTTAACTGCAGAGGGCTATAAAGTGGTAACAACCATCTTTGTTTCACTCTGAATACTAAAAAGCTGTCTTCAAAGAATTTCAATGAGGTTGCTTAACTTTGTAACCTGCTTTTTGATGGAACTACCTCAGCCAAAATGGACTGACTTGGTGTAGTTTTTCGGGGTGAGGTCAGTCTTTCTGTTTTTCAGCTAATCCAAAACATCAGCACCATATTCCTATGACATCATATCAATTGTATCTGTTCATGCAGCGCAGTGTGTAACTTCATATGCTAGCTGGGCTGACGGCCAGCTGCACAAAGCAGGGAGTCTGGATTTTGGATTCTAAGATATTTGCGCCCTTACCAGGGGACTCTCTGCTTCCTTTGCAGCTGCTGAGAACAGTGTGTATGTGAATGCGTACACACGTGTGTACTGTATGAGTGAACAGTATGTTGTTCACATACTGGTGTAGGGGTAATTTTGTCATGTAAGGTATCAGTAAGGATGCGATCAGACAATGATATCTAATCTGGATCAAACTTTTGAGAACAAATGCTATGAGAAAAAAAGACTCAGGAGAGGGAGGGGAGGAGGAAACTTGGCGTAGTGAGAGAGCATCTTGAGTACAGCTGGAGCAGGGTCACTTCCAGAGAGAGAGAGAGAGATTGAAAAAGGCTATTTCTGGGCCAGACCCCCTGTCCCCTCACACACAATCATGCATCATCCACACCCTTCACTATCTCCAGTCGTCTATCTCAGGCCGCCACAGAAGGGCCTAGTCATACAGTTCCCATTCCCATCAAAGGCCTTCCCTTATTCATGATTTAATGTCTTACACTGGCGGATGGGAGACTGGAGGTGGGTGGGATTGTTCTAACCACGGCTATCACTATTGAGCAGATTGCTATGGGGGAAATATCACTGTCTGTCTGTCTGTATCCTCGTTGTGCTGTAGGTGGTGTAAGCCAATGCAGCTGCAGTGTTACAGGTTAAGAGGTGATCTGTGCGTATTGGCATTAACATGACATGTCAGCACAGGCCTCTCATAGTTGAACACAGAATGGAGATAGAAGGAAAAATCATTGTAATGGTATAGCCTACCCTTTTCATTAAAAACACATGTTAGATAAAATATTAGGGCCTAATTTATGATGTGTTTGCACTTAGTTCAGTAGGGAATAAATCACAAAAGGTAGGAAAAAGGATTACAGACTTGCGGTAAGGAAAAAGGCAGTAAAAATAACATTCAATTGATTAGCTTTGTTTGTTGTCTTTTAATTCCTTAGGAAAATAACAGGTAAAATTCCTTAGGAAAATAACAGGTGTTATATTGTTATAGTTTCTGGAAGAGAAGTTCTGGCCCTGTAACGTCTGCGCTTAGGAGTCGGGAAGCAAGTTCAGGGAGTGAGTGTTTTAATAAATAAACAAAACATAAAACAAAGAACCCGAAACAAAGCACAGACACGAAGCAGGAACAGAGTCAATGACACCTGAGGAAAGGACCAAGGGGAGGTATAGGGAAGGTAATCAAAGTGATGGAGTCCAGGTGAGTGTGATGAGGCGATGATGCGCGTGACGATGGTGACAGGTGTGCGGGATAATCAGCAGTCTGGTGACCTAGAGGCCGGAGAAGGAGCACACGTGACAGTACCCCCTCCCCGACGTGCGGACCAGTCACCACTGCAGAGACAGTCTGGTGACCTAGAGGCCGGAGAAGGAGCACACTGTGTGAGATGGTGTAGTAGTTTAATTTGACTTTGGGGGGCCCTAGCAGCGCCCAATCAAATCGCTGCCAGTACCATCTCCCTGAAACCCTCACTCATCAAAATAATGAGGAGGGGGAGGGGCAGAGCAGGTGGTGCCCTATCAACCCATCCACCACCCACAGAGAGGAGGATACAAAAACTGCATCAATGTGTGTTTTCTAGGTAGACAAAGAAGCTAGTGCTGATACATTATATGCAACAGTAAGCCATTACTAGAGTTAATTGTCAGCGTGTCATGGTTACCATCGATAAGCCATTACTAGAGTTAATTGTCAGCGTGTCACAGTTACCATCGATAAGCCATTACTAGAGTTAATTGTCAGCGTGTCACAGTTACCATCGATAAGCCATTACTAGAGTTCATTGTCAGCGTGTCATGGTTACCATCGATAAGCCATTACTAGAGTTCATTGTCAGCGTGTCACAGTTACCATCGATAAGCCATTACTAGAGTTCATTGTCAGCGTGTCACAGTTACCATCGATAAGCCATTACTAGAGTTCATTGTCAGCGTGTCATGGTTACCATCGATAAGCCATTACTAGAGTTCATTGTCAGCGTGTCATGGTTACCATCGATAAGCCATTACTAGAGTTCATTGTCAGCGTGTCACAGTTACCATCGATAAGCCATTACTAGAGTTCATTGTCAGCGTGTCATGGTTACCATCGATAAGCCATTACTAGAGTTCATTGTCAGCGTGTCACAGTTACCATCGATAAGCCATTACTAGAGTTAATTGTCAGCGTGTCATGGTTACCGTCGATAAGCCATTACTAGAGTTCATTGTCAGCGTGTCATGGTTACCATCGATAAGCCATTACTAGAGTTCATTGTCAGCGTGTCACAGTTACCATCGATAAGCCATTACTAGAGTTCATTGTCAGCGTGTCATGGTTACCATCGATAAGCCATTACTAGAGTTCATTGTCAGCGTGTCACAGTTACCATCGATAAGCCATTACTAGAGTTCATTGTCAGCGTGTCATGGTTACCATCGATAAGCCATTACTAGAGTTCATTGTCAGCGTGTCACAGTTACCATCGATAAGCCATTACTAGAATTCATTGTCAGCGTTTAACAGTTACCATCGATAAGCCATTATTAGAGTTAATTGTCAGCGTGTCATGGTTACCATCGATAAGCCATTACTAGAGTTCATTGTCAGCGTGTCATGGTTACCATCGATAAGCCATTACTAGAGTTAATTGCCAGCGTGTCATGGTTACCATCGATAAGCCATTACTAGAGTTCATTGTCAGCGTGTCACAGTTACCATCGATAAGCCATTACTAGAGTTCATTGTCAGCGTGTCATGGTTACCATCGATAAGCCATTACTAGAGTTCATTGTCAGCGTGTCACAGTTACCATCGATAAGCCATTACTAGAGTTCATTGTCAGCGTGTCACAGTTACCATCGATAAGCCATTACTAGAGTTCATTGTCAGCGTGTCACAGTTACCATCGATAAGCCATTACTAGAGTTAATTGTCAGCGTGTCATGGTTACCATCGATAAGCCATTACTAGAATTCATTGTCAGCGTTTAACAGTTACCATCGATAAGCCATTATTAGAGTTAATTGTCAGCGTGTCATGGTTACCATCGATAAGCCATTACTAGAGTTCATTGTCAGCGTGTCATGGTTACCATCGATAAGCCATTACTAGAGTTAATTGTCAGCGTGTCATGGTTACCATCGATAAGCCATTACTAGAGTTCATTGTCAGCGTGTCACAGTTACCATCGATAAGCCATTACTAGAGTTCATTGTCAGCGTGTCACATTTACCATCGATAAGCCATTACTAGAGTTCATTGTCAGCGTGTCATGGTTACCATCGATAAGCCATTACTAGAGTTCATTGTCAGCGTGTCACAGTTACCTAGAGTTCATTGTCAGCGTGTCACAGTTACCATCGATAAGCCATTACTAGAGTTCATTGTCAGCGTGTCATGGTTACCATCGATAAGCCATTACTAGAGTTCATTGTCAGCGTGTCACAGTTACCTAGAGTTCATTGTCAGCGTGTCACAGTTACCATCGATAAGCCATTACTAGAGTTCATTGTCAGCGTGTCACAGTTACCATCGATAAGCCATTACTAGAGTTCATTGTCAGCGTGTCACAGTTACCATCGATAAGCCATTACTAGAGTTAATTGTCAGCGTGTCATGGTTACCATCGATAAGCCATTACTAGAGTTCATTGTCAGCGTGTCATGGTTACCATCGATAAGCCATTACTAGAGTTCATTGTCAGCGTGTCACAGTTACCTAGAGTTCATTGTCAGAGTGTCACAGTTACCATCGATAAGCCATTACTAGAGTTAATTGTCAGCGTGTCATGGTTACCATCGATAAGCCATTACTAGAATTCATTGTCAGCGTGTCATGGTTACCATCGATAAGCCATTACTAGAGTTAATTGTCAGCGTGTCATGGTTACCATCGATAAGCCATTACTAGAGTTCATTGTCAGCGTGTCATGGTTACCATCGATAAGCCATTACTAGAGTTCATTGTCAGTGTGTCACAGTTACCATCGATAAGCCATTACTAGAGTTCATTGTCAGCGTGTCACAGTTACCATCGATAAGCCATTACTAGAGTTAATTGTCAGCGTGTCATGGTTACCGTCGATAAGCCATTACTAGAGTTCATTGTCAGCGTGTCATGGTTACCATCGATAAGCCATTACTAGAGTTCATTGTCAGCGTGTCACAGTTACCATCGATAAGCCATTACTAGAGTTCATTGTCAGCGTGTCATGGTTACCATCGATAAGCCATTACTAGAGTTCATTGTCAGCGTGTCACAGTTACCATCGATAAGCCATTACTAGAGTTCATTGTCAGCGTGTCATGGTTACCATCGATAAGCCATTACTAGAGTTCATTGTCAGCGTGTCACAGTTACCATCGATAAGCCATTACTAGAATTCATTGTCAGCGTTTAACAGTTACCATCGATAAGCCATTATTAGAGTTAATTGTCAGCGTGTCATGGTTACCATCGATAAGCCATTACTAGAGTTAATTGCCAGCGTGTCATGGTTACCATCGATAAGCCATTACTAGAGTTCATTGTCAGCGTGTCACAGTTACCATCGATAAGCCATTACTAGAGTTCATTGTCAGCGTGTCATGGTTACCATCGATAAGCCATTACTAGAGTTCATTGTCAGCGTGTCACAGTTACCATCGATAAGCCATTACTAGAGTTCATTGTCAGCGTGTCACAGTTACCATCGATAAGCCATTACTAGAGTTCATTGTCAGCGTGTCACAGTTACCATCGATAAGCCATTACTAGAGTTAATTGTCAGCGTGTCATGGTTACCATCGATAAGCCATTACTAGAGTTCATTGTCAGCGTGTCATGGTTACCATCGATAAGCCATTACTAGAGTTAATTGCCAGCGTGTCATGGTTACCATCGATAAGCCATTACTAGAGTTCATTGTCAGCGTGTCACAGTTACCATCGATAAGCCATTACTAGAGTTCATTGCCAGCGTGTCATGGTTACCATCGATAAGCCATTACTAGAGTTCATTGTCAGCGTGTCACAGTTACCATCGATAAGCCATTACTAGAGTTCATTGTCAGCGTGTCACAGTTACCATCGATAAGCCATTACTAGAGTTCATTGTCAGCGTGTCACAGTTACCATCGATAAGCCATTACTAGAGTTAATTGTCAGCGTGTCATGGTTACCATCGATAAGCCATTACTAGAATTCATTGTCAGCGTTTAACAGTTACCATCGATAAGCCATTATTAGAGTTAATTGTCAGCGTGTCATGGTTACCATCGATAAGCCATTACTAGAGTTCATTGTCAGCGTGTCATGGTTACCATCGATAAGCCATTACTAGAGTTAATTGTCAGCGTGTCATGGTTACCATCGATAAGCCATTACTAGAGTTCATTGTCAGCGTGTCACAGTTACCATCGATAAGCCATTACTAGAGTTCATTGTCAGCGTGTCACATTTACCATCGATAAGCCATTACTAGAGTTCATTGTCAGCGTGTCATGGTTACCATCGATAAGCCATTACTAGAGTTCATTGTCAGCGTGTCACAGTTACCATCGATAAGCCATTACTAGAGTTCATTGTCAGCGTGTCATGGTTACCATCGATAAGCCATTACTAGAGTTCATTGTCAGCGTGTCACAGTTACCTAGAGTTCATTGTCAGCGTGTCACAGTTACCATCGATAAGCCATTACTAGAGTTCATTGTCAGCGTGTCACAGTTACCATCGATAAGCCATTACTAGAGTTCATTGTCAGCGTGTCACAGTTACCATCGATAAGCCATTACTAGAGTTAATTGTCAGCGTGTCATGGTTACCATCGATAAGCCATTACTAGAGTTCATTGTCAGCGTGTCATGGTTACCATCGATAAGCCATTACTAGAGTTCATTGTCAGCGTGTCACAGTTACCTAGAGTACATTGTCAGCGTGTCACAGTTACCATCGATAAGCCATTACTAGAGTTAATTGTCAGCGTGTCATGGTTACCATCGATAAGCCATTACTAGAGTTCATTGTCAGCGTGTCATGGTTACCATCGATAAGCCATTACTAGAGTTCATTGTCAGCGTGTCACAGTTACCATCGATAAGCCATTACTAGAGTTAATTGTCACCGTGTCATGGTTACCATAGATAAGCCATTACTAGAGTTCATTGTCAGCGTGTCACAGTTACCATCGATAAGCCATTACTAGAGTTAATTGTCACCGTGTCATGGTTACCATCGATAAGCCATTACTAGAGTTCATTGTCAGCGTGTCATGGTTACCATCGATAAGCCATTACTAGAATTCATTGTCAGCGTGTCATGGTTACCATCGATAAGCCATTACTAGAGTTAATTGTCAGCGTGTCATGGTTACCATCGATAAGCCATTACTAGAGTTCATTTTCAGCGTGTCACAGTTACCATCGATAAGCCATTACTAGAGTTAATTGTCAGTGTGTCATGGTTACCATCGATAAGCCATTACTAGAGTTCATTGTCAGCGTGTCACAGTTACCATCGATAAGCCATTACTAGAGTTAATTGTCACCGTGTCATGGTTACCATCGATAAGCCATTACTAGAATTCATTGTCAGCATGTCATGGTTACCATCGATAAGCCATTACTAGAGTTCATTGTCAGCGTGTCATGGTTACCATCGATAAGCCATTACTAGAGTTCATTGTCAGCGTGTCACAGTTACCATCGATAAGCCATTACTAGAGTTAATTGTCACCGTGTCATGGTTACCATAGATAAGCCATTACTAGAGTTCATTGTCAGCGTGTCACAGTTACCATCGATAAGCCATTACTAGAGTTAATTGTCACCGTGTCATGGTTACCATCGATAAGCCATTACTAGAGTTCATTGTCAGCGTGTCATGGTTACCATCGATAAGCCATTACTAGAATTCATTGTCAGCGTGTCATGGTTACCATCGATAAGCCATTACTAGAGTTCATTGTCAGCGTGTCATGGTTACCATCGATAAGCCATTACTAGAATTCATTGTCAGCGTGTCATGGTTACCATCGATAAGCCATTACTAGAGTTCATTGTCAGCGTGTCATGGTTACCATCGATAAGCCATTACTAGAGTTCATTGTCAGCGTGTCACAGTTACCATCGATAAGCCATTACTAGAGTTAATTGTCACCGTGTCATGGTTACCATCGATAAGCCATTACTAGAGTTCATTGTCAGCGTGTCACAGTTACCATCGATAAGCCATTACTAGAGTTAATTGTCACCGTGTCATGGTTACCATCGATAAGCCATTACTAGAGTTCATTGTCAGCGTGTCATGGTTACCATCGATAAGCCATTACTAGAATTCATTGTCAGCGTGTCATGGTTACCATCGATAAGCCATTACTAGAGTTCATTGTCACCGTGTCATGGTTACCATCGATAAGCCATTACTAGAGTTCATTGTCAGCGTGTCACAGTTACCATCGATAAGCCATTACTAGAGTTAATTGTCACCGTGTCATGGTTACCATCGATAAGCCATTACTAGAGTTCATTGTCAGCGTGTCATGGTTACCATCGATAAGCCATTACTAGAGTTCATTGTCAGCGTGTCATGGTTACCATCGATAAGCCATTACTAGAGTTCATTATCAGCGTGTCACAGTTACCATCGATAAGCCATTACTAGAGTTAATTGTCAGCGTGTCATGGTTACCATCGATAAGCCATTACTAGAGTTCATTGTCAGCGTGTCATGGTTACCATCGATAAGCCATTACTAGAATTCATTGTCAGCGTGTCATGGTTACCATCGATAAGCCATTACTAGAGTTCATTGTCAGCGTGTCATGGTTACCATCGATAAGCCATTACTAGAGTTCATTGTCAGTGTGTCATGGTTACCATCGATAAGCCATTACTAGAATTCATTGTCAGCGTGTCATGGTTACCATCGATAAGCCATTACTAGAGTTCATTGTCAGCGTGTCATGGTTACCATCGATAAGCCATTACTAGAGTTCATTGTCAGCGTGTCACAGTTACCATCGATAAGCCATTACTAGAGTTAATTGTCACCGTGTCATGGTTACCATCGATAAGCCATTACTAGAGTTCATTGTCAGCGTGTCACAGTTACCATCGATAAGCCATTACTAGAGTTAATTGTCACCGTGTCATGGTTACCATCGATAAGCCATTACTAGAGTTCATTGTCAGCGTGTCATGGTTACCATCGATAAGCCATTACTAGAATTCATTGTCAGCGTGTCATGGTTACCATCGATAAGCCATTACTAGAGTTCATTGTCAGCGTGTCATGGTTACCATCGATAAGCCATTACTAGAGTTCATTGTCAGCGTGTCACAGTTACCATCGATAAGCCATTACTAGAGTTAATTGTCACCGTGTCATGGTTACCATCGATAAGCCATTACTAGAGTTCATTGTCAGCGTGTCATGGTTACCATCGATAAGCCATTACTAGAGTTCATTGTCAGCGTGTCATGGTTACCATCGATAAGCCATTACTAGAGTTCATTATCAGCGTGTCACAATTACCATCGATAAGCCATTACTAGAGTTCATTGTCAGCGTGTCATGGTTACCATCGATAAGCCATTACTAGAGTTCATTGTCAGCATGTCTAGTCAAAGCGCAGTATATTACACCTTCCACCATATTTGAGCCATATTGCCATTTTGTTTTCTCCAGGCAGTTTAATCCTTATTTTCTACATGTAGCTAATCTATAATTGGTTGCTTGAGGCAATCACAGAATTGACTATAAGCCACATATTGTAAAAAGGAACAAAAGCCAGTACATTAATTCCTTTCCATTTATGTATCTGTATCTGTATGGTACAGAAATGTGTTCAGTTTAACAATACCACAGTCCATTGCCTATGTGTTGAAAATAGGCGTTCAGTACTAAATAAATATGATAATTTGGTTCAATTAGTTATTACAAAAGAGATCTGGACTTAATCAAAAGTGAGCCGCTGGACACCTGTTATTTTTCAGCAGATTGAAGCTTCCTTAGCCATGAAACACAAACGCAGATACTTTTCTGCCGCATCTTTTTCCATGTTGATATGCTTTTTTTTTTAACAAGGCCTTATTGGGCGACTAGTGCTTTCAGTGTACATGTCCTTGACATTGGAGAATGTGCTCTCTCCATCTTGGAGTAAAATGGCAGCCAGGCAGCTAAGGGGGAAATTGATTAAATGTGGTCTTTGCATTGTAGCAGAATGAATAATGATAGTACTTCTGGGGAATACAGACTTTACACAGAAATGGGATCAGCTCCTTGCTAAGAGCGCAGCCAATTTGAAAGAGAAATTGCTTGCATCTTTAAATGATACTTCTGCGTCAATAGCAGCTGTATCATCTGCATGGGTCTTTTGTCTGGGTAAAAATACTGTGCATTTCGAAGGCTGGATCAAACTGGTTGGGTTCCCCAGCTGGAATTCAAACTGCAGCATAACCAACGAATAACAGTCTTCTACTGAACTTGGATTCAGATAGGGCCATGTGTTTCGGGGGCTCTTACTTGTGTGTAGGCCTTGTAGGGCTGTCCCTGACTAAATAAAATATTGTTAAAACATGTTTTTTAATAAAATCAACTATATGCACTGAGCTTGTCTGATGCTTTAAGCTCACTGTTTGAATAAATAATTTAGACACACAAATGACTAGAGGGAGTCCGACCGCAATTGAGTTGATTGTGCCGGGCTTGATTCAGACTTACTGCGCTTTGTTAAAAGAAGTGACTGTGTGACTAGCACCCATTGTGTCTCTCCTCCCTGCTGTAGTGACCACCGCAGAACATCGGCAGTGTTTATCGCACTGTCTGTGTTGCTGAAGCTGCAACATAATTACAGTCATTTCTGACTGAAAAGTTCTGTTACCGAAATCCTTACTTTGTTAAGGAAACACATTCCTTATTCATTGGTCACATGCATCACATGAATGTGACCAATGGGGCCTGGCCTACAGCCTATCATAATCACATCAATAAATTGGTTATAAACATCAAATACCGTAACACATGTGACAGCAAAATGGATGCGGAGGACGTGAAAAATAAAAGTTGTGGAAAAGTCTGGAGATCAAGAAAAAGAACGAAGGCAAGGAGCATGTGCTGCCTGCATATTATATGTGCCAAACAGGTGCTGTTAGATTACAATACCATTTGGAACAGTGTAAACAACACTAAATACATTATAAGTGTACCTTTTTACAATGCTGCTATACTAAGCCTACTAATGATAATGACATTACTAATTATTATGATGATAATAATAATTGTAATAATAACTATAAGAAGGAGATCAAGAAAAAGGAGGGTATAGGAGCGAGAGAGGCTGTTCTAACAAACAAAAAGCCTTTATTACTGCACTGCAAAGACTAAAAACAGCCAAATTTGTGAAATTGCTTTATCCGATGCGTGATGCTTGGAGCTCACAGAATCAGTAGGCTATTAAACAAGCACTCAAATAGGCAACAGAAGCAGGATCTGTCTTATTTCTGTAGATATACAGCGGGTGAAATAGGTATTGAACACGTCACCATTTTTCTCAGTAAATATATTTCCAAAGGTGCTATTGACATGACATTTTCACCAGATGTTGGTAACAACCCAAGTAATCCATACATACAAAGAAACCAAAACAAATAAGTTCAGAAATTAAGTTGTGTGTAATAATGTGAAATGACACAGGGAAAACGTATTGAACACACTTGATATTTATTTAATACTTTGTACAAAAGCCTTTGTTGGTAATGACAGCTTCAAGATGCCTCCTGTATGGAGAAACTAGTCGCATGCATTGCTCTGGTGTGATTTTGGCCCATTCTTCCACACAAACAGTCTTCAAATCTTGAAGGTTCCGTGGGCCTCTTCTATGAATCTTGATCTTCAGTTCTTTCCATAGATTTTCAATGGGATTTAAGTCAGGTGATTGGCTGGGCCATTCTAGCAGCTTTATTTTCTTTAATTGAAACCAATTGAGAGTTTCCTTGGCTGTGTGTTTGGGATCATTGTCTTGCTGAAATGTCCACCCTCGTCTCATCTTCATCATCCTGGTAGATGGCAGCAGATTTTTGTGAAGAATGTCTCGGTAAATTTGCCCATTCATCCTTCCTTCAATTATGTGAAGTTTGCTAGTACCATTTGTTGAAAAGCAGCCCCACACCATGATGTTCCCACCTCCTCCAAACATGGTGTGTATTATGACATCCAAACAGTTCAATTTTGCTCTCATCTGACCACACTATATTCTCCCAGTATTTAACTGGCTTTTCCAAATGTTGTGCAGTAAACTTTAAACAAGCTTCAACATGCTTTTTTTTCAGCAATGGAGTCTTGTGTGGTGAGCGTGCATACAGGCCATGGTGGTGGAGTGCATTACTTACTGTTTTCTTTGAGACAACAGTACCTGCTAATTGCAGGTCTTTTCAAAGCTCTCCACAAGTGGTCCTTGGCTCTTGGACAACTCTTCTGATTATTCTTTTCACTCCTCTGTCAGAAATCTTGTGAGGAGCACCTGGTCAAGGCAGATTTATGGTGAAATGATTGTATTTCCACTTCCGTATTATGGCCCCAACAGTGCTCACTGGAACATTCAGACGCTTAGAAATGTGCCTATAACCAATGCCATCATTATGTTTTGCAACAATTAGGTTGCAAAGGTCTTCAGACAGCTCTTTGCTTTTACCCATCATGAGATGTGTCTTGTGTGACACCTTGGCAATGAGACCTTTTTGTAGGCCATCATTTGGGACTGAACCGGCTGATATTAATTTGCACTGACAGGGGGCTGGATTGCTTTTTATTTACTGTTTTCAGCTGGCTTTCCATGCCTTTTTGCACCTCCCTTTCTTCATGTGTTCAATACTTTTTCCCTGTGTCATTTCACATTATTACACATAACTTAATTTCTGAACTTATTTGTTTTGGTTTCTTTGGTTTTTGTATGTATGGATTACTTGGGTTGTTACCAACATCTGGTGAAGATTTCATGTCAATAGCACCTTTGAAAATATATTTACTGAGAAAAATGGTGACGTGTTCAATACTTATTTCACCCGCTGTATATGGATGATTCATAAAGTCAGGCACATTTAACAGTTAGGCTATTGGTCATAGACCTAATTAAGTTGGGATTTCCTCTCTCCTTACTTTTCTTAAATAATAAGGCAAGGGTTATTTTCTCGTCTCCTAACGCTGCTGCTGCCTCCACCGGATTGTTCTCAACACCAATATGCTGGTTAACTTTGCTATTATGCACATAGCAACATAGTTTAGGATAAGGCACAATTCAACAGCGCACTGATGTTTAAGAACCGCAGACAGCGATTGCTATCCAACGCAGGAGAAAGCGCATTTGTTATAGAATTATATAACTTTTCTTAGTGTTGCACCATTGTTCTTACATAATATAGCCATATACAATTTTAGTAGCACTGTGCCATCCCCACGGCCTCCGCAATGGATTAGTCCACAGAGACAGGCGAGACTCAGACAGGTGTGTTGAGCACCATGAAGAAAACTAAAACATTTGCGACTGACTGCTCGACTAAAGAAATCTCGGTTGACCAACAGCCTATCGACCAAACAATCGACCAATCAACTAAATGGGGTCAGCCCTAAAGCCTTGACATTTGGACAATGTTTTTTTTTTTTTAATTTAACCTTTATTTTACTAGGCAAGTCAGTTAAGAACAAATTCTTATTTACAATGACGGCCTAGGAACAGTGGGTTAACTGCCTTGTTCAGGGGCAGAACGACAGATTTTTACCTTCTCAGCTCGGGGATCCGATCCTGCAACCTGCCAGTTACGGGCCTAACACTCTAACCACTAGGCTACCTACCTACCATCCATGGTCACAATGTGACCATGGATAAAGTGAGGTCCACTTACCTGGGTAGAAGTCTTTAGATTTGGACAGCTTGATGGTGGCGCCCGTCTCTTTCTGCAGCTGTACGATGGTCTGGCCGCCCTTGCCAATTATAGAGCCGGCCGCATAGCTGGGGATCAGCACCTTCAGGAAGTACTCACCCTCCTCTATAGAGACAGAGAGAGACACATAGACATGAGGTGAGAGCTAGTAAAGCTCTAGTCTACACACATTATATACACCATACTGAAAGTAACCAAGTCACCTCAGCCGACACATGCCTGCAGCACGGAGTAGACTACAATTCACATTCACAATGTGTCCCTTCTGGGTCCATTCAATCATTCACAATAGGAACATGTACGTGTCAGATGCATATACTTGAATAGGTAGCTAGCCACATATCTTCTTGTCAGACTGGCTTTGGTAGGTAGGTATCTAGAGAGGGGTTTTTCATTTCGGAGTGTGATTCTTTTGTAGCCTCTAGTCCCACATTTCATCAGAGTTTGGTGACACGTTCTGTGTTCTGTCCCAGATTTCCTGTTGAGTAAATGCTGACCTCCTTTCCAGTTTGCAGAGGTCTAATTTTAACTGTTTTCAAGGAGTTTTAGTATCCTTTATCAGAATCTTCAGACAAAATATCAAATTCACTGTCCAACTCCTACATAATGTTATAGATTATTTTCCAATCCAATAGACAAAGGATAAACATCAGAATCGTGTAAAAATGATAGGATGTAATAACATTACTCTAGACAAGACTATGTCAAAACACATAAATCATATGCTTGCAGTGCATGAAATCCAACCCGGTGTGATCCTGAGTAATGACAATTAGGGACGTGAGCATAAAGGAATGAAATCCCTCAGATTTGATCAAACTGGATACTGTCAAGACAGACTCAATGTCCTCCCATTTAAAAGGGGGTTCAGTGGCTTACAAAACTGTCTTGTATCAGTCAGTGATTGATATTGTGTCCGCTCAAAGAATTGACCGACCAAATCTTCTGTTTTTCAACCTTTTAATTAAGAATGTTCCCCTCCATACACGTAATGGTTGATAAAGTGAATCAGGTTAGTTACAACTGGGGTTGGAGCGAAAACCTACAGGAAGTTAGCTCTCCAGGAACAGGGCTGGAGAGCCCTGACTTAAGGGGTAGCTCTCCTATAGACACCAATGCGATAGCAGCTGGGTCTGGTCTGTTTAGTTCATTGACTGTAGGCCTATATTAACTAGAATAAATTAGCAACTGGGATGTCTCACATCCTCTTCCGTCACTGTACCTGGTTGTGCTATTCCAGACATAAGTAATAAACAGGAGAGACAGACATACAATCTACGTATGAACCTGTGGGCACAATAAGTACCCAATATCACCCCAGAAATCAATTAGATGATAGTAGCCTACATCATTCTTCAAATATCTGTGCTGGTATGACCCAAAAGTGATCTAATATGTTTTTTCAGATATCATCTATTATCTTTAACATTCTTTTTTCAATGAATGACGTCACTTTGGAACCTCTTCAATGCCTCTACCAGCAGCAAGGGTGACGTCACTGTCGAGAAGGCACTTTCAAAGAACCGTTCATATATACATACAAACGGGTTTCGAATACAGACCAGCACAAAAAATAAAAAGACGATATCACAACATTGTTGTTAGTTTTAGTGGTGATTTTGGGTGCCAACGCTAAGATGCGTGTTTGCCTGTGTCGTCGTTGTATAGCTTCATGCAGGGTGATGGATCTGCAGGCTTGTCCAGGGAAGATGGATGGATAGAGCTCTGCACACATCGGTGTCACTGTTCTAAGTCTGACCTTCTGTTTGCCTCCAAAATGGGCTCATTAGATCCTGATCATAATGAACGTGGCACTGTGACATATAGGGATTTCACAGTCCCTCTACGTGTCAGCTCTCTACTGATTCTTTTAATATGCCCCTCATGTTCCATTTGGATTTTGATAGGTCTCTCAATACAGTCATGACATGTTGATTTCTCAAATCCAAAGACAATCGGATTTCACTGTTACCTCGGACTGAAGGACCTTCCTCGCTGCTCACACATTACATTACTGGAACCAACATTTACATGAACATTCAACCTTCAACATGTCTAGTCCGTCAACACATTTATATTGTAAATCACACTGATGAATGATATAGCCTTAATGAGAACATCTATCATTCCTCTATCAATCAAAGAGAAACCATTATGACGGCATTACACTCTTGACACAAACCTTATCTTTAGCCAAGGCCATTTTTCTGCTTGGATTTCTACTTTCTACTTTCCCTTTCAGAGAAGCATGACGATAGATGACCTTGATGAAAAAGTAAAGACCATTGCTCAGACATTGAAATTGTCTTCATGGAGCTACAGGCTCTTTTCTACTGTCAGTCAGAGGACAAATGTTACTACAAATCTCCACACAGGGCAAAATGAACAATAGGAATGGAACAGTGGAAATGTCCTCTATTAGACCTGTGTGGCAGGGGTGTACAAGTCCCCGTTTCTATGTGTCTTAAAACCAGGGTGAACCCAGCATGTGAGAGCATGCCATTGAGATTCCCTCCATTGCCCTCACAGCAGCGTTTTGTCATTAGTCAATAATTAATTCCTTACTAGCTTCTGAAAAATCACAGTAACAGGTTTCAATGGTGTCATGTGGTAGAGTAAACATGGCAATCTGTTGCTGCAATACACCAGGGGAATGGGAGCAGTATGGGGCATGTTGGGGAGCTAACGTTAAGCCAGTCGGGGGTGTTGAGTTCAAACCCCATGCATCTAATACTGGAGGGATAGCTTGGAGAGGCACGGACAACAAGCCAAACATGTTTAGTGAAGTCACTCAACGGGGGTGGGCCCCCACTACCCCACTACCCCTCCAAATACCCACTCTGCATGTCAATGGACCAACCTGCCGCTGACAGGCAGCAAGGACGAAAGAACAAAATGGGCAATAATGAGCAGATGAGATTTCAGGTAGTCAAATATAAAGAGTTGAGTGTGATAAATGAATTCAACAAGTCATGACAAAAACAGTTTGGCTCTTACCCATTCTGAGATCTGCTGGTAAAATCCTCTGTCAGATCTCCATCAATGCCGGGGTACAATCTCTTAAGTGTACCTTAACGTTAGGCTACTCATAGGTGAAATGGTGGCGTTGAGGAATGCGGACAGTCAACCTTTTTCACGAGGTCTAATACATCAGTGGGTTCAAAAAATATATTTTACCGCAACATCCAAGTCATGCCTGCAGCTGGCCAGAGCCTCAATTGTCTGAGAAAATGCTAATGCTGGCTCTCAGTGTTTTCAGTGAAAGACGCCACGCATTGTTCAAGCCTGCACCGGTTTGAAGGGGGGGTCTTCCCTGCCGCATCACCCTTTTCACTGCTCTCATCCATATTCATCGAGTGGCCCGTCCATCTGCAGCAGCGTGGACGACTGACAACTCGCCTGGCCAATGGGCAGCCTCCTCCCCCAGCACGTCATGCCCACCCCCCCCCCACAATGCCTGTCCCAAAAAAATAGATTTTCTCCTCCAGTCCGCCTCTTTTGACGCAGCACTATAAAGCGTAGTGGTCCATTCACTTTCTTTTTCCGTGGAAAATGACAAAAGTGAAACAGGCAGTGGGGTTAGTTTGTGCGTTTCATGGGAGAAAGCGTGGGGTTACCTTGAGCGATGATTGAAAAGGTGTGTGGATGCAGTGAGTGGATGATGAAGGAGGTGGAGGAGGAGGGGAGTGATCAGAAAGTGTGCGCCGTACAACCCCCCTCCAATCTCTCCCACCCCTCTTCCCTCAGACGGCCATTTTTGAGCGGGAGGGGGGGGGGCCTCATCAACCCCTGCAAATGGCAGTGCCGCAGAATGGTGTAGGTGGGGGGAGGAGGGTGACAAAGCCAATCACTACGTCTATAAATCGTATAGACTATAGAGAGCGGTATCCTATGTGTGTGTGCGCGTGTGTGTGTGTGTGGGGGGGGTTGGCTCCGCACAGTAGTAATTTCCAGGGAACCTTTAGAAACACTAGTACCATTTGCTTAGCCGCTTTGTTCATTTTCTAGCTACATTTCCGATGTCTTTAAATCATAGAGCAACTGGGGTAATAACTGAGGCACATAAATATCTTTGCGACCGTCTTCCAGTAAATTATACCAATAAACCATTCATTGTGTTGCCAGGACTCACTGGTGTGGCTACATAAGCATTGTCTTTCTGTAGGCTCCCCCCTCCCTCCCTCTGCCACCTGGCAAATTCATAGTCCGCTCACGTCACATCGCTCTGCAAGGGCACCTGTGTCCTTCTCACACAAAAAAACACCAACTTACATTCCTCTGCCAACCTTTCCATTAACAGCATTACCATATCATACCTAATCCAGGACATGGATAATTACAGGCTAAATTAGCATGAGCGATGAATGAAAAATATGTTAGTTTTGAGGAGAGTGGTGTTGCTGATAAAAAAAAAAGAAGAAGAAATAGACTACCTCCTCCTCATAAATGCACAATAGGCACACGGAAGTAAAAACCACCAGCACCTTACTCCTTTTCTATGGTAACTGTCATGTTAATGATCAACAGGAATGATTATGTAATAAATATCAGACACAATGTGTAATGTAATGACCAAGATGGCTGAGAATCATTAAGCTGTGTCACCAGAAAAAAAATACGTATTACGTATATGTATTATATATCTATTAAATAGCCTACAATGCCTTCGGAAAAAATTCAGACCCCTTGACTTTTTCCACATTTTGTTACGTTACAACCTTATTCTAAAATGGATTCAATAACAAAAATTTCTCAGTAATCTACACACAATACCCCATAAGTGAAAACTGATTTTTTGACATTTTTGCGAATGTGTATATATATATATATATATATATATATATATATAAAACATATTTACATAAGTATTCAGACCCTTTGCTATGAGACTTGAAATTGAGCTCAGGTGCATCCTGTTTCCATTGATCATCCTTGAGATGTTTCTACAACTTCATTGGAGTCCACCTGTGAAAAATTAAATTTATTGGACATGATTTGGAAAGAAACACACCTGTCTATATAAGGTCCCACAGTTGACAGTGCATGTCAGAGCAAAAACCAAGGCATGAGGTCGAAGGAATTGTCCGTAGAACTCCGAGACAGGATTTCTGCAGCATTGAAGGTCACCAAGAACACAGTGGCCTCCATCATTCTTAAATGGAAGAAGTTTGGAACCACCAAGACTCTTCCTAGAGCTGGCCGCCTGGCCAAACTGAGCAATCGGGGAGTAGGGCCTTGGTCAGGGAGGTGACCAAGAACCTGATGGTCACTGAGAGAGCTCTAGAGTTCCTCTGTGGAGATAGCGACAGGTAGCCCAGTGGTTAGAGTGTTGGGCCCGTAACCGAAAGGTTGCTGGATCGAATCCCTGAGCTGACAAGGTAAAAATCTGTCGTTCTGCCCCTGAACAAGGCAGTTAACCCACTGTTCCTAGGCCGTCATTGAAAATAAGAATTTGTTCTTAACTGACTTGCCTAGTAAAATAAAAGGTAAAAAAAATTAAAAAAAAATAGCAGAACCTTCCAGAAGGACAACCATCTCTGCAGCACTCCAACAATCAGGCCATTAATGTAGAGTGGCCAGACGGAAGTAAAAGAGACATGACAGCCTGTTTGGAGTTTGCCAAAAGGCACCTAAAGACTCTCAGACCATGAGAAACAAGATTCTCTGGTCTGATGAAACCAAGATTGAACACTTTGACCTGAATGCCAAGTGTCACATCTGGAGGAAACCTGGCACCATCCCTATGGTGAAGCATTGTCATGGCAGCATTGTACTGTGGTGATGTTTTTCAGGGTAGGGACTGGGAGACTAGACAGGATCGGGGCAAAGATGAACGGAGAGATCCTAATAAGTGCTCAGGACCTCAGACTGGGGCGAAGGTTCACCTTCCTAAGCGCACGGCCAAGACAACGCAGGAGTGGCTTCGGGACAAGTCTCTGAATGTCCTTGAGTGGCCCAGCCAGAGCCCAGGCTTGAACCCGATCTAACGTCTCTGTGCAGCAACGCTCCCCATCCAACCTGACAGAGCTTGAGAGGATCAGAGAAGAATGGGGGAAACTCCAAAAATACAGGTGTGCCAAGCTTGTAGCGTCATACCCAAAAATAATCTATGCTGTAATCGCTGCCAAAGGTGCTTCAACAAAGTACTGAGCAAAGGGTCTGAATACTTATGTAAATGTGATATTTCCATTTTTATTTGTAATAAATGAGCAGAAATGTCAAAAAAAAAACTGTTTATGCTTTGTCAAAATGGGGTCATTATTGTGTGTAGATCGATGAGGGAAAAAAAACGATTTAATCAATTTTAGAATAAGGCTGTAACCTAACAACATTTGGAAAAAGTCAAGGGGTCTGAATACTTTCCAAAGGCACTGTATAGAAAATGAAACCTGATGATAATACAATTATAATACAACCAAAAAACTCTATATACAGTTGAAGTCGGAAGTTTACATACACTTAGGTTGAAGTCATTAAAACTCATTTTTCAACCACTCCACAGATTTCATGTTAACAAACTATAGTTTTGGAAAGTCGGTTAGGACATCTACTTTGTGCATGACACAAGTAGTTCTTCCAACAATTGTTTACAGACAGATTATTTCACTTATAATTCACTATATCACAATTCCAGTGGGTCAGAAGTTTACATACACTAAGCTGAATGTGCCTTTAAACAGCTTGGAAAATTCCAGAAAATTATGTCATGGCTTTAGAAGCTTCTGATAGGCTAATTGACATCATTTGAGTCAATTGGAGGTGTACCTGTGGATGTATTTCAAGGCCTACCTTCAAAGTCAGTGCCTCTTTGATCAAGGTATTGGAGTGGCCATCACAAAGCCCTGACCTCAATCCTATAGAACATTTGTGGGCAGAACTGAAAAAGCGTGTGCGAGCAAGGAGGCCTACAAACCTGACTCAGTTACATCAGTTCTGTCAGGAGGAATAGGCCAAAATTCACCAAACGTATTGTGGGAAGCTTGTGGAAGGCTACCCAAAACGTTTGACCCAAGTTAAACAATTTAGAGGCAATGCTACCAAATACTAATTGAGTGTATGTAAACTTCTGACCCACTGGGAATGTGATGAAAGAAATAAAAGCTGAAATAAATAATTCTCTCTACTATTATTCTTACATTTCACATTCTTAAAATAAAGTGGTGATCCTAAATGACCTAAGACAGGGAATTTTTACTAGGATTAAATGTCAGGAATTGTGAAAAACTGAGTTTAAATGTATTTGGCTAAGGTGTATGTAAACTTCCGACTTCAACTGTACATTCTGACTGTTCTATGGATTATGGAAAAAGGCAATGTGGACTCAGCATTATGTGTTTGAAATTATTGCAGAGAGGAAAATCACAGAAAATATATCTTATTAATTATCATTAAATGTAAACCTGTGATTAAACGTTATAATTACAGATTATGGCATTATTTTTTGTTAGATATTACATTATTGGTGGCTTACACAGGCGAGTAACGTCCAAAGATAGACAAAGCCAATTCGTAGGCTACACCAGCTGGTGAAAAGAAAACAGCCTATTCTCTGCAGACATACAGTACTGTACTATTACCATAGTAACTAATGGAATAAGTGGTCCCTGTGTGCTGGTCTAGAATAACCCTTTCTCTAGGCTACCTCATACCTTTGTTATCAAAAACTGGGGGGAAAACGACTTGCCTAAACAAGGAGTAATGTTTCTGCCGTCACCAACAGCACCATCCTCAAGGATATTACTGAAATGTTACTAGCACTTTAGATAAGTCATATTGCAAACGTGTGAGCAACACAATGCAGGCTATCTATTTCAGTTTGCTATTTGTTTTACCCCTGAACAAAGATTCAAATTAATGCTTTAAATAGTTTATCACCATGCTGCAATCACGTACAAGAAAACACAAAAGTGTGTTTGAATATTTGTTGATCAGTTCTGTTTGTTTTTCCATCCTCTATGTGGTAGTCTACCAGTTTACTACTACGTAGGTAGCCTATTTAGCCTGTAGCCAATAAGTGAATTACATTGGGTGCTATGGAGTGGTTAGCAAATTGTGTATTTCTGCAGAAACAAACCATGGCTTTCTAAGAAAATGGCTATGACAGGTACACAATGTATTAGAAGTTGTTGTTCACTGATAGTCAATTATGATAGTTTCAAGTTATTGACGTTCACAGATGGATTTGTGAACATTTCTAAAGGAAAACATTTCAAATATTTACCTTATTGGTATTTTTCTGAAGTGAATTATTAGCATCCAACTCATTTACTATGTTTCTGAGGTCCCATGAGTCTGCACCTCTGCGACATACATTTTCCACTCAATGTAAAATGTCATAGTGAATCACCAGATGTGCAACATGAAGGGGTGACTGGGTTCAAACCTGACAGATGCCAAATGGGGCACTGACACTCATCATACAAAGGCTGGTTTGTATTTTATGTGATGATGTAAGTAACAAGACTTATAGCTAGGATACAATAGGCATTTAGATACATGATGCAATATGCTTTGAAAGTCAGAGCATGCTTGTGAAACATAGGCTACAAAAGTTGTATAATCTTATGCATTCAAACATTGGGATCCTATAAATACATGGTATGACATCTGATTGACATACTAGAAAATAGTTGCCCTAGATAAGCGGTTTCTAAGTTCTCTGTCAAAAGTAATGGGCTGATGACATGTTACATTCACTGAGGGCCTTAGAAACTGCTGATCTATGGCAACTATTTTCTACTATGTCAATCAGATGTCATACCATGTATTTATAGGATCCCAATGTTTGCGACTGGTAGCCTAGCGGTTAAGAGCGTTGGGCCAATGACTGAAAGGTCGTAGGTTCGAATCCCCGAGCCAACTAGGTGAAAAATCTGTCGATGTGCTCTTGAGCAATGCACTTAACCCTAATTGATAAGAGCGTCTGCTGAAATGTAACATGAGTTACTGCTTGATCATGCTGAAAACAATGTAACCTGCAGGGCTAGTACAATGTCTTACCTCCCGTGTTTGTGCGCTTGGTACAACAATCCTCCTCGGTCGGAGTTAGTGGTCGTTTACGAGAGTCGGAGGGATCTGACTCCATGTGGGGCTGTTGATTGTGATGAAGAGGATTCAAGAATATCCCGTTTTGTTCAACTGCTCCACCGGCCATCATTTTCCAACCAGTTAGTATAGGCCTATTTGCGTTATTCCACAACGCCCTCACCACATCACATGTATGCGAGTTCTCACAAAATGATCCAAGTTTTTCCTTCTTGACTTAAAATGTCTCCGGTTTCCTCTCTGAGAACACCAAAATGACAGGCAACACAACGCATTCGGTCTGCTTGTTCTTCTCGACTCTGCTTGCAGTTGGCTGATAGAGCGTCACAGAGAGCTAAATATAAAAACCATTGAGTGAAATGCATTCATTAGCCTGTCACTTCATAAGCTTTGTGTTCAGTAGTGGTGTCCTCTTGCCCGTGATTCCTACGCAATAGTCCATCATGCCGTAAGTCACTAGTGACACTGATAAACTAGCCTATCAAAAAGGTAAACATTTGATTTGCGAAGAATACCCCGGGAAAAATATCAAGGCAGTCGGTTGCAGTATAAGTGCAGCTGTTGTTATTGTATTTTGAAGTACAAGAAGGAAATATTATTTCAAAGCTCTGAAGTAGACCACACTGCCTCTGACCGGTGAGAGATGAAGCAAACGAGCCATGTTCTTCGGCCGAAAGGCTGTCAGAAGAACGCAAGCTTACGTCAGCTGGATCAGCATCCACTTTTTTACTCCTTTGCCTTTCTGGTCCAAAATGACAAGTAGCTTGTAAAATTCAAACAAAATGCAAATATCAGCCAAATTATACTGCTTTAAATTTTTACAAAGGATGCACAACTGAGCAAGAGGACAAGTACATTAGTGTCCAGTTTGAGAAACAGATGCCTCACAAGTCCTCAACTGGCAGCTTCATTAAATAGAACCCGCAAAACACCAGTCTCAACGTCAACATTGAAGAGGCTACTCCGGGATGCTGACCTTCTAGGCAGAGTTGCAAAGAAAATGCCATATCTTCCTCTGCCCAGTGTCTGTGTTCTTTTGCCCATCTTAATCTTTTATTTTTACTGGCCAGTCTGAGATATGGCTTTTGCTTTGCATCTCTGCCTAGAAGGCCAGCATCCTGGAGTAGCCTCTTTTCTATTCTGGTTAGAGCCAGTTTGCGCTGTTCTGTGAAGGGAGTAGTACAGTCCTGGCCAAAAGATTTGAGAATGACAAAAGTATTGGTCTCCACAAAGATTGCTGCCTCAGTGTTGATGATGGCAATTTGCATATACTCCAGAATGTCATGAAGAGTGATCAGATGAATTGCAATTAATTGCAAAGTCCCTCTTTGCCATGAAAATGAACTTAATCCCCCAAAACATTTCCACTGCATTTCAGCCCTGCCACGAAAGGACCAGCTGCCATCATGTCAGTGATTGTCTCTTTAACACAGGTGAGAGTGTTGATGAGGACAAGGCTGGAGATCACTCTGTCATGCTGATTGAGTCAGAATAACAGACTGGAAGCTTTAAAAGGAGGGTGCTGCTTGAAATCATTGTGCCGTCATCATTGCTTTGCACAAAAAGGGCTTCACAGGCAAGGATATTGCTGCTGGTAAGATTGCACCTAAATATCGGATCATCAAGAACTTTAAGGAGAGAGGTTCAATTGTTGTGAAGAAGGCGTCAGGGCGCCCAAGAAAGTCCAGCAAGCGCCAGGACCGTCTCCTAAAGTTGATTCAGCTGCGGGATCGGGGCACCACCAGTGCAGAGCTTGCTCAGGAATGGCAGCAGGCAGGTGTGCACACACAGTGAGGCGAAGGCTTTTGGAGGATGGCCTGGTATCAAGAAGGGCAGCAAAGAAGCCACTTCTCTCCAGGAAAAACATCAGGGACAGACTGATATTCTGCAAAAGGTACAGGGATTGTACTGCTGAGGACTGGGGTAGAGTCATTTGCTCTGATGAATCCCCTTTCCGATTGTTTGGGCCATTCGGAAAACACCTTGTCCGGAGAAGACAAGGTGAGCGCTACCATCAGTCCTGTGTCATGTCAACAGTAAAGCATCCTCAGACCATTCATGTGTGGGGTTGCATCTCAGCCAAGGGAGTGGGCTCACTCACAATTTTGCCTAAGAACACAGCCATGAGTAAAGAATGGTACCAACACATCCTCCAAGAGGAACTTCTCCCAACCATCCAAGAACAGTTTGGTGACGATCAATGCCTTTTCCAGCATGATGGAGCACCTTGCCATAAGGCAAAAGTGATAACTAAGTGGCTCAGGGAACAAAACATCAACATTTTGGGTCCATGGCCAGGAAACTCCCCAGACCTTAATCCCATTGAGAACTTGTGGTCGATCCTCAAGAGGCAGGGGTGGACAAACAAAAACCCACAACTTCTGACAAACTCCAAGCATTGATTATGCAAGAACGGCCTGCCATCAGTCAGGATGTGGCCCAGAAGTTAATTGACAGCATGCCAGGGCGGATTGCAGAGGTCTTGAAATAGAAGGGTCAACACTGCAAATATTGACTCTTTGCATAAACTGAATGTCATTGTCAATAAAAGCCTTACTTGTAATTATACTTCAGTGTACCATAGTAACTACTGACATAAAGATCTAAGAACACTGAAGCAGCAAACTTTGTGGAGACCTATACTTGAGTCATTCTCAAAACCTTTGGCCACGACTGTACACGGTGTTGTACGAGATCTTCAGTTTCTTGGCAATTTCTCGCATGGAATATATCGATTAACAAATACAAATCAAAAGGTGTTTGTTTGTGGATAGTGATTTACATTTGTGGATTGGTACTTATTTGTACAGATCATGATACATGAATACAAAATGCATGCTGTGTGTTCACAATACATTTTACATGTTGATCCCATAAAATACACACTTCTACAAACAAAATAGCCATACCCAGGGTGGTGATGTTAATCTGTGCAGCTAGTCAGGTGCAGGTGAATAAAATATGTACAAATAAAGTGAAATGGAGGTACGCTTGTGTTCACCTCAGAAATGGACCAAACCACCTTCAAGTTATGTGTCTTGATACTTTCTTACACCAAAATGACAGATGTGAACTTGCATTGAGTTATGAAATAATGTAACTATACTTAGTATAAGTCAATACAGTATTCATTAATTTAGGACTAATAGTGATATTACATCACCACTTTTTATAGGTTGACCCATTCCAGGTGGGTGCATGAAATTCTAGGCATTAACATTATCTGCTTAATGTGCTGTATGACACCGTAAAATTATTAAATACTTACTTTGTGAACAAAATGAGATCTTGTCAGTGAACATGTTGTTTTAGCTTTTTTCAGTCCTGTCCTGACAAAATTACAGAGACCTAAATACAATTTTGAAAAAGCTTCTTGACAATAATGCAAACAACTTATTTAGTTGACCATTTATTGTGTACATACAGTATATGAACAATATTACATGTTAGGCAACATACAACATCATGATCAAATATAATAAGTGTAGATACTTCATGGTAAAACTGTCATTATTAACACAGGTAATAAAAAAACAGGTGGTTCTCAGTTTGATGGGGCACTCTGCTCCTCGTAGGTCACAGCGTCCCTAATTTCAGTGTCTCGTTCTGGGATAGGCTGAACTTCCAAGCCAGTGGTCAGCTTTGACACCCTGTCGGCCAGTCGCTGAAGGACCAAGTCAGCAGTGCTGGTCAGACTGTGCTGGAGAGAGGACGAGAGGGGAACAGACGGAGGAATGGAAAGAAGAGAAAGAGAGACAGTGGGAGAGAGAAAGAGATGATACAGTCAGTGGCGACCCATCATTCAGGGCAGAACCCAACCTGTTTTGAGCCCCACCTGTTTATCTTTTTTTTTTGCCTGTTTAGTATGTTACTTTGGCATTAGTAAGTGTCACATATTAGTTTGCAAACAATGTAAAAAAATAAATAAAA
This sequence comes from Thymallus thymallus, assembly GCA_023634145.1. Taxonomy (NCBI): domain Eukaryota; kingdom Metazoa; phylum Chordata; class Actinopteri; order Salmoniformes; family Salmonidae; genus Thymallus; species Thymallus thymallus. The sequence goes on from CM042391.1 coordinate 32,141,094, forward strand.
TAAAAACATTTAGTTAATACAGCCGCATACAAACATGGTCTCTTTTTTGCTTTCTTGAGTAAGCCCCATGGGTGCGGCCATAGAGTTACATTAGAAGTGCCCATCCAAGAACGCTCAAGGTCATTGTCCACAGACAAAATTACGTCAAATCACGTTATATCTACAGTAGCTTTGATTGGACTGATCATGTCAACATCATACTTTCATAATCTTAGCTAGCAAGCTAGCAGTCATCATCATCAATCAAGTCGACAATCTACTGGAAAATCCTTTTCAATCCTTGTCATATGAAGAGAAATAATGAAGAGAAATTATAAATAAAACGTATCGTAATTATCGGCCATAAACACTACACAAGTTGGAAATCGCAAATTCAACAGTGAGTGGCTTGGAAGGAATCAGTGACTAACTGCAAGCATTGCAAAGCAATCACTAGCCTGATATTCTGTGGAGTGGGTGTGTGTTCCAAGGGTCTCTTTTCCAAGCTTAAAAGGATAAACATTCAACATTGGCCATGTTGTCAATCCAGCATGACTTCTGCCGCACTCAAAACAACTGGAAACAAAGAACTGGGAAATCTCAGACTATATGGGAACATGGAAAAAAATTTGCTCCGACTGGAAAAATACGTTTTGAGCAGTCATCCAACTCGGAATTGCAAGTCTGGAACTCGGGCCTCTTTCTAGAGCTCCAACCTGAAGATCACTGACATCATCATGATTCAACCTTGTTTTTTCCATAAATGCTGTAATATGCCAGGGAGATAGTATTACTTTCTTAGCTACAGTATACATATGTATGTTGTGTAGTAAGCTGTTAGTAGCCCATGTACCTCACCCTAATAATCTGGTCAATTTTCCCCTCATAATTTAGCCTACTGTTCTGACTTAGTGGTGCACATATAGCCTATAGCCTGTTTTAGAGAAATGTAATAATAAAATATTGTAAGAGCTTTCACCCCCTTTATTTATCCTACGGAGAATACTGTAAGAATGGCCCATGTTCTGAATTCTGTCGCTGTACATTTCAAAAGTGATGAACAAATAGTTATATTGACTACGTCTGTCCTAGCTCGCTCATTAATATCTTAATCTAAATTACGTATTGCCTCTTATCCGCTCGTCATCCCCTTATGCCATAGTTTGTACATCAGTAGAAACCACATTTGTTTAAACAAGTCAGCCATATGAGCTTTGTTTTTTAAAAAGGCAGTAAGTGAGGCTGAATAAACTGTTTTGCTGCCAGACCAGGCTCCGCTGATAGCCAGGTGTAACAGTGGTAAGGTGTTGGGACTGCTGTTCGGACAGCTTTATATAGGCCCTAACAATTTGTGGACACCGTTTGTCACCGTTATAGTGCAATTAATGAATTGTTTAGTGTTGTGTTGTGTAGTGGCTTTGCTGGCATGCTTCAACAATTTTTTTTTGTTTGTTTTACCCACCAAGATTTACATGCTAAAATCGCCACATACTGTATATTTATGTAATAGCTAGGCATTTTACAACAGTATATGCAAATGTTTTCTTAAGATGAATGCATTAACTGTAATTTGCTCTGAATAAGAGCTTCTGCTAAATGACTAAAATGTAAACTAAAAATGTATTATAGGGCCTACACTTCGTGCTATGGCCCTCTATGATAATGCACCTGTAGTATGTGCAGCCCCTTGAGTGTTAGAATCGCCAGCTCTCTCAGCCCATCTCCAGTCAAGTCCAAGTAAATAATGGATAGCAAAGGGCTCTTGAAGCTCCGCCTCCACAGCAGTTGGAACTGTTCCTCTGTCCCTCTCATTGGTTGCTGGAACTTGTAGCAAAGCAGCTCCTGAGGCATAGTAGCAGAGGCATAGGAAACCCTCACCACATCAGTTAATTGTGATTTGGATGACTAACATCCAAGAGTGGAGCATAAACAAAAATTTAAAAATTGAGTAAAACAATAGTCAGTCATTCATTTTCAGTTATGATAAGGTTAGACTGTTGTACTAATCTCATCATGTATGTACAGTGTTATTCTAAAATGTATTAAATATTTTTTTTCCCCTCATCGATCTGCACACAATACCCCATCATTTTTAGAAATGTTTGCAAATGTATAAAAAAAAAAGGACATTTACATAAGTATTCAGACCCTTTACTCAGTACTTTGTTGAAGCACCTTTGGCAGCGATTATAGCCTGGAGTCCTCTTGGGTATGACGCTACAAGCTTGGCACACCTGTATTTGGGGAGTTTCTCCCATTCTTCTCTACAGATCCTTTCCAGCCCTGTCAGGTTGGATGGGGAGCGTCGCCGCACAGCTATTTTCAGGTCTCTCCAGAGATGTTAGATCGGGTTCAAGTCCGGGCTCTGGCTGGGCCACTCAAGGACATTCAGAGACTTGTCCCGAAGCCACTCCTGCGTTGTCTTGGCTGTGTGCTTAGGGTCGTTGTCCTGTTGTCTGTACTTTGCTCCGTTCATCTTTCCCTCGATCCTGACTAGTCTCCCAGTCCCTGCTTCAGAAAAACATCCCCACAACATGATGCTGCCACCACCATGCTTCACCGTAGGGATGGTGCCAGGTTACCTTGGTTTTGTCAGACCAGAGAATATTGTTTCTCATGGTCTGAGAGTCTTTAGGTGCCTTTTGGCAAACTTACCACAGGTGGACTCTAATCAAGTTGTAGAAACATCTCAGGAATGATCAATGGAAACAGGATGCACCGGAGCTCAATTTTGAGTCTCATAGCAAAGGATCTGAATACTTATGTAAATTAGGTATCTTGTTTTTTATTTGTAATAAATGTGCAAACATTTCTAAAAACCTGTTTTCGCTTAGTCATTATGGGGTATTTTGTGTAGATTTATGAGGAACATTTGTATGTAATCAATTTTAGAATAAGGCTGTAATGTGACAAAATGTCGAAAAAGGGGAAGGCGTCTGAATACTTTCAGAATGCACTGTATTTCATTAGTTTAAATTAAGTATTTGTCTCTGCTCATAACCCTTATGAGAAGCCCCACAAACCCACCTGTCCACAGGTTCCCAATAACAGCTCCTTCTGTCCATCAAACTCACCTGTCCATAGGTTCCCAGTAACAGCTCCTTCTGTCCATCAAAGTCCAGGTCTGTGACCAGCGCACAGAGCACCGCGTCACACTGGTCACTCTCCAAGAGGCACGCAGGGCGACTCACACCGTACTCCTGGACATCCCTGAGAGCACAATGTACTGACCATTCTGACTATAGAAACCTAACTGACCACCCAGGGAACACCAACACTCACCAGGACAAAATAGAATAACCTTACTGACCACCAAGCTTTATTCAACAAATGACTGGCATTCTACCACTGCAATAAGATATGGGTGTGCGACTTTCATTTAATTTCTGCGGTATTGTTCCATTAGTAAGCACCTCTCGCAAATGGTTTGCATTCTTTATTAATGTATTCTTTATCTCTAATAGGCCTGTGATACTGACCTGTACACGACAGCCATCTCTATACTGCTGGTCACCAGGAGGTTGTAACCAACAACCTCAATGTCTGAGAAAAGTGTAGAGACAAACATTTTGTTTTTTTATTGCTGTGGCGGTCATGAAATGTTGTCAGAAGGTAATTGTATTTCAAACACAGCTGGTCTCACAGTAATTGACCGTTAATTAACATAAATATGTTTTGCATTTCTTCCAAGCATACAAGCTGCTGATGCGTGTCTTTGGAACAGCTATATTTGAAAAAAGTCAAAAAAATCCATTTAATATAGCCTACACCATCACAATAAAATCCATTATTTATTTACTTGTGATGGGCCTTTTACCTGGGAATGTTTTAGAAATCAAAACGTAAGGGCTGCATGATGTGACTATATTGATGATTTGGAAAAAGTTGCAAAAAAAGGCATGTGCTCTGATCCTTGCTGTGCTCTGCTTGTGTGGCAAGTAGTTAGCGGATATCTAATCAACGGAAGATGGAATTAAAATGACAGAATTAAAAGAGAAAGAGAAAAGAACGGCTACAATGACCAAAAGCCAACAGGTAGGCTGTTATTTAGGCTATAATCTGAATGGATTTGTTATTATGTGTAGGGTAACTGTAACATCTGCATAGAATTAGCTCACTGGTAGTCTAGGGAAAGGTTCTGACCAAATGCTCTCACCTACTATCTAATCATTTTGTGTTTGAGATCGACTACATTGCAGTCAGACTGTGCATAAACACGGATCTACAAATCTCATTGCCTCCAAAATAACTACTTATTATTATTATTATTATTATTATTATTATTATTATTATTATTATTATATGTAGATCAGTCAGTCTGCTCAGTCAGTCGGTGATCAGCGACTGAGCAGAATGATGCTCTCAAACACATCCAGAGTTTTGGAAGGAAAGTACATCTGCAAGTCATAGGTTGTGTCGCAAATGGCACCCTATTCCCTATATAGTGCACTAGTTTTGACCACAGCCCTATGGGCATTGGTCAAAATTAGAACACTACATAGGGAATGTAGAGCAATTTGGGCACAACAATATCCAGAGGTCATATCAGTGCTGCTCATACATACCGTCCCCTCCCTCCTCTCCTGCCCTTTCGGGGTCCGCAGGCTCCACTCGGGAATGCAGAGGGAAGAGCAGCACGGTGGAGATGGGACTATCGTGCTGCACCCGCCAACTCTTCACAATCTCTAATCCGTGCGGACGCATGCGAAAACACAGAAAGTAAAGTACATCCGCAAATCATGTGTCGCAAATGGCACCCTATTCCCTATATATAGTGCACTACTTTTAACCAAAGCCCTATGGGCCCTGGTCAAAAGTAGTGCACTAAATAGGGAATTGAGTGCCATTTGGGACGTAATCCTAGTGAGTTAGTGTATGTGTTGTGTAAAGGCCGTCCTCACCAGGTCCAGTCTGGTCCACCAGAGCCAGCCCCACGCAGCCATTCTGACAGCCAAAGGCAGAGAGACGACGACCGCCGGGGATACTCAGCACATCAAGCCACAACACACTGCAAAGAGAGAGAACAGTGATTACACACACACACACACACACACACACACACACACACACACACACACACAACTGGGAGAGAACAGCAGACATAGGTTATACAAACTAACTTGCTGGGAAGCTCTTGTAGCTCAGGGAAGAGTCTCTCGACTGGCTGCTCTTCAAATTGGTGAAGGGAGGCGTTCTATTGCAGAGAAGAGATGCTTACTAGTCTCCCATTGCAAACATTACAAATCTCACTGCACATACAAAAGGTACATACAGTTGAAGTCGGAAGTTTACATACACTTAGGTTGAAGTCATTAAAACTCATTTTTCAACCACTCCACAAATTTAATGTTAACAAACTATAGTTTTGGCAAGTCGGTTAGGACATCTACTTTGTGCATGACACAAGTAATTCTTCCAACAATTGTTTACAGACAGATTATTTCACTTATAATTCACTATATTACAATTCCAGTGGGTCAGAAGTTTACATACACTAAGCTGACTGTGCCTTTAAACAGCTTGGAAAATTCCAGAAAATTATGTCATGGCTTTAGAAGCTTCTGATAGGCTAATTGACATCATTTGAGTCAATGGGAGGTGTACCTGTGGATGTATTTCAAGGCCTACCTTCAAACTCAGTGCCTCTTTGCTCGACATCATGGGAAAATCAAAAGAAATCAGCCAAGACCTCAGAAAAAGAATTGTAGACCTCCACAAGTCTGGTTCATCCTTGGGAGCAATTTCCAAAAGCCTGAAGGTACCACGTTCATCTGTACAAACAAGAGTATGCTAGTATAAACACCATGGGACCATGCAGCCATCATATCGCTCAGGAAGGTCTCCTAGAGATGAACGTACTTTGGTGCGGAAAGTGCAAATCAATCCCACAATAACAGCAAAGGACCTTGTGAAGATGCTGGAGGAAACAGGTACAAAAGTATCTATGTCCACAGTAAAACGAGTCCTATATCGACATAACCTGAAAGGCCGCTCAGTCAGGAAGAAGCCACTGCTCCAATACCGCCATAAAAAAAGCCAGACTACGGTTTGCAACTGCACATGGGGACAAAGATCATACTTTTTGGAGAAATGTCCTCTGGTCTGATGAAACAAAAATAGAATGGTTTGGCCATAATGACCATCGTTATGTTTGAAGGAAAAAGGGGGAGGCTTGCAAGCCGAAGAACACCATCCCAACCGTGAAGCACGGGGGTGGCAGCATCATGTTGTGGAGGTGCTTTGCTGCAAGAGGGACTGGTGCACTTCACAAAATAGATGGCATCATGAGGAAGTAAAATTATGTGGATATATAGAAGCAACATCTCAAGACATCAGTCAGGAAGTAAAAGCTTGGTCGCAAATGGGTCTTCCAAATGAACAATGACCCCAAGCATACTTCCAAAGTTGGCTTAAGGACAACAAAGTCAAGGTATTGGAGTGGCCATCACAAAGCTCTGACCTCAATCCTATAGAACATTTGTGGGTAGAACTGAAAAAGCGTGTGCGAGCAAGGAGGCCTACAAACCTGATTCAGTTACACCAGTTCTGTAAGGAGGAATGGGCCAAGGCTACTCGAAACGTTTGACCCAAGTTACACAATTTAAAGGCAATGCTACCAAATACTAATTGAGTGTATGTAAACTTCTGACCCACTGGGAATGTGATGAAAGAAATAAAAGCTGAAATAAATAATTATCTCTAATATTATTCTGACATTTCATATTCTTAAAATAAAGTGGTGATCTTTACTGACCTAAGACAGGGAATTTTTACTAGGATTAAATGTCAGGAATTGTGAAAACTGAGTTTAAATGTAGGTGGCTAAGGTGTATGTAAACGTCCGACTTCAACTGTAGGTTTTTACCTCCTTGTAAAGATGAATCCTCTGGTCATGACCACTGAGCAGAAACACTGTCTCTCTGCATCCATCTTCACACTGCACTCTGGAACAGTGATAGACTGTTGTTATTCATGTCATTAACAATGTGAGGAAGTGATGAACCCTATTGTCATGCCAGGCTTTTTTATGCATTTTATCATCTAGACTCATACATTCATGCACACACATTTATACTGAATCTACACACACACACTCACATACAATGATCATATACGCTGCTGCTAGTCTGTTTATCATATATCCTGATGCCTAGTCACCTTATCCTATACATGTCTACCTCTATCACTCCAGTATCCCTGCACATTTTATGGTACTGGAACTGACCCGGTATATAGCTTAGTTACTGCTCATGTTCTTCTTATTTCTGTTTTACGTTATGTTATTTTTAGTACTACATTGACATTGATTACTGCATTGTTGGGTTTAGAGCTTGCAAGAAAGGCATTTCACTGTACTTGTGCACGCGACATTAAAACTTTAAACTTGAAAGTGCATTGTGCACACTAGTGGTAGGCCTTGAAAGGAGTCAAATTTTCTGGGTCCAAAGTTGTTTAGGCAAGTTAGATAGGGCCCCACTGTAGTGTGTACAGTACTTACTCTGTATGGTAAAGCTGGAAGGGGGTGAACTGCAGCTCCAGGTTCAGACAGCTCTCTAAGAAGGAGGACAAAGAAACAAGCTATAATCAGGGTCATGTTCACTAGGCACAAAACAGAAAAAAAACGGTTCATAAAAGGGTGAAATGGGGAGCTATTATCTGAACTCTTTTGTTTTCCATAGTACAACGTTTCCATCGTACAACATTTTGAAACACTTTACTAAATAGGGAATTGAACATGACCCTGTAAAACAATGTGAATACCAGAAGGGAATGTGCATTCTATTTGACTCTGCTGCAGCAGGTGATGCAATGACTCACGTGCAATGGACTCCAGGTTGAATTCTGACCCTGGCTCGTAGTCACAGTAGATGTTGAGGAATGGAGTGGCTTTGTCACCAGAGTCCTGGGGGAGGAGTGAAAACAAGTGTTATGAATACAGTGATGTGTGAACACACTTTCACCTACCAAAGAGAAAGAAGTGATCATGGTCGTATCATTCAGTATACACCAAACGTTAAAAAAAACTTCCCAAAACAGAGAGGTACTATCTGAACTTGCCACGCTCGTTTTCCGTTTCGCTACTGTGTGGCCTAATTAACACGACCCACGTATGGGTTGGATATGTGTACAGATGTGTTCACTAGGAGAAGGGTAGGGGATATAAGAATACCTTGATGAACGTTATTCCCACGACCAGCCCCCTGTTTGGTGAGGATTTGTTGAAAGCGTCAATTGATACAATCTCTGCATCAACTGAAGAGACAGAACGACAGACACACATCATTAGCAAGTTTACTAGCTACACATTTTGTATACACATACACAACACGTCATGAATCGATGCAATGCATGTAACAATAGCAATAATGCAACAGTAGCAGAATAAATTCTGTAGATAGCTATCTTATGCTCACCTGGTATGTAGGTGAACTGTACCTCTTTAGCAACAGGTCTGATTTTCTGTTGAAGGTCTTGGTACCTGAAACAGACCACTTTGCCTTTCAGAGTAGCGGCGAGTAGTTCTTGTTCTCCAGCCTGACTGAGTCCGTACATGTTACTTTGAGACAGAAAGCGGCTGAAACTGTCCTCCACGAATGGACACGCTTCTTTCCCCTCGAGCATCATCCTCGTGACGTAGGAAATACTATTTGCCAAAGAATTTGCCAAAACTAGTGCAAAACACCAGCCTATGCCAAGAATACTAAATCCCCATCACCATACGAGCAGTCAAAAAACACAACATCCGGGTGTGGGAGGAACTACGAGTAAAATTGTCCAATAGGAAAAACGTAATGACTTCTGGCAAATCAGCGTGGATGTCTTCAACCAATCACTTCACTTCGCAGTTCAGTCGCTGTAGTGCAATACGCAAACATCAACCACTAGGTGTCAGCAAACACTCTATAAAATATCTATAGTGTTCGTGTCTATGGATGTTCCTATAGATAGTAACCTCCCTAAGCAAAACAACCGCATGCATTCTAATCTCTTGGCTTGGGATATACATAAAAGTAATCTGTTTGAGTGTTCGGTTTATATATTGACCTATTGGACTTAGTGTCCTCAGATACTTTTCACTTGTGAACAGGATAATGTCTATTACTTCTGAGCTGCTGCAGGTCCTCTTTTACTGACACAAATCTCTGTAAATTAAGCCTCTCTAATTATTTATTTGTATAATATTGTGGAGGTGATATGAATGGAGAGTTTTGTTTATTTAAGGATGTGCAACAGACAGTAGGCTGCCTCAATATAAAAAATAGTTATCAGTGTGTGTGTGTGTGTGTGTGTGTGTGTGTGTGTGTGTGTGTGTGTGTGTGTGTGTGTGTGAGAGAGAGAGAGAGAGAGAGAGAGAGAGCCCAGGGAACACCTCTAACAGTAAACACCTGTGTATCAGTATACACAACATCTAAATCATCAGGTCACATGTAATCTACACATTGTTTGGTTGTTCAGTAGTATCGCATGCGTTCACCAGGGATGCAGTGGTAAAACATTGAGACACAAATTTGTAACAACATTTCATGATCAATGCTATTGAAAGCTCTTGTATCTTATATCTACTACAAAACCCTCTGTGAGATTGGGATAAAGCAGTGAAATAAATGTCCATTGCTTATGGACATTGGACAATTCCTGCTGAGAAATTGTGTAGTATGTGTGTCATTGGTTCTTGACGTATAGTGTACGTACAGACTGTGATATCTCCTGTTGTACTATATTCTCCCAGTTCAGGAATAACTTGTGCCAAACTCCCAGTTCCCATAATACCACCTAGGTAATCTTCTGGCAGGATTACTGTCCACTGTAATCAGTCAACCACATTGTCACCTCAGACAGCATCCTCTGACTCATCACACACACACACACAGTCACTTTTTATTTAAGGGTATTTTCCTACTTATTTGCTTCACCGTTTAGAAAGGAAAGCACTTTATGTATCTAGTCCCCCAATTTGAAGGTATCATAAGTATTTGGACAAATTCCCTTATAGTGTGTTAAATTTAGTATATGGTCCTATATTCTTAGCACGCAATTGGTACATCAAGCTTGTGACTCTACAAACTTGTTGGATGCATTTGCAGTTTATTTTGGTTATGTTTCGGATTATGTTGTGCCCAATGAAAAATAATGCTAAATAATTTACTGTGTCATTTTGGAGTAACTTGTATTGTAAATAAGAGTCAAATTTGTTTCTGAACACATCTACATGATTGTGGATGCTAACATGATTACATATCATGAATGAATCGTGAATAATTATGAGTGAAAAAAGTTACAGAGGCATGAATATCATACCCCCAAAAAAATGCTAACCTTCCCGGTCAGCATGTTATTGGTTATGGTGAGAGGTCAGCATGTTATTGGTTATGGTGAGAGGTCAGCATGTTATTGGTTATGGTGAGAGGTTAGCATGTTATTGGTTATGGTGAGAGGTCAGCATGTTATTGGTAATGGTGAGAGGTCAGCATGTTATTGGTAATGGTGAGAGGTCAGCATGTTGTTGGTAATGGTGAGAGGTCAGCATGTTGTTGGTAATGGTGAAAGGTCAGCATGTTATTGGTTATGGTGAGAGGTTAGCATGTTATTGGATATGGTGAGAGGTTAGCATGTTATTGGTTATGGTGAGAGGTAAGCATGTTATTGGTAATGGTGAGAGGTCAGCATGTTATTGGTTATGGTGAGAGGTTAGCGTGTTATTGGTTATGGTTAGAGGTCAGTATGTTATTAGTAATGGTGAGAGGTTAGTATGTTATTGGTAATAGTGAGAGGTCAGCATGTTATTGGTTATAGTGAGAGGTTAGCATGTTATTGGTAATGGTGAGAGATTAGCATGTTATTGGTAATGGTGAGAGGTTAGTTTTGGAGGCATGATCTTTGTGCATCTGTAACTTCATTATTCACCATTCATTCATGATGATCCCTAATCATGTTAGCATCCACATTAATGTAGAAATGTTCAGAAACATATTATATTCTTATTTACAATAAAAGTGACTCTAAAATGACACATTGATTGAGTGATTGACACACATTACCAAGCGTGGGGTAACTGGGGTTCAAATGCAGGGGGGTGGGGGGCAATACCACGGTAACAGAGTGACGCTGAGACTCACTTTTTCACTTTAAAATGTTTATGCCAAGCAAATAACTGATTTCAAACCACACAACTACACTACATGACCAAAAGCATGAGGACACCTGCTCGTCCATTCCAAAATCATCTTATTCCAAAATCATGGACATTCATATGGAGTTGATCCCCCCCTTTGCTGCTATAACAGCCTCCACTCTTCTAGGAAGGCTTTCCAATAGATTTTGGAACATTGCTGTGGGGACTTGCTCCCATTCAGCCACAAGAGCATTAGTGGGGTTGGGCACTGATGTCGGGCGATTAGGCCTGGCTCGCAGCCGACGTTCCAATTCATCCCAAAGGTCGAGGGGGTTGAGGTCAGGGCTCTGTGCAGGCCAGTCAAGTTCTTCCACAACGATCTCGACAAACCATTTCTGTATGGACCTCGTTTTGTGCACAGGGGCATTGTCATGCTGAAACACTAAAGGGCCTTCCCAAAACTGTTGCCACAAAGTTGGAAGCACCGAATTATCTAGAATGTCATTGTATGCTGTAGTGTTAAGATTTCCCTTCACTGAAACTAAGGGGCATAGCCCGAACTATGAAAAACAGCCCCAGACCATTATTCCTCTTCCGCCATACTTTACAGTTGGCACTATGCATTCGGGCAGCTTTACACCACTCTAGCCGACGCTTGGCATTGAGCATGGTGCTTAGGCTTGTGTGCGGCTGCTCGGCCATGGAAATCCATTTCATGTTGCTTCCAGAGGCAGTTTGGAACTCGGTAGTGAGTGTTGCAATTGAAGACAGACGATTTTTACGCGCTACGCTAACAGCACTTACAGTTGACCGGGGCAGCTCTAGCAGGGCAGGAATTTGAGGAACTGACTTGTTGTAAAGGTGACATCCTATAACGGTGCCACGTTGAATGTCACTGAGCTCTTCAGTAAGGCCATTCTACTGACACTGTTTGTCTATGGAGATTGCATGGCTGTGTACACCTGTCAGTAAATGGTGGGGCTGAAATGGCCCAATCCACTAATTTGATTGGGTGTCCACATACTTTTGTATATATTGTGTATATGCAAAAGTCTACTTTGACCAATTGCCACTGGAAATTTGACTTCAACACATTGACTTAGGGAACAGTGCAGATGCAAAGTCTGGTAACAGAATGACAGTAAAATCTCCCTCAGTTTTTTATGTGACCACGTTTTCCAAAAACGTTTAAATATTCATTTCAAATTAGGATTCATGGATCTGACTTCTCTATAGAAACCCCACAGCGAAAATCCTCACTAATCAAACTATGTCCCCTCTCTTTAAACAGTTCAGAGGAACAAGGCAAGGTTGTCCCCTATCCCCATTAGTGTTGGAACTCGCCCTGGAACCACTTGCTCAGAGTATCAGGGCAGACCCGCTATTACACGGATATACCTCGGGGAAGACGGTCCATAAAATCTCCTTGTATGCGGACGATGTTCTTCTATACATTACTAGACCCCGGATCACCATTCCTCAGATCCCTCCTAAGATAAATGTATTCGGTAGCTTCTCTGGTTACAGAATAAACTGGAATAAGAGTGAGCTCATGCCTATACTCCTGAGAAGTCCCTCCTGGCTGCAAACTCTCCCATTTAGAATATCCCACAAAGAATTTACCTACCTAGGGGTTAGAGTTACAAAGTGCTATTCCTCCTTATTTAAGGCTAACTTTCCTCCCCTGATAAACAGGTTGCAAACAAACATACAATTCTGGAGGTCCCTTCCCCTATCGCTGATAGGCAGAGTGAATTCCATTAAGATGGTCTTCCTACCCCAACTTCTATACTTATTCCAAAATATACCAATTGTTCTTCCTAAATCATTCTTTAAGCACTTAGACTCCATTATAGTGCCCTTCCTGTGGAACTACAGAACCCATAGGATAGCGAAGACACATTGGTGCAAATTGACACAGGTTGGAGGGTTAGCCCTCCCAAACTTCCTACTCTACTACTGGGCGTCAAGTATACAAACCTTTTATTTGGATGATTGGCTAGAGTTGGAATGGGAGGAATGCTATACATATGCCATAGGGGCAGTCCTATTGTCTCCCACTAAACTTGACAAATTGATATACAGCTCTAACCCGGTAATACACAGTACTACACGAATATGGAAACAAATCAAATCTCACTTCAATCTTAAACCCCTATCCCCTGCTCTCCCAATAGCCGACAACCCTACGTTTACTCTGTCTAAATTAGATGGTGCCTTCAGACTGTGGAGGGAGGCTAGTATTCACAACATGGGAGTCTTATACCTGGGGGGCTCCTTTGCCTCCTTCGCTCAGATTCAGCAGAAGTATGTTCTCCCCGGAAGCCATCTACAAGTGAGGGACTATGTTAGAAAACATCTTCCTGGATTTGTGCACTCGAGTAGCTCAACGATAGACATGTGCCTCGAAAGGTCATCTAGCTCGGATAAACAAATATCTTTAATATACGATACCTTATTGTCGGTTGATTCACCGGACGGCCTAAAGGCAAAATGGGAGGAGAAGTTTCCATGTCCTATTCCAGAAGAAATTTGGGAAAGAAGCTTGGGAAACATTCACATCTGCTCAAACAATTCCAGACACCAGCTGAATTTAAAATACTGCATCACCTTCATTATTACAGAGTAATGCTGCATAAGATCTACCCCGAGGTGTCACCTACCTGTGAAAAATGTAAATCGGCTGAGGGTACACTGTTACATAGTTTTGCTCTGTGCCCTAAGATACAGCTGTACTGGACAGAAATATTTAAGATTTTATCGGACATATACAACACCCAATTAGAACCTGACCCTCTCCTAATCATTCTAGGAGTGTCGGAAACACAAACCAGGCTGACGACTAGTCAGCAACATTTTCTCTCATGTAGTCTAATTACAGCAAAAAGACTGCTTCTTATGTTTTGGAAAAGTAGAGAGACTCCCACGACTAAGATGTGGCTCAGTGACCTGACGAACACCCTACATTTGGAAAGAATAAGATATGTTCTAAAAGATAAACTACCTATGTTTGAGAAGACTTGGCTACCCCTGCTTCATTACCTTGACAACACGACTACATAATCCAAATACTAATAACAATTTCAAGAATATTCTTCCTAGTGAGTAATAGAGGGCTGGGGTGGGATGGTAGGAGATTATTTTGCTATTTTTGTATCTCTGTACGTTTTGTATTTTTTGTTTCTGTTTATATACGGTCATGTGATGTCCATTCTATCACCCTACATATCTTCAGCTGTATATGCTTTTGTTCTTGACATGTTCTGTACCTGCATACCTGTCAAATGCTGAGCTGTGATGCTGTTCATGCATGTATACGATTTGCTCAATAAAAATATACTAAAGAAAAAATATATATACAGTGGGGAGAACAAGTATTTGATACACTGCTGATTTTGCAGATTTTCCCACTTACAAAGCATGTAGAAGTCTGTAATTTTTATCATAGGTACTCTTCAACTGTGAGAGACGGAATCTAAATCAAAAATCCAGAAAATCACATTGTATGATTTTTAAGTAATTAATTTGCATTTTATTGCATGACATAAGTATTTGATACATCAGAAAAGCAGAACTTAATATTTGGTACAGAAACCTTTGTTTGCAATTACAGAGATCATATGTTTCCTGTAGTTCTTGACCAGGTTTGCACACACTGCAGCAGGGATTTTGGCCCACTCCTCCATACAGACCTTCTCCAGATCCTTCAGGTTTCAGGGCTGTCGCTGGGCAACACGGACTTTCAGCTCCCTCCAAAGATTTTCTATTGGGTTCAGGTCTGGAGACTGGCTAGGCCACTCCAGGACCTTGAGATGCTTCTTACTGAGCCACTCCTTAGTTGCCCTGGCTGTGTGTTTCGGGTCGTTGTCATGCTGGAAGACCCAGCCACGACCCATCTTCAATGCTCTTACTGAGGGAAGGAGGTTGTTGGCCACGATCTCGCGATACATGGCCCCATCCATCCTCCCCTCAATATGGTGCAGTCGTCCTGTCCCCTTTGCAGAAAAGCATCCCCAAAGAATGATGTTTCCACCTCCATGCTTCATGGTTGGGATGGTGTTCTTGGGGTTGTACTCATCCTTCTTCTTCCTCCAAACACGGCGAGTGGAGTTTAGACCAAAAAGCTCTATTTTTGTCTCATCAGACCACATTACCTTCTCCCATTCCTCCTCTGGATCATCCAGATGGTCATTGGCAAACTTCAGACGGGCCTGGACATGCGCTGGCTTGAGCAGGGGGACCTTGCGTGCGCTGCAGGATTTTAATCCATGACGGCGTAGTGTGTTACTAATGGTTTTCTTTGAGACTGTGGTCCCAGCTCTCTTCAGGTCATTGACCAGGTCCTGCCGTGTAGTTCTGGGCTGATCCCTCACCTTCCTCATGATCATTGATGCCCCACGAGGTGAGATCTTGCATGGTGCCCCAGACCGAGGGAGATTGACCGTCATCTTGAACTACTTCCATTTTCTAATAATTGCGCCAACAGTTGTTGCCTTCTCACCAAGCTGCTTGCCTATTGTCCTGTAGCCCATCCCAGCCTTGTGCAGGTCTACAATTTTATCCCTTATGTCCTTACACAGCTCTCTGGTCTTGGCCATTGTGGAGAGGTTGGAGTCTGTTTGATTGAGTGTGTGGACAGGTGTCTTTTATACAGGTAACGAGTTCAAACAGGTGCAGTTAATACAGGTAATGAGTGGAGAACAGGAGGGCTTCTTAAAGAAAAACTAACAGGTCTGTGAGAGCCGGAATTCTTACTGGTTGGTAGGTGATCAAATACTTATGTCATGCAATAAAATGCAAATTAATTATTTAAAAATCATACAATGTGATTTTCTGGATTTTTGTTTTAGATTCCGTCTCTCACAGTTGAAGTGTACCTATGATAAAAATTACAGACCTCTACATGCTTTGTAAGTAGGAAAACCTGCAAAATCGGCAGTGTATCAAATACTTGTTCTCCCCACTGTATATTTGGATTCAAAGATGTCTGTACAAATAATGGGGTGCCAGTCCAGCTATGATATGACACCTTCAGTTGAAAAAAAAATGGTTATAATTATGCATATCATTCTCTTCATGATGATGTATCCTAAATAGGTACACAAAGGTAGAAACATTTAATATCCTCCTTTGCACGTTTGGGTATTATTCTACATACTGGCTATTATTCTAATGAGCCCCGCCACCAAACAAGACCACATTTCGTTCAGTACAGTACAGAAGAGTAGAGTATATTACATTATACTGTACATTACTCATGTGTGCTCTACTGTAGTGAACTATATTCTACTCTACTTTACTTGACTCTACTGTACTGTACTGTGCTCTACTGTACTGTACTGTGTGCTACTGTACTGTACTGTACTGTGCTCTACTGTACTGTACTGTGCTCTACTGTACTGTACTCTACTGTACTGTACGGTACTGTGCTCTACTGTACTGTACTGTACTCTACTGTACTGTACGGTACTGTGCTCTACTGTACTGTACTGTACAGTGCTCTACTGTACTGTACTGTACTCTACTGTACTGAACTGTGCTCTACTGTACTGTACTCTACTGTACTGTACGGTACTGTGCTCTACTGTACTGTACTGTGCTCTACTGTACTGTACTGTGCACTACTGTGCTCTACTGTACTGTACTGTGCTCTACTGTACGGTACTGTGCTCTACTGTACTGTACTGTACTGTACTCTACTGTGCTCTAATGTACTGTACTGTGCTCTACTGTGCTCTACTGTACTGTACTGTGCTCTACTGTGCTCTACTGTACTGTACTCTACTGCAACTGTGGTTTGTGACTAGTATGATTTCCCATTGTGGCCAGTTCAATTGCAGTCATTTTGTTAGAGATGTTTTGGTCGCTCTGTTAACATTTATAAAACCAAATATACATGTTAATATTAGTTGGCATGGGCCTTTACTTTAACAATTGTATGTTTTGATGTATTTCTAATACCTTCTAAGACTTTTTCTAGTATATGTTTTTAAGACCCCTTTTCCATCTGTGTGACCAGAAATAAAAAATAAAAAATGTATCTATCCCTTCATTTCTCAAAAATATACTCTTAGCTTTCATTTGACGCAAAATTTGATATGCTCCTATAAACTTCACATGTTGGTGCTCATGGGTCCTTTTACATGGAAATGACCAGAGACAGAGTCTCTGACATGTTCCCATGTCCCAGTGTTTCTAGAAGAGTCTGTAGGGCTCCTGGGTTGGTGCCAGCTGGTACAGTATATCTCCTAACTGTGTGCAAGGGTAATGGGGGGTTGTTGTGCTGAGCTGCTGGTGGCTGAGCACCAGGTCTTCAAGTAGGACATTTGTGTGTGTGTGTGTGTGTGTGTGTGTGTGTGTGTGTGTGTGTGTGTGTGTGTGTGTGTGTGTGTGTGTGTGTGTGTGTGTGTGTGTGTGTGTGTGAGTGATTGGGACTGACAGCAGTCTCTGTATTACTGGTTTAGCCAACCCGTTTTAGACAGTCTAATCTGGATTAACCACTGCAGTGTGTCACTGGGGACACATCCCGCGCTCTCCTCCACCATCGCTGCTCCTTCACCTGCTTCCCCCTCTTCATCCCTCCCTCCCTCCATCCCTCCCTCCTCACCCCATCTCTTTCCTACCCCTCTTCCCTCTGTCAACTTGTTCTTCCTCCCTCCAACTCTCCCTCGTATCTCCTGTCTCCCCTCCCTCTCTCTATCATCTCATTCACTCTGTCTTCAATCTGTTTCCATCTCGCTCTCTCCCTAACTGCACCATGTTTTGTATTGCATGCAATTCTTCAACAATTTCATCCCAAAGCTCTCCCGTAGTGTAGTTTGGCGTGTGTGCATGTCATGTGTGTGTCTGTGTGTGTGTGTGTCTGTGTGTGTGTGTGTGGGGGGGGTGCATGGGGGATGGGGCACGTGGCAGCATGTGGCCGAAGATTACGGGGGCTCAGTCCTCAATTCCCTAATTGCTCCTAAAGCTGCAGAATTATCTGTTCCACAATCTAATATGGCTGCCTGTCTGTATCATCTGTATGGCTACAGTATAAACACTGAATATATGCTGAGTGTCATTGAAAAAGAAATGTCAATAACGTTTAAAACAGAAGTGGTTTACTATTGGATCATTACCAACTCTTTATTTTGCAAAAACACATTTTTCCTTAACAAAATATCCTGCCTTAAAATTATTGTTTTGTACAAATATTCATCAACCACAATCTCCAAAAAGACAGCTAACAAAACCCACAACCACGTAGTTAATATTCTCTTAGCTTGAACTGTTAACCAACCCATTGGCATTGGCATTGGCACTGACACACACACACACACACACACACACACACACACACACACACACACACACACACACACACACACACAAACAAAATAGACATCAACATAAAACAGACATAACAAAATAGCAAACAAAATCTCTCCACCAACACTTTTAACTAATTTCGCCCGGTTCCATAAGTCAATGATGTTAGTCCCAAAAACCATGGTGGTTGTTCCGTGTTGCTCGTTCCATGAGTTTGGTGATTGGTCTTGTCTGTCTCTGTAAAGTATTTTCTTGATGTAACTTTTCTTGTTTTGAGTTGCAGGTGCAGAATATATACCTTTCCTTCCTTTCAGTCTGTCTGTACATCTTAACACCTGTCTGTCTGTTTGTCTTTATACTTACATACCATTGTGTCTCCTTGTCTCTCTGTCCGAGTTGTCTGCAGACAACTTATTTTTTCTCTTTTAGCTGATAGCTCATTCTTTCTATCTTCTCTCCCTCTGCCACTGAATGGATTGCTCTCTCTTTCCTGCCTTTATCTGGAGATAAGATACTTTTCAGATAAAGCATATTATGATAGCTAAATCAAATGAGCTTTGTGGGTGTTTGTGAATCTGTGTGTGTGTCTGTGTGTGTGTGTGTGTGTGTGTGTGTGTGTGTGTGTGTGTGTGTGTGTGTGTGTGTGTGTGTGTGTGTGTGTGTGTGTGTGTGTGTGTGTGTGTGTGTGTGTGTGTGTGTGTGTGTGTGTGTGTGTGTGTGTGTGTGCGTGTGTAGGTGTTTGTTTTTACTCTGGTTTATTACAGCTCACTGTAATCTTTTGATGATGGGTCAATGAATATGTAAACGGTTTGATTTTATGAATAGCAATTCATTGATTGATGCACCTGTTCAATAACTGATTGAAAACCTTGAGATGCAATTTAGAATCAAAGTTGAAGCCACGATCCTGAGTTTTAGCCAGGCTATAAACCAAAAAATATACTTTGGATATTTGGGTTATGAGTTATAATATGCTCATAAAGCATAAGTTATATTCTTCGAGAATGGGTATATAATCGAAATGACAATTAAACAGAATAAAAGATAGCAGATTATGCCACAATCACTTTCCTTTTTAAATCAGGGACATTTTTATATTAATTACATTTACATTGAACATTGTGTCACATGAAGGTACATGTTTTGATGTGACTTAATTTGTTTAATTTGGTCATGTTATTGTAAACATGTTCATTGTCAACCATATTCAAAATAAAAATAAATTTTAGGGAGGCCCACATAACTCTCGCAAAAAGACATGTTTGTGACAGAACAAACGAAACGAATATTAAATATTTTAACAACTTTGGCCCATAACAAAAATTCGAAAGTGAAAAATGTTGGTTCTGAGTATAGTTTATTTCATCAACGTTGTGATTGGATGCCAACGTAATCAAAATATGTGTACCAACATGAACTAATTTATCATTGATTTTCAAATTATAATTACAAATTGAAAAGTACAATTTTAGGGTGAATGTATGTCTTCTGTAACCTCTTTCGACATCTATCCAACATATTAGCCCAGCACATACATTTCTGAAATCCTAAAGATGTTTCCTAATCACAAAAAAAACGAACGTTAATATCATATCGACAAGAGTCATGACACACCCATTTGTGTACACTAATTTAAAACCATATTTTCCGTTCGCATTTGGTAGACTGGGACAGCAGGGTAGATAAACTGGGCCACCATTATTACAGTCCTAATTGTACACCAATTAATGACAATTAAAGTAAATGTTATGTGATTAGGTAACATCTGAGGATTTCAGAAATGTATAATGTGTTGGGCTACGTTGTATAGATGTCTGACGATGTTACAGAAGACATAAATGCAAAAAGTGTCCCACTATTTCTGAATTCACTCTAATAACAGTACTAACAAAAGTAGTCAGTACTTGACCTGGACTGAAATAGGTGCTGGTACTCATTTTGGGTGCGGGTACTGTTTATATTTAAGTGCAGGAGCTCCTCAATACCTTTGACCTAATAAGAGCAACAGGAGTTCAACCAGTAGAACATTTCAGGTGCTGGTTCCTGCCCAAGTCAAGCACTGGCATTACTACAACATTTACAGGATATAGTATTACAAGAACCCGAGCCCTGCCTAACCTAAGTACAGGGGGTCCCCAATGTAAACTGGATATCTTTCCTCCATTGGAAAAGCTTATAAGACTGTCCCACTTCAGCTACTCCATGCTGTCCTACTTTAGCTAGCTATGGTTAGTAAAGCGGGGCAACTAAAAAAATGACAGAATTACAAAGTTGAAACATAATATTGGCAACTTTTTTAAATGTATTTTGATGCCCTAGTACATAGTATCCACATTTACGTCACAATTTGGCACTATTCATTGATGCATGTAGTGATCTCCTGGGATCTGCCAAACCCAGATTCGTCCGTCGGACTGCCAGACGGTAACGCGTGATTCGTCACTCCATATAACTCGTTTCCACTGCTCCAGAGTCCAATGGCGGCGAGCTTTACACCACTCCAGCCGACGCTTGGCATTGCGCATGGTGACGTTTGTGTGGCTGCTCGGGCATGGAAACCCATTCCATGACTCTCCAGATTAACAGTGATTGTGCTGACGTTGCTTCCAGAGGCAGTTAGAACTCGGTAGAGAGTGTTGCAACCAAGGACATACGATTTTTACGTTCTGTGAGTTTGTGTGGCCTACCACTTAGGCTGCGCCATTGTTGCTCCTAGACTTTTCCACTTCACAATAACAACACTTAATTAACTGACTAACTGATTAACTGACTTGTTGGAAAGGTGGCATTATATGAAGGTGCCACGTTGAAAGTCACTGAGCTCTTCAGTAAGGCCATTCTACTGCCAATGTTTGTCTATTGTCTATGCCAGGTCGCAGTTGTAAATGAGAACTTGTTGTCAACTGGCCTACCTGGTTAAATAAAGGTGAAATAAAATGGAGATTGCATGGCGGTGTGCTCAATGTTATACATATATATGATATATGTCAGCAATGGGTGTGGCTGAAATAGTCGAATCCACTTATTTAAAGGGGTGTCCACATACTTTTGTAAATACAGTATAATGTATGTCTGAGAATATAATTGATAATCTTATGCCTTGATTTTTTTTAAATGTTGAAAAAACGAATGTTTATAAATTGTTAATAAATCATCAGCATTTAAAAAAATACACTGCTAAATATTATTTATTGCTATAGCACTGAAAATGAATAGTTTGAAATAGATAGGCAATTAGGTATATGGAACACAGAAATATATATTTTTACCCAACCCGTCAAAGATTACATAAACTGTAGCCTATACAGAAAATGCTTATTTTGATTCATGAAAATGTGATAAATGCTGTAAAAATTAAATGCCTCCACAAGGTCAATTGAAAAAGTAGACCTAACTGCAAAATTGTTTCTAAATGTCCCTTGGAATAAAATGAAAATGTGTGATGAAGTGTAGTGGGATGGGCAGAGACGAGAGACATAGAGGGAGGAGGGAAAGGGATAGGGAGCGAAAGAGAGAGAGAGAAGAGAGAGAGAGAGAGAGAGAGAGAGAAGGGAGGGGTTTCTATGCGTCCAAGTCGTCCCTCTAATTAGCTCACCGTGTCCGTAAAACAAGTCAGTATAGCGGCTTCACCCCGGCTCAACAGCAGCACGCGCCTCTTTAACTGCTCCTGGCGCTCCAAAAAAGAAGGGTACCTGAGACGCGCAATTGTCACGAGGAGCACACTTTGGTGTTTTCGACAAGTCAGTAAAGTGAGAAACAGTACGAGTAAAAAGAAAGATAAAAAGAAAGAAAGAAAGACACAGAACTTTCATATATCAAGATATCCTTGTCACTTTTACGCACAAGGCGATGTTGACTTGGAGCAAGACCTAAACTTGCCGACCAAGAGGGACTGGTGGGAAATAGCAGTCTCCCAAGAAAGTCCGGTCGTGAGTGTCAGTTCAGAGAGACGACCAAGTAAGCGAGAAGGCATAAAAGCCTGGCGCGAGGATGATGTCCTACATTAAACAACCCCATTACGCCATGAACGGGTTAAACATGCCTGGGATGGACCTGCTACACACCACAGCTGGATACCCATGTGAGTATAATAATACTACCACTTTTTATTGTAATTTACCACTTTTTTTCTCATTACCAATGTTTTTTAGTATTTTTTTATAGCTTACATTGGCTAAAGATTAACGCGGCTCATGCGTTAAACAGTGGGCAGTGCATGCGTAAAGTCCATGCACCATGGACAATAATATCAACAATATCAATAATAATAGATGATTCTGTGACTGGTTCGCATGACAATAACCTACTCAACAAAGGGTCGGCTAGTATAAAAAAAACAGCGATTCCTAATCAAAAATAAAATATGAAATAATTGTGAGAATTGAAAAGAATAGAGACCATATCTATAGACAATGATTACAGTTTAGCCTATCCTAGTCCAAATTGGCTAAATGTGAGCGTTCTCTGTCAAAATTACTGTCTCCCATTACCATCATCACCAGTTGTAACACTTGTTCAACTTGCAGACAGACAATCACCATTTAGCCTAACACACATCTTCCCATATATGGGCACAGTCTTTAGTCAGGAAACAAATAGTTTTCACCTGTAGTTGCCTATTATTTGTCTTTCTTTTTTTTGTGCCTTTTTTCTATTACTAGGCTAACACCTGCTATGACTAATTTGAATACCTCAAAATACCATAATTATCATTAAAACTATATGACATTGTCTTATAGAGAGGTGTCATGAGGGGTCATGAAATCAATACCACTGTTATCAACAGAAATACAACCCTTTATCAATTAACTGTAGGCCTAATGAAATGCAATGTGAATGTCAATCACTTTGAGCACTGAGGAGTGCTACTGTCCATTAATGCCATTTCATCATTACCATTATTATCACACAGTCTCTGTGTCTCTGGATTTCTCAGCCACCCCGCGAAAGCAGCGTCGCGAGCGCACCACCTTCACACGCACTCAGCTGGATATCCTGGAGGCCTTGTTCTCCAAGACCCGCTACCCCGACATCTTCATGAGGGAGGAGGTGGCCCTCAAGATCAACCTCCCAGAGTCACGAGTACAGGTACGGTGTAATGATGATATAGAGAATATATATAAAATATATAGTCAGACATGGCTCTATCTATAAGTGGTTCTAGTCTCACCTTCTTGTCTCGCCAACAGGTGTCTATATGACAATGTCATGGATTTAGAAGTACATTGAGGGTAGGCCTATGCAGGTTATGCACTTAGTGCAATTTACATCTATGCATGTTATCAATCTGGGCTCCTTTCAAGTTATAACAACATAGACAGTGCAAGAAATACCTACAGAAGCGAAACAGTGTTACAATATTCTTGTTGAGATAAAACGTTTTTACATCCACCTTCATAGGTAAGAGAGTGTGACACATGCTCTCAGATGGAAGAGTACAATTCACCAGTATTCTGGTAGGGACTGTAGAAGGACATGTACTGAATGCTCTGTACAGACACATCCCACACCCGTGACAGTTTAGTTCACAGTTCTATCTGGTACGAAAACTGGTTTTGACACGTGCATTATATCACAGAGTATAGCCTCGCTACTGTTATTTTACTGCTGCTTTTTAATTATTTGTTATTTTGATTTTTTACTTAACACTTGTTTTTCTTAAAACTGCATTGTTGGTTAAGGGCTTGTAAGTAAGCATTTCACTGTAAGGTTTACACCTGTTGTATACGGTGCATGTGACAAATAAAATTTGATTGATTTGATTAGATTTTTTATAGGTGCACATTGGCATGGTGTCAGATATATCAACAATGATGTAGTAACATAGTGTCATCTTCCCACCAAACAACTTACTATCACCATCACAGTATTTCCAGATATTTTCTGTCTCTATGCTAAGGAGCTGTGTTGTGTGTCTCTGTCTCTGCAGGTGTGGTTCAAAAACCGCCGCGCCAAGTGCCGCCAGCAGCAGCAGCAGAGTAGCGGCCAGTCCAAGCCCCGCCCACCCAAGAAGAAGGCGTCGCCCGCCCAGGACCAGCCCAGCGCTGGCCCAGACCCCTCAGCCAACAATCCCTCTGGTTCCTACAGCCCCTCCCCCGCCCCATCGGGCCCCTCCCTGCCACCCAGCGGCAACAACCCTGGCAACGCAGCCGTCTCCATCTGGAGCCCGGCCATCTCACCACTCCCTGACCCTCTGGCCTCCTCGGCGCCCTGCATGCAGCGGCCCTCTGCCTACCCGATGAGCTACGGCCAGCCGCAGGCCTACGCTCAGGGCTACGCTGGCACCTCCTCCTACTTCACAGGCCTGGACTGCGGCGCCTACCTGTCGCCCATGCACTCGCAACTGTCGGCTAGCGGTGCCCTCAGCCCCATCACCGTTCCCTCAATGGGGGGCTCGCTGAGCCAGTCACCCGCCTCGCTCTCCTCCCAGGGCTATGGCACGGCCGCCTCGCTGGGCTTCACCTCCGTCGACTGCCTGGACTACAAAGACCAGCAGGCCTGGAAGCTGGGCTTCAGCACCATGGACTGCCTGGACCACAAAGACCAGAATTCCTGGAAGTTCCAGGTGCTGTAGAGAGAGGAAGAGGGAGTAGAAGAGGGAGCGGAGTGGGAGGAGTTGGGAATGAATGAGGCTCTCGCCAGATACACAGTACGATCAAATTATTCTGACTGAGGACTTTTTTTAAGTTATTTTTTTCTCTCCGTTTCTCATTCGTAAGCTTGGTTTTTACAACCTCTGTGTTTCTATTCAGGGGAGAGAGGAGAAGAGAGACCCAGGGACATTCTTGACTGTGATTGCAGGATATCAAGTCCATTTACTTTCTCATACTGTACAGTAGAAGGGAAGGATGCCCCTGAGGATTATACTACTATATGGGAACGACTCTCCACTAGAAACACATGCCATGGTTCAGATGCATTGATTGGTCTGTGATGGAAAGACATCCTCAATAGAATTCTACTGATACAACCACACTAAACGTCCCTCTGATGTTTTTTCTGCTGTTGATGGCTTGAGTTTTGTTTTCAAGAAGCACAACAATAGATCAAATTTACAGAGCTTTGATACTCTCTTAGACTCTCTTTTTTTGTTCTGAAAGACCATCAGTGTTAATTTGACTTTAGTCATTGTTATTCTATGTTACAATTTAGATGTTCATTTGGTTAGTTTTAGGCTTTTGGTGCTAACGTGTTACTATTGTGTTAGGCTAGCATCATTGCTATTATATTTTGATGGAAAAAAAATAAACTTCTATGTTTTGTTGTGTGAAATATTAAACTTTGAATCTACATTTACATGGCCAACGAGTTTGAGTGACATTTTGACAATTTCACAATTTCACAATTTCACAATTTATAGGAAGGGTTCAGGTTTTTTGCATTCAAACGTACTGTGCATCATGTATTAGTATTCGGAATTGAAATTAGTTCAGTTCAAGGACATGACTGACCCAGAACTAAACAAGTGACCAGTCGACTTTGAGGATAACAGTTACCTTGTTGTTAGTTAGTTAGTTAGTTAGTTAGTTAGTTAGTTAGTTAGTTAGTTAGTTAGTTAGCTATGGTTGCTATTGTGTTTCTTAACAGTTTCTGTTGTGTTTCTACCTTGGCCCACATGGCTCTTCAGTGCGTCTTGCTGTCGGTTATTTTTGCTCATCTGATTCCGGAGTGGCTCAATCCTCTTACCCTCCCTTCAGCAATGTCCTAAGTGAATTAGTCAGGATTACCTCTCTGTCTCTTTTTCCTTCTATCTATCTCCCCTCCTTCTTTCTGTCACCATCTTTCTGTATTTTGCCATATCTGTAACCCTTTATTCTCTCTCCCTCTGCCTCTCCCTTCTCTCTTTCCCTCAGTCAGTGAGTGACATGTATATCAAGAGGAAAACTGCTGATGCTCAACCAAGTTTCAAAATTGCACCTTGAGTAATCTACTATTCTAACTTTCAACAGTAAATTGAGACCCCGACTGAGTTCCTAAAATGTTTGTTTTTGCTTTTATATTCAAAAAAAGTACAGATGTCCGTATCTCTGTGTCCTCATATGTAGCTACAGCCTTGGCCTCTTTCCCTGTTTGTCTGTCTCTCTGTCTACATGTATCTCAATCTTCTGCACCAATGGTCTCATAACTCCTTTTCTCTCTGAACAGGCAAAGTATACCATTTACTCTATAAAATGAAGGAAGGTCGGCACCCTTGATGATATTGCTAAATGGGAAATACTAGGAACTGTTTTGAAACTCACAGGCCATGGTTAAAAGATATTACAGTTGAATTCAATCTCTGCTTTCATAGAGGACAATGAGTGACTCAGAAATGTAATTACTTCCCCATTCGTTCTTTCCTTCCAAAAATGTCTCAATGTCCAAAAAACAATCAAGGCTATCATCTGTAACATAAAGTATTGTCTAATGTCCCTCGGGGTAAAGTACCTTCTTCCTATGTGCAACCCCTCCCCTCCAACCCATCTCTTCTCCCCTATCCCTGCCAGTCTCTTACCCCCCTTTGCCTCCCTCCACACCCCCACTACTCCACCTCACCCTCCTCTTCTGACAATTTAGTAATCCCTAGTTGACCTGGTTACATGCCATGTAATTTGACTACAAGTGGAAATTTGTGTGAGTGTGTATACTTGTTTGTGAGTGTTTGTGAGTACAATGTGTACGTGATGAGTATGTGATTTGTGTGTGTGTGTGTGTGTGTGTCATAACAGAGATGGGCACTGAGCTCACTGAGTTACTCTGCAGCAATGCTCCTATCGTTGAACATAAGACGTCTTCATTACGAATGTGTGTTGGAATCTAGACTCGGCAAAAGACAGATTCCATAACATATTTGACAGTGTCTGGAGATTACTAGATTTCTCATGTGGTGTCAGGGTAACAATTTGGTACTTTAAGTATGGACAAATGGGGACTCTAAAAATGAATACATAACCTATTAATTTATAGAATAGAATAACTTTATTTTTCAGAGAGCAGCAAACTTCAATGTCTCTAAGAATGTTGGGAATTAATAACATAGGAGTGCATTTGCCTTTTTTCTCAACTGATGATGTGTTCATTATAGCATTTAGACGTAAAAGGGAAACTAGAGAGATCTCCATAGCGCACTCAATACGCACATGACATACGCACTCAACTCGCTGGGTTAATCCCACTCTGCACCATGTTAATCCCTCTGCCCTCCCTCTCTGTGGTCTGATTGGTTAATCCCTGCCCTCTCTGTCTCTGTCTGCGTCCTGATTGGTTAATCTCTCTTGGAGGGTGCAGTGCGGTTGTAATCTGCCGGTCATCAGCACGGATAGTTTCAGACAGACAGACATGTTGCCGGTAATCCCTGAAAGGAGCAGATGTGGTGGGGGAGGGATGGAGCAAGGGAGGGAGGGATGAACAGCAGCACCCAGCAGACCTTGGGGAAGGTGCACATAGAGACACACAGCGTTCCTTATTTTATCCCATTGTGGGTCGTTATCATTAGCCACCAAAGTAAAGAAAACAGACAAAAGGTGAAGACTAGCTGAAGAAAAAAAAAATCTGTTGCAAAGTGTTTTCAAATGTTTCCCATTTTGTGCCCTGATGAACATGACCCTGGCCACCCAAGACTGTCCCCAACTCTTCTCTCTGAAGTATACTTACAAACTCAAAACCCTAAAACACATAATACCAAAATCACCATGCATTTCTTTCTCTTTAGGGCATAGGGAACACAAACACTTAGCCACATCAGTTTCAACTTTTGAATCCAAACTTATCAAAATTATTGTTTTAACCATGTTATGAGGCTTTACAGCATGTGTTTACATTTACAATGTTTACAAACATTAGAGAAAAGCCAAGCTTATATTTAGAGTTCTCATGTGACAGTTGAACTAAGCTCATGAGCAATTTATACGTTATAAATACAGTTGAAGTCGGAAGTTTACATACACCTTAGCCTAATACATTTAAACTCAGTTTTTCACAATTCCTGACATTTAATCCTAGTAAAAATTCCCTGTCTTAGGTCAGTTAGGATCACCACTTTATTTTAAGAATGTGAAATGTCAGAATAATAGTAGAGAGAATTATTTATTTCAGCTTTTATTTCTTTCATCACATTCACAATGGGTCAGAAGTTTACATACACTCAATTAGTATTTGGTAACATTGCATTTAAATTGTTTAACTTGGGTCAAACATTTTGGGTAGCCTTCCACGCAGCTTCCCACAATAAGTTGGGTGAATTCTGGCCCATTCCTCCTGACAGAACTGTTGTAACTGAGTCAGGTTCGTAGGCCTCCTTGCTCGCACACACTTTTTCAGTTCTGCCCACATATTTTCTATAGGATTGAGGTCAGGGCTTTGTGATGGCCACTCCAATACCTTGACTTTGTTGTTCTTAAGCCATTAACCACAACTTTGGAAGTATGCTTGGGGTCATTATCCATTCGTAAGACCCATTTAGATAGATAGATAGATAGATAGATAGATAGATAGATAGATAGATAGATAGATAGATAGATAGATAGATAGATAGATAGATAGATAGATAGATAGATAGATAGATAGATAGATAGATAGATAGATAGATAGATAGATAGATAGATAGATAGATAGATAGATAGATAGATAGATAGATAGATAGATAGATAGATAGGTACTTTGACCAAGCTTTAACTTCCTGACTTATGTCTTGAGATGTTGCTTCAATATATCCACATAATTCTCCTTCCTCATGATGCCATCTATTTTGTGAAGTGCACCAGTCCCTCCTGCAGCAAAGCACCCCCACAACATGATGCTGCCACCCCTGTGCTTCACGGTTGGGGTGGTGTTCTTCAGTTTGCAAGCCTCCCCCTTTTTCCTTATGGCCAAACAGTTATATTTTTGATTCATCAGACCAAAAGTACAATCTTCATCCCCATGTGCAGTTGCAAACTGTAGTCTGGCTTTTTTATGGCGGTTTTGGAGAAGTGGCTTCTTCCTGGCTGAGCGGCCTTTCAGGTTATGTCGATATAGGACTCGTTCTACTGTGGATATAGATACTTTTGTACCTGTTTCTTCCAGCATCTTCACAAGGTCCTTTGCTGTTGTTCTGGGATTGATTTGCACTTTCACACCAAAGTATGTTAATCTTTAGGAGACAGAACACGTCTCCTTCCTGAGTGGTATGACGGCTGCGTGGTCCCATGGTGTTTATACTTGCATACTATTGTTTGTCCAGATGAACGTGGTACCTTCAGACGTTTTTGTTAATTGCTCCCAAGGATGAACCAGATTTGTGGAGGTCTACAATTTTTTTCTGAGGTCTTGGCTGATTTCTTTAGATTTTCCCATGATGTCGAGCAAAGAGGCACTGAGTTTGAAGGTAGGCCTTGAAATACATCCACAGGTACACCTCCAATTGACTCAAATGATGTCAATTAACCTATCAGAAGCTTCTAAAGCCATGACATGAATTACTTATGTCATGCAACAAGTAGATGTCCTAACCGACATGCCAAAACTATAGTTTGTTAAAAATGAGTTTTAATGACTTCAACCTAAGTGTATGTAAACTTCTGACTTCAACTGTAGGTGTATATATATATAGGTGTATATATATATATATAGGTGTATATATATATACACCTATATATATACACTACCGTTCAAACGTTTGAGGTCACCTAGAAAAGTGACCCCAAAACTGGCCTTCTTTAGACTAGTTGAGTATCTGGAGCATCAGCATTTGTGGGTTCAATTAAAGGCTCAAAATGGCCAGAAACAAATAACTTTCTTCTGAAACTCGTCAGTCTATTCTTGTTCTGAGTAATGAAGGCTATTCCATGTAAGAAATTGCCAAGAAACTGAAGATCTCGTACAACACTGTGTACTACTCCCTTCACAGAACAGCGCAAACTGGCTCTAACCAGAATAGAAAGAGGAGTGGGAGGCACCGGTGCACAACTTAGCAAGAGGACAAGTACATTAGTGTCTAGTTTGAGAAACAGACGCCTCACAAGTCCTCAACTGGCAGCTTCATTAAATAGAACCCGCAAAACACCAGTCTCAACGTCAACAATGAAGAGGCGACTCTGGGATGCTGGCCTTTTAGGCAGAGTTACAAAGAAAAAAACATATCTCAGACTGTCCAATAAAAATAAAAGATTAAGATGGGCAAAAGAACACAGACACTGGACAGAGGAAGATATGGCTTTTTCTTTGAAACTCTGCCTAGAAGGCCAGCATCCCGGAGTCACCTCTTCACTGTTGACGTTGAGACTGGTGTTTTTTAATGGACAAACAATTAGCTTTTCTTTTAAAAACAAGGAAATGTCTAAGTGACCCCAAACTTTTGAAGGGTAGTATATACTGTATATACAGCCATCCACAACAAGCACAATCCGTAAGGCACTAATAGCTAGATGAGAGAGCAGCAATGTGATTCACATCAATGCGCTATCTAGATATCAATCATATGTGATATCCGTATAGCCGTAGACTGCACCACTGCTGTCTTCCTTACCTCCAAGCGTTTAATCAAATTGGGTAATCTTTGGATGCCGACAGCAGTCGCACCATTGGAAGACATAGCTTGGACTGTAGCCTACAGAAACCTATTTGTGCTCTTTTCCCGCGATCCATCAAACACATTTGGTGTGTCATCGTAGTGGTCTCTGACTTGTGGTCAGACTCAGGTGGAACAAACTTAAATTTGCGCCTTTTTTCAATTATGATTTGAATGTCATTGAGGAAACAGAGAAGTGCGCAAACATTCTTTCTGAATTTAAAAGTAATCCTCGAAGGTATCTGTAATCTAATTACAATAGTTTTGCTGGTAACGTAACTGATTACAATTGTTGCAATCCCTTACATCCCCAACCCTTATTGTAGTATAGGCCTAAAATTGCTATACTTTGGTGTAGTCAGTGCTTCATCTATACATTACCATATGAGTTTACATTTTATAGAACTTTTTAAAACCATGTCTATCTTTACTTCCCAAACACAATTCAATACAATCCCAATCATTTTAAGCATATTATGACACAGGCTAACACCTCTCATACACTTAGTACTTTTCTTTCCCTCACACTTTTAACACTGCCTTGCATCTATTTGCTTAAATTGCCATTGGCTCTAAATACCCTAAATTTACCCCAAGGCAAACATTTTGACTATATTGGCCCACACACCTACAGCTGTGCTGAATCTACTGTTGTTCAACTTCTCCCCCTTCTGGTCAGGCATTGTAACAAGAACTATGAAAGAAAACAGGCCTGTCTGCCTATTCACACAGATCTCTGATGATGTAACAAAAAATAAATACAGTGCCTTCAGAAAGTACTCACACCCTTTGACTTTTTCAAAATGTTGTTGTGTTACAGCCTGAATCTAAAATTGATTAAATTGAGATGTTTGTGTCACTGGCCTACAGACAATACCCCATAAAGTCAAAGTGGAATTATGTTTTTAGATTATTATTATTTTTAAATGTATTAAAAATGACAAGCTGAAATGTATTGAGTCAATAAGTATTTAACCCCTTTGTTATGGCAAACCTAAATAAGTTCCTAAATTGCATGGATTCACTCTGTGTAAAATAATAGTTTAACATGATTTTTGAATGACTACCTCATCTTAGTCGAGAAGTGAATTTCAAACACAGATTCAACCACAAAGACGAGGGAGGTGTTCCAATGCCTCACAAAGAAGGGCACCTATTGGTAGATGGGTAAAAAAAAGCAGACATTGAATATCCCTTCGAGCATGATGAAGTTATTCATTACACTTTGGATGGTGTATCAATACACCCAGTCACTACAAATATACAGCCGTCCTTCCTAACTCAGTTGCCAGAGAGGAAGGAAACTGCCCAGGGTTTAAAGAAGTGACATTAAAACAGTTACAGAGTTTAATGTCTGTGATAGGAGAAAACTGTGGATGGATCAACAACATTGTAGTTACTCCACAATGCTAACCTAACTGACAGAGTGAAAAGAAGGAAGCTTGTACAGCATAAACATATCCCAAAACATGCATCCGTATTGTAAGGCTTTAAAGTAATACTGCAAAAAATGTGGCAAAACAATTCACATTTTGTTCCTGAATACAAAGTGTTCTGTTTGGGGCAAATCCAATACAACACATAATTGAGTACCACTTTCCATATTTCAAGCATAGTTGTGGCTGCATCATGTTATGGGTATGCTTGTAATCGGACTGGGTAGATTTTCAGGATAAAACATAAACGGAAAGGAGCTAAACACAGGGAAAATCCTAGAGGAAAATCTGGTTCTGTCTGCTTTCCACCATAAACTGGGAGATTAATTCACCTTTCGGCAAGACAACAACCTAAAACACAAGGCCAAATCTATACTGGAGTTGCTTACCAAGAAGACAATGAATGTTACTGAGTGGCCAAGTTAGAGTTTTGACTTAAATCTATTTCACAGAGCTTGAAGAATTTTGAAAATAATAATTGGCAAATGTTGCACAATCCAGGTGTGGAGTCTTAAAGATTTACCCAGAAAGACTCACAGCTGTAATCGCTGCCAAAGGTGCTTCTACGAAGTACTGACTCAGGGGTGTGAATACTTATGTAAATGTAATATTTCTGTATTTCATTTTCAATAAATGTGCAACATTTTCTCAAAACCTGTTTTTTAATCCATTTTGAATTCAGGCTGTAATGCAACAAAATGTGGAATAAATTATGGGCACAGGGGCTGACCCTGTAGGTAGGTTGTCATTGTTCTTAACTGACTTTTTATTTTTGTTTTAAATAGCAATAGTGCTGGAACCAATTTCTATTTCTAGTTAAATAAAGGTTAAATAAAAACAATTATAAATCAGAATCAATGGATTGGTATCGAACACATGGTTTCCACGTGTTTGATACCATTCCATTCAAGTCATTATTATGAACCATCCTCCCCTCAGCAGCCTCCTGTGGTCATGGGGTATGAATACTTTCAGAAGGCACTATAAGTTTACAAAGCTGACATAATGGTAAACATCATCTAACCTGGGAATCGCAATTTTCCACAATTCCTCTTGGAGTGGGCCACCAACAAAAGTGTAAGCAAGGAACAATGGATTCCAAGGCATCTTCAAATGGAAATAGCAATTGCTTTCTATAATTTTTTTTATTTAACCTTTATTTAACAAGGCAAGTCAGTTAAGAACAAATTCTTATTTACAATGACAGCCTACCCCGGCCAACGCTGGGCCAACTGTGCGCCGCCCTATGGGACTCCCAATCACGGCCGGATGTGATGCAGCCTGGATTCGAACCAGGGACTACAGTGACGCCTCTTGCCTCTATAGTATTGGTTTCTATCCTATTCAATTGGTTTCACATGCAAATAGCAGTTGGTTTCTATCATGACATTCCATGAGAGCAACATAACGTTTTAAAAACATGATTTGAAGCTTTGCCATTTGTTTCCCTGCAAAAACATAAAGAGTTCTAGGTCCTTAGTTTTTTGGTTACGCTAGGGTAATCTAGTTGTATCTATAAGTAATATTCTTTCAAATCAAGAGGTAGCCTGCCAGAATGTTTCATCAATCAAAATCGTACAACTCTTGCAGACTATGCAAACAAGCATAGAGTGAAACATTTGTAGAAAAGGAAACTGACAAAGACACCTATTTTGTGTAACATCTATTTATTACCACCATAATATGAGAAATTTGGAAAATACAAAGATCAGCATAAACATCTGAAAATATTGAGGAATAAAAACAAATATATAAGAAAACAAACATGAGGTTATATTGCTTATCACAAACAGAGAGACCGACAGATTCTATGGTCAGATCTATAACGAACAAAAATATAAACGCAACATGTAGTGTTGGCCCCATATTTCATGAGCTGAAATAAAAGATCCCAGAATTTTTCCATACGCACAAAAAGCTTTTCTCTCAAATTGTATGCACACATCCCTGTTAGTGAGCATTTCTCCTTAGCCAAGATAATCCATCCACCTGACAGGTGTGGCATATCAAGAAGCTGATTAAACAGCATGATCATTACACAGGTGCACCTTGTGCTGGGGGGCAATAAAAGGGCACTCTAAAATGTGCAGTTTTGTCACACAACACAATGCCACAGATGTCTCAAGTTGAGGGAGTGTGCAATTGGCATTCTGACTGCAGGAATGTCCACAATAGCTGTTGCCAGAAAATATCATGTACATTTCTCTACTATAAGCTGCTTCCAATGTTGTTTTAGAGAATTTGGCAGTACACCCAACCGGCCACACAACCTCAGACCTTGTTTAACCACGCCAGCCCAGGACCTCCACATCCAGCTTCTTCACCTGCGGGATTGTCCGAGACCAGCACCCGGACAGCTGATGAAACCAAGTATTTCTGTCTGTAATAAAGCCCTTTTGTGGGGAAAAACTCATTCTGATTGAATGGGCCTGGCTCTCCAGTGGGTGGGCCTGGTTCACAAGTGGGTGGGCCTATGCCATCCCAGGGCTGTGCCCCTGCCCAGTCATGTGAAATCCATAGATTAGGGCCTAATTAACTAATTTAATTGGACTGATTTCCTTATATGAACTGTAACACCGTAAAATCGTTGAAATTGTTGCATGTTGCGTTTATATTTTTGTTCAGTATACAAAGGAAGTGAGAGAAAGGAGTCTGAAAGTAAAATAACTCTCACTACTACAAAGTGGACTCATACTGGTGTGACAACTCTAATGCCGAACACAACTAATCTTAAAAGAAGGAGATAGGGTAGTAGATTGAGAGTAGTATCATGGATAATGACATATTGATAGTGAGAAGAAACTAAATAGGAGGGGTCCTGGTGTATATATCACCCCCATGTGGCTGCCATTGGAACAGTAGCTCTTATGAAACCGAGAAGCACTTTCTGATTGGTTTAATAAAAGAATTCTGTGAAAACAGAAGTGTGCCAAACGTCAATCACTTCCTTTTTTCTTCTTAATATTATTTTTGATGTATCTGGCAGTAGTCAAACGAAAAGACGTGTATATGTTTGAATTATTAAAAAAAAAAATAGACACCATATCCACAATGATAGTAATCATCAATTATGTTTAAGTAACCAAGAAGAGATACTTGTTTGCTGTTGAATACAATTTGCTTGGCTGATCAGAGCTCACACACACACGTGCACACACACCAACAGCCCTGGGGTTAGTTTTAGTAGCACCCTGCTGTGGAAGTTGCCACTCCCCTTAAGCAGACTAGCCCCTGGGCGACACCTTTCTGTTCTGCCCACCTGTGCACGTGAGTGAGTTTTATTTTATGAGAGCTGAGGACGCGCGTGTGTGTGTGTGTGTGTCTGATCAGCGACAACTACTACATGCACGAAAAAGGTACCCTAAAACATCTGCTGAAGACAAAAACTATGAGACGAGACTTTTCAACACGTTTCTCTCATCATAATCACGGTTACTCTAAAGTCTACCAAGAAGAAAACAGGGAGAGGGGGATGGGGGGTGAGATGGAAGGGCGGGGCGAATGAGGGAGTGAGGAAAGTGAAAGGTAAAGAAAAAAAGAAAATAGAGGTGAAATATTAAAGAGAAGAAAAAAAAAAAAAGGGAGGGCGGGCTAAGCGCGCTCCCCACGGATGCGACGTGCCAGCTGGATGTCTTTGGGCATGATGGTGACACGCTTGGCATGGATGGCACACAGGTTGGTGTCCTCAAACAGACCCACCAGGTATGCCTCACTGGCCTCCTGCAGACAGACAGAGAGAAGAAATGTCACACACACACACATATATATATGCATAGAGAACTGTAAGTCAGCACACTTTTTTTTGAGCATGTTGTTTTGTTACCGTGTGTGTAACAGGCCAATTAGGACAGGATCTGGATTAGGGGGTACAGAGCTTCACACACACACACACAGCCACTGACCTGCAGGGCTCCGATGGCGGCGCTCTGGAAACGCAGGTCGGTCTTGAAGTCCTGAGCGATCTCCCTCACCAAGCGCTGGAAGGGCAGCTTGCGGATCAGCAGCTCAGTGGACTTCTGGTACCGACGGATCTCACGCAGGGCCACGGTGCCGGGCCTGGAACCAACACACAGTCAGTATGACTGGGGGGGAAAAAAATATTCTATTCTACTATAGTCAATGCTTAGTTATAAGGCTTAAGGGAGTGTCAAGTCATTTCCACACCAATATGAATTGGTACCACCTCTGTGGTTTCACACAATATTTTCATGTCATAATGGGGCTGTATTGCTAGCTGACCTTGACATATACAATCTGTGGTGAACACAAATGTTTATTTCTAGGGGTGAACCAATACTTTACCTATAACGATGGGGCTTCTTGACTCCACCGGTAGACGGTGCACTCTTGCGGGCAGCCTTGGTGGCCAGCTGCTTACGTGGAGCCTTTCCTCCAGTAGATTTACGGGCGGTCTGCTTGGTACGAGCCATGACGATTTAGTTATCACCTGAGAGACAGGTAAAAACACATTTAATTATTTTATGTGTTGACAATGCTCTGTTACATACAACTCCAACAATTCTGTTGGTTGCAAATATATTGCAATACCATTTCTCCAAGTGTTAAATGTATACTAGTGTGTTGCTATTATTGAGAAATGATGGACTGAAATTGTTCCTGCTGGAGTACTACTCTGTTATGATAACTTTCTATTTTGCTGAGCAGCTGCATCGCAATCCAGCAACAGTGGGCCACTATCCTACCCGTGAATACTAGAATACTGCCCAACCAATCAAACTAGTATGCAGATCACCTATCGAAAAACATCCAATCCAGAGGGCAATGTCGTCGCTGTCGACCAATCGAGAAACACTGTTTAGAGCGTAGGGGTGGGTCCACAAACCCTAGTTCCGCCTCTAACCGCAAGATTATGGCCGCAGATGAAGAAGCAATCGAATGAGCCTACCAATATACAGGCAAAGAGCGGGACATAAACTTTCAAAAATCTTCGAAAAACGAAACAATGTTCAGAACTACGAACATTAAAACATAAAACTAGACAACTGTAGCTATCAAAAAACTCGCTCTGATTTGTAGGTGAACGTTTGTTTACACCGTACAAGCGATGTAAAAATGCACATGAAACTGGAGCGGAATTTACATCTGCCTCGGCCAGTGTAGTAGAAAGCCTTTTTCTCTAGCATCGCGGCAGTCGCTTTTCCATTTCTACACCGTCGGAATAAAACGCAATTTCTAAATAAAATGAAGTTTAACCCATCTGAAACTTATATAAAACAGTGGCTAAGTGTTTTAGACATAAATATATGCAAAAATGTACCACTTACCTGACGTAAATATAAACGTATTTTTGCAAGGAAATAAATGTTATGGTTTTCTAGCAGTGTCAGTATTTACTATCTCTCACACAATGGAAACAGGGCGCCCAGTAGGAAAATGGCTGCCGTGTCAATCATTGTTCTCCCATAATGCAACTGCTTTCATTTTGTAAACAGTTTCTGATGGTTGGAGCTTTCCCTGAAAGTAACATTTTCATTGCTTTCTAGTGATTTCTCTATCGATTTGAAGTAATATAATAAGAAATAACATAATGTGGTCAATCAATTAATTGTGAAAGAAATAATAAGGTAGAAACCACAGTTATATTTATCTGCTTGAATTTGTCTGCGTTTTCAATAACATTTGGTATGCCAAAGTGGCACAGACTCCTCTTTCTCTACAACTGCCTTAATGTATTTGTACTAGGCTAAAATGTAGGCCTATTGCCGCGTTCAAAACAACAGGGAAGTCTCCGACTTCCGACCTCAGTGCTTTCTACTGGGAAAAATCGATTTGCACGGTCATCCAACTCAGAATTCCAGCTCCGACTTTCCGACCTGAAGATCACTGACGTTATGATTTGACCTCGTATTTTTCGGATTTCCCAGTTGTTTTGAACGCGGCAATAGTCCGCAACAGTGTGCGCGTCATAATACCGATTAAACCTAGCGGTCAAACACGGAAATTGGTCAAATCACCATTCATTTTTCATATATTGAATTTTACAAACACTTCAAATTAAGTAGGTGTTTGATGTAGGCTTACCGTAGCGTGTTTTGATAACTATGTAGCCTAATTCTCTCTCGGACAAGTTGAGCTTTATCAATATATTCGCCCCAATTAACTCAACAAAAAAAACATTTTAAAACGTTATCTAGCAACAGAGAAGACCTCAGCAAGACTACAAATTCCTGCAGGAAGCAAAAGTACCCAATTTTCATTCTTGACAAAAACAAAATTAAGATACTTTCATAGAAAATGAAGTTAAAGTTACCCAGTAAAATATTAGTTGAGTAAAAATATTTGGTTTTAAATATTTGTAAGTATCCAAAGTAAATGCAATCAA
The DNA here is from genome assembly GCA_023634145.1 of Thymallus thymallus. NCBI lineage: Eukaryota > Metazoa > Chordata > Actinopteri > Salmoniformes > Salmonidae > Thymallus > Thymallus thymallus. The sequence continues at coordinate 32,179,799 of CM042391.1, forward strand.
TAAAATGTACTTAAGTATCAAAAGTAAAAGTATAAATCATTTCAAATTCCTTATATTAAGCAAACCAGATGGCACCATTTTCTTGTTTTTTATGGATAGCCAGGGGCACACTCCAACACTCAGACAAAATGTACAAACAAAGCATTTGTGTTTAGTGAGTCTAGATCAGAGGCAGTAGATGATCACGGATGTTCTCTTGATAAGTATGTGAATTGGATAATTTTCCTGTCCTGCTAAGCATTCAAAATGTAACGAGTACTTTTGTGTGTCAGGGAAAATGTATGGAGTAAAAAGTACATTATTTTCTTTAGGAATGTTGTGAAGTATAAGTAAAAGTTGTCAAAAGGAAAATAGTAAAGTAAAGTACAGATACCAAAATAAACTACTTAAGTAGTACTTGAAAGTATTTTTACTTAAGTATATTACACCGCTGCTGGACGTAATCTCTATCCGACACTGTCTGCTACCGTTCACCAGGGCGATCAGAGACCTGTGCCCAATCCATGATAATTGAAAAGAATTGGATAAAGTGTTGAACTTCTTCCCAATTTTCTGTCCTATTTCTCTGTTTGAGCTATCCACTGACTACACTTTAGCTAGCTAGTCAGCAGAGCAGTAGATCAAAAAATAATTGTTTGTTACTTAGCCTAGATAATTGTTTGTACAGTATGTTGACTTTGGTGTCTATTTTAGACCTATAGTGAGGGGCAACTTACCAGTTTGGTCAGGGCCAGCATGAGGGATAAAGTTAATCCTGTGCCGGTGAGTGTAGCTATTAAGTTACGTTTGAGCATTTTAGCAATACAATATGTTCTATACACTGTCAACATTCAACAAGGAAAGAGCCACTTAATCAATTATATAATCATTAACCAGATTACTCCGAATACCAGATAAGTGATAACTCAGTTCTAGAATGTTGTCATTGATGAGAATGAATCTAAAAATCTATTGACATTCAGAATTGACTTTGTTTAGACATCCAGCCTGTATTGTAGTTTCATGACCAGAGACAAATCTTCAGTATTTATTCGGATTGGTACATGTATTCTCATAGTCTTGATTTATAGGATCCTTCCAACTATATGATTGATATGTCAAGTGATAAAATTCTCCCGAGTGGCACAGAGGTCTAAGGCACTGCATCTCAGTGCTAGAGGCGTCACTACAGACCCTGGTTAGATCCCGGGCTGTATCACAACCGACCGTGATCGGGAGTCCCATAGGGCGGCGCACAATTGGCTCAGCATCGAACGGGTTAGGGGAGGGTTAGGCCCGGGGTAGGCCATCATTGTAAATAAGAATTTGTTCTTAACTGACTTGCCTAGTTAAATAACATTAAAACAATTAGCAATTAAAATGTTATGGAAAAACTGAAAATTACAGTTTATTAAACATTCTACAGATGTAATGTCATCAATCAAATCAAACTTTAAGTGCATTGAAAGGCATGTGGCACTTAACATCCTTCCTCTTTGCAGGTCTCTATAGGTGACCAGGGGATTCTCTCTACCACATCCGAATGTCTCCGTGAATGAAATGTGTGCAACACAAGAGGTAAACAATGGTTTTCCATCAATAGAATCAATTAGGGAGGTAAGGCGATATCATATGGGGATCGCTTAGACCGCATTTACGGATAGGACTAGTTATCTCACATGCTCTGGAAGAGAAGTAGCCTATATTAGCACTTTACCAGTAGCCTACACATGTAGCCATGCAGCCTATTTTGACGGTTCACAATATTGGCTGTACGGAGGTGGACTGCGAGTGGCGGAAGCCAGCCGTGTGCAACCAGGTGCAGTCAGTGGATGACCTGTACCCGGCCAAAGACTACAACACTCTGTCACGAGGATCTTCAGTGGCCAAGGAACCATCTCGGGGCAGGTTTAGTGGAATGGCATGTCTCCTTGAACCTGAGCCAAAGCAACCACTACCTTTCCTGTCATACCGGACATTGTTATAAAAAAACAAGAGCACATGGGTCATGCATGCATCCTGGCTGGCATGGCGCTGTCGGTGGGCAAGCAGGAGGCTATATGGCAGGCAACAGTTGGACAGCGCATTTGTGTTGTTCAGCGCGAATGCACATGCGGCAATTTAATCTCAGTTTAGGTTGCAGCCCAGCCAGCAGTACATCAAGGACGCTACGTCTCCAGTTGAGCAACACAAACGAGGAAAAAGTCGGCGGTTGTATTCGATAAACGTCTTTATTAAAAGTATGCATTTCACCACCACGCGGAAAGACCGCGGTTGTACAGGATAAACTCAACTCCGCCTCTGTGTAGAGAACAAAGTTGGGTGTATCTCAGCTAGGCAGGTCTAGGCCGTGGCTTGTGTATTAAAATATGACAGTTTGGTGACAATTTCTTAAGAAAATACAAGATCTTCAAAACAATCACACCGCATCACACACTCCGGGAAAGTGCATACCATTACAGCGAGGCTATAGGCTAATGGTTCCCCCTGGTCCAATTAAGTATTAAGTAATTTCTGGAACATTTTCTGTCGATCTGGGACCCCTTTTTGCTCAAGAGCACGCCAGAGGCAAAGTTCCATATAGCCTCTTTAATTCAGGGGTTGTTTTCCTTAATTTAAACCTTAATAACATTGTAATCCATGTAGAAAAAACACCAGTATATCCTACCATGAAATCTTAATTAGACGCCAATTGATCATCAAAGGGAATATCAAGGATTATTTCAGGTGCAAAATCAAGGGTTTTGTTTAGTCATGACTTGATAGCTTCATTGAAAAAAATAACAAAATATGTCATTTTATAATTTAGAGATTAAGTCATTTATGATAATTTATATAGTCCCTCATTTGGCTTGTATGTCTACTTTACAACAGGCTTGTTCAAATTAGTTTCACTTTAGGAACTCATTTCCGAGTCATTCCCCATCCATTTCACCCCTGAATGTAGGCTAACTGTGAGTTGGTAGGAGATGGGTTAGTTTCATGAACTCTGTCTCTCTCAAGTGGTGTGTTTTGCGATTGCTTCTCTGAAGTTCACCATCATGTTAATATTGTTTTGGAGAAAAACGACATCAACGTAGATTGTGAGTGACTAGTAAGTAGGCTACTACTGATGTGTAATAAATTATACATATTTCTCTATCTCTTATATTATAGAAAGAAAGTATGGCTGCCCCAAAGAGACATGTAGGAGAACAGTGGAGAGGGAGATGAAGGAATGTGATCTGTCATGGAACACCATCCCCAGACAGGCAGAAACCTTATGTTCCACATAGAAATGAAGTCGATTAAGCAAGTAAGTATTCTGTCATCGAATATGATTTCTCATATCCATGGCTTTGAACACTTTTATTACATTTGACAACAACAACAACAACATTGTACTCGTAGTGAATTAAATTATGTACAGAGCTTAAATACAGGACCTAAGGTTGATAAAAGTGATCCACTTTTGCACCTACATTTTTCAACTTTAAAATAATTTCAGTCAAAGGTTCTGTGTGAGGGGGGAGGGGTGCCATGAACCTCAAAAATGAATATGCGGGTTGGGACGTTTTTGTTTTTCATACACCCTGTGTGTTGCATACCGTATACGTTTCATATATATTCCTATTAAATATACTGTGTGCACTCAACCTATATGTTATAAAGGACATATTTACATATTTATGTTTCTATCAACCTGTTCTGTAAACCACTTTGTCAACACTCACGTTCGTGAACACATATGCACACATGCTCACACAAACATACTGACCCTGTATATAGTATGCTTCCATATTTTATCGTGTTCTTCTTATTTGTATATCTTGTGTGTTTTTGTTCTACCTTGTTATTTTTTGTAATTACATTGGTATTGATTACTGCATTGTTGGTGTTAGAGTTAGCAAGAAAGGCATTTCACTGTACGTGTGCATGTGACATTAAAACTTGAAACACACACACACACGTGCACCCATATTCTGCAACAGGAAAAAAATTGTGTGTGAAATACAATAATAAGACTTGTAGGAGTGAGGCCTACACCAGCAGTCCTACGTATATGCAGACTGGGCGTTTCCCAGCCGTGCCTCCCTGCTCATGGAGCTAGCATACTGGGGGAGGGCGCACAAGCAAGCAGCCTGGTCTCGATCAGAGGCCTTCTCTATCAGCAGAAAAACAAGGGCATCCAGAGGAAGGAACGCATGGCAGTGCCCGCCGCCATGCCTGCCAATAGCCCCAGTGCCACCTGCTCTCCTATGCCATCGTATGGGTCTCTCTGGATCAGTATGTGGTGGGTACCTGAGAGAGAGGGAGGGAGAGACAGGATGAGCCTTTTATTATGTCAACAACTGATTTCAGGGAGTCTTGGAAAGGAGTGCTGGAGTCATACTGTTGACTTGCTGACATCAGAGTCATATTTACTTGGCACCAAACAAGAAGAAAACGGTCTTCAACAGAGAGGAACTACCTGAACTTGTCCAATAAGAAACACTTGTTTTCATATTTTGTTGCAAAACATTTTTCTACAGTGTGCACTAATGAATTTGACTCAAAGCTCGGGTGTTGTGTTGTCTTTACCTGATCCAGGGGCGAGGTAGATCGTGTTCTGGCCATCCATTGGGACGGACTGGTAGGAGTCGTCATACGGGTCATACGGGAACTAAGTGGGAAAGACAAGATGATAAGACAAGAATGTCCTCTAAGCATCCAAGTTTTGGAAACCCTGGTTTAGAAGTATTACCGGGTTACTTACTGGGTTTCTTCTCGCCTCTAGAATTGTCAACTTCCATGCTCTGCAAAAACAGAATGAGAAAAGGAGAAAGAGAGGAAGTAGATTGAGAGAGTGTGTGCACTAAAAGAGAGAGAGTGTGAGTTAGAGAGGGAGAGAGAGAGAGAAAGGATATAGACTCACAGTGCCTCGTCCTCACTGTTGGCACAAAGGATCACCGTGGAGCCGTCTCTGAGCTGCACCACCACCATGTTCTCACTGAGGTGGTTCTCTGGGGGAGAGAGACCTGTACAACAACAGAGACAGCTAGGGTTACACACACATGCGTACATGTTAGTCCACAGCAAAGGCCAACATCTTTTGGAAGTCAATACAGATATTTGGACTCCTCAGTCCACTTTATGTAATAAAGTCTACAGCATGTCTCATGGGGCTCTGGTCAAAAGTAGTGCACTATAAACCTAGTGAATAGATTGCCATTTTGGACACGTCCATTGTCATGTTGAACATCCCCACCTTTCCATACACTCCCTCCTCACCTGCACACTCAAGGCCAGACTTGACGCTCACACAGCTGGTCTTGAGACCCACTCGGTGCTCAAATTCTCGCCTGCTGTCCGTCTTGTAGAAGACCAGGCTCCCATCGATCCACAGGTCACACCAATTCAGCTTCCACCGTTTTAGGATGGAGGCTGACGGAAGGAAGGAAGGGAGGGGTGGGGGAGATGGAGGGTGAAGTCGAGTAGAGTTGGGGTTAGGTTAAGATGTCCAGTTTCCTAACGGTCAGTTCGGACTTTGACCACTTTGTATACTTTTATTTCATTTATCCACATTAACTGAAATGTCAATGTCTCAATTCAGCATATAGTAATAATAATAATAATGTTTAATTTATATAGCGATTTTTATTACAAGAATAATCTCAAAGATGAATTGTAGTCAATGTGTCTATAATGTTTTCTATTTATATGGTTGAAGCTGTAAATCTGTATATGTTGTTGTTTTTCTCCGGCGGGTGAATCCCCAATGGTTGGCTTGTGGCCTGTCTGCGTGAGTCACTGATTTGCTAACACAGACAGGAAGCTAATTAGATTATGGCCTGGCTGGACAAGCAGAGTAAGGGTTGGACTTTCATAACAGTTGTAACGTTCACCTTCTAGAACAATTCTGATCTCATTTCAAAATCCAATAGTTTTCACAAGCAACCGCAACTCAATAAATAGGGAAAAGATGCCCTTTAGTGCATTGGCTTCATCAAGACAAGCTAAATGGTAGGTACTGTAGGTTAATCTGTTAGCGATCTTGATGACATCAACAGAGTCCTCCATTTTGTTTTCAGGGGTGTCAGTTTTAAGAACATGGGAGAACTGTTTTCGGAGAGAGATTGCTACAGACCTCCCACACCCACTTAAGGCCAGGCATAATCATATCACAATCAACTTTTGCCAGTTGAATTAAGACATTTAATATTCATTACATTTTGATGACTTTAGTATTATAAACTAAAGAAAACCTACATTTTCATCTAGATTTTGGCATTTTTATGTTTAGTTTTTGAAAATATTAATATTAATGGACCAAAATACCAACAAATCTCAAAATTGATAGGTTGATGCAAAAATGTAATTCAAGTCTGTGGTGCATGGCCTTAACCTGACTTTCAAAGGGTTATATACAGTGCTGGGTTCTATACAGTGCTGATATCACTAGTGTTCCACACAACTTCTTATGCTTTGTTTAGCCGTTGAGGTCTACACTTGGTAAAGATAGTACCTGCCAAGGCTAAGGCTATATCTGAGACCAAACATGTAGACATGAGGTTAGACTACAACATGAGATTATTCGAGAAACATTGAAGCTACAGTACTCACTCTGTCTCCAGAGCCAGCCTGACTTCAGCAGAGCTATGTGTATGGTCGGAGATCTGTCCATGTCACAACCTCAAATAATCCAGAGAGGAAACCCAGAAGCGTGTTTGTGCCAGGAGTGTTTGTTTTTTATGTTTGTCGAGTGTTTGTTCTTGGTTGAGGAGTCGTCTGCAGAGAGACAGAGAGGCGTACAGTGCCTTAATTTTGATTCTGGCCCACACGTCTAATCTGAGAGCGAGGTGCGGAGAACAGGGCTGAACTAGATTATTTGGGATTAGGTGGCATGGATTGGCCACACCTTCTCTCCTGACTCATCTTCTGCTTCCCTCTCTGGCTGGAATGTTCTCACTTCATTTTCTCCTCCTCTACCTCCTCTTATTCCTCCACTATTCCCCCTCTTATTCCTCCACTATTCCCCCTCTTATTCCTCCACTATTCCCCCTCTTATTCCTCCACTATTCCCCCTCTTATTCCTCCACTATTCCCCCTCTTATTCCTCCACTATTCCCCCTCTTATTCCTCCACTATTCCCCCTCTTATTCCTCCACTATTCCCCCTCTTATTCCTCCACTATTCCCCCTCTTATTCCTCCACTATTCCTCCTCTTATTCCTCCACTATTCCTACACTATTCCTCCTCTTATTCCTCCACTATTCCTTCTCTTATTCCTTCACTATTTACAAAATGTTCTCTGCTTCGCCTTTCTTTATATTTGTTGTCATCTGTCTTTAGGAACTGGGGTTCTCGGACTACTGCATGTGTTGATAGGGTGTAGTGAAAAAGGCATAACACACTCAAACACCTTAATCCCTGCATTAAAATAACACCACTAGAATTAGCTAACTGTTACAGTTTTCTTTGGGTAACTCCGGAGAACTATTCTGTCAGGGACAGACTGATACCAGAAATCGGTTAGGGAATTTCTAACACACCGGCACATTTTTTTCCCTTGAGACCCTCATTATTAGCGAAATAATGGTAATTCTCTGTAAAAAATAAAGTTTTTACCAATCCACTGGGCTAAAGATGGGACCAGCCCATCTGCCATTTGCCTGAACTGCCCTATGGCAAGTCTGTTTCTGCTTCCTGTTTTAGCTCAGGTGCACCTGTGACCTGAACATACTTTAGTCACTGTTGTAACATCATTATGAAAGCTGCCCAAGCACTTTTATAAGCACAAATGTGGGTCTGCTGAGAAAGAAGTCATGATGCCAATTATATGAAGTGAACCTAGCAGAAATGTCAAGATGTATTAGATTGATTCACTAAGGAATCACCATGGCTCTATTTTAAAGTGAGCCAATCCCATGGAGGTATAATGATGACCTCATTTCTGGTGCATGTACATTGTTCACTGCCTCTGATCTGTTATGGGGGGTATCCAGGGGTGTCTGAATTGACTGGAATTTAAATGGAATTGACCCCAACCCTGCTTGGTGATGATCAGTTTCTATTTTCACCATGTGTGAGTCATGTAGGGTATGTTAGTGGGGAAAAACTGCTAGCTAGATGTTCTGATGACATATTGCTGCCTGGGATTGAATGTTAACCATTGTATTGTGACTGTGTGGGAACGCTGGATTCCTCCTCTCAGGGTTTGACCTTCAACATAAGGACTCTATTTATACTCTCTGTACACTCAGTTGCCACTAGATGGCCCTATTCCTACCCCTATCAGTACCACACTGTGTATTTTATTGTAGATCATGGTCAGCCAAATCAGCAGTGACCCACTGTGTTCCATGACATGACAGTCCCTCAACATTCACCATAGCCCAGCAAAGCTAAGGACCTCTGACATCTGTACTTGTAGCCATTCTGAAATACACACGTTTCTCTATTAGTGTGCTCTGTAGGATACTGGGACTAGTACTCAATCGGAGGTCAAGGGTACTTGGTGGTGACTGACACAGTAGCGCTATGTTTAGAGTGTACGTTTTTTAAGACACACCCCACCTTTCCAGAAGAACAGGCCTTCTTTAACCCTATCCACTGGCCTGCCCTGCCTGAAATCACACTGACTTCTAGCTGTTTGAAAAGCTTGGTGGTAACACTTATTTTGAGCCCTCTGTCATAAGGGGCTACATAACGCATATCAAATGTCAATAACATTCATGACAGCTAATGTGTTGTTCAGCTAATTTGCTTGGTAAAACACCAGCCAACTTTCAAAATATCTATATGTGACATTATGCCACATCAGCTCTCACAATATGTTATAATATTGTATAAGTATTTCTGTTTGAATATGTTTGTGCTTTGTTGGCACTCAGCATTTGGTTGGGCCTTAGAGATTCTTTGTCTGGAAGGTTTATCTTCAGTTCAATCGTGTACATGCTTAACTGAATTAACAACAAAGTCGGAATACAATATGACATTTTATTAAATAGTTTGGGGAATGGTCAGATGATGTGATGGCGGGGCTGCTGGCCTTTGGGGAAAGGAGTTCCAATGACGGGCCTTAAGGTTATTATAGCTGGTGGTGGTGGGGAGGTGGATGGTTGTTGAAAACTGTTGCTGAAAAACAGAAAGTGAGTGAACATGGGTGAGTTGACATAAATACATCCCAAGATTTACACCCATTGGTTGAAAGAGAGGAAGGTGATAATTGCAAGAGTGAGCCCATAGGTTAAACAGCAAGCGTGGGGAATGTGCATTATTGTGCAGTGCGTATAGGCTATAAGGTAAATAGGTGAATGACATTCCGCACATGGCTTATAGGAAAGAGGAGAAGAAACAAGACGCTATGCTGATCATATTTTTGTATAAATTCCCACTGAGCCCGAAGAATAGGAAACAAATTGAAAAATGCTCTGCTTACTGGATGAAGTTAAACGAGTATTCAGATCAGCCTTCCTGATTGAAGTTTTGTAAGTTACATTTACCACTGACTCTTAGCCCTAAATTCTGATGCATGTTTTTGGCCTCTTTATATCTTTCTGGGGCTGCGATCAGGTTTTTGGAGCAATATGGTTAAGGCTATGATTGGAGTCTTTATTTAGTTGAGATAAGCAAGTACTGTAGCAGAATTTTGGAGGTGGTTGGTTGCATAAAAAAATGTTTCCTGTTGACTTGCAATGTTTATCTGACTCAATACAACTTAGTCAAACTATCATACAAAAAATATCTTACTTCTAAATCATGGTTGACATGGCAATAGTGAAAACACAACAGAGATAAAAAGGCAGGGATGCCTAGTACGTTTTGCAAAGCACAAATATTATCTTATATTCTGTCATCTGCCATAAATCTCCCATTTGATGATTTCCAATTTTTCTTATATGAAAACCTCCCTGCTATCATGCTCATTTTATAGGGGATTCAAGAGGTCCTCTTTGAAAATGTATCTTTCCCAGTGCACACACACATTAAACAGGACCAATAAACAGAGATGTGAGAACACATAAATCAGAGAAAGTTGAATCAAGGATAATGTCATAATTTTTCTTAATAAATGCAGCCTATATTTCCAACTCCAGTGAACTTGACGATAGATGTGTGAGGTAGTGAGACTTCACAATTGGTCCCTGTTTGACAGTCACGTATGAGAAAAAGGTCATTCCCTTGTGTTTGCAAGGTTTTACTGCCCCCCTCCGTTACCCCTCATTCTCTCTCAATATCCCCATCCCCCCACTTTGTGTGGATGTCGATGTTAGCATCGCCGCTTATGGAAAAACCACCGAAGCAAACCTTGGAGAAAACCGCCTGCATTGAACAAGGGAAAACAGTGACACCGGACTCGGCATAAAATAAAGACGAGGTGCTCCACGATAACAAATTCCCTTGAACATTTGGTGAGTTTGATATCATAACGTGTTCATAGTCTTGGAGACAAACGTGTCCTGCCTGATAATGTAAATATATTTTCTATGAATACATAAAAAACGTACGCTAATAGACATGCATGGTGTAAAATATTACAGATGAGTAAAATTAACCTACACGTTGCAAGCCATAGGTCGCTGTGGTCCATTGGCAAATAAAATCAGACAATATAAGTGTGTAACAATGCGTGTTGATGTGTCTGCAACAATGTCATCGCGGGAGCAACGGCCTTGGATGTCAATGATGCATTATAAAACGTGACATGGGCTGAGAAAGAGTGCAGAGGAAATGCAGCCGAACCCTTGTCCTGGCTATACACTTTTCCTACTCATGTAGCAGCAGATCGGCTTTTGGTAAAGATATGTGCGGCTCAAAATGGTGTCGGGAGTTGACTGTGACCATTTTAAAAAGCCAAATGAATTACTGAGAGCAGCAATTATTTTAGTAGTCCACACGATAGAGAGGGCACATAGGGAAAACGATTAATTTAACTTTTTCTCAAACGATGGACGCAACTACATTTTTCAGTGTGATATAGAACAAGACCTGACAGTTGATGTATTGTATGCGTGCAATAACTGCTGGGAAAATATTTTTGTTATGACTCACTATTTGCGGTGGTTATGATGCGTTTGGGAAGTAGGCTGATACGATGGCAAAATAGACAGTATCTATGAAGTTACAATACGAGGTGGACTAATTGCGCAAGGTAACAAATATGGTCACATCTAAGCTGTTTAATATACGCATGCATAATACAAGTTATACTGTAAACACTACAATATAACAATACGAATAAGAATAATGCTTCATTATGAAAATATTGTAACTGTTTTTCATTTCATTTTGAAGGAACCGATCACTAGCCAATAGCCTATTGCATGTCCAAACAATTTACATTTTGGAAAATGTAGTTGTCAATTGCTGCTGCTTTAGAGCATGAACGTTCATTAGGTAAAACGTTGTGGCAAACGTTGTGGAACGTTGCAGATATAAATGTCATGAATATATGAAGCTGACATGATTTCCTATTCTTTCTGTCAGAGAGGCATGTTTGTTCAACATAACATATTTATACCAGAATGTTCCACTACGTTGTGCCCTAGCCTGCTGAACATGTTCCAGGTAAACACTGGACTGTGGAGTGGGATGGTTTTGGGGCGCCCAAATCTGCTGCTCCACCATCTGTGTGAGTGCTGCTGTGTGCTCTGCTGGGCTCCAGAGGGCAGTGAGACAAACACACCCCAGAGATGTGGTGGCACTCCATTATCTGTGGAGATGCACTTGTTCCAGTATTAATGTTTTAATGTGTGTAACTGGCTCATTTCTTTGTTATTGATACTCTGTTACTCATGGTTTAATGACTATATTCCACTAGCTAGGCCATGTTTAAACTCATAATATTGTTTCTGCAAGTCCTTTATCTAATACGTACCAGTGGCGGTCAGTGCCGTTTAAGATAAGGAAGGACATTTTTTTTTTTATGAGCATGGCCTTATTTCTATTACAGCAATTCCACAGCAATTCACAATGCAGAATAATGGTCCTATTACGTATGTATGACCGCTAGTCTGTCAATGAAATTATATGTACTGCAGTCATATACCCTTGAAAATGTCATGTTTGTTTTAATGCCGACACAAAACCTTGTCAAATAATCTTGAGCTGCCTGTGCGTAGCCTGCCTGCACACAGACCACTCTCCTAAAAAAGTACTTTAAAGTTAAATACCAAGACATTTAGTAGAAAGAAAAGACTCCTAAGATTCACAACATTTTTTTTTGGATGAGACTGTCCGTACATCCGAGAACACAAACACTTGCATCTTTCATAGTGAGAGGGGCACAGTATAGGGAGGTCAGCCGCAGACGGAGTCAGAACCAAGCACTAGGCTTATCTTTCGGCAATCTAAAGCTGTAGCACATCTCGCAATGTGAAGATTAATTTCACATTTTCTTTGGTTCAGTATAGCAGGGCCTATCACACCGAAGACTGAACACACACTCGCATCATTAGTGAAGAGAAAGAGCAGGCTAGCCAGCTGCACTGTGATTTGAATTTTGTGGATAAAAAAATTATGTTTTTCCGTTAGGGATTTTTCTTAATGTTAAGGATCCCAATTTCGTTAAACTTTTAAACTTTCACACGCATAGTTTTAAATGAAAGCTGCAGTGTTGTGAAGTTGTATCCACTAATGGTTAAGGTTAGTATTGGGAGAGGGGAAGCTGATCCTAGATCTGTACCTAGGGGAAACTACACATTTACTTTTCCTAAGCCAACAAGACGAGTAACAAACAGAAAAATCACTAGCCTATGTCAATCTATTATCCCCCATAGTAGAAAAGTTTACCTATACTATTGGTCAGCTTGTCGTTCTGTGCAAAAAATAAATAGCCTATTCCAAACAGACACTGGGAGACTTGTGGGACATACAACTAGTACATCAAAATAACTTTAAAAGGCATTGAGGCTGGAGATCTACTACAGATCCTAGTTCGATAACGGGCTGTGTCGCAGCCGGCTGCGACCGGGAAACCCATGAGGCAACGCACAATTGGCCCAGCGTCGTCCGAGTTAGGGGAGGGTTTGCCCGGGCGGTATGTCCTTGTCCCAAAGCGCTCTAGCGACTCCTGTGGCGGGCCGGGCTCATGCATACTGACACGGTCTCCAGGTGTACGGTGTTTCCTCCGACACATTGGTGCGGCTGGCTTCCGGTTTAAGCATGCATTGTGTCATGAAGCAGCGTGGCTTGGCGGGGTTGTGTTTCGGAGGAATGCACGGCTCTCGGATGGGACTGTTTGATATCGGATAGGATGAAATTGGGGAGAAAAGGGGTAAAACATTTTTTTAAAATAAAGGCATTGAGGCTGATGCAACAGATCAGTTTAGCTTAAAATGTATTTCTTCACATTATAAGCGCATCAATGCACACACAATAGTAGGCTACACGCAAAATGTTTGTTCCATAATTAAATTAGCAGAAAACCCTGTTGTCAAAAGAGCACTGCACATGCGGATGAAAATATCTGTTAGAAATGTTTAATGATCTAAAGATGCAACAACTAACATGGGTTGCTAATATGACTAGGATTGTGCCTTTGGCTACTGGACGATGAAAGAAAGTTGATTTGAAAACCAATAGAACATGAGAGAAATCGGCTACTTGTTTCAATGGCATATAGAAGTCTTTATAAAATATTTGGCTCCACGTTTATAGAAACAGATTTTGGCTCGGCTACTTTGAAGCAAGGTAAAATGTTAAGGTTTCACACAATTAAGTATATGTTTTCAAAATGCATACTGCCTCCAATTCACATTACTAAGTGGTGTGACACGCTCAAGCCTACCTACCATTGCACTTTAATGGCGAATGGGAAGCACACTTCAATTACCAGTAGCTCTTTTTAATCGTGACCATCGAAACTGTTTTTAACACAAGATTGCATTTAGAATTGTTGCGCAATGATTGGGCTTATAAAAGTGCATCTTTTACTCCAGCAGCAACAGGAGTGAAACATGCGCTCTTGCACTGTCAGACAGATTTTCCGCTCAAACTAGGCTCTGTATCTGTAAGCATATTTATGCAAATTAACCTATAAGCAGGACTGGTCAAATGTATTTACATCGACTAGTATTTCCATCAATGAATAGGCTAAAAAGCATTATAAAAAAAAGACAGCGTCCAAAACCCTTACACACACACACACACACACACACACACACACAGTGAAGCGTGCAGGCTCACAGTGAACAGAGTGGTCATTTAATCTCTTTCCTGGCTGAGGAATCATTTTCTACCTCAGGGAGGAGAGGAGAGCGATCTTGAAATGGTTTCTATTCTCAAAATTGAGGAGAGAGAGAAAAAGTATTTGACGGGCTCTATGCGGGCTCTAGTCAAAAGTAGTGCACTATATAGGGAATAGGGTGTCATTTTGGATGCACCCCATCTCACTCTCTACAGCCCTGCAGCTTCTGTAACTGCTCTGTTTTGCTGTAGTAAAGGAGACACAAAAAACCCATCCCTCCTTTCTCTACCTCCTCTGACGTCATGGGTTCACTCCTTTCCTCTCTTCCTCTAACCTCCATATGTTCACTTGAGCCCTTCCCTCACCTACATTTGTGTGATTTGATGCAAAGCTGAGTAGCTGACAGACACAGGGTTTGTCTATGGGTTAGCTCAGGGCTGGAATGTGTGTACAAAATTATCTTCTGCCGTTCCGTAGGCCTCCTCAATGTACTGAGGAATGATGGAATGTCAGAGTAGTTTTTTTGGAACGTTGTACCTCTGAACCCTCCCCAGGAGGCTGCCAAAGGGGGTGTATTTGAGTCTACAATGACTCCGTAACAACCCTAGGATGCCTATTGGCTCGTAACCTGTAGGTTCATAGCTTTGTCTTGATAGGTACAGCCGGATATGTCAAAAAAGACAATAAATCTCTACTCAACTTTTCCAATCATTTCTCATCGCTTATAGTTGAGTATAAGGATTCAGCACTGGACTTAAAAGAAAAAGGTGATCTATGGAGTATACTCAAAAGATTTTGTTTGCTTTCACTCGATCATAAGTCACTCTCTCTCTCTCGCTCTGCCATTTTGTTTACCTTGATCCGAGTGTCTGCGTCTGAGGAGACTAGAATAGCCGCCGTGTCATGCTGCCAAGAATGTAAACACTGGTTTGCTGGCTGGGAGCGAAAGGCGAAACATTTATAGGAAATACTTTATTTCTATTGTACAGAATGCTTGTAAAATAGATAATTCGCCCTTAATCTGTTCAAAAAGGACTAAATTGTTCCGATGACAATACCAACCAGAGGGCAAACATATATTGAAAGACTTTGGTTGCAAGCAGGACTAAAGGCAGAGGCGACGCGAGAGGGCTCACTCTCGCCCAATGCTTTTCTATGGGCTTAATATTATTTTATTTTTTTACCTTTATTTAACTAGGCAAGTCAGTTAAGAACAAATTCTTATTTACAATGACAGCCTACACCGGCCAAACTCGGACGACGCCAATTGTGCGCCGCCCTATGGGACTCCCAATCACGGACGGATTATGATACAGCCTGGAATCTAACCAGGGTCTGTAGTGACGCCTCTAGCACTGAGATGCAATGCCTTAGACCGCTGCGCCATTCGGGAGTACTAATATGCAGACCTAAGCTTGTCTCCTGCCTTTGGGACACCTTCCATTGTTAGGGCGGAAACATGAGCATCTTGTCATTATATACAGATATCTGACTATAATGATAATTTTTTATGGAGTGGTAGAGATGACCAATAATGGTTGCAATTGATATCAGCTGTGCGGGTGAATTTAGCGCATATTGATGGTTTAGCTACCTGTTAGCCTATCAATAGTCACATAATGAATGGTGTGAAAACCGATAATCTACTGTTTGTGTTTCCCTGGATAAACTGATGAGTTGATTGACAGAAGTAGGCCTACTGTAGAACGATAACCTTTCCTCCAGTATGGATGTTCCCTCACAGTTTATAGTTAGGCTATATATAATTTGCAGAGGTGGGTAGAGTACTGAAAATCTGTACTTATTAAGTAAAGGTACTGTTACTTAGATTGTAATTTACTGAAGTAAAATTTGCCTTAAGAAACTACTCAAGTAAGGGTAAAAAAATATCTGGAAAGGCACACACCTGTCTATATACAGTTGAAGTCGGAAGTTTACATACACTTAGGTTGAAGTCATTAAAACTCATTTTCAACCACTCCACAGATTTCATGTTAACAAACTATAGTTTTTGCAAGTCGGTTAGGACATCTACTTTTTGCATGACACAAGTAATTCTTCCAACAATTGTTTACAGACAGATAATTTCACTTATTTCACAATTCCAGTGGGTCAGAAGTTTACAAACACTAAGTTGACTGTGCCTTTAAACAGCTTGAAAAATTGGCTTTAGAAGCTTCTGATAGGCTAATTGACATAATTTGAGTCATTTGGAGGTGTAAATGTGGATGTATTTCAAGGCATACCTTCAAACTCAGTGCCTCTTTGCTCGACCACAAGTCTAGTTCATCCTAGGGAGCAATTTCCAAATGCCTGAAGGTACCACGCTCATCTGTACAAACAATAGTACACAAGTATAAACACCATGGGACCACGCAGTTGTCATACCGCTCAGGAAGGAGATGCGTTCTGTCTCCTAGAGATGAATTCTCTTTGGTGCGAAAAGTGCAAATCAATCCCAGATCAACAGCAAAGGACCTTGTGAAGATGCATGTGGAAACGGGTACAAAAGTATCTATATCCACAGTAGAACGAGTCCTATAACGACATAATCTGAAAGGCCGCTTAGCAAGGAAGAAGCCACTGCTCCAAAACCTCCATAAAAAAACCCAGACTACGGTTTGCAACTGCACATGGGGACAAAGATCGTACTTTTTGGAGAAATGTCCTCTGGTCTGATGAAAGAAAAATAGAACTGTTTGGCCATAATGACCATTGTTATGTTTGGAGGAAAAAGGGGGATGCTTGCAAGCCGAAGAACACCATCGCAACCGTGAAGCACGGGGGCGGCAGCATCATGTTGTGGGGGTACTTTGCTGCAGGAGGGACTGGTGCACTTCACAAAATAGATGGCTTTATTAGGAAGGAAAATTATGTGGATATATTGAAGCAACATCTTAAGACATCAGTCAGGAAGTAAAAGCTTGGTCGCAAATGGGTCTTCCAAATGGACAATGACCCCAAGCATACTTCCAAAGTTGTGGCAAAATGGCTTAAGGACAACAAAGTCAAGGTATTGGAGTGGCCATCCCAAAGCACTGACCTCAATCTCATAGAAGATTTGTGGGCAGAACTGAAAAAGCGTGTGCGAGCAAGGAGGCCTACAAACCTGACTCAGTTACACCAGTTCTGTCAGGAGGAATGGGCCAAAATTCACCCAACTTATTGTGGGAAGCTTGTGGAAGGCTACCCGAAACGTTTGACCCAAGTTAAACAATTTAAAGGCAATGCTACCAAATACTAATTGAGTGTATGTTAACTTCTGACCCACTGGGAATGTGATGAAAAAAATAAAAGCTGAAATAAATCATTCTCTCTACTATTATTCTGACATTTCACATTCGTAAAATAAAGTGGTGATCCTAACTGACCTAAGACAGGGAATTTTTACTAGGATTAAATGTCATGAATTGTGAAAACTTAGTTTAAATGTATTTGGCTAAAGTGTATGTAAACCTCCGACTTCAACATAATTTATAATAATACAAAAATAAGTTTAATTTTCATTGTTGGATATAAAAAACTGTAAAAACACACGGGAAATCAGCTTCAAGTTATTTTAATTTGGTAAATCTGTTCCCAAGTATTTCCACGAATAATAGAGAGACACGTGATCGTAAACAAAGGGAAGCAAGATGTATGTTTTATTCCAATATTATATCTGTTTGGGCTTCTTGTGGTTCATTTGCAGTCTACAAATTATTTGTAATTATGTTCCGACCCCCGACCATCCGCTCAATTGCAGAATCTAGTTAATGATCCCTGTTATAGGCCTTGTCATAAAAACAGAATGACTTTTAAACACACACACAGACAGAGAGTGAGAGAGAGAAATGCGTGTGAGGATGCTGCGGTGGACTGACCTGTAGATCTAGCTAAAGTTAGCTAGCTACATAGTTGACACTGCAGCTAGCTAGCTTAGACAGCTTATCTAGTGGCAACCTAATGTGATAGCTAGTTAGCTATTGCCACACACATCTGATTAATATAGTCACTCTTTATGCCAATGACAAGGTGGCTAGTTAGGCAAACAAACATAGATCATATGGGGAGCTAAAAACAGGTGATTAAACTTTTTCTGTCAGATTCTGGGTTAGCCAAAGCTAGCTAACTAACACCCCTTCAAATGAGTGAATTGGGCTATTTCAGACACACACGTTGCTGACAGGTGTATAAAATCGAGCACACCTCCATGCAATCTCCATAGACAAACATTGGCAGTAGAATGGCCTTACTGAAGAGCTCAGTGACTTTCAATGTGGCACCGTCATAGGATGCCACCTTTCCAACAAGTCATTTCGTCAAATTTCTGCCCTGCTACAGCTGCCCCGGTCAACTGTAAGTGCTGTTATTGTGAAGTGGAAATGTCTAGGAGCAACAACGGCTCAGCCGCGAAGTGGTAGGCCACAAAAGCTCACAGAACGGGAACACTGAGTGCTGAAGCGCACAGCGTGTAAAAATCGTCTGTCCTCGGTTGTAACACTCACTACCGAGTTCCAAACTGCCTCTGGAAGCAAGCTTAATGAAATGGGTTTATATGGCCGAGCAGCTACACAAGCCTAAGATCACCATGCGTAATGCCATGTGTCGGCTGGAAGGGTGTAAAGCTCGGAGATGCCAGGAGAACTCTACCTGCCCCAATGCATAGGGCCAACTGTAAAGTTTGGTGGAGGAAGAATAATGGTCTGGGGCTGTTTTTTGGGCTAGGCCCCTTAAAATGTTTTTCATCAATTTACACACAATACCCCATAATAACTAAGAGAATACAGGTTTTTAAGTATTCAGACCCTTTGCTATGAGACTTGAAATTGAGCTCAGGTGCATCCTGTTTCCATTGACCATCCTTGAGATGTTTCTACAACTTGATTGGAGTCCACCTGTGGTAAATTCTATTGATTGGACATGATTTGTAAATGCACACACCTGTCTATATAAGGTCCCACACTTGACAGTGTATGTCAGAGCAGAAACCAAACCATGAGAACTGAGCAATCGGGGGAGAAGTGCCTTGGTCAGGGAGGTGACCAAGAACCCGATGGTCACTCTGACAGAGCTCTAGAGTTCTCCTGTGGAGATAGGAGAACCTTCCAGAAGGCCAACCATCTCTGCAGCACTCCATCAATCAGGCCAAGGGGTCTGAATACTTTCCGAAGGCACTGTATTTAGCCATGGAGCATGTTCCGATTGGCCAGTTATGGTCCAACCCTCGACACACCCACAACTGCTTTTTTCATCAAAACCCAGCCCTTTTGTGCCACCACTAGCACTGCTACGATATTTTTGGCTTGTGAAAATAGTAAATATATTTCCGACTAGCCCCGCCCCGCCAGCGCTTAGATTTACCATTGCGTTAGGTGTGTTAATAGATTACAAATTACATGACCCTCCCTGGACTAAATTAAATATATACTAAATCCTCCTTACTGAAATTTAAAAAGTATGACCCTCCCCAATTTTCCTCCGTGTAGCAATTGTCTTTCCCAACCTTTATGCACAGTATATTGCTTTATGTATATTTCTGTTGTCTCTATACTATACTATACTATACTATACTGTCACTATATCACAGTAAATGCTTGCGTCGTAAACATTTGTATGGTTGAACGAGAGGTTTGTGTTGGTGCCTCTGAGACTGGCTGTGTCAACACCTATACAGAATGATCCATGATTAGCCAGACAGTGACAGGAGTGCTTCAGTCTATCCACTGTAGCACAGAAAGAGGGAGGAATATTTGCTTACTCACTGTCCTCCTACTCCACTCTCTCCTCTCTGCATTTTCTGTGTCTACCAATCCACCCTCTTCTCTATCTCTTGATCTGCTACTCAGTGACAGTCATATCAGGGTATAGGCCTTGTGTTAAAGGCTGTTATAATCCCATACATGTACAAACCGTGTGAGTGATTTCAAGTATACGCTCTCCTCTATATCTTTCTGCTACTAAGTGACAGAGTATAGGCCTTGTGTTATACAGTGAAATATAATACCATGTACAGGGTTGAGGAGTAACTGATTACATGTAATATGATTACAAAAAAACTGTAACTGTAATCAGTTACGTTACCAGCTAAAATATTATAATCGGATTACAGATACTTTTGAAAAAATGTATGATTACTTTTGGATTACTTTTAAATTCAAAAAGGATGTTTTGTGAAAAAATACATTATGACACCTTTAAGTTTTCTCAATGACGACATTCAATTCAGCATAAAAAAGGTGCAAGTTTACGTTTGTTCCACCTGAGCGAGTCTGACCACAAGTCAGAGACCACTTACATTTAGAATTTAAGCTACCCAACCCGGAAAGCATTTTTCATGAAAACATACAAGTGATTTCAAGCGTCTCAGTGCTATTTTGTGTGTGTATATTTAGACAGCCCTTCGCTGGCATTCTGCTGTCATATGAATCCTCTGAGCCCACAGAGTCATGACGCTTTGTTTGTAGAAGAGCAGCTTGTTTTTCTCTCCAACAACCCACCAGTTTATTTTGGGAAGACTGAGGTAGGTAGTGAGTGGGTAGCAGCTCGGAAGACCTGCAATACTGTACCTACCTGGGTAGAGCTGTATGCTAGATGTACAGTATATGGACAATTTATGTGTAGTACACTGTATATGGGACAAAAGCTGAAGAACATATGCACATCCAGGTACTTTCCGCAGGTGCTGGAGTTGAAGGCAAATTCATGAAAAACAGAAAGGAAAAAACTCAGCACACTGCTGCTTATGCTCCCAGGTGATATTTATTAATAACAACGTTTCGACCCTTAGGTCTTCATCGTCTTCAGGTATCCATATCCCAGGTGGGGGTGGAAGGTCCTATATATAGGGGCAGTACTCAGTGACATCACTTCCTGAAACAGGAGGTAAAAAATGTATAACATGGGTTCACAATATTAACATTCAATGTATCAGAATATATGGTCATATACAAGGAATTTGAATAATATATAGCCGTTCAAAAGTTTGGGGTCAAATGGAAATGACCTTGTTTTTGAAAGAATGTAAAGTAACATCAAATTGATCAGAAATACAGTGTAAACATTGTTAATGTTGTAAATGACTATTGTAGCTGGAAACAGATTATTTTTAATGGAGTATCTACATAGGCGTACAGAGGCCCATTATCAGCAACCATCACTCCTGTGTTTCAATGGCACGTTATGTTAGCTAATCCAAGTTTATCATTTTAAAAGGCTAATTGATCATTCGTAAACCCTTTTGCAATTATGTTAGCACAGCTGAAAACTGTTGTGCTAATTAAAGAAGCAATAAAACTGGCCTTCTTTAGACTAGTTGAGTATCTGGAGCATCAGCATTTGTGGGTTCGATTACAGGCTCAAAATGGCCAGAAACAAATAACTTTCTTCTCAAACTCGTCAATCTATTCTTGTTCTGAGAAATGAAGGCTATTCCACGCGAGAAATTAATAAGAAACTAAAGATCTCGTACAATGCTGTGTAGTGCTCGCTTCACAGAACAGCGCAAACTGTCTCTAACCAGAATAGAAAGAGGAGTGGGAGGCCCCGGTGCACAACTGAGCAAGAGGACAAGTACATTAGAGTGTCTAGTTTGAGAAACAGACGCCTCACAAGTCCTCAACTGGACAAAACATTAGCTTTTCTTTCAAAAACAAGGACATTTCTAAGTGACCCCAAACGTTTGATATATATATATATATATATATATATATATATATATATACAGCGGGTGAAATAAGTATTGAACACGTCACAATTTTTCTCAGTAAATATATTACCAAAGGTGCTATTGACATGAAAGTTTCACCAGATGTTTGTAACAACCCAAGTAATCCATACATACAAAGAAACCAAAACAAATAAGTTCAGAAATTAAGTTATGTGTAATAATGTGAAATGACACAGGGAAAAAGTATTGAACACATGAAGAAAGGGAGGTTCAAAAAGGCATGGAAAGCCAAGACAACAGCTGAAAACTATCAGTAATTAAAAAGCAATCCAGCCCCCTGTCAGTGCAAATTAATATCAGCTGGTTCAGTCCCAACTGATGGCCTACAAAAGGTCTCATTGCCAAGGTGTCACACAAGACACATCTCATGATGGGTAAAAGCAAAGAGCTGTCTGAAGACCTTCGCAACCTAATTGTTGCAAAACATAATGATGGCATTGGTTATAGGCACATTTCTAAGCTTCTGAATGTTCCAGTGAGCACTGTTGGGGCCATAATACGGAAGTGGAAAGACAATCATTTCACCATAAATTTGCCTCGACCACACACAACCCATCCATTTATTTACTCCTCTCTTATCTGTCCATTCCTTTTACTCTTCATTGTGCTATCTCTCCATCTGCATTTGTTTCTTGGCTATTACAGTTTTCCCTCAATCAAATTTCTGGGGTCAAATGTATCTACAGCAGAACAACAATGATCAAATGCCTTAATACACAAACTTCTGATCACTCTCTTGCCTCACTGGCATGTGTTTCGTTCCCAGAATATAAAATATTGTTTTCATCAGAAGAGAAATGTGTGCAAATGTGTCTACTGTCTCCAGCAATCAGTAAATACTAGTGCACAAAATTTGAAATCACTTCATCAGCGCAAATTCATGTACAATATAGGGAAGGATCTAGGCATTGGGGACTGTCTAATTGTTATGATTTCTGGCAGCATTGCATGCAGAGATGCAGAGAATGAAGTTGGGTTACTTCTAAGTAAGTTTGGGTTACTCCTAAGTTGTCATCTCCAACATTGTGACCTTCCATTTTAGAGGTTTTCTTTGATGTGGATTTAGGCCTATCCATTCATTTCAGTTGTGTTCCTCCATTGTATTCACCTCTCCGTATTTTGTATTGGGCGTTGTTTTTCTGTTTGGTGATGGAAAATCTACAAACCTGTCAGCAAACCAGCCTATGTAATGTATACTGAACAAAAATATAAACGCAACATGCAACAATTTCAATTATTATATATAGGGGCAATACTCAGTGACATCACTTCCTGAAACAGGAGGTTTATCTACATAAGCCGCCACTTGACGTTGGAGGTGGCTTATGTAGATAAATCAATATTAATTTCTCTGGCAACAGCTCTGGTGGACATTCCTGCAGTCAGACATCTGTGGCATTGTGTTGTGTGACAAAACTGCACATTTTAGAGTGTTCTTTTATTGCCCCCAGCACAAGGTGCACCTGTGTAATGATCATGCTGTTAAATCAGCCTCTTGATATGCCAGACCTGTCAGATGGATGGATTATCTTGGCAAAGGAGAAATGTTTACTAACAGGGATGTAAAAAAAAAATGTTGCACACAATTTGAGAGAAATAAGCTTTTTGTGCGTATGGACAATTTCTGGGATATTTTATTTCAGCTCATGAAACATGGGATCAACGCTTTACATTTTGTTACGTTACAGCCTTATTCTAAAATTGATTAAATAAAACATTTTCCTCATCGATCTATACACAGTACCCCATAATGACAAAGCAAAAACAGGTTTTTCAGACCCTTTATGCAGTACTTTGTTGAAGCACCTCTGGCAGTGATTACAGACTTGAGTCTTCTTGGGTATGACGCTACAAGCTTGGCACACCTGTATTTGGGGAGTTTCTCCTATTCTTCTCTGCAGATGCTCTGTCAGGTTGGATGGGGAGCGTCGCTGCACGGCTATTTTACATTCTCTCCAGAGATTATAGATTGGTTTCAAGTCCGGGATCTGACTGGGCCACTCCATGACATTCAGAGACTTGCCCTGAAGCCACTCCTGCGTTGTCTTGGCTGTGCGCTTTGGTTCGTTGTCATGTTGGAAGTTGAACCTTAAAGTTCCTTGTTAGTCGTGGCGTGCCACAGTCGACAGATGCTACTACCATTTATGTTACGTGCACCTGTCCACAAGAGATTAGTATGGTTGTGATAATCTTTTTGCAGGTAGTCATGTTCTTTTCGTGAATGTATTTGCTGTTTTGAGAAGGCAACTACATTTTAAAAGATGCATTTACTGTTTTGCAACTTGTGTGCACTGTTTCGAAAATCGACATTGTTACAAAAAATTGTTGTATGTGATAAACTGTAATACACCCTACTTATATGTCCTCCGATTGGCTGCTCCTCCTCCTCTTTCTTTTAAATTCTTTATATACATCTCTTTGTGTTTCAATGAATCATTCTGACCACTGAAAGGACAGGATAGGTGAATCAAAATGGCGGGAAACCCTTTTTTGTATTTTTATTTGTATCATATTGCTTTAATCTAGTTTATTTTATTATTATACCCCTTTTTCTCCCCAATTTCGTGATATCCATGGTAGTTACGATCTTGTCTCATCGCTGCACCTCCCTATGGGGCTCCCGGTCACGGCTAGTTGTGACACAGCCTGGGATCAAACCCCAGACTTTCGTGGCGCCTCAGCACTGTGATGCAGTGCCTTAGACTGCTGTGACACTCGGGAGGCAGCTTTCATCTAGTTCGACTGATCACCGGTCACACAGCTGATGAGGAAACCAGGCTCATGTTGTTATTGTTCATTAGGCAAAATGGACTGAAACAGGGAGGGCCTACCTGATCTTGTCCAATATGAAACGTGCAGGATGGAGAACAAAGGAGCTCAGGGTGAAGAATGTCTTTACATGTCACGTTTGTACTTCGTGTGTAAACAGTCAAAACTACCGTAATGCTCATCATACCGTAATACATTTATTTTCCAATTTTTGTGAGTAACGATTGTATTGTGTGCTTGACATTTTCTCCCGGATTACTTTCAACTAGCGAAAATAAATTGCTGCCTTCTCGCGGACATCGTAAAAAAACAAATTACAAGATCATTATGGGAGTTACTGTAGTTTTTGTGGAGTACAGTTTAGTTTTGCAGAGGTCAAATGTCCTCTATGGAACACTTCCAAGATGGAGACCTCTGAGCTTATGCATGTCTTTCGTCTCATCAATTAATAACTATTGAAAGCCATGTCTTTCATCTCACCAAATGTTCATGTCTCTCTCACTCACTTCTCTCTCTCTCTCTCTCTGTCTGTTCTCCCTGCAGTAAAGTTAGACTGTCTTCCAACATGAATCCTGTGTACAGTCCTGTCCAGCCCGGGACACCGTACGGTAACCCCAAGAACATGGCATATGCAGGTGAGTGCCAAAAACAACCAGCAATACCATACCAATACAGTGGGTGTGTTTGCGTGTGAACTAGTTGTGTATAAGGGATAAACCTATGCGTATGAGATGATGTTGTATTCCAGTACTTTGTGTCAGGTACTCCCTTAAAATCTCTTTGCCCATTCAGCAAGGCTTATGTAGAACTTTATATGCATTATATTATGTTATTATACTGATTAGTTACACCATAGAGATATATAATTTACTAGAGTGGATGATGCTCTATTTAATTATATGCGTTACATCACCTACGCATTTCCTCCACATCCTTTCCCTGCTCTCCTTGTCTCACGTCTGCAATAACTACAATTATTTGGCAATAACTGAAATTACTTGGATTCTCTTTTGTGCTTTTAATTAATTTCAGTTGCTTTGCATTTTCTCTCCTGTCATCCTCATGACTGGGTTTACAGTGGAGATGAATTATTTTTCGTTTAACAAGGGCAGTGCAGAATTTGAGGTGTCCCCGCTGACATACTTATTTTTTCACAAAAGGCCTTTACTAGTATTAGCAGACGATATAGAAGCTGGTCATCTAGGTTTGTACCTGTAGACTTTCCATCACCATGAAGAAAACTGCACAATACAGTAATTGAGTACATTGAGACGTCAAGTGGTTTGTGCTGATGTGATGTGATAGTGCCGTGTAGCTCAGATGGTAGAGCATGGCGCTTGCAACGCCATGGTTGTGGGTTTGATTCCCACGGGGGACCAGTATGAAAAAAGCTTTAACATGTATGCACTAACTAAAATGTAAATGTAATGATGTGGCTCAGTTGGTAGAGCATGGCACTTGTAATGCTAGGGTTGTGGGTTCGATTCCCATGGGGTACAAGTATGAACATGTATAAGGAAGTTGCTCTGGATAAAATTGAAAAGGAATGAATAGATGCTTTCATTTGTAAAGTATTTCAAGAAACTGGAAAACCTTCTGAATACCAAGCAAGTATTTTTATATTTTTTCACGAAAGTAGTGCATTGGGCCTTTTACTAGTCCTGTATTAGGGGACCGATATACTGTAGATGATAAACTCCCACCCCCAAACTACTTCCCACGGCTGTGCGTGCATTCACCGCTGGATGAGTCTTTGCATTGAATGATCTCTCTGTGTGAAAATGTATTCACATGACGTGTACAAAGACAGGAGAAAAAGAGAAGGCAGGAAGACAAGAAAAGGGAGGAGAAGAAGAGGTCATAGAGTGTGGAAATAGAAATGTGATTACACTGGTGGTGCTTTCCTCCGTCGGCTCGAGGGGGCAGGGCCCGTTACTGCCACTCGGCTAGTGATTCATTGGCCAAGCTGTTACCACAGCGCCGGCTTTGATAAGAGGGAGTTTATTTTAAAGGTGCCCTCAGCTTTGAATGGTCTCTCTCTTTCTCTCTTGTCGCTTCTTCATACCCACAGTGCATTGCTGCTCGTCCTTAGGCTGCAGCTGATCAGAGAGTTAAGAGAAAGGACAGACTCCTGCAGTGGTTGCAGTAGCCTTGTGTGATGGAGTCTGTGTGGCGGGAGGCTGGGGGATAGACACACAGGAGCATACACAAACACATGCACATCCTGGGAACCAAAGGAGTGAGTTTGGGGACCTCTCCATGTCATCTCAGATACTGCTAATTAAAAGAGGACTATCGCTCTCTCCCAAAATATTGGTTGTTGTGTAAAACCCGTAAATTTAGATAAGCAAAAAAGTTTGATGGGTCTGCACTCCAAAAGATGTCGCATAAAGATTACCTAATTTTTTCATTTAAAAAAATATATTTTCACAGGGATAGCTTACACAGACGTTTCGGCTTTGCAGCTTTCTTCAGTGTGTTGGTACAAATCTTTTTAATTCAAAACGGCATTTCTAGGGAACACAGGTGAGCAGCAGGTGCATCTCAGATACTGCTGACAGTAGGGATCCCTCCACTCCATTCCTCCCTCCACTCCATTCCTCCCTCCCTCCGTTCCTCCCTCCCTCCCTCCCTCCCTCCCTCCCTCCCTCCCTCCCTCCCTCCCTCCATCCCTCCCTCTATTCATCCCTTCCTCTGTCCCTCCCTCCCTCCCCCCTCCATTCCTCCGTCCATCCCTCCCTCCCTCCCTCCATTCCTTCATCCCTCCCTCCCTCCATCCCTCCCTACATCCCTCCCTCCATTCCTCCCTCCATCCCTCCCTCTATTCATCCCTTCCTCTGTCCCTCCCTCCCTCCCTCCCTCCCTCCCTCCCTCCCTCCCTCCTGCTCTTCATTCCTCTTTTCTTCCCTCCCTCTTCTCTCTCCCTAATTGTCTCAGGCTGCTTCTCTTTTGCTCACAATTACTCCACAGTCACACTGTTCCATAAATACGGAGACAATTGGTCTGGCTCTGACTGTGTGTGTGTGTGTGTGTGTGTGTGTGTGTGTGTGTGTGTGTGTGTGTGTGTGTGTGTGTGTGTGTGTGTGTGTGTGTGTGTGTGTGTGTGTGTGTGTGTGTGTGTGTGTGTGTGTGTGTGTGTGTGTGTGTGGGCGGTTGGATCTGGCTACGTGGGTGGTGTGTAGCCTCAGGATTGAGACACACACACACACACACACACACATGCTGTTCCTGCATGCTTTGTTATTTCCAATAATAGGCTACTTTGTTTTAGTGTGATTGCTATGTGATCACTATAATTCATAGTAATACCAATTATAGAATTACTATTTTTTTCTTTCTGTCAATTAAATGCCAATAGCGCCTGTCATTAGAGCAGAGAATGCATACATTTATAATATATCGGCCTGCCTAACCTTCAGTAAATATTGTCCCTTTTCTCCCATGTTCCATATAGGCTGCCTAACATCAAGTAAATATTTATCTTCTAAATTATGTAAAGGTACAATATGCAGAAATCGCTTAGCCACTTCCTGTTTGCTAAAATTCAAATAGTTTATCTAATTTCAGTTTATGTGACAAAATAAGCAGTCATTGTGTAGAGAATCATTGTACCATCAAAAACCCGCTGTGAAATATATTTTCCATAACCAAAAATATTGTATTTTCAGCTGTTTGAGCTGGTGTACAAAATTGAAAGTAAAAGATGGGAAGCATAGAAATAGCACACATAGAACAGATCTACCACTTCTTAGACTTGCTTTCAATGAGCATGACATATCTATAACTCACATTTCTGTATGAAGTTGGTCGGGTCGCCCAAAAAGTTACATATTGTAGCTTTAAGTATTATTCTCTGTATCTTCCCAACTCCTTATTTTCGCTCTCTCTTGCTCCTCTCTTGCTCCTCTCTTGCTCTCTCTCTTTCTCTCGCGCGCGCTCTCTCTCTCGCTCTCTTCCGCGCTCGCTCTCTCTCTCTCTCTTTCGCGCTCTCTCTCGCTCTCTCCCGTGCTCTCTCTCTCTCTCTCGTACACAGGCATACATTACATGCACACAGACTCACACACACATACTTGCAGGCACACACTATATACAAATGCACGTTTACACACACACACACACACACACTTGAAATGGGGGTCTGCTGGACTATTCTCTATTTCTCATGGTGATCAACAAGGTATGATCATCCCTCCTAAACCTCCCACTCTCGAGTCATAATTGAATTCCATTTCTTTGTCATAGCTCTTGTATTATTCAGACATAAAATATTATAGCTACGGTTCCTGAATGGCATGTGTCCCCTTCTAAAGCACTTACTTCCTATTTTCTTGTGAAATAAGATAGTCTATGAGTCACCAAGTACCTCAATACATCCCATTCAAACTGATCCAGTGTCGTATTCATTAAGACACAACAAAATGTTTTGCAATGTAAAACGAAAACAAGCATTTCTTATATTGGACAAGTTCAGGTAGTCGCTCCCTGTTTCAGTCTGATTTCTTCCCGTCGGTACCCTAATGAATACGACCCAGGAGACTAAACTGTCAGCAACTTCATACAATCACTGACATACAACCTATATGGATGGGTTGCATCCACTGCGGTGTCCTATCCATATGTTTTATGAGTCAGGTTCAGGAGGGTGGGGCTGAGCTGTACATCACTGTGACAGGGATGTGGGGAGATGGAGGCTCCATAGGGTAATAACATGTGATTATCCCCTCCACACAGGCACTCTAGAACACTGTCTCTGTGCTGTCCTACCTTCCGTCCCACAACACATCCACAGCCACTCCGATATTAACTTGCATGCACACACACAGACACACAAACTCACACACACCCTCAGGTGACGATGTTCTGAAAGGCCTCTGTTCTCTGTCCTCAGGCTATCCTGCAGGTTATCCTCAGGCTCCTACCTACACACCCAACCTCTACCAGACTGGCAGCCCGGGCTATCCCCCAGGTAAGAACACACACGCACAAATGCATGCACGCACACACACACACACGCGCGCAAGCACACACAAAAATGCACGTGAACACACAGACGTGCACACAGACAGTTTGGTCAAACCAGCAGTCCACTCTATCCCCCAAGGTAAGAATATACACGCATCTAATACAACACACACTATATAAATCTGATTGGCGGTGCAGTCTACTCAAAGGTTAAAACACCCACTTGCACACACACACATACCCATGTACACACACAAACATCCTCTCTGTTTACATGTGCCTGATCCACACAAAATAAACTTCCCCTCGGGTATCTATCTATCTATCTATCTATCTATCTATCTATCTATCTATCTATCTATCTATCTATCTATCTATCTATCTATCTATCTATCTATCTATCTATCTATCTATCTATCTATCTATCTATCTATCTATCTATCTATCTATCTATCTATCTCTGCACTCTCACATCACTCAAGAATGTCTCGATCCACATAATCACAGTATTCATTGAAATAGAATCTAGACATTGTCATGAGAAGTTTAACATTTTAATCAGTAATGGTTAAAGTGAAGATTGGTGAGGGGAAGCTGATCCTAGATCTGTACCTACATGAAACTTCACCCCAGAGACTTCATAATGCCTTGAGGACTCTTATGTAGAGCTGCTAGAGAGGCTTTGTTCATATTGTATCCACACAGTGCACTAGAACGTTCTGTCCAGAAATGTGTGTGTGTAATGTTGTGTTTTGGTGTGAACTTATAGAGAGTCCTGTTAATGACTGTTAATAAGATTATTCCTCATTTATTTTCTGTTGTATTGTGATGAACGATAGTATGGTTGTTGGTCACATTTTGTTGCTAGACAATGGTTTGAGATGTTTAACCTGGGGTTGTTTGGCTTTTTTTATACTGTAATACTGTTTGTCGTTGAGATGGTTAGAAGCAGTGTTGGTCTCTAGCATCTCATTGTGCTAGCTAGAATAATTAATGTAGTTTCAATGGAATGCATCTCTCCACCTGCACAGAGAGGGAAAGGCTGGGTAGGTATTAGGGTTGGGGTCAATTCCTTTTCAATTCAGTAAGTATTCAATTCCAATTTTCCTCAATACTTCTCTATTAGAAGAAATGGAGCTGGAATTTCAGTTTACTTGACTGAACTGAAATGGAATTGGCATTAGCTCTGGTAGATAGTAGTTTGTGTTGTGGTATGTGGTGATCCATATTTGTTATGTGCAGAGTCTGGTTTTACTGCATTTCCCCTGGAGCTCCAAAGGGTTTGATGGGCATCAGAGAGTGGAGTGAAGTAGGTCAATGAGAGCTGTACCATGTTGTCGCTCTACAGTGCACTGCAGCACTGCCATTACTGGGCTGGGTCATATTCACTAGGCATGAAACACAATAAAATGTGTCTGAAACTAAGCCCAAGTTCGACAATGGAATGGATGAATGATGTGTGTGTGTGTATACTTGTATGTCAGTGTGTTGAATGTGTGAAATGTTATGTATTCTATATATGTATGTTAGTGTGTGTACTCTTTGTGTGCGTGCGTGTGTGTGTGTGTGTGTGTGTGTACTCTGTTTGTGTGTACTCTGTGTGTCTGTACTCTGTGTGTGTGTGTGTGTGTGTGTGTGTGTGTGTGTGTGTGTACTCTGTTTGTGTGTGTGTGTATACAGTGTCTAGTGAAAGTCTACACACGCCTTGCACACGCCTACACACGTCTTCACATTTTGCTGCCTTTAAATTAAATACCAAAACATTATAGCATGTTATGTACACAACCAACACCACATTTTCAAAGTAAAATAACAATTATGGATCATTTTCCAAATGAATGAAAAAACGAATAAATTAAAATGTCATGATTGCGTATGGAAGCAACTTTTGGCACCCATTACAGCTGTGAATCATTTGGAATAAGATTCTACCAACTTTGCACAGCTCTCAGGTCTACATATATCTTTGTCAAAATTGCTCAAGCTAAGTACATTTGGTTGGGAGTCATTGATGGACAGCAATATTCATACCTTGTCTCTGATTTTCAAGCAGATTTAAGACAAGCCTAGACCACTCAGGAACACTCAACACCAATTGGAAAGCCATTCGGTTGTGTTTTTGGTATAAACATTTAACATTTTCCTGCTGAAAATAAAACTCTATCCCAGGGTTAGGTTTTCAGAAGACTGAAGCAGGGTTTCTTCCATTTTTATCTGGTCTTTGCTCCTTTCATATTTATTTTGATTGTGACAAACTCCCCAGTCTCTGCCGGAGACAAGCATACCCATAACATGATACTGCCACCACAATAACATAACATTTTATGTAGTTTTCTTTCACTTTGAATATGTGGAGTAGGTTGTGTAGATCAACAGAAAAAAAACCTCTTAATTTATTATCTTTTTAGATTGAATTTTAATGCAACAAAATGTGAAGACTGTTCAAGGGGTGTGTAGACTTTCACTAGCGACCAGGTGTGTACTGTGTACTCTGTGTTTACTCTGTTTATGTGTGTATTCTATATATGTGTGCTTGTGTGAGTGCATTTGCATGCTGTGTGTGTTTTATTTATATCTACCCATGTCTGTCTTCTATATCTCTGTGTTCTACGTGGGTCAGGGTGTGTGTGTAATCTCTCTGTGTCTGTGTCTGGGACAGTGCTGCTGGTGAAGCAGGGCTGGCCCCAGGCCTCCGGTGCTGCAGGAGCCCCAGAGGGCTCCTATGACCTGGCCATGGACGCAGGCTCAGAGGGCCGCCAGTACCAGGCCTCAGCCGCAGCTTTCAGTAAATATGACCCTATGTACTCTACACACACAGATATGTATGCACACAGACATACTTACACACACACGTTTGCACTCACTCTCACACGTACATACAGTACACAGTATGCACGCAGCAGGGTTTCCGTTAGCCGGTAACTGCTGGCTTTTGGCCAAAAAATAAATAATAATACAATTGTTTCCGACCAAATTGTCTGGGAAATAAAAAATCCTTTGCAAAATTATGCTTTTTAATAATTGTAGGAAATACCAGTCGATGTGCTCCAACTTCAAAGGCAATATACTTCCTATGCTAATAAAACCATTAGGCTGCTTGAAAATAAAACATTTACTCACGCAAAAGATGCAAGGTCCTCATAAGAGACTTCAGCTAAGTGTACCCCGACTGGGCAGAATTGGTGAAGATTGTCTTGATTATGTGACGCAGACCCGGGTTCGATCCCAGGCTCCTATGACCTGGCCATGGACGCAGGCTCAGAGGGCCGCCAGTACCAGGCCTCAGCCGCAGCTTTCAGTAAATATGACCCTATGTACTCTACACACACAGATATGTATGCACACAGACATACTTACACACACACGTTTGCACTCACTCTCACACGTACATACAGTACACAGTATGCACGCAGCAGGGTTTCCGTTAGCCGGTAACTGCTGGCTTTTGGCCAAAAAATAAATAATAATACAATTGTTTCCGACCAAATTGTCTGGGAAATAAAAAATCCTTTGCAAAATTATGCTTTTTAATAATTGTAGGAAATACCAGTCGATGTGCTCCAACTTCAAAGGCAATATACTTCCTATGCTAATAAAACCATTAGGCTGCTTGAAAATAAAACATTTACTCACGCAAAAGATGCAAGGTCCTCATAAGAGACTTCAGCTAAGTGTACCCCGACTGGGCAGAATTGGTGAAGATTGTCTTGATTATGTGACGCAGACCCGGGTTCGATCCCAGGCTGTATCACAACCGGACGTGATCGGGAGTCCCATAGGGCGGCGCACAATTGACCCAGCAGGGTTTGGCCGGGGGGGGGGCTTTACAAGTAGG
Source organism: Thymallus thymallus (assembly GCA_023634145.1). Classification (NCBI taxonomy): domain Eukaryota; kingdom Metazoa; phylum Chordata; class Actinopteri; order Salmoniformes; family Salmonidae; genus Thymallus; species Thymallus thymallus. Next base: position 32,213,201 of record CM042391.1, read on the forward strand.
CCGTCATTGTTAATAAGAATTTGTTCTTAACTGACTTGCCTTGTTAAATAAAAATCTAAATAAATTAATAAATCCCCATTTCCAGTGTGCCCGCCGAGAGGGGATTCTTTCTCCAAAACAGAGTAATGACTGCCTCAAGGTCACGCCTTCTTGAGGACAAAATAGTAAGGCTGATGCACATCAAGCTGCTCCAAGGAGTTTTGACTTCCCAACAGCAGCGGCTCACTTCCGCCACAAACACAAGTAAATTAGAGGCAAATTATTGTGTTCGTCAGGCCCAGTCCTAGTAGTTCTGCTTATTCAGTAGCACTTGGAAACAAAACATTGTTGCCAGCTATTCACATTGGAGTTATAATGTTGTAATCACTAAGCAGCCAACTGCCTATAGTAGGAAACAGAGTTGTTATCAATAAGCTATGTATATCACACGACACGTTCCATGACTCCACAATAGTTCAAAGTACAATAGGCCTAACATTTATTAACATCATCTAGTAGAACTGTGAAAAGAGAGATATCATTTGAGCTTTGGCAATAAGTGCTTTCATGAATGCAGACCTCGTTTCACTGGAGAATTGTAAAATAAGCTTTCTTTCAATTATCAAATGAAAGTTTATTTGTCACGTGCGCCGAATACAACAGGTGTAGACCTTACAGTGAAATGCTTACTTACAAGCCCTAACCAACAGTGCAGTTTAAGTAAAAAATAAGTATTAGGTAAACAATAGATAAGTAAAGAAATACAATGACAGTAAAAATAACAGTAGCGAGGCTATATACGGGTGGTTCCGGTACAGAGTCAGTGTTAGTCGGGCTAATTGAGGTAATACAGTTTAAGTCGGAAGATTACATACACCTTAGCCAAATACATTTAAACTCAGTTTTTCACAATTCCTGACATTTAATCCTAGTAAAAATTAACTGTCTTAGGTCAGTTAGGATCACCACTTTATTTTAAGAATGTGAAATGTTAGAATAATAGTAGAGAGAGTGATTTTATTTCTTTCATCACATTCCCAGTGGGTCAGAAGTTTACACTCAATTAGTATTTGGTAGCATTGCCTTTAAATTGTTTAACTTGGGTCAAACGTTTCGGGTAGCCTTCCACAAGCTTCCCACATTAAGTTGGGTGAAGTTTGGCCCATTCTTCCTGACAGAACTGGTGTAACTGAGTCAGGTCTGTAGGCCTTCTTGCTCGCACACGCTTTTTCAGTTCTGCCCACAAATGTTCTATACGATTGAGGTCAGGGCTTTGTGATGGCCACTCCAGTACCTTGACTTTGTTGTCCTTAAGCCATTTTGCCATAACTTTGGAAGTATGCTTTGGGTCATTGTCCATTTGGAAGACCCATTTGCGACCAAGCTTTAACTTCCTGACTGATGTCTTGAGATGTTGCTTCAATATATCCACATAATTTTCCTACCTCATGATGCCATCTATTTTGTGAAGTGCACCAACCCTCCTGCAGCAAAGCACCCCCCACAACATGATGCTGCCACCCCCGTGCTTCACGGTTGGGATGGTGTTCTTCGGCTTGCAAGCCTCCCCCTTTTTCCCTCCAAACATCTTTGTCCCCATGTGCAGTTGTAAACCGTGGTCTGGCTTTTTTATGGTGGTTTAGGAGCAGTGGCTTCTTCCTTGTCGATATAGGACTCGTTTTACTGTGGATATAGATACTTTTGTACCTGTTTCCTCCAGCATCTTCACAAGGTCCTTTGCTGTTGTTGTGGGATTGATTTGCACTTTTCGCACCAAAGTGCGTTCATCTCTAGAAGACAGAACGTGTCTCCTTCCTGAGCGGTATGACTGCTGCGTGGTCCCATGGTGTTTATAATTGCGTACTATTGTTTGTACAGATGAACGTGGTACCTTCAGGCGTTTGAAAATTGCTCCCAAGGATGAACCAGACTTGTGGAGGTCTGCAATTCTTTTTCTGAGGTCTTGGCTGATTAATGACTTGAACCTAAGTGTATGTAAACTTCCGACTTCAACTGTATGTACATGTAGATATAGTTAAAGTGACTATGCATAAATGATAAATAGAGTGTAGCAGCAGCGTAAAAGAGGGGTTGGGGGGTGGGAACACAATACAAATAGTCCGGGTAGCCATTTGATTACCTGTTCAGGAGTCTTATGGCTTGGTGGCTAGACTGCGGTGGCTAGAGTTTTTGGCAATTTTTAGGGCCTTCCTCTGACACCGCCTGGTATAGAGGTCCTGGATGGCAGGAAGCTTTGCCCCAGTGATGTACTGGGCCGTACGCACTACCCTCTGTAGTGCCTTGCGGTCGGAGGCCGAGCAGTTGCCGTACCAGGCAGTGATGCAACCAGTCAGAATGATCTCGATGTTAGAAGGGATCCAGGTTGGCTAGAATAGAACAGGTTGTATAATAGCCTATAGGACAGGTCATATAATAGCCTATAGGACAGGTCATGTAATAGCCTATAGGACAGGGGGTTCGCAAATTAAATTATACAAATATTATATTTTGAAGTTGTGTTTTATTACTGTGTAGGCGACTTGTTCTTGTAGGCTAAATATATATTTTTTATATTATTATATTAATTTCTGATTTATAGCAGGGATGAAGATGTTGTTCTGCTTTTCAATAAAAACTGTCATGTTGGTATAAGAACATCGTTCTACTTTATTTTATTAAGACTTTACAAGCTAATTTAAATTAATTACAATAATCTAAATGTGATTTTGATTGCCGGTCACGTTGTCCGGGCCCACATTTTCCTAACAGAAACCCTGGCACACAGTCACACACACACAGACACACATTTGTGTATACACGCACACACATACACACACATACACATTGGCATGGCTGGGGGTACATTTAGAGCTGGCTGGGTTTCAAGCTCTTGGGAAAAAGGGTTTGGAGTAAGACCGGTCGATGGGGGGATGTGAGATTGTGAGGGACATCACAGGGGGAGGGGCTGTGGGATGGCATCATGCTTGGCTTAATGCTGTGCTGTATCATATAACACGTTGGCTGGCTGCTGCAGCATTCATTCTTCTCATATAGTGTAACTACGTTTCAGTTGGATAGATATGTGTTCGAGTCATGGAAGTGATTTGGTGGTTTCCTAACAAGAATGTAATGATCAATGTCCTCTAGAACCCGCAAGAACTGACAGTTTTGTGTGTGTGTGCCTGCCTGTGCGTGCTTGAGTGTTTGAGTATAAAAATAATAATGTTTAGTTAGTCATGGCTAAGTTGTCTAACACAGGGCTTGTTCACGATTGCAGCCGACTGTCGATTGACTAATCTACAAATTACCTTAAATAACTACTTATTATTATTTGTAAATCAGTCCGTCACAATTTACCAAAAATGTATCACGTTGGTTCTGCCTCATATCTGTCAAAAGCTCTGTGGGAACTATATATACGTATATATACAGTATATATGAGGCTACATGTATTTTGTAAAGGAGCACTGTTATTCAGTCAATCCTCACTGTTCTCCTCCAATGAGACACTCTGAATCTCAAGACAATTTAAAATGATCTGGAAACTGAAACTAGGTCTCGCTCACCGCATGTTCTCTCTCTCTCTTTCTGCCTCCCTCTCTTTTGCTTTCTCTTTCTCCATATTTCCCTCTCCCGTCTTGATCTCTCTCTTACTCTCTCTCTATGGCTTTTTTCTCCCTCTCCTTCCCTCTCTTGCTTTCCCTCTCTCTCTCTCTCCCTCTCTTTTGCTTTCTCTCTTTCCATCCTTCCCTCTTTCTATCTCTCTCTCATCTAGGATACACTGCTGGGACGCCCTACAAGGTCCCACCTGGTCAGTCCAACGGGGCGCCCCCTCCCTACTCCCCGTCCCCTAACCCCTACCAGACGGCCATGTACCCAATCAGAAGTGCCTATCCCCAACAGAACCTCTACGCTCAGGTAAGGACCTGGCCTGGCTTCTACTCACTGTTGTTGGCTGCCTGTTTGACAATATCACCTACCTGCACATAAGATGTGATTGATGACCTCTCTCTACTTGTTTCTGGATTGTTAGAAGACTGATATCTTGCTGAGTAAAATTAGCTATGCTAGAAAAGTAAGAAAAGACAATTCTCAAATTTTCAATATTAAATATTGCCAAATCATTCCAAAAAACTCTTCTCTCCTCTTTCTCTCAGGGTGCGTACTACACACAGCCGATGTATGCGGCTCAGCCTCATGTCATCCACCACACCACAGTGGTGCAGCCCAACAGCATCCCCTCCGCCCTCTACCCTGCCCCAGTCCAACAGCCCCGCTCCAACGGCCATATGACCATGGGCATGGTGGCCGGCACAACCATGGCCATGTCTGCTGGTAAGAAGTCAACTACTAGTATTGCAAAATTCCCCAGTTTTCCAGAAATCCTTGTTGGAAGATTTGTGGAATCAGGAGAGAATAACCAGGAAATCTGTGAATACTACAACCAACTTTTCTGGAAAAACTGAGCATTTTGGTAAAGTTAGGGGAATTTTGTGACCCTATCAACAACTCAAACAAATAGTTCACTAAACTATTACTTACAGTGATGTTTCTGTTTGGAGTAAAGGCTGTGTTTATAACACATTTATAACAGTATTCAATCGATTATTTCTCAAGGAGTAGACGTATTTGGGCACCGACATGTTTCCATGGTGATGACAACTGTCTGGCCATGTTATCATGGTGATGACCTCTGTCTTTCTGATTGACCCTCTTTGCCCAGGTACTCTGCTGACCACGCCTCAGCACGCCACTCAGCACATCGGTGGACATCCGGTCACCGTGCCAACCTACCGGCCCCAGGGGACACCTGGGTACAGCTATGTGCCTCCTCACTGGTAGACCCCACTGGGCCCCACATGTAAGTTACTGGTCCTAAATCAGTTTTAACCTATCACAATGTTATCCCAGTCTATGGTTAGGAGAGTTAAAGGCCAATCTATTGACAGTGCTTTGATACATCAGTGCTTAGATGGTTTTGACTCATCGCTGCAACTCCCCAAAGGGCTCGGGAGAGGTGAAGGTGGAGTCATGCGTCCCCCGAAACATAACCTGCCTAACCGTTCTCCTTAACATCCGCCAACCCGGAAACACTGTTCAACTGGCATCCGGGGTCAGCCCGCAGGCACCCGGCCTGCCACAAGGAGCCACTAGAGCGCAATGAGCCAAGTAAAGCCCCACCAGCCAAACCCTCCCTTAACCCGGACGACACTGGGCCAATAGTGCGCCGTCCTATGAGACTTGCGACCCCGCCCGGTTGTGGCACAGCCCGGAATATGAACCCGGGTCCTTAGACTTCTGCGCCACTTGGGAGGCATTACTATAAAAAAATATATATAACTGTATAACTGTAATTTTGAATTATTGTCACTTGGTTTTGGTATATGAATTGATACAACAAATGTGATATTATCTTTGTAAATTACATACAGTGGGGAGAACAAGTATTTGATACACTGCCGATTTTGCAGGTTTTCCCACTTACAAAGCATGTAGGAGTCTGTAATTTTTATCATAGGTACTCTTCAACTGTGAGTGATGGAATCTAAAACAAAAATCCAGAAAATCACATTGTATGATTTTTAAGTAATGAATTTGCATTTTATTGCATGACATAAGTATTTGATACATCAGAAAAGCAGAACTTAATATTTGGTACAGAAACCTTTGTTTGCAATTACAGAGATCTTACGTTTCCTGTAGTTCTTGACCAGGTTTGCACACACTGCAGCAGGGATTTTGGCCCACTCCTCCATACAGACCTTCTCCAGATCCTTCAGGTTTCGGGACTTTCACCTCCCTCCAAAGATTTTCTATTGGGTTCAGGTCTGGAGACTGGCTAGGCCACTCCAGGACCTTGAGATGCTTCTTACGGAGCCACTCCTTAGTTGCCCTGGCTGTGTGTTTCGGGTCGTTGTCATGCTGGAAGACCCAGCCACGACCCATCTTCAATGCTCTTACTGAGGGAAGGAGGTTGTTGGCCAAGATCTCGCGATACATGGCCCCATCCATCCTCTCCTCAATACGGTGCAGTCGTCCTGTCCCCTTTGCAGAAAAGCATCCCCAAAGAATGATGTTTCCACCTCCATGCTTCACGGTTGGGATGGTGTTCTTGGGGTTGTACTCATCCTTCTTCTTCCTCCAAACACGGCGAGTGGAGTTTAGACCAAAAAGCTCTATTTTTGTCTCATCAGACCACATGACCTTCTCCCATTCCTCCTCTGGATCATCCAGATGGTCATTGGCAAACTTCAGACGGGCCTGGACATGCGCTGGCTTGAGCAGGGGGACCTTGCGTGCGCTGCAGGATTTTAATCCATGATTGGCGTAGTGTTACTAATGGTTTTCTTTGAGACTGTGGTCCCAGCTCTATTCAGGTCATTGACCAGGTCCTGCCGTGTAGTGCCCCAGACTGAGGGAGATTGACCGTCATCTTGAACTTCTTCCATTTTCTAATAATTGCGCCAACAGTTGTTGCCTTCTCACCAAGCTGCTTGCCTATTGTCCTGTAGCCCATCCCAGCCTTGTGCAGGTCTACAATTGTATCCCTGATGTCCTTACACAGCTCTCTGGTCTTGGCCATTGTGGAGAGGTTGGAGTCTGTTTGATTGAGTGTGTGGACAGGTGTCTTTTATACAGGTAACGAGTTCAAACAGGTGCAGTTAATACAGGTAATGAGTGGAGAACAGGAGGGCTTCTTAAAGAAAAACTAACTGTGAGAGCCGGAATTCTTAATGGTTGGTAGGTGATCAAATACTTATGTCATGCAATAAAATGCAAATTAATTATTTAAAAATCATACAATGTGATTTTCTGGATTTTCTGGATTCCGTCTCTCACAGTTGAAGTGTACCTATGATAAAAATTACAGACCTCTACATGCTTTGTAAGTAGGAAAACCTGCAAAATCGGCAGTGTATCAAATACTTGTTCTCCCCACTGTATATAATACATCATAAACATTTTCTTCTCCCTCTTCTCTCCATCCCTCTACTTCTCTCCCCCTCTCCGTCTCTCTCTCTCTCTCTCTCACTCTTTCCCCTCAGATCAGGAGTCAAACATTGCTCACAACTCAAGTCTTACATTGGTGCAGGAGGTCTGGCGTGCGAGAACCAAGTCTGTCAGCAAGAACAAAAAACTAAAGTGCAAAAGTCACTATGCATTCTTTTGTGATTTGGAAAAGCTGCTTTTTCATCTTTTTATTATTTTTTACCAGCATCAGATTTTTGGGATTAGTTTTTTTTTTTTGATTAGTTTTTTTAATCCAGACACACACTGACCAGCAGTATAGTACATTTATAGTACATTTGTGCTTTTATTTGTGTGAGTGTGTGTGTTCTGAACACTGGTTCCGACGCAAAGCCAGTCCCTTCAGCCGTGAGAATGTACACATCTTTGTATGCTGCAAAATGTTCTAATGTTTAAAAAAACATTGGGGGGAGAGTGCCGTACGAGTGTCGCACCTTGTTTATTTTGTGTTGCACCTAGATTATTTTCCACCTTATTGATTTGCATTCCCATTTCGGTTTACGTTCAAACATAACCATCTTCCAGCACAAGATAACAAGGGTCGTCTTCCAGCTTGTAGCAACAGTGAATTAACTTGGATTCTTAAGATTATACCCACTATATACCAGTCATGTGGTAGAAGAAAGACTAATGTAAGTATCGTAATAGTTACACCATGTAGAGTACATTTTCAGTAAGTTCAGTGGACATAATTAGCTTGTATGTCTACTAGAGTATAGTAAGCAATTTAAATATCTATACATGAATATATTATATATAGGAATACTGACGTGTGAGCGAGCGCCTGCGTGCGTTTGTGGTTCTTTTGTACACGTAAAAGCTCGCCAAACTTGACAACACACTCACATTTAGGTATTTCAGTTGGCATGAGTAGTGGCACATGTACGCATATACATATACAGATTTATAGGACATCACACACACGCAAAAGTGTAGATTGCATAGGATGCCATGGATAGATTGCTGGATAGGGTCTTCCTCGTAACTTGCAGGCTTTGTTGTTAACTGAATCCAATTATAATCTAGTGTCAACTGAGGTGCATGGAGTTTGAGGGGTGAGGCAGATTGTCAGTTGGACCAGGGATAGCTAAGTCGAAGGATTCAAAGGGATTTAAGGTCAATAGAAGAGACGGGGATAAATGAATACAAGGGGAGTAGTGAGTGGAAAAGGAATAAAAAGATCTAAATTGTATAGTGGTCAAGCATCTATGCCCATAGCCTTGTGCTGCATGCCTCCCATTGATCTCACAGGCTGGAGATAAGTGTTATTCGCAATAAAGATCCCATGTGATGTCATGCTTACATGTTTAATAGAGATCTAGGCCCTAAACTGCACCATTTTCCTGGGTCATGTTCAGTAAGGCACGCCAAGCAAAACGTTTTGCAATGGAAAATCTGTGTTATTGGAAAAATTCAGGTAGTACCTCACTGTTTTACTCCTTTTCAAAGCGTTTTCTCCTGAACTGAACATGGCCCTGATCAGTGCCGCTAGTTCTTTAGGTGACCTGTAGAGGGCTGTAGTGAGGGGTGCAGGTCAGGCAGCAGAGTTAAGGCTTCTTTTGCACGCTTCAGTTCGGGTGGCGCCTAGACAAACCGAACGAGTGTGCTCGCATACCTTCGATCTTAGCTTCGCTTGAAAAACAAGAAAAAAGAGGCAATAGTACTGCTTGTCCATTTTGGGACTCCTTAGCCAAAATAGTCCAAATTAATCTAAGAAATCTGTCATTAATTTTTACGTTTGTGCAATTTTACATCTAACTAGAATGTTTGATGCACTATTTCTCAAGTGAACGCATTTGCATGAAAACGAGTCATCCATCATTGAATGACAACAAACACTTCATAGAAGAATTCCTACTGTTGACCAATCACAGATGAAAGGGTATAAACTTTGGCTTCCGAACTTCGGCTTGGCCATAGAAAAAGATGTGTGTGCACGAACAGCTGAATGAACCCTCGACGAAGGCCAAAACGAACCAAAACTTCACAAAATGTAGTCATAATATATGCACAAACTGTTCTAAACTGTTTTGGATGGGAAGCATGCGGACGCCTTTAGTACACTGCTTGGTTGGCTCAGGGTTTTAGAAGGGCCCCCTATTCCCTTCCTATATAAGGCCCTGGTCAAAAGTAGCGCACTATATAGGGAATTGAGTGCCATTTGGGACACAAACAAGGTTTTAGAAGCCAGACTGACCTCAACAGAGATGTTTTCCAATCCAGAGAATTGTGTCATTATCTGGTCTCGATGTATGTACTAAGTAGTCCATGCAATTGACACTAGTTCACCTGTCTTGTGAATGCTTCTAAACACTGGCAGGTGTAAAAATGCTCTAAAACACTTTATTTTGGACTTAGATTAGTGAAAACATTTTGGTCAACCTGCTAGGCCCTCCCTCCCTTCAGAGTAGCCAATAGAACAGGCTCAGGACATCATTGTTTCCAGGGCATCCAATAGCAGACACAATGGAAGGGAATTATGGGTATGAGAGAAAGAATTTGTGTTCAACAGGAAATTGGGAACATTTTTGAAAGGTTTTATGTCCCTTTAGTCGGGGGCAAAAAACCCTATGACAGGGGCACTGAGTTGGGATCCGTGTGACACGTGTTGACTGGAAATCGACCCCTAACCCCTACGGCCTAGCCTCTACTCCCTCCCTAGCCCCTACACCTGTAGACCTGAAAGGATTGGGATAGGTGAAAGCAATATGGCTGACATTTCCACCCAGCCAATCAGAAAGCAAGATCAAGCTTTTACCGTATTGCTTACAGTGTATTGATCCAGTGCGCTTACATCCACATGAGTGACTAGGGTGAAGGGGCTAGGGATCCGTTTAGAATTCAGAAATGGAGTTGGCAAGGAAGCAGGGTTCCGCTTTGGTGGAGTTTAAAGGTTGCGAGCAGGAGTTCCATACTAGGTTATTATGGTTAAGCACTAGGTTACCGTGTCGTGACCACATATCAAAGTTATCATGTGAGTGTGTCAAAAATGTATTGCACAAACATCTAAAAGTAATAATCTATATTAAATAACAGGTACTTGGCTCATCTTTTAAGATACATCTTAAGATTTCTTAAGAGTTAATTTAGTTCAGTGCATTTGATAGGGTAATCTTTGGTCTCAATTAACAACAACTGTAAATTTAAGAGAATATCTATTGTGAATAATTGCTACTGCTTCTTTCAATCTGTTACAATCAGTTAACCACTACTTAAAATGCTAAATGCCATTTTATTTGTCACAGTGTTACATCGCCAATGGAAATATAACATTTCTTTAAAGGAGAGGCATCCTGCACCCAACATATGACAATTGATAGAGTAGCATTCACTAGTGAACGAGGTATAGATGTGTATATGAGTGAGTGTGTGTTGACTGTATAAGGGAAGGTATCAGTGGGCAGTGTGCTATCAGCCCTTCGTCTACTGTGTGATGTGCTGTGTGCGCGTGGGAGTGCGAGTGTGTGTGTGCGCGTGTGCATGCGAGTGTGTGTGCGTGCGAGTGTGTGCGCGCGTGTATGAAGCATGTATACAGTCCTGTGTGAGCGTTTTACTCCCAACATGGCACTGGTCAGACCTTGTAGAGCTAAGGTTACCCAACCTCTACTCTCCCCTGTCAGTAGCATATCACAGAGCCAAACAGAACATGAACATTGAAAACAAAAGTAAATGTATTGTGCCAGATTATTTTGGACCATTAGGGAAGACCATGGAAAAATATAGTTTTGTAGTGCTATTCACTAGAACATGTAATGTGATTCAAGAACTGTACAATGCAAATGACTAGTTGCACAGGCACAAGTCTGTGAATGCTATGCTGAGTGCTAAATCTTTGGAGGGTCAAAACCTCAAGAATAATTCAACCATGTGTACTATGAGTATAACCACAGTGTTTTAAAAAACGTCTCAAAAGAATAATTTCTGGTATGCAATTTAAGCGCTTTTTACCATAAGTGTTATTTAAGGTTTTGTTGATTGATTGATGTTTATTATTCTTAAGATAGAAGCTCTTTATTGTCAAGCTCAAGTGGGTTGCCTTTTGAGGCTTCAGAGGGCATTTCAGAACACAAGTCTGTAGGATGAGTGGAGCAGATGTGCGGAGGGACACAATCTGGCAACCCGGTCAGAAGCGACTGGCACACAGGTCCCCCTACTCGCTGGCCTTTTCCCCTCAAAGACCCAGGGCATTGAAACACAAGAGGAATGTTCCTAGAACCAAAATGACACCATAAACAGACGTTCCCAGAACATCCAGGGAGCCTAATGTGCTAACTAGGCATAGACTGAAAGTTAGCCCAAAGTCAAGTCCTTACACTAAAATGTATGTTTATTGAAACATGCTAAAGTGTATGGGTTCACAGTTTGCGGACTGAAGCATGAGAGCTGTAGCTTGGGATTGAAACTGATTTCACTACGTTTTACCATTTTCAACCTTGCAATGTAACAAACTTGTTTGGATTCTAGGCTATGGGAGCTGCCCTGAGTGTCTCAATGCCCAGGGGTCGAGAACCAAGCAGCTCCACCAAGGTTGAACACACAATCTCTATGCTTTGTCTGTTTTCTTTGGTCACAATGAACTTCGGCCTTTTCAAACCTTTGATTTGAACACTAATTTCGAGAGAGCGATGTATACTCTTGTGTCTTTCTCAAAAAAATTATCCAAAAAATGGTTTAAAAGAGTCAGCACCTTTAGATTAAAATGACTTCCCAACTAATGGCCCCCAGAGCTCTTGCAACGTTCTGTCACATGGTTGCAGCAACGTTGGCGGAATGTTTTTGTAACATAAGATTGGGATGTTTGTGAAGCAGTGACCCACATCAGACTTGTGTATATGAAGTGTAAATCTGTTTTTGTTTTTATGTCGTTCTAATGAGGATCAGTTAGTGATCCTGGTGACAGAAGTAAGACAAGTTTGTAATTGTATAATACTTACTGTACGATGTAGAACGTTAAATAACTATTAAAAGGTTTCCCAAAAATCCCAGTTTTTACTTGTGTTACATTTGTGTCCTCCGCCAATTCATCTTAAAGGAACATTGTGGCCTCTGTAAATTGCAACAAAGCAATCGGTCAAAGGACAAGATATAGACGTAGACACTTCAGATTTCCAACATCAGCTATGCATCATGTTGTGATTGAAAGGGGGTGACCCTTTCCAAAGACAACCAGGAGAACCACTGGTTTATAGCTGTTTTAAATTGCCTGAATCAGCTGTTTTAAGTCATTTTTCAAGATTTATGTTATAACACCTTGTGTAAGGGTGACAGCCAGCTCCTCCACAGGGATTTTATAATTTAAAGCTAGAGACTGCCACCAGACCTGGGTTCAAATATGTGTTTTTGATTATTTGTTATTACAATAATTATTTTCTGTGTATCTTGTATCTTAAGTATTTTCAAATGACGTGGTTTATTAAAATACAAATTTCTATTTCAAATACATTATTTCAAATACCAAATATACCTGGTTCAAATGCATGGGAGTATTTAAGTATTTGTATAATTACTGTGTATTTGAGTATTTTAAAATGCATGCCACGCTGACATGCTTTATGGATACGGGACCAGGTCTGCTGGCCATAGGACAATTTTGTCAAATCTGCTGGTCCATCTTTAGCACAGTGAGCCTTTCTAAATTAAGGTTTAGCGCCAAAATATCATTATTTGGCTAGGAATGGGTTGCTTTGAGGAAGAAAAAAAACCATGAGAAATAAGAAGAAATATGAAGAACACAATAAGTAAGGAAGCAAGCATACTATATACAGGGTCAGTTCCAATACCATACTATATACAGGGTCAGTTCCAATACCATACTATATACAGGGTCAGTTCCAATACCATCCTATATACAGGGTCAGTTACAATACTGGACTATATCCAGGGTCAGTTCCAATACCATACTATATACAGGGTCAGTTCCAATACCATATTATATACAGGGTCAGTTCCAATACCATACTGTATACAGGGTCAGTTCCAATACCATTGAGTGATGGAGATAGATATGTATAAGGGTAAGGTGACTAGGCAACAGGATATGAGATGAACAGAGTAGCAGCAGATTGCATGTGAGTGGGTGTGTAGTGTGTGTGCATATTACGTATGTGTGAATGAGCAGATGATGGAGTGAGTGTGTGTGTGAGTGTGTAGGGCCCTGTGAGTGGAAAAATAAAAGGTTAAAGATACAATATTAACTCAGATAGTCTGTATTTCTTGGGGATAGAAGCTATTGAAGAGCATGTCCCTGTTAAATGCCCAGTTCACAAATGCAATTGCATTCTCCAATGAATCTCTTATATTATAAAAACAGACTCAGTGCACTGCTAACAACCAATAGCCTACTTTAATCACAAAAGTAGGCCTACAACACAAGACAACCTGGACATTGTTTAAGTCAACCATGTTGAATGCTACTAGAAATATGTACAGTCGGGAGAACAAGTATTTGATACACTGCCGATTTTGCAGGTTTTCCCACTTACAAAGCATGTAGGAGTCTGTAATTTTTATCATAGGTACTCTTCAACTGTGAGTGACGGAATCTAAAACAAAAATCCAGAAAATCACATTGTATGATTTTTAAGTAATTAATTTGCATTTTATTGCATGACATAAGTATTTGATACACCAGAAAAGCAGAACTTAATATTTGGTACAGAAACCTTTGTTTGCAATTACAGAGATCATACGTTTCCTGTAGTTCTTGACCAGGTTTGCAAACACTGCAGCAGGGATTTTGGCCCACTCCTCCATACAGACCTTCTCCAGATCCTTCAGGTTTCGGGGCTGTCACTGGGCAATACAGACTTTCAGCTCCCTCCAAAGATTTTCTATTGGGTTCAGGTCTGGAGACTGGCTAAGCCACTCCAGGACCTTGAGATGCTTCTTACGGAGCCACTCCTTAGTTGCCCTGGCTGTGTGATTCGGGTTGTTGTCATGCTGGAAGACCCAGCCACGACCCATCTTCAATGCTCTTACTGAGGGAAGGAGGTTGTTGGCCAAGATCTCGCGATACATGGCCCCATCCATCCTCCCCTCAATACGGTGCAGTCGTCCTGTCCCCTTTGCAGAAAAGCATCCCCAAAGAATGATGTTTCCACCTCCATGCTTCACGGTTGGGATGGTGTTCTTGGGGTTGTACTCATCCTTCTTCTTCCTCCAAACACGGCGAGTGGAGTTTAGACCAAAAATATCTATTTTTGTCTCATCAGACCACATGACCTTTTCCCATTCCTCTGGATCATCCAGATGGTCATTGGCAAACTTCAGACGGGCCTGGACATGCACTGGCTTGAGCAGGGGGACCTTGCGTGCGCTGCAGGATTTTAATCCATGACGGCGTAGTGTGTTACTAATGGTTTTCTTTGAGACTGTGGTCCCAGCTCTCTTCAGGTCATTGACCAGGTCCTGCCGTGTAGTTCTGGGCTGATCCCTCACCTTCCTCATGATCATTGATGCCCCACGAGGTGAGATCTTGCATGGTGCCCCAGACTGAGGGAGATTGACCGTCATCTTAAACTTCTTCCATTTTCTAATAATTGCGCCAACAGTTGTTGCCTTCTCACCAAGCTGCTTGCCTATTGTCCTGTAGCCCATCCCAGCCTTGTGCAGGTCTACAGTTTTATCCCTGATGTCCTTACACAGCTCTCTGGTCTTGGCCATTGTGGAGAGGTTGGAGTCTGTTTGATTGAGTGTGTGGACAGGTGTCTTTTATACAGGTAACGAGTTCAAACAGGTGCAGTTAATACAGGTAATGAGTCTGTGAGAGCCGGAATTCAAATACTTATGTCATGCAATAAAATGCAAATTAATTATTTAAAAATCATACAATGTGATTTTCTGGATTTTTGTTTTAGATTCCGTCTTTCACAGTTGAAGTGTACCTATGATACAAATGACAGACTACATGCTTTGTAAGTAGGAAAACCTGCAAAATCGGCAGTGTATCAAATACTTGTTCTCCCCACTGTATAAATACATCTCTAAGAAACGTGAGGGAGAAAGAGTCATAAAATAGGTGTATTTCTGAGGGACATGGCATAGGCCTAAACGCAGAGATGTGCAGGGGTCAGAGGGATGTACTGTATCACGTAATCCCCATCTAATCCCAATGTTTATGATTTGATTTGATTTGAAGAGGACATTGCCACTAGATGGATATAGACCACGGCGAGTCTCCATCCCAACCCAGAGCAATTCAATCTCTATGAAAAATCCCGTGCATTTCCTCAGCGTGTCGCCATTATTCTCTTCTCTCCTCCACCGGAAACCCCACTGAATCGCAAACTTCGCTTTTATGTTTCCCGAGGCAGTCCATTTTTAACAGGACTTCGTCGGTGTGTTGAGTTGAGTCGTTATGGCCGCCTGAACCAGACTAGCTAAATTCACATAGTGAATGGTTATCTTTCTGTAATTTAGATACATTCGAAAGTTTTACACGGGATTTTCGGATTAACGCAAATATTTCTTAGGACATTATTATTATATATTATTTTTTTTTGGGGGGGGGCGTCAAAATTCAAACATGCAACCTCCGCCGAGAAAGGTGAGTTGTCCCGTTTTTACTTTTCTCTGCAAATGTTTCACCGAATGTTGCATATTTAATTGTTGGAAGATGCACTCTTTGTTTCAGTTCAACTTTAAGATATGTGCCCGCTATGTCGGCACAAAGTTGTATAGTTTGTATCCAACGCAAACACGACCTTTTGGTTAGTAGGCTACTTCTTGAAACTGGAATATTTTTACAACGTTCCAAAGTAGCCTAATAAATGTGTATTCTAGTATACAATTCAAGGAACACACATTTTCTCACGGTTCCAAATATGTTGTAGACTTTGCGTGGCTCACAAACTGGTGGAGATCATTTGTAGCAAGCTATAGTGGTGATGGATGACTGCATTTGGACCTGTGTAAAGAAAATAGCAACACATGTAGCTTATTGTAATGGGAATCCTGTTACGGTATCATGTTACTGTTTGGATAAGGACGTGTACTGTGTTGAACGTGTACTGTGTTTGGTTAGAATTCCATCAGTTGAAGTTGAACCTCGACTGGATATCAAATTCTGTAAAGTTTAGATTATTTTTTAACAATAACGATCTTAATGGGGGGAGAAATTTTTTTTATCATTATGATACGTTTGCCATTTTGTTATATTTATGATTAGCTAGTTTATGGATTAATTTATCTCACAAACCGGGTTGCTTTAGCCTACTAATTGTTGAGGTATAGTCAAAAGCCATTCACAGCCAAATGTCAGTGGTAGCACTACATATTAGTCATTTCTTAAAATAGACCTTGGCCTATTAGATCAACCACTTGACTTGTTTGTAGTTGCCTGAATATAGCCTTCTTATTTTAGCCTTAGTATTTTCCCGTAATGATCAACTGTGTAATGAGTTATAAGTTATGATAATAGCATAGCAATACAGTACAGTAGTTTTGGGGCGGCAGGTAGCCTAGTGGTTAGTGACAAGGTAAACATCTGTCGTTCTGCCCCTGAACAAGGCAGTTAACCCACTGTTCACCGGTAGGCCGTCATTGTAAATAATAATTTGTTCTTAACTGACTTGCCTAGTTAAATAAAGGTTAAAAATAAATAAAAGTAGGCTATGGTTCACCAGTTCACTTCAGAAATAGGAGTCAAATCACCACCACAAAATACTGTATTATAACCTACCTTACAACACACACCAACTAATGCACGGTCCAGATCAACTTGAGATCGAATGACAAGTCAAGATTAACAACATGCATGACGACAGAATTATCCTCTCAAGGTAGCCTATAAGGTCAGTGAGTGTAGTTGGAGCCCTAATGGTTTCCCAGTTGACCACACACCCAATTACTAGCCCTGAGACTGGGTCACTGGGATTCATTACCTAACCCAGGGGCCAATTAAAAGTCTACAGAGGCCACTATGCTTTCTTCCACCCAGCCCCAGAGAGAAGCATTTTACCTGGCTTCATCTGCCTGTGGATTTGTACACAGTTGACTCCTGGGCCTTGTTCACTAGAAAATACAATTCGGAACAGGGAGGGGAATTGTGACATTTTCCAATAAGATATGCTCAATTTTGTTTTGTTGTGCCCTAATGAACTCGACCCAGATGTATTAAAAAATATATATTTGTTATTTAACTAGGCAAGTCAATTCGTAACAAATTATTATTTACAATGACGGCCTACCCGGCCAAATTCTCCCTAACCCGGACGACGCTGGGCCAGTTGTGCGCCGCCCTTTGGGACTCCTGATCACCGCCTATTGTGATATAGCCCGGGATCGAACCCGGGTCTGTAGTGATGCCTCTAGCACTGTGATGCAGTGTCTTAGACCGCTGCGGCACTCAGGATTTAATGGCTTGGGACTGTTGTAAATACGTCAACCGGAAACACGCAGCTATCCAGAGACTGTTAAAAAATTATGTGTTTATATGACATGCAGTGCACTTACCAGGAGTTGACTGTATTCTGCTCCATATACGAGAGCTGGATTTAGATGCCTTGCCCACTTCTTCTGATATCTATTTTGTTTGCCTCTCTCAGGTCAAGGTTACGCAGGAGCTGAAACACACTCACACTGAGCAGATGAGTAGACTACACATCAAACACCAGACAGAATGTGACCTACTGGAGGACCTGAGGTACAGGGAGGGTAGAAGGTGGTGGAGGGGTAGAACATGAGGGTGGAAGTTGGTGGTGGAGGGAACCAGTGAATGGCAATTGAGGCTGCTTCTCTATGCCTAGTTCCAAATCAACCCCTGTCCCCTACTACCTAGGCACTTGTGTAGTTGTGAATGGCTTGGATATGTATAATCAATGGCTACAGTTCCACCTAGCCTTTCAGAAGACCTAGCCCCTATTACCATATTGATAATACCTATCCAACCTTTGTACATGTCTATGAAATGAAGTGCCCTTGTGGGGTATCGGTTTATTTGGAATAGGACAGTAGTCTTGGGTATCGCTTCCTGTCCTTTGGCTTGGGTGAGGGAGCACCATCCACACTAAACGGTTGGAAGTGAAAAGCAAGGAGGGCCTCCACTCCAGATGTTCTGGCTGCCATAAGTGGTTTGCTGGGGGGGGGAGAGAGGAGGATGACCGAGAGAAGAAAAATAACTAAAGATCAAACAAACCAGAGATGTTCAGCCAGTCACTCTTGGAGGAAAATGGATGTTAGACAAAAATAACTTTCAAGGTTGCATAATTCCCCAAATTACCAGGTTTCCCAGAAGTCCTGGTTGGAATCAGGATGGAATAATAAGGACATCTTGGAATCCTACAAATGGGAATTTTGGGAAAGTTAACTGAATAAAAAAATATTGATAATTGTAAAGCGAGAATGATAGGAGCAGGCAGTGATATAGTATAGGGAAGCAGAGGGAGAGCAGGGCCACGTTCAATTGCCAAACTAAAATATGTGCTCTAATGAACATGGCCCATGCAGAGGGAAAGGAAGAACAGGCCAAGAGGACATGCAAATCACCAGAGAGGAAGCCATATATGTTGTGTCAGTTTGGTCTTGCTGAATACTGGAGCACTCAGACCAGTAATGTCTTGTTTTAGCCTGAAGTGACCCAGGTGGAATTTAGGCTATTCATTTATAAGTACAAAAATGGATGTATCAACTAAGGATTCTAGCTTTAATGAAAAAAAAAAAAAAATCTTAACTGACTTGCCTAGTTAAATAAATAAAACAATAGTGCCTAATTAACACAGAGAGGGAGAGACCGGGTAAATAAGTATTGAAAACGAATCTAATAATTTTTGGTTGTGAGAGGGGAGGAAAAAGACATTGATCACAGAAAGACTAGGCCAGTTGACACTGTGGTTGTCGTTTTATTTACACGTGAGAGAGAACAAGATGTGCCTTACTCTGCTCACTCCTGTAACTGTAAAGACTCCAAACAACACAACCTGAGTCATATTCATTAGACATCAAACGGACTGAAACAGGGACTATTTGAACATGTCAACCTCTCCCTCAAACTCAGTAAGACCAAGGAGCTGATCGTGGACTATAGGAGAAGGAGGGGAGAGTCTGCCCCAAACCACATCGACAGGGCTGTTGTGGAGCGGGTCGAGAGCTTCAAGTTCCTAGGCATCCACTTCAATAAGGACTTAACATGGTCCACACACCCGCACATTTGTGAAGAAGGCACCGCAGTCACTCTTCCCCCTCAGGAGGCTGAAAATACATTTTTGCAAGTTTATTAAAAATAAAAAAATAGAAATCACATTTTAATAAGTATTCAGACCCTTTACTCAGTATTTTGTTGAAGCACCTTAGGTAGCAATTACAACCTCGAGTCTTCTTGGGTATGACGCCACAAGCTTGGCACACCTGTATTCCCATTCTTCTCTGCAGATACCCTCAAGCTCTGTCAGGTTGGATGGGGAGTGTTACTGCACAGCTATTTTCAGGTCTCTCCAGAGATGTTCAATCAGGTTTCAAGTCCGGGCTCTGGCTGGGCCACTCAAAGACATCCAAAGACTTGTCCCAAAGCCACTCCTACGTTGTCTTGGCTGTGTGCTTAGGGTCGTTGTCCTGTTGGAAGGTGAACCTTAGCCCTGTGTGAGGTCCTTAGTGCTCTGGAGCAGGTTTTTGTCAAGGATCTCTCTGTACTTTGCTTGTGAAAGGTTTCCTCCACACGCTTGGTATTCAGGCCAAATAGTTAAATCGTAGTTTCATCAGACCAGAGAATCTTGTTTCTCATGGTCTGAGAGTCCTTTAGGTGCCTTTTTGGCAAACTCCAAGTGGGTTGTCATTTGCCTTTTACTGAGGAGTGGTTCTGTCTGGCCACACTACCAAAAAGGCCTGATTGGTGAAGTGCTGCAGAGCTGGTTGTTCTTCTGGAAGGGACTCCCATCTCCACGGAGGAACTCTGGAGCTCTGTTAAGTCCCTTCTCCCCCGATTGCTCAGTTTGGCCGGGCGGCCAGCTCTAGGAAGATTCTTGGTGGTTCCAAACTTCTTCCGTTTATGAATGATGGAGGCCACTGTGTTCTTCACAATCCTGTCTTGGAGCTCTACGGACAATTCCTTCGACCTCATGGCTTGGTTTTTGCTCTGGCACTATCAACTGTGGGACCTTGTATAGATAGGTGTGAGCCTTTCCAAATCATGTCCAATCGAATTTATCACATGTGAACTCGAATCAAGTTGTAGAAACAGCTCAAGGATGATCAATGGAAACAGGGTGCACCTGAGCTCAATTTTGAGTCTCATAGCAAAGGGTCTGAATAATTATGTAAATGTAATATTTCAGTTATTCTTTGTTTGTTGCTAAAATGTATAAATAAAGTTTTTTGCTTTGTAATTATTGGGTATTGTGTATAGATTGATGAGAAAAAAACAACAATTGAATACATTTTTGAATAAGTCTGTAACGTAACAAAATGTGGAAAAGGTCAAGGGGTCTGAATACTTTCCGAATGCACTGTATATATGGATGATTTATAAAGCCAGGCACATTTAACAGTTAGGCTATTGATTAAACACCTAATTAAGTTGTTTTCCCCTCTCCTCAATTTTTTTAGACAACACTAAGGCAAGGGCTGTTTCGTCGCTCTGCTGCTACTGCCTCCGCCGCATTGTTCTCAATCCCAATAGGCTGGTTAACTTTGCTATTATGCACATAGCAAGATAGGGAAAGGTGCCAATTCTACAGCGCACTGAAGATTGTTTCAGAACCGCGGACAGCGACCGTATACAACGTGGGAGAAAGTGCATTTGTTATAAAATAATATTAGATTTATTAGTGTTGCACCATTGTTTCTACATAATATGACCATATACAATTTCAGTATCAAATTACTTAGGAGTGATGGATTGTGCCATCCCTGTGGTGTCCGCAATGGATTAGTCCACTGAGACAGGCGTGAAGCAGACAGGTGTCTTGTGCCCCATAAATCTCGGTCGACCAACAGCCTATCGACCAAACAATCGACCAGTTGGCTAAATGGGGTCAGCCCTACTAAATGTATCATGCTTTGCCTAATTTATATAGTCCTGTAGTTTCCATCCAGTCTCTTTTCCCAGTTAATGAATCATGTTGTATGTCATTCTGTGGTTCTACCTTTACTCCTTGTAGGACATTCAGTCAGAAGAAAGCTGCCGTAGAGAGGGACTATGCCCAGGTGAGTGTCTCTCTCTCTCTCTCTCCCCATCCTTCCTTCTCTCTGTCTATCCCTCTGGAGGCGTGTTCATTCCTGCATGCGGATGCCATTTCATTTTGGTGTTGCTGTCTTCTCATTTGTGTCACCCAAAAAATAACTTGCCTCCCAATAACGACCCACGGAGACGCCAAACGGGCCACAATACGAGGTTTGGGTAAGGTTGCAGTCGTTGGGTGGATCTGGGCTAAGTTGTGGTCAGATGGATTACTCATATATCTTAGAGGCTGATAAGGGTTTTCTCAGTTGTGGTGTTTTGTGTGGCCCACTTCCTTGTCGTCAAGTTGTTTATGCAACAGTTTCCTGTGGATGTCAATTTACTGTCTGAAAATCCCCCCTCTGCTTTGGTCTTTTCCGGCTTTGCATCCCTGTGTGGAATGTGAACCATTACTGTGAGGAAAGAGGGGCCTGGCTTAGGAGTTCCCCCAGCCAGGCAGTACCCAGCCACTTCATTGTGTGTGTGTGTGAGAGGGCGAGAGAGATTAATGTTGTGTTTGAGTCGGTGTGTTTGAGGATTTCATTCACACCCTGCTCATATTCCATTCATACAGTGCCTTCAGAAAGTATTCATACCCTTTGACTTATTCCACATTTTGTTGTTTAACAGCCTGAATTAAAAAGGGATAAAACAAAAATCTCACCCATCTACACACAATACCCCATAATGACAATGTGAAAGCATGTTTTTTTTGTGCAAATCTATTGAAAACATTTATCTCATTTACATAGGTATCCCACCCCCTAATTCAATACTTTGTAGAAGCACCTTTGGCAGTGATTACAGCTGTGAATCTTTCTGGGTAAGTCTCTTAGAGCTTTGCACACCTGGATCGTGCAATCTTCACACATTATTTAAAAGATTCTTCAAGCTCTGAAAAAATTGGTTGTTGGTCATTGCTAGAAAACCATTTTCAGATCTTGGCTATAGATTTTCAAGTAGATTCAACTCTAACTAGGCCACTCAGGAAGATTCAGTGTCATATTGGTAAGCAACTCTAGTGTATTTTCGGTCTTGTTTTAGTTTATTGTCCTTCTGAATGGTGAATTCATCTGTGTCTGGTAGAAAGCAGACTGAACCAGGTTTTCTTAGGATTTTGACTACAAAATACCTTCTTGCTTCTCCTTCATTTTTAAAGAAATGTATTTGTTCAAAACTGTTGAACTATTGTCTTTTTGAGTCAACTACTCACCACATGCTTGTCCCGAAGCCACTCCTGTGTTGTCTTGGCTGTGTGCTTACTGTACGGCCGTTGTCCTGTTGGATGGTGAAGCTTCGCCCCAGTCTGAGGTCCTGAGTGCTCTGGAGCAGGTTTTTATCAAGGATCTCTCTGTACTTTGCTTCGTTCATCTTTGTCTCGATCCTGACTAGTCTCCCAGTCCCTGCTGCAGAAAAACATCCCCACAGCATGATGCTACCACCACCATGCTTCACCGTAGGGATGGTTCCATGTTTCACCGTAGGGATGGTTCCATATTTCCTCCAGACGTGACGCTTGGCATTCTGGCCAAAGAATTTAATCTTGGTTTCATTAGACCAGAGAATCTTGTTTCTCATGGTCTGAGAGTCCTTTAGGTGCCTTTTGGCAAACTCCAAGCGGGCTGTCATGTGCCTTTTACTGAAGAGTGGCTTCCGTCTGGCCACTCTACCATAAAGACCTGATTGGTGGAAGGCTGCATAGATGGTTGTCGTTCTGGAAGATTCTCCCATCTCCACAGAGGAACTCTGTCAGAGTGACCATCGGGTTCATGGTCAGGGGAGAAGGGTCCCTGACCAAGGCCCTTCTCCCCTGTTTGCTCAGTTTGGCATCTTCCATTTAAGAATGATGGAGGCCACTGTGTTCTTGGGGACCTTCAATGCTGCAGAAATGTTTTGGTACCCTTCCCCAGATCTGTGCCTTGATACAATCCTGTCTCTGAGCTCTACGGACAATTCCTTCAACCTCTTGGCTTGGGTTTTGCAAACAAATGTTTCTGTACCAAATATTAAGTTCTGCTTTTCTGATGTATCAAATAATTATGTCATGCAATAAAATGCAAAATAATTACTTAAAAATCATACAATGTGATTTCTACATGCTTTGTAAGTGGGAAACACTGCCGATTTTGCAGGTTATCAAATACTTGTTCTCCCCACTGTATATTATTTTTTATAAATTTGCTAAAACGTCTAAACCTGTTTTCCCTTTGTCATTATGGGGTATTGTGTGTAGATTGATGAGGACAAAAATAATATAATTTTAGAATAAGGCTGTAACGCAGGAAAATGTGGAAAAATCAAGGGGTCTGAATACTTTCTGAATGCACTTTATGCTCCCTGGGTTGAATACATTTGGGAACACCTTAGCTGAGCTTGTCTTATAGGACAAGTTCAGTTAGTCCCCTCCTGTTTTCTTTTGTTTGCGGCTTAATGAATACACCACCTGGCTACCTGTCTCGTGTTTGTGCCTGTTTATTCCAGTGACTCATACTAGGTAATTTGATTATGACCATTTTGATTTCCCTAAAGAGCACACACTCTGGGGTGAAGTTTCCCCTAGGTACAGATCTAGGATCAGCTTCCCATCCCTCAATCCTAACCTTTTCCATTAGTTGTGAAAATGCTAAACTGACCAAAGATCAGCGTCTTGGGGTTACCTTCACCTTACACCAAGAGCACACGCTGTAGTTGCCAAGCATGAGGATTGTCAGTACATGCAATCAATATGACTTTCCCAACATGTGTTTCAATGACATACAGTTGTATGTGATGATTCAACAGGAGTATTTTTCTCATTCTGCTTGCAATTTTAGTCTCTGAACTGTCTATTGGGTTGTGTTCATTAGGCACCATATGTAAGAAAACGGTTTGAAACAGGGAGGGACTACCTGGACTTGTCCAATTAAAAAGCACTTGTAGTCATTTGCTATCGCAAAACATTTCTAAATGTTTGCCCTAATGAACTGGTAAAAGCAGCAGATGGCTTTATTGGGCGCCAAATTAGAGACGAGCGTTAGACTGTTGAATCAAAGCGGTTCACTTGACTCAAACGCTTATTTTTTTTTTCTAACCTACCCCTCTTCTCTATCCCTCTTTCCTCTCTGTCTCTCTTAACACCTGCATGCTGCCATGACCTGATTGATATTCAAATCACAGTAAATGATAAAATGACCCCCTCTGTCCCTCGTCCTTACCCCGTCCTCCCATCCCCTCCTCCCTCTGTCCGTACATCCCTCTCTCACCCCCCGCCACACCATTCAGACATGTCCGCTCTGCTGGCTACACTCTCTGTGACTGCCACAATGGCTGGGTTTGTGGCGGTGGATTCGGCCATTTGGAACTTTGGCACCAGAACCCATAGACACCAAAGGGTTCGGAGACTGGGCCTAAAGTGTGTCCCTTGTGGATTGAATTTAGCATGGTCCCAGATTGGTTTGTGCTTTATAGCCAACTCCTATAGTTATTTGTATGGCAATGACCATAGAAGTTGGCAAGATGGCACAAAAAATTATTTGGGACCAGGCAAGATTGAATTGAACTCACCTCCCTGCATGAACTCTACAGCAATCAATAAGTCAGTGTTTGAGATGGACTACATTGCAATTGGCAACTGCAGACTGACTGATCTATAAATCATAAAGAATAGTCATTTTGGATGCAAGGTGGTTGATTAGTAGCCAACTTCAATATAGTAATGTATCTCAAACACGCTCGGTCAGTTGGTAGGCTTTCAGGACGGTAGTAGGGGCTAGCTAGCCTGCTGTAGCCTGCATTCTATGTTTAGCTCAGACATTTGCCTATGTTCGCATTTAGATCACCTGTCTCTCTGTTCTCCTGAGAATGTGCTCCGTATAGGAGTGTACGCGCATCTGCATGATTTTGCACCCTCGCATACCAAAGGCCCCACAGGAGGAAAAAAACTGAAATATTTGTCGGTCTTTCAGTGTTTACTCTGCAATGCTATTTCAGTTCCTCAAAGCTGAACCTCACTGCCGGCAAGAGGTATTTCCAGGGAGGGCTTCTGTGGTTTAAAATAAATGATTTACATTACAAAATAAAAATGAGCCCAGCTCAGCATAAATGTACTGTAAGCCTGCAACGGCACAACTTAACTTTTCCCATGCTAGGTGAATGAGTCCATGGCTGCATCTGAAATGTCACCCTTTCCCTATACAGTTGAAGTCGGAAGTTTACATGCACCTTAGCCAAATACATTTAAACTCAGTTTTTCACAATTCATTACATTTAATCATAGTAATAATTCCCTGTCTTAGGTCAGTTATGATCACCACTTTATTTTAAGAATGTGAAATAATAGTAGAGCGAGTGATTTATTTCAGATTGTATTTCTTTCATCACATTCCCAGTGGGTCAGAAGTTTACATACACTCAATTAGTATTTGGTAGCATTGCCTTTAAATTGTTTAACTTGGGTCAAACGTTTTGGGTAGCCTTCCACAAGCTTCCCACAATAAGTTGGGTGAATTTTGGCCCATTCTTCCTGACAGAACTGGTGTAACTGAGTCAGGTTTGTAGGCTTGGAGCAGGATTTTATCAAGGATCTCACTACTTTGCTCCGTTCATCTTTAACTCGATCCTGACTAATCTCCCAGTCCCTGCCGCTGAAAAACATGCTTTTGACTAACTCCAAGCGGACGGTTGTGGTTTTTACTGAGGAGTGGCATCCGTCTGGCCACTCTATCATAAAGGCCTAATTGGTGGAGTGCTGCAGAGATGGTTGTCTTTCTGGAAGGTTCACCCATCTACACAGGGGAACTCTAGAGCTCTGTCAGAGTGACCATCAGGTTTTTGGTCACATCCCTTCTTCTGCTCAGTTTGGCTGAGCGGCCAGCTCAAGGAAGAGTCCTGGTGGTTCCAAACGTCTTCCATTTAAGAATGATGGAGGCCACTGTGTGCTTGTGGACCTTCAATGCTGCTGACATTTGTTGGTACCCTTCCCCAGATCTGTGCCTTGACACAATCCTGTCTCGGAGCTCCACGGACAATTCCTTTGACCTCATGGCTTGGTTTTTGCTCTGACATGCACTGTCAACTGTGGGACCTTATATAGACAGGTGTGTACCTTTCCAAATAATGTCCAATCAGTTGAATTTACCACAGGTCGACTCCAATCAAGTTGTAGAAACATGTCACGGATGATAATGTAAACAGGATGCACCTGAGCTCAGTTTCAAGTCTCATAGCAAAGGGTCTGAATACTTATGTAAATTTGTATTTTTTATAAATTTGCAAACATTTCTAAAAACCTGTTTTCGCTTTGTCATTATATGGTGTATTGTGTGTAGATTGAGGAAAAAACATTTAATACATTTTAGAATAAGGCTGTAACATAACAAAATGTAGGAAAAAGTCAAGGGGTCTGAATACTTTCCGAAAGCACTGTAGGTTAGCATAATTAGGAGCCATAGTGCTCCCCATCGCTGTCCCTTTGGTCATGAAAAAGTATTCTCTGAAGAGAAAATAGTTGGAGGTTAGTACCAGTTCAGCCAAGTCCACAATACAATTGGTGCTGGGAAGAGCATTGGGGCGACGTTCATTTAAGTAGAGTTTGAGGGCCTCTAGGCCGCCCTGATGGGGATGTTAGTATATAGACTGATAACATCAAAAGTACACAGAATAGAATTTTCAGGTATATTTCAAAAGATTAATAAAATCAATAGTCTTTAGTATACTTGGACAGATCGCCCAGGGCTTCACAAAATGGTCTACAACGGTAGAGATATTCTCTGTCAGAGATCCGTTACTACTCACAATGGACCTGCCTGGTATAGGTGGCATCATGCTCTTGTGAATTTTGGGAAGATCGTATATAACAGGTGTGATTGGGCAGCTAACTTTCATATACTCATATTCTGTCTTTGTAATTTCCCCTTCATTCAAAAAATGTATACAATGTATCATGGATCAGAGACTTGAATTGATTAGTAGGGTCCTTAAGGAGTATTTTGTAAAATTCATCATCACTAATCATCTCAGAATTTCCTTTTCATAGTCGGCAGTATTTTCTATGTTTTGGACATATTGTGTAATACCTTGTATTATTTTTCTTAACCAGGAGATGATGTACATCTTTCTAAACTAGACGGCAATATGTTTCAAGAAAGCGATTTATTTTGGGTGGTAAAAATGTGCTCTTCCTCTTAAAATATGTATTTTCCCTTGTCATGTCCTCAGCGCGTCAAGTAACATAAACACTGTTCTGTCTGGTAACTAATATTGTTCAACGGATTTAACATTGGCAGATGCATAGGGAGCAACCCCATTACCAAAAAAATATCAGTTAATCTCAAACTGCGGAAAAACCTTTGAAAGTCTGTAACTGTATCAAAGTCATTGACCTGTGATGTTGGGACAAATTATAGTCCCTTACTTAGGGCAGATGAACATGTATCAGATATAGACCTGTTAAACAAGTTAATTGCCGTGTCTTGCTCTGTGTATGTGGCGGGGACTTTGCGTGTTGCCGTCTTCCTACATTGCCCTCTCCTGCAGTTCTTGCGGGGAAGCAGGTCGGGCGGGGGTTGTAATGACAGCCTATTTGATGATGTCGTCCATCGAGCTTCCCCAAAAAAGAATACGCTCTGGATTGGTCACTGGAGTCAGATGTGAGGGAGTAGGTTGATCGCCACATCAGTGGCCCTCTAGGATTAGACAGTACCTTCTCAGATAGTACCTTCTCCGTTCCGGACTATTTTGTTCCGTTTCGTGCCTCCTGAACACTGCCAAGGTCATCATGAGAGGACATGGAAGCAGCAGTGTCTGGGGGGGATTGTAGAAAGTTGGTCAGGAGTTCAAAGGTTAAAGGTCTTCTTTCATCTTCATCCTTCCTAGGCTCTACACAAGCTGACCAATCAGTACCTGAAGAGGGAATGGCTAGCCAGCCTATCAGAGGAGCCCACAGACCACAGGTAAGACCTCTCGGCAAAGAGTGGCATCATTAGCAATCTCATCTTCACCATGGCATCAAATCTTATTGTCAATTATTGTCACTCAAACCCTCTCAAGTGAAATGGACAGAAATGAGTGTTCTTTCTCCATAATCATGCTTACCAGTGTGTATACAATTATACACAAGTGTAACATGTAAACAACGTAGAATATGTCAAATGTATTTGTCATAACAATTCAACCTTTGTCTGTCTGTCTGTGTGTGTGTGCACGTTTGCGTGTCGTCACAGGAACATGTACACTGTTTGGAAGGCCTACCTGGAGGGCACGGTGCAGGTGACCCAATCCAGGATCACGGCCTGTGAGAACTACAGAAGCCAGGTGTCTGACCCGGCCAAGACTGCCAGGCTGCAGAAGGAGCAGCAGCTCAGGAAGGTATGGAGGCCAACCCACCACAACACGGCTTAGCTTTGCATAGTTTGCGGACTCTCTCCTGCTCACTCTCCTCTCTCCTGCTCTCTCATGTCTTACATTGGATGCATGTCTCCATTTATTCAGCTGGTGAGTTGAAACCACTGAAACAATTCAAGATATGTGTTTTTTTTCTGCCTTCTAAGGCAAAGTACGCTGTTCTTTGGATACCAACCAGTGTTTTTACAGTGCCTTCAGAAAGTATTCACACCCCTTGACTTTTTCCACATTTTGTTGTTATAGCGTGAATTTAAATTTGATTGTTTTTCGAAATGTTTACAAATGAATTACAAATAAAAAACTGAAATGTATTGAGTCAATAAGTATTCAACCCATTTGTTAAAGCAAACCTAAATAAATGCAGGAGTAAAAATGTGCTTAACAAGTCACATAATAAGTTGCATGGACTCACTCTGTGTGCAATAATAGTGTTTAACATTATTTTCGAATGACTACCTCATCTCTGTACGAGAAGTGAATTTCAACCACAAAGACCAGGGAGGTTTTCCAATGCCTCACAAAGAAGGGCACCTATTGGTAGATGGGTAAAACAAAATATATACAGTGAGCACCATAATTCATTGGACAGTGACCCATTTTCTTGTTATTTTGGTTCTGTACTCTAGCACTTTGAGTTTAAAATGATACAACGAGGTTGAAGTGCAGTCTGTCAGCTTTAATTTGAGGGTATTTTCATACATATCAGATGAACCGTTTAGAAATGACAGCACCTTTTGTACATGGTCCCCCCATTTTAAGGTACTACAAGTATTTGTTGAATTGGCTTCACAGATGTGTCGTTAAGTAGGTGTATTCATTTGTGTCATTAGTGAATGCAGGAGAGCTGTTGATGAATAGTATTGATTCTAGACTTTGCTATTGCCTTTGGAGGTTGTTGTTGGGGTGTGACAACATGAGGAAGACAGCAGTGTCGATGCAAATGAAGCTGGCCGTCATGAGGCTCAGAAATGAAAATTAATCAATCAGGAACATTGCAAAAACCCTGGGCATGCCCAAGTCAACAGTTTGGTTCATCATTAACAAGAAAAAAACAACCGGTGAACTCCATTATGTCAAAAGACCCGGTAGACCGAGGAAGACCAATTTTGGTGTAGATGACCGGAGAATACTCTCTATGGGGAAGAAAACCCCCCTGACAACAGCCCAACAGATCAAAAACACTCTCCTGGATGCAGGTGTAGATGTGTCAAAGTCTACCATACGTAGAAGACTACACCAGCAGGACTACAGAGGATACACTACAAGATGCAAACCACTGAAAAGCCTAAAGAACAGAAAGGCAAGATTACAGTTTGCTAAAATGCACCTAAAAGAGTCCCAAGAGTTCTGAAAAAAAATATTATGGACAGATGAGACAAAGATTAACATGTCACAGAGTGATGGAAAGAGGAAAGTGTGGAGAGAAAAAAAAGAAATGCCCCTGATCCAAAGCATACCACCTCATCCATGAAACATGGTGGAGGAGTGTTATGGCTTGGGCCTGTATGGCTGCCAGTGGAACAGGCTCACTTTACTTCATCAATGATGTCACTGCAGACAGAAGTAGAACAATGAATTCTGAAGTCTACAGAAATACAGTGGGGAGAACAAGTATTTGATACACTGCCGATTTTGCAGGTTTTCCTACTTACAAAGCATGTAGAGGTCTGTCATTTTTATCATAGGTACACTTCAACTGTGAGAGACGGAATCTGAAACAAAAATCCAGAAAATCACATTGTATGATTTTTAAATAATTAATTAGCATTTTATTGCATGACATAAGTATTTGATCACCTACCAACCAGTAAGAATTCCGGCTCTCACAGACCTGTTAGTTTTTCTTTAAGAAGCCCTCCTGTTCTCCACTCATTACCTGTATTAACTGCACCTGTTTGAACTTGTTACCTGTATAAAAGACACCTGTCCACACACTCAATCAAACAGACTCCAACCTCTCCACAATGGCCAAGGCCAGAGAGTTGTGTAAGGACATCAGGGATAAAATTGTAGACCTGCACAAGGCTGGGATGGGCTACATGACAATAGTCAAGCAGCTTGGTGAGAAGGTAACAACTGTTGGCGCAATTATTAGAAAATGGAAGAAGTTCAAGATGACGGTCAATCTCCCTCGGTCTGGGGCACCATGCAAGATCTCACCTCGTGGGGCATCAATGATCATGAGGAAGGTGAGGGATCAGCCCAGAACTACACGGCAGGACCTGGTCAATGACCTGAAGAGAGCTGGGACCACAGTCTCAAAGAAAACCATTAGTAACACACTACGCCGTCATAAAATCCTGCAGCGCACGCAAGGTCCCCCTGCTCAAGCCAGCGCATGTCCAGGCCCGTCTGAAGTTTGCCAATGACCATCTGGATGATCCAGAGGAGGAATGGGAGAAGGTCATGTGGTCTGATGAGACAAAAATAGAGCTTTTTGGTCTAAACTCCACTCTCCGTGTTTGGAGGAAGAAGAAGGATGAGTACAACCCCAAGAACACCATCCCAACCGTGAAGCATGGGGGTGGAAACATCATTCTTTGGGGATGCTTTTCTGCAAAGGGTACAGGACGACTGCACCGTATTGAGGGGAGGATGGATGGGGCCATGTATTGCGAGATCTTGGCCAACAACCTCCTTCCCTCAGTAAGAGCATTGAAGATGGGTCGTGGCTGGGTCTTCCAGCATGACAACGACCCGAAACACACAGCCAGGGCAACTAAGGAGTGGCTCCGTAAGAAGCATCTCAAGGTCCTGGAGTGGCCTAGCCAGTCTCCAGACCTGAACCCAATAGAAAATCTTTGGAGGGAGCTGAAAGTACGTATTGCCCAGCGACCGCCCCGAAACCTGAAGGATCTGTATGGAGGAGTGGGCCAAAATCCCTGCTGCAGTGTGTGCAAACCTGGTCAAGAACTACAGGAAACGTATGATCTCTGTAATTGCAAACAAAGGTTTCTGTACCAAATATTAAGTTCTGCTTTTCTGATGTATCAAATACTTATGTCATGCAATAAAATGCAAATTAATTACTTAAAAATCATACAATGTGATTTTCTGGATTTTTGTTTTAGATTCTGTCACTCACAGTTGAAGTGTACCTATGATAAAAATGACAGACCTCTACATGCTTTGTAAGTGGGAAAACCTGCAAAATCAGCAGTGTATCAAGTACTTGTTCTCCCCACTGTATTTTATCTGCTCGGATAAAACCAAATGCCTCCAAACTCATTGGACGACACTTCATCATGCAACAAGACAATGACCCTAAACATACTGCTAGAGCAACTACTGGCTTAGTCAATCACCATATCTGAATCCAACTGAACATGCATTTTACATGCTGAAGAGGAGACTGAAGGCAATAAGTCCCCGAAACAAGCAGGAACTGAAGATGGCTGCAGTACAGGCCTGGCAGAGCATCACCAGGGAAGATTCCCAGTGTCTGGTGATGTCGATGCATCGCAGACTTCAAGCAGTCATTGCATGCAAAGGATATGCGACCAAATATGAACAAAGATTACTTTATTCTACATTATGTTAAACTGTCCAATGTTTTTTGATGCCTGAAAATGGGGGGGGGGGGACTATGTACAAAAAGTTATATAATTTCTAACCGGTTTATCCGATATGTATGAATATACACTCATATTAAAGCTGAGTCTGCACTTCAACCTAAGTGTCATTGTATCCTTTCAAACTCAAAGTGCTAGAGTACAGAACCAAAATATCCAGAAAATGGGTCACTGTCCAATGAATTATGGTGCTCACTGTATATATACTGTATATCCCTTTGATCATGGTTATGTTATTAATTACACTTTGGATGGTGTATTAATACACCCAGTCACTACAAAGGTACAGGCATCCCTCCTAACACAGTTTCCGGAGAGGCAGGAAACCACTCAGGGATTTCACATGAGGCCAATGGTGACTTTAAAACAGTTAGTTTAATGGATGTGATGCGATACAACTGAAGATGGATCAACGTTGTAATTACTCCGCAATACTAACCTAATTGACAGATTGAAAAGAAGTCTGCACAGAATACAAATATTCCAAAACATGCATCCTGTTTGCAACAAATCAGCAAAAAATGTGGCAAAGCAATTAACACTTTGTATTCAGGACAAAAGGTTATGTTTGGGGCAAATCCAATGCACATGAATGAGTACCATTCTCCATATTTTCAAGCATAGTGGTGGCTGCGTCATGTTATGGGTATGCTTGTATTTATTAAGGGCTGGGGAGTTTTTCAGGGTAAAAAAGAAATGTAATGAAGTGAAGCAAAGGCTAAATCCTAGAGGAAATCCTGGTTCAGGCTGCTTTCCACCAGACACTGGGAGTGGAATTCACCTTTCAGCAGGGCAAAAACCTAAAACACAAGGCTAAATCTACACTAGAATTGCTTACCAAGAAGACAGTTAATATTCCTGAGGGCCGAATTATAGTGCATTCGTAAAGTATTCCGACACGTTGACTTTTTCCACATTTTGTTACGTTACAGCCTTATTCTAAAATGAATAATAAAAAAATAATCCCTCATCAGTCTACACACACTACCCCATAATGACAAAGCAAAAACAGGTTTTTAGACATTTTTGCAAATGTATTAAAAATAAAAAACTGATATCACATTTATGTAAATATTCAGACCCTTTACTCTGTACTTTGTTAAAGCACCTTTGGCAGAGATTAAAGCCTTGAGTCTTCTTAGGTATGACGCTACAAGCTTCGCACACTTGTATTTGGGGAGTTTCTCCCATTCTTCTCTGGGCCACTCAATTACATTCAGAGACTTGTCCCGAAGCCACTCCTGCGTTGCCTTGGCTGTGTGCTTAGGTTCGTTGTCCTGTTGGAAGCTTTGAACCTTTGAAGAATCAGAATTAGCTTGGTAACATAGATAATTAAGATGTCTTATCTGCATAATATGCTTATGATTGAACAAATGAACTTTTGTTATTAGAATGTATCCTTTTGGACTCTGGTGTTGGAAGTTGCACTTCCCTCATATGGGCCTCAGTCACCTGGGGACCAGAGAGGGGAGAAGTCAGGCTTGTCTATCACATGTCTCTGTTGCTATGCAGAATAGGGAACATTGCTTTCATGTAAGAATGTGTCTTTACTTATTGTTAACCATGTGAAGGGATGGCTTGATTAATGGTGATATAAGGATAGGATATGTGGGGTGGTGTCTGGAACCATTGTACGACATCTCTGATGTTGCACCTATCCTGGGATACTAAAACATTTATGTTTTACTAAGGCTGTGTCTTTGCAAAGGGATGGGTTCTACTTGAGACAGGGGTATCTGGAGCTGACAATTGATTTATGCCATAGAATGAGTTGGTGTTTCTGTAAGACGAGGTACCAGGAACGAAATGGGAGTCTTGCCTTAGGTGCCGAACTCTGTACAATGAGAACAGTTTGTACAGCAGATATTGTCAGTTGTGAATTATTAGTATCTTTCATACGAAGTCTGACCTTGTGACCCATTCCATACATCTGTTTGTCATGAACATTCAGGAGGGTGTGTCTTTGCTATAAAAGGTCTGTGTCATGTGTCGGGGCTCTCAACGAATCACCTACGGGTGGTCCGTTGACCGGCCATCATTATTGCAAAGCACTCACATAATTTACTTCCGTCTCTTTTGTGACCTGCTTTCTTTACTTATAAGTAAATAAAGATTTAGTTTAAGTAGAACTCTGACTTGTGTGATTAGTTTGTCTCTTCATTTGATAATACAGAAAAATTCCACGACAGCGTTCAGGCCAAAGAGTTCAATCTTGGTTTCATCAGACTAGAGAATCTTGTATGTCATGGTCTGAGAGTCCTTTAGGTGCCTTTTGGCAAACTCCATGCGGGCTGTCATGTGCCTTTTACTGAGTGTGGCTTCCGTCTGGCCACTCTACCATTTTAAGGCCTGATTGGTGGAGTGCTGCAAAGATGGTTGTCCTTCTGGAAGGTTCTCCCATCTCCACAGAGGAACTCTGGAGCTGAGTGACCATCGGGTTCTTGGTCACCTCCCTGACTAAGGCCCTTCTCGATTGCTCAGTTTGGCTGGGTGGCCAGCTCTAGGAAGAGACTTGTTAGTTCCAAACTTCTTCCATTTAAGAATGATGGAGGCCACTGTGTTCTTGTGGACCTTCAATGCTGCACAAATGTGTTTGTACCCTTCCCCAGAACATCTCAAGTATGATCAATTGAAACAGGATGCACCTCAGCTGAATTTTGAGTCTGATGGAAAAAGGTCTGAATACTTATTTAAATTATTTTATTTTAAATAAATATGCAAAAGTTTCCAAACTTATTTTTGCTTCGTCATTATGGGGTATTGTGTGTAGGTTGATGAAGGGAAAAAAATATTTTATAAATTTTAGAATAAGGCTGTAATGAAAGAGAAGGGGTCTGAATACTTTCCGAATGCACTGTACACTTTTGACTTAAATCTAATGGAAAATCTATGGCAAGACCTGCAAATGGTGGTCTAGCGATGATCAACAACCAATTTGACAGAGCTTGAAGAATTTTGAAAAGAATAATGGGCAAATGTTTCACAATCCGATATGTGGAAAGCTCTTAGAGACTTAACCAGAAAGACTCACAGCTGTAATCGCTACCAAATGTGCTTCTACAAAGTATTGACTCGGGTGTGAATAGTTATGTAAAGAAGATACTGTATTTCATTTTCAATAAATTTGCTAACATTTCTAAAAACATGGTTGCACTTTCTCATTATGGGATGTTGTGTGGGTGGGAGAGACAAATATATTTTAACCCATTTTGAATTCAGGATGTAACACAACAAAATGTGGAATAGGTCAAGGTGTATGAATACTTTCTGAAGGCACTGTTTCTTTTTATCCAACGGAATACCTGTGTTCTCATTGGACAGGTTCAGGTAGTATCCTCACCCTTTTTACTCCATTCAGAGACGTTTTCATCCTACTGAACATGCCCCTGCTTCCCTATCAGCTAGTGGGCCACACTGCTGCCCTACTTAGTTGGCCAAGCTTTGACCAACACTTGGTCTCTAGTTACCTCTGTCCAGTCTCCACATTCCACTGTCTACCATCAACAAGCACCCTCTTTTCACCCTGACTAATCTAATGAGAATATTATGTTCGCTCTTAGTACATCTTAGAATGGGTTACCAATAGACAGGCATGCATTTCCAGGCATCTTAACTGTATTGGCAATGCATCTGAATATAGCCAAGTATTAGGGATGTGCATCTTTCCCTTTCAAGATGACTCAATATGTGTCTAGATACATGGGCTCCCATATGATACAGGAATGATTCAGTGCAATTCGGTTTGATTAGAGAACAAATCGATTTGATGCACTAACATTTGTTGTATAAACACATTCATTTTCCATTCTAAATTCAAATATGGTGCTGATAGAGGTCATAAACTGGATCTGACTGAGATTACTTACTTGTGTGTTAGGGATTAATATTTTCCAGAGAATCTACCAAATTTCAATACCGGGAATAATTCATATTTATCCTGGGAGTCCGAGGAATGTAATCCACTTGTATTACATGCTAGAAAAAATGTTCTAATCAGCTAATAAATGAGCAAACTATAATAAAGATAATAATTAGTAGCCTACTTAGCTAACATTTCCCTAGCCTAATTACTAAATATCCAAACGGAGATTCAGTGAAAACAAAAATCAGACTGATTCATCTAGACAAGTCCCCCACTCGTCTCAAAGTATCACGATGGCGCTGTCCCAATCAAAACAGTGCTAAAATAATAATCTAGGTGACCACACACGACTATTGCTTAAAATTAGTATAACTGTTGGTTAGTACGAGCAATAATTTGATACATGCCATCAATTGCCTTAGCCTACTTTATTCCAATATTTTCATCATTCATTTGATCATAACTAAAGTGAGTTTTCCTCTTCGCTTTTTCTAGGCCCAATGGCGGTTTCCTCACTCCGCTGCCGCCGCATTGTTCTCAATGCCAGTTTAAACCAATATTGCCTACTGTTTAAAAAAAATATGTATTTTTTTCGGGTTTGGGCTCTTTAATTTCTATGATGTCGGACCAGGTCTGGGCCTTCAGCTCACCGGGTTTGGGTAGGACCGGGGTCAACATTTACATTCTGATGAGCACTTTAAACTGCATTCGTGTCTCATGTGCTGTACTGCAGTGTCAATTCATGCATGTGATTTTAATTTGATGGTGACTTTGTGTGAAGTAAATACGTTAGGCTAAACCTGTTTGAATTTTTTTGCCAATCTGCAGCTGCCCATGTTCTGTATTTTGTTGTGTAGTGTTCCCTGGAATCCCGGTTACCGGTGTTAATCCCGTGTGTGTGTGTAAATTATGCATGTCTATGGCATATGTAGTAGGGGTGTGCCGAGATGGCCATACTCGTAATCGTATCCGTAAATTGACATTGACAATTGTATCGGATGATACTCGTGATTGTGAAAAAACGTTGGCAAAATACCTCCCTGCACATTCTCACTGCAAAAAAAACGTGCAGATTATGAGCAGCGGACGGAGGGGTGTGTGTCCTCAATTTGCAGCGGGAAACCAAATATGCTGTAACTCAAACAGAATGCACATCAGCGTTTCAGTTTTTTTCCCCTACACCTGCCTCCCTTGTTAGATATTATGCACATTGATATCTTGATAGCAAACGCCCTCGCCATGTGATTTATCATAGTAGCAGGCAGCAGCAGCAATCTAAATGATCAAACCGAAAACATGCGAGGAAATCTGATTGGGTGAAATCATAAAGCGAGTGGACGTAGGAAATGCAGCTTCACTCTATCCAATCAGAGCAACATGATCAACATATAGCCCGCCTTTGTCTTTAGACAGACAGTTGAGTTATTAAGACCATGTAGAACCTCGCACATGACTGACTGACAAGAGAAAGTTACGCGCTGCCATTCGATCATGGATAATAATACTTTTTTTGACTGATTGGAAGTTTTTAGTGAGCGTCTTTTCTCCTCCTGTTTTGGCCATGTAGTACGCCTCGCAAATAGATTTCTGAGCTCTTTATGAAATTATAAACTTTACCCTGTATATCAAAAAATTACTATATACACAGATTCTTTAAAGCAAAACTATTGCTGATGGTGAACCTGAACAGTCAAAATAAAATAAGTTTGTTAGCCTAGTTCAGCACGTAGCCTATAGCAAGATGAGTTGTCTCCGGTAGCTTACTTTTATTCCGGTAAAGCACAATTTTCAACAACGCATAGATAACCAGTCATTTGCTAGGTTATTGTTGCCATTCAACTAATAAGGCATAATATTGCTCAAGACATTTTAGCATGAATCATTACATCCCTACCAAGTATATCTCACATATTTAATAACTATGTCACCACTTGTTTGTCCAGTGTATTGATCAGCTGACATATACATGACCAAAAGTATGTGGACACCTGATCGTCGAACATCTCATTCCAAAATCATGGACGTTAATATGGAGTTGGTCCGCCATTTGCTGCTATCTTCTGGGAAGGCTTTCCACTAGATGTTGGAACATTGCTGCGGGGATTCGATTCCATTCAGCCTCAAGCATTAGTGAGGTCGGGCACGATGTTGGGCTATTAGGCCCGGCTCGCAGTCAGCGTTCCAATTCAACCTAAAGGTGTTAGATGGGGTTGAGGTCAGGGCTCTGTGCAGGCCAGTCAAGTTCTTTTACACCGATCTCGACAAATCATTTGGGCATTCCCCAAACTGTTTCCACGAAGATGGAAGCACAGAATCGTCTAGGATGTAGCATTAAGATTTCCCTTCACTTGAACTAAGGGGCCTAGCCCGAACCATGAAAAACAGCCCCAGACCTTTTATTCCTCTTCCACCAAACTTTACAGTTGGCACTATGCATTCGGGCAGGTAGCGTTCTCCTGGCAAACCCAGATTAGTCTGTCGAACTGCCAGATGGTGAAGCAGGATTCATCACTCCAGAGTCCAATGGCTGCGAGCTTTACACCTCTCCAGCTGACGCTTGGCATTGCGCTTGGTGATATTAGGCTTTTGTGCGGCTGCTCTGCCATGGAAACCCATTTCATGAAGCTCCCGACAAACAGTTATTGTGCTTTTTGCTTCCAGAGTCAGTTTGGTACTCTGTAGTGAGTGTTGCAACCGAGGACAGTTTTTTTACATGCTACGCCCTTGGTGGTCTCATTCTGTGAGGTGGTGTGGCCTACCACTTTGCGGCTGAGCCGTTGTTGCTCCTATACGTTTCAACTTACAGGGGAAAATAATAAAGGAAAAAAATATATACATATATTTTTTTAATAAAGTGGCATCCTATGATGGTGCCACGTTGAAAGTCACTTCAGTAAGACCATTCTCATATATGTATGTGTATATATATATATATATATATGTGTGTGTATTTCACCACATGAGATATACTGTACCATATATTGATAACTGTTTGTTTAGTGTATATACACATACTGATAACCTCTGGTTATTGTTTGTTTAGTGTATTGACCAGCTGACGCTGGTGCAGGCGGAGCTGCAGGACTCTGTGAAGGAGCTGGCCAAGACCAGGAAGAACTACCAGGAGACCGAGACCATGGCCCAGGCCGTCAGAGACAAGGCTGAGCAGGATGCCAAGTACGTACAGTACATGCAGACACACACACACACACACACACACACACACAATGTCCAATCTACAGCCTTGTGGAGATCTGAGAGGATCAGATGGGTAAGAAATCTGGTGATTCCACCTAGCCTATCAGTGGGCAAAGTGGAGCTATTACCGTAATGCTACCTATCCAATCCTCAGATGTACAGGAGTGAAAATGTAAGACTTTCGGTTGGAACCACTGATCTTGTGTGACTCGGTTCGCATGTATGATCCTTCTCTCCTTCTGTTCTGTCCAGGTCCAAACTGAGTCTGTTCCAGTCCAGGTCCAGTCTGCAGAGGGCCAGTGTAAAGGTGAGAGGATTAAATTAATACATTGTATGTATGGCCAATTGGCCATGACCACAAACTCAACAGCATAGGGGATTATTTATTTTATGTTCTAGCATCAACCTATCAAACTAATGTACTGACACATGTTGAGTGTGCGTTTTTTTTTTTCACCAGCTGAAAGCCAAAAGGACTGAGTGTAACTCCAAAGCCACCCATGCCAGGAACGACTATCTGCTTGCGCTAGCCGCGGCTAACGCTCACCAGCAGAGGTACTACGACACGGACCTGATCGACTGCATCAAGGTGAGGCGTCAGCACACACACACACACACGTTTGGGGGCGTTCCAGGTCATGTTTATTTTGCAGTCAACTTGGAACATCACCAGTAATGTGCGAGTGTGTAAGATGCTAGCTTATTTCTGCATTACTGATCAATTACAAGTTAAGTTTGTAAGTTATTTCCCTGTTGCCCTGTGCTCCTCAGGTTCTGGATGGGGGCATCTATGAACAGGTGAAAGACTACCTGGTCTCGCTGAGCCAGACAGAGTTGGAGTCCTACCAGGCTGTCCACGTCACCTTCAATGTCCTCCTGGAGAGCTCCAACGGGGTGAGGGCATGGAAACTAGCCCACGTATTAGCTTTCACGTATTAGCCCACTACCAGATCTGTTTGTGCCATCTTGCCAACTCCTAAGGTCCTCATGAGGAGAATGTGCAGAAATTTGTGTAACAGAGCTGGTTCAGTCAGTGGCCTTGCTTGAGACCTGAAAACTCATGTTCCCTCGAGCTAATGCCTAGGCTTTAGCTCAGATGGCTAACAGTCTTGTGGCGTGCAGAAGACCCGGGTTTGAAACCTAGTCAGTCATATTTGTATTAATACCATAGTTTAGATCCTTGTTTACTAGCTATTCTGTTACCCCTCAGCTATTGGCCTCTCTTAGTCCAGAGCTCTTGGGGTCGTC
The DNA here is from genome assembly GCA_023634145.1 of Thymallus thymallus. Taxonomy (NCBI): domain Eukaryota; kingdom Metazoa; phylum Chordata; class Actinopteri; order Salmoniformes; family Salmonidae; genus Thymallus; species Thymallus thymallus. Next base: position 32,253,618 of record CM042391.1, read on the forward strand.
TTGCGTTTCTGTAACCCAACCTTGGTTTACAGTTAGTTTCCTATCAGACCAGCGTGACCGTACATCTCTGGCGAGTCAGCGAGCTGCAGGCACTTTTTTTTAACTGTGGTCAGATTTCGACCCGTTGACCCACATGGTTCCTCTTTCACTGTGACGCCACAGCAGGCTGTGTGCGTGCGTAGTTTTGTAACCTCTCTCAGGTCATTTTCCTGTGACCCTTGAGGTGACCGTGAATGGTCCCCCATGACATTGGGTAATACTGCGCTCTGCTTTGACTGTCAGTGGTCCTTTGATGGCCCTGACTTAACTAAGATCAGTGTGGTTGCCCTCCAATGACTTAATACACTCTCAAAGGATTAAGTAAAGCCTCTTCTGTCATGATAATGATCTTTTATCTATTCTAATCCCTTAGAATGCCTCTGTCAGATTATCAGATGCCTCTATTGTGCTCTATTATGAGGTTACCTAAACAAGTGTGTGCATGTATGTTTTTGTGTGCCTCTCCAGGTGACGCAGGACTTCCACCAGCAGCAGTTTGTACAGCAGAACCCAATGTTCCACAGCGCCCCAGCCATCCTCTTCCAGCCCAGCGAAACTGACAAAGTGGGTAGTAGTGCTATGCTAATGCTACTGTTCTCATGGAACGTGGTGGCTAGTGCTACGCTACACACAAGCTATGCTAAAGCTTCCCGCTAATAGAACCACTGATCATTCCTCACCGCTAGGCTAGGCTAGCTAACTCGCTCTACAGTAGATGCTTCTGCGTCTGTGTAACCGCGATAAATGGATAAGCTCACTCCTTAGCTTGAAATGCCTCCACCCGCGCCATCAAATTGCTAGCTTTTTAAGGCATTGCGAGGCAGAGGGCGACAAGATCAAGCTCAGTAGGGAACTTGTGAGGGAGGAAGCAAAGCTGTTAAATGACACAGTGACATCTATTACATGTGTTGGTGAGTGTGTGGAGCGTGTTTGTGTTGCACGCAGCTTAGTGTGTATTTATGGTGTGTGTGTGAAAGACAGATGTGTGGGTAGCGCATGTGTATGGTGCACATGTGTATGACCTGCGTGTATATGGTGTGCCTGTGCGCCCCAGAGGTCCGGCGCCTTAGGAACCTGTTCTCAGCTGACATAGTCTGTCTGTCTACCCGCCAGTGCTCTCGTCCGCACCCTCCTCCACCCGCTCCCCTCCTACTCCCATCCCATCCGCCCCTCCGCTACACTGGACACACTGGACAAATTGTTAGAAACCTCCAAGGCCTTCGTTGTTGTTTTCGTTGGAAGTCAAACAAGCGGTGGCCTGTTCCTAGAGAAAACATTTAGTGATGCAGTTGCTCCCTCCTCCTCCTTCAAACCCACCCCCCCTTTCCCCTCCCTGTGCGAGATGGAGGAGGGATCCGGAAAAGAACTGCACTGAAAGAGGGGCCGGAGGGGGGTGGGGGCGTTTTGCAGGCAGGCAGGCAGAACCATGGACGGCCTAGGCATCTGTGAAAAGGGGCATTGTAAGGGGGCCTCGTCAGTCTGCTCACTCCAAACCCTCCCTCTCTCCACTTTCTACCGCTGGCTGCCTCAGCCTCTAACAGGAACTAGGTGTGGCTCTCCTCTCCTTCACTGATTTAATGGGCCTTACGCACGGTCCACACTGAACAACGCTGTTTCTCTCTCTCCCTCTCTCTTTCTCCCTCCCTCCTCTAATGTAACTCGGAGCTCCACCTGTGGTTCTCTTTATCCCTCTTCAACCTGTAGTTGAAAAACATTATTTTTGACTGAGTGCGCTTTCAGTTAATCTGCCATTTGGACTGTGTTTATTCTTGTGTCAAGGGTCAGAGGTTTGAAGTCAGCTCTGTGCACATGAAGCATGCCAGGGATCATCAGTCATGGGGGTTGACCTATACACCTCCTGAGGAGAGGTGAGACCAAACCTCCTGGTCCTATTGTGTGTGACTATCATCCCAACCAGCCAGGGCTCTGTTCATTAGTGTGCAACGGAAAACGTTATAAATCATTTTGTATCCGGAAACGAGAATGAGTGTTTCTTATTAGTCAAGTCTAGGGATGTCCCTCCCTGTTTCAGTACATTTTCTTCCGTTTGGTGGATAATGAACAAATAGCGTTACAGAACATTCTGATAGAAATGTACTGTATAGAGCATGTATGATTGTCTGTTATGTAGACTAAAGAACCATGTCCGCTCTATTCGTTCCATTTCTATTTTGCAATGTTCAGAGCATATCACATTACTGAGTACACCCCAGAATCCAGTCTGTTCCAGTGTGGCCTGGAATGAAACTTCAGGCCTAGTAGAGGGGTTGTGGTGAGAAATAAGTATTAATCTGGAATTCCTGTTTTTCTGATCATCCTCTAATCCCATTTTATTGGAATCAACTAAAACCCCCAAACAAACACCCTATGTTTCCTGTTTTTCTATGTTATCCTGATAACATCCCTGATTTAAAGACGTCTCATCCTCAGCCTCTCATCCCAATGGGCCACATGGATTGGCTGTCTCTTGTGAGGTCATCCATAGAGGAATTTTGTTTCCTTTCGACACAAACACGTGGTTTGTTTTGCCGTCTGCCTCAATAGTGGAATTCAATCGTTTTTTTTTTTTTACTACGCCACCATTTCTCTGAAATCTCATTTAATAATATTTGCCAAAATCTACTCTCAAACGCATATCTGCTCCAATATCTTACCGTAAACCTTTAGGAGGTGAATATACTGTATGTACCAAAGTACACTGAACAAAAATATAAACGCATCATGCAACAATTTCACTGAGCTACAGTTCAAGTAAGGAAATCGGTCAATTTAATTAGGCCTATGCATTTCACATGACTGGGAATACAGATATGCATCTGTTGGTCACAGACACCTTAAAAAAAGGTAGGGGCGTGGATCAGAAAACCAGTCAGTATTTGGTGTGACCACCATTTGCCTCATGCAGCCCGACACATCTCCATTGCAAAGAGTTGATCAGGCTGTTGATTGTGACCTGTGGAATGTTGTTCCACTCCTCTTCAATGGCTGTGTAAAGTTGCTGGATATTGGCAGGAACTGGAGCACGATGTCTTACACATCGATCCAGAGCATCCCAGTCATGCTCAATGTTGAATATGCAGAGCATGGAAGAACTAGGACATTTTCAGCTTCAAGGAATTGTGTACAGTTCCTTGCGATATGATGCCGTGATGCATTATCATGCTGCAACATGAGGTGATGGAGGTGGATGAATGGCACGACAATGGGCCTCAGAATCTCGTCACGGTATCTCTGTGCATTCAAATTGACATCAATTAAAGGCAATTGTGTTCGTTGTCCGTAACTTATGCCTGCCCATACCATAACCCCACTGCCACCATGGGGCACACTGTTCACAACGTTGACATCAGCAAACCTCTCGCCCACACAACAACATACTGTACATGCTGTCTGCCATCTGCCCGGTACAGTTAAAACCGGGATTCATCCGTGAAGAGCACACTTCTCCAGCATGCCAGTGGCCATCGAAGGTGAGCATTTGCCTACTGAAGTCGGTTACGACAACGAACTGCGGTCAGATCAAGACCCTTGTGAGGATGACGAGCACACAGATGCGCTTCCCTGAGACGGTTTATGACAGTTTGTGCAAACCCACAGTTTCATCAGCTGACCGGGTGGCTGGTCTCAGACGATCCTGCAGGTGAAGAAGCCAGATGTGGAGGTCCTGGGCTGGTGTCGTCTGTGGTGGTGAGTCCGGTTGGACATACTGCCACATCTGGCTAAAAAGACGTTGGAGGCGGCTTATGGTAGAGAAATTACATTTCTGCAGTCATCATGCCAATTACTCGCTCCCTCAAAAGTTGAGACATCTAGAACATTTCTGATATCTTTTATTTCAGCTCATGAAACATGAGCGTTTTTATTTTTGTTCAGTATATTTTTGACCTATTGCGATACACACACACACAGATTATATTTAGCTGAATATTATCAGACTATTAAACTCTCTTTCTCTCTACCCCATCCATTATCCCTGGTCACTAGGTGGGACAGCTGCAGAAGGAGAGTGGCACAGCGGAGGAGCACAGTCTGGATAAGGAGGCACGGAAGTGGGCGTCCCGAGTGGCACGAGAACACAAGAGCATCATCCACAGCCAGCGGGTGAGAGAGAGGAAGGGAAAGAGGAAGGGTAGGAAAGGAAGAGAGAGTGGTTAGTCTATATTCTAGCGATGTAACGATTCACAGATATGCATCTGTCCCTGATTTTAAAATGTTTAAGATACGACTGCATCGGTTCATGACTCCCAACCGATCCAAATGTAGCATGCATCGGTCAGAAAATCCATTAAAACATTAGGATTCACTGATTCATATTATTTTTTGCTCATATTACTTTCAAGAATGCCTCATATTTTGTGACAACTGATGCTTCCTCTCCTTCAGTGTCAAACAGAGCATGTAACTGTCTTGACAGTCATTGATCACTACAAGGTATTTTGCATGCCAAACCACACCAGAGAATATCAGTGGCCTAGTCAAACTGCCCACTGTGCCCAGCTTCGCGAGGTAGGCGGCCTGTTCCTGGTCCGGCACCTTCAGTATTGAAATGCTAAAATGGCTTGAGCAATATTAGGCTTTATTAGTTATGTAGTGATGTAAAATATAAATTGTAAAGTAGAGTACAGATACCAAAAAAAACTTTACACCACTGTACAGGGTAAAGTTTATAATTTCATAACCAAGACGGCAATCACTTTGCAAGGTGCACTGCATGGCCAAAGCGGGAGGAGAAAAGAAGCTTACTTAAACTTCCAAACGGTCAAAACCATTTGATTTTAAGATGGAGGTGAAATCCTAAATTGTGGGTAGACAACAATATAGGCTACATTGCCCCCCTAATCTAACAGTAGTAGTGGGGTGGTAGATGCCTAGTCTCATTTTATGGCTCAGATCAGGTGCCTACATAGTACATACACCATAGACATACATAATTTACACAAACACAACAAACACTCATAGATCCAGCTCAGAGAGGCCCAGCTCATAAGTTCGACCAACATCCCTCATAGGGTGCTGGTCAAAAGTAGTGTACTATATAGGGTGCCATTTTAGACACAGCCATTTAGATTGGTTTGTTCTCTACATGTTATCTGTGACCTTTTAGGCCCTGGAGGACTATAGGACACAGCAGGGGCCGTCGGAGCAGAACCACAGCGAGCTGGAGCTCAAGATGGAGGAGGCCAGGGAGAACCTGCGGCGAGCAGAGGTAAACTTGTGTATGTGGCGATGGTGAGTAGGACTCACGCTGTCGTGATAAGGTAACCCTGCCTGTGACTTAAAATCTGCCAAAAGACATTGCCATAGACCACCAGTTACATGCTTGTGTGTGTGATCCCTTACTGAGGTTGGTATATCAGTGGGCCAGTAGGTTCTCACCTCAGCCTCTCTTGCCTTTGATTCCCCCTGCTGGTTGATGAGGCAGACTACATCCAGCATACAGTAGTTCTGATGAAGCTTCTTATGAGAGCATATTATGAACTGGGTGGTTCGAGTCCTGAATGCTAATGGACTGACAGCCGTGGTATATCAGACCATATACGGTTATGACAAAATATTTATTTGTACTGCTCTAATTACGTTGGTAACCAGTTTATAATAGCAGTAAGGTACCTCGGGGGTTTGTGGTATATGGCCAATATACCTATACCTACCAATATACCACGGAGTACAGGCACTCCGCGATGCGTCGTTCCTTTAGCTGTGGTATAATGGCCATATACCACACCCCTTGTGCCTTATTACTTAATTATAACATGATGACTGACTGGTCATGAATAGTGTTTCAAAATCCCAGTTTTTCCAGAAATCCCAGTGGGAAGATTGCTGGAATTAGGAGGGAATAAGCAAGAAATTCATAATATGACAAACATGACAAAATGTATGATGATGTTACTAACTCCAGACGGTGAAGCTGAAGGCGGAGGCTCGCCTGGCCCTGCTGAGAGAGGCAGGCGTCACTGTGGAGACATGGCTGAAGAGCGCCATGAACCAGGTGATGGAGGAGCTGGAGAACGAGCGGTGGGCTAACCTGAACGCCCATGATCCTTCATTCTCCGTAAGTCACAAAACACATATTGAAAGACGAGACAAACATGGCTTTTTTCTCATATATTTGTGCATACTCGCAAACACATCAACAATGTCAATTTTGTCCCCTGTACCTGCATACTGAAATTTTCCGGGCTCAGGTAAATCACATAAGAAAGCTGGGGTGTTTCTTTAAAGCACTGTTTCTCAACCTTAAAGGAAAGGTTCACCCATTTTGAATCTTAAATTGTTTTTGTGCATCTCTGAGTGATGTTCTATCCATTACCTGAGTCATTTCATGTTTTCATGTGTGTCTGAGTTATTTGTGTTAAAGCAGGCAAAAATCTTTCCGTTATGATGTAGCACTGTGATAAAGTCGCTCTACCTACTCTGGAAGTTAATAGGAATACGTATTTTATTTCGCGAAAACATCTATCTTACATGTCAAATTTCAATAACCCCGGGAGGATGTATTCTCTTGAATGAGCCATTGATAATCGATAATGTAATTTAACGGAGGGTCTAGTACATTTTTTTCTATTTGTCTGTTTTATTAGTCCAGGGTGCACTGAATAGTGCACTGCATGGTGCCGTTGCCAATCCAATGAATGAAGGAACGTATAATGCCCCACCCAGCAGACTGTCGACCAATCCCTTCTCAGTCAGTGTATATGTCGAGAAACGTGGCTATTTTCCTCAAGTACGTAATGTCACGATTCCAAAGCTATACACTATTACAGATAGCAAGTTAATTATCTCACATCTCGTTGTACTTCTTGTTGACAAATTCGTGCTAATGTTTTTTTTTAGCTAGCGCCCAATAGACTCCCATTCACTCCTTGAAGGAGAGTGCTCCTTGTCCCAGAATCGCCCAGAATGCACCGCGCTGCCCATCAATGTAGCATGGGCAACGTTTCCAATCTCCTCAAAAATATATCTGCGTTGTGAATGTTAGGCTCGACTCTGTGAGGCACATCGATCTGCAGGTTGAACTTGGTGAGGTTATAAACTCCTAAATTAATAGGCGATTTTACCGCTAACTTGCTACTTTACTTGCTCTATTGAGTTTAGCTACGTTTTCTAACTACGTAGAGAGAGCATTGCATTGTGGATTTTGTAGTCGACTTGAGGTGCAACAGATTTCCACAACGATTTTCCATGTTGCTACCAACCTTATTATTATGCAAAAAGGAAACATTTTTCTCACATATTAGTGTTATTCAACACTAATTTTTACTTTTAGGTGCTAGTTTAGCTTGTGCTGTGCTTGTGTGTGTTTGAGATTGACTAGCCTTATGAAACCAGACTGACCGCTGACTGCATTTGAGCTTGATCAGGCTGGTTTAACAAGGCTACTGATTTTGCAGTTAGATTGCACAGTTAGATTTATAAATTACCTTGCATCCCAAATAACTTCTCACTGTGATCAAAAGTATCGCTTCTGTGGCAGGCCTTGCTCAAAGTGATCCCATCCAAACTGCTGTGTGTGTCTTTAGGGTACAGCTGACCTGGAGAGAGAGGAGGAGGATGAGGAGTTGGAGGATAGTGGAGAGATGTTGGACGACAGCAGCTCCAGCCCCTCCTGTACCCTCAGGAACTACCCCCTCACCTGCAAAGTGCTCTATTCATACAAGGTATACACACACGCGCACACACACAGAGTGCTTTACAACAGTAGTCCTATTCTCACCTTTGAGCTGTGAATCAACCCAGCGTCTTGGATACGATGCAATATGGTACCGTACCTCGTACCATATAAGTCCTTTTAACAACGCAGCACGCATTATAATATAACAATTCAGACTTCAAAAATACAGCTCCAACGTACAATATATTCACAGAATTCCCTGGGGCAGTCTTGCAGTAATTACCTCCTTCCTCTCCCAGGCGTCTCAGCCAGATGAGCTGACCATCGAGGAACAGGAGGTGCTGGATGTTATCGATGATGGAGACATGGAGGACTGGGTCAAGGTACAGAGCGCTTTCCAAAAGTGGCACTGCTTCACACAATAAATTAAGTGGTACTCTAAAGTCATCATATGCTAGTGTTAGTTTTGTTGTTCATTGCAAAACATGTTGCTGCAGTGTGCCCTACTATCACTGACTGGTAACCCTGTGTGTGTGTTCCAACATTGTCTCTAGGCCAAGAACCGGACGGGCCAGGTGGGTTACGTCCCAGAGAAGTACCTGCAGCTGCCCTCGTCCAACAGCCTACTGAGCATGCTCCAGTCTCTGGCCGCCCTGGACGCCCGCTCCCACTCCTCCAGCAACTCCACCGAACCCGAGCTGCTCGAGTCAGAACTGCCCACGACGGGCACACCCAGCGTCAACGGTGACTCCAGCAGTGGTGAGACACAGCGAATTTGTGTGAAACTATCAGAGCAGCATGACTCGACATTCTCACAGGGGTTAGAATTCGCACCACACAGAATAAACATGTATACAAATGTAATACAGGCAATGTCAATGAGATCATTCAGATGTTTTTATTTCCCCTTTCCATTTCGATCTCTTCCTCCGTGCTCTTACTCTCTTTCCCCTCCCCCTGTCTCTCCCTCCCTCACCCCCTTCCACTTCCCCTTTTCACCCCCTGCTCTCTCCCCCTCTCCCTCCCTCAGTGTGCTTTGCCAAGGCCCTATACGACTATGCGGGCCAGACGGACGAGGAGCTCTCGTTCCCCGAGGGCGCCATCATCCGCGTGCTGAGCCGCGAAACCCACGAGGACGACGGCTTCTGGGAGGGCGAGTTAAACGGCGCCGTGGGCGTCTTCCCCGCCGTGCTGGTAGAGGAGCTGCTGGTAGCGGGCGCCGCCAGTGCAGATGGCGAGAATGGCGACAGCCTGGGAGAGGCCAGCAGCAGCGTGCAGGTACACACACACACATTCATCCACCGGAGCTGTTTACACGCGTGAATGAATGAATGGACACTTAAGACCGGTTCAAACCTTATCCTGTAAAACAATCTTTCCATGGAGAATTATTTTTCTAATCCAGGACCAGGCTTAATCTTGGTGCGGGAAACTGGCTTTAAGAAGCACTCTACAATCATAAAATGCATGCCAAAGTTCTCGCTCACGACACATCCTCATCCAAATAATAGTAATCAATATATTACTGTTTTATTTCATTCTGTGGTGATCGTTGTCTTTCAGGTGTCCCCCTCTCCTCATACTGAGCGCTCCCCACGGAGCCCCTTTCAGCTAGGCCCGTTCCACAGCAGCCCCTGTCAAAGCAGCCCCCTCCAGACCCCCACTCTGCCCTCGCCCCAGTCCAGCCCCTCCAGTGCCAGTGCCTCCCCCATACCTCGCCCACCCTCCTACATCAACGGCCACCATAGGCCACCGCCTGCACCACTCAAAAGCCCCTTGCAGAGTAAGAACCACTCCTCAAAGGCTGACTATTTATTACTTGGCATTCAAAATGTTATCGCATTGAACATAATTCATTGCCATTGGACCAGGCTACATTATTTATCATATTAAATGCATGCAAAATAGACCAGGTATAAAAGTAGACACCTAGTCAAGTAATAAACAACTGCATGGATTTAAGCAATCCTCATTGTAAGATTCATATCTGGGTTGTGTTCGTTAGAGCACAATGTCACAATCCTGTAGTGCTTTCTAGTGGTTTCTAAGCCAAAGACGTGGTGCTGATGATTCTGTCTGCCCTCCTCACCCTCAGGTCCTTCCCAGAGCTCCACCCAGCTCCCCAGGTACCCAGCAGATAGTGGTGCGGGGGGCACCATTCGACCTGTAAGTCAACACATACACACACTTCTGTAAGCTAATGAAAAGCATCATAAATACTGTTTGATAAGATGGATGGATGGATGGATGGATGGATGGATGGATGGATGGATGGATGGATGGATGGATGGATGGATGGATGGATGGATGGATGGATGGATGGATGGATGGATGGATGGATGGATGGATGGATGGATGGATGGATGGATGGATGGATGGATGGATACTTTATTGATCCCCAGGGGGAAATTTCTTTGTCAAGCAGCTACAACAAAACATAGGGCAGGTGCAAAATGGCAGAACGAAAAAACACAAAAGACAGATACACAATACATGATACATAGAGCATCAGTATGAAAAAGTATAGAAATACAAGAAGTCTGGAGTGCTAAAAAAGCTATAAAAAGACATTTATTTTATTTTATTTCACCTTTATTTAACCAGGTAGGTCAGTTGAGAACAAGTTCTCATTTGCAACTGCGACCTGGCCATAGTATGGGTGGTTGGCTGAATATGTACACTATACATTGGCGGATGGTGTATGATTAACTCTATACTATACAGGTCGATGAAGAGAAATACTTCAATAGCTAAAAATGCGTATGATATGAGTGAGGGGAATAATAGTTTACTTAATAGACATACTGGTTAAATGAGCAGGTAAGTGAAAATTTAGCATGGTTAAATTAACTGTACAGGTAAATATACAGTTAAATTGACAGGTAATTTAATATTTGCATGGTTACATTAACTGTACAGGTAAATGACAGGAAGAGATACTTAAATAGCTAAATGTGTGTATGATATAATTTGGGGTAATAATAGTAATTCCCTTAAAATACAGTCCTTAGTGCGCAGGGTTTAATTACAGATAACTGCACGTATTGCACATTCGATATACTAAAAGCAATGAAGAAAAAAAATAGAAAGATACAACTGACAGGATACTAAAATGCATTCCTGAGTGAATGACTATGTAAGTTAAGTCCAAGAATTACTTGCAGTATTGCACGTGATATGATATAACAACTGTACATGAGTAAGTATATACAGACCTGAATGAATAAATAAGTCCTGAGTGAATGAGTGATTACGGACCAGAGTTACTCACGGATGGATGCACAATTGTTAAGCTAGGTCCTAACACCCCAACAGTTCCAGGTCTGTGTTGCCGACGGCACGGCACCCCGGTGAGGCATTAAATAGTCTAATAGCGGCCGGCAGGAAGGACCTCCTATAGCGCTCTTTGGCATACCGTGGTGGGATCAGTCTGTGACTGAAGGTGCTCCTCTGCATCATAACCATGGCATGCAGAGGGTGGGTGACGTTGTCCATGATGGCCAGCAGTTTGGCCAGGATCCGTCTCTCCACCACCTCCTCTAGAGTGTCAAGGCTCAACCCCAGGACAGAGCTAGCCTTCCTGATCTGCTTATTTACCTGAGAAGCCTCACCGGCTTTTATGTTGGCTCCCCAGCACACCACTGCAAAAAAGATGGCACACCACAGACTGGTAGAAGGTATGCAGTAGTTTACTGCACACATTGAAGGACCTGAGCCTCCTTAGAAAGTAGAGTTGGCTCTGGCCCTTTTTGTACAGGGCCCCGGTGTTACCAGCCCATTCCAGCCTGTTGTCCATATGGACTCCCAGGAACTTGTATGACCCAACCATTTCCACATCCATCGCCTGTATAGGGACTGCAGTCAGTTGTGCCTTGGTTCTCCTGAAGTCCACCACCATCTCCTTTGTTTTGCTGATGTTGAGCTGAAGGTGGTTCTGCTCACACCACAACACAAAGTCACTGATTGTGCTCCTGTACTCCTCCTCCTGCCCACCCCTGATGCACCATACAATTGTGGGGTCATCCGAGAACTTCTGTAGGTGGCATGTTTCAGAGTTATATCTGAAGTCTGAGGTGTAGAGGGTGAACAGGAAGGGGGACAGGACCGTTCCCTGCGGGGCCCCTGTGTTGCTCACTGCCCGTTCTGACACACAGCTCTGTAGTCGCACAAATTGTGGCCTACCGGTCAGGTAGTCCAACACACTTGTTGTATTTTGCTGAGGCTCCATTTGGAGCTCAAAATAATAACTAGTTGTTATATGTTGTGGACAGGTCCGCGCTGCTCCGCCGCCCCCTAAGCCGCAGCAGCCTCGCGGCCAGGTGAAGAGAAGGGAAGAGGTGGAGATCACGCTGGTGTAACGGCGCCGCCCTGGTGGCAGTGGCTGCTGCCCACAACCACACCAGATCAGAGCGGACCTGGTGGATCCAGGTTCCCCGACCGACTGAACCCCCTCTTCCAGGGAGGGACAACAGGCTTCAGAGCCCCTGAACCAGCCTCCCCAGCCAGGGGATATTCCCACTCCCCACCTGAGAGGCTCCATGAGGGGGCCTGAGATTTGGCTCGTCTCTGTCCACACAGTCCAAAGCCAGTAGGGCTGAAACTGTGTGTGGTGCGGAGAACCCAAACAAGTGTGCCTTTCTGACAGTTTTCAACCCCACATCCCTGTTTCTATTCTCTCGTTCTCTTTATTATTTTTCTCTTTAACTCACCTTTTTCCTTGGTCAATCTCAAATTTTCTCCCCCCTTTATTTGTGCTGTATCTCTCACACTGTTTTACTCTCTTTCTACCCCCCTCTCATTCTCTCTGTGTCTATCTCACTCACCGTCATAACTGGGCTTTGAGGGGTATTTTCTTTCTTAGCAAGATATCACCATTTGATTACTATGCATCAAAGTTATGCTAATTTCATGGGAGGATTGTACATTTGGCACAAGTTTTGTTATTGGTGGATTGTGTTATTGTTGTCTCAACACATTTCAGGGAAATTCACAACATGGCAGAGGCTGGTACCTTTCCTGTACCTAAAATACCAACATCTTAAAAAACTAAAAATGTGTTTCTTAACATTTCATAAACAAGGGAGAAGTGGCAATTTTGGAGGGGTGCAACTGTTATAGACATTGCCCCATTGAAGGCAAAATCTGGGTCACACTGTGAAACCAGAACAATACTGCCTCTGAAACTTTTGAATATTCCTACTCTATAACAAATGTACAATTTCTTTGTATTAAAAGGTGGGACATTTCAAAACAGTCAGGGGCAATCTGTAGTGTATCTTTGAGTAAATGTAGACTATCTTTGTGCTGTTTTCTGTTGTAAAAACAAGGATCTAGCTATGTTGTAATCAATACTAATCTAGGCTTAAACTAGCCAATAATAATTGTCGCTGGTGAGAATAGTTCTTCATCAGTCAGGAATCCAGATGAGTCTCAGTTCAAGATGGAATGCATCGCAAGGTGATTTGCTGTCGTGGGGAGCGTCATAGCTACTGTGATGTGTCCTTGGGTCGGACTTGCCTTCAAGTTCCTGGAGTAGAATCACCTTAGTTCCTAGCTACCTACAGGAAATGTGAACTGACTAAAATACTGAAGCACTTTTTTGTTATTCTCTTGTTAATGCCCTTTTCAGTATTGCTGGTTGGTCTCTCTTGTGAATGCTGCATTGTTTGTCTACTTTAATTGTTTTTGCTCCAACTATATTGTTATGAGTATTGTTCTCCTTGTTTTTTAGAAAGCCATTTGATTTATTTAGTCTTAAAAAATAGCCATTGTAGTGTCTTTCTTTGCGTTGGAGGTATGCTTTTTCATATAATTTATGTAATATGAATAGTTTAGAGAGCTTGGAGATGGATATCTGTGCAGCAATTTTATGAGGATAAAAACACATGGAAAAGTATTGATAAATGTTAGTAGTTGATCAGAGGTATACGCTGCACTACTCTAAGATGTAGCCTCTACAGCAACAGTAGAGAAACAACATTATTTCATTGGATGTATAAAAAATTATTTGTGTAAAATATGAAATAAAATTAGCTGAAATTCGTTATTTGTTGTGTTATTTCACAAAGGATTTCAGCTAGGGCAGTGGGCCAACATGATACAGCATGTTTTTATGATCGTATCCTTGTTTTATTTGATCAAAGACTAAAAAGTACAGCACACTACCAGATGGAAATAATCTGAATGGTAGAAAATGTCAGACCTGTATTGAGATTTTGTATATATTTATATTCTAGCTAATGGCTAGCCGACCTGAGAAATGCGCGCGCATGCGTTGATATGAATACGTTTGTATATTACAATTTCCGGCAAACCAGATCGGTCTTTCCGGTCTACGACATATCCAAAGATGGCGGTGCAAATTTCAAAGAAGAGGAAGGTTTGTGCCAATTTCACCTAAATAGAAACCATCCTTATGGTTAAGCAGTTAATTTTTGCGGCACGTATCATGTGTTTAGAGTTAAAATATGTATTTGTTGGAAGCCACGGTCGGTGAGCTAGTTCGGTAGCCAGCACGCGCACATGATCCCATACTGTACTAAAGTGTGGCGAAATATATGACACATTGACTAGTGTAGCTAACTAGCGAAACCCGAACTACTTTGCGCTAACCCACCGTTACCTTTTATACCCGCAGCCTCGATGTCCCACAATCCCCAACTTGAAGGGTATTCTCCTGGCCATGATTGTTTCTTATACAATATTTGCATGAAACATCAAAATGCCACGGCGAATGTTAGGTGCGTTCGAAAACTATTAACTCGATTGTTAATGTTACTGGATAGATGGGGGTTTTCTCATTTGGGTTGCCAATCTTTACTTTTGTTAGACATGATACTGTAACAATGGTTAGTCTACTGAATGTTCCAACAAGTAGCCAGGTTGCCGTCTGTCAAACTACGCCCCTGTTAAGATTGCTAACTAAGTTCCCTGCTGATGATCACGCTCTCCGCCTGTCCTCATATTTTTACAGTTTGTCTCATATTTTTAGTTTGTCGCTGATGGTATCTTCAAAGCCGAACTGAATGAGTTCCTCACAAGAGAGCTGGCTGAGGATGGCTACTCCGGTGTGGAGGTTCGTGTCACCCCAACTAGAACTGAAATCATCATCCTGGCTACTAGGTGAGACCAAAAACCCTGACATCAAAACCACAGAGGACTAGTGATGGCCATCTACTCAAGACTGACCACTTTATTTATTGTATCATGAGATGCTTGAAAGCATGTTCCACACCAAAATCCACGTTTGTTGGATATTTTGACCTCAAAAGTAGTCTGTCAAGATTAATCCACATTATTGGTTGTGCGTGACCATCAATATGCCTCAACTCAAAATGAGTAGAAGAGTTTAACACAGCAAATCTGGAAATTACATGATGCAAATCTGTTCCCTTTTGGATTGTGGCACATAGCTGTATCCAGTGATAGTTGTTATTATTATGAGGGTTCGCTGTTCGTGGCAAGTGAAACAACTTTCCATATATTTTAAATGCATTTTCTGCAACTGCTGGGTACATGGACTTTTCTCAACATATGACCACTTATGAGGTCTGAATGACACCTTGATTTTTTGAAAGTATGGTTTCTGGTAAGTACTGCTGAGTGACCCAGTGAGTTGAATCAAACTGGTGAGGTGCTAACAGAACACATTCTATTTCTCCAGGACACAGAACGTACTTGGTGAGAAGGGGCGTCGTATACGTGAGCTGACTGCAGTGGTCCAGAAGAGGTTTGGCTTCCCAGAGGGCAGTGTTGAGGTAAATAAAATGTCAGATCATATCAGGAAAGGGCTGACTGCAGGATAACTTACAGTGCAGCTTGCGCAGTACTGTTTTTCCCCCCCTGCACACAGGAACCTGTTTGAGGGGTGTTGTGTGACTATAAAGTTGACATTGGCTTGTTCCTTGTCAAATACTACCAGCAATTCTACCATTGTTGTCTCACTGTCCCCAAAACACCATTGTGGGTGTGGTTCTGTGAAAGGTTTGCACCATACTGTCTGAGTGTGTTTTATGTAACTTTCCAAGTATGTTTCTCTTGCCATCAGCTATATGCTGAGAAGGTTGCCACTCGTGGTCTGTGCGCCATCGCCCAGGCAGAGTCTCTGCGCTACAAGCTTCTTGGGGGTCTGGCTGTCCGCAGGTTAGGATCTTTGACCTGTTTTTTATTTTTATGCTAACTAGGTATAGTACTTGATTGAAGGTTTGGACTTGATTGAAAGTCATGATTGTGTTTGATTGCTAATATCGAATACAAGTACTCTGAATTTAGAAATGCAACTATTTAGCAGGTTAAATTTATATGCACAGACATTTCAAACTTTAAGATGTTTGTGGAGTATGTCAAGTGCAGTGAAAATGGTCAACTTCGTATTGGAACAACTGACAGTGTACTGTAAACGTTTGCCTTCAGCCCCAATTTACCTTTACAACACAAATAATAATTCTCATGAGTGCGTAAATGAAAAGCTAGTGAAGGGATGCAGTGTTATAGCTCTTGTGAATAGTTATTCCTAAATTGGAACTGGAAGATCCCATTGTTATTGTGACAGTCAATATTTTACACTTCTAAATTGTTGGATGAATAGTGTTTAGGAGATCAAGACTATGATTATCTCTTGAATATCATTGTCATATTGTAAAATTTGATATTTTTCATGGTACTGTCTGTTAAAGTTGAAGACATGGGACTTGTAAGATTATATGTAGTTTCTCATTCTGCTTGTTTTTGTGTTTCAGAGCCTGCTATGGTGTCCTACGGTTCATCATGGAGAGCGGGTCCAAGGGTTGCGAAGTGGTGGTCTCTGGAAAGCTCAGGGGCCAGAGGGCCAAGTCCATGAAGTTCGTGGATGGCCTCATGATCCACAGTGGAGACCCCGTTAACTACTACGTCGACACCGCTGTCCGCCACGTACTGCTCCGTCAAGGTGAGTTCGCACAGGTTTTTTTGTTTTTTTTTGCATGATTCACACTATACAGTGCCTTTAGAAAGTATTCATAACCCTTGACGTATTCCAAATTTTTTCAGCCTGATTTCAAAATTGATTAAATATTTAAAACAACCTATCTACACACAGTACCCCGTAATAAAAAAGTGATAACGTGTTTTTAGACACTTTTTCAAATGTATTGAAAATTAAGTGCAGAAGTATCTCATTTACATAAGTATTCACACCCCTGAGTCAATACTTAGTAGATGCCCCTTTGGCAGCGTTTACAGCTGTGAGTCTTTCTGGTTAAGGCTCTTAGAGCGTTGCACACCTGTATTGTGCAACATTTAACCATCCTTTCTTTTCAAAATTCTTCAAGCATTGTCCATTTTCAGGTCTTGCCATAGATTTAAGTAGATTTGGGTCAAACTATAACTCGGCCACTCAGGAACACTCACTGTCTGCTTGGCAAGCAACTCCAGTGTAGGAATGGCCTTGTTTTAGGTTATTGTCCCGCTGAAAGGTGAATTTGTCTCTATGTCTGGTGAAATGCAGACTGAACCAGGTGTTCCTCTAGGATTTTGCCTGTGCTTAGGTCTATGCCGTTTATTTTTTTATCCTGGAGAAACTGCCCAGTCCTTAGATTTCCAACATACCCATAACATGATGCAGCCACCACTATGCTGGAAAATATGGAGAGTGGTCAGTAATGTGTTGTATTGGATTTCCCCCCCAAATAACCCTTTGGCATCCTGAGTGGCGCAGTGGTCTAAGGCAGTGCTTGAGCCATAACTACAGAACTAGATTCGATCCCAGGCTGTGTCACAGCTGGCCATGCCCGGGAGACCCATGAGACGGCTCACAATTGGCCCAGCATCGTCCGGGTTAGGAGAGGTTTTTGCCGGCCGGGCAACTTGTGGTTTGTAACTTTGTAATGACTGGGTGATACACCATCCAAAGTGTAATTAATAACTTCACCCTGCTCAAAGTAATCTTCAATTGTTTTGTTTTTTATAATTGTTGTTATATACACCCATCTACCAATAGGTGCCTTTTGCAAGGCAATGGAAAACCTCCCTGGTCTTTGTGGTTGAAATTCACTGCTCTACTGAGGGACATTAAAGATACTTGTGTACAGAGATGAGATGTTCACTAAAGAGAAACTACTCTTTAGAATACTTATTGGCTCAACACATTTCAGATTTTCAATTAGGCTGTAACACAACAAAATGTGGAAAAATCAAGAGGTGTGAATACTTTCTGAAGGCACTGTAAGCCCAAGCTGTCTTCACTGTCTTCTTTTCGCATCCACAGTGATTGCTAGAACTGTGCTGTAATGGACTATTTGGCTATATCCCAATGATCTCTTATTCATCCCAAAGTTTGAAAGGAAATGGCTGGTACACAAAATATGGTTGAAACTCCCACTAGACCATGCCTCCACCAATCAAATGTTTTTACATTTGTGGGAAGTAGTGAACGAGTGTACACTTCAGGACAAAGGCGATATTATAGGAAAGCACAAAGTGAGAATAAATGATCCAAGCTAGGTCTGAGGACGTGTTATGGAACAGGACCAAAATAATAAAAGTGATGAAATGGTGACTAATACTTGGGGTGCAATCTGTTCTGCCTATCCAAAGGTGTGCTGGGGATTAAGGTGAAGATCATGCTGCCCTGGGATCCCAGTGGTAAGATTGGCCCCAAGAAACCTCTCCCCGACCACGTGAGCATCGTGGAGCCCAAGGACGAGCAGGTCCCCTCTACACCCATCTCTGAGCAGAAGGGAGCCAAGCCGGAGGCTGCTGCCGTCGCACCTGCCACACCCGTCCCAACAGCATAACCATGAGGGACTCCCAAGCCAGCGTCTCACATTTTCAATGTAAGACAGGTTTAGTAAAATAAAAATCCTAGATATCACATTGGCTACACAATGCTGTCTGCAACAAACTTTAAACATTGTATCAACTGTGTCTGGCCCAAAACTAGCTTTCCTGCGCCAGTGAGCTCAGAACAGACGGCTGTAGGCTATTTGTGCAAGGTATAAGAAGTAATCCGGGATTTTATGACTTTTCCAGTGGATCTGAGATTTATACTTTAATGCCAAGTGGTTATCGAAAAGGAGAGAGATGGAAATACTTGTCAAATACATTGAGGAACTATTGTCATTCTCAATGGATTCTAAAAAAATACTTGCTGTTTGAGATGAAAACTTTTTTTTTTTTTTTTTAAAGCTCTGAAATGCTATCAGACGTCCCCAATTGGGCACATTTATAGGCCTACATTTGAGCACAGGCCAAGTAGCCTGGACCTACTTCTATATGCGTAATCTGGTGTCTTGTGTACCATTTCTTTTAACAATCTATTTGACTTAAGAAATCTTGTTTGGCCAACAGCCTATAAACCAGTCAACCTAATGGGGTCAGCCTTAATACCCATTTGACTCTTGAAGAATATAAATTATAAAACCCCATGAGTGTAGTTAAACTTTCATACAACATCAGAACCTAAAATATTTACTCCATAGTTTGCAAACAATGTAACTGCAAACATTGTATAGCCTCAACATGTTTAAAGCAAATGTTTTGATATCATGGATGGTTTGTCATGTTTTTCATATGCCTGTGAATTTGAGGGTGGTTGCATTTCTTCAGCCCATCCCCCAGTTGTCTACTGAAACAATGGTGGGGTTTCTGCTTTGTTTGAACTGCAGATTGTCCCTTTAAAGTGTCTTAGAATGGTTTAAAGCAGGAGTCAGCCTTGGGGTGGCCAGAACATAATAATTTGTGCATTAACTAAGCCCAATTAATTTTTTTAAATACAATCATTTCATACGTTGATTACATTTGTATTTGTGACAATTTAGCCTTTAAAAAATGAAACATTTCAGAACTTTTTCACTAAACCTTCGGGGGCCAGTGGGCTGCCTGTTGCCCACCCTTAGTTTAAAGGTAGCAAAGTGTCAATGATTTTCAAAATGTTCCTGTTCTTTTACAGGTCATCATGAGGCGGGGAAATTCTCCAAATACCTCAAGTGTTTGTCGCAAGAAACAAATAAAATGTTTGGAAATCTTTCATCTTTGTAATTATTTGACCAAATTCCCACTTTCTTTTTAAATTGTATTTTATTTAACCTTTTTATTTAAGGTAAGAACAAATTCTTATTTATAATTATGGCCTACCAAAAGGCAAAAGACCTTCTGCGGGGGCTGGGATTAAAAATAAATACAAATAAATATAGGACCAAACACAAAACAACACTACCAAAAGAGATACGTAAGACAACAACATAGCAAGGCAGCAACACATGACAACGCAGCATGGTATCAATGTAACATGGTGGCAGCACAACATATTATTGGGCACAGACAACCACTCAAAGGGCAAGAAGGTAGAGATGACAATACATCACGCAAAGCAGCCACAACTGTCAGCAAGTGTCCATGATTGAGTCTTTAAATGAAGAGATTGAGATAAAACTGTCCAGTTTGAGTGTTGTAGCTCATTCCAGTCGCTAGCTGCAGCGAGCTGAAAAGACAAGTGACCCAGGGAAGTGTGTGCTTTGGGGACCTTTAACAGAATGTGACTGGCAGAACGGGTGTTGTATGTGGAGGATGAGGGCTGCAGTAGATATCTCAGATAGAGGGGAGTGAGGCCTTCAACTTTTAAAAATCCTTTTGAAATGTTTACTTAACTAGGCAAGTCAGTTAAGAACAAATTCTTATTTACAATGAGCAAATTAGGGTTAAGTGCCTTGCTCAAGGACACATCAACAGGTTTTTTTCACCTTGTCGGCTCGGGTATTCAAACCAGTGACCTTTCGGTTACTGGCCCAACACTCTGACCACTAGGCTACCTGCCGCCCAAATAACTTCTGTTATCTTGATACCCACCCCGAATGTTACAAGTAGCCCAGTACCCTGCCCTGAACTTTAGTCACTGTTACTAACCTGCTGTTACCTGGTACTCAACCCTGCACTTTAGACTGCTGCCCTTTGTACATATTCATTAAACACTCACTGGTCTCTTTAATGTTTACATACTGTTCGACCTATTTCATATTTATATACTCTATTCTAGTCAGGGCTCATCTACTGCAGCACACTATCTCTTCAAACCAAGTTTATTCACCCACTGGGTCACACAGCTGCATAAGACAAAGACATATTTACACCAGCACTGGTATTTAAACCTTCCTCCTATGCTGAGTCTCCTCCTTACACATCTGGACAGACAATACATCTGTTGCTAGACAGGACTTTAGTGATAACTTCTTTCTCACTTCATCTGACCTGACCTCGGCCCAAATTCCTCACTCCTCCCCAACTTGTACCAGACTGTGGCCTTTCTCCTTTCCATAGGATACCTGATGTCTAACAATGACATGTTCTGACAATGTAAACATTCTGCATTCACCTCTCTCCCTCAGTGACATGATTAATGATATTTCAAGTTTATACGTCAGAATTAATCAATACACATACAGTGCATTTGAAGTATTCAGACCCTTCCATATTTCCACGTTTTGTTACATTACAGCCTTATTCTAAAATGCGCACACAATACCCCATAATGAAGATGCGAAAACATACTTGGGATTTTATACAAACATGTTAAACAGATACCTTATTTACATAAGTATTCAGACCCTTTGCTATGAGACTTGAAATTGAAGTGCATCCTGTTTCCATTGATCATCCTTGAGTTGTTTCTACAACATGATTTGTGCAGATTGTTGAGTTAACTGTCTGAAAAGTAGAGGCCAAGCCAGGCATATCGCAATATTTCAAAATACAATCGCAGGGGGAAAAAGTTTGTAAAGCAAATGGTTATAGCTGTAAAGAGAAGACAATGGAAATAGTAATCTGTCGACAGGCTCGGGTATAGAAACCAGCGACCTTTCGGTTAATGGCCCAATGCTCTGACCGCTCAACTACCTGTCGCCCTAAAATGCAGTGTAATGCAGTGCCTTAGACCACGGAGCCCTCTAGTCATATAAAGTGTAGTAGAACTGCATGAAATGTGTTTATAAAAGGCCAAATTTTTCCCATGCAAAGAAAGATGAAAATGATCTCATATAGCCTAAGCCTACTCTGTTATGTGAGCTCAGACATGCTTTGAACAGTCTTTTTTTATGAACAGTGATTGAGTTGTATTATTAGCCTAAATTATAACTACAGTTGTATGAAAAAGTTTGGGCACCCCTGACAATTTCCATGATTTCCATTTATAAATAATTGGGTGTTTGGATCAGCAATTTCATTTTGATCTATCAAATAACTGATGGACACAGTAATATTTCAGTAGTGAAATTAGGTTTATTGGATTAACAGAAAATGTGCAATATGCATCAAAACGAAATTAGACAGGTGCATAAATTTGGGCACCCCAACAGAAAAATCACAATATTTAGTAGAGCCTCCTTTTGCTAAAATAGCAAATAATTGCCTCTAGACGCTTCCTATAGCCTCTAATGAGTGTCTGGATTCTGGATGAAGGTATTTTGGACCATTGCCGAGCATGGACAGCCCGCTTCAAATCATCCCGCAGATTCTCAATGATATTCAGGTCTGGGGACTGGGATGGCCATTCCAGAACATTGTACTTGTTCCTCTGCATAAATGCAGTGTTTTGGGTCGTTGTCTTGTTGAAATATCCAGCTCCGGCGTAACTTCAACTTTGTGACTGATTCTTCAACATTATTCCCAAGAATCTGCTGATATTGAGTGGAATCCATGCAACCCTCAACTTTAACAAGATTCCCAGTACCGGCACTGGCCACACAGCCCCACAGCATGATGGAACCCCCACCAAATTTTAGTGTGGGTAGCAAGTGTTTTTTCTTGGAACGCTCTGTTCTTTTGCCGCCATGCATAACGCCCCTTGTTATGACCAAATAACTCAGTCTTTGTTTCATCAGTCCACAGCACCTTATTCCAAAATGAAGCAGGCTTGTCCAAATGTGCGTTTGCATACCTCAAGCGACTCTGTTTGTGGCGTGTGTGCAGAAAAGGCTTCTTCCGCATCACTCTCCCGTACAGCTTCTCCTTGTGCAAAGTGCGCTGAATTGTTGAACGATGCACAGTGACACCATCTGCAGCAAGATGATGTTGTAGGTCTTTGGAGGTGGTCTGTGGGCTGTTTTTGACCGTTCTCACCATCCTTCGCCTTTGCCTCCGATATTTTACTTGGCCTGCCATTTCTGGCCTTAACAAGAACTGTGCCTGTGGTCTTCCATTTCCTCACTATGTTCCTCACAGTGGACACTGACATCTTACATCTCTGCGATAGCTTTTTGTAGCCTTCCCCTAAACCATAATGTTGAACAATCTTTGTTTTCAGGTCATTTGAGAGTTGTTTTGAGGCCCCCATGTTGCCACTCTTCAGAGGAGAGTCAAAGAGAACAACAACTTGCAATTGGCCACCTTAAATACCTTTTCTCATGATTGGATGCACTTGTCTATGAAGTTCAAGGCTTAATGAGCTCACCAAACCAATTGTGTGTTCCAATTAATCAGTGCTAAGTAGTTACAGGTATTCAAATCAACAGAATGACAAGGGTGCCCAAATCTTTGCATTGCCTATTTTTCACATCTTATGCAGCCTCATATCTAGATGAGGCTGCATACTATTTTGCGCAATGTTACAGTCGGCATGTTCAAAGCGTAACAGCCCTAGTCACATACTGTATAACATGGACACAGCATATTTTTTTGTCATGCCTAGTAGCCAGGTCTGTTTGTGCTTTTGTCAACTTCTCTATCATTTATAATCATGCTAATCATTGAAAATGATAAACTACAGCATTTCTATGTTTTTATAGTTTATATAATTGAATACAATAATATAATACAATGGGTTCTGTCGACAAAATCATTGACAATAATAATAACCGACAATGAAATCAGAATCAGAAAACTCTTCAAGCAGTGTGTGTGAAAACTAGACATCACATTCTTGCTTCCTCTGTCCTTGTTTCCTCCACTCCTCTACTTGAAAGTACACTGGAGCCCAAGGGGAGGAACTTTCACTCGTCTCCCTCAATGTGCTTTGAGAGGGAGATGAGGAATGGAGGAAACAAGGGGAGAATCTCAATTGCATTTCCTTCATTCCTCACATCCTGTCTCCTCGCTTCCTTCTCAAAACCCATTGGATAAGAAGGTGAGGGGCGAGACCTCTGACCTTTTCATCCAATGGGTTTTGAGGAGACAGGATGCAGCGAATCAAGGAAATATAATTAAGATTCCCCCAGGACGTAGGCCGTAATTGTAAATAACAATTTGTTCTAACTGACTTGCCTAGTTAAATAAAGGTTAAATTACAATAAAATAAAAGGACAAAGGAAGCAAGTATTTAACAGTGCCAGACTGACTGACTGAGCTACCATAATACCCATGGCCTGTCCATACTGTTATTTTTGCTCATTCGCACCCCAGTTTCTCTGCCCAACCAAAGGCATATTTGCACATCATCTCCACATTTAGCACTCCAGTGTCAATTCTAAATTGCAACTATTTCGCCACTATGGCCTATTTATTGTCCTACCTCCCTAATCTAACTACATTTGCACACATTGTATATAGATTTTCTATAGTGTTATTGTCTGTACGTTTGTTTATACCATGTGTAACAGGTGGCACCAGTACAGAGTCAGTATGCAGGGGCACCGGTTAGTCGGGCTAATTTAGGTAATATGTACATGTAGGTATAGTTATAGTTAAAGTGACTATGCATAGATGGTAAACAGAGAGTGGCAGCGGCGTAAAAGAGAGGGGGTGGGGACACAATGCAAATAGACCTAGACTTGGCGCTTCGGTACCGCTTGCCATGCGGTAGCAGAGAGAATCATGCTGTGGGGATGTTTTTCAGCGACAGGGAGTGGGAGACTAGTCAGGATCGAGGCAAAGATGAACGGAGCTGGGGCGAAGGTTCATCTTCCAACAGGACAAGGGCCATAAGCACACAGCCAAGACAATGCAGGAGTGGCTTCAGGACAAGTTTCAATGTCCTTGAGTGGCCTAGCCAGAGCTCGGACTTGAACCCGATCTAACATCTCTGGAGAGACCTGAAAATAGCCATGCAGCAACGCTCCCCATCCAACCTGACTGAGTTTGAGAGCATCTACAGAGAATGGTAGAAACTCCCCCAATACAAGCTTGTAGCATCATACCCAAGAAGACTCGAGGCTGTAATTGCTGCCAAAGGTGCAAAAGTACTGAGTAAAGGGTCTGAATACTTATGTAAATGTAATATTTCTGTTTAAAAATAAATAACAAAAAGCAATAATTTCTAAAAACCTGTTTTTGCGTTGTCGTTATGGGTTATTGTGTGTATATTGATGAGAGGAAAAAAACGATTTAATCAATTTTAGAATAAGGCTGTAACCTAACAAACTTTAGAAAAAGCCAAGGGGTCTGAATACTTTCCGAATGCACTGTATATCTAGCAATATATACTGTTGTTTTGGCTGTATAACATAATTTAATAAGATTACCAATGGTTAGCTAGGTAGCTAGGATATATCAGTCAGCTAACAATTTACAGTAACAGCAGTTAATTGATATGTCAATAAACACAATCTTATACAGAAATTGAGAAATCTTATCTTGTTACAGTGGCACAGCATGAGCAGTTATTAATCAGCTCATTAGTTAATAGTTAATATATTCATAGAATGTCATTAAAATTGTGAGCTCCTGCGTTGAAAGAAGTGTTGGCTGTGCACTTGACCAGGCATTCCACATTTAATCCCACCCACATTTGAACATGGAAATATCAATTTGCATTTTGTTTTATATGCAAAAACTTTGCCTGTTGTGAAATCGCGTGCAGTATCACACAAGTTCTTTATGACTTGACTGTCATTCAGAAAATCCTTTCCTGAATCAGCTGATGTTGCGCGATAATGTCCCCATGTAACTAAACAGCTAGACATTAAAAGCACATCAAACAACTATTATGTGTAATTATTGAAGAATCCCGTTAAAGACATTATAGATTTTAGTTGTATTAAAAGTTACTATTTCTGCTTGAAGCGTTGGATTTTGCAATCACGATAAACTGTTTTCACACCTTAACAATTTTAAAACATTTTTTTTAACCATTATTTAACTAAGCAAGTCAGTTAAGAACAAATTCTTATTTACAATGACGTCCTACACCGTCCAAACTCGGATGACGCTGGGCCAGTTGTGTGCCGCCCTATGGGACCCCCAATCACGGCCAGTTGTCCATGTGTAATTAAATTGTTAAATGCTTAGTATATGATATAACAAAAAACAACATGATAAATGTAAGGAAAGAATGGTAGTGTTTTATGTGACACCATTTTTGCCAAATCTGTGATGACTCCAAGCATGAGAAAGGTTTAAACAAAGTTTTGATTCAACTCATGAAGTACATTGAATGTATCTGTTCCCCTTTTATATCTTAATGTATTAACATGAAGAATAAAAAAGCCATAGTATTATTAATTACTTTTAAACAGCTCCAAATAGTTGTCCACTGCAAGTAATGCTCACTGGTACCCTAGTTAATAGAAAGACCCATGTGTAATTTTTATTACATTACACGTGTCAGTATTTACCATCACTCATTGGAATTGTAATTTAGAAATCTTCTGAAGAGACTCCTGAATCATTACCAAAATCATGTTTCAGATTATTTTGAGAAATGATTTAAATTGAAAAAATACAATTCTGCTGTTTGTCCCAAATTATATTGCCACTAATATTGTAGTGTTTTTGGTGTTACAAGTTATTAATTGATACAATTGCGAAAATGGACAGTGCTTTATTGGATCACATTTTACAAGTTTAGCAAGCTTTTGTATGAAAAGCAAGTTGCCAATTCTAAACGCCACAAAATGGCAGCTGCTCTTATTATACCTCAGTGGTCTGAGCCACTATGGCCGACTTTCCATTAGTTAATTGGCGCTGAATTACTTATGGAAGAATATGAACATGTTCACACCATCAGTGCAGCCATTATCACAGTGATCATTCCCCGCACACACTAATTTGTTTACATTAGTAAAAAAAAAATTTATACCGCAAAGACCTCTGGGCAACTATTTTCTTTGACGCGGTGAATTGTGGGCAGTCATTGGTCCGCCGAGCAGTACTGTCAGAGACACAATAGGAAGCGAGACACCCCACTCTCTGTATTTTTCTGGTTCAATGAAAGTCAATTAACTAAGTAGACCCAGTTGCTATTGCTTTGGTTTCTATGAGAGACGCACCCAGTTAAGTAGACCGGAACTTACAATGTTTTTCAATGGTCAACGGCTTGTGTGAACTATCTTCATTTATCCAACTTCTGTGTTATTGTCTGCTGCTCTTCCATTGGAAAAGATGGCTGCCTCGGCAGCATCGGCGGGTTCTACCCCCGGTTTTTGCCCAAGCTACGCCGTGATATGTTCTTTTCTTGAGCGGTATGGAGCCTTGCTGGATCTACCGGAGATTACATTTCCACAGTTGGAGCGATATCTCCAAGACACAACCTCAGGTATAGTTTGAAAAGCACGAGCTACTGTGGGGAGATGCGACTCCACATTGCATAGTGTTATGTGTCGTTCGTACTAGTTGTTATTGTGTGGTTTCCAAACATAACGCATTTTTTATACATTTATTGTTATCCCAGATTTATTATTAGGATCCAGGGTGAAGTAGATGAATTGTTTAACCATGAACTGATCGAAGATCGAAGTGTTTCGGTGAAATGTTGGGCTTTAAATGATATAATTTATTTTCCAGCCAAGCCAACCTTTATCTGCCAGGGACTGAAATGCACTTTATCACAGCCTACAGAAAATGTTGTGCTTTGAACTTTTGCACAAAGGTGATCTATTTTTAACATATATGAAAGTATATTGAGCACTCATATTATTATGTTTATGACTGAGTATGTTGTGATAAGGACAAAATTGTCCATTATTTTCACAGTTAAGTCATATTTTGGCATAGTGGTTCGCTCGCGCTGTAGTGCGCATGCGCACTCATCTTCAATGCTTCCTGCTCAATGGTGTCCCCCTGTAATTACGCAAAGATAAGGCAGTTTCATTCAAACTTTTGGCGGGTTTTGGTTGTTTGTATCACACACTACATTGTTATTCCATACTATTGTATTTGTCATGATAATATTACGTTCTGTTTATATTGTTAGGAAATGGGGAAATGTCTAATTTAATACATTGGTTCTAGTTTTAATAAATAAAACCACATTGCGTCATGCACGCCTTTAATTTTGATATTGTGCAGTACCCCAGTGTCTGCACTTGTCTCCTCTCTAACGACCGGGAAGTTCCAATTCATACTCCCATTATAACTGCAAGCGTTATAATGTCAAAATAAGTTCGTTACTCAGCAAATATGGAGTTTCGCTGAGAAACAATCTACATTTACTTACGTTACGGCCGGTATGTATTTCCAAAAAAGGTTAAAATAAATATGTACAACCCACCGAAAATATTACTTTTCGGCACCTCTAATTACTGACATTACTGCCACGCACAGGTCGGAAGTCAAAACAGCCCAATGAGGTGTCCAATAGTGTTTTTTTTTTTCCCCACGGTTGTTTGTAAATGTTTATTTATACCTTTTTTGGAAGTACATACCGGCCATAACAGGAGTAAATGAAGATAGTTGCTCAGCGAAATTCCATATTTGGTGAGTAACTAACTTATTTTGAGTTTTGACATAACGCTTGCAGAACAGTCGAATCAGAGCTCCCTGGGCGTTAGAGAGGAGACACATTATACTCATTGTCGACATCTCTAACGCACAGATACCTGAGCAACCGTGCACAGGAGTTTTCATTTAATACTTGGACATTTTTTATTTTCTTATTCCCCACAGTCATAAACCTATTTTAATTATGTTGTCTCCATTTGATAATAACTAATGCATAAGTAATTAATTCTAAGTGCTCATAGTGGACCAATGACTATAAATATTATCAAATGTAGTAGGATATGGATTCGTGCTTGGGATTCATATTCAACCTACACATGCTGTAGTACAGTGGGTATAGAAAGTCACCACCCCCTGTTCACCTTTTGTTGCCTTACAGCCTGAAATTAAAACACATTAGATCAGACTTTTACCGGCTTTATAACCCACAATATCCAAGTGAAAAAACTCAAATTATTTAAAATGAAAACCGTAAAATACCCTATTTGGATAAGTGAACACCCCCTCATACATTCTTCCTTGCAGAATTGTTCAAGCTCAGTCAAATTGCATGGTGACCGCTCGCTCATGGACTGCACTCAAGTCATTCCACAGATTCTCGATGGGATTTAGGTTGCGGCTCTGACTAGGTCACTCAAGGACATTCACCTTCTTGTCCTTCAGCCACTGTACGGTTGCTTTGGCGGTGTGCTTTGGGCCATTGTCATGTTGAAAGGCGAATCATCTTCCCATTTTCAACTTCCTGGCAGAGAGCTGCAGGTTCTCCTAAATAATCTGTTGGTATTTTGCACTGTCCATTTTCCCTTCTATCCTGACAAGTACTTCAGTCCCTGCTGAAGAGAAACCCCCCCACAACAGGATGCTGCCACCGCCGTGCTTTACTGTAGGCATGGTGTTCTTTGGGTGGAAAGATGTATTGGGTTTTCAGCAGACATATTGTTTTGTGTTCAGGCCAAACATTTCAATTTTGGTCTCATCTGACTACAGCACCTCTTGTCACTTGACTTCGGAATGCTTTTTGGCAAATGCTTTTTTTTAGGAGTGTTTTTTTGTTGCCACCCTCCCATTTTTAGGCCAGATTTGTGGAGTGCTTGTGATATTGTGGTCACATGTACACATTGACCAGTCTTTGCCAGCTCCTTCA
The DNA here is from genome assembly GCA_023634145.1 of Thymallus thymallus. NCBI lineage: Eukaryota > Metazoa > Chordata > Actinopteri > Salmoniformes > Salmonidae > Thymallus > Thymallus thymallus. Next base: position 32,283,035 of record CM042391.1, read on the forward strand.
AAGTCTTCATTGGCTTCTTGGTAGCCTCTCTGATCAGTCTCCTCCTTGCCCGGTCATCCAGTTTGGACAGAGTCAGAGTTTTAAGGATTTTCTTTTTCACTTGGATATTGTGGATTACTGTGTGTAAATAAAGCCTGGAAAAGGGCACATTTTGTGTGTGTTAATTTCAGGCTGTAAGACAACAAAAGGTGAACATTTTGAAAGGGGTGGTGACTTTCTATACATACTGTATATATTGGCTTCTACAATAGGTTGAGAAACATTGATGTTTACCAAATGGTGTCATTATCCCATCTTTCCCCTCAGTTCCAAAGCTCTTGGTGGACCTTCATGTGAAGTTGTTGAGGAAGATTGGCAAGTCAGTGTCCGCAGACAGATGGGAGAAGTACCTTGTGAAGGTTAATAGATCTCAGAACAAGGCTGGACATTTTCTGCACACTCGGATACAGTTAGGCTTAGGTTTATAGATTAATCAAATTTCAATATATTACATTTTTGTAAAATGCAGGCAGTGGCATGAGTCTGGGCATTCTGAATGATGATACTGTAGGGGTTAACCAATGGCTGATGGAATGTGTTTTCTTACAGGTGTGCCATGAGTTCAACAGTACTTGGGCGTGGGAGCTTGAAAATAAAGGATACAAGGACATGTCTGTAGAGTGCAAGACTATAATCCTCAAAGTAAGGTTGTAATATAGCTATAATTAGGATAATTCTGCATGCAAAGACATGCAACATATATTTCCAAACAAGATGCAGGTGGTAAAAACTATGCTGCTTTTCACGTTTTTAGATATGGTCGATCTTCTGTATGGTACAAAAGTAAATTCTCTAAAAATAGTGGTGCCAGTGGTGGTGGGACAGAACTTGTGAAGTTCTCCCAAGTGTGTTGTTGTATTGCAAGTCATATTGCTATTGCAATATTCCATAAAAATATATATTTTGTCCATATCATGCAGCCCTACTAACATCAGTTTTTTTTCCAAAGGCAACATTTCTCATACTTTCTCTTTCTGTCCAGCACTTGTGTGAGTGCCAGTTTGATGACAATGTCAAGTTCAAGACTGCAATCAATGAGGAGGATCCCGATAAGATGCGGCTTCTCCCCATTGGCAAGGACAAGGATGGCCTGATGTACTGGTTCCAACTTGACCAGGACAACAACGTGAGGGTCTATGTGGAGGAGCAGGACGACCTGGACGGGTCCTCCTGGAAATGCATTGTCAGGTACTGTGGGACTATTGGCCGGATGGGATTCAGGGGATGAAAGGGGCATAATGTTGTACTGCAGAGACAGCAGTCTTGTATCATATGTGGATCATAGATTACTTGGTTGGTATGTACTTTTACCACAATATTACTTAGCTGGAAAGAGTTATTTGAATTATCCATCTCTATGCAGAGACCGAAACAGCTTGGCTGAGATCCTGGCACTGCTGAAGACTCAAATCGACCCAGCACTGTTGACAAAGAAAGAAGAAGATGAGGAGAAGAACATCACTGGAGGAGAAGGTCCTATATCAACATTGCTTGTTACAGTGATAATGTCGTATGCCATTTGTTGTTTACTCACAAACATTTTCATGATATTAATGCATGAGTTAAGTAATTTGCCTTGAATTTGTCAAAAGTAAGCAAAACTTATTTCCCTGACAGATGCAGTTCTAAATCTTGTACTTGTATTTTCTATGAATATATAATTCTGTTGTAATTGCAATTCCTGTTTATCCATTTTCTCCTATAGGGGAAGTTAGAAAGACAGAGGATACCTCAGAGGATGAAGAGGACAAACCCTCTAAGGGTACAGCTTCCTTAGTCTCCCCAAAAACAGAGAGTACAGAAAAAGACGAATCAAAACTAGACGTATCAGATGACAAATCTCCATTGAATGGCCTCAAAGACGAGTCGGAGTCAAAAAGCCAATCAGAGATGCCTATGGTGGATGACAAGGTCACCATTAACACCCAGGCCATCAAAGAAGAGCCAATGGAGGTGTCAGAATCCAAGGAGAGCAAAGCCACAAATGCTGCAGAGAAACCTTGTCTGACACAACAGACAGAACAGACAGAACAGACCGAGGAAGTCAAGAGGAAGACTGCCAAGGAACTCCAAAGGGCAATGAAGAATGACCAACAGGCCAAAATCCCCTTGAAAAAGAGAGAGATGAAACTTAGTGACGATTTTGATAATAATAGTGGCGGTTGTTGTAGTATCATTGTGCAAAACCCATCTGTTGCTCCTGTCAAAGAAGTTCCTGAAGTTGAGGCAAGTAAAGAGGTCTCTGATGCCCTGGTGGGAACGATGGAGTGTAAAAGTGATCAAGTGAATGGTGATGCCCGGCCTGCCACAGAAAAAAGTGTAAATAATGGGTTGAGAGACTCTGCTGATGGCAAAAAACAGCAAACAAAAGCTGTTGCTGGGGAAGAATGTAAAGCAGCAGAAGCTAGTGCGAAAGAGAAAATAAACCTGCCCCTGGACAAGGAGAAAGGGGAGGTGGCAAGCAACACTGAGGAGCCCATGGAGGTGGCAAGCAACACTGAGGAGCCCATGGAGGTGGAAAGCAACACTCAGGAGCCCATGGAGGTGGCCATGGCAGATGAAGCTATCCTACAGAAAATTGTTCCAGCAGAAAAGGAAAGCACTGAAGATTCAGAGGAAGTAAAAACATCTGCCATAAAAGATGCTAAATCTACATCACCTCTAATGACAAAGCCAATGGCAAGTCCACTGGAGAAGTCCTCTGATTGTAAAGCGGAGCAAAAAGTAAAGGTATCCAAGTGGGATGTAAAAGTGCGTAGTACAGAACACACAACATCCACATCCATATCCATAGAAACAGATAAAAAACCTTCATCTAGTAAGTCACAGAAACCAAATGAAACTAAAGGAACAGATTCATCCTTTGCCTCTCAGGAGGTAAAGTTGGCTGCCTCTAAGGAAACGGATAAAACAGTTGTCAATAAGGACCGTTATCCCCTTTCTGTAGTGAAAGAGATGGAAAAAGCAACCATCACAAAATCCACTGAAAAGTCGTCGAATCCTAAAAACCCAGAAACCTCAGTCATCACTAAACAAACTGGGGGACCTGACCCCATTACAGAGAAACCAGACCCCGCTCAACACACAGAGATGCCAGCAGTCATAAAAAATACAGAGAAACCACCTAACAAAGAGGGTGTAGAGAAATGTGATGTTTCTAAAAATATCAAAACATCTTCTGTAATTAAAAAGACAGAGATTTCAGAAAAGAGTAAAGATGCAGAGAAACTGGAGAGCACTAAAGAGACTGATAAATCGTCAGTCATTAAAATTACAGTGAAACCAGCAGCATATACAGAGAAATGTGATAACCCTAAAGACATTGAAATGTCAGCTGTCACCAAGGAGAAACCTGCTGTCAGTGCTGTAAGCACTGATACAAAGGCCGCCGCTGAGGTTAAGAAAACAACCCAATCACAACTGGGTGAAGACAAAAAGGTAGAGAAATTGGCTACCCCTAAAGATGCTGGGAAATCGTCTACCCCTAAAAAAGCGGAGAAGTCGGCTAGCCCTAAAGACGCAGAGAAGTCTACTAAATTGGTTACCCCTAAAGAAGGTGGGAAATCGGCCATCCCTAAAAAAGCGGAGAAGTCGGCTAGCCCTAAAGACGCAGAGAAGTCTACTAAATTGGTTACCCCTAAAGAAGGTGGGAAATCGGCCACCCCTAAAGACACAGTGAAATATGCTAAATCAGCAACGCCTAAAGACGCTGAGAAGTCTGCTAAATCAGCTATGTCTACCCCTAAAGACGCAGAGAAATTGGCTACCCCTAAAGTCGCTGAGAAATCGGCTAAAAACACAGAGACTATCTCTAAAAAGATTGAGAAATCTTCCAGGGGACAGAAACCAGACATCTATAAAGAAACTGAAAAACTGGCAGACTCAAAGCCAGGTGCAGGAAAAGGAGAGAAACTTGTCGCCTTTGATGATGCCAAGCAATTACCCTCTCTCAAAGAGTCTGTCCCTGTGGAGGGGAGTCAGGAGGAGCCTATGGAAATAAGTTTGGAAAAGTCAACAGATGACAACATTAAGATCAAGGGACATGCTGAAAAAGGCTGGCCAAAAAAGGCTGTTAAAATTGGAGATAAGTCTGAGAGCAAGCCGATCAAAGACCCAAAGCTCATGGTCTGTGATGCACCATCAGAAAAACAGGCTGCTATTAAGAAGGTATCATCTCTCACAGAGACTGAAGGTGAGACTGAAAAAAGCCAGGACAAAGTAATCAAGGAAGATTCCACAACACAGGGATGCCCTCAAAACGAGGATGGGAGGAAGGACGATCAGGCTGAGAAATGGGGTCAAGCAAAAGCAAGTGAGGGGTCTAAGGAAAATGAGAACAAGAACAAAGAGGATGAGGACAAGAGTGAAAAAAAGGATGCAGGAACAACATCAGAGATCCAAGAGGAGGGAATTCGCCTGACAATACGTGGGATTACCCACCGGAGGAGAGCTGAGCTCCAGAGAGAGGAGAGGGACTCTGGGTCAGATACTGGTGAGACTGGGAGATCCCTAAGGAGGTCACCCAGGATCTGCAGGCCGACCGCTAAGGGGATGGAATTCCAGGACAGGAGGCTGGAGAAGAAAGAGGCCATAACCCCTGTAGAGAAGGGTGACAATGAGGAGAAGGAGGAGAAAACTGTTCAGAAGAATCCGAGAGAGAAGGTTGATCAAGATGGACTGCACAAATCTAAGGTAAGTTAATATTACACAGGTGGATTGTCAATGCATGTTTTTGGATCAACAGCATCTTTTAGATCAGGGATTCACAGTGTCAGCCTTCAGTAACGTATGTGTATGCTGTCCTACATTAGCCTCATGAAACCCAAAAGTTAGAATGTCTGTTTTTATGATTTGGCTGTCAAGATGATGTCTTTTGTTTTCAGGGGCGACGGAGGAGAAAGACCCGGTGGTCCAACACTCGAACACAAAGGCGCAAAAATATTGGTTCTGGTGAAGACGATGACAACGAGGAGAGCGAAGAGGAGAGCGAGGAGGACAACAGTGATGAGAGCTTTAAGGTGGAGGGGGGCAAGAGGAGGAACAGGAACAGAGAGAGGCACAGCGACGACTCTGACACCTCATCGGATGATGACCTCCCTCCTAACGATGACCCCTGCAAACACTGCGGCCTCCCCAACCATCCTGAGCTGGTGGGTCCCCGTTATCTCAGCTCAATAAATGGCACAATGGGTAGCATATACAGTGGGGAGAACAAGTATTTGATACACTGCTGATTTTGCAGGTTTTTCCACTTACAAAGCATGTAGAAGTCTGTCATTTTTATCATAGGTACTCTTCAACTGTGAGTGACAGAATCTAAAACAAAAATCCAGAAAATCACATTGTATGATTTTTTAAGTAATTAATTTGCATTTTATTGCATGACAAGTATTTGATACATCAGAAAAGCAGAACTTAATATTTGGTACAGAAACCTTTTGTTTGCAATTACAGAGATCATACTTTTCCTGTAGTTCTTGACCAGGTTTGCACACACTGCAGCAGGGATTTTGGCCCACTCCTCCATACAGACCTTCTCCAGATCCTTCAGGTTTCGGGACTGTCACTGGGCAATACGGACTTTCAGCTCCCTCCAAAGATTTTCTATTGGGTTCAGGTCTGGAGACTGGCTAGGCCACTCCAGGACCTTGAGATGCTTCTTACGGAGCCACTCCTTACTTGCCCTGGCTGTGTGTTTCAGGTTGTTGTCATGCTGGAAGACCCAGCCACGACCCATCTTCAATGCTCTTACTGAGGGAAGGAGGCTGTTGGCCAAGATCTCGCGATACATGGCCCCATCTATCCTCCCCTCAATACGGTGCAGTCGTCCTGTCCCCTTCGCAGAAAAGCATCCCCAAAGAATGATGTTTCCACGTCCATGCTTCACGGTTGGGATGGTGTTCTTGGGGTTGTACTCATCCTTCTTCTTCCTCCAAACACGGCGAGTGGAGTTTAGACCAAAAAGCTCTATTTTTGTCTCATCAGACCACATGACATTCTCCCATTCCTCCTCTGGATCATCCAGATGGTCATTGGCAAACTTCAGACGGGCCTGGACATGCACTGGCTTGAGCAGGGGGACCTTGCGTGCGCTGCAGGATTTTAATCCATGACGGCGTAGTGTGTTACTAGTGGTTTTCTTTGAGACTGTGGTCCCAGCTCTCTTCAGGTCATTGACCAGGTCCTGCCGTGTAGTTCTGGGCTGATCCCTCACCTTCCTCATGATCATTGATGCCCCACGAGGTGAGATCTTGCATGGTGCCCCAGACCGAGGGAGATTGACCGTCATCTTGAACTTCTTCCATTTTCTAATAATTGCGCCAACAGTTGTTGCCTTCTCACCAAGCTGCTTGCCTATTGTCCTGTAGCCCATCCCAGCCTTGTGCAGGTCTACAATTTTATCCCTGATGTCCTTACACAGCTCTCTGGTCTTGGCCATTGTGGAGAGGTTGGAGTCTGTTTGATTGAGTGTGTGGACAGGTGTCCTTTATACAGGTAACGAGTTCAAACAGGTGCAGTTAATAAAGGGTAATGAGTGGAGAACAGAAGGGCTTCTTAAAGAAAAACTAACAGGTCTGTGAGAGCCGGAATTCTAACTAGTTGGTAGGTGATCAAATACTTATGTCATGCAATAAAATGCAAATTAATTATTTAAAAATCATACAATGTGATTTTCTGGATTTTTGTTTTAGATTCTGTCTCTCACAGTTGAAGTGTACCTATGATAAAAATTACAGACCTCTACATGCTTTGTAAGTAGGAAAACCTGCAAAATCGGCAGTGTATCAAATACTTGTTCTCCCCACTGTAGTTGTGATAATTATAATGGAATTGCCCACTTGGTGGCCTGCAGGGTTAGGGTCAATTCCACTTAAATTCCAGTCAATTCAGAATTTAAATCAAATTCCAATTCCACATTATTCTTATTTGAATTTCAGTGTACTTCCTGAATTGAAATGGAATTGACCCCAACCCTGGTGGGCTGTCATCATGGTTATACTATATTCATAATATGTATCTATACTGACAGATAAGACTACAATATAATGTGTTCCAGCTAATACACCTTCGTGTTCCCCTCACAGATCTTGCTGTGTGACTCGTGCGACAGCGGCTACCACACGGCCTGCCTCAGACCCCCTCTCATGATCATCCCAGACGGGGAGTGGTTCTGTCCCCCCTGCCAACATGTAAGTAACCACCAGATGGTAAGCAATTGGTGTTTTCACTTCAGTTTGGATGCTAGCCACGTTACTGTGTTTTGAACTAATGGATTGCTTTATATGTGTGGTATTATTATGGTCATTCTTACCCCTCTCTCCTCGTGACCCCTGCAGAAGCTGCTCTGTGACAAGCTTGAGGAGCAGCTTACTAATCTCGATGCTTCCCTGAAAAAGAGGGAGCGTGCTGAGCGACGGTATCAACCTCTGAACCATGACCCTTGGTGTAAAACAGCAAATGACAACAGGAAGATAATGTAGCTCATAAAAAGTTTTAAATTATTTTATTTTCTCCCTCCAGAAAAGAGCGGTTGGTCTATGTTGGAATCAGTGTTGAAAACATCATCACTCCCTCGGTAGGCAGCATTTGGTTGCTATGGTTATGCCATCATGAAAGTCAATTGCAACACATCCAGAATTCAGTGTGTTTGTAGGACATCTGTTTAAGAGGGTCTGTCACACTGTTCATTGCCTAACCTAGACTGATGTCAGCATAAATGTTTACATCCTACATTGTACTTGCCAACTCTCATTTTCAGTTGGAGGTAGAGGAAGAAAAGGAGGAAGAGGTGGTGAAGAAGAAGAAGAAGAAAGAGCGAACCAAGAGCTGGGGTCGAAGGTCAACAAGGGCAAAGAAAAGCATAAGCTACAGGTATGACGTCTGTACTAAACTCATGGTTATCAGAATATTGTATGTGTTGTGTGTGTGGCTGGTCTTTCTTTGTTTCAGTATGGTGGCTGATAAATAATTTCAACGTCTTGTTTGCAGGTTTGATGAATTTGATGAGGCTATTGAGGAGGCAATTGAAGAAGACATCAGAGAGGCTGATGGTGGAGGTACAAAGTCATTATGAAATATGGTCCCAGAATTATGAATTTCATTCAATAGTTTATGCCGCGTCTCTTAGTTTTATTGATGTTCTGAAATTATTTTTGGCTGCATCATTTCATCTGTGCAACCCTGGTGCTTGCTCAGATGCCCTAATAATTGGGCTCTGCTTTAATAAGGGTTACGAAGAGTCAAGTCGCTGAGGCTGCGTTTCATCCTAAGATAGATGTTCCCTCCTCTCTGCCCTCGTATACATATCCACTCCTATCAGATCTGTCAAGAGATGTGAACGAGGGTAAAGGAGGGATTTTCCCTGAATTAAATGCAGCCTCAGCCTTTTTAACTCATGTAGCCTGCAAACAATCTTTGTGTGCCTGTTGGATTGGGTCTAAATGTTAACGTGTGCTGCCCTCTACAGGAGCTGGTCGAGGCAAGGACATGGCCAACATCACAGGCCATAGCAGAGGGAAGGACATATCCACCATCCTGGCAGCAGGAGAAGGTGGCGAGGGCAAGGAGAACGGGTGCCCGCCGCGACCCAACACCGGCCAGCACAGGAAGAAGCGTCGTCGTCTCAACGACCTGGACAGTGACAGCACTATGGAGGAGGAGGAGAGCGAGGATGAGTTCCGTCTCAGTGACAGGTAGGTTCATTAGGAAAGTGGGAGTTAGCTGTTCATAAATCAGAACAGGGAGGACAAGGTTGTGTTCATAAGGCACCAAATGGAAGACAACGGACTGAAATGCGGAGGTACTACCTGGAATTTGTTTGTTTTCCACTGCAAAATGTTTTTAAACGTCTCCCATTGTGTGCCATAATGAACACATGCCAAGGTCCCCTTCATTTACTGCTATTACAGCCACAAAGGTGTGACAGAGGTGTTGTTGAACTAATTTGTCACTCATTCTTCTGTTTTTTTTATCTCTCTCTCCACTACACACTTTTTTGTGTAGTACGGAGGAAGAGTTTGTGGCGTCGGAAAAGAGCGACGCAGAGAGCGACGCCGCAGTCGACTCCAACGACGACAGCGACTTCGGCAGCACACAACGCAAAACCGCCAGGACAAGGAGGCCGGCCAAACATAAGAGTAGCTCTCGGCCGCGACGGCGCCGCAGACCGCGAGGATACTCAGACGATGAAGAGGAGACGAGTGAGGAAGATGAGGAAGAAATGGGTACATTGTCATTTCCTCTGTGGTTTGAAGGGACATTACACTCCAGAATCAAACTTTGTTAATGTTTTCAGATCTCAAAAGTGGTCTTCTCTTGAGACAAGTTCCAGGCCGTATGTTTTGTAGATTTAGCTTCATGCCATAATCCAAAATGAATTGAAAAGGTCCTGATTTGTGGCACATCAGTTCCATTCATTTGGTGTTGAGGCCTTTAGTACACTGGTTAGACACAGCCAATTGTGTGGGACGTGGATCCATCTTTTGATTTTAAGATCTGAAAACATCTGACATAATGAAATTTGCAGTGTTGATTTTGTAATTGTCATTTTTAAAACCAATAGGTATGTGGTGGCTGCCCTGTGATGTGGCTCTCTTTTTGTGTTTTCCTGTGTAACTAGTGTCGGAGGGCTCCAGCGAGTTTAGTGACAGCGACCTGGACTGTAGCCGACGCCGATCCCGCCGGAGTCAGACGAAGAAGCAGGTCAACTACTGCGAGTCGTCCGGCGACTCCGACGGCTCCAAGGCCAACACCAACCGCGACAAAGTCAAACCTCGGCGGCGCTTCGCCAGTTCAGACAGCGAAGGTCAGCCAGACATTTATTTTCTAAACATGTACTCTTTACTTCACCAACCCCGCCTTTAGTGTGGGTTCTCTGTAGGATGTGTGTAAACTGTAGTTAGTTGGCTCATTCATTTGTTTCTTTAACGTGTCCTCACTTGCCGTTTTACTGATATTAACAGTGGTTTTATCTAACGTCCACTGTTTCAATGTGCCTGGTTCTTTAAGCGAGCTCCTCCAGAGGCTCGGACGACAGCGAGAGGGAGAGGATTAGGTTGAAGAGGATGGCCGACTCGTCCGAGAAAGAGTCCCAGCAGCATCGCAGACGGCTCTCGCTAAAACGGCGGCGAACCTCCGAGGAGGACGATGACGACCACGATTCCGATGAATCATCGGAGGGAGAACGTCCGGTCCGCAAGCGTGTGAACCGCATCGACTCTGACGACTCTGACGAGGAGAAGAACGAAACCAAGGAAGATGAGGAAGGGGGGCTGCTGGGGAAGGGAGCCAGCCCGTTGGACTACAGCCTGGTGGAGCTGCATCCCCCCACCAACGGACAGAGTCCCATCAAGGCCCTGGAGGGCCTGGCTCACATTGGGCCCCAAAAACCTGGGGCCACAGCTGTTGCCATAGCACCCAATGGACTGGATTTGGCACCACAGGATGATGATGAGGATGACCTGCTGGGGGTCACAGACTTGGTGGACTTTGTCTGCAACAGTGATATGTTGTAAAACCCAAGTTGTAGGTTTGTTATTTTCTGTGTTTTATTTTTTATTTTTTTATTCATCCTCCTCGTCCCTTCATCAGTATGACCCCATCCATCCGTATGAACTGGATGCCTTACGGGGGGGGGGGGCATTCATTGTCTTCACTCTTAGCACCTCTCGCAGTGGGATTGTACCGTCATTGAGAGCACTAACTCTAAAGGTTGTTAAGTGGCACGTGATGTTGCATTGTCTTATCCTCTGTACTCGGTCATCAATGGACATGCGGGTCAGATACTAGACCGTAAATGACACATGAATGAACCTACCTGTTTCTCCAGCCAACTTCCAGGGTTGTCTACTCAGGGGTCCATCCACTACCCTACGCAATCCCCCATACAAAGAGTCTATCTCCCAACTTCATGGTTGTGTTCATTAGGCCCCAAACGGAAGAAAACAGACAAACGGAGAGGGACTACCTTGCCTTGTCCAAGGTAGTCCTTCTCCGTTTCTGTCTGTTTTCTTAAGAAGAAATGCTAATGTTCTGTTGTGTGACCAAATGAACATGACCAATGTTCTCCTGAGAGGCACAGCTCATAGTGTTCCTGCCTGTGAAAAGAGGACATTTTATTGTATGATATTAATTCATTGTTTGTTGGTCTTTGTAGGATGTAGATGTGTATTTTGTCTATATGCCATTGCTACTCGTTTGAGTTCAATATTTTTATGAGAATAGAAGATGGCAGAGGTCAGGGGTCAAACTGCATTCCATTAATGACTTAAATTAACATAGTTTTGTAGATCAACTGCTGGAAACCAATCATGGTTTTTATCCACTTGCTCTTTACCCTAAACTTTTAATATGAACGTCTTTCACTTTTTTGATATTTGAATTCCACATTTTAATCCTCCTACGTCGATCAAACTATTTATTTGTTTTGATGTGTACCATTCTATTAGTCAGTTGTTTGATAAGCTAAACCATTACACAGGTTTCCCACTTTCTTTCTTTTTTTACCGTTTACAACAAGCACTAAATGAAAAGCATGAGCACAACAGTGTTTAAGTCAGAATTACCATAGGAAAACTGGACACAGAACCATCATCATCATCATGCTAGAAACAGCTTTTTTTAACTGACAGACTGGGAGACTAGACCCACAAACGATCCCATACTTTCTAGAAAATACAATCTCCTAAAGAGTATTTCACATGGATTTGGTCAATTGTTTTTACTCAAAGTATTGAAATGTAGTGTCACCTATATCCATTTTTTTTAATCAAATGTTCCCATCAAGTGGTATTTTGACAGTTTTTAGTTATTGATAAACACTATCAAGGCAGCTAGCTCCTCGGTGCATCACGTCAAATTACAGGTGTCATTTAGTCAACATTAAAATCTGTTAACTATCACAACATTGACAACACTTTCCTTTAAATGGAGATTTGAGTATATTTAATGTCACCAACTAGAGTAGACCAATCCTGATCTTCTCACCTCTGTCTGCACATGCACCTGTTTCTAAAAACCCTAGTTTCGTTTTTGTATACTGTACACACATATAAATATAATTTTAGTGTGTGCTGCCAACACTATCAATGGATTAAATGGCCATATTTTTAGACTTAAAATGTTATATACAGTTGAAGTTGGAAGTTTACATACACCTTAGCCAAATACATTTAAACTATTTTTCACAATTCCTGACATTTAATTCACTGTCTTAGGTCAGTTAAGATCACATTATTTGAAGAATGTGAAATGTCAGAATAATAGTAGTGATTTATTTCAGATTTTATTTCTTTCATCACATTCCCAGTGGGTCAGAAGTTTACATACACTCAATTAGTATTTGGTAGCATTGCCTTTAAATTGTTTAACTTGGGTCAAATGTTTTGGGTAGCCTTCCACAAGCTTCCCACAATAAGTTGGGTGAATTTTTGGCCCATTCCTCCTGACAGAACTGGTGTAACTGAGTCAGGTTTGTAGGCCTCCTTGCTCGCACACGCCTTTTCAGTTCTGCCCACAAATTCTCTATAGGATTGAGGTCAGGGCTTTGTGATGGCCACTCCAATACCTTGACTTTGTTGTCCTTAAGCCATTTTGCCACAACTTTGGAAGTATGCTTGGGGTCATTGTCCATTTGGAAGACCCATTTGCGACCAAGCTTTAACTTCCTGACTGATGTCTTGATGTTCCTTCAATATATCCACATAATTTTCCTTCCTCATGATGCCATCTATTTTGTGAAGTGCACCAGTCCCTCCTGCAGCAATGCACCCCCACAACATGATGCTGCCACCCCCGTGGCAACATAGCGATTGTCATTATGGCCAAACGGTTCTATTTTTGTTTCATAAGAACAGAGGACATTTTTCCTAAAAGTATGTGCAGTTGCAAACCGTAGTCTGGCTTTTTTATGGCGGTTTTGGGGCAGTGGCTTCTTCCTTGCTGAGCAGCCTTTCAGGTTGTGTTGATATAGGACTCGTTTTACTGTGGATATCCCATGGTGTTTATACTATTGTTTGTACAGATGAACGTGCTACCTTCAGTTATTTGGAAATTGCTCCCAAGGATGAACTTGCAGAGGTCTACAATTTTTTTTTTTTTCTGAGGTCTTGGCTGATTTTCTTTTGATTTTCCCATGATGTCGAACAAAGAGGCACTGAGTTTGAAGGTAGGCCTTGAAATACATCCACGGGTACACCTCCAATTGACTCAAATTATGTCAATTAGCCTATCAGAAGCTTCTAAAGCCATGACATAATTTTCTGGAATTTTCCAAGCTGTTTAAAGGCACAGTCAACTTAGTGTATGTAAACTTCTGATCCACTGGAATTGTGATAGTGTGATAAGTGAAATAATCTGTCTGTAAATAGTTGTTGGAAGAATTTTCTTGTGTCATGCACAAAGTAGATGTCCTAACCGACTTGCCAAAACAAGTTTTAATGACTTCAACTTAAGTGTATGTAAACTTCCAACTTCAGCTGTATATATTCTAATATTCAAAGGGATTTGTTGTGTGGAATCACTCAGTGTTTAGAGAAAATTCTGCCAACTTTCTCTGGCCCTCCCAATAACCATGTCAACATTTTAAGCATTATTCTATGTATGTTGTTTTTCTAATGTATTTCTTTTGTATATCAAATCCTCTTCCACTATCGTTTTCCTCTCTAGCAAACCCTAAAGTGGCATTCTGTTTCCTATGTACCTTCTCGTCGATACTGTGTAGGTTCAAAACCTTGAAGTAAAGGTACTTACTGAGTACACCTAACTACCTGTTGTTCATCAAGACTGTTAAATGTTTTTTTATTTTTTTTATAAGATGTCCCCTGGTCTTTTCGTAACATTCTACAACCACCAGTGTTAATTGTAGAGAACGCTATGCTCGCTCTAGTCTCCCCTCTACGTCTTACTGCATCAACTGGAGACTAAATAAACGTCTCAGAAAGCCTATTCCTTTGTCTGTTCTCAAATATGAGCTCATTCCATTTTGAGGTCAGGTTAAAACACTGCCTTCCTGGGCCCGTTTTCAAAAATTGTCTCAGAGTAGGAGTGCTGTCCATATAATATTATTCATTATGATCTTAAAGGCAAAACAGGTCCTATATCAGCACTCATACTCTGAGACGGAGAATACAGGCTCTGGCCTCGAATCAAAAGTGAATTATGAATAAATGGCATGCTGGATTAATCTTTGTTAGGGAATGATATACCAGAATGCAACTTGTTTGGGGAAATGGTCCAGACCATAAATTGACCTCTAATGTTAGTGTGCATATCTGTAGTTTTTGCTGTAATATATATATATATATATATATATATGAGGCATTTTCTTTTATCATGGAAAGAAATATATTTGGCAATTATTTACAATTGCATCTGTTTATAATAGTTTTCCTTGTAGAGTGGTTGTGATATTGGCACAACTTTTTGTAATGAATTCATTGGATATCTGGCATGTTTGTTGGATGTTATTTTGTTATGTGCAGATGCGTTGGCCACCCTAAGGATTTGCGAGGTTCAATAGCCACAGACCTCTAAACGCCTTTGTGCAGCAGTGTCCCTTGTGCCCTGCTACTGAACCGGAGAGCATGAACCAACCACTGGAGGCACGGACTATACCTGGCAGGACTGATGAGTTGTGTTCAGTAGGTAGAAAACAGTGAAATCGGGAGGTACTAACTGAACTTGTCCAATATGAAATGCTTGTTTTCATTTTCAGTTGTGCCCCAATGAACATGACCCTGGACACAAGCAAAGGTGGCCATTGTCAGAATCATGGGAAAAGTTCAAGATAAATGCACTCGAATGAAGAAATTAAGCCGGTTTGTAAATTGTCTTTTGTAAAATAGTGTTGGCAGGGGTTCATCACCGATGGTAAACGTATCTCATTATTCTTGGTTAATCACACAATGTGTTTGATACTTTAAACTCTGAGGCAAAATACAACTAATTTCTGAGCTGCCTGCAATGCACTCAACTAACATGGTAATATTGACTACAGTTACCGCACAATTATTTTGACTGCCCCAAAGCGTCTACTGGCAGTTTCATTGGGAATCCGATGCAAATGACTAGGGTTAGTTTACCATCGTTTTGTGATGAAGAAATGTATGATTTCTTTTGTAATGTTCTCAAGAGATTACATTCATACCTTGTATTTCATGAGTATGAGATGGTGGGCCTACTTAATTTAATATTACAAATCTGTTGGAGCAAATGATCATATAAAGGTAGGTGTACACTAGTTGGGAGAGGAGTTTGTCAGACAAACAAAGTCCTTTGCCAGGGGGAAGTCGGTGCCAATGATTCAGAAGTGTT
The DNA here is from genome assembly GCA_023634145.1 of Thymallus thymallus. Lineage (NCBI taxonomy): Eukaryota > Metazoa > Chordata > Actinopteri > Salmoniformes > Salmonidae > Thymallus > Thymallus thymallus. Next base: position 32,298,386 of record CM042391.1, read on the forward strand.
TGTTCATTATTATTGTTTATTACAGGTAGAATTGGAAGACTGGGGAGACAACAATACTGTAGGTCTGGCGTATGAACATTAGCTTTTAGATTGGTTGTCTATGTTTTGTCTCTTCGTCTTCAATACCTTTTTGGTAACTTTACTGTATTTTCTTTCATATTAATACGATCTTGTAAATTTGTCATAATAAAAAGCTTTTTAAACAGGGTATGGTAGACCTACTTGTTTTCTGTCTCTTGAAAAGGGGAGAGGACGGCATGATGGTGTGAAATAGTAATCAAAACAAATTTTATTTGTCACATGCGCCGAATACAACAGGCGTAGACATTACAGTGAAATGCTTACTTACAAGCCTTTAACCAACAATGCAGTTTTAGGAAAAAAATGTGTTAAGTAAAAAATAAATCTAAAATAAATAATTAAAGAGCAGGCATGTCCACTTGAGAATATTGGAGAAAGTGTTGACGAGGCATGTTTCCTTAAAGATGCATTCATGGAAGTTTAGTTGCTATTGTTTTTTATTTTTATGTTGACTTGCGTGTTTGCTGTATGGTTTATTTACACGTCTTAACTTGTGAAAACAATATTTTAGGCCGTTTTTATTTTTTGCTAATGGGTGTGGAGAGGTGTGGCCCTTTCTGTCAAATTATGTAATTTCTGGAAAATACTTTTGTCCATTTTACCTGGCCTTTTGGCTCAAGAGCACCCCAGTTAAGGTTCCGCATAGCGTCTTCGCAAGTTTGTTTTGCATGGCCCGGTGCCCCGGGTGGATGGAGATTTTAAGTACCAATGGAATGGTCTACAAAACAAACTCCGCAAACCCGGATCACCGGGCCTTTTCAAACGAACTCGCCCACTTTATAACCCACCAAATTACTGCGCTCAGAGGATACATCGGCTGCCCCGCCCAAATCACAATTATACTACACTCTGCCAACTGAACTGGTGTAGAAAGCTGTTAGTTCTTTTGGAGTAAAATTACCCTCGGAAAGAGGGCACAGCAAAGGAAACCAAAAGAGTGCAGTGTCATTATCGTGACCGAATTATCCAGGTAACTTCTAAATTCTCCGGACATTATACACCTTTCGTTTATACATCTGCATCCAGGTGGAAATTATACTATCAACATGTTTAATTCACTTCAGGCGGTTTGGGGGGATAGAGAAGGCTCCATGGTGTCTCTGAAAAATGTATCTCCTCCAAGTGAAGGAATACGACACGAGCAAGGTGAAATCACCGTTATTTGCAATGGCGAGGGGCTTGGACCAGGGACTCTGTACATTGCAGAAACGTGAGTTTTTCCAGATGATTATTATTTTTTGTTTCATCAAACGGCGAGATTAGAGATTGTGTTTGACAATGGCCTCCTCATCTTGCCTACCTCACGTGCGTAAAATTATTTTTCATTAACTATTTTTGTCATTCGTCTTTCTCCTCAGATGTTTATCATGGTTCGATGGATCTGGAATGGGTTTTTCTTTGGAATACCCGTCAATCAGCCTCCACGCAATCTCGCGCGATTTTACCGCGTACCCGAAAGAGCATCTGTACCTCATGGTCAACGCCAAACTCAACGGTGAGGTTTCTCCATAGACTCTTTATCTTTCTCTCAATTCCAGTGTATTCAGAAAAGTCTCACTTTCCGAAGTACAATGAGACCATACCATTTTGAAGCCAGCGGAAAGTTATACAAGTTATAAAAAGTTGAGTCTGTACATAGACCTAATTATTGTCTAAAATGATGCGCGAAAATGTTGCTTCTACATAAACGGTTTCTCAAAAATAGATTTTTGCAACAGACAACATTTTGCAACTGAATCTGACTAACGCTTGCCTCCTGTCCAGCCTGGTCTCACTAGACGTAACATGGTAAACGTAAACCCGAAATCTCAAATTAGTCTGGTATGTTATGTGTTTGGTATGGTTACATAAGACGGAAACAAAAGTGGGGTGGATGGGGTGTAACGCAAATGCCTAGCAAACCAAAGGTTGCCAATTCAAATCATATCACAGACAACTTTTGAATTTTAGCTAATTGGTAAATTTTAACTACTTGCTACTTTGCAACTACTTAGCATGTTAGCTAACCTTAACCCTTTTAGCTAACCCTTCCCTTAAACCTAACTCCTAAACTTAACCCTAACCGTAACAATAATACCTAGCCTAGCTAACATTAGCCAGCTGGATAGAATTTTTAATATATTAAACATTTTAACAAATTTCATAACATATGAATTGTAATTTGAAACATTTTACGCAATGGGTGATGGACAACCACAAATTAATACATACCATACGAAATGTATTGTATCCCTTGGATTTACGTAAAGAATAATACAAAATACTCTGAGACCAGGTTGTTCTGTCAGGAAGAGCCACCATTCATCCCACACATACTCACTCACTGCTGAAAGGCCCGTTTTTACCCCCTAGAGAGGCTCATTATCATATTGCTGATGGGCGAGCTGCCAGTCGCGGTTGCTCGGACATCCGATGCTCTCAAGAGCTTGTATACAGCTGGGTTGCTGCAGAGACCAAACATTAAGCAGTGTTTTTGCTTCGGTCATGCCAAGGTCAGTATAGACTTCACTTTCTTGCTTATGTCTATTTGTTGTGCCAATTGTTGTTGCATTGTCGAAGGAACCTGCAAGTAAGCATTCCGTAGGACTGTATACTGTGTGTGTAGCGGTCTTTATATGTACCACAGAAGAACCAAGAAAGGAAGAGTGACACCACGGCTGTCTTTTTGGGCTTTTATGTAGATCTGCAATAATATAATGAAAAGACAGGACAGGAATACATGAGTCTCGAATGCACCATCTGACAAGTTCTTCTTTCTCTGTGTTTTCTCAGTCTCACACAATCACATTCATATATAAAGCCATAATGTATAAAATAATAAACAGTCTATAATACAAATAATGTATAGTAGTATTTCTTAGACAATAGAACCATACCTGCAATAATATTATGCAAAGACAGGACAGGAATACATCAGTCTGCAATGCACCATCTGATAAGTTGGTTTATAGAGGTGCATGAAGAAAGGTAAAACACCTGTCTCACATCTCCAAAACATTGCTAGGTGCTTTCAGTGTTGACAGTATTACAATGCAACAACTCATGTACAAAAACACTGTAATACAACCAAGCTACAACATGAAATCACATTGATCCCATTCAGACCTCAGAGGGCTGAAACTACATCTCCCATAATGCAACGCTAGCATAAGTCAGCAGCTCAGCTAACCGTCTATCACAGAAAGACATGCTAGCTAGCAACAATACTTTTTAGCACTCTATAACTAGATCAATATCAACGATAAAACTAAGTTACATGTTTCAATAGTCTCACGCTCACTTATAACAATACATATAGCATTAACCTTGGGATGCTTTATTTAACAATATGAACTTCTTCACAGGAGTAATCTGCTAGATAACTTTCTCGGACTGAGGAGAACGGGAGTTACGGGCAGTACCAGGGTGTTAGTAGGTGACGTAAGCACCCAGATGAAATAAAATATATTTAATGAAATAAAAAACGACGATGTTAATATCATCCAGGTACTGTAGCTGGCTATTTAACATCAACAGGCAGTACTAGTAGCGTAACAATTAGAAACCAAAAGTAAAGTTCCTGCCGATCCTAACGATCTGACTGCCCCCTTCTGTCTGAACTTGGAATATTCCTGTTTGTGGGCTTGGGCCACTGGCCGTTAACCTGATGCTTTGTTCTGTGTACTATTCTAATAATTTGAAGTTTGATGGAATAACCATTTTAACTCGTACATGTGTATCCTGTACATACAGTACCAGTCAAGTTTGGACACCTACTCATTCCAGGGTTTTTCTTTATTTGCATTATTTTCTACATTGTAGAATAATAGTGAAGACATCAAATATGGAATCATGTAGTAACCATAAGTGTTAAGACCTCTGCAGCGTCATCCAACGAGCTAAAGGACAGTATACGAATGAGGTGGAATCATACTACACAAGCTCCAACTCCCGCCATGTGGTTTACAAAGGAAGACCCAGCCATCATCTGCCCAACAATGCCTCTCTTCCAGACGAACTCAATGCATTTCATGCACGCTTCGACAATCACACCGTGCGCGAGGGCCTCCACTGACTCGGAGGACTGGGTGATCTTGCTCTCCGAGGCCAACGTGAGAAGGTCTTTAATCAGGTCAAAACTCACGGGGCCGGGCCTCCCAAGTGGCGCAGCGGTCTAAGGCACTGCATCGTAGTGCTAGCTGTGTCACCACAGATCCTGGTTCGATACCGGGCTGTGTCGCAGCCGGCCGACTGGGAGACCAATGAGGCGACGCACAATTGGCCCAGCGTCGTCCGGGTTAGGAGAGGGTTTGGCCGGCCAGGATGTCCTTGTCCCATCGCGCTCTAGCAACTCCTGGCGAGCCGGGCACATACACGGTCGCCAGGTGTACAGCGTTTCCTCCGACACATTGCTGCGGCTGGCTTCCGGGTTAAGTGCATTGTGTCAAGAAACAGTGCGGCTTGGCGGGGTCATGTTTGGGAGGACGTGCGGCTCTTGACCTTTGCCTCTCCCAAGTCCGAACGGGAGTTGCAGCGATGGGACCAATTTGGATGTCACGAAAAAGGGTTAAAATAACTTGCACACACATTTATACTGACTGCGCGCACACACTCACATAAAATCATAATTTACGTTGTTTACTCTGTTTATCATATCCTGATGCCTAGTCACCTTACCCATATACATACACTACATGACCAAACTTATTTGGACAAATGCTCTTTGAACATCTCATTCCAAAATCATGGAGGTGGTCCCCCATTTGCTGCTATAACAACCTCTACTCTTCTGGGAAGGCTTACCACTAGATGTTGGAACATTGCTGCGAGGACTTGCTTCCATTCAGCCACAAGCATTAGTGAGGTTGGGCGATTAAGCCTGGCTCGCAGTTTGCGTTCCAATTCATCCCAAAGGTGTTTGATGGGGTTGAGGTCAGGGCTCTGTGCAAGCCAGTCAAGTTCTTCCACACCAATCTCAACAAACAATTTTCTGTATGGACCTCACTTTGTGCAGTGGGGCATTGTCATGCTGAAACAGGAAAGGGCCTTCCCCAAACTGTTGCCACAAGTTGGAAGCACAGAATTGTCTAGAACATAATTGTATGCTGTAGCGTTATTTCCCTTCACTGGAACTAAGGGGCCTGAACCATGGAAAAACAGTCTCCAACCATTATTCCTCTGCTCGGCCGTGGAAACCCATTTCATGAAGTTCCCGACTAACAGTTATTGTGCTGACGTTGCGTCCAGAGGCAGTTTGGAACCCGGTAGTGACTTGCATGTGTGGCCTACCAGTTCACGGATAAGCTGTTGTTGCTCCTAGACGTTTCCACTTCACAATAAAAGCACTTATAGTTATCCGGGGCAGGGCAGAAATATGACAAACTGACTTGTTGGAAAGGTGGCTTCCTTTGACGGTGCCACGTTGAAAGTCAGTGAGCTCTTCAGTAAGGCCATTCTACTGCCAATGTTTGTCTATGGAGAATGCATGGCGGTGTGCTCAATTTTATACACTGAAATAGCCAAATCCACTAATTTGAAGAGGTGTCCACATACTTTTTTGTGTGTGTGTATATAATAGTGTATCTACCTCTCAATCCAGTATCCCTGCACTTTGTAAATATGTTATTGGAACTGACCCTGTATATAGCTTCTTACTTTCTCATTTATTTTTCTTTCTTGTATTTTTGTTCTGCCTTACGTTGTGGAAATTACCACCAGGGACACCTGAAGTCAATGAATTATTGTTTATTAACAGGAAGCTGGAGAGGTCACAGTCAAACTTATATGCATAAAGTACTGGTCTGAAGTGAGCTACTGGGGCAGTCCCGTTAGTTCTCTTATATACTGCTTACACAGACAAGTTATATTTGCATGACTTCGCTTATTCATCATTCTTAATTCATGTTTGGTTCATGATACTACTACAATTAATATTGATTGCTGCATTGTTGGGTTTGGAGCTTGCAAGAAAGGCATTTCACTATACGTGCACGTTACATTGAAACGTGAAGGGTATAAAAAAATTGTCTTCCCTAATTTTGAACAGCACAGACCGCCACTGCTTTGTGTGTGTGTGAGAGGGGGGGCAGGAGAATACTCTCACCAGTAGACCTAGTTGTATATGCAGGTGTGCCATAATGTGAGTGTCATGAAATTGCAACAGAGCTCAGTTCCACTTCTGACTATGGCTGCGTTTACACGGGCAGCCCAATTCTGATCTTTTGCCCAATTTTAGTAGCAAAATATCTGATTTGACTGGTCAAAATACCAAAATGAAGTGCCAAAAGATCTGAATTGGGCTGCCTGCGTAAACGCAGACTAACAAGTCTTCTTTCTGTCCCCCTAACCCCCTCCCCAGATAACTGTGAGAAAGATGTGGCGGAAGAGGATGAAGATGAGAGTACTGATGATGACTGTGACGCTGATTCCATAAGTCCTGTTACAGAGATCCGTTTTGTGCCCAGTGACAAGGCGTCCTGTAAGTGGTAACTGTGGTTTACCATACATGTACAACCAATTGTACACTACATCAGCACAGTGTTGAAATCTGTAATAGATATTCTTCAGGCCTGAGCTAAATTTGAAAAATGAACCTCAGGAATGTTACTTAGATCGGACCAAATCGGTGGTCCCTTTTACAGCTGAGGAGGTAATAACCTAGATCTATGGTTTGGGGAAAGTGTTGGTTTGGACAACTTTCCAAAATACTTCCTGAGTTTGTGTGTTTTCCACCCTCCAGTGGAGCCCATGTTCTCAGCCATCTCCGAATGCCAGGCCCTGCACCCTGACCCTGAAGACTCCGACTCTGACTTTGAGGGAGATGAGTACGACGTTGAAGAAGCTGGTGAGTGAGCACACCATGGCCATGCTCGGTATCCATTAGGAATGTTTTGCAATGGGAAATTACCTCAGTGCACCTCCTCGACACCTTGACAACTGTTCTTTGATCAGTATAGAATACAGAATACTTTCATTGGGGCTCCCAGTGTCAACTATTTGTCGACATTTTACTAACCTTGCGGTCTCCTGTCTCCCCCCACCCACAGAACAGGGTCAGATAGACCTGCCCACATTTTACAACTTTGAGGAGGGTCTGTCCCAGCTCACACTGGAGGGCCAGGCCACCCTGGAAAGCCTGGAGGGGATGCTGGCCGACTCTGCATCCCAGAAACACCACTGCATGGCCGGGGTCAGGCCCGAGGACACCCCAACAGGATGCTGCAATGGTACGGGCTTGAAACACATTGGAAAGTGGTCTGCATTGCTTTGTATACACACCTGGGCCGTGTTCATTAGGGCATGCAATGGAAAAAGTTGTCCCTCCCCGTTTCAGTCTTTGTGTTTAGTGCCTAATGACAGTGCTAGAGGTGTCACTACAGACCTTGGTTCGATTGCAAGCTGTATCACAATCCGGCCTTATTTGGAGTCCCATGGGGCGGGGCAAAATTGGCCCAGCATCATCCGGGTTTGGCCGGGGTAGGCCGTCATTGTAACCACAAAATGTCCACCCCCTAGGACCTACTGTTACCAAAATGAAGGGTGATATATATATATATATATATATATATATATATATATATATACAGTTGTATGAAAAAGTTTGGGCACCCCTGACAATTTCCATGATTTCCATTTATAAATAATTGGGTGTTTGGATCAGCAATTTCATTTTGATCTATCAAATAACTGATGGACACAGTAATATTTCAGTAGTGAAATGAGGTTTATTGGATTAACAGAAAATGTGCAATATGCATCAAAACTAAATTAGACAGGTGCGTAAATTTGGGCACCCCAACAGAAAAATCACATCAATATTTAGTAGAGCCTCCTTTTGCTAAAAAAAGCCTCTATACGCTTCCTATAGCCTCTAATGAGTGTCTGGATGAAGGTATTTTGGACCATTCCTCCTTACAAAACATCTCCAGTTCAGTTAGGTTTGATGGTTGCCGAGCATGGACAGCCCGCTTCAAGTCATCCCACAGATTCTCAATGATATTCAGGTCTGGGGACTGGGATGGCCATTCCAGAACATTGTACTTGTTCCTCTGCATAAATGCAGTGTTTTGGGTCGTTGTCTTGTTGAAATATCCAGCTCCGGCGTAACTTCAACTTTGTGACTGATTCTTCAACATTATTCCCAAGAATCTGCTGATATTGAGTGGAATCCATGCAACCCTCAACTTTAACAAGATTCCCAGTACCGGCACTGGCCACACAGCCCCACAGCATGATGGAACCCCCACCAAATTTTACTGTGGGTAGCAAGTGTTTTTTCTTGGAACGCTCTGTTCTTTTGCCGCCATGCATAACGCCCCTTGTTATGACCAAATAACTCAGTCTTTGTTTCATCAGTCCACAGCACCTTATTCCAAAATGAAGCTGGCTTGTCCAAATGTGCGTTTGCATACCTCAAGCGACTCTTGTTTGTGGCGTGTGTGCAGAAAAGGCTTCTTCCGCATCACTCTCCCGTACAGCTTCTCCTTGTGCAAAGTGCGCTGAATTGTTGAACGATGCACAGTGACACCATCTGCAGCAAGATGATGTTGTAGGTCTTTGGAGGTGGTCTGTGGGCTGTTTTTGACCGTTCTCACCATCCTTCGCCTTTGCCTCTCCGATATTTTACTTGGCCTGCCATTTCTGGCCTTAACAAGAACTGTGCCTGTGGTCTTCCATTTCCTCACTATGTTCCTCACAGTGGACACTGACATCTTACATCTCTGCGATAGCTTTTTGTAGCCTTTTGTAGTTGTTTTGAGGCCCCCATGTTGCCACTCTTCAGAGGAGAGTCAAAGAGAACAACAACTTGCAATTGGCCACCTTAAATACCTTTTCTCATGATTGGATGCACTTGTCTATGAAGTTCAAGGCTTAATGAGCTCACCAAACCAATTGTGTGTTCCAATTAATCAGTGCTAAGTAGTTACAGGTATTCAAATCAACAGAATGACAAGGGTGCCCAAATTTTTGCATAGCCTATTTTTCACATCTGATTTAATTTCATACAACTTAATATTGCTACACTAAAAATCTTTGTCTGGACAATACCCCAGTACTCAGCTTTTATTAGAAAATGAATGGCATGCCACTGTGATCATTTTCTGTGACGACAGAGTAAATTATTATGCAGCCTCAGAGGGGTGCCCAAACGTTTACATACGACTGTATATAGGACCGGAACAATGCAAGATGCACTGATGAAGATGCATGAAGCATCAGTGAAATGCGTCAGAATTAATTATTGAAAGGGATCAATTTGCCGCCCTGAACCTCCTGCCAGCATTTCAGTTTAACAGTACTAAGCATCCCATCAGTAGACTAGCCTCAAATTACAAACTGATTGCTACGTTTCACGTAGCCCTTATGTTACTGAATGTATTCATATTTCGTTCTCAACAAATGCTGCAAAAAGATTGTATGTAAATTGCACATTTAATTAACAGTAATGTTTGGATTCAATCTAGTCAGCTGGATGGTTTTGTCCTCACCTTTTGGATCTATTAATTTCCCTATAATCTCCAGACTGTTCCCTTTCCATTGCTACCATGGTTATATATGCTTTTCATATTTCTTCTGTAAGAAACATTTTCATTTAGTGTTGTCCATGATAGGCCAATTCCCATGAGTGTAAAGGGTTAAATGCAGCATGATTCAGCTCTGTTTTCAAGGTTTCCCTTCAGCAGTCCATTAAAAAGAAAATCTAAGCTAAAGCACTAGCACACGACATGTAAAACTTTACCTTTTCCACATTGTTACATTACAGCCTTATTCTAAAATGTATTCATTTGATGTATTCATTTTAGAATAAATGTACTCTCAATCTGCACACACTACCCCAGAAGGACAAAGCAAAAACAGGTTTTTAGAAATGTTTGCACATTTATTAAAAATAAGAAACTGAAATATATTTTACGTAAGTATTCAGACCCTTTACTCAGTACTTTGTTGAAGCACCTTTGGCAGTGATTACAGCATCGAGTCTTCTTGGGTATGACGCTACAAGCTTGGCGCACCTGTATTTGTGGAGTTTCTACTATTTTTCTCTGCAGATCCTCTCAAGCTCTGTCAGGTTGGATGGGGAGCGTCGATGCACAGCTGTTTTCAGGTCTCTCCAGAGATGTTCGATCGGGTTTAAGTCTGGGCTCTGGCTGGGCCACTCAAGGACATTCAGAGACTTGTCCAGAAACCAGTCCTGCGTTGTCTTGGTTGTGTGCTTAGGGTCGTTGTCCTGCTGGAAGGTTGGAAGGTGAACATTTGCTCCAGTCTGAGGTCCTGGAACAAGTTTTCATCAAGGATCTCTCTGTACTTTGCTCCGTTAGTCTCCCAGTCCCTGCCGCTGAAAAACATCCCCAGAGCATGATGTTGCCACCACCATGCTTCACCGTAGAGATGTTGCCAGGTTTCCTCGAGACGTGACGCTTGGAATTCAGGCCAAATAGTTCAATATTGGTTTCATCAAATCAGAGAATCTTGTTTCTCATGGTCTGAGAGTCCTTTAGGTGTCTCTTGGCAAACTCCAAGCAGCCTGTCATGTGCATCTGGCCACTCTAGGACATTCAGAGACTTTCCCAAAGCAACTTTTGTGAAGGAATATGCTGTGTGCTTAGGATGGTTGTCCTGTTACATGTTCAAAGAGTTCAATCTTGGTTTCATCAGACCAGAGAATCTTGTTTCTCATGGTCTGAGTAATTTAGGTGCCTTTTGGCAAACCAAGCAGGCTGTCGTGCCTTCTACTGAGGCGTTGCTTCTATCTGGCCACTCAACCATAAAGGCCTGATTGGTGGAGTACTGCAGAGATGGTTCCCCCATCTCCACAGAGGAGCTCTGTCAGTGACCATCAGGTTCTTGGTCACCTCCCTGACCAAGGCCCTTTCCCCCCGATTGCTCAATTTGGCCGGGAGGCCAGCTCTAGGAAGAGTGTTGGTGGTTCCAAACTACTTCCATTTTAAGAATGATGGAGGCCACTGTGTTCTTGAGGACCGTAAATGCTGCAGAAATGTTTTGGTACCCTTCTCCAGATCTGTGCCTCGACGCAATCCTGTCTCTGAGCTCTACGGACAATTCCTTCGACCTAATGGCTTGTTTTAGCTCTGACATGCACTGTTAACTGTGGGACCTTTATATAGACAGGTGTGTGCCTTTCCAAATCTTGTCCAATCAATTGAATTTACCACAGGTGGACTCCAATCAAGTTGTAGAAACATGTCAAGGATGATCAATGGGAAGAAGATGCACCTGAGCTCAGTTTCGAGTCACATAGCAAAGGGTCTGAATACTTTTTTAATGAATTTGCCAATTTGTCTAAACCTTTTTTCGCTTTGTCATTATGGGGTATTGTGAGTGGATTGATAAATGTTTTATTTAATCCATTTTAGAATAAGGCTGTAACGTAACGAGAAGTCAAGTGGTCTGAATACTTTCCGAATGCACTGTATGATTACGTTAAAGGAGGAAATGCAGAGTATTGGGAAGCATAGTCTTGTTTTCTTTAACTCTCACTTGATTATTACTGCCCAAAATCCATTTAGGTCAAGGGACATAAAAAGAAAAAAAACACTTTTTAATTTGAGGGTCTTATTCATTAGAGCACACAGCAGAAAGCTCTTTAAAATGTTTTGCAACAGAAAATGGAAATTTAGTGTAAGTCCAAGTAGTCCCTCCCTGTTTGTCAGTTTTCTTCAGTTTGGTGCTGAATGAACGCTACCCACTGGTCTGCTTTGAGGAGATTAAGCTTGAGTGGCACACCACAAGCAGATGGCCCAAATGAAGCAATCAAGCAGACTTCCAAAAGTCAAACATCATGTGACGACCTGAGACCTTCACCACAATTGGGGTGAAGATTCCCCTAGGTAAAGATCTAGAATCAGCTTCCCCTCCCCAATCCAAATCTTATCCGTTAGAGAAGGAAATGCAAAACAGATCCAAGATCATCATGTAGGGGCATCTTCACCCTACTCCCCTTCACCACGTTAGACATGTTGACACCTAAGTACCAGTATAGCATAGTACATTCCATTTCGGGAAGGGTGAAGTGTCATGTATATGCTATAGCCAATGTACTCTGTGTGTTCGTGCGTTCATGAGTTGTCACCTTAAGCGACTGAGGCGTTTGAAACAGGATGGCGGAGTGCACTCGTGTTGCATGCATTCCATACATTCTGTAGGTCAACTCTGCCGGATGCACAAAGCTTTGCTTTGCAACGCTGCTGCCTGTCTTTTCTGAATCACAGAGTGCAATTGACACCCGACACTAACCTTTTTGGTCTGTGGGTAGCTAGTGTATCCCCAGCCTCTCCTTAATGATATTTCACTTATTTGAACTATTTCAGTTCTAGTATGGCTGATCTGAGAGCATGAACTGGTCAACTAATCGTTCCTAATGTTTGTATATTCAGTGCACGTGTCATGTTCAGTAGGGAAAGATTTTTAAATGGCGTGCAACGGGGAGGTACTGCCTTATCCAATTAACACATTTTCCCTTTCCATTGCCAAACATTTTGTTACAGTTTGCACTTCCTACCCTTTCTCGCCACCTCCAGAGTCTGGTGCAGTAGGGGTCTCAGGACAGTTTGAAGACGCCGACGTTGATCATTGGTAAGACTTTCACCCACCTCCTTGGAATGGGTTCAATTGCTTTATTTTTATTAGATAATTAAAAAGTACATTGACGGTTGATCCTCCAGCTGATTTGATTCATATAATTCAGTGCTTCCATCACAAGCACACCTGATTCAACTAGTCAGTCATTTTATTAGCTGTGTCAGGTGTGCTAGTAATGGAATAGACAAAATAAGTGGAACGGCTGGGGGTGCTCGAACAGCAGTTAGGGAAACAATTATTTGGGCTCATGATTAGCTGTCTATTCCTGTGCTGTTGCTAATTGTATTGTTGGGTGTTAAATGATTGTGTGATTTTATGAATAGCTCTGTTCCCGTGCGTAGCTCTAACGATCCCTGTACTGTAATCAAGCTGGGTAGTTCTAATTCTCTCGTTGGCAGAGATTGCCTAGTTTGGCCTGCAACTGATAAATTCTGCCTTCCATTCACCCGTGGCACAAGTTCCCCCAAGACTTTACAGTGTGATTTAATCAGAGTCACACGCTCCAGTCCCTTACCCAAAGGCCACTTATAGCGTGTTCAAGCAGTAATTTTCTTTAGCACTTTTTGGACTAATGAAGAGTCATGATAACATTGCCATGATGTCACCGTTGTCAGGTCCAGTTCCTGGCCACTAATCAGCCATGTGAAATGTGATCTTGTGTTGCAGATGGAACAGAAAGGTCCTTGTTCGCACCCCCCTGACCGAAAGCTTTTTGAAAATGGGGGCATTAGGGTGGAATCGAAGTGGGGGGGGCCTAAAGCTCTGATTGCGTAACACCGATGCAGTGAGAGCCAAGGCATTGGGTCTCCTTTGAGTACGGAGAAATATTTTTGAACCCGGCTAATCTCTACTGGCGGGTCACCATAGGCCTCAGTCTGGAAGACTAACGCAAATAACTCACTTTTTTTTTAATGTAGTTTCCATTTTTGTTACTGAAAGAAAAGTCCAGCCAGCAGATTTATTTTGAGCTTTGTATGTTCAAATACTAACTAATAAAACTTAGTTTTGTATAAACAAAGTGTGTGTGTGTGAATGGATGAATTGGTAGTTGAAATGTAGTCAAACATAATCTGTTATCTGAAGTGAGCAGAAGGACTTTCAAACAGCAACTCGTAAATCTAATAAACGTTCTACTGCAATTCTTATCAACCTGCGTTTAACAAGTGATAAGTTGCAGGATAAGGATTTGAGATGTAATGCTGGCGAGATGTTCAGTTGGCTGCCACAGAACAGCTCTAGAGCCGTAACAACATTGTTTGCTGAAAATACTTTTCTTTTGCCAACTGGCACCCTGGTTGAGTGGCATTGTGTGTTTTTCTGTAGGACTGCTTCTCTTCCGGATGGGTTGGTGCCCACACTGTCCCCCCCCCCCCCCCATTGTTGAAAGAAAGAGGCAGCTTTGTGTGTGTGTGTGTGGCTTGGGGGGTGTCCGGCTCTACTGCCACGCAGAGAAAGAATGGATTCAGAGGGAGAGGATTTATGCTGAAATAATGACTGCTGAGAGCCCAAACACCATCCAGGTCCTCTTTTGCTTTTTAGATCGTCCTTCTCCATCAGAAGGGAAATAGTCCCAGGAAATCTTTCTGCACACAGTTGGCATTTTAATCTGAAGGAAAGCATTGTTGAATAAAAATGTAAAAAATTGCAGTAGGCTACTGGATCCCAATTATTTTTGGATCCTGCTTTGGAATACAACGCAAACTGATCTGTTTCCACTATTTCCAAAAATGTGGATGTTGCTGAATAACCAGCTAACAATTTAAACTATATAAAAGTTAACTATCACTTTAAATACTTTTTATTCATCTTCAGGATCAGATTCTGAGCTAACAAGTTCTACAGTGAAGGAAGTTTGTGCTGTGTATTGTTTATTTAGTTTGTAATGCTCAATTATGGAGATGGAATCTCTAAAGCCAACTATACTGGACGGACACTCCACCCAGTTTAGCTCCTTCCACAGAGATTAAAATACTGATTATAGGCTAATATGATGATAAACAGTTCAATGTTTTCTAGTGGTAAAATTTACCAATATAATTTATGCAATTTCCTTTAGCATTATTCCTTATGGCTGTTGGGAATTTGGGATGTGGGAATATTGTGATGGTGGATTCTGAGAATCCCCATAGTTCAGAAATTAAATCAAACATTTTTATTTTGAATTAACTTTATTAATTTTTAGCAATTCTTTAACTAAACAAGCTTCTGTTCAGCTAAAGCAAAAACGAAGTGTCTTTGTCTCATACCTATACCTACAAACAAATGTATCTTTTTGTAGATAAATTCAATGTACCATTCACCCATCTGAATTTCAGCAGAACACTGAAAATGGAGGCAGCTAGTACACACTAGGATAAAAATCTAGACATACTGAGAAATGCTCATTACATGCAGCCCTAGTCCTCATATATATATATATATATATATATATATATATAAAAAAAAAAAATTATGTAACACAATCACCACTGACTGCAATAAGAGCTCCATCTTAAAGAACAAAACAATCAATCTCCATGCATCATTTAACATGGAATATTCTTCTTTGGCCTGAGAAGCTACTGAGGTACTGCTGGACAAACATTGTAGAATTCCTTCTAGAATCAACATTTTATAGAACCATTATGAAGATAGCATTATAGAACTGTTATGGACGAGATAGAAGTGGAGTAGTGATTTGAGTAGGTTTAAGTGGTGGCATTTTGTGTTTTCTATGGCTGTCTCTGAAACTGCACCCTGTGTGTGTGTGTGTACATGATTTTGTCCAGGGCCTATAGGACTTTTGTCAAAAGTAGAATAGGATGCCATTTCAAAGACTCACTGTTATGTAACTGCAGTGAGGTAATGCCAGGGTCTGCCTATACATTGAGCAAACTGACCTTTGCACTTATAATGCATTGTAAGACTTGACATGAGCATATTACCCCTTAAATGTCTAATCATAATGATCCAGACTATTCATAAAATATTATAACCCTTGTTTTTAGAGAAAGGCTCATACATATTTATACCTGGAGTGGTATCATGACTCCGGTGCTTTTACCTATGGCAACTAAAATGGGACATTTGAAGTGTGGTCTCAAACCAGCACACATGCAAAGACAATGGAGTACCTTAGGTTGGAACAGAATGTTCATATTTGACTGAAGTTTCTAGCCAAAATCATTAAAATAGCTAGCTGTGAAGGGCTCATCAGGAAGACTGGCTGCAGCGTAGCTGTGGTCTCAGAGCATTTCCTATTATTCTGTACGTAAATCTGAGACACTCCATTTAGTATGATATGTTATGTTTGTGGATGTCCATCGCCCGTTTTGTATATGTTACGAATTTCAATTCTTATATGTTAAGAATTTGTTAACATACAGTATGTTACGAATATGCTAAATGTATATGTTACAAATTCTAGATAGGTGACTAATGTTAACTAGCTGGCTAATGTTAGAGTTAAGTTTAGTAGTTAGGTTAAAGGGTTAGGGGAAGGGTTAGCTAGCATGCAAAGTAGTAAATAGTTAAGTTGCTAATTAGCTAAAATTGTCAGATTCAAACTTGCAACCTTTTGGTTGACAGACGTTTGCTATATACGATCACCAATCCACATCAACCAACGACCATACTTTTGTTTTTGGCTTAAGTAACCATCTGTAACCATACCAAATGTAACATATCATACTAATTTGAGTGTCTCGGATTTTCATTTACTATGTTACGTCTAGTCTGAGACCAGATTGCTGACTGAACCATATGTTTGTCTCCACTTGACTCTAGCTGAGTGAGAATTTGAGCACCAAGCGTATCTGTATAGCCTCTCCCTTAGGGACATGTCCAGTCTTCCTTTCCTTTTCATTCTGCTTATCTGGAGTATGTTGTACTGGTGTAGTCATCCAGGGTATAAGGTTCTTACAGTAACATGTACAGTGCATTCGGAAAGTATTCAGACCCCTTCACTTTTTCCCCACATTTTGTTAGGTTGTACAACTTGATTGGAGTCCACCTGTGGTAAATTCAATTGATTGGACATGATTTGGAAAGGCACACACCTGTCTATATAAGGTCCCACAGTTGACAGTGCATGTCAGAGCAAAAACCAAGCCATGAGGTCGAAGGAATTGTCCGTAGAGCTCAGACAGGATTGTGTCGAGGCACAGATCTGGGGAAGGGTACCAAAACATTTTCTGTAGAGTTGAAGGCTCCCCAAGAACAGTGGCCTACATAATTCTTAAATGGAAGAAGTTTGGAATTAACAAGACTCTTCCTAGATCTGTCCACCCAGCCAAACTGAGCAATTGGGGGGAGAAGGGCCTATGTCAGGGAGGTGACCAAGAACCTGATGGTCACTGACAGAGCTCCAGAGTTCCTCTGTGGAGATGGGAGAACCTTCCAGAAGGACAACCATTTTTGCAGCACCCCACCAATCAGGCCTTTATGGTAGTGGCCAGATGGAAGCCAATCCTCAGTAAAAGGCACATGACAGCCCGCTTGGAGTTTGCCCATGAGAAACAAGATTATCTGGTCTGATGAAACCAAGATTTAACTATTTGGCCTGAATGCCAAGTGTCACGTCTGGTGAAACCTGGCACCATCCCTACGGTGAAGCATGGTGGTGGCAGCATCGTGCAGTGGGGATGTTTTTCAGCGGCATGGACTGGGAGACTGGACAGCGGCAGGGACCAGACTTGAACCTGATCGAATATCTCTGGAGAGACCTGAAAATAGCTGTGCAGCGACGCTGCCCATCCAACCTGACAGAGCTTGAGAGGATCTGCAGAGAAGAATGGGAGAAACTTCCCAAATACAGGTGTGCCAAGCTTGTAGCGTCATATCCAAGATGACTCGAGGCTGTAATCGCTACCAAAGGTGCTTCAGCAAAGTAAAGGGTATGAATACTTAACAAAATGTGGGAAAAGTCAAGGGGTCTGAATACTTTCCGAATGCACTGTATGCCATTGCTGTAGTCATCCAGAGTAGAAGGTTAATTTCAGTTCATGCGGTCATGACAGTTTTGGATAACTGCTGTTATTATTAGTTATTATGGCCCTTTTTAGAGCAGCAAAAATAGAAAATTAGTAGCAACTGTTTCAGTTGAATGGATGAGAACGTAGCCCTGAGCATAGACAGTATACAGTTGTTTGTTGGTGGCAGGCACCAATATCGATAATTCAATAGATTACATAGTTGTTGTTTTTTTACATATTTGGACAGATGGATATGTAATCTTCACTTCAACACTATTGACAGATAAAGGTTACCCAATTTAACAAATCACCCAGAAAAAATGGAAAATGTTATGCAATTAATATAAACAAAAATGCATTTTCCTTATGGGGAAAAGGATAGTACACCCCTACCTTTACCATCACATAAAATGGCTAGAATTAGGTGTACCAAAACAAGTGCAAATGATTAGAAAACATTAGAGAGAAACTTAGGAGGGTCCAGACTCATGGGCATCAATCATCTATCTTCTTTCTGAGGGCCTCGGGTAGGTCTTTTGATCTTTGAATGATGTTACCACACACCCATATGGTTAAGACCAAACCAGACCAATTGTCTTATCTTTATGGAAGGCTGGACCCTCCTAAGTTTCTCTCTAATGTTTTCTAATCATTTTAACTTGTTTTGGTACACCTAATTCTAATTTTAGCAATTTTATGTGATGGTAAAGGTAGGGGTGTACTAACTTTTTCCTCATAAGGAAAAGGCATTTTTGTTTATTTTAATTGCATAACATTTTCAAAGTTTGTGTGATTTGTTAAATCGGGTAATCTTTATGTCAATAGTGTTGAAGTGAAGATTACATATCCATCTGTCCAAATATGTTAAAAAATTATAACTTTCCAGGGGGTGTACTTTTTCATAACTGTAGATTTGTGGTGGGGGGGGGGGGTGTAAAATGATCACAATGTTAAGACTTTGTATGTGTGAGCACCCTTAGATCTAGTTATGTTAAGGTGACCATAATAACCAAATACTAATGGCCGCCCCTGCACCATCATATAGAAAAGAGCCAAAACAGAGGGCCAAAGCCACAATCTCAGTTGTTACTGTATCTTCTTCTTCTGGACAACAGGGATGCCCAGGCCCATTGTGCTTTTCCCAGATAGGAGTGGGATGACTTTGTCAACGAGCAGGATGCACATTGCCATGCCTGTGAATACAGATAGAGATTACACAGGGTACACTTATGAGCAAAGTTTTCTCTGTAGTCCAGCCCTGTCCCAAACCCCAGGGCAGGGTGAAACTATTTCTATACCTTTTCATACTGCCACTCTATGTATCGTGTATTCTGTCTTTTGTGTATTTTCGTTCTGGCATTTTGCACCTGCCCTATGTTTTGTTGTAGCAGCTTGACAAAGAAATGTCCCCCCCCCCGGGATCAATAAAGTATCTATCTATCTATCTATCTATCTATCTATCTATCTATCTATCTATCTATCTATCCTAGTGGAACCAGACAGCTCACATTGTGTTCACTTCACTTATCAGAAGTGTGAGCGCTGTTAGGCTACCATTTCCTTTACAGCCGGTAGGCAAAATGGCACTAGTACTTTACCTATGACTGGTCCCAGCCAGTAGACAAAAGCATATTCCATGAAGGTGTGTCCACTGCAGGGGAACTGGACGGAGAAAGCCATGATTGGGTTGAAAACAGCCCCTGAAATATGACCCCCTGGGGGGGGGTGAAGGTGAAGGTTAGTTGAGGTCTCAGTAGGATAGTTCCTCCCACATTCATATAGGTTAGTGTAAATACATACAACCACGACACCCTTTCTGTCCTTGCCTGCTTGAACACAAACACACACTCCCAAGTCTCCATTTCTATTCCACTCCCAAGTCCGGTAATTGCAAACCGAAATTCAATTAGTTGAAGTATGAATGACATGAGGGCACAAGCAGATAACTGTTGCAAATGATATGCAGCGTAGCCTAGGAAAACAAGTAGGCTATTATATTTCTGACTTATTAAACGGTGTGGTGATGATAATAATGAATATCAATTTGACAAACCTGAGTAAACCAGTGACGTAATGACAGCCGCGATGACCGGGGCGTGGAATCTCTCGTCTAGTTTATGAATGTGGAGGACTGCGGCTTGGACAGCGAAAGTACAAGCCAGCTCCACACCAGCGGCCTCCAAAAGGGACCCATTGATGGGACTGAAGCATTTAAATCCGAACCTTGCGTGCCTGATGTGGTGGTCGGATAAACCCAAGGACCAAATGTGCGGCGCGAGGAGCTGCGCTGCTTTCCCACCTATAAACATACAAGTTATGCGCGCCACAGCGCTTTTCCCTGTGATATTATTGCGGTAAACGTTCTCGAGAGCACCATTTGGGTTGGCGAATGCCCCGTGAAAAGTAATTACGTGGACCACCGTGATTATGAAAGTCAGTGTGAGCCCTATATGCTGTTCGATTCGGCCCACTTCGCCCAGGACTTTGAGTTCGTGTGTACATGCACAGAGCTGGTAGGTCGACACAATTTCCACTAGGTAAATCCCATAATCCTTGCCAGAGAGGCGCGAGATCAGTCTGCGCGTCGCCTCGCAGAGAAGTACTGTTGTCGCCAATAGTGCCAGTGAAATCCCCAAGTCTGTCATTCTCACAGAAATTAGGGTGTCTTCTGCCGCTTCTCTCAACAACCGTGAATTTGGGTAACTTAATGCACCTCTCTGTGTAGTCGGTGGCAACATGTATCAAAGTCCACCGAAATCTCCGCCGCGAGCTGAATTGTCAGCTGGACTCACGGAAGTTGCTTTTACTTTTTGTGTCCGGAAGAACAGCAGAGGGCGCACTACACACACAATTAAAGTAGCCATGCCACATGTTTATTTTATTTATTTATATTTAACCTTTATTTAACTAGGCAAGTCAGTTCAATTCAACTATGATTTATTTATTAGGCTGAGTGTATCCATTCCAGGTGCCTTTTGTTTTCAGACTTTGCACATTAATAAAGGCACAATCTGGGATATTTTATGCTGTTCAGTGGAATTTCAATGCATGATATACCCATTGATTCTTGAAGAAAATAACTTATACATGCCTTAGGCTATACGGTTGTATTACTCAATGTTTCGTTTTTTGTTGGCATTTCAAATGACTATGCTCTAGAGTCGCAAGAGTATAATGATAGCCTACCTGCTATCAGAGAATATGTAACAGCTATAAATATCTGTTCAATGTTCAGAATAGGAACACATTCCACACGGTTAGAAAGTATCCTTACAAGCTACTTTAACTTTTCTGTTTCATATGAGCTTGGTGACAAGCTGTAAAGGTCTGTTGCTTGAACAAGAGTGACCCCCCTCCTGTTTTAAGTATGAAGAACTATGAAGATTCACATTCCTTCCCCTAACTAACTAATGATAGTTGGCCCTACTCATGTCTTCTTGATGAAATCTACTGATAAAGGGGCAAATCCTAACTTTCACTTAAGACAAAATGTAACTTAGTCATGAATTGATGTCAATTGGAGACAAAGGCTGCGTTTAGACAGCAGCCCAATTCTGATTTTTTTTCTTCAATAATTGGTCTTTTGACCAATCAGATGAGCTTTGAAAAAGATCTGATGTGATTGGTCAAAATACCAATTATTGGAAAAAATATAAGAATTGGGCTGCCTATGTGAAAGCAGCCTATGGGCTCTATTCAATCCGTATCACGGATGCTCAGCGCTAAAACCCAATTGAAATTTAAAGGCAATGTTCCTGCGTTGGTGGAGACTGCATTCATAGTAAAT
The DNA here is from genome assembly GCA_023634145.1 of Thymallus thymallus. Taxonomy (NCBI): domain Eukaryota; kingdom Metazoa; phylum Chordata; class Actinopteri; order Salmoniformes; family Salmonidae; genus Thymallus; species Thymallus thymallus. The sequence goes on from CM042391.1 coordinate 32,319,785, forward strand.
GCTGCATATGTCGGCTCAATTGGAAAATTACCTTTAAATGTATATACAGCAATCTGCGATACAGATTGAATAGAGCCTAAGTTAAAATGTAAGTGGAAGTTAGGATATGCCCCATACTGGAAGAAATACACCATTCATTCCTAGGTATTTGGTCAGGGCCTAATGAAGGCAGTGGTGTTAGTTGTGTAACAAATTGTGTAACACCATTGACAGCCCACACTGTATCATGTGATGCCGTGTGGATTAGCAAACAGTTTTACCACTGAGTAAATAGCCTACAGTATACTCATGATGACGCAAACTGTTGTTTAAGTCAATATTGGCAAATCAGACTTGCAAACAGCCTACCTAATACGTTTGTGTCGTGACAGTGTTAAATTAATGATTAGTTCATGTCATTCATAGTTTTTACTACAGAGCTATAAAGGCGTTACTACAGGTTCAAGTGTTTCGGATGAGTTCATTCTAAGCACTCTTTTTCATATCGCGCACACACACGCACACACAATCTCCCAGAACACACTCTCCTTCACAAATGATTCTTCACTTTCAGAAGAACATCATGAACATCATTGACCAAGAGGCCTAATACACAAAGGAGAGAAAAGCATTGGTGGTGGACTTGATGTTCCTGCTGTCACTGTGTATCAGGCTGAGCTGTGAGCAAGCAACCGTTGTGTCCCAGTCAGACAAACTCTGAAAAAGACAGGGCCTCAACCACCCTGTGGAGCAATTCATCGCATGGACATCACTACTATTAGCTCTGACAGGATGCAACTGTGGAAAATGCACAAAATATATGGCAAGAGTAAAAAATGTGTTTCTGTGTGTTATGGTCTTCTCGAGGACATTGTGGCCTCTGGGCATTTAGCCAACTGGAGACTATTAAGGTGCTTCGTTCCTCTGCCGTGCCATCAGGACAATCCATTACCTCAGGAAAATCCAGTCTGCTCTGTGCATCAGTGACTTTAGTAGTGCTGAGTGATCATTGCTTTTTGAGGTCGGTTTGTTTCGGTTCGATTATTAAAAAACTATCACGGATTTCAATATATTTTTTTAAACATTAAATGCACTATGCATAATGTGGGTTGAATGCTGTAACACAGAATAAAACAGTAAAAGTCCCATGATGGTTGTAACATCCCATTACTGCTTCTCATTTATTAACCATCATTTATTCACATTACTTCACTTGAGTAAAGTATTTCAGTTGTGTATATTACATTTTGTTTTATTTGATTACATTATTATTTCATTCCAAGTCATCTCATCTCTATAGAGCTGCATCCTATGCTGTCTAACAACATCACTATTTTAATAGGGCATACAGTACTTTTATGACTGCTGAATACCAACTATCAATCACTTAGATCAGTGTTTCCCAACCAGGGGTACTAGGACCACAGGGGGTACTAGAAAAGACTCATGAGACCATATGTTTTCTGGTAAAATGCACATGAGGGGGTACTTCCTATTTATTCATATTCATACCTATTTATTCATACAGGTCTGTATATACATACTCATGTACAGTTGTTATATCATATCACGTGCAATATTGCTAGTAATTATTGGACCTAACTTACGTAGGCATTCACTCAGGAATGCATATTAGTATCCTGTCAATTGCACTTTTTCTCATTGCTTTTAGTATATCGAATGTGCAATACGTGCAGTTGTCTGTAATTAAACCCTGCGCACTAAGGACATTATTTTAAGGGAATTACTATTATTACCCCAAATGATATCATACACACATTTAGCTATTAAAGTATCTCTTCCTGTCATTTACCTGTACAGTTTGTGTAACCATGCAAGTATTCACTTATCTGTAAATATAACTGTATACTTAACTGTACAGCTAATTTAACCATGCAAAAGTACCTGTTCATTTACCCAGTATGTCTATTAAGTAAACTTCAGAGGATTACCCTCGCTCATATCATACACATTTTTAGCTACTGAAGTATTTCTCTGCCATCGACCTGTATAGTATAGTTAACCATCCAATATCCACCAATGTATAGTGTACATATTCAGCCAACCACCCATACTATTCTATGTCTTTTTTATAGCTTTTATTTTTTTGCACTCCAGATATCTTGTATTTCTATACTTTTTCATACTGCCGCTCTATGTATCATGTACCGTGTATCTGTCATTTGTGTACTTTCGTTGTGGCATTTTGCACCTGCCCTGTGTTTTGTTGTAGCTGCTTGACAATGAAATTTCCCCCCCGGGGGATCAATAAAGTACCTATCTATCTATCTATCTATCTATCTATCTTCAAGGGTACTCTGGGTAGGGCAAAATGTACTTGCTGGTATAGTAACCGAAAAAGCTTGGGAATCACTGACTTAGATAATGTATTTTCAGGTAGAGATACCTCGTGAAGCAATTGCTCTCTTTCCCTCTCAATCACGCATTCTTCTGTGTCTTATGTAGCAGGCATAAAAGAAACAGACCGGACAATTAAGCACGCAATGGATTATGGTAAATGTAGTTAATTACCATGTTTTCTGCGGTAAACTGTGCCTTCAGAAAGTATTCACACCCCTTTACTTTTTCCACATTGTGTTGTTACAAAGTGGGATTCAAATGGATTTGATTGTAATTTTTGGTCAAGTCTGATTGACCTTTAGCCATGTCTTCAGGTTTTTTGTGAAGGTATGATAGGTGGTGCAGTTGTTAGTGTCTGATGGCAGTGTGTTCCAGACATGGGAAGCTCTCACAGAGAAAGCAGATTGACTAAAGGTGCTTTTCCTTAAGGGAACTATACAGTCACCTCTCATGGCAGACCTTGTGGATTTGCTGCCGTGGGTTTGTGTTTTCTATTTAACTAAAGTACTAAGTGGAGGTGGAGCCAGGCCATTTAGGATCTTGAATACAAGACATGCGTCAGTGTATTGCACAAGATTTTTCCAACTCAGGAGCTCATGCTTGGGCTTCCTATCAAGCACTTTGAGAGGCTGTTTGTAGATAGACTGAATGGGTTTTAATGTTGTACTGCAAGCTTGGGCCTAGTCAAGCAGTATGTTAAGTGGGGGGAGTATCATAGATTGAAAGTACAGTTTTGCTACCTCTGTAGGCAAGCAATTTCGTATGAATCGGAAATTAGCTAGGTTGAATTTAGTTATTTGAGTTACCTTTTTCACCTGCTTTTTAAAAGAGAGGTTGGAATCAAGTATGATGCCAAGGTACTTAAAATTCTGTACCACCTGGAGCTTCTCCCCTGACACATAGACATCTGGCTCAGTAGCATCAGTTGCCCTCTTTGTGAAGAACATACAGACAGTTTTTTTCACATTGAGATGCAAACATGAGTCACTGAGCCACTTTGCAACCTGGACCATTACAGTAGTGAGTTCTTGTGCAGCTTGGTGTTTGCTCTTTGCATGCACATGTATCCCTCTATCATTTGCATACATTTGAACTTCAGACCCAGTACAGACAGAAGGCAGATCATTAATATATAGGCTGAACAGGAGGGGCCCCAGTATTGACCCTTGCGGCACGCACACATCATAGCTGGGAGTGGGCGACAGCTCATTGCTCTCTCTGACACATTGGGTTCTGCCATCAAGTTATGATTTCATCCATCTGAAGGCATTGGGTGAAAAGTTTAACTTGGACAGTTTTGTGATGAGAACCTCATGGTTAACAGTTTCTGATATCCATCATGGCAGTGGCAGATTAGCTGGTTAGCGCTAAATAGGCTAATAATACCTTTAACAGCTAGCTAAGAAGCTAACTAAACTCTGTACTGGTGGGGCGTGAGGCAGAGTTGAGTGAAGTGTCCTTATAAGTGTCCTTATAAATCAATATCAAATATTACAAGCGGAGGCATATCACGTTATTGATGTAGCCTACCACAGATAAGCAGTGTTTTTCCCCCCCCACTTTTTATGGAAACCCATAGGAGTCATACCAAACTGCGCAGTGGCTCTCCATAGCCCCCCTACACACACACACACACACACACACACTCCGCGGCACACTCTGTCCATGGTGCAGACTGACAGTTGTTTAATTTGAGAGTATTTTTATACATATCGGGTGAACCGTTTAGAAATGAAAGCTTTCTGTTCATAGTACCCCCTAAATGTGTCACTGCCCACATTGGACCTCACAGTATTTGGCTTGCAGATGGCATACCTCTCCATTTTTATAGTGTCTTGCTGAGGGGCACAATTGCTCGATTTACAACTGAATTTACAACCTTATTATTACCAAACAGGAAAACCTGGAAGCACACAAACTCACACAGAGGGTGACATTTTGCACTAGCAAATGACGGTGAGCTGTGACATGGTGAGGTTGGACCCAGGTGCAGAGAAGAGACCAGACGAGGAATCAGTGGTATAAACATAAAACTTTACTGAGTAATAGTAACCGAAGGATCACAGTAACACTGGAAAAACAACAAACACTAATTCTCTAAACTCACTTAGGAGACAAACGCACACTGCAAACAATTCAAGGACAACAGAAAGCACACCTCTTTTAACAGGGAAATCATAGTGAGTAAATAGGACACACCCAAGTGTCGTTAATGTCTCTAGGACGGTCTCTGCCGCCCTCTGGTGCCAGGTGGAACCATGACATGAGCAGTGAGCAAAATAATCGTTGCATTTTCTTATATAGTCATGAAGGGATATTATCCAATGTGAATTCCAAATACTGCAACTCACAATTGCTCAGTTTAATAAACTCTTGTTAAATAATTGCCTCCAAATAATGCACATTGTTGAAGAAACGATGAGATCTCGCTGCAGATTATGTAGGAATTTGACAGTATTATTATTTTTATGTTTTTGGTGTTGTCCCTAATCTACTGTGTGCATAAACACAAATACACTAATCTTGTGACATCTACCCTTACCGTTTTCTCACTAACGTTGCTGTATTGAAAACAAAGTTTGCTTCCCAAATGGCCCATAGGTCTGTGGTCAAAAGTAGTGCACTATATAGTGAATAGGATACCATTTGGGACATAAGAAGATTTGGTTACATAACTGTTTCTGCACAGCGGTGTTTGTTAAAAGGAAATTATGAACCAATGTTTGTTAATGAGCTTGTATATACATATACTGAAGCAAACTCAAGACAAACAACACATTTAAACAAAATCCTACTGAAACAAACAACAAACTGAAACAAATTTCAAAAACTAAAAACCAATGTTTAGGAGGAAAATAGTATCAATGTCTTGATGTATCTCATAGAAACGATAGCGTTCCTTATTTATTATTTAGGAGTTCAACTTACTCAAATACATTTAGTTTAGTATGACAAACAGTAGGCACAACTGATACTGATGTTCCTTGGAATCATTGTTAACCCAGTACCGGTAACTCAGGACAGTACTTTTGAGTGTCCATACATACATAGACCAACAGAGTATAAGTGTGTGAATATATTAAATAAACTATTACATCTAAACTGACTGCATGGTTAGTTTTGTTTGTCTCTTCAGATAGAGCATGGGTGGGCACTGGGTAGTACATTGTTGTTATTGTGTGAGGTCATGGCCTCATTAGGGCAACTCATTGGGGCAATTAGGGACAATCACAGCTTTGAATTGCTGTGTTTCAGAGGATTACTTTGTGTTGATTTTGCCTTTCAATAGGGTGGTCACAGCCTGTGAGTTTGTGCTAAGACGCTTTCTCCTGAGTGTATGACACAAGTGCAGGTTAGGTAACAGCCTCTGTTATGAAACTAGCATTGTGCTCAGTTATTGGCTGAAACATAGTGGCCAGTTGGCTTCTGTAATTGGGCATGGCATTGCCTTCTATTACAAGAACAAAGACAGTACTTCATTATAATTAAGCGATAATGCCAGAGAAGTCGATGTTTGGAGGATATATTGGTACGGGGTGTTGTTAGGCCCGAGACGAAGTCGAGGGTTGGCAAACCGTGCCAATATATCCTCCAAACACCGGCTTTGAGGGCATTATCACTTTTATACAACGGGTTACGAACATATTCAAATAATGATTGACATATTTTCATTAAAACATTTATTTTTATACATTTATTCATACTATTTCATCCTTCCACGAGATATAGTCCCGGCACAATTCTAGGGTTACTACCCATGTTGGCTGATCGTTCGTTCTATCGGTTCGGCTGCCAGAGACTGAACAACAATGTTAAGTCTTTTTGTTCTGTATCTATGGACGCAACCCAGTCGTTCATTCTAAATGTTCTATTGCCATACTGGCTGGCAACGTTCTTATCTATTGCTTGCTAGCTAGCGAACTACGGCTAACATACAGTCCAGTCAAACAGTGCAGCAAGAATAACAGCAAAATAGCTGCATTTTCATTTGTTGAAGTGGTTTTCTAGTTAAATGTATTTGGATACATCCATAACAATGAGTTAATGATGCGCGATTTCACTTGGCATAGAAGATGTGCTCTCTCTTCAGCACACTGTTGTTCAGAGGAGCTAGCCAACAACACAGCTAACACAATCACTTCAAACTGAAGCTGGAAAGACTGCAAACTAGCTGCATTTCATTTTGTTGGATCTGTTTTCTATTGACATTTCTTTGTATGTATCCATAAAAATGATGCGGATTCACGATTTCGACTGGCTGAGAAAAGCTGCCTGCCTGCCTGTCTGTCCCGTCTTGACTCCCGACCCTTACACATTTATTACTATGGGACAGATGGAGATCAAATTTCAATATTTAAACAATGTTGCAAATGTCAGAGACAGCAAGGTTTATACACATCTCCGCTATTGAAAACCAATTGCTAGTATAAAAAGAAATGGGATATAATGTCTAGATCCTTTTTATAGTGTAGATTTAGTATATACATTGAATGGCTGAGCTGATGAGACAGTGGATTGCGCAATGAGATGGAACAGAGTAAATAGTAATTTCAACATCATAGCTTTAGCCAGTGGTAACTTGTGGAATAGACACCGGCTGGAATGCGGTTTTATATTATATCACACTTTGGAGTTGCTGTGATTTGTAGGTTGGTTATGACTTGTATTATGGAACTTCTATTAGATAGATCATTCTTAATTCTACTGTTTCTCTGCATCCAGGTGTGTGTGTAGTTTGCTATTGTGGATCAAACAGAGTAGGGTTAAGTTGCCCCTAGACGCTGATCTTGGGTCAGTTTAGCATTTCCCCCGCTAATGGTTAAGATTAGGATTGAGGGAGGGAAAGCTGTACAAGGATTAGGTACCTGCTGGTGTCACAGCTTCAAACAACTTCGAATGCACCTCATATACTTCAAACACCAGCAGAGAACAGACATATTTCCAACAGGGCTTTCCCTGAGATGACAGTAGACTCCTCTGGCGCTGTCTAACATGAAATAATATATTATGTCCTTTTGTTCTACCACTTTTTTCATGGTTAGAGTCTTACACAAGCCCAGCATCTGCTTTGCAATGGAGAGGTCTGTTATGAGATTATGGACTATATTATTGGATTATCTGGGTAATCCACCCAGTATATGGCATCTTTCAAAACATGGATCTCTTTCTATTTTTATGTATTTTATTTGATTTACAATATGTACCTGAAATGTATATTACTGAGAATATGCAGTAGTTTTTGTTCAAGAGGTGTCCTGTCAATAAAATAGAAATTCAAAGCAGCAAGCCTATAGAAATAATTACTGGGTTCGAGACCCACAATCGGGGTAACACTGTTGCCGTTAGCAAAAATTGCTACATTGGTGGAAGCGAGGGGATGCCTTAGTAGGCCTGTTACAACCCCCCCAAAAGGGTTAACCCGTTGTTTGAGCAGTGGTTAGCAGGTCTGCCTACTAGGAGACCCGGGTTGGAGGCCCGCAAGGGGAGTTGCAGTTGCAGTTAGCAGAAATCACTACAATATCATGGTTTATTTTATTTTGTAAATTAGCCTATCGTTCAGAATTCATAGTGGCCAAATTGAGTGTGTAAGAAAAATAGAGCTGCTTTTGGAATGGTGTATGTCCACCATTTTCCCCTGTTGCACAGTTGAAAAACTTCTTAGGGCTTGACTTGCCTAGTTAAATAAAGGTTAAATAAAAAATAAATAAAAAGCCACAGATGGCACAATGAGCCAGATGTTTCACCTGATGTATAAATCTGAAGCATCCGGTTTGCGTTTCCACCCACTACCAAATACGGGGCCCAGTGGCCGGCAGTGGGAGAAGATAGATGGATTTTGGCAGACATTGTGCTAATTTTCTCATCGATTAAACATTTAATCTCAATACAGTTTTCTCTTCCCAAAACTACAATCGGTTACGAACAGAGTGGACTACGTTTTATAGACTTTACCCTTTGCCAAAAGTTTTAAAAAAATGGTTGTTTAGAAGGGGTGCTAGGGCGAATTGCGTTATTGCACACACGAACATCAAAGTAAGCGTCCCCTAACAGTAATATGCAAATACATGCTAGAACGCGCCAATAGGATCTCGCTAGTTCGTGCTTGGCTCTGCCCACCTCCTTGCTTGTTCTGCACAGTATGATTGATTTTTCGCCCCTTGGAAATGACAGGCTGTGGTCTCTCTTGGGTTAGTTCTAAAAATATTTGGTAAAGCTGTAACTTTGTAGCTGTAAATAACACTTACGTTACGTAAAACTGAAAAACTATTTTACAATTTAATCCCCTAACCCCGCCTCCCCAATACACGCTCGCAGCCACTCACACTCAAATAAACAGCACATATGTCCTAGGGCTTTCCACCCTGTATAACACACGTTTTTTCATACGAAATATAGTCAACTGATATTGAGACTCGCATAATTTTTTTTCATGAGAAATATAGTCAACTGATATTGAGACTGGCATTACAATATTTTCCGTAACTAAAATAGTCTATATAACCTACTCCACACACTGCCATGTGATAAGAGTAGCCTACAGAGTCGGAATTGTAAAATTGTATCCAGCATCCATCATTGTATACGTCGTTATTCAACATCAAAGGACAGTGCAGTAGAGGGGGAAGGTGCGGAAGAAAGAATAGCACTACTGTACACGAAAGCATACCTCCATTGGCAACAGGTGGCAGTCGATGTCAATTAGACATAGCAGGGCATCCTTTACCTGGCCGGCGTGCGCGTGCATTAACGAGAAGAGGAACTATACGCACTGCGGTTTCCCCTGGAGTGACCATCAAACGACTTCGGAAGTTCGGGGAATCAAACGGAACTCTTTTCTGAGGTAGGCTATTCGAGTAAAATATCGGATAAAGGATTTAGATAGGGAATAACCTGAATGTGTGCCATTTATGAGGATTGAATATAACATATAGATATTCATAGCATATGAATAACTTCAGTCTTATAGGATAAACGCTGTTCTTGATATATAGTATGTTGTTGATGCCTAGGCTTCATAGCGTGATCGTTATCTGACAACCGATGACAATTACAGAAATGTTTCTATGCTCTTGGAAATATCACAATATTTGCATATTAATTGTAGCCAATAGGCTACAGCAGTTAACGTCTTGATGTAGCTTGTATAGCCTATGTAGCTTGTATAGCCTATGTAGCTTGTATAGCCTATGTAGCTTGTATAGCCTTGTATAGCCCTATGGCGCGGATATTTCCTGGGCGAACAACAGTGTTTACCTGATACAATAGGCTAGCCTACGTGGACGGCTGTTCAAGTCCCAGTGAAAAGCACCTATGATACAGAGCCGTCGTGCAGGAAATCGTAAATCCCCTAACATATTGACGAATTGGACACATTGTCTGCTCAGGGAACTAGTCAGACATAATAACTTTTTATTTAATTTTGTCATTTTACAACGGAGGGTTACAAGTACAATAACAATCAAAGAAATGCATTCAAAAATAACCCCAATCCAAGTATGTAAACTCATAGATGCAAAGCATTGACTATTTAAATTAATGCATTTCGAAGGAATGTGCCTACCTGATTTAGGGGACACAGTGAACAGTTGGGAGTTGGGGCCAATTTCATCATAAAACGTTTGGTGTTAAGTACAGGCTGTGAACATATTTATGCATACATGTATGGTTCGGATTAGGGGATGCAAAGGTCCTATTTTTCCATTATGGTCCAGTTAAAGGGTTTTTCAGATTCAATTAGATATGTGGACAATACTTTTTTAATGGCTAGCTCAGAATATGAACTTTCCCAAAATATGTTTTGACTTTAAAGCGAGGAGATGTTTCCATTTTGATATTATGAAAGAAAACATTTGACAGTCAAAACGCTGTGTTTTTTTACATTGTTTTATAGTGCTATTCAAGTATTCCATTGCTAATCTATTTATTTGTCATTTAACAGTTAACATAATAGATTGTGGTCAAATAACACATAATAGCCCACTAGCCCACAATCAAGATAGAAGATAGTGAGTTGGGGATCCCTCAGAGAGAAATACCCCAATTCAGAGACTGTCACCATCCCAAACTGAAGCATTGTGAAAATGACGATGTGTGTCAGAATGGGACTTGTCCTTCACCTAGCCTGTAAGAGATACTTTATTGATCCAAGAGGGGAAGTTTCTTCGTCTAGCATCTACGAAAAAACACAGGGCAGGTGCAAAATGCCAGAACGTAAATACACAAAAGACAGATACACGATACATGATACATAGAGCGGCAGTATGGAAAAGTATAAAAATACAAGAAGTCTGGAGTGCAAAAAAGCTATAAAAAGACATTGCATTGTATGGGTGGATATGTACACTATACAGTGTTAGGTGAAAAAAAATGATACAAATATTGCAAGTTGATATAGATAAATAAGGAGTATTTGCATGGTTAACTATACTATACAGGTCGATGGCAGAGAAATACCTACCTAGTATGGTTTGGTTGATTCATAATCTAGGCCTACAGCAGTTGTTAAATGTTTTGGAGGCAGGATTAATGTTAGACTTAACTTCCTTTTACTCATTGTCCATCTCTACCTTTCGTGATGAAGTCAGGCGATAGTCCCGAGCAGCACTTGAACCCTGGACCTTGTGAAATCTGAAACCCCTTGACAAGATCAAATGTATTTGTCACATGCGCCGAATACAACAGGTGTAGACCTTACAGTGAAATGCTTACCTACAAGCCCTTAACCAACAATGCTTTAAGAAGTTAAGAAAATAAATAAATAAAAGTAACAAATGATTAGCTCTTTGATTAGTCTTATGGCTTGGGCGTAGAAGCTGTTAAGAAGCCTTTTGGACCTAGACCTGGCGCTCCGGGAACCGCTTGCCATGCGGTAGCAGAGAGAACAGTCTATGACTAGGGTGACTGGAGTCTTTGACAATTTTTAGGGCCTTCCTCTGACACTGCCTGGTATAGAGGTCTTGGATGGCAGGAAGCTTGGCCCCAGTGATGTACTGGGCCGTACGCACTGCCCTCTGTAGTGCCTTGCGGTCGTAGGCGGAGCAGTTGCCATACCAGGCAGTGATGCAACCAGTCAGGATGCTCTCGATGGTGCAGCTGTAGAACCTTTTGACGAGCTGAGGACCCATGCCAAATCCTTTCAGTCTCCTGAGGGGGAATAGGCTTTGTTGTGCCCTCTTCACGACTGTCTTACTGTGTTTGGACCATGATAGTTTGTTGGTGATGTGGACACCAAGGAACTTGAAGCTCGCAACCTGCTCCACTACAGCCCCGTCGATGAGAATGGGGGCGTGCTAGGTCCTCCTTTTCCTGTAGTCCACAATCATCTCCTTTGTCTTGATCACATTGAGGGAGAGGTTGTTGTCCTGGCACCACACGACCAGGTCTCTGACCTCCTTCCTATAGGCTGTCTCATCATTGTCGGTGATCAGACCTACCATTGTTGTGTCATCTGCATACTTGATGATGGTGTTTGAGTCGTGCCTGGCCATGCAGTCATGAGTGAACAGAGAGTACAGGAGGGGACTGAGCATGCACCCCTGAGGGGCCCCCGTGTTGAGAATCAGCGTGGGTGCGGCCCGTCAGGAAGTCCAGGATCCAGTTGCAGAGGGAGGTGTTTAGTCTCAGGGTCCTTAGCTTAGTGATGAGCTTTGAGGGCACTATGGTGTTGAAGGCTGAGCTGTAATCAATGAATAGCATTCTCACGTAGGTGTTCCTTTTGTCCAGGTGGGAAAGGGCAGTGTTGAGTGCAATAAAGATTGCATCATCTGTTGATCTGTTGGGGCAGTATGCAAATTGGAGTGGGTCTAGGGTTTCTGGGATAATAGTGTTGATGTGAGCCATGACCAGACGTGAGTGCTATGGGTCGGTAGTCATTTAGGCAGGTTACGTTAGTGTTCTTGGGCACAGGGACTATGGGGGTCTGCTTGAAACATGTTGGTATTACAGACTCAGTCAGGGACAGGTTGAAAATGTCAGTGAAGACACTTGCCAGTTGGTCAGCGCATGCTCGGAGTACACATCCAGGTAATCCGCCTTGTGGATGTTGACCTGTTTAAAGGTTTTACTCACATCGGCTACGGAGAGCATGATCACACAGTCGTCCGGAACGGCTGATGCTCTCATGCATGTTTCAGTGTTACTTGCCTCAAAGCGAGCATAGAGTAATTTAGCTCGTCTGGTAGGCTTGTGTCACTGGGCAGCTCGGTGCTGTGCTTCCCTTTGTAGTCTGTAATAGTTTGTAAGACCTGCCACATCCGACGAGCGTCGGTACTGGTGTAGTACGATTCAATCTTAATCCTGTATTGACGCTTTGCCTGTTTGATGGTTCTTCTGTGGGCATAGCAGGATTTCTTATAAGCTTCCGGGTTAGAGTCCCGCTCTTTGAAAGCGGCAGCTCTATCCTGCAGATGTTGCCTGTAATCCATGGCTTCTGGTTGGGGTATGTACGTCACTGTAGGGATGACGTCATCGATGCACTTATTGATGAAGTCAGTGACTGTTGTGGTGTACTCCTCAATGCCATCGGAAGAATCCCGGAACATATTCCAGTCTGTGCTAGCAAAATCTTCCTGTAGCTAAGCATCTGCTTCGTCTGACCACTTTCTTATTGACTGTGTCACTGGTGCTTCCTGCTTTAGTTTTTGCTTGTAAACAGGAATCAGGAGGATATAATTATGATCAGATTTGCCAAATGGAGGCTGAGGGAGAGCTTTGTACGCATCTCTGTGGGGGAGTAAAGGTGATTTACATTAGGTAGAACGGATTTGTGTTTCCTTGCATTAAAGTCCCCGGCCACTAGGATGAGCATTTTCCTGTTTACTTATGGCCGTATAGAGCTTTAGTGCTAGCATCGGTTTGTGGTGGTATATAGACAGCTACGAAAAATATAGATGAAAACTCTCTTGGTAAATAGTGTGGTCTACAGCTTATCATGAGATACTCTACCTCAGGCGAGCAAAACTTTGAGATTTCCTTATATTTCGTGCACCAAATTCTTTAATATCCTGTTGGTAGGATGTTTGTGATCATACCTCGTCTAATTTATGTTCCAATGATTGTACGTTGGCTAGTAATACTGATGGTAAAGGCAGGTTACCCACTCGCCGTTGGATCCTTACAAGGCACCCCAACCTGCGTCCCCGATATCTCTGTCTCTTTCTCCTGTGAATCACAGGGATTTTGGCCTTGTCGGGTGTTTGAAGTACATCCTCTGCGTCCATTTCATTGAAGAAAAATTATTAGTCCAGTGCGAGGTGAATAATCACTGTCCTGATATTCAGACAATGGCAGAAACATTATGTACAAAATAAGTTACAAATAACGCGAAAAACCACACACAGTAGTACAATTGGTTAAGCGCCTGTAGAACGGCAGCCATCTTCACCGGTGCCCTAGATCAGATCGCTAGGTAGGCTTGGGTTTGGGACGCTACAATATTAACACTATTTCTCCCTTTACTCTCTCCATTCCCAGCTCCTCACGCTCCTCTCATCATCCACTTCTTCCACATTCTCTCTCTCTCTCTCGCTCTCTCTCTCTCTCTCTCGTCTGATTGGTGATGGCGCTATGTGTGTGAGCCATGGCCCCCTCTCCGACCACCCTGGGGAAGCTGCCTGTGGTGCGCTGTCGGCTTCTGCAGCGCTACGAGCACCAGCCCTTTGTCTCGTGCCTGGCAGGTCTTTACGGCTGTCAATGGAGACGCTACCAGAGGACCCGCGCCACGCCGGGAGACTGCTGCTGCAGCAAGGTCAGAGGTCAGGGGTCAAACATGGACTGGGGGGGGTTGATTTCACAAAGTGAGAGAATTTGTTGAATATCTGGTAATTCCACACACACACACACACACACACACACTACTACTATATTGTACTCGCTCTCGCACACATGCATGCCCACACACATTCTCTTTCTCTCCCTCACTCTGTCAATATCTTTTTCTTTCATGGCTTACATAATTTCTACTGTCACAGTTTTACAATCACTGTTTCTCGCGTTCCTCCCTCTCCTTAGAGTTCAAAGTGTACTCCCTCAACTGTAAGGAAAGAATTCTAGGCAATAAATAAATACATTCACACGTTTTAAATTTCCCAGCACTCTCTAATGTTTTGTTAGAGCATTTATAGGAAAATTCCACCCTATAACTATATTTTGGTATTTGTTTCATTGTTGCTATAGTCCCAAAATGTTTTGCATGTCAGCAATCAATCTTTCAAGATATATAACTTTCAAAATACAGGCGACAATGAACTAATAGCAACAATGAACTAATGAAACAAATACCAAAAGAGTTAAAAGGAGTTTTCCTTTTAATGCAAAACAACAACTTGCTGCGTGACAGCCCTTTGAGTAATGTTAGCCCAGGCTTGAGTTGTTTACCTCATATGTCGGGGGCAAACACAAATAGAAGTGAAAATGGTTTGGCGAAGGTAGTGATTCTGGCCACGAATCCCTGCCTTGCCACCAAGATGTGGGTTCAATCTTCATCACTGGTAATTACTTGTTAGTGTACATTTCCATGCCAACAGTATATGGGTTATACATTTGTTATGATGTCACTATGTGGGACATATTGTGTTTCTCTTCCCTGCAGTTGGAGTGTGCCAGCTTTGCGCTACTCATCGTGACGTTCTGTCTCACGCTGGTCTTCCTCTACTTCTGGAGTGAAGCTCAGAATGACTACAATGATTTTGACTGGTAGGTCTGACTATTACATATTCACAATGTAATGTAAACACACATCTAAGTATGAACAAGCATGCAAATATATAAGGTCACACACACACATGTGCAAGGCCAGACCACAGCTCTGTGGCAGGCAGCAGCGGTAGCCGCAGGAGTATCTCATTGAGATTCAGTGGTGTTCCTGTCAGGATACTCTCCTCCCCTGCATCACATTAACAACATTACCTCCTACTGTATAGCCACAACGATTGTCTCTCTGGTTCTCACTGTCTAACTCCTGCTCTCTCACTAGCCTTGTTTATACCTGTCGTGGGTCCTGATCTTGTCCACATTCAGATTCTGCCCACATTTTCAGACATGTCTACACTAAGGCTGTGACGGTCATGAAAGTTTGTCAGCCGGTTATTATTATGCAAATGACTGCCGGTCTCATGGTAATTGACCGTTAATTAATATAAACATGTTTAGAATCTCCAGGCCTCCACGCAAATCAGCCTCTGATGCACGTCTTTGGAACATCTACATTTAAAAAAAGTTGAATAAATCCATTTAATATACATGATCACAATAAATCCATTATTTATTTTAGCCAGGAATAAAGAAATATTATGATATGAAGAACGTTTATTTCAGAAGAACCGAACGTGTCGGCCTACTGTATGTCATCTGGCTATGCGCCATGCCATAGGCTGTAGGCTTGTTCATTTAGCAGGCAAGATATATTTATAACTCCTGTGCCATTATTTTATATTCTATGATTTTTTTGTAAGAATAATATAATTGAACTTAGCTGAATGAAATAGAAAGGATATTTTTCCCATTCCGGAGCGATTGCGCAGATTGATTTCCAAAAGTGAGATCATTTAATGTGAAAAGTTGTTTTTGTGTGTTGAATATCTGTTCTGGTTTTACACCCCTGACAGAGACTAGTGCGCATATGAAGTGGCTATGTTGAGCGTAAAAGTGATATTTGAAACAGGTCCTGTACACTAGATTTAGAGTTATTTGGCAAATGTAGTTGTGAATGATACAAACCTTAGAACATCTTAGAAATCAAAACATATATGGGCTGCATGATGCGACTATAGGCTATTGATGATATGGAAAAAGTCACAAAAAAGCTTGCGCTCTGTTCCTTGCCTCCCTGTTCTCTCAAGTGATATATTTTCACCCATCAGACTATTCTAAATGTAACCTTGTCTTTACTAATATGTAACATTTGTTTCGATTTAGAATGGCTCATTATCAAATGGGCAGGAACAGGGGCAGGGGGAAAGACGTCATAAGTATGCACTGGAATAGCGCATTTGTGCTGCTTTCCCTTAGTTTAAATTATACTTGGTAGGCTCCTCCGGTTTTATAACATAGTGGAGCAGCTGAGAAACAGGGATTTCACAATGAGGCCAATGGTGACTTTTTAAAACAGTTACAGAGTTTAATGGCTGTGATAGGAGACAACTTAAGATGGATCAACTACGTAGCTACTTCACAATACTAACTTAACTGACCTGTAAAGAAAAAAAAATAATAATACAAAACATGCATCCTGTTTGCAACAAGGCATTTTTTTGCAGTAATACTGCAAAAAATGTGCCAAAACATTGAACTTTTTGTCCTGAATACAAAGTGTTATGTTTGGGGCAAATCCAATACAACACATTACTGAGTACCACTCTCTATATTTTCAAGCACAGTGGTGGCTGCATCATGTTATGGATATGTTTGTAATCGCTGAGGACTGGGGAGTTTTTCAGGATAAAAAGAAACAGAATACAGCTAAGCACAGGCAAAATTCCAGAGGATAACCTGGTTCAGTCGGCTTTCCACCAGACACTGGGAGATTAATTCACCTTTCAGCAGGACAATAACATAAAACACAATGACAAATATACACTGGAGTGGCTTACCAAGAAGACAGTGAATGTTCCTCAGTGACCGAGTTTTGACTTAAATCTACTTGAAAATCTGTGGCAAGAGCTGAAAATTATTCACTAGCAATGACCAACAAACAATTTGACAAATAATTTTTTAAAGAAAAATGGGAAAATGTTGCACAATCCATGTGTGGAAAGCTCTTAAAGACTTACCCATAGAGACTCTAACTAATTGCTGCCAAAGGTGCTTCTACAAAGTATTGACTTAGGGGTGTGAATACTTATGTAAATTCTATATTTCTGTATTTCATTTTCAGATAAATGTGCAGAAATGTCTAAAAACATGTTATCACTTTGTCATTATGGGGTATTGTGTGTGTAGTCAAGGGGTATGAATACTTTCTGAAGGCACTGTATAGTCATAGGCGTATGCATAAGCTCTAATATGTGTATGAGCAGTGGCGATTTTAGCATGTAAATCTTGGTGGGGAAAACTCAATAAAATAAAGCCACAACACTAAACAATACATTAATTGCACTATAACAGTGACAAACGGTGCCCAAAAACTGTTAGGGCCTACATAAAGCTGTCTCAACAGCAGTCCCAACACCTTACCAATGCTACACCTGTCTATCAGCGGAGCCTTGTCTGACAGCGAAACAGTTCATTCAGCCTCATTTACTGCCTTTTATAAAAACATGGTTGACTTGCTTAAACAAATGTGGTTTCTACTTACAATTAAGATGTACAAACTATGGCATAACGGGACGTCGAGTGGATGAGGCAGTCCGTAATTTCGTTTAAGACATTAATGAGTGAGCTAGGATGGACGTAGTCAATATAACTATTTGCTCAGCACTATTGAAATGTACAGCGACAGAATTCAGGACATGGGCCGTTCTTACAGTGTTCTCCCTGTACACCAAGTCAGAACCGTAGGATAAATAAAGGGGACATATAAGCAGACAATGAAAGCGCTTACAATATTCAATGATTACATTTCTCTAAAACAGGCTATAGTCTGTTTGTGTACCACCATGATTAGGGTGAGGCACATGGGATACTAACAGCTTACTACACAATATACACTTAGTATTACATTCTTAGCTACAGTATACATATCTCCCTGGCATATCACATAATTTATGCAGCAGCACACAATACATTTTTGTACTCACCTTGTTGTGCTGCTCTGACTTGAACAGGAAGGTGGTGCGTTGGTCCTTCTTGTGGGCAAATGTTGTCATCAAAGTCTGACATTCTCTGGATTTATGGTGCTTTCAAGACAACTGGGGAAAAAACTCTGAAGAAATTCTGAAAAAAACAAGGTTGAATCATGAAGTCATGCTGGATTGACAGCATGGCCAATGTATTCAACCATTTCTGGCCAATGGTGTTGAATGTTTATCCTTTTAAACTTGGAAAAGAGACCCTTAAAGCCAGACTTGGACCACACACCCACTCAACTGAATAGCAGGCTAGTGATTGCTTTGCAATGCTTGCAGTTAGCCATTGATTCCTTCCAAATCACTCATTGAATTGTTGTGTAATGTTTATGTCCAATGGCCGATGAGCACCGACATGTTTTATCTATAAAGGATTGAAAAGGATTTGCCAGTAGATTGTTGACTTGATTCATGATGATGACTGCTTGTCTAGTTTGCTAGCTAAGATTTTGTTAGTATGATGTTGGCATGATCAGTCCAATCAAAGCTACGGTATATATAACATGATTTGACGTCATAAAACATTTATATTTTTCTGATCTTGGCTCATCGCTGCAACTCCCCAATGGGCTCGGGAGAGGCGAAGGTGGAGTCATGTGTCCTCCAAAACATGACCCACCTAGCTCCTTAACACCTGCCAACTTAACTCGGAAGACCGCTGCACCAATGTGTCGGAGGAAACACCGTTCAACTGGCATCCGGGGTCAGCCTGCAGGCACCCGGCCCGGCACAAGGAGTAAAGCCAAGTAAAGCCCCACCAGCCAAACCCTCCCCTAACCCAGACGATGCTGGGTCAATTGTGCGCTGTCCTATGGGACTCTCGACCACGGCGGGTTGTGGCACAGCCCGGGATATGAACCCGGGTCCGTAGTAACGCCTCTAGCACTGCATGCGATGCAGTGCCCTAGACCGCTGCACCACTCAGGAGGCATTTGAGGTTATTTTATCTGTGGCCAATGACCTTGAGTCTTCTTGGATGGGCACTTCTAATGTAACTCTATGGCAGCCCCAAGGGGCTTGAATTTTCGACCTCTCCCCATCAGTGACAGAACTCTGAGCAATCACGGCTCAACTAGAGAACATTACCAACCCCTATGCTCTGTATTGTCCGCTGGCTGCCCCACCACCACAGAAAGCACTGAGCTAGGCTGAAACACCTGCATTTTGGAGCTGCCTTACTCAAGAAAACAAAAAAGAGACCATGTTAGTGTGCGGCTTTATTAACTCAATTATGTTTTTTTTTTTACATTGTTTAAAAACTGATATGTGACTTGTATTAATGCCAAACAGGCAACAACAAAAAAATGTATATATATTTTTAGCTTAACAGGCTCTGCCCCACCTGCCCTGAATGACAGGTCGCCACTGTGATCTACATGCAAGTTTTAAATGCTTTGAATTAATTATCACCTTCGAAAACGCAGTTGTTTGGCTTTGAAACGACATCCATTTGTTGTGTTTGGCTTTGAAACAACATCCACAACAACCATGTTTTCCATTTCAACCTGTTGTTGAACTTCTTTCTTCAAACTGATCATCACAGTGAGGTAAAAAAAAAAGAATTTTAAAAGCATAATACTGTTGACAAGTGTTTAATATGATTTTAGATTACATTTGCATTGATGTTAGAGTGTTTAGAGGGAAAATAGAGCCTTGAGTAACTCTCCTCGCCACTCACTCACTCACTTCCGCTTTTCCCTCTCTTTCTCCAGGTTTAACTTTGGAAACCTGGGTTTCTGGTTCCCCTGGTCTGTGGTGTTGCTGGCCATAGCTGCCGCCTTCTTCAGCTACGTCACTCTGCTGCTGGTGAGGGGTGTGTGTGTGTGTTTTCTTTGTTTGTGGGGCTCCACTAGGGGGGTTGGAGGGCATGCAGAAATCAATCTGGGGATCCCCCCAGGGATATACTGTACTGAACTAGAGCTATACTGTACTGTACCAGGGCTATACTGTACAATAGTGTACCAGTGATATACTGTACTATAGTGTACCAGGACTATACTTTACCAGGGATATACTGTACTGTACCAGGGATATACTGTACTGTACCAGGGATATAATGTACTATAATGTACCAGGGCTATACTGTACTATACTGTACCAGGGATATATGGTACTGTACCAGGGATATATGGTACTATACCAGGGATATACTGTACCAGGTGTATACTGTACTATACTGTACCAGTGATATACTGTACTGTACCAGGGCTATACTGTACCAGGGATATATTGTACTTAGCTCTCTGATGATCTGTCTGATATGAGAAGTGTGTGTGTGTGTGTGTGTGTCTTTTAATTTGTAGCTGTTGGCTGTGTGTCTGATGTCAGAGGGACAGAAGCTATACCTACACTGGGGCCACAAGGTAACGTCTGCACGCCTTCCCATGTCCAATTTCAACTTCCTCTGCCTCTACTTCTCTATCTCCTTGTGTGTCCTATCCGCCTCCCTGTCTCTCCTATACATCTTCTTTGCTCTTTAAGCTTTATAATCATCCCATCCATGTCTAGATGAAATTAATGACTTTAGCAATACGAAATCGCTGACTGCCTGATAGAAGAAAAGACTGAAGAAATGCTGAATGCTGCAGATTTATGAATAGATCCTGAAAAAATAAAGCAAAAATTAATTGTGCTCAGCTCAGTGCAAAATGAAGTGCTCATTAGTGTGAGAAGGGTAAGGTACCAATGGTTGTCTGTTGTCCTAACTGTACTGCTTCTCCGGATGTGTTGCCAGATTGGGGTCCTGGTGAGTCTAGCCTTCTCCATTCTGGCCACAGCAGTGCTGTCTGACCTATGGAGCAAAGAGTGGACCACTCTTCTCCTATCTTTCCAGGTGGGGCCTTCCTTCCTTCCTTCCTTCCTTCCTTCCTTCCTTCCTTCCTTCCTTCCTTCCTTCCTTCCTTCCTTCCTTCCTTCCTTCCTTCCTTCCTTCCTTCCTTCCTTCCTTCCTTCCTTCCTTCCTTCCTTCCTTCCTTCCTTCCTTCCTTCCTTCCTTCCTTCTATATAGTCACCCCTCTCTCTTTATTCTCTGTCTTTACTTCACCTCCTGCAATTTGTTTATGTTTTCAATAGGTGACGGCGCCATATTTACACGTGGGTGGAGTCTTGCTGATGACACTCCTGTCCTGGCCAATAGCCTTGCATTTCTTCCACATCAATAGGAAAGGTGAGACTTGTTATTGAGTAGGTGGGGCTTGTTTGAGCAGCTGTATACATAATATGCTAATTACAGATTAGAATAAGGCAAATGCTGACGTCAACTAGGGCAAGCAAGGAAACTTCAGGGAGGTTTTCTATCTCAACAGTGATGTCTCTGCATATAGTCAAGAATACATCTGTAGACATTCATGTTTTTTTTTCTGTTTAATTTGAATTATTTGTTTTACTTAACATTTTTATTCTGGTGTAATTTATTTAGTCTTGAGGAAATTCCCAGCAGATTCCATATATTAACCACAAATTAATAACTGTATACCTTAGTAAACAGTGTGTGTGTGTGTGTGTTCCAGTTGGGCGGGCGCTCATCATGGGGCTGTACCTAGCGGTGCTGTGTGCCCTCTATCTAGTGCCCCTGGGCATGTACTCGCCCTGCCTTAAAGAAGAGGGCACTCTGGGCCCCGCACCAGCCCTCATCGGGCACAGAGGGGCACCCATGGTGGGTAGGCCTCATCAGCAATGCCATTAATGCCAACCCATTATTATCCTTAGCTACAAACCTATTCTCATCAACTCTTTTCAATACTAACTGACTGCAGGTAGCCTAGTGGTTAGAGCATTGGGCCAGTAACCAAAAGGTCCCTGGTTTGAATACCCAAGCCGACAAGGTGAAAAATGTGACGATTTTCCCTTGAGCAAGGCCGTACTACTAAGGCTAACCCTGTAAAACAACACATTTCACTGCTGTAGTAGTAGTAGTAGTAGTAGTAGTGGTAGTTGGATAATTTATTAATGTTGCCAGTATAAGTACAAACTTTTGGGCTGTTATTAGCTATCGTGAGATGCGCTAATTTGCTGAACTGATGTTTGTACCTGTTATTTATCATCTGTGCCGGTAGTACTTCTGTTTAGGGTAACCGTATGTTCTAATCATTTGTATGTGTGTTATACCCCAGCTTGCGCCAGAGAACACTCTCATGTCCTTTGCGAAGGCAGTGGAGGCTGGAGGGCATGGTCTAGAGACTGACGTCACCATCAGGTCAGTGGTGGTTGTCCACCCTCCTCACACCTTAATGCTCTGTGTCCTTCTAGTTCGGGGATAATCAACTAGATTCAGCCGCAGGTCGATTTATTTTCTTGAGCGGATGGTCAGGGGCTGGAACATACAGTGCCTTCAGAAAACACAAGGCCAAATAGACACTGGAGTTGCTTACCATGATGACAGTTTTGACTTAAATCGGCTTGAAATCTATGGCAAGACCTAAAAATGTATGTCTAGCAATGATCAAGGGGTTGAATACTTACATAATCAAGATATATTCTAGTTTTTTTTTTTGTTAGAATGTTTCTTCTACTTTGACATTATAGAGTATTTTGTGTAGATCGTTGACAAAAAAGGACTATTTAAATACATTTGAATCCCACCTTGTAACACAACAAAATGTGGAAAAAGTTGAGGGGTGTGAATACTTTCTGAAGGCGCTATAATTACAAATAATTTGTAGTCTACAAATTGATTGCACGAAGCCCAAACAATATTTGACTAAAACCTAACCATTTCAAACCTTGCTTACATTTTGTACATGGTCACGTATCTCTCTATTATGCATGGGAATACTTTTCTTAAAATGAAATCAATTGGAGCTGATTTGCTGGTGTATTTACAGTATTTTACGTCCAAATAATATGTGTACAAAACATTAAGAACGCTATTGAGTTGCCTTTTGCCCTCAGAA
Source organism: Thymallus thymallus (assembly GCA_023634145.1). Classification (NCBI taxonomy): domain Eukaryota; kingdom Metazoa; phylum Chordata; class Actinopteri; order Salmoniformes; family Salmonidae; genus Thymallus; species Thymallus thymallus. The sequence goes on from CM042391.1 coordinate 32,342,799, forward strand.
AAGTCTAAATTCGTCAGGGCATGGACTCTACAAGGTGTCAAAAGCGTTCCACAGGGATGCGGGCCCATGTTGACTCCAATGCTTCCCACAATTGTGTTAAGTTGTCTGGATGTCCTTTGGGTGGTGGACCATTCTTGATAAACACAGGAAACTGTTGAGTATGAAAAACCCAGAAGCGCTGCAGTTCTTGACACAAACCGGTGCGCCGGGCACCTACTACCATACTCCGTTCAAAGGCACTTAAATCTTCACCCTCTGAATGGCACACATACTGTACAGTACACAATCCATGTCTCAATTGTCTCAAGGCTTAAAAATCCTTCTTTAACCTGTCGCCTCCCCTTCACCTACTCATTCCAGGGTTTTTCTTTATTTTGTAAACAAAAGTGTTAAACAAATCAAAATATATTTTATATTTGAGATTCTTCAAAGTTGCCACAGTTTGCCTTGATGACAGCTTTGCACTCTCTTTGACTGGCACTGTATGTTGCTCAGAAAACTTGGGGGGCCAAATAAAATCACGGCCCACTGGCCACCAGTTGGGGAAACCTGATCTAGTGTACCTAAGCATGTCCCAACATTAGTCTACCTCACCAGTCGTGGGTATTATGAAACAAGCTTGCTATGCAAGGTAAACCCAACATAGCTAGTGAGCTCATATTATAAACAAACCATTGTCATCAGGTTCTTTCCCACGCTAGTCCTGGGCATTTGTATTTGTATTGGACTTTGACATACCGTAATAAATAAATAAATAAATAAATAAATAATGAAGTACCTGGCTCTCTTTGATTGTGAGTCATCTTAATGTACTTCTGTCAACTCCTTAACCTTCAAATACCAACGCCTTAACTGTCAACTCCGTAACCGTCAACTCTGTAACTGACATAGCCTTCTTTCGTTGCCATAGCTACGATGGGGTGCCCTTCCTGATGCACGACCACACCCTGAGGAGGACCACCAATGTGCAGGAGGTGTTCCCCAACAGGACGGATGCCCCTGCGGCCATGTTCACCTGGGGGGAGCTGGAGACCCTCAACGCTGGGGCCTGGTTCCTCCATGTGAGTCACCAATCGCAACAGCACTGTAACTCTATGGCAGCACTGAGCGCCGACCAAGATGGCTGCTTCGCGACTGGCTCCTAAGAAACTATGCAGTATTTTTTTTATGTACTTTTTTTCACGTTATTAGCTCAGAAATAGTTTTGTGCCATTACATACAGCCGGAAATAACTATTGGTTATTAGAGCGGCGGTAACTCACCTTAACCAGCAGCACTACGATCAGGATTACGACTTTCCCGGAGCAGTCCCTTTGTTCGGGCTCCACAGGGCAATTGAACGTATCCCATATGCCGACCCAAAATAACAACAACAACGCTGGCGGCGGAGAAGAGGTACTCGGGGCGGCCTCCTGGTCCGACTCAGGAAGTATGCACATCACCCACCGCTCCCGAGTATTTTACTCGCTAATGTCCAATCTCTGGATAATAAGGTTGATGAGATCAGGGCGAGAGTCGCTTTTCAGCGAGACACTAAGGACCGCAATATACTCTGCTTCACAGAACTTTCTGGAAATGTTCTTTCCGACTCTGTAAAGCCAGTTGGGTTTTCAGTACATCGCGCCGACAGGAATAAACATCTCTCCGGGAATCAGAAGGGTGGAGGTATATGTTTTATGATTAACGATAACATACAGGAACTCAAGTCCTTCTGTTCACCCGACTTAGAATATCTCACAATCAAATGCCGACCGTTCTACCTCCCGAGGGAATTCTCAGCCATCATTGCTACAGCCGTATATATCCCCCCTCATGCCGATACCACGTCGGCCCTCAAAGAACTTCATTGGACTTAATGTAAACTGGAAACCACATACCCCGAGGCTGCATTTATTGTAGCTGGGGATTTGAGGACTTGGCTGCCGAAAGTCTACCAACATATAGACTAACACTCGAGCCGGTAAAATTCTGGATCACTGTTATTCAAACTTCCGGAATAGTTACAAAGCCCTCCCCCGCGCCCCTTTTGGCAAATCAGACCATGACTCCATTTTGCTACTCCCAGCCTATAGGCAGAAACTCAAACAGGAAGTACCCGTAATAAGAACTATTCAACGCTGGTCTGACCAATCGGAATCCACGCTCCAGGATTGTTTTGATCACGCGGACTGGGATATGTTCCGGGTAACTTCCGATAATAATCTATAAACAAATTCACGGACAGATGTAGTACCCACTGTGCCTATCAAAACATACCCCAATCGCAAACCTTGGATAGATGGTAGCATTCGCGCGAAACTGAAAGCGCAAACCACCGCCTTCAACCATGGAAAAGTGACTGGGAATATGGAAGAATATAAACAGTGTAGTTATTCACTCCGCAAGGCAATCATACAAGCTAAACGTCAGTATAGAGATAAAGTGGAGTCGCAATTCAACGGCTCAGACACAAGACGTATGTGGCAGGGACTACAGACAATCACAGATTATAAAAGGAAAAACAACCACATTGCCGAGACCGACGCCTCCCTTCCAAACAGGCTAAATGCATTCTTTGCCCGCTTTGAGGCTAACACAGTGCCACCGACGCAGCCCGCTACCAAGGACTGTGGGCACTCCTTCTCCGTGGCCGTTGTGAGGAAAACATTTTAAATGTGTTAACCCTCGCAAGGCTGCCGGCCCAGACGGCATCCCTAGCTGCGTCCTCAGAGCATGCGCAGACCAGCTGGCTGGTGTGTTTACAAGCATATTCAATCTATCCCTGTCTGCTGTCCCCACATGCTTCAAGATGGCCACCATTGTTCCTGTACCCAAGAAGGCAAAGGTAACTGAACTTAATGACTATCGCCCCGTAGCACTCACCTCTGTCATCATGAAGTGCTTTGAGAAACTAGTCAAGGATCATATTACCTCCACCTTACCTGCCACCCTAAACCCACTTCAATTTGCTTACCGCCCCAATAGATCCACAGATGATGCAATCGCCATCACTCTGCACACTGCCCTTTCCCATCTGGACAAGAGGAATACCTATGTTAGAATGCTTTTTATTGACTACAGCTCAGCATTCAACACCATAGTACCCTCCAAGCTCATCATTAAGCTTGAGGCCCTGGGTCTGAACCCCACCCTGTGCAACTGGGTCCTGGACTTCCTGACGGGCCGCCCTCAGGTGGTGAAGGTTGAAAACAACACCTCCACTTTGCTGATCCTCAACACTGGGGCCCCACAAGGGTGCGTACTCAGCCCACTCCTGTACTCCCTGTTCACCCATGACTGTGTGGCCAAGCACGCCTCCAACTCAATCATCAAGTTTGCAGTAGTAGTAGGCTTGATTACCAACAATGACAAGACAGCCTACAGGGAGGAGGTGAGGGCTCTGGGAGTGTGGTGCCAGGAAAACAACCTCTCACTCAATGTCAAAAAAACAAAGGAGATGATTGTGGACTTCAGGAAACAGCAGAAGGTGCACCCCCCTATCCACATCGACGAGACTGCAGTGGAGAGGGGGAAAACTTAAAGTTCCTTGGCGTACACATCACTGATAAACTGAAATGGTCCACCCACACAGACCGTGTGGTGAAGAAGGCGCAACAGAGCCTCTTCAACCTCAGGAGGCTAAAGAAATTTGGCTTAACACTTAAAACCCTCACAAACTTTTACAGATGCAAAATTGAAATCATCCTGTCGGGCTGTATCACTGCCTGGTATGGTAACTGCACCGCCCACAACCGCAAAGCTCTCCAGAGGGTGGTGCGGTTTGCCCAATGCATTACCAGGAGCAAACTACCCGCCCTCCAGGACACCTACAGCACCCGATGTCACAGGAAGGCCAAAAAGATTATCAAGGACATCAACCACCCAAGCCACTGCCTGTTCACCCTGCTGTCATCCAGAAGGCGAGGTCAGTACAGGTGCATCAAAGCTGGGACCGAGAGACTGAAAAACAGCTTCTACCTCAAGGTCATCAGACAGCTAAACAGCCACCACTAGCACTGATGGCTGAAGCCTAAAGGTACAGACTAGAAATCACTGGTCACTTTAAGGTATGGAACACTAGCCACTTTAACAATGTTTACATGTCTTGCGTTCCCCATCTCATTTGTATATACTGTATTCAATACTCTTCTACTGTATCTTAGTCCATGCCGCTCATCCATGTATATAGGCCTAATTCATTCATACTGTTAGATATTACTGCACTGTCAGAACTAGAAGCACAAGCATTTCACGACACCCGCATTAACATCTGCTAAACGTGTATGTGACAAATAACATTTGATTTGATTTGAGATTAGAAAGCACTGGCCACTTAAGGAATTAAACACTAGTCACTTTAATAATGTTACTGTATCTTGCACTACTCATCTCATATGTCTAACTGTACGCTATACTATTCTCGGTATCTTAGTCACCTAATCATGTTTACATACTGCATCACCAATCTCTTATGTGTATATTGTATACTTTAAAGCTTACTATTCCACTGGATCTTAGTCCACTGCCGCCATGGCAGATGTATATAGTCTCAATTCTTTCTTACTTAGATTTATATGTGTTATATGTTGTGAAACTGTTAGATTATTGTTAGATACTACTGCACTGTCGGAGCTAGAAGCACAAGCATTTCGCTACACTCGCTACATCTGCTAACCACGTGTATGTGACCAATAAAATTTGATTTGATTTGAAGGCTCATGGGGGGGTGCTACACGGACACGTAAAATAAGCCTAGTCTTGAACTGCTTTTATAATAAATAAAGATCATGGATGTGGTATGATCAGAAACCAGGGCGTGTCCAATGCAGTAGCTAGGACAACATAATAAGATGATGGATATTGACATTTTGACATTACATCAAAGTACTATCGATGGGGGGTGGGAGGTTATCAATTGCACAACCCCCTGCTTTATGGAATACAATGTGATATTACATTGTCAATATGATTTGCCATTATGCCAAAGCATTCTGTATACTGACTGTCTCTCTGCCCCTGGTGGTTCTGCAGCATGACCCATTCGGCACGGCTTGGTCTCTGAGCACCGAGGACCGGGTACAGGCGCAGAACCAGTCCGTTTGCACCTTCACAGACTTTCTGGAGCTGGCTTCCCAGAGGGGCAAACAGGTGATCTTTGACCTCTACCGGCCCCCTCAGGGACACCCCTACAGGGACACCTGGATCACACGCACCCTGGAGGTCATCCAGAACGAGTCTTCCATCCACTCACACCAGGTGAGGGGGCGCAGTGGGAGGGAGGGAAGGGGGGGGGGCGTTATAACATTTTAGTTATTTAGCAGACACTCTTATCCAGAGCGATTTAGAGGAGCAATTAGGACTCAAGGGCACATCGACAGATTTTTCACCTAGTCAGCTCGGAGATTTGAACCAGCAACCTTTTGGTTACTGGCCCAACGCTCTTAATCGCTAGGCTAATTGTGATTGCATTGGTAATACTGTACATACAAAAGGTTGTAATGTTGAGGTTAGTGTTTAGGGTTAATGGGTATATTGTGTGTATGTCAGGTGTTGTGGCTGCCCCCAGACCTGCGGAACCTGGTCCAGCAGATGGACCCTGACCTCCAGCATACCTCGGGATCCCGGGCTCCAGTTGAGGAGCTGCAGCAGAACCACATCGTCCAACTCAACCTGCACTATAGCTCCATGTCCCCAGAGATGATAAGGTGTGTGTGTGTGTGTGTGTGTGTGTGTGTGTGTCTGCATTAAATGTGTGTGCGCGTGTGTTAACTGGCTGTAGGTGCGTCAATTGGTTGTGTGTGTTCATTAACTGGTGTGTTTGTGTGTGTCTGTCTGTCTGTCTGTCTGAGTTGCATTCCTCCCTCAGTGAGTATGCAACGGCCAACATCAGCACCAACCTGTATGTGATCAGCCAGTCATGGCTCTACTCTCTGGCCTGGTGCTCTGGGGCTCAGTCTGTCACCACCAATGCTCTACAGCTCCTCAACAACCTCACCAAACCCCTCTTCCTTATGGTGAGAATAACCTCAGCAGACCCCTCTTCCTTATGGTGAGAACCTCACCAAGCCCCTCTTCCTTATGGTGAGAACAACAACCTAGGACCAACACTACTGCATCCCAATAATCTTTCCTTCCTCTGTTCAATACTCTCCATAAATGTTAAAGCATTGGCTTGATGTAGGCATGGGCAACAGGGAGTTTCCACCATACTACAGGGAGTTTCCACCATACTACAGGGAGTTTCCACCATACTACAGGGAGTTTCCACCATACTACAGGGAGTTTCCACCATACTACAGGGAGTTTCCACCATACTACAGGGAGTTTCCACCATACTACAGGGAGTTTCCACCATACTACAGGGAGTTTCCACCATACTACAGGGAGTTTCCACCATACTACAGGGAGTTTCCACCATACTACAGGGAGTTTCCACCATACTACAGGGAGTTTCCACCATACTACAGGGAGTTTCCACCATACTGGTATTTCTTTTCCCAGTCATTTTCTTTTAAATCCATGAAGGGAAGTGAACAAGTGCACACTTTGGGAGAAATAGCTGATTATTGCGAAGCCGGGCCCAAATGCAGCCTTACTTCCTTGAAGTATCACAGATCTGAAATGGATTGGATTGGTGAAAGCAATACACCTAGAGACAATGGTTGTCTGTCTCTCTCTCTTAGACTCCAGATGAGTACCATCTGATGTGGGTCCTCACCGATGTGGTGTCCTTCATCCTCATCTTCATCATCTTCGTATTCCACTGGTGAGTGAGCCCACTAGAATACAGAGTGCAAGGATCGTCGCAAGGTGCATTTTGATATGTCTACGTAAACATTTAAGATTGATTATGTGAGTCAAATTGAAGCTTCAGATGAACGTCGGTCTGTTTTGTATTTTACTGTAACTGTGTCGATGACAGGTGGCGAGAACAAAGCCTGGCTTTCTGTTCGGGCAGCAAACCCACACTAGAACATGGCACCTACTGCAAGTTCAGGACAGGTGAGTTAGAAGTTGTCTGTAGGAGTTACCCTGTTTCATCCCCATGGCCAGCTTTGATAACATGATACACGCACACACACATACACACACCCTATATATGCTTAAAACAGAGATTGATTGATTAAAAAGAGAATATATTACATTTGATAAATCATTATTACATATATATCATTGATAATGACTTTTGTCAACCACTAACCCCTGACCGCTAACCTCTGACCTCATCCCCCTGACAGAGATGAGTGATGTGTGGTCCGTCTCCAGTGCGAACATCCTGGGAGAGCCCGCTCGAAGCTTGTTGACCACTGAGCCCAACTTGGCATCCGTCTCAGAGCACTGATAACCAATCAACCAACCAACCTCCTCTGTGAGGCTCAACTTGGCAACTTTCCGGACCCCAAACTGGCAACTCATTCTGATATACCCAACCTAGAAACCCGGGACCATACTGGAAACCGGGAGACCAACCTGGCAAAACAAGAGCCCAACCTGGCAACCTCCTGTAGATGTTTGTGAGATAATGAGTTCAATTATGTGAGTGAGGCCTATCTGAGCTGTAAGTGGCGCTGATGTGTCACTTGCAGAAAGGACTTCATTGGATAGAAATTAATCCATAAATCAAATGTGACTGAACAACAGTCCAGACAACCTCAAGGACCATAACCAACTCATCGTTCATACTACAGACGCCATCTGGTGGCGGCAAGAGATTACTACACTATTGAACCAGGTCCATTGAGATGGATTACTTACTCGCTGCATTAATATAAGAAGAAAAGTGACCGTCCGCTGTAGATATTCTCAACTTTACCCTCCATTTTCCATAGGTTCCTTTCCATGTCAGCAGCCACTGCAGTGTTGAGTTACGTGAACCACAAATGCTTGACATTTTGTTAGTGTGTGAGAGTAGTGGTCGATAAGATGTGTGAATATGACCAGACCGGGGTTCAATGTGTTTGTTTTCTTTTGAAATACTTTAGCTGTGCTTGATTGCCCTTTCCTGGCATAAGGTAACCAATGAAGTACTCCCAAAAGTGCACTCCGCCCATCTGGGATCTGGCACTCCAATCAAACTGTCTCAAGCCTCGTTTATACTTGGCGCTTACAGGTGTCCTGTGTCCTGATCTTGTCCACATTCAGGTTGTGCCCACATTTTCAGTCGACACATGGTATTAAAATGTATCTTATCCCTCCCGTGACCACATTGTGACCAGATTTCCTGGTCATTCCTTGTAAGCAAATTATTTGACAGAAATTCTTTCAAAATAATGTTTTTTTTTATGTTGATGCCATAAGTCAATGGTGCCACCTGGGAATGATTTTAGAAGGTGGGATAGTGATGTTTTAAATTATTTCACTGTCCAGATCCGTCTACATTTGTAAGGCTGCGTTTAGAGAGGAAGCCCAATTCTGATATTTTCCAATAATCACCCCCCCCCTTTTCAACTAGACCAGCCAGAATATCGCGTGAGCTGATTATGGCAAAATGGTATGAACTATTGATCACTAAAGAAGTGATATACCCTACAACCAGAAAGACTCTACAAAGGACAAAGGCGATCTCTGCTTGTCAAACCAGAGCCTTACATCTTCAAGCCGTCTATCAAGCGCAGCTCAAGATTAAATATATATTTCCATTTCTTTTTCCGAATGGGCGGTTATTAGAATTCCCCATATCTTGTATTTACATTGAGCAGAGCTTCATCCAGGTCGGATAGAGACACATCCCTTTGTCTTTCAGTCTTCCCGTCCTTTCATTCCCCCACCCACTTTCCTTTGTGTAACCACCCGTCATATCGGGTTAGTCCACTAGGGACTCTTCATGACATGATCAAGTAATCAATGTGTAATCTATTGTTGTATATATGTAATTCTGTGTGATTATTTAGTTAGTAAATAAATTATTAAGCCAATTTGTGTATTGCTGATTCATCATGCGGACTAGGGTTTGTGCAGATTAGATATTACGACCATCAGAATGAGACTGATAAAGGTAACGATTAATAATGGACTGCTATTGATTTAAAGATCATTAAGAGTGGATCCGGGAGATAGCCGCTCTATATAAACCAATGCTTCCATGGTGCCCCAGGTTATTAATGGATAATTGTTGCACGATTTAATTCAATCACGTAATCAATTAAACGTTAGGTTATCGATTTGTTAAAATAGCATGTCAAAACATTAATCATAGCAAAGTTACGACAACGTCGCCCACTGTATACGCTTTCGGCAGCTTGATACGTCTAGACTGAGGAGAAATCCGCACACAATGTATCCCTGACTACCTCCTGAAGTGGTCAGCTAGATCTGAACACAATCAGACCACAAAGTGACTTTTGTGCGTCTAGACCCATCTTTTCAACGCGATCTTCGTATTCTGATAGCAGAAGTTTCATGGAAGTGTCAAGTGTAGACACGACCTTACTACCTCCGGAGGTGGGCAGGAACATCTGATCACAATGTATTTTTGATTGTCTACACCTGTTTAGAAATGTGGACACAATCAGAATATGGAGAAGATCAGGACAAAGGACACATGTTGGAACCAGGTATAAACAGCGCTCAAGTATTGCAAAGAAAAATGAATACTATTAGAACCCAGGTTTGGATATGACATGATGATCCTGTTTGTCGAGAGATACATTTTATGCGTTTGATTGATTGTAGTCAACGTTTATAAGCACTTATCATCACTTTATTGAGCATAAGGCATTGTAAAGAGGTGACATCCATAGAACTTTGCAACATATAATCACTGCAACAACATCACAGTGACCTACAGAGAACAATTACACTATTTCCATGGTCTATATATTTTATATGGTTCATATTGAGGTCATTGTTTTTAACCAATTTGTTTAGACTTCAACACATGAAAATCCTTCTGGCAAGGATAAAAACTAAAAGCAAATGTTCTATAATATTTAGTCCTTTTAGCCAAATAATAGCAGAACTCCTACATCTCTCTACAGCAGATTCAGCCTCAGCTTTACTGTGCATTGTTGTCAAAACAAAGTGAATAATACCAACTTTAGCTCTGGTAGCTGAGAGACAGTTTTTCTAGTAATGATTATGAAACCTGTTAGATTTCTTTATGACTGAGGACATATTGATGAGTAACTCACCACAATACTACGGTGGACCAAAAGGGCAGCCTTTAAAACACTGTACAAAGCCTTAGGAATACCTACAAAAAAAGTATGTGTAGCCAAAGAATCACAGTATAGATACCAGTCTGATTTGTCATCTGCATACGACACCTGTAGTGTTCTCTTGGTTGTAAGATTGTCTTAGAAGTAGAACTATCTGTTGTTAACAGTTACTCTTCTGACTGTAACAGCTTTTAAAATAAATGTCTAAAAGTAAAGCTGGAAGGAAAACACTCAGTTGGTGGTGACGATTGTTTTTGCATGAACATGATTAGAAATTAAGAGAACTGTTTTGTTACGTTTTTGTTGCTTTGAGCGTAAAATGCATGCAAATGTTTTCTCATTATGAAATTACATGATACTGAAATAGACTCATTCATCTTTGGGGTGATGAACATAAGCCATGAAAGGAAATATTTGTAATTTCTTTATTGATACCAAAATATTTGGTTAAATGGACCAACATTTAAAAAACAGGAACAGTTTGACCTAAATGAATATCCACTATACAGAACAGTGCACAACAATAAATGTCACTGAGATTACTTTTAAAGGTAGACTAAGCAATTTGACATCACCATACACAGTGGGGTGACTTCCTGTTTACAGACATCAACAATAATCTAAGTTTAATATGCAAAACTGCCACCATTAAGAGACAATAATGGCAGTCCTGACACATTTTTGTTGTTGATTTCTGTATGCAGATAATATTTGGTCTATGATGATGTCATATAACGGAGTTGACCTTTTAATACTTAAAAATCCTTGATTGATCCACAATTTTTAAAAAGACAAGTCATATGGACCGAGAGTCTTCATTTACAGAATACATTTTCTTCAATGATTAATTTATTAGGCAAACAGCTAAATATGTGCTTGTTAGAAATATCACATTATTAAATATTGTCAATTTTCCACTAAAGGTTTTTACAGTGATGTGGTATATGCAAAGTCCTAGAGCCAGCTAATGTCCAGAGATCAATCTGACTGTTCTCATCAAATGTACTTCAAATATACTTAATTAATACATCAAATGTACTAATAACACTGATCGTGTATGAACAGATATTCAGAAAAAGTATTTAGCCTGCCTGTGACAACGGTAAGGGACAATTTTGAATTAAACTCTAAAACAAAATATAATGCAGTGATTCCACATTATATCTATAGTATGGACAAGCCATAGTTGTAAAGGTTTAGGCCCAACGTTTATAAATCACATAATTGGACTTAGACATTTTACGATCAAATTCTTTGCATAAAAACGTCTAAACAAACTCTTGATTAGTTGCCATGTAAAAAGTTGCAATCGTTGGTTGTGCATTTGGGCCAAGTAAAGGCAATTGGTGATTGTTAAGACAGGACCCAAGATATAAACCAACATCTGACGATAAGTCAAAACATTGTCATGGCCAAAACATAAATCCAAAATTAAAAACGTCACCATTTCTACCGACAATGCGAAAAGAGTATTCTAGTCGCAATGCCGCTATCGTGCCTCCATCCCTATAACCAACAATCTATGTACATTTCTGTAACACAATAGTGTGTGGAGATGCATGATATCCAATGTCTCTGAGACGTTGTGTCTGTAGTGCTGAGATGTATCTGTACAATAGACTATTAGACCAGAGGTTCTCAAACTCCTGTCCTTCCCACTCTCTTTCATCCACATTTTAGGGAGAAAATCTGTCAAGTGCGTGTGCGTGCGTGTATGTATGTATACATATCATTGATTGTGTGTGTGTGCATGCGTACGTGCACACGCGCGTGTGTATGCGTACGTGCACACGCGTGTGTGTGTATGTATGTAAATCTAGGTTTTAATGAAACCGTGTGATAGATCTGAAAGCCCTCGAGGCCTACACTAATACACTCAACAGCGGGATCGATGACTTTCCAGATCACTTGATGTTGCCACGGGAACCACGCTGTTTGGTCATGGTGGTCAGCATCTGACTGATGTAAGAGGTCAGGAGGTCGTCCATCTTGTAGCCCTGTGGTCATACAGACAAACAAACCAGTTCAAAGGTACATTAATGCTTTGCAATATTTCATGGCAGCATTTGAATCAGACCTGTGTTCAAATAGTAGTATTTGTTTCCTGTCATGCGCTTGATTGAGCTTGCCTGGTGCAATGGAGCCAACAGAGTAGTCCCAAAAGTGCAAATCTGCCCAAGTGTCACTCCAAACAGGCCCTATCAAACACACACTATTTGAACCCAGGTCTGCTATGCATTTATTATTTAAAAGATCAACAAAGCTACAGAACCACCCATATATACCATTAAAAAGGCTTCTCGATCTGCATACAGGGTAATTTCAGGCAAATTTCTGGTTAATTTCATGACACCTGCACTCTTATCAATCATCAATCATCAAATCATATAGTCTAACTGCAGTGGGTTGCCAGAAGCACTAGTCTTCTCCATGAGCAGGCACACTCTGTTGAGAAGGAACTCTCCGAAGCTGGCTTCATCACCATCAACATACATTTATTTATTTTGTTAATCTACCTAATTGTTACAGTATGTCTACTTAAATGTTTTCTCTTTATCGGTAGGCCTATACTGCCGGCTTTTAGCTGTGAATGTGTTGCCTACAAGATGAAATTAACTAATGAAACAATAAACCCTTTATATATAAAAGCCGATATTTCACCTACATATACATGGCATTTTAGCAGACGCTCTTTTCCAGAGCGACTCACAGTTAGTGCATAGATCTTAAGATAGCTAGGTGAGACAAACACATATCACAGTCATAAGCTAGATATCCATCCAATTGGCAACAGATTTTCATGTGAATATTCTTACACCAAATGTGGATATAAAATCAGTGAATGATGATGTAGTGTTTTGCACCGAATAAATATCTAACGTTCAATGTTTCCATAGCATTTTCAACTCTATCAATAGTTTTGTCACAATTAGCAAATGTTCCTACTCTGGTCTTGGCATTTGCGCTAGTCAATAGCTCGCAGATACAGTACAGGTAAGCTAGTCTGCATGAGGTTATTATGGATAAGAGAGAGAATATTTCTATTTGTCAAACAGCAGTCATTCATTGATCATCATGTCACTCGATATTTATTGGAACGTAGCATCAAGATCACCGTGCACTTTCACTACCTTGTGAAGTTCATCATAACTTATTTAATCTGTAGCCTAATAAACTGCATGTTTTCCCAAGTCGTAGAGGGAGGACCACACACCATATCATTGCGTGACTCCAAGTTATGATGGTTATTATATCAATATTTGCGCATAAAGGCATTTCCACCGCCATTTCTCACATAATTAATTTTACAGACACAAAAAGATCATACCATGTTGAATGAACAAATGACAAACAAACGATCTGTCTCAATTTATAATATTGTACCGAAACTTGTTCCCATCACAGCTGTTGTGACATTTTTTTATACGGTATGACTTTACTTGCATAAAAGCTGTGGATGGAAACGTGGTTATAGTAAGTCAATATTTCCTCAATTAAGTAATTATGAGCAAAGTCAATGCTTGTAGGAAAAGACAAGTGCTTTCTTTAGAAGACTTTATGATACATACTTTCCAGTATGTATCATGTAATTTATGTAATTTTATGTCATATGTTATGTCATGTGAGTGTTGAAATGTCCAGTAGCTCACCAGTGAGGTCTCACACAGCAGCTTGGTGCCTCGGACCAGGTTTCCGATGGTGATGTGGAAGTAGGTGTTGCCACTGCTCCAGTTGGAGATCTTAGTGAACGGGTGTGTCGTCAAGATGTCCTGTTGAGGTGGGAATTGGAGAATTACACAGTAAACTCGGTATATACGGTAAATGTACACAACTTCTATAACACACATGTGCGCGCAAGAAAATGTGCACACATACCCAAAAACACGCATGCATGCAGGCAAACACTCACCTTTGACTTGGGGTCGATCAGGCTGACGCCATGTTTGTTGATTGCTATCAAGAGGATCTCTGGGAAGTTTGGATCAGTGGTTTGCTGTTGAATAGAAAAACATCAGTTTAGTCGCAATTGGTATCTTACAAACAACTTGTGATTTAAAAATAATTAAATAAATAAATTGATACTGGGATTGAGGCAGACAATAGGCCCTTACACAGATGTATACACTGACAGACATAATAAATAAATAAATAAAACAAGTCAAAAGAAAGCAACAAGGAATGCACAACAACTCTCTGACCAGGTCAATAATAATAGTCCACGACTGACATTGAATTAACTGTTCTAAAATTAACAGCATTTATCAAGAAAATTCATTTGAACATTGGAAAAAAAAACTCCCAAAGTACTAATCAGCACTCAAATACACAACTCAAATGTATAAAAAAACAACAACCCACAAACAATTATCATTCTGTACAGTTTGCACAAGAACAATAATTCATATAGAAATCCATACAGCATTCAAATAGAAATATTTACCTTGACTTCAAAGAAGGCCGAACCAAATGTGGGCCACTTGAAGATGACTTTGAGGAATGAGAGCTTGGCCTCCTCTCGAGTCTTCCCCGACTGCTTGTTGAACAACGCCACTATAGACTGTGAGACAGAAAAACAAGCAGCAGAGAGTGTGACTAAATATGATTTAACCCCCCGGTTTCCTATACGCTACAAGCCTGTGTTAGCCCACTGAGCTAAAGCCTAGGCATTTGCTCTGGGAGCTAATTCAAGTCTTCAGGTCTCCGGCAAGGTTACTCATCACGCAAGCGTGGTTCCCTGAACTACAGTGCCTTCAGAAAGTATTTATACCTCATTACTTATTTCACATTTTGTTGTGTTACAGCCTGAATTCAAAACGGATTACATCTTTTTTTTTTTTTTAAACATGCTTTTAGATAATTTATTGAAAAATTAGTCAATACATGTCAGAATCACCTTCGGCAGCAATTACAGCTGTTAGTCTTTCTGGGTAAGTCTCTAAGACATTTGCACATTATTATATATTTTTTAATCAAAACTGTAACTAAGCCACTCAGGAACATTCATTGTCATCTTTAGTGTATATTTGGCCTTGAGCTTTAGGTTATTGTCCTGCTGAAAGGTGAATTTGTCTCCCAGTGTCTGTTGGAAAGCAGACTGAACCAAGTTTTCCTCTAGGATTTTTGCCTGTGCTTATCTCTATTCCATTCCCTAGTCCTTGTCAATGACAAGCATACCCATAACAGGCTTCCTTTTCACTCTGTCATTTAAGTTAGTATTGTGGAGTAACTACAACGTTGTTGATCTATCATCAGTTTTCTCCTATCACAGCCATTAACCTCTTTGGCCTCATGGTGAAATCACTGCACAATTTTGTTCCTCTCCAGCAACTGCATTAGGAAAGACAACTGTATTTGTAGTGACTGGGTATATTCATACACCATCCAAAGTGTAATTATTACCTTTAAATGCTCAAAGGGATTTTCAAAGTCTGTTTTTTTTTATGTTTTACCCATCTACCAATAGGTGCCCTTCGTTGCAAGTGTTTGAAATTCACTGCTCGACTGAGGGACCTTACAGATAATTGTATGTATGTTAAACACTATTATTGCACACAGAGTCCATGCAACTTATTAAACAAATGTTTACTTCTGAACTTATTTAAGCCTGCCATAACAAAGAGGTTGAATACATACTGACTCAGCTTTTCTACATTAAAAATTCAGACTGTAACACAACAAAATGTGGAAAAAGTCAAGGGTTTTGAATACTTTCGGAAGTTACTTTACCTCTGCTACGTTAGTACAAAAAGTACTTGCGACAACACAATAACTAGGACCATGGCCCATATTCACAAAGAATGGAACCTAGATTCAGGTTACTTTTCTTATTCTTTATGATCTAAAAGGCAAAACTGAGTCAGGTCAAACGGTCCAGATAAACTAATCCGACAGGAATTCCAATTTTCCAACACACCCGTTTCCAGTCGTCAGGCGAGAGATGTCTGATCTGATCCTGAGGTATCAGCTCCTTCAACATCTTGGGAATGTTAGGAAACTGGGATTTGTCCTCCTCGAACTTCACCCTGTAGATCAGAGCTCCCAGATGGAAAACCTCTTCCCGAGAACACTGGTGGTAACCACGGAGATACTTGGGAAGCTCCTGAAGAAAGAGCAGTGAGGAGGGTCAATACACTTAGACACATATGTAGCCAGTCAAACACACATGAGCGTACACACACACCTGGTAGTAGTGAAAGATGTAGTCAGCCATGGAGTCTTTCCCTGGCATGGTATTGGTCCACAATTTCTTCATGAAAAACACCTGATAGGTCAGTGAAGGCACTACACCTGCAGACGGATGATACCGAGAGATTCAGGACACACTTCTCATACTAATACATCAAAATAGATGGCAAGTTCCCCAACCCAAGCTTAACCTTCAACCTAGCATTAACCACAACATGTTGATGGACATATAACATGAAAGACCAATCAAATATGTATGTGGCCCAATCCTGAAGGCTACACTAGGTGCTAAAAGTTAGGTCATCATCAATAGGGTGTGTCTTTCTTTCTTACTGACCAAAAATATTTTGGTTGCCTACAGGAAATCTGAAGAAAATGCTTATTTAACCCTCAAACTACCGACTGGGGTCATTTAGGATCATAGGCCAAAGGTGGTTTATTAAATTCTTCCAATTTAAGAGACTATAAAAAATCATATTTTGATCAGAGTGAGACTATATATATACAGCGGGTGAAATAAGTATTGAACACGTCACCATGTTTCTCAGTAAATATATTTCCAAAGGTGCTATTGACATGAAAGTTTCACCAGATGTTGGTAACAACCCAAGTAATCCATACATACAAAGAAACCAAAACAAATAAGTTCAGAAATTAAGTTATGTGTAATAATGTGAAATGACACAGGGAAAAAGTATTGAACACATGAAGAAAGGGAGGTTCAAAAAGGCATGGAAAGCCAAGACAACAGCGCATTTCTAAGCTTCTGAATGTTCCAGTGAGCACTGTTGGGGCCATAATACGGAAGTGGAAAGACAATAATTTGACCATAAATTTGCCTCGACCAGGTGATCCTCGCAAGATTTCTGACAGAGGAGTGAAAAGAATAATCAGAAGAGTTGTCCAAGAGCCAAGGACCACTTGTGGAGAGCTTCAAAAAGACCTGCAATTAGCAGGTACTGTTGTCTCAAAGAAAACAGTAAGTAATGCACTCCACCGCCATGGCCTGTATGCACGCTCACCACGCAAGACTCCATTGCTGAAAAAAAAGCATGTTGAAGCTCATTTAACGTTTGCTGCACAACATTTGGAAAAGCCAGTGAAATACTGGCAGAATATAGTGTGGTCAGATGAGAGCAAAATTGAACTGTTTGGATGTCATAATACACACCATGTTTGGAGGAGAAATGGCACTGCACATCACCCTAAAAACACCATACCAACAGTGAAGTTTGGAGGTGGGAACATCATGGTGTGGGGCTGCTTTTCAGCAAATGGTACTGGCAAACTTCACATAATTGAAGGAAGGATGAATGGGCAAATGTACGAGGAGCACCTGGTCGAGGCAAATTTATGGTGAAATGATTGTCTTTCCACTTCCGTATTATGGCCCCAACAGTGCTCACTGGAACTTTCAGAAGCTTAGAAATGCACCTATAATCAATGCCATCATTATGTTTTGCAGCAATTAGGTTGCGAATGTCTTGAGACAGCTCTTTGCTTTTACCCATCATGAGATCTTGTGTCTTGTGTGACACCTTGGCAATGAGACCTTTTGTAGGCCACCAGTTGGGACTGAACCAGCTGATATTAATTTGCACTGACAGGGGGCTGGATTGCTTTTTAATTACTGATAGTTTTCAGCTGTTGTCTTGGCTTTCCATGCCTTTTTGAACCTCCCTTTCGTCATGTGTTCAATACTTTTTCCCTGTGTCATTTCACATTACTACACATAACTTAATTTCTGAACTTATTTGTTTTGGTTTCTTTGTATGTATGGATTACTTGGGTTGTTACCAACATCTGGTGAAACTTTCATGTCAATAGCACCTTTGGAAATATATTTACTGAGAAAAATGGTGACGTGTTCAATACTTATTTCACCCGCTGTATCTGAGATCAAATATGGCTGTTTCTCTGGAGCAAAATCTGAGAAAAGAAGTATGAGAAAAAACACAGTGTTGAATAAAGGACATTTTTGTCTTGGAGAATTAAAGGTGATAATTTTCCTTTCCTATGGGTAACTTTTCTACTGAATCTAGGGCCCTCTACAGTCAACAAATATCTTTACCGTCCTTTGCGGGTCTGGCTTTTTTGATCCAGTCGGTCAGATGCCTCACAAAGTCAAAGAAGAAATCCCCCTCAGGCACACTGATGACCTAGAAACAACAAGAAAACACAAATACCAATAAAGTTAATCTAGAATCAGTGGAATCATCCTCACATTCAGATTATATTCTGTGACAGTAGTGAAATAAATTGGTGTATATTCCTTGTGTAGGAGTTATAGAGTAGAGAGACATCTTTAAACTATTAACATTTGCATCTCACACTGTAATATATTATATATTATTTGGATAAATATTATTCAATTGTAACATTAAATAAAAAATATAGACGAAGAGTTTAGTTCTGAAACGCTACAGATGTAGAATTTTAAGTTGATCACCCTGTTGCAGAACTTTCCAAAATACTGTCCTGCAAAACTATCCTGTAGTGTATTTGAGGTTTATAAAGGCTTCTGAAGATGGTAATTTTCCACTTGATTTTCCTTTACGATAAAAATGTATCAACCCCTACAAAAATGTCCATTAATTATAATCCACATAAAAATGTACAGTTCCTGTCGCTGCAGGATTATTTTCCTGCTGTAGCAAATTGGCTGAAATGAAGATCCTATCTGTAAACCCACCAATTTTTCCACATTTGTGTTTTTTCATCAGAAATTATTGCTAATGTGTACTTCTATTTGTGTGTAAAATATTACTGTTCTCGGAAACATCATACAACCAGATACGATTGGATTACAACCAAGTCTTTTTTTGAAGTATTTTTTCATGAAGTCATAAAGAAGTCAGGAAAATATCCAATATTTTGGTTGTTATCTGGTCATATAAGCAAGTTACAACCAGTTAAATACATCATGTTTAAAAGACATCCTGTTAAAATCAGTATACAACCTGACGTCAAAAAGCATGTTCTAATGACCTCATTGCAAGCATATCCTAGTAGTGTACCTTGTCAGTGATCTTGACAAACAGGCTGAAGCCCTCAGAGGACTTGAGGAGTAGTCTGCCTGAGATGTTCAGACAGAAATCTTTGGCCTTGGTACTCGACTCCACCTCAAAAGCCTGTGGGGGAAAAAAAATCCACTTTTACACAATTTGCTATAAAAGTGACTGCACAAAATGTTCCAGGTTTGAATAAGTCAGCGTATGTGGTGTTTTTGTCCCCGTGACCCAGCATACATTTTGGGCCTCAACGTGCCATTGCTCCTTTGTAACGACCTCTCACCTCGTCTGTGTCATCGGGGAAGTACACTTTGTGAAAGATCTGCGTGGTCTTGTGCTGGATGGCCTCCACCTCCACCAGGTGAGGTGGGTACTTCCTGGATCCGTTACTGTATTGGTAAAGAAAGAGCATTATCGTTACAGAGCATTATGGGTACTGTAGTATGTAATGCTACAATTACTGACAAGAGACAGACAAGGGAAGGAATATCAGTAAAGAGGCATGGATCTTGAGTTGATCTCTAGTTAGGAGCCAAATCCACACACGTAACTCAAATGTTTTCCTAAATCTGGCATGGATCTCAAATGAGGATTCGGCCCTATTGCCTAAATACGTCAGCATTTGTGTCTTCTCTGTTTACATGGCTGAGAAACTCTTAAGAAATTGTAAAAATACTTTTGCTCAAATGGTTAAACCCGTAATGCGTGTAATATCGGAACACTTAAAGTAAACACACTGTACAAGTGGGTTAGCCTACCGTAATGCCTTCTGGAGTCTCTGCATGCAGTCAGGGGCGAGGGGGTGATGCTTCTTAGCCTGGAGGAACTTCTGGACGTGGGGTAGCAGAATGTTACTGGGGGGGAACAGACCTGTACACAGCCACAGCAGCTCCCAGCCCTTCTCCTCGCTGTACCTGCACATACACACACACAAAAACACACACACACACAGCACAACATGGTCAATCCCCATATGACCACTACTTCCCTGAGAGTGTACGTTTAGTTCGACTGCAGTCTCAGACATACTTGATGTTGTTCTCAGTGAGCTGTTTGAGGATCTGACAGTAGATCTCATCTTTGAGTGGCTCTGCCTTCAGCGCTCCCTCAAAAATCTGGTCAGTCAGCTCATTGACCGAACGCGCTCGCTTGGACGGGTAGTCACCCATATACTTCATCAAGGGTGCAGGAGAGCGGTCAAGGACCATGACCAGACATTGAGTACAAGACTACGCACGCTAAACACAGACATAATACTATGATGCAGTACTACATACTATACATTATACTATGATGCAATACTACATACTATATATTATGCTAGATATTACATATTGAAGTTTGAATCACATTTAAAGGGATAGTTTACCCAAATTACAGACATTACACTAAGGTTTCCTTACCCGTAAGCAGTCTATGGCCAAAGTAAGACAGCAATCCATGCTTTGGTTTAGTTTACTTGGCAACTGTCTCCAAATGCTAACTGTTTAGCATTGTTGTCCAAAAATCTATGCAAGTTAATATCCCTGATTTTAGCATTTTTCGCATTTCATGTTTAAATCATCCTACAGTGTTAAGAATAAAGTAACTTTAAGATGATTTGAGGCGTGAAAGGTAATTGATACACAATGGCAGTAAGGATATCGATGAAAGCCAGTTGGGCCTCCTGGGAGAGCTCCTCGTGGGCCAGCACCTTCTTCAGTAGGGGCTGTTTGAGGGGCTCTCTGGTGCAACACCACAGACGTTCCTTCCCACGGCCCTTAGTGATCATTACCCTGCTCAGAGTGCTCTTAGGAGGGGGTCTGGAGGGGGAGGAGGGGTGAAGAGGAAGAAGGGAGTGGGGAAAGATGGATGAAGGGAACAGAGGGATGAGTTTGTTTGTGTGTGTGTGTGTGTGTGTGTGTGTGTGTGTGTGTGTGTGTGTGTGTGTGTGAGTGAGTGAGTGAGTGAGTGAGTGAGTGAGTGAGTGAGTGAGTGAGTGAGTGAGTGAGTGAGTGAGTGAGTGAGTGAGTGAGTGAGTGAGTGAGTGTGTGTGTGTGTGTGTGTGTGTGTGGCTACCTGAAGTAATCGTAGGAGAACTCCTCTAGGGTGTAGGGCTTGACCTTGTCCTCACTCTCAGCCAGGGCCAGCTGGGACAGGTTGATGGACTCTCTTCTCTGGTCTGGAGTCATAGTCACCAGAGCCTAGCGGAGAGAGAGGGAGGGAGGGAAGGGAGAGAGGGAGGGAGATGAAGAGAAAAGGGAGTAGAGAGGATGTAAGAGAGACCGACACAAACAAGAACTTCAGTAAACTACAGAATGAGAGCTGTAAACACAGTATGGAGCATGAATGCCTGAGGACATCACCACCACAATGTCATACTGTGGTATAAATTCTTCAAGATTCCATAGATTTCCAAAATTACCCATTAATGAGCATAGTTTCTAAAAGATCCCGTAACTTTGGAAATGTACAGAGAATTTTGCAACCCTATGAGGTCACTCACCACAATGTCATACTGCGGCCGGGTGACGGTGGGCACGACGTAGACGCAGTCGGCCGGGAAGTCCCCCTGTTGCTTGGTCCTGTCGTTGACCCCGTGGGCCCACCCCGAGGTCATGACCTGCTCGCCGCAGTGCTCGTCCAATAGGATCAAGTCGCCCTTGGAAAAACTGAGGAAGGTGGAGTCATCGCCACCCGCTACAGGAACACAACATTCAATTAAACGGAAATTCCATTAAAATAACCTTATTGTCAGTAAATAACGTCATGTGTGGTGGTTGGTAAATACACCGTGAGGAGGTATCGTGTGTGCGGAAGTTATAAGAGTTATATTTGATCTACAATGGTAAATACAAGACACACGTTTATTACTATTGGACAGTTGGAGATGGAATTTGAATATTGAAACAATGCTGCAAATGTCAGAGAGACAGACAGCAAGGTTTATACAAATCTCCACTGTTGAAAACTAAATGTTAGTCTAAAAGAAATGTGAGATAATGTCTAGATGCATTTTATAGTGGAGATTACGTTTTGTACAGTGCATTCGGAAAGTATTCAGACCATTTTTCCATATTCTGGTAGGTTACAGCCTTATTCTAAAATCAATTAAATCCTCATCAATCTACACACAATATCTATCTATCTATAATGACAAAGCGAAGAAAAGGATTTTAGAAATGTGTGCAAATTTATTACAAATAAAAAACAGAAATGCCTGTTCAGACCCTTTGCTATGAGACTCTAAATTGAAAACAGGTGCATCCTGTTTCTATTGATCATTCTTGAGATGTTTCTACATCTTGATTGGAGTCCACCTGTGGTAAATTCAATTGATTGGACATGATTTGGAAAGGCACACACCTGTCTATATAAGGTCCCACAATTGACAGTGCATGTCAGAGCAAAAATCAAGCCATGAGGTTGAAGGAATTGTCTGTGGAGCAATGATACAGGATTGTGTCGAGGCACAGATCTGGGGAAGGGTACCAAAAAATGTCTGCAGCATTGAAGGTCCCCAAGAACACAGTGGCCTCCATCATTCTTAAATGGAAGAAGTTTGGAACCACCAAGAATCTTCCTAGAGCTTCCTAGAGCTGCCGCCTGGCCAAACTTAGCAATCGGGGAAGAAGGACCTTGGTCAGGAAGGTGACCTAGAACCCGATGGTCACTCTGACAGAGCTCCAGAGTTCCTCTGTGGAGATGGGAGAACCTTCCAGAAGGACAACCATCTCTGCAGCACCATCAATCAGGCCTTTATGGTAGAGTGGCCAGATGGAAGCCACTCCTCAGTAATGCACATGACAGGCTGCTTGGAGTTTGCCAAAAGGCACCTAAAGGACTCTCAGACCATGAGAAACAAGATTCTCTGATCTGATGAAACCAATATTGAACTATTTGGCCTGAATTCCAAGCGTCTGGTGGAGACCTGGCAACATCTCTACGGTGAAGCATGGTGGTGGCAACATCATGCTCTGGGGATGTTTTTCAGCGGCAGGGACTGGGAGACTAGTCAGGATTGAGCAAAAGAGTGGCTTCTGGACAAGTCTCTGAATGTCCTTGAGTGGCCCAGCCAGAGCCCAGACTTGAACCCAGTCGAACATCTCTGGAGAGACCTGAAAATAGCTGTGCAGCAACACTCCCCATCCAACCTGACAGAGCTTGAGAGGATCTGCAGAGAAGAATAGGAGAAACTTCCCAAATACAGGTGTGCCAAACTTGTAACGTCATACCCAAGAAGAAGGCTGTAATCTCTGCCAAAGGTGCTTCAATAAAGTACTGAGTAAAGGTTTTACTTTTTTTTTTTTTTTAAACCTGTTTTTGCTTTGTCATTATGGGGTATTGTGTGTAGATTGATGAGGGGAAAAAAACAATTTAAGCAATTTTAGAATAAGGCTGTAACGTAACAAAATGTGGAAAAGGTCAAGGGGTCTGAATACTTTCCAAATGCACTGTAAATTGCCTGGCTGGGCTGATGCGACAGTGGATTGTGCAGTCAGATAGAACA
The DNA here is from genome assembly GCA_023634145.1 of Thymallus thymallus. Lineage (NCBI taxonomy): Eukaryota > Metazoa > Chordata > Actinopteri > Salmoniformes > Salmonidae > Thymallus > Thymallus thymallus. The sequence goes on from CM042391.1 coordinate 32,366,621, forward strand.
GAGTAAATAGGCATTTTTACGTCATAGATTTAGCCAGTGGTAACCTGTGGAATAGACACCAGCTGGAATGCGGTTTTAACCAATCAGCATTCAGGATTAGACCCACACATTGTATAAATGGTCAATAAGACAAGCAGTCCAATAAATGATTAAACATACTAGGTTAGAGCAGATTCTACCCTAAAACATGTAAATCAACACAAAATTACAACACAATTAATATAGAGTCTTTCACTGCTGTGGTTTAGAAGATAAGGAATGAAAACATAAAATGGAGCCATTCTTTCTTTGATAAAGAGACATGCATTATAAAAAAATATCAGAGTTGCTTCTCATGTTGTAGTCTGTCCCAGAAAACACCTACAAGATCACAGTAATTTACCATACTTTTCCTTGTTGGCTTTGGAAGACATGACCTGTTCTTAATTGAAAAGTGTTGACCAATGTGCATTGCCCCTGTTTAATAAACCTAATAAGATAAAGTAAATAAGAGCTAGTAGGTTACTTACCGGGGTTGGGGCAGTCCAGCAGCGCCACCACAAACTTTGACCTCTTCCTGAGGCCCTCCAGGAAGGTCACGACGAGGTCGCGTATGTCCTCTGCATTATTGGAGGTGAATGTGTACTCGTCTCCTTTGATGGTGGCCAGCGAGAAGCTCTGGCCCTGGAGCTTACCGCCTCTGTCAAGGGAAAGTATTCTTACAATATCAAAACATGTTACAATTAAAATATGATTATATTTATATTTGATCTAAATATTTTATTTGAGTCTATATATATATATATATATATATATATATACATACTTACATACTGTATATTTGTAATCTTTATATATCATTTTTTGTATAAAATCACATGCTTTCTAAACATTCTAATTCAGTTGCTGTGTACATTACAACTGTGGAAAAACTATAAAAAGTTTTGAATTACATATTCTTTTTAAATTACAATGATATCATTATAATTACATGATATCAATGAATAGTCATAACAACCAAGTGAATGAAAACATATCTAATGATCATTGACAAATGATGACTACAGTCTATTAGGAGAAAGGAATCATAGCAGCATTACCTGCTGCTGGACACAGCAGTGATCTCTGGGAAAGAGAGTTCCAAAAGGACCTGTTCCTGCTCATCCACAAAGTAGACCCCGGTCCAGTTAACCGCCACAATGACGTCATTCTTAGGCAGGCTGGGTCCTGACGGGTTAAAACATTACTTAAGAGGGAATTTCAACCTACATTTAATAATGATATTATGGACACGATACAGGTCTTTCTCAGAAATATCATTAGCGTTACATCCATTGTAGTACATTGGCCTGAACTCCCATAAATATCAACAGTAGACTTACCTGAAAATTTGAAGGCCTCGTAGAAGCGTGAGAAGAGTAAAGGCCACTTGAAACGAGCAAAGTCAACCACGTCTTCCTTCACCCTCTGAGTGTCCAACCTTTTCTGGGTGTAGACTCCCTGAGGGAGTGGAGAGGTTAGAGAGACTATTTGAGAACTGTGTGTGTGAGCGTGTGTACCATAGGACAATATAGTCAAGTTGTAGGTGGGAAAATGCTGAACGTCAATTGAGATGATGGGTGGCGATTAACATAAAAAGCTAATTCAGAAATTATAATTTGGCTCAGAAGATGCTTAAAAGCTATTCACTAAAGAAAAAGCTGTGAAAACAGCGTTCATGTGTGTCTACCCTCTACTACATTCCTGAATATAGCGATAAATAGATAATAGGACAAAGAGCATGAGAGAGGTGCTGAAACTGATCCTTGGGGGACACCTACCTTTTTATGGGCGGCAACAACTAGCTGGGCCCACTTGTCATTGGTCTTGGCGGAGCTGATTTCGCGGTCAGGGATGTAGGAAGGGATGAGGTTGAGGAGGCGCTCCTGGAGAATCTCCGAGCCGTAGTCTACGTAGTACTGCTGAGACGCCAGCTCCGCCAGATCCTCATCCTGAGCGAGAGAGAGGGGTGGGAGAGAGGGAAATTGAGAGAGAGGGAGAGTGGGTAGATGGAGTGAGAGAGAGAGAAGGGGAAGGAGCTTTAACACTTTCATATTTTACAAAAAACATCAGGCATTAATGTGCTTTCACATATACTGTACATCAGCATGAAATGAATATCACATAAAAATGCCATCTCACATCATTCATCAACCAGGCACAGAGAGAGGATGAGTGGGAAACACACAAAGAGACTAAAAAGAGATATGTAGTTGTAGTTGTGAAGTTCCCTACATCTGCCCCACCGCTAACCTGCCGTCTCATACATGCCTTCATCTCTCTGCCCTCATGCCCCACTAACCCTCTCGCAGCGGTACTCGCCAAACTTGACCCCGCGGACTGTCTGTTGGTAGATGAGGTTGGTGGCCACGCTGTCTTCGCCAGGATTGTGCCAAGGAGTGAAGATCTCCTTCCTGAAGAACAGGCGCCAGGGTGCATTCCTCTCCTGGGCACCTTGCTCCTTGGCATACTGCTCGCACTGCGACACGGCATCCATCACATGGTCGCTGCCGCTGCCCAATGAGGATACCTGGGGGATGGATGGACATTTGACATTGGGCTCGATAGTTTCTCAAACAAGTTTGTGAGACTGTGTGTGTATGTGTGAATGAGTGAGAGTGAGTGAGTGGGTGCGGGGCTGCATTCATACGTGTGTGAGGTCCACTCTAGTACCTTGTCAAACAGGGCAATGTAGAGAGAGAAACCGAAGCGGTCTTGGAGGCTGATCTTGTCTGCCAGGGCATTACACAGCTCGTTGGCTGTGGTGGCTGAGTCGGTCAGCAGGGTCTTAGTGGTACCATCCATGAAGGTCACCGGCAACATGATGGGCTTCTTCGACTTAGTGGCCTAAGAGGGAGGGATGATTATTATCGACTTAGTGGCCTGAGAGGGAGGGATGATTATTATCGACGGAGTGGCCTGAGAGGGAGGGATGATTATTATCGACATAGTGGCCTGAGAGGGAGGGATGATTATTATCGACATAGTGGCCTGAGAGGGAGGGATGATTATTATCAACGTAGTGGCCTGAGAGGGAGGCATGATTATTATCGACGTAGTGGCATGCGAGGGAGGGATGATTATTATCGACTTAGTGGCCTGAGAGGGAGGGATGATTATTATCGACGTAGTGGCCTGAGACGGAGGGATGAAACAACTCCAGGCTACACTTGAACGTCTAAGATAGAAGATACCAGAAAGAAAGTATGTAGAAATTACCTGAATATTTGGTCATAACTGCTCTTTTTCTGGCATGCAAATTGATTTTGATTAACAAATTTACAAAGGTGAAATAAAATAAAAAATGGCTGACACGCGAGTGGGAAGAAGCTGCCTCTAGAGGGCTAGACACTGATTTAATGTCAGTTTTGCCCCTAATAATCTGGTTTAGAACTGCCCTCATGGTTCAATGATCCTAGATCTGAGTGTACCTGCAGCTCGAGCCAAGATGGCGGCTGGGTCCTGGTGCGATTCACAAAGGTCCTCCTCAACCTCTCCTCGCAGTATGGAGCGTAGCCCGGCGGACCACTGATCATGAACGTACGCAAATACTGAAGGAAAGAGAGGAAGGGTGGAGGGGGGAGAGAGAAAGAGAGGAGAAAGAGAGAGGGGGGAGAGTGTCAGGGGGTAAAGTTAACATCAATGACACATTCTGGGGCACATTCAGAATTCAACAGAACTAGTTCTAGACAGATTTTAGTGGTGTGTGTGTGTGTGTAAGTGTGCGTGTTCGCACACGTGTGTATGAACGCATGTGTGTATACGCTGTGTGTGTGTGTTATCAAAAAGACGAGGATCTTACTTTGACAAACTTCTCAGAGGGAGCGAAGCAGCCAGCGCAGAGAGAGAGCAGGATCCAACCACGGGCATGGCTACTCTTAGATGGGTTCTGGGTCAGTTGCTTGCAGATCTGACAGTAGATCTCATCCCTGGTGATGGACACAACAGCCAGCCAATCACAGCCACCGTCAGATCACGAGCAGCAAAAACCACAAACCAATAACACGGACCGTAAGTAGTAAGTCAGAACCAGGACACATACTTATGATGGTTAGTGTCCCCATATCCAAACTAGCATACCACTCAGAATACAAGTCCAATAAATTACTTTTTTTGTGACAGGTTAAAACAAAATGGTGGAAGCTCAGATCATAAATGAAGGAGGGGAGCACGGAGAGGACAGATTCAGAAAGTTGAGAAAGAGTCTTTGAGTAATTGGTAGAATAAGTCAAAGGGTCGTAGGTCACCTGAGGGCGGGCCTTAGGATGCCGTTGCCGATGATGAAGTGCAGCTTCTCCAGGTTGGATGTGGGCCGGTCCTCCAACATGCTGTTCCCCTGTAAGCTGTAATCGCCGTCAGTCAAACGCCGGGTCACCTATAGCGGAGAAGGAGGCGGGGCCAACAGGGAACAGTCATGTCATTGGTGATTCCTTCCATTCAGTAAGTTATATGTATTGCTGAGTTGGCATCGGGGTTCGAATTACAGGGGTGCCCAGAGATTCTGAAAACTCCCATAACAGATCAGAGGACCCATATAATCTGTCAAATATTAACATGGGCATATCCATAAGGAGTAACAAGAATGTTGGTCCAACCCACTATTTTGGGGATTGTGTGGCTCAGTTGGTGGTAGCATGGCGCCGCTAACTGGCATATATTATTATAGTACACTGTATATTATGATGATAGCTATAATGAGACACAAACCTCCTCAGTGATCTTGGACTTCCTCTTCAGGGTGAGAGAGACCAGCTTGTGTCTCACACTGTTCTTCTTCTGCCCACCACCACCTTCAATGGAGCTGTTCTGTAAGAGGGAGAGAGGGGTGTAGATGAGCTTTATCTGATCTGGTCCGGTCTGCCTGTCCCGTTTGTGTCCTGGATGGCATACACAAAGAAATCCACCCATTCTACCAATACCCTCCTCATCTCCTTAACCACTCCATTAAGCCAGTGTTTCTCAATCCTGGTCCTGGGGACCCAAAGGGGCTGTAGCACTAACTTACCTGATTCCAATAATCAAAGGCTTGATAAGTTGATTAGTTGAATCAGGTGTCTGAGTGCTATGGCAAAAACAAAAATGGACAACCCTTTGGGTCCCCAGGACCAGATTTGAGAAACACTGCCAATGCAATTAGCAATGCAACTGCGCCATTTTACGTAGCTAATTGCATTCTTATGTTGCATATTTGTGTTATTGTATAAATTAGGCTTTAAACCCTTCCCATTACGTTCTCCCTCCATGTCACATCCTCTCCTGTCCCATTCTAGTCTGAATATCTCACAAGCACACTTTACCACTCCTCCCCCGACTCCTCAACTCCACATCCTCTCAGGTCCTTCCTTTCTCCCCTGCTTTACCCACCCTGCTCTTCCCACCTACATTCTATCCCTAAGGGGAAGCTTATCCTAGATCTGTACCTAGGGGAAGCCTCACTCCGGAGCTCCCTCCTCACAGTCTGGAGCTCCTACAGCTCTCTCTTATAGGACCTCTTGCTTCCTCCCTCCCCCTCCCTCTCTCCCCTCCCTCACCTCTCCCTCCACAGTCTGGAGCTCCTGTAGTTCTCTCTTGTAGGTCCTCTTGCCCAGCGTCTCGTAGATCTTGGTCATGACGGGGATCTTCTCTGAGCCGTCACTGATGGTGATGTGGTACTTGGGCTCGGGCAGGTCCCCCATGAACCTCAGCACTGTGATCCACACCGCCAGCGCCGCCTGGGGGGAGGGGGGGATTGTTCGCCCAAGTTGCTCAATTACACATTGATTTCTTTACCTAGTAAGCTGTCTTTGGACTAGGACAGACAGCAATCTTTGGTTTTGTTTACCTGGCTGCGGTTATATGCTAATATTAGTATGCTTGTCCAAAAGCCAATTTAGCATGTCCTTCATTTTCTGTTGAATCATTTTTGAAAAGGAAAAGGCACAACGCTCCCTGGTGATTAAAAAACAAATTGTTTTATTTAAGCTTGACGTTTCAGACATCAATGGCCTTCATCAGAACCAGATGAAGGCCATTGAGGGATGAAATGTGAAGCTTTATTAACTTAGCTTGAAGTGGAACTGACACGTTTTAACTACATTGCAGATAAGAAAAAAACAGACAACCATAACATTAGTCAAAAATATAAAATTCCAAGTTTATGCTTCAAAACAAACTTTATAAGAGGTTTTAAAAATAGGTTCTATTTGACTCAAAATTCCATGATGTACAGTAAGGCATTGTTGGCAGAATAGATGGATGCAGTTCAATGCATGATTAATATAACTCAGCAATACATTTCTCGGTAGTCCAAAAAATATCAGGTTGTAAATGGCCTGGAACATTGTTTTCTGCCTGCACCCATTCGGTATGCACTGTTTCAGTTTCAATGACTCAAAATATGGAACAAAAAAGGGTGACTGTAACTAAGGCTGGGAAGGTCAATACAATCAAACTAGCAAGGGCAATGATCAAAAGTCAGTCATAATGCGGCTAATAGGCTAGCGCAAGTGTCAAACACAAGGCTTGCCGGCCAAATAGGACACACAAGCAAGTATAAATGAGTCAACATTTGAGTCATTTACGTTATGAAATTTAAGCCTGATGCGCTCGCATCGGTGAATTCAACTTCAATTGCGCTGCTTTCGCAGACACATGCCACAGTCCCAGCTAGGCTACTAAAATGCTGCAGTCTGACTTCGGTTTTTAAAGCTTGACAAAGAATAACCAAAAAACTACACCTGCAACAAAACACCATGCAAAGGAGTAACATGTAGGCAGGCATATTACAGCAAAATTTGAGCAGTAGTTCAAATTGGCAGTAAGTTGGCTACAACAACATTTTGAGTGCACCATACAGCTGCATTCAATCGCACAGGTGATCCATGCAGTGCAAAAAAAGGAAAAATATGTTTTAAGTTAAAATGTTACAACAACCTATTGTTATTTGGAGTTAATAAATACTTTTTGATTATGGTCGCAGCATATTATGCACATCTGCAAGCATAGCAGCAAGGCTGGACAAATATGATTGATCTTTTGTTTTAATATGTTAAAATTCTATACACAGCATCCTATGTAGGTGGACATTATAAAGGGCCATATTTTTTATAATAGAACAATGGCCAGTTTGCGTCGCAGTTGCATGTCTGGCCTGTTTTTTCAATATGCCCCATGCTCTGATTGAGTTTGACACCCCCTAATGTTAGATAGCTAGCTGCTGCTGGGAGGATGTCATGATGTCATTGGAGGAGTGACCGACTTTTCCCCCTCATATCGTTTTTCGGTGGCTACAGCTAGAGATGCAGGTGTCATTTGGTTAGCTAGCAAGAAATGTGAATTGCTTTCCTAGCTAGCTATGCTAAACTTGAACGACTTATCCACAATTAGCATATCTCTTAGTTGTCAATCAAATGTATTTGGCATCGATCAAATGGGCAGGAAGGCAAGTTCCCATTTAGTTGTCAAAACGTGGGTTGGTACAAGCATGCATTGACAGGCAAGCTGCAGAAGGACAAGCAGACTACTATTCCATCTTTTATCAATGCAATTTTGACTGCTAACTAGCTGAAAAAGTTTGAGAGGGTTTATCTAATGTTCCCTCGTTAGATTTTAGCCAATCTTGCTCTGGATAGCCTTAGTTGTTGATCTTTTTGATGTGCATAGGCAACTGAGGGAGTGAGAGCCTACCTTTTCATGGTTGTTTGAACAATAGGACTGTGAAGTTCCCAAATGTAAGAGGACTCCCGTGGTATTTACATATTTGCAGAAATCCATTCAGGTGGCTTTTGGCAAATGCATTGTTGCTACTGCCTGTATTCACACAGTCCAGTTCAAAGTGAATGATGGCAGGCCTGTGAGGCAAATGGCTTATTAGCATATAGGCCTACTGTAGCTCTGCTATGGCGCCGGTCTGCGTAGACTCCGGTCTTGGACAAGACAGATGTTTTTATTACGTTTTATTGTCTATTAATTGTCCAAAAGCAAGGCCGTTTTCCCGCTCTATATTTCTACAGAATTTTCTCAAATGTCTTACTGTACCTCATTCCCAAATATTCTATGAATTTATGAAAACGTGAAAATAACCACATCTAAGTGCTCACTTGTCAGAAAATGTAAAACAAGGTATTCCTCCTGGGGTTGTGTATATGCACATATTTTAATAAGATTTAATGTTGCTTAAAGGCTTTCAGTTCCACTTTAAATAAAACAATGACTGAGTAAGCGTTGCGCCTTTTCAATGATAATCTAATTCTTTGGTCGACTCACATTGGTTGAGCGCCCTCCACTTATTCCCCGCCCAAATAATCTAAAACAGTGGTCACCAACCGGATGATCGATCTTAAAGGCATTCCTAGTCGATCACCAAACATTTCTGTAAAAAACCCAACGATAAAGCCTTGCGTTCCTAATATATGTATTTGTTTTGCGCTGTTGGCGGTAGGTCAACTTGATTCAGAAGCACTAGAGCCAGGAATGCAAAGATGTCCATTTTTTAACCATTTCATATGTCTGAAGGTAGAACTCAGCCAATCCGGCAGGCCCAGCGAGCAAATCAAGTGCACTTATAGGCCTACCGCTCGACAACAAGATAGCTCAGATCACCGTGTCTGCAGTTTCCTAGCGCCATAGACCACATGTCAAACTCATTCCACAGAGGGCCGAGTGTCTGCGGGTTTTTGCTCCTCCCTTGTACAAGATTGATGAATTAAGGTCACTAATTAGTAAGGAACTCCCCACACCTGGTTGACTAGGGCTTAATTGAAAAGAAAAAACAAAACCTGCAGACACTATGCCCTCCATTGAATGAGTTTGACACCCATACTATAGACTGTAAAAAAAAAGCCTCAAGCGCACAGCAAAGTGATCATTTAAGATTTCAAAACCACGACTAGAGAGAGACTAAAGGAATACAGAAAAGAGCTGTTGTTTTTATGAGTAAGTTCATGTTTAAGTTGCTACTCAACCCTGTCAACACCTTGTTTAACGCCAGGCTACAACAACCAGCACTGCAGCTGCAATGAAGGAGTATAGCAAAGAGTTTCAATAAGCTTGCATGGTTATTATTAGCGTCTTGTCTTTTTTAATACCGAGGAATATTTCAGTTTCTCTGGTCATAGGAGTAACAACATGAATTGATGCAAGAGGCAGAAATAATGCAGTGATACTTAAGTTCCGCCATCAGCTGGAAAACTGTGTCCCCTTTTCGGGTTAGAGGCAGCCTCTCTCCCTCCCTACGCTCAAAGCAAATGATTATGCTCACTCAGCTGTGCCTTACAAGTAATACAACAAATGATCTATTACAAGTGTGATCATATACCAACAATCTTGAAATATAATTTCAAAATTGTCTGGAAGAACAACAACATTGGCAGGGCAATTCAAGCTTAGCCATTATGCAGTGATAATGTATTGGGCCTATAACCTACTGAACAAACCTCATTGCTGCAGAACAGTTTTTAATTGGTTAATGTTTCATAGGCTTAGGATTTTTTACTTAAAAAAAAAAAAACATCAGCGGTAGATCTTGCATTTTGTTTCAGAAAGTTGTCACTGATCTAAAAGTATCTGAAATTGATTGTGCAACTCCATGAAGATTTGTTTAGGAAATGTAAAACATGCTAATTCTGGGGGATATTAAAAATTAATTTGTAGGCGTGGTAGCTTTTGTGGGGTTGAGGTAATGTTGAATGAGAAACTCATGACTCAGGGCTCGTGAAAAGCTGTAGGACCACAACGGCGAGCACACACACTATGGGTCAAAGGTCAAAAGTCGGGTCAACTCACCAGCTGGTCGCCCTCGTCCTCGTGGAAGAGCAGTGGCTGTTTGAGCGGGCGCCGCACATACGTGTGTGTGGTGGTGCCCTGGAAGTAGGTGGCGGCGAACTTAGAGAACTTGTACTCCGACAGGTCTTCTTCCTCGTCGTCAGGCAGAGGGAGAGCCTCGTCCAAGTCCTCCTCTTCCCCCTCGGCCCGAGGAGCTGCCTCCAGGTCCTATAACACACCCATGTAAGCAGGCACAGAAAATCAGAGGCATGCATGGAGGGAGGGAAGCAGGCACAGAGACTCAGAAGCATGCATAAAGGGAGGGAGGGAAGCAGGCACAGAGACTCAGAGGCATGCATGAAGGGAGGGAAGCAGGCACACACAGACGGAGGCACATCTGCACCCACACACACATAGGGACACATGGAGGCAGGCAGACAGGCAGGTGCACCCACCGATGCACACTCACAGACATAGCCTATACATCAAGGCCCACACACACAAACACCTTACATCTACACCCTTAGCATATACACCACTGTATGTATACAGACAGTATACACACCCCCACCGCCCCTATCCCCCATCTCACCTCGAAGCCGGCCGGCCCCTGTCCCTCCAGGTTGGGCAGTGCCCCTGTGTTCCCTAGGAAGCCAAACATCTGGTCCACCATGTCTGAGTGGTCCACCGGCTGCTGCCTGTCCCGCTCCACCTGTTGGGTTGAGGTTGAGTTATTAGCACACAGTAAAAACAATGGACAATGTCAAACACATAACACAGGGTAGCTCCAGTATGTGTAGCCTGGTCCCAGATCGACCTGTTCGTGCTGTCTTGCCACATCTTTTTTTTATTTATTATTACTTTATTTAACTAGGCAAGTCATACATTTATGGTCATTGTCACATTAGTCTGTTTTGGCTCGTGAGTGCTACTTCTGGTTGAAGTTCTGCACAACCTCCTCATAGCCTCTTTATGGGACCAATCCTAACTTACGTTTAAGTTGAATTTTCACTTAGTCTCCCATTGACACCAATACATGAATTAGTGAACATTTGTCTAAAGTAGAAGTTAAGATTCACCCCTAAGTAGTAGCTGCTTTAGGTACCTGTTCCACCATCTCCTTCTTCCGTCGTGCCTCCTCTCGCTCCTCCTTCTCCCTCTGCTCCTCTTGACGGGTCAGCTCGGCCAGGCGCTCCTGGTGACTCCTCTCAGCCTCGGCCCGTGCCCGCCGCGCCGTCATCTGGTTCATCAGGCGCTCCTCCTCAGCCAGACGCTGTCTCTCCGCGTCTTGACGCCGCCGGTGCTGAGAAAGGGGTGAGAGAGTTGTTTAATTACTTACAAAATCTCTTAAATGTTTTTAAATGTTCCTAGATGTCAAAGTACTGTAACAGGATACAAAATATTCAGTAAATGGAAAAAGAAGCAGAAACAAAGGAGCGTAGATAAAATTGCTTTCTGAGTCCATGAAAGTACAATAACCTAAAAATATCTGTGTGTTTTCAGTCACTGAGTTTCTGCTCTGTTACACTACAGTACTTACAGTATGAGTCTTATATTTTGCCCCTCCTGCCTTACTTTAGCCCGGTTGCTTTGCTGTGTGTGTGTCTATCTCTGTGTGTAAGCCAATGCGTCTGTGTGTGAGTAGTGTAATATTTTACCTCTGCCCTGAGTCTCTGGGTAACCCTCCGTGCGATCATGCCTCGGGCGTATGCCTGGATGGTGATCACCGCATGCAGCTGCCGCCAAAAGGACCGCCTCACCATGAAACCACGGCAACGGGCCTGTATTTGGGTTATGCGCATTTTGGCCAATCGGTAGGTGACGAAGAGTTTCCTAGACCTATAGAGGGCTTGGAGACGCAGGAAGCCCACCCTCATCTGGATAGGAGACACCAAACACCAATATAACACAAATGTAATGTTCTAACAATATAATTACACCAATATAACACAACAATAACGTTATAGCAACATAACTACAACCCATAACTCAGTAAATATGGGACATTCTTTTAAGGAAGGTCCAATGAGGGAATAAATGTCATTGCTGGCCAGGGATATGTCAAAGTGAACCATCCAGGAAATGGATGATTGTGAAATGTCAGTAACCATGGAGATAGAGGAACTCACTGCACTGTAGTCCTTCCTGCACCGATAGCCACGCCATGTCTTCTGAATGAGTGTCACTGACCTCCTCACTCTCAGGAAGTTTGTCCTGGAAAACACACAGGGGGAGAGGGGAGAGAGGGAGAGGTGCATATAAAAACATATGATAGCATTCTGTAGCTCCTATCCTTCACTGCACTGCCTCTGCTCTCCACCCCCACCACCTGTGCCCTCTCCTCCTTCTCACCCTCCCTTCCTCCATTGCTCCACTCTTCTTCTCCTCTTCCCTCACTTCCCTCCTCTGTCCTTTCCCCTTTCTCCCCCTCTCTCTCTATACCTTCCCCCCTCTCTCCCTGTCTCTCTATACCTTCCCCCCTCTCTCCCTGTCTCTCTATACCCTCCCCCCTCTCTCCCTGTCTCTCTATACCTTCCCCCCCTCTCCCTGTCTCTCTATACCTTCCCCCCTCTCTCCCTGTCTCTCTATACCTCCCCCCCTCTCTCCCTGTCTCTCTATACCTTCCCCCCTCTCTCCCTGTCTCTGTATACCTTCCCCCCTCTCTCCCTGTCTCTCATTACCTTCCCCCCTCTCTCCCTGTCTCTCTATACCTTCCCCCCTCTCTCCCTGTCTCTCTATACCTTCCCCCCTCTCTCCCTGTCTCTCTATACCCTTCCCCCTCTCTCCCTGTCTCTCTATACCTTCCCCCCTCTCTCCCTGTCTCTCTATACCTTCCCCCCTCTCTCCCTGTCTCTCTATACCCTTCCCCCTCTCTCCCTGTCTCTCTATACCTTCCCCCCTCTCTCCCTGTCTCTCTATACCTTCCCCCCTCTCTCCCTGTCTCTCTATACCTTCCCCCCTCTCTCCCTGTCTCTCTATACCCTTCACTTTCAACCTCCCCGTTCTTCCCTTCTTCCTCACCTCTCCTTCATTCCTCTTACAGCCTTCTGGATGAGGATGACCTTGTCAGTGATGGCCTTGTCCCTCTCTATCTCCAGCTGCATGTCATGGTGGTCCTGAAATGGAGAGGAGGGGGGGAGGCGAGAGAGAGAGCATTGCTTTATCGTAATATGTAATTTGTACAATAATGTAGGTAAAAACATGAAAATATGTTGATTATCAAACAGATAAGCATGTCGATTTGCAATCTATAAAATCCAGTCACCTTGAGAAAGATCTTTGTCTTCCCAATCTGCCAATCATCATCTCGTCCAAGAACCGCCTCCACTATCTTCTGACATGTCCCTCTCAGGTCCTCCTGTGAGAAAACAGCAGGGGATGAATGACACCTCTCTCAACCAACAGCCATCCTGAAGTAGAGTAACAGAACATAGTAATATAGTTGAAAGTGACAGTAGGGTTGTGTTCATTAAGACAGAAAACAGAAGATGTTCTAAAACATTTTGGATCAGAAAACAAGTGTTTCTTATTGGGCAAATTCAGGAGGCCCTCCCTGTTTCAGTCTGGTTTCTTTTGTTTGGTGCCTAATGAACAGGGTCCAGCTCTGCTCACCTGTCTGTTTGCAGGTTTGACTCCCGGCATGAGAACGCGGTAGCGGTCTACGAACTCTCCGAAGGTGTATCTGATGGGGTAACCGGCGCGCCTGATACGAATGGTCTCCATCATCCCGGAGTACCTCAACTGACGCACACACAGCTCCCTGTCAAACAGCTAAATGGACAGACAGACGGACAGAGTTAACAAAGTGAACAGCTGTAAGGGAATGGTAAACGAACATTGTGACACACACAGGCACGCATTCGAACACAAACACACGCATACACACACGCATGTACACACTCACGCACACACAAACACACCCAATATTTCATGCTAGAATGTTCCTCAGGTTGAACTCACCATGGGTTTCTTGAGCTCGTTGGGTTTGATGCAGCGGACGAAGAAAGGCTGACACACATTGAGGGTTCTCATCAGCAGCTCCAGAGAACGCTTGAACTGGCTGCTCAGAGTAGGGGAGCGCTTCCTGGTCTCCACACCCTGCCAACACACACACACACATTTATATACCATACATTTAAATTAAAATTTTACAGCAGGGAATCCTACAGATTGTTTAAATGTATGTGTAAACTCTAAACACCACTCTAAATCAGTGTTTCTCAAATAGTCGGTCGGGACCCCATGGCGGGTTGCGGCCAGTTCAAGCTTGGTCGCAGTGACAAACGATATGGTCACAGAATAAAATATTTGAGGATCACTGTTTTAATATTAGTACCACTGGATGAAGACTGAAAGAAAGAAGGACAGAAAGGTTTGAGTTCCACAGAGGATGGATGGATGGATGGATGGATGGATGGATGGATGGATGGATGGATGGATGGATGAGGTTTTGGGGTAAGCACAAGATACACAAGAGACACAATATTTGACAATGGTGGCAGCAGTGGGATCTGGGTTTTACCACAGTAGGGATTGGCCGTTGTTTACCTTCGGAGGAGGAGTGGTGGGCGGCAGATAGCCACAAAGAAACTGAGGCCAGACAGAACCATAGAACACAACCACAAAGAGAGAAGTGGAGAGAACGACAGAGGAAGATTGAGAGATAAAGAGAGTGGAGTGGTGGTATTAGCCATGCCTAATGCTACAGTATGTGAAAGAAGAATAGTAAAGAAGAGTAAGAGTCGAGAGTTATCACTTGATGACATCGTCCCTGGGAAACAGGAAGCCCCTGACCATGGGTCACAAAATATGTCATAACCATAGAGAAAGAAGTGGGTAGACTTATAAAATGACCACCGGTCCACCCTCTACAGACCTATTGACTTGAATTGTATTTCTATGGTCGAAACCTTCTCTGGAATTCCACCATTTTCTCTCACGGCCTATTCTAAGCCTTTCTCCCTCTTCCTTAGTGGACACAGCTTGGCGGAGTGAGTGGGGAAAATACTTTCAAGGTGTCATCATAACATCATTACTATGTGACCACCAGACACGTTATCTCTCACCATGGCGACGTCAGCCTGGAAGATCTGCTTGATGAACTTGTTCTTGGAGGAGTGGACCAGCTGGATGATGTCAGTATGGAGGCTGTCACGATTCTTCTCCAGGAAGCCTGAAACAACACCGGAGTCAGTAATGCCCAATCAAAAAACAACCCCTAGCCCAACCCCTTACCTTTGCACTTGTGGAGAAACTGTACATGGAGTATATCGGAGGGTGAGGGGGAGCTATTACCACATTGCTTATACCTGGCAGATCCTTTCTATGGTGTAGGGGTTAGGGGTTACACCTGGCAGATTATTTTATATGGTGTAGGGGTTAGGGGTTACACCTGGCAGATTATTTTATATGGTGTAAGGGCTAGGGGTTACACCTGGCAGATTATTTTATATGGTGTAGGGGTTAGGGGTTTCACCTGGCATATCCTTTCTATGGTGTAGGGGTTAGGGGTTTTAAGGGAATTACTATTATTACCCTAAACTATATCATACACACATTTAGCTATTTAAGTATCTCTTCCCGTCATTTACCTGTACAGTTAATGTAACCATGCAAATATTCACTTACCTGTAAATGTAACTGTATTTTAACTGTATTAACCTGTACAGTTAATTTAACCATGCAAAAATATTCACTTACCTGTTCATTTAACCAGTCTGTATATTAAGTAAACTATTATTACCCTCACTCATATCATACGCACTTTTAGCTATTTAAGTATTTCTCTGCCATCGACCCGTATAGTATAGTTAACCATGCACCATCCACCAATGTATAGTGTACATATTCAGCCATCTACCCATACAATGTCTTTTTATAGTTTTTTTGCACTCCAGACTTCTTGTATTTCTATACTTTTTCATAATGCCACTCTATGTATCATGTATCTATCTTTTATTTTCGTTCTGGCATTTTGCACCATTTTGTTGTAGCTCTATCTATCTATCTATCTATCTATCTATCTATCTATCTATCTATCTATCTATCTATCTATCTATCTATCTATCTATCTATCTATCTATCTATCTATCTATCTATCTATCTATCTATCTATCTATCTATCTATCTATCTATCTATCTATCTATCTATCTATCTATCTATCTATCTATCTATCTATCTATCTATCTATCTATCTATCTATCTATCTATCTATACCTGGCATATCCTTTCTATGGTGTAGGGGCTAGGGGTTACACCTGGCATATACTTTATTTCATTTTGAGCACATGAACAAGTAATAGATTTGCCGGAGTTCAATACTTTGTCTTCTGACCATGAACCAACCAAGTCCTACTACATTGGGTTGAGTGTGAAGCCAATGCCTCAGAATAGGCCTACCTCTGGTCTCGTAGTGGACCACCCCAGCAAAGTGCTGGATGCCAAACTGGGTCACATAGGTGTTCTTAGGGGGGTGGTAGTTGGTGTTGAGTTTGTGCTGGGAGTTGAGTTTATACAGCATGGTGGCGTCTGTTCCCTGAGAGACACAAACAGAGAAAAAACATTTAGGCTGCGTCTGAAATGATAACCTCTTTCCTATATGGTCCTCTGTAGCTCAGTTGGTAGAGCATGGCGCTTGCAACATCAGGATAGTGGGTTCAATTCCTGGAACCACTTGTGGTTAAAATGTATGCATGCATGACTGTAAGTTGCTTTGGATAAAAGTGATTGGTAAATGGCATATAATATAATATATAGGGCTCTGGTCTAAAGTTATGCCCTATTTAAGGATTAGGGTGCTATCTCGGACGCACCCTTAAAGTTTGTGACCACAAACATATGCAATTCCATAGCAGTTTATTAACCCACTCAAGGGCAAAGTCATAGTCAGGTTACAATTAAAATGTTTAGTTGCACCGTGGTCTTTGTGTGCAATACGTCAATCCTCTCTGCATGTCTCCTAACGATAATTTGTCACAAAAAAACGATACCTTGTGACAGGGTTTTAAAAAACTAACTTTATAATGCCTGTAACTGTCAACCCCCTTCTACAATACCTAACCACAATATGCATATGAATTAACCTACAATGGTAAGGTGCCATATTGGTAGTGTACCTTGGGGAACTTGCTCTCCTCGTCTATGAGAGATATGATGTTCATGGGTTTATTGGCAATCATGTCCAGGGCATCCTGGTTGTCGGTGAACTCGATGTGTTGCCAGTTGATGTCCTCTAGGTTGTATTCTTCCTGCTCCAGCTTGAACACATGCCTCACAAAGAACTGCTGCAGGTTCTCGTTGGCAAAGTTGATGCACAGCTGCTCAAAGCTTCAGGGAAGAAGGAACATAGCGAGAGCGGGTCACTCTGCAGCCAATCAATTTAGGGGTGTGTGTGTCCTCACATTGATAGTAAAACGCGTCAGTGTGTGTGCGGTTCAAGTGTGTGTGCGGTTGTGTGTGATTCTTGTTGGCAAAATTGATGCACAGCTCCTCAAAGCTTCAGGGAAGGAATGTAGGGAGAGCCGGTCACTGGGACAGCCAATCAAGTTCAGACATAAAACCATGCAGTGAGCATGTCAACCGCCAAATCAAAGAAAGAGGCTGTTGCTATTGTCTGACTTTAGTCGGGCACATACTGGATTTCATAACAATTATTATGTCATGGTATGTCATGTCATGTTCAGTTCCAATGTACCCTAAATGGACAACAAAGCTTTTAGACTTTAGAATTTGAAACAAATGACTAAAACATCCCCAAAGCTTGGGTCAGTCCGCAGACCCACCTGTTGACAGTAAAGTTCTCGAAGCCGAAGATGTCGAGCAGGCCGATGGACCTCCTTACGATCTTACTCTCACAGGAAGGAGGTCTAAAGATGGCCGCATTGATCTTGTCCACGATCCACACAAACAGCCTCCCATAGATACCCTGGGACAGGAGGGACGATGTTAACTTACACTGTGTGTGTGTGGTTGTGTGTGTATGCATGGTTGTGTGTGTGTGTGTGTGTGTGTGTCTACACAAACATACTCCCGTAGATACTCTGGCAGACAGCTTTCATTAGACAGGAGGGAACGTTGACCTTCTCTGAAGGATCCGATTTAGGAGTGTGTGTGTATGTGTGTGTGTGTGTGTGTGTGTGTGTGTGTCCTCTCTTTGAAACTAAAATGTGTGCGTGTTCCAGTGCATGCGTGTGTGTAATGGTTGTGACCTTGACGAAGGCGTCCCTGACGTCCAGGCCCTGTTCCATGCTGAGGGGGGTGGACACACTCTCGCCCCGGGTGATCAGGGTACGAGTGGTCAGACATGACATCACGTCCTTAGGGTCCACCTACACAACAACACAACAACATGCTGTAGTAGAGTACAACAACACGATACACAAACACTGTGATGCACTGTACAGTACAAGCCCAGCACAGAGATGGTGTACAGTACAGGTAAGTTACTACTACCCACCTCCATCAGAGATGCAGCAGTGGACAGGTCTGGAGATCGCACCACCACACAGGCATCCAGGTTGTCATAGGTATGGGCTGTTGGAGTGTTTGTGTTTGCAAGGGGGAGAAAAGGGGCAAAGCAAGTGAAGAGTTTCGTTCCAAAATGATTTCTTATGGGTAGCTTCATGTTTGGGTAAAATATTACTGTTCTCAGATTTCTTATTTATACATTTTAGATGTGTATTAAAATGGGTTTTGTTGTAAAATGCTATATATCAATTGTTTAGCTGGAATGGAATGTTCGTATCCTGTATATTTGACTTTGATACACTGTATATGGTTGTCTCACCTAGTTCTTAAGATGAATGCACTCTGAATAAGAGCATCTGCTAAATGACCAAAATGTAAAATGTTAATATTTTACATACAGATCTCATAATACTGCATTGATTCATAAAAAAAAAAATGTATATTGATGTCACAAATGTATCGTTTGTACACTTCTTTATCACAAATGTAGTAATTTATCACATGTAACTATGTACAACCTAGCAGTACTACTTATTCCTCTGAGGGAGGTGGATATACTGTATAGCATTTTGCAACAAAACATTATTATTAGTCTCTCTGCATTCAAACCATCAAGTAACATATTTTAAACAAATTCATGTCTGTCGTTGAACAACCCTATGCCATGGTATTGATAAAACACTAATCTCTTTCATAATTTCTTTAAACAACATAATTTATCAACATTTTTGAAAATGGATATATAGCGTTTTGGAATGAAACTCTTCAAGTCAATTAGCTAAGTCAATTATCTTAGTGCATTTATAATTCTAACTCGATAGCTAACTTGTAGTCACGTGTCAGTTTAGGAAGACTACCCCTCTGTAAACCTGTAACAACATTCAAGTGAGAACAGTGTCGGAGCATCAAACATTGCATGAACATAAATCTTTTTTTTGTTATATATAGTTGGACTTTTCTGCCCATCTCCTGCGCCAAGTTGGAAGTCATTGTATTTTGCGTCAACACTATCTTTCCAAAATGGCCACCTCTGCTCACCCTCGTAGCGCAGGTTTCCCATGTGCAGGATGGCCGCCAGTAGTTTGGAGATCTCCCAGTTCTCTGTCTCTGTGAACATCAGCACCTTCATGGCCGACAGGATGCTGGAGTAATCCTTTAGGTCGTCACGGCCATCACATTTCGTACAGTTCCCCTGGAGAGGGACACACACATACACATACATAAGCATAGGTATACGCAAAGCCCTATATATAGAGTTCGGCCAGGTTTTAGAACAGATGGCATGTTAGTGTATTTATTCTCAAAAATGTGGTGATGTAACAATACGAGTGCCTTTGACAATTCTATGAAATGCCCTACTGTAAACAAGCAAAAGAGAGCAGCGAATTTAACAGACATTTTTGTTGATTAGCATTTGGGATAATGTGTACCCAAGTCTGTATTGTGTTGTGGTGTCAACAAATTGCATATATGCTTTCACTGGACATCTTCAGACATCCAACCCTTACACATAAGCACACACAGACACACACAACCACCCATAAACACACACAAAAAAGCACACACACACACACATGCACAGACTCGCATACACACACACACAGTCAACGCTGCTGTTCTAGTATATACTATTTATTAAACTGCGCGACCTACCCACTTTATATCTGTAAATACAATCATACTTGACATAGCACATTCATTATGTATACTGTATAGCACATTCATTATCTATACTGTATAGCACATTCATTATGTATACTGTATAGCACATTCATTATCTATACTGTATAGCCTCTCATTATGTATACTGTATAGCCATTCATTATCTATACTATATAGCACATTCATTATCTATACTGTATAGTACATTCATTATATATACTGTATAACACATGCATTATCTATACTGTATAGCACATTCATTATGTATACTGTATAGCCATTCATTATCCTTACTGTATAGCCATTCATTATCAATACTGTATAGACATTCATTATCTACTGTATACTGTATAGCCATTCATGATATATACTTTATAGCCATTCATGATCTATACTGTGTAGCCATTCATTATCTATACTGCATAGCCATTCATTATCTATACTGTATAGTACATTCATGATCTATACTGTATAGCACATTCATTATCTATAATGAATAGCCATTCATTATCTACTGAATACTGTATAGCACATTCATTATCTATAATGAATAGCCATTCATTATCTACTGAATACTGTATAGCACATTCACAATATATATTGTATAGCCATTCATGATCTATACTGTATAGCCATTCATGATCTATACTGTATAGCCATTCATTATCTATACTGTATAGCCATTCATTATCTATACTGTATAGCCATTAATTATCTATACTGTATAGCCACTGTATAGCACATTCATTATCTATACTGTATATCCTATTGTGGACAAATCAGGTTGTTACTAGGCATACCACCTCTTCTATTACTGGTGATGTTTGATTCAACTCCTTATTATTGATGTTGAATGTTGTACTGCAATGTTCAGGGAGCTGCACACATGCACACACACCTACACCCCACCCACACCCACTACTCACCATAGTGAGGTAGGAGTAGTCAGCGGCGAGGCCCAGGCCCAGCTTCGTCTTCAGTTCTGGGGCCATGCCCCGCAGCATACAGTAGAAGATGTGGTAGTTCCTCTCATCCGCAGCCTGGAGGGTAGAATAACACACCAGGGTCGTTTTCAAACGGTCACAACGGGAAACTGTCTGCAAACTCGAGACTTCTCCACTACGTACTGTTCTATTCCCCTCTATAGCCCCTCCCCCCTGGATCCTTACCTGTCTGCAGACTCTGGACTTTTCCAGAAGGTACTGTTCTATCTTTGCCCCCTCGATGGCACCTCTCTTGTTAAAGTGGATGTCGATGTATTTCCCAAAGCGACTGGAGTTGTCATTCCGGATGGTCTTAGCGTTCCCGAACGCTGCATGGACGAAAGATTAAAGACCAGACTTAGTGTTACAGATGCAGTTCAGTGAACAATGCTCACATGATGAATCACCTTGCCTGAGACCTAAGGAGTATTGTGGCATGCAGTATCCCGTGTTTCCAACACTGGTCAGATAGTCACATTAGCTAAG